>OX352293.1:21274113-24262447 GCA_947086415.1 Pammene aurita | reverse complement strand
AATGAGCCCAAACAGCATGAGTCTATGATGCGCCAAACCCGAGATCCAGTAGGGATCCCCAGGGTCCAGCATGAGGTCCAGATTTTGATACCGGTACCATCTGCTCATCAGTACAAGTCGAATGAGCCCAAACAGCATGAGTCTATGATGCGCCAAACCGGAGATCCAGTAGGGATCCCCACGGTCCAGCATGAGCTCCAGATTTTGATACCGGTACCATCTGCTCATCAGTACAAGTCGAATGAGCCCAAACAGCATGAGTCTATGATGCGCCAAACCCGAGATCCAGTAGGTAGCCCTAGGGTCCAGCATGAGCTCCATCTTGTGATATTCGTCCCGACCGAGATGCAGTTTTAAAATTAATTATTAGTGTAAGACAGGATTAATTTAGTTACACTAACGTTAATCTAATTAACTGTAATTCTTATTAAATTTTCGAGACGTTAGTGTAACTAATAGGTTAATTCTAATTGACGGTTAGTGTAATTGACGACGTCACAAAATCAATGCAAACTAACGTTAGTAAAAATTGATGTTAGTGTAATTGATTAGTTACGAAATTAATCTTCAATCTTATTGATCAATTTTCAATTCTAATTGAAATTAACGGCCAACACTGGCTCCCACTGACCTTTATGGTGCCTTATACTACGCAATTTCTCGGGCCCAATCTGTCGTGTACCCTGCCTCTCCCTGACCCTCCCTCAATACCCTAAGTGTCCTAACTACTATTACCGCCGAGTAAATAATAGTACAGTCAAGTGCAAAAATACGTATCGAAAAAATCGTCTCATAAATATGGTACTACGCACTTATTACAACGGAATAAGATACTATGGGACATATTTTTGAGTAAGATGAGTACACCCATATTTTTACACGTGACTGTACGATACAGAGGTCTCTCTTTGACGTTACGAATCATGTTGTTCCTTCTTAACACTTAGGAAAACATATCGGATACGTCGTGTCAAACTCAATCTTTTTGACAGAGATGAACACCCTTGCTATTACACTTCTCTAACCGACAGATTAAACCTGAGATATTGCAAATTGAAGTACCAGTTATAAAACTCAACCGCGTCATTGGCTGGCGCTAAAACAAAACCTAATATACTCGCTGTCACTGTCAGTTATTGAATGTCAGGCGTGTCACGCTGTGAAATGAACCAAGTGAATCGAACTTGCTTAAAGCAGCGAGGAGGCCATCCAAGAAAAAAAAGTGAATTGACTCGGTCGTGTGGAAGAGCCTGACCAATGAGTCAAGTCACAAATTTTAAATTTCTTTATATGGTAACAATTTTGCATATTAAATAAGCTGTCAGTTTCGAGCTGTCATATCATTTCATACAAATTTTGTTGCCAGGTACGGTGTTTTTTGAATTTTCCACATTTTTTTTGTGACTCAACTCGCTGGCAAAGCTCTTGGTGGGTTTGTCTACCAAGATAATTTTTGCACGACCAGAGCAGTAAAAAAAATAGAATGAGAATGATGAAATTCAGTTTTCCCGTATCCAATTATACACGAGGGTCTACGTTACAAAGAGGATACAATCAGACACCTAATTATACAGTTTTTGTATCCGATTATACAATCTGGCAGCCCTGATCTATAAACGTTAAGTTGTGTACTACCGTTGTACAACCTGGTTCAACTTCCTTTGCATGGTGTGGACGCACCACCAACAGCCGACTGGAGCTGTCAGCTGGCTGTCATAACTGTACAAACATTGTTGTTGGCGGAGTTATTTCAGTAACTTTAATTATATTGTTATTCTAAAGAAAAGTGTTCAATTAAAAGATGTAATATATACAATGAATATGTTATACATTTAAAAAACAACTCAAGGGAAGCCTGTTGCATCACAATAATTACTGTATGATGAGAACTTTGCCGATGCACGGTCACTTTTAAAAGTTGAAGTATAATTCGTTTATTTACAAATTTTGTGTAATAAAAGTATAATAAAAGAAATTAAGTACGTTTATTGTTTGTTAGTGCGTAAAATAATCTACAAAATGTTCATTTATATGAGTAAAAAGGTGAGCAAGTTCTTGTTATTCTATATGTTACTATGGAGACTATTCATCCTAAATAATTGACTATTTTTATTTCAGATCAATTTATAAAATACCACAATCTGTAATTCACTGATTAACTGTGAGATTGGCCTGTTTGATGAAGACCATTTGTCCACATTTCTACAAATTATGTTTATGTGTTTAATGATAATAATTGTTTTCAGATTGCCATTCCTAAGCAGTCAAATGTTACTTGTATATCATGGAACCACTCCTCAGGCTATATTGCTGTGGGCGGGCAAGAAGGAATGTTAAAAGTTTTAAAATTAGAGTCTGGTAATTTTATGTTCTTTTTATTTATCACCCCTAGCTCAAGTACTGACTGAATTTATATAGCCTTCAATATAATAATGTAAAAAAGAAAATTGGTAGATTGGGTATCTCATGAGTAGTGTACCATAGTGTTGTGGAGCAATTGTGCTAGGGGCGTTAGTTTTATTAACTTAATTAAAAAAAAAAAATATTGCTTATAATATTTTAAATAAATGTTCTTAAGACTTGCCATATGTTATCATACTTACTGTTAAGTTCTGTTCTGTTTTGTTCCGTTTCACTAACTCTTGTTTTTTTTTTCTTTTTTTTTCTAATCATAAATGTTACTAACAACTGGGCCATTGTTGTCTTTAAATAAATAAAAATTGAAATTGAAATATACTTGCCAGTAAAGAAACGGGATCTCTTCTCATAGTATTACCATGTAAAGTGATTAAAATTGTTAGTATTATTGCTAATTTGGCTTTTATGCTATACACTACTATTGTTTTGAAATTGTAATAAGTTACATGTTGGAAGGTGGGGGAGGAAATCTGTCCATGAACTTGAGTTTGGAGGGCCACACAGGACAGTTACGTGTGGCCATTTGGAATGAGGTGTACCAGAAACTTACCACAAGTGATGAGCATGGAGTTATCATTGTTTGGATGTTGTATAAGGTACATACAACTGTGTTTATGTCAACACTAATATTTATTAGAAATAAAATCCTTAATTATTTTTGGGAGTTAAGGCTTCCTAATTGTTTAACCTCTAGCAACTCACAGTCCTAATTATGATACAGATTGACATCAATGATGACATTAAAATTATATAAATTTATTAACTATGTTATTTTATAATCCGGTCTGTTTGTTTAAAGGGTTCCTGGTATGAAGAAATGATAAATAACAGAAATAAATCTACTGTCTCAAGTATGGCTTGGGGCTCTGATGGCCAGAAGATATGTATTGCCTATGAAGATGGTATGTACCTCTAAATCATGTAATCTAACTTAGATTAACTCACCAAACCAGAGACCAGAGGCCTATTTAATAAAGCAATAAGTTACAATTTGTAAGTGAAAGTCTCTTTATAACTTTATAACACATAGTAACTCTTTATAACACATAGGGTTAACAAATTGTAACTTGTAGTTTAATTAAATAGGCCACAGTTCTCTGACTGAGAGTAATGTAAACAGTAAACCAATCAATAAATACATTTTTTTTCTAGGTGCTGTTATAGTTGGATCTGTGGATGGCTCCAGGGTGTGGGGTAAAGACATAAAAGGGCCCGGGCTAACTGCTGTGCAGTGGTCCCCAGGCAACACTCAGTTGCTATTTGCTCTAGTTGGTGGAGAGCTGCACTTATATGATGACCAAGGAAATTTAACAGTATGCCAAACCATAATCTAGAGAATTTTATTTTAAACAGAATTATGCAAACATTAAAAGATTTTTAACCATTCATACTACACTGTATGGAAGATTATATCTCTATGTGCTCCAGTATAAGACTGATATTTCAATCGACAAATTTATACAAAACTTAGACCTAGCACATTTTTAGTTTATTTTATTTTGAACCTTTACTCATGTTCAAGTTGGTTGGTTTCTTTGTAGATGCCAGTTGCCATTAATGGTGTGACAGGATCAATGGAAGTGGTCGCAATGGATTGGTATGCTGGCAAGGCGCCGCCCAATCGGCCAGTGTTGATGATATGTTACAAAAGTGGACTTATACTGCTAATGAAAAATTGTGTGGAAGAAGGTATTAAATCGCGTATTCATAAAACCCTAAAACAAACTATGCTCTAGCATTCTTGGTAATAAAGAAAAAAATATACTTGATTTATAGTCTGCAAAAATGCTGAAATATACGTTAACACCTCCCAGCTGCGCGAGTGTTTTAAGCTACCCACACTTGTTTGTGTATTATTATCAAATCAAGCGTCTTGAAAACTAGGGTTGTCACTCAGTGACTACAAAGTCCGTTTTTTGAATTGTATCAATATTTAACACTTTCGCAACCAAAAACCCGCCTGGTAGGCACTCGTAATGTTTGCTCAGATGCCGGCTAAGCCCGCTAGGCGGGCAGTAGCTATAAACCTACACGCCACGCCAAAGAGCCCACATTGCATCTTCGCCATCACAGTGCTGTCACTAACAGAAAGGTTTTAAGTAAACTAAATAAAAAATGGTTTTACAGATAGCATAGTAGTTGAAACCAACATGGTGGCAATTGACTGTCATTGGAACCACAACGGGACCGTGCTGGCGGCCGCCGGTTGCACCTCGGACCAGACAAACGTGGTCCAATTTTTCAGCGCCTATGGGGAGGTAAGATCGCACTTATTACAATTACAAAAAAACAAGTTTTTAAAATTCGCTTCCTCGCGCAATTGTTGAAGGTCTGACTTCTGGAACTCCGATAGAAGCCTTGTGCGAAATTGGAACTCACTGTTTTGGTACTGGCACACCCCGATCTAGCGATCTGAGCCTAAATATCAAATCTCGTGTATATTTTTAACATAAGTGCCTTACCATATTTGTTGTTGTAGCACATTCGAACATTGCGGGTCCCCGGCGGAGCGATGCGCTCTCTGTCCTGGGAGAAGCGGTCCCTACGCCTCGCTATAGCCATCGATTCCTTTATCTACTTTGCAAACGTCAAGCCGGATCACAAGTACGCGTTCTACGGCAGCACGCTTGCTTTCGTATCAGGCACGGAAACCGTTACGTTTTGGGATACAGTTACATTACAGGTCAGTTATGTTTTGGGATACAGTTACACTACAGGTCAGTTACGTTTTGGGATACAGTTACACAGCAGGTTAGTTACGTTTTGGGATACAGTTACACTACAGGTCAGTTACGTTTTGGGATACAGTTACACAGCAGGTTAGTTACGTTTTGGGATACAGTTACACTACAGGTCAGTTACGTTTTGGGATACAGTTACACTACAGGTCAGTTACGTTTTGGGATACAGTTACACAGCAGGTTAGTTACGTTTTGGGATACAGTTACACAACAGGCTAGTTACGTTTTGGGATACAGTTACACTACAGGTCAGTTACGTTTTGGGATACAGTTACACAGCAGGTTAGTTACGTTTTGGGATACAGTTACACAGCAGGTTAGTTACGTTTTGGGATACAGTTACACTACAGGTCAGTTACGTTTTGGGATACAGTTACACTACAGGTCAGTTACGTTTTGGGATACAGTTACACAGCAGGTTAGTTACGTTTTGGGATACAGTTACACAGCAGGTTAGTTACGTTTTGGGATACAGTTACACAGCAGGTTAGTTACGTTTTGGGATACAGTTACACAACAGGTTAGTTACGTTTTGGGATACAGTTACACAACAGGTTAGTTACGTTTTGGGATACAGTTACACTACAGGTCAGTTACGTTTTGGGATACAGTTACACTACAGGTCAGTTACGTTTTGGGATACAGTTACACAGCAGGTTAGTTACGTTTTGGGATACAGTTACACAGCAGGTTAGTTACGTTTTGGGATACAGTTACACTACAGGTCAGTTACGTTTTGAGATACAGTTACGCTACAGGTCAGTTACGTTTTGGGATACAGTTACACAGCAGGTTAGTTACGTTTTGGGATACAGTTACACAGCAGGTTAGTTACGTTTTGGGATACAGTTACACAGCAGGTTAGTTACGTTTTGGGATACAGTTACACAACAGGTTAGTTACGTTTTGGGATACAGTTACACTACAGGTCAGTTACGTTTTGGAATACAGTTACACTACAGGTCAGTTACGTTTTGGGATACAGTTACACAGCAGGTTAGTTACGTTTTGGGATACAGTTACACAACAGGTTAGTTACGTTTTGGGATACAGTTACACTACAGGTCAGTTACGTTTTGGGATACAGTTACACTACAGGTCAGTTACGTTTTGGGATACAGTTACACAGCAGGTTAGTTACGTTTTGGGATACAGTTACACAGCAGGTTAGTTACGTTTTGGGATACAGTTACACTACAGGTCAGTTACGTTTTGGGATACAGTTACACAGCAGGTCAGTTACGTTTTGGGATACAGTTACACAGCAGGTTAGTTACGTTTTGGGATACAGTTACACAGCAGGTTAGTTACGTTTTGGGATACAGTTACACAACAGGTCAGTTACGTTTTGGGATACAGTTACACTACAGGTCAGTTACGTTTTGGGATACAGTTACACTACAGGTCAGTTACGTTTTGGGATACAGTTACACTACAGGTCAGTTACGTTTTGGGATACAGTTACACTACAGGTCAGTTACGTTTTGGGATACAGTTACACAGCAGGTTAGTTACGTTTTGGGATACAGTTACACAGCAGGTTAGTTACGTTTTGGGATACAGTTACACAGCAGGTTAGTTACGTTTTGGGATACAGTTACACAGCAGGTTAGTTACGTTTTGGGATACAGTTACACAGCAGGTTAGTTACGTTTTGGGATACAGTTACACAGCAGGTCAGTTACGTTTTGGGATACAGTTACACTACAGGTCAGTTACGTTTTGGGATACAGTTACACAACAGGTCAGTTACGTTTTGGGATACAGTTACACTACAGGTCAGTTACGTTTTGGTATACAGTTACACTACAGGTCAGTTACGTTTTGGCATACAGTTACACTACAGGTCAGTTACGTTTTGGGATACAGTTACACTACAGGTCAGTTACGTTTTGGGATACAGTTACACAGCAGGTTAGTTACGTTTTGGGATACAGTTACACAGCAGGTTAGTTACGTTTTGGGATACAGTTACACAGCAGGTTAGTTACGTTTTGGGATACAGTTACACAGCAGGTTAGTTACATTTTGGGATACAGTTACACTACAGGTCAGTTACGTTTTGGGATACAGTTACACTACAGGTCAGTTACGTTTTGGCATACAGTTACACTACAGGTCAGTTACGTTTTGGGATACAGTTACACTACAGGTCAGTTACGTTTTGGGATACAGTTACACAGCAGGTTAGTTACGTTTTGGGATACAGTTACACAGCAGGTTAGTTACGTTTTGGGATACAGTTACACAGCAGGTTAGTTACGTTTTGGGATACAGTTACACAGCAGGTTAGTTACGTTTTGGGATACAGTTACACAGCAGGTCAGTTACGTTTTGGGATACAGTTACACTACAGGTCAGTTATTTCTCATATCGAAAACAAGGTTTTATGCTTCCCTTTAGAGATAAGTGGCTGAGAACTTTTTATTAATTTACTTCCTTCGCTATCCTCAAGTTGACACCAAGTATTTACGGACCGTTTAGAGCCGTTACGTTTTGAGATATAGTTCCGTCACATTTTTTTCGACGTAACCACATCACAGCGAAGATAGCAAAGACAGAATTCGCTCGTAAAATAAGTAGTAAGCTATCATCAAATAGTATACCTTATGCAGTTGCCTTAAGGTACAGGTTATGGAAATGTACACAATAGATGGAATAGACAGCGTCTGATTCATCGAAAATAAACAAATATTGCTAAATATAGGGTAATATTATTCCGCATATCAAAAAATACTGACTTGTGTTTTGTTGTGATTTTTTTTTGCTCAGTACAATAGTTAGGTTATGGATGTTGCGCCTTTAAATACTAGCCCTAAATTTATAGAATAAACTTGATCGTATCGGCGTGTACATTCGGCAGGGGGTTTGAATATCGACGTTATTGGTTTTGGTAATAAGGTATAAAATTAAATGTATCATGTTTTTTTTATTACAGTCGTGGGTGAATCACATTCCGGACGTGATAGATATGTGTGGCACGGACGAGTACTGTGTTATTGCCACTCTCAATACTCTGATTATATCCAATCAGCAAGGGATCCAATGTGACGGTTAGTCGATTTGCTGATTAATTACTTAGTCTTATTTAAGGTATAATTCCAATTCCTATCGCAAGCGGCAGCGGCACTCTTGCGACACACTAAATTGAACCATAAAGATATTGGTAACGGTTTAATTTTTAGTATCTGGCGTTATGAACTTTGCGCGGCGGTCATGAATTTTATCCTTTGACTTCAAATTATTTATTTTACCTACATTACATTTGTATTTAAATTGTGGCGAAACTGGCTGCAATCGCTTGTGGTCAATGACAACATAATGCGAATTTTGTTAATTTTTTTGCACAGTGAAGTGTAAAAATATGGTTCTAGTCAAATAATTCAAAAATAAATATGTCTTAACGCTTTTACACCGGCGTAATAAAGCTACACATATTGCAGATATTTATGAGACGGACAACTATCTTTGCTTATTTTTGCACTTGACTGTAAGTTTTATTTCGCATAATTACCTTTCTTCTTCATCTTCAAGTGCCTTCTCCATCCCGGAGGTTGGCGACCTTATGCTTATATCTGAAGTCATGCGAATTAGTTTCTCTGTACTGTCCACGTCTAACCAGTCCCTTATGTTCCTTGTCCATGATATTCTCCTTCTACCACGTCCTCTGTTCCCCTCAATCTTCCCTTCAATTATTAGTTTTAACAAATCGTATTTTGAGTAATCAGTACCTATAAACACAATAAAAAAATCTTACTTTTTTATTCAGCCAAGGCCGTTAGTATACCAATGGTATATGTGGCTATCAACAGCAAAGCGACTGTCGTTGCTGCGTCAAAAGAATCGTTCCTGGTCTGGAAGTTCTCTACGCCGTCAAGACCAAGTAGGTTTGCACATATTACTTTATAAAGTTGAAAACTACATCTTATTCAGTAAACTTGTTCTTACAAACCTTATTCTAAAGATGAGTGAAACACTTAAAAGCGCACCAGCGTCGCTTTAAGCGCTAGAATGCAGTCGCTGTAGCCGAAAACGGCTAGGAGAAGATGATTATGATGATAAAGGTACGTAGATTGTCATGTAGGTAGTGTTGAAAGTGGAACAGCCGGCACATGTTTTCTCACGAATCAAACTAGCTATTCTTTATGAAATGACGCCACCAATGAAGTTAGTAGAGAAACGCAACCTACGACGTAATTCTGTTTCTGAGTATTTTCATATATAAATAAAACTTCGTTACTGCTGTAAAGAAATTTATATACAATATTCGTGGCTACCAAAAGGTTACCTAAATGGCGCTCTTAACACAAACCGTCGTAAGTTTATGAGCATAATATTTGCAGGAAGCACAGAACATTTATTCCGTGCCGACGGCATGGCGGTTACATCTGGAGACGTCAGCTACCAAGATGATACGATTTGCTGTATAACTTGTTCGGACAGCCATCTGCTGGTCGGGAGAGATTCTGGCACCATCCTGTTCTTTTCGCTTATGAATTTTAAGAAGATAACATCGATCAATATGAACTCGAGACCGTACAAATTGGGACTTAATTCGAATTCTAGGTATGTGTATGAATAGAAAATTTTAAGAAAAAATCTTAGTAATAACCGTCCTTCGGCAGTCGAGTAAAAAAACTGCAGTTTACGTCAAAATATTTTAGCTGTTATATGTATCAGGGTTTGAATCCGGAATTCCAAAATTTTGTTTACACACGAGTAATTTCAACGATGAATCAGACCGAAATCAAGAGAGGCCCTTTCAATTAAAGCGGAAGGAAACATGTACTACCAACCAATTTGTACAGTGTCGAGTCCGGCCATTAAGACCAGTTAAAATTTTCAGCAAATTCTACGTAGTTGACCAGCCCGGTTCCTTATACCTATTGGACACGGACATGGCGAACAATATAAGTGTGGGGCAAGCTCTACGCAAGGATGTATGGAGCGCGCTCTGGGCCAGCGATAACCCGCAAATGTTGGCCGTGGCCGAGAAGGCGCGCCTCTACATCATGCGCGACGCGGAGCCCGAGGAGCCGCTCGCGATGCAGGGCTACCTGTGTACATTCAAGGTAATGTCGGTACTGTGAGCCAGCCACAACCCGCAAATGCTGGCCGTGGCCGAGAAGGCGCGCCCTTATGTCATGCGCGACACGGACCGAGTAGCCGCTCGCCATACAGGGCTACCTGTGTATATTCAAGGTAACGTTGGTATACCTACCAGGACGAGTGAGCTGCGGGCCAGCGACAACCGCAAATGCTGGCCGTGGCCAAGAAGGCGCACCTTTACGCCATGCGCGAGACGAAACGAGGAGCTGCTGCTCGCCATGCGGGGCTACCTGTGTACATTCGAGGTAATGTCGGTATAATAGGACGTGAGAGCTGTGAGCCAACGACAACCCGCAAATGTTGACCGTGGCCAAGAAGTCGCGCCTCTACGCCATGCGCGACACGGAGCCTGATGAGTCGCTGGCAATGCAGGGCTACCTGTGAACAAGCAAACGCCAGATTGTGTACAGTTCTGACCAAGTTAACTAAATCCCAAAATTTTCTTCATTAAGACACAATTAAATGGGAAGTTTTAGTAGTATAGTTGTTGTTAGTAGACTTGCGGATCGGATGGTCAGATACAAAACCTGAAACCGTATCCCAATTTTGTTTTTTACTAGGCTAGCGATGAAGACAAAATCACCCAAACTAAACCGACAATATTCAGCACATTTCCATTTTGCAACCAACACGTAGCTGTGGTCTTTTTGTTAATACATAAAAACATCGGTATCAACGTTCAAATTTCGTGGCAATGTACGGTTGGCAGAAAAATAAATACAAACAAATCACTTAGTATTTTTAACCTTTATTTTGTATATGTAAATAAAAAAGCCCCTAAATAGTACATTTCCTAATTAGGGTGGTAAAACAAAGAAAGGCCGCGCAATCGCAATTGTTGCGGCCCAAGCTGCAAGCGAGGGACGTAATTATGCGATCGAGGGCTTTCTTTATTACCTCCCGTGTTGGAAAAATATGTGCACATTTGGCCAGAAAGCGGCTCTATCCGTACGCGTAGCGTGCGGAAAAAGCCACTTTATGTCCAGGTGTGGCATACAATATTTTACGAGTTAGAATAGATCACTAAAATTTGTTCCATAGATTTTGCTGTCAATCTTTGACGTCTGTAAGAATATATCCATTTTAAATGACTAAAAGATCTTTCCACGCTGACTGAGGTAATAGGAAGGTATGTCAAGCATTGAAAATTTTGCACACAGTTTTTATTTACACTTTCTGGTATTTCAGCCTCGTTGTTTTTAGATAGTTGGTTAATTATTTGTACAGTCTTATAACCAGGATTTTTCTTTAATACACTTTTTAATTTAAAATAAACTTTTCTGGCATTTTGATGTAACCTTAACGTTGATATTTTTTTTTGCAAACCATGAACAATGTTTAATGATTCTGCTAGACTCAGTTTTGGATCCTCCAATAATTTTATTGACTTAGCAATTATACTAAAGTGTGTATCGACGAATAGTAACTCAGTTTTTAAATTCCGGTTACGGAAAATTTTTTTTGCTTTAGAAATTGCACTCGCTTCACGCGGATTTAAGGCATCGATGACAGATTTGATTTTATCATAATGCATGTGATAATATGAGGCAGCATTTAACCATGTTCCCCATCTTGTTATCACGGGTCGGGGTGGTAGAGGAATATTTACACACATTTGATGAAATAAATTTGTCCTTGAAGGAGCGTTACGAAATATTTTTTTGATACAGTCAATCAAACTGTTTATGGTCGGGTAAAGACTTCTAATTATCTCTGCGACTCGATTACATCCATGTGCTATGCATGTTACATGAGTCATATTTTTATATTTCTGAACAAGGTTTTTAGCTGCTTTTACCATGTAGGAACCGGCATCCGTTATAAAAAATAATAATTTATCCATGTTTTTTTTTGTATTCATCGCCCCAAAGATCTTCAAGGGTTTCCTCAACGAGTTTGGTTATTGTCGAATGGTTAGTCGCCTCCAATACCTTAGAAGCAAATAAATGTGGCTGGGTACTAGTTCCATCTAGAGCTCCGATCAAAATATTTGCCACTTTTTTTCCCACGGAATCTGATGTTTCATCAACACTGAGGTAAATCATTTTATTTTGTAATTTCTCTTTCAATTCATTTTTTTTCTTTTCATACAATTCAGGTAAGCATTTTACTCGTATTTTTGTTTCACTCGGCACAGTAATATCGTTTCCATATTTATGATTTAAAAGGTTTTCTACAAAATTTCTAAATTTAGGATTGTCTAATTTTGACCACGGTATATTCGAACAAATCATAAACTCTGTTAAATCTTTATTAAATTTTTCTTGTGCATTATTTTTATGAATTTTGTTGTGTAAATCTGTTTTTAAATGGCGGTCGATACTAGATTTAGAGGGAAATAATTTCGAATTACACAATTTGCAATATACGATATCGTCTTTAATTTCGAAATCAGCATTATCTCGTATTATATCCTGTAAATGGCAGCGTGAATCAGATAATTTATCTTGATGAGATTTTGATTTCAAATGTTTCTCTATATTGTACCTTTTCTTTTTTATATTCATTTCGCAAATAGTACAGCAAGCACCTTCGTTAGTGAATATAAAATCAGTATACTGCGTCAAATCCATTTTCTCAAGTCTGATAGGGAGTTGGGTAAAGATTTATCAATGCTAAATTGTAGTTGTAAGTGTTTTTAAGAACTATTATCGTTGAAGATTTTACCACATATTATTTTGCATGATTGTTGCCTATTTGGCATTTAGAATTTTTTTTACAAATGGATAATGAAATGAGTATTGAGGTTCTATGACGTATTAAGAATATAAACCTCTTTAAATATATGTACAGTTTACCAAAGTACGATTAAGAATAAAAATAAATTAAATGTTATTTATTACTAATAAATAAAACAATGATACCTATGTATTTCTTTTTTTGCGACCCTTACCAAGTGCCACGAAATTTGAACGTTGATACCGATGTTTATACATAATCAAACTTTATAGGAGCTGGAAATCACAACAGCGTTACTAGATGGCATCACGGACAAGTGTACACCACAGCACATCGTGCGAGTGGAGGTTAAGTCGCTGCGGGACACTCGGCAGCTCATCGAGAAGGTGGGCTTGAAGGAGGCCGAGAATTTCATCAAGGATAACCCACACCCGCAGTTATGGTACGCTATTTTTTATAAAATATCTGTACTTCCATAATGTGTCCTGTGTAACTGGAGATCACAACAGCGGTACTAGATGGCATCACTGACAAGTGTACGCCGTAACACATCGTGCGCAGGTCAAGTCCCTGCGGGACACTCGGCAGCTCATCGAGAAGGCGGGCTTGAAGGATAACCCACACCCACAGTTATGGTACGCTATTTTTATAAAATATCTGTACTTCCATAATGTGTGGCATGTAACTGGAGATCACAACAGCGGTACTAGATGGCATCACTGACAAGTGTACGCCGTAACACATCGTGCGGAGGTCAAGTCCCGGACACTCGGCAGCTCATCGAGAAGGTGGGCTTGAAGGATAATCCACACCCGGAGTTATGGTACGTTTTTATTAACTTTTCTACACGCCTAATAGGGATGATGACACATGTTGATTTTTTAAATAAAATTATAAACGCAATATTTAAGTGTCAAAATAGCAATGCCATAATTTTTCCATACTTTAAACAATGCGACTATGCAACCGTGACGTCACTGTTGCACATCATTTTGTTAGGAGCGTTTCGAGAAACAAAAGCGAGTGCCAGATTTTGAGTCTCATTTCTGACTTTTGTTTTGTTTTACCGCAATTAGCCCTTTACAGACATTTGATCCTTACAACAAAACGAATCGATTGATACCATACATGAAAAAAATTCATCATGCCTATTCTAACCATGGTTAGCCGCAGCGCATTATGGGCGTATAGCTAATATAGTACAGGTAGGTTGGTATGTTATACCTCTTCCAAAATCTTGCTCTTATCCTATTTATTTTGGGTCGCCGCAACATGTTTTAGTCTTGCATAACTCTTTGTCGCCCGTCTTTTAGTTATTCCCTCCTTTTCCTTTCATGTCGTCTTACACAGTCTATCCATAGTCTCCCTGGTGTCTCTCCTCTTACATCCTTCCACATTAGGTTCTTAATAACATATATTTAGTATTTAATTCACATTGAATGCAATGCAAAAATAATAACAAATAAGTTTCTTTCAGGTTGCTACTAGCTGAAGCTGCCTTAAAAAACTTAGAAAACGATTCAGCCTTGGAGACGGCGGAGGCGGCCTTCGTACGTCGCAACGACTATGCCGGCATTAGATTTGTCTCAAGACTCAACGCGTTACATTCTAACGCGCTTAAGAAGGCGGAAATACTGGCTTACTTTAAAGACTTCGATGCAGCTGAAAAGATATATCATGACGAGGATAGACGGTAAGTACCTATAGTATCTTAGCTTAGGTACAGTCAAGTGCAAAAATACGTATCGAAATAATCGTCTCATAAATATGGTACTACGCACTTATTACAACGGAATAAGATACTATGGGACATATTTTTGAGTAAGATGAGTACACCCATATTTTTACACTTGACTGTACTTAAGGTTAACTTACTAAGTTAAACTTAGTGCTGTAAAAATAATAAATGTATTTTTAACACTACATATTTTAATGGCCCAATGTTTTCTATGTATTTGTATATCTTTTAGTTTTCTGTGGTGTGGCATGTATAAAGTTACTAGGTGTCGCCGTTTTCAGAAAAGGAGAAGAGAACTAATATGGAATAACAAACTCATGTCGTAAAGTGGTATTATGGGTATATTAGTGGTACATGGCATACAAAGTGGTTTGCAAAGTCATATTAGAAGCTGGATAATCGTTTGAGCTCAAGATGGCTGGGCGTCTTAATAACTATTCTAAAATAGTTATTTGTTTTTTCCTCAATTACGTAGTTCAGCGTGTAATATTGATAGCTTATTGTGCGGTGACCTAACGAACAAGTGAGCAGCTAATGAAAAAATTGTCTCAAAACGCGCGTAACCACCCTTTTTTTTCACCCTGATTAACAAACGGTTATCCGGGGTCTCGGCCACCCACGTGTTTGTAGGGAGGCTATCACCTTACAATCAGCAAGGCCTCAACCGAACAACGTTGATTATATTGTATGAAAAATTAATAAAATCAAAAGTTTACATTGGCAGAATTCACCTCGCTAAAACCGGCGAGGAGTAAAACCCATAAAATAAAATATTAGGGTCTGTCAGATTACTTCGTTCATTAAAAATATCACTGTAGTTTTAGTCTGTAACAGGTCTGCAAGTATAAAAATTAATTGTGAAATAAATACATAAATTATTCTGACAAGTAATTAAACGAAAAAAGAGTTAAAAAAGTAAAAAAGTTTTTTTAATGAACCTAAATTCGTGAAAGACTCAATATTTTTGTACTTTTCTTCAGAGACTTGGCCATAACACTTCGCAAACGCCTCGGACATTGGTTCCGCGTGGTGGAGCTACTTAAGCAATCGGCCAGCACCACGGACGCGCAAGTCAAGCAAGCGTACAGCAACATTGGTGACTACTACATAGACCGACAGAATTGGTATTTTTATTTATTATTTATTTATTATCCTGTGGCTATTTCTTAACTTTTAAAGTATTGTTGTTGTTGAAGAATTGTCGACTGTGGCTATCGCAGTTGCTTCAACCGCGATCAGCGAATCGAACGAGCTCAAACGCTTAGTGATATGCCTACCACCTGGTGTTGTTAATGCAGGGTGGATTTTCGAAATGGGTCAGGGAGGTAGCTGGGCCATTTTATTATAAGTTGTAAATAAAATTTTGGAGCTCTTTCGATTTTATTAGGGAAAAAAATAACTCCCAAGTTTTTTTTCCATTCCGTTACCATTTTCCCGTAGACTTCTTATGGCGGTAACGGAATGGAAGTAACAAAAGATGTATGAAATTTTTGGGACAGTTTTTGTCCTGCTAAGATCGAAAGAGCTCGTGATTCTGAGTAGAAATCATTTAAAAATTTAAAAAAAAAGTGGAGGGTACAAATTTAAATAAAATGGCCCAGCAAACAGATCCCGTGATGTTACGCGAAAATTGATTTTTTCAATAATCTGTAAATGTCAGTGTCAATGGTCGGTAAGTGAAATTAGGGAAAGTCTTCTAAGACCAGTTTCCCGTAGCATCATGGGATCACTGGATCCAGGAGACGAAAAAATGCAGTGTCAGGGCAGCTACTAAACTTGCTTAAATCTTATTTGTTACAGGACCGGAGCTCTCGAATATTACACTATGTCGAACAACACGGAAGGGTTGAAAAAATGCTACATGGCGCTAGAGGACAACGAAGCCCTGTCGAAGCTGTTTACTGGCTCGCCTAGGCAACCTAAGGTTGGTAACAAGTTATTACAGCTTTTTCGGGTATTCCATCATTGGTTGCATCATATTCCACTGGGTTGCCTTCACCAGACGGTATGCAAAACACATTTCTCCAGCGTAAAAAATTGGGCCTAAGTTTTGTATACGCAAAACCTTATTCAAATCAATACGTTATTTTGACCGACCGTTGCGCTGATCAAGTCGTTTGTACAGTCGTCATCAGATATATCGGAGCGGCCAAGGTGGTCATAAATATCTGAACAACGCCTCAATTGTCAAGGCGATAAAGTGCATGTTCAGTTATTTTTGAGTACCCTGACCGGCCTGACCGCTCCTATATATTTGATGGCGACTGTACTTGACCCGCCGCCGTATTTTTTTTCGCAAAATTTTGTTGTATGGAAGGTTCCATAATTCCCTGCCGGCTTGCATTAATGAGACGGTGAAATTCTGTTCTGTTACCAGGATGCATCCATAAAAGCGAACGTTGATGAGATGGGTGATATCATCACCGAAACACCTTCCATTCAAGGAATTATGCAGTTAAAAGAGACCGGCCGTATGCTGCAGGCTGCGGCCATGGCATTTCAGGTATCGACCTACCTACTAATTTATACAAAAAAAAATTGAACTAGGTAAACTTTGATCAGAACATAGAAAGGATACTCTTTTATTTCAGCTTGCTAGCATTGAAGCATCGAAATGCGCATCGCCATCCCGTATAAAGAAATTATACATCCTAGCAGGACATCTGTACACACAAAATTCTGTTGGTAAGTATAATTTTAATTAAACTGAAGTTGATTTCTAAATCAAATATCTATTAAGTATAAGATAAACCATGCTGTTCGTTGATATTGTATGCGATGTATTTTACGATTTTGGTCACTTATACTGGATACTTACTAGTACTCGTACCAGAATTGGGCACACTTGATTGAAATCGGTGATTGATTACTAATCATCGCTGATTGAATAATCGCTGATTAAATCATAACACAACACAATCAAGTAATTTCGCCATGAGTAAATCATTAACGACGATTTACTCATGGCGATGCTAATCTACTAAAGGCTAATCAACTGTAAACAACTGGCTAATGTATGATTAGAGTGTTCTTGAGTTGATTTATATTATTACTAGAATAAGGCGTTTGGTCTGAATTTCACATATTGAACTATGAAAAATTCCACACACACATACATTCCATAAATAACAATGAAAATTTATTTATCGTATGGCTAATTTGCTACATGTCACTGGCTACATTCATATTATTATTATATTATATTTATATAGATAGCCATTTCTTTGTAGTAGTAGTGGGAAAGGTCCAGATGGGAAAATGAAAATCACAGGTTTTTAAGCTGGCATTATGATGAGTTGGGTCTATTTTGTGATGCACGTTCATTGTTTGTTTTCATTGTTATTGTCTCTCAATGTTCATGTATTAAGCGTCACAAATAAATGTTTTTATTCTTATTCTTAAAATGAAAACGAAACCGCAGCTGTGTGATAGCTGCCTTAAGTGTAGCCGAAAACCGGAATTAAACCGAACAGGCCGTTTCAAAGTTAAATGGGAGCATTAATTTGTGTAGTACACTCATACCAAAAACTAACAACAAATGCGTCAATATTTTGGTAAATGTAACATTTGACGCTGGCATTTACGCTTTTATTGCTCAATATTGAATCTGCACTATACTACTATATATGACGTAACCGCCAACCGCCAAATGATAATATTGTCACAAATAGCCAGTTATCCTAAATGTATATTATACTCATACTTTATATACCTACGTACCGCCTCTGTTCCGTCAGGGAAAAAAGTGATGGAGCTAGTAGCTACGCAAAATCTAATCAAAATATTATCATCTAATCAACTAAATCGTTAGTTTAACTAAGCATTCTGTTTCTGTCTTACTAATGTAATCAATTCAGCTAATCATGAGTGAAACTAAAAATCGACATGATTTACATGAGTAAATCATGTCGATTTTTAGAGCACTGACATGAGTCAGTGCTCAATCAGATTAGAAAGCTCATGATTGAATTCGTAATCATGTTCATATGATTACGAGTAACGTTCTAATTTTTAGGGTTCCGTAGTGAACTAGGAACCCTTATAGTTTCGCCATGTCTGCCCGTCCGTCCGTCCGTCCGCGGATAATCTCAGTGACCGTTAGCACTAGAAAGCTGAAATTTGGTACTAATATGTATATCAATCACGCCGACAAAGTTGTAAAATAAAAAGTGGATTTTTTTTTATTAGGGTACCTCCCCTATACGTAAAGTGGGGAGTGATTTTTTTTTCATTTCAACCCTAACGTGTGATATATTGTTGGATAGGTATTTCAAAATGAATAGGGGTTTACTAAAATCATTTTTCGATAATGTAAATATTTTCGGAAATAATCGCTCCAGAAGTAAAAAAATATGCGTCCCCCCCCCTCTAACTTTTGAACCATAAGTTTTAAAAATATGAAATAAATCTCAAAAGTAGAACTTTATAAAAACTTTCTAGGAAAATTATTTTGAACTTGATAGGATGAATAGTTTTTGAAAAAAAATTACAAAATAATTTCTGAACTAAGTTTGTAATTTAACCGTATAAGCAGGTGTTTATTGTACCTGTAATTTCTACAAAATTACAATGAAACGACGTGCTTTCAAATAAAGTAAAAACGGTGAAAATCGGTTCACGCAATAAAGAATTATTCCATAAAAATCATCTTCCATACTTTAAGCTCGCGCGCAATAGTTTACTTAATTTGCCGATAGATGTCGCTGTACGTGGAACTCTCATATCGTATCCTACATGGCGGTGTTATTAACTCTTAAGTGGGGACACTTACTGTGACGGACGGAAAACTACGGAACCCTACACTGAGCGTGGCCCGACACGCTCTTGGCCGGTTTTAACTTTAGTTTCAATCACGTTAATTTTTGCCCAACTCTCAACTTTGCTCAACTCTGACTCGTACAGTCGCCATCAGATATATCGGAGCGGCCAAGGTGTCCAAATATTTCTGAGCAAGACTAAATTTCTATAAATTCTGCACTCTCCAAATGCCATTTATATCGCAACTACTGCAATGCCATAAACATCTGAGCATGCTGTTTTTCAATGATTTCTTTGCATACGTCCTGTCGAAAATATCTGATCGAACAAAATGCCAAACGTATCTAAGCAACAAAGGAGTTCACAAATATCTATTCATTTGAGAAGAATATACTGTATATTATATGCCTTACGTCGTATAATTGTTTGGGTAAGGCCCATCGTCGTTCTGACCCGCCACCCGCCAAATTTTGACAAAAGGTAAACTATTATTATCATATTATTATTAGCATGGAAAAAAGGGAAAATTAGAAAAAAAAACTGTGAATGTAGTTTTACTTTTTAGGCAAAATAAAAGAATGTTTCCTTTCAGTGAATTTCTATCTCAACGTTTTAAGGTAGTTTCCTTCCAGGGCCCGACTTATCTTTCCATCCTGTATAAATCAAATGCTGACCGCTGAAACTTAGGTGTTATTAAAGTAGCACTTATAGTAGAGCATAGTCACAGAAATGTGTTGATTAGACACGATTTTCAAGTGTCTTTTCAGATAAGATGAAATAAACAACGAATACCTACTTCGTACATTCATAGTTTTGACATGGTTAATTGCAGGAAACTGCCCCAACCAATGTTTCCTGACCACATACCATTCAACGTAATAATTACTCCCAATAGTAGCTTTTTTGTTAAGAACTGCTTGGCATGTTGAGTTTGAGTAACTAAATTATACCTACAGCTTTTTCAAAAACCAACCGCAGATCCGGTCTTTCCCGCCAGAGCATCATATTTTTCTGAAACTAATTTTTCCTGTTTTTAGGGTACCGTAGCATAAATTGCAAAACGGAACCTAAAAATACATTAAAATACGTTAAAAATAACTAGGCGATTTCTATACTACTACTGGTGGAAAACAAGCGCACGACCCAGCCCAGCTGATAGGCAATCATCGTAAGCGTAAATAAATTTGATAAATTAACAGTCCCGTCGGCTCCGGTACTATAGTGCCGACTGTCACCCAAGGACATGCTCAAGGGCCCCCCCCGGGCCTGTCTTGTTGCGCGCGCGCTCCGTGCAAGGAACTCGTATCTGGGAGCATACTCGTATTTGAATTTGTGAAGCAAAAGCAAGATTTTTTAAATTTGTTTCTCGATTTTTTTAGCATGATACAGTGAGTAAATTCTTATAATTCAACTTTGGATTATGTTCCTTGTGTTTTAAACCATATCTGAAGCTAGTTATTACTAAGAAACGGTCGCTTATTTATATATTTTTCTAAATAATTTTATAAAAGTACCCTATTGGTTCACAGTGAAACAATATTTAATGGCATTCAATGAAACGGTGCATTTTTCATTGTATAGAATATTGTTTCATTGAAGGCTGGGTGGCAAATTAGGACAGGATAACAATTTCATGAGATTTTTTTTCAGCGTATGCATTAAGAGTCCGGTATCGATTTGAAAACGAAAATCGCTAATAATGACATTATGCACATGAATTGCATTTGGTAAGATAGCTTGAAGTCTTGTTATTGCAAAAAAGTACTTTAGGTCGATATATATTAATACTTAATACCTTAAAACTCAATTCTTACAGAGCTTGTTTAGTGAGGACGTTGATTCATGCAATTTTGTCGTATGATGTTTAATTATTATTTGTTATGGACCCTAATATGTTTTGTATTATCTGAATAAAGCATGAAGTGCAGTTTATTTTTGTATTTTTATATTTGTAAAATTATTCAATATCATTCCGAAAATATCACCTAAACTTCGGCAATTTTTAGCAAAATTGCTCTAGCAAAACATACTCTCCTTTAAAAAATATATATGAAAAATATACATTTATTCCTAAGGCGACTCATTTTCCAATGTTTTTATATATTTTACGTACTTGTATAACTTAATTTTAATCAATAAAAACCTTACTCTTTTCACCTCTCCAAGCAAAAATCGCGAAACAGGTGTTAGATTAGGGTGAATTATTTATAAATGAAGCATAAAATTAAAAAATCGTTGTATTTATTTCATTCAAAAAGAAACGATCTTTCATAATATGTATACAAAATTATAGAGGTTATGTTAGTTACTGCATAATAGCATCAAAAAGTTGAGCGAAATCGAAAAAAAAAACTTTACCGGACTCTTAATATGCATTTTTATACCAGACAGTGCTTATTTGTTATTTTTTATAAACACAGATACCAGGAATGTTTCCATTAACATAAAAAATATTACCCCTTTTATTTGCAGTTTTTGGCAATCAGTGTGCAAATATTCTTAGATACGTTATTATTTAACTTAATAAGCGCTTACCGGTTCCCAATCATTGCCCTAGTCTTCTATTAGCTGACTTTAGGATATCTTTACAAAAACCTGAAATGTTGATTTTCATTTTTTAAGTCAATTTTGATAAGTATTACCCGTGCTTTGTTTTGACTTTTTTTCCTATTAAAATATATTTTTTTCATTGAAATACTCTAACTTTATTATTTCCTGATAATACCTATTTCTATTTAGTAACATAGTTTCAATGTCGGTTGTCTGTGTATCTTTTGTAAATAATGAAACGGAATAGCAAAAACTCACGTGTTTCATTGAACAAAATAAATGTGGACACAATGAAACATAAGCACTTTTAATAAATAATTCCTGTTTTTTTTTTAAGTAAAAAGTTGCGAAAATGAGTTCAATATTTTTAATGATAATGCCTTACTTGACTAAATTCCCATCCTATTATAAAATATTAGACTTATCATTCGAGATAACAGAGATAGGATCTGCCATCATAATTGGTTAAAATCGTACGCATAAACGTCACTTATAAGTAATACCGTTTCAATGTTGATTACACCTGTTTCAATGTAGATCATGATTATTATCCCTGTTTCAATGTGAAAAAAACCCGTGTTTCATAGGAAAGGTGCACAAGGAATGTTTAGAATACAAAACATATCTTAAGTGAAGCAAAAACCTTGAATGCCATACGGTAGTCAAATAAATTGTTTATCTTCGTACCAAATATAAAGCTCGTACTTATCTTCACAGAGTATATTGAATAGTGGGGTATAGAGATATCAGTCAAGACTTTCGGATGCCGCGCCATCTATAAAAAGTTCACCGCAACTTTTCATCGGTATATACATTTATAGCTACGTATACAGCTATAATAGCAATGGCGGGCTTATTAAATTTAATGATTTTATATCGCCATTGCAAAGGTCTGAGCAAACTGAACCAGGCCACATCATTTATGAACATTCACACATGATACTGTATAGCCATCTGTAGTTGATTCACCGAAGCCTATCCGAGTTCATATATTCGCTACTTTGTTCTAACTGAAAACACCGTGCTTATCTTTAAAAACGGCAGAGCTAGAAGGCTCGAAATTTGGGTGTTCCATTGATGAACAACTTACCCTACAGTAATTTTAAGTCCATCTTGTACTTTTTAGTCAATATTAAACGGAGTAAGGGGGGAGTAACAGAAAGCAACATGCAAGTGCAGGGCCGATCGTTTTAGCAATCTTTGGAGGACCAGCAAAGGAAAATTATCAGCTGAAATTATAATGAAGGTAATGAGGAAGTCTGCATGTTACATTCACGAAATCGCGGACAAAGCTGCGTCTGTATATTCACAGCACATCTTGTAGATGACTGTCAAACTAGTACTAAAGTAATACATTTTGACCCCAATTTTCTTTGCAATTATACCTAATTGGAGGCCAGGCTTATACTAGTTGCCTACCACGACGTGACTCGGTGACAACAACCAAGCAATCTGAATAACTGACATTTCGCTTATTCTCCCACTATTAAATGCAACAGAAATGCAAAAAATACACGACTTTTAGAAAGGGACAAATATATTGTTTGACATTACGTTACTCTTCTCGTGAATTATCAAAATTTGAAATACGAAATTCACACACTACTACTTGTTTCGGCGGCCTATTCGCAATGTCTACTTTTAACATCGTTAATTGCTAACCAGTGAACTTGACATCCAACCCATAGATAACTGTAACGCTTCAAGGGTCCATTTTATACCTGACACTGGCACTCGGTATTAAATATGTTTTGTGAATAGGTATACTATTATGACAAATATCGCATCACATTCTTAACAAAGACCAAGATAAAGACAAAAAGTGTTGAAAATGTAACCTCAATGCTAAATCTTAAGCTATATTTTGCTTAAATGAACAGATATTTGTGAACGTCTTTGTTGCTTAGATACGTTTGGCATTTTGTTCGATCAGATATTTTCGACAGGACGTATGCAAAGAAATCATTGAAAAACAGCATGCTCAGATGTTTATGGCATTGCAGTAGTTGCGATATAAATGGCATTTGGAGAGTGCAGAATTTATAGAAATTTAGTCTTGCTCAGAAATATTTGGACACCTTGGCCGCTCCGATATATCTGATGGCGACTGTACTATAGCTAATTGGTAGATCCGATTAGGAGAAAACACTGAATAAACTCATATAAATGTTATCAGACGGAGCAAAAGGGCGGGAAGCCACACGAAGCTTCCGATTAGGGGCGGCACAACACTGGTTCGAGATGGCCGCGGAGCGCGCGTTGGCACGGCCTCTACGCTCCGACGCCGCGCTACGAGCCGCCGCGCGGTTACACTCTGTAGTGGATGACTTGCATCCCGCGCAGCACCTTCAGGTATCCGTAGTTAAGTTGGCACGGCCTTCACGCCCCGACGCCGCGCTACGAGCCGCCGCGCGGTTACACGCTGTAGTGGATGACTTGCATCCCGCGCAGCACCTTCAGGTATCCGTAGTTAAGTTGGCACGGCCTCCACGCCCCGACGCCGCGCTACGAGCCGCCGCGCGGTTACACGCTGTAGTGGACGACTTGCATCCCGCGCAGCACCTTCAGGTATCTGTAGTTAAGTTGGCACGGCCTCCACGCCCCGACGCCGCGCTACGAGCTGCCGCGCGGTTACACGCTGTAGTGGACGACTTGCATCCCGCGCAGCACCTTCAGGTATCTGTAGTTAAGTTGGCACGGCCTCTACGCCCCGACGCCGCGCTACGAGCTGCCGCGCGGTTACACGCTGTAGTGGACGACTTGCATCCCGCGCAGCACCTTCAGGTATCTGTAGTTAAGTTGGCACGGCCTCCACGCCCCGACGCCGCGCTACGAGCCGCCGCGCGGTTACACGCTGTAGTGGATGACTTGCATCCCGCGCAGCACCTTCAGGTATCTGTAGTTAAGTTGGCACGGCCTCCACGCCCCGACGCCGCGCTACGAGCCGCCGCGCGGTTACACGCTGTAGTGGACGACTTGCATCCCGCGCAGCACCTTCAGGTATCTGTAGTTAAGTTGGCACGGCCTCCACGCCCCGACGCCGCGCTACGAGCCGCCGCGCGGTTACACGCTGTAGTGGATGACTTGCATCCCGCGCAGCACCTTCAGGTATCCGTAGTTAAGTTGGCACGGCCTCCACGCCCCGACGCCGCGCTACGAGCTGCCGCGCGGTTACACGCTGTAGTGGACGACTTGCATCCCGCGCAGCACCTTCAGGTATCTGTAGTTAAGTTGGCACGGCCTCCACGCCCCGACGCCGCGCTACGAGCCGCCGCGCGGTTACACGCTGTAGTGGATGACTTGCATCCCGCGCAGCACCTTCAGGTATCTGTAGTTAAGTTGGCACGGCCTCCACGCCCCGACGCCGCGCTACGAGCCGCCGCGCGGTTACACGCTGTAGTGGATGACTTGCATCCCGCGCAGCACCTTCAAGTATCTGTAGTTAAGTTGGCACGGCCTCCACGCCCCGACGCCGCGCTACGAGCCGCCGCGCGGTTACACGCTGTAGTGGATGACTTGCATCCCGCGCAGCACCTTCAGGTATCTGTAGTTATGATTAAAGGAGGAGACATGCTAGTCCCGTTTTGCGTGTCCTCGATGTCTTAAATCCCATGCAGCATCTTCAGGTATCTGATGTAACCGGTTGAGAGAGAAGACCGGGAATACTAGGTATACAAGTGGCTAAACTAATCCAAGTTATGTCCACAAAAGGTCAAGGAGCGGGAAGCCATACGACACTTTCACGCGGCTGGCATAAGTAGGACTCCCTGAGCTTTGCGTAATGTCACTAGCACATATCATCATAATTTATAATTTGTCAAACAGTTTTAGCCCCGTTGTAATAGAATTAAAACAATTTGATCGGATTAGATTCGTTTTTAAGCCTAGGTTACTTGAATGTGTTCTTTATGTTAACAGATTCTATGCTAAAGTATGATGAGATAAGTGTGTCTGTAACATATTTATTATAATAGTAATAGGGATGACACATGTTGAATCTTGTTATAAAATTAAGTTGAATGGATGCAAAATGGTCAATATATCTTACTAAAGTAAAAATAAAAAAAATATATTGAAACGGTTCCAAGATATCATGGTTAAAAATTTCGAAATTTGAAGATTTTTTTTAAGCTGCGAAAATAAATAAAACAATTTCACCATTCGATTTCTCACATATTACTGTAAAATAAATTATATGGCAACCATATACAAAAAACGCAATATTTCACTGTCAAAATAGAAATTTCATAATTTTTCCATATTTTAAACATGGCGACTATGCAACCATGACGTCACTATTGCATATCATTTTGTTAGGAGTGTTTTGAGATATAAAAGCGAGTGTTAGTTTATGAATCTCATTTCTGACTTCTGTGTTGCTTTAACGCAATCGGGCCTAAATAGACAATTAATCCTCACAACAAAACGAATCGTTTGATACCATCATGCATGAAAAAAACTCATCATGCCTATTGTATGTCTACAGGTATGGTGTACAATAGCGTCAATAGCAGTGGAAGCGAGAGCGTTCGAATTATGTTCAAAGGCTTTCATTAAACTCGAAGCAATTGATGTGAGTATTGTAGTTTTCAGTTTTTTCCTGATCTTATTTTCGTATAGTATATGGACTGACTAAAATGGCAATCTTAATATGAATCACCATTTTTTTACAGCCTGACAACTTTGAAAAGTTAGCCATTGAAATTTTCTCGAGATGTAAACCTAAGGATGTTAAAGGCAATAAAATAGACTGCCCAAACTGTACCGCTGGCATACCTGAATGGTGAGTAAATGCTGGCTTGTCAGTGGTGATTGAATGTCATAGTCATAGTCATTTATTCATATAACAATATACATTGCGTTTGAATTTTATATAATGTCAATTTCACATATATTTAATTACACACATATACAATTATCACTTAGAACAGTTATCACACATATACAATTATCTAACATAATAACAAATTTTTCAATAGTTAGCTTCTAATAAAAATATAACAAAAAAAATTGGTTGTTTGTAAAGTAGGTTTACGATCGAGATGTTTACGTGATAACGTCTAACCGCTCGTGAGGATTCCGCGTGACAAGTTTCACGGAATGACTGGCAGCGCTCGAGATGAGACGGGAGATCGGTCCGTCTCTCTCTCGTTATACCTGCGATCGCGCTCGTGAGGTTTTGGTGTGACACAAGTTTCTGAACATGTCACCCGACTAAAACGATTTTAAAGACGTTATCACGTCAAAACTATTAATTCCTAGGTCTATGTCAACATAATTAGATTAATACTGTGTTGCAGTCTGAGTTGACAAAAACTCATCAACTTTATAGAAACACTTCTTCGACAAATAAGTTTTCAGACGCTTTTTAAACAAATTTAAATTAGTGACTGACTTTAATTCGGATGGCAATCTATTAAACAGACTGACTGCCTGGTAAGCCGACGAGTGTTTGACTACTTGCAGTTTAGTGGTTATGGTTTGTGGTAAGTCTTTCCTTCTAGTTTCCAGTCGCTTTTGTCTTTCTTCCAACGTTTCAATACAATTAAGGTACTTTATAAGGTCGCTGAGAATGACAAGAATATAGAGACTAGGTACTGTAAGAATTTCAAATTTATTAAAATAAGTTGTGCATGATGTCATTTGAGGTATTCTAGCTATTGTCCTGATCGCTCTCTTTTGGGCCACAAGGGCAGACTGAGTATTATAAAGGTAGCTATTACCCCAGAATTTTACGCTGTACCTAATTTTAGATTCCACCAACGCGTGGTACACCAGTTTTAGTTGAGCCGTATTTATCTCGTCTCTAAGGCTTCTTAGTGCATAACATGCCGAACTTATTGATTTGACTAGTGATGATAGTTCCTCTTTCCAACACAAACTCGAATCAATCCTGACTCCGAGAAATTTCACGGTATCGACTTGGTGAATCTCAGCTCCATTTGATGAAATTTGCAGGCTGTCTTTGTTTCTCGAAGTGGTTTTAAACAATAAAGCATTGGTCTTGGCACAATTCAGTTTAAGGTTGTTTGCGCTGAACCAGGTATTTAGAGCTTGTAGAGTAAAATTAACTTTGTAGTTCAGCTGTATCATGTCCTCCGCCGATACTATAGCGTTGGTGTCATCAGCATATACCACAAGCTTTACATCCGCAACAGAATTCCCTATGAATGATACTAAGTCATTGATAAAAATTATAAAGAAGATGGGACCCAGAATCGATCCTTGAGGAACTCCTCTTTCCAATTGAGTTAATTTAGATCTGTTTACGGATTCTATGCTGTCTTGAGTCCATTTAACTTCAACAAACTGTTGCCTCTTTGCCAGGTAAGACCTAAAAAGGTCAAACATTTTCCCTCTTATGCCGTAGTGTTCCAACTTTTCAAGCAGAATGTCATAACTAAGTACTACCTTCGCGGTTAACTCGGAAACCTACGACTCTTATATGCGTCTTATCTAGATCATAACGTAGGTACAGTCAACGCCAAAACTATGTATACACTAATTACACTATTGGACCTTACTCTACTGTAATAAGGTTAAAAATTGTATACTTACATGTTTTTGGGTTACTGTCGGCGACTGATTAGACGCGATGTTGTATGGAGATTTTTAGCTATTGATAATATTTGATTTAACTGTATTCTGCATTATTGCTTTTTGCGCTAAAGCCTGCGTCTATTATGCGACGTGTGCGAGGGAGCAGTTACAGTATCCTGCGGATAATCGTGGACAGGCTGGACTCAAACATAGTCCTGCATGTCATGGGATAGATGAAGCGGGGGTGGAGGATAGGGCGCGGCACAGTGTTCCAGGATTGCTTGGGACCGGACATTTTTTGGTAGCTTAGCAAGTTGACGTGGACGACCAAAAAATGTCCAGTCGCAAGCGGTCCTGGAACACTGGGCGGTCAAATTTATATGCATTGTATTAGTTTCCTTTAGTTTTATTACGTTTAGCAATTTAACATAGTTTTAAGTTTAAATAAGTTAACTTCAGTTAGTAATATGGAATTTTAAATTCTGAAATATAATATTTTTATTTAGCAAATTTTAATTTGACATAACGCCATTTTTCCCAAATCAGATTTTAAGAGTGTTGACAAATCTAATCTAACCTAATGGCTTTCACATGATGCTTTAAAAAAAAAAATTGAAAATTGCCTGATGAAATGATAATTCAGACAAACCATTTTTGAGACTACAGGTGTGAGGCTGTGAGGTTACCCTGCATTGTTTTCAGGAAGGCCGCATGCCCCAGCTGCTGTTCGGTGTTCCCGGGCTGCGCGGTGTCGGCGCGCGCGCTGGTGGCGCCTCGCGCCGTGTGGGCGTGCGGCGCGTGCGGCGCGCGCGCGCAGCAGCACGAGCTCGTGCTGCGCCACTCCTGTCCCATGTGCCACGCGCCGCTGTAACCGTGTAGCCTGAACAATAGTACGAGCATGAACTTCGCGCATAGGTGCGAATTTCGGGAATCCAATACCGGTATTTTTTGTATGGCCCTATACCGGTTTTGTGCCCATGTGGAAGTGCATTCCGTGAGCATGATGCATTCCTAAACCTAATATCTTAACTTGTGCCCCATGTGCCACGCGCCGCTTTAGCCTCGTAGCCTGAAAAATTAGGATTTGGACCTGCGCTTTTTAATACCTTGCAGTTTTTGATCTATCGATTGATTTCGTTGCACCAGTTCGAGACGGCAACGTATCGAAATTGTCAGCGATTTTTGCGTCGAAATTGCGCCGAGTGTAGACCTCTTTATTTGGTTAGTCTTTTTAAAATGTGCGAATGGTAGAAAAAGCTCTCTCGACACAAAATCTTACTATACCAGTGGTGTCATTATAATTACTGGGGCGCGCTCGGTTTACGGTGGCTCCAATCATTAACTATAGCCACAGACTTAACGGAGACCGCATAAGGAAGCGTTTTCGTAAATTCCAAAATAGTAAGTTATATTTGGGTGACTCATTTGAAGGCGAGTTACTATCCTTCGATCTAATTTGAACCTTAAATACGATAGATAAGATTGAAATTCTCTTGACATGCGTGTGGCAGTATAAATCGGACTACATACATATTGTAGCGTTGGTAGCCTGGCGGTACTTCTGACTTTCAATCCGAAGGTCTCAGGTTCAAACTCCGGGCTCGAACCAATGAGTTTTTCGGAACTTATGTACGAAATATACTTTGATATTTACCCTTCAGTGATTTGACATTCAGTGAAGGAAAAACATCGGGAGTAAACCTGCATATATCCGCGGAGAAATTCAAAGGTGTGTTTATGCAGTAGTATGTGAAGTCCCCAACCCGCTTTGGGCCAGTGTGGAGACTATAGCCCGATCCCTCTCGTGTATGAGAGGAGGCCTGTGCCCAGCAGTGGGACGTATATAAGCTAACATATACATTACATACATACTCCGGTGAGATAATACTAGGGATAGGTACACAATCAGCCCAAAAAATGGCCTATCAATAGTACCGCAAGAACGACTCGGGCGGTACTTTCTTTGACAGTCTTATCTAAATATATAAAAGAAGAAACTGACTGACTGACTGACCGACTGACTGACTGACTGACTGACTGACATATCAACGCACAGCCCAAACCGCTGGTTCTAGAGATTCCAAATTTGGCACGTAGGTTCCTTATAAGGTCTAGGGATGCACTAAGAAAGGATTTTTCTAAATTTTCCCCCTAAGGGGGTGAAATGGGGGTCCAAAGTTTGTATGGCGAATGAAGATTTGTAAGACTATTTTATTCGAAACTTCAAATGAGTAAACACGTTTCTGGTTTTTTGAAAATTCAACCCCCAAAAGGGGCAAATGTGGTCACAAAGTCTGAAAATCAACATGGGTATCGTATCCTTTTTGAGTACTTATAGTACGCGGGCAAAGCCGCGGGAAAAGGCTAGTTACGGTATAAGACTAGGTTACAAATTTTCACGAACCATACTTTCAGTAAATCTTGTTTGAGTCGTACAGACTCCTTTACATTGTTGCTTGAAGCATATACGAGGGGCGTCTGATAAGTCCTAAGCCTATGGTAGAAAGAAACGATATATAAATAATAACTTATGTTTATTTTTCAATATAGTCTCCCTCTAATTCAACGCATTTTTTACATTTTTTATACAATGCTTTTAGGCCCTTAAAAAAATATTCTTTAGATTGGCCTTCAAAATGCTCCTGTACAGCCGCCTTCATCTCTTCATCACTGCGAAATCGCTTTCCCCGTAACTCTCTCTTTAAATTACTGAACAGGAAATAATCGCTAGGGGCTAGGTCTGGACTGTAGGGTGGGTGGTCGATTTCATCGAAGCCGATTTCCTTCAGAGCCTGCCTCGCAACCCGGGCGGTGTGAACGGATGCATTGTCTTCCTAAAACAAAATGCCTTTCCTTAGTTTGCCCCTCCTTTTCTCAACTACCGCTTCTCGCACCTGTCTCAATAGATTGGCATAATAAGGTGCATTTATTGTAGAACCTTTGGCCAAATAATCTATTAAGAGAATGCCATCACAGTCCCAAAACACAGTGGCCATTAACTTAGATGCCGATTTTTGCACTTTAAACTTCTTCGGTGGTCTTTCACCCTTTTTAATCCACTGCATGGATTCAGACTTACACTCCGGATCATACTGCCTGATCCATGTTTCATCAACAGTTACTATTCGGGAGCAAACTTCATCTATACCATCTCCGCACAGATCTAAAAACGCCTTAGAAGTTTCAACACGACGTTCTTTATCGAACGCCGTCAGCATTTTCGGTACCCAGCGAGCACTGACCTTAGTCATGTTCAAATGTTCATGTAAAATCTCCCCAACCCGTTCTTTACTAATGCCTACAATATCAGCTATTTGCCAAACCTTAACTCTCCGGTCTTCTAATACCAATTTTCTGACTTTTCTTACATTTTCTTCAGTCACCACCGATATTGGCCTCCCTGAACGGGGATCGTCTTCAATCGACTCCCTACCCAGTTTAAATAAGCGACTCCACTTTTTGACCGTAGCATAGGAAGGCCCAGAGGCACCATAAATACTAGCCATTTCTTCAAAAATACATTGCGGTGATTTAGCACATTTTGTAAGGAACTTAATTACAGCACGGTGCTCAATTTTCGTTATATTTGTTGATAATTCAGACATGGTGAACTTTGCCGTTGAATATCTCATTATAGACCAACGGTTGTAGACCTTATCTTGTTGCAATAAGGTTCATAGACTGTCAGTTGACAGCATCCACATGTACGTCTGACGAAGGGCTTTAAAATGTATTTATACTAGGTTAATATATTCCGTCCTCACGCCATCAATAAAATAGCGCTGGTGGCCTGGCGGCAAGATCGGACTTTCAATCCAAAGGTTCAAATCTTGGCTCGTGGCCGAAATATCATTTGATACTTTATTGCGAACCGAATTGTAAATACTTGGAACAAATTAACCTCTCTAGTTGTGAACTCAAACAGTGTTAATCAGTTTAAACATAGACTCTACAAACTATCTAAAGCAGTGAATTAGTGCTTAGTTAACTATGATTTAGACTTATCAGCGCGAGCTGCCTGTCTAAAACGTTATAATAATAATACTTACCATGACATCATACCATCCCATCTAAATATATAAAAGAAGAAACTGACTGACTCACTGACTGACTGACTGACTGACTGACATATCAACGCACAGCCAAAACCGCTGGGTCTAGAGATTCCAAATTTGGCACGTAGGTTTTTCTAAATTCACTCCCTAAGGGAGTAAAATGGGGGTCCAAAGTTTGTATGGCGAATCAAGATTTGTTAGATTATTTTATTCGAAACTTCACAGGAGTATTCCTCAACAAACATTTTAGTCGTATAAGGAGGATTTATGCGACTCAAAAAGCTATAAACATCGTAAAGAAGTATTTTTAGCATTTTGTACGACTTATAGTCTTTTATCTTTATACGACTTAAAGTCGCATATAGACGTCGTAGAAACTTCTATACGACTGTTTTACACGACTATTATTCAACTCTCAGTGGTATAAGCAAAATGGTCGTCATACTAACGTCTATACGACTTTTACACCGAGATTAGTCGTAATAGAGTCGCGAACTATTTTTACCCTACTTCTATGTGACCGGTCGTTTAAGAGTAATAAATATCACTCTTATACGATTTTAAGTTTTTTACAACACTTTTTTACGACTTTAAAACGACTAGTTTTGTAAATATGGCTGAGGAGATGCAGAAAAAAAATTGTACACACAGCAAAAAAGTCGTAAAGAAGTCGTTAAGTGGTGGCGCTTACTACTTTAAGTCGCCCAAAGGTAACTGTTAAAACATTTGTTAATATTATAAGTAAATATATTATTTATTTTAAATAATTTATGAAGCGCATTGATTATATTGAGAAAATAAACATATATTAGTCGATAAAATTACTTTCCCAATAGATTTGGGACCCTAAATACATTGAATACGTGTTTCGAATATGTAACACTAAGTTGAAGTATGTTATATTAATAAAATGGTTGTACCTTATAAGCTGTCAATGTTAAACTTAAAACATATATGAATCGAAACGGCACTAATTATCACGGCATTTACATCAAAATTCCGTATAAGGGTCGTGATAAACCTTGATAAACACTTTTATACAACAAAATGTCGTATAGCAGCGGTAATAAATGAATGTCACGACATTTATACAACCACTATACGACCAATTAATGCCATACGACCGCCATGTGACTTTATTACGACGCTGAATCGTATAAAATGGGCCCATTTTCGGTCGTTTCGACGTCATGGCGACGTTATGGCGACCAAGCTAGGAACTAAAAGTTACCATCGGCACGTCCTGGCGACCTAAAAAATGTTTGTTGGGGATCCTAACGATAAATGCCCGACAACGATAACGATAATTTGTGGACCCGGGGTATGTCCTTAAACTACGTCCGGACCTGGGTATGTCCTTAAACTACGCCAAAAAGAGAGGTATGGGCACTGCGAATGGCATCTCGCTAAGTGTGGTAGGGCACGTTCAGCGAATGTCATCGCTCAAATCTGGAGCAGAGCCCGACTGGGGAAGTACCTCCACCTTACAGAAAACCACAGCCAAATAGCACTAGACCCTACTCATAGTGTTGTGTTCCTGCTGGTGAGTAAGGTTGCCAAAGAGCTCAAAGAGGACCCAGTGTGTTGACGATGAGGGACCTTCTTGTTCCTTTAGTCGTCAACACAGTGAATCCTCCTTTTTGTAAAGGGTCGGCAACGCGCATGTGACGCCTTTGGAGTTGCAGGCGTCCATAGGTTACGGTAGCTGCTTACCATCAGGCGGGCCGTATGCTTGTTTGCCACCGTCGTGGTTTAAAAAAAAAAAAAAAAAATGAGTAAACACGTGTTTCAGGTTTTTTGATAATTCAACCCCATAAGGGGCAAATGTGGTTACAAAATCTGAAAATCAACATGGGTATCGTATCCTTTTTGAGTACTTATAGTACGCGGGCGAATTCGCGGGAAAAGGCTAGTTCCCCATAAGGCTCAAATAGTTTCCCCTCTGGGTTGGAAGGTCAGATGGCAGTCGCTTTTGTAAAAACTAGCGCCTACGCCTAGTCTTGGGATTAGGTTGCCGAGCGAACCACAGGCCCTATTGAGCAGTGGCAGAAAGCTGGGACAATGCTTTTAAAAACCAATGTGATGATATGTCCGTCCATAGTGATAATTTAGAAGGTATACATTATAATGCTAGTAGGTACCATACGTGTTCGAGACTCGAGAGCAACAAAAACGAGTCTCCGTATGAAAAATAGTAATTGTGTTACAAGGGAGTAAAATGAAATATTTACGGCGAGGGAGTGTATTGAATCCCAAACGAAGCGATGGAGTCTATAATAGAATCCCGAGCTTAGCGAGGGATTCTAAAGTAGACTTCTGAGCGTAGTGAGGGATTCAAGTGTTAACGCCCAAGGTGAAAATAGTTTTGCTCCTATGTGACACATACTGCTTTTCACACCACCTTAGAGGAAAATATTTTATTAATTATTGAATCATTCTTAACTTTCTATGTGCTAAGTGTGTTTCCTGATTATAATTAATCGATTAATTCAATAAGAAACTTGTTTTTAATGACGGACTGGCTGAAAAAAAAGCTTATCTCCTAGAACAGAAAAGTGCCACTTTCTACCCTCCTAGCAGGGAAGAAAAAGCCCGTATACAAATAGGTGGTGTGAAAAATAAAATGTAACCCTCTTATTCATAAACTACTCTCAGGCCTCAATTAGTTAATTTATGTTTTGTCCTTATCTGTTGATATTTGTGCTTGTTAGAAACAGACAAAACATAAATTAACTAATGGGCCTGAGAGACGTTTATAAAAAGGGGATAAGTATATAAATGAAAAAAAACGACTTTGATCTAAATCACTTTATTGATGGTTTTCAAGAGATGTGTTGACAGTGTTATTGTAGGTACGGGAGATAGTTGAAAACTATGTGACTAGAAATTTACTGATGTCTTAGTCTTAAAATAAATGTTCTCTAAATGCAATCTCATTATTAAAAATAAAGATGTTTAAATTGTATTTGAAAACTTGAACGTTTTTTAAATTTTAATTTCATAAAAAATAACAATCTCCATTCCAATATCCTTTCCTAAATAAAAATAATCCTGTTTGATCGTTTGGCTTCAGTGTGCAAACACCAAATAAGGTTTGTCACAGTTTTTCGAACCTACATCACATTATTCTAGTACTATAACGAACATACTATAAATATACCACACCTTTGTACAAATTTAAAACCAGAAATGCATTGAAACCAAAATATTTACCTAGATGTAGATATCCAATGGGATAGTTTAGTAAAGTACAAGTACAATATAACAGGTAAACGGCGATAGTACATACCTACCTAGTATGTCATATTGATAATAAAAGTTTTATGCTCCATACCACAGTATTAAGTAGACTAGCTGATTATTGTTCAGACTTGTCTGTTTACAAAATCAACGAACAACAAACATATATTGGTTACTTTGTAACAACCATTTTTTTAAATGTATGTAGTACATATGTACACCCAGTTTCAAAATTGCATGGCTATATTATTAATGAATTCATTTATAAATTGTCCATGTAATTTTGAATCTCACTGTACCTATGCAAAATGAACTGTGGCTTAAATCACATATTGGGGGTAGTAAAATTAGGATAATGTATTCAATTGGTAGTGTACATAAAGTTTTATGTTAGTTTAAATTTATTCTACCAAATACTTTAGTATGGGCTGAAACAAATACCAATAATATCATCAACATCATAGTTCTGAAAGTAATGAAGAAAGTTTGTTAAGAAATAATAGGTTATCCTATATTCCATTGAACCCTAGACCCTATTGCGCAAAGTTCTTTGGCATATCCATTTTTGAGAATTGTAATGTATTGTCAATAATCTGAAACAGTTCCGGCGGTTGGGGAATTCTTCCCGTTTCTAGCTTAGACCATAGTGGAATGCTATCTAGGGATATTTCAAATGCTCCAGACGAGACCAGCTGGCCCTCCAGCATGTTGGCCAGGAAGAACATCATCATGCAGGCGTACAACTTGTTCTCCAGGCACCAGCTCCACCATGCCGGCTGCGGCTTGTTGAGCCAAGCAAATATGTTCACTCCACTCAATATGCACATGATCAGCAACATCTTTGCAAAACCCTGAAACAAAAACAATGCATGACGCCTGTCATTTTAACAAAATGCCTTGTTTATACTACTACATTAACTTTCACCCAGCAAGGTTAGCAGGGGTAGGCCATTTGTTACAGTACTGAATCGTTACTCATGTGCCAAATTGTAGAAATTACAAATATCAAATATAACTGCAAGCAATCGTAAATGCAAGTCAACTTTTACACTACTTGAGCTTATCATGAAAAGACAAGGCAATTCAAGGTATCAACATATAATATCAAGAAGACTAAATTCGAAAAATGCTTATGTGAAAGCTCAACCCATTTTCAGGTTTACAAAACTAAAATGTCTTATGTTTTGGTAACCAATATAATACCCATTCTTTAAGTGTAATTTATTGTGTTAACCTTAATTCCACAAAGGTTTCATGTCATTTCACCAATAAGACAAGTTGCCATGTTGTAAGTGGTCAAAATCAATTTGGTAATTAAGTTACATTGGACAGTAGACACTCAATAAATAGGCTAAGGTATAGTCCATTGAAGCAGAAAAAAGCGGTGGATGATGCTATTGGTTGATTTCTGCAACTCAGTGGAAAGGCAGCCTAAATATTCAGAAATTAGTTGAAGAATGTAAACTACCATTTATTTAATAAGTACAATGTCTATCTGTAGTCTGCACAAGTGTACAGACTATAAATAAAACGAGATAAGTAGAAAACTGTTTGTTGGCATATAAATTTACTTGTGAATATGTGCACACTCCCTTACCAATATATAAGATAACAAATATATTTAGTGATAAGAATTCTTTATTCTCCTTAAATAAAAGTTGGTTGCTAAAGTGACTAACTGGTTATATAATATTTGAGTTAGATAGATTTTACACTGTAGATGTAAGCAAATAACAAAGTTTATTCCTAACCTTTATTGAAACTTACATTAACCTCTTCAATTTAATTAGCAACTTGTCTGAGGGATTATTGATTCTAGCTAGGTTCTGCACAAGTTTTAAACATATTTGTATCCAATAAAAACGTACTTCATGCCATACTTAGAAACATAATCGTACAGCAAGGTTCACTCGAGTAAAATGCAAAAACTATAACAATCAATTGTTTGCTTACTATCATCCTTGAGAGGTACATGTTCAAACCAGGGGGGTCGTAGTTAGCGCCAATAACAGAAATGTCTGGATATTTTTGTGAAATAATTCCAGCATAGTCATCAAATACTTTCCTGTATCCACACGAGTAACTGCAAACAAAAACGTGGAATTTAAATCCAGTTAATCCCCATACCAATATCGCAAGAACTAGTAATCCAAGTGTCCTCACCAGTAGTAGATGTTCATGATATGCCCAACTCCTCGGCCAATTTTCGAGGCACTTACTGCTTCATTTTCATTAGCTTCCACATAGTTATCAGCCAACAATAGTATACATGTAAATATCGCAATCACACTAATAGAAACACGAGAGTGGTTAAATAAGGACATGTTGAAGGGAATACTAACAACTAGTAAAATATAAATACACGAACACGCAGTATTTTGGTTAAAATCACGAGCACCTATTCTATTCGCTATATCCGATTAGAGCAAAGCAAAGCATCAAAAATTCGACATTCGTCATGCCTTGACAGTGACTAGCCAAGTCAAGTGACACTGTCAGGAAACAGGAAATAAACCGGTATTATACTTTGCAATTTCTCGGGCCCGATCTGTGGGGATAGAGAGTGTTGAAGGAGTTTCTATACCTTCACTTTTTATATTCAAACTATTTATACCTATACCTGTTCTATACATAAAGAAGAAATATGTTATGAGTTCTGTCAATGTCTCGATTGAAAATAAACAACGTTTCGTTTATAATCTATGATATACAGGGTGATTCATGAGACGTGAGCAGGCTTAACACTACGGATTCAGTTAATAATAAGCTATTGTTTGATATCAGTATTAGTGTGATAAACCCAAAAAAAAAAATTAAAGTAAAAATAAAAAGTTCAAAATTATTTACGACACGCATGGTCACTCTACAGTTAGAATACTCCGTCGAGTACTGATATTCTCTTGTTTTTCTGTGATATGTGTCAAATTGATGTCTGGTTACTTTGGAAACATCGTATCTCACTGAATTTGACAATTTTTTTTTTCAAAATCAAAGTGCTGTCATGATTGTTAAAGAGGTTTTATCTTTATTGATTTGTTTATGTAGGATGACCATGATTACAGAAAATAAATTTCTACCAAACAAAATAGGTTTAAAAAATTGAAAGGCGTTATTGTTTCACTTAAACATGATGGCGGCCGATTCATTATCGTTAACTAAGTGTGTAGGGTTGTTCCTGCTCACGTCTCATGAATCACCCTGTATAATAATGACAGATGGGTTATGCACGCTCCAAAAGTGAAGCACTTAATATGAGTGAATTCAAACAACTGTCGCTAGTCGCGCACCGGCCAGCGTGAGATGCGGACGTGCGATTAAGCTCCCGTCACCCGCGTGAGAAAGAGACAAACTGTAATTTTCTAACAATGAGAGTGACAAAGATAATGATTGTCAAAATAGATAAACATAACAGAATCGTTGCTAGGTTATGAAATAACTCTGGAAGTATTTTATCTGCTCATTTTGTTAGAGTATAACCCATCCAATATAGTAAATATCATTGTTTATAATACGATTTTAATTAATAATTAGTATTCGTTCTTCAAGTAAGTCTGTATGCCTAATCAGCTTGGGCTCCACTAGCACTCTGCGCGTTTTAAGTAGGTACGCAAATCACAATAGGTTATCGGTCCCACCTACGAAATGGAGAACATAGGTAACGAAACTACAGATTGGTTTGTTAGAAGGGAAATCGAATTGGGACACATGGAAATATAAAGCTGTAAGTCTGCTACGTACCGTCCCGCACGCGCTGGAAGTAGTAGAAGGCTCGTTCCTGAAACCCGCAGACCCCGTCCCTGAAGTAGAAGCTGCAGCAGTCGCCACGTACAAGGCTGAACTAGAACGGTTTGTAAAAGCAGACGCGACTGCTCTTCTCATCGTTACAACCAATATGAAAGAAGACACACTTAGAAAGGTCATGAGATTTACGAATGCAAGAGACGTATGGCTTGAGCTGCATAGACTATTCGACGGGACAGACGAAGATAAGTCTTACAATCTATGCATGAGCTTTTTTGGCTTTAGGAAAGATCCGGCAGACGACATAGCCACACACATGTCAAAATTGAAAACCATTTGGACACAGCTTAATCAGGAGTTAAGTAAGGACAAAACAAGCGAGCTACCAGAACTGCTACTACTTTGCAAGATCCTCGATACGCTCGACGAAACCTACTTCTCCTTCAGAAGCAGCTGGCTACTACTGCCTAAATTTGAACGAACTATCGAAAGCCTTACAAGCCATTTATGTGCATTTGAACGAGCCCTGCAGAGTAACAACGTACTTCAACAGGAAGCTCTGGTTTCGAATTCCGGCACTACGTCTAATGCAGAGAAGAAGGATAGGAAGTTAAAATGCAACTACTGCCAAGCTATCGGCCATCGAGTGAGAAACTGTCAGAAGTGGATCAAAGACGGCAAGCCTCCGAAAAGCAGTAATCGGCAACCAACACCTTCTACCTCTAACATCACAAACATGGTCCTTATGTCTGTAGAGAGCACTGAAGTATTTTCAATCGTTCCTGACACTGAAAACTGGTACGTGGATAACGGCGCCACGAGCCATGTAACAAACCGGGCTGACTTATTCCAAAACTTCAAATGCTTTGACTTTGATGAAATCCGTACTGTAACAACGGCTAGTGGCAACACGATTCGTGCTAAGGGCAAAGGTTCAGTAATTATCGAAGCAAGAGGGAACCTACAACGAGTGACCCTACAAGACGTTTGGTACGTCCCAGCCATTACAAAGAATTTATTCTCGGTACTAGCAGTACACGACAAGATTCCTAATAGTAAATTCTCATCGACGACAAAATAATGCACCGTCTATGTCAATGGAGAAGAGTGCTTAACAGGAAAACGTCAGAAAGGAGGTGGATTGTACAGACTAGACGTAAATGTAGTACATCCTGAGAATCCTGCCGAAGTCTTTGCAACGTCCGATACTATGCAACTATACCACGAGAGATTAGCGCACCAGAACAAGAGGCACGTAAAAGCTACAGTTAAACGCGAACTGAACTTAGATCTTCCTCTTGATAAGGAGCTATGCGAAGGCTGCATATATGGGAAAGCTCATAGGCTTAAATTCGGTACGAGAACCAGAGCTATCGCGCCTGGAGAGCTCGTACATACCGACGTATGCGGACCATTTCAACCAAGTTTTTCAAAATTACAGTATTACGTGTTGTTCAAAGACGACTACACAGGCTACCGTATGGTATACTTCCTAAGACACAGTCAGAGGTTAAGGATAAGCTCGCCTTAATGCTAGCTCAGACGAAGACAACTGGACATACCGTAAAATGCCTGCTAAGCGACAACGGTGGCGAATTTGACAACAAGTCCATTCGAGATATACTAGGCTCCCATGGAATACAACAAAGACTGGCACACCGGAACAGAATGGTGTGAGCGAGCGCGAAAACCGCACCTTGGTTGAAACTGCGAGATCGATGATGTATGCGCACGAAACTATGCCACAAGAACTTTGGGCAGAACTGATAAATACGGCCGCATACATTCTCAATAGAACTGGTCCGACAAACAACAAAGACAAGTCGCCGTACGAACTTTGGATTGGAAAGAAACCGGCTGTCAAACATCTTCGTATCATAGGATGCAATGCCTACGTCCACGTCCCAAAGCAAAAACGGAAGAAGATGAACAAAAAAGCCATTAAAGGAAGACTTGTCGGCTACGATGAAGATGGCTACCGGATTTGGATCAATGACGGAAAAATTAACAGACTAGTCCGTTCACGAGATGTCACTTTTGAAGAGAGACCGCTTCCTAACAGCGATGTTCACCCTGATTGCGTAAACAACGACGCCAATACGAGGGAGTACACACTGCGACTGCCGATGGATAACCCCAACAGCAACGCAAATGAGGAACCGGCTCTACATCTTGAAGTACATCAAGATCCTTTACCTGACGAACCTGAGGGAGTTTTAGAAGATGATCAATCATCTGACTCTAGCGATCATGAACTTGACTTCGAGGGAGATAACTTGGAACAGTCGGAACCTGAACCAGTCCAAGAAGACCAAGTCCATGAACCTGAACCACATAATGATGATCCTGAAGGAGATGACTTTTATGATGCTGAAGCGCCACGTTACAATTTGCGAAATCGAGATGAAATACAGCGACCTGAACGGTATGATGACTACGTATTGTAGCATGACGCTACGTTTATCGTACGACATCTGTCGACTTTCTTTAGAACTTCTGAACTTCTGTGTCTAAGGGAGGTCTAAGGCTAGGTTGCGGTTGATATATAAAAAAGCGTACATTGTGATTCACGGCATTGCAGGTAGATGGCGCTTATATCAGTCCGCATTTTGAGATACACGACTGGCAGTTATAAATTGAAATAATATTCGCGCTAATTTTGAATATGAATTTTTGAGGTATTCCAGATTGTCAAAAAAGGAAAAAGTTGATTTTGATGGAGTGTGTCAGATGGACGAGGAGATTTTTAAAGAAAAAAAACATATTCTGGTTTAGTCTGAGGGTTTTGCTATAATTTGCTTAGTTGCATCGTGTTGAAGTGTGATCTATTTCTCTAGATCTTTGCGTTCAAACATTATATAGCAAGTCCTAATACATTATTGAATTAAATACAAATTCTTTTTAAACCAAATACGTTACCGGACAAAAAGGCCACCAGTGGGACCGCCTGAGCCGGGAGGACTCCGGAAGGCGCTTGTGGGTGCCGGACCGGCGAGACGGTCTGCAACCGCCGCGTGTTCCGCGTGATTCTTCACCGTCGTCGGAGAATTCGAGCCCGCATCCAGCGGGCTCTCCAAGTGAGAAAGAGAGTTCAGCGAGCTGTTGGGTCCGCCTAAACCAAAGGGGACGCTTGCCCACGAACTCTATTCAAATTCAACTACAGTTTTAGCCATCCTGTCTTTCGAGAATATCATATTATTCACATTTTTTTAAAAACGTTATAAATCTGATTCCTTTTTTTTGTATCCAGTGTTTTTGTGCCATAATAGCTTTTTTTTGTTGTTTTGCTAAAATATTCCCAAAATTCTAATTGCCTCGTTTGACGGGCGTACAAAGACCTGGCTCTTTAATTTAGGCTACGTTCAGCCAGCGAATCATCTGTCACCATCCATATCACCCGCCTCATTAATCCATTATTTTCCTGCAGCCAAATTACCAGCTGAGTCTTTATTTGTACTTACCAGTTTTACTAGTACTCCATCCTTTTTATTTTCCTTTTGTGCGGAAAGTAGACATTTACTATACTAAGGTAACTATTGAATGTGAAATATCCTTATATAGATACAGTTATCGTCATTTTTATGTGAAGTGCTAATATTAAATATTCTGATTATTGTAATCTAATTACATTCTAACCACTAAGGAAGTTATTGAATGTGAAATATCTTTATATAGATACCGTTATCGTCATTTTTATGTGAAGTGCTAATTTTAAATATTCTGATTATTGTAATTTAATTACATTCTAACCACTAAGGAAGTTATTGAAGGCGAAATATCTTTATATAGATACCGTTATCGTCATTTTTATGTGCAGTGCTAATTTTAAATATTCTGATTATTGTTGCTAATTTTAAATAATTTACTTTATCTTCAAAATTGAACGTGTTAATGCAATTATAGAAGTGTTTTATTGCAAAATGGCGCCCGAACAGGGACAAGAACTCTGGATTTACTTTTAATAATTGTATTTAAATATTTTTTTTGGATTTGTGTGATGGTTCTATTAACCTTAATTTTGGTTTGTTTCAGCCTGCTGCCTCCTTACGTCCCATCATTAACCCGAATGCCATCACATTGATATATTGCTTTTATTTATGTTAAAAAGAAATGAATTTATCTGTTGACCTTTACTTATGCCTTTTTCTCAATTATCCGTAACATATCCCGAATACCTTATTTCATAGTTTGAGTCCTGTAGTTAGAGCCCGTAGACGTTAGGGAATTCGCAGGTAAGTCAGACATAGAATGTATGATTTGCGTTTTTTTTTTTTCAGAAACTGAACTTGTTTTTTTTTTAATTCGAACTCTAACTTAGCATTTAGACTTCGAGTGTTATTTTCTTTCTTTGACTTAAGTGCTTGGTTTAGACCACTGATATACTCGAACTTCGGATTTTAATTTTGAGGTCGATTAACTTTATTTTTTGTTTGAACTTGCAACGCAAGACAACATTCGACTTTTCGCCATGTCACACTTAAGTAATGAAGGATCAATTGCTGAGACGCCTCATGTACACTCGTCTTTAAACTCGCACGATCCGAGGATTTTAGATCCAATGGCAAACGATGAAGAACAGTTTCTTGATTCTGAACCACGACCCCAGGTGATGCATATGTCCGGACTTCTCCCGCCTTTTCCTTTCAAAGATTATTCACTTACGAAATGGAACTTGAACTTTCCCGGGGACACTTGTGTTCGCGAATTTTTCTTTCGAATCGAGGAAGAAGGTATGGCGCGTAACGTCAATCCTTCATATGTTGTCAGACGTTTCCATGAATTGTTGTCAGATAGTGCCTTGAAACATTTTAGGGCAATCAGATATCCGGGTCTTACTTACGCGGAATTAAAGTCTGAATTCGTTAAAACCTTCGACGTAGCCGATTTCGATTTCAAGCTTGAGAGCCAACTTCGCGCTTTATCACAGAAGGACAACCAGTCAGTGGTTGATTTTGTTATTCAGGCGCGCGATCTTAACGCAAAGCATCGTACACCGGTTTCCAAAGACAACCTGTTTAACATTATTAAATATGGAATGAATCCTAGATATCATCCTTGTCTTGCAACTAACGTGGTTAGGGATATTGATGGTTTGTTAGAAGTCGCGAAAAATTTTGAAGCCTTTCAAGGTTCACGTCCAGCACGTTTGGCTATTGCACCGATTAGTGCTCAAGTTGTAGGTCAACCCAGTTCTATAGTGTGTATGAAGTGTGATGCAACTGGTCACAACTATCGTAATTGTCCTTACGTTTCAGGGGCAGTGTGCTTCAAGTGTAAGCGTGTTGGTGCAATCACCCGCGATTGTCCTAGTTGTAATTCTGGTCCGTCAAAAAACGAATAAGTGGCGCACTGAGAGGTCCATCGGTGTCGCCCGTTTATATTAATAATTCCCCGGATAATAGACTTTTTATTGTTGTTTTAGTTGCTGGCTCTTCGGTAAGAGCTCTTTTGGACTCTGGTGCTCAGGTTTCACTAATTGATATATCCCTCCTATCGGAGCTTGGTATAACATATGTTATACCGAGCTCCGATAGGAGGGATATATCACGTATATATATCACGAGGATATCCGGCCTTATGTTGTCTCCGCCGACAATTAGGAATATGCATGATTTTTTAGGAAGACGTCATTCGATTCTATTTCTCTTTAGATTCAAATGTCTCTAATAAACCTACTATCTATGATAGCCCTGAAACGTCAAAAATGTGAAAATACGTTAGGCGTCTGCGCCGCGCGTCAAAACGCCCCATACAAAAAGTGTGTGGATTGTGACGTCACCGTTCACAAAGTTGCAGAAAACTGTTTGGAAGGAACAAGTTTTTGTAAGATTTTTGTAATTTTAGGCACGAAAAAATGCGTTTAGCTATATAGTTGTCATACATTTTTTTTCTTGTTAGGACATAAGTAATCGAACTGAAGTTTCGAAAATACATTTGATGTATAAAAAAAAATGCCTAAAATTTTACGTTTTCAAACCGCAATGTCTTTAAAAAACTGTTAAGAATTATTACGGATTTCCACTTATTTATATTAGTTTGGGGTTGTTGAACGTGTTTATGCAACAGATTCAATTAAATATTTTTCATGCATGTTCTCTATTCTCCTATTGAAATTCTAGGCGGTTTGGACGTCCCCATTCTTTTTAGTAGCATTCGCGTTCTGCACCCCTGTCTAGTGAGCGGTAATCTTCCTACTGCATTTATTTTAGGAATTGAGTTTTGGAATGCTGTTGGTCTCATTGACATTTTAAAGAAGGCATTCCGTGATGGTTTGTCAGGTAAGCTTTACGTCGCTTCACATCATGTTCCTGTCGCAGTCCCACGAGTAGGTAAGGTTCGCTATGTCCACCCTCGTACAGTGCTTGCACCACTGCAGGAATCAAAACTCCAATCTGTTATTGACGAGTTTGAGGAGATTTCTTCTGATAAAGCTGGATTAGGTTGTACTTCGTGGCTTTCGCATAAGATTGAGACTTTTGGTTCGCCCATCCGCCAACGTTACTATCCCTTATCTCCAGTCAAGCTCAAGATTCTCAACGAAGAGATCGACAAGATGTTAAAGTCAGGCGTCATTCGTCCCTCACGATCACCCTGGGCTTCCCCAGTGGTGATGGTTACCAAGAAAGATGGTAGTGTCAGGTTTTGCGTGGACAGTAGGAAGTTGAACAGCGTTACCATCAGGGATTCATACCCTCTCCCGCGCGTCCAGGACATCCTTGATAACCTACGAGGTGCCAAATATCTAACTTCGTTGGATTTTAGGAGCGCCTTTTGGCAAATCCCCTTAGCTGATAAGGCCAGTTGTGAGAAAAGGGCCTTTATTGTACCCCAAAGGGGCCTCTGTGTTCGTTCGTCTCCCTTTTGGTTTAACCAACGCTGCGTCCGAGATGCAGAGGCTTACTGACATGATTGTCAATTTTGAATATACCCCTGAGTCTGAGGATTTTATCTTCGGCTATGTTGATGATTTGATTTTGGTGTCTCGTGATTTTGACAGTCATATGCGGCTTATTCGTAAGGTTCGTGATAGGTTGAAAGAAGCTGGTCTTACGGTTAATTTAGGTAAGTGCGAGTTTTGTAAGTCTGAATTGAAGTATCTCGGCTACATCGTCAATGAGCGTGGTCTTCAAACTGATCCGAAGAAATTAGAAGCTATTAGGGATTACCTTACCCCTTCTTCTGTCAAGTCTCTACGTGCTTTCATTGGTATGTGTTCGTATTATCGCCGTTTCGTGGATGGTTTTTCTTCGATTATTGCTCCTCTGACGGCACTTATCGGTAAGAGAAAGGGACGTGATCCCATCGATTGGAACGATAGTGCTAGTGAAGCTTTTTCTAAATTGAAGGATGCCTTGATGAGCGCTCCGTTGATGGCTTGCCCGGATTTTTCGAAACCTTTTATCCTTCAATGTGACGCTAGCCAGGTTGGCTTAGGCTCGGGCCTGGCTCAAGAGTTTGACGGCGTTGAACATCCAATTGCTTATTATTCTCGTTTATTCACTAAAGCTGAACGTGGATACGGGACAACCGAACATGAGCTTCTCGCTGTTGTTGATTCCATAAAGCATTTCCGCGGGTATCTCGATGGAATGAGGTTTAAGATCATTACTGATCATATTGCTCTTAAATGGTTGATCACCCTTGATAATCCTACCGGGCGCTTAGTTCGTTGGGCAACTTTGATTTCCCAATATAACTTTGAGATTGAACATAAAAAAGGTGTCCTTAGTGTTGTTCCTGACGCCTTGTCCCGCGCTCAAGTTGGGCTTATCTCATTCGCGCGTGGCATGGATCCTTCTGGAGATCCTTGGTATGAACGAATTTACCAGGGAGTTTTGGACAATCCTCAAATGTTTACTGCATTTGCTCTTCGGGATGGTGTCTTAATGCGCAGGGTATCTATCGAAAACCCTTTAGCACCTAATCCGTGGCGTATAGTTTTTCCTGCTTCAAGGACTAGAGAGGCGGTTGCTGAAATTCATAATTGATTTCCCAACGTTCATCCTGGTGTTATGAAAACGTATTTAAAAGCTCGTGACTTATACTACTGGCCGAATATGTACCGTGATGTTACAAGGTTACTTTTCGAATGTCAGATTTGCAAGTCTTATAAAATTGCAAATTCACAACCTCGTGGACTTCGCTTATTTCCTCGTTGCGGCTCCAATGGATCTTCTTTCCATTGACTTAATTGGTCCTTTACCGGTTAGCCGTAATGGTTGTCGTTATATTTTGACTTTGGTTGACGTTTTTACCAAATTTGTTTGGTTGGTCCCTTTGAAGTAGGTGAATGCGAGGTCAATATCGATGGCATTAGAGTCGGAGGTTATTGCGGTACGGTGTTCCTACTAACATTCTCTGTGACAACGCTACGGTTTTTCATAGTCGTCAATTTCTGGATTTCTTGACGAGTTATAATATTCCGGGTCCGTGTTATACCCCATATTATTCGCCACAAGCGAATGTTGTAGAGAGATATAAATATAACCAAGTTGTGACCACTACGTTGAGCATTCTAGTTGAAAATGACCAGCGGAATTAGTCAGGTCATTTACATCGGGTCGCTCTTTATTTAAACTCTTGTATAAATTTGGCTACTGCTTATACACCGAATTTTTTGATGTACGGCCGCGAGTTGTCAATGATTCGTGAACGTGTTGAGAATCAGGTTGTGGACCAAGATGTGGGACTCAGCCCGATGGAACGCGCTTCGAATCTTCAGACGCTTCGTGAGGTGTACGATAAAGTTTCTGATTCGATGGCTTTGGCCTTTCATCGTAACGCCGCCAAGTTCAACACGAACCGTTCTTCGCCAAGAATCGTTGGTGACCAAATCGTTTGGCGCCGGAATTTCCAGCGTGGCTCTGGTGATCCTTTTCGAGGCGGTAAATTCGCTCCACGTTTCGTTCGGTGCCGTGTGGTTAGACGGGTGTCTCCACAGGTATATGTACTGGCTGATACCGATTCCGAGCACGTCGGTACCTATCATATTAAAGATATCTTGAAATAGTTTCTTCTTTCGGCCCGTACAGTTTTCTCAAAATTCTAAAATGCGCTTTAGTCCGCCATTCCCTTATCGGTAATCCTTGCTTGATTCGTTTCTTATCGTTTTTTTGTTTTCGTTTAAGCGTTTCCTTGCTCCTTTTTCCAGATTTGACCTTTTTTACCGTTGGTGCTTAAGGCTTCGTTTATCTTTCCCGGTCTATGATAGCCTGGTTGTATAATTTGATGACTCGATGTGAGGGATTAAGATCTGTGGCCAGGTGCAATTTCTGTCCTATCCCGGCCGTCACGTCTTGGACCGCGTGACGCATTGGTTGGCGTTTTGTCATCTTCTTAATCTATTAGATTAGTCTTTAGGGGTAATGTTAATAACTGGTTTGTTTTGTTTTTTTGGAATTAGTTTAGGGTTCTCTTGTTGTACCTTTTTTGGCCTTAGCATTAAGTTGTGGTTTTTTTGTTGCTTGGGGTTAGTTTTCTTGTGTTTTCTTGTGTTGTTGTTTGTTTGTTTCTTTGTTTGGTAGGGAGATGCTGTAGCATGACGCTTCGTTTATCGTACGACATCTGTCGACTTTCTTTAGAACTTCTGAACTTCTGTGTCTAAGGGAGGTCTAAGGCTAGGTTGCGATTGATATATAAAAAAGCGTACATTGTGATTCACGGCATTGCAGGTAGATGGCGCTTATATCAGTCCACATTTTGAGATACACGACTGGCAGTTATAAATTGAGATAATATTCGCGCTAATTTTGAATATGAATTTTTGAGGTATTCCAGATTGTCAAAAAAGGAAAAAGTTGATTTTGATGGAGTGTGTCAGATGGACGAGGAGATTTTTAAAGAAAAAAAAACATATTCTGGTTTAGTCTGAGGGTTTTGCTATAATTTGCTTAGTTGCATCGTGTTGAAGTGCGATCTATTTCTCTAGATCTTTGCGTTCAAACATTATATAGCAAGTGCTAATACATTATTGAATTAAATACAAATTCTTTTTAAACCAAATACGTTACCGGACAAAAAGGCCACCAGTGGGACCGCCTGAGCCGGGAGGACTCCGGAAGGCGCTTGTGGATGCCGGACCGGCGAGACGATCTGCAACCGCCGCGTGTTCCACGTGATTCTTCACCGTCGTCGGAGAATTAGAGCCCGCATCCAGCGGGCCCTCCAAGTGAGAAAGAGAGTTCAGCGAGCTGTTGGGTCCGCCTAAACCAAAGGGGACGCTTGCCCACGAACTCTATTCAAATTCAACTACAGTTTTAGCCATCCTGTCTTTCGAGAATATCATATTATTTACATTTTTTTAAAAACGTTATAAATCCTATTCCTTTTTTTTGTATCCAGTGTTTTTGTGCCATAATAGCTTTTTTTGTTGTTTTGCTAAAATATTCCCAAAATTCTAATTGCCTCGTTTGACGGGCGTACAAAGACCTGGCTCTTTAATTTAGGCTACGTTCAGCCAGCGAATCATCTGTCACCATCCATATCACCCGCCTCATTAATCCATTATTTTCCTGCAGCCAAATTACCAGCCGAGTCTTTATTTGTACTTACCAGTTTCGCTAGTACTCCATCCTTTTTATTTTCCTTTTGTGCGGAAAGTAGACGTTTACTATACTAATGTTACTATTGAATGTGAAATATCCTTATATAGATACAGTTATCGTCATTTTTATGTGAAGTGCTAATATTAAATATTCTGATTATTGTAATCTAATTACATTCTAACCACTAAGGAAGTTATTGAATGTAAAATATCTTTATATAGATACCGTTATCGTCATTTTTATGTGAAGTGCTAATTTTAAATATTCTGATTATTGTAATTTAATTACATTCTAACCACTAAGGAAGTTATTGAATGCGAAATATCTTTATATAGATACCGTTATCGTCATTTTTATGTGAAGTGCTAATTTTAAATATTCTGATTATTGTTGCTAATTTTAAATAATTTACTTTATCTTCAAAATTAAACGTGTTAATGCAATTATAGAAGTGTTTTATTACAGTATGCATTACAGAGACGTACCCGTCGTATTTTGCTGATGCAATGAATCACAATGATTGTGAAAAATGGCGAAAAGCGATGCATAGCGAAATGAAGTCACTGAAGGACCTCAACGTGTGGACGGCATGTGATCTACCGAAAGGAAGAAAAGCGCTTCCTTGCATATGGGTTCTACGTACAAAGAGGAATCCAGACGGCTCAATCGACAAATACAAGGCAAGGCTCGTTGTGAAAGGTTTTAAACAGAGAAAAGGAATCGACTACGATCAGACTTTCAGTCCTGTCACACGCCTAGCAACTGTCAGAGCACTATTGAGCGTCAGCGCTCAAGAGAACATGCACCTTGTCCAATTCGACGTTGCTACAGCGTTCCTCAACGGGAAACTAGAAGAGGAAATTTACATGCAACAACCCGAAGGCTTTAGTGATGGAACGCCTAAAGTATGGAAGCTTAACCGAAGCTTGTACGGGTTAAAGCAAGCTCCAAGATGTTGGAACTCTTGTTTTGAAAGCATTTTACTTGAAATGGGCTTTAAACAATGCGAGGCTGACTGTTGCCTATATAGTAAAGAAACAGATGGTAAGAAGTTATTAATCACGTTGTACGTAGACGATGGATTAGTAGCCGCAAGTGATGAAGATGTATCGAAATCTTTCCTAAATGATTTAAGAAAACGGTTAAAGATCACGACTAAGCCCGAGTCGTATTATCAAGGACTTCAAATCGAAAGAGGAAACGATGGCTCTATTTTCATAAATCAAGAAGCCTACGCTATGAAAATTCTAGAGCGTTTTGGGATGGCAGATTGCAATCCTGTCACAACACCCATCGATAAGGAAACTTTTCATTCAGGGAAAGTTGAAACCGAAAAGAAGGAGAAGTATCCTTATAGAGAAGCCGTCGGTGCTTTAGCATATTTGATGGTCGGTACACGTCCGGACATTGCTTTTGCAGTGGGTGTTGCTTCCCGAAAATTGGAATCCCTCCCTCCAAGGAAGACTGGCTTGGCGTAAAAAGGATTCTTCGTTACGTTAAAGGAACGTATTCCTATGGAATAAAGCATGGACAGCATAAACCAGGAATACTCTAAGCATTCAGCGATGCTGACCATGGTGATCGGGAGACCAGCCGATCTACTACAGGCGTAGCCTGTCGCTATGCAGGAGGTGTGATATCCTGGCTCAGCCTACGGCAAGCGTCAGTTGCTATCTCTACTACCGAAGCCGAGCTGGTAGCAGCTAGTGAAGCAGCTAGAGAATTGGTATGGCTGACCAGAAAAATGCAGGAGTTAACTGAACTCAAGCAAATTCTTGCACTATATGTCGACAACGAGGCAGCTGTTCGCTTGGCACACAATCCTGAGTTTCACAAGCGAACAAAGCATATTCGGATTCGACATTTTTATGTTCGAGAGCAAGTTGCCGAAGGTGCAATAGAAGTTAAGAGAATCAGCACAACCGATCAGCCAGCTGATATTTTAACCAAGGGACTACCGCGTCCAAGATTCTCTTCCCTTTGCCAGGCTCTTGGAATAGTATTGAATAAGGGAAAGTGTTGAAGGAGTTTCTATACCTTCACTTTTTATATTCAAACTATTTATACCTATACTTGTTCTATACATAAAGAAGAAATATGTTACGAGTTCTGTCAATGTCTCGATTTAAAATAAACAACGTTTCGTTTATAATACGATTTTAATTAATAATTAGTATTCGTTCTTCAAGTAAGTCTGTATGCCTAATCAGCTTGGGCTCCACTAGCACTCCGCGTTTCAAGTACGCAAATCACAATAGAGAGGTGGAATAAAAGTTAGGGCATTTAATGGTGCGATCACATAGACCCGCGTGCGAGTGACAAGCCGATCGAATGACGAGGCGAATAGCGCGCGACTGTTTACTTTACGCGTGCTCGCGTCGGGGAGTGTTGTACGTGGAGACGAATATGTTTATAAGTGTTATCCAACCAAACTGACGACCGGGGTTATAAAACTTCTCGCTCACACTTGCAGGACCATAGCAAGAGTGAAAGAGATCGTAACATGACTGCAGTCGTCAGTTTGGCTGAATAATGCTATATTATAATATGTGAACGAACAAGGACATTCGTGTTGGCACTCTTACGCGAATTATTCGCTGAACTATTCGACGAGCACCGACAGTATTATATTCTTTGGCACCGACGCGAGTACGAACGCTGGTGTGAACGCCGTATAAAACCGCATGACATGACAAATAACTAAAGGCCCTGTTACACTTTAATTTTTTTCGTGTCCTAACTAGCATCCTAATTAGGATCCTTAAAGCCCTGTTACACTTGTCCTAGTTAGCTTCCTAAATGATTGATTCCTAATAATTAGGATGTTAGTTAGTACACTAAAAAAAGTAAAGTGTAACAGGCCTTGAACTAGTTTTCATACGAAATTAAAAGCCCTGTTACACTTGTCCTAGTTAGCTTCCTAAATGAATTAGTTTCTAAATTTAGTCTCACCGCATTTAGCAAGTAAATTTACTATGAAAACTAGTTAGGATCCTAACCAGAGATTAATCGATTAATTGTTTAGTTAACTAATCAATCGATTAAAAATATCAATCTTACTTTTTTAGTTGCGACTAATTTAGTTGCAACTAAATTAGTTGTGAGAATGTTCGACTAACAATTAAATTAGTTTTAGTTTCAATCGACTAAATTTCACGGTTAAATCTATATTAAAACTCGATAGTCACTCGTTTTGCATTTATTATTTAAGTTGCAATATACTCCTACATAACTTGCAATATGTAACTAGGAGTAGGTATGTACATTGTATAGGTACTCGTATGTAGTAGTTTGGGTACAATCTTGCAACTTATTTTGAAGCAGATATCTTGACCGATTGAACTAAAATTATGTATACACGTTAATTTGAAATGGTTGAATGACAGTTTAATGTTATGGCACCATCGAGCTGATCTGGTGCTAGCCCCGGCAGGTGACTATAATAATACATACACTAGAGTTCGGACTCGTTGATGTCCTCTGAACGCGTAAATGACGATTGTCAAAGGAATTCGGTTGGTTATAAAAGATTGTTATAAAAATATTTAATAAGTTACTGATTAGGGTTTAAGTCTAAAATATTAAACATGTTGTCATGAATAATTGCAGATTTTAAGCTGCTTAAGGTGCTTAAGTTATTGCTTATTATGATGCTCAGACGATTAGTACTGCAAATATAGGTAAAGGTTTAAGGACACGGACCCCAGGTATAAAGTAAGAAAGAGAACGATGTATGAAGAAAGGAAATCGTTACATGCACTTTATCGCTGTGACAATAGACGCGTTGTTCCGATATTTCCCCACAGCTCCGATATATCTGATGGTGACTGTGTACAGTCACGATCAAATCAGTTCTTATTTACCCTTAAATAAGAGAAATTGAATCCAATTTCAGAGAGATGCACTGCTTACTTACTTAATTACATGATGGATAACAAAAAGTTTTGACTAAAGTTTTATTTTTGTTACAAGCGAAATTTGCGGGTTAAAGAGCTCTGACGAGCCCTAACATGACGAGTTGTAGCATTGCCATCCAAACTAAACATTTGATACACAATTTTAGCTCATTTGGTTGGTATTATCAAAGAGAATAATAGTTAGCAAAGAGATCTCACTCCATAATCAAAATATCGTAGGGAATAAGTACATGACCATTTTATTTTTATATATCCGTTAAGATGTCCTGTTCAGTCTGTCAACATAATAATACCGATGTTGGCAGTGCCAATGGCACGTACGGTTGCACAAAAGAACTCTCCGATACTTCGTGCCCTGGACCTACTGAATGCGCTCCTGGTATCAGCACCAGAGTGTGACCGGGTGGCGTGGCGATGGGCGAATGTGTGTCATTCATGAGTGTTTGAGATTTTGCGAGCTGATGGATAATAGGCAGTTAAGTGTGTTAGTATGATAATTTTGATTAACTAATAGTAGATATCTATGTAGTTTCGCAGTGTATTAGTGATAAGACTGTAATGCTGTGTAAAGTTAAATAAACAATACCGAGGTTTTCCATTCAATTTGCTTCTACCATTAGTCGCGAAAAAGTAGTCTAACTAATTAGTCGATTACAAAATTTAGTTGTCCGAAATCAATCTGCAACTAATTTAATTGCAACTAAACTAGTTGCACTCTATACAACTAAGATTAATCAGTCGTCGTTTTCAACCGTCAGTCGCAATTAATTTTGTTAATCTCAATCGTTAATCGTTAGTCGATTACATTTTGCCTATCTCTGATCCTAACTAGGATGCTAGTTGACTTATGATCCTATGTCCCCTAGATGGGGCAGAGGGCATCCACAGTGCTCCGCCATCCCGTTCGGTCTTGAGTTTCGCGCTTCATTTCGCTCCACGTCTTACCAATGGTCACCGCGTCTGCGATGATCGTCCGCCGCCAGGATTGCTTAGGGCGGCCATGTTTCCGCTTTCCTTGGGGATTCCAGTCTAGGGCTTGCCTCGGGATGTGATCGGGGTCCCTTCGGAGCGTGTGGCCGATCCAGTTCCACTTGCGGCGTTTGATCTGCTGGTCGATCGGAGTCTCACCGCAGCGTTCCCACAGATCTACGTTGTTAGATTCTCTCGGGCCAGTATACACCGAAGATGCGGCGAAGACAGCGGTTGATGAAGACTTGGAGCCGACGCGAGATGTCGTTAGTGACCTTCTACGTCTCACATCCGTACAGCAATACGGTTCTCACATTGGACCGGAATATCTTGAACTTAACTTTCCTAGTCAGTTTCCGCGATTGCCATACCGGACGGAGCTGTGCGAAGGTTGCTTTCCCCTTGGCGATTCTTGAAGCGATGTCCTCTTCGGTCCCTCCTGCATCCTACACTACACTACCGAGGTACGTGAACTTGTGGACCCTCTCCACCCCCTCCGTGCCGATGAGCAACGGCAACGAGCTCATCACTCCGCACCTCATTTCCTGGGTCTTCCGGGTGTTAATCTTTAGTCCTGCCTCCAAAGCCTCTCGCCGTAGGTCGTCCAGTTTGGCTTGCATGTCGATGCGCGTGTGGCTCAAAAGGCATAGGTCATCGGCATAGTCCAAATCTTCTAAGACGTTGGACAGTCCCCACTCTATGCCGCGGCGCTAGGATGCTAGTTAGGACACTAAAAAAAGTAAAGTGTAACAGAGCCTTTAGGAAGCTATAGTCAGTAGAAAACCGCGGCAAATTAGGAGAAAAACTGCCATTTTCTCACGCCAGGTGGCGCATTGTGAATTGTACCCAGCGTTGACATAAGAACTGTCAAATCACATACATATTTGTCTCGTAATTCAAAACATTCCCATATTTTCCCAGTTTTATCAAGAATGCCTCAATGTTGTGCGGTGAAATGTAAAAATAGAGGCAACCATTTATTTTCTAAAGACCATACAGGAAACGTTGGCAAAATGCGTTAAGAATTAAAAAAATTAGGGCAAGTGATACGAGCCGCTTATGTAGGCTACATTTAAAGAAGATGATCATTTCCGAAAGATTAAGTAAAGGGGTAAGGAAAGTTATCAATTAAAAATGCTCACTGTGCCTGTACGCCAAGCCTTTAAAACTTTCTTCAGAACTATCTGTAAGTACTTAAAAGTATAGGTACTCAATATATCTAACATTACCTTGTTAGTAATTGTTAGTAACAGATCTCATTTCATTTTATTTAAATGCTTATTTAAATTTCAGTTGCTGGACTAGTTGCAATTTTTTTGAGGAATAGGCTGTACCATCCATATTCTGGGTGGTGACCCAACACAAGAAAAACAGCAGCTCTTGAACATGAGAAGTGATATGCATCACCCACTCAAAGAAAGCTCCTTATGAATGATTTTGAAGTGACAGAACACGAAACAGCAATATAACACATTACAGCGACAGAACCAACCGTAAGCCATAGCACTGAAGTAAGGCGAGAAGAAGACATGTACTACTGTGGAAATTGATGTTCTAGAATTCTAGATCAAAGTGCACACATGGACCCACAGCATTTAAAGAGCACTCAAGTTGACCATTACAACAATGGTTTTCACCAACTTTTGTGAAGTATAATTTTCATAAATCATCGGCGTGTTTGAGACTGACAACAATCTTCAAGTTCAATGACACTTAGGATTAGATCAGATAATTTGGCAGCAGTGTTTACTGAAAACCAATTATTCTTGATGACGATGCTGATGCATTATGAACAAGAAAATAAATAAAACAAAACTAAAACATTCTAATGCCTTTTTATTCAAGACAAGTAATCTTTTTATATATAATATATATATGAGTTAGATATCATACATAATATATGTTTATGACACAGAACAAATATGAATCAGAAGCAACAACTTTCAACGAGCATTTGTGGCTTCTAGCTTAATGTATTTTTTTGGTTCAAGATCATGAACACAAAAGTTGATTGAGCCAGTGAGCATCTCGTTAGTACATGACAAATCCCTGTCTATATGAACAGAATATCTTTGAAAGCGTAGACAATGAAATTCCAATATTTTCTCTTGCCTCAATAAAGCTATCCTTGTATTTGTGCATAATCGACTTTTTCTAGCTTTAAATTCCTATTTATATTTTCTAGGTATGTTACTGTTATTTTTAGGGTTCCGTACCTCGAAAGGAAAAAACGGAACCTTTATAGGATCACTTTGTTGTCCGTCTGTCTGTCTGTCTGTCAAGACCATTTTTCTCAGGAACGCGTGGAGGTATAAAGCTGAAATTTATACCAAATACTCAGGTCTATTGTCTCTTATAGTACTAGAGCCCACGACCAAAACCATGTCTCATAGCAATACGGCAAAAACCCTATAAAATCGTTAGATTATATGATTCTGAACCCGACTAGGTGTGTAGTAACGGTCGAAAGTGTAGCAACTGCGTGGGAGGCCATTTCTGCTGTGTCAAAAAAAAAAGGCAGTCGGTATTATAGCAATACGTCTGATATTGAAAATGTACATAGATTTTATAATTGTATTACGAAAAAGTTTGTTTTCAGACATTTTGCGCGTAGCATATAGCCTGAGCACATTATTGAAAATGTCAACAAATTTAGCCGACCTGTATCATAGCAATACGGATAAAAAAAAATTTAAACTTTTCGTATTGCTGCCAGGATTACCAAAAACCTGTTTTCAGACACTTTTTAAGTGTAGCATATACTCCCAAAAACGAAAATAACGTTTCGGAGTCGCCTGGCCTCAGCGCTTGTTACGCTCCTGCGGCGGGTACGGCTTTTCGCGTGTTACGCTCCTGCCCCTTTCTTACTATTACGGTTTCGGGTAAATACTTTCTTAATTATCATCTAATAAATTCAGGGTCGCAACGTATTCATTGGTTTGTAACAGAGAATTCAAGATGCCTCAATACGATTTTTGAATGATATCTGAGTATCGAAAAGTTGTCTGATAGAGAAGGTGCTACACTTAATTTGTCTGATATAAATTTTTTGCACATGTGGACAACTTATTTTATCATGTCCAACAATTTTCAGACATATTGCTATGATACCGATCGGTAAAATTTGATAACATTTTCAAAACGGTTTCAAAATTTAATGCGTTCACATTTTCATCTGAAAATTGTTTTGTTCGCATCAAATAACCAAAATTTACTAATAAAAAAGATTTTCAGACGTATTGCTATGAGATGAGACATTTTTTTGTCTCATTTTTAATTTTTTTAAGTGATTTTACGGGTTTGCGCTACACCACTAACGTCTGAAAAATATGTTTCCGGTATCTCAGAACTATCATTCAACTACAGTCTTCAAATCAGACATATTGCTATGATGCAGTTCGGTAAAATTCTTTGACAATTTTGAAAATTCGGTCAGATCAAACGCTACGCGGAAAATGTCTGATATTGGTATTTTCGAGTTCAGGATAATCGTATCTATCGATTTGATGCGGTTTTGGCCGTATTGCTATGAGACAAAAATTTTGGTCGTGGGCTCTCGTACTATTAGAGTTGTGTAAAAATCAAACTTAAAAGCCAACGCAATCAAAAGATACAGTCGTTTATGCTGCAAATTTTATATTTCGGTACTCGCAAAACCTACTGGGTACTTAAATTTGGCACGAAGCAACGTCATATAGCATAGACAATGGAAAAATTACAAAAAGTAGACATTTTTAGTAAAATCATATAAAAAATTATTTTTTTAAATTTTAAACTTACTACCTTTTTCCTCGTAAACGCGTAGAGGTATTAAATTAAAATTCATGTCAAATACTCAGGGCTATAGGACCATTCCGGTGTAGCAAAACCAAACTTTTATGTCAACGCAATAAAAAAAAATAGCAATTTAAGTCGCATATTTTGAAACTGAGTACTCGCAAGAAACTCAAAACCTAAAGGGTACTTCCCGTAAACTCAGAAACTTGAAACATGGCACGAAGAAACTTCATATAGCACAGACAAAGGAAAAATTACGAAAAGTAGACATTTTTAGTAAAATCATACAATTTTTTTTTTTTTCATTTTTATTTTACTTCCTTTTTCCTCGTAAACGCGTAGAGGTATTGAATTGAAATTAGTAATACAACTTTTGCTCGTTATAGGTTTGTACGGAACCCTCGGTGCGCGAGTCCGACTCGCACTTGGCCGGTTTTTTTTAAACAATACCTTGCAGCAAATGGGCACAGTGTGGACAGTGAAATTGCAATATTTTCTCTTGCTGCAATAAAGCTCTCCTTGTATTAGAGCATAATAGGGATGCTTTTTTTAGTTTTAAATATCCATTTTTATTTTCTAGGTATGATACTGTTACCTCGTTTTACTCGCTTCTTAAGCAGTACCTTGCAGCATATGCAGGACCCTTTACCTCAATAACAGTATCCTCACTTAGCAACCCATCTGGTGAGGCAACAAGAAATGGATATTCTTTAGATATTAATATTATGCATTTCTGCGCGTCCAATCCATAAGTAGCTTCATACATTTGTAAGGCAATGGGCTCCTGTATTTTGCCGTGAGACACAGCTCTAGTGACTACTGAGCGCCACAAAATATGTTACATTACACTGTCCACAGTGTCCTCGCAAACACGTAAATGTACCGTCGGATAACGATAAGATGACGAGACTCATATAGGAGTTATCCCTTTGGTTAAGTGCAAAATCTTTGAAAATATTCTTATATTTCATGCATGCTATGTTGAGAATCGGCGAATCCGCGTTTATATCCCTGTAAGTATCAGAAGATGAGCACACATATGAACTGTCCCCCTGGATATCCAGCTGTGCACTAAAGTTTTAGTGTTGATCATACGCCTCTTATCTAAAATAAAAACAGCACGTGAGCTTTGATAATTGAAAATAATGCTAAAAATGCAGAATCATAACCTCAAATATTGTTAGTGTTTACCTTTGTATTAAATCAGCTTTTTTCCTGTCACCGATGCGTTCCTCCTTCGCAGCTCAGCTTGCGGTTCACGTACGGTCATGAAGCCAGAGATTTTATCCTTATACCGCAAGAATTAAATAATATTTCCTCATAATGACACTTCACACAAAACGTAAACAAGGTACAGTGCACAGTAGCGACATCTGCCCCGACCTTTAAGTGTGGCTCCTCATTCAAAATACGTACATGTGGCAACCCTTTGTGTTGAGACACCGTATCGTGACGAACATTTCAATTTACATTCAATTTGTTTCTTGTGCATTTCACTCTCTCATCTTAAGTGCGAGTGAGATAGAACTCCTGCAATGTTCTAAATTAAATTTAAATTCGTTTTTAAGGCATATGTCAGTGAGGGTTTCCGCGATCGAGTTTTTCACTAGATGGCAGCACCGTGGCAACAGGTCTAGCTGTCACAATCCACCAATCATGTTTAACCATATATTTTTTGATTGGTGGATTTTGACAGCTACTGCCAAAAAGACCTGTCGTCACGGTGCTGCCATCTAGTGAAAATCTCAATCGCGGAAACCCTCATTGCCTCAACCAGATTATCTGCTGCATTTGATGACAGATTAGACAAAATATATCCATCTCTTTTTTACACACCGTAAATGTCACCCAATGAAAGGGGCCAAATATACCACCAATACCAAATAAAATTAAAAACAGAATTTAATGATCATTGCTGCTTTTTTCACTGATTCTTAGTGTTGTCATACTTTTGTTCGCTGTACATTGCTACTGCGTTCGTTGGCTGGCCAGACTATAACTAAGACAAGTATAACAAGGCTTTTAACCTCATAGATTTTTTAATTTAGTCAAGTCTAATCTAACCGCATTTAGCAAGTAAATTTTCTATGAAAACTAGTCAGCATCCTAATAAGGATGCTAGTTAGGACACTAAAAAAGTAAAGTGTAACAGAGCCTTTAACGTTTTCATTTCTGACATCTCATCTCTGTAGCTAAACTTAATGTAGGTAGTTAATGTCAAATTCAAGAAGGAGTATTTTCTTTCTGTGTACTTGTATGTACAATTAATTACTTACTTATTCTCTGACTATATTTACTTTGATTTAAAGTTAAAATCTTCAAATGTCTCATAATCATTGTCATAATGGATGCCAGGATCACGACCATTCAAGTTCAGAGGAATTGGGTATTCAATATAATCTGTACGAAAAAATAGATAAGGAAAATTTACAGTGTTTGAATGAGACGGTGGAAGGATCAGGTAGAACAGTATTTAAGCCATGGGAAAACCGGCTTGATACTACTCATGTGAGTATTCTTCTTTCGTGTCGAGGTTCCTCACCATGATAAATCTATGAGGTTAAAAGTGAAGTTATTCATTTTCAGTTTGTGGAGAGTGATGCAGATGAAGAACTTCTCTTCAACATCCCTTTCACAGGAAATGTTAAGCTGAAAGGTATCAAAGTAGCATCAGAGAATTCAGATGCACACCCGTCTAAATTGAGACTGTAAGTACCAAAAGGCCAGAAAAGCAGATAGTTTGTTACATTAATTAGGTATGCATTATGATATCCTAATTTAGAATAGTCATTTTAACAAATTGGTTCACGAGAGTTCATCATTTATATTTGATTGCTTTATGCTCAGCTGCTCTTAGATTTTTCAATAAATTCAAGACATTTATAATTATTGCAGGTTTAAAAACAAACCAAACATGACCTTTGATGATATGACCATGGAACCAGACCAAGTATTTGAACTTCATAGAGACAGTGAAGGTGTATTGGAATATGCTCCCAAGTAAGTGATGTTTTTAATTAGACATGATATTTGAAGTTCATATTTTCAACGCATCCAGATCTGACAACGCACCTATTTGCAAAAGGGTTGCTTACTGAGTGCATGCAATGTATAAGGTGTATCTCACACTGGCGCCGTGTCTCGCTCCAGTGAATAAGACAGCGCTATAAACATGCAGAGCACTCTTCCTCTAACTCTATAAGAATGCTACAACTGTGCGATGCATCGCACAAAATAATGTGTATCGCACATTTAGTCGTAGCATTGGTCTAATGACCAGCAAACATTAACAATTAGGATAAAAACCCACAGACGATAAATGGTTCTTTTTAACCGCCATTGTGGAACCATTTCTAACGTTTTTTGAGGTCCAGAGACTATTTCCTAGATATACAGTATGGATTTGACATTTGGTCGCTTAACTTCAAACTCGGGTAAATCCATCTGTCAGATTATGCGATTTTGGTATTAAGGAAAGGTAATAGGGTAGATATTTGCCGAGAGGGTCGAATGGATTTACCCAAGTTCGAAGTTTAGCGACACATTTCTGAACCATAATCAAAGAGATGTTTGTTGCTTTGCACTTGCAACGCCAACTGCGCATATTCTTGCGCGTTTATCCTCATCGCAACTACACACTTAAAAAGTACGTTCCACTCGCAAATGCCGTGTTAAATAGCGGCACATTCATTGGATGACGGACCTTGCCAAACTAATTTCATATCTAAGTACCACAAAAAAAAACTAGAGTACATAAAACTGAACTGGCCACACTTATGCTATAGTGAGAAGCAGGAACTCAACAGTCTTTTATACTATGACTAGTCCTGCAACTTTATATTGGGCAGGTTTTGTACTATTAGTATTTAAGTTAATCACTTCATACTCTAAAAGTAAACTAAAAATAATCAGTACCGTGATACCGTCACTATTAAAAATATTTATAACAGGTTACTCACGTCATTTAAGTCGATTTTTGCTCGACATGTTTCGATCAATTTACGATGATCATTCTCACGAGCGTCGTGGAAGGCCGAGCAAAAAATGACGTGAGTAACCTGTTATATTTTTTTTAAATATGTTGACTCTCACAAAGTTTTATAGTAAAAAAAGTACAGTAACTAGTTAAAAAAAACTGAGAACTTACTGTGTAAATTTAAGTTCCTTATTCATACCGAATTGGATGAGCCATCAATTTACTAAATACGCTACAAAACAAAAAAAAGCGTTTACCGTCATGTAACTTGAGCCTCCGGTGCAAATGTGATCTATGAAGATATCATTTACAGGTGAGTAGGTACTTACTTATGCAAGATTTTAAGGGGTAGTGGACTGGGCTCTTAGAAATAAATATTATGTTTGATGATACTATTATGTATTATGTTTGTTGTATGCTTGTTTGCCACCGTCGTAGTATAAAAAAAAAAGTGATGTGCCAAGTTCAAGTCGCACTCGCGCGCAGAGGGTTACATGCCAAAAACCTTTCTACAAACACCTTTTTTTTCTTTCTAACAATGGGATTCTACAAACACCTAGCAAGACAGTCGAGGTCAAAGATATTTTTACACTTTGCACCTTGCTTCTTTGTAATAAGGTAGAATGTACCTAATGTTCTAAACAAGTAACAGTACTCCATTGTTACCACATTGTTACCTTACCTTACAGACAGTTTTGTGCACCCGACCCCAACAAATTAATTTCGCATTGCATTTTCTAATACTTACAAATAAAACAATGCGTACTATAACTCTATACAGGTAATTTGATATTGTTACAGAATTGTCACGTTTTCTTCGGTAACCCACTTGACTATGCACTTTCCGAGTAACTTCGGTGTTGACAACACGAAGATTTATTATATCGGCTTAAAAGGGGAGTGGACTCCGGGCCACCAACACGGCGTCACGATTTGCACATATGAAGCAAGACCTAATATTGACGATCATAAATTAAAACATTTAGATTCCGTGTCTAAGCAAATAGATTAGGTATCTTTCGTAGGTTGTATACGAAGATTACGAAATGAAAGAAGGCGAAATGTGTTATATGTACGATACATTATTTTAAAATAAAATATTTTGATTATTACCGTGTTTTATTGTAATATTCGTCTTAAATAAAATACATAAGTAACATTATATTCTCAGTTATATTATAATATTATATTTACAAAACATTTGACTTAAAAAAGAAAGTTTTGTTTGCAGAAAGGTAACTAAGTAGGATTGACTTAATTAGGAGATAGCGGGAATTTCTAGTAATTGTAATAAATATACCTATTTGATAGCTATCTGTACGCAGAGGTATTGCTCAAAAGGTATGCACAGTATGCAAAAACTTGTACAGCCAACGGCAAAATTATATATACATTTTTTAACCTTATTAGGTGTGAAGTGCAAAAAAGTATAGCTACATCCTTTTGGTGTCGACTGGACCTTCTATACAGGAAGTGCTTGTTTCTTAAGTCTACCAAAGCTATATCGGTAATAAACCCACTTAGTCATATTTTTAGACAACAATACACTTTCATTTCCCATAGAGGTATTACTATACATATTTATAAAAATAATTGTTTTAGCAATATACTTCACATTGCATTGCCAGCACATTGAATATCTATTAGCCAAATAATAACTTAAATTAAATTATTGCTCTAAAGAAGGCAGTGATACTTTAAGTTAATTATTACTTACAATTAAATACTAATTATACACGTAGGTATCTATTAGTAAGTTGATCGGCAATTCAGTATTTCACACTATCGTGTCGCGAAGTGATAGTATTTTATACTATCATCCCCTGAATGTATGTGTAAGTCATAATAAAATTTACTAATCCTTATAGTATTTAGAAGATATTACAGATTAACTTTGGTATGTATAAGTAAAAGAACATAGTAGTCATAGCTAATACGCATGTATCTAACTTCCAAATGATGCTGCTTTATCGTTGCTACTGTATCTAGTGTACCTACACTGTTTTCCAGAGTCAAATGACCATCGGTATAAGTGCCTTTTTATAGCACGATTTCTATATTACATTTGTACGAAGTTCGTTCGATTACGTGCCCGGCTGATTCGGGCGACGTCGGTTCCTCCACCCGGCGATGCGTCTGCGGTTTCCTGCGTAGGGGTAGCCGGGCCGGTGGCCGAACGGCGGGTACCTCGGGCTCTGCCTCACGACGGCGTTGGGCACAGCTCTTAAGTCGCCTTGTTGTTGGCTAGACGCGGGCCAACGTCTCATGCAAACGGAACATCTGAAATGACACGATGATTTAGTTTTTGCAAAAAAACCGAGATAAATTTAACGTATCCTAAGCTTGTCTACACTCCTAAATAATGTTTAAGACGGTTCTAACAAACCCACACTCAATAACGTTGCGCAGTTCCCATGACCAATTCTAGTTTCTGTGACATATAGGCATGATTTTCAGTTAAATCACAGACGGACACGCAGACACTGTGGTCTAAGAGCTGGCCACGTCAGATATGACACAATAGGGGCATTTCACGCCAAACCAGCCACTAAAAAATTTTGACCTCTCCGATACGAGTAATTTTTGGTTATGTTATACACATATATGGTGTCGGCTCAGGCAAGAAATATTTTTGCAGTATGTAGCATAATGGCAGAATTATATGACTAAAGTTTTGAGTAACCGGCAGGAACGCACAAATTCGAACCTCATTACCCAGTTTTTTGAAGTATAAATTAAACAAAAAAGTATCAGGCATTTTACATCATTAAATAAGCATATTAACTGTATTTTTGAAAATTAAAAAAAAAATTTTTTCTTATAAAAAAATGTGTTGGAATTTTTTTAATCGAATTTTAACAAGGTTGGACCATTTTTATTATTTTTATTTTTTTTTCTAATATGGCTCATAGCCTATAGATTATCCTTGGAAATGGGCGTGAAAGTCGTTTAGGAGCTGGACCTGTTTCAATGCCAAGGCGCGCCACCGAGACGCAGCGTAGACGCGCCTGGCGCCAACGAGCGCAAGACGCGTGGCTACGTAATCCTTTATTCATTTATATAAATTACGTGTTTTGGTGTACTTGAAAAAAAAAACAATAGTATATCCAGTTATATTATTTACAGATATAAAATTTACACATTAATATTAGATTAATGAGTACAAATATATATTATTCACATACATTTATATAAACATCAATTTTAGGTTCATGTGTACAATAGTACATTACTTACCAAGGACTGTAAAAGAAAGAAAGCCCGAAATCGCAGGTATTTGTAACCCGAGCCGCAGGCGAGGGTTGTAAATTTTCGATAGAGGGCTTTCTTTTTTACTGCCCGTGGTGAGTACACAATTTTACGTCTCCACCTGGGCATAATGCGAGTTTTAACTCACATTATGGCCAGGTGTGACGTAAATATATATTTACATTCTAAATACACATTTATTTACATACTTTTACAATTTTATGGGTTTCACTATTACTTGTTCGTTTTATTATGATACCACCAACAGTAGGAATGAATGCATGATATTTTTTTGTACCAGGTATAGTAACTGAAGAGTCAAATCTGTTTTTTAGAAAAACCCTGTTTTCTTCAATTTCTTCTCTTCGAGCGTAATATATAGATGTTCGAGGCATTGATGATTTCGCCCATGTATACAAGGCCTCGGGTGTAGTGATTGCTTTATCGGGTGCAGCCTGTAAACTGGCCCGAGTCGCCAAGCGTTTCAAAGGAGAATGGGCATTTTTGTATGGGGAGTGTACCATGGATGTATACTGCTGAGACGTATCTCGTTTTAAAGCTCGTGATCACCGGATTATTTTATTATATGGCACTATTGTTGGATATCGTGCAGGGACCGAGATATTTAACAAAAAAGAGCGAACATATAAAGAGCATTTTTTTTTAAGATACGATATGTAATCCGTTATAGCATGGTTTATCTGAAAGCATATGAGAAATGGTTCAATTCTGTGTAAAACACCCTATGTTTGAATACTTACAGGGCTAGAATTAATTAATTTAAATTAAGCTTGATATGAATATCGCTCGGTTTAGAGCCAAGGTAATGTGTATACGGGAGGCGTATATTACATGTCAAAGGTATTTTTATAAACTATTTTTCGTAATATATACTTTAGCTCCAATGCATGCAGGAACTAAAATATATCGACTTTGTATGTTAATTAATTGTGCTTAATGAAGTTCTAAGTTTTCTACTCGTCACTAGATGGAGCTAGCTTCCAAAATTCTAAATGACATTAAGAAAAACGACGTGCCGGCGCGTCGGTCTAACTCCATGACTCATGACAACGTATATCTGCTTATATTATATATCTGCTTACCATCATATGGGCCGTATGCTTGTTTGCCACCGTCGTGATAAAAAAAACAGTATTATTTTTTGACAGGGCTAAGTCGAAAAAGGAAGTTTAGTCTATCTCCCTCTTCATCGCTCGAATTTGCGAAAGCACAAGAGAAAGGCAAATAGACGAATCTTCAAATTCAAATTCTGTTGTTTGAGGTAACCCCCTAGAACAGCTAGTTTATAGTCAACGTTCAGAAACTAACTTATATATAATTACGCGACGTGAAGCCTTAGACCACAGATTTTAGAGCGTTAAAAAGCAATGATATGGAGCCAGCATTATTAATATTTATGTAGTTATATAGACTATATTATAGAGTCGGAAGTCGGTTCTTCTATTGCATACAAGATGTCGCCAGTAACTGATTTTAATTAACTGGTTTTAAGTAGTAAATTGCGGTCATTTAACATTAATTAGTCACAAAAAATTAACGACTTATTTTTAAAATTAATTTCAGGCGAATAAACTATGTAAATGTGTATAAAAGTTAACCTTTTTTGTATAGGTTAGTTAGTTCCAGATTTTGCCACAGCTAGGCCACAGCGCAGACACGAAATAATGAATACCGGCTTACGTGCACCCTTACGGCCTTCGGTGCCATATAACTAATTAATGCTATGATTAAGACCTTTCATTGACCTTGACCTTTCATAATTGTATACGCCAGTGGCAAAAGTTGTCCATTTTGCTGCCATAGCTCCATCTAGTGTTCAATAGAAGAATTAGGCTGTCGTTAATTACAGTTAATTAACGCATAAAACCGTTTTATTTTGGTCTCTGCATACGTTAGAGTGCAAGTATCATTTACGAAAAATAACTTTTAAAAATACCTTTTAGCTGTTATATACGACTTTTGTATACACGTTAGCTTCGCTATGCTACAGGTGTTTTTACATATTAGCAAATGTTTCATCTACTAATTCCAGCCCTGTACGTATTTTTCCGATGGTGGTGGTAAATAAGCGTGAAGCATTTCTTATATTCTTTCATATAAAATACGCTATCACTGGTTATAGACCGGATATTTTATAAATTAACCGTTTATATGCGCAACCTTTTTTTTTAAATAGCTCGGACCCTGCACGCTATCCAATGATGGCGTCATACAATTAAATAATGCACTAGTTAAGACCTTTCAAGTGAGATATGTCTCAATCGTATACACTCATGGTACAAAATGCCCATTCTCCTTTCCACCAATGCCATCACACGGCCCTTTGCCATGTGAAGTGGCGTGGAAATGAAATTCCGCATCTGCTTGGAAATCTTCTTTGAAACAGGATAAGTTTATAAAATTAAATCGATTTTTAAAATGTTGTGATGCGCCGTCCGTTATATATATGTATTTGCTGGTAATGATGTTTCGTTCTTGCAGGTGATGGTGCAATAGTTTTTGATAGTGGTAGAAGGTGGCAGTGTCATGCTTTAAATCATTTGAGACCATGACAACACTTCCGTGCTTTAATTCCTGTTCTTGTTTATAATAATAAACTGATGTAAGGAGAGTGGCTTGGTCGTTATTCCAGTGGAATGACTGGGCAGCATCTTGGACAACGAAGCTGTAGTTTTCAGCAAAATCACATTGGGCAATCACGTCTCCTTCTAAAATGGTGTCCTTTAATAATCTAAAATATTGAGCTTGCTGTTCCGCTATATAAGCATGGGGTTTTAAAAGATCTAAAGCTGAGCAAAGGCTGTCAACGAAATCGTCTGATGGTAGAACTTGAGATGCAATGGTAAAACGCTCCGTACCAATCCATGTGTTGAACTGTATATTCGTCACTTGATTGTCATCGAATATTTTTAAAAGATGCTCTCGAATTTCATCGAGGCCAGGGCAATTCTCGCAACGTTCGGTTGCCTGCGATTTTTTTGACATCAAGTGGCACGTTGGGGTCGGATTAGGACACATCATCGTTTGTAAGCAATCCTTATACGATGTTAGAGGGATCACAGTATTTTTAGTAAGAGCCGGAATGTCAGCCCCCTCTAACATTAATTTTACATTTTGATGGTAAATACAAACGCACACAACATGAGTGCCAGAATCTCCTGCAAAAATGCATTGCTTTGGCCGTAACGAGAAAAATTTTGTGAGACCTACTTTTAATCCAGGGTATTCTTGTTTAAATTGCTGATAGAGCTCGTCAATGAAGACAAAATTCCATTTTTTTCGACCAGTTCTTTCGCCTTTTTTGCCTGCCATCTCGATGTATTAAACTCTTCAGCAAGCCGGCGTTCACTCCACGATTTTGGGGCTACAGTTAGAATCATCGTTTTTAGCGACAAAGACGTTGACGGGTTATTAAACTTTTCTTTTAACTGTACCAGTATTTCGTCATCATTATATTTCAAATCCTCGGTCTCTGTTGATTTAGTAAGCGCAAGTTCAGGAGCATAGCAAGAGCCTTGTGAAGCTTGAGTTGATAACTCACTGGATTGACTACTTATGGCCACCATGAAGTTAAATACAATCTGGAGGTCATACTTCGACCACAAAGTGAGGCCGAAAGAGATGGTAATGTGGGGGGCTGCATCTCATTCTAAGTAGAGTGACCATATGTACTATGATGTATGTGGGATTGGGATAATAATATGAAGATAAATATAAAATAAAATATGCTTGTCGTCTAGTAACTATTGTCCAGAAAGAGAAGTCTCATAGTTCATATGGGAACTTATACATTCTACTGACTTGAGGAGCTGGCCACTTCAGATACGTTGGCGCAATAATGAGAGCAGAGAACCCCTCTAATTAGTTTATTATTTTAAACTTATTGCTAGATCCAGGCATCTGGCAGCTATTTATCGGAGGACGTCAGAGTGGCAGACCAGCAAAATATTTCAGTTAATAGGTAAAAACTGTCGAAGCCTATCGCTAATATAATAACAAAAAAGTAAAAACATTGCGTAAAAAAAAGTAAAATCGTTACGGAAAAAAAACAGTAGGTAGGCGACAAACAATACATTAACGTAACGTCATTTTGCACTATTTTCCCCCAACAGAAACTCCTGAAAATGATATAATCTTATTAATTACATGATACTGCACGGCATCAAACCTAGAACTGTAAGATATTTATTTCTTACAACTCGTTTGCATAACACCGATGAACAATTGCCAGATGTACGCGTCTTAAAATAGGGGATAGTTAGTGTAGCAAACTAAAACTAAGTAAGTACAGGGGGTTCGTGGCTCTCACTATTGCGTCATATCTGATGTGGACAGTTTTCCGACTTTAATATACTTAAAGGTAAATAAAGAAAACATCAATACATCAAACTGCTCAATGGTTGACTGGAAGAGATCTCTTCCATGTACAAATATTGTATATTCTTCCTGTTTGTTGTAATTTTTCTTTGTTGTACAAATGTTGTACAATAAAGTATATTTTAACGGCCTCCTATCCTAGTCGGTAGTGACCCTGCCTATGAAGCAGGAGGTCCCGGGTTCGAATCCTGGTCAGGGCATTTATTTGTGTGTTTATCACGGATATTTGTTCCTGAGTTATGGATGTTTTCTATGTATTTAAGTATTTATATGTATATATCTATTACATATATCGTCGTCTAGTACCCACAACACAAGCCTTATTGAGCTTACTGTGGGACTAGGTTGAGTTGTGTAAGATTGTCCCATAATATTTATTTATTATACTGCCACTACTAAATTTTTTTTGGATGGCCTTGTGCCATTTTAGGACCCTTTCGAAAGGGCCTAAAAAGACCCGCGGGCCACTCCTGTCCTGTGTAAGTAATACTTAGGGAAAGACCATGTACTTATGTACATTTCTGTAAAAACAACAAAACCGACCCGTAGCTTGCCGACATCATAGTCACCCTATTGTTTGACAATCTTTACTTGTTGTTAAATCGTAAAATTTAATGATTGTGGATTACCGGTGAAAGGAAAGTCTACATTATTGTAAAGTCTCACCCCTGCACCCTTTTACGCAACATATCTTAACCATTTTTACTTATTACTTAAAGATGTTGTTACGAAAGTTGTTGAGCTGAGCGGCGTCATTTGAAATAATATCAGTGACATATTATGTCAGTGATGGGACTGATGGGATGGGGATACCAGACCGTATTTTAAATATTACAAAACTTACTAGTGTCTGCAATATTAATTGCAATTATTTAATTTAATGAGTGAATAATATTTACGTCGTAAAAAAATTCAAAGCAGCTAAAAGGGAATTTGTTTTGGGAATTTGTGTTTGTTGTTGAATACTTTGGTATTAATTCAAATCTGCAATAAATTATTATAAGTAGGAAGTAACTTCTAGTGTGTTACTAAAATAAATGTATATAAAAAAAACCACATTGGTAAGTTTCATAAATTGGCAGCATTGTGCGAGTGAGACACCGCCACCTACATTATGCTCTCTATCGGACCGTTTTTATTACTTTTTACTAGTGACCTATGAACGACTCTTTTGCTCGGTAATAAGGTTCAACTGTGGTTAGGGAAATATAGTAAAAGTACTATCCGGATTGTCTTCTGATCCGTGATGGCCACATCCTCATTCGTTGTTGGGGGCATTTCACGAGTAAGTCGCTCTCTACACTGCTTACAAACGTAAAAGTTTCTACTACTCGTAGTAGTAAATGACCACTTTTCTGCTAACACTGTAGTAAGTTTTCTTAAGTCCTTAGATTTTCTATGTACTGGTATATTAAACGGGTTAAAACATCTGTCATTGTACGGAGCCATATCTGTTTCCAAAAGTTTTAACAATAAAACAATGTCACAAACACAAAACACTACACAAAAAAAAACGTTCGTCACGCGTCCGTCTAAGTACGTAACTGCCAAGCTACTAACTAAAGTAACGGCAGAATTCAAATACAGAGCGTCATTGCTCTGTCTCTTTTACCCATTTAACGTCACTTTAGTAGCTACATTCAGGCACGAAGTATTACAACACAGAAATCATAGATGGCGCTACAGAGTATAAAGTTATGTTAACTGAACTTAAATTGCGCCAAGCGCACCTGCGACTCGGTGGCGCGCTAAGGCGCGTAACTTAGCATTGTAACAGACCTAGCTCCTAAACGACTTTCACGTCCATTTCCAAACTTGGCAAGGATAATCTATAGGCTATGAACCATATTAGAAAAAAAAATAAAAAAAATAAAAATGGTCCAACTTTGTTAAAATTCGATTAAAAAAATTCTAACACATTTTTTTAATAAGATTTTTTTTTTTTAATTTTCAAAAATTCATTTAATATGGCTATTTAATGATGTAAAAATCCTGATACTTTTTTGTTTAATTTATACTTCAAAAAACTGGGTAATTGAGGTTCGAAGTTGTGCGTTCCTGGCGGTTACTCAAAACTTTACAGTCCTATAATTCTGCCATTATGCTATATATTGCAAAAATATTTCGTGTCTGAGCCGACACAATATATGTGTATAACATTACTAAAAATTACTCAAATCGGAGAGGTCAACATTTTTTAGTGGCTGGTTTGGCGTGAAATGCCCCAATAATGAGAGCAAAGAAACATGTCTAGTTAGACTGCTTTACCATCCTTATTGCTAGATCCGGGCATCTGGCAGCTTTTAATGGGTGGAGGTCAGAGTGACAGACCAACAAAGTTTTCAAGTTGGAAAAAAGTAATACCAAAGTAGGTAAAAACTGCCAAAGTTGTGTTATTTATAAAGGACAGGGCCTATATTTTAACATTAGATTAAAAACCATTGTCTATTATTGCGGAAACAAAAACAGTAGGCGACTAACTAAAAATTGCATTATACATCATTTGGCACTACTTTCCCCCAACAAAAACTTGATACAATATTATGGTAATTAATTACATAATTTACCATAATATTGCATCAAACCCAGAACTCTAGGATTTGTTTTCTTCAAGTTATTTGCATTCTTTGACCTCCACCACTTTACAGCTGCCAGATGTCCGGATCTAGAAATAAGCATAGTATAGCAAACTAACGAGAGGGGTTTAGTTGCTCTCATTATTGTGTCATATCTGACGTGGCCAGCTCTCCGTCTACTGGTTTAAACACCATGCCCGACAGATTTGACGTGCGCTCTTTTCTTAAGTGTCAAGAATAATTATTTTATACGAAAAATAAATCCTAGGTTTGTTATCGTTTTCAACCTCTAATTATCAAAGTTTTCAACCGACACTTCAAGATTTCGAAGGAGGTGGTTCTCAATTCAGCGGGATCTTTGTATGTTTTTTTTAAATGGATGTTCACCGATTATTCGAAGACGGCTGGCGCTGGACCGATTTGCAAATTCTTTTTTCGTTTAAAAGACTTCACGGTTAGTCCCATTGTTATCAGGTCGGGATATGATTATGGAATCCTGAAGAAATCAAGGGAGCTCCTCATATATTATAGGCCGCCCTATAGTGTTTTGAGTATATTTAACAGCGGCTCGAACGTTTGCTTTTGGAAAGGTGGAGGCAAAGTGAAGTCGGTTCTTTTTTGTTTAAAATTATTAAGACGCCCTAGCAGAACAGTTAGGGAAAGACGTAAAATGTGGTGAGTAGGTACTACTAGCTGCAATAAGTTCTCATGATTTTTGCCCTTACCTTCGGTTCTAGCCTTACGACAGTTCTGACAGCTCCAGACATACAAAGCCGTTTACAAGTGTATGTAAATTAAGTGCTATCAAATTACTCCACATTAAACATTCTACATTACGTACGTATCTAAATATTAACTACATTTCTGCCGCATTTGATACAACAGTAGAACAGAAAAAGAGTAGGTACTACATACATAATCCTCGGTCTATAAAAAACCGATGTTTGACAGCGGAGGGTAAAATCACGTCGTCCCTTCGTGACGCATGGCACGTTCTTTCACTCTCTATACTGTGCCCTAATAATTGCTCGAAGCAGTGATGAGCGTGACCGGACAAGAGAGTGACATAGACGCCACTGACAATGAGGTACATACCTGCTGATATGGCTTGTATGGTCATCTTTAAGCGTTTTTTGAGCTGGTTTTTCGAACATCCTGTTGTCCTCAATAGTAGAAAGCCAGAAGCCTATTCCCATGGCGAAGAAGTTGCACCGACCCAAGCCATTGCACTCTATAGAGGGTTGGGTACGGAACTCCCGCATACAAGACCCAGGGGAAACCATATTTTGACCAGCTGCATCGGTTCCCGCTGTGTGCTGAGGGATAGATAATATGTTAATCTAATATGTATATATAAATGCTTGGAATGGACTAATCCATTAAAGATGTGTTATTATTTAGGAATAACTCATCAAAAATACAAGTTTTGTGCATTTTCAGAGACTACAAAAGGAGTAATTAAATTATCCAATTTAATAAAAAAATAAAAATGTTTAAAACCTAAAAACCGTCGCTTTTACAACTGCAATAGTAAATAAACAAAATTATGTATGTTTTACTGACTATATATAGGATTATGTGTCGGACTTATGGCATAAAAACTATTAAAACCAGTTTTTTAATAAAAAAGTTTAGTAACCTAGTTGTAAATTTTGTATGGAATCTTAACTTGGGTACCATTTAAATTGACTTTACTCAAACAGTTTTTAGCTATAACTTGTTTTATTTTGAGAAACTAAAAAAAAAGTAGAACTTCGTTAATTCCGATACACGTTTGGACGAAATCGGCTCGATAGAAAACAATTCCAAAGTTACATCTTAAAATTTGCTTTAAACAGTCGTATGTCTTTAGTTTCTTGACTTATACATACGTCTGTAACTAAGGACTAAATTCCACCGCACTGATACTAAAAACTTCGTTGTTTTATATTTCTCAATCAATGCGTAGATTTTTTTTTAATTCATCATTTCGCAAAATTTTAAGTCAAAATGCTTGAGCTGCTGTACAAAATACTCAAATCACTATAGGTGTGCCTATTATAGTTGAAGACTTCCCTCGATTTCTCCGAGATCCCATCATCAGATCCTGACCTGGTTACAATGGGACCAACTGTGACATACAAAAAAAGAATTTTCCAAATCGGTCCAGCCTTCTTCGAATAATCGGTGAACATACATAAAAAAAAGCAAAAAAAAAATAAACAAAGATTTCGAAGGAGGAGGTTATCGATTCGTCGGGATGTTTTTTTTTTTTTTTGCAATTTTTTTTAGGTCCGGATCTGATGATGGGATCCTGGAGAAATCGAGGGAACTCCTCAACTATTACAGGCACACCTATAGTGATTTGAGTATTTTTTACAGCAGCTCGAGCATTTGCTGTTAGAAAGGTGGATGCTAAGTGTAGTCGGTTCTTTTTTGTTTAAAATTATTATATCAAAAATGAATTCTACATGTCTGTTGTATACGGAAATGATACCACACAACCCCTAGCAGCCTTAACCTGAGAGTAATAACATATTGCACAGGACCCCTGATTTTGACGTGAAGGTCCAACCATTTTATGGACCTCTAAAACTAAAAATATTCGTCGTGGGGCACTCTATCCATGGTCAAAAATTCACAACTTTTTCTAGATGCGCACAATTTTTTCAATTTCAAGCTCTGCTATAGGTAACTTTACACACATATTATGTTCAACTTCGTAACAAAAGTTGTCTCCCTTAATCCCCACATCACAGGAGTGGGACAATTAAATTCAGCTTATTTACCATCAAGAAACTGTATCCTCGCCACAGTTCTTCCCAGCCGTTTGGACAGGAAGGCGCTACTGGACTTTGGCTGTGCAAGGCAATAGCCCTCGTTGGTGCTTCACACACTCGACACCTGGAACAATGGGCAATAACATAATCTTTCATATCGTGTTTACCTTTTTTTATTTTTATTTATTTATTATAATTTTATCCGTGCAAAACGTTGTGACAGAACTTATGGTTGTAATAGTGCTATGCCTTACGGGAATATAGTTCAGAGTTGGACACCGTTACCAACTTTTAGTATGTTGTTTGGTATGACACTGGGACCCCAAAACTGCCGAGAGACGGGGACGTAGGTGAATATCTCCCGCCGAATGTCGTCATCAAAATTACTGCCAAAAGTGCCAAATCGTCGCGAAAAGTGCAAATTTAATCCAAACTGTGCACTGCTCCTACAAACTATAGTAAATAAAAAACCAACCAAGTGCGATTCGGACTCGCGCTCCGAGAGTTCCATATAGATAACACAATTTTAACAGTGTGTATTTTTAATACTACTCACGTTTGATGGACAGACGGACGGACATGGCGAAACTATATGGGTTCCTAGTTGGCAACGGAACCCTAAAAAACGAGCCAAGTGCGAGTCGAACTCGCGCTCCGAGGGTTCCATATAAATCACACAATTTTAACAATGAGTAATTTCAAGACCGACTCATGTTTGACCGCAGACTTTTTACCGTTTTTTTTTCTGCAGGTAAAGAATATTTTATGTATGTTTTCCTAAAATGTAGGTTCCTCGGTTTCAGAGAGACTGTGGGGAATGGTAAAGTTTTGCCTTTTTTATTAAATTACCAACTCAAACTAAAAAAAGGCGAAAAGTTACGGCGAAAATTGTCCTCCGTCTCTCGGAAACCGATGAACATACATTTTAGAAAAAAATACATTCATGAAATAATTCTTTACCTGTAAATACGGAAAAGATAGTCAAAAGTCTGCCGTTAAGCGTGAGTTAGCCATTTTGATGTCTTCATTACGCGGGAGATATTTACCTACGTTTTAGGGTCCTAGTGTCGTGCCCAACAACATACTACGAGTAAAAGTTGGTAACGAACGGTATCCAGCTCTGAACTATCACTTAGGCCCTCTTCCATAAAAGAGAGCACTATAATTTCAGTGCGGCCGAAACCGAACCTTCGACCGAAACCTGTTTATTTAGGCCGAAACTGGCTGAAATCGATACTCCGGTCGGAAACAGTCAAGCTGTAATAAGATATGCAAGCAAAGTTGCATGCTTTCTTCCGGATGGGACTGGATTTTTTAATTTTGGTAGGCTGGGACACTTTCCGTATTACCACACTTCGCTACGCGGTACGCTCGTAGCCGATCCTAGCGTTTTCCTCGTATGTAGCGGAAAGCGCCTACGAACAGAGAGTCCACTTAGCGGGTTCCTGGTCGTGAAAGTGTTAAACTAAGGTATGTTTACGCTTAGCTTCCCTAAACATTACATGTAATTTTACAAATATAATTCACTTAACAATTCAAATGTATGTGACATACAGGCTGCATACAATCATACATACATATAAACCGATTTTAACGAAACGAAAACGAAATTGAGCATATTTAGGCATGTGACATTATGGAAGGCGACAACAATATACTATACGAGTAAATAGTAAAATAAAGTCTTACCTTGATATATAAGGTATGATGGCCCTGTTTCGAATTGGCTGCATGTCCCTAGGCATTAATTCCTTAGTAGTCAGCCAGTAACTGTAGTCCTCTCGTTCGGCAAAGTTGCACACACTGTTCAGGTTGCAGAACATATAAGGCATCGTACTGAATCTCTTCAAGCAACTGCCCGGTGCACCTAAAAATAACAAGTTGATTAATTATTGAAATCATTAGTTAATAATGAATTATATGCAGAAAAAATATTTACATACCAAGATCCTGTCCATTTGCTTTGCCGTTAGCTACGATGTGCATTAGTGACCATCCTTCCCACATAGAATTAGACCCGGATGGGCACTGCGGAATCATACTACTTTGTGAATGTACCGCGAAAAAGTACCCTCTTGATTTAGGAACAGGTGGCGGAGGGCCCGGTAAACCTGGTATCCCACCTTGCCCGCGGTGACCATCCTCCCCTCTGAAACCGCGGATGCCCTTTTGTCCTTGAAGTCCTGGCTGTCCGGGCAGACCGGGGAATCCTTGAAAGCCAATGTCTCCCTTTTCTCCTTTGCGGCCTAGGTACCCACTTCTTCCAGGTGCTCCTGGTCTGCCAGGTTCTCCTGTATAACCGTCGATACCCGGGGAACCAATATCACCTTTTGGTCCGGGCAAAATTTGGGAGGCTTCAACAACTTCACCCCTCTCACCTTTCATGCCCTTAATTCCCGTTCTTCCCTTTTCACCCGAAAGGCCCACATCTCCCTCTACTCCCTTTAAACCAGTAGCGCCTCGACTACCAATATAGCTATTTCTGCCATCATTTCCCCTGTCACCTTTTCTTCCTGGAAGTCCTTCAGTACCTGGCCTACCAACATCGCCTGGCATACCTTTCACATTTATTACATATCCGGCTTCACCTCTATCTCCTTTTGTTCCTGGAAGTCCTGTACTACCTGGAATTCCTACTTCACCAGGCGCTCCTGGGAACCCCCGGCTGCCTATTGCACCTTGATCACCTTTTATTCCTTTTGGACCGTGAAAGACAAGGCCGGGAGCACCTGGCAAGCCTGGAGGGCCATCTAGGCCATACTCTCCTGGAGCGCCCTTTTGGCCCATTGCTCCAAACCATCCGTCAAGGCCATCGATACCTGGTTGACCGGGTTCTCCACTTTCGGCATTCAAGCCATGTATACCCGGCATACCAGGAGGCCCCTGGTCGCCAGTCTCACCTTTCCGACCTGGTTGACCTTGGTCGCCTTCCTGACCTCGATAACCCATTTCTCCACGTTTTCCTTTTATGCCTGGTCGCCCAGGATATCCGGGTGCACCTATTTCTCCGGGATTTCCTATGATTCCGTCAAGTCCTAAATCTCCTATATCTCCTTTGGTGCCGTGCCCATAACTAATTAATCCCGGTTCACCTCTTTCTCCCGGCGTTCCTGGTAGTCCTCTCTCGCCTGTTAAGCCTTGTAAACCGGGTAAACCGTCTAAGCCAGAATTTCCAGGCCTTCCTGATCGGCCACGGAAGCCTTTTTCGCCTTTCCCTCCATTAAAACCAGGAAATCCTATAGAGCCTTGGAATCCTTTCAGGCCATCTAAACCATTTGTTCCCGGTATGCCAGGTTGTCCAGGGAACCCTCTGTCTCCTGATTCACCACGCAGCCCTTTCAAACCAAATTCTCCGGATACTCCTTTGCGGCCACGTTCTCCAGATGGACCATATCGTCCAGTGTTTCCTTTTTCGCCTTTAGGACCCTGGCCTCCGTTGTAAACAATACCGTCATCTCCTGCGTCACCTCTAATACCTATTAATCCGTCTAAACCTGGCTCGCCGGGGTAGCCCATCGTTCCTTCATCTCCCATATCTCCCTTCAACCCACTAACACTACTTTCACCAGGTTCTCCCTTCGGTCCCGCAAAACCATAATCCCCCCTATCTCCCCTTGCTCCTTTTAGACCCTCTAATCCCGTGCCACCCATATATCCAGATTCTCCCTTTTCTCCTTTAATACCATTCTGACCTTGTGTACCCTGTCTGCCTGGTGTACCCACTTCTCCGGGTTGGCCATCATCGCCAGGATCTCCATTTTCTCCTGCAATACCCGGTTTTCCCTTTAAGCCTGGAAATCCCACTATTCCGCCTTTTCCGGGTGTACCCGTTAGACCACGAAAACCTTTTTTGCCAGGTTCTCCTCTTTTGCCGTTCGGACCGATAATACCCGGCAGTCCATTTTCACCTGGAAGACCCGGTGTTCCCGCAAACCCGGGCCATCCCTTTTGACCATTACGGCCAGGTATACCTGGTGCACCCCGAACGATGACACCTTCCATTCCCTTACGTCCCTGTTAAATTACATATTTATTTAAAATATAAGTATAACCAAGTACAATAATATTGCATTGCTATTCCGCGGAATAGCAAAGCAATATTATTGTACTTGATATTATGGACTTCCGCAAAGTAACGCCTGATTCCATTAATATAAGTATAAGTACTTGACTATTTGTTCTACACATGGACTAAGAGCTGGCCACGTCAGATATGACAAAATAATGAGAGCAATAAAACCCGTCTGGTTAGATTGCTATACTATCCTTTTTTTATTGCTAGCTCCGGGCATCTGGCAGCTTTTAATGGGTGGAGGTTAGAGTGACAGACTATTTTTGAATTGGAAAATAGTTATAACCAGATAGGTAAAAACTGTCGAAGTTGTCTCAGTTATATAGGCCAGGACCTATATTATAATATTAGAACAAAAAACATTGCATATTATTCGGGAAACTAAAACAGTAGGCTACAAACTATAAATTACATTATACGTCGTTTGGCACTAGTTTCCCCCAACAGAAACGTTTAGCAATGATATAATTTAATTATATATTTCTCATAATATTGCATCAAACCCAGAACTCTAGGATTTTGACCTCCACCACTTTACAGCTGCCAGATGTCCAGATCTAGAAATAATCATAGTATAGCAAACTGACCGGAGCTGTTTCGTTGCTCTCATTATTGTGTCATATGTCATATCTGACGTGGTGTAACTCTCCGTCTAACACACATGATATTCAGACTTAAAAATGTATATGTTAAAAGCCTTAGGTCATCAATATAGGCTTTGTATAGCTTGACTACAAGTAGTGCTCTAAAGAATGAACATGAATAGGCAGCACTTACTTGTTGCCCGATTGATCCTCTTGGTCCAGGCTCTCCTGGAAGTCCTTGTTCTCCTTTTAACCCCATCTGACCAGGACGACCAGGTAGACCTATATAACCAGGTTCTCCTTGATCACCAATGATGCCTTGTCTGCCGGGTATTCCAGGCTCCCCCGGTATATTAGGAGGACCTGCGTCACCGCGGAAGCCTTTTAGTCCGGGGGTTCCCGAGAAACCATCATCTCCTCGCAGGCCGGGCATGCCGGGTTCACCGTAAGGGCCCCAGTCGCCCTTTTCCCCTGCTATTCCTTTTATGCCTTTTTCACCGCCTTGGCTTATTCCAGGGAAACCTTGGTCGCCTTTCGCTCCAGGGTATCCATCGAAACCTGTTGTACCCTGTTCTCCTTTTCGCCCAGGTTCTCCTGCACAATGATTATAATTAAATATTAGGATCCCTCACGGTAACTTATAACGGATCGCCGTTCCGTTACACATTTACGTATGAGTTCTACCATTATCTATTAAATAATTATTATATTATATTACAAGATTATGTAAATATTATAGATTAAGTATATATTATAGATTAAGTAAATATAATATAATATTTAATATATACAATAGGTAATTTTACATTAACCATGGTAAAAAATCCTTTTTTCAAGTTCTTCTAAAAATAACAAATTGCTATCTTTGTCCATCCTCCTCCTACTTATAATAATTATAATTTCTTGGCATCATAAACCATATTCTATTTTAGAGATGAAAGCAGTTGGAACGAGTTCATGATTTGGATACTTGATCTTTGGACAAGTGAATAACACACGGAGTACGACCAATTGTGGCTCCAGTAAAGGACCCCGCAGGGAAAAAGTGGTTTCAGTCAAACCTCACGAAATTTTAGTACGATGTAGATTCGAGTCTCCTGATTATTTATTAATAAGAGCAGAACTCGCTCAGAAGTATACTTTCAGAAATAATCAATATAGATTGTTTCGTACAAAATATATGTAACATAAATTTTTTTCGTAAAATCTTTCTTTTATCTTTGCATAATATAAATTACTAATAATATGCGATTTCAACGTGACAGAAACGTTATTAATATCATATTTAACGCCAGTAAACCAGTCAGTCAGTGTGGGTCATTTCGAAGTAACGATAACAACACGTCATAGAAAAATAAAAATATAAACTTAATTATTTCTGACAGTGTACTTCTGAGGGAGATGCGCCTATACACCGTGGGCCCATATAACTAGACAGATTTTAACAGTGTATTCCTGATCATATTTAGATACTAAAATGTCCTATAAACTTTTCTGGAATACGTTATAGTTTCAGAGTTAATACCAATTAAAAAAAAAATACACTTTTTATTATAACTCATCACAAAACGCCGCTCTAATGGCGTTGTTTCCACTATTGGCCATAGTTTACACGTCCTTATTGACAGATATCAAAGTGACAAGGAAAACTTTGCAGATACTACATTTTTACAAAAAAAAAGTACCAATTTGTTTTAGGCGATAATTTTATTAATAACATTTGCTTTTCATGTGCAGAAAACATTAAAAAAATGAAAAAAAAAAACGAAAAAAAAATTTTTTTTTTGGCGAAATTGACCTAAAGTCACATAATATTTTTTCCTTCTTTTGGTCTAAGAAATTCGTGGTTAAGATCTGTCGGGTTATTCCAGCCCACGGTGTATATGAAAAAATCAGGAGACTTGAATCTACATCATACAAAAATTTCGTGAGATTTGACTGAAACCACTTTTTCCCTATGTTTGCTGCGGGGTCCTTTCACATGTCATTGCATACCTGTGTATCCTGGTGGTCCTGTGAAACCTTGTTCCCCCTTCATTAGATGTTCGCTTCCAATGGCCACGCCCCGTTCTCCGACCGGGCCGTCGTCTCCAGGCAAACCGGGTACACCTCTGGTATTTATATAATAGATATTTGTACAACAAGAGAAGAAAGTTCATATTTACTTCGAGTGCTAATTTTGAGTCCTGAGCAAGCGAAAGATTCTATAATAGAATCACGAGCGTAGCGAGTGATTCTAATTTAGAATCTTGAGCGTAGAGAGGGACTCAAAAGCACAAGATGTAAATAACTTTATTCTCATGTTGAACACACTATTTTTCACCTCAGCAGTGAGAAGACATGGAAAAATACAACCTGGGTGATGATTAATCTTTCTTTGTCACTTTTTTCACTTGTATTTATTATAATATTCTTACACTTGAGTTCAAAAACCTCAATTATAAGTTAATAACACAAAACATAATCAAAATAAATTAAATATTTTTAAAATATCTATACCGCCATTTTGACTTTTGTCAACTTTTTTTTATCTGCGTTCGGTAACTACTGTTTGATCACAATACGAGAGATTGATGTAAGTAATAATATTTTTCACATGATAATCTTGATGTAATTTTTCCGTTTATACTTATTTGATCTTGAAATAAAGAACGTAATTTATTTTAGGTGTTGTATGGTTAAACATTTCAAAATTAAAATTTGTTTAAATTATGTTTACAAAATAGTACTTCTGCGCATTTCGGACCGTTTCGTTCTGACTCTGTTTCAGGGGTCGAATCGAAAGTTCAGAATACGAATTAAAATTAAATAAAATTTGATTGAATGACGTTTAAAATATTTCTGTCTCTCTCTATTTACTAATGACGTAAAAAAGACAACACGAATAGCTTCCGAGTATTTCGAATTTGTATTAGACCTCACGCGCGGATTGACATTGTAATTCCAAGGTCAACAAGGTCATTTTGTCTCACGCTCGCAGCAAAATTGAGTTTTGCTCACTGTTTTTAGGTATCAAAGGACCCTCGTTCCTGCTGCTGAGGTGAAAAATACATTTATTATATGCAAATGTTACATATTATCTACATCTTCAATGACTGATTGTGATTCTTTGTGTTATTTAATATGAATATGTAGATAATTAACATGTACTAATCAGAATCAGAGTACGATACCAATTATGCCCTTAAAAGGATCATCAATATTTTTGTTACATCCTGTATAATTAGTAGTTTATGTAACTGCTACATAATGAAAGGCATTTAAATACGAGTGTGGTTTTTAATAATATCCATAAGTACCGATACTTTAATTTACATTCAAATTTCGAACATCGATTCCAGAAGAAATCGGTATACCACAAGAAGATATTATAGGGAAGTTATGATCTTATGAAATGGGTGTAGATAAAAACAAATACATGAGTAGGTACGTCAAATCAAACACTTTACTTTTAATATATTTTTTAAGCATGATGGCCCTATAAATGCTTTACGTTGTCCATATCTTTTCTTAGATAGAGGTACAGTCACCGGCAATAGTATCTTCCTAAACGAAGGCCGCAAAAATATGTGACACGCTCTTATTTGTAGGGTCACAGGAGCGTGTCACATATTTTTGCAGCCTTCGTCTAAGAAGATACTATTGCCGGTGACTGTACGTACTAACGAGTATGGTCTACATATAAGGCGCTTTTATACTTTACCGTGGACGTCTACGGCACGGTAAAACTCTATGGTTTCATTCATCTCTGGCTATGGTCTACTTATGAATGAAACCATGAAGTTTTACCATGCCGTGGACTTGCACGGTAAAGTATAAAAGCGCCCATTTACCAATCGAAGCCAACCATCGGTCGCGCGTTAAAAAGCTACTACGCCTTTTTCTAACAAATAACGAAATTGTGACTCGTAAGAAAGCTAAGCTAAAAGCTAGCTTAGATAAAACAATATTAATTACTTGAGGCCTGGTTCTCCCTTTTGTCCCTGCAGAAATTGCATGTAGTATGCATTCGCATCCATCCCTCGACGGCCAGGCAAACCGTCAGTGCCATTACGACCGTCTCGCCCACGTGGACCAGGCTGACCCATATCACCAGTCTGGCCCTTTAAGCCTATTGGACCCGGGAAACCGGTGAATCCGGGCATGCCTTGATCACCAGGTAGTCCAGGTTCGCCGATAAATCCTACAATATACAATAAAGGTTTACAAATTCAAGTTCCGCCCGACTTGATAGGTGTTTAAACAAAAATCATTATATTCATCTGTTTGACAAACAAAAAATATAGTAAGTTTGTAATTTCGTAATACCTGGATCACCCGGGGCCCCGACATCGGCCTTAGTGAGAGCATAAGCGTCCCGTAGTAGTACACCTGGCTCTCCAGTGAATCCTCTTTGTCCTCTGGCTCCGGGTGGCCCGTCGGCTCCCTTGCTGCCTTTCAGTCCCTCCCTTCCGTCTTTTCCTTTTTCGCCCATAATTCCTCGGCGTCCAGGTAAACCCTCCAGGCCTCGTAAACCATCTGGACCACGGTTACCCGACTCTCCTCTGGCTCCTCGTGGGCCAGGTGCCCCTACAAACAAATAATCGCATTTAAATGAATCTACTCTTACTCTACTTACGCTACGGACGCTACGGTTATACTAAATACATTACGTAATATTATAATTGCTAAAATGTCCCCATCTCATTTTATTGTTATTGGGATGAATGCCTGAATGAAGACAGTTTGCCGTTGTTTAGCAAAATACTTATTTTACTAAACAACAGCAACAGCCTTTATTTACATAAATTGACACCGTTTGTGCATACAAATAAGAAAATTCTATACAAATCTTTAAAAATAAACCACTAAATTAGGATAATCTGCATTTATTAAGTACTCTCGATCATTTTAGCTCGTTCAACTTAGATTTTGTCAAGTCAACTGACATATTGTACCAAGTGTGGCAAATACCATAAAACACATTTACAAATATTCTGATCACATACTTATTGGGATGGGATAATCAGGTAAGTAAGGCAAATATCCAATAAAAAAACACACAGTGGTTAGGGGGTATTAAGAGAAAGCATAATACAAAATTTGTGCATATTACGCTAACAAATGCTCTTACCTGATGGGCAAACTGGGCAATTATCACCCCTCTCTCCTTTAGGTCCGTTATATCCCGGAAATCCTGAATCACCAGGATCGCCCACTTCTCCAGGTCGGCCGGGCCTTCCAGTTTCTCCAGGGGGCCCTGCTCCGTAAACTCCCGTTCCAGGATATCCTGGCAGCCCTCTAAATCCAGTATCGCCAATGTCTCCTCGATTGCCAGGTACACCAAATAGACCCGGCGTGCCAGCTTCACCTGGCTCACCCTTTACCGTATTGCCTTGGAAACCCTTAGGTCCGGGTGTTCCTTGTTGACCAGGGTTACCAGGTAAGCCTCGAGGTCCTTGTGCGCCAGGGAAGCCACTGTTGCCAGTTTCACCTTTGGGTGATATTCCAGGATTACCGTCGCGACCTGCAAAACCTGGAGGACCTGGTGGCCCGGTTGGTCCTACTATACCAGGTGGACCAGGTTCACCATCTAACCCAGGGTACCCCATAAATCCGGGTTCACCTACAGGACCCTGAGGTCCCCGTGCTCCCTTCTTTAATGGCTCGCTAAAAGATTCATCGAATCTTCCTTTAGGTCCTTGGAAGCCTTGTTCTCCCGGGATTCCCGATCGTCCATCTTCTCCTATCGCTCCAGGTAGCCCGTCATTTCCATCTCGCCCTGCATATCCGGGAGCCCCTTTGTCTCCTTTTGGGCCTTCTGGGCCTGGTGCACCTCGATGGCCAGGTTTTCCCCTAGGTCCTTCTTCACCTTCTTCACCTTTGTAGCCTTGCGTTCCGCGTATACCATAAGGACCCTGAATAAAATGACTAAAAACTCAATTTTTTTTACCAAATATCAACGAGTTGCACATCAATAGATGGGTTTTTGAAAACAACATTGAGGTTTTGTTGAACATATTTTTATTTAGTGAATATTTTGTAACTTTAACTTTTAAACCGGAGACCCAAAAAATTTGAAAACATACATCTTTGCTATTATTGTTTTGAGCATTAACGGTTAATGCCATTTTCGAGTTATCTCCAAAAAACCTCTTCCATAGGCAGATACGACCTTTTGATATATTTTTTTCTTATTCCGTTGAAGGTACGGTACTCTTCATTATGCGTGGTCCGACACGCACTTAGCCGATTTTTATTTTACCGTTTTGTCGGCGTGATAATACACGTACCTATAAAAATTTCAGCTTTCTATGGCTAACTATATATCACTGAGCTAAGCTGATAGACGGACATGTCGAAGCTATAAGGGTTTCTAGTTGACTAAGGAACACTAAAAATTAGTCGAAATGATAGTAGATGTAGATATACTTACGTTTAGCCCTCTTGCTCCAAGTTCTCCTCGTCCACCTTTATCTCCACTATCACCTCTTTCTCCTCTGTAACCTTTAAATCCTTTGGAAATTATGGTTGCATTATCTCGTGCTTCATCGACGTATATAACGGTACCCTTTGATCCAGGCTCGCCATCGAAACCGATATCTCCCCTTTCACCTTTAATTCCTACTGTGTCTTCACCGGGTGCTCCCCAGCTACCTGGGTCTCCTCTAGGTCCCGATGGTCCCTAAAATATAATAAAGTGGGAACTATTATAAACAAATAGATATCATATAAAAAGTGACCAAGGCCTCAAGTAGCTAGGGCTGGAATTGAACCAGCATCATCTGCATTAGCGGTAGATGCCATTAACCTGCTGGCCACTCGTGTGACGGCGGCAACCGTCCAAATTTCTCCTGCGTATGCAATCTAACGCGCATTTAATAAAATCAATAGTAATATTTAATAAAATTTCTTTTTTCTCTTTACTTTTACTATACATATTTTAAAAATGGAGTGATATATTTCATGTCGATAATTAAATCATTTAAGTAGATCTAGTTTGAATTGAAATTATAGGTAATAAATAAGTGTCTAATACTTATAATCACGTTTGCATTTAGAGTATACGTTCCTTTGAATAAACTGTTATAAATTATATGTACCTGTTCACCTTCTTCACCGGGCATACCAGATTCTCCACCATAACCTCTGGGTCCTTGTACCCCTAATGAACCAGGATATCCTTTCTCGCCGCTGTCTCCTTTCGTTCCTCTTGAGTTAGTTCCTCCGTCTCCCGCCATACCTCGCGGGCCTTTGTCTCCTGGAAGCCCAGGTTGGCCTCTATCCCCAGGGTATCCAATTGGTCCTGGAGGCCCGGGAGTACCATCAAATCCACTACAACCGTCTAAACCCGGTATTCCTTGAATACCAATCGGTCCTAGTGATCCCTATTCGAAAATAAATATGAAATAATGGATTTGTAGTGCTTCCTTCATTAAAATTAGCAAGATTTGTTTAATTGCATAGGCACACAGTTAATCAAAACCTAAATAAAGGTACTTACATCATTACCAGGGAATCCCATTCGTCCGTACGGTCCATCTGACCCCTGAAAATAAAATAATAATCATATAATAATTTTGAGACCCGACAAACGACAGAATAGTTTTCACCCCGAAAATAAAATTAATTATTTGATTTGATTTGAATAAACCCTTGTGTGGGTGAAAAGGGGGTTGGAAGTTGGTATGAGGATCTTTTTACCGCGGAACTGATTTAGAAGTTATAACCAAATGGACATGTTTCTGTAATAAATTATTTTTATTTAATTTCATAACAAAATAGTAAAATTCTTAAAGGGCATCTGCTTGTTGGATCTGTATCCACACACAACCTTCTCAAAAGACCTGGATTTAGAGCTGTTGTCGTAGTTGTACTGTGTTTAATCTGTACACCCAACGAAATTAAAAGTTACTATTTCTACTCATACTCCTCCCCGACCGCCGGTACGATCCATCAGGAGACCGAAGTTACTAAATTGTATAGAGGGAGCAGGGAACAAGCTTCGCGGACTAAACATGGTACTCGACTGAAAAGGTCTTCATTATGTCACGATAGTTTAAAATACTATAGGGTAATTGTATTATTTTGTTGTAATTAACAATCGTGTCGATGTCAATACGAACCCGCTCTCCTTTGTCGCCTGTATCTCCTGGTTCTCCTCTCTCGCCAAGTTCTCCAAGAGAGCCCTGGCGACCCTCGGGGCCGTCGTCACCGTAGTTCCCCTGGGACCCCGGGGGCCCCGGCGGTCCCAGGTCCCCCAGCTCCCCTTTGATCCCGGAGCAGTCGATCGGGCAAACTGTCTGATTGCATACTGCCTGGAAATTAAAAATAGATTAATACCTATACCTCATACTTATTCACTCAGTTCGACAAAAACAACTGTCTTGCTTTAGTCAATAAAAGCATCATATATCATTTAAAGTTCTTACGTAATATAGTTAGCTTGTGTTCGAGTTCAATTGCTTTACCATGCTAAATGCGTTGGCTTGAGATGGATTTTACAGCAAGGACACTGAATGATGTCATGAATGAGCTAGCTTTTGTCATTTATCATGAATAATTTGTATCACCTTGTGTGACATTAAATGAGTGTATGATATTAAAATATAGGGTATGATGTACAGTCGCCATCAAATATATCGGTGCGGCCAAGGTACTCAAAAATATCTGAACATGCACTTAATCACTTTGACAATAGAGGTGTTGTTCAGAGATTTGTGACCACCTTGGCCGCCCCGATATATTTGATGACGACTGTACATTGCTGGGCGGCGCTGGCATCGCAAAATGCAAACATACAGCAGCGAACGTTCGATATAGGGCCAAAAGTAGCATTTATTTTCCGTGATACATTTTACTGTTTAAAAATGATTATAATTTAAATGCCTTGTGCATATAGGCTGATTATACAATCGAGTTCATAAATATATGAGCATTCCCAAGGCCTCAAAAATAAATCTACAGTCGCCATCTAATATATCGGAGCGGCCAAGGTACTCAAAAATATCTGAAGATGCACTTTATCGCCTCTATTGTTACAATAGAGATGTATATGTATTTTCATGTACATTTATTTTGTGGCCTTGGGAATGCTCATATATTTATGAACTCGACTGTACTAATAGTGCTAGTTTCCCTTCCAGGTCCAATTTACCGTCCACATGAATAACTGTTTCAAATATATGGGAAACACATATTCTATTTCTAGTTTATTCTTTAGTATATTTTTTAAATTTAAGTTTTTATGTTGGGAAAAACTTGAATATAAACATATAAATAAGTATAGACGTAAAACTGACAAATGTGGACGAAAACTAGCACAATTAACCCTACGTATTTGTGCTCTCACGTGATCAAATGCCCCTAAACGTTCTGCATCCTTAAGAATATTTTCTTAACACTCATCAATCTCATCATCTTCTCGATTATCGAATGGCAGCTGATGATATTCACTCAGTAAGCCCGTATTTCGTATTAAATATTGTTAGCGAAATTATTTTTACTCTCGATTCCGAACAATCTATTGATCATGTGCTGCACGTTGTAAAAGTACTATGTACATATGTTCGAAATTCGAGGATTGTTCATATTACACGCAGAGCTAGCCACGTCAGATTTGACACAATAATGAGAGCGACGAAACGCCTTTCGTTAGTTTGCTATACTATGCTTAATTCTAGATCCGGACATCTGGCAGTTGTAAAGTGGTGGGGGTCAAATAATGCAAATCACCCTAAAAATACAAACCCTAGAGTTTTGGTTTTAATGCAGTATTATGAGAAATTATGTAAATAAGCTTATATCATTGCCAAAACTTTGTAATGGGGGAAAGTAGTCCAAAACGACGCATAATTATAATGTAATTCATAGTTGGTCGCCTACTGTTTCTGTTTCCGAAATTATACGCAATTTTTATTGTTCTAATGTAAAAATATAATCCCCGTCCTCTATAAATAAGACAACTTCGGCAGTTTTTACCTATTTTGGCATTGCTTTTTTTTCACCTGAAAAATTTTGCTAGTCTGTCACTCTGACCTCCACCCATTAAAAGCTGCCAGATGCCCGATCTAGCAATAAGGATAGTATTGCAATCTTACTAGATGGGTTTCGTTGCTTTCATTATTGTGTCATATCTGACGTGGCCAGCTCTTAGTCCATATACCTAGTGAATGTTGTGCGCTCAGTGTCCTGCGGTACCTTAATTGGCGCACTGTTGACTTGCAAAGAATGTCATCACCAATATGGAGATACAAGATTGTAGAATGACATTTAAGACATCTCGACCTATTAAAGCGTTATAACAATATCAATTTGCGTTTGTCATCAAACACTTGGTTTAAATTTGCATGACGCAATTCTCTTCTTAGTACTTAGCTTTATGCACTTTTGATTAGTAATTGCAACCATAGACATAGTTTCAGACATTTCTCTTAGACAAAATATCTCTATTTCCACTGTAGCCTTCTAATCAATTTAATTATGTAACTAAAGTATAGTATATGGTATGCTTGTTTGCCACCGTCGTGGTACTCTAAGAGTAACATTCGGGCATAGACTGTATATGCATTCGGGTTTCGGGACTTTCGGGTAATATCGTAATCGTTTAATAAAAAAATGACAATGTCCCTTTGGATAACGAAAAGAGTAAATAAATGTTTGACATTCTTTATTTAAATTGTCGCGGAAGGGATTCCTAATTCGGTTTTTGAAGGAATTTTTATTGTGGAAATAAGTTCGCTTGCTTGTAAACTCTTTATTTAGCAAAAATAAGTCAAATACAATATTACCTATATATAAGTACAAATGCAAACTTATCTCTTTAAGGGAACCCTTCCAGTTAACCTTTAACAGTACATGAGACAAGAACTGAAAAGAGTTACACAAATGCGGCAACATGCAACGCGGGAAAGATAGAAACCTACTATAGATAGTAGGTTTCTATCTTTCCCACATTATTTATTACATTATGTATACAAAACAGTAGTAGTAGTAGTAGTAGGAATAGTAAACAGAGTACCTACTCGACCTGCACTTGTCTATATCAGTTATTCATATATGTAATTCTGACTTATTTTAATTATCTTTATAATTATAGCAGGCGCATCAAGTTACCTATTCATGCGTCTCCTATAATAATGAAGATAACTAATAAAACTCAGAAATATATGAACAACTGAACAGACATAGACAAGTGCAGGTCGAGTAGCGAGTAGGTACTAAAGAGTGACATTATGCAATCGCAAAACGTGAAATATTGATATCAGCTTAATGGTGGTGGACGTGTATGGACCGAATGAGTCATTAGTTGCAATTCAAGGAACGGACTGGATAAACAATCATTGCTGTGTCCCAGAAGATAACGGCCATTCGCACATCCCGCGAGCCTGCCCCCCACCCGCACCCCGCACCCCGCGCACGTTAGCTCGTTGCTACGAGCGAATACTCCGTCCGAGTTGGAGGTTTTGGGTGGCTCAATCTGCTCTAAATCTACCCGGATCGGATAATCTGAATCGGAATTCTTTAAAAAAGGAAATTTCTATAAAAATAACAATACACAACATTTTTACACCCAACGCAAAAAGTGAGTTTGATCGCTATGTCGTAGCGCTAAAACTAATCGAACGAGCGGAGCGTAAGCGAAGCTAGTTCTTACAAACAACTTCTGGCTAGTAGGACGTCTCGGCATTTAGATGGCTTTTTGTTCGGCGATAACTTTAGTAACGCTTTTCTAATCTTCATGAAATTTGTTGGGGTTGTAGCAGAGATACATATAATTTGAGAATTCGTATATCGACCCGTTGTTCGATCCTGCTCAAAAATCATCATAAGGGTCTTGTTATATTGGTCATCTCGTTTGCAAGGAAATCGCGAGTTCTGAGTTCGAGGCGGACTAGGTACTAGTTAATCAGTATTAGTACGTCTTTATAAAGGATGAGCCAAAAAACAAATGCTTTTTGATATTGATATACTTAGCTAAATATTTAAGGCTTGGACATAAAGTAAAAAAGAAACAATCCTAACAAACTTCATATGATTAATACTGACATTACCGACTTGTAAATAATTACCTGTGTAAGATGATTATCACACTGGCGCTGCAACCGGATGCGGCGACGGTGTGCAAGCCCGACAGCGCTATATACATGCAGAGCGCTATCTCGCTCGCGCACCGGCGCCGCATGCGGAAACCGCAGCAGTGTGAAAGCCGCCTAACACTAGTAAAGTTAGTCGTCGCAGGCCGACGCTTTAAATATATCAAACAGAACTTTATCAATGAGTCAGTAACGTCACTATCTATTAAATGAGACGTTATTAGTACTTATAACCATTGATTTATACAAAATGGGAGATATGGTACCAGGTGCTCGATTGTGTGCCATCAAATATAGGTTCCGGGACCTATATTGAATTAGTCTTGTGGCAATCTCTTAGTCACACTTTGTGCAATGCGCAAAATATGGAGGTCTCCCTTGCATACCCGTGTTAACTATATGGGTTTATCTCTTTTGCCCATGATGCACATACATTATAGCGGTGTGTGACAATTTACAAGTGTGTAGGTGCAGGATCACATTTCAGTTATGTTTACTATGAACGTCACTAATCTTCCTTTTTGTTTATGTCTATGCTTATAACTAGTAGTCCGCCACGAACTGTAAACTCGCGATTTACATGCAAACGATATGACCAATATAACAAGACCCTTCTGAAGATTTTTTTTCGCCTTCTAGCTCAACAACCCATACAAGACCCTTAAGGCTTAAGGTAGTTTTTCGCTTTCTAGCTCCATAACCCCTTGATCGATCCAACTCATATACGAACTCTCAAATTATATGTATCTCTGCTACATACAACCCCAACAAATTTCACAAAGATCCGAAAAACGTTACTTAAGTTATCGCGGAACAAACCCTCAAAATCAAAAAGCCATCGAAATGCCGAGACATCCCAGTAGCCGAAGTTGTTTGTAAGAACTTCACTTCGCTTACGCTCCGCTCGTTCGATAAGAAACACGAATCTTTTTCTGAGCAGGGAAATAACATTATTGTTATTTGTTTGGTGGATTTTACAGTAGGTATACATACTACGCTAAGTCCTGTCTACTGAATATCCTCTAACGCTTTTGCAGTCTGAAGGCAAATTAGACTTGTTTTATGACAACCCATGACATGACATGGCGAATACAAGTTCGGTTGGGCATGTGACATGTGACCAATTTATCACAGCCAAATCATAAGTTTTGGGACGTCACACCCAATAAAAAAAGATGCAGACCAGCTCCATGTGTAGGTACTAAACTTATAAACACAGAACATCCTTTGTTGTGTCCTAAGAAACTTAGTCATATTCTATTCTTAAAGATAGTGTAACTGTGTCAAAAATGGAGCGGGCGGTTGGGATTTACGAGCTGTTTGCCGGAACCCGGCGCTGGTGACCCCGCTGCCCGCGCCCGTCGTAAACCTGCTCCCAATACCCGCTTCATCGTTTGTTAATAAACGAAATGTAATTCAGGAGTTAATTACATTCGGGTGTGTTCGCGTCAGATTTACTGCGCTCAACAGTTTTCAGAGATACTTCTCAATGAAGTAGTTCTTGCATTTGCTACGTCCGCCCCAAATTCAGGAGTTCCATTTAGGTGCATTAGTAATTGACGTGTCGGTGCTTTAAATATAATTAAGTATATTTTAATCATTGATTTATTATGTATTCTACTAGATGTGACATCTAGAACAAATTTTGTGTCATGTTTGGCGGATGACAGATATGACAGAATCTAAGAGTAGTATGGACTTGTAGTGATTTTCACTTCAACTTTTGGGACAGAGAATTTCATAGGGATTCATTCATCTCCTGTCACTCAATGATTTTAATATGTTATTTTACGCTTCTAAATATGCTTTTAAAGTGAAAATGTAGGCCATCTAAGGCAAAAAGTTATGGTAGTACCAAATTCATTTTTATCCACTATGGAGCTGAGACTATTGGCATTCCCCTCTGCCGAAAACATATGACCAGTGGTCATACATATGTATGGACTGACGTTTATCTGACGTAGATATTTGTACGTTACGTACAAATAGCCATACATTTGACGTTCGCCTCCCCCGCAAAAATCGGCAGACTTTTTTTGTATAGAAAATGACAGACATGGCTACTCCATCCAGGTTGAATTTTCTAAGTGCGTGACGCATATTTATACCAATTGCGTCTATTACCAGTATTACCTAGGATAAGAGTAGGTATGTGCGTTCCGCGTTCCCATTAATTTTCTAAACGTAGTAACAGATTTAAGTAGTTGCAGTTTTCTGTAAAATAAATTATGCCTACTAGTTACATTGGTACTAAGTGGTGTTGTACTATTTGACACCTTGAGATATGCCAACCACGTAGTTTATGGGAATGAATGGTCATTTGACCAGTTAAGGCAAAAACAAAAAGCATACCTACAGCAGTTGTTGAAAACTGGCAATACTGACATTAAAAAAGTCGAATACCGCTGTTGCTATTGCTAGCCGGAAGTTAACGTAGCTATTAATGAAGTAAGTGCATATCGGCAGGCACACTTGGTCGATCCTTCAGGAGAGTAACGCAATCGCAAGTTAATGGTGCCGGTCATTGCCTTGCGTTGCTTCACCAACGCCGACTGTATCGATTATTCTCATTTATTATTTTTATGAGCTTTTGTATAAACCGACAAGTATTTAAACCTTAAGTTTCACCTTATTGGGATTTTATTAACGGCCTAAAGTTTAAAATTTCCTTTATTTTATTATTTAACTATTTATAAAATAGTTTCTTCTATAAGCACTTTCTGGCATTTGATTTAACAGAGTGCAAGTGTGTGCAAATTATGCAAGTGTGCTACCAATCCATAGTCCCTTAAGTAGCTTTGACGATAAAAGCCAAAGACGGCTTTAAGGATTTTTTAAAGGGACAATCCCATCGTATTGCGGCTTCTTATAAATAAAAAATAAATAAAAAAATGATGGGACAATCTTACACAAATCGATCTAGCCACACAGTAAGCTCAATTAAGGCTTGTGTTGTGGGTACTCGACGACGATATATATAATAGATAGATATAGATGAATACATAGAATACATCCATAACTCCGGAACAAATATCTGTGATAAACACAAATAAATGCCCTGACCAGGACTCGAACCCGGGATCTCCTGCTTCATAGGCAGGGTCACTACCGACTAGGCTAGAAGGCCGTTAAAATTAAAAAAAAAAACTATTTATTAACTGTAACTAATTGTAAATTTAAATTAGGTACTATTTAATATCCTTATAAAATTGTCTAAAGTTAATAACATCCACTTTAAAGTTTATGATAAGTACCTATTTGGATTCTGATTGTCAAGTTAATTTTTTCTTAACAAGCTTAACATTTATTCTTTATAAAATATGGGCACGCTTATCAAGTCTGGAACGTACTTCTGAGAAATTCATTGGTATGAGTATCTAACACCGACCTAAATGCTCTTGAAGTAGGTTGCCGACACATTTGTTGATTTTTTTCGAAAGACTTTATTTAACAGTCAAGCCTTAAACCAAATATAGTGCATATTAGTTTAAACCACAATAAGGAGAATGCCGACCTTTCATACTTATAAAAAAAAACGCAACTCTAATCCCTTCAATTCAGACAGGTTCCCTTTAATATTTGATTTAATGTTAATCAATGTGCGAAGTTGCATTTTATCAACGTGAGTGCAAAGTAATTTAATGCAAAATTTGAGTTGTTTCTTCTTGTTAACTAATAGGATAGACTGTGTGAACCGATGATTTTGATAAATATTCTAAGGCACTAATTTGGCGTCCATGACTTTTCAGTAAGTACATAGATAACTGTATAGATTAGAGGCGTCAAAGTATGCCTAATCATAAACTTATTGTAAAACGTGGTAGTCAGAATTTTGGAGTTTAGATATCTAATGCATCGTTTTCTGTCAGCGACTCACGCCAAATTTAGAACAGGAATATGGACGCACGTCCGACTGGCTTTTGTTACTGCGCGCTGAAACTATTGACCTATTTCACTTTACTGGAAATAAGCAATAACTTTCAGTGCAACGCTCGCGCCGTAAAATCGGCGGCGCACCGCGTAACCAGCCCGCCGCAAGTGTGTTGCACCTGCACTGAAGTGAGCTTTCCGTAATACGACTTGGCATAGTACGTGTTGTCCTGTTACTTAAATAAGCGTAAGAACTTCTTACCTTACGTATAATTCGCTAAGATTTTATTGGCTCTAACGTTAAGATTATCTTTATCTTAGTGATCTCATTACTTCTGAACTTTTGTATAAGGGCTGAAAGGAATCTCTCTAACACTAAACCGAAAGACCTGTTGAACTTCGGTAGGTATTTAGCGTGATGTGTTAATATTGTTGATATGCTTTTAGCGGTTGGACATGTAGGTAGGTAGAAATTAATATAGCTATACCTACTTAAGCGAAACGACGAGGTCAAATCATTGTTGGTAGTGAAACTACTGAAACTACGAGTTCGTTTGCTTTATCCGATGAATCTGGTCAGCGGGTACAAATTTTGCCACTAAATATCGACATAAGTAAAGAACAAAACTGAAGTCGGTGTGTCACGATATGACTGCGATATCGGTGTAATGTAAAATTTCAGGAACATCGTTTACTTCCTCTTGAGTTCAATGTTCTGTGTACGTCACAGTGATAATAGAGCATTAGTCGATGAGTAGTGGCGTGCATTGACAAGGCGAGTCACCCCGGAGCAACCGCCGGTCTCCCTGCACGTCACAACAAAATAGTATATTTATGTAATGTAAGCAACTGCGCTCGCTGTTGATAATAAAACAGATAGGTACATGCCTTCATTGTTATTTCAAGCAATTTGTACAAACAATATATGTAACACGTTTTATACACCTTCTAAGGGATATAGAGAACTCCGATCTGATGCTACAATTATTTACTTCGTAACATTAATTTGATATGATTGCATAACAAGGTCATATCGTGTATTACGTAAGTCCACTATCAATAATTTGCATTAATAATTTTAAACAAAAAAGAACCGTCAACCGGCTTCACTTAACCTTTCCAAAAGCAAATTCTCGCGCTACTGTAAAAAATACTCAAACTTCAGATGCCTATGTACTTTTCTATGTAAATTTATTTTTGAAGCTTTGGGAATGCTCATATATTTATGAACTCGACTATACCAGGTTGATTAGTACTTTCGAATGGCATATAGGGTTCAATTTGCTACTCAATGAGGTAGATTTTATGACGATGTTTTTGCTGACTGTATTTTTCAGCGTGCGTCACTACATAAGCCGAATTCTGCTACTCGATGAGGTAGGGTTGCCTAAGCCTGCTCCTTGATCTATAACGTTAGAATATAATATCAATTTTTAATATCATAAAAGACGAGTTAATATTGAAGCTCCGCTTAGTTGACATAATATTATCTCACTTTGATAAAAATCGTGGGAGTTAAATTATTTCGGCAATAATTAATTGCAAAAATTGTGTTAAATGAAATACCTAACGACAAGTTGATAGCAGGCTTCCTGTCGGTCGATAATAGGATGTACTGCTGTGTCGCGACCTCAATACAGAGCTTTGTCAGTGGAAGCTGATTTTGACCTATTTGTGACGGATACTTTACAATTTATTTGGTTCAAACCCGTTTGTACTAAAGACCGTGTGAGTGTAAACCTAAAGGACCGATGAGCGGCTCACGCTGCGAAGGTCTGGTCAGGTCCCGGGAGTCAAAAATGCCCAATATAATATGTATTAAGGCTAGATTCGAGCGTCTGAGGGTCACTATTCACTATTATAAATATAAATAAATATTATCGGACAACCTTACATGAACCGACATAGTCCCATCAGCAAACTCAATAAGGCTTGTGGGTACTAGACGACGATATATATAATAAATGGATATAGATAAATATTTAAATACGTAGGAAACATCCATAACCCAGGTACAAGTATCTGTGAATTGTGATAACTAAACACAAATAAATGCCCTTACCAGGATTCAAATCCAGGACCTTCTGCTTCGTAGACTGGCTCACTACCGACTAGGCTACGACTAGGAAGGATAGTTACGAGTAACTACAAGAAGTACCTTAATCCGATGCCAATACCGACATATGTAGTTCAAACTTATAATAATTTGGTTACTAATAAGAGGTATTTGCACTTACAGGACCATTTTACGACCTCCTAGCATAATATGTAGGTACTGTAGTTAGCCTACGAAGCTGAAGGTCCTTGGTTCGAATTCCGGTAAGAACTATGGATGTTATCTACCTTTGTAAGTAGTTATAAGTATCCAAGACAGGCCTTATTGAGCTTTCTGCGGGATTAGATCGATTTATGCAAAATTGTTCCATTATACTTAATTATATTTTATACAGGCAAATATTTCTATTTGTAAATGAAGTATCTCTACAACAATTAATCGTTTTCATTGAAAATATTAGCCTAATAAAGCTACTATAGAATATATTTTCGCAATAATAGGTACCTAGGTTCTTTGAGACTTATGTAATGAATATAATTTTAATTGATTATACAGGGTGAAACAAAATACGATACCAATTATGCCCGTAAACGGATCACTACTATTTTTGTTAGACTTTGTATTTTTATAAGCTCCCTCAGTCGTACATATGCCGAATTCTTTTAATGTAGGCAGGCAATATATATCTAACATTGTATCTCTAATGAATAAGCATCTAACATATCCAAGCCCCTGTCACGTGGCTGAGCATGTGTATACATTATCAGTATCACGTTGTCAACGAAAAGAATAAACACTATTAATAATATATATAAAAAATTGCGATGCTATATAGAACATCGAATCGGTCTCAACCGGCTTCTCAGATATTTTATAATTGACCTACTTTCAGAGTAAGTATATAAGTTATAAAAAATGCTAAGAAACCACATATAAGTACTTTCAGACGATCGGCGTGTCGTTGTTTAAATTTTGACTTTGTCAATTAATAATAACTTGAATGAGTTATTAAGTACGTTTACTCATATATGATAGGTAATTCTTTTTTTTGGTTTATTTTTATCAGAACTTACTGCCCTTACAAAATTTAGGTCGCTCAGGTCAATTTAACTCCAGTTAACCTACATTTTTAAATTGATTACATCAAATACTATAAATTAGTAGGCATTTCCTTACAGTCAGGAGACTAAAATCTACAACTCTTTTACCATTATCAAGAAATTTATAGTTTGTGGTTTTATTAAATATATTTATATATTAAATATGAAACACTGTCCACCGGCGTCTCCCTGTGTAGAAGTCATTAAACTTTCAGTTTCAACCCCGTTTTTATCCCCATGGAAGTATGGCAACTTTAGTAACTTTAAATGTTCCAAATTTCAAAGTTGATTTAAACTGTGCGTTGTGTGTCAATCTATGTAACGTGATAATTTTATTTACGTCACACCTGTCCAAATTGTGAGTATTACCGCACGCTACGCATTGTTTTCACACACCACACACCTTTTCAATGCAATGAATCGACACCTTTGGACTGCAATGTGTCAAGTATATAATTTTCTATTAAAACTTGCCAAGTTACATCATTAAAAAGTACTGAAAATAATAAATGTTATCAGGAAACTGCTAAAAAAACCGGTGTGCGTTTCTCTGACTATTATAATTTTAGGTATTTCTATGTAACGTGATACTTATTAAAAATGTACCTTAAAAACTGCTGGAAATCAAGTGTGCATTCCTATAACTATTTATGATTTGAGGTATTTTTATGGAACTTGGTACTTATTCAGATCTCACTTCTTTTATAGGCGAAGCATTCCCATAGTATCGAACTTGGCAGCCTTTCACATTTATGTTTTTGATGGGATTTCATTTATTTTTGTTAGGTGTAGGTTCTTTATTTTTTTTTTTATCACTTTTGCTTTAGGAAATTCCATTGATAATAAATAATACTATACAGAATGATTTAGATTGCATAGTTCAGTGGAGTAAAGACTGGCTCATATCACTAAATGCAGAAAAGTGCACAGTCCTACACATAGGGAAAAAAACCCTAAACTAAATTATCACATTGGCTCTGTTTCCCTACAAGCAGTTTCCAGTCAAAAAGACCTGGGCATCACTGTTTCGCATAACTTGAAATGGGACACGCATATCACCATGATAGCTAAGAGAGCAAATTCTATGCTATATAGGATCCGGAAAGCATTCCATGTGATTACTAAAGATCTATTTATTAGATTATACAAGGCATACCTTCGTCCTTTACTTGAGTATGCGTTTCAGATATGGTCACCCTACTTTAAAAAAGATATCACATTGCTGGAGAAAGTGCAGCGAAGAGAAACTAAAATTGTTGTTTCATTGAAAGAAAAGTCGTATGAGGAACGGCTACAGGAATTAGGTCTTACAACATTGGAGGACCGAAGGAAGCGAGGCGACCTTATTGAGACTTATAAAATTTTGTATGATCACTACAATGTTGCAAATATTAAGGACCTGTACCAATTAAGCCAGAATACAAGGTTGAGAGGACACTCTAAAAAATTTGTCAAGCCTGTGTAATATGAATCCTAGAAAACACTTCTTACCGAATCGTGTGGTGAATATGTGGAACTCTCTACCAGAATTTGTTGTTAGTGCACCATCAGTGAACTCTTTCAAAAATAGACTAGACTCTTATCTTAGAACTTTATAAACTGCAAAAGAAACACAAGGGCTGTGATATACACGCATCAGCTCTAAGAGCTGCTAGTGTATTAATAATAATAATAATAAAAATGTCTCATTCCACTTAGGTATGTACTTTATACTATACCCTTTATACTAAGCGTCTAATTCTATTTTACTATTTATTTATAGGTGATTTTTACAAATAATCTGGCTCCCTACACCTATAAAATGTACCTACTTACATATAATTACATACATCAATAACGTACTTTATTCTGTTTGTAAGTACGCTACCTACATAGATAATTAATAACTCGGTAATACCTACCTACCAGTAGGTATTATAATTGGTGGCCTATTATGTAGCCCTAGAAGTGCACCATCCCATCTCATCCCGTGGCGTATCGGAGGGTGAGATGGGCAGTAGTATATATAATCCAAGAGTATATATGATTTCCATGTTCTTGAATCTGCGATTTTATTAGTTGTAAAATTAGAAATTATTTAGACTATGCGAGAAAAAATAGTCTTTTCATTTTTGTTTGACTGATTTAGCGCACCTAGTGTACCTAGTGACCTGCTTTGTACTTCGTAAATCGTGGGTCAGACACACACAGAATGGTGAACAATTTTATTGTTCTTGTCTTTAAGACAAACATGTATTGTCTTAAATTGGTAGGTATCTAAATTTAAATAAGTCTTATCTCATTTCCACTCCATACCTACTTATAGTAGAACAAAATTACACATTCGTTGTTTTCGAAACTGACTCACACTTGGCCGTTTTCAGATTTTTACTTTATTTCGACCTAAAGACAAACCTTCGAGCCAAATTTCAGGTCGGTACGACCATTGGAAGATAGACCCATTTAGTTCATTATGACTTCATAGTAGAACAAAGTTACACCTTCGCTATTTTTAAAACTGACTCACACTTGGCCGTTTTCAGATTTTTCCCTTTACTTTCACCTTAAGACCTATCTCCATGCCAAATTTCAAGTCAGTACGACCATTGGAAGTGGTCTAGGTTTTTGATGAGTCAGTGAGTCAGTGAGTCAGTGAGTGTATAGTAAAAATAGCGATTTTCTGACGTCAATATCTCAAGAACTGCTATAGGTAGAATAATGAAATTTTGTATTCTAGACAATTAAGGGGATGTCAACAGACACTCGAAATTTCATATGCGTAGATAAAATATGTTTTGAGTTATAGGGTGGTCGAAATTGGCCCGAAATGGTTCGTGTAATATAACCCACGGCCGGTGTGTCGCTTTTTTTTGCTCGAATTTGGCGGACACACTGCCGTGTGTCTAGATTTCTACTTACAATTTAAAACTTTTTAATGCTGCTATTGTATTTGTTTGATTGAAAAACCTAATGTTGTGGTGGGCTTCCATAAGGAATTGCAAAATATTGTGTTATTGAAATTTTCTAGCAATGTGGGTTATCTCTAAAATGTTTTGTGTTCCTATGTTCCTAAGTCCAAAGCTTTATGGAAGTGACCTTTCTCATTTCATTGATAATGCATAGATTATTTTCAGCCGTTTTATTAACCGCAATATTAAGTTTGTTCTTGTTTTAATAAAATCTTTTTTAGGTCACGCGGCCATGGAATGATAAGGACATGTTGTTGCCAGTAGATGAGTTTATACCAAATAAAAAAGATATATGATAATAGTGCAAAGGTTACCGTAACACTTGATATAAGACCAACGAGTTACTTTATAAAGAAACTTGTATTGAGCAACGAACTGTACATGTAGCTCTGTTTAAAAATAGGCTACTCTATCTGCAGCTAATGATCAAAGAAAGCGTTAAGTATACTATTTGTTGCTGAAAAGTTACTGATAGTTAGGTTAAACAAGTAAGCTTCCATACTTTGTCTGCTTCCTCTTCATGGTTAAATGATTAATTGAAAGGTTGAAAAAAACATGTTAAGTAAATGCGACATGGCCCGTACCGAATGATTTGACTTCGTAAAGGATGGGCAATGCGCATGTGACACCGCTAGAGTTGTAGTCGTCCAAAGGCTATGGTAACTGCTTACCATCAGGCGGGCCGTATGCTTCTTTGCCACCGTTGTGGTATTTTTTTTTTTAAATATATAATATTACTAATATTATACAATGGTGCCCTAAGGCTGCCTTTTTAGTTAGTGCCTGATTTCAACATGGCTCCTCTTCTGTAGGTATATACTTCTATAGGTAATCGCATTTCGGTGAATCGTGATCGCATCTCTATGATACACACTAAACATAGTTCGATAAGACTCCCAGATGATATAATAATATTTACGTCTTTAATGGGGGAACACGAAATGCCGATCTACTATGCAAAAAACCTGGCCGCGTATATTAAAAATATATATTTTTTAGTATGGGTACCGGTTAGGGGTAGGGCTATACGATAACGCAGCGCTGCTAGCACAAGTGCTTGGCCTTAGCAGTGGCTGCAGCATCATTGGCCAAAACCTAAAGCCTCGAATATAGGTCGTGGCCATTCATAAATAACTAATATTACCGAAAAAATGGATAAGTATTAGGTGTGTAAATTTTAAGCAGAACCATGCTTTTGAAAGCCTATCTATGTCATTACATAAACACACTTGTTGTAGGTTATCTGTAGGTATACATATGTTATCTGTAAAGTATTAATGAGCCAGTATCAATGAAATGCTAATTGTGATGGCAACTTCGGCTATATATGCTAACTGTGATAAAAAATTGTCTTTGACTCTGATCCGCAAATTAAATACATATTTAAGAAAAAATGGCGCGTAGCTCATTCATTACCCACATAAGACCCACATAACACAGATAGCTTATCAAAGTTTGGTAAGAATCTTCGATGGAACGTACCCTAAGTAAAGCATTTTTCAACCGACTTCAAGATGTCGAAGGAGATTCTCAATTCGGCGGGATCTTTGTTTTAGCATTTTTTTATGCACGAGTATGTTCACCGATTATTCGAAGACGGCTGAACCGATTTGAAAAATGTTTTTTTGTTTGAAAGAGTTTACTTCACAGTTGGTCCCATTGTCACCAGGCCAGGATCTGATGATGGGACCCTAGAGAAATCGAGGGAACTCTTCAACTATTATAGGCACCTATAGTGATTGGAGTATTTTTTACAGCAGCTCGAGCATTTTGCTATTGGAAAGGTGGGGGCTATATGAAGTAGAGCTCCCGCTACACGTGTTACACGCGGAGACGAATACCCGTGTACTTAAGACCGACGGTGCTAAGGAGCCGGTTTACACGAACCCGCCGGGATTCGGAAACGTCTCCAGGAAACGTTTCCATGGAAACGTTTCGAGAAACGTTCCTACGAGTACACGGGTACTTAATACCGGCTCGAACGGGTCCGAAGCAGTTAGAACCGATGCAAATAAGGGTTACTATTGAATGCTCTATAGTTGACTACAGATGAGGTTGTATGGCATCGTAGGATATTTTAATTACTTATTTAGCTTTTGCCAGCTTCACAATATAAGTAGATATGATTATTGAGGTATTCATCGGTATTCTAGACAAAATGAATATCTTCCTACACATAGTTTTGATAATTATAAAATATACTTTTTACTTTCATGTGTTTTAGAATAAAGTCTAGTGCTTTGAGAAGCGTGTGTAAGAAAAATATCCCGAATGATCACGATGGGGGGGTTGGGGGGGGGGGGGGGGGTCAGAGAAGATATCACGTGTAATTTTTTTTTCAAAGAGGGTAAGCCAATTTTCTGAGATAGCATCTTGAACATATATGCAATACAGTAGAAACGACATTAGACTTGCTTAGCGTGTAAGGGTACAAAAATTGGCCAAATATGATCACATGATTTCTGGACGACCCCAAATATGAAAAAATTACGATCAAACTAACGTTTAATATTCAAGTATGGCAATCAATCGATACTTATAAATTAACAATATACCTACTACTTATTCGAATACTTATTGCATGCACGTCTTCGTAAAAATATCGATAAGATAAAATTAAGAATATCGACTGTTCCGCGGCACTAGTGCAAATTTATTTTGACGTATTATTTCCAATTTGTGACTCAATGTCAAATATCACAAGTTCGCTGTCCATTGAGCGTCAGCTTGGTAAACATCTAAGAAATAAAGAAATAAGCACACAAATATTGCCGTCGTGAGTTTTTAGTGGGCTGGAGTAATTGGCAGAACTTTGATCGGGCCACATTTTCTTCCCGATAATTTGAACGGACCCAATTATCTCCAGTTCTTACAAAACGATCTTCCTATCCTCCTAGAAGAAGCCGGAGTACCATTAGAAGCGGAAAGAGAAATCATATTTCAGCAAGACGGCTGCCCGGCACATGGGACTTTGGCTGTGAGAGAATACCTTAACGACTGTTTTCCGGAGTGCTGGATCGGAAGAGATGGACCCATTCCTTGGACCGCTCGATCCCCTGACTTAACTCCTTTGGACTTTTTTGTTTCGGGACGGGCCAAAGGACTTGTGTACACCTCAGAAATCGCTACAAAAGACGAGTTAATAACAAGGATTCGCGAAGCTTTTGTCATCATGAGGGTGGAGTGGAGATGCAACTAAAAATAACTACCACAGAAGTGCGGAAAATGACCCGTTCCTGTATAAGAAACCGTGGTTTACATTTTGAACATGTGATTTAAGTTTTTGCTTTAATTTTGTTACTAAAGTTTTAAAATTAAAGTTCATGTAGTTTTATTAAAAGTGCTCCCTAACTTTGGTTTTTATTCCATAACTCAGAATGTTGACAAGTGATATGAATGACTGATACCTCTAAAGAAAGAACAGTAAATAGGCATGTTTTCAAAAATGTTTGAACAATTCAAATTTTTTTTTTTTTTATGGCACATCAAAATTATGCTCGTGTCAACCTACGATTTTTTTTAAAGGTTCATATGCCTCCATTTGTTTTAGAGGCCATAAATACACTTAAAAGTAGCTTTATTTGGTCCGTCTTACATTAAACTATCGGAAACAAAAAATAGTGTTTACAGGGCACTATTAACTCTTATCTACCAAATTCTGAGCATTTTTCTAAAATTCTTAAATTTCAATTAAAAAAATATATCTCGTTTCGTCTAAGACATATATGGCTAGAAATGTTCAAAAATACCTCGTCTATCACCTCCTTAAACTTTTGCACGTAGCGACCAAACACCCTGTATATCGTCGCCTAGTACCCACAACACAAGCCTTATTGAGCTTACTGTGGGACTAGGTCGGTTTGTGTAAGATTGTCCTTATAATATTAGATATTTATTTATTTATATTCAAGATTTTCCTAAAGTAAAAGCTTAAATGCGGCCTGTGATGCTACGTCTTGCCTCGCGTTTATTTGCGGTGCAGACGCCTGACAAATTTTCGCATATTGGACGTTTCTGGGCTACAATAGTACGTTCATTAGAGACATTTGAATATCACGGGAAATGAAATGGAATGATTTCTCCATTGCTCGCTTTATAAAATTCATGCATGTTGCTAATTACAGTTTTAACTATATTAATAGAACCGCTTTTACACTATCAGCTATTGAGTAATCAGATCCTTCCTCAATGGAAGCGGAGGAGTTGCGGGGGAGGAGGTCAGAGTTCTCTCTTAATACTCAATATTATTTTATTTACATACATATCATAAATCCTCCATTCTGCGTTCTTAAACGTATACAGAGCGTCCCACGAGTGTGCCCCATGGAGAGGAAGTACTTTAAATGCTGTAGATACTTAGGAAATTTTACTGAAAGATTTCATTTAAAACAATAGGAACCGCATTCAAAGAATTTTTAATAATCACCTGTCTGGACCGGGAATCGAACCCGCTAAACGTGGTAAGTAACATAAAACTTGCAATTTTTCTGTACTGATTGAAACCCTCAATCGTAAGAATTTGTCTTCTAAATAATGAAGCATTTCTTTAAAAAAATAAGACCAGGAATTTTCACATTTCATAAAATTATATCATTATAATGGCATTGAGGATTTATAATACGTGTGTAGACAAAGCAGTGTATTTAACTGTTCATAATTAGGTATCAAAACACTCATGTTTTAATGCCCTTCATTATGTATCAATGCCATAAACTACTATAACCGGTCGAAATTAAATAGGGTTGCAATATTGTTTTATCTATTTACAATCTTGTAACAACCTAGTGTCATTATAAGGTTGCATATTCAAACTTACGGCCGTAACAGCCCACTTCATATAACCGAACTAAAAAACTAAAAAAAAAATTGTTTCGTTAGAAGCTTAACAACACCACGGTTACACTGAAAATTATGTCACTGTAACCTCTTCTATCTTAAACTATTCGAAAAGAAAAATATCAGGATCGTGAAAGCAGTTCAAGGACGAGGAAACTCAGGTTTCACATAAGAACTTTTAAGTTATGTATGGTACGAGTATCAGTTAGCTCCTTGGCGGCTCAGTGGCGGGATAAAAAGCAGCTCCACTGGTTCCCGAGGATATAAACGAGTAATATATCTCTGCGAATGGGACGTCCTTACTGTACAATGCCCATACTTCCATAGATTGATGAGTGGCACTGGCGATACATATAGTTATACTATTATGTTATACTTATAAGTATATATCTGTTCTCAGTTGTCGTTATTAGATAATAAAAATTATAATGTTACACACATAGACACATACAGGACATAAACATAATGACGACCACAATTAAATTTCTACCTGAAAATAAAACCATGCGTAGGTTAAAAATGATTAAATATTGCTTTACCAGTAAAATTAGCCTCCAAGCCTAGTTCCGTATTATACTTATATGTAGTTGCAATTTATGTGTTTTTTTAGTTGCAATTTATACGTTATCATACTTCTATCTATTTTAATTCATACGTATGGGGTGGTCTTGTCACTTTAATTCACATTTTTACGATACGTTAATGTTATGACGTGCTGAAACTTAACGATAAGTTCAGCGCTTATTCGCGCGTTGATGTCTTTATTGCCGGTAGAGGTTATATCGAAAACACCTGAGGCGAAAAAATATTAGGTTACCACCTAGACCCTAACACACGTGAAGATAAGGGTACTTACTGCGGAGGTTGGGATGCAGGTGATGATCAGGAGCACGTAGGGCGCGAGCAGCAGCAGGAAGGGGCGCGCACGCGCCGGGCCCGACATGGCTGCGCCGCACTACTGGTCCCGGGCGCTGTGGAGTGTCGCGGGCGCGGGCCCCGGCGCGACGGGGCGGGGCTCCAGGGGCGCAGCCCGCGCGCCGGCCGCTGCCGCCCGAGCGCTCCGCTCCTTAGTATCCCGTCCCGGCACTAACTGCGCGCGCGCACGGGACTTAGGCGCTGCGCGCTCCGGGACATGGCGGTCCACTTGCTATGGTGAGCGTACTTAATATATACTAAATTAGACAATTACAAAGACGGCATTTTTTAATAAAAAAAATTCATGGAGTAGATTTTAAATTAGAATAGATAAAAGTTTGATAATTTATAGTTTTAGTAACAAAATATAAATAAATTAGTAAAATATTTTATTTTATTTCGCAGTTTGGTGGCCGCGCTGCCCCTAATTGGAGTCAACACTGTAAGTTATTTTTTAAAGATTGCATGTATGTTTTATTAAATTTGGTGAAAGTGATTAATATCGCAAAAAAAGTAGCGGGAATGCGGCGGGTTCGGGTTTGGCCGCGGCGACTGCCGGCCGGGATTACTCCTCCTTTTGCAATTTTTGCAAAATGCGAACATTTGGTCAAAGTCAAACCTCGAACACTTACGGTGAATCAAATTAACATACAATGTGCGTCTTTGAGCTTATAAAAAAAATGGTTCAGCTAATTGAGACCAATGATCTTATAATATAAAGAAGATTTAAGTAATTATTAAATAGATCAAACCCGCGACCGACAAAGTTTATCAATACTCGGATGTAATGCGCCGGTATTGCGCAAACTTACATTCCACTTTGACAAAGCGCGTGTAAAATACATACCTACAAAAGTTAAGTAACTGTTTAAAAATATGCTTTTATGTATTATTTTATTTACAATCATTTATTAACTGCAGGACCAGTCCTTTGGCAAATTATATTTTGAATTATAACTACAGACACCGACAAAAAAATATTGTGATTTTTCTTGGTATATCGATTTGCGATAATTTAAAAACTGTATACTCGACAAATTGGGACGACTGCCGCCACGACCTGGCTCGTCTAGGGCAGGGGTTGCGGCGTGACCCGCAAATGCTCAAGATGCTGGTTTGAGTCCAGCCTCGCGCTCAAAAGGACTTGGTAACTTTTCCTTTCGTATGTGACATCTATTTCCGTTTTTTTTTCATATATCAATAATATTATACATTAATTAAAACCGGAACTTAAAGCTCCCTTAATTCGCTCTAATTTATCAATCTTAAAAAAAGTTAAAACACCACTAAAAGTTCAAGAATACTGAAACCTAATTACGAAACATACTTATACTCTACAGTAGGGAAATTTAAGAATACTATCTTGCATACATAAAGAGCTGCTATAAAATGCATTAATTTAAACCGTGTTCAGGTTTATAATTATTACGTAGCAGTATCACCATGCGTTTCATTGTTTATATAATATTTATCTGATGATGACATATCCGTTAAGTTTTTTTATGTAATTAGCTACACGAAGTAAAGTGGAGGTCAGATATATAAATATCTCCAGAAACTGATTACGCGTGTGCGGGCACGGGCTGGGAGCCTCGCGCAGACTGATAACCGCCACATATTTTCCATGAATATATTTAATATTAGCTTCTGCCGGTGACTTTGTTTGCGTAAAATTACTACTTGAATGATTTCAGTGATAATTTTTCCGGGAATCAAGCGTAAAGAGGTCACAGGCAGACGGACATAATTACTTTCTCATTTATAATATTACTAGTAGTGCGCCTCGAATTGAGAACTCACGATTCACTTGCAAACGAGTAGACCATTTTAACAAGACCCTTATTAAGATTGTTTTGGCGCCTTCTAGCTCCATAACCTCTGGATCGATCCTGCTCTTATAGGACTCTCAAATTATATTTATCTCTGCTACAACCCTAACTAATTTCATAAAGATCAGAATAATGTTACTAAATTAAGTTATCGCGGAACAAACTTTCAAAATCAAAAAGCCGTCGAAAATGCACGGACGTGCCAGTAGTCAGCTGACAGTTCCGTTGTGTCCGAAGTTGTCTGTAAGAACTTCATTTCGCGTACGCTGCGCTCGTTCGAACGAAAATACAGGTATTGTATAGGATTCCCTGACAAAATTGACACTACGCTGTGCTTTTATGAAACAATTCAATTAGAGTCCTTTAATACTTTAAAACTAGTAGTCCGCCTCGAACTGATACCTCGCGATTTACTTGCAAACGAGTCGACCATTATAACAAGACCTTTATTAAGATCACGTTTGCGCCTTCTAGCTCCATATCCCCTTGATCGATCCTGCTCATATAAGAACTTTAAAATAATATTTATCTCTGCGACAACCCCAACTAATTTCATAAAGATCAGAAAAACGTTACTATAAGATTATCGCGGAACAAACTTTCAACATCAAAAAGCCATCGAAATGCCGAGATGTCCCAGTAGCCAGGTGAAAATTGAGTCCGAAGTTGTTTGTAAGAACCTCGCTTCGCTTACGCTCCGCTCGTTCGATATATTGCCATCCAAATTTAAACCGGTAACTTTATTATACATTGACAGTTTTAGAGTGATGACCAAAAATTATGATACAGTGAAAACCGGCCAAGAGCGTGTCGGGCCACGCTCAATGTAGGGTTCCGTAGTTTTCCGTCCGTCACAGTAAGTGTCCCCACTTAAGAGTTAATAACACCGCCAAGTAGGATATGATATGAGAGTTCCACGTACAGCGACATCTATCGGCAAATTAAGTAAACTATTGCGCGCGAGCTTAAAGTATGGAAGATGATTTTTATGGAATAATTCTTTATTGCGTGAACCGATTTTCACCGTTTTTACTTTATTTGAAAGCACGTCATTTCATTGTAATTTTGTAGAAATTACAGGTACAATAAACACCTGCTTATACGGTTAAATTACAAACTTAGTTCAGAAATTATTTTGTAATTTTTTTTCAAAAACTATTCATCCAAACAAGTTCAAAATAATTTTCCTAGAAAGTTTTTATAAAGTTCTACTTTTGAGATTTTTTTCATATTTTTAAAACTTATGGTTCAAAAGTTAGAGGGGGGGGACGCATATTTTTTTACTTCTGGAGCGATTATTTCCGAAAATATTTACATTATCGAAAAATGATTTTAGTAAACTCCTATTCATTTTTAAATACCTATCCAACAATATATCACACGTTAGGGTTGAAATGAAAAAAAAAATCACTCCCCACTTTACGTATAGGGGAGGTACCCTAATAAAAAAAAAATCCACTTTTTATTTTTCCACTTTGTCGGCGTGATTGATATACATATTAGTACCAAATTTCAGCTTTCTAGTGCTAACGGTCACTGAGATTATCCGCGGACGGACGGACGGACGGACGGGCAGACATGGCGAAACTATAAGGGTTCCTAGTTGACTACGGAACCCTAAAAAGTAGGTAGTCAAGTTCCGCCGATTTTGAACGGAAAGTGGAATATATACTATTAGTCCGCCTCGAACTGAGAACTCGCGATTTACATACAAACGAGATGACCAATATAACAAGACCCTTCTGAAGATTTTTTTTCGCCTTCTAGCTTCACAACCCCTTGATCGATCCTGCTCATATACGAATTCTCAAATTATATGTATCTCTGCTACAACTAGGGAATGCAATCTCGTCTCGCCGAGATCCCGGCCATATTTTACGAGATTGTATCTCGTCAAATTTCGTACGAGATCTCGCGAGATAACGAGATCGACAAATGCAGCGTGACGACGTGTATTTCATAGCGCGGCTGCGCGCGAACTGAATCCTGGCCAGTGTTGTTCTTGTTGAATTTTGGGGTTGCCGTATTCCGAGGCGTAATTTCCCGTATCCCTATACAAATTCTTAAAATAATTGCCGCTGAATTGCCGTATCCAGAAAATTGGCGGAAACGTGTCTAAAAAATGTATGGAGATACGGCAATGAGACCGCTGCCGTGGGCCGTATTTTTGACTGTAATGCCCCTGAATTGCCGTATATTACGGCAATTACCGTATCCGGAACAACACTGATCCTGGCCGGCCGTGCGGCCGCGCCTGGCGCGGGCACAGGACAAGAGGGGTAGGCGGGCTTGCGGGGGACGAAGTCCGGCTCATTTTGCAAGGCGGCGCGCGTGCGTTTGTTTACAATTGCAACGAAATAATTTGTTTTGGAGACAGTTTTGTGTTTCAATTAGTTTCGCAGAAATATTACACTACAATTACAACTACCAACCATGTCAAAAGTGTACAGTGAATATAAAAGTTCTTTAGAAGTATGGAAACATTGTTTACGCGATCAAGATGGACTCACTGCAAAGTGCAAACTGTGTGCGAAGATTTTGAAAACTAAAGACCATTCTACAAAAGGCTTACATACACACTTGAAGTCTATACATTGTTGAGAATGTTGAGATGCAGGCAAACGATGGTGCTCCCGGGCCATCAGCATCAAACTCTTCGGCTTCCGAACCAGCTCCAGCCGAAAATACTCTTCAGCAAGAGCAACCTTTGCCTTTGACTGCCCCATCATCAAAATCAACAAAAAAGAGAAAAATTACGGATCATTTTCATAGTGAAGATAATTCAAAGGAGATGAAAGTGTCAAGGATGGTAGCTAAAGACGGTTTACCATTTCGTGTGTTTTGTACCTCGCCTGATTAATACGATCTCACAACATTTATTTAACTTGTGAAGTTAAGTTTTTGTTTTGTTGTTTTTATTTACCATAAGTAATGTTCCTATTACTCTTAATTATTGAAACTAAAGTAATAATTTACAAAAGACTAAATATAGATAATTATTGTTTTGTTACCAATATTGTAAGAATTTGAACTGATTAGCTACAGTAGGTATAATAATTATAGACATAAACAAATGTTATTAGAGTTAGAGACAAAATAATAAGTACTCTGTTGATTTTTAAAATAAAACTTACATTATTTTTATAACTAAGCAACGCAGTTTCTATTTAATTACATATCATGTCAATTACTAGTTCTTAAAACAAGCATTTGCATATGTTTTAATTGCGATTCTCCCAATCTCGCGAGATCCCGTAATTTGCGAGATCTCGCGAGACTGGGTTTTGAGTCTCGCGAGATCTCGCTAGGCGGAAATCTCGTACGAGATTGCATTCCCTAGCTACAACCCCAACAAATATCATAAAGATCAGAAAAACGTTACTAAAGTTATCGCGGAACAAACTCTCAAAATCAAAAAGCCATCGAAATGCCGAGACGTCCCAGTAGCCGACTAGCCGAAGTTGTTTGTAAGAACTGTTTATGTATCTTTATTTACATATATGTATTTATACACGGTGCTCGTGAGCATTGCGAGAGCGCTTTTTTTTCGATTTTTTAAATGCTATTGAACATAAAAACATAAATGTTATTGGTAAAACTGTCGATTAAAATAAATTAGTACATTTTTTTTTATATAGTTCCGTAATGTATTCCTTGGCACTTTGATATCTGTCAATAACAATGTCTAGACTAGACTAGACCCCATAACATAAAGGGTGAAATCGCTATCAAAAAAGCGTTTTGCACTGAGTCACAATAAAAAATGTTTTTTTTATTTAATTGGTAGTAACTCTGAAACTGGGCTAATTCCAGAAAAGTTTATACGACATTTTAGTCTCCAATTATGATCAGGAATACGCTGTTAAAATTATTCGGTTTCCTCATGTTACACTGTGTATATGTAGACGAGTTTAGTCAGAAGATCCACATATTAATCTGAAAAAACCGGCCAAGTGCGTGTCGGACCACGCATAGGAGGGTTGCGTACCTTCAATGGAATAAGAACCAAACTAATACCAAAAGGTCGTATCTGATGCCTATGGAAGAAGTTTTTTGGAGATAACTAAAAAATGGCTGAACCGATAATGTTCAAAACAATTTTCGGAGAAAGTATGTGCATCTCTTCAAATTATTATTTAATTTTTCATCTTAGTTACTTTATTACTTACTTACATTTTATTTACTTTACCTAATGCGATTACAAAATAAAAATTCTTATTAGTTGGTTACGTTAAATTGCATACACGGGTTTGTATCAATAGGAGTTAGAATTTTCGTAAATCGTACAATCTAATTTGTGTTTACGAATATTTAGTAACTATAGGATGATTTTTGCCGAAACCAAGAAATTCAACTAAGTACCTAACAACATTCTAACTTCTAAGCGGCAGTTCTCAGAAAAAGACAATAGGTCAGTCATCATAAAACAGCACTGCACTGTAACTGCGTGGAAGCAAAACGTAACAAGTAGCTTTGAATAGTTACGAAAGTTACTTGGCACAGCCCTGAGCGTCCGTCGCTTGTCCGACTAGCGGGTTCGCGGCGTGCGGCATTGAGTTGCACGTAGAGATGGGTAGTGAGTAAATACTCAAGGGTAAATACTGAGTAAATACCCAGTATTTACTCAAAATACCCGTATTTACTCGTTTATACCCAACTTGGTGGGTATAAACTATTTAGAGTGCTGCAAGGGATATAACATTTTGAAATTTAGGTGTATTTTGTAACCCGCTACTAAATTAACTAGTCAAAGTCGCAAAAAACATTTTTTTAAGAGGGGCACTCCGTACATGTAACTAATTGTCACACCAAAAATCAGAAACCATCAACGTGTCTACATTATTAAATAAGGGATTAAAATAACTTGGATGATTCTAAATATAATTTTTTATATATTTAATATATTTTTGAAGAAAAAAAAACATTTCTGAAGACTAAAATTATGTTTACCGCTCTATAACATAACATTTAAACCAAAGTACAAAATATGAAAAATTATCGGATGAATAGGGACTAGAAAATACTTTAAAATAAAATTACTTTCAACATGATCGGTTGCGTCTTTGAGTTTTCTTTAAAAAAAAACTCTTAATAAAATGACGTAAGTGCCACGCGCGAGATAGTCTATCCATCTTTTTCTGACTGTATCATTTAAAAAGAGACGGGTGGTACTATACGCGAGATACTATCGCTTCACTCTTGTGCTAACCGTGCTGTAATCCAATAGCGAACATGTGATTTCTGTCGCGGTCCTCACAGCCACACATTTTAGCGTGAGACTAGAACGCTACCAAAAATATTCATTATCCAAAGATATTCACTAACAAAAATCAAAAGTCCAGAAACGTTAACTTTAATCACAAAGAAAACACCATCAAAGTCCATATACAAAGCAAGGGTCCAAGGAAAATCACACGAGGCACTTTACGTAAAATGAGCAAGTAGGTAGTCCTCCGAATAGGTTGACTGACAAACAGCAACTGAGCGTGCCAAACGCGCCAGACGCGCCAGCGTGCCTAACTGTATTTTAATTGGATACTAGTCGTACTACACTATTTAGTGTCCGCTAATCACCCAATCAAAATAAGGGAAGCGAAACGCGCATTTTGCAAGATAAGGATTTAAAGCACATTCAGCGAGCCGAGCCACCTTTTGTTCACTCTGCGACATTATATATGCCTTATGAAAACGATGTTTATTAATGTTAAAACTGTGCATACTTTTGAGATAAGAAGTAAACAAATATAATATAGAATGCAGTTTAAGTCCACGCCGCAAACTAGATGGTCTTTTGTTCGCAGTTTGACCCTTTATGGTCATTATTTCTATATTCTTTGTTCATTAGTACTAGCTAACAATCGCCGCGCTATCTGATAAGAGCTATAATGTCTATAATATTGTGAAGTATTTTCGTGGCAGTTGTTTTTTGTAAACCACTTGTTAAAATCTGTATAATATTTGAATCGGCTTGCGAAATGCACTTATCTAGAATACAGAAACGACTTAAGTCCCATGTTTTCAAAGTAAATACCTTCGTATTTGAAACAAAATAGTTGACTATGTTTTTATCACGTCTACATTCCTACATTCCCTAAATTCCAAATTTCTTCTCACTGCTAATTACCTTTTTTTTCATCTAATATGCTTCTTATAACAAAAATATTATTTATACACGCTAGAAATATTCAATACAAAACAATTTAGTGCTTTAATCTCCCTTTTTTATAAATTTTAGTAGTAATAGTTTTTACCCACCGGAATGAGTAAATACGAGTATTTACGGGGCGCTTTGGATAAATACTGAGTAAATACTCAGTATTTACTCACCCCTACCCATCTCTAGTTGCACGTTGTTGCCCGAATAGCGAGTACTGTCGGTTTCTGGGGTATTGTTCGAAATTTTGCCTGGTTGAGAAAGTGATAATCACAAAAAAGTCAAAGAAACCTCAATGTTATTTTGAAAGACCTATCGATTGATGTGTCACATGTTGATATTTGGTTAATTTTTTTTATCTTAATTTAGTTACCTGTATGGAGCGCCCCCTAAAAATTTTTTTTTCAAATTTAACTACATAAGTAGCTGCATACAAAATACACCTTATGTGTAAATTTTATTCAGATACGTCGTATAGTTTCCGAGTAAAATGCCTGTGACATACGGACGGACAGACAGACAGACAGACATGACGAATCCATAAGGGTTCCGTTTTTTGCCATTTGGCTACGGAACCCTAAAAAGAGCTCATTAGAATCGTCTTAAAGATCAGTCTCATTTAGATTTAATTTTATAAGTTACCTAGGCTTAGATTAAATAGTTATAGATAGGCACTACACAAGTCCACAACCTCTTAAAATTTTATATATTACCTAATTAGGTTCCATACCTTTAAATACCTACCTTTTGAATAATCGGTAACCACTACCAATGTCTATCTGTACCTATTACAGAAACTAGTGTTCGTTTACAAAGGAAAGCATACGCAGCTAAATATCAAGTTGCACATTCAGAATGCAAAACGTTTATAACTACTTACCTACCTATGATGCATGCTTGCATGGGTAAGACGTCAAGTTTCAATCCGGAGCTCCTCGTAGCCTGAAATAGTTAAATATCAAATATTCAGAAATATTTAAATATCAAATATAATATTTACCAGTCGTTTTTCGTGTCATTGTGAAGAATACGAACCTAATTCGGATTGTCATCTTAGCTAAGGCACTGGTCCCACCGGCGGCGAGCAAGCGAGTAAAGTTAAGCGAGTAGCATTACATCGCGGGCCTTGAAAGGTCGATCGATCACTCTATACCTCGACAAACCGCAATGTAATGCTACTCGCTTAACTTTACTCGCTCTTGGTGGGACCAGTGCCTAAGCCCCCAGATCCAGAAAAAAACAATAATAAATCTTGTGAAAAATTATTATTGGGCTCCATATAATTAAATTTCCTTTTTTCTTCGACCATACACGGGTTTGTTATAATCATCTCTTTAGCAGTAGATAACTTTTACAAGAAAAGTACAGTCTGCCATAAAACGAATAACTTAGATAAAAAAATCATTGATAACAGGTAGAATTGCCTTTAAAACCTAATTTGTATCTTCTATACAGTATGCTCAAAAATAGTCGTAACAAATTCGCTAACCCGAATACTTGTATTAATTTACAGCAAGAAGAGTCTTGGTACGACCAGAGGAACGATAATTCTTTACCAGCATACTATCCCACGGGAAGTTATCCGACGAGGACATACCCTCAGAGACCAGACACGTTTAGGAACTCATACTCTCAATACCCGGATACATCTAGGAACAGCTATCCGTCGTATCCGAACGTTCCGAACCAGCAGAGGTACAACTACGGGGCTTCGCCGTCTCAGCAGCCAGACCCGCAGCCGGCGGCCGTGCGCGACCCCTATGGGGCTCATTATGACCCTATCACCAAGCAACGCGTCACGCCGCATCCGAACTGTACGGCGCGCGCGTCTTGCCAACCGCTGTGTCTGGCTCAGAAAGGTGCCAAGGTATGATTTTACGCATCTACTACTTATACTATACTAGCTTTTGCCCGCGGCTTCGCTTGCGTTAAATTCGGGGTAACACGGTTCCCCTTTCCTGATTGCCCCCCGGAATGCTCCATACAAACTTCCACCCCCCATTTTAGGGAAGTGGGGGGTTAGAAAGAGACAAAAAGTAGCCTATGTCACTCTCCATCCCTTCAACTATCTCCACTTAAAAAATCACGTCAATTCGACGCCCCGTTTTGCCGTGAAAGACAGACAAACAAACAAACACACACATACACTTTCCCATTTATAATATTAGTATGGATTACCCCTACACAAATAATTTAACCGGACCTGGTTACTGAAATGCTTATAATAGGTACGATAGATTCTAAGTTATGATGAGGATCTACTAAAGGTGGGTCCACACTGGGCAAACGAAGGGCCAACGAACGCGAAGCACTTATGCGGCAGCTATTTGTTAGAATGAGATGGAATGGTGTGGACCCACCTTAATAAACTACTAGAGGGAAATATTAGATGAATTCACGTTTTCAGTTTTGTTGTAAGTCTTCTAAAATTGTACCTCTAGTATTATTATGTACGTCTATTACCTCCTAGCGCTTTCGTGAAACTGATGAATTAAAATTGAATGACAATTATTATCTAATCATTTAAATATGCAAGTATTTTGTATGAGTAATTTATCGTTAAAACCCCGGGCTGCTACCAATGAGTTTTTCGGAACTTATGTACGAAATATACTTTGATATTACCAATAAAGGTACTCATCAAACATATTTTCATTGCCTGGGAAAAACATTACGATGCAATTGGTATATTCTGTGATCTTTCTAAAGCGTTTGATTGTGTAGATCATACAACCCTCATTCTTAAATTAGAACATTATGGTTTGTCAGAAAATGCCATGAATCTCATGTCTTCATATCTTAGCAACAGAACACAAACAGTTGTTGTAAATAAAACCCAGTCTAAAGGGACTTTAGTAAAATTAGGAGTGCCACAGGGTTCTATTTTGGGCCCATTCCTGTTTTTGGTTTATATCAATGATTTACCTTGTGTAGTACAAAACCTTTGTGATATCGTTCTGTTTGCCGATGATACATCTTTAATTTTCAAAGTTGACCGGCAATCTACCGATTTTACTGTAATCAATAACACACTAGCTGCTGTAACTGAACTGGTTTACTATTAACAATTTGCTACTTAATGCTAAGAAAACCAAATGTATTAGATTTGTTTTGCCAAACGTTGCACCGGTGGACACTAAGATTCTCCTGAATGGTGAATGTTTAGAGATAGTAGATAAAGCAGTGTTCCTTGGTTCGACGTTGGACAAAAATCTACAATGGAGTCCTCATATAAGAAAACTCGCTCTTCGATTAAGCTCGGCCGCTCATGCCGTTAGGAGAATTAGACAATTAACGAATATTGACACAGCTCGCTTAGTTTATCACAGTTATTTTCATAGTGTAATGTCATATGGTATTCTGGTTTGGGGCAAAGCAGCTGACATACAGACTATATTTGTTTTACAAAAAAGAGCCACCCGCTTTCTGTATAACTTAAAGGCAGGTGCATCAGTTAGAGAACTATTTAAAGAAATTAATATTTTAACTGTTGCTTCCCAATATATCTATGACAATATTATTTATGTTGTAAAGAATATACATACATTCAAAAAAAATTCTGACATCCACAGCTATAACACTAGAAATAAAAACAAGCTTGCTATCAGAAGTAGTCGTATCCGCGAGGCATATAAGTCATTTTTTGGTCAAGGTATTCACATTTATAACAAGTTACCCGTCGATGCTTTAAATTTATCATTTTCCACTCTTAAGAAATATTTGAAAAAAAGTTTAATGTCAAAGGGTTATTACAGGGTCGAGGACTATATGACGGACAAACATGCATGGCCCAAACCAGAAACTACTACAAAATCATCTAAGATTTAGAGGACACAGTTCAGATAGGAAAGCATATCAAACGTTTTGTGAAGCAATCAGATTTGGATTTTATTATTATTATTTTAATTAAACAATACGTACATTGTATATCTCTCAAGCTGTTTTGATATGTCTTCTTATAGAACTACGCATTATTGTGTATCTTTAAGATATAATATTACTGTATTAATGTTTTGAAAAAATAAGTCCCGCCGAGTTTCTTGCCGGTCATAAATAATACTTCTCGGGTCAGAGGTGTAGGGTTAGAACCGGTGGTAGTTTTTCTTTTTCTCTCTGACGTTCATAAGTGCATTGTAATGTGCCTAAATTGAAGAATAAATATCTTTTATCTTTTTTATCTTTATCTTTTAATCGCTATTCCGTGAAGGAAAAACATCGTGAGGAAACCTGCATACATCCGCGGAGAAATTCAAAGGTGTATGTGAAGTCCCCAACCCGCTTTCGGCCAGCGTGGGGACTATAACCCAATCCCTCTCGTGTATAAGAGGAGGCCTGTGCCCAGTGGGACGTATATATGTAATGTAGGTTAACATATAATAATAATTATATTCAATTATTATTATTATAATTTATCATTCCAGGGAAAACAAGGTCCTTTTGGTCCGACTGGGCCTACAGGATTGCCTGGCCACGAGGGACCTGAAGGACCTCAAGGTCCAAAAGGCCAAAAGGGAGAAATTGGTTCAGTAGGTCCTCGAGGGCCGAAAGGTGATAGAGGAAAATCTGGTCAACAGGGATTTCAAGGTTTTGTGGGACGTCCTGGACTACAGGGTGAACCAGGCAGACCCGGCGACCGGGGCAGAGATGGTTGCAATGGTACAGACGTAAGTACATAATATTATATGAGTTAAAACTCACAGTTTTAGTATGTCTTAGTTAGATCTGTTTACAAAAGCCCTTGAAATTGTTCATTATTGCAATTTTTATTTCTTATAGAGTTTCTTTTAATAAATAGGCATTGTTGTTTATGTTGTGTACGTGGTTTTTTTAAACATTTTTATACAAAATGTTTAAATATATTTGGGTCAATGAGAAAATAAAACAAGGTACCTTAACAAGTAATGCTAACTTACAACTGCATTTCTAAGCAAAAGAAGCATTTGAAATATGACAATCGATCATTAAATAAATTCATTTTCACGTATAAGTAATTAACGGATATTGTTTTGTACTGTTTTTATTATAAGTGTTTTTTTTTGTTTTAACCAATAAACTCTAAATTAGGGTGAAGCCGGTCCACAAGGTGAGAGGGGGTATCCAGGACCACGAGGTTTCCCGGGCACACCAGGATTTAAAGGAGACAAAGGAGAATCAGGAATAGGCGGAAGATATCCGAAGGGTGACAAGGGAGAGCCTGGATCTCCCGGAGAGCAGGGTCCGGTCGGTCCTTTAGGACCTACAGGGGAGCCCGGCCCGCCAGGCGTGCGAGGACGACCAGGATACGCGGTAACATTATACCTTTCATCCTTCACACATAGGTACCTTCCTACAGGGTTCATTGCAAGTTTCAATGATAGGTTTTTGAACCTGAAGATTGTAAATAGAGTCCGGTCCTATTACTTTTCTATAGTCATCATTTGTGATTTATATATAGTTTTTTATACAACCCATTTTTAACGTAGGTAGGTGTTTAACGTAGCTCCCAAATGTATGAATTCCATCAGGCATCGGGCACTCCAATCTAGTTCATGTTACAGTCCTTTCGTCCACCACATCAAATTTTCAAATTTACAGGGTTCGCCAGGTCTACCAGGTGACAAAGGTGCTCAAGGTCCAAAAGGTTTATCAATTAAGGGTGACAAAGGTGACAGAGGAGACCAGGGCAAAAAGGGTCAGGCTTGTTCCGAAAAACCTTTACACGTGGAAGTAGAAAAAGGAGCAATACTGGGAACTCAAGGAGATAAAGGAGACAAAGGTTTTAAAGGTGAACCAGGCATGCAGGGTGAAAAAGGATACACAGGGGATACAGGTGAATCAGGGCTACCCGGCCAGGCCGGACCAAAAGGAGAAAAGGGTATTCGTGGAAATACTGGTGAGCGTGTAAGTAGAATGATGAATAACTAGTAAAACTAAAACTGCAAGAAAAATATATTTACAATATATTTTACTTTACCAAATTTTGCAATACATGTTCCTAACATGTACCTACTTACAAAATTCCATAAGACATTTATCACAATTACAGGGTCGAGTTGGTCAGTTTGGTGCAAGTGGACCAAGAGGACAAAAAGGTGACAGAGGTAACGAAGGCCTACACGGTCGTGATGGTAGACCCGGTGCAAAGGGAGAACCTGGCAAAGATGGTACTCCAGGTTTAAGAGGGCTTACCGGTGTCCCCGGGCCGCCCGGTGGCAGCACAGGATCAGTGGTAGGGCCACCCGGTCCGGTTGGACCTCGAGGTAATCCGGGCGCACCGGGTGCGAGAGGCACGGACGGAAATCCTGGAGAACCGGGCTTACCCGGCCCCATGGGCCCGACAGGTGGACAGGGAATTCCTGGCGCACCAGGACGAGAAGGGCCACCTGGGATGAAAGGCGACAAAGGAGATACAGGACCCGAGGGAAAACCCGGACCTGCTGGACTTCAAGGGTATAATGGGCAAGACGGTTACCATGGCGAGAGAGGACAAAAGGGGGATAGTGGAATTTCAATTCCGGTAAGTTTACAGTGATATGATAAAGTCTATTTTGGCTCACTGCAAAGTGAATTTTTTGAAGTACCCATACCATACCTCCACATTGTGACGCTATTCCGTAACCTTAAAAGCTTAACCCTATGCTAAAAATATTTCTGCCTTAATGTGACTGAAAACGGCAGTTTTCTATTTTAGGGTGAACGAGGACTAGGTGGAGAACCAGGATTACCTGGAATGAAAGGTCAAAAAGGGGACAGAGGTTATCAAGGATTAAGAGGTTCTCCTGGTAATTCAACTTTGGGGACCCCGGGCATGCCTGGAGACGTCGGACCGCGCGGAAGAAAAGGAGACAAAGGAAACTCAGGTTTACCAGGATATTCGGGCGAGCCGGGACCTAAGGGAGATAGAGGCGGCACTTGTAACGATTGTAGACCAGGAATGCCAGGACAGAAAGGCGACCGTGGATACGATGGCGCCCCTGGAATACCAGGAGAGCGGGGCCCGCAGGGACCCCCCGGCGCGCCCGGTCAACGCGGGTCGGACGGTCTTCATGGTAATCCGGGAACATCGGGAGAACCGGTAAGTGCAGAGAATATGATGTTCAGCTCTTTCAAAATATGTCTTTAGTCTTGAGTTTCTACTTATACCTAGTCTCGATAACATTGTGGTAAATTTGTTAACAATTTATCAATTGTTCATCAGTTTGAATATATTATATGGCATTCACGTTTAAAAATTATTGTTTGGTGCAGGGTAAACAAGGTGACGACGGTCCAATGGGACCTCCAGGAAGCCCTGGTCTGCCTGCTATGATACCATCAAATCTAGTAAGAGGACCTCCTGGAGAAAAGGGTAGAACAGGACTTCCAGGTCTCAGAGGGCCAAAAGGAGACAAGGGACTTCAAGGCGTGCCCGGCAGCAAAGGCACAATAGGCATGCCAGGGTTCAAGGGAGATACAGGTTTGCCCGGCTCCCCTGGAATTGATGGAATCCCTGGAAGAGACGGTTGGCCAGGTACCCCTGGTGAAAAAGGACTTTCAATTAAAGGCGTAAAGGGTACCCCTGGACAGACTGGTTTACCAGGAGATAAGGGATTCCCGGGAAGAATAGGTTTGAAAGGTGAACCTGGCCAGTGTCCTGCGAACCTTGCTGATCTTACGAAAGGTGACAGAGGTGCGCCTGGTTTACAGGGGCCCCCGGGACCGGCTGGTGAGTACCTAATTTTTTAGTCTATTTCAAATTATTTTTTAGTTGGGAACTAAATTACCTCTTTTGGGAGTAGAAATACAATAATTGTATTGTAGGTAGTCTTATTGATTGCGTAGAAGGGGTTTCGGTGTGTGTGTGTGTGTGTGTGTGTGTGTGTAAGATAGAGAGAGAGAGCGCAGGAGATACCTTATTTGCTTATTATATTATAAATATATAGGAAAAACTATTAAATAATTATATTTTAAATATCCTCCTAAAAGTTTTCTTGAGTCAATTATTAACATTTACAATAATTATAATAATACAAAATGTCTATCATCATTAACATAAAACATGACCCGCTATTTGTTGTACAGTCGACGTCAAAGATTTGTTTACACTTTAGTCATCAGGTGCAAAAGATGAGCAGGTACATAATGACTACATGTTTACAGGTACACCCGGAGAAAAAGGAGATCAAGGCTACGCAGGACGAACAGGAGATAAGGGTGAAATGGGTGCTCAAGGAAGAGAAGGGCCCGTTGGGCCACGTGGTCTTCCAGGGGCTCGAGGCGATAAGGGAAGCATGGGAATTATGGGCTCCCCAGGTTCGCCAGGTGATAAGGGGCTGAGAGGTTTCCCTGGGGTTCCAGGTTCGAGGGGCGCTAAAGGAGACACCGGTATTTCTATGCCTGGCCCTCCTGGACCCTCTGGTAATGACGGATTAAAAGGTGAAAGAGGTCTGAGGGGTGAACCTGGAAAGAATGGAAATGATGGACCACCCGGTTGGAATGGACTCCCAGGCGAAAAAGGAGATATTGGCCGACCAGGAACTTCAGGCCCGCCTGGATTTCAAGGTCTTAAAGGAGAACCTGGACCTGCGGGTCCTCCAGGAGTGAGTGGTATTCCAGGAACTCCTGGACCTGTTGGCGACAAAGGACAAGCTGGCTACCCTGGACTACCCGGTCAACCTGGAGTTATTGGCCTTCCAGGAAAGACAGGTGAACCGGGCATTCAGGGACCGGATGGACCTCGAGGTTTCCCGGGAAGACGAGGACCAGCCGGACTTCCTGGTACTTCCGGCCAAGATGGTGAACCCGGAAAGAAGGGAGACACGGGACCTCCTGGATTTACTGGATTACCAGGTTCGCCTGGTATGGACGGCCTACCTGGTCTTGTTGGAGGTCCGGGTGAAAAGGGAGATCTAGGTTATCAAGGGCCACCAGGAGTGCCAGGCCCACTAGGACCAAAAGGTGACAAAGGAGATAGAGGTTTTACTGGACCTGCCGGCCCTAGAGGAGAACCTGCATTGTCTTCAGAAAAAGGACAGAAAGGAGAGCAAGGTTTATCTGGGCTACGTGGTGTACAAGGAACACCAGGTAGAAATGGAACAAAGGGTGATAAGGGTAATGCAGGTTTCCCTGGATTTGGCAGACCTGGGCCCGTTGGAGAGAAAGGTGTTGAAGGAATGCCAGGTCCACCAGGATTTACTGGAGAGCCAGGGTTACCGGGCGAACGTGGATTTACTGGCATGAGAGGCGACAAGGGTGACGCAGGTTTACCGGGCAAGGATGGATGGCCGGGTGCGCCCGGCAAGGATGGATTGCCGGGTAAGCCTGGTGACAGAGGACTACCAGGTGCGCCTGGCCTTAGTGGCGAGAGAGGCGATATTGGAGAACCCGGAATGGACGGCATTAATGGAATAAGTGGCAAAGATGGCCCCATCGGCCCCACAGGATTACCAGGACCCGTAGGGTACCCTGGCCTTAAGGGCGAAAGAGGTTTGCCTGGTGTCGCGATAGATGTGAAAGGAGAAAAAGGAAACCAAGGTATGCCGGGTGCTCCAGGGTTCACGGGTCAAAAGGGTGAGAGAGGTCTTTCCGGAGCCCCTGGTATGCCAGGCGAAAAAGGAGAAATTGGATACCAAGGCGAGAAGGGATCAACTGGGCAATACGGATTCCAAGGCGATAAGGGTAGGTGTTTTCTTTTCACTACTTATTTAACTTTGCTGAAATTGTAGATAACGGCCTAATTTGTGTGTACAGAAACCAGTTTAATGTTTCAACTTGGTTGTTTGTAGTTGTTTTCTAATCCTAACAAATGCCGGGTGAGTCAGCGGGATTGTGGAGTTACGTTTGCCCAAAAGGAAACGGTTAGGAAACTACGTAAGGTTGAATTCGTATTTGAGCAAACCTCTAAGTGAATTGGTGCTATAAACAATAGGTTAAATCACAAATGATTCGATAAATAATTAGTTAAAAACGTAGGTACATTTGTTATGTTTGCATTAGGAATGTGGACACTTGTTTGTTGTACCTACTTCAAATGCAACCATATTTGAACACTGCACTGGACTGAGCATAAACAAAGAGAATTAAGTAAGCTTACTAACTTATTTATCTATGGCTTAAATCATAGTTTAAACCGTTCGAGGCTTCGAGCATTTATTATTTCCATATAACAACTAATACGTGTGTATCCCTGTGAGGCTGTGATAACGCCATACTCGTATCTGAATATGTAAGATTAACGAATGTCTTAATTAACAGGTGATGCTGGACCTGCTGGACCTGCTGGCCTACCAGGGTTAACAATTAAGGGAGAAAAAGGACTACACGGTATTCCTGGCAAACACGGGCGACCAGGGCCGCCAGGCGCGCCCGGAGATAAGGGCGACACAGGCTTAACCGGTCTACCAGGACCTACTGGCTTATCTGGAACTCCGGGTAGACCAGGAGATCGCGGGGAGAAGGGTGACAGAGGAATGGAAGGCATTGCTGGCTCACCCGGTTTTGATGGACCCCCAGGTCCGCCTGGCGCTATCGGTTTTACTGGCATGAAAGGTGAAAGGGGAGAAAAGGGTGAGACCGTAATGGGATACCCGGGCGAAAAAGGAAACCAAGGACCCCCAGGAGAGCCGGGAATGCCAGGATTACCTGGGTCCAAGGGTGATAGTGGTTTAGATGGACGTGACGGACCACCAGGACAACCAGGTTTGCCAGGTGAAAAGGGCGATCGAGGATTCAACGGCTTCCCCGGACAGCCCGGTATGCAGGGCATTAAGGGTGACAAAGGAGAATCTGGACAGATTGTTTTCGGAGAAAAGGGAGAACGAGGACCTTCTGGCTTCCCTGGATTAAATGGAGCACCTGGTGAAAACGGTATTCCAGGCCCACCTGGCATGGACGGAAGAGATGGAGAGAAGGGCGAGAGAGGCATGACGGGACCGCAGGGCCCGCCCGGGCCACGTGGAGAACTTGGACTAGTGGGATTGCAAGGTGACCGTGGCGAAGCTGGTTTCACGGGAGAACCCGGCCCACCCGGTATTCCTGGACAGTCGTGTACTAGCACAGACTTCATGACGGGAATACTCCTAGTAAAGCACAGTCAAAACGATATTGTTCCTCAATGTGAACCTGGTCATATTACGTTATGGGAAGGCTATTCGCTAATGTACATAGACGGTAATGAAAAATCCCATAATCAAGATTTAGGTACTGCAGGATCTTGCGTAAGAAAATTCAGTACAATGCCATTCCTATTTTGTGACGTGGGTGGAACGTGTAACTACGCCAGTAGAAACGACCGCAGTTACTGGTTAGCAACTGGAAGGCCGACGTTGATGATGCCTGTGGAAGGAACTGGAATTCAGGACTACATTTCGAGATGCGTTGTTTGCGAAGCGCCAACAAATGTAATTGCAGTGCACAGCCAAACTGCCGTCGAACCTCCTTGTCCTCCTGGAGGCTGGAGCTTGTTGTGGGCTGGATACAGTTTTGTTATGGTGAGTAGACACTTTACTTAAAGCCATATTTTACAGGAATTTAACCAGAATTATAGTCACAGACTTTGGGCTTTATCAAATGAATTGTAGTCTATCTCTTTTACAATACTTCAGTAAACATAGGCAAATTTTGAAACCAAATCAGAGAACAAAACCTACATCAATTAAGGAAGGAACACGTCTAAATGTAAATATTTATATATCAGGACACACATATCGTATAATTAAGAATTAGGAACATGCATGTTTTTTTTGGAAGACGTCATTCGATTCTATTTCCCTGTAGATTCAAATGTCTCTAATAAACCTACTATCTATGATAGCTCTGAAACGTCAAAAATGTGAAAATACGTTAGGCGTCTGCGCCGCGCGTCAAAACGCCCCATACAAAAAGTGTTTGTTTAGCTATATAGTTGTCATACATTTTTTTTCTTGTTTGAACATAAGTAATCGAACTGAAGTTTCGGAAATATATTTGAGGTATAAAAAATAATAATATAGGACCCGGAGTATGTCCTAAAACTACGGCCATGACCACCGGGGGATGGGCAGCAGCATCCTCGGAGTGCGGTGGAGATACTGCGATCGCCAACCCGCATGCCAAGCGTGGCGATTACGGCATTCACCCCCCATGAAAAGAACCAAAAAACCACGGCCCCGAGTGTCCGGCGACCCCCGGTGCCCTGGTTATGGTAGCAGCCAGGGTACTAGCGGGGTCAGGGGTGCTAAGAATCTCCGGCAAAGATCCGGCTACCACCACCGACGACTTCTGGCCCTGGCAACATATAACACGCGTACACTGCGGACCGACGAAAAGATAGTGGAACTGGAGGAAGGATTGAGCAAGTTGCGCTGGGATGTCATAGGGTTATCTGAAGTCCGAAGAGAGGGGGAGGAAACGATAATCCTAAAGTCCTAAACTTGCTTTATTTCCGGGAGGGCGACCAACAGTCCCAGGGAGGTGTCGGGTTCATCGTCCATAAGTCCCTCGTGAACAACGTGGTGAAGATCGAGAGTGTGTCGACTAGGGTGGCGTACCTTATACTCAGAGTATCCAAGAGGTACTCGTTGAAGGTCATACAGGTGTATGCGCCGACTTCGGCACACTCCGATGACGAGGTGGAGGCTATGTATGAGGATATATCGAAGGCCATGCATAGCTCCAAAACCTACTTCACCGTTGTTATGGGGGACTTCAACGCGAAACTGGGCAAGAGAGATGGTGAAGAGCTGAGAGTGGGGCAATTTGGATTTGGAAGTCGGAACCACCGGGGCCAACTACTGGCTGGCTTCTTGGAGAAGGAGGGACTCTACATGATGAATTCCTTCTTCAAGAAACGTGAGCACAGGAAGTGAAGTCCCGACGGTGCAACTAAAAACGAGATTGACTTCATCATGTCGACGAAGAAACATATGTTCAATGATGTCTCTGTGATCAATACGGTTAAAACCGGAAGTGATCACCGTCTGGTGAGAGGCACATTGAATATATGTGTTAAGCTAGAGCGCTGTCGACTGATGAAGTCTACGCTCCGTCTAGCAGCACTTCAAATCCAAAACCCTGAGAGCTTCCAGCTGGAACTCCGAAACCGTTTCGATTGTCTAGGCGGCGATGTGGACGAATTCAACGACGGGTTTGTGGAAGCTGTCCATAGTACTGGGTCTAAGTTTTTTAAGGCCCAGCGGAGCAACAGAACGAAAAGGCTCTCTGACTCCACTCAGAAACTCATCGAGGAAAGGAGAGAAATGGTTCTGCAATCCTCAGCAGATGCGTCATTATACCGGCAGCTCAATAAACGGATCTCTAAGTCCCTTACCCGTGATTTGCGCCAATTCAATACAAATCGTATTGAAGAGGCCATTGAGCAGAATAAGGGCTCTAAAGTTTTCGCAAGAGATTTGTCTATTGGGCAGAGCCAGCTCGCCAAATTAAAAACTGAGGATGGTAGAATCGTTTCATCCAGACCCGAGCTTCTGGGGGAGATAGAGGACTTTTATGGACAGCTATACACATCAACTAGCAGACCTGAAGTTGATCTGGCGGAAGACCCTAGAGCTAGACTGACCCGACATTATACCGAAGACATCCCGGACATCAGCCTGTACTCGTACGAGATTAGAATGGCTCTTAAACAGCTCAAAAACAATAAGGCACCTGGGAAGACGGAATTACAGCCGAACTTCTGAAGGCGGGTGGTAAACCGGTCCTTATGGCCCTTCAAAAGTTGTTCGACTCCGTTTTACTAGAAGGGAGAACGCCTAAGGCATGGAACAGAGGTGTGGTGGTATTGTTCTTCAAAAAGGGTGATAACGCGTTACTGAAGAACTACCGACCCATTTCACTTCTGAGCCATGTCTATAAGCTGTTTTCAAGAGTCATTACGAACCGTCTCGCACGCAGGCTAGATGACTTCCAGCGTCCCGAACAAGCCGGTTTCCGAAGAGGCTTTAGTACCGTAGACCACATCCATACGCTCCGTCAGGTTGTACAGAAGACTGAGGAGTATAACCTGCCCCTCTGCTTAGCGTTCGTGGACTACGAGAAAGCCTTCGACTCGATCGAAACCTGGGCTGTACTACAATCTCTCCAGAGGTGCCAAGTGGACTATCGCTATATCGAAGTGCTGAAGTGTTTGTACGAGAACGCCACTATGTCAGTCCGACTCCAGGACCAGAACTCGAAGCCTATTCCGTTGCAGCGGGGAGTCAGGCAAGGAGATGTTATTTCTCCTAAACTGTTTACCGCTGCACTGGAGGATGTTTTCAAGACTCTGGACTGGAGAAGGCTAGGCATCAACATAAACGGCGAGTACATCACTCACCTTCGGTTTGCTGACGACATAGTAGTCTTGGCTGAGACCATGGAGGATTTGAGAACGATGCTCGATGACCTCGTAAAGCCTCCGAGCGAGTTGGTCTAAAGATGAACATGGATAAGACGAAGATCATGTCAAATACCCATGTAGCACCAACTCCCGTTACAATCGGAGACTTTACACTCGAAGTTGTGGACGATTATATATACTTAGGACATACTGTCCAGTTAGGTAGATCCAACTTCGAGAAAGAGGTCAATCGACGAATCCGACTCGGTTGGGCAGCGTTCGGGAAGCTACGGCACATCTTTTTGTCCAATATTCCGCAGTGCCTCAAGACGAAAGTCTTTGACCAGTGTGTGTTGCCAGTGATGACATATGGTACTGAAACGTGGTCGCTTACAATAGGCCTCATAAGAAAGCTCAAAGTCACCCAAAGGGCAATGGAGAGGGCTATGGTTAGAGTCTCTCTGCGTGATCGCATCAGAAATGAGGCCATCCGCAGCAGAACCAAAGTAACCGATATAGCCCTCGGAATCGCTAAACTAAAGTGGCAGTGGGCGGGGCACATTGCTCGTGGTTAGACCCCTCGCAAGGTGGGCTGATGACCTGGTGAAGGTCGCGGGAGTCCGCTGGATGCGGGTGGCGCAGGACCGGTCATTGTGGCACTCTTTGGGGGAGGCCTATGTCCAGCAGTGGACGTCTTTCGGCTGATATGATGATGATGATAAAAAAAATGCCTAAAATTTTACGTTTTTAAACCGCAATTTCTTTAAAAAACTGTTAAAAAATATTACGGATTTCCACTTATTTATATTAATTTGGGGTTGTTGAACGTGTTTATGGAACAAATTCAATTAAATATTTTTCACGCATGTTCTCTATTGTTGTACGCCATGTTGATTTGATAACGTTTTCAACAGCACACGGGCGCCGGCGCGCAGGGCGGAGGCCAGGCTCTAGCCAGCCCCGGCTCGTGCCTGCAGGACTTCCGCGCCACGCCGCTCATCGAGTGCAACGGCGAGGCCGGCACCTGCCACCACTTCGCCAACCTACTCAGCTTCTGGCTCACAGTCATCGACGAAGGCTCGGACTTCGGCGCGCCCCAGCGAGCCACGCACAAAGGCGACACGAATTCGCGTTCGAAAGTGTCTCGATGCGCAGTGTGCATCAAGAACTCATAATTTTATACTTACGTTTTCACACGTGGACAATATACTTAAGAAGACCCTATGTGTATGAAACATAAAACATAATACAAAAAAAGTATATGGGGCCAACTCTTAAATCAGTTTACTCAACTATTGACATCATAAATTTCAGTAAGTAATTTAATACTATAATAAACTCAACGAAATATATAAATTGCTTGAATGAGATAAAATTTTATTAAAGCGCTGATTAGTTAACGGCAATAGGTTCCACTGATTATTTACATTCACTTGGAAAAATAACTCCCTTGTAGGTACTTACCTCAGTTAAAGATAATCATAGCTTTATATTTAGAAATCCTTACTCGGGCCCCATTTGAGTAACCAGCATGAGCCCTAGTGACGAGCTACGAGAGGTTCGTTATAAGATGGAGATAGGAAAACAGCCAAGTCCAATAAAATAATGATTAGCAATGTACCTACACCAGTCGGGGACTCGGTTTGTAAAGTATATTAACGTATAAGTATACTCGTATTTGTTTAACTCGTTTCCTCATGAGTCCGTATACAAAGTATCATAAAAACACGGTGTATAGACTAGTCGCTTTAGTACGCACATGGATGATGTAAACTTAAATTTCAAAAGTATGTCAAATATGTCGGTCTACTTAGGCATATCCAAAACTTCGACTAAATGTTTTATTTTATAAATCTTCATATACCTACCCGTTTTGTTTTCCGAAAGCCTCAATTGAGATCTCAATTGTGTGTTTCCATACTATGTAATAATTATAAGTAAGTCAACAGTGATCCTGTTTTAAAAATAGGGTAAATAAAGCCAAAAACACCAAAGTTTGTTTAATACATAGTTAGGATGGATGATATCGTAAGTAGAGTGTAAATGTCTTTATAGATTATTTTTATTTATAAGGAGTTAATTCAACGTGATCCAGATGCGTTGGGTCTGGGTCCCTCCTTTGTCACGGAAAAAGAAAGTGTTTCGATTTCCGAATGGGATCAGTCCAAAGTAAAGTGCATAGTAACAGTTACTAAACCTCTTTAACCCAGATTAAACTAAATAGATCGGGTTAATAAATATGTATAAGTAGGTAGTTGTAACCAGATTATATTATTGTGATAATTTAAATGTGCCTTCATCTGTATATAATATAAAACACATACCGTTTCTCTTTCAAATTACTTAACTGTAATCTTAATGCAAAACAATTGTTGAGCTACCTACTTGAAAATATTGTATAGGTAGTTAATACTCTTATATCTTGTATCTAATATAATGGTAATTTAGGTATTTCATATTCTCGAGAAATACGTGTAGTGAAGATAAATGTTGATACAAGCACTGCCATTGTAGATAATGTTTTATTTTTAATTTATACGTGCTTAAGCCTAAATACATAATAAATAACAAGATTTATTTTTTAAATGTATACCCATATTCCGTACCCATCTCTAGGCTGCTATAGTGTACCTATATAGTAAAATTATTTATCTACACTCACATTGTAAGTTCTCTAAAACGTGTTCGAAAACGGTAGGCAATGGCTAGCATTACCACAACAGATTTTACTATGATAAGCTTTTTATCTGTGGCAGTAACGTAATTTTAACTTTACATGCTCAAATATTGATGTGTTATGAGTTTTGATAACATAATGTACACCTGCACGCTCCCGCGCGACCGCCGGCACAATCGAGTTGGCCATGGCGGTGCAATGGCGGCCATTCTATTGTTTCTGAATAATGCATTTAGGATAAATAATATGAGTGTAGATAAAGCAGTGTATGCAACTGTACGTAATTAGGCCTTAAAACACTCGTGTGATCTTATTATGAAACTCGCCTGCGGCTCGTTTCATAAAACCACACTCACGTTTTAAGGACCCTTATTACGTAACAGTTACATAATAGTAGTTTATGTTAAAATTACGTTACTGCCACAGATAAAAAGCTTATCATAGTAAAATCGGTCGTGGTAATGCTAGCCATTGCTTACCGTTTTCGAACACGTTTTAGAGAACTTCCAATATGAGTGTAGATAAACTACTATTATCTACACTCACATTGTAAGTCCTCTAAAATGTGTTCAATAACGGTAGGTAATGGCCAGCATTACAACAACCAATTTTATTATGATAAGTTTTTTATCTGTAGCAGTAACGTAATTTTAACATTACATGCCCAAATATTGTTAAGTTATGAGATTCAAATTTGGAACATCGATTAAAGGCCTCTTAAGGCCCTGTTACACTTTACTTTTTTTAGTGTCCGAACTAGCATTCTAATTAGGATCTTAACTAGTTTTTATAGTAAATTTACTTACTAAATGCGATTACACTTGACTAAATTTAGTCACTAACTCATTTAGGAAGCTAACTAGGACAAATGTAACAGGGCTTTTTCACTTTAATTTTTTTAGTGTCCTAACTAGCATCCTAATTAGGATCCAAACTTTTTTCAATAGTAAATTTACTCGCTAAAAGCCCTGTTACACTTGTCTTAGTTAGCTTCCTAAATTATTTAGTTTTTAAATTTAGTCAAGTCTAACCGCATTTAGCAAGTAAATTTAATATTGAAAAACGTTAGGATTCTAATTAGGATGCTAGTTAGGACACTAAAAAAAGTAAAGTGTAACAGGGCTTTAAATGCGGTTAAAGCCCTGTTACACTTTACTTTTTTTACTGTTATTTACTTGCTAAATATGGTTAGACTTGGCTAAATTTAGAAACTAACCCCCTTATTCATAAACGTCTACTAAAGTTAAGAGGCCTCTGATAATCGTTTGTCACTTTCCGTCCACCCTATATGATGGAAAGGGACAAACGATTATCAGCGATCTCTTAACTTTAGTGGCCGTTTATGAATAAGGGGATAAATCGTTTAGGAAGCTAACTAGGATAAGTGTTAAGAAGCCTTTATCACCTTAAAGCCCTGTTACACTTTACATTTTTTAGTGTCCTAACTAAATCATTTAGGAAGCTAACTAGGACAAGTGTAACAAGGTTTTTAATAAAAGCATCTTAATAAACTGGTATTAAACATAGCAACTTGTAGGACCCAATCTGTTGTGTCCAACTCCTGTCGGCCCCAACGCCCGTTATTACACTTTCCCCTTTCCCTACTAATCGCCCCTACCGACCCTACCTCACCAACAAATCGTCCCTACCGGCCCTTTAACTTTGATTTTAAATAAAAAAAATTGGTTGTTTGTAAAGTAGGTTTACGATCGAGATGTTTACGTGATAACGTCTAACCGCTCGTGAGGATTCCGCGTGACAAGTTTCACGGAATGACTGGCAGCGCTCGAGATGAGACGGGAGATCGGTCCGTCTCTCTCTCGTTATACCTGCGATCGCGCTCGTGAGGTTTTGGTGTGACACAAGTTTCTGAACATGTCACCCGACTAAAACGATTTTAAAGACGTTATCACGTCAAAAAAACTAGACGCAATGTGTAGAAAATAACATTATAAATAAAAAAGGTAAAATAACTCTAACGACCTCCATAAACAGCTCCTTAACGACCCTACCGCCCTACCTGCTATAATCGGCAGAGCGCGTAGGGGGGTTGGGTGCGCTCTATACATATAACTAAATAAAAAAACTAATATCAACATTGCGCATCAATCCATAGTTCTTTAAAAATAACATCGAGGTTGCTTTGAAAATTTTGAGAATAAATTATTTTTTTTCAGAAATAATCACTTCGCAAGTCATGGTGCTTCCCCCCTTTCTGTAACTTTTGAACCGTAAGTACAAAAATATGAAAAAAATTGAGGAGATGCGCTTTATCACATACTTTCTATGAAAATTGTTTTGAACATTATTCAGTTATCTCCAAAAACCTACCTTCTACCTTTTGGTATTAGTTTGGTTCTTATTCCATTGAATGTACGAAACCCTCAATTATGCGTGGTCCGACACGCACTTAGCCGGCTTTTTTTACAATATGGCAACTCTCACAAAACCCTGTGTCAGCTGTCATCGCGGGAATTGATTGAATCGTTGAATTATTTACAGGGTTACAGGCAGGCTACTCGATTTTAATTGATACACACACATTTAGTTACAGGAAATGAGTAAAATAAATTGAACAGTGTTTATTAATGTGCAACTTTTAACTATGTTTGAATGGGCCTATAGTGGTGCTAATAGAGCAGTTCCCCGAAATGTGGGGCCCGAGTGCGCATATTTCTTATCGTATAATAGGCAAATAATTGAAACAATTATAGTTACTGCATTATGCTCATACATTTTAGTAAGTATTCATAACATATACTTATAAGTTAACTAAGCTACTAGTGATTTACTACTATTTTAATTAAATTAAAATTAGGTTCATTCATTAGGTCAGATTTCAAACCACTAATATGCTTCAATTAATAAACGGAATCTGCACATGTAGATATATTTAAACAATATTGCTGTAAATGTTACTTATGCTAATTGTTTTTAAAATCCTTGATTAATAATCCATACCCAGGATTATAAAATTAGTACTAATTGAATTAAGTACATTATTTTACTTATTAGTAGTTCTTTATTAACAGTGATCGGAATAGGCAGAGTATAAATACTTAAACTTAGTAGAACAGAGACAAGAATTGGGGACTTCCTTGAAATTTTTTTTTTCTTGCGGGATTTATTAAAATAAATTCTTAGATTTGTTTCCCTACATATAAAAAATTCAGTCATACAAAAGTACAAGTTATTACTAGTTTACAAGTAAAAATATGTAATTGTTCTATTATTATTATTTGTATTTGTAAGAAATATAAAATATAATTACTTATATTACTTTTCACGGGAATTCCCACAAGAATAAAAAGAATTTCCAACGAAGTCCCCAATTCTTGTCTCTACTGTACTAAGTTTAGGTATTTATATTCTCTCTATTCCTATCACTGTTTATGAGTTAAATATTAAAATGTTCTCTCTTGTTTTGATTTTATTTTCTACTTTGTTAAATTTTAAGGGTGACATAATTGAAGCAATCAATTATGTCACCCTTATATATGGTTAAATGTTTCAGGTTAAAACCTATCCAAAGTTGATTTTACCACATGAAGAGGTTTATGTAAAAAGTGACCGAGGAGGCAAGAGGCTTCTTGTGATACTCTTGGCCTTGTTATGGGGAATGGAGATTGGGTTTAAATTTGCATCTCGCACTGTAATATATTTGCTGAATCCATGTCACGTTACAACATTAATGCAAGTAAGTTTGTTATAACCATCTGTTTCTCTTTATGTGATTTAAATGATTTTATTTGCTAATAAGTTTATGTTTTTTAACTGTCTCTGTCTGTTAAGATCACATTAGCATATAACAATGAGTTTTGTTGTACAGCATTTTATTAGGTTATTAGTGTCACAGATGTAAATACATTCACAAAACAAAATGATATTATTGTCATCAAAGTGGCATTATATTTTAATGATCTTCAATCTAAAATAAAAAAAAATCGCATGTAATATACACTTGTAAAAGGTAAACAAAATCTAAAATAATATAAGGTAAACAAATATGGCTGCGTTTCTAGGCTTAGTGAATGGTATTACATGGGTTTATTTATACTTAAAAATCCAGGTTGCATTCCCTACCCCTAATCAGCATATTTTTTGGTTTTTGGAATGAAAAGTAAGAAATAGCAGATGTAATAGTTTGTCCGGCTTAAGGATTTATGGACAAACTATATCTATTTTGTGTTTGTGTGGCTCCATTAGCAACATGATATGATAAGCCATTTAATTTACATTTTAAACTTAATTATATAAATATTTCAATTATTGGATTCAATACTTAAATATAAGATGTAACTGAAGAGCATATTCACATCTTAAAGGCCGGCAACGCGCTTGTGACCCCTCTGGTGTTGCGGGCGTCCAGGGCGGCGGTAATTGCTTACTATCAGGCGATTCGTCGTAAAATAAAAAAATAAAAAATTTAAAAAAAAATCGTCTGCTCGTTTGCCTCCTATTTCATAAAAAAAAATCCTCATTCTAAACATTTAAATAGCCTGACATTACTAACTATAGGTCAGAAGTTCCCAATGAGGTTAAAATACCTACTTTACATACAAAGCCATTAGGCATTGTTTACGTAACTACGTACTACCTACTGCGTACTTTGGGTATCATGAAACTGCTAAATTAGATTTTGATTGTATTTGATAAGGATAGATTTGTGGCAATGCTCGTATGATTATGTGAGTGGAAACTAAAATATAACCTCAAGTTGAGACCTAGAATGATAATGAGAAGAATAGTTATGGAACTAATACAGCAGAACAAGCTAATTAAACTTTATAATATATGACAATATATTAGACACATATAAGTACTTGATTAATCAAAATCTTCAGTGTGTTCCATACATACGTATTTATAAGAATGTAAGCAACAAAACCGTGTGAGAATAAAACTATTAGAAACAAATAAATATGAATACCCACTGAAATGGTTCAACCGATTTTGATAAGATATGTCACTCGCTAGAAAAACTGTTTTCTAATTTAAAAAAAACGCATTTAAATCGGTTCAATCGTTTTGGCGCCACGGAGACAGAGATGGTCAAACTTATTACACCCCTCTTTTATTCATGGGGGGTTAAAAATGCCAAAAAGTTACACCTGTCTTGTCTGTTGTCACATGTCTTTGTTTGTTAACATTAAAATAAATGAAATTAAATCTTTTCCCTACTTGCCTTATAAAGCTCAAGAACCTTTTGGGTCAGTAACGGCCGACGGTCATTACTTAAATATAGACATATAAATCATGATTTCAGAACGATTACATAATTGGAAAATACTAAAACTCATATATTAAAAACTAAACCTTTCCATCACCTTTAAACCTTTTCAGATATACCTGTTGGCCGCACCACCCAGTAAGACAGTCACCGCAGTATTTCGCATACACTTAAACTTATTAAATGGGCCTCTTTTAGCTTTTTTATTTCCTGAGACAGCCTCCCGACAGGTAATTATTTATAAAATTTGTCAACTGCAATCTACACACATATTCAATATTATATTTTTAGTCTTCTTTGTCTACCACAGAGTTCAAAGTTCAACAAATTATAAATCGAATCTGTACCGTTTTAGATCCCAGCTGAGGCTGCTCTGTACTGGATACAACATGGCATGATGTGTGTGATACCATACTATCTTTTAAGAATTGGAGGTATGTATCATCATCGACATTGTTAATTAAACCAAACCTTGTTGCAATGGCATACGGCCTTAATGTTTAGAAACGTAGATGAAATGTCGGACTCGCGCACGAAGGGTTCCGTACCATTATCTATAAAAACGGCAAAAAAAATCATGTCTGTTGTATGGGAATATTTATTTTATTCTGTTTTTTAGTATTTGTTGTTATAGCGGCAACAGAAATAGATCATCTGTGAAAATTTCAAATCTCTAAATATCACTGTTCATGAGATACAGCCTGGTGACAGACGGACAGTCTTAGTAATATGGTCCCGTTTTTGCCCTTTGGGTACGAAACCCTAAAAACTACTGCCTCGGGCGAGACTCAAACTCGCTACTCCACAATAAAAGCGTACCGGTCTACCAACTGAGCTAACAGGACTTCCCTATTGGCTGCAATTTTTTCCACCATTCCCTTCATATGTGCCTTCGGTACTGCCAACTCTAAATTCGCCGAACCCGGACAAAGACTTTAAAAAACCTGGACATTTGGCGTAAATCGCATTTTTTCCCCGGACGTGTCCGAAAATAATATTATTAATAAAACAATTGCTTTGGTGTTTCCTCACTTAAAAAGGACACTTTTTTACGGCCTCCAAACTAGGACAAATCCCGGGAAACCCGGACAGATGGCAGCCCTAGTCTTAGGGCGTCTTCCCTTCCTTTATTTCTAAACATTGTGGTATCGTTAGCAGACGTTGATAGTATTTTATAGTATTTATTATTATTATTGATGTTCATGTAAATTTCTGCTAAAATAACTAAATGATTGTGTCAAAGATGAGTTTTGAAAAATAAATCAATTTTCAGGTGTGTACAATGTAGAGCCACTCGGTGATTTCAATTGGGCAATTGTTAGTTATTGCCTAAATATGTTGTACCACTTCATAATACTACAAGCTATAGCAATAGTAAGTATCGTCATAAAATTAAAGAACAGAGACAAACGTCAAAATTAGTAATGGTAATGTACAGTCGAAGTCAAAATGACGTACACACTTTTGCATCTTATTACAAGGGAGAAAGGTACAAAAGTGTAAATATATCTTTGACGTCGACTGACGGAAGATGTATCCACTTTTTCACCTTATTGCGTTTGTAATAAGGTCCAAAAGTGGATACATCTCTTTTAGTCGACTGTACCATTAAAAGTATGAGAGACGAAGTATTAACTTATCACATCATCATACAATATAATATTTAAGTGCTTATATGCACATAATGCCAGAGACCATACATTTATATAAAAAGCGCCATCTAGTAATTAATAGCGTTACTATAGGGATGATGACACATGTTGAATTTTGTAATAAAATTGAGTTGAATGGGTGTAAAATGATCAATATAGCCTAATAAATTGAAAACGAAAGAAATCTATCGAAATAGTTCAAAGATTCAGATCAAGATTAGGCTTCAAAGTTTCAAAATTTAAAGATTTTTAAAAGTACAAAATTAAAAAAAAAACAATGACACCATTCGATTTCTCATATATTACTGTAAAATAAATTGAAGATTTTGAATCTCATTTCTGACTTTTGTGTTGCTTTAACACATGAAAACAATTCATCAAGCCTATTATTACCGTATTACTACGGAAACTTTTGGTTGGTCTCGTTCAGATGGCGCTTTAGACTTGGAGCCTAAAACGTTCTTAGACTGGCTGTACATATAAATGTATAGTATCTGCCCAGGCGCGGATACAGGGGGGTGAAACGCAAACCTCGTATACTACGGGGGCCATAGGTGCGGACCGCGAGATTTTTTGTGAAGAACGAACCCCCCTGAACGAAATCCTGGATCCGCGCCTCTCTGCCTAAGCTAAGCGTTGCATACTTTGTCTTTATCTAGTACATTTAAACTATAATTTATTAATAAATTATACTGAACACATTTTACAATAGTAAAGTATGGTCATCGTGTAGCAAGTTATTACCAATAAAAAGCGAACTGAATTTTAAAGCTCGAGTCATCAATCATTAACAGTGAGTACGTTCTTTCATCACGTTTTACTATTGGCAGCCGGCCCAAGTGAACCTGAACCACATGATCTGTCCGGCGCTGCTGGACCCGTTCGACGGCCCGTGGTACCGCGTGGCCGCCGTGCTGCACCAAGCCCTGCTCTGTCCTCTCCTCGCCAAGGCCTACTGCCTCGCCGCGGACTTCTGCCTCACCAAGTTCCCGCTAACAAAGGTCAAACACCAACTCAAGGATTTACTGCATGACAAAAAAACAGTCGACGAAAAAAACTTGTAGGTGCGTGTCAAACTCTTTTTGTGCCGTTGAGGAAAAGGTACCGCTTTGTCGGTTGACAATAAAGAGTACTAAGAGCGAGATTGTTGAGGTCACAAGGGTGGGTTACTAAGAACGCAGGAATGTTTTTATTAGTGGAATTTTAAAGTGACAAAGTCATTCAAACTATAGGTACAAGGACATGACATGACACAAACTGTTCAGACTCGCCTGACTCGCTAGTGATGGAAACTGGTGTGCATAATAAAAATATTATGTAGTTTTAATACTTGACAGTATTAACTCTAATGATACTTGATAGTGGTACCTTTTGCCTCAAAACTTTTATGGCTGTAAACCCTCTTCAGGGTAGCTAGAATCTCTATAAAATTGCCTAATGTAGTACCTAAAGAACAATATTTCATCGCGTCCATTTCGTTTGGGTGATTATTGTTGATAATAAGCTAATAATTATTAGATCATGATCTCTTATAAGAGGGAGGCCAATGGGTAGGAGAACGCAAGCGACAAGCTGTGTCGTTGTTCTTGGCGTGGGATTCGTCAAGATTAAAGCCGTCGTTTTATAAAGCTGTCTAATTTTTCTTAAGGATACCTACTTAATGCTTGAGGTAAAGCATAATGGCAAAATCTACTGCTTCAAGTAGGGGGGCGATTTTTGAGACTCGAGCGCTCGAATCTGACATTTTAAACTATGAATAAAATGATGAAATGATGTTTTAAAAATTACGACGATAGGAATTAAATCACGATTATTTAAACTAATAATTTCATGCAAAAATAATAGCGACAAACGTGTTATCTGCGATTATTTTCGTGCATAATTTCTTTGAATTCGAGTGCTCGATGTCAAAAATCGGCCCCCTGGTCTCAAACTTGCGACTCCGTGATACCAATTAACTCACTAGGTGTACCTAAGGGCCGGGTAGGTAGTAATTTTTTTTCCCATAGTCAAGTTCTTTCATAGGAGGCTTTTAACCAAAAAATAAATTGGTTGCATTCGTATTTAACCTTTTTACCACCATGCTAATGCTAGACAAAGTGACAATGTAAATGACATCGTCGTAAACTATGTAAGAGTTAGATAAACATTGCAAGTTAATTTTATGTCTTTAAATAGGCGGTTAAAAGGTTAATTATATACCAATTTTGTTTTTGTTAATGAAATGAAGTATTTTTTTGGCTGTCAGCTCTTAGTCTATTAATTCTATTATGTTATTTTTAAGCATAAGCGCAATTTTAAAGTAAGTAGGTATATGATGCGACGATGTCTTAGTAAATTCGCTATAAAAATAGTCGTAGGTATATCGAAGCGACAAAATTTATAGAAATATGTGTAGATACAACTCATGTTCAATGAGTCAGGTGTTGATGTTTTATGCACCTAATGCACCTGTAATAGTAGTTTTTGTAACTGTTACGTAATAAGGGTCCTTAAAACATGAGTGTGGTTTTATGAAATGAGCCGCAGGCGAATATCATAATAAGATCACACGAGTGTTTTAAGGCCTAATTACGTACAGTTGCATACACTGCTTTATCTACACTCATATTATTTATTCTAAATGTCGTATTCGGAAACCATAGAATGGCCGCCATTGCACCGCCATGGCCAACTCGATTGTGCCGGCGGCGGTCGGGGAGGCGCGTGTCGGGCTGTCGGCGGTAGCGCGGGAGGGTGCAGGTGTACATTATGTTATCAAAACTCATAACACATCAATAGTTGAGCATGTAAAGTTAAAATTACGTTACTGCCACAGATAAAAAGCTTGTCATAGTAAAATCGGTCGTGGTAATGCTAGCCATTGCCTACCGTTTTCGAACACGTTTTAGAGAACTTACAATATGAGTGTAGATAAAGATAATATCTAGGTACAATTTGGCGGCCGGCGCTTACGTCACACGTTTTACACATTCCTTATCGTATTCGACCAAGAAAAGCGTAAAGCCCTGGGCGCCAAATGTGTACCTTTTAATTTAGACTCTCACATATTATGTCACGATGAAACGGCAGCCGTGTGAAGGCCGCCTTAAAACAACGATATTGCTTGTCGTTGTTACTCCGAATTAGTGCTATTAAAATCGTTACTGTGCTAGTTTCTTTGAATTGGCCTCTATTTAATGAATACAATTCACTACACTATAAATCTAGCTTGATTAGGTAGGTATTATTTTGTTACGTGTTAAAGTTTGAGCTATCGGGTATCTAATGTAAGTCAAATTATACTTAGTAATGTTTGGAACTTATGAGCGACGAAATTAATTGAGTGATGTATCTAACATGTATATATGATTGCATTAAAGTAGGTACAGCCATGTTCAATAATAGGTATCTAGGCGGGGTATAGTCATGTCTGAAAATATGGATACTTTTATATCTTTTTTATATGGGTTAGCTGGAAGAGATCCCTATCAGGGATAAGCTCGCCTTTGTGCATATCTTTTATATTTTTCACTGTTGTTTTTATGTTATACCTACTTGTTTATGTGCAATAAAGTGATACATACATACATACTTTTAATGTGACAAAATATGTAGCCACGACTCTATTACCAAGGCTTAAAGTCTTGGATACATCTTTTTGTCACATTAAAAGTATCCATATTTTCAGACGTGGCCGAACCTGCCGATTTAAATCTTAAAAGTTAAAATAGGCACAGTCCTAGGGTTAGTTTAAAGCAGTCGTCTACAAATGCATGCAAATATGACTTTTTCGAAGCAAAGGTTAAGATCACAGGCGCGCCACATCAACGAAAGACGAGTGTCGATTTTGAGGTATCGGAGGTATCGGAGATATCAACATGGCGGTTATAGTGTATAAGGTTTTGACGTCCTGATATATCAATATGGCGGTTTTCAACCGACTTCAAGATTTCGAAGGAGGAGGTTATCAATTCGTCGGGATCTTTGTTTTTGCTATTTTTTTTTATGTATGTTCACCGATTATTCGAAGACGGCTGGACCGATTTGAAAAATTCTTTTTTCTTTTGAAAGAGTTATACTTCACAGTTGGTCCCATTGTAACCAGGTCAGGATCTGATGATGGGGTCCTAGAGAAATCGAGGGAACTCTACAACTATTATAGGCACACCTATAGTGATTTGAGTTTTCGTTACAGCTCGAGCATTTGCTTTTGGAAAGGTGGATGCTAAGTGAAGTCGGTTCCTTTTTGTTTAAAATTATTTCGGCCGCATTGGGTTTTTACATATATACTCGTCATCTCTTTTTGCTTATGAATATGGCGCTGAGTTATAACGAGGCGAATATATTTTTATGTGTTTTGATTTACATATGTCGGGTTCCCTACATAAAGGTCAGTGGTTAAGATCATTGTCGGTTGTCAATAAGGCGTTACTGCCATAAAATTCATTTCGAAATAAACTCTATCAACAACGGTGTACCTTTGACTTGGAAACGTCACAAATGCTCAGAACATATACTATACTACTGACTATTCAGGTTATACGACTAGGTTATATATTTTCTAGTTTAGGGTACTGTTAGTTATTCTGTGGTTTAGGCGCTGTGGCGCCATCTATTGAACCATTTTGGCGGCGTCTAATCGCCGAATGAATTGTGTGAAGCCTAAGCCTGCTGCGCTGCTCTAGTGACGCGGTAGATGGAGCCAGTGCGTTTGCTTTGCCTGAATTATTTTATAGATATTGTAACTCCAGTTTTTACATGGTTATTTGCTTTAGAACAACAATTATCCCAAAATTTGGTCAGGCAGATGTCATTGCGGTTGTAAGTATAGTCACCAGCAATAGTGTTTTCCTACACGAAGGCCGCAGAATATGTGACACGCACTTATGGCTCTACAAATAAGAGCTTGTCACATATTTTTGCGGCCTTCGTGTAGGAAAATACTATTGCCGGTGACTGTACCTACAATCGAGTTTATTTATATCAGGACAGATATTCAAAGTCAAGTTTAAGAAAGTTGAACCCCATATGAGGTGGATATCGAGCTGTGTCTAAGTAAGTACCTACACCTGGGGAATGATCTGTAGATGTTGACGAACTTCTTAGCATAGGATAGAATCTACGAAAATATTACTACCCCCTTATATACTCATAAACGTCTCTCAGGCCTCAATTACTTAATTTATGTTTTGTCTCTTTCTAACAAACACAACCGTCAAAGTGACAGATAAGGAAAAAAATGAACTAATCGAGGCCTGAGAGACGTTTATGAATAAGTGCACTTTCACATTATCCGATCCGATATCGGATGTCGGATAAGGCCACCCCACGAACAAGACAAATTTAAAATTTGTGTATTACTATATTTTTTCTTAAAATACCAAATGTTCAAAAGACAGGAATAACGCAAAAAATTTACTTTATGCCATCGGGTCCTCTCTAACAGCTTCTTTGTTCCATGGGCAATCCGACATCCGATATCGGATCGGACAATGTGAAAACGCTCTAAGGGGGTTAATGTTTTCGACGCCAACGATGGATGTATCCGTCATAAATATCATGACATATACGTTTTTACACTAAACTCATTATTGTGTGGGCCAAGAGAATTAAGTATGTAGTTTACTACTTAAGTACAATTATCTATGGTTTGGCGTATGAATTAGTGCATCGGCATATTTGTAAAATTTAAATCTGACCTCGTTCTCATTAAAAAATTTGGATTTTCAATTAAAATGTACTTAGTCGGTTCATAAGTTCTGTCACTAGGGTTTGGACTGGTAAAATAGGAACTGTTAGAGGTTGCTTACTATTTCAATATATGGTTATAAAGCCTATTTAACACTGATTAATTTACGGTATTATTTAAGGCAAATAGTTGTGGCAGTTTTACACAATTCCCTGTAACATTCGAATAAGCGCAATAAAAAACCACGTCAAAAACACGCGCCCTGTTCGAGTTGATTTTGTCCATAATTATTTTTATTTAATTTTATGAGGCTCCAGTCTTGCATACTGCATTAGCTTGATCTTTTACCTTCATTTTAATATATAATTAACATGGGTCTGACTGACAATAAGGCTAGTATACACAATTTTGGAAGACTACCTTGATGTATGGCATCAAAATCATCGTGTTTTGCTCAAAACTGAAAAATACGTTGAGGTTCAGGAGAAGAATAGCTGAAGCACAGACTTGTAAGTCAACTAAATATTGGTTTTAAAATATGCCTTAATCATCTACTTTCATAAAAATAACAATTTGTAACTCTGGACAACTATAACAATGATCTTTACCAACTTTTGTGAAGTATAATTTTCACAAATCATCGGCGTGGTTAGGACTGACAACAATCTTCAAGTTTACAAGGATTTATAAAACACGCGATCTTGATTATAAGTTAATCATATTATATTTTAATCTGTATGAAATAAGCTTTCTAACCAGGTGTATTTTTTTTAAATAAAAGCTTTGTATTATATTTTATCACTTAAAACCCTTCTGACAGAACTTAAGGACCGACTATATAAGTATTAATTCCCTGTCATAACAATGTACGATGACGTAAAATGTTATATTTTATTGATATATCTAGAAAACTTCACCTAATAACACTTCTAAGGAACCTATAAAATATGAAAAGTGGAGGTAACAAAAATGCGAATTTAAGTCGGTGCGACAAATTGCAAATATTCTATGCAGTTACTACTAACTTTAACAAAACATGCCTGTTCAGTTTGAATTAATTGATAATATAACTTCTAAAAAAGATAGAAACGCCGGACTAAACTTTCGAGTTTTGTATGAAAATCGCAAGTACTGCCAGATTTCAATGGGGTTCAATACTCGTAAATCTGACTTGAACAAATAATTGTTCCGATACAAACAACTCGATGTGCCTATACATATTGTCACAAGAGTGAAACATACCTAAATTAGGATTCCGTAGCCGTGCCTATGTTATCGAAATATTCACTTGCCTTTTGAGTTTGTCCGTCCGATTTGTGTATGTTAGTACCTATCAGTAATATCGGTATCATGTACCTATCTGTTCTTCAAAAAACGAGTGTATAGGTTCTTAAAGGGTAGACAACGCGCATGTGAATCCTCTGGGGTTGCAGGCGTCTATAGGCTACGGTAACTGCTTACCATCAGGCGGGCTGTATGCTCGTTTGCCACCGTTGTGGTGTGGAACCCACCGTACCTAAGTATATATACCTAGTATAATATAATTAAAACGCCTAAAATAACTGTTGATAACGATCAACATCTCTGAAATGTTTGGCATTATGCTAATCGCATATAAAAACTTAGGGTGGCAAATTGCGATGTGACAACCAGTGTTGTCCAATCTGTAGTGCAGTAGGTACAGGAATGTTAGCGTGGTGCCATCTGTACAACAAAACATGCAACTTTTTCCATTGATTGCAAATCTTTATTGTACACATATATTATGTAGACGTCGTCGTGACATGACGTTCGGCCAACACTGCTCATTAAAACTAAAGCCTGACCAGAAATATATGATTATTGTCAAGAGGGCGCTATTACTCTCATTTATATGGCAACAGTTCAGTATTCATAGAGCTCTATGGTATGGTGACATCTTGATTTGTTTACCTGTCAGCTCTGATGTTAATTTGAAAATGTTTCACAGCGAAATAGTTTCATTTCCCGAGCGTATTATTTACAGCAGTTTATTATATACACTATCTACAATGTTTCGCTCTTGACTATGGACATTTTTGGGATTTTTTGTCGTTTATTATTTAATTTTCTACACTTTATTATTATTCAAGTGAACTGCCACAATGACAGTGACAGCCTGTCATGCACTCACACATGCATAATAATTCTGCCATTAAAATTATTGCCAATGTAAGAAATTAGTTCCAATGAAATTCCGCAACATGGCGCAGGATCATATATTTTTGGTCAGGCTTTAACTGACATTTTAAAATGCAATGGTATTTCTTCGCGATAAAACAATCCAATAGCTATGTATTCATATTCTGACTAGTCAGAGCGATTCTGAAAAACAAGAACCATTTCTATTAAGCGTATAGGATGTTTATGCCTTCTCAAAAATATATTCTTTTTTTAAGGAAATGTGGACAGATGTAAAGCCTGTAGTACCGAAAAGTATTTTTTCAAAAGTTAATACTGTTTTTGGTAGGTATTTCTAGTTTACTTTCATGCTTTAATACATCATAAGACTAATAATAAAATTAATAATTCTTAAGTCTTTATTAGCAACATTTTTCAATTAATTTAATTTGTTACCTAAGCAAGAGCGACATTATTCCTTCGAATCTCAAGTAAAATTATGCGAGCCTGTGTTTATATACAGCGTGTAACAAAAATAGTGGTGATCCGTTTAAGGGCATAAATAGTATCGTATCGCGACTAAGAAAAAATAGGTACTTAAAACATTTTTTGAGCGTGAAAAATATTTTTTTTTGTATGGGTCACGTCATCCCAACTGGCCGACCCTCCATACAAAATCAATTTTTTTTTCGTGACGGATTACCAGCATTTTTGTTACACCTTGTATAATTTCACATCTCGCCAATGTTTTTATTTCACTGGTCATTTGTGCAGTAAATTTTAAAATGTCACTAAATTCCGCCTTTGATGATGCTAAATATAAAACACTTTGTGAAAGCTAAACAAAATGATAAGGGTTTGAATATTTTTCAATCATGCGATCTCGTTTTGTATGAAAACAGAGGCCTATTTATCTTTATTTTGATGTAATATTAAAATAATATTCTGTCACCAATAGGTCCTTTGGGTACTGGAACCTCGTTATTGCTTTATTAATATAATATTCTGTCACCAATTTTAGGTCATTAGCAATGATTTTGCCCTCCTTGGACCCTGGAACCTTGTTATTGCTTTATTAATATAATATTCTGTCACCAATTTTAGGTCTTTAGCAATGATTTTGTCCTCCTTGGACACTGGAACCTTGTTATTGCGTTATTAATATAATATTCTGTCACCAATTTTAGGTTTTAGCAATGATTTTGCCTTCCTTGGATCCTGGAACCTTGTTATTGCTTTATTAATATAATATTCTGTCACCAATTTTAGGTCTTTAGCAATGACTTTGTCCTCCTTGGATCCTGGAACCTAGTTATTGCTTTGTAATATGTTTCGACTAACTGCCATGCAAATACAAAACACCAGCCGCAAATCGACTGCGAGTTGCGCAAAAAATATATTCTTCATTTTTGCATTAGGGTGGGTATATGGGTATGGGTAAGTGTAATAAATATGTACGTATAAATATTGATTATTTTGATATTAATCATTAGGCAAGGGTTGTATAAGTAACATAGTTACAGATGAAATCATATGGGTATTTTTAAAGAGTTTTTTTATCTTAATCTGTTCCTGTAAAAACACTTCGGTACAGGCTTTAGGTAATTTAATTATGAATAGGTGGCCACCTCTACTACCTCTAAAGTGTTCTTGTAAAAAAAACTTTGCTACAGGCTTTAGGTAATTTAATCATTAATAGGTGGCTACCTACTACCTCTAGGTAACTTGGATCGCTATGCACGTTACCCAGAGGTCTTTCGGGTTGCCTTGGTGATATCGTATGGGGCAAAGATTATATTTTTTGTGCTTTTTACTTTTTTATCTACCCGTTTTAAAGGTGTGCTGCATATAGCCAAGTCCTAGTAAAGTCGAAAAACATTTATTTTAAATGAAAATTAGGAGACATTCTAACTTAGAGGCGCCGTACACTTGTGCTGAAATAAGGATAAATATATAATATACATAAAGACTTTAGTGCTGTGCTGATTTTTTTATCAGTGTGCTAAATTTAGCGCTGCATTTAGCTCATATGTGTGTCCGTTATTTATCCAGCCTAATGGGTTTAAAAAATAAATAAGAATTAATGACTCACATTGTCAATTATTGTTACTATCAACAAGCTATAAGTTTAAAAAACTGTAACCCCGACAACGAAAACTAAACATGTTGAAGTTGGTTAGGTTAAAATGTAGCCTATGTTACCCGGGCCATAATAACGAATCATTAGTAGTAACGATAAGTAGTTTTGGCGCTTCGGTGGAACATACGTAAATACAAACATACATACATACATACATAGACTGCTATAAACATAACCCTTCCTTTTGTCTTCGCCGTAGTCGGGTAAAAATGAAATGGTCAAAGCATGAAGCAATTTTAAAATACACCGTCTGCGAGGTTTCGTTTTAAAAAAATTACAATTTTTACATTTTCTGTACCTAATAAAAAGTGGAGGTATTATAAAATACTCCGCCTGCAAGGCTGTTTAAAAAAAAATGACAAAACTTATGACAAAAAGTATTATTTTTAAAGTATTAACATATTTTTCCTGAATTAATTTTAAACATAAAAGTATAAACATATACGAGTAATAACAGTGCTATTCTGTCCTATTAGTATCTGTCTATTATGTAGATTCCCTAAATTCCTGTTTCTATTTTCTAGAACATATAGTCCATATTATAATAGCTTATTATTTCTAATGAGACACAAACCAATAAAGCTATAGGTAGTGAACTAGTGACCTTCAAAGCAGTTAATGCAATTTTGCACTCCACGATCTATAAATATAGTAGTGTCTCTGTAAAAAGGTGGGCCAATGAGATGTATATTGTATGTCATAGGTAAAGTACCTAACTCTATTGATGAGACTTCACTCGCCTGGCCCTTTAAGAGCGGCCACGTGCCAATTTCCTGCAACAAATCTGAATTCTCATGTAGATTGTACTTCACTTACAATACACTAATATACGATTCCATCGCCTTGATTTTATCGGTAATCGTCACGTCTGAAAATACAGACAAATGTAGCCACGACTCAATCACCAAGGCGTAAAGTCTTGGACACATGTTTTTGTCACATTCAATGTATCCATATTTTCAGACATGACTGTACGTTGACTATTATTGTAAATTGGTACAGTACGTACCAGAATAATTTTGCATTTTTCAATTTCGAACCTTTAATTAAATAATTATAATTTGATACTATTCTTTATGAAATTAAGAGTCCAAAATGTATTTAAATTTGTACTTGTATGTCATAATTGTATACCTATGTACGAGGGTACTTTAAATGCACCTGAATTTCTATTTAAAGTTTATATTAGATTGCAGTTTCGGAAAAAGATGTAATGGGTAAGGCCGGTGAAAACTTTTTGTAGAGGGCGCTGTTCCAGATTCCATACAACAAGATAAAGAGACAAAATATGAATGGTCCTTAACAATGTACTGAAACTATATACAGTCAGAAGGCTTTTCTACGGGAAACATTTTCTCTGTCGCTTTATTGTACAGCATTTTAATTTAAGAGTATTTCGGAAACCTGCGAATTTCCTCTGAGGACCAATTCGAGACGATACTGTGGGCCTTTTTGCTAAAATAAATAAATAAAAACAGTAGTTTAAATTTAGCTTTTCTAAGAACCATTGATGCAAATGTCATTGTGGCAGTTGCCTTCCCCATTATGTATTCAATACATGTAATTATCTAAACAAACATCATGTATCTATCCTGTGTGTGTAAACTTTAAATCAAAATGCTAACGTATTAAGGAAAGCAAAGACATGCAAATAACGTAAATAATTCACGAAAAGAATTGTCTACATAAGATAAATTAGATACCCACCTAATTTTTTATTTCATTTTTTAACTGAATTTTCATACTTTTGTGAAGATGTAAGTACCAAGTATTAATTAAAGCGCGTCTACCAAAATAAGTAGCAAGTACCTGTCACATCTCTGTTTTTAACACGTTGGCTACTAATCACTGGTGGGATCACGTTATCTCTCTGTGTGGCCATGAGCATCACTGGTGGGATCACGTTATCTCTCTGTGTGGCCATGAGCATCACCGGTGGGATCACGTTATCTCTCTGTGTGGCCATGAGCATCACTGGTGGAATCACATTATCTTCTCTGTATGGCCATGAGTGTCACCGGTGGGATCACGTTATCTCTCTGTGTGGCCATGAGCATCAACGGTGGGATCACGTTATCTCTCTGTGTGGCCATGAGCATCACCGGTGGAATCACATTATCTTCTCTGTATGGCCATGAGTGTCACCGGTGGGATCACGTTATCTTTTCTGTGTGGCCATGAGCATCACCGGTGGGATCAAGTTATCTTCTCTGTGTGGCCATGAGCATCACCGGTGGGATCACGTTATCTTCTCTGTGTGGCTATGAGCATCACCGGTGGGATCACGTTATCTTCTCTGTGTGGCCATGAACATCACCGGTGGGATCACGTTATCTTTTGTGTGTGGCCATGAGCATCACCGGTGGGATCACGTTATCTTCTCTGTGTGGCCATGAGCATCACCGGTGGGATCACGTTATCTTTTCTGTGTGGCCATGAGCATCATCGGTGGGATCACGTTATCTTCTCTGTGTGGCCATGAGCATCACCGGTGGAAACACGTTATCTTCTCTGTGTGGCCATGAACATCACCGGTGGGATCACGTTATCTTTTCTGTGTGGCCATGAGCATCACCGGTGGGATCACGTTATCTTTTCTGTGTGGCCATGAACATCACCGGTGGGATCACGTTATCTTCTCTGTGTGGCCATGAGCATCACCGGTGGGATCACGTTATCTTCTCTGTGTGGCTATGAGCATCACCGGTGGGATCACGTTATCTTCTCTGTGTGGCCATGAGCATCACCGGTGGAATCACGTTATCTTCTCTGTGTGGCCATGAGCATCACCGGTGGGATCACGTTATCTTCTCTGTGTGGCCATGAGCATCACCGGTGGGATCACGTTATCTTCTGTGTGTGGCTATGAGCATCACCGGTGGGATCACGTTATCTTCTCTGTGTGGCCATGAGCATCACCGGTGGAATCACGTTATCTTCTCTGTGTGGCCATGAACATCACCGGTGGGATCACGTTATCTTCTTTGTGCGGCCATTAACATCACCGGTGGGATAAAAAAGCGACCGTGTCAGATGGAGCGATGCTTTGAGCATCACTACCGGTGGAATCAGTAAATTTGTATGGGCCGTGAGAGCAATACTGTAGGTGTAGGAGGGTGGGCAGCCAACGTGTTAATGGCAGTATAGAACATAGATCCGGATTGTAGATCTGGTTGTGTAGAAAGTTAGGACAAACACATAGTGTACAGATATGGTTGCGGAAAATTATGAAAATGTTGTTTTTTTAGTAGGTATATCTAGGTTTAAAGTGACTTGTGCGGCCATGCCATGCCGTGCCGTGCCATGCCGTGGGAAGCAAATGCTTGATATTAAATGGGTGGATCAACTTTTTCCTGTCACTCGTTGCCATGGTTGTGTTAGTATACATTACATAATTGCTTAACCTTTTGACCGCCAAGCATTGAACAAAAATGACGCGCCACCGACGCCACGTAATCGCGTTTTGTCAAGCGAAATTGAACTTTGCGGAAGCCCGCGTAGGTCCCTATTGCATTACAAAGCCGTCGTTGGCGTCCATGGCACAACTTTTTAATGTTGGCCACAGCCGACTGTGGCGGTCAATAGGTTAATCTAAAGGTATGATAGTAGAACTCACATTTATTCTAACTATACTATTGTTGTCTACTGGCTAAAACGGGATCGAATAACATGAAATATTTGATGCACCCTACTCTTAATATTATGTACAGATCTTTTTTAATTTATTGAAAAATAATTTCATTAACTTTTATTAAGCGTGCTGTTAAGGCACTGGTCCCACCGCGAGCGATTAAGCTATGAGCTATGGGCTATTTTCGGTAAATCGCCGATAGCTCATAGTTACTCGCCCGCGGTGGGACCAGTGCCTAAATGGATTAATAAAAACAATGGAAGATTTTTATTTCAGTCTTGAAATCCAAGTGCTAAAAATGTAGCTGTATAATGCATATAACGTATGCTTTTAGTAAATATGTAGCGTTTCATTCAATCAATGAGATGATACGAATGTATGCAGCCCGCCGGACGTAACGAGACGTGTCGTGTGAAGTGAACCGTCTCTTACGGTTCAAAAACACTGTATTGGTCCACAAATCAAAATGTCATATTGCATGTATACTGACCAAATACCTTGATTAAGTGATGTCATTTACAACTCTGTTTATTAATCCGTGTAATGTATCTTTGTTTGGATAGGAGCTAAATTAAAGCGTTATATATTTTTTATTTTACTTATCTTTGCTTACAAATGTCAAACAAAATACCTAAAATGCTACATGGCTATATGTGGCCGCCGCGTCATTCTTGTGAGCCTGTGATTGAACGAAATAAATAAATCTACCTAGTTATTGTAAGAATTCACTGGTTTGTTTAATAAATTATTGGGTAAAAAGTTTCTTTCTATGGCAGTACCTAAACCTAAATACCCATGTTAGTATATAAGTACCTAGCTACCTTATTATTATGCAGTAACTTGAGTAAAGACGTACTTGTAGATATGAATACCAACGGACGAGCAATTTCCGCTTGCAGCATTTAGTTTTAATATCCATAGAAAACCAGAAAACAGCGAACCCCAGAATCTGCACGTTGACGTATCTTGAATACAGATGGTTGCATTGTAAAGCTCTTCAAGGCCGTACAGGTATTGCAATAGTAGTTTATGTAACTGTTACGTAATAAGGGTCCTTAAAACATGAGTGTGGTTTTATGAAATGAGCCGCAGGCGAATTTCATAATAAGATCACACGAGTGTTTTAAGGCCTAATTACGTACAGTTGCATACACTGCTTTATCTACACTCATATTACGAGGGTTGCTACTTATATATCCGGAAACAAAAAAACAAACAAACGTACACGGCTGAAAATGGTTTTATTGTTTTTCAAAGTATTCCCCTTGATGATCTATGCACTTTTGCATTCGCGTGAACCAATTTTTAAAGCACTTCTGCCACTCCGCCTGAGGTACCTCCATAACGTGTTGTTTGAATGCGTCGACAGCATCTTCAGCGGTCGAAAATCGTTGACCGCGTAATTTATTCTTTATATTTGGAAATAAATAAAAATCGTTGGGTGCCAAGTCAGGGCTGTACGGCGGATGACCCGTTAATTCCACATTTTGACCCTCTAAAAATAGAGTTGTTTCGCGTGACGTATGACAGCTGGCATTGTCATGATGAAGAATGATTCTTCGTCGCTGGTTAGTTTTACGAATTTGTTCAAATACTTCCGGTAAGCAAATGGTCGTGTACCACTCTGAATTAACCGTTCTACGGTTTTCTAGTGGCACTGTAGCTACATGGCCATTAATACCGAAGAAGCAGGCCACCATTTGTTTCAATGTACTTTTTGCACGAGTAACTTTCGTAGGGTTCGGCTCATTTTGAAACACCCATACCGTTGATTGTTGCTTCGTTTCGGGATCGTATGCATAGATCCAGGATTCGTCACCTGTATAGATGTTATAAACGGCTTTTGAGTCACCACGGTTATATTTTTTTAACATTTTATTGCACCATTCGACGCGAGCATCTTTTTGCTCTTTTGTTAAGTTGTGGGGTATCCAACGCGAACAAATTTTTTTTACAGCCAAATAATTATGTAATATGCTATTAATGCTGGTCATAGAAATACCCAGAGTCGCCTCTATCTCGCAGTACGTAACATGTCGGTCGTCCATTATAAGTTTTCGCACAGCCTCGATATTTTGTTGTACAACGACCGATTTCGGGCGACCTGCCTTAACTTCGTCCGTAAGCATACTACGTCCACGATTGAACTCACTAAACCAGTGATACACAGTAGTTTTAGATGGGGCTTCATCACCAAAAATGAAGTTAGTTGATCTATGCACTGTTGTTGCGTTAAACCACGCCGAAAATCATAATAAATCATAGCACGAATATTTTCACGAGCGAGTTCCATTCTTGCTGCGAGATGACATTTAAAACCCGTCAAAAACAAAACACGAGCGTTAATAAGAAAGAAAAAATATACCGGCCAGTACTTAAAAAAGTTCAAATTTTACCATGGAGGTCAAATATGCTATTTAAGAAGATTGTAATCCCGGTTTCCGGATATATAAATAGCAGCCTATGTATATATATTAAATTAATTGTTCGGAAACCATAGAATGACCGCCATTGTACCGTCATGGCCTACTCGATTGTGCCGGCGCTCGCGCGGGACCAATCGAGTTCGCCATGGCGGTAACATTATGTTATCAAATTCGATGTTCCAAATTTGAAACTCATTGCTTAACAATATTTGAGCGTTCATAGTTAAAATTACGTTACTGCCCCAGATAAGAAACTTATCATAGTTAAATCGTTTGTTGTAATGCTTGTCATTGTCTACGGTTTTTGAACGCATTTTAGAGTACTTACAGTATGAGTGTAGATAAAGCTAGTTAAAACTTGACAGATAGTTTTTAACCGTTTGAAATTCTACCTTATCGCGAACAAAATAAAGTCGATATTTAAAACACGGCACTAAATAGGGTAATGCTTGTAATGTTGACTTTATGACTAGGATAACAAGGTAGAAAATCAAATGTATAAAAATCATGTGTCAATCGTAAACTAAAGATAATCGCAGTGAAGCTAGATTTTTAAGGCCCTGTTACACTTTACTTTTTTTAGTGTCCTAACTAGCATCCTAATTAGGATCCTAACTCATTTTCATAGTAAGTTTACTTGCTAAATGCGGTTACACTTGACTAAATTTAGAAAGCTAACTAGGACAAATGTAACAGGGCTTTTATGGGGCAATGCCCTTCCTTAAACTACCATCGACAATGACAATAAAGTATAAAGCGTCCTACCTGTTATTACCAAACCTTAAATTCAACTGTGGCTAACGCCCGCAGCGGCTGAAGCTATTTGACCGAGTGCCTCTGTAAATTAGGGATGTTATGTTACGGAGGTTCGGCTTCGGCTCAGATATACCGAAACTTTCGGCTGAATTCACACCTCCGGCTTCGGCTTCGGTTTCGTCTAATTTGAAGCGAACACCTCCGGCTCCGGCTTCGGTTTCGTCTAATTTTAAGCGGAGGTTTTAACGGAGCCGAAAGTCAGCAGCCGCGACGCGCGGCGAGTGCTTAGGAGTAGAAACAGGTTTTGACTTGTCTCCCCGGGAATCACCCCACCTGTTTTACGACGATTGTTTACTCCAGGCCTCCACCTCCACCTTCACCTCCGGCTCCGGTTTCGCTTTTGGGTTCGCTTTCGGTTTTGTTAAAACAAATTTAAAAACTCCGGTTTCGGCTTCGGTTCCGATAAAACCACCTCCGTAACATCCCTACTGTAAATAAAGGATACACGGAAAGAACATGTCTATAAGTCACATTGACAACATTTTGAGTTATAGCGCTTTTAAAATTTGGAACGATTCAATTAACCATACTATTTTCGTAAAATGTTTTTTATGAGTTAAGAAGTGGATATACGTTAAAATCTCTTTAAAGCTCCAAGTTGAGCCTGGGGTCCTCTCAACAACCTAATTCCAGGAATCAGTGTAGGCACTAGTTTTTACTAAAGCGACTGCCATCTGACCCTACAACCCAGAAGGGAAACTAGGCCTTATTGAGATTAGATCAGATTTCCTCACGATGTTTTCCTTCACCGAAAAGCGACTGGTAAATATAAAATTATATTTGGTACATAAGTTCCGAAAAACTCAGTAGCACGAGCCAGGGTTTAAACCCAAGACTGATGGTCTAAGAGCTGGCCACGTCAGATGTGACACAATAAGGAGAGCAATGAAACCTGTCTAGTTAGACTGCTTTACCAACCTTATTGCTAGATCCGGGCATCTGGCAGCTTTTAATGGGTGGATGTCAGAGTGACAGACCAACAAAGTTTTTAAGTTGGAAAAAAGTAATACCAAATTAGGTTAAAAATGCAAAAGTTGTGTTCTCTATAAGAACAGGGCCTATTGCGGAAACAAAAACAGTAGGCGACTAACTAAAAATTGCATTTAACATCATTTGGCACTACTTTCCCTCAACAAAACCTGGATATTATACAACCTAATTAATTACATAATTTCCCATAATATTTCAGTAAACCCAGAACTCTAGGATTTGTTTTGTTCAAGTTATTTGCATTCTTTGACCTCCACCACTTTACAGCTGCCAGATGTCCGGATCTAGAAATAAGCATAGTATAGCAAACTAACTACATAGGATTCGTTGCTCTCCGTCTATGAGGTCTGAAAGGATTGAAAGTCGGGCGTCTTACCACCAGGCTACTAGCGCTCTAACTAAAGTATAAGAAAAAATTAAATAGAATATCACATAAGTCTATAATCAATTAAAAAACCTATACACATTTTTTTATATATCAGCATAAATAATAAACGCTTACAACACAAGAACTTGGATAATATCAACATAGACAAAAAAATAATTTACAAAATATACATATTTACCACAGACTATTAGTGCTGTTATATATTTAAAGCCTGACCAGAAATATATGATCATTGTCAAGAGGGCGTTATTATATTATTCTCATTTATAGGGCAACCGTTCAGTATAGTCATATTAGTCATAGAGTGTATTATTCTGTATGGTATGATGACATCTTGATTTGTTTACCTGTCAGCTCTGATGTTAATTTGAAAATGTTTCACAGCAAAATAGTTTCATTTCCCGAGCGTATTATTTACAGCAGTTTATAATATAGGTACACTATTTACAATGTTTCGCTCTGGACTATGAATAATTTTGGTAATTTTTTGTCGTTTATTTTCAACACTTTACTATTATGCAAATAAACCGCCACAATGACACTGACAACAGTGATAGCCTATCACATACCCTCACACATGCATATCATCCTGTCATTATAATTATTGCCAGTGTAAGAAATTAGTTCCAATGAAATTCCGCAACATGGCGCATGATCATATATTTCTGGTCAGGCTTTAGTATAGTTGTATTTTTATAAGATGTCCAAATGGTAATTAAGTGCGTATGATTTGACAATGGCATGTGCGCTTTTCGAGTCAGTAAATTAAAATTAAAGGATGTATATAACAAGATAATCTGCACAAATAACTACCTTTTGATCTTAGCTGCAAGTATAAATGCAAACCGTTAATTTTAGTAGGTGCGAAAATAACCAGGGTTATAACAAAAAAAACCGGCCAAGTGCGAGTCGAACTCGCGCACCGAGGGTTCCGTACAAATCTATAGGTATATAGGGGTAGTAACTTTAAAATTATTAAAAATATTTTATTATATGATGTAACTAAAAATGTATGGTTTTCGCAATTTTTCCTGTATCTGTGCTATAAGACGTTGCTTCGTACCAAATTTCAAGATCCTGAGTTCACGGGAAGTACCCTGTAGGTTTTGATTCCCATGCGAGTTTCGAAAATTTGCGGAATTTTGCGGCATAAACGGCTGTATCTTTTGATTGCGTTGGCATAGAAGTTTGATTTTTTCACAGCACCAAGGGACAGTAGACCTGAGTATTTGATATAAATTTCAGCTTGATACCTCCACGCGTTCCTGAGAAAAATGGTCTTGACAGACAGACAGACAGTCAGACAGACAGATAGACAGATGGACAACAAAGTGATCCTATAAGGGTTCCGTTTTTTCCTTTCGAGGTACGGAACCCTAAAAACGGTTATTTTCATACTCAAAATAACCCGTTTGCATTCCCTAGCTACAAGTTTCAGGTTGTGTTGTTATAACTTATAGCTTAGACCGAAAGGTAAGGTAATAACAATCTGTTAGTGTCAATCGTCGGTAATTTTAAATTAAGTTTCTTTCACTGTTACATACTTGCTAGAAGCGATAATATTCTACAGATAAGCCTTTAAGTACAATTTGGATACCTTATAAAATAAAAATACAACATACATCGTAATTGCATTTTAAACAGTGTCTTTCATCATAATGATGTCCAGGCCGGACCCAGAATTTCCTTCACAAAAAATCTTGCGGTCCGCACCTATGACCGCCGTAGCACACGAGGCTTAAGTGTCAGGTATTATATGTATTATGTATCCACGCCTGATGGTGTCTCTGTTAACTCTTTGAACGCCAAGAACCCCTAAAGAGGTCTTGTGTCGTCGTGCCCACCACGCTAACAACCCATAAAGGGGTCGGAGTAAGGTGCACGAGATTCGTGATTCGTCTTTTTTTATAGCGCAACTGCTTGGCATGTGAGTGATCACTTCATTCAAATATGAAAGCGTTCAAAAGGTTAACAGACTAAGTAGTCCGCCTCGAACTGAGAACTCGCGATTTACTTGCAAACGAATTTACCTATACGATACAAGACACTTAAAGTCGTTTTTCGGTTTCTAGCTCCATAACCCCTTGATCGATCCTGCTAATATCAGAACTCTCAAATTATACGTATCTCTGTTACAACACAAACAAATTTCATAAAGATTAGAAAAACGTTACTAAAGCTATCGCGGAACAAACGCTCAAAATCAAAAAGCCATCGAAATGCCGAGAAGTCCCAGTAGCCAGGTAACAGTCGTGTCCGAAATTGTTTGTAAGAACTTCGCTTCGCTACGCTCCGCTCGTTCGATTACCGATTGCCAACATCTACTAGCGGAACTACAAGCTGCTCGGTGTGAGGTGTTTGTTATCTTACATACAACATTAATTTGTAAAACTTACACGTGTTTCGCACTTAAATTTACAATTCCGTACTACTAAGTCTATAAAAAAAACTCCCAAAAGAAATAAGTAATACTAATACTTCTTAAAAAAACTTTCCAAGATAAAAAGTTGCCAAGTTTCTCAAGCTATGTATTGTTGTAAATTGTGGACACATCTGACATATATATAAGTTTTTATTTTATTTTTATTTAAACTTTTGTTATATATATCGTCGCCCACATTAGAAGCCTTATTGAGCTTACTGTGCAGTGGGACTAGGTCAATTGGTGTAAGATTTTTCCATAATATTTATTTATTTTTGCTTGTACCTATTTATTTCGTATTACAAAAACTCAGCAGCATATAAGGGCAAATATTATAGCTTTTTAATAAACTACTTTTTAACTTGGAATGTTTTTGTTAACCATACTTTGGTAATTATTGCCAGATTTCCCAAAACCAGATAAATTGCAAAAACAAATACAATTAAACCTGCTACATACAATTTCCATCATAAATATCATAAATATCATAATAGTAACATGTCATTTTCCACAAATCTATGAGAGAAATGTTTTTTGCTTTGTTCAGAATCATATTACGCGGATTCTGTTGTATTTTTGATTTGACTAGACTAAGTTAAAAATACTATTGACATATTATCTATATTTTGAAGGCCATCATCAGCCATCTAGTGGTGGACCGAGGTACACCATAGACACTTCTGTGTTTCCATAGACAGCTGATACAGTTGGATATAGTCTCTTGTTAGGAAGACCTGAAATAATAGGTATTATAACATTAAGTCTATGCATTTGGAACAAAGGTGTATTAAAATCATATTGCAGATTAGTCTTGTATGAAAAATGTCACATAATAGAGTGCCGTCGTCGACGCGCGTTTGTATTGTATCGATACAAGCGCAAACTGCTTCATGGAATTAAGAATGCGCCAACGATGCGCATTTCTAAAACGGGCGTTGACGGTGCGTTACACAGAACGCGGTGTGCATAGGCCCTTAGCAGTATTTATTACAATGGCAAAACTATTACCTTTAAATGCAACTCCTAGGAATTCATAATTTCTTTCAAATGACAAAGTGTTATCCTCGCAGTCTAATATCACCCTTACGCGCTCACCAACCTGCAAACAGAATAAGAACCTTTTTATTATGTGTTTAAAGACATAATTTACACAGGTTACCCTTAACCTTAGACCAGGTTAAGGGATATATGTCTCCCACATAGTATATTGTTACTATAGTCCGGTTTCAACTCCAAATCTCCTACATAATTATATCAATCCCTAAAAATATGATTTCATGATTTTCATTCACAGCACACTGCTAACTCCAAGAATGTATCTTTGGCAGCCATTCGAATTAGAGTTTCTCTTCAATGCAATAAAGATTTGATAAGGGTGTATTTTAACTATCACTAGGCACCCAGTGGGGACCCTAAGCTGCCCTGCTTTCTCAAATTAGAAAAATATAAGATATAAGAGTACAGAATCATACTTGTAGTATATAGGCCAATGAAACTGCGCCCTAAAGTGTTTTTGAAAAAACTTAAAACTTAAAAGCGGTTTTTTTCTGTGGACACCGTTGGTCAACATTACTAAAATAAAAGTCTAGCACTCACTTGATACTTGGGGCAATTGTTAAGCAGTGGATAGTGTCCTTGTGTATCTCCATTGTGTAGCAAGTGATTGTCAACCAGGTTCCAGCCCCAACTCTGTTCATCCGCTCCTAACAACCCCACATACCCTTGGCATTGTAAGGGTGCTTCTTTGGTTGAGATGCCCACCACAGCCACAGTCCCTAATGGTCCCTCCCATATCACCTCCCAGGCATGTCGGCCAAAATTGAAACCCATTTTACCTCTACAAGCATCTGTGCTCTGTGCTACTGGATTTCTGTAAAATAATATTATTTGTTTTAATTCTGTGTAGGCCTATATATTTTAGTATCAATATTTTACTGTTAACATTTGCTTGGGAACTAAAAATAAAGATGGTTATTTATCTTTCTCTTGCAGTTCTTGCTCACGTTGCTAGTTGCTATGCACAGGACATGCATTATTTTCATGAGAGGACAGAGAACATCGTAAAGGATATTTAAGTGCGTTTTGAGGTTACCTTGAATGCAAGGGGCAGCAATAGGCAAATTACTGTTAACAAGCTGGTATTATTGTTATTAGCTATTAGATAATTTTACCTGTGTAATGTGAATCCATTAGGTTTAACGTAAATGTTTCTTGAACAGTCATGTGGATTCCAAGCATGAAAGAAAGCCCTAAGTTTTGCCTTATAAGTTGTTAATGTGGAAAGCAAGTCTGATTTCAAGACTTCTTCAGCCAATCTTTTGACACAGTGTATTCTCCAGACATCGTTGTTTTCATCACTGAGTATTCGGTACCAACTTTTACAAACCAAAGAACAATTTCGAAGATCTTTAACACTTAAGTACGAGAATATGTTTTCCAAAACAACATCCGGAACTAACTCCGCTATTGAATAACCATCACACAAATGTACGTCGTTCAGTAAGTAGTTTACTCTTTCCATTACTTTAAATGGCTTGTTTGCAGAAAGCAGATTTGTTATCATCTTATCATTTTCATATTGTTTTATAAAAATGTATGTGCCAATACCCCGATTCAATGAAATGTAATGTACGTCACGTCAAATTTCTGTCACATTCAATTTGTCTGCAGTATTGTCAAATCAAATCAATAGGAGTGTGCTTGTCTATGGTTCTGGACTGCAGAAAAACCGTTCATTCCGCCACACTGTCAATATTATTTTGTATACACATCAATATTTTCATGATACAATACATGAGGTAAGCTATAGGTGTCCATAGATGATGCAATTTCAACTCAAAAATCGCCTCATTCCCGTCTAGGTAGGTGTAACGAAATCAATCGATAGAGCCATTGTAGATATTACTATCTCTCTCTAGAAGAAATCTGCCTCTCGCTTTTTCAAGACTAGAATACTTTAAGATGGCAGAATGATGAGACCTCTTGCCTGAAAAAGACAAACCGGTATTAGACATTGAAATTTGTAGGGCCCAATCTGTCAAGTTGGGAGGTGTAAACTATATAGATATGAGTTAGGGCCCTTAGGGAGCTGAAGGAGGGTACACAACAGATTGGGCCCTACAAATTGCAATCTCTAATATCGGTTACAGTACTGACGGAAAACATGATGATAAAATGGCCGCTGTGTCTTGACAATAGTCTTTTTGTTTATATTCATTGTTCAGTTCGTAATATATAGCTTATTGTGTGGTGACCTAAGGAACAATATTTTGACAAAAACGGGACTTAATCGCGTACACTTACTTTTATTATTTTCCTGACGTTTCGAGCGTGCCTCGTAGTCGTAGGCAGACTCAAAACGGCACGCTCGAAACGTCAGGAAAATAATAAAAGTAAGTGTACGCGATTAAGTCCAGTTTTTGTCAAAATAATGATTGAGAATCGTGTAAGTTTAAATCAGTTCATCTAACGAACGAGTTTGCAGCTAATAAAGAATTAGTCTCAAAACCCGTGTTTTGTTGACTGTTTAGGGTTTGGGTCACATCCCGTTATCCAGCCACAGCCGCAGGCATGTTGTTTGTAGGGAGTAGCTATTCTCCCTACAAAAAGTAAGGCCACCACACATCTGGCGGAAGCGCTAGAAGCTGCCATTTCTCCCTTAAAAAAAAAAGAAAAGACAGTACTGACTGACAGTTGACTTGACAGTAGACTCGGTGCTCAGCACACCCGGTTTACTGCCATACTAACTTTCTCATCATAGACGTTGACTTGACGTTTGTCAAATCGAGGGGAAAAATGAAAATGAAGGCTAGTAGCCTCGCTCTTTTTCGTGCGCTACACTACCCTACATTTAGGGTAGTGTGAGACGGATATTTCATCTTTTGAATTTTTTCCCCGCGGCGCCATATTGGTTTGTCTGTAATTGTGACTGACGGTTATTTTCAAGTGGTGGATAATTTCAATTACTTTAAATTGTATAACTGGACACATAATGCGGACCCCAAAATGCTGTATTTGTGGTAACAAACGAGAGAACACATTTTTGCATTTTTTTTCCAGTAAGTGACGAAAATAGATTGAATCAATGGTTGGCCTGTGTAAACTTGGAGTCGCTAAAAGTATTACCAAAAGGCATATTGAGTACGCGCTCAGTGTGTCACGTACATTTTGAGAGACGGTTTATAAAACCAAATAGCCGACTGAAATATGGTGCCTATCCGACATTGTTCACACCTGATAAAATAACTAGTAGAGTACCTGCACAACAGTACCCAGATATTTGTAAGTATTTGGCCTAGTCTCTTATAAATTCACATTTTTCCTATACTAATTGTATATAGATTTTTTTTTAATTAGGTATTTTCATTTCAGCACGTGAATATCAGAATTCGCGGAAAAGACATTTAGATCACAGCTATTTTAAAAGTGATCCACCTGTAAAAGTACCAAGACTCACTGGTAGTAAGTATTTTTATTAGATTTTTCATCCATATTTAACTTATAACAACCTATTTTTCCTTATATATATCATAAGCAGCGACCAGAAAACCGCTTCATTTGGTTAACCATTAATTTAATGTAGTTTCCCTGTTGAAATTTCAATATTTGCTACTTATATCGATTTTGGCTGCTTTGTGATACAAAAATAATATCTTGAACTATTTAATTATACAGTTTTAATTGTATACTATAGGTAAATATTATCTACAACACGGTAATAAATACTACTCTCTGCGGGCTTTTTTTATAAAAAAATCATTTTTTACAATAGTTTGGTAGGTGTGTAACTACCCTACCAGATATAATATCCCTTTATTGGTAACCGGTTGCGGTCCCAGATTCGCAGGTATTAACGCTTTGATGTTATGAAATTTGACTTGTAGAAAGCGTATTAAGTTTTAGAAAATGATAGAGCCTACTGAAACACACACGGGCGAAGCCGCGGGTACCGCTAGTTATATTAGTAGTTAATAATCCCTATTATTGTCATTTCAGCACATGGAGAGGCATTTCGATCACAACTACTGTAGTCAAAAGTTACTTAATATGCTCATAGTGGCTGATTATAATAAAGATCAGATTAATGTAAATCAAAACTTCATAAGAATATATTTTATTGTTAAATTATTTCTCTCAGGTACCTATACAATGACAATTAATAAATCGTGTAAAATAATTGTTATTTTATTTTCATGACATTATCATCCCTTATATCGAGAATCACTTGATGGCCGCATTTTCTTAGTAATTCTAATTATTATTTCAATTACTACATTTGTTTCAATGTAACCCATTAGATTCAAAATAAAGATACATATTGTGTTCCTCTCAATGACACTAGAACTCATTCTCAAATTGAGAAAATGTTATTGCAGTTAATATCCACTTTTGGAAAATGCATACAGCATGTTGTTTGTAATGTTTTTGATTGTATTTCCATGCATTACAACGGATTACTTCAACGGAAACCGACAAGTCTCTCCCCGGCAACTTCCCCAGCTATTTCGTCAGGAATCCATGACTTTCCGTCCCTGGGCAATGTACTTTTTATTTTTAATATCCTGTTCTAAAATGCTAATGTTAAACTTGGGAGGATCGAAAAATCGTAAAAAAGAACAGAATGATAATTTCAACTGCAGAATTAGTATACTTTTAATTGGCCTCAAATTACACAGAATACTTTTGTAAAATCTTACAATGACAAAAATAAATAAATATAGGTACGTAAAAAATGAAAAAAGGGTCCCTGATTTTCTGAAATACACTAAATGTTCACACCAGGATTTGAACCCGAGCCCCCGGTTTAGCAGGCAGGCTCACTACCGACTAGGCTAAAAAACTTCTATTTTGCCCCTGTCACATGCCTGCCACAGATTAAACAACGTGTTAAAAATTATATTAGACAGTCGGTCGTCTGATACGTAGTATCTACTAAGTAGTCTGTGGTGCTCAGTGGATGAGTGGAGTGAACTGTGAAGCCTTATTAGCCGAAATAAAACAAAATATTGCGTGGTAAAACGAACTACAGTTATTTTATGCAAAAGGTGCATTCTATAATGCCTGGAATTGAAGCTGCTGTAAGTGATGAAGATTATATTATAACAAGAGCCAAAGATGCTCAAAAGCATAACATACATTCTGCGAAAGCATGGATGCTCACAGCAAAAACACTATTTCCGACTAATTTCAAGATACAGTTTGAGGCTTATCTGATGGAGAAACAATCTGGTAACTTGCAGGAGGCAGCAGAATGTTTCACTTCGCTAATGTTGTCGCGTCAAAATCTTCCTGATCTTCTGCCAGAAATATCAGCGATAGCTAACGCACTTAAAACGGCCGAATCGAGTTTTTTAAGTCAGATGTTTGACAAAATATGTCCTGATATACAACTAACAATATTGAAGACTAGTGTAGAAAACAGTGACGACACCATGGAGCACTGTAGACTATTGGTCCTGTTGTTGAAAAAGTTTCCCCAACTTGGAGTGGACAGTCTTGTGAAAACCTTAATAAATGCAGACAAATTCTTTTCCGACAACAAGTATGCGAGGTTGCTGGTTGTGGAAACTTTGCCGCTTCTTAGCTCTTTAGAGTCTCCAAGATTATTACAACGGCTACTGATTAAAGCTATAGATTTTTACAACTCTTATGTCTATGATGAAACAGAACATGATATATCAGACCCTTGGCAAAGACTCTATGGAGTATTGGATTTGTTGGGCAGGCAACTTGGCTGGGATCCTTATCTGATAAATTACAATAATAGCTTAAATAAGGAAGCATATTTCCAAAAGCTAATGACATTAAGAAATTGTGATGATTGCCGTCAGTTGCTGTATTGTGGAACAACATTTTTCTTAAGATCACTTTATGAACAAAAGTCACTAAAAGGAAATCATATTCTCATAGAAGCTCTTACCGATCCAGATATAGCACCACTGAAGCGAAGGAAAGCAGAAATAGAAGTCACTGGAGTCTCATCAAATCAGTTCCAAGCTGCAGCAAACTGTTGGGAGCTGTTGCACAGTAATGAGGTGATATCACGAGAGTTCATGAAATTAGCTAATCAGTTGCAGGTCAAACCTTGGTCTGATGGATTTTCTGAAGAATTAGCACTATTTCAGGGAAGATATGATGAAACAATTCAGACTGTTCAAGGGAACAATCTTGCTGCTAACATAATGAGAGTATCTATTAACTTCTTCCATAAAAAATATGCAGCATGTGTGGAAAGCATATTGGCAGCCCTGCCGCAGCTGCCGTCAGTGGAGGGGGCATTAGAGACAGAGCTGATAGTAGGGGGCACTCACAGACATCTACACTTTTTGCCACTTACTAAAGTAGCCATCATGCATTATTTCTGTACATTGCTTATAAGAATTCTTCTCAGCACAGGAAACAGTTCAGATTTAACTTATGGCCACATATTAGTGTTGATGCAATTTGGATGGCCACAGGAAGAGGCTGTGTTTATGAATATTTTGGATATGATAAAACAAAAAGGTGTATTTCACTATCATTTATTCTCAGCATATATTATACACATAGATATACTGGAAGAGTTGAGTTTTATGTGGAATGATCAGAATAACAGTGTGGCGTTGGATATTTTACCAAATTCTCAACAGCATCTTGGACAGAGAAGGATCGGAACTAGGGGTGCCGACAAGGGAGTAAAGGAAGATTTTAAACAGGCCATGAAAGCTCAAGTTGCTAGAAGTAATGAGTCTATATTAAACTTAATGATACAGTTCATAACGTCAGAGCGGTCCTACCTGCTTCAAGTTTTATGATTTAAATTTACATAAAAAAATAAAGTTAAGTGTAAATAAAAAAAAATTAAAAAGATTTTATACAACAGATTATTTCCTAATTTCTAAGTACTTCCTTCATATGTGCCTACAGCTAGCAAAAGATTACGCCTCGTGAAATGCAAACTAGTTATCGGAGAATTTTTCGTAGCAAAGGAGCGCAACAAAAATTTATCCTCCTTTTTCTCAACTGTATTGTTTGCCGCATCTTCTACTGGCACTTCATCAGTTATTGCAGCAACATCCCAAAGTTTGATTGTGCAGTCTAAAGAACCTATAAACAAATAAAATAAATTAGAAGCTTTATAGACTAAGAGGTGGCTACGTCAGATATGACACAATAATGAGAGCAACAATACCCGTCTAGTCAGATTGCTAGATTCAGGCAGCTTTAAATGGGCAGAGGTCAGAGTGACAGACAAGCAAAATTTCTTAGTTGGAAGTAATAGTAACATCCCACGTCCCAGTCCCCCCACGCCTATCCTCTCGTAACAAATCAACGTTCCATATTCCCTTCGTTAATAATAATTATAGGAAAAATTCCTTTCTTCTAAGAGCTGCTCGGTCTTTTAATCAGCTCTGTAAATGGCACAATCTCATCGATCTGTTCTGCGATAGCCTTAATTCAATACGTAAGCTTAACCATAATTATAAGCTTAGTTATTAATTGATGTACTTAGTACATATACACTCGCCATACAACCAACGCGCTAAGACCATTGATAAACAAAATTTAAGTATTATAGGGCACACGTATGAGTGTTTACACCTTAATAAGGTCAACTGTAAGTGTGACACTTTAGAGTACGTAAAAACATTTAAATACTTAGGCTTAACTGTCGATACAAACTTTAACTGGAAATCTCACGTAAACGATGTTTGTAACAGGCTGAGGTCAGTGCTAGGGAAATTTTATCAACTAAACGGAGCGTTAAGTAAGAAAACCTTACGGGTTGTTTATTACGCACTCGCGGACTCGTTAATTAGCTATGGACTTATTGTATACGGCAGAACATTTCAAACAGATATTAGTGATATTAAAAACATACAAACTAGACTGCTTAAATTTTTAGTAAGCAAAAAAGTTAAAGATAAGTGCAACAAAGACTACGATTTGTTATTTCCCTTGTGTAAGATATTACCTATAGATAAAAAAGTTAAATATTTAATAGGATTAGAATACTACTATAATGATCTGTACAAATTATTTGCTAAAAGTAAGTATAATACAAGAAGTGTAAGAGAAAAACGATTAGTAGAACATAGAGCAAACAACTACTATGGCGAAAGAATGTCAACATATTTAGTACCAAAAATATTTAATAAAATTAAAATATTAAGACAAAGTCCCCAGCTCAGTAAACCAAGGTTGAAGTTGAGGCTAAGGTCCTCTCTTCTCGAGGACAAGCAGGTTGAAACATAATGCACATTATGCACAAATTCTACCACAACATAATCCACACCGCGGTACTCGAGGACAGATTACCTAACTTAGAGGCTTTTAGAATGTTAGTAAGTAAATAAATAGGTTAAGTTAGATTAAGTTGCTTTGTATTTTTTTTGTTTAAATAATGAGCGCATCTCGCCATCAAACGTCACAGTTTGGCGAGGTTTAAAGTAATATGTATAATATAAGTTTACATTATGAAATAAATTAAAAAAAAAAAAAAAACTTTCGCACGCTATTTATTTTACGCAGTTTCTACCTGTGGAAACTTTTAATTGGCTCACTGTTTCTACATTACTTCCTATCTTGTTACCCTAGCTGTAAGTTTTCCTAAGAAATAAAATAAATAAATAAACATTTGGTAAAAACTGCTGAATTCCGAAGTGGTTTCATTTATGGAGGACAAGGCCTATATTTTAACCATAGACTAATATTTTAACACTAGACCAAAAAACAATGCGTATAATTTATTGCGGAAACAAAAACAGTAGGCCACAAACTATGAATTACATTATATGTCATTTGGCACTACTTTCCTTCAACAATTTTTTTTGGAAATTATATAATCTAATTATTTGTAACGTTCCCAAGTACGTACGTACATCATTGGCGGTAGTTAATAGGTTTTTATGACAGTAACACCGTATTGACAACCGACAATGATCTACCTTTAACTTGAAAAGGTCACATTCATATTATTTGTCATAATATTGCATCAAACCAAGTACTTAAAGGCGTTTTATTTTATTACAATTTGTTGCTACACTTCTCAATCACAAGACAATAGAATAGGTATGCAACAAAATCTACCTGATATTAGCAATATAAAAGCACACTAGTGCTGTTATATTGCTGTATTGCAAGGATGATATAGACATGGATGGACAATACCCATACAAAATCGCGTTCTCTTTTCAGGTTAAAGCACTAGCGTCATCTATCGGTCACACCAGACACTAAATCCTAGTTTCTAATACTTTGTTCGTCGCTTAACGCTGACAGAATAACTCGACTTCAGACTCGACAGATGGCGCTGTGGCACTGTGTACCGAAAACAGACGTATAGCCTGAACGCGATTTTGTATAGGCATTGTCAATCCATGTCTTAATCATCCTTGATGCCTATACGAAATCGCGTTCCTCGAACCTTCAGGCTATACGTCTGTTTTCGGTACGAAGTGCCACAGCGCCATCTGTCGAGTCAGAGTCGAGTTATTCTGTCACCGTTAAGCGACGAACAAAGTATTAGAAACTAGGATTTAGTGTCTGGTGTACCTATATGTCGCAGGGAAATGATTAAAACAGAGATTTGAACAAATCTCTAAGGGATATGATCAAATTACGCAGGATGTTAAAATAGAGACTCCATATCATCATTTCCCTAGAAAAATTCAGTAATTTCACCAAATCACTCTCTTTTTTTTTTTTTTTTTTATACCACGACGGTGGCAAACAAGCATACGGCCCGCCTGATGGTAAGCAGCTTCCGTAACCTATGGACGCCTGCAACTCCAAAGGAGTCACATGCGCGTTGCCGACCCTTTACAAAAAGGAGGATTCACTGTGTTGACGACTAAAGGAACAAGAATGTCCCTCATCGTCAACACACTGGGTCCTCTTTGAGCTCTTTGGCAACCTTACTCACCAGCAGGAACACAACACTATGAGTAGGGTCTAGTGCTATTTGGCTGTGGTTTTCTGTAAGGTGGAGGTACTTCCCCAGTCGGGCTCTGCTCCAGATTTGAGCGATGACATTCGCTGAACGTGCCCTACCACACTTAGCGAGATGCCATTCGCAGTGCCCATACCTCTCTTTTTGGCGTAGTTTAAGGACATACCCAGGTCCGGACGTAGTTTAAGGACATACCCCGGGTCCAGTAAGTTACTAACCGCTACAGTAAGTTGATGAAACGAACTCAAAAAGTCGACTAGTTTTATCATTTCGCTAAACAAGTTTAGTGAAATGATAAAGTCTCAACTGGAAGATGGTATATGGTGATTTGATTAAATCTCTGGACTGGTTTAGTGAAATGACGAAAGGAAGGACCGAATACAATATTTTACTTTACAGTTAAGCGATTTTATCAAATCTCTGACTAGATAAAGTGAAACAAATATTAAATCAGAGATTTTAACAAATCTCTAAGGGATACTCGTATGATCAAATCACGCAGGATGTTAAAATGGAAAATCCATATCATCATTACCCTAGAAAAAATCAGTAATTTCACCAAATCACTAACTCTGTTCAGTGGAAAGACAAAATCGGCCGGTGCAGTATTTGTGAACATCCAGTGCATGCACCATGTGGAAGTACTGTTGGAGAGGAAGGTTAAGGCTTAGTTGTTAAATGCCAATTTTGTCAAAAAGAAAGCAATATTAGAGCTGAGAGGGAAAATGCAGCAAAATTTTTGAACATATACTAAAGAAAGATTGAAGATATGACTTGAAGATATAGACTAGATTACGTGAAATTGTTACATAAAATGTCAAAAGTAGGTATCAAAGTTGTTTATGCCATCAAAAACAAAACTTGTAAAAAAAAACAAGTCTCGCAACTCAGTTCTTCTACCGTAAAAAAGTTGTGAGATCCATCTAATACTAAGTCGGTTGATTTATTCAGTCCCTACTTAAGGGACCTTCTGTCTTAAGTTATTACGTGATTAGCTAATCTAACAACATCTTATAGTGACCGTGAGCATGCACTGGATTTTCACAAATAACGCACCTTCCAATTATGTCTTTCCACTAAACAGAGTCAGTGATTTGGTGAAATGACTGAATTTTTCTAGGGAAATGATGATATGGATTCTCCATTTTAACATCCTGCGTAATTTGATCATATCCCTTAGAGATTTGTTAAAATCTCTGATTGAATATCTGTTTCACTTTATCTAGTCAGAGATTTGATAAAATCGCTTAACTGTAAAGTAAAATATTGTATTCGGTACTTCCTTTCGTCATTTCACTAAACCAGTTCAGAGATTTAATCAAATCACCATATACCATCTTCCAGTTGAGACTTTATCATTTCACTAAACTTGTTTAGCGAAAAGATAAAACTAGTCGACTTTTTGAGTTCGTTTCATCAACTTACTATAGCGGTTAGGGATTTTGTCAAATTCCTAAACAAATCTAGTGAAATGAAAAAGCGTGTCGCGTTTTTTGGCCGATTTTGTCTTCCCACTAAACAGAGTCAGTGATTTGGTGAAATTACTGAATTTTTCTAGGGAAATGATGATATGGAGTCTTCATTTTAACATCCTGCGTAATTTGATCATATCCCTTAGAGATTTGTTCAAATCTCTGTTTTAATCATTTCCCTGCGACATATAGATGACGCTAGTGCTTTTAACCTGAAATAAAAGGAACGCGATTTTGTATGGATATTGTCCATCCATGTCTATATCATCCTTGCTGTATTGATACGTCGGCTAAAGCTATTTAGCCCTGCAATGGCTAGGTCATTCTATTTGTCTAAGAAATAAAACATCTAACATTATAGTCATAATGATATGTTGTTAAATAGTTAACTCAAATAGCGAACAAGTTCTATGGACAACGGTTTGGTTTTACATTAGACCTAATGATACATGGGATAGTCTATTCCGTATGGGTCTCAAAAGAATGTAGGAAATGTAAAAAAAAGATGTTAAGTGAAATGCTGGACCCCATGACCGAATGATGAAATCCAAATGGAATGCACGCAAGCATGTTTGCTAAATACGCCGTATTCGTGAAATAGTATTTTATACAACCGTGACATAATTAAGAGCTTTTCAGTTGAGTACCGTGGTTAGGCCACGAAGCTTGCCGAGTAATACTTTTTCTACGAGTGCTCAATATAGGCAAGCCGGTAAGAATTGAGTTCGACGAAAGACCTGCTGCTTTATACAATTGTTTTTTTTTTATATTTTTTTTTATACCACGACGGTGGCAAACAAGCATACGGCCCGCCTGATGGTAAGCAGTTACCGTAGCCTATGAACGCCTGCAACCCCAGAGGATTTACATGCGCGTTGCCTACCCTTTAGGAACCTATACACTCCTTTTTTGAAGAACCTCATACTGTAGCCCACTGGGAAAACCTCGGCAGGGAGTTCATTCCACAGCCGCAGCGTTCGTGGGAGGAAATTCCTTTTAAATCGTACTGTGCGCGACCCATTGGGCTCCAGGGTGTGGGGATGAACACCCTGCCGGCGGCGAGCGGTGCGGTGATAAAAAGCTGCCGTGGGCATCATATCAAACAGTTCTTCAGAGCACAACCCATTGTACAAGCGATAGAACACGCATAAGGAGGCAAAGTCCCGCCTAAGACTCAAAGGTTCAATATCGCTCGTGAGTTTGGGATCGTCGACGATCCGCACAGCGCGCCTTTGCACCGAGTCAAAGGGCCCAAGCTGGTATCCAGGTGCTCCCGCCCAAAGGTGACAACAGTACTCCATGAGTAAGTTTAATCTCCCGGCAGATCGTGCCGGTCCCCGCACGCGCGACGGCGGCGTGGCCGGGCGGACTCGGGCAACAGTGTTACAATATTGTACGAAAATCCTTTGTACCGTTGGCGATGCTACAATATGCGACCATAAAAGCTCTATCGAAAAGTATGCGCTAGTAGTTCGGTCTACACAATCTCAATTCAAGCATTACAGTCGACGAGTAGAAATAGTAGATTATTAACCAAGGGTTGAAAGTGACCCATTTCACCTGAGATATTTCTGGCGCTCGAACGAAGTGAGAGTGCAATAGTTCGAGGGTGAAATGGGTAATTTCACCCGAGTTAAGCACTCTGCTTTTCATTTCGACTGTGAGGAAAGTACAATACCCCACGCACATTTTATAAAACAGGTATATAAAGAATAATCTAAAAAAATGTTAAGTAAAATTTTAACAATTTGAAAAAGACAAATTCAATGTTTTGCCGGTGGTCGGGAAGCAGGGCATCCGGGTGGGCACCGGCTCAATTCACAATGAACACAGCTAATTACTTTCCACCCTAGGGATGGGAAAGCAATTTTCCACCCGGCTATCTACCCAGGAAAATAAAACTTTCCGAGCAGGGGAGATGAAAAAGACTTGCCTGACGCTAAAATAGTCCCGTCGCGACTGAAGGCGAGCGCGTGCAGCGGCGCGGCGTGCCGGTGCGCGGGCGCCAGCGCGGCGGCCGGCGCGCCCGACGACACGTCCCACAGCGCCAGCTCGCCGCCGCCGCCGCCCGACGCCAGCCAGCGCCCGCACGTCGAGAACTGCAGCGCGAACACTGGGAACTACACACGTCACGCGTCACGTCAACCGACCCAATGTTACTAACGAAAATAAACCGGCCTAGTGCGTGTCGGACCACGCATAATGGAGGGTTCCGTAGCTTCAATGGCATAAGAACCAAACTAATCCCAAAAGGTCGGATCTGATGCATATGGAAGAAGTTTTTTGGAGATGACTCAAAAAAGGCTGAACCGATAACGTTCAAAACAATTTTCGTCGAAGGTACATATGTGATAAGGCGCATCTTCTTAATTTTTTCATATTTTTTGGACTTACGGCTCAAAAGTTACAGGCGGGGCACTATTTTCTGACTTTCGAAGCGATTATTGCTAAAAATATTCAAAGAAACCTCGATCTGATGAAATAAATAAATAAATAATAATAATAACATGATGATATTTGGTTAATTTTTTTATTTTATTAAGTTACATGTATGGAGCGCCCCCCCAAAAATATTCAAAGAAACCTCGATCTGATGATGATAATAATAACATGATGATATTTGGTTAATTTTTTTATTTTATTAAGTTACATGTATGGAGCGCCCCCCTAAAAATATTTTTTTCTGTAATTTAGCTACATAACTAAATAGCGGCATACAAAATACACCTTATGTCTAAATTTTATTAAGACAAGAGTTTCCGAGTAAAATGGCTGTGACATACGGACGGACGGACGGACAGACGAACATGACGAAACATAAAAAATGCCTACAGACATTTAGTATTTATCATTTGTCGAGATATCTCAGACAAGGCGTGTTTAATGTAAGCATTTGTAGTAACCGCCTTTTTTCAAATAGCATCTACAGAAAGTAGCAAAATATATGATCTAGTCAGGATTGTGCTTACCTTGTGTCCAGTCATGATCCTCACTTGAGTCCCCGTCAAGCAATCCCAGACGCGAACTGTTCGGTCGCTGGAGCCCGTTGCTATATAATTTGAGTTTGGGTGGAATTGTACACACTGAAAGATGGATACATTACCTATATTATTATTATTACTTTGAAGTCAATGTTTTAAAGTTCTATGTTAACAATGTTGTTTGGCATGAAAAAATTTCTAACGCTAAATAGTCTCCTCTGCAAAAATGAAGTTTACCAGATGTCTTAGAGATGCCTTCATTTTTAAAGGAAATGAAAACCTCAATAAAGTTAATGCCTTGAACCAAAGCTCGGATACCGGTTAAATATCCAAACCGGTATCATGTTCGATATCAAAACCTTTTTCATTTCGGTTTCGTTCGTAAACCGTTATTTTTGAAATCGGATTTTAGGAGCACATTTCCATAAAGTTCTTGTCAGATTGTTTGTTATAACAATAAAAATCGGTTTATTCCGACGCACATTGCCCATATGTCTTTGTTTACGCGGCGACACACCGCCGGCCGGTCGGCTCGGCCGTCTCGTCGCTAGTCGAATTAACCGGTTATAATAAAGTTCTTTAAAACGTTCACGTTTTTATGATAGTTCGGTTCGGTTTTTACCGCTATTTTTTTAATCGCTTCCGAGCTTTGCCTTGAACAGTATTGGAACCGGCCGTTAGCGTAAGTCTGAGTTCTTGACAAGCCGGCAGTCGCGTGATCCTTATCTCAGGCTTTCATTGCAAAGAAAGACTACGCTGTTGCTCTAACCAACTCAACTATTAATAACTTTATTATTGAGAAAATCTTAGAATTAGCTTATTTGTAATTTTTTCTGATAAATATACAAATATAAATAATGAGTTATTTGAGGCCGATTTGTATTTGAGGATTTGAGGCTGATGATGAGATTATTTGTAATTTTTTCTGATTAGTATACAAATAAAAATGACTTTACAGCACAAACGCTCGAAAAGACGCACTTTATCCTTGTAATAATCATGCCCGTGCAACGACCAGGGCCACGAGAAATGCCCGACATATTAAGGTCACAATTTAACTTTAAAAAGAAGTTATCCTCCACGTCCATGCCACTAGAAATGCCCAACATACGATGGCCACAATATAAAAAAAAAAAATCCTCACATCAACATCCGTGAGATGTCCAGCGAAGATCCTCAACGGCTGATGGTGGTCCGTGGCCCAGAGCCTCGCCGTGCGGTCGTGGCCGCACGACGCGAAGTAGTGGCCGTGCGGCGACCAGCGCACGTCCCACACCGGCCACACGTGCCCGCGGTACGCCACGAGACATGTCCAACATTGTAGGGACCATAGTCTTACTGTCAAAAATGTTTCCTTCAATGAAACTTATTCTTTTTTTTTTAAATACCACGACGGTGGCATACAAGCATACGGGCCGCCTGATGGTAAGCAGCTATCGTAGCCTATTGACGCCTGCAACGCCAGAGGTGTCACATGCGCGTTGCCGACCCTTTACAAAAAGGAGGACTCATTGTGTTGACGGCTAAAGGAACAAGAGGGTCCCTCATCGTCAACACACTGGGTCCTCTTTCAGCTCTATGGCAACCTTACTCGCCAGCAGGAACACAACACTATGAGTAGAGTCTAGTGCTATTTGGCTGTGGTTTTCTGTAAGGTTGTACTTCCCCAGTCGGGCTCTGCTCCAGATTTGAGCGATATGACATTCATAATCAGATATTTATTAAAAGGTAAAGTAAGTATATATACTGAAATAGTTATTTGTGGACGAGTTTAGTGAAAGGACCCACTTTGTGGGAACTTTTTCCCTGCACATTTATTATTCCGCGGGAGAAAAAATTGAATCATGAGCGTTGCGAAGGTCACATTTTTAGTCTACAATTTCTACGATATATAAATATACATAGTTTAGTTTAGTTTTATTATCTCTTAAATACAATTTTCATACATAATGTAAGAGTACACAGGCATTACTTATTGTACAGTGATCGTCAGAAACTTTATTATAATTAGTACATTAGGTATTTGATGTTGCTAGTTATCTAACAAAAAACCGGCCAAGTGCGAGTCGGACTCGCGCACCGAGGGTTCCGTACAAACCTGTAGGTATATAGGGGTAGTAACTTTAAAATTATTAAAAATATTTTTATTATATGATGTAACTAAACATTTACGGTTTTCGCAATTTTTCCTTTCTCTGTGCTATAAGACGTTGCTTCGTACCAAATTTCAAGATTCTGAGTTCACGGGAAGTATCCTGTAGGTTTTGATTCCCTTGCGAGTTTCGAAAATTTGCGGAAGCTTGCGGCATAAACGGCTGTATCTTTTGATTACGTTGGCTTAGAAGTTTGATTTTTTCACAGCTCCAAGGGACAGTAGACCTGAGTATTTGATATAAATTCCAGCTTGATACCTCCACGCGTTCCTGAGAAAAAGGGTCTTGACAGACGGACGGACGGACGGACGGACGGACAACAAAGTGATCCTATAAGGGTTCCGATTTTTCCTTTCGAGGTACGGAACCCTAAAAATGTAATTATCAACGTCAAAAAATATAATTTCAAGGTACCTGTTGCATCTTCTGAGCAGGACAACAGCATGGTCTTAAATGGGTCAAATGCGACTTTATAGACTGGCCCCGAATGTCCAAATAACGTGCGACAAGCATCTCTGTCTCTTTCCTCCATCATTCTTACAAGAACATCGCCTGATGGGAAAAAACACACTGTCTTAACATACTGATAGATGAAAAGGGATTTTGTTCATTCTTGATGCAAACACTTGAGATTGAAGTTCGGCACAAAGATGATAGACCTGGAGATGATAGCCTCTGAAGGCCCACAGTTCTACCAGTGATTTTACCTATAGTAACTTTAAAGACATTTTAACTTCGTTGGAATAGAGATTGGAGTACCCAACTTCAACCTTGTTTCCTGAACTTTTGCAAATTTTTCGTGTATATGGATATCATAGAACACATTTCTATTTAAGAAATTAACATTAGAGGAGGTCAAGGAGGTGGTATATTGGTTGCGGACGAAATTTATACTCTACGATTATTGACGAGTTAAGAGATCAAATAACTACTCAATTGTAATAAACTCGAAATAATTACACAGTACCAGGGGGGTTTCACTACGCAGTTTAGGTACATTTGGCCGGCGCGCCTCCCGGGGAGTCGTATAGCAGTGGGCTGCCGCTCGGCTCGCACGATAGTCGTGTCACGTGGCGCTCGCGCAAAATTTAAAATACACAATGGCTTCGAAACCTATTTCGATCTAATCCGTATAAAATATGTATTTACGGATGTCTGAATAAACGGAAGAACAAGGAAGCGGAAATAACATTTTTAAATTCCGGACGATATTGAAAGGTCCCAAAGTCCTTACTTAGTAATAGTTAAAATAAACATCCTTAATTTATTGAATATCGGTTGCCCAGAAATAATATTAGGAACTGACCGACATATTTTCAAAGGAATACGGCTGTGGCATACCTACTTCCGTGAGAATCAGACATAATCCCTATAAAAAAATCTATCTCCGGATGAAAATTTCGTGTTTACATAATCAACGTTTGTAATTCCTACATATTTATCTAACAATAATAAATCAGTAGGTATAGGTACAAAAACTTGTCAAGTGCCAACCCCGTGCCGACGCTCACAGCTCGGTCATAAAACTGCGCGCAAAGAAGATTCACGGTTCGTGCGCGGTTATAAGTTTCAATTTTGCTTGCAGGCGGCGAGTATAGGTATAATTTTATACCTAAATCTGACTTTTGTTAAGGAGTGAATTTTCTGTACGGTAGTACTATTAGTTATTCTGTGACAGTACCTGCTTCTCTATCAATGTCTTGCAATTTTTCAGCAGATTTCATTCCACGTAATCTAACAGGTGTCAAAGTCCATACCTGTTAACAAATAGAAAATTGTACAATAAAATTATAATAGATCAAAATTGAAGACAGATGAATAAAGGCAAAAAAATATAAAAAATGGTTAAATAGCCAGACTTAGTGACTATTATCGACCGAGCGGATCGTAAGCGAAGCAAGTTATTACAAACAACTTCTGGCTAGTCGGACGTCTCGGCATTTCGATGGCTTTTTGAGTTTGAAAAACGTTACTAAAGTTATCGCGGAACAAACTCTTAAAATCAAAAAGCCATCGAAATGCCGAGACGTCCCAGTAGCCGAAGTTGTTTGTAAGAACTCACTTCGCTCGTTCGATAACAATACCAACTTTGATAGTAGAGTTGTTAAAGCCCACGGCCAACAGAGTGGAGTCATCGCAGATGTCCGCACAGGTGGCCGTGTGGCCGCTGTTCAGCAGCGTGTAGAAGCACACGGACGGAAGGCTCTCCGGTCCCAGGTGCACACGTTTCGCTGCCTCTCTGAGAGCTTTGCCTTTCTCTATTTTATCTGCTTCTTTTCTGCAATAACAACAAATACCAGCTGTAGTATTTTTAAACGTATGTATTTTGATACTCATCTATACAGGATGATTCATGAGACGTGAGCAGGCTTAACACTACGGATTCAGTTAATAATAAGCTATTGTTTGATATCAACATTAGCGTGATAAGCGCAAAAATTTTTTTTTATTGAAAATAAAATGTTTAAAATTATTTACGACACGCATGGTCACTCTTTATTATTAATATTTTCTTGTTAGAATATTCTCTTGTTTTTCTGTGATATGTGTCAAATTGATGTCTGGTTACTTTGGAAACATCGATCGTATCTCACTTAACTTGACAATTATTTTTTTCATAATCAAAGTGCTGTCATGATTGTTACAGAGGTTTTATCTTTATTGATTTGTTTATGTAGGGTGACCATGATTACAGAGAACAAAATTTCTACGAAACAAAAAGGTAAAAAAAATTGAAAGGCGCTATTGTTTCACTTAAAAATGATGGCGGCCGATTCATTATTGTTAACTCAGTGTGTAGGGTTGTTCCTGCTCACGTCTCATGAATCACCCTGTATATATCTTTGGAAAATGGTATATACCATTTTGTGAGAAGGCGAGTTAATAAGAAAAAAGTTATCCAGTGTTTGAACTGTGAGCCATGGCCTGCTCAAGATTGAATTTCTCTTGTCACCATTGGTGCTATGAACTTATGCGTCGTCGTTATTAGTTACAAATGTTACAATAGATCGACTATTTCTCACAAACACTACATACATCAAGAGTGGGTTGTAGGCAACCCTACCTCATCGAGTAGCAGAATTCGGCTTATGTGAATGTTTGCATGTTGCTAATATTTTGGAGCTTCTCAATGAGCACTTTCGAGTGGGCCACATAAGTAGTTTTTGTCATAAAATAGGGCCATATTTTGCTGACTGTACAAAATGCTCCAAGTTTAGCTCAGGCTACCAAGTACTAAAATACATAACTTTTCACCGTGCTTTTTGCCCTATCTATACATATAAGCAGAATTCTGCTACTCAATGAGGTATTGTTGCCTAAAGCCTACTCTTCATCTAACAGACAGGACTATTAAAAGTGAAATTACAACTTACAACTCTGGCAGAGGAATTCTGTCATTGGGTGGTGCATTAGGATCAGACTTTGGCTTCTTCATGAAAATGTTGTCTTTTTTAGCTTTCTTCTTTTTTGGCTTATCTGGAGTTTCCTCAGTCTCTTCTTCATCTTCAGTGGGCACCGGCAGCACTTGTATGTCTGGCTCTTTTAATAATCCGTAGTACACTTTTGTTCGATTCTCTGCATTCGTAACAAGACATACAGAATAAAATTTGTTTCACAGGTAAGGGAGATTAAAATTATCAGTTAATTTCTGAGTTTAGTTAAATAATACAATGTACGGATTTATACAAAATCAAAAACAGAAAAAAAATCTAGACTCAAAGACAGAGTCTTATGTCTCCTAAATAAATAAAATGTCGAACCATTTCTTGGAGCTTCGCCAAGCATGCTCCCGATAGTAGCCCGGACTTGAGCCAGAGTCCGCCCTGGGCCGTCATGGATGTCTATCTGGATGTGGTTGTTGATGATGTTAATGATGACTGTGGAACTCTTTTGTTCGTGCAGGTAACGCTTGAGTTGTGACGATGCATCTCTCGACATTTGCACGACAAATTTGTTGGTGCTAAAAAATACGTACAAGGAACTTCATAAAATATAAAACTACAACTTTCTTTTTAAATTTCCCAATATTTTAATAGTGTGGTGGGGTGTTGGGTGGAGTTAATCCAAAAAAATCAAAGTTTAAAATCGGTTCCCATTCTTGAGGGTTAAATGGTGAAATATACAGTCGTGGTCAGATAATTAAGGACAAGATTATTTTTGCCATACAACTGCATACAAATATGACATTTTAAATTAGATAAAAATATAAATTTTGCTTATGCTATTTATAAACTAAAAAATACTGACGTATCCGTGTTTAAACAAGACTTGATATGGGCCATAAACATCTAAATATATAAAAGAAGAAACTGACTGACTGACTGACTGACTGTATTTTTAAAAATATAAATAGCATAAGCAAAATTTATATTTTTATCAAATTTAAAATGTCATATTTGTATGCAGTTGTATGGCAAAAAATCTTGTCCTTAATTATCTGGCCACAACTGTATAGCTTTCTATATATATTAGAGCCCAATTTTACTAATCTGACTTGATCAAATTATATAGAGTTAAAATAAATCAATGATTATTTTAAAAGATATGAAAATTTTACAGTATAGTAGTATATGGGAGCCTCTTTTTTTGGTTATTTTAATAACACCTGAGTGAAATTGTCTTTTGTTATTGTGAAATTGATATACTAATCAAACTATGGACACAGAGTCAAATTAATTATGTTTTATTTTATTTTTTTCAACACAGGGCACATACAAATCTATATGCAGTATAAGTGACTTTGTATTGCTTAATTAATGTTAACACTTTGACTACCGAGAACCCGCCTGGTAGGCACTCGTAATGTTTGCTCAGATGCCGGGCACGCGGCGTGCGGCATTGGGTTGCATGTCGTAACCCGCCTGGCGAGTTCTGTCGGTTTCTGGGGTATTGTCCAAAATTTTGCCCGGTTGCGAAAGTGTTAATGAATTGAAAGAATGCTTTAAAGAGAACATTATAAAATAGTTAATACATTACCTATAAATCTCTGCAAGTTCATTGCCCTTTATTTGTTCTTTGCTTTTAACAATTAATATTTTTTTCAAATCCTCTTGATAGTAGTCTTCCTGTTCTGGGCCAAACTTCTCCATGAAGTTTGCAGCATGTTCATTGTGATCATACAATATCAGGACCATGTACATGTGCACAAACACCGGGTACAGAAGCGTTGAGAGCTCATGCTGTAAATAGATAATATTCAAATGAACTACAGAACAAAGAAACAATTTAGCAATAAAGTTCAGGTTCATAAAAATAACTTGTAAAACACATTAATGTATTTATAATCGAACGAGCAGAGTGTAAAAGCAAAGTGAAGTTCTTTCAAATAACTTTGGGTACTGGGACATCTCGGCATTTCAATGGCTTTTTGATTTTGAGGGTTTGTTCCGCTATAACTTAAGTAACGTTTTTCTGATCTTTATGAAATTTGTTGGGGTTGTAGCAGAGATACATATAATTTGAGAGTTTGTATATGAGCAGGATCGATCAAGGGGTTGTGGAGCTAGAAGGCAAAAAAAAATCTTCACAAGGGGCTTCTTCTTCTTTCTTCATATTGGTCAACTTGTTTGCAAGTAAATGGCGAGTTCTCATTTCGAGGTAGAATACTAGTTTTATAAAGGAAACACCTCAAGCTATTCATGGACCAGCACACATTAGGAAACTTGGTTTGCTTAAAAGTTGGTTTACATGAAAGTCCAAATCCAACAGGATTTTATTGATATCAGGTGATAAATGAAATATATTTATCCAGTAAAATCACACATGAGTTCATGCCAGAGACCCTATGGCATCAACAGGTTTATCCTGTACTTAAAATATTTCAACAAATTAAAACAAACATAATCACTTAAGCAAATAAATAGTATGATTTTAGTGGTTGAGAGTTCATCAATAGTTGTTATATGTTATATTTTACCTTATGAACATCCAAAGAAGTTTCAACAAACTTTTTCAAGCTGTCATAGGCGAATTCATAACTATATGGATCACTCTCTGTATGGTGTGAAGTCAAAATGTTAGCAAGTTCCACTTCAGGTAAATCCAAGTTTTCTATTACGGCATCTCCCAAACTTGCTTCTTTCCTTAGTATCTCTTCAGTACCCTGTAAAAACGATACATTAGAAGAACAAAATACATGAACCGCTAGAAAAACAAGAGATTATGTTGTTAGTTTACCTTGAGATTATATTTTCTCAGCAGTTGCAGAACCGCTAAAAGCGGCGTAGATTTCTCACCCATGCCTTGCTTTTCAATAGATTTATTGTATTCAATATTAACGTAAAATAATAAATATAATTAACAATTCCAATAGAACCAGAAATGACAGACCAGACGACAGCGAATAAAGCGATACACAGGCAAGGCAATGCAAAGCACCACAAGGTGTCCATAGACAGATGGAGCGGCTGCCGCGACTGGTCAACCGATAGTAAGTAAGTTAGAATGAGACAAAAGTTGTTAAATCGCTTGTCATAAAAAAAAATATGTCAAGATTTTACGCATTTAACTACAGAATAATTATAAGGCGCTCCGCCGACTTAATCTGAATTCATTAATTCATAGACAAAATGAGACGGAAATGCTTCAATTTTTATGTAGTAGCCGAAGGCAAAATGGCCAAAAAGGAACCTTTTAGTTTTGTCATATCAAATCGCGCCATGTACAGACACCATGTACTTTAGCGTGAATAGTACGTTCCGAAACCATTCAATATCACACAAACAATAATAATTAAAAATCATTAGGAAATAGGGAAGATGTAGCTGTAATATTTACCATTTTTGTGATCAAAATGTTGAAAAAACATAAAATAATAGCAATTGAAACGTTTTTACTTTAGTTTATACTAATTTCAAATAATAATTACGATTTGAAGTAATATGAAACGGAACGTGTTTTATCCATCAATAATAATAATACCTATAATAAAGCTGAAGAGGGTCGAAAGTCTGTACATGGAAGATAATCGAAAAAAAGTTGGCTGGGGATACTTAGAATCGATAACAGAACACGTTCCAACAAATTTTAGAATTTTTGTCTGTTTATCTGTTTGTCTGTTTATCTGTTTATCTGTTTATCTGTTTGTTTGTCTGTTTATTTGACCGCGCATCACGTGAAAACGGCTGAACGGATTTTGATGAAATTTTGTATAGAGATAGTTTGAGTCCCGGGAAAGGATAATATATAGTTTTAATCCCGAAAATCAACCCTGGTGGGGGTGAAAATGGGGTTGAAAGTTTGTATGGAGAATTTTTAACCGCTGATACGATTTAGATAGAGATGAGTATGGAGATAATTTGAGTCTCGAGAAACGTCATAGGATAGTTTTCAAACCCTTGTGGGGGTGAAAAGGGGGTTGGAGATGGTATGAGGAATTTTTTACCGCTGAACTGATTTTGATGATGATTGGTATAGAGATAGTATGGGTCTCGAGAAAGGACAAAGGATAGTTTCATCTTCAAAAAAGCCCCCCCCCCTCCATTTTACTTTAGAATCTTAGGTCCAAAAATCTATCTTATACATATAATAAAGCTGAAGAGGGTCGAAAGTCTTTACATGGAATATATTCGAAAAAAAGTTGGCTGGGGATACTTCGATAACAGAACACATTCCAACAATTTTTAGAATTTTTGTCTGTTTATCTGTTTGTCTGTTTATTTGACCGCGCATCACGTGAAAACAGCTGAAAGGATTTTAATGAAATTTTGTATAGAGATGTGAGAATGAGTGTATACTGACAGTGAGAAGTGACAAAGTGAAAAAAGTAAAAAAAGTCGAGAACCTGAAAGTAAAAAATGTCGAAAATGTCAAAAATGTCAAAATTGTCAAAATTTCAAAACATTCAAAAAAATTCCAAAATTTCAAAAATTTCGAAAATTTCGAAAATTTCAAAAATTTCAAAAATTTCGAAAATTTCAAAAATTTCAAAAATTTCAAAAATTTCAAAAATTTTAAAAATTTCAAAAATTTCAAAAATTCAAAAATCTCAAAAATCACAAAACTCAAAAAATTTAAAAATTTCCAAATTATCAAAAATATCAAAAATTTCAATTAAAAAAAATACAAAAAAAAATAAAAACTACAAAAATTAGGAAAAAGTCAAAAATTAAATAACAACTTCGTTCCAACCGAAACGCACTCAGGTATTTTTTTTTCTCTGACGTTCATTAGTGCATTGTAATTTGCTTACATTGAAGAATAAATATCTTGATCTACAACAATATCATAAACCCTCTATTCCGCGTTCAGAAACCGTATGTAATTACCACCATTAATGCAATCAGTAACGTAACATCAGTATATTATCTGTGACAGTGTGGTAAAAACGTATGAAAATTCATTACCTACGGTAACGTAATGAAAATTCGCCCTCCTCTCCGACCGCCGGCACAATAAGGTTGGTCATGGCGGTCATTCTAATGGTTTCCGAACACGTCACTTAGGATTTTTTTAATATGTGTGTAGATAAAGCAGTGTATGCTTCTATTAGGGTACACATAAAATGGGGTGATTTTTTTTTCGCTCCAACTCTATCGTGTTGGGTATTATTGAATAGGTCTTTCAAAAAGAATAGAGGTCTTTTAATACATTTTTTGGATGAAACTGATAGTTTCGTAAATATTAGATTTGAAAGTTCAAAAAAGGGCGTCTCTTCCATCTAACTTTTGAACCGTGGGTCCAAACAGGGCGGCAACTACGAAACTCTACACTGAGCATCGCCCGACATGCTCTTGGCCGGTTTTTTTTGCATTGTTATCCCAGAAATCACCCCTTAAAGATTACTAATACCAATTCAAGAAAATCCCCGGCCAGGTTAGCACGTAGCCTATAAAAATTAAACGTTTAAAAGGGGGGTAATTTGCATGGGTCACCCCCCCCCCCAAGTACACCTCAAATAGAAAAAAACGTTACTGACCCCCTCAAAAAATCATTTCTGCATACAAATCCCCCCCCCCCAATTTCAACCGCACCTGTTCTTACCTTTCATGCTTAGACTGATTTGACGGGAGGATCGATTTGGAAAAGTGGTACTGTATCCGATATACACCTACTACTCTATGTCGTTTAAATCAAGCCAAAAAAAAGTATTGATTTTTGAGTATAGTTTCATTTAGTGGTAATTGTAAAATATTTTATCAGGACAACTGTCCTCTAGCGTATCCATCTGTCAACTTTACTTCAAGTTCCGCCTCCAGGGTAGCGGGAGAGAAATTAGGGGCAAATTAGCCACTTACACAGACCGAATTCCACGCGGGCGGAGCCGCGGGCACAGCTAGTCCATCAATAAGCGTCTGGTGACACCATAGATATAAAATGGCGCTTGTCATCCCATTTCTCTGGACATAGATATAAAATGGCGCTTGTCGCTAATCCCATTTCTCTGGGTGACACCATAGAAGTCCCTCTTTGACGTTACGAATTAGGAATCATGTTGTCCCTTCTTAACGCAGCCTAAGTGAAAAAGAGAACTTGTTATGCGTTAAGAAGGGACAACATGATTCGTAACGTCAAAGACGGACCTCTGTATAGTACTATTATTTACTCGGCTATAAATCCGTTTCGGCGCGAAAATTTAAATTGTCAGTTTGTATAACTGCAATTTTTGGACTATAAAATAATTTTCAACCAACTTCAAGATTTCGAAGGAGGAGGTTATCAATTCGTCGGGATCTTTGTTTTCAACCGACTTCAAGATTTCGAAGGAGGATGTTATCAATTATGGTTTCCGCGATCGAGTTTTTCACTAGATGGCAGCACCGTGGCGACAGGTCTAGCTGTCACAATCCACCAATCATGTTTAACCATATATTTTTTGATTGGTGGATTTTGACAGCTACTGCCAAAAAGACCTGTCGTCACGGTGCTGCCATCTAGTGGAAATCTCAATCGCCTTCACCCTCATTCGTCGGGATCTTTGTTTTTGCTATTTTTTCATTTTTTTTATGTATGTTCACCGATTATTCGCAGACGGCTGGACCGATTTGGAAAATTATTTTTTTGTTTGAAAGAGTATACTTCACAGTTGGTCCCATTGTAACCAGGTCAGGATCTGATGATGGGATCCTGGAGAAATCGAGGGAACTCTTCAACTATTGTAGGCACACCTATAGTGATTTGAGTATTTTTTACAGCAGCTCGAGCATTTGCTTTTGGAAAGGTGGAGGCTAAGTGAAGTCGGTTCTTTTTCAACCGACTTCAAGATTTCGAAGAAGGAGGTTATCAATTCGTCGGGATCTTTGTTTTTGCTATATTTTTTTTTATGTATGTTCACCGATTATTCGAAGACGGCTGGACCGATTTGGAAAATTCTTTTTTGTTTGAAAGCGTATACTTCACAGTTGGTCCCATTGTAACCATGTCAGGATCTGATGATGGGATCCTGGAGAAATCGAGGGAACTCTTCAACTATTATAGGCACACGTATGGTGATTTGAGTATTTTTTACAGCAGATCGAGCATTTGGTGTTGGAAAGGTGGATGCTTAGTGTAAGCATTATTATTGATAAATACATTAACTTGTAAGGATAACTACTTTTTATTTAGCATCATCTTAAAAGACTGTCAATTGACTATTCCTTGTTGCTCGTTCCCGCCATTTTGATGTTATAAAATGACGGGTATATAGCTGCGGCCGCCATTCGGATCTTGACCAGATTGTTGTAAAGACTTCTTGAAAATATTATTGTCACATAGTGTAATTTATTCACATTTAAACCTTGTAACAGACGAATACAAGTGTAAATACTGGTAAAGTACTGGTTTATTTTATAATCCTAGTCATATCCCCTTACATATCAGCAGTGGGATCTAACAAAAATCGACAGGATTTTTGCCACGCCGCACAAAAACGTAAGGTTTTCATTTTTTTTTAATAATAAATTAGATTGATTGGTGAAACTATATTTTCCGTAACGGAGTAAGTCCGGAGGTTTATATGGTTAGTTTAACATGGTCATTTTGCCAAAGGTTACTCTTTTGGATATGCACATGTTGGATGGTATGTTTATTGATAATTAAAGGTAAACTGTATTTTCCGTAACGGAGTAAGTCCGGAGGTTTATATGGTTAGTCTTACATGGACATTTTGCCAAAGGTTGCTCTTTTGGATATGCACATGTTAGATGGAGATGGTTGTTATGTTGTTATATAATCAATATAATTAATTATCAGAGAGATTAGTAAGTCAGATATTTTTGTCATCATTCCTAATGAAGATAACTTCACAATCCATAAAAATATGTTCTGTTATTTAAAATCAACCAACAAATTATGACCTAACCTTCAATTCAATAAGTATAGTTTGATATTCGCTTAAATTTTGAATAAAATAACGTTGGTATTATTATAACCGTATAATTCGCCTACAGTATGTCTCAATGGTAAATATATACTACTTATATTTTGCAGTAGTCAAATTAATCTTTTAAAATACTACCCGGTAATTTATGTTCGAAGATTTGCGGGGAATAATTTTAAATTATTTTTTTCATAGGAAGTAAATATTTTTTTCGATGGCTTACGATATTATTTAAAAATGCAATTAAGAAGCCCTTTTTGGAAAGCGCATATTATTTCAAAACAATTTTAGGAATATTACGAATATCATGCCATAAGCAGGCTGCATTCAAGATACTTTGTATCTCTTTCTAATAAGTAAATTTGTACACAAGTTGAAAATAATAATAAATCTTAGGAAAAGGTAATTTACATTCCTTTTCCATTATTACCACAAACAAATATAATATTGTTTCGACAACGGAATATTCAGTAATGAAATTAATATGCTTTATGAATATGATTAAAATGAAACAATAATTTATTAGAAACTCCTTAACGCCTGTAGTATGTACATATAATGTCTCTAAGTGGTTCACGCTTATTTATCACTTCATATTATTAAAATGTTTATAATAACTATTACTTCTCGTGAACCATTATTGTCGTTAAAAATAATTATGGCTAAATGTCAATTAATACCAAGTGCGATTGGATATACATAAAAGTGTAAAGTTTTCAAGTTAACGTGATCGTTCACGCCACAGCTAAGTAACAGCTTAAGACTGGTATTAACTCTGATTTAGTATAAATCAATTTCAAAGGTATGAACCAAGGTGATTAAATAAAGTGTGTAAAGAAAAGAAAGTATAATTTACAATAATTAAAAATGGCCTGTATAGCTTTGGCTAAGTACAAGTCATATACCAAACATATTTCACCTTAATAAACTGTACTATAAAGTTCATAGTAATTACCTTTTATACTTATATTAGTATCGGTGTGGTAACTGACCGAAGTATTTTTGAGTTCTTTACTTCCTTATTGTATTCAACCCAATAAATAAAGTTAATGATTAAATCACAATAGTTAAGTTAAATGGGTACATTGACTATTCGCATGTCTGTTTATATACAAAATAAGAACAAGAGCCTAGTCGAGATTTGTTAATCTCGTGTATGTCGTCGGCATATTACCACGCATATAATCCCATGTCTGTATTCTGTTTTATCGAGGTATATGATCATAAACAATATAATCACTTATAATGTCAATTGATCTCTATTTTTGCCTGATAACGGTTTAGATGGCAATTGATTAGATAGTAAAGGATATTACCGATTTTAATTACAGAGGAAGTTGATGGAAAATCGACGTGACATGATGATTTGACGATCTATTCAAATCATATAATCACTAATGACTAATGAGCAAAGTATTGCTTAGAAATTTACGAACTGAATCATTTCCTTTTTACACATCTCTCAAAAGAAAGGAGAGTTATTATTTAATCATTGAGTGATAAGAATACGCCAATGATAGTCAAAACGCGAATAAATGCCAATGATAGTCAAACGCGAATAAATAAAACTGAAGTTGCCTGAATATAATAACTAGTATGTGGAGTATAATCTTTATAACATTTATTTTTGATAATTAATTTAAACGTTAATTCAAACAATACCTGTATTTATCACATAGAGACCACGAGTACTTGAATTCACAATACGTTTTGATTGTGTTTCGATATGTAGAGTCGATATGTAGAGTCGATATGTAGAGTCGATATGCAGAGTCGATATGCAGAGCCGATATGCAGAGTCGATATGCAGAGTCGATATGCAGAGTCGATATGCAGAGTCGATATGCAGAGTCGATATGCAGAGTCGATATGTAGAGTCGATATGTAGAGTCGATATGTAGAGTCGATATGTAGAGTCGATATGTAGAGTCGATATGTAGAGTCGATATGTAGAGTCGATATGTAGAGTCGATATGTAGAGTCGATATGTAGAGTCCATATGTAGAGTCCATATGTAGAGTCGATATGTAGAGTCGATATGTAGAGTCGATATGTAGAGTCGATATGTAGAGTCGATATGTAGAGTCGATATGTAGAGTCGATATGTACTCGATATGTAGAGTCGATATGTAGAGTCGATATGTAGAGTCGATATGTAGAGTCGATATGTACTCGATATGTAGAGTCGATCAGTAGTCACGTATAGTGTCGAAATATAAAGTCACGTATAGTGTCGAAATATAAAGTCACGTATAGTGTCGAAATATAAAGTCACATTTGGAGTCGATGTAGACTCAACGTGTAGAGACGAAAAATGACATGTAGAGTCAAATGCAGAATAAAAACTTATATGATTCTTATGTAAAGCCAAATGTTTGAGGTGACACGTATGAAGTGGACCACACATATGGTGGGGTTAATGCAACAAACGTGAACGAACATGTCAGACCTTTTATTTCAGGCCTACCTAAATAGATCTATTTACCTATATAACCTACTTATGTGAAGCACGTGGATGAACGTGCGGGACTTTTATTCAAACCTACCTTAATAATCTAGTACCTATGAAACGCACGTGGATGAACGTGCGGTACTTTGAATCAAACCTACTTAAATATATCAAGTACCTGCGCAACGCACGTGAATAATGTGCGAAACTCTCATTCAGTTTTACCGTAATATACCTAGCAGTATTTTTATCACTTTTAGGGAAAGTAATCAATACACTTTGAATATCATTGAATATCATGCGATTATGAAAATGTACGATATACATCATCATATATTTAAGAGCTTGGCTCTTGTACGTGTACGTAAAACGCCAATACTTTTATCTGCAGTAATGTTTATGGACAACTCAAATGAAATAAATCACAGATAATCAAATCAAATAAGACGTCAAAAAAACTGGTTTCAATGGTCTCTGATTACATTTACTATTTTATTATTAAAGCTCATCAATTATCATTGTAATATTTTGTATGTATGCCTAACAAATATCAGACGTTAATTTAATCGTTTATGCAGTTTGAGAATTTTAATTTAATGAAGTGCAATACCTATTTCTATGAATTATCTACCTACATTTAACCTAATAGTAAACTTTGACGACATTTAACATGAAAGCTGGGTAACAGGCAAATCCCTTTTACTAAATGGGTGAATGCATCTCGGAAAAGTACATTTTAGGAATCTTTTTGAATTTAGTTAGTTAAAAGAATATAGTAACTATAATAAACATAAGAAGAGAAATTATAGTAGTTTATGTAACTGTTACGTAATAAGGGTCCTTAAAACATGAGTGTGGTTTTATGAAATGAGCCGCAGGTGAATTTCATAATAAGATCACACGAGTGTTTTAAGGCCTAATTACGTACAGTTGCATACACTGCTTTATCTACACTCATATTATTTATTATAAATGCCGTATTCGGAAATCATAGAATGGCCGCCATTGCACCGCCGCGGCCATCTCGATTGTGTCGGCGTGGCCAACTCGATTGTGTCGGGGCTCGCGCGGGACCAATCGAGTTGGCCATGGCGGTAACATTATGTTATCAAATTCGATGTTCCAAATTTGAAACTCAGTGTTTAACAATATTTGAGCATGCAAAGTTAAAATTACGTTACTGCCGCAGATAAGAAACTTATCATAGTTAAATCGTTTGTTGTAATGCTTGTCATTGTCTACGGTTTTTGAACGCATTTTAGAGTACTTACAGTATGAGTGTAGATAAAAGGAATTAAACATCATATTTAATATTATCCGTACAGTTAGTTAAAATAATATAGTAACAATAATAAACATAAGAGAAATAAATAAAGGAATTAAACATTATAGTTAATATTATTCGTTATCATGTTATGTCCTCCTGAGGTCAGTGACAAAAGGGCAAAATTAGGTTTGTTAAATTCATGTATCCAGTTTTATCGGTAGATAACATTAAAACGTATATCACTATACTAACTAACCACATTCCAGGAACACTTCGAAGTTCAAATTAATGGTAGATAACATTAAAACGTATATCACTATACTTATTAGATAACTAACCACAGTAGAACACTTCGAAGTTCAACTTAAAATAAATGAAACCAAATTAAAATAAATTAAAACAACTCCGCGCTTGGAAAAAAATATATTTTAATCCAAAATGTTACTCTTTTCTTAACGCGTCAAGTTATATATTAGCAAACGTTAATCGAACAAAAGTTACTTACTTCATAATCATAATCATTTATTTCTTGCAATACTTAATGAATAGGTAATAATATTTAATTCTTAAACTTATACTTTTAAAACGTAAATAAACAATTACATAATTGTCATTATAATATTTAGGTAATCACACATGTTGGATTGTGTATATGTTGAAAATAACAAGACTAAATTATTCACGTTTCTAAAGAAAGTGTTACAAGTTTCAGACTGATGACCCAGGAGCGTCCAGGTGAAAGGGCCAGGGTTTGGTATTTCTTTACCACCCAGGAGTGCCCAGGTGAGAGGGTCGGGGTGTAGAACACTTCCGACCCAGGAGCGCCAAAGTGAGATGGCTAGGGTTATGATATTCTTCTTCCTCAAGAAAGGCATCATCTTCACCTACATCTTGTCTGACGCTACGCTCTCGAAAGAATGATAATGGCCGTCACGGCATGTGTAGTGGTGTGGTTCAGAACGCTACACCACTCTGCACGGCTCTCCGCTGTCGTTATGTATTCAACTACGTTGTGAGTGAATCTTAAAGCAAATCAAATTATTTTGTTCGATATTTTTTGATTTGCAATTTTTAAGTAGTTACACTACTATATATAAATTGAAAATAGATGTCATATACTTCAGAAAAAGTGACCAAACCCTCCGGTGTCCGAGGCCAGATTTGAACTGGCGTCTTCAGCTTTCGCGGCTGAGTGTTAATAAAATTGGTCTGAATCAATCATGTGGTTATACATGTGGTGTTGTGCGATATTCATGTGAAAGTGATAAGTATTATGTTATTTGTATGTATTTTATGTTATAAAGTTTCCTTAGAATTTGAATTTTCAAATGCATTAAAGAGTCTGATAATATTTTATTCAAAACGTAAACAATAATTGCGCTTACAAATTAACTACTGATTTGATCTTTGCTGCTGTATATAAATGTATCAAACTTAATCACTATTGTTATTATTTAACCTTGATGAAGAAGTCATCTTAATTAAATATCATGTTAGGTTTGATCTTCGCCGTATTGATATATCAAACTCTATCATTATTCAATCATTTTAACGACTGTGTTACACCTTATTGGTATTACTTAAGCTTGATGATAAAGTCATGTTAATTAAATATTATGAAGAATAATTATTATTTTGAGCTTTGCTGTATTGATATATCAAACTCCATTACTATTCAATAATTTTAACTGTTATGATATATCTTATTCGTAATACTAAAACTTGATGATAAAGTCCTAATAATTAAATATTATGAAGTCGATAAGCAATAATATTATGAAGTTAAGAAGTCGATAGAATAATCATTTATTTCCTTTGTCGTTTGCACTGAATGAAATAAACTTGTACTACTTTCACAATGAGCACTTATGTACAAAGGCCAACTTAATCATAAAGATAATGAGTAATCAACTGTTTGTGAACTTCTTGTGAAGTTCTATACTTTATTATCGATGATAGTTAATTTTACATTGTATAATCATTTATAATAATATACTACAATGATGTGAAACTGATAGTTAAGGGTTGACATCACTATGAGTAATATAAAAACATTATTTCATTAACTTATTACAAGAGAAAATGTATTAAACCTGATGTATTGAGATTCAAAACTCTAATTATGTTATTAATATGGGTATTTAAACAGTTTGTATTCATTACCTTTTATTGTCAGAATTGATCTGCAAATTATTTTATTTAAGCTATTATTATTATCTCTTATCGATCGTTCTATACTTTATTATCGATATAGTTCATTTTATATTGTGTAATCATTTATAATAACCACTCACGTGCCCTGCGCAACTACGGTTGCATTTTGTCAAAACGCAAAGTGCTCTCGCAACACTAATTGCGAGTTGGGGTACCAACGGTTTTTAAATGATATCTATGTGCAACGTGTGAAGAGCGCTTTTCTGTTGACTTAGTTAGGCAGAGGATTAATGTGGCAACATTAAAAAAAATAAAAACCGGAGTCTGTGGAACATTTTTACAAACTTGAGATTATTGTTTTGGTGACTGTCAAAGTTCGGTATGTCAGCGAGGGAGCTAGTCATTAAAAAAATGCCGTCAGTACTCAATTTCGCATATTTTAATTAGCATTGTATATCAAATTATTCCTTGTTTACTGCTCCATACGATAAAGCATATATTTCAATACTAATTTAAATATAATGTGATAAATTCTTGCAACAAATTAAGTCTAGTGATGAAAATTTTGCGTGTTTGATTTTGAATCGTACATTTATTATACGATTACGCCATATTTCTGTCTAGGCTATTAGAATAAGTTAGTTTGTCTATTAACCTAAGCGTAAATCCTCTTTAAATGAGTAATTATGTATGTTTTGAACAGGATTAGGTGAAATAAACTTGTGATGTCTGTAAGTACAACTGTACGCAACAGTAGTTGCTCGAAGCATTTTAACAGATCCTCACAGGGTCCGCGTTTTATGTCATAAGGCATGGTGCACACAGGGTTTTGGTTGCAGATTGATTTAATTTAGCTTAGTCAATTTTGAGTGTTTTTATTTTCATTTGTAGAGGCTATCTTGAGACTCATTTTTTGATAATTTTTAGTTTTTTTTAATAATCGGCGAAGGATGTTGTATCTTCTATCTTTAAGTATATAAAAGAAGAAACTGACTGACATATCAACGCACAGCCCAAACCGCTGGTTCTAGAGATTCCAAATTTTGCACGTAGGTTCCTTATAAGGTCTAGGGGTGCACTAAGAAAGGATTTTTCAAAATTAACCCCCTAAGGGGATGAAATGGCGGTTCAAAGTTTGTATGGCGAAACAAGATTAGTTAGACTATTTTATTTGATACTTCACAGGAGTATTTCTAACGATAAATGAGTAAATAGGACGTAGTTTAGGGAAAAGGATCCAGTCCACAAAAATCTGCCAATAAAATGTATCTTTATGTCAATACCGTAAGCCATTCATTTCAATGACAAATTTTTGAGGATGGATCCTTTTCGCTAAACTACGTCCAATACGTGTTTCAGGTTTCTTGAAAATTCAACCCCTAAAAGAGGGGAAGGTGGTCACAAAGTCTGAAAATCAACATGGGTATTGTTTTTATGGTTTATCGGGTCGTTGATTACGAAAACAAACGATTTTAAAATCCGACGTAGCGAACGTGAAATACCATCCGCCATGTTGAGGTGCGATGGGGTTGAAATGTCTAAATATCAATATGGGTGTCGATTTTATGGTATTGTGGGATGTTAATTACGAAAATTGCATCGATTTTGAAATTTAATATTGTGGACATGAAAATTCTTGAAAGTATTTGTACGAAATTGCAATCTAATAACATTAGGTAGCTTTCATCCAGAAAATCAACCCTTAAGGGGGTGAAAAGTGGGTTGGAAGTTTTTATGGCAATTTTTTAACAGGTGAACCTATTTAGATGAAACCTGGTATACAGATAGTTTGAGTCCCGGGAAGGAACATAAAATTGTTTATATCGCGAAAATCAACCCTTAAGGAGTGAGATGGGGGTTAGAGGTTTGTATGGAGAATTTTTAACCGCGAACCGATTTAGATAAAATTTGGTATGGAGCTTGAGTCCCGAGAAACAATATAGAAACGTTTTTATTCCGAAAATCAATCCTAGAGGGGTATAAAAGGGGTTGATAGTTTGTATGGCGAATTATTAACCGCTGAGAAGACGATTGAGATGAAACTTGGTACATAGATTTAATATTAGAATTTAATATTATAAATGCGAAAGTATGCCTGTCTAACTGTCTGTTACCTTTTCGCACTTAAGCTGCTGGACCGATTAAGATGAAACTTGGTAAAGAGATAGTTTGAATCCCGGGAAATGACATAATAATAATAATAAATAATAATAAATACTCTTTATTGCACACCTCATACAGTTACAAGCACAAATTTTACAATTAGATACATTTAGGTAGAGGTAACAACAGGCGGTCTTATCGCTAATGAGCGATTTCTTCCAGACAACACACATAGACATAGTGTAGGTTTCATCCCGAATATCAACCCATAAGGTGGTTGGAAGTTTGTATGGGAAATTTTTAACCGCAAATCAATTTAGATAAAAGTTGTGGATATAGTTTAAGTCCCGAGAAACAATATAGGGTAGTTTTTATTCCAAAAATCAACCCTACAGGGGTAGAAAAGGGGTTGCTTGTTTGTATGGCGAATTATTAACCGCTGAACAGACGATGGAGATAAAACTTGCTACATAGGTAGTTTGAGTCCCGGGAAACAATATAGGATAGGTTTTATACCGAAAATACCGCTTTAGGGGGTGAAACTGTGGGTTGAAAATTTGTATGCGGAATTAATAACCGCTGAGCCTATTTAGAAGATTTGGTATGGAGATAGTTTGAATTCTGGGGAACGATATATAACAGTTATTATCCCTGAAGTCATTGCTTAAGCGGGTAAAAAGGAGGCTGTTTTCTAATTCCACGCAGACGAAGTTGCGGGGAAAAGCTTCTATTTAAGAGTAGAAATCTGCATTAATCATAATCTCTTCGTAGTATATAGTAAGTCGTTGCTGGTATAACAATTCAACAATTATTGCAATCATTTATTTAAGAAAAAAAAATAAGGGAACCACCTTCACCAAAACATGATATACCGAGACCTACAGAGTGTAACAAATACTTTTCCGAAAACCGCATATAAATCGGTTCAGCAAGGTACATACAAACGTACAAGTCTAACTGAGAACCTCCTTTTATAGTAATTTTAGTACGCGGGCGAAGCCGCGTGAAAAAGCTCGTTATTAATATAAATGGTTCAAATTCACGGTGATGCTGATAGTACAATATATAATATGTATAAGAATAAAATTTTATATGCATAGCTTATTTTTAACGGAAATTTTCATGTTACGTAATATTTTTTGAACAACATAATCTTGTAGGTACGTAAAAAAAACCATTAGCTTACTTGTGAATTGTAACTCCGTTCAAAATTATTCAAATCGGGCAGTTAATTCTGGTTTCAGTAATTTACGAGTAGATATGCTAAAATCTGCCCGTACCTACTATAACATACTATGTTAGTCTTTTGTGTGTAGTTTTTGTTAACATACTATGTTAGTGATATAGATCACGACAACCACTGTTATTAAAATATAATTTATTAATTCAGGAATATCAAGTCTGCGGTTCTGCGTGAGTGAGCCGCTGCGCATAATATTTAATTTCGTATTAGCATTTTATACTTAAGTTATAATTATTCATAACTAGCTGACCCGGCGAACTTCGTACCATCAACAATTTTTTTTTAATTTCTCCAATATTTTAATAGCTATTCTGCTTTCGAGGCGAAGATAAATCCAACAAATTAATCATCATTAAAATCGGTCCAGCCGTTCTTGACTTGTAATAGTGTAACCGACACGACTTTGTTTTATATATAAAGATTGATACAATAAAATGTAAATAATATATTATTTCAATGTTGAAGATGTGATTTCGTTGCTTGTGTATCCCGTCCTTATACCGCCGCCATCTTGAATGATGGCCGCGCGAGGCCCGCCCGGTGACATCTAGTATGACTTTTGACACTCTGCACGTGGGTTTGTTTACTTTTGTAATGAAAAAAAATCCTACATATTGAGTTGGTAATCGTCCTGATATGTATTTATTTGTAAAGTGTGACATGTGAGTGTATTTATGTTAAGTGTATATGTGGTTTGAAGTGGTGGGAATTGTCGGTAATCGGACGTCAAAAAAGGCACTCGTCACGGTAGGTATATAGGCCTATTTTTTGTTATTGATAATTTGTGACAGAAATTGCTGCGAGTTTGACAAAACTGGCACATGTTATTTAAAGATTAATAGTATCTTTATCTACGTATGACAATATTTTTGTCCTAATTTGCGTAAATTATTCGTAAAAAAATCATAAACAAACCACGCGGTTTGGCGGTCAATTGCGAAACTATCATTTTAGAAATTGCAAATGAATCAAGTTTTATGCAAAATATTTCCCCGCGATCGTATACTTTATTTGGTATCAATCGAAGCGTAAACTATTGAAGTTTCAAATAAACATAAAAAATACATATGTTATCGATTTAGATTTTTTTTAATAAATATATTTCTGCCAAAAGTCCCCATTCGAAACTGTATGTCAAGTTTGTGATTTTTTTTAAATAATTTTTACTACTATGACCTATTTAATTATTTATATAAACAATTTATCCGTTTCATTAGCTTTAAAACGTAAAAAGAATCATTACAAAAAGTTCAGTAAAAGCCAAGCAATCGATTTATTAACAAAACATGACACGGTGCCGCTGGCGCGCGGTAAATCTTGGGCACTTCACAGCACCTTTTTTTGATTCGCGGGCACTCAAGTGGATAATATACTACAATGATGTGAAAATGATTGTCAAAGGTGGACATGAACATGAGTAATATAAAAACATTATTTCATTAAATTATTACAAGAGAAAATGTATTAAATCCGATGTGTTAAGATGTAAAACTCTAATTATGTTATAATATGGGTATTTAAACAGTTTGAATTCATTACCTTTTTATTGTCAGAATTGATCTGTAAATTATTTTATTTGAGCTATTATTTCATTAAGTTTTGGCGAAGGGTCTCGCCTCGAATAGGATGGCCGAGCTGTAAGCATTATTATTGATAAATACATTAACTTGTAAGGATAACTACTTTTTATTTAGCATCATCTTAAAAGACTGTCAATTGACTATTCCTTGTTGCTCGTTCCCGCCATTTTGATGTTATAAAATTACGGGTATATAGCTGCGGCCGCCATTCGGATCTTGACCAGATTGTTGTAAAGACTTCTTGAAAATATTATTGTCACATAGTGTAATTTATTCACATTTAAACCTTGTAACAAACGAATACAAGTGTAAATACTGGTAAAGTACTGGTTTATTTTATAATCCTAGTCATATCCCCTTACATTAGTGAAGTCGGTTCTTTTTTGTTTATTTGTTTAGAATTATTGTTTACATAGTGATTAAGTTTGATACATTTATATACAGCAGCAAAGATCAAATCAGTAGTTAATTTGTAAGCGCAATTATTGTTTACGTTTTGAATAAAATATTATCAGACTCTTTAATGCATTTGAAAATTCAAATTCTAAGGAAACTTTATAACATAAAATACATACAAATAACATAATACTTATCACTTTCACATGAATATCGCACAACACCACATGTATAACCACATGATTGATTCAGACCAATTTTATTAACACTCAGCCGCGAAAGCTGAAGACGCCAGTTCAAATCTGGCCTCGGACACCGGAGGGTTTGGTCACTTTTTCTGAAGTATATGACATCTATTTTCAATTTATATATAGTAGTGTAACTACTTAAAAATTGCAAATCAAAAAATATCGAACAAAATAATTTGATTTGCTTTAAGATTCACTCACAACGTAGTTGAATACATAACGACAGCGGAGAGCCGTGCAGAGTGGCGTAGCGTTCTGAACCACACCACTACACATGCCGTGACGGCCATTATCATTCTTTCGAGAGCGTAGCGTCAGACAAGATGTAGGTGAAGATGATGCCTTTCTTGAGGAAGAAGAATATCATAACCCTAGCCATCTCACTTTGGCGCTCCTGGGTCGGAAGTGTTCTACACCCCGACCCTCTCACCTGGGCACTCCTGGGTGGTAAAGAAATACCAAACCCTGGCCCTTTCACCTGGACGCTCCTGGGTCATCAGTCTGAAACTTGTAACACTTTCTTTAGAAACGTGAATAATTTAGTCTTGTTATTTTCAACATATACACAATCCAACATGTGTGATTACCTAAATATTATAATGACAATTATGTAATTGTTTATTTACGTTTTAAAAGTATAAGTTTAAGAATTAAATATTATTACCTATTCATTAAGTATTGCAAGAAATAAATGATTATGATTATGAAGTAAGTAACTTTTGTTCGATTAACGTTTGCTAATATATAACTTGACGCGTTAAGAAAAGAGTAACATTTTGGATTAAAATATATTTTTTTCCAAGCGCGGAGTTGTTTTAATTTATTTTAATTTGGTTTCATTTATTTTAAGTTGAACTTCGAAGTGTTCTACTGTGGTTAGTTATCTAATAAGTATAGTGATATACGTTTTAATGTTATCTACCATTAATTTGAACTTCGAAGTGTTCCTGGAATGTGGTTAGTTAGTATAGTGATATACGTTTTAATGTTATCTACCGATAATTGTCTAAAAGTACAATAAGGCAATGTTAATGTAACGCAAACTTATTTTTTTGTAAGTATATTATTGACTTTGATTTTTTAAAACATATAGGCATCAGCCGCGCTAAGATATATTTTTTTTATACAAGTTTATTAATCATAATTTAATTATCATATTTGTTTCATGTTTCAATTAATTAATTAATATGATCTTGTATTGCTGGATTCGTAACATTATCCAATGTGATAATAAATCAGTCTTAGTGGTCTGGTACTATGAACTTTGATATATTTTCAATTAATTAATTAAATTGATCTCGTATTGCTGGATTCCAAACATTATCTAATGTGATAATAAATCAGTCTTAGTGGTCTGGTAATATGAACTTAGATATATATGTGAAATACTTATATTATAATAATAAATAACCTGTTTAGTAGCGATGAAAGCAAGCTAAACATATTGTCGTCATTATCCTATTTTTACTGGAATAATCAGGGCCTTAACGAATGAATCGAAAAATAAAATAATCACTGAACTAGTTTCACCAATAATTAACTAATGTAAATAAGCAGTACTAAGTATGTGGTTTTGCAAAGTTTTTACTATGCAAGTTCCTTACGAACCTCAATTTGCACTCTGCAGTAGTCGCAGAAAGTTAAAACTGGATACATGAATTTAACAAACCTAATTTTGCCCTTTTGTCACTGACCTCAGGAGGACATAACATGATAACGAATAATATTAACTATAATGTTTAATTCCTTTATTTATTTCTCTTATGTTTATTATTGTTACTATATTATTTTAACTAACTGTACGGATAATATTAAATATGATGTTTAATTCCTTTTATCTACACTCATACTGTAAGTACTCTAAAATGCGTTCAAAAACCGTAGACAATGACAAGCATTACAACAAACGATTTAACTATGATAAGTTTCTTATCTGCGGCAGTAACGTAATTTTAACTTTGCATGCTCAAATATTGTTAAACACTGAGTTTCAAATTTGGAACATCGAATTTGATAACATAATGTTACCGCCATGGCCAACTCGATTGGTCCCGCGCGAGCCCCGACACAATCGAGTTGGCCACGCCGACACAATCGAGATGGCCGCGGCGGTGCAATGGCGGCCATTCTATGATTTCCGAATACGGCATTTATAATAAATAATATGAGTGTAGATAAAGCAGTGTATGCAACTGTACGTAATTAGGCCTTAAAACACTCGTGTGATCTTATTATGAAATTCACCTGCGGCTCATTTCATAAAACCACACTCATGTTTTAAGGACCCTTATTACGTAACAGTTACATAAACTACTATAATTTCTCTTCTTATGTTTATTATAGTTACTATATTCTTTTAACTAACTAAATTCAAAAAGATTCCTAAAATGTACTTTTCCGAGATGCATTCACCCATTTAGTAAAAGGGATTTGCCTGTTACCCAGCTTTCATGTTAAATGTCGTCAAAGTTTACTATTAGGTTAAATGTAGGTAGATAATTCATAGAAATAGGTATTGCACTTCATTAAATTAAAATTCTCAAACTGCATAAACGATTAAATTAACGTCTGATATTTGTTAGGCATACATACAAAATATTACAATGATAATTGATGAGCTTTAATAATAAAATAGTAAATGTAATCAGAGACCATTGAAACCAGTTTTTTTTGACGTCTTATTTGATTTGATTATCTGTGATTTATTTCATTTGAGTTGTCCATAAACATTACTGCAGATAAAAGTATTGGCGTTTTACGTACACGTACAAGAGCCAAGCTCTTAAATATATGATGATGTATATCGTACATTTTCATAATCGCATGATATTCAATGATATTCAAAGTGTATTGATTACTTTCCCTAAAAGTGATAAAAATATTGCTAGGTATATTACGGTAAAACTGAATGAGAGTTTCGCACATTATTCACGTGCGTTGCGCAGGTACTTGATATATTTAAGTAGGTTTGATTCAAAGTACCGCACGTTCATCCACGTGCGTTTCATAGGTACTAGATTATTAAGGTAGGTTTGAATAAAAGTCCCGCACGTTCATCCACGTGCTTCACATAAGTAGGTTATATAGGTAAATAGATCTATTTAGGTAGGCCTGAAATAAAAGGTCTGACATGTTCGTTCACGTTTGTTGCATTAACCCCACCATATGTGTGGTCCACTTCATACGTGTCACCTCAAACATTTGGCTTTACATAAGAATCATATAAGTTTTTATTCTGCATTTGACTCTACATGTCATTTTTCCTCTCTACACGTTGAGTCTACATCGACTCCAAATGTGACTTTATATTTCGACACTATACGTGACTTTATATTTCGACACTATACGTGACTACTGATCGACTCTACATATCGAGTACATATCGACTCTACATATCGACTCTACATATCGACTCTACATATCGACTCTACATATCGAGTACATATCGACTCTACATATCGACTCTACATATCGACTCTACATATCGACTCTACATATCGACTCTACATATCGACTCTACATATCGACTCTACATATCGACTCTACATATCGACTCTACATATCGACTCTACATATCGACTCTACATATCGACTCTACATATCGACTCTACATATGGACTCTACATATCGACTCTACATATCGACTCTACATATCGACTCTACATATCGACTCTACATATCGACTCTACATATCGACTCTACATATCGACTCTACATATCGACTCTACATATCGACTCTGCATATCGACTCTGCATATCGACTCTGCATATCGACTCTGCATATCGACTCTGCATATCGACTCTGCATATCGGCTCTGCATATCGACTCTGCATATCGACTCTACATATCGACTCTACATATCGACTCTACATATCGAAACACAATCAAAACGTATTGTGAATTCAAGTACTCGTGGTCTCTATGTGATAAATACAGGTATTGTTTGAATTAACGTTTAAATTAATTATCAAAAATAAATGTTATAAAGATTATACTCCACATACTAGTTATTATATTCAGGCAACTTCAGTTTTATTTATTCGCGTTTGACTATCATTGGCATTTATTCGCGTTTTGACTATCATTGGCGTATTCTTATCACTCTATGATTAAATAATAACTCTCCTTTCTTTTGAGAGATGTGTAAAAAGGAAATGATTCAGTTCGTAAATTTCTAAGCAATACTTTGCTCATTAGTCATTAGTGATTATATGATTTGAATAGATCGTCAAATCATCATGTCACGTCGATTTTCCATCAACTTCCTCTGTAATTAAAATCGGTAATATCCTTTACTATCTAATCAATTGCCATCTAAACCGTTATCAGGCAAAAATAGAGATCAATTGACATTATAAGTGATTATATTGTTTATGATCATATACCTCGATAAAACAGAATACAGACATGGGATTATATGCGTGGTAATATGCCGACGACATACACGAGATTAACAAATCTCGACTAGGCTCTTGTTCTTATTTTGTATATAAACAGACATGCGAATAGTCAATGTACCCATTTAACTTAACTATTGTGATTTAATCATTAACTTTATTTATTGGGTTGAATACAATAAGGAAGTAAAGAACTCAAAAATACTTCGGTCAGTTACCACACCGATACTAATATAAGTATAAAAGGTAATTACTATGAACTTTATAGTACAGTTTATTAAGAAATAGAAATAGAAATACATTTATTTGCTAGAATGCAGGTAATAAAAATATTATAATAATGTCAGTAAGTTCCGTATACATTCAGCCACCTAGTGGCATGCAAAAAATAATAAAATTATTCTATATATTTTCAAAAAAAATGCTAGTAGCAGTCAATTATATAATAATAATTCTAATTCTAAGTGTGCGTCATTAAAAACAAAAATATTAACTAACAAATTAAATTAAGTTATAATCTTAGCATGCTATGTCATAATATTTCCTTAGCCTAAAGCGCAGGTACACATATGGTATTTGATTCAATTAAAATTTAAAGACAATAATGTACAATTAGTGATTTACTACAATGTCAGTAGGAGCGATGACTAGATGCGATGATTGATTTTAATTATGATTACATTCGAAATGTTCATCGACTTTATAATATTGCTTGTTAATACACCAATTTAGTAATTTAAACTTAAATTCGGGAAAATCAAGTGTCTTGATAGCCTCTGGCAGGTGATTAAATACCTTAACTGCCATATAAAGTATACTATTTCGGTAGTGTTGAGAGTCACAATCCGGAAATTTTAGATTGAACCCACTTCGGCCAGAGGCTTGCCTAGGATTTCGCTTCGCAATGCTGAACTTGTCAATATTTCTTTTTGTATACATGCAAGTCTCATACACATAGAGAGAAGGCAAGGTGAGGACTCTGTGCTTACGGAATAGAGGTCTGCAGGGAGCAATGATATGAGCACCGCATACTGCTCTTATGCACTTTTTCTGTAGCAGAAACACTTTCTTCAAAGAACTCGCGTATCCCCATAAAATTATCCCGTACCGTAGATTAGACATAACGTGTCCGTGAAATGCTAGGAGAGCAGCCTGTTCCGATGCTACATGGTGCAGTCTCCCTAGGGCATAAACAAACCGGCTTAGCTTCTGAACAAGGTGATCCGTGTGTACTTTCCAACTACTGTGACAGTCAAGCATGACGCCTAAGAATCGGGTGGATTTGACGCTTTCTATTTTACAACCATTATAAGAAATTTTAAGGTTTGTTGGTTGACCTTGAGGGGCATAAAATTCTATGAAAGTAGTTTTTGCTAAGTTGACTTTTAATTTGTTATTTTCTATTTAAGGTGAAATATGTTTGGTATATGACTTGTACTTAGCCAAAGCTATACAGGCCATTTTCAATTATTGTAAATTATACTTTCTTTTCTTTACACACTTTATTTAATCACCTTGGTTCATACCTTTGAAATTGATTTATACTAAATCAGAGTTAATACCAGTCTTAAGCTGTTACTTAGCTGTGGCGTGAACGATCACGTTAACTTGAAAACTTTACACTTTTATGTATATCCAATCGCACTTGGTATTAATTGACATTTAGCCATAATTATTTTTAACGACAATAATGGTTCACGAGAAGTAATAGTTATTATAAACATTTTAATAATATGAAGTGATAAATAAGCGTGAACCACTTAGAGACATTATATGTACATACTACAGGCGTTAAGGAGTTTCTAATAAATTATTGTTTCATTTTAATCATATTCATAAAGCATATTAATTTCATTACTGAATATTCCGTTGTCGAAACAATATTATATTTGTTTGTGGTAATAATGGAAAAGGAATGTAAATTACCTTTTCCTAAGATTTATTATTATTTTCAACTTGTGTACAAATTTACTTATTAGAAAGAGATACAAAGTATCTTGAATGCAGCCTGCTTATAATAATACCAACGTTATTTTATTCAAAATTTAAGCGAATATCAAACTATACTTATTGAATTGAAGGTTAGGTCATAATTTGTTGGTTGATTTTAAATAACAGAACATATTTTTATGGATTGTGAAGTTATCTTCATTAGGAATGATGACAAAAATATCTGACTTACTAATCTCTCTGATAATTAATTATATTGATTATATAACAACATAACAACCATCTCCATCTAACATGTGCATATCCAAAAGAGCAACCTTTGGCAAAATGTCCATGTAAGACTAACCATATAAACCTCCGGACTTACTCCGTTACGGAAAATACAGTTTACCTTTAATTATCAATAAACATACCATCCAACATGTGCATATCCAAAAGAGTAACCTTTGGCAAAATGACCATGTTAAACTAACCATATAAACCTCCGGACTTACTCCGTTACGGAAAATATAGTTTCACCAATCAATCTAATTTATTATTAAAAAAAAATGAAAACCTTACGTTTTTGTGCGGCGTGGCAAAAATCCTGTCGATTTTTGTTAGATCCCACTGCTGATATGTAAGGGGATATGACTAGGATTATAAAATAAACCAGTACTTTACCAGTATTTACACTTGTATTCGTCTGTTACAAGGTTTAAATGTGAATAAATTACACTATGTGACAATAATATTTTCAAGAAGTCTTTACAACAATCTGGTCAAGATCCGAATGGCGGCCGCAGCTATATACCCGTCATTTTATAACATCAAAATGGCGGGAACGAGCAACAAGGAATAGTCAATTGACAGTCTTTTAAGATGATGCTAAATAAAAAGTAGTTATCCTTACAAGTTAATGTATTTATCAATAATAATGCTTACACTAAGCATCCACCTTTCCAACACCAAATGCTCGATCTGCTGTAAAAAATACTCAAATCACCATACGTGTGCCTATAATAGTTGAAGAGTTCCCTCGATTTCTCCAGGATCCCATCATCAGATCCTGACATGGTTACAATGGGACCAACTGTGAAGTATACGCTTTCAAACGAAAAAGAATTTTCCAAATCGGTCCAGCCGTCTTCGAATAATCGGTGAACATACATAAAAAAAAATATAGCAAAAACAAAGATCCCGACGAATTGATAACCTCCTTCTTCGAAATCTTGAAGTCGGTTGAAAAAGAACCGACTTCACTTAGCCTCCACCTTTCCAAAAGCAAATGCTCGAGCTGCTGTAAAAAATACTCAAATCACTATAGGTGTGCCTACAATAGTTGAAGAGTTCCCTCGATTTCTCCAGGATCCCATCATCAGATCCTGACCTGGTTACAATGGGACCAACTGTGAAGTATACTCTTTCAAACAAAAAAAAAATTTTCCAAATCGGTCCAGCCGTCTGCGATTAATCGGTGAACATACATAAAAAAAATGAAAAAATAGCAAAAACAAAGATCCCGACGAATGAGGGTGAAGGCGATTGAGATTTCCACTAGATGGCAGCACCGTGACGACAGGTCTTTTTGGCAGTAGCTGTCAAAATCCACCAATCAAAAAATATATGGTTAAACATGATTGGTGGATTGTGACAGCTAGACCTGTCGCCACGGTGCTGCCATCTAGTGAAAAACTCGATCGCGGAAACCATAATTGATAACATCCTCCTTCGAAATCTTGAAGTCGGTTGAAAACAAAGATCCCGACGAATTGATAACCTCCTCCTTCGAAATCTTGAAGTTGGTTGAAAATTATTTTATAGTCCAAAAATTGCAGTTATACAAACTGACAATTTAAATTTTCGCGCCGAAACGGATTTATAGCCACCGAGTAAATAATAGTACTATACAGAGGTCCGTCTTTGACGTTACGAATCATGTTGTCCCTTCTTAACGCATAACAAGTTCTCTTTTTCACTTAGGCTGCGTTAAGAAGGGACAACATGATTCCTAATTCGTAACGTCAAAGAGGGACTTCTATGGTGTCACCCAGAGAAATGGGATTAGCGACAAGCGCCATTTTATATCTATGTCCAGAGAAATGGGATGACAAGCGCCATTTTATATCTATGGTGTCACCAGACGCTTATTGATGGACTAGCTGTGCCCGCGGCTCCGCCCGCGTGGAATTCGGTCTGTGTAAGTGGCTAATTTGCCCCTAATTTCTCTCCCGCTACCCTGGAGGCGGAACTTGAAGTAAAGTTGACAGATGGATACGCTAGAGGACAGTTGTCCTGATAAAATATTTTACAATTACCACTAAATGAAACTATACTCAAAAATCAATACTTTTTTTTGGCTTGATTTAAACGACATAGAGTAGTAGGTGTATATCGGATACAGTACCACTTTTCCAAATCGATCCTCCCGTCAAATCAGTCTAAGCATGAAAGGTAAGAACAGGTGCGGTTGAAATTGGGGGGGGGGATTTGTATGCAGAAATGATTTTTTGAGGGGGTCAGTAACGTTTTTTTCTATTTGAGGTGTACTTGGGGGGGGGGGGGGTGACCCATGCAAATTACCCCCCTTTTAAACGTTTAATTTTTATAGGCTACGTGCTAACCTGGCCGGGGATTTTCTTGAATTGGAATTAGTAATCTTTAAGGGGTGATTTCTGGGATAACAATGCAAAAAAAACCGGCCAAGAGCATGTCGGGCGATGCTCAGTGTAGAGTTTCGTAGTTGCCGCCCTGTTTGGACCCACGGTTCAAAAGTTAGATGGAAGAGACGCCCTTTTTTGAACTTTCAAATCTAATATTTACGAAACTATCAGTTTCATCCAAAAAATGTATTAAAAGACCTCTATTCTTTTTGAAAGACCTATTCAATAATACCCAACACGATAGAGTTGGAGCGAAAAAAAAATCACCCCATTTTATGTGTACCCTAATAGAAGCATACACTGCTTTATCTACACACATATAAAAAAAATCCTAAGTGACGTGTTCGGAAACCATTAGAATGACCGCCATGACCAACCTTATTGTGCCGGCGGTCGGAGAGGAGGGCGAATTTTCATAACGTTACCGTAGGTAATGAATTTTCATACGTTTTTACCACACTGTCACAGATAATATACTGATGTTACGTTACTGATTGCATTAATGGTGGTAATTACATACGGTTTCTGAACGCGGAATAGAGGGTTTATGTTATTGTTGTAGATCAAGATATTTATTCTTCAATGTAAGCAAATTACAATGCACTAATGAACGTCAGAGAAAAAAAAATACCTGAGTGCGTTTCGGTTGGAACGAAGTTGTTATTTAATTTTATTTCATTTTTGACTTTTTCCTAATTTTTGTAGTTTTTATTTTTTTTTGTATTTTTTTTAATTGAAATTTTTGAAATTTTTGATATTTTTGAAATTTTTGAAATTTTTGAAATTTTCGAAATTTTTGAAATTTTTGAAATTTTCGAAATTTTCGAAATTTTCGAAATTTTTGAAATTTTGGAATTTTTTTGATTGTTTTGAAATTTTGACAATTTTGACATTTTTTACATTTTCGACATTTTTTACTTTCAGGTTCTCGACTTTTTTTACTTTTTTCACTTTGTCACTTCTCACTGTCAGTATACACTCATTCTCACATCTCTATACAAAATTTCATTAAAATCCTTTCAGCTGTTTTCACGTGATGCGCGGTCAAATAAACAGACAAACAGATAAACAGACAAAAATTCTAAAAATTGTTGGAATGTGTTCTGTTATCGAAGTATCCCCAGCCAACTTTTTTTCGAATATATTCCATGTAAAGACTTTCGACCCTCTTCAGCTTTATTATATGTATAAGATAGATTTTTGGACCTAAGATTCTAAAGTAAAATGGAGGGGCGGGGGGGGGCTTTTTTGAAGATGAAACTATCCTTTGTCCTTTCTCGAGACCCATACTATCTCTATACCAATCATCATCAAAATCAGTTCAGCGGTAAAAAATTCCTCATACCAACTCCAACCCCCTTTTCACCCCCACAAGGGTTTGAAAACTATCCTATGACGTTTCTCGAGACTTATTCGTAATACTAAAACTTGATGATAAAGTCCTAATAATTAAATATTATGAAGTCGATAAGCAATAATATTATGAAGTTAAGAAGTCGATAGAATAATCATTTATTTCCTTTGTCGTTTGCACTGAATGAAATAAACTTGTACTACTTTCACAATGAGCACTTATGTACAAAGGCCAACTTAATCATAAAGATAATGAGTAATCAACTGTTTGTGAACTTCTTGTGAAGTTCTATACTTTATTATCGATGATAGTTAATTTTACATTGTATAATCATTTATAATAATATACTACAATGATGTGAAACTGATAGTTAAGGGTTGACATCACTATGAGTAATATAAAAACATTATTTCATTAACTTATTACAAGAGAAAATGTATTAAACCTGATGTATTGAGATTCAAAACTCTAATTATGTTAATAATATGGGTATTTAAACAGTTTGTATTCATTACCTTTTATTGTCAGAATTGATCTGCAAATTATTTTATTTAAGCTATTATTATTATCTCTTATCGATCGTTCTATACTTTATTATCGATATAGTTCATTTTATATTGTGTAATCATTTATAATAATATACTACAATGATGTGAAAATGATTGTCAAAGGTGGACATGAACATGAGTAATATAAAAACATTATTTCATTAACTTATTACAAGAGAAAATGTATTAAACCTGATGTATTGAGATTCAAAACTCTAATTATGTTATTAATATGGGTATTTAAACAGTTTGTATTCATTACCTTTTATTGTCAGAATTGATCTGCAAATTATTTTATTTAAGCTATTATTATTATCTCTTATCGATCGTTCTATACTTTATTATCGATATAGTTCATTTTATATTGTGTAATCATTTATAATAATATACTACAATGATGTGAAAATGATTGTCAAAGGTGGACATGAACATGAGTAATATAAAAACATTATTTCATTAAATTATTACAAGAGAAAATGTATTAAATCCGATGTGTTAAGATGTAAAACTCTAATTATGTTATAATATGGGTATTTAAACAGTTTGAATTCATTACCTTTTTATTGTCAGAATTGATCTGTAAATTATTTTATTTGAGCTATTATTTCATTAAGTTTTGGCGAAGGGTCTCGCCTCGAATAGGATGGCCGAGCTGTAAGCATTATTATTGATAAATACATTAACTTGTAAGGATAACTACTTTTTATTTAGCATCATCTTAAAAGACTGTCAATTGACTATTCCTTGTTGCTCGTTCCCGCCATTTTGATGTTATAAAATGACGGGTATATAGCTGCGGCCGCCATTCGGATCTTGACCAGATTGTTGTAAAGACTTCTTGAAAATATTATTGTCACATAGTGTAATTTATTCACATTTAAACCTTGTAACAAACGAATACAAGTGTAAATACTGGTAAAGTACTGGTTTATTTTATAATCCTAGTCATATCCCCTTACATTAGTGAAGTCGGTTCTTTTTTAACCGACTTCAAGATTTGAAAAGAGGAGGTTCTCAATTCGGCGTGTATGTTTTTTTATTTTTTTTTTATTTTTTATGTTTGTTACTCCATAACTCCGTCATGTCTGAACCGATTTTGAAAATTCTTTTTTTGATTGTAAGTATATATATACAGATTGGTCCCGTTTTTGTCAAAACGCAGTTCTGATGATGATATCCATGAGGAATCGAGGGAACTCCTCAAATCTTAAAGGCATACATATAGTGATTTTTATATTTTTATCAACAAAACCATCATTTTCATTCAAAACAGTGACATTGGATGAAGTAGAACTGCTGATGATGATCAGAACGGAACTCTTCAACGACGCATAGTTCACGTTTGGCGATTCGTCCTCTTCGCTGTGTTTGTTTAGCAAGTTTAATTGTCAGAACAAATGTTCGTCCAGCTCAAGTTCTGATGATGGGATCCATGAAGAATCGAGGGAACTCCTCAAATCTTAAGGGCTTACACATAGTGACTTTTGTATTTTTATCAACAAATCAAGCATTTTCATTCAAAAGAGTGACATTTGATGAAGTGGAACTGCTGATGATGAACAGAACGGAACTCTTCAACGACGCATAGTTCATGTTTGGCGATTCTTCCTCTTCGCTATGTTTGTTAAGCAAGTTAGATTGTCAGGACCAATTTTCGTCAAGCTCAAGTTCTGATGATGAGTTCCACGAGGAATCGAGGGAATTCCTCAAATCTTAAAGGCATACATAAAGTGACTTTTGTATTTTTATCAACAAATCAAGCATTTTCATTCAAAAGAGTGACATTTGATGAAGTGGAACTGTTGATGATAATCAGAACGGAACTCTTCAACGACGCATAGTTCACGTTTGGCGATTGGTCCTCTCCGCTGCGTTTTTTAAGCAAGTTATTTCATTGTATGGAATCTAAGTGCACCATCTATCTACAATAATCCTTCACCGGCTACCCCCATTGAAGTCGGTTTTTTTTTCTTAAAAATTATTGTTTATTTGTTTAGAATTATTGTTTACATTATTTTTGCTATAATTTTTATTTTTATGTATGTTCACCGATTATTCGAAGACGGCTGGACCGATTTGGAAAATTATTTTTTTGTTTGAAAGAGTATACTTCACAGTTGGTCCTATTGTAACCAGGTCAGGATCTGATGATGGGATCCTGGAGAAATCGAGGGAACTCTTCAACTATTATAGGCACATCTATAGTGATTAGAGTATTTTTTACAGCAGCTCGAGAATTTGCTGTTGGAAAGGTGGATGCTAAGTGAAGTCGGTTCTTTTTTGTTTAAAATTATTATTTTTAATTACACTCGTGGTCGATTCTACGTGCAATTATTTCAAATGAAAGCATACATGAAAATATTGCATCTTGCCTATTTTGATAAAATTTTAAAGTATTAACTACACATATTTAATATTTAATTTATAGCGTTCGATCTTTGCTCTTGTGCGCCACTGATGCGCTATTCTATCGTTAAATAAAATTGGAAATTGTTTGACTCATTTAGCGGCAAAGACAAATACATGTCAACTCGAAATAACAATAAAATTTTCATATATGTATTGTATAACTTTATTTCGGTTCATTATTATTTTATGAACATAATGCAAAACAAAATTAAAGCTAGGTGATAGGTAGTGCGAAATAAATCTTAAAGCAACTACCAAATAAAAAATAGTGTCTCAGTAAGATACGAGTTGGCGTCATTTGCATCGAGACGAAAGGTGAGTAGGTTTTTTTAACGAGACAAAAGTATGCTGACTGTATTTAGGTAAGTACCGTCAACCGTACCAAAACCCGGGAATGACATTTACCTCATAATTTCTTAAAGCTGCCCATCGCCATTACTAATTTATAGTTTTTACGATTAAAAAGAATAGAAGATTAATTGCTTTATGTAATGGATAAACTAAACAGGCATATGAAAGGCATGAAAGTGGTACTAAAGTAATATTTTTAATTGAACACAGTGAGCTCCCTGACATCGTAAAACACTTTGTATGGTAAGAGCTGTCAGATTACTGTATTCAATTAAAACCACTACTTCACATTGTCAAACAATAGTTAAAAGTTGGGCATCTTTTATTACAGTTTATGTGTCCTCTTTGATATAAAGATCCGTGGAAATTTCGCATAAATCGAGTTTTTATACGGCACTAAGGCGGCTTTCATATTGCTGCGGTTTCCGCATGAGGCGCCGGTGCGCGAGAGAGATAGCGCTCTACATGTGTATAGCGCTGTCACGCTTGCACACCGTCGCCGCATCCGGTTGCGGCGCCAGTGTGATAATCACCTTTAAGCAGGTTTACATTGATCCAGTAGCTGGATCCAGCGTAAAAACTTAGGCCAATAGGGACGAGTTGAAGGGTCCAAACCAGAGCCAGATTAGCCTAGGCAGAGTAGGCAACTGCCTAAGGGCCCCGCATCGGCTAGGGGCCCCGCGTGCATAGAAAAAAAAAAACAAATGTTGCATTGACTAAAAATTAAAATTGATTTTTTTTATATATCAGCTAGGGGCCCCAGGCATAACAATTCATTTGGTAAACGTTGGTATGTTAACTAAACGTTCTGCTATAAGTTGTTTGGGAAATTAAATTAGGCGAAATGATTTTAGACGAAATGGCAGTACACCATACTCATACCAAAGTATAGCTTTCTAGTACACTGATCACGATCACTGAGCTACGCCGCGTACAGACAGACGGACACGGCGAAACTATTAGGGCCTACGTTGACTACGAAAGCCAGAATAGTAAATGAACAACATTTTTTTTGTCATATATCTTTGCTAAAAAGGGGCCTCAAGAATTGCATTGCATAGAGGCCCTGAAATGGTTAATCCGGCCGAAATGGTGGAAACAATCACCTTTGGTAGTTAATTGGATTGTAATCCGGAACAGGGACAGGGACCTATTTTTGTTAGCGTTGCCTTCCATAATTTTTCATTGTTTTAAGCAAGGGCCTGACAGGCTTTGATAAAGAAAGATAGCTTTATTGCAATTCCTATAAGATATATTTACATTCTCAACTATTAATGTGTTATGAGTTTTGATAACATAATGTACACCTGCACGCTCCCGCGCGGCCGCCGACACAATCGAGTTGGCCATGGCGGTGCAATGGCGGCCATTCTATGGTTTCCGAATACGGCATTTAGAATAAATAATATGAGTGCAGATAAAGCAGTGTATGCAACTGTACGTAATTAGGCCTTAAAACACTCGTGTGATCTTATGATGAAACTCGCCTGCGGCTCGTTTCATAAAACCACACTCATGTTTTAAGGACCCCTATTACGTAACAGTTACATAAACTACTATTTTGACGCATATACAGTCAGCATCATATGCAGTCTAAGCGGGTGAGGTATTCAAAATGACCTTCACACGATCTTATTATCTTAGCAATAAAGTCGTGTCAAGCTCATTTTGAACACTTCACCCGCTTAACTACTTCTGCTGCTGACTGTACCTTTATGACATAAAAGTTTTAGTGGCAGGAATGAAAATGTCATAGGGACTTCCCAACGATATTAATTTATCGATAAATCGTTATGACAGTTATGATGTACATATAATTTGAATTTGCAAGTTGTATATATAATTATATAATAAACAGCGTGAACTTATTATAAATCGATTATTAAAATGGTTGTCATTCGTTTTGTTTTGTTAAAATGGTTGTCATTCGTTTTGTTTTGTTAAAATGATTTCTTGTTTTAACTTCAGTAATATTGCTTTGCTATTCTGCGGAATAGCAAAGCAATATTCTTGTAGTTAATAATATGGACTTCAGCAAAGTAACACCTTATTCCATAAATATATATATTTTTAAATTACTAATAAGTGTTAAAATATAGCATATTAAGTACCATTACATAACGGCGTTAGATAGTTATCAGCATTACAGGTTAATTTATACTTTACCCGGTGAACTTAGTATCTGCTATGAAATGTCGCTTCGAAAGATATCGATAAATTTATTATTGGAAGGAAGTTCCTAGTTAATTGACGTTTTTGCCACAAAAACTTCTATGTCTGATGATAATGATGCTCACCATATACTTACTTATTTATAAACCGGATTTGTTGTTGCCGCGTTAAATTTTCGTACAGGTCTCACGGAAATAAGATTAATGGTTGCAATTCTATACGAATCTGTATGTCACATAACGTCATTTATCATTAGTACCTCGGCATTAAGTGATGTTATGCATAATACCACAGACCAGAAAAATCATAATTACCTACATAAATATTAAGATGTAAGTGGGTACTAAGATTTAATTAAGTTAGCCATAATAGTAGTTTATGTAACTGTTACGTAATAAGGGTCTTTAAAACACGAGTGTGGTTTTATGAAACGAGCCGCAGGCGAGTTTCATAAGATCACACGAGTGTTTCAAGCCCTAATTACGTACAATTGCATACACTGCTTTATCTACACACATATTATACATCCTAAATGAAGTGTGCGGAAACCATTAGAATGACCGACATTGCACCGCCATGGCCGACTCGATTGTGCCGGCGGTCGCGCGGGCGCGTGCCGGCAGGCTGAGAGGAGGGCATATTACCGTAGGTAATGAATTTTCATACGTTTTAACCACACTGTCACTGATATTACGTTACTGGTTGCAGTAATGATGGTAATTACATGCGGTTTCCGAACGCGGAATAGAGTATTTATGATATTGGTGTAGATAAAAGTACTTATGTTACGGTTACTTACATTTTTCATTGAATAATGATCGTCGCAGCGTTTGCCTCGCCTATTCTGCCACGGTTCAATGGAGCCTGGCATCCGTTTGGCAACCTAATCCCAAGGATCCGCGTAGGCAGTAGTCTTCAAGAAAGCGGCTGCCACCTGACCTTCCAACCCAGAGGAAAAATAGTCCTTGTTGGATATAGGTCCGGTTTTTGTGTTTGACATTTTTTTACCGATAATGTCGTTGGAAGCTTTCTGTATGTAGCTATGAGTGCATTTAGCAGCATAAGCGTGAAGGGCAAAAAAACTTTTCGAAAAAAATTATATATGTCCGATACTTCTCTGATATGTATTCCTTATACGTTTCTCTTAGAGTATTTTTTATATACACGGTGGAGCCTGTAACTAAAGCAAAAAATTAAAATGTACATTCTTCTCCTCAAACTACGCAACGTTTGTTTGACGACTTTGAAAAAAAACTTGCGGTTTGAATTTTATTACATTTTAAAGTTAATTCGAACACGCAATGTACTATGAAATTGATTATGTCTGTAGAGTGACTAGACTGACAGGCGATGTCAATTAGACGGAGTTTTAAGTACATTGAAAATACTATTTACTTTGTTTGAAAAAATAACAATCTAAAAACTTTATGATTTTAAAAAGTTGCTACACAAAAGTTGTCTAGTTTGAGGACTAGAATCTACGTTTTAATTTTTTGCTTTAGTTACACGCCCCACCCTATATATTTGCCTTAAATTAGTTATAGATAGGTACATTAGCTACGTAATATTATTATAAATATAGCTCCCCTACATAATGCAAGTGTCCTCGCTACACGTAACGACATATGAAATATCATAACTTTGTTTAGATTGAATCTGATATCAGAGTAGGTATCTGAAAAATTCTTAGGTTTTTAGGGTTCCGTAGTCAACCCTTATAGTTTCGCCATGTCTGCCCGTCCGTCCGTCCGTCCGCGGATAATCTCAGTGACCGTTAGCACTAGAAAGCTGAAATTTGGTACTAATATGTATATCAATCACGCCTACAAAGTGGTAAAATAAAAAGTGGAAAAACATGTTTTATTAGGGTACCTCCCCTATACGTAAAGTGGGGAGTGATTTTTTTTTCGTTTCAACCCTAACGTGTGCTATATTGTTGGCTAGGTATTTAAAAATGAAAAGGGGTTTACTAAAATCATTTTTTGATAATGTAAATATTTTCGGAAATAATCGCTCCAGAAGTAAAAAAAAATGTGTCCCCCCCTCTAACTTTTGAACCATAAGTTTTAAAAATATGAAAAAAATCTCAAAAATAAGATCTCAAATAGAACTTTATAAAAACTTTCTAGGAAAATTATTTTGAACTTGATAGGTTGAATAGTTTTTGAAAAAAAATTACAAAATAATTTCTGAACTAAGTTTGTAATTTAACCGTATAAGCAGGTGTTTATTGTACCTGCGATTTCTACAAAATCACAATGAAATGACGTGCTTTCAAATAAAGTAAAAACGGTGAAAATCGGTTCACGCAATAAAGAATTATCCCATAAAAATCATCTTCCATACTTTAAGCTCGCGCGCTATAGTTTACTTAATTTGCCGATAGATGTCGCTGTACGTGGAACGCTCATATCATATCCTACATGAATGTGTTATTTTAACTCTTAAGTGGGGACACTGTGACGGACGGAAAACTACGGAACCCTACACTGAGCGTGGCCCGACACGCTCTTGGCCGGTTTTTTGTAACTAAGTACTTATCATTCTAAAGTTCGGGTTCAAATTTCGATCCTTAGTGTCACACAACTGTGTTACGTTACTGTGCTGTGTTACTCCTAGCCCAGTTCGTGGTGACCCTGCCTATGAAGTAGGAGGTCCCGGGTTCGAATCCTGGTCAGGGCATTAATTTGTGTGTTTATCACCGATATTTGTTCCTGAGTTATGGATTTTTCTATGTATTTAAGTATTTATCTATTATATATATCGTCGCCTAGTACCCATAACACAAGCCTTATTGAGCTTACTGTGGGACGAGGTGGGTTTGTGTCCTATAATATTTATTTATTATGCGGTTAAACTATAGTTATGAACAAATCGGTACCTACCTATCATTTTAAGAAGTAAGGCAACACAAAATTGTACATTATGAACACTTTACATGTCACGTAAAAGTACCTATACATTTATATCTTCATAAATAGTTTACTAAAATAGTGTAAGAACATTCTGTTATAAGAAGTACAATTTTTGGAACAAGTATTGTACCCTTGAGCCCAATTATTATTTCGTGCCTCTCGCGTTTGAGACAACAGGATGCTGGGGATCGGAGTCTCTAACCTTTATAAAGGAAATGGGGCGCCGTATTAGGGAGAGGAGCTCTGAGGTTCGCGCGGGTTATTACTTGGTGTTGGTGCAAGATCGCCATCCAACTTTGCGCCCGGGACAACTCGTGGGGGCTATTTGACTGTACTTAGACTTAATTTTTAATTTAATTTTGACTAACTATAGTCTTGGTGTACGTAGGTACAGTCGATGTCAAAGATATGTTAACACTTTTTATTAATTTGGATAGGTAATATTTTGTGATATTGTGAATAACTTAATAAATTAACCACAGATATAGAAAAAAAAAATTAATATTAATCCTATTTAAATTTCACAAGTAGTAGGACAATGATTTTTTTCAAAATAATTTTTTTGGACATACTAAAATACATGTTACAAATTCACCTCGAGACATTTATGGTTGATGACAGTTTTGAAACCGTTACCTTACTTACCTATTTTTGTCGCAGTCGGTTAAAGTCGGCTGTAGCTAACATACAAAACTATAAATAAACGTTAACTTTGTATTCTTACAAGGTCCATATCATGAGAATATCCCCTGGAAAGGCATTAACGATACACTTCACTTCCTCAAGTGATATCTCTAAGGAGGTGCATTTTTCAGAAAAAGAATACGCATGTTTCGATGTAGAATTTAATGAGCTTTAATATTGTCCTAGGTCATATTTTCATAAAGTGCGTAGATTCGGAGGGAAAAGCGAATTTGTTCAGTATGGAGGACATTTTCCAAGGTGCTGGCGGTTCCTCGAGGTCCTCAAATGTCAAATGGTGTGGACAATAAAACGGGACCTCTAATCAACATACACACCAAATTTCAAAACTGTCCGGCGGATTTCGAGTTTTGTCGTATTTTGATAGTGTTATAAAATGTAAACCTAGCTTTGAGCGTTACCTCTTGTCGCGTACGTTACTGCGTGAAAAAATATTATCATTTCTATTGTTATTTTTTTCGAAAATCGTACACTCAGCCCAAGTTAGATGGTAAATACGAGTATATGTAAAATATTTTCTTTGATTTGTGCCTTTTCTAGTGCCCTGACCGAATCCCTGATTGAACAGTTGGTTCGATTGGCAAAAAAATATTTTTTTGAATAAGTGTGATTTTCTTGCAAACTGTATAATTTTCCAAAAAAATAAAAATGGCAATAAAAATAAATTATGAAGTTAGGAAAGGTCTTCTAATTTCGCATAGCGACATAGGATCTGCTGTAGCTGCCCTACAAATTGGTTAAAAATATTCCCTCACTTTACTAATTATGACATACAGGAGAAAACCATTAATTATCTTCACATAAAACCTGACTATATGTCCCTTCACGACATCCACGCTCCCAAGTACTTTGATTTCATCACAAAACTTGCACAAAAACACTTCAATTTTACGTGTTCGCGTATCCCGTCACTTTATAAAAATGAGGTACACGCATTAAATTTAGGTAGGTAAATTTCTAGGCGTAATGCTGAACACCTGTAGATATTTTTGTAGTAGGTAATAAGTTTTAGCCAATGAATGTGTGTTTGAATTAAACAAATTGTAAAAGCTATACGAGGTTTATTAACTTAGTGTTATATCTTATATGACTTACAAAACTTCGGTTAAGCACTATGATCTGGGGGTAACAAACTCACCAATAAGGCACCAGGGACAGATACCTACAGAGCGTTTTTTCAATAATTAGCCATATTGTGGGAGGTGATTAGGTTTGCCACTGAACATCTTTTTAGGGTTCCGTAGCCAAACTGGCTAAAACGGAACCCTTATCATTTCGTCATCTCCGTCTGTCCGTCCGTCAGTCCGTCCGTCTATTCGTCCGTATATGTCACAGCCAATTTACTCAGACACTTTAAGACGTATCTATATTTTTACTATAAGGTGTATTATGTATGCCGCTACTTAGTTTTGTTGTCAAATTGCTGAAAATAATATATGTGGGGGGGGGGGGGGGGCAGTCCATGCATGAACTATTTTTGATTTATTGAATATTTTCGGAGATAATCACTCCTTAAGTCTAAAAAATTGTGCCCTCCTCTAACTTATGAACCGGATTTCCAAAAAAATTGAGGAGATAGATCGTTGATCGTTGCATATTCTTTCAACGAAGATTGTTTTGTGGCGTTTTCGAGTTATCTTCAAAAAACCTCTTCCATAGGCAGATACGACTTTTTGATAATTGTTTTCTCTTATTCCTTTGTAGGTACGGAACCCTCCATTATGCGTGGTCCGACACGCACTTGGCCGGTTTTTTTTATGGGACCAACTCAGAAAACACAAAAAAATATTGGCTGCTTCATTAGATTTTGCCGATCAGATGTCGATGTTTTAAATGTGGATGCTACTATTTTTTTGGGATTTAGGGGTTGGTCCCATAGGAAAAAATGTTGACCTACCTAATCACAGTAATTACCTCATACATTGTGGTTAATTGTTGAAAAAACACCCTGTATAGGTATAATATATAATGCTAAGTAGCAGGTTACTTGAAGAACACCGACGTCTTGGTACTATAGCTACAGAAGTATTAGCACAAAGCCAACGGCCTTTTAAAATGTATTTACTGGTCACTTATACCTACTTTCGAATGAAATTATCCATTCCGACCCATTTTTCTTGCTCAACCTTAAAATAGCAACAGTAGGTTAGGATTTTCTAGATTAGTCCCCGTAATAATATTCTTAAAGGGGTACTCGAACTACTCGACTACTGTATAAATTAAACTACGTAATGTTTACTAATTTAAAACTTCATGATAGCGGAAGCAAGCTTTAATTGTACGGACCATATTAATTACTTTAAGTTAGAGCTAAACATTTATGTGATCGCTCAATATGGATATAGGTATTGTTCAATTATGTTCTAAGGCAACATTCATCTCGATATTTCTGTTGAGAAAAACTGTGTTTTAACTTCCTGCCGCACTGGGTAAAAATGCAAAGTCAAATGTGGCTAGAGACTAAGACACTCGTACTAAATATTTATAGTATTAAATTGATCTTTATTGTACACTACAAGATGGTACAAAAGGTGGATTTAATGCCATAAGACCTCTACCAGAACCGAATCTCCACCATATTCATTATGTTATACAGCCTGTAAATTTTATACGGGCGTATACTTTATCCACCTACAGTATCCAGCAATAGGACTCATATAGTATAATCATTTTGTTAAATAGTGTTATTAATTATGTGTAATGATTTTTTAAAGTCCTACCGGGCACCAATGTACGCTATCCAACTGATTTAAAACTGACATAACTGACATGACGCATCGGTAAGTTAATTGTCATGGATGCAATTCATTGCGGGCTGAACTATTATGTATGAAAAAAAAAATCTTATTTTCATAAAGAAATAAATGTAAATAGGTTCCCTAGGTCCAATACTAATCGCCATGACAATATACGCTCGTATAAAATTTACACACTGTATGTAGCAGTAAAAAGTCTAAAAAGCGGATAAGCTGATATAAACCTGATAAAATGACAAACAATGGCGGCAACTCATCAGCTTATCCGCTGATAAAATCTGCCATCATAGGCCTACTGGTTTGACAGTTTAACAGGATATGTTTTGTGGTAAGTAACTAAATAACCTGTCAAATTCAGAGCACGTTGTTTGCCTAGACTACACAAATTTCATGAAATCAATAAACTTGTTGGAATATTGTCTTCTGTTGCTGCTATAATAATTCATTACAATATTATAATTAAGACGGATTAATTGCGTGCTAAGCACTAATTTTAAATCTTCCGACGTTTCGAGCTCTTTACACGAGCGCTGTAAGCGCTGGAAACTTCGGGAGATTTAGAATTAGTGCTTAAAATGTGATTAGTCAGTCTTAATTATAATTCTATACGTAATAAATTGGTTCTAGGTAAGGAAAACATGGATTGTGAGGAAATTAGACTAATAATCCCAATAAGGACTAGTTTTCCCTCTGGATTAGTAGTAATTCTCGTACAAACCGGTGCGTGCGTTAGTTCTCAGGTTATTTCGGTTGCCAACTGGAACCTTCACTCCTTCAGTTATGTTATGCTATGCACCAATTATTGTACCTAGGTGTAAACTGCCGTCGTTAACAGTTGTTATAAGGTTTCATTGTTTGTATTCTTGTATTTTCTCCGCTAATGAAATAACAAATTGTTTTGATTAACGTAAGTAGACCGGTAATTTAGAATTTCGAAACTTGACTTCCCCAAACAAAGTTAGAGTTATAATGGCATTGGCTTAGCTCAATTCACGTGTAACAAACTTGAACACAACAAACAATGATTAAAAATAAGTAAATAATACAGGTAGATCTCTTTCATACACCTACTCTGAAAGAATTCTATTTTTACGTTAAAATAAAAAAGTTTTTTTTTTAAATATTGGAAAATACTCTAAATAAAAACTAAAAATAATGTAAATTAAAACTAATACATATCTCCTAAGTCGCTAACAATGGGTAGTATGCCCAGAAGGCTGGCCGCATTGCCACGTTGAATGGTAATGCAATGCTTATTCGCTGAGCTAAATACTGGCCAGCCTGTTGTCTTTGTAGACTCTGCGCGCGCCTGGTCCACATGGCCCCAGCGTTCCGTTCCGATCCCAAACGCTTCAAATATATAGCCACTGCCAAGAGCAGCATTTTTTTTCTTTAAAAAAAAAAGAGCAGCATATTTGCGGTGTTTGAGGTCTTCGGCTGTGGATGCAGCAGTCTCGGCATTACTACAGGTGCCTGGAAGGTGGGACGGCGCTAGGGTGTCTACACATAATGCTACATGTCCAGACTAGGGACCGCCCCATTTTCCAAGGCACCAATGTCATTTAATTAATTTAATATACATTATATTATTCTTTTTTCGTGTCGAGGTTCCTAAATTATGGATATCTAAATAAATTAAGGCTGTTAATTACTTAATTTTATGTTATCTACATAATTGAATTAAAATATTCAGGTATGAGGACAAATTTTATTCAACTTAGATAAGCAGTATCGTAACTCTGTAAATAAATGGGTGGCAGATTTCAACTTTCAGAATACGAATTATTTATACCATACCAATTCACAGGTTGAACCACTTATGATCTAAGAGCTGGCCACGTCAGATATGACACAATGATGGGAGCAAGGAAACCCATCTAGTAAGATTGCAATACTATGACAATATCCTCATTGCTAGATCCGAGCAAGCATCGCTAGTCAGAGTGACAGACTAGCAAAGTTTTTGAATTGGAAAAAACTAATACCACAATAAGTATAATTTTTAAGAAAAAAAAACCGACTTCAATGGGGGTAGCCGGTGAAGGATTATTGTAGATAGATGGTGCACTTAGATTCCATACAATGAAATAACTTGCTTAAAAAACGCAGCGGAGAGGACAAATCGCCAAACGTGAACTATGCGTCGTTGAAGAGTTCCGTTCTGATTATCATCAACAGTTCCACTTCATCAAATGTCACTCTTTTGAATGAAAATGCTTGATTTGTTGATAAAAATACAAAAGTCACTTTATGTATGCCTTTAAGATTTGAGGAATTCCCTCGATTCCTCGTGGAACTCATCATCAGAACTTGAGCTTGACGAAAATTGGTCCTGACAATCTAACTTGCTTAACAAACATAGCGAAGAGGAAGAATCGCCAAACATGAACTATGCGTCGTTGAAGAGTTCCGTTCTGTTCATCATCAGCAGTTCCACTTCATCAAATGTCACTCTTTTGAATGAAAATGCTTGATTTGTTGATAAAAATACAAAAGTCACTATGTGTAAGCCCTTAAGATTTGAGGAGTTCCCTCGATTCTTCATGGATCCCATCATCAGAACTTGAGCTGGACGAACATTTGTTCTGACAATTAAACTTGCTAAACAAACACAGCGAAGAGGACGAATCGCCAAACGTGAACTATGCGTCGTTGAAGAGTTCCGTTCTGATCATCATCAGCAGTTCTACTTCATCCAATGTCACTGTTTTGAATGAAAATGATGGTTTTGTTGATAAAAATATAAAAATCACTATATGTATGCCTTTAAGATTTGAGGAGTTCCCTCGATTCCTCATGGATCCCATCATCAGAACTGCGTTTTGACAAAAACGGGACCAATCTGTATATATATACTTACAATCAAAAAAAGAATTTTCAAAATCGGTTCAGACATGACGGAGTTATGGAGTAACAAACATAAAAAAAAAAAAAAAAAAAAAAAAAAAAAAAAAAAAAAAAAAAAAAAAAAAAAAACATACACGCCGAATTGAGAACCTCCTCTTTTCAAATCTTGAAGTCGGTTAAAAAACGGCCGAAGTTATCTTATTTATAGAGAACGGGGCCTATATTTTAACATTAGAACAAAAAACATTGCGTAATATTTCGGAAACAGAAAGAGTAGGCGACAAACTATGAATTACATTATACGTCGTTTTGGACTACTTTCTCTCATCAGAAACTTTTGACAATGATATGATATAATGATTTATATAATTTTTCATAATACTGCATCAAAACCAGAACTCAAGGATTTGTATTCTTAAAGTGGTTTGCATTCTTTGACCTCCACCACTTTACAGCTGCCAGATGTCCGGATCTAGAAATAAGCATAGTATAGCAAACTAACGAGAGGGGTTTGCTATACTATGCTGACGTGGCTAGTTCTCCGTCTATTATAGTGTGTGCACCTATGATATTTATTGACAGATTTAAACTGTACTTAAATCTGAAACCTACTGTTCTCTTGGGAATGTTATTTAAGCCGTTATCTAATTTAAATCCTGCGGCAAAGTTACTTTTGAAAGCTCGTCGTAATAATACATAAAATTATTCATCAAAATGTAAAAAGTATTAGAATACACTTAAAAAAATAGGTATCACGTGAATTCGTTAGGAATTTGCTTCTAAAAATATAAGAAAAATATCCACAACAAGCAATGAAAATGGACGTAGTGATTGACATTACGATATTTCATGTAGACGAAGTGGTGACTAATCTTTGTATTAGGTAATCTAATTTAGCAGGGGACAGCAACCGAAGCGAAGCCGAGCTCGCTACAAATTTAATTATCCCACAATAATCACGCTGACGTTTACCTAAGATACTTTCACCTGGCCTGAGCTAAGATTAAACGAATTAGACGACGACGCTGACAGGTAATTATATGCGACGAAATGCCTTCTATTGTGCTACAAATATCTATCTAATAGTAGCTAACGACCTAACACAAAAGGCTAAGCTCAAACTAAGGACAATATTATTCACAATTCTATAATAAGTAGCAAACTTACTTTTAATAAAAAAACTTACTGTTAGCAAAAAAAGTCGGACTCGCGCACCGAGGGTTCAGTACAAACCTGTAGGATATACCTACAGGTTTGTACGGAATGATTTGTTTCTAAGAGTACTCTAAAATTATTAAAAATATTTGTATTATATATGATGTAACTAAAAATTTACGGTCTTCGCAATTTTTCCTTTATCTGTGCTACGTTGCTTCGTACCAAATTTCAAGATTCTGAGTTTACGATTTTGATTCCCTTCGAGTTTCGAAATTTTTTTTCCTTTCGAGCTACGGAACCCTAAAAACTGGTAATATTCAAGTATGTGACTGCCTACCAACCAGAGGGACTACCTATATAGTGTGTGGCCAGCAGAAAGCAGTGTTTTTTTTGTCCGGGGTACGTTTGATATGTTCTGTGCAAAACCTGATGCGCTAACCTGTATTATATCTTTATCATTTACCTTGTTGAACAGGGATTTATTTGTAACGTCACGACAGAAAGACCTGGAAGTGGGTACGAAATAGGCATGTGAATTTATAATTCGATATGCATGGGTCAATTCAACGTGAGAAATGACATCCATTTACAAGACCTCGAAGTGAATTCCCCAAAAACTATATTTTAATACAATTGCTCAAAAAGTTTACTTTATGTAGCTGCAAATCGTGCGTAAAGTTTGATTTTATGCACTAGTGCTAAAAAGTAATCTGATCTGCAAATCGTGCGTAAAGTTTGATTTTACGCACGATTTGCAGATATATTGTATTTTAAATTGACCAATCAGAACACTTCACTATATTAAATCCACCAATCACAACACATATCGGAGTTCGGAACGATTAGATAGGTACTTGTTTGGTGCGTATACTGTGTAAATAATTTAAGTCCTCAAAAAAAAACATAATATCAACCAATCAGAATACAGCAATGTTAAAATCAACCAATCAGGCAACGCAATTTATTTTTCAAAACATGAGGTGTTTTTTAGTTCCTACTTCACAATCATTAAAAAGATTTATTTTTTTGGGAAACGCTTTAAAGTGTGTTTAAACTGTTTAAAGAGCTAATTATACCGTCGTCTGTGGCATTTATTCGCGGTATTGATATTTTGTATCTATGTCAAAGAAGTTAAAAAAATTAAAAGACCGTCAAGTTATACCATAATTTCACCTTAGTTTAGTTATTGTGCGTAAATAATAAGTATTTTTATGATATTTTCTCGCAATCGAAGTGAAACATTGTATGCATTACTCTGGTCTAAAAGCCATATTACCACTCGAACAATTTTCCCTCACTTCGGTCGGGAAAATGACCACCTGGTGGTAATATGGCCTACTTTAGACCCTTGTCAAACAATCTACTATTATTTCATTGTAGTTTTTTCGCAATTGTATTAAAAAACGTTGTTCGACACACGTGCAGAAGTGTCATTTTCACTCGTCCCGAGTCTTGACCCTCGCCTATCGGCTCGGGCCAAGTAACCTCTGTACTCTTGCAAAATTACATACTTCTCGCACTTGTATCGAAAACTACTATTATGGATTATGTTTCAAAATTACCTTATTTGCAGTACGATACCGCATATTTATATTGTTATAAATTTCAAGTGTTTTCGTTTATTAAAAAAACAACTTAGTCTTCCCATCATTGCGCCTAAGTAATAAATTATATTCCGTGCTGTGTGTAATTAGTAAAAATAATACCAGTAATTTTTATTTACTGGTCTGAAATCAAAATGTTTGTATTCAAAATATTTTTAATAGCCCCTATTTACGGTATTAGGTAATAATTGTTATTATTATAAAATTACATGACATGATTCGTCTTACCTTCTCTGTAAGTAGGTATCGGCTCTTGAAAAGTTATTTGAAAATTTGGAATAAACAACAATTCTTGCGAGTAACTACGAGTACCTAACTACTAAACTTTTTCAAACCAGCAGCTTAAGATCATTTATAATTTTGATGGCGTCCATTAACTTAAGCATTCTCTGAATAGTGTGTTTGATGTTGCGAGGTGATCGCAGGCACGAAGGGTCCGAGGGGGAAACGCTTATCTCACGCATGCCTTGTCATGTTATAAACGCCTGAAAAAGGTACGTGTAATCCCTAAAAGTAAGGGCAGCAAGGCAAGTGTCACTCGCCTTTATCTAACATTTCAGAACAGGCTTTCATCCAACGGATATATCGTAATAAGAATAGGTAGGAAGCTCTCGTTGTGAGATGCACGTGTTAGTAGAACTGGGGGGTAATTTTTGAGTTTTAAGTGATTGACTCTGACATTTATAATTTAACTTTGTCAGAAATGAAGAAACGGTATTTAAGAAATATAAGTGATAGTAATTTAAAATAGTTGTCATTTATAGTATTAATTTTATGCGAAAATGATGGTGACAAACTGTTGTGTGTTATTATTGTAGGTCTAAATTTCTTTGAATTCTAGCGCTCGAATGTCAAAAATCGCCGCCCTGTACCTACGTTTTTAGGCATTTGCAATCTTGAAGCAAATCAAATTATTTTGTTCAATATTTTTTGATTTGCAATTTTTAAGTAGTTACACTACTATATATAAACTGAAAATAGATGTCATATACTTTAGAAAAAGTGACCGAATCCTCCGGTCTCTCCTCTGACCTCGCCTCGGCCACCGGAGGATTTAGTCACTTTTTCTGAAGTATATGACATCTATTTTCATTTGCAATTAGTCAACATTTACGAAATAAACAGAACCAGAAAATTTGACTAGGTTTGTATTAAGGATGATATCGTGACCGATACGGGACTTACCGAAAGTAATTTTTTAGGTCAAAATTTTAAGAAAGGGCTGATAAAAATGGTAACCAATACTATAATTCATTAATACTAATAGTACATTATGATACAAGTGTGCTAAGTTGATCATTACATACGAAGCGATATTGTGCGCACGAACGCATGTGAGTGCGCATAAGGAAGCTGAGCTTATGTAATGATCAAGCACACGCGTTTCATACGACGTTTTTCAACACACTTGCGAGGGAATAACAGAATAATTAATAACTTTTGGTAAATACATTAATTGTCAGAATGTTTACAGGATAGAGGTACTTACGAACCTAAGATAATTAAATTTAACTAACCTTTTTTGTGATGTTATTGAGTATCTGGAACTCTTTTTCAAATCATTTCATGAAATTACAGACTTCACATTTATTGTGAAATAAATTATAGTATTTTTTTCTTACGTATTGCTCACTAGATTTTTATGATGAGATTTTACTAGTATGTATCACAATTTTGAAATATATCCAGAGGTTAAATTAACGCTAAGTTGTCTTCTTAGTCATTGAAAATATAATTTGTTTAAATTAATAAAACACGACGAGAAAAATCTAACAAATAAACAATGATTTGAGGTTAACTTATAAATGGCGCGCAATTTTCTTTTTTGGATGTGCGTGCAGCTTGAGGCAAAGGCGCGGACGTATAATGCCAAACAGCCAATATTAAAACAGACAATTCGTGTTTAAAACGTAATTTATTGTGTATTACGAGTAATATAATACGTTGAAATTATTCTTATTCACAATCAGGATTGTATAATTTGTATTCTATCGTATATGTGTATATTTTTAATATATTTTTTTTTACTTTTTTAGAATGTAAACTCATAAAGAGTTAAAAAAAAGTAAAGATAATACCTGACTAAATTACAACGATTCGTCTGCGTACGTACAACTTGGTACTAAAGTACAAACGTCACTTGATCGGATTATTAAATTATTCCACTAGTTGGATAATTATTGTGAAATGCACGCGTGTTTAATATCTAGGATTATGAGCATAAAAGCGGTGGAATAAGAACCTCGTTACAAGCAGGTGTGTTGAAAATATACTTACTTCAGTTAGTGAAGTGTGAAAAGAACTTGTTTCATCCCTTTGTTATGCAGAGGACGAAGAGGATTTATTCTTTACTAGCTGACCCGGTAAACATCGTACTGCCAATTTCCTTTTTTATAATTTCTCAAATATTTTAATAGTTATTCTGCTATTCGGGGCGGATACCAATCCAACAAATCATAAATCATTAAATTCGGTCCAGTCGTTCTTGAGTTATAATATAAATGGTGTAACCGGCATGATTATATATATATACCAATATATATACATATATACACATATATATATATATATATATATATATATATACATAACTTTGTAGCCATTGCTATTACTTATAGTTATAGATCAGTAAATTAGATATTAAGTAGAATTAGATATTGTTTATTATGTTATGTATTGTTGTTGACATATTGTTTTTTTTAATAAAATATTTAATATATCGATATTAAATTTACAACGCGTGATGTAGTTGAGATTTATTAGTATGTTGTTAGGAATGCTTGAGCTAGCCGAGAAATTCGTGAAAAACTGTCTTTCTGAAAAACTGGATTTCCTGTATAAACTCAAAAACTGTTCATTTATTAATAAAGGCTGCTATTGGAGTTTTAAAGAGCATGTAAATAATCTATCATTTAAGTCCATATTTCTATCTTTTGTAGTTTATGATAGGGCCTCTTGATTAATTGATAAAATAAAATACAGTTGCAGGTATTTGAACTAAATTGAATATTTCTAATTAGAATTGTTGTAAATTATCTACCGACAATCATTAAATACTAATAAAATTGTACTGCATTTTCAAAAGAATGAACCCGCTTTTATTCGATTTGTGTGTACTATTTGCAAATCGCCACTTATTTATCTAGTTTAATATACTTCACGTAAGAGAGTCACGAATTATATGCTGACATTCACTTGGAGACTCAGAATCGAAATGTATTTCTTGAGTCACCTTTGTTTGTGAAAAGATGGAAGACTATTTCATAAAATAGGGCCATTTGAGTCTGTATTAAAATTTAATTTTTCTGTGGTCTCTCGACAATGTATCTGCAGTTTTTTGTGAGTTAGCGCGCAAGTTGATTGTATTATTTTTTAGTTTTTCAAAGATATAAGTAGCTGTATCTTATAAAATATTAAAAGAAGATAATCAAATTTAGATTTAAATTGTTGCAAATTAAAGGGCCTTAAAAATCGCCAAAGCAACTTTATTAATAAAACTTATAATTTGTAAAATAAAAAGGAAAATATAAAAAAACTGTAGTTTTTAATGTATTGCTCAGCCAGCACAAATGACTAGCCATAGCAAATATATAGATGTAAATAGCCTTAACTAGTCCCAACAACATATCAAAAATCCAGAACTACACCACGCTTTGTTATTTTAGAAATTTTAATTGTTTAATTTTAAAGCCTGTATCGAAAAGTCTTTTTACACAAGTTAATACTGTTTTGGTAGGTTTTTCTAGTTTATTTACTTTCATGATTTAATAGATCATAAAGTATACTGTTAAGACTTTTTTATGAACATTCAATTAATTTATATTGTTATTGGGCGACATTTTTTCATTAAAACCCAAGTAAAATTTTCGAGCCTATGTTTAGATATATTTATACATCTCCCAATGTTTTTATTTCACTGGTCATTGATGATTTATTAAAAAGAAACAAATAAAATTCAGTACAAAAATAGAAATAAACTAAATTAGAACTAAAAAAATCGTACTAGTTATATACAGATATTTACAGATAAAAAATGGTCATTTGTGCCGTAAATTTAAAAGTCACTAAATTCCGCTTTTTATTTTATACCACGACGGTGGCAAACAAGCATACGGCCCGCATGATGGTAAGCAGTTACCGTAGCCTATGGACGCCCGCAACCCCAGAGGATTCACATGCGCGTTGCCTACCCTTTAGGAACCTATACACTCCTTTTTTGAAGAACCTCATACTGTAGCTCACTGGGAAAACCTCGGCAGGGAGTTCATTCCACAGCCGCAGCATTCGTGGGAGGAAATTCCTCTTAAACCGTACTGTGCGCGACCCATTGGGCTCCAGGGTGTGGAATGGATGAAGGCTTTTGATGATGCTAAAATATAAAACAGTGAAAGTTTAACAAAATGGTAAGGGTTTTAATATTTTTATCTCGATCTCGTTTTATATGAAAACAGAGGCCTATTTATCTCTATTTTAATATAATATTTAGTCACTAATTTTATGTTTTAGCAATGCTTTTGTCTTCTTTTTTGGATTCAGAAACCTTGTTTTATTGCTTTGTGATATGCTTTGTGTTCGTGATGTTTTTCTATTAATTGATTTAGGGCATGTAGGTGGTCTGTGGTAGAAAGTCCTGGGCGGAATCCTGCCTGTTCGGGTGGTTGGTTTCGGTCAAGCTGTGCTGATATGCGGTTTTCTATTATTTTTATGAAGAGCTTATAGAGGTGGGAGACAAGACTGATAGGACGATAATTTCCAACGTCAGACTTGTCACCCTTCTTATGTAACAGAATAATATTTGAATGACACATGAGCTTTGGAAAAGTTAAGTGGGCTAAGATCGCCACTGAGTGGCAACCCGACAGCTCAAATCGAGGATCCGGCAGACCCCGCCGGCGGTGGCGAGACGAGCTTGACTCATTTTTGAAAACATGGCCAGAGACTGCACAAGACCGGGATAATTGGAAAGAGTGGGGGGAGGCCTTTGCCCAGCAGTGGGACACTATAGGCTCACAATAATAATAATAATAATAATAATATGCTTTGACAAATTCTCATGCAAATACAAAATAGCAGACACAAATCGATTGCGAAATTTGCAATAGTAGTTTTCGATACAAATGCGAGAAGTATGTTATTTTGCACGAGTACCGAGGTTACTTGACCCGAGCTGAGAGGCGAGGGTCAAGACTCGGGACGAGTTAAAATGACACTTCTGCACGTGTGTCGAACAACGTTTTTTTAATACAATTGCGAAAAAACTACAATGAAATACAATTACATTTATATTCTGTCAGTGTACGAAAGACAACTTCATTCAATTGCGCGTTGTTCAAGTAATACTGTTGGTTCTCGCATAATACTCCTTTATTCCCAATCGCGCGTAGTTCAGGTGGGTTATTTATAAGCGGGTCTCGTATAATACTCATTTATTTAAAATTCTGATCTGCAAATCGTTCATAAAATCAAAATTTACGCACGATTTGCAGCTACATAAACTAAACTTTTTGAGCAATAGTATTAAAAAAATATTTTCTTCAGCTTTCCATTAGGGTGAGTATGTGTAGGTAATATATGTAGGTACGTATAAAAATTGGATATTTTCATATTAATCATCAGGCAATGGTTGTATAAGTAACATAGTTACTGATGAAATAATTTGGTACTTTTAAGAGTTTTTTTTATCTTAATGTGTTCTTGTAAAAAAACTTTTCAGTACAGGCTTCATTAAAAAAAAACATTTAAACTGCAGAATTATATTTACTTAATAGTGCATTGTATACTAAATGGAAAGCATTATGATTATGAATAAGTAGTGTTCGTATAGGTAACTTAAATGGCTTAGTCAGTCTACTGCATGTTTGCAAGGTAATTGTTTTGAATATATCTAAATGCCTTTAGCATATTTACTTAGTTCCTTAACTCCGGGTTCCTTAGCTCATTCTAGAAAAATCGTTTGTTTTTAAACTTTTTATTGGTAAACAGTAATTTAAAGATACTTTAATTTCACTATAAATAAGAGATATGTCTCGCAGGTCACCTAGCTCAAAGAGCAAGATGTTAAAAATAACTTTTAGCAAATATGTTTATCATTCGAGTAACAAAATTGTAAAAATGCATTCTAACGAATAATAAACACACCTTAAGATAGCACCTAACATTTTTTATTTAACGCTGTAGGTTTGCACGACTTATAATAGGTTTATCGTCAGTCTTAAGATCCGTCTATTATTTCCATATACCAGGATCATTAATTACATCGTTGGTTTCTACAGTACAAATAAATTTGGCAATAGGATTTAATATACATCTATAGGGGCAATGTAACATTTTATTCTACCACTTAATTCTATATTTGGTCTTCGTAAAGCTACACTTATTACTTTTAATCAAGGATGATATAATATGATTAAAGCGAACATAAAATTATAAATATCATAATTAATCTATTACAGAGTGAAGTGAGTACCTATACAAAAACTCGATGTCAATGCTTATTGATAAAAACAATTAACAAGTTACTGTAATTCTTCTCTTCTTTCCCGTCGGTTCAAAGTAAGGAGATTAAAAAGGAAAAAAAGAAGATAATACGTGATATACGTATTATAAAAAAAGGCTTGATGCCATAATTGCAATTATCGTCTTTCTATATTTGAAAAAAAAGAGAAGAAAACAAGGAACAACAACATCATCGTATATAGTCGTTCTATCAATACCTACTGAGGATCCAGGTACGTCCATCTACCTCTGCTTCGCGAAAAGCTTGTTTCCGTTTTAAATAATGTATTGAAACTACTGAATTGACAGAATCCACTTCCAAACGGCGGGAAACAATAGAACTCACATATCTTATACATATGTTTATTTGATCTTATAATGTTTATTTGATTTGGGATCTTTGGAATACATAAGTGATAACTTCCTTTAAATGTGTCATTAAAAAAAAAAACGTATTAATTAGTATCGTACGAGAGAAAAAGTCTTAACGTAGGTGTTGCTAACGATTTATTCAAGATGTCTAATTGTCTATATACTTTCTTTACATTTTTCACACTAGAAAAGTTGCGATCGTTTTAAATTCTGTTCCAGTCTTTCTATGAAATATTCTCATTGAAATTTGGTACTTAGATATAGTCCGACAGTGATTACCCTTGTTAAATGTATGTATTCCTTAATAGACATTTTATTCTATATCAGGTGCGGGCCAAACGAGGTGACTTTAGGAAAATTTGAAGCTACTTTAAATAGAACGGCTTTGAAAGCAGCATTGTTTTCTTGATTAAAAACAACTTTTTCTACGATAGTAACAAAAACTTAATTAATAAATAATTTTAAAGTTCGTAGAGTACATACATCGATTTTGTTTTACCATTCTTCTGTAAACTAATTAACTCTTACTTTTGTGCCGAAGTCTCCGGATATTACACAGAAAAGTTTTCTTGACACTTATTTTATGAAAATTAACATAAACCTTGAGTCAAAATAAAAAAAATGAAGCCGTATATTGTTTTGTATCTTTTTTAATATTAACTTTTTAAATGTCATAGACAATAGACCACGAGATGGTTTTTAATTGCAAAAAATATGGCTTCGTTCAAGTAACTCTCAATGCAAAAGTTTAAATCAAGGTACAATTATGCTTTTCATAAATATGAAAACTAAATTATTTCAGATATTAATACTTAAAAAAACGCATAATAATGTTTTTATCATATTTTGTGCAAAAATAATTTTAAGTAGGTATATATTTATTTGAAAATATTATTTATAGTCTGGCTAGCCAATGAATGCAGTAGCAACGCACAGCAAACAAAAGTATGACAATAATAAGAATCAGTGAAAAACGCAGCAATGGTCATCAAATCCTATGTTTTTAATTTTAGTTGGTATTTGCGCCCCTTTCATTAGGTGACATTTACTGTGTGTAAAAAGGAGACGGATATATTTCGTTGAATCTGTCATCAACTGCAACAGATAATCTGGTTGAGGCAATTGACATTGCCTTCAAAACGAATTTAAATTCAATGTAGAACGTTGCAGGAGTTCTATCTCAGTCGCGCTTAAGATGAGAGAGTGAAAGGCACTAGAAACAAATTCAATGTTAAAGAAATGTGAATTGAAATGTTTGTCATGAAATACGGTCTCATCACAAAGGGTTGCCACATGTACAGTCGACTACAAACAGATGTATCCACTTTTGGACCTTATTGCAAACCAATAAGGTGAAAAAGTGGATACATCTCTTTGTAGTCGACTGTAAGTATTTTTAATTTGCCGCGTTTTTCTACTGACAGAAATGGTTTGCCAGACTATACATTGAACTTGAGGTTATCTGTGACAAGAACGAACCCTTTTTAGACATGGTGCCTGGAAGTCAGTGCATTAAAAAAACAAAAAAATCGGCCAAGAGCGTGTCGGGCCACGCTCAGTGTAGGGTTCCGTAGTTTTCCGTCCGTCACAGTAAGTGTCCCCACGTAAGAGTTAAAATAACACCGCCATGTAGGATATGATATGAGCAGTGATCGTATATTTTCCAGCATTTTTGGTGCTATGACTTTTTTTATGAAATTGTAATTTAATTACAAACCATCTCTACATTATTACTTAGTTCTAAATGGCTTTGATTTTATTTGATAGCAATTTTAACAATTTAATAGCGTAAAAATAATAATAACCCTAGCACTACACCAAAAATGCTGGAAAATGTACGATCACTGGATATGAGCGTTCCACGTACAGCGACATCTATCGGCAAATTAAGTAAACTATTGCGCGCGAGCTTAAAGTATGGAAGATGATTTTTATGGGATAATTCTTTATTGCGTGAACCGATTTTCACCGTTTTTACTTTATTTGAAAGCACGTCATTTCATTGTAATTTTGTAGAAATTACAGGTAAAATAAACACCTGCTTATACGGTTAAATTACAAACTTCGTTCAGAAATTATTTTGTAATTTTTTTTCAAAAACTATTTAAGCTATCAAGTTTAAAATAATTTTCCTAGAAAGTTTTTATAAAGTTCTACTATTGAGATTTTTTTCATATTTTTAAAACTTATGGTTCAAAAGTTAGAGGGGGAACACATTTTTTTTTACTTCTGGTGCGATTATTTTCGAAAATATTTACATTATCAAAAAATGATTTTAGTAAACCCCTATTCATTTTTAAATACCTATCAAACAATATATCACACGTTTGGGTTGAAATGAAAAAAAAAAATCACTCCCCACTTTACGTATAGGGGAGGTACCCTAATAAAACATTTTTTTCCACTTTGTCGGCGTGATTGATATACATATTAGTACCAAATTTCAGCTTTCTAGTGCTAACGGTCACTGAGATTATCCGCGGACGGACGGACGGACGGGCAGACATGGCGAAACTATAAGGGTTCCTAGTGACTACGGAACCCTAAAAACACATGCACAATACGTTTTTCACCTCAGCAGCTTGAACAAGCCTACTTCCCTGCGAAAAAACAGTGATAAAAGACAAAGTAGCTTTTTAATTTAGTGAAAGCCATGAACTGCCACTTCATACTTCGGGGTCTATTACAAATTCTAAATACATATTTTTAACCTTTAATATGTTCTCACTACTGTGGTGAAAAGTTGTATGTGTCACACGAGAGCAAAGTTATTTTACATCTCGTGTTTTTGAGTCCCTCGCTACGCTCAAGATTCTAATTTAGCCTGCATTTTAAAGCCACCTCGTTTGACAATATGTATTTGTAGGGACTACTGAATTTGTAATAGGCACTTTTACTGCTATTTTGTGAGACAAATATTATTGCCAAATCTATATTAAATAATGAATTTAATGCATGACTATTATCTTATTTAACTAAGTATCTAAGCTAACTAGGTACATGAATTACGACGAACAAACAGGCTATTAAATTTCAACTTATAATAAACGGACGATGACCATAGTATAACTACATGATATATAACTACTAATTATGGAATTAATGAATAAATCTACAGAAATATTAAAGCTTGGAATACGCGACCATAGCCGCAGTTAATGCAAGTTTGGGTTTGCTTTTCTTTAGTTCGAAAATATGTTTACGCGGTCGTCATTCTTAATTGCCTGAGATAGCAGACCGAAAGGCATTTGGATTTTCGAACTTTTGAGTGGATCTTTGAGTCGAATCGGGCCGCCTGTACACTGCAGCTAATCAAATAGATGAAGATCGTAGTAGGTACGTGATTATTTAATTTAGAGGTCTTGACTCGAGCAATTGTGCGTATCCAGTGTTCGCGGCGGCACCTCTTCATATGGAGTGACGTGCGCAGAAGCGAACTCCTGTGCTACCCGCTCCGCGGCTCTTAACACTCGTAGAAGGTTCGAACCTGCTAACTTTTTAAGGTCTTCTATACTCCAACCGGACTCCATTAGCTCGGCGAAAAGTAAAGGGTACGATGATACGTCTTCTAGTCCTTGCGGCGTGCTGTTGAATGAAGTTAATTTAGAAACAAACTTTACTGAGAGTTCATAAATCAGGTTGGTAAGAAGGACACTTACTAGTTGATGCCATCGTAGCCAGCTCCAAGACCCACGCTGTCGACTCCAGCGACATCGCGTATGTGATTTATATGTGCTGCAAATTTATAGAATACTAGTAAAAATATTTATGTAACCTGAACAATTATGAAAACGGAAAAATTGACAGGCATAAAATTTGATAGAAGCTTAAAATGTCGAAGCCTTACTACGTATTACGATATCGGGTGACTGTTTTAAAAAAATGTTCTCTTATGATTGTGTAATTACCTATTGCATTTTGCACTGTAGCCGTCTCTCTGCACGTAAGAAAGGACGTGTAGAAATTGACCATGATGAGCCCCTTGTTGGCAGCCAAGAGTCGCAGTACGGTGTCCGGCACGTTCCGCGTGACGTTGCAGAGCGCGCGCGCAGACGAGTGCGAGAAGATGACCGGCGCGCGCGACGCCATGAGTGCGTCGCGCATCGTGCGCTCTGACACGTGCGAGAGATCCACTAGCATGCCGAGCCGGTTCATCTCCTTCACCACCACCTGATCATAATTTCATAGTAAATTACGGTCTTATTTAACTACATTTTCGTGAGGCTATGTATGGACAAAAAAGTTGAATCAATTTCAATTTGATTGTTTCGTAGCACAAAAGGCACAAAAGTACTCTCATAGAAAATTAACCTCTGTTGCGGTTAGGAGTTAATACAGATCATTATGTCAAGAAGTTAATAATGCTATGTGTTCAGGATATTTTAAATCAGTAACCTAAATTAACCCCAACCGCCCCCACTTTCAGTTAGAAACTGCCCTTTTAAAAACGTACATGCCTATGTGTACTTATATCAAACGACTATGTGTAACCATATTTAATCTCAATAACATTTTTTTATTACGATAACTGTGGATTGGTTTATTCAAAGTACATTACAGTACAAACTACTGTAAAGTGTAAACAAAAACGTAAAATATTTAAAGACTATAAATAAAATAAAATACAACTAAAACTAAATTATATCTAAACATGGTAGGGTAATTGTGCTAGTTTTCGTCCACTTGTCGATTTTGCCAGCTTTGTGATGCAAAAAGAATATCTTAAAGTACCCTTACTTAAATGTATTATATTTCATTTTATAGCTTTATACAGGGTGATTCATTAGACGTGAGCAGGCTTAACACAACGGATTCAGTTAATAACAAGCTATTGTTTGATACCATTATTAGTGTGAATAGCGCAATTTTTTCTTTTTAATAAAAATAAAAAGATTTAAATTATTTAAGACACGCATGGTCACTCTACAATTAGAATACTCCGTCGAGTACTGATATTCTCTTGTTATTCTGTGATATGTGTCAAATTGATGTCTGGTTACTTTGGAAACATCGTATCACACTTAATTTGACAATTATTTCTTTCATAATCGAAGTTCTGTCATGATTGTTAAAGAGGTTTTATATTTATTGATTTGTTTATGTAGGGTGACCATGATTACAGAAAATAAAAATTCTACGAATGAAAAAGGTAAAAAAAATTAGAAAGGAGTTATTGTTTCACTTAAACATGATGGTGGCCGATTCACTATCGTTAACTAAGTGTGTAGGGTTGTTCCTGCTTACGTCTCATGAATCATCCTGTATAGTCTAGTTTATGTTAATATTACGCGATAATTATCCATACTTGCGAGATTTTGTATAAAAAATATTATTTGAAAAAGTGGGGTATTCGTTAGTTTTCGTCCATAAATGTCAGTTTTCCGTCCTAGGCTCTGCTAGTTTTCGTCCACTGAGTAGGGCGATTATTTCTGAAAATATTCACAAAATAAAATAATGACAAAACAAACCTCAATGTTATTTTTAAAGTCCTATCGATTGATGTGCAAAATGATGATTTTTGGTAAAAAAAAATTGTTACATGTATGGAAAACCCCTTGTGGCTCCCCCCTAGAAAAATACTTTTCAGCAATTTTACTACAATACTAAGTAGGGGTATACAAAATACACCTTCTGTTATAATTTCATCAATATTAGTTATAGTCTCCAAATACAAAATGGCCATGGCATACGGACGAACTACGGACATGACGAAACTATAAGGTTTCCGTTTTTGCTATTTTGGCTACGGAATCCTAAAAACGAACAATAGTAAGGATTAACACCGTGTTTCTTTATTTCCGTTAATATTAGTATACAGTTAGGTACGATTAAGGAAACGAAATGGCGTAGCTAAATTTGTTTTTCCGTACAAGTATGTATTGTTAAATCGATCACGGTATTATATTTAACTCAACCAAACAATCGAATATTATAACTAAGGCATTTTATCACCAAACAATGATATTGTAGGCCTTTAATGTTAACCACTGTGAGTGCTTGTACTATTAAGCCTTGGCCAAACAGCAAGCGTGGCGCAGCGCCGCGGTCGCGCGGTGCGAGCGCGACACATGTTAACAGGTCAGCGACGTCAAACAGACTGCTTCCCGCCGGCGCCGCGCCCCGCTTCTGTCGTGCCCCGCGCGTCCACGCGGCGCGTGCGCAGCGCTGCGCGGCGGGACGCGGCGGCACGCTGCGCCGCGCTGGGTCACATCATTCAGACGTTAGGCAGCGCGGTGCGTCGTGCGAGCGTAGCAATATACTGCCTATATTTGCCTTGTGATTGCAAGAGTGAACAGCAAGCGCCGCGCCGCGTGACGCCGACGCGATGACTGTTCAAACAGGGCGCGCGCGGATCGCGCCGGCCTCGCGCTCTCAACACGCCCTCATCGCGCGCGCGAACGCGGCGGGGCCGCGCGCGATGCGTGCGTGACTCGTGCCCGATACAGCATGCGCGCGCGGAGGGTCGCTCATTCCTTCCGAAGCCAAGATTATTTTTTCGAAGAGAAGATTTTTTTTCTATATCCATAATCACAATCACAGTATATTGCTACGCTCGCACGACGCACCGCGCTGCCTAACGTCCGACTGATGTGACCCAGGGCGGCGCAGCGTGCCGCCGCGTCCCGCCACGCAGCGCTGCGCCCGCGCCGCGTGGACGCCAGGGGCCGCGCGGCGCGGGCGCGACAGAAGCGGGGCGCGGCGCTGCGCCACGCTTGCTGTTTGACCAAGGCTTAATGCAATTGACACGACTAGCGTAGTCAACCGCGCATTGGATCGTTCATTATTGGGTCGTTCCTTATAGAATTCAACCCGGAGTAGCCATGTCTGCCGTTTTCTTTACAAAGCAAGTCTGCCGATTTTTGCGGGGGAGGGGAACGTCAAGTGTATTCTGTGGCTATTCGTACGTAACGTACAAATAGGTGTATGCATGACCACTGGTCATATGTTTTCGGCAGAGGGGAACGCCTGTCAATGGCGACTCCGGTTGGTTGAATTCTCTAAGGGTTGTGCATTAGGGTCTCCCCAAACCTATCGACGCGGATTCGGCAAAATCCGGTGGAAAAAAGCTTTATGACCACGCAATAAGAGCTAACAATGCACGGTTCGACTCGGCTCGGCTCGGCCGACGCTTGCCGACGCGTCGACGTCTTTTTCGCTCTTATTGCGTAGACATAAAGCTTTTTTCCACCGAATTTTGCCGAATCCGCGTCGATAGGTTTGGGGAGACCCTAACCCGGAATCGTGCCACCGAAGGTTTCCGATTGGTTCCGATCAGATCCGAAGGTTATGCGACTATTTAAAAAAGTACCTTTTTTCATAGTAATCAGCTCGAAACACGAGACTTCCTTTTTTCGGATGTTCAAATATTTAACAGCGCATGTTTTTGTTTGTTTGTTTTCGTGTGGTTTTAATTGCCGGTAAATAGATAAAGGTGATGTGATATATATAGTGCTTAGTGAAAATAACGGATAATATTCATTGTGAAAGATGTACGGGCGTGTGTGCGTGTGTGTGTACGGACGATGGCAATGGCACGATCACAAAGCTTTCTTTTGAAGTAAAATAAGCAGAGCACGCCATAGTATGTAGGTTATAATTGTTATTCTACTACCACTTGGTCATTCTAATGTTAATTATAGTTTTGTCTACTCAATAACTCGTATATTAACGATAACAATGCAACAGAAGAGCTAGTTTTAGTCTTTGCTCAAGTCATTTAAATGTTTTATTTATTACATTTGTTTACGTAACATTATATGAGGAATGGACAGAAACTAAAGTGTGTAGGTAATCAAATCTAATATTACCATACTACTATATACTATAATATTACGTATTAATTAAGTATTTTGAAGTAAAATAAACATTAGAAATATTTACCTAGCTGTCTGGGTTTCCGGGATCAGGTGGTCGCAAAACTGAAATTTATACCAAATTGCTCTGCTAGTTTTGGTCCACAAAGTTTATATATTAATTATATTCTAAAACATTAATCTCCACTTAAAATACTGTACAATTAACTTTAAAATAGATAATTCGTGCCAAACATATTTAGTGCACTGCCTAAATCATTAATAAAACTCATCATAAACTTTTCCCGCCACAAGGTTTTTTCTTCATTGCGATGACATTTGCTAGGGCCGAATTCGAGGCGGCTATTAATGTTTTATTTTTAAAGGCACTATTTGTCAAATTACTTTTTTATGATAGTAGAATTGTTTCTTAGATATTATGGATCGCAACAAGACCAAACTTCCGCAGGAAAATTCAATTACGTTCAAGTTTTCCCCATATATTTGTAGCAGAACCGTCAGGTGGACGGAAACTGACCATGGACGGGAAACTAGCACAATCACCCTAGGTAGGTACCGAATATGCTGGAAGCATTTCCTCGCTGGATCGCAAGACTAATTCGTTGACACATTTTTTTTAATAATCTGAATTATCCATAGTAAAAGAAATATGATATTGCTTGTGTACCTAAGCTTTCTTTGTTTGTAATAAATTGAAAGGCTGGCTACCTAGGCATTGTTCTTTCCTGCCGGCTGCTTAAGTTTGCCTAGTTGAATTAATTGCTAGGCGCCGCTTGGAATACAATACCTAGTATAACTTGGTTCTGGAATGGATGTGGAAAGCAGTGCAAGTAGTGAAATAGCCCGGGGTAGCTACGCTAGGAACCAGTGCCAGCCGGGTATTTATTTGATGTTGCTCCATTTCTGTCGTATCGAAATTGTACGCTCAGCGTTGCTCTTTGCTATTGAAGTGCGCGCAACTCGGAAACAATACAAAGTAAGGCTTAACGCTGTGCACCTTTATGACGTTTCTTAACCTTTTTAGGGTTCCGTAAGGCAAAACCGGATTTAAAATTTTGTCATGTCCGTCTGCCCGTCCGTACGTAGCATCCATATGATTAGAGAATTCAACCAACCGGAGTCGCAATTGATAGGCGTTCCCCTCTGCCGAAAACATATGACCAGTGGTCATACACTTGTATGAACTGACGTTTGTCTGATGTAGCTATTTGTACGTTACGTACGAATAGCCATACATTTGACGTTCCCCTCCCCCACAAAAATCGGCAGACTTTTTTTGTATAGAAAATGACACGCATGGCTACTCCATCCGGGTTGAATTCTCTAAGTCCATATGTGATGTAAAGTTTTTTGGGGTTATGTGGAGTGTCACTAAATAAGAAACAAAAAATATCATGATGTTTTATTACTTCATTAATCCATCGAAATGGTACTCAGGTATGGCTGAGTATTGTATACATATGTTAACAGTGATGATATACTTATGTTAAACTAGAGTTCCCGACCTCCGAATCACACTGGGTCAATTTTATAGAAGATTGTTTGACAAGGGTCTAAAGTAGGCCATATTACCACGAAGTGGGAAAATTATTTAAATCTTTTTTATTGATTTTGAAGTAGGAACTAAAAAAGACCTCATGTTTTGAGAAATAAATTGCGTTTCCTGATTTATCGATTTTAACATTACTGTATTCTGATTGGTTGATATTAAATACAATGTTTTTCTTAAGGACGTAAATTATTTACACAGTATACGCACCAAAGAAGTAACTAGCGTTCCGATTAACTTCGATATGTGTTGTGAATGGTGGATATAATATGGTGAAGTGTTCCGATTGGTCAATTTAAAATGTTTATTAAATCATAAATATGTATACATATTAGCCCTAGAGGCTAAATGTACTACTTTAGTCCGCCTTGGTAAGCATAATATGACACACTTTTTGAGCATGAGAAGTGAAAAATTCTTAAAAGACACTAAAATTTTCATTTTCTTATTGCCTTCTAACGTTTTTTCTCATTAAGGACGTACGTTACGTAGCGGCAAAAGTTCCTTTTAGAACACTTTATAGTAGACTATATTTGCAATATAATTTGCCTAATGAGGTATACAGAAACCTCATAGTTCTCGAGAAACAACTATTCAAAGTTTACACGTACACGTTTTTTCGATATGTGTGTTTAAGGGGTTGTACGAGTATGTATATGAGATAAGAGAAAAATAAACACACACACTGGACAGACACAGCTCCAACGACCCAACTCAACTCAACGCTATAACGACATTGACATTTGCTATTCGAACAGATTTTCATTCAACATTGGTCTCACATTGGTATTATTGTACCAATGTTGTCTCACATTGGTCACACGTTGTAACAATGTTGTACCAATGTTGTACCAATGTGAAACCAATGTGAGACCAATGTTGAATGAAAATCTGTTCGAATAGCAAATGTCAATGTCGTTATAGCGTTGAGTTGAGTTGGGTTGAGTTGGGTTGGAGCTGTGTCTGTCCAGTGTGTGAGTTTATTTTTCGAATCGCGGCCCCGGTTAACATACAGTTGCCAGCGCTGACTTTTAGTGTGTTATTAGTTAAAATCATAGGTCCCCAAAACTGCCTGCAAATAAACACGGACGGACATTAAATATCTCTTGTAATGACGTCATCAAAATTATTTCCCCCATATTTGGAACAGTTCAAATTGGACCCAAATTGCGAATTGCAAATGACAGCCCATTAAATTCGCTACAATTTTTATGGACAACATGCTCCCGAGCTCCTAGGAATTTTTGGGTAGAGAAGCCAAAGCCCCAAACAAAAAAAAATCCAATTCAGTTAAGATAGGCCTCATAGCTCTCGAGAAAAAGGATGGTCCACGCTGTAGCGTTCCGCGTCCTACACGACACTTCATTTTGTATAGACAATATCACGTGACCTCTGAGGATCACGTGACGCTTTCTATACAAAATAAAGTGTCGGAAGTGTCGTGGACGCGGAACGCTACAGCGTGAACCATCTTTCAGCTATTCATAGTAACGTACATTATGACTCAACATTACTTCGTGGTTTGTACCTAATTCCGTAGCGTCGCTGTGTCAATTTCGATTTAATTTATGGTTGAATATAGAGATGCAGAGTGCAACATGAAACAAACCAGGAAATGAATCGTCGGGTTTGAAGACGACGTGTGCCAGTGCCGATTATACCTAGTAATTTGACTGCAAAAAAATACTAGAATCTCATTTATACGTAGAGATCAGGATACCAGGGTTGCTATTTTATAGGCTACGACGATATGCATCCCTTTCGCACTTACATACTTGTTAGAACCGCTATGAGACAGACGATAAAAACGACCATCTAAGGCTAGCATACACAGAAATGTTGGAAGACTACGTACTCAATTTTTTTACGTTTAAGCTAGGTTCACACGGCGTAATTTTTTCCCGTATACCGTATACGGGAGTTTATCGAATACGGTATACGGGAAAAATTAACACCGTGTGTACCTAGCCTTACTCTTTTGTTACTGCACGCTTGGACGAACGCTTGCTAACTGAAATCGCTTGGACAATGGCTCTTTTGCATTGCGGCCTAGCCCGTGGTCGCTCAGAAGCAGTGAAAACTTTATTTTAACATGTAAATATTTTTTATATTACTTAGGCACAGATTTCTTTTATAATATTATTCTTTAAAAAACCAAGTGCGTGTCAGACGCGCCTCCTGAGGTTTCCGTACGTACCTACATCAAAAAATTTTAACAATCACTAAACATTGCTGTAACGAAAAGAAAAAAAAGTGGATTGAGGGACAAAATTTGACTTTGCCGTAGAAAAATCTGTTGTCTTCATAGATCACAGGTCGCGATTAGTTTACCAACTGCAAATAAATTTGTAATCTCAAAAAAAAATGTCATGAAATATGAAATAAGAAATTAACGATTTTGATTGTGCTAACGGACTTCCTTCTTGCCAAATTTCATGATTGTATGTCTATGGGAAGTTCCCTATAGGTTTTGATTTCCCTGCGAAGCAATAGAAAAGAAGGCTCATACTCGTAAGGCTATATCTTTGGATTGTGTTGGCTTCAAAGCTTCATTTTCAGGGTTCAGTAGCCAAAATGGCAAAAACGGAACCCTTATAGTTTCGTCATGTCCGTCTGTCAGTCCGTCCGTCCGTATGTCATAGCCATTTTACTCGGAAACAATAAGACGTACTTTAATAAAATTTAGACATTAGGTGAATTTTGTATGGTGCTATTTATTTATGTAGTAAAATTGCAGAAAAAAATATTTTTAGGCGTAGCGCTCCATACATGTAACTTAAAGGGTACGGAACCCTCCATTTTGCGTGGTCTGATACGCACTTGGCCGGTTTTTTTAAAGCTTCAAAAGACCGCACATAATAAGTATTTGATGTTAATTTCAACTTGATAACTCCACGCGTTTCTAAGAAAAAGGGTCTTGATAGACTGACAGACGGACAGACAGAGAGACGGACAGACAGATGGACGGCAGATGGACAACAAAGTGATATATGGGTTCCATTTTTCCCTTTTGAGGTAAGAAATTCTAAAAACCTTCAGCCGTGAGTGCGTTTCCGCAGCGATGGTTCTGACTCGGTATTATTATGGTAATGGACATGAATACTTCCACAAGTCTTACAGATAATATCCTTGACAACGAAAAATCCTTTAACCTTAAGGATCCATCATCTGGCCTTTATGCCTACCTACACCGATTTAAAGGGCTTTTTGGGTTATCAAAGGAGGTAATCGTATAAGCGGTATCCATGTTTTATTCAGTCGTTAAAGATGAAAATGTCCTCTAAACTAACGATCCGTATGTTTTTTTACGACTTGTTATTTTGTTATTTGGGAAGTTTGTAAGTGATGGTTACGAGTCTGCGTTACGCGCTGAGAGTTGTTACAACAAAAGAAAATATTTCGAAAAGTATCGTTGCAAGGAAAACAAAGAGTCTGCTTCGCAAACAGCTGGAGTTGATACAAAGCGAAATATTGCGGTGCGGCAGGATGTTTATGATTATGGCACACTCACTCTACTCGACGTTTCAATCTTTACGGTTTCGTTTTGAGTACCTGCTTCAATGTTACTTCGAGTATGGACTATTTTACGCTACGTACCTATTGATATTTCTGTCGTAATTATTTAGTATGTTACGGCAAAATCAGCAGCGTTATTTTAACGAAGTTTTTGTAATATTTATGAAAAAAGGTCATACCTTCGACCACATACGGCTATGAGTAAGAATGATATAGGATTATAATCGTTGAACTATTACCCGGGTAACAGTTACGTAGCTATAGAATACCTAAGGATTGTGTTGTACCCACTTATTTTAAGTATACCCACTTATTTCTTGGAGAGGTAGACAGAAATCACAGATTTTCACTTGCTCACTGCAGTCACTGATCTAATCCACTTTTTTCTACGCGTCGACTGTAATGCTTGAATTGAGATTGTGTAGACGGAAGTACTAGCGTATACTTTCCGATAGAGCTTTTATGGTTGCATTTTGTAGCATCGCCAACGATGGTACAAAGGATTTTCATACAATATTGTAACACTGTTGCACGAGCCCGCGCGGCCAGGCCGCAGTCGCCGGGGGGCTCGGGCAACTTACTCAATTGTATAGAGGCAGCAGGTCTTTCGTCGAACTCAATTCTAACCGGCTTGCCTATATTGAGCACTCGTAGAAAAAGTATTGTATACAATAGTGACATAATCAAGCTTTTCAATCTCGTACCTTACTTAGGCCACTCAGCAAGCTTCGTGGCCTAAACACGGTACTCGACTGAAAAGCTCTTAATTATGTCACGATTGTATAAAATACTATTTCTTATTAAGTAATTTAGAGTATTTAAAGGATTAATTTCAGTCAGTTATTGAATACACATTCTGATAAAACTCTCAGCAAGAAAGTCGAATCAGATTGAGCACTATTTGTTTGTAAAAACTTTAAAACGACCTTAATAAAAGGGATCGACAATAAATCCAGTCCTAACGAGCTTCCTTCAGGAATTTGCAATAAAAGAGATTACAACTTCTTAAATAAAGATGAAGACTACAGACAGATAAGCCGGAATTCGGTGCTGCAGAGGCAAAATAATAACAAAAACCGGCCAAGAGCGTGTCGGGCCACGCTCAGTGTAGGGTTCCGTAGTTTTCCGTCCGTCACAGTAAGTGTCCCCACTTAAGAGTTAAAATAACACCGCCATCAGGATATGATATGAGCGTTCCACGTACATCGACATCTATCGGCAAATTAAGTAAACTATTGCGCGCGAACTTAAAGTATGGAAGATGATTTTTATGGGATAATTCTTTATTGCGTGAGCCGATTTTCACCGTTTTTACTTTATTTGAAAGCACGTCATTTCATTGTGATTTTGTAGAAATTACAGGTACAATAAACACCTGCTTATACGGTTAAATTACAAACTTAGTTCAGAAATTATATTGTAATTTTTTTTCAAAAACTATTCAACCTATCAAGTTCAAAATAATTTTCCTAAAAAGTTTTGTAAAGTTCTACTTATGAGACTTTTTTCATATTTTTAAAACTTATGGTTCAAAAGTTAGAGGGGGGGGGACACATTTTTTTTTACTTCTGGAGCGATTATTTCCGAAAATTTTAACATTATCAAAAAATGATTTTAGTAAACCCCTATTCATTTTTAAATACCTATCCAACAATATATCACACGTTAGGGTTGAAATGAAAAAAGAAATCACTCCCCACTTTACGTATAGGGGAGGTACCCTAATAAAACATGTTTTTCCACTTTTTATTTTAGCACTTTGTCGGCGTAATTGATGTACATATCTGTACCAAATTTCAGCTTTCTAGTGCTAACGGTCACTGAGATTATCCGCGGACGGACGGACGGACGGACGGACGGGCAGACATGGCGAAACTATAAGGGTTCTTAGTTGACTACGGAACCCTAAAAACATCAAAGTTCAACTAAATAATGTTTGAAGATCGTTTTATTTAACAAAACCTTACAACCGCTTCTTGTAGCAATTGTTGATGTAGATTTCTATATCGAAAGGTAACCAATGCTTAGTTTCGAACACCAAATCGACAAATTCCCTGCTACACCAGATATTTGGAGACACGTCTCGATTTCCATTATTTCATGGAAAACACGAAGAAATTGTCTTTTAGTGATGGTATAATCTCGGACTAATTCTTAAATCTGTTGTGTACGTTACTAAGTATCAAGTTTTTGACAGCAATTTGGCGGCTATTTATTTTCGACGTTGGCTTTAGATCTTTTTTGCGATTATCTGGGAATTCGTGGAAAAAAATTTTTTGGTATAAAACTTTCGAGATTCTGACAATTTCTGTTGTGTATGAATAAAATATGCTAGAAAATATAAAAGATCGTATCGTAAAATATAAATAATCGTACATCGTGAAGGACTATTCATCTTCTCTCTTTCTCTCATTGTATGAAATCTTGTATAGCGCCCTCTACAATAAGTTTTCACCGGCCTTCCCCATTGAAAATTTGCCTTCTAAATTGCTTCATATTGAGATGAAAAAGTCCGATGTCAGTATTTTATTATGCAGGCTTAAAATCCACCATTCTTTCGAAATGAAAATGTCATCACCAATCTTTTAATCCACATATAGTGTGGAGCACTCTGCACTACATAATACTTTATAAACCTTGGGACCCAATTCTCGAACAGTATCACACCAATAAAAATACCCTTCAAGAAAGGGGCCCCTAAGTTCTCCACTCCATTTTTCACTAAAAAAGTAATTGGGTCTTGAACACGTCATAACAATAAAGATACAAACCTTTCCAAAGGGCGTAAGTCCACCGCGTGGCGAAGGCTCTATTCGGTCGGCAGAGGCGCACTCAGCCCAGGGGGTGTCACAGGTGGAAGTCAGTGTGAGATAGCGCACCCCCACTTGGTACAGGGTCCTGAGGACGCCGAGGGAGCCGCCGATCGCGTGTCCCCCTTCGACGCCCACCAGCGAGCACATGCGGTGGTTCGCGTGCGCTGATACTATATCTGTGATCACACATGATTACTTACACTCGCCAATTTTTTCGGTGTCATATATATGACATGGTGCTATAATATTAAGGGTTCATTGTGCTACGAGATAGCGTACTGTATATATTTAAAGCCTGACCAGAAATATATGATCATGCGCTATGTTGCGGAATTTCCTTGGAACTAATTTCTTACACTGGCAATAATTATAATGACAGGATGATATGCATGTGTGAGGGCATGTGATACGCTGCGATTTCTTTCGAAAAAGTAAAGTGTTGAATATTAAATAATAAACGACAAAAAAATCCCAAAATTATTGATAGTCAAAAGCGAAACATTATAAACAGTATATATAATAAACTGCTATAAGTAATAGGCTCGGGAAATGAAACTATTTCGCTGTGAACATTTTTCAAATTAACATCAGAGCTAAACAAATCAAGATGTCACCATAGTTACCATAGAGAATAATACGCTCTATGACTATACTGAACTATTGCCATATAAATGAGAATAATAGCGCCCTCTTGACAATGATTATATATTTCTTGTCAGGCTTTAATTCCTTTTATCTATCTACACTCATATCATAACTTCCTTATAATATGTTCAGAAACGTTAAGCTAACGGCCTATATTAAGAAACCTGTATCTGTGGTGGATCGTAATAATTACATTACAATATCGATGACAGATACTTTAATTACATTCAAATATCGAACTTCTTCTGGTATACCGATTCCTTCCGGAATCGCAAATTACAAAGGCAATTACAAAAATAATCCTATAAGCAGTCGAAAAATCTCTAAGCAGTCTTAATAATTATATTTAATTTTTATTTCAAAATTTGAACGATTAAAATTCTCATAATAATAGGTAGAAAACAATATTAGTTTTCACAATTCATAAAATAAGCAATAAGCTCGAAACCCTGACCAAACGAACACACCCTTATTAACCCACTTATTGTAATATATAAATAAATTGTTCAAAATAAAAATAATTTTGTGAATTCCATTGAATTACTATGGAATTTAACGGTTCGGAGACCTCCGTCTACACTAACGCCTCTAGCGGAAATTCGTACGCGATAGTCATCATTTATATTCAGAGGCGATTGTCTATGGTTGCGGAAATTTGTCTATTGTAAGATTGTAACTGATAATAATGTGTGGTAATGACAGTGTAAATAATATGGCCTCTAAATTAAAATATTTGCACGCGTAATGAAATGAATTAAATATGTAAATGACAATTAAATTACATAAACTAATTTTCTCTCAATCTTATAATTGAAAGAAAAATGGGAAAATTCACCGCGTCGAGCTAGATTCGAACTTACGACGTTTCGGAACACCAGTCCGATCGCTCTGACCAACTGAGCTATCGACCCGTACCGTTTACCGTAAACTTATATACACGTTAACGGCATCCAAGTTACAAATCATATTGGAATAATACAGATAATAATGCGCTAACCCATACTAAATTAATTTTGTATTTAGCAGATACGTCTGCAAGCGAAATTTCAATTATATAATTGAAAGGAAAATGGAAAAATTCACCGCGTTGAGCAAGATTAAAACTTGCGACCTTTCATAACACCGTCTGATCGTCTGACCAACTGAGCTATCCATTCTGAATTTTATTCTTTTTCTATTCTTCGTTTTTTTTTCATTTTTCTTTCAATTGTAAATTGAAAATAAATTACATTTGTAAAATATTTACTTAGTCGAAAAGAAAAATGTGCTCGCTCTACACCAGTATTTATTAAATAAGCTCCGCATTTAAAGGGAACACTGGGAGTTAAGTGTCTTAACTTTTGAGTGTCGACTTTTTGCAAGTTATATTGCCTCTCATCAAGCACTTATAAAATGTTTTATAACTTTAAGCCCAAGAAGGCCATTTGAGGCTCGTGTGACACTCGAGCGCGAAAAGACTATGGTTGGTTTTCGCAATATAGCGGAAAAAATATGCTACGGCATTCAGCGTAGTACTTTACGCGTAGCAGTCGTAGCACACATAACGCTATTTCGTCGCGAATGGGTTGATAAGTGTTTAAAAAAATAGTTATATACATGTATACAATACAATACAATATTCTTTACTGCACCACACAAAGAAAAAGAAGTACAAAAACAGATTTAACAAAGTAAATAATGGTAACAACAGGCGGTCTTATCGCTATTAAGCGATCTCTACCAGACAACCTCATGTATATATATTTATATCAGATTTTAAAAATCCATAATGTGTTAAACTTATACCTGCAAAACCTAAACACACCTCATAAAACAGCCCTCATAAAAGTTCATTAATCGTTTATTATATGTTAGTTTGCCATTGAAACTTTAGGACCGTGGTGCCCAGGCGCCCACAGACGGCAACAGACTAATCAGGCAGCTATCTAAAAAATGTTTGATGTCACGAGCCAGCCCTACGGCTCGTTCCTCGCCCAAAGATTGGCATAGCGATCCAGAGGGGACATGCAGCCAGCCTCTTCCCAAGGGTTCGGACCTCGGTGACGTTACCTATATCTTTAGTTTACTTTTAGTTATAATTTTGTAGGTAGTTTTTAGCTTTCATTTTGTATCTAGTTTTTAAATAGGTTTAGGTCATATTCCTTATAATTTAACTTTGTTAGGTGTCTAAGGTGTTAGTAATTAAACCTCAATTTGTAGGTTGTTAGATAAGTATCCTTAGGGAAACGTACCTTCATTTAAATTGACTTAATTTAAATACCTAAACAATGGGGCAAAAAGAAACTCGCCGATGGAAATTAATTAAAACCATTTAGGTTTTTTTCAAGACAACGAGTTTTTCATGCAAATAGCTCGGATGCAAAGAGTAGATTACCTAAAAAGTATAAATCTGATTGTACAGCTGCTCCGTTATAACAATCCGTCTTTTGTGAAATGTTAATCTAAAAAAAAGTGTGTCGACAATGCCTTTCCCTCGCCGAGAGTTTGCATAATCACTTTTAATTGAGCACATGTTACAGCAAAAACAGCTTTTAACTTAGTACTGAAAATCTTCTTCAGTTCTCAAAGGTAAGTAAGTCATTGGACCTGGGTATGTCCTTAAACTACGTCCGGACCTGGGTATGTCCTTAAACTACGTCCGGACCTGGGTATGTCCTTAAACTACGCCAAAAAGAGAGGTATGGGCACTGCGAATGGCATCTCGCTAAGTGTGGTAGGGCACGTTCAGCGAATGTCATCGCTCAAATCTGGAGCAGAGCCCGACTGGGGAAGTACCTCCACCTTACAGAAAACCACAGCCATATAGCACTAGACCCTACTCATAGTGTTGTGTTCCTGCTGGTGAGTAAGGTTGCCAAAGAGCTCAAAGAGGACCCAGTGTGTTGACGATGAGGGGCCTTCTTGTTCCTTTGGTCGTCAACACAGTGAATCCTCCTTTTTGTAAAGGGTCGGCAACGCGCATGTGACTCCTTTGGAGTTGCAGGCGTCCATAGGTTACGGTAGCTGCTTACCATCAGGCGGGCCATATGCTTGTTTGCCACCGTCATGGTATAAAAAAAAAAGTCATAAGTATGGCACTTTATACATATTATCCCTATTAACAAAATATGGCCTTAACAGTTAAAATGATACTTATTAAAAAGTAATGCTTCTAAGTTATAAATTATAAACTAAAGTTATAAATTATAATCAAGGATCGGACAAACGCCCGTCATTTTGAAAATATAACCCTGTTCCGTACAGCAGAGACTTCCTTATGTTAATAAAAAAAATTAGTATTTTATGGATTTATTGGACCATAATTTATATCCCGTGACAAATTAATTAATGATTGACATTCCGAAAATTACTTTCGCCAATAAAATAGAATAACCAAAATTTTTTCTAAATTTTCACTTGTCTAAAACTCCCACTAAAGCTCTAGATCTAAAACTCCCGGGAATATTTTGTAAAACAGTATGTATGTCCTCAACAATTTTAAATGATGCTTTTATGTGTAACTTCGTCTTTTCGTCCTTTCTTTTAGATCTAGAGCACAGATTATATAATAGTTCTTTAGAGCTATATCAAAATTTCAAGCAACTTTTAATAGGAATCCTGATTACGTCCCCGTGAAAGAAATACATGAAAAAATTAATTCCGTGGCACAAGCATATTGGAAGAACAGTTTACCATTGTCAACGATTACATATGCCCCTATGATGTCCGTAGACCGTGAATGGACTTTTTCAACGCATAAATGGGTCCTAAATTAACATCGTTATAGGCTCACAAGTGAAAATTTAGAAAAAATTTTGGTCATTCTATTTTATTGGCGAAAGTAATTTTCGGAATGTCAATAATTAATTAATTTGTCACTGGATATAAATTATGGTCCAATAAATCTATAAAATACTATTTTTTAATTAACATAAGGAAGTCTCTGCTGTACGGAACAGGGTTATATTTTCGAAATGACGGGCGTCGTTTGTCCGATCCTTGATTATAATACAAGGTGTAACAAAAATGCTGGTGATCCTTTTACGGGTATATTTATAGTATTCTAATTATGAAAAACTAAGAAATTAATTGATTTTATATGGAAGGTTGGCTGGGAACACGTGTCCCATACAAAAAAAATATTTTTTGCGCAAAAAATTTTTCTTCTACTTTTTCTTGGTCGCAATATGCTACCAATTAAGCTCTTAAACGGATCACTAGTACTTTTGTTTGTATATCCAATGCGCAGCTGAAAACATTAGTGTTAACGCTTGTGCTAATTTCATAGCACTTAAAAGGGTACAAAATTGCCCCCGCTAGCCGGCAGCGCTTATGACAATGGGCAAGGGAAATATTTTAATAAACAGGTTACCGTCGGCGGAGGTGCAGAGAGTGAGCTGCGGGTGGTATTTATCCGTGAGCCGCTGTATGAGATCAATTTGCTCGAACGTCAGCTGCACCGCGTCCCGGTGTTGCGCGTCGCACGGCACGTACGCGGCCCAGAACTGCGGGACAGGAGACACAAACTTGATTAAATATCACGCACGAGCCCACATGGCGTTGAATGAGAATAAGACGTTCGTTTTGTTCAAAATAAATGATATTTTACGACAATGTTTTGTACTTTAATACTTTGAGTATTTTTTTAAAATTCTTATATTAGAAGTATTTATATCTGAAAAGTACAATACCTACTTCTAATACATACAGGATGTAACAAAGGTAATGGTGATCCGTTTAGTATAATTGGTATCGTATTGGGATTAAGAAAAAGTAGAAAACACATTTTTTGGACGCGATAATCCATACTAATATTATAAATGGGAAAGTGTGTGTGTTTGTTTGTTTGTTTGTCCGTCTTTCACGGCAAAACGGAGCGACGAATTGACGTGATTTTTTAAGTGGAGATAGTTGAAAGGATGGAGAGTAACATAGGCTACTTTTTGTCTCTTTCTAACCCCCCACTTCCCTAAAATGGGGGGTGGAAGTTTGTATGGAGCATTCCGGGGGGCAAAGGGGAACCGTGTTACCCCGAATTTAACGCGAGCGAAGCCGCGGGTAAAAGCTAGTTTTTTAGGGTTCCGTACCTCAAAAGGAAAAAACGGAACCCTTATAGGATCACTTTGTTGTCCGTCTGTCTGTCTGTCTGTCAGTCTGTCTGTCTGTCTGTCTGTCTGTCTGTCAAGACCATTTTTCTCAGGAACGCGTAGAGGTAACAAGCTGAAATTTATATCAAATACTCGGGTCTATTGTCCCTTGGAGCTGTGAAAAAATCAAACTTAAAAGCCAACGCAACCAAAAGATACAGTCGTTTATGCTGCAAATTTTAGTTTTTCGGCACTCTCAAAACCTACGGGGTACTTCCCGTGAACTCAGAAACTTGAAATTTGGCACGAAGCAACGTCATATAGCACAGACAAAGGAAAAATTACGAAAAGTAGACATTTTTAGTAATATCATACAAAAAAATATTTTTTTAAATTATAAACTTACTACCTTATTCCTCGTCAACGCGTGTAGGTATTAAATTGAAATTCATGTCACATACTCAGGGCTATAGGACCTTTCAGATGTAGCAAAACGAAACTTTTATGTCAACGCAATCAAAAGAAATAGCAATTTAAGTCGCATATTTTGAAACTGATTACTCGCAAGAAACTCAAAACCTAAACGGTACTTCCCGTAAACTCAGAAACTTGAAACTTGGCACGAAGAAACTTCATATAGCACAGACAAAGGAAAAATTACGAAAAGTAGACATTTTTAATAAAATCATACGAAAAATATTTTTTTAAATTTTAAACTTACTTACTACCTTTTTCCTCGTAAACGCGTAGAGGTATTAAACTGAAATTCATATCAAATAATTCACAACAAAATCAATTTTTTATGTCAATGCAATGGGTGAACTTTTACTTATATACCTACAGGTTTCTACGGAACTCTCGGTGCGCGAGTCCGACTCGCACTTGGCCGGTTTTTTTTATATGGGACACGTTATCCCAGCCGGGTCGACACAAAACATTTTTTTCGAGTGAAATTTTTTTTTCTTATTTTTTCATAATATAAATACGATACCAATTGTGCCCTTAAAACGATCACCATCATTTTTGTTACACCCTGTATGATAACGTAAGACACCCTCGAAATCTCAATTATATTTTATTTTACAACATATTTTATGACAGTGTCTTGGCAACTAAATTCAGATTACACAGATAGATTTTCAGTACTAAGTAGATTTAGTCCTTCGTAAACCCCAATATTGTAAATCTCTTGGAAATCGTTAAGAAACCCCTGTAATAATGTTTACTTGTTGTGCGAATAGCTCGGATTACATCCATTTCTGTTTTCTAATATTCATGAAACCGTAAGTACGGCTTTTTATTTTAAAAATGTGGTCTTATCCGACAGCAAGTATTAAAGATGCCATTTACGTAATGTACCTTTGCTTTGACTCACAAAAATTAAACTGGAAACAAATAGACAAGTCATTTGAGAAATTGACGTGGGGACGTAGCTAGGCGTACGGTAGTTAAAATTGCAGTTATTTTTATTTACGTTTCGGTATTTAGAGACCTACTAAAAAGACAACGCCCCTATTTAACTGTGTATAAGATAATAATTTAAAAACAAAGTTATAAAAGCATATGAAAACGACGTAGGTATAGCCTATGACACAAATACGATTTGAGGACCGTGATTTAGAATTTTATGACATCTCGTGATTTAAATTAATCATCTGTGGGGGCTCGCTCTAGAGTCGTTTAATAAATATGATATTGGCACGGACAGGATGACGGTGAAAGCGGTAAATGTAACGTAATATAGCAATTTACGGCGTAAATCACGACCCATACGTATTGAACATACTTTACGAATTTCCGTTACAAAGCAGTACATGACGCTACGCGCCGCATGCGTTGAAAAAGTTTGACAGTAAATTAATTACAAAAGGGCTGTTCGATTACGAGTAATTAGAGTGCTTGCTTATACTATGTCTATTTTTCGATAAATTTACACTAAAGTGGACACAAAGTAGCCTAGTCACCCAATGGGTTATCTTGTTAAACTGATTTAATCTCACACAATTTTCACTCATTATTACCTTATTATCACTTTCACTCATTATATCTTATAGGTCCAAGGGGGAGGCCTATGTTCATCAGCAGACGTCTTATGGCTAAGATGATGATGATGATTATCTTATTGAGACGAATATAATGAAAAATTATTTCTTTACCTATCCTAATACAATGTCAAATAATTCAAGTTAAATCCTAACGTCAGTGCGTAACACTTGCACAAATTCCGTTCCTCAATCACCAAGCAGTTACGCGTGCTATACTACCATTCCAATTTAATACCAATACGTCATGTTTCATTTGAGAATGGACGTCAATGATAATAAATTCTATTTACCTGTCCGGCAACCCTCCCTTGTTTTAATCGCGGCAAATCTGTGTGGCTCCATGAACTGGTAGCCCACGGTGATATCGTCCGCAGGTCCTCGTCGAATCTGAAACAAATTTATTTAATATACACCTCTATACATTTCGCATGGATATGGCACCGAGCAATAAAGTAGTACAAATGTAATAGTTTTTTTTAGGTTTCTGCTCTGGTTGCAAATATACAGGTGACAAGGATTTGTAACCAGATTGTAATTTTTGCGTAGAAAAATTAAAATATAATAGTGCATATATTCCGTTATCAACATAGAATCCAATTGTTATACCAACTACTGGACATTAACCTCTGATTTTCTCCACAGGGGGGCGATTTTAGAGATTCGAGCGCTCGAATCTGACATTTTAAACCCTGAATAAAATGATGAAATGATGTTTTAATAATAACAACGATAGGAATTTAAAATCACGCTTATTTAAACTATTAATTTTATGCAAAAATAATGGCGACAACCTCGTCTGTGCGATTATTTTCGTGCTTAATTTCTTTGAATTCCAGCGCTCGAAAGTCAAACTCGTTCCCCAGATCGCTCATTTAGTGTACCTACTGCCTCAACTTTCACCAGGTCTTCAGTCCATCTTATGAGAGGTAAGGTATGTAATAATCGGAGTTTTTATGTATGTTTATGTACTTTATTGTACATAAAAAAGTAACAAAACAAACATGAGAAAAGAAAAATAAACAAAGAAATAAAAGAAATAAGAAGAAGATTATTAAATGATGAATAAAAAGAAAGAAGATGAGAGATGATTAAATAAGAAGGAAGAAAAATTTTTGTGCCTTGTCTGTTTGTGTACTAGTTTATACAAAAACAGATAATATTAAATACTATGTAGGACAACCTCCATGAACCAATTTGTTAAACACTCACTCACAAATGTTCATTAAAACGTCCGTCTAAATTTACTGGCATCTCTCATTGTCTTGAAACACCTAGCACTAAATTAGTGCATAAATCAAAGCAAAGTGCAACATTCAGTCAGTAAAGGGTAAATTTTCTGCAGGAGTACTAAAAATCCTTTGTACCTAGTAGGTACAAAGGATTTTTAGCACTTGCGAGTAGTAATTGCGAAACAATTAACTCCAGGTAATAACGTCCTTGGCGCTTGCAAACAATTTTATCCCGCTGAGATGAAAGACCTTAATAACGTATTCTTGGTGAGGCAAGCAAAGGAGATAACATAGACGAAAAAGAGAGGCCAGTAATAGTAAATTGCAATTTTCCTTAGTTGTCATTCCTGTCTATCGAGGTTAGCTCGTATAAGATTAATGGCTACCACCATTCTGGTTTAGAGGTTTGTAGTTGGGGCAATAATCCTTCAAATGGCTAAGTGGATGCCTAATTTATCGTTTATTTCGACATACTACTATGCTAGTGTTAAAATAATATTTTGAGGCAATTTTAATATAACATTTTACAAAATTCGGCAAAGTACCGTGAAATCGTCTAATTTTGTCAACTTTTTAAAATATACTTCGTTTATGTAACAGTGTAAACTTATTTATGTGAAAATATAGCCTATCTAATAAAAAAAAAACAAAATTGTTACAATAAAGATTGTCCCTATTGTTAAAGAATTTAGAGAATTTTATTAATATTGTCTTCGGTTGCCGCGATAGTTATTCATGAAATAAAACAATTAAAAACGGATTTTATCGCGTGTATTGAGCTTAAATTACATCCCGACGTTTCTCGTCAAGGAGAAACGATACATTCCCCGGATGTTGCGAGAGGCAATCGAGATTAAAAAATATCCAAATTTCAACAGAGAGGATGGTTTTTCGGTACCACCAGCTTGGGATCCAGTTATTCATTTGGTTAAGGAGCAAGCTAGACATAGGACTGTGAGACCATAATGGTGGACAGTGTGGACACTAATAATAATTTAATATTAATTTTAAAAATTTAAAAAATAAAAACAAAAATAATAATTAATAATAATAAAATGAATTGTTTAATAATTTGTTTTGTAATAATAAATAATTTGTTTTTATAAAGGCCCCTCTGGCATGTGCAAACACTAAATTTGTTTAATATTTAATATGTGGGTAGGTTTGCATATTGTGATAGTTTTTGAACGGAGGTAATTGTACATTTTTCCTCAGTCGACCCGTTGACAACGAACGCTGTAAAGTGTTCGAAACGTCGGGATGTAATTTAAGCTCAATACACGCGATAAAATCCGTTTTTAAGAATTTTATTATTTTGGCGGGCCAAATTACCATTACTTACGTTCATATTTGCCTAAGCCTATTTTATAAACTATATCTCTTGGAGCGTTCATCTATACCATAAAGACATATATGGGCAACATGCATTGGCCTAAAAACGTTTAAACCAATATGCAATTATTAATAGATTCGTCTAGAAATATGTAAGTGGGCAAATTTGCCCGCTAATTGTCTATTGCTTTCATACAACCAATTTGTGAGTGCTAGGGTTATCAAAATCTGTTTGATAATGTTTGAAAATTGATATATATTTTATATAATTTTAGTGATACATTTTAATGAATACAGTACTTCTAAGTTAAATTACAAAATGTATATAGTAATTGGTAATAAAAATCAGCCTTACAAAAACGTACAAACAATAAGCATCGAATCATCTTAATAAAAAAAAGATGCAAAAAAGGAAATGCCTAGGTAATTAAAGAATATCCAAAGACAAATATTTACGAATTTAAATATTCAAATCGTTGGACGCTGCGTGAAATTATGGTTACCGGCGATACGAGCCTCGTCGTATCATGAACTCGGTTTCCATGTTTTTTGCTCTGAAACACCTCAAGAAAATATATTTATTAATTAGACACCGTCGAGAGAGGCGTATTACTCATTAGAGGTAACAACTTGAAGAAAAGATAAAGACCGGATTTTAAGATGAAAATACATTTTAAACAATAACGAGATAGGGAAGATGCAGCTATAATATTTACCATTATTTTGTGATCAAAACGTTAAAAAAACGTAAAATAATAGCCTCTTGAAACGTTTTTACTTTAGTTTATACTAATTTCAAATAATAATTACGATTTGAAGTAATGTGAAACGGAACATGTTTTAATCCACCAATCAGCGTCTGGTGACGTCACTCCTGTTATGACAACTAATGGGGTTGGCAACTGTCTATAGGATTTGGCTTAAAGGGCTAGCATCCAGGTAAAAAAAAAACAACAATTTGACACTGTGGACGAACAAATATGCGAGTGACACACGTGAGTGACGTCACAGGAACTGTAGATCCGTTTAGGCGCGAAAATTTAAATTGTCAGTTTGTGACAGCAATTTTTGACTGTAAATTATAGTATTTTAATACACTACAAATTTTTTAATACACTCGTGGTCTACGTGCAATTCTTTCAAATGAAAGCATAAATGAAAATATTGCATCTTGCCTATTCAGTCGAGGAAGTTCCTGTGAATATTTTCTACACAAAATTTTATGAACCCGACTGCCGTCTTCTCTGTTCGTAGCTACTGCGACGAATACGTGGCTACGGGCTACGAGCGTAGCTCGTAGCACTAGGTGGCACTGAATGAGTTATAGTACATTATAGCAGAGGCTGGGAATCCGTTTTCACGCCGAGGCATGTAAATATAGTGTTTTCTCAAAAAAAAAAATGCGTGGAAATGATTAATGGAATCAGGCGGTACTTTGCGGAAGTCCATAATATCAACTACAATAATATTGCTTTATACCGCGGAATAGCAAAGCAATATTATTGTAGTTGCGTGGAAATGAGACTTAAAACTTAAAGCCTAAAAGTCTATCGCATTCGGAATCTCTCGATATTGCCAGTTACTGGCGATTTACCCTATAAAATATAAATTCGATCTAATAAACAGAGAACTTTATGAAAAAACCCGGCCAATTTTATGATTCTAGGTCTATGGGAAGTACCCTATAGGTTTTGTAAGTTTGTAAGCGCATTTTTTTTCTTGTACAAATTGATGGTACAGTCAAGTGCAAAAATACGTATCGAAAAAATCGTCTCATAAATATGGTACTACGCACTTATTACAACGGAATAAGATACTATGGGACATATTTTTGAGTAAGATGAGTACACCCAAATTTTTACACTTGACTGTACAAAAAATTATCCGATTTCGGACCTTTTCCTTTACTTGTGCTATAAGACCTTCCTTCTTGCCAAATTTCATGATTGTAGGTTTATGGGAAGTACCCTATAGGTTTTGGGTCCCCTACGAAGTGTTAGAAAACCAGGCTTTTAAATAGCCGTATTATCTTTGGACTGATTGATTGACTTAGAAGCTAGATTTTTTTACAGCTTCAAGTGACCGTAGACATACGTATTTGATGTAAATTTAAACTTGATAGCTTCACGCGTTCCTGAGAAAAAGGGTCTTGACAGACCGCCCGATAGTCAGACAGACGGACTACAAAGTGATCCTATAAGGGTCCCGTTTTTTTCTTTTTGAGGTACGGAACCCTAAAAATGGTAAGTGAACCTGAACGGTCAACAAATGAAACTAACCTGAAATCTTTGATTCTATTATGTAGAAACTTCCTTATATTCCAGGGTAGATCGTTGTGTCCGTCGATGAGGGGGGACTCATGGAGAAGGCGCTCAGCTAGCCGGAGGCGCTCGTGCAGCGGCGCGCCCGGCGGCGCGCGGAGCGCAAGTGGGCCTGCCACGCAAGCCGTGCCGGCTACCAGCACTAGGATCGCCACGCAGCACCAGCGCCGGTGCCATACGGAGAACCCTGTGTACGTAAGCATAATATGATAACAGATAAAAATATATATGTATATATATTTATTCTTCAATGCTACACTTATTAACGTCAGAACAAAATACTACCACTGTTTCTAATATATAACCTAACACCGCTTAACAGAGAAAAATTATGACCGTCAAGAAACTCGGCGGGACTTATTTTTCAAAATCGTAATACGAGTACAGTCAACGCCAAAAATATGTATACACTTTTGAACCTTATCACAAAGTTTTAAGGTGCAAAAGTGTATTCATATTTTTGACGTTGACTGTACATTAGACAAACGAATGACTTTGAACGTATTAGTATACTAAGTGGCACCAACTGTACCATAGTCATGTATAGACAGTTTATGGTACAGTTGTTTCACTTAATGTATCTTTGTGTGTGATTAATTTCTTCTCAATTGTCCAATTTTAGGGACTTCATTAATTATATTGTAGGTAGACTTAAAAAAACGCATTCAAATAACATAATGCATTATCTAGACCAAAAAATATTTTTAATCTCCTTAAATTAAAATACTATTATCAGGGTAAAAGTTTGTTGTTTGGAATAGATTTGGTCTAGTTTCGACTAGTCTAGTTTGCGGTGATAGCTAATAAATAGGGTAGCGGTCACATATGCAAATGGCATCAACGATATTTTCAACAGAGTTAAATTTTGAAACAGTAACATGGAAAAACTCTTAGATTATACATCTACTACTTACAATATACATCTACTACTATGTACTTATATATATACGTAAATTACAAATTGAGAGAAGACAAGATTTCAATTAAACTAATTGAGACAAGATTTCAATTAAACTAAAGAATAATTAGCGCAATCTAAGTTAGTAAGTCAGTAGCAGTAGGTACCTCAACTTGGTGTCAATAACCATGTATAAGTACAGACGCGAACCGGGATCGATGGGACCAATTAGGTGTCAGCTGTCAACTAACATCGGTCGATCATTACAACGAACAATGGCAAGTGGCTCAACAATCCCGGTTCGTGATGGTACTTTCACACAAGAAAAGTACTCGTTCGCTAAGTAGTAGTAGTAACGTACATTTTCCCTTTCGTGTTACCATAACCCGATACAAAGAAATTGGTAAGTTAAGTTTTTATTACAGTGACAAAGGAGTAAAAAAAACCTACTAAAATAACCATCGACTTAAACACAAAAAAACTAAAATTATCAGAAAAAGAAACGCAATTGTAAAAATCTATTTGATCGGAAGACCCTAACTCCGTCGTCAGTAGAAATGCCACACGAACTACAGGTTACGTACACACGCCCTTATAAAACGGCCCCTGGTCCATTTAAGATACGTACAGTAAACCAATTTGATTCCTACGCCACTCTAGAACCTTGACAGGCTAGAGCTAGTTTGGTAGCGAATAGGTTACGTTTATACGTATCTACGGGCAACTGTCATTACGACAAGGTTCTACAGTGGCCTAGGAATCAAATTGGTTGACCGTACATAACACCAAAATCAATATTGCCTATGTTCCCTTCTCCGATAAAAGCTCAATTTTGATCGACGTTTATCTTAACAACTGACTTAAGTACAAAATAAAACCCGATTGGGGTCATAGTAATCGGTCGTGGGGAAGCCTCCGATAATCTTGCTGTCAAACGCAAGCGCTGAGCGTGCACTGCGATGGCATGGCGGACGTGTGTGGAAATTGTACGGTGAATTAGCGGCTTGTTCTCCGCCGTACGAGTATAACCTTACACAACATTGCACATTTATCCTTTTAGTAGCTACATTCTCGGTAGGGCTATTGAGGCTTTCTGGCTGTGTAAGTGCGCGGCGCTGACCCTCATCCTGTGTTTTGCTTGTCTTATGAGTTCCGATTCGGAAAAATGTTTTTTTTTTGTACTGCTTCATTTTTGTACTGTTTCTTACCAATTAATACTTACCTACATTACTTTTTATGTAACTTATGGATAACTGTTATTGGCCATCTGTTATATAACCATTTATATGTAAATTACATATAAATAACAATCTGATTTAAGGATTTATTATTTTATATTTTTATACCAAGACGGTGGCAAACAAGCATACGTCCCGCCTGATGGTAAGCAGTTACCGTAACCTATGGACGCCTGCAACTCCAAAGGAGTCACATGCGCGTGGCCGACGCTTTACAAAAAGGAGGATTCACTGTGTTGATGGCTAAAGGAACAAGGATGTTGTTGTCCTGAACATCAATAAATAAATAAATAAAAAATAGTTTCATTTAAGGGAAATCTATAAAGTGTTGGCGTTTATTCTACTTAATTTCTTTAGTATTACGAGTAAAGAGGCAGGCCCGAACGACTTCGGATATAATGTATGTTCCAAGGGTAGCATAATCAGATCCACGGAACAATCTGACGATAATTGATTAGTAGAGCCAACCCCAAGTGAAATGAGACCAGGCGAGGACACAGAGGTTCATAAGAGAGACGACTTTAAGAATTAGTTGTTTTAAATCCCAATAAATAAATAAATATTAAAAGAAAGAAAGAAAGAAAATACATTTATTTTAACGCCGCAAAATTAAACATTCTTAAACCTAGAAACAACACAGGCACAATGAGACGTTTAAATAGGATCCCTTCTCAGCGTAATGCCGCGGCAAGCCGTGGCGCTGGTTTTCAGTAGGGACAATCTTACACAAATCAACCTAGTCCCACAGTAAGCTCAATAAGGCTTGTGTTGTGGGTACTAGGCGACGATAGATATAATAGATAGATATAGATAAATACTTAAATACATAGAAAACATCCATAACTCATGAACAAATATCCGTGATGAACACACAAATAAATGCCCTGACGAGGATTCGAACCCAGGACCTCCTGCTTCATAGGCAGGGTCACTAATAATAGGAATAGTTTTGGCATATTAGTATAGATTTGACAAAATATTGATAGACATTTGGTGCGCAAAAATATCTGACACGACCTTATTTGTAGAGCTTTAAGAGCGTGTCACATATTTTTGTGGCCTGTATAGTCGCCATCAAATATATCGGAGCGGCCAAGGTACTCAAAAATATCTGAACATGCACTTTATCGCCTTGACAACAGAGGCGTTGTTCAGATATTTGTGACCACCTTGGTTGCTGCGATATATCTGATGGCGACTGTACAAGATATTATTGCAGGTGACAATCAAAATCAATAATCTTAAGTATAAATAACAACAACAGGAAGGTACATACTTTTGATCTACACTAAAAAAAATAACAACAACATGGAAGTACTGATGATAGTGATGATGATCTACATTGAAAATTGTGTGTGCACAATAACGAGTGCGACAATGATTCGAGAATTCTGCAATCGGATACCATATCGTAATCGAGTTTCTAACGTTAGCTCGCAACGTTTTGTGCCGATCGAAATTTAGAGATCCAATCCAATTTTGGCAATAAAAAATATGGTACAAAAAGCATTTTATATCGTTTCAGCATTTTATTTCGCGGCAGCCATTTTATATCGTTCACTTGTTTATTGTGAAATCCAGCTATTTCACGCATAGATATATTTCAGAATAGACGTTTCATGTACCATAATTTGTGTGGAATCCAAGAATGTTATTTCTTGAGTCGCGTAAGAACGTGACGTGCATAGACACTTCTAACTATTGCCTCTTTGTCGCTTCTTTGCGGTTCCAAAAATGGTAAAAAAATGCAAAATAACTTTAAATCCTACATGGGAAATAAAACAGTTAAACTAGATAAGCAATAAAATAGAGCACATTTTATTGATGAATTTAGAACATACCTATTTGAAAACTCGCAATGTAGGTACAGTCACCATCAAATATCACGGAGCGGTCAAGGTACTCATATCTGAACAAGCACTTTATCGCCTTGACAATAGAGGCGTTGTTCAGATATTTGTCACCAACTTGGCCGCTCCGACATATCTGATAGCGACTGTACGATTGGGTGATCTATAAGTGTATCTTTGGTATCACGGGAATAAAGAGCATTTCATAACGCATGAACTCTGTAGGGCTTTGCTGGTAATAAAGTGGCTTTGAGGTGCGAGTTAGCAGGTGCTTGTCTCGATTTTGTCTATTTATAACTACGTATAAGACCATTAAGGCGTTTGTGACTACTGACTGAACTTGAATGCTGATCAAGTGATGGATGCGTACAGAGTTTAACCAGCGAGATGTGTTCAAAATGCTACTTGTAAGTACTCGATAAAAATACTGTCATAATGAGAATAGATACGCACAGCAACGATGGCGCTACTATCATTTAGAAAAAGCCCCTGTAGATCGTCGAATCGTACGTCGTCGTACACTCATGGTAAAATATATGTACGTAAATAAACGTAATCTGTGAATTTTTAACCTCATTTCTATAAAATGTATTATACCAATAGTTATAAGAACATAATAACATAACATTTCGATTATTTTGTCGATAAAACAATGACTATTGTCACTTTACTAGGCCGGCGGGAATAGGGGTTTTTCAGTTTCGTGGTTATTTTTTTTTACAAAATGATCCTTAGACACGTTTTCGTCAATGTCAGACTAGACGATAGCTGTCGTTTGACCCTTAGAAGATCAATTATATTTATCTTTGCAGGCGAAAATAACGCGGGATCATTCAAACGGGTATTACCTTTTTTTTAATCGGATTTATTTAGCTTGACCCCGTATATTTGTTTATTTGTTTGTATATTTATACGCATCCAATCTTGCAATCGATTTTTCGACCATTTCTACTTAACAGATTTCGATGAAATTTGGTATGCCTATCAGGTCTCCGTGACAATAACTTTTAATAATATTTTCAACCTTTGATCTTCAAATCCTGATGCTGCAGAGACACTGCTTACCCTAACCGTGAGTCGTACACATCTGCTAATTTAACTATATTATTGTTGCTAGTAAATAAATCCTTAGTGACTTTATATTGACCATCAACTCTTCAGTTCTGATGCTGCATAGTTACTGCCTGCCATAACTGACCGGGTGGAGACTGTGTCAATTTAATAGATTGCGGCTCACCCTCGGGCCTTCGGCCTTCGGGCTCGCTAAGACACTTGGCCATTGAGATCTGTCCAGTCCATGTCATGCTGCGGCTGAAGCAATTCTCGCCGTGACGTACTCGGCCTTTTAGCTTCGCATAGATTGCGATAATTTTTTTAAATAAAAGAATGTCCTTTACGTAAATTTAGCTATTTCAAGGATTTAGTTCCCCTCCAGGACCCATAGATTTTTCCACACTGTATACATATATGTACCCTATAATAAACGTAAATACCCAACTACCCAACTTAATGTAGGTACCCTCTACTTTAAACACACGAAAGGTCACATACAATTAATATAATACCACTTGAGATGTCATCACATATAGTTTTCCCACCACATACTACGGTCAATAGGGCTGGTTACAAGTACAAAAATTCAACTAAAAACTTAAAAATAAATTAACGTATAAAAGTTTTAAGTTAAACGGTTTTATTTCAATCAAATGTTGTACCAAAAACTGGAAAATAAAAATTTATACGAATTTTAATCCCACATACATTGCTTCCTGGAGAGTAATCATGTAAGACGGATAACAGAATAGGCATCTCGAGTCGGATGCTAAAGGCCCTATTTGTCTCTATATCAGTGGATTAAGTCATAATCGGAAGCTTTTATCAGACTAAAATAAAAACGTGGGGCGTTGGTACGACAAAAGCATTAGGTAGGCTGGTAAAGCTACCAATGAACGAAAATCCTGTGATTAAAAATCGTAATTACATGGTAAAACAATAATAGAGAAAATTATAAGACCTAAAAATCATGAAAATCAAGTGGAGAGGCCTTTGCCCAGCAGTGGAGGGCACTCAAGTCGACTAGTAAATAAAAAATAAATAAGAATTGCTAATGCTGCATATTTGCATATTTATTTATATTTATATTTATTTACTTATATGTACTTAATTTCACATTTCATTTCGCAAACTAATTATCTAAGTATTTGACTCATTTTATATAATTTATATATACATATTTTTAATACTACTCGTGGTACTCTCACACTAACGCCACCTCCAACAACATTAAAGCATAGCTACGTGACTTTGATTTTAGATTAAACTAGCTGTGCACGCGGCTCCGCCCGCGTGGAATTCGGTCTGTGTCAGTAAGCGGCTAATTCACCCCTAATTTCTCTCCCGCTACCCTGGAGGCGGAACTTGAAGTAAAGTTGACAGATGGATACGCTAGAGGACAGTAGTCCCGATAAAATATTTTACAATTACCACTAAATGAAACTACACTCAAAAATCAATCCTTTTTTTTGTCCTTCTATTTTTTTTGGGTAGTAGGTGTATACCGGACGATACAGTACCACTTTTGGTTTTATACGTTCATGTCCACGGCAAATATCATCCAAATCGATCCTCCCGTCACATCAGTCTAAGCAAATTTAACTCACTCGAGTGTAGCTACCCCCCCCCTCCCCCTTTTTAGACGTTGAATTTTTATAGGCTACGTGTAACCTGGCTGGAGATTTTCTTGAATTGGAATTAGTACCTAATCCTTAAGGGGTGACTTCTGGGATAACAATGCAAAAAAAACGGCCAAGAGCATGTCGGGCGATGCTCAGTGTAGAGTTTCGTAGTTGCCGCCCTGTTACAAAACATCCGTTCAAAAGGTCGTTTATTAAGGGATATTTGGCGGCGCTTACGTCATTTTACTATCCACTTCCTTTCACTATGCGTTTTTGACTGATAATTCAAAAACGGCTGAAACTATTTTATTCAATATATTTTTTATTGAAAGTTCTTATTAGGCCTTACTTCTATTATTTTTTTCTATATTTTTGGACCCACGGTTCAAAAGTTCGATGGAAAAGACGCCCTTTTTTGAACTTTCAGATGTAATATTTACGAAACTATCAGTTTCATCCAAAAAATGTATTAGAAGACCTCTATTCTTTTTGAAGGACCTATTCAATAATACCCAACACGATAGGGTTGGAGCGGGATAAAAATTCACCCCCCATTTTATGTGTACCCTAATAAAATATTTTTTTAGTTTTTAAGTAATAACTTTGGCGGCGTGATTAATGCACATACTCATACCAAATTTCAGCTTTCTAGTGCGAACGGTCACTGAGCTAGACCGCGGACAGACGGACAGACAGACGGACGGACATGGCGAAACTATACGGGTTCCTAGTTGACTACGGCACCCTAAAAAGAGATAAATAGTAGGTTATGTAACTGTTACGTAATAACTAGTAATAAGGCCTAATTACGTACAGAAGCATACACTGCTTTATCTACACATATTAAAAATCCTAAATGACGTGTTCGGAAACCATTAGAATGACCGCCATTACACCGCCATGACCAACCTTATTGTACCACACTGTCACAGATAATACACTTATGTTACGTTACTGATTGCAATAATGATGGTAATTACATACGGTTTCCGAAATAATTAGTAATTTTTGAAATTTTTGAAAGTTTAGAAATTTTCTAAAGTTTTGAAATTTTTGAAACTTGAAATTTTTGAAACTTGAAATTTTTGAAATTTTAGGTTTTACTTTAGGTTCTCGACTTTTTTCACTTTGTCACTTCTCACTTTCACTTTTCACTACACTTCACTTCACTTCACTTAAACCTTTTTTTTCATTCCATTTTACTTGTTTCTCAATCGTATGGGTGCCGCGTTTTTGTGACGTGACGCTTTTTCGTAACGGTCACGTGACTTATTTGATATTACAAAGTAATGCGTAGTTCATCAAGAAAACATCAAAACAGCTTGAGAGACAGATAATGTACCTATTGTTTAATTATAAAGAAAAATAAATCCTGATCTGACTGCTTCACAATACGTTTGACATGTTTTCCTACCTAAACGGTGTCCTATAAAAATGTTAGATGATTTTGTAGTAGTTTCTGGTTTGGGCCGTCTTTGTCCGTCATATATAGTCCTGGAACCTGTTACCCTTTGACATTAATGACATTTTCAAATATTTCTTAAGAGCGGGTAAAGGTAAATTTAAAGCATCGACGGGTAACTTGTTGTTGTTGTGGAATGCCCGACTTAAAAAACATGCAAAAATAATTATGAACTTGTTATAAATATGAACACCTTGACCAAAAAATTACAAATTACAAATTAAACAATACCAAATTTCATCTAAATACGTACAGCGGTTATTGGTTGTTTCTGCCCCGTGTAAACTTCCACCCCTTTTGCATCCGCTTAAGGGATAATTTCTGAGATAAAACTATTTTATTTCCTTTTCCAGAGCTCAAATTATCTCCATACCAAATTTTATCTAAATCGATTCTGTCTGCGGTTAATAATTCCCGATACAAATTTCCAACTCCCTTTTCACCCCTTTAGGGTTGATTTTCGGGATGAAAACTATCTTTTGTCCTTTCTTGAGACCAATACTATCTGTATACCAAATTTCATCTTTATCAGTTCAGCGGTTTATAAAATCCTCATACCAACTTCCAAAACCCTTTTTACCCCCACAAGGGTTTATTTTCGGGATGAAAACTATTCTGTCGTTTCTCGGGACTCAACTTATCTCCATACTAATTTCTATTAAAAGTTCTCCATACAAACTTTCAACCCCCTTTTCGCCCCCTCCAGGGTTGATTTTCGGGATGAAAACTATCCTTTGTCCTTTCCCGGGACTCAAACTATCTCTATACAAAATTTCATCAAAATCCGTTCCGCCGTTTTCACGTGATGCGCGGTCAAATAAACAGATAAACAGACAAAAATTCAAAAAATTGTTCGAACGCGTTCTGTTATCGATTCTAAGTATCCCCAGCCAACTTTCTTTCGATTATCTTCCATGTACAGACTTTCGGCCCTCTTCAGCTTTATTATATGTATAGATAGATAGAGATAGATAGTTTTTATTGGAAGTACCTTTCAGGCTTCACTTCCATTATTATTATTATTTTTTGGACAGACGGTTCTAAAGTAAGATGGAGAGGGGGGGGGGGGGGGGGGCTTTTTTGAAGATGAAACTATCCTTTGTCCTTTCTCGAGACCCATACTATCTCTATACCAATTTTCATCTAAATCAGTTCAGCGGTAAAAAATTCCTCATACCAACTTCCAACCCCCTTTTCACCCTCACAAGGGTTTGAAAACAATCCTATGACGTTTCTCGAGACTCAAATTATCTCCATACTCATTTCTATCTAAATCGTTTCTTCGGTTAAAATTCTCCATACAAACTTTCAAACCCATTTTCACCCCCACCAGGGTTGATTTTCGGGATTAATACTATATATTATCCTTTCCCGGGACTCAAACTATCTCTATACAAAATGTCATCAAAATCCGTTCAGCCGTTTTCACGTGATGCGCGGTCAAATAAACAGACAAACAGAAAAACAGACAAACAGATAAACAGACAAAAATTCTAAAAATTGTTGGAACGTGTTCTGTTATCGATTCTAAGTATCCCCAGCCAACTTTTTTTCGATTATCTTCCAGGTACAGACTCTCGACCCTCTTCAGCTTTATTATATGTATAGATATATAGATATAGATAGTCTGTATTACATACTTAACCCACTCTACTTTATATTAGATGCCCCACGTTTTTATTTTCAACCGACTTCAAGATTTCGAAGGAGGAGGTTATCAATTCGTCGGGATCTTTGTTTTTGCTATTTTTTTTTTTTTTTTTTTTTATGTAGGTTCACCGATTATTCAAAGACGGCTGGACCGATTTGGAAAATTCTTTTTTTGTTTGAACGAGTATACTTCACAGTTGGTCCCATTGTAACCAGGTCAGGATCTGATGATGGGATCCTGGAGAAATCGAGGGAACTCTTCAACTATTATAGGCACACCTATAGTGATTTAAGTATTTTTTACAGCAGCTCGAGCATTTGCTTTTGGAAAGGTGGATGCTAAGTGAAGTCGGTTCTTTTTTGTTTAAAATTATAGATAAAAGCTTCCGATTATGACTTAATCCATGATATAGAGACAAATAGGGCCTTTAGCATCCGACTCGAGATGCCTATTCTGTTATCCGTCTTACATGATTACTCTCCAGGAAGCAATGTATGTGGGATTAAAATTCGTATAAATTTTTATTTTCTAGTTTTTGGTACAACATTTGATTGAAATAAAACCGTTTACCTTAAAACTTTTTTACGTTAATTTATTTATCAAAGTTGTTTATCAAAAAGTAGGTAAGTAATTATTGAAAAAGTTGCCGGGCTGTAAGACGTCCGACTTTCAATCCTTGGCTCGTATCGTACCGAATAGTTTTTCGAATTAAGCCCGAAAGGTTATTTGATATTTGCCAGTTGCTATTCGGTGAAGGAAAAAATCGTGAGGCTGCCTACTTCCGAGGATAAATTCAAAGGCCTCGTGAAGTCCCGACCCGTTTCGAGCCAGCGTGGAGACTATAGCCCGATCCCTCTCGTGCATTAGAGGAGGATTGTGTCCAGCAGTGGGACTGGGAGGTATATAGGCTAACATATTATTATTATAGGTACCCAAGTAAGAGCACAAGCTGAGATATAATTAACTACTCGTACTTTTTGTTACTAGGCTACGGTATGGTATAACCTTTGGTATAATAACACAACATTTCATACAGCTAGGTAATGCCGCTTTCAATATTTTAGCTACTTACATAGGTGATGTTTTTGAGTCGAGTTTATTTGGCATAATTCATCAAATATAATTTTTCAACCTAATTATCGTTCGGTCGAAATTGTAAAAAAATGATTACGTATTAACGCAAATGAACGTCTACAAAATACGAGTAAGTAGGTACATAAGGAAATTTCTTCCCACTTCCAAATACCTACATCCATACTCATATTATAAATGGGAAAGTGTGTGTGTTTGTTCGTTTGTCCGTCTTTCACGGCAAAACGGGGCGACGAATTGACGTGATTTTTTAAGTGGAGGTAATTGAAGGGATGGAGAGTGACATAGGCTACTTTTTGTCTTTCTAACCCCCCACTTCCCTAAAATGGGGGGTGGAAGTTTGTATGGAGCATTACGGGGGGCAAAGGGGAACCGTGTTACCCCGAATTTAACGCGAGCGAAGCCGCGGGCAAAAGCTAGTCATACATATATATACCTATGCTGGAATAAGCTTACATAAAAACTGTGACGCTACAGGTAGGTGTAGTATCCATTAATAAATTGATTATTTTCAGGTATTTGCAGCCTTTATAAAATAAAGCCTGTAAGCCAACATAAATATAATATACTCTACCTCATATATTTTTTTTCATAGCTTACAAAATGTTAACGTGCCGTGAATACGTACGCGTACTACATAACGATATCGGTCGTCAAAGCTCAGACGAAGGGCAGAAACAAGCGCGAGGTCTATTGATTAAAAGACATTCGCATGAGCGGCGGCTGAAGTGCCATACACGTCCCGTTAGAAAATTGCTCACCGTGACTGTTTGCTGGACGGCGGCCCGAGCCGTGCCAACAACACGGTACTGTTACTATTGTCAGTACCTTGACTTATTTCCGCGGGGTACTGAAAACACGAGGGCAATTTCATTTTTTCTTTAGCACTGATTACATCGGCGTAGACAGGGCCGGATTAAGGATTTAGGGGCCCCTAGGCAGTGCAATTCATGGGCCCCATTTTAGCAAAAAAAATCAAAAAGTGTATGTGTATGTATTAACATTTCTGACTTTTTAGGGTTTTGTGATTAACTAGAAACCCTTATAGTTTCGCCATGTCCGTCTGTTCGCGTCCTTGCTCAGCGGTGGATAATACTAGGAAACTGATTTTTTATATGAGTATGTGTTTTTAATTACGCCGATAACGTGGTAAAACAAAATACAAAAAAATATTAGTTTTTTTGGGGTACCTAAAAATTAACCTCCCTTCATGTGTAGGGGACGCATGAAGGGAGGTTAATTTTTTTAATTTTTTTTCGCTTCAACCCTATCGTGTGGGATATCGTTGGATAGGCTTTTCAAAAAGAATAAGGATTTTCCAAACAACTTTTGTTCATAAAAACAGCTCCAAAAAGTGCACCGCCCCTTTACTTTTGGACCATGGGTCCAAAAAAATCATGAAAGTGAGGCCTGATAAGTATATTTAATAAAATTGGTTGAGCCCAGTAAAAGGACGTATATGCCGCATAGTAAAATGACGTAAGTGCCGCAAAATATCCCTTAATAAACGATTTAGAATGGATGTACTCTAACAGGCCGGCAACTATGAAACCCGGTTTTTAGGGTATCGTAGTCAACGTAGTGCTCATAGTTTCGTCATGTCCGTCTGTCTGTCCGAGCTTTGCTCAGCGCTTGATGGGCCATTAAACTATTTAAGTAAGTCTAGTGAAACGTTTATGAGTTATCGCAAAAATATATCGCTTTGTCTGAAAAAAAAATCGTTCATAATTTATCTTGAAAATCGCCCTTTTTACCGATACAGATATCATCTACATAGCAATTGAAAAAAATATTTAAAGTTCGGGCAGCTGGATAATTTTTCCGCAGCTTCTCAGTCGGCGGCTTGTCCTCCTTTTTTTACCGACACTGATTTTCTCTTATACAATATTTCAATTCCTGTTTAAAATAAACATTTGATCCCATTACATCGAGAAAGAGTGGTAAAACTTAACGGCAGGAACACCTGCTCAAATGGACCACTCTGTCACGAATGTCACAATGTTTTCTGAAAAACCACTGCACGGAAAAAAAATCAACGTAAAACGTTTACTTGTCCTCTAAAAACACTCTTGTAGTTTTGTCTTTTTTAGTATTATTATTTTAATGATGCTCGAAAAACCAAAAATATCATCTCATTGTCGGTGGAAAAAGAGAACGGCCTAAACCAAGATTAATTAATATCTATTTGTAACGAAATTGAAATGCATTTTTCTTAGAAAAAAGTGATCATAAAATGGAATCAAAACTGCACACGCGGGGCACTATTTTTTAGGGTTCCGTAGTCAACTAGGAACCCTTATAGTTTCGCCATGTCTGCCCGTCCGTCCGTCCGTCCGTCCGCGGATAATCTCAGTGACCTTTAGCACTAGAAAGCTGAAATTTGATACTAATATGTATATCAATCACGCCGACAAAGTGGTAAAATAAAAAGTGGATTTTTTTTATTTATTAGGGTACCTCCCCTATACGTAATGTGGAGAGTGATTTTTTTTTTCATTTCAACCCTAACGTGTGATATATTGTTGGATAGGTATTTAAAAATGAATAGGGGTTTACTAAAATCATTTTTCGATAATGTAAATATTTTCGGAAATAATCGCTCCAGAAGTAAAAAAATATGCGTCCCCCCCCCTCTAACTTTTGAACCATAAGTTTTAAAAATATGAAAAAAATTTAAAAAGTAGAACTTTATAAAAACTTTCTAGAAAAATTATTTTGAACTTGATAAGATGAATAGTTTTTGAAAAAAAATTACAAAATAATTTCTGAACTAAGTTTGTAATTTAACCGTATAAGCAGGTGTTTATTGTACCTGTAATTTATACAAAATTACAATGAAATGACGTGCTTTCAAATAAAGTAAAAACGGTGAAAATCCGTTCACGCAATAAAGAATTATCCCATAAAAATCATCTTCCATACTTTAAGCTCGCGCGCAATAGTTTACTTAATTTGCCGATAGATGTCGCTGTACGTGGAACTCTCATATCATATCCTACATGGCGGTGTTATTAACTCTTAAGTAGGGACACTTACTGTGACGGACGGAAAACTACGGAACCCTACACTGAGCGTGGTCCGACACGCTCTTGGCCGGTTTTTTATGAATATTTAACTTTGAAACATTTTCATTTTCTACTGCCATACGCGGGGCTCCTAGCCGATAAATACAAATTTTCTTACTAATATTAACTTTCACCGCGTGATTTATTTCCCCCCTTTTTTTGTAAGTACGCTTCAAAGTTGTCTAGATGTAAGCCAAAATATGTAAAAGAATATGATTTGACGAAGACGACCACACGGACCATTCCTACGCAAGGCATGTTTAGCATAAGTACCTCAACAGGGAACCTCTATATTGTAAAACTTATCCGATATATGCATATACAAATTTTCCAAATTTCAATTTCAATATATTAAAAAATAAACTGTGCACGCGGGGCCCCCCGGCCGATGCGGGGCCCCTAGGCAGTTACCTTCTCTGCCTAAAGGCTAATCCGGCTCTGGGCGTAGGTAAACAAAGATTTATTAGTAGATAATAAAAAAAACATATAACGATAAAAATTTAAAGCCTGACCAGAAATTGATCATGCGCCATGTTGCGGAATTTCATTGGAAGTAATTTCTTTCACAAGCAATAATTTTAATGACATAATGATATGCATGTGTAAGCGCGTGTTATAGGTTGTCACTGTTGTCAAGTGTCATTGAGGCGGTTTACTTGAATAATAATGTGTTGAATATTAAATCATAAACGACAAAAATTCCCAAAATTATCCATAGTCGAGGGCGAAACATTGTAAATTGTGTATATAATAAACTGCTGTAAATAATACGCTCAGGAAATGAAACTATTTCGCTGTGAAACATTAGAGCTGACAGGTCAACAAATCAATATGTCACCATACCATAGAGAATCATACGCTCTATTACTATACTGAACTGTTGCCATATAAATGAGAATAATAGCGCCCTCTTGACAATAATCATATATTTCTGGTCAGGCTTTAGAAGCCTAGTTCTGCCTAATCAGTAGCCGAATGTGCCGATGAAAAGCTGTGAAAATTGTGAATTCTTTACATTAATAAAGATTTCGGTGTCTTATCACATTTTTGTAACTATGGGAAATAAACTTTCTATTTCTTACATTTACAATTTTTAATATTTTTTGTGTGAAATTTTCAACAAATCAATAACATTTCCGATGTTTTGGAAAGTTTTCACAATTTATATGGAACCTAACCTAACCTATATGGAACTATATATGAAGTTCACTGCATAGTTTATGATTACATACATAATCAGTAGCTATAATCACAAGAATATACGAGCGATACATTTTAACTCACTCATTTCCATACATTCTACGTGTATTCATTCTTAAGTATAAATTCTACTATCATATGAGGTGAATCAAATCAAGTTAGTTTATCTTAGTGGTTAATTAAGTACTATTTAATTAAGTGTTCTTTAATACGAAAAACAAAGGGATTTCGAAATTAATCGTTATATTAATCGTTAAATCGAAATTAATCGTTATACGAAGTCAAAATACTGAATTTTATATGGCCTGCGCTCCGGCAATGTAACGGTCAGCTGTAGTGGGCGGTATCTACTTCAAAGAGGTATATTTATCTATATGTGTAATTTACAAATGGAATAAGACTGACAGCATTTGGGATACATGAGAAGTCTTAGCCTGATGTGCGTAGGCACTTACTTAGGTACTTTTCTACGTTTTTTACAAGGGGACAATTGAGGCACTTTGCCTTAATGGACTTAGCTGGGCTAATGATATTTACTTCAACCTAGACAGTGCGTTACTTTTTGTCTTGCGTAGGTATTTTAAGTACGGCTCGAGTGCGATCCTCTACTCACAATAAGACATATTTTTTGTGAATTGATGTACGGTCAACCAATTTGATTCCTAGGCCACTGTAGAACCTTGTCGTAATGACAGTTGCCCGTGGATACATGGTGGATATGTATAAACGTAACGTATTCGCTACCAAACCAGCTATTGTGACAATGACAAGGTTCTAGAGTGGCCTAGGAATCAAATTGGTTGACTGTACATAAGTAGGTACAAATTCATAAGCTGCTAGTGGCTGCGGATCGGCTAGACATGTTGTACCCTGTTAAGCCTCAGACCGTTCGAGTTTTGACTTTCCGGAAAAGTGGTTATCGAAAATAGGCAAGGACTGCGAAAATATAATTTATAAGTAGGTAGGTACAGTCGCAATCAAAAATATCGGAGCGGCCAAGGTGGTCATAAATGTCTGAACAACGCCACTATTGTCAAGGCGACAAAGTGCATGTTCAGATATTGTTGAGTACCTTGGCCGCTCCGATATATTTGATGGCGACTGTACTACTATACTGTCTGCATCACAGACTGTCCTAGCACTAGCACAAATATTTATTGATGTAGTACGAGAGAGAGGACTTGACGCGCCACGAAAGGATACTTATGCATTATGTATGCACTGCAGTGTGGCCAGATTACCGTATCACAGTTGATTTGAATTATTTTCCGGTAGTTGTGAAGCTACATTTGGTGGGCCATAGAAGACGTCACTGAAGACTGACACACTGGAGAAGTTGGACTTATCGTTAGTTAACGCGGTGTGTATAGCTACTTCTGCTCTTGGCCACAGAAGACTGACTTACTGGAGGAGTTGCCGGTGGTGGTGGAGCTATGGCTGGCAGTGGAAGCGGTGCCGGTGGACAGCCACTGCGGTGACTTGCAGGCACTGCACGCTGCAGGCCGCATGGTGCCACGCTCTGTGACGTCAGGAGCTGGTGCAGCTCGCTTCTTACCCTAAACAGATGAGTGGGAAGTAGAGCCGAAGGACTTTTCTAACGTATTTTTTTAAGGTGAGGCAGGAACGATATTTTGATCGTATTTATAGTTCCTGTATTTCGGTAAACACAGACGGCTGTCAAACCATCGTTGATACTATTAACTGAACATTCCTAACACCTATTTCGAAGGGATAAGGTTTACCACCGTTAAGTGCGATAGCACTAGTATCTGACATTGCAAAACTGAAAAAAAAGATGCGTTTCGTTATCGAAGCAGCATGATATTATGCCATTATGAAACCCACTTTTAATATTCAAACTTCGATCAAAAATGCAAAAATAAGCATTTTCAATCTTTAGGCGTTTTAATATAGTCGATTTCTAATTTAAACTTTCGTATTCGTAGGCTTAGATACTATTTTAATATTACAATGTTCTAACTTACCGAACGCAGATTATGTAACGGTATACATTGACAGTATCAAACCAAAAAACAATCCTGTTTCAGGCCAGCGTGAAGTTAAACTTTATGTCAATGTCATAAGGACGTTAACGACTTGTCTTGCTGTATTTTAATCGCGGAAAAATCAACATAATGTTTATTTATTTAGTATTTCTAATTCCCGTTTCATTTTTTTGCAATATTTTGTCTACTTTAGTAATAAAATGAGTATTTATTTTACATTGCAGTACAAACTGTATACGGTTTATATCAGGTGGCCCAGAATTGACGATCTCCTTTTAAATCCATTCTTTAAAATTTACTCTACCTACTGTATTGTACTACACATAAGACTCTCATAAGCTTATTGGGTATTATTTTATGCTGATTAAGGGTCTCCCCAAACCTATCGACGCGGATTCGGCAAAATCCGGTGGAAAAAAGCTTTATGACCACGCAATAAGAGCTAACAATGCACGGTTCGACTCGGCTCGGCTCGGCCGACGCCTGCCGACGCGTCGACGTCTTTTTCGCTCTTATTGCGTAGACATAAAGCTTTTTTCCACCGAATTTTGCCGAATCCGCGTCGATAGGTTTGGGGAGACCCTTATACCCTATTCGTTTCATAAATTAGGCTATCATAATGAGCGAATCGTTTCATAATTTTCATTAGTGACGCTAATAATTTTCATTGTTCTATCACTATAGTGACGCTTGCTATGGACAATTTAATAATGGGTGATTGGTGAAAATGATTTTATCGTGTGAATTAGGGACGCAATCAACTGATCGCATCGAATTAACGCGAGTAGCAATCAGCTCATATCTACTAATACTAAAGCCAAAACTAAACTGCATTGAATTGTAATAAATGCTTGATTTTTTGACTCGTTGAAAATGTACGAATTCTTTTGTGTGTGCGAACTTTTTTTTGTTAATCGTACTTATATTAGGGATGTTCGAAAAGATATTCTACAAAATCGCTCGTTTCATCAAGAGTTCCTAAAAGAGAGCTGTAGAAAAGGAAGAGTAATTTAAAATAAAAATATTGGTTTCACTAAAAACCCATTCGGTGCGAAGCATGTGTATATGTATTAACATGAATACAATAACGCTCGTACCTCTTAATCCTATATTCGTACCTACTATAAAGTTGCTAGACTTATTAAACAGCATCATACGACAGGTAGTCTGCATGATAAGATTATATTATGAAAATTAAATACCAGAAGCAGAGCACATACAATATTGGAGTTCATTATGCGAGGGTTACGCGGATAAAACATAATACCGTTTTTATGTTAAGTAAAAGAGGGCAAGAGGGTTAAACTTACATGGGTATCGTAGAATATGGAAGGTATCCTGTTATTGCCACCCGTCTCGCACGTGCAGTGGGAGCGCGCGCCTCGCATCCCGCCCATCGCTATCCTGTCAGCTTCCACAAAACTTTGTGCCTCGTCATCTACTAAATCGTTGTAAGTACTTTTTGACCCCTCCAAGCTTTCATCACGCGTCCATAGGTCTGACCCTCTATCCCTGAACCGTTCACTCGGAAAATCGTTATATGACATTTGCCTTCTTATACTTCGACACCGACTGCGGTTATCTAGAGTGGAAAATTTCATCCTTTCAGGAGCAGGAGAGTGTCTTGTTAGTATTTCCTCATTGTTGTCGAAACTTCGCATTTTTATCATTTTGTTGGGCGCTCGTCTACCAACATCTGCACCAAAGTTGCAATCTCTGAGTCTATCAAAACATTGGTCGACGTTCCCTGAAAAATTTGCATAAGTAGAAGCATTGTTTTTCAATTCGTCTTTCGATTGAAATTCCGATGAAGTGAAAATGCAGCTTTGGCTGTTGACCCTCCTCTGCGACTTGTCGACTGCAGACAACATTGATAGTTTCTTGAGAGAGCTCGCCGAGCCAGACGTTATCTCGGCCAGTTGGACCGCGTTTTGGTTTTTCTTCGACATCGCTTCGCCACCAATCTTTTTTAAGTTAGATAGTTTTCTCTTTATTTTTTGCACAAGTGTGTTGGTTGGATCGTATGAAATTAATTGTTTAGAAAAATAATTGGAAACTCCAACATGCTTGTTTTTTGTATATTTTCGGTCTAGACTGCGATGCGAGGCTATGTTCATATGATTTCTGTTAGCTCCGCGTTTTATTCTTTCTAAATCATAGATGTTAAGCGTGTGACCACGATGATCCACGGCGTCTCGATGGCAGTTCAGGTAGTTGTTCTGTTGTATACTACAGTTGCAAACTAAGTCAAAGTCATGGTCTGATATGTGCTTATTGAAACATTGTCGTTGCGTAGCAAGGGCGAGACACGCTTCACAGTCGACACCTAGTAACAGCTCAAGGCTCGTGTTTCTGATGAAACCGTCGCTGAACGTGCGTGATCGAAAGTTGGCCGGGCTCTGGTCGAGATTCTCCCAGTCGGAGACTAGTCCGGCACCACTGGGTAAGCAGGGCGCGCCGCCCGCGCCGCCCGTGTCGTCGTCCACCATGGTGGAGGCGTCTCGATTCACGTGGATGACGCGCGGAGGTCGGAATACTCGGCTGTCGCTTCTCACCGAACTCCTCGATGGTGAAGGTGACGGTCTCTTGAATCCGTCTACTTGAAGCATGCTTCAGTCTTCCAACTTTTCGCCTTTGTAGAGTCAGTACCTGCAAAAAGATAAATTTCACGAATATTAACAACTAAAAGAGCCAGTGTCAGTAAATTTAATCAGATGGTTTAAACTCTGAATTGGGTATATAGGTACCTACGCTAAACGCTACTAACTCATTTAACAAGAAAATAATCGAACTTTTCCTGAATAGGTACCTCGTAAAAGCACCATATATCTGATTCAGTCTGGTAAAAGTCTGTGTATCCGGTCAGTTTTCCGGACGCTCCACGGCCCGCCGAACTGGTAAATCTGATATGTCTGGAGGCTTCACGAAAGCCGCTTGAATTATTCAGTCTAAACCATGACAGTGTTGGTACTTATGGATGCTTACTGACAAGCGGAAATTCTCTCACAACAAATTTGTCATCAATAATACGATTTTTGTTGATTAGATATCAAAGAAGTTTTCTTAACGATACTTTTTTTTAATTCTTTCTCTGGAAATACTAAGGAAGTCGATCGAGTCTTGATGTGTATTTCAGATATTTCAGCTTTTACCTCCAATCAGTTACTAAAAATCAGTAGATATTGGACTCAAAATATTAGGGAAGTGTATACTTTGCCGTAATGGTACTCATTATAATCACCTAATCTTTATATGTTTAATAATTTAAAATTCCAGAGAGAAATGTAGATATGGATCTGAATTTGAAGATTGGTTGGTGGTATTTAAGTAGGTAGAGAAGTATCTGGCAGTATTAATGATATCATTGGTCACGAAAATTTATATTTCGACCTGATAAGTACATAAAAAATACTCTCTTGAAAGAAATTATCACGCTTTCTCGCTTCCCATCAAACACAATGTGAGGCTTAACATAACATGTCTAAATTGATCTACCAAATAGGAAGTCGAGAACAAGAAAATTCTACCAATTTGTCAATTGATTGTTGAAATAAGATGAACAAAACATTGTTTATTTCCTTTCTTTTACCGCGCATTGAGAGTGTAGAGTTTCGTACTCGAAAAGTGAGAACCGGCGTAAAGTATATTTAAAAATGTATTACAAACCTATAGTGATTTGAGTGTTTTATTTACAGTAGCTCGAGCATTTGCTTTTGGATAGGTGGAGGCTAAGTGAAGTCGGTTCTTTTTTGTTTAAAATTATATCGTCTGAGATCCACATCTGTTTTCTTAACAAGCATTTAGTTTTCTCGACTGTGTAAGTATTAACATTAAATATTGTAATTCCAAAGTAGGTGAGACACCGAGTTTTGTATTTTATTTTTCAAAATCCGCATAATGTACCTATTTTATCTTAGCCCAACTAAACTAAATCCTATTTAATTAATGATTTATATTTATATGTATTTATCAGCCAAGGTTACAAAATGTAACTTAATGTTGTTATAATCTTATAATTCTAAATTTACATTTCAATTACCTACAACCAAGCACGATGCATTGGAAAGTATATTTTTTCTTTTTATTTTAAAAATGCAGTACCAGTTAATTTGTTTGCCGGTAGATAATTTACAACAATTCCGATTAGAAATATTTAATTTATTTCAAATACCTGCAACTGTTTCGAGGAACCAACGTTAACCTTAATAAACTATAAAGTATTGTATTTTATTTTATCAATGAAGAAGCTATAAAAGATAGAGATTTTGAATGTGGACTTAAATGATGGATAGTTAAATGATCTTTTAAAATCCAATAGCAACCTTTATCAATAAATGAACAGTTTACTTTATCAATAAATGTACGTTATCATTACAATAAACATTTGTTATTGTATAGTAAATAACAGAAACGTACACTCAAAATAAAGCAAAATTCACAATATCAAGGAGACCATGTTCTTAACTATTACGTGACAATTTTATTACAATACATATTGTAACTTAAATGAAAAATGTCTTTGTCGTTACATATGGACTAAGAGTTGGCCACGTCAGATATGACATAATAATTAAAGCAACGAAATCCGTCTAGTCAGATTGCAATACTATCCTTATTGCTAGATCCGGGAATCTGATGGCAGCTTTTAATGGGTGGAGGTCAGAGTGACAGACTAGCAAAATTTTTCAGTTGAAAAAAAAAGGAACACCAAAATAGGTGAAAACTGCCGAAGTTGTCTTATTTATAAAGGACCGGGCCTATATTTTAACATTAGAACCAAAAACATTACGTATTACTTCGGTAACAGAAACAGCAGGCGACAAACTATGAATTATACAGGGTGTTTGCTCCATCGTTTGCCAAAAAAAAATGGCGGATTGCTGGGGTCATTTTCTATCACCTCACGCCGTCTAAAAAATTATTGGGCTCACGTATAATTTTTTTTCGTTTTTCTTGTAATTTATAAAAAATCTTCAGTGCCGATATGATTAAACTTCATAAAAAAAAAAGTAAGTGGTAGAGAGATGCAATTTTTACTGCATCGTGATCTGTAACGTTGCACGACTCGAATAAGTCAAACTTACTGACACGTAACGTCTAATTTTTTTTTATTGGCCCTCAAATGTTTTACAACGTGTAAAAATTTAGTCAAATGGCAACTTTGATTTGCAATTTAAAAATTTTTTAAAGAGACAGTGGTCTTGAATCTGTTTAAAAATAAACTGTGTTTTGTGTTCTTTCTAACGATGTACAATTATCTCAATAAAACCTTTCATAAACATCATTTTTTTCACGATTTAGTAACGAACGCAACGGTCAAGTTATCGAGATTCAAACATTGACACTGTTCCCTTTTGCTGGCAGCTTTGAAGTCCCCATTTTCTTTCCACACACAGGTTGGTCTACAGGTTGTAAAGATTTAAAACTTATCTTTCGTAAATTTGGACTTCAAGGTCAAGGTCAACTTTCACAAACTTGAGCGTAAGCGATTAGGCATGATAAGATAAGAAAAAAATCTTTACAACCTGTAGACCAACCTGTGTACATACGATAAAACGTAAGCAGATATAGTGTCTCTTGAACCTTTTTCTGAAACTGTCACCCTGCGACTCTGTGATTATTCGACAAATAATTTATCAGACAATCTGGTACGATCATTGTATTGTCCAAATATTCGGACAGAAAAGAATAACATAAATATGATTTTAGTATGGCGGGCAAAACCCTGATTATTCTACCGCTACGGGAAAACTTAATAGGGTGAGAGCCCACGACACTAAACCTAGGTCGATAAGACTCCTAGATGATATATATATATATATATATCATCTAGAAGCCAGCCTGCAGCAGCCTGGAGCAGGAATCAGCCTGTATATTCAACGTGTTACTTGAGCCACTAAAAACCCCAGACACCCCAAATGATTTTTATTATAATTTATTTTTCCTCGCAATTGTATTCAATTGTTAACTGTACATTTGTTGGGTTTTTGTCACATCTCTACATGTGTCATGTCATGTCAACCTATCAACCTACTTTGTCAATTTATATATGACATACTTTGACAATGAAAAACAAATTGGCAAAGCTGCCAGCCATTATTAAATATTCAAACTCTATCTCCTAACCTCTTAATAGAATGGTAAACTGTTGTATTAGAAACTTTTAGACTCGACACGTAAAAAATTGGAAAATTAACGAAAAAGTATAGCCATGTTCAGATATACTGCAATCGATTCCACTCTCGATTCATATATATATATATATTAGTTACGTCTTTAATGGGGGAACCAAAAAACCTGGCGGTGTATTTAAAAATGTATTAAGACTCCCAGGTTTCCATTATTATTCCTCGAAGCAGGGGAGGGAATTCACAAGTGCTTGGTCTTATATACACGCCGCGCCGCGTAGATGTACGCCAAAACCTCGCACCTACATATATTTTTATAATAGCAACACGCAGATTTTTTTTAATTTTCTAGGGTCACTACTCGATATTCAAACAATCACATGTCGATACCGGGTCTTGTCTGTATATCAGTAAAAAATTAAAACGTAGATTCTACTCTTCAAATTAGACAACATTTGTCAGCGACTATTAAAAATAATTTGTGGTTTGATTTTCAGTACACTTTAAAGTTTATTCAAAAACTTAATGTATTGCGAAATTGATTATGTCTGTAGGGTGACAAGACTGACAAGCAATGTCAATTAGACGGATTTTAAAGTACATTGAAAATACTATTAAGTTTGAATGAAAAAGAGACAATCTAAAGACTACATATTTATTTCAAGTTATTGAACAAAATATTTACGGTTTGAGGAGTAGGTATAATCTACGTTTTGTAACAGGAGATACCCTGTATTAATTTCAAAGAACAGGAATATAAATAATTCAAGGCTATATTTATACATTCAGCATTTTTTAGCTTAATATTGTTTCTTAATTTACAATTTTTTTTCTTACTACTTACTTCTACTTACTAAAATAAAATATAGGTACCTACATCAGAACTCGAAAGAGAAAGGTATATTTCCAAGAACTCTGTTTAGCAATCTGTCTTCAATAGATAGCAAATTGTTAGTCTGACGATGAATATTGCACTAATTTCTGTCAAGACTATTTGTTGAACAGACAAATTCCAATCATTAGGTACCTACTATTCTACTTAATGAATAATGATATTTAAATCAAACAATATTGTGTAAAGTTGCCCAATATTATATGATATAGCTTACATAGTAGATACACACCTTGGCCGCTCCGATATACCTGCTGGCGACTGTACATCAATGCGTAGATGTATTGAATAGAGATCTTTTTTTTGTCGATTTTATTATGAGTAATAGGTGAATTTATACCTACTAGTTAGTACAAAGGCTATAAAAATTAAGAATAAATAAATACATAAAAATTATATGTATTTACATACGGAAAGGCGAGTCACGCGTGGCTTTTCACTGCTAAGGCCGAAAATGTGCAATTGCAAATCAATTGCCTATCGTCAGCTATTATTTTATTTTAATTAAACAATAGGTACCTACATTGTCTGTCTCTCAAGCTATTTTGATATGTCTTCTTATAGAACCACCCATTATTGTGTATCTTTAAGATCTAATGTATATTACTGTTTTGAAAAATAAGTCCCGCTAGTTTCTTGCCGGTCATAAGTCCTTAATACTTCTCGGGTGTAGGGTTAGAATCGGTGGTAGTTTTTTTCTCTGACGTTTTAAGTGCATCGTAATGTGCCTATATTGAAGAATAAATATCTTTTATCTTTTTTAGGGTTCCGTACCTAGAAAGTAAAAAACGGAACCACTTTGTTGTCCGTCCGTCCGTCTGTCAAGACCCCTTTTCTCAGGAACGCGTGGAGGTATCAAGCTGAAATTTATATCAAATACTCAGGTCTACTGACCCTTGGAGCTGTGAAAAAATCAAACTTCTAAGCAATGGCAATCAAAAGATACAGCCGTTTATGCCGCAAATTTTCGAAACTCGCAAGGGAATCAAAACCTACAGGGTACTTCCCGTGAACTCAGAATCTTGAAATTTGGTACGAAGCAACGTATTATAGCACAGATAAAGGAAAAATTGCGAAAACCGTAATTTTTTTGTTACATCATGTAATAAAAATATTTTTAATAATTTATAAGTACCCCTATTTATACGAGTATACCTACAGGTTTGTACGGAACCCTCGATGCGCGAGTCCGACTCGCACTTGGCCGGTTTTTAGGGTTCCGTAGCCGAATTGCAAAAAACGGAACCCTTATGGATTAGTCATGTCTGTCTGTCTGTCTGTCTGTCCGTCCGTATGTCACAGCCATTTTACTCGGAAACTATACGACGTATCTGAATAAAATTTACACATAAGGTGTATTATGTATGCTGTTCTACTTAGTTATGTCTATTTAAATCGTACTGTCAAACCTTGTACACGAGCAGCCTGTGGGTACGGTACACGAAACGGGCCTACAACGCCTTGCGCGTACAGTACAACAATGCCTTTAGAATGCTGATGGGACTGCCTAGCCGGTGCTCTGCATCGGGCATGTTTGTGGCAGCGCGCACGGATAGTTTTCAGGCTATAATTCGGAAAAATATAGTCTCATTACTAAGTCGTGTGCGAAGTAGTCCCAACAGCATTCTAAAGGAAATTGCCGACAGGTTTGAGTGTCCAATCCTAAAATATTGGACTGGGCAGATAAAAAGTGTAGCGCAATTTGAAGTGTAAAAATTATTATGTGTAAATTTTATGATTGTAATTAAGTTAAATTATTAAGACTAACACTACATTAAGATTTTTGTTTGTTTGTTACTAACACTCTATGGATACATGTTTGTCCGAAATAAAGAAATTTTATTTATTTTATTTTTTATGTAGTTAAATTTGAAAAAAATATATATATTTTTAGGGGGATGCGCTCCATACATGTAACTAAATTAAAAAAAAAAAAATTTAACCATATATCAACATGTGACACATCAATGACACAAAAATAACATTGAGGTTTCTTTGACCATTTTGTGATTAAGTGAATATTTTTTGGAATAATCGCTTCGAAAGTCAGAAAAATTGTTCCTGTAACTTTTGATATTTAATAATTAGGGAATTACACTATACTCGTACTTCTCAGATTCTCATCTGGTATTGTTTAACTGCCGGTGCAACCTCAACACTTCCTGTTCCTTATTGTCGATGTTTTACGCTTGATTTACATATTTCCATAATCTAAATTCGTCACAAATCATCGGCAATTGAGCTAGTTGGTATAACATTGATGCGATATATTAAGTTGCACATGGAAGCCTATAAGGTCTGAATTCCGTCGCTAGTTAGGAACCTACTATGATACTATCTATAAAATTAAGTTAATAATATACTATTTATTAGTAGTATACGAATGATGTCGTATCGGTATAAATAATTTAAGCGCTAATTTACGGAAATTAAACAGCATACGTAAAGTAAACGTATATTCAACAATAATAATGTTACATTAATAACTTTGGAAACGAAATGATACTTAATCACGCTAAATGTTTCTTGAAACAGCTAAGAGCTACATTTTGGTCATAGCAGGTATACATGTACCTGTATGTAGGGTAATTGTGCTCCTTTTCGTCCACTTATCGATTTTGCCAGCTTTGTGATGCAAAAAGAATATCTTAAAGTACCCTTACTTAAATGTATTATATTTCATTTTATAGCTTATATAGTCTAGTTTATGTTAATATTACGCGATAATTATACATACTTTCGAGATTTTGTATAAAAAATATTATTTGAAAAAGTGGGGTATTCGTTAGTTTTCGTCCATAAATGTCAGTTTTCCGTCCTGGGCTCTGCTAGTTTTCGTCCACTTAGTAGGGTGATTATTTCTGAAAATATTCACTTAATCAAAAAATGATAAAACAAACCTCAATGTTATTTTTAAAGTCCTATCGATTGATGTGCAACATGATGATTTTTGGTAAAAAAAAATTGTTATATGTATGGAAAACCCCTTGTGGCTCCCCCCTAAAAAATCTTTTCAGCAATTTTACTACAATACTAAGTAGGGGTATACAAAATACACCTTCTGTTATAATTTCATCAATATTAGTTATAGTCTCCAAATAAAAAATGGCCATGGCATACGGACGAACTACGGACATGACGAAACTATAAGGTTTCCGTTTTTGCCATTTTGGCTACGGAATCCTAAAAACTAATGATAGTAAGGATTAACACCATGTTTTTTATTTCCGTTAATATTAGCATACAGTTAGGTACGATTAAGGACACGAAATGGCGTAGTTAGTTTTTATAAATTTGTTTTTTCCATACAAGTATGTATTGTTAAATCGATCACGGTATTATATTTAACTCAACCAAACAATCGAATATTATAACTAAGGCATTTTATCACCAAACAATGATATTGTAGGCCTTTAATGTTAACCACTGTCACTGCTTGTACTATAAAGCCTTGGCCAAACAGCAAGCGTGGCGCAGCGCCGCGGTCGCGCGGCGCGACCTGCCGTGCGACGACATATCGCCTGACTTCGTGTCACTGACTTTGAATAGAACTTCATACGCGAACGTACTGCTGCGGCCTGCGGTCGGGTTCCAACTTTTTTGTACCTTAGCCTTGGCCAAACAGCAAGCGTGGCGCAGCGCCACGTCTGCGCCGCGTGACGCCGAAGCGATGACTGTTCAAACAGGGCGCGCGCGGATCGCGCCGGCCTCGCGCTCTCAACACGCCCTCATTGCGCGCGCGTGAACACGGCGCGGCCGCGCGCGATGCGGACGTGACTCGCTCATTCCTTCCGAAGCCAAGATTATTTTTTCGAAGAGAAGATATTTTTTTCTATATCCATAATCACAATCACAGTATATTGCTACGCTCGCACGACGCACCGCGCTGCCTAACGTCCGACTGATGTGACCCAGCGCGGCGCAGCGTGCCGCCGCGCAGCGCTACGCCCGCGCCGCGTGGACGCGGGGGGCCGCGCGGCGCGGGGCGCGACAGAAGCGGGGCGCAGCGCCGGCGGGACGCAGTCTGTTTGATGTCGCTAACCTGTTAACATGTGCCGCGGTCGCGCCGCGCGACCGTGGCGCTGCGCCACGCTTGCTGTTTGACCAAGGCTTAATGCAATTAACACGACTAGCGTAGTCAACCGCGCATTGGATCGTTCATTATTGGGTCGTTCCTTAGAGAATTCAACCCGGAGTAGCCATGTCTGCCGTTTTCTTTACAAAGCAAGTCTGCCGATTTTTGCGGGGGAGGGGAACGTCAAGTGTATTCTGTGGCTATTCGTACGTAACGTACAAATAGGTGTAAGCATGACCACTGGTCATATGTTTTCGGCAAAGGGGGAACGCCTGTCAATGGCGACTCCGGTTGGTTGAATTCTCTAAGGGTCGTGCATTACCCGGAAAGGTTTCCGATTGGTTCCGATCAGATCCGAAGGTTATGCGACTATTTAAAAAAGTAGCTTTTTTCATAGTAATCAGATCAAAACACGAGACTTCCTTTTTTCGGATATTTGTTCAAATATTTAACAGCGCATGTTTTTGTTTGTTTATTTTCGTGTGGTTTTAATTGCCGGTAAATAGATAAAGGTGATGTGATAGTGCTTAGTGAAAATAACGGATAATATTCATTGTGAAAGATGTATGGGTGTGTGTGCGTGTGTGTGTGTACGGACGATGGCAATGGCACGATCACAAAGCTTTCTTTTGAAGTGAAATAAGCAGAGCACGCCATAGTATGGAGGTTATAATTGTTATTCTACTACCATTTGGTCATTCTAATGTTAATTATAGTTTTGTCTTCTCACAAATAACTCGTATATTAACGATAACAATGCAACAGAAGAGCTAGTTTTAGTCTTTGCTCAAGTCATTTAAATGTTTTGTTTATTACATTTATTTACGTAACATTATATGAGGAATGGACAGAAACTAAAGTGTGTAGGTAATCAAATATAATATTACCATACTACTATATACTATAATATTACGTATTAATTAAGTATTTTGAAGTAAAATAACCATTAGAAATATTTACCTAGCTGTCTGGATTTCCGGGATCAGGTGGTCGCAAAACTGAAATTTATACCAAATTGCTCTGCTAGTTTTGGTCCACAAAGTTTATATATTAATTATATTCTAAAACTTTAATCTCCACTTAAAATATTGTACAATTAACTTTAAAATAGATAATTCATGCCAAACATATTTAGTGCACTGCCTAAATCATTAATAAAACTCATCATAAACTTTTCCCGCCACAAGTTTTTTTCTTCATTGCGATGACATTTGCTAGGGCCGAATTCGAGGCGGCTATTAATGTTTTATTTTTAAAGGCACTATTTGTCAAATTACTTTTTTATGATAGTAGAATTGTTTCTTAGATATTATGGATCGCAACAAGACCAAACTTCCGCAGGAAAATTCATTTACGTTCAAGTTTTCTCCATATATTTGTAGCAGAACCGTCAGGTGGACGGAAACTGACTATGGACGGGAAACGAGCACAATCACCCTACCTACGTATTTTGTATAGTATAGTTATGCTTATGGGATGTCTTTACGTAAATCGATGTGTGCAATGTCAAGAATATATCATTTCTCCTGAATGTCAAGAATATTGTTTCATGGCTTCGTAGCACTGGATGTCCAAGGGAACATTTAATAGAAATGAAGTTTACTTATTTATTTTTCTGCTTAGCATTCGGTATAGCATATTTAAAGAAGTGCTGCATTTGTTTAAATATTTTTATATTAAAATTAGTTAGTTTAAGCAGTCATTCATTACCTTTTGCCAAATAAGAATAATTTAGTTCACTATTTACGAAGTGATTCTGCTGATCCTACGATCAAAATCTGTTTTTGCCCTTTTTTATTGAACCTTGGAAAGCATTGTACCTATTTCATTCCACACAATGTAGGGACATTGTATGTACGTATATATTCTTACGAAATAGGTGTTTAAGGTCGTGGTTCGCCCAGCATGATGCGCTCCTGGTTGCCGTATGAATAATCATTGACATGTTTTCGCAGATCGTGAGGGGAGCGTTTGTGTCAGCGGCGGAAAATCCTGAGCTGAGACGATGAGTAGACATACAAAGTGTCTCGACAGACGTTTCTCAGACACTGCGACGCGTCGCGGATGCGAATGAGTCATTTTTGTTTTATGTTTGTTTTAGCGCCCCATAGCGACAATAGGAATCTACAGCTTTGTCATACGGCTGTGTCGAGTGCTCATTTTCAGAACATATTTTTCACCGTATAAGTATAACGTGACTCTAAACTCTGGGAACGTTAATTGTTCTTTTTAAATACTTACCTAATGACACTTTGGTAATTGTGTTGTGAATGAACAGATGCAACATTTTACTGTTAGTTATCGATATCGATAGGTTTTATTTTCGTGTATTTACACGTCATTCCAGGCTAAGGTCACAAGGTATAATTAGTATGTTATTGTAGTACTAGCTGTGCCCGCGGCTCCGCCCGCGTGGAATTCGGTCTGTGTCAGTAAGCGGCTAATTCACCCCTAATTTCTCTCCCGCTTCCCTGGAGGCCGAACTTGAAGTAAAGTTGACAGATGGATACGTTAGAGGACAGTAGTCCTAATAAAATATTTTACAATTACCACTAAATGAAACTACCCTCAAAAATTAATACTTTTTTTATAATTTTTTTTTTGGCATGATTTAAACGACATAGAGTAGTAGGTGTATATCGGTCGATACAGGACCACTTTTGTATTTATACGTTCATATCCACGGTAAATGTCATCCAAATCGATCCTCCCGTCAAATCAGTCTAAGCATGAAAGGTAAGAACAGGCGCGGTTGAAATTGGGAAGGGGGGGTTCACAAATGCAGAAATGTTTTTTTTTATATTTGTAGTGCACTTGGAGGGGGGGGGGGGGTCCATGACCCATGCAAATTAAACTCAATCGAGTGTAGTGGCTACCCCCCCCCCCTTTTAGACGTTGAATTTTTATAGGCTACGTATAACCTGGCTGGGGATTTTCTTGAATTGGAATTAGTAATCTTTAAGGGGTGATTTTCGGGATAACAATGCAAAAACAACCGGCCAAGAGCATGTCGGGCGATACTCAGTGTAGAGTTTCGTAGATGCCGCCCTGTTACAAAGCATCCGTTCAAAAGGTGGTTTATTAAGGGATATTCGGCGGCGCTTACGTCATTTTACTATTCGGCACTTCCTTTCAATATGCGTTTTTGACTGATAATTTAAAACCGGCCAAGAGCGTGTCGGGCCACGCTCAGTGTAGGGTTCCGTAGTTTTCCGTCCGTCACAGTAAGTGTCCCCACTTAAGAGTTAATAACACCGCCATGTAGGATATGATATGAGAGTTCCACGTACAGCGACATCTATCGGCAAATTAAGTAAACTATTGCGCGCGAGCTTGAAGTATGGAAGATGATTTTTATGGAATAATTCTTTATTGCGTGAACCGATTTTCACCGTTTTTACTTTATTTGAAAGCACGTCATTTCATTGTAATTTTGTAGAAATTACAGGTAAAATAAACACCTGCTTAGACGGTTAAATTACAAATTTAGTTCAGAAATTATTTTATATTTTTTTTTCAAAAACTTTTCATCCTATCAAGTTCAAAATAATTTTCCTAGAAAGTTTTTATAAAGTTCTACTTTTGAGATTTTTTTCATATTTTTAAAACTTATGGTTCAAAAGTTAGAGGGGGGGGGACGCATATTTTTTTACTTCTGGAGCGATTATTTCCGAAAATATTTACATTATCGAAAAATGATTTTAGTAAACCCCTATTCATTTTTAAATACCTATCCAACAATATATCACACGTTAGGGTTGAAATGAAAAAAAAAATCACTGCCCACTTTACGTATAGGGGTGGTACCCTAATAAAAAAAAAAATTCCACTTTTTATTTTACCACTTTGTCGGCGTGATTGATATACATATTAGTACCAAATTTCAGCTTTCTAGTGCTAACGGTCACTGAGATTATCCGCGGACGGACGGACGGACGGACGGGCAGACATGGCGAAACTATAAGGGTTCCTAGTTGACTACGGAACCCTAAAAACGGCTGAACCGATTTTATTCAATATAGTTTATATTGAACCTTCTTATCAGGCCTCACCAAATTTTAGCTTTCTAGTGCGAACGGTAACTGAGCTAGACCGCGGACAGACATGGCGAAACTATAAGGGTTCCTAGTTGACTACGGAACCCTAAAAAGAGATAAATAGTAGTTTATGTAACTGTTACGTAATAAGGCCTAATTATGTACAGAAGCATACACCGCTTTACCTACACTCATATCCATTGAAAACATTAGAATGACCGCCATTACACCGCCATGACCAACCTTATTGCGCCGGCGGTCGGGGGGCGGATATTCATTACGTTACCGTAGGTAATGAATTTTCATACGTTTTTACCACACTGTCACAGATAATACACTGATGTTACGTTACTGGTTGCAATAATGGTGGTAATTACATACGGTTCCGATAGAGGATTTATGATATTGGTATAGATCAAGATATTTATTCTTCAATGTAAGCACATTACAATGCACTAATGAACGTCAGAGAAAAATAAAATACACGAGTGTCGTAAAACACGCGATTGGAACGAAGTTATGTTATTTTATTTTATATTATTATTGACTTTTTCGTAAATTTTGTGATTTTAATTATTTCGAAATTTTGGAAAGTTTTGAAATTGTGGAATATTTATGAAATTTTAAATTATATGAAATTTTGGAAATTTTGGAAATTTTTGAATTTTTGAAATTTTTGTAATTTAGAAATTTTGCCATTTTTGTCATTTTCGACATTTTTTACTTTTAGGTTCTGGACTTTTATCACTTTGTCACTTCTCACTTTCACTTTTCACTACACTTCACTTCACTTCACTTTATTCTATTTTATATATTTTTTATTTCATTCCATTTTACATGTTTCTCAATCGTATGGGTGTCGCGTTTTCGTGACGTGACGCTTTTTCGTGACGGTCACGTGACTTTTTTTCGCCTAGCCCCCCATCCGCGAACCGTCCGATAAGGAACTTCGTTCCAAAACTACCACCGGTTCTAACCCTACACCTGAGCCCAAGAAGTATTATGACCGAAAAGAAACTCGACGGGACTTATTTTTTTCAAAACAGTAATACATTATTAGATCTTAAAGATACAAAATAGTGCGTAGTTCTTCAAGAAGGTATATCAAAACATCTTGAGAGACAGATAATGCACCCATTGTTTAATTATAAATAAAAATAAAATCGTAATCTGGCTGCTTCACAAAAGGTTTGATATGTTTTCCTACCTAAACGGTGTCCTATAAATGTTAGATGATTTTGTAGTAGTTTTTTGGTTTGGGCCATGCAACTTTGTCCGTCATATATAATCCTCGAACCTGCAATAACCCTTTGACATTCATGACATTTTCAAATATTTCTTAAGAGCGGGTAAAGGTAAATTTAAAGCATCGGCGGGTAACATGTTATAAATATGCAGTAGCAACAACATTCTGAGGATGATTGCCGGTAGATTTGATTGCCCGATAGTCTACGGGTTGATCAAACTGGTAAAGTCCAATTTAGAATATAAGTTTTAGATGTTTTATGTTTTATTTTAAGTATGTTAATATGATTACTTACTAACAACTTAGAATGTATACTAACAAAATGGACCATGTTGTCTGAAATTTTGAATTTGAATTTGAAATATGAACACCTTGACCAAAAAATTACATATTATTTCAATACCAAATTTCATCTAAATACGTACAGTCAAGTGCAAAAATACGTATCGAACAAATCGTCTCATAAATATGGTACTACGCACTTATTACAACGGAATAAGATACTATGGGACATATTTTTGAGTAAGATGAGTACACCCATATTTTTACACTTGACTGTACAGCGGTTATTTTTTGTTTCTTCCCCATGTAAACTTCCACCCCTTTTGCATCCGCTTAAGGGATAATTTCCGAGATAAAACAATTTTATTTCCTTTTCCAGAGCTCAAATTATCTCCATACCAAATTTTATCTAAATCGATTCTGCTGTTAATAATTCCCTATACAAAAGTCCCTTTTCACCCGTTTAGGGTTGATTTTCGGGTTGAAAACTATCCTTTGTCCTTTCTTGAGACCCATACTATCTCTATACCAATTTTCATCTAAATCAGTTCAGCGGTAAAAAAAATCTCATACCAACTTCCAACCCCCTTTTCACCCCCACAAGGGTTTGAAAACTATCCTATGACGTTTCTCGAGACTCAAATTATCTCCATACTCATTTCTATCTAAATCGTTTCAGCGGTTAAAAATTCTCCATACAAACTTTCAACCCCATTTTCACCCCCGCCAGGGTTGATTTTCGGGATTAAAACTATATATTATCCTTTCCCGGAACTCAAACTATCTCTATACAAAATTTCATCAAAATCCGTTCAGCCGTTTTCACGTGATGCGCGGTCAAATAAACAGACAAACAGATAAACAGATAAACAGACAAAAATTCTAAAAATTGTTGGAACGTATTCTGTTATCGATTCTAAGTATCCCCAGCCAACTTTTTTTCGATTATCTTCCATGTACAGACTTTCGACCCTCTTCAGCTTTATTATATGTATAGATTGACATGAATAATTTGGTACAATATCACTTATAACCCCAAGCACATAAAATTATATATAAAAGGTTTCGTAACAGAAACATTCAATTAACTTTGATTATTGTTAATAAAGGTTCCGGATAAGGGCCAGTAAGAATATCCACGTCTTTCACAATACTCTTGCGAAATAAAAGGTTAAGCAATTATACCTACCACACAGCATCGAGGTAAATTTTTTTTTTTTTTTTTTTTATACTACGACGGTGGCAAACAAGCATACGGCCCACCTGATGGTAAGCAGTTACCGTAGCCTATGGACGCCTGCAACCCCAGAGGATTCACATGCGCGTTGCCTACCCTTTAGGTACCTATTCACTCCTTTTTTGAAGAACCTCATACTGTAGCCCGCTATTATTAAATATTATTATATCACACTATTCCAATTATTACGAAATTCACCCTACCAAGGATGTAAAGGTACGCCAACATAAAGTGTATTACATTGTTTGGGCATCTCCCAACAGCATTCCATTAATATAATAGAAAAATATCTACACAGAAGAAAATAAAATGTGGGCGAGAGATTTCTTAGTAAGTAAGCGGTCATTTGTAAGCAGCCGAGAAAAATGCTCACTCGTCCAGAAAAAATAATCGAGAACGGTTAGCGACGTACCTTCGAGCGCACGTTCCTCAGCCTTATTTACGACGTCTTTCGAAACACTATGTAAACACCAGTCATTTCCGAACAATTGATTACACAAGAATGATCGCACCACATGGTGAAAATCGCAAGTAGTCTGTATGGACTCTATTTCATAATGAGAAATTGATATTCTAATACTAAAAATTATGAGTAAGTAAGTCTTTGTTTGTTTAGGTATTATTAAATAGATCTTTCCCATGAATCTCCGTAACGACCTGTCATATGCTGCTCTCATACAGGTATTCTTTTTTTTCTCATACAGATCTTGACCAGATAGTTGGTACCGACGTGGTCGAAACTCGAGAACCTTTCTGCTCCCAGTGTGACCTCAAGCCTGGTAACTCTGTTAAATATATGTTAATAAACGTTCATGATTTTTCTGCCATCCCCGCTTCTAATTCGATCGTGTAATATAAAAAGGGAAACGTAATATTTCAGCTGTCAAAATTATATTATAGTATACCTACCAGGGAAATTGTTATGATTCTGGTTACTACTGTCTCTTTTACGACCACAAATGATAACAACAACGGTCGCGGATTACTTAGTGAGACAAAATGATTGGACACGTGAAACTACATTGTGAAACAAACTTTTTAGTACAATAAGTATGTAGAACCTTTTTCATAAAACTTTCCCAGTTTCCGGAATATTCACCCAAATGTAGTAAGTATGTGATGCTGTTTTCTTTTGGCTCTGTATAATATTTTTATTCCACAGTTTTCTTTCTTTCCGTTTGAAGTTACTTGAAAAAAGTTTTACAATGTGATCCTCGCAGGAAGTTAGATTTATCTAGTTAAATAGGTAGGTCAGGGGTCGGCAAACTTTTTTGACAAAGAGCCTGATGGCGGAAAAATATGGAATTTTCGGAAGCTCATAGAGCCGCAATCTCTGTTTTAGGTTTTTTTACTGTAATATTTGATTTTAATATTTTTTGAGGGGATCTCGAAGAGCCACGACTGACCCTTCAAGGAGCCGCGGTTTGCCGACCCCTGAGGTAGATATATGTTAACTACCTCGATTTTTCTGCCTGTCCCTGCTTTAAAATCGATCTTGCAATATAAATAGGTATAATTACGTAATATTTTAGTTATCAAAATTATGTTCGTTAAATATATGATACCTATCAGTCAAACAACCCTGCTAGCCTAATATGGTCGGATTTTTATCGCCTGTCACCATAGCTGTCACGTTCTAACAAGTATGTAAGTGCGAAAGTGATACATGGCGATAAAATGACAACCATGATACGCGTTTTGATTCTGACTTCTACCGATCAACCACAACAGTCGCGGATTATAAGTAAAGCGTGACAAAATGACTGGACTCGTGAAACTAATACTTTCTTGTTTTACATACTACTTTGTTGAAACCCGTTTGGACCTCCACATTCATCACTCGCTGCACCTAGCTAATATTTTTCAGCTCTAATGTTAAGTCGGTCATCATAGGTGCGAAACATGGCCTGTCAAACAAAACATAACTAATAGACACCGTGTTTGTAAACAAATGTTTGCGGCTAATCGTAGGATTCGAAGGAGTCTATTGGCCATGGAATGGACCATCTCGAACACTATACTAGACTATGGCAATTGAACGGTTACAATCCTTTAGCCAAAGCGATACTTCTGCGGAAGAGGCACTGGATAGGACATGTTTTACGGAGGTCAAACAATCACCTATCCAAGCAAGGGCTGACTAGGCAGAAGAAAAAAAGGTAAAGGTCACCAACTGGAGGGGCGCAGTTGAAAAGGCGGCTGCAATCTGGTCTTGGCTGGAAGGAGCTGGAGGAGGCCGTGCAGGACTGTGTACCGTGAACAAATCCCTTCGGAGAGCCCTATGTCCCTGATGACGGACAACAGTATACCATCGTCATCATCATCATCAAATGTGACTGATTTGAGCGATTTGTCCAAAAAGTAAAGGCAGCATTATGTTGACTGTTCAGTGTCACTTCGAGAGTTTCGATTAATATACGATGATTTGTATAAAAGTCCGTCGAGAATTCTGCATGATTTGAGATTTCCTTTTCTTCTTTTTTGAAATAAGTAGCAGATTTTTTTTGTAAATATAGATTTCTGAATCTTGAAGCAAATCAAATAATTTGTTCAATATTTTTTGATTTGCAATGTTTTAAGTAGTTACACTACTATGTATATATCAACTGAAAATAGATGTCATATACTTCAGAAAAAGTGACCAAACCCCCCGGTGTCCGAGGCCAGATTTGAACTGGCGTCTTCAGCTTTCGCGGCTGACGTCCTGACCACTAGACCACCCGGTCACGGCGGAACTTGACAAATTTTCTCATGTATATGCAATCTCTGAATTTGAAAAGGCTAGGCGCCGTTGACCATACTCTAAGGGCATGCGCAGTACGTGCTTGCACCTCCTATCCGAATCACTTACGTGATTCTGGTACCGGAGGGTTTGGTCACTTTTTCTGAAGTATATGACATCTATTTTCTATAGATTTCTGGTTGAGGTGATTTTATAAAACTCGAAACTTGATAGACTGGTCAACTTTTTGACATAATTTTATGGTCGAAAGGTATCCGTAAGATAGGAAAGAAGCTCTGTTTCGTGGGGATCAGGATTTGCCTGGGATAATGACCTTGATGTGATACAGACGCTTCAAAAACTAAGTACAAATTCTGACAACAGATATTAAAGTGACAGGATTAATAAGTTCCTCCCTAACTCTTACGTAACTTTAGCCCTCTGAATTGCCCTTGAATCCTTGGGGTCCAAAAAATATGAAAAAATCATGAAATTGGCACTTTCAATTAAAACTATATAGAATAAAGTCGGTTTAACCGTTTATGTTATGAGTTATCGCAAAAAGTTATCCATTCTTAGTTAAACCACACACTACAGTACACAGCACAGTAAGTGCCACATACTATCCTATAAAATAAAATTAAACAATTTATTTAATCAAGTGTTATATTATATGATAACTAAATAACAATAAAGCCTTAGCGTTTCCATCATCTCAGTCCAATGCAGTTTTATTATAATATTTAAAAATCATCTGGTTATAAACGTAGCAAAAAAACTGAAAGTTATTAAAATTCCAATTATTTTCATGAAAAAGATCACATTTATATTCAGTTTAACTCGAAAAGAAGCTCGCATTTTAACTGTCAGCATCAGTTCTAAAACAATTTGCCGAGACTCAAATTGAGGTTATTGTTTGATATGCCAGTGAATTCTTAATTGGACTTGAACAAGGTAGAGGTTTTAAAAATTTACGCCATAAAGATTATTTTGACGCTCTGTAGCGTAAATGGAACGAGAACTAATTTAAATGATGATTTTTGACAAGAACAACTAAACACCTAATTTAAAACATATCTTAAATTAGGTAGGTACCTACTTAATAAAATAATATTAATTACACGGTATTTTACTTACACACGTACTATTTATGCTTACAATTTACATAGGTAAGTATATTCCAATAGACATACATGTATAACTGGGACATCCGGTGATTGCCTTAATATAAAGAAAATTCGGTCGTTCTCTCATGACTAAGGGTAGTCATGAGAGAACGACCGAATTTTCTTCGAATAGTTTTGTTTTTTGAGAAATTCGCAGCCATCAGGTGAGTCTCAGTAGCTCAGTTGGTCAGAGCGATGGGCATGTATCCCAGAGTCGCGAGTTCGAGTCTCGCCGGAGGCAATAGATTTTTCTACTTTTCCTTTATATCTAAGCATTGTAAAAATTTATAGGTTTTCTCCTAGCTGATGTTGTGTTTGTACTTCTTGGATCTAAGAATATCTATAATAATAATAATAATAGGACTAAGATATGTAAACGGGAACATTTCTAATTAAATGAGATATTAAATCAACATTAAGTTAACATTATTTTGACAAAAACGGGACTTAATCTCGTACCCTTACTTTTATTATTTTCCTGACGTTTCGAGCGTGCCGTAACGCTCGTGGTCGCAGGCAGACTACACACGATAGTGTACGCGATTAAGTCCCGTTTTTGTCAAAATAATGAGTGAAAATCGTGTAAGTTTGAATTAAGTTAACATATTAAATTAATTGAACGTTTTTATGATCCAACAAGCACCATGCGTTAATTTATGCATAAGAATAAATCATTAGTGCTATATCAATACACAGTAATGAGTTGTATGAAAAATTGTAATTTGTAGTTTAGTACTTTTACCGTTATTTTTGTATGAAAAGTGATTACCTCAATCACCGAAGAAGAAGAAGTGAGTTACCTCATTGTCCACCGACAACTTCGTAACTTTAAGAAAAAAAAATTTTCACGTGTATTTTTTTATCGACATTTACCTACTAATTAATTATTTTTATTTCAAGATAACTATATCCTAAGGTACCTCATTGTCGCTTAATGAAATCAACACATTTATTGTAATACAATGATAATAAATTGTCAATTTTAATTTAAACGGCCTCCTAGCCCAGTCGGTAGTGACACTGCCTACGAAGCAGGAGGTCCCGGGTTCGAATCCTGGTAAAGGCACTTATTTGTGTGTTTATCACAGATATTTGTACCTGAGTTATGGTTGTTTTTTATGTATTTACCTATAATTATCTATATATGTATTATGTATATCGTCGTCTAGTACCCACAACACAAGCCTTATTGAGCTGTGGGACTAGGTCGGTTTGTGTAAGATTGTCCCATAATATTTATTATTTATTTTTTATTTATAGTTCACATGAAAATGTTATTAAGTCATTTTAAACTAATTTACGTCGCAGCGAAGGGCACGTTGTATTAGACATGTAAATATCTGATAAATGACAGGGACATACTGTAAGATCAGTGACTTTTCTTATTATTATTTTACTATTTTTATTATTTTTATTGGGCTTGTCGCTATTTAACGCTAATGTCAATAATTTTTAAGAAAAAAAAAAAACCGATTTCAATGGGGGAAGCCGGTGAAGGATTACTGTACTTGCTTAACAAACACAGTTAAGAGGACAAATCGTCAAACGTGAACAATGCGTCGTTGAAGAGTTCCATTCTGATCATCATCAGCAGTTCTACTTCATCAAATGTCACTGTTTTGAATGAAAATGATGGATTTGTTGATAAAAATATAAAAATCTCTATATGCTTTTAAGATTTGAAATCAAAATCGGTTCAGACATGGCGGAGTTATGGAGTAACAAACATAAAAAAAACATACACGCCGAATTAAGAACCTCCTCTTTTGAAATCTTGAAGTCGGTTAAAAAACAATTCTTCAATTGAATTCTGAGAGGTTCAAGTGTAAACGCCAAAGTTAAATGTTACTTTTACACCTCCCATCAGGGATTCTAATGATTTCACCATCACCATTCCTCGTCATCATACACATACAATAAAGTGTATGGACGTTGTATGGACAGTAAGGTTTGTCTTTTACTAAGTATCCGGGCGGTTTTGGTACGGTCCGGACCGTACCAAAACCGCCCGGATAGGCGGTCGGACCCGAGAGGCGGTCGGGGCCAGACTAGTCATGTTATGTCACTTCATGTCCTGTCTTTATCATCATCCCCCCACCACGATACCACTTTGATTAAAATTAAGGTACTAAAGCAGAGGTCTCAGGTTTCGTTGGGAACCAGCAACTCGGATTGGATTCGATATATGGAAAATCACGAGTCGTGATTGGCTGGAAAAGTAAAAAGCACTAGTGCAAGAAATCAAACTTTCCGCATGCTAAACCACTACTAGGAAAACTACTCTTTGAGCAACTGTATTATAATAACATTAAAATATCAATAATATTAAATAAATAAATATTATGGGACATTCTTACACAAATCTACCTAGTCCCGCAGTAAGCTCAATAAGGCTTGTGTTGTAAGTACTAGATGACGATATATATAATAGATAGACATGAATAAATACTTATATACATTGAAAATAAACACTCTCCTAATCAGCTGTGAGGTGAAAATCGAATTTATTATTATTATTATTATTTATTTATTCAATAACAATTTTTACATTGTGTCTGAATGTTTACAATTAAAAATTATCCTAGTATATATATACCTGTACAATAAATAATAAGTATAATAACATACTAAACATGCAATATTTACAAGAGGAATCTAATTTACACAAATATGTTAGTTAAATTCTAATTAAGTGCACATGAACAGCAAAAACTATGTCAAAAAAGTAACAATCATCCAGAAAAAAAGAAAGCATTAATAAAATAAAATTAAAATTATAAAGTCCAATATTAAAAATTTAAAACAAAACATATTAATCATTAAAAATCACTAATGTCATAACCATAGACATATAAAATAAGAAGACGTAGCGCCGTAAAGACAAAACTGTGATTCCATAATAAGCCGATTTCTTCGTGTTTACGCGCGACACGCACACATATACAACTCGTGGACGAGCGGTGATTGGTTCAAACGTCAAAAGTGAGTATGTGTGCACGAGATCGCGGCTTATTATGGAATCACAGTTTTATCTTCGTGGGATTCCGTCTCCTTATTTTATATGTCTATGGTCATAACAACATTTTTGCAATAAATGTAGTTTCAATTTCTTTCTGAAGGTTTCGAGACATCTTATTACTTTAAATTCTTCAGGCATCTTGTTGAACAATCTCACCGCTTGGACTCTAGCGTTATGTGCTACGATTTCCAAGTTCGGAGCTACTATCGAGGTCAAGTTTTTAGTTCTAGAGGACTCACGCAATTCCATCGCAGATTCCGATTCATAACGACTGCGATATTTGACAATATCCGTTAAAAGAACCAGTATGTAAAGACTCGGCAATGTAAGTATTTTTAGATTTGTGTAGTGTTCTTTACAACATCCCCACGGAGGGAGGTTAGCTATAGCACGAATTGCATTTCTTTGGACCACGAAAGCGCGATTTATATTATATTTATAGCTGTTACCCCAAAGCTTTATGCTGTAGCGGAGCTTTGACTCTACAAGACCAAAGTACACCATTCTAAGTTGTTCTACGGTCAACACATTTCTGAGGCTACGAATGGCATAACAAGCAGAACTAATAGAGTCTTCTATAGTCTGAAGTTCATGCTTCCAGTTAAAAAATTGGTCAAGGTGAATACCCAAAATTTTTGTGTTATCTACGGGTTGGATGTTGTCCCCATTTATATGTACACTAAGTATTTCCTTATTTCTAGCTGTGGTTTTAAACAGCATGGCATACGTTTTAGAGCTGTTTAAAGTCAAACTATTTGCCTGAAACCATGTTTGACATGCTTCAAGCGTTAAATTTACTTTTCTATTAAGATCTGCAACGGTTGAGCTCGACAAGACTGCACTTGTATCGTCAGCAAAAACTACCAATTTTACACCCGGAATTTCTTTATAAAGATATGAAATTAAATCGTTTAAATAAATAACAAAGAATATGGGTCCTAATACAGAACCCTGGGGGACACCACGCATCATGCTCGCAGATTTAGACCTGTGCGTGGTCTCCAGAGATCTGTTATTAATTTATCTAACTTCTACAAACTGTTTCCGGTTCCTTAAATATGACATGAATAAATCGAATACTTTTTCTCTGATACCATAAAATTCCAATTTATACATTAACTAGCTTTTTCCCGCGGCTTCGCCCGCGTACTAAAAGTGCTAAAAAAGGAGGTTCTCAGTTAGACTCGTATGTTTGTATGTAGGAATATATGTTTGTCCGCGATCATCTTGCGTTTCGCTGAACTGATTTAGAAGCGGTTTTCGGAAAAGTATTCGTTACATTCTGGAGGTTGCGGTATACCACGTTTTGAAGACGGCGGTTCCCTCATTTTTTATTTTAAAGAAATTATTGCAATAATTGTTTAATTGTTACGCCATCAATGACTTACTACTGAGAGATTATGATTAATACAGATTTCTACTCTTGAATAGAAGCTTTTCCCCGCGACTTCATTTGCGTGGAATTAGTAACCCACCCTCCTTTTTACCCGCTTAAGGAATGACTTCTGGGATAACAACTATTATATATCCTTCCCCAGAACGCAAAATATCTTCATACCAAATCATCTAAATAGGTTCAACAGTTATTAATTTCCCATACAAACTTTCAACCACCGTTTCAACCCCTAGAGGGTTGATTTTCGAGATAAAAACTATCCTATATTGTTTACCGCGACTCAATATATATAATATGTACCAAGTTTCATTGCAATCGTCTGTTCAGCGGTTAATAATTCGCCATACAAACTACCAACATGTTTTCTACCCCTCTAAGATTGATTTTCGGCTTAAAAAATATTCTATATTGTTTCCTGGGACTCAAACTATATCCACAACAAAATTATCTAAATCGGTTCGCGGTAAAAAAATCTCCATACAAACCTCCAACCCCCATTTCACCCCCTTAAAGATTGATTTTCGAGATAAAAACTGTCCCATGTCGTTTCCCGGTACACAAACTATCTCTATACCAAGTTTCATCTAAATTGGTTCAACGTTTAAAAATTCCCCATACAAACTATCAACCCCCATTTCACCCCCTTAAGTGTTGATTTCGTAATCAGCGACCCGATAAACCATAGAAACAATACCCATGTTGATATTTAAATTTTGTCACCACATTTCCCTCTTATGGGTTGAATTCTCAAAAAAGCTGAAACACTTGTTTTCTCATTTATCGTTAGGGATACTCCTGTAAAGTTTCGAATAAAATAGTTGAACTAATCTCGTTTCCCATACAAACTTTGAACCCCATTTCCCCCTTAGGAGGTAAATTTTTAAAAATTATTTCTAAGTGCAACCTTATGCCTTATAAGGAGCCTACGTACCACATTTGGAATCTCTAGAACCAGCGGTTTGGGCTGTGCATTGATATGTCAGTCAGTTTCTTCTTTTATATATTTAGAAGAAGATTGCAATTTGGCACAAATACTTTCAAGAATTTTCATGTCCACAATATTAAATTTCAAAATCGATGCCATTTTCTTAATTAACGTCCCAAAAAATCACAAAAACGACACCCATATGGATATTTAGACATTTCAACCCCATTGTACCCTAACAGGTGATGGTATTTCACGTCCGCCACGTCGGATTTTAAAATCGTTGTTGTTTTCGTAATCAACGACCCGATAAACCATAGAAACAATACCCATGTTGATTTTCAGACATTTTGACCACATTGTTTCCCTCTTTTAGGGGTTGAATTCTCAAAAAAACCTGCAACACGTATTTACTCATTTATTGTTAGGAATACTTCTGTGAAGTTTCGAATAAAATAGACTAACTAATCTTGTTTCCCCATACAAACTTTGGACCCCCATTTCACCCCCTTAGGGGATGAATTTTGAAAAATCCTTTCTTAGCGCACCCCTAGACCTTATAAGGTACCTACGTGTCAAATTTGGAATCTCTAGAACCAGCGGTTTGGACTGTGCGTTGATAGATCACTATGTCAGGTAGTCAGTCAGTCAGTCACCTTTGAGTTATATATATATATAGAGATATGTCATGATCTATAGTGTCAAATGCAGATTTTAAGTCGAGAAATACTCCAGCTACCCTCAATTTTTCATTTAAGTTGTCTGTTATGTCTTCCATTATGGTATCTATGGCTTCAGACGTTCCAATACCTTTTTGATAGGCAAACTGTCTCGCGTTAATAATGTTATTATTACATAAATGTGTAGTAAGCCTCGATTTAATTACCTTTTCAAAAATTTTTGAAAACGTCGGCAATAAAGAGATTGGCCTATAATTCCTAGGATCTGTTTTAGGACCTTTTTTATACAATGGTATAATTTTGGCAACCTTTAGCTGCTCTGGGAAAATTCCCTGTACGATACATTTGATACAGAAACATGAAAGTCGCGCCAACTGATCAATATTATCTTTGATAATAGCAATAGGTATGTCATCATAACCGCTAGATTTTTTGTTCTTCATGGCTCTGACAATAGATTTTATTTCATATGATGAAGTCAGCATGAATTCCATATTATTTTCTACTCGTTTAAAACTCGATTCAAGTAAAGAAAAAGCTAGGGCTGGCTCACCAGTTACTTGAAAATTCGAGGAATCAAAACTCTTGGGAAAAAAGTTCAGATATTTCCACACCATTACGTACTACTGCATGATCTGTTTTAAGTATCAGCTTTCGTGTTAAGTCAAATTTGTTCTTATTCCTACGCTTATTGACCACATTCCAAATACTGTTTGCAGAAGTTTTTGCCTGTTTAATTTGGTTTTGTACACTTAACATCTTTGCCTTTTTTAGAACTCTTTTAAATATTTTAATATACACCTTGCGATAGTTTATTAAACTTAGATCATTTTGAACATTGTCTATCGATAAAAGCACACGTTTCATTTGACTTGATACCTTGATTCCCTTGGTTATCCACTTAATTTTACTTTTTTGTTGTAAATTCAATTTTTTTCTCATCTTTTTAAAACTTTCCAAAAATCTTATTAAATGTTTTAAGGAAACTATTAATGCCCAAACTATCTAAATTCTCTTTATTAATGTTCTCCTTAAAAACTAATTGATTTATTTTACTGAAAACCCTACGATCCACAAAAATAGCTCTCTCTTTATTACTTCCGTGCTTTATATTATCGACCATAAAACTGGTTTCTGTGCCCGCATGCCGATCTGATAAACCATTATGGTCTACAAAAGTCCATAATACACAGTCATCTGGTAAATTCGTCAAAATATTGTCTATGCACGACTCGGATTCGTTACGCTTGAAAGTTACTTTGTTGTGAACGAGATGCCTAAAATTATACGATCGCAAAAGTTGAATGAACGTATTTTTCCTCTTATCGTCTTTCAACATATTAACATTAAAATCTCCACAGATAATACATTTTTTCTCAAGAAAGTACTGTAGCAGTTGTTCTAACTTTTCAATAAAAATGTCAAACTGTTTGTCATTTTGGTAACAGCAGCATATGCAAACGTTTGTGTCTGAATGTGAGGCAAGTTTGTCGTAGTATAAGGAAGGTCCAGTGTTGGCACAATTTTTATTTCAGGTTTAATAACGACAATAAGAAACATTATATGACATAAGATGAAAAAGGTGTACAGCCATTTCGCCGAAAATCCTTTCGCCTAATTTTATTTCCCAAACAATTTATCGCATAACGTTTAGTTAGCATACCAATGTTTACCAAATGAATGTTTCGCATAGTTTTATTTGGCCGAATTTTCATTTGACATAGGTTAGGTAAGGTTGGTATGCCAAGGGGGGTATCGCGGAGAATGACTGATGGACCCGTGATGCCCCCCACGAACGGTTAGGCGGTTAGCCCGGAGTGTTTTAGTGGGTATTCTCTTCACCTTCTCTTTGATAGAAGAGAGGCAGGAAGAGCGAGTCCCACATACCCCCCGCAAGACCCTTACTCCGGGGCTGGGGGGATGCGTAAACGCATTTCACTCCGTCAAAAAAAAAAAAAAGGTTGGTATGCCAAATAAAAATATACGAAATATGAAATATGGTATGTGAAACGATTTAAGGCTATCTGATGATTATTCCAAATGAAACTATGGAAAATTAGTTTAGGAAGTGATCTGCCATACAATTTTCGGCCACATATTAGTAAACCATTAGGAATAATCGCATACCTCTACATATCTTAAATACACTCCATATTCTATTTATATTAAAAGGTATCTCGGTGGCCAAGTAAAAACTGGAAATTCGTTATCGTTCCCTTCAGCTAAATGGTCGTTATGGGCTTGGACAGTGCAAGCATGTGTGCGTGTGCGGACATGCAGATTAATCGATGTGGGCAAAGTTTGTGTGCGCTCCGCCCGGTTCTCATCAAAATAACCGTACTTGGGTTGCGAACGCTAAATTATGATACCGCGTACTCTGCATTCGTATTACGATAAATACCTTTCAAAATCATTTCACCTTTTTATGATGTACGTTTTTGTGTTACCTATTATTTTTGGGGCATCATATTAACACACTTGCGCCAAGTTAATAAAATAATCGCGAGTAACTTATTTTTGAGTTTCAAGATTTCCATGCAATAATGCTGAAATTTAACAAAAATGATAATGTTTTGTATTCGGGCATATGAATGACCGTGTAGGTAATTAACAGTTATTGTGTGTACTACACACAGTGCAAAATTTTTAGTGGGTATTAAAATTTTGTCATACAGATTTGACTCAGTGATTTAATGATGTAAGTAGCATTTAAATGAAACTAATTTTCAAGTAGTACAATTTCATACAATAGGCGAGATTTTAATACCCGCTGTAAAACAAGTAAGATTAGTAAACCATTGTTGACTCCACGAGAAAACGCAAAATGTAAAATATGTTATATCTACAATCAAATAATGCTCAGTTCTAAATTCTTTATCCTTGTGACGCAAGCAAATACAATTTGTTCTGAAAGTCTCCGTCAAAAGACAACTGGCCCCTTGGGAAAAACAACAGCAGTCGGGATTTAGACACGAGTCAATTTCCTATGAGACTCGGCGAGAATGAGTAAAATGTAAAGTTAAATTCGAAAATACGAGTACAACTTTAAACTGTTTTCATATATGTATTGTTTTTTCAGAGTTCTACATACCTGTTATATGTGTGTCCTTGCAAGGATAGCATGGTGGGACTTGTCGACAGGACAGCGTTAGCCTGATAATGACAGATCATATAGATATGTCTCTTTCAAACGCGAAATGTTAAAAAGTGACGGTTGCGGTTTTTGTCTTCTTTTGTTTGTTTGGCATTTACACTTTGAGCAGGACATGTGGGAATAGTTCCAAAGCAGTAAAGCCATATAATAGTACAAACTCTGCTTAGTTCGAAGTGTTCGAACTAGGTCGGACTGCATAAGATTGTTCGCAAAAAAATATTTATTTAATTCATAGACATATAAAATAAGGAGACGTAATCCCAAGAAGATAAAAACTGTGATTCCATAATAAGTCGCGATGTCGTGCACACACACTCACTTTTGAAGTTTGAACCAATTACCGCTCGTCCACGAGTTGTATATGTATGCGTGCCGCGCGTAATCACGAGGAAATCGGCTTATCATGGAATCACAGTTTTGTCTTCACGGCATTACGTCTACTTATTTTATATATCTATGATTTACTTCAAAATTTTATTGGTCCCTTTGTCATTATGTCACGATCTGATCAAGACCTTTTCAATTCGAGGGAACTTTTCAAATATTAAAGGCATAGTGATTTGGATATTTATTTATTTGTTTTCTAGATGCGACCATAGAAATAAACATTGCATAGGTACTGTTTTGAAAAGTCCGTTTCTTTTAAAATAGTTGATATTTTATTGGATATTGTTACCGTTATGAGCTCGGGAGGCGGAGACAAATATTAATAAGAATACGTAAAAGCTGAACTATATAAAACAGGAAATGTGATAAAAAGTATATTGTATCTTGAAGTAGGTACTCGAAGATATGTAAATATTTTATTAACAGACTAGCCTTTTCCCGCGGCTTCGCCCGCGTACTATAAGTACTCAAAAAGGATACGATACCCATGTTGATTTTCAGACTTTGTGACCACATATGCCCCTTTTAGGGGTTGAATTATCAAAAAACCTGAAACACGTGTTTACTCATTTATCGTTAGCAATACTCCTGTGAAGTTTCGAATAAAATAATCTAACAAATCTTGATTCGCCGTACAAACTTTGGACTCCCATTTTACCCCCTTAGGGGGTTAATTTTGAAAAATCCTTTCTTAGTGTACCCCTAGACCTTATAAGGAACCTACGTGCCAAATTTGGAATCTCTAGAACCAGCGGTTTGGGCTGTGCGTTGATATGTCAGTCAGTCAGTCAGTCAGTCAGTTTCTTCTTTTATATATTTAGATAGAAGATGAGCGCCTAGTGAAATACATATAAAATGAATAAGTAGGAAGTCAAACATATATTATCGAATAATCTTATATAATACATTTTCTGCGACAAAATATGTCTATGATTTTATTTTCATTTAATTTGTCCATTACAGCTAGTCTGTACATGTCTCAGCTGTGCAGTATTTACATAACATAAAATAAACACTTAAAAAAAAGAAAGATAAAAAATCTTAAAATAAAGAAATATATAAAATATAAGTTATAAACAGTAAAATCACAGGTAAAACAAATGGCGGTCTTATCGCTTAAAAGCGATCTCTATTTCTATTTTTGTCAATATCGGGCAATATCGGGTGCTCCAAAATTTTGCATGCCGCTATTTAGTTATGTAGTTAAATTGCAGAAAAAAATATTTTTAGGGGGGGGGGGGGGGGCGCTCCATACACGTAATATTTTTTTCTGCAATTTAACTACATAACTAAATAGCGGCATGCAAAATTAACTGAATTAAAAAAAAAAACCTAATATCAACATGTTACACATAAATCGATGTCTTTAAAAATAACATTGCACCTCAATCCCAAGAATCTTTGAACATTTTGTGATTAAGTGAATATTTTCAGAAATAATCGCTTCGAAAGTCAGAAAAATTGTCGCCCCCCCCGTAACTTTTGAAGCGTAAGTCCAAAAAATATATAAAAAATTGGGAAGATGCGCCTTATCACATACTTTCTAAGAAAATTGTTTTGAACATTAACGGTTTAGCCAATTTTGAGTTATCTCCATAAAACTTCTTCCATAGGCATTAGATACGACCTTTTTGTATTAGTTTGGTTCTTATTCTATTGAAGGTACGGAACCCTCCATTATGCGTGGTCCGACACGCACTTGGCTGGTTTTTTAATCTATATATATAAATGCCTTTGTCCGGACTGACTGACTGACTGACTGACTGATCCACGCAGAGCCGAAAATACTGAAGCTAGAAAGTTGAAAATTTCAAGTCTGGTTACATTTGTAATGTGTGCAAGTAATAAGAAGCGATTTTGAAAAATTCAAACCCTAAGGGGGTAAATAGGGGGTTGAAAGTCTGTAATGGATGGGGCTTAAGATTTAATGTTAGAGATTTGTAACTTTGTACGCTTACTGATAATTAAAAAATAATAAAAGTGATTTCAGCGTTCTTTAAAATTCAACCTCTAACGGGGTAAAAAAGGGGTTGAAAGTTTGTATAGAGATTACGGTTTTTTTTGTGTCAGACTTGAAATTTCGTTTACAGTCTACTAACTTAAACGCAAAATAACTTATTTCAGTGTTTTTTAAAATTCCACTCCAGAGGAGTTGAAACTGGGTTAAAAAGTTTTTATTAAAGCGAGGCCGTAACAACTGAAGCTAGAAAGTTGTAATTTGCAGGTCGGGCTACATTTATAACGTGTACAAATATTCGATTTTGAAAAATTCAACTTTAGGAGAGAGAGAGGAGGGGGTAAAAAGGGGGTTAAAAGTTTGTATGTGTAGGATTTTAAATTTTAAGTTAGAGGCTTGAAACTTCGTACGTTCGCTGATATTTAAAAATTAATAAAAGCGATTTCAGCGTTTTGGATAATTCCACCCCTGTGGGGGTTAAATAGTGGTGAAAATTTGTATGCGGGAAACTTCTTTCTTTGAGCTAGAGACTTTAAACTCTGTGGGAATATTACTTAATAATACACAATAAAACTGCTTTCAGTTTTTTGGAACATTCTACCCCTGAGGGGCTTAAATAGGGGTGCTAAGTTTGCATGAGGGAAATTACTTTTTTTGAGCTAGACTTTTAACTTTTAACTTAGTCGGAAGATAACTTATTAAAATACAATAAAAGTCCTTTCAGCGTTTTGGAATATTCTACCCCTGGGGGGGTTAAATAGGGGTGCGAAGGTACTATTATATATACGCGGACGAAGTCGCGGAGGGAAAGCTAGTAGTAATTATAACGTTAATGACCATGTTAACGTGAAATCATATTATAGGGAATCTGTGGCAGTCTTTGCTACGCTGCCGTTTGTGTGTCTCAGCAAATACGTCTATTCGAATCAATTGTGATTTTTTTATCTCTTCTTTATCCGGAAATCATGTAACCACGAGCCTGTAGGTAACTATGTCAACCGGGTCACATATAATGAAGCGTTTGAACCTCATTCATCAAAATCTACCTTTCATTTCGCTTCGTAGTAATCACGTGAAAATAGAGCATTTTGATTACAGATACCTCACTGACTTAAGCTCAAGGAATATAATCTAGTCAAGCGTTGCTATTCTCAACGTAGTGATTGGATATTCTTTAATTTTTTTATAATTATGTTCATTTCCTTTAGTATAATCCAGTAAATACTTATATGTGTTCTCAAATAAAAAACACAATCTGCGTTTCCTTTTGTATACAAATGGGATTAAGAAATTTAATTTAAAGTTAGAGAAACATCAAGAATAAAGGCAACCATAGAAATATTTCCAAAGAATTTATACGGCTCAAACAATCAGTGCCCATTTCACAAAGTTTGAGCCCCCTATACAAAGGAGAGATTATTAAAAGCTTATGATCAGGTTAATATAAGTTGGAATGAGCAATAATTGGTCCCATTATTTTACCCTTTGTAGTCGAGTTTGGATTATTTGTTAGCAATTGTGTTATGGTCATGTGTATGTAAATGATTAACGACGCTAGATTCTGGCTGCCCTATCTCGGCTCTGAGAAAAAACGTCCAATTTAAAAAAAAAACTGCGTATTGCAACGCCGTGTATAAGGCAAAAATCAATAATGATACTTGTACAATTAATATGTTTTCTTACAACATACTGACACATACATATCAGGTATGTGAAAATAATTATTTACTGCTGCAATACTAATTATTTTTAAAAACTTATACACCAATTTTAGGCATTCGAAGTGTGATATCGTGTGTATATTGTACACAATAATATATTTTTATGATTTCTACAATAATCGTTTCTTTGAGGCGTTGTAGTACATAATATGTAATTATATATTATGTACTACAAGCTCCATATTAGTTACTTCAGAAAATCAAAATAAGTCCAAAAAGTACATTCTTGAATTTTTACTTTATGTTGCTACAGAATTATCACAGCGTACTTGTGTACGATACCTGATGCCTTTCTTAAGTTCATTATTTTGTTTCAAAATCACTTTTTGCTCGTCTGATTTTTCTTCATACTTATAAATCATAATAATAAGTAAATGACGCGATTTCTTTTAATTGTTTCATTGAGGATTTATATTAAAACAATGAAAAAATCGCAATATTTTCCCAAATGACACATCAAATAACATATCACTAACACACTTGACATTCAAAAAAATAGTTGCCATTTAAAAAGTTTAAAAAAAAACTCAGGGCCACGATAGCGTAGACAGAATCTATTTAAAATATAGTAATTTAGAAGGAACTCGTACGTTTAAATGGTTTGCTCTTCTCATGTTTTTGATATTCGAGCGCTCGGTTCGAGACTTAAAACTTTGTCAAAAACAATGAAAAATAAAATAATTAAAAATGTATTATAAATATAAAACCACTAATTATTTAAAATCGATACTTTTTAAACTATTATTGTTTTTAAACCTTTATTTTTTCGTAGGGGTGTTGAAAATTTGTATGGGAAATATATATTTTTATAGTGCGACACTTACAATTTTATACACAGGCATTTGGTGAGAATTCAAGAAAAACATTGCAGCGTTTTTGGAAATTCATCCTCTAAATGGGTGAAAAGGGGGTTGAAAGTTATTTTTTACCAGGAAAGACTTGATACTTCACAGGCAAGCATTATGTTAAACTACCAGAAAAGTAATTTCAGCGTTTTTGAAAATTCAAACCCTAAAGTGATTAAAACAGCGTTGAAAGTCTGTATGGAGAACGAATATTTTTTTTAAGTAAGAGACTTGATATTTTGTAAAATGGTATTTGGTAAGAATACGAGAAAAAGATTTTCAACGTAGTAACTTCATCCTATTCTGAGGTTAAAAATGCATTGAAAGATTTTCGTAATTAAAAACTAACACTTCGTAGAGTTATGATAAAATATATGAAAGTAGTTTCAGCGTTTTTGAAAGTTCATCTCCTGACGGGGTTTACAAAGGTTTGAAACCGACTTTTTTTCAATTGGATGAGATTTTAAACTTCGTAGAAAGTCATTGAGTAAATGTAAATTTATCTTCTTATGGGGTTAAAAAAGGATTCAGTTTTTTTTGTAGCAGACGACTCGAAACTTCGGTGACAGACATTATGTTAGAATACCTACACGATAAGTAAAGGCAGCATTAAAAAAAATCAACCTCTAAAAGTAGCTTGTATTGCAAACTGATAGTAATAATAAACAGGTGATAGATACCTTTGCCCTAAAATTACACACTCTTAACTTATAAAAATTACTGCGCGTACGAAGTCGCGGGCAAAAGCTAGTATAAAATATTCTAAATATTATAATAATTAAGCAATCTCATTTTGATATCCTTTTGATAGGAACTTGAACCAAGCAATGATCTGAATAACCCAAACGTCACTCCTGACGGATTCAATTCTATTCAATTCAATTCTGTTCAATATCAAATTAAAGTCAAACCGATGACAAATGATATTTTTCGAATAGGCCCTCAGGTAGTTACTTTGCTACAGTGCTAGTGCTACGGTTAGATGCCACGCTGCGCCTACGCAGCCTACGCGTAGGCGCAGCGTCGTAGCTTAGAACGAGATTGCAGTGCATTTTGCTACCCTTTATATTGGCGCGAGCTAAAAATACTGCGAATAATATTTTACTGATATTAAGTTTTTTTAAGTTCTAAAGCCGCTCATAAAAGCTTAATACTGAAGTGATTTTAATGGTTTACCTGTTGTATTTTTTTTTCAATTAATGTAATTAATTGACTAATTATGTCATGTTCAAGTAAATTAAAACTCAAGTCCGTATTCTAGAATCTTGAAACTTACCTACTGTGCAACATGTGTCTTCATGGCCACTTGGTGAGACGTTATTAAGTTATTATATTTGTTGATGTTATATTATTATTCATTATTTTACTACTTATGAATTTTCGTAAATCTTGCAACAATTATCTTATATAAAAATACAAGGACAAAATAAACGTACTACCGTAGTTTAAAAAAAACCTAATTTGATCTTTATATTACTACTTATTTACTTTTAAAACTCATTAGTGTAAATACCTACCGGTTCTCCAGTTGAAAGTAGCGTTCAACAATCACTATAATGTCGCACGAAAGCCGTATAAATTAATTGTTCCACGGAAGCTTTTCAATATATAGTAATGTGACATTAGTCTCGTCATTTAAACACAACGAGGTCCGTATTAATGGCATGCTTTTAACGCCGCGCGGAGAGTTCGTCTCCGGCGCTGGGGAAAGAGAGCCTTCCTCGCGCGGCCGAGCGGAGGCGGGAGCGATAAGCGGAGCGGTCGCGGAACCGGCACTAGCGGTGCGACGTGAGACGAGCAGCCGAGAGGAGCGCGTGGGACGCACTGGCACTGCCGCCGCTCGCCGCTCGGCGCGAATAATCCATACCGGAGCAGCGAGGAGGCTGTGTTTACCGGACCGGAGGGCGGTCGCGCGAGCCGGCTCCGACTGCTCCCGCCGCCACAGGCCCGCACCCTGCACCCGCCGCCTGCCGCCTGCCGCCTGCGCCCCGCATGTTGACACAATTTCAAATAATTTTAGAATCTGTGCAACGAAATGCGTTTTACTGTATGCAACGTTATTACCCCATTTGACTTACACATTTTGTATAACATGACTTTACAGTGATTACATGGATATTACATTTGCATACCTACCTTTTTTACCTTTTTTTTTCTCAGCATAAACTTTCAAATTTTACATTTTATTTTTGTGCAGTGTTTCAGTTTCTTCAAAATTGTTTAATATAGGAATAGAAAAAACGGCTAAGTGCAATTCTCACTAGGTTCCTTGATCAGAAAATTTTAAAATGTTTTATATTTTCCTTAAGACTGACTAATGTTTGTTCGGTTTGTATTAGCTATTTGTTTTCATGCAATATATTGCCCCTTATTATCACACCATAATTGGCGGTTTGAATTATCAATCGTTAAAAATCTTAGATTGTAAAAAAAAAATGTTCTCTACATTATCGTAGTAACAGAAATACGCATTTGTTGTATATTTTAGTAGTCAATTGTCTACGGGTTATAGTTATAAGGTAGAGCATGACAGACAGACAGGCGGATGGACGATTAATAGAATTCCTAACCCAAAAAAAAAATTTTTTTGTTAGCCTATAATAGTGTCCCACTGCTGGGCAAAGGCCTCTCCCGCTGATTTCCATAACTCTCGGTCCCGTTCTTTTTCCGGCCAGGTGCTGAGGAAAGCGTCCAAATCGTTCCGCCATCTCTGTTTGGGCCGGCCCCGCCCGCGCCTCTTTAAAAAAATACTTTAAATATTTTAGGGCAATCGTACACAGATCTAACTAGTCCAAAATTAAGCACAGTCTTGCGATATAGGTAGTTACTAATGGGAACTGGCAGGAACTGCCAGGAACAAATATTCATGGTACCTAAACAAAAAATTAAATGCCCTAGTCGCAATTCAAACCCAAGCATGAAACTAGTTAAAAAAGCAGTGTGACTATCGACTAGGCTTGATAAAAAGTTTTACTCCATCTCGGAAACGCGCTCTTTATCCCTTGAAAGCGGTGAGGAAAAACGCATTTATCCACAAGTAATTTGGTACAAGATTTGACTTGTTTTTTCACGTTATCTGGCAGGGTGGACTTTAAAAAGATGATTTTGAAATATATAATATTGAAAGCATTCAACTTTGGCTTTGATGTTTTATATTTTATAGCTTATTTTTTTCCCGTGGTGGTGTGGTGATTTTTGTTTTATTATACTCGGCAGCAAAGTTTGTTCAACCTCTCTTGCCTGGAGGCCCTCGTACGCTCAAGATTTTATATTTGAACCACTCGCTACGCTCATGGCCCAATTTTGGAATCTTTCGCTGGCTCGGGTCACAATAAAATCACGAGAGGTTAAACATCAACTTTGCCCCCTTGTATAACAAAAAACTATCACCTTATTGTTTTGTCAAATATATGCAATCTTTAATCTTTTTTTCGCCGTTAATTCTCATATAAAGAATCTATAATGCAATAAAGTTAAAAATTCAGAAAACTTACCCATGTATTTGCGCTTCATCCGATAGGAATGCCTATAAAATGAGAATAGGCTTGGATCTTTTATTTGTTCTACTCTGTTGCGATAATAATAAATAACGTTGACGTGACCAGTTTATTAGTCGCGCATTTAGCTAGGTGGTCGGCCAACGAAACAAGATTTCTGATTTCTACCGCTCTCTTGCAGATAAAGGGTCTCAAATGAGGCTCGTCGTGATATATCGCAGCCAGGTAGTCTTGTAACGTAAAAGCTACATCCACGACGCGACTCGCGCCAGTACCCGCACTGAGTCCCATTTGTTTATTAACCATATCCTTTGTGTTCAAATGGCTTTTCAGAATGATTTAATGCTGCCGTATTTGGTTCGCAGCTGATTTCAATAGATTTTTTATTTATGGAAGTAAATTAATGGGTTTCCTTTTTAGAATAACAGAGGAAAATAAAATCTGCTGTAGTACAGTCTTCGTCTCATCGATCAAAAAGTTTTGAATGATAATCGTCCGTACCTTAAGTTACTTGTGGAGCTTTAACTTTTATTGAGGGGAAAATTTTCGATGATATTATATAAATGTTACGGAGCGGTTCAAGAAAGGGCGGAAAAGTAAGAAAGCTAATGAAGGACCGCTACCTACATACATCTCTTGAGAGTAGAATAAAAGGATGTTAGGGTCGCGTCAACTGACATGTACATTTATGAAAACCTCGCAGCTTTCTCAATAAAGGTTCAGATTTGCAGTCTGTCGGTCCGTCTGTCGATCTGTCAGGTTTTTAAGGGTTATTTGTACCTTACACTGACAATATAGAGGGACGAAATATATGCGTTCTATTAAATAGTAAACATAATAAAGAGGTATTCATTACTAGGCAGGTACTAAAATGGAAAATATTAGTGTTACATTTCGTAACAGGAAAATTTGGTGTGGGTCATTTTTAAACACGACTCCACTCGGAACAAAGCAATATATCTATGGTTAACACAAATTAATATAAGCTTTGTTTGATATATGTGTAGTTTTCTATTCATGTTGCTAAATATTTATTTATTAAAACTTTATTTCCCACTAAAAAAAATTACAAATGGCAGACTTAACGTCTCAAGGCATTCTCTACCAATCAACAATTATGATTGGATTAAACAGAACGATTATAATTTAATTATAGCACTTAGTATATTCTTCCCCTCTTTTTAGGGTTCCGTACCTCGAAAGGAAAAAACGGAACCCTTATAGGATCACTTTGTTGTCCGTCTGTCTGTCTGTCCGTCTGTCTGTCTGTCTGTCTGTCTGTCTGTCTGTCTGTCTGTCTGTCTGTCTGTCTGTCTGTCTGTCTGTCTGTCAAGACCATTTTTCTCAGGAACGCGTGGAGGTATCAAGCTGAAATTTATATCAAATACTCAGGTCTATTGTCCCTTGGAGCTGTGAAAAAATCAAACTTAAAAGCCAACGCAATCAAAAGATACAGTCGTTTATGCTGCAAATATTAGAGTTTTTCGGCACTCCCAAAACCTACGGGGTACTTCCCGTGAACTCAGAAACTTGAAATTTGGCACGAAGCAACGTTATATAGAGACAACGGAAAAATTACAAAAAGTAGAATTTTTTAGTAAAATCATACAAAAAAATATTTTTTTAAATTTTAAACTTACTACCTTTTTCCTCGTAAACGCGTGGAGGTAATAAATTGAAATTCATGTCAAATACTCAGAACTATAGGACCTTTCAGATGTAGCAAAACCAAACTTTTATGTCAACGCAATCAAAAGAAATAGCAATTTAAGTCGCATATTTTGAAACTGAGTACTCGCAAAAAACTCAAAACCTAAAGGGTACTTCCCGTAAACTCAGAAACTTGAAACTTGGCAAGAAGAAATGTCATATAGCACAGACAAAGGAAAAATTACGAAAAGTAGACATTTTTAGTAAACTCATACAAACAATTTTTTTTTTAATTTTAAACTTACTACCTTTTTCCTCGTAAACGCGTAGAGGTATTAAATTGAAATTCATGTCAAATACTCAGGGCTATAGGACCTTTCAGTTGTAGCAAACCCAAACTTTTATGTCAACGCAATCAAAAGAAATAGCAATTTAAGTTGCATATTTTGAAACTGAGTACTTGCAAGAAACTCAAAACCTAAAGGGTACTTCCCGTAAACTCAGAAACTTGAAACTTGGCACGAAGAAATGTCATATAGCACAGACAAAGGAAAAATTACGAAAAGTAGACATTTTTAGTAAAATCATACAAAAAATATTTTTTTAGATTTTAAACTTACTACATTTTTCCTCGTAAGCGCGTAGAGGTATTAAATTGAAATTCATATCAAATACTCAGGTCTATAATACCTTTCAGCTGTAGCAAAATCAAACTTCTACGTCAACTTTTACTTATATACCTACAGGTTTGTACGGAACCCTCGGTGCGCGAGTCCGACTCGCACTTGGCCGGTTTTTTTTTACTTCCTAAGGGAAAACTAGCCTATGGCCTTCCCCGGGACTCAAACATTTAATCTAATTGCATCTAAATCGGATTACCGTGAATAAGTAACAGACGGTAAATAGCGCAATAATTGGAGCATTTGCCTTACAAAAGGTGGAGTAGAAAATGTTTAATGGTTATTGGTAGGCTATAGGGTAGTTATTAAAATACTAGATTTGAGACCTTGAGGGGGGGTTGCGTTGGCCGCCATCTTGGTTTAAACGTGCCATAAGTCCGTTTTTGAACATTGGCGCTTAAACGGTTATCAGCAGAGCTCGGATTTTTCACGGCAAAAGAAAACACTAGCGTAATTTAGCCAGTGCTTGAAATATTATTTTATCGACACCTATCGAGTCTTACTAGAGTATATGACAGGTATTGCCTCAGTACATTTTTTCTTTTTTTATTCGATGGTACACCTATCAGTGTGAATGTCAAAATTTAAAAACTAACAAACGTGCGAAAATTTCGAAAAACAGGAGACTTACTAGAGCTCAAAATCAATATTTTTGACCAGTCTAAGGTGACCTACTGGGGGTTAGTAGGTTGTGCATTAATTACCGGACATCCTGTATAAGTAATAAAATAACTTTTCATTTTAGCTTTGCCATAGTCGAGCAACAAAGAGGTAGGTCTGCATGTACAACTTAGAACGAAGTAACTATACCATTTAAAATGATAGAAACGACTGCAAATTTCATCTCACATGCCATATGACATTCACACTTTAACTGTCATTTCATTACGTATAAAACGTAAATTGCATCTAGGTATTATTTATTTCGCAACGCATTGAATCCGACGTGTTGGATATACGTATAATAACTTAATATTGCAAGGAATTAATACAAAAATGAGTAATGTACAAGATCGGATCAAAACGTGGATTGAAAATCACCCTGAGTTAGTCTATAATGAAGTGACCTCCACTATATACTGCTCTATGTGCGATATGCATCTAAAACTGAAGAAATGCAATATTGAGAATCATGTGAAAAGCAACCGCCACAATTACCGTTCGGGGCAACCAAATAGGAAACATCAATTTTATTTCGATTTAATTATTTTTCTTATTTCAAGCAACATACCATGGGCAACAGTCAACAACAATAATTTTCGTCATTTTTTTAACAAGTATTTATGTTGCGACTGCTCTATGACTTCTTTACCGGACGAATCGACCCTGCGAAAAATTTATTTAAATCTCGTGTACAAAAAAACTATACATGGTATAAGAGAGGTAAACAAAACCAATTATTTGTGGATATCTATAGACGAAACACCAGATTTCATGGGAAAATGTGTGACAAACGTGGTGATTCGGTCTTTGCAAAAAAATTGTTCTAAGCAATTTTATCTTTTGGGGTCGAAGGTTTTAGAGAAGGTAAATGGGGAAACAATAGCAAACCTAATAATAAACCAATTAAAATTTTTGTTTCAAAATTCTTTCAATGATAACGTAAACAATTTGCTTTTACTTTGCACAGATAGTGCCGCATATATGCTTAAAGCCGGTCCTATTTTAAAAGCAACGTTTCCTCGTATGAAACACATTACGTGTTTAGCTCATGGTCTGCACCGGGTTGCCGAAGAAGTGCGAGATAATTTCAAAGGTGTGGATGGGTTGATATCGAATGTCAAAAAGATATTCCTAAAATCTCCAGAGCGTGTACGCCTTTTTAAGGCAAAATATCCGTCCATTCCCCTACCTCCCGAGCCAATTATCACCAGATGGGGAACTTGGATATCTGCTGCGGTATATTACGCTCAATACTATGAGCAAATACGTGATGTCGTCTCCATACTTGCTAATGACTTGGCAGCTATAAGAGCTGCAAAAAAATGTTTTCAAACACGCAAACTACGACCGGAGTTAAATTTCATTCGCGACAACTACGAAGTAATAGCCTCTTCAATAGAACAATTGCAATGTTCGACTTTATCCATTGCGGAATCCTTCCTCATTCTGGATACTGTTCGTTGCTACGTAAACTGGAGTAAACTTTTACCAGTGATACGTAAATTTGAAGCCGTGCTCGAACGAAATCCTGATTACGAAATTTTAAGAGACATATCTGAAAATATTACCCGAACTGATAATGAATTCTATAAATTTGCTCCCTTGACGTCAACTGAAGTTGAACGTACATTTAGTGTACATAAATGGATTTATAGTGATAAACGCAACTGTTTACTCCCAGAGAATGTTGAAAAGATAATGATCATCTACTCCTATCACTATTACCCAAATAAAATGTCTAGTGCTGCTGTGTGTACTGACGTAGATTTTGAAGAAGAAATTGCGTCTGTTTCTAATATATAGTAACTTTATACAAATGTTTTTATTAGTTTTATTACATATTAATTATATTTGGTGACTTTTATTTCTTCTAGTTCTGAATTATCGATATCGATAAAATAATATTTCAAGCACTGGCTAAATTACGCTAGTGTTTTGTTTTGCCGTGAAAAATCCGAGCTCTGGACTTATCAGTATGCCTAAAATGTCCATGCAACGTATGAAGAACATAAAATTGTCTACAATATTTCCATACACAATACATCTGTAAGTCTTACAGATATAAAGATACAGGGGGTGAAAAAGTGTATATTTTCTTATATCATAAGAATTTTATTTATTAGCTTCAAAGTTTTGTGCTTCGAGATAAGGAAATTAAGTCTCTAGCACAGTTTTGTCATCTTCTAATGATTCTTTTAAAAGATATTCAAAAGTTGAATTCACCCCTAGAGCGCTTATAGAGGGGGTGAAAGTAGTAAGTCTCACACACAAAATCAGTTTTCTATTACTCATCATAAAAAACTACTAGGCGTTGTCAGGTATAGCTATGGATCAATTAGGGCATAATTAATTTAGATTTGACAAAAAACATATATGCTTTCATACAAAAAAAATTTTTTTTAAAGAAAGTGCTTGAAAATATTTATATTTTTTGAAACTTCATATAACTGTCAAGTTATTATTAAAATATCGTATAGGCTTTAGCATTTTTTACATAATGCTTGAACAGTTGACTTTATGATAAAAATGTCTACGAGAAGTATAAAGACAATGAGTATGAGTAATTTTTTCCTTCCTGTAACTTTGTATCTTCTAAGACGTACAGAATAAGTACAAATACAAAAAAAAATTGAGTCTTTATAATTTTCGTAGACATTTATGTCATAAAGAGAGCTGTTCAGGCATTATCTAAAAAATGCTAAAGCCTATACGATATTTTAATAATAAGTTGACAGTGATATGAAGTTTAAAAAAATTAAAAAAAATTCAAGCACTTTCTTAAAAAAAATATTTTTTTTCTATGAAAGCGTATATGTTTTTTATCAAATCTAAATTCATTATACCCGAATTGATCGATTGCTATACTTGACAACGCCTAGTAGTATTTTATGATGAGTAATAGAACATTGATTTTGTGTGTGAGACTTACTACTTTCACCCCCTCTATAAGCGCTCCAGGGGTGAATTCAACTTTTGAATATCTTTTAAAAGAATCATTAGAATATGACAAAACTGTGGTAGAGACTTTATTTCCTTATCTCGAAGCACAAAACTTTGAAGCTAATAAATAAAATTCTTATGATATAAGAAAATATACACTTTTTCACCCCCTGTATCTTTATATCTGTAAGACTTACAGATGCATTGTGTATGAAAATATTGTAGACAATTTTATCTTCTTCATACGTTCCATAGAAATTTTAGGCATACTGATAACCGTTTAAGCGCCAAGGTTCAAAAACGGACTTTTGGCACCTTTAAACCAAGATGGCGCCCCCCCCCCCTCAAGGTCTCAAATCTAGTATTTGAATTACCACCCTATAGCCTACCAATAACCATTAAAATATTTTCTACTCCACCTTTTGTAAGGCAATGTATGGAAACGATTCCCCAATGATTGGATTAAAAACAGAGTTTTCGCTTTTATAATACTTAAAGTACCTAAGGAAAGACATGAAATAAGATACAAACCAAACCACACAATATGAGTATATGGAAGTGACTACCTATGCATTTGATTTTTGCTTATCGTGTTCATAAAATGTAATAAGTGAAATCATTTGAGCGCCAATGGGATAGTCGTAGCCGTCGTAGGTACCAACGTCAGGTTGACGACTGTATCACGGCGAGGAAATGACATTTCCGATACTCTGATAATAGTGGTGGCCAAGAAGGTAAATTAAAGCCAGCATAAATGGTGTAGGGAAAAGTTTTTTATTGCACACCTGAATAAAATAGAACAGTACAGTACAGGCTACAGATTAACAGTAGAGGCGGTCAATAGGATTATATTTTTATTTGTTTTAGGAGACTGACTACAGATGAGATGTACCCTAGTGACAATTAAGCGCAGAAACGAAACAATCCTTTGTAGCCGGGTAATAACTGGGATATGTCGAAAATTTAGTAACTAGCGGCGGAGCATGGAATCACATATATATATTTTATCTTTACATTTCTGAATTTAATTATAGTACCTATAATATCATCAAACTGACGCAAAATATTCGTGTGCTAGAAAGTATCCTTCGGGATTTCCCCTGAAATGTTACGACGGAACAGGCCGTTGCTTATATGATGGATGCTGCGTTAACTAAATGAGCAATCCCATGAAAATTTTACCTAGATTTTTTGTGATAAAAGTGTGTTAAAAAATGCAGTGCTTTTAAAATCTATCTTCCTTGTGGTATAATTCATTTCAAAGGTTCTCTATTTCCCGAAATTAGGTAGTATGAAAGTATTTATTATATTGATTTGTATTCATCTTTATTGTTGGATTTATCCAACCTGAATTTGTACAAGTATCCGCCAAAAATTACGGGCCCAGCAGGTTTGTCTAACCTTTATAACATTGTAAACATGCCTAACCTGCCAAATGCGTATCGTATGTAAAGGGTTTTCCAATAAGGGCGGGTCGATTATAAAATTAAATAAAACAGGCTATGTGTAAAATATTAATAACTTTTTAGATTTATTTCAAAGGCCATTTATTTATTTGTGTAATAAATATGATATCGTTCAAATGTCCGCCTCGGCTTCTTCTGGTAGCCCATATCATAGAAGTCCAATCTTTAATAACTCTGCTGCACAGATCAAGCTGAATTTCAGCGATGGCTTGGGTCATATTTATTTTAAGGGCATCCGTGGGCTGCGGCTTGAGTAGACCTACGATTTCAGAAAACCTCACAAAAAAGTCAAGCGGGGTCAAATGCCTACAAATGTACATACCAACGGTCATCAAACAAAAAGAGAAGAAAATATCATTTGTTGAAATAGAACCACTGAAGAAGACCAGAACATAGGGTAAATTAATTACGCTGTTGTTGGCACACCACCTTTGGTTGGCATCTTAATCCTTATTTTAAGTAGTCGTGATTTTTCAACAAAAGCCTTGGCCCATGACTGCGATTTTAAAGTGCTAGTTATTAGGTAGTTTACCCTATATTAATGATTGCGGGCTCTGCAAATATTTAGGGTTAGGTGAATACTAAACCACTTAATACAAACACAAACATTAAGTTGCGGTGTACGAATATTACAATGGAATGCTCACAATTCAATTATCCAGACCGCGTACATATTACACACAAGCGAGCAAATGTTGGTCTGGTTTATTGATAGTTTTGTAAACGTAGTGTAATGTACTTATGTAATTCAAATTAGAAATAAAATATGATAAGGTCTACTTTTTATATTATATTATATAAGTAAAATAGTACCGTCGTCGTACATGTAGTTGCCTGTTCGCATTTGTTTAGAAGCAGGTAAGAGTAGGTACCTAGATATCAAAGGTTATAAAACACCTCGTTCTTGTGCTCACGAGAACTCTATTAAGAACGAACGCTTTATCGGATATAGTTAACCCTAATCCCCCCTAAGCCTAGCAGTAAATTTATCAAGAGAATATTGTATTCTGCGTTCATCGCCTGAACCCTGCTTATATGGTTAGAGAGCTACGTTGCTGGCTGGCTAAATTACCTAAACCTCATTATCTTTCGTAGGTGTGCTGACTAGCGACGTGAAAGTTTTTAGCCTTCCATTAGTAGATGAAGCACAAATTATTCTCAAATATTTACCTCGAATTAAATTTTACCTTTGAAGCTCGCGGTTTACTTATGGGTAGCAAAATTATTATTTTGTAATTTGTGAGGCTGTTAAAGAATTTATGTCGTGTGTTGCTTTCCTGCATTTCCTAAATAAACATAAATAACATGTCCAATTACTGAGTAACGCTGACACGGACTGTTGGTCGCATATGGCGGCATTTATTTTTGGGGTCCTGCAAAAGCGGAGGTAGAAAATCAAATTATATTCACAATTTATGTTTTACTATAGAAATTGATTAAACCTTTTGACCGCCACGCCAAGGTGCTGCACGCTAATTACGTTTTGTCAATATTAGGGCTCTCATTGCCGCTAAAAGGGGAAAAACAAAATGAGTTCAAAGTTACTATGTAAAGGAATGGTACATACATAACATAACTACTTATCCTAATATTCAGAGTCTAATATTAACTCTTGAGCCATATTTTTTGGGATTGCTATTTTAAATGTAAGAGTAATTAAGTACATATCTCTTGATGTCATAAAATGGATCTGGACTTAACATAAGTAAATCGAAAAGGATAAAATAAAGGATAAATATCTTGAAAAGCAAAAGTTACCTAGTTCTTGCCACAGAACCTTAATATTCCGTAGTACTTGCCGATTGAATTTATTTAATCTACGATATTGAATTAATCAGGACTCAGCAACCGGTATTTGCTCTATTATTACCATACCGGTACCTTTTACATCCACTCCATACCGGTATTTCATCTTTCTTTTTCGGTTTTTTTAGTTTACGATTTCATTGTTAATTGGAAAATACAAATTATAAGATAAATACGTAAAGTTATGGCCAGACGGCATACAACCACAACCCTTTGCCACGAGGCCTTGGCAGAAAACAGAGATTTTAAACCATGTAGCCCGTGGTTGATGCCAAATTCTACATGACCTTTAAATGCGTTGGTGGCTAGGTGGAATCTGCCAACCATTGGCAGAAGCGGTTGGTTAGTAAAGCTTCGAACACACTGAAGTTGGGCGCTTGTTGTCAACCATATAGGTAGACTGAAGTTGGCCGCTTGTTGTCAACCATGTAGGTAGACGCTCGCTTCAACAACTTGCTTCAACCAAGGTCAAGTGGCAGAATCTGCGGCTATCTGCCGTCTGGCCCTAACTTTATTGAGCACTACATAAAAGCCATAAGGTATTTAAAATATCAGATTATAATGGTCGTTATGTGTCTGTAAAAGATCTTCGATACACTGCGGGAAACATTTTCTTTCATCACTTGATCAAGAGATCAGTTGATATGATAGGGTTAACTACTTATAAGTACTGAAGAGCAGCTGTCTTTGGCACCTAGTACTTGTACAGAAAAACCGCCGCTGTCTTTGTATAAGTAAACACATTTACTTACAATAAATGGACATAACTACATGTTATGGAACCATAAGTTGTCGGATCCAGTATTACTCTTCCAAGCGGCATCGATATTGTATCAAATGATAAAAGAATTATCTACGAGTCAGTAACTTTTGATCAATATTTAAAGTTATTGATAGATATTCAGTCTCCGCAATAATCCGTACCATGGAGAGTTTAAGTCGGTCGCCCAGTTTAAAGCGGTTTTAGATATCAGATACTCGGAAAACTCCCACATTGAAGTTATCTGAACGGTTAGGTATATACAAAGCTTACCCTTTGTTGCCTTTACGTAGCGTAATGGCCGTAAAAGACAGGACATGCCCTTGCTCATGTCCCTTACGCATATAAATTTATATATGTGATCTCTCACTTTCAACAACGGGTGTTGAAGGACACGGTATGTGCGTTTCAGCTCACAGGAATAAAAATTAATAGAAAATTTAACCATGTCTAAAATCGTGTAATTTTTTTTAATACAAATAAAAGTAAAATTGTATTCCAAATTCAGCTATTAGTTATATTTAAGGTCAAATTAACACTAATCTAATATGGAAACTAACGTAACTAAAATTAAAAAGAAAACACTAAGGTTTAGTCCCTCAGACCAGTCTAACGCGGAAGGGTAGACTAGCAACATTTTCGCGCTGAATTCTAAGGCCGTGTTCCAGGGACTGAGCCAGTCGTAGGGATAGCATAGGTTACATAGGTACTGTCGTGCTCTCTTTTCCTTTTTGCTTTTATAGTTAATACATTCATTCATGCTTAACTGGATGAAATCCCTTAAAAGGATAAGTTCGCCTTTGTACTTTGTTTATTTTTCTTTTATCATGTTTGTTTTGTTACTTTTTTATGTACAATAAAGTGTTTATATAGATAAAAAAAGCACATATAAATAATCCATACTAATATTATAAATGGAAAAGTGTATGTGTGTGTTTGTTTGTTTGTCCGTCTTTCACGGCAAAACGGGGCGACGAATTGACGTGATTTTTTAAGTGGAGATAGTTGAAGGGATGGAGAGTGACATAGGCTACTTTTTGTCTATTTCTAACCCTCCACTTCCCTAAAATGGAGGGTGGAAGTTTGTATGGGTTGTTACCCCGAATTTAACGCGAGCGAAGCTGCGGGCAAAAGCTAGTAAATAAATAAATAAAACTTTATTGCACACCTCATACAGTTTAGGGTACAAGTACAAATTATACAATTACATAAATTTAGGTAGAGGTAACAACAGGCGGTCTTATAGCTAAGGAGCGATTTCTTCCAGACAACCTTTGGGTATCCTATAATGATATGCGCACGCGCATGTACAATGTTATGATTGTGTTTTTGTTAGGTATCTGTTTTTTCTAATTACCTAGGAAAAGTTGCCAGTAACTTTTTTATTGCGACTATTTAAGTATAGAAGTTGTATCTTATTTATTCCGTTTTTTTTTTTTAATATTTTAATAATTGACTTAGATGTAATTTAAGAATGATGATTTGATGATTTAGTAATTTAGTTTTTAACGCAAAATTCAAAAAATTGGGTACTTAGATAGAAACTGGAGAAGTCTTGCATTGATTGAAAAGGGGTTAATAAATTATATCAAGTCATTAACGCTTACGTAAGTCTTAATGACTTCGGTAGCTTCTATGCAGGCTACATCGAACAGCAATAACAATAAAGTGAGCTACGTTAGCTTTTATAGTCTTATCCGGAGTTTTGTTTTGGACGACTGAGAAAACATTCATTTAACACAAACTTTTTATGTTTCCGTCAGACAGAAAACAACCTTCACTAATACGAATTCCTTCGTAACACTGTAAATGGAGGGACGTGCTGCGAAGAGGGTGTTATCCGAATCATATTTTCATTTCGGACTCAACGGATTTAGCCGGAAACCTGTCCTATATCTATTTGAGAAAATGAGCTGGTATTGTAAGGAAAATAATATGCTGTATCATACTAGTAAATAGGTAGATCCCATAAACATAGCCCGAAAATTCTTAATCGGTCGGTACGTACTTACCTACATATAGATTTCTAATATAAAATAACGATAAAGTATTTATAAACATAAAATACCCGGTTAGAGTGAAATTTGAAGACTCGCATATATATAAATTGTATACTGGAGTGAATTAATAAAATATTAATGTAAAAAAATTGATACGTTCTGTAAATTCTATAAAACAAGGCCGCGTCTATAAATCTCCCCCGGTACTCCGCATTCAGCTCCCTAGGGAAACAAACCTACAAAATAAACTAAATAATCAAAATCTATGGGCTATCGATCAAAATAAAACACTAAAAGGGCTCTTCTAAATCTCAACCTATGCGCAATATGTAAAGAATGAGTAATAACCTCTTTATTGAATAAAATCCTTATTTGTTGACGTCTAGTATGCTTCCGAGGAAAATAAATTTGTTCTGGTGGATATGGGTAGACTCCGCGCACTCGCCAACAATATCATATTGGATGTACATACATACTTGCCCATTTGGTTATAGCTAAGTAGGTATAGCTATTGTTTACTTGGCTTGGATCAGTGGCGTCTCGGCGTAGTAACTTCATACCTCGCAATAATACAACTAAGTATTAGGAAATTCCATCAGAAAATAGAATTCGCAAAAGGGGAATCAATTCAGATTGCAAATTAGGTAGGGGTTAGGTATTGATTGTAGAATTTAAAGAGGGTCTGATTTTATCAGACAACTTCCCTTCTTACCTGATGCTTGCAAAGGGGTATTTAAGTTCCTCTGTAACGAATTGAACCTATATTAAGTAGGTAGTTTGTGTTTAATTGTGGGTCATTTGGAGTGCCAGAGAAATAAAAACATATTTTTTTACTATGACAATAGGCAACGTCTTCTGCATATTTTATGCCTTTATCTATGTAAGAAAGAGCTAGATGTTGCTGATTAAGAGTTCAATCAAAAATATCAGTACCTTGTTCATAAGTACTTAACGCATAATAAGACGCTGTAAACCAAGATGTTATACAAAATACTTTTTAAAGTTGCTATATTTTAATTACCTTAATTATTTAGGTATTGGCTTTGTCAGCAACAGAAAGATCTCTAGCAATATAGGTATAAAAAATAATGTACATTTTTTTTCATTTTGGTACCTACTTATGTAAATTGGTTAAAATTTGCAGTCACTCCCTGTTCAAAGACCGAGAGGACAGAATAAGTTAAGTCCCGGGATTGCTCCGCCGGGTCCAACGCGCGCGTATTATTATACATATTTAATTAAATACTACGTACCTAATTACGAATTCTGAATCCTAGAAGAGATCGCTTATTAGCGATAAGACCGACTGACGTTTGCCTCTGTTCGTATGTAATAGGTTTAGTGTATTGAGTTTTTATTATGACGTGTGCAATAAAGACGTTTTACCTTACTTAAGGCATTTAATAAAAGTACGATATAAGAACTAAGTGCATTACTAAACATTAAAATATTGCCTAACTTCGGTTGGAACCTGCAGATAATTTAACTGGCAGGTAGGTAATGTATTCACGGGGGAGGATAAGTAATTTTGCCCATTTAATGCTCGGAGCGCGAACTATTTTGTGATTCACAGAGACGCTAGGATTCATGAGCACAATCATCTGTTAAAACATTTAAGCTGTTTAAGCATTTACCCTCGCGGTGCGAATTAAATATAGAAATCCTTACGGTGAGAGCTTAGTAGCATGCCTTGTTGATCATTGATTTATTGGCAGATCGGGGCTTTGAGATATCCCGACTCGCACATTATTCACTAAAAACATCATAAAGCCACTGCGGGCTCCCGGGAAGGAAATGGGAATATATGTATCACTGCAGAGCATAATATACCTGTAAGGATTACGGATTTATCAATTAGGTACTTTAGATAATCCACCAATTTATTTCTTCACTAGCTAGCATAATGAACGTAATATTAGTCTAGACTAATAGTCTAGTCTAGACTCTAGAGTAAGACGATAAATAGTTTTTGAGATCTCGTAGATAAAAATTTAAATTTTATCGAAATTTACAATTTCAGATGGCATTATGATATAACAAATTAACGGTGTCAATTTTCAATCCATGAAGAAAATTTTTAGGGTTCCGTAGTCAACTATGAAACTCTTAGAGTTTCACCATGTCTGTCTTTCCGCGGCTTACCTCATAGATCGTTAGGGCTATAATCTGAAATTTGGTATGAGTACTTATATGAGTCACGCCGACAAAGAGGTATCCAATCAAAAAGTAAAAAAAATGTTGGGGTACCTAAACATGAAGTGGGGGGGGGGGGGTGACTTTTTTTGCTTAAACCCTATAGTGTGGGGTATTATTTGATAGGTCTTTCAAAAAGGTAAGGGGTCTCAAAACTATTTTTAGATAATAAAAATAAAATAAAACATAAAATGTGTCTCCTCTAACTTTTAAACCGTGAGTCAAAAAAAAATCGTTAAAATTAGGCTTTATAAGTATATTAAATTGAGTTGATGAAAGTGACCCGTTGACCGGTGAGTAACCCGTTATAATATATTTATATTTTTCAAACAGCAGCTATATACACAAAAATAGGTTAGATATTATTTTCCCTAACTAATACATACACAACTCACGATCTCTTAACTTTTTTCAGAGGTATGCTTTATTTCTTGTACAGGCTAGATACGATACAGCCCGTCGGTCTCCGTCTCGGGGTCGAAATTTGCACGGAACACAGCTGCGTTGCCTGGAGCCCCGGTATACACCCTTGGCCACCACGGCCTCTTGTGCTCCTCGGGCGCCGGCCGCTTGTCTCGCCATGCTGCTCTGAATGACATCCTCAGAAGGGCGCTCGTCAGTGCCAACGTCCCCGCAGCTCTGGAACCCCAGATCGTGCGGGACGAAGGCAAGCGCCCCGACGGGATGTCGTTAATCCCCTGGAATAGAGGCCGTGCGCTGGTGTGGGACGCCACTTGCACTGACACGCTAGCGGCGTCCTACATCTCACGCACCAGCCGACAAGCCGGAGCGGCGGCGGACGCCCGAGAGCGCATTAAGGTAAATAAATATAGCTGTCTCGGCGCCAATTAAGAGTTTGTAGCTTTTGGCGTCGAGACACTTGGTCCGTGGGGCAGGGGTGCGCGCGGGCTCCACAGGGAACTGGGAAAAAGATTGAGGGAGGCCACAGGTGACTCTCGCGCAGGCAGCTTTCTCACACAGAGACTCGCTATAGCGATTCAGCGCGGGAATGCTGCCTGTGTGATGGGCACCTTACTGAGAAGCCAAGGTTTAGAGGGTCGATTTTAGTTATATATTTATTTTTTAAGTTGGACTTAATTTTAGTACTTTTGTTTTTTAAATAGTTATATTCGTATTATAACCTTTAGTTGTATTTCTGTAGTATTACGAGGTGTAAATATAAAAAAATACTTAATATACGTATAAGTAGGTATCCTTAAAGTTACCAAAATTATTTTGTACAACTAAGTTATACAAATATTAATTTAAATGATAATTTTGTTCGTTTTTATCACAAATTGAAACACTAAATACCACAGATTGAGCAGTTCATTACGCTTTCAGAGCAACAGATCAGCAGCTTAGTCATAGTCATAGTAGTAGTCATAGTAGCTTTTATTCATCAACAATACAAGATTGTGTTTGAAATTCACTGTACATAATAACAATTACATTAAAATTTGAAGAAAAAAAAAGAATTAGAAAACTTAATACAAACATTTTAAACTTAACGAGATCAAAATATTAGGAACTTATGATCCAACTTACCAACAACTAGGTACTAATATTACAAGGTCTGTTATAATAAGCATTAACTAAAACAAAGTCAGACATAAACTAGACTAATTCAAACACCTCATCCAAGCTATAAAAGCATCCTGTTAACAAAAATTGTTTTAGTTTTTGCTTAAAAATAGTATATTTTGGAATTGTTTTTAATTCCTTAGGCAGTTTATTAAACAGCTTTACGGCCTGATTTCTCACAGAGTGCTGCTCTATTTTTGAATTTGGACGGAATTCTATTTTCAGATTTTTTGTGCGTGTTAGTATCCGTAATTCTTCTTCATTTTCAGTTTCAAATCTGTGTTTGTGTTTAACCAGTTCTGTAAGCAGTATAAGTAGATATAGGCTGGGCACTGGAAGAATGCCGAGTTTAGGAAAATATTCTCTACAGGAGCCCCATGGCGGGATTCGAAATATAATTCTCACAGCTCTTCAAAGCTCTTCTCAAAAGCTTCAATGTGTTCTGATCATAAGGTGAATAATCAGGAGTACATTGACCTACATATTAAACGTCGTTGTCGACAATTGAACTCCTCACAGTTCTTGTTTAATCATACGGTGTACTTGAAGGTAAGATGTACCGCCGGGCCCCCGGTACCCAAGCGTGTTGGCTCGCACCACGCAGTCGGCCTCCGTCACAGGCATCTCGTACTGTCGTGCCAGTGCATAAGCAGTCAACTCCTCGCAGGACATCATGCCCATGACACGACCCACCAGCTTCATGCGTACGTCCGCCATGTTTAGTAATGGTTTCGGGTTTGGTCGAGCTAAAACAGATTGAAAACAATTAGTTGAAAACTGAATCAAGACTTGTTTTGGTTGGTACATATGTACCTACATACATACACGTAATTACGCAAACTTAACTAAGTATGATAATGTTTTGATAACCTTCGCGTATTTACTTTGTTTCTAGACAACTTAGGATTTGATAAAAAACCGGCCAAGTGCGTGTCGGACCACGCATAGGAGGGTTCCGTACCTTCAATGTAATAAGAACCAAACTAATACCAAAAGGTCGTATCTGATGCCTATGGAAGAAGTTTTTTGGAGATAACTCAAAAATGGCTGAACCGATAATAATAATAAATATTCTTTATTGTGCACCACATGAGAAAAGAGAAAAATATACAGCGATACAGTGATAAAAACTAGGTAACAACAGGCGGATAATGACAGGGGGATAATGTTCAAAATAATTTTCGTAGAAAGTAGATAAGGCACATCGTCTCAAATTTTTTAAAAGTTACAGGGGGGGGGACACAATTTAGTTACATCTATGGAGCGCCCCCCTAAACATATTTTTTTTCAAATTTAACTCCATAACTAAGTAGGAGCATACAAAATACACCTTATGTGTAAATTTTATTCAGATACGTCGTATAGTTTCCGAGTAAAATGGCTGTGACATACGGACGGACAGACAGACAGACAGACAGACATGACGAATCCATGAGGGTTCCGTTTTTTGCTATTTGGCTACGGAACCCTAAAAACGTCATTATAATACTCGTATAAGTAAAAGTATGCCCTTTTATTATGCATATTCGTATGAAATCAAATATCCCACTCCGTTAACATGAATAATTAGTAAACCTGTTATAGTCGTTAATAAAATGAAAAGATGTTTTAACAACATGTGGTCTATTTATTATCATTACGAGTCAAGACGGGCGAGGAAAGTTAAGAGCGGAAATGGGGCCCGGTGGGCAAGTTTTGTGGCCGGGGCGGGAAGCACTTTGTGGGCACCTTTATCGCGTTGCTCGGTGATGATGAGGGCGCGGTATGCACCCGGAGTCCCTTGACGAAGCAACAGGATCTGTAAACCAGCCCGAGGCTCCATTAGGAGCTCAGCGTCCAACCAAGGTATCCCCCAGTCCGGATCTATTGAGTCTACTACAGCCTTTATTCTTTTTAAACGCTGAAACCGCAATTCACATAAATTAAGTTAGTACGTTGAAAACAATGCAAACTGACGAAAACAAAAGTTAGAAAAACTACCACTGGCCCGGCAAAAATAGAGCCCAATGCAACCCGTCAGGTTCTTTGAATTCATTGTTAATTTGTAGGTTTGTACAGTTGTACACACACAGTTTTTAAGAAAAACTCAAACGTAAAATAGTAAAGTCGATTTGTAAGGTGCCTCTAGCAGAATATTTAATTACTTATTTACAATACCCTAAGAAAAAAAAACATGGATTTATCGGTACATGTTTTTATAATGTTATTAGTGAAAATGGAATAGTTAGTAAGTTCATAGACCCTTATTTTATGATTAAGTAAAATTACGCGTTACAATAAAATAAAAATCTGGGGTAGAAAACAGTTATTTATTTAATAAAATAGTTATATATTTGCAGGTTATGTAGGTCTATAGGTACCTACATAATATTGAGGTGTCAATCGATTGCTTTTAAAAACGCGAGTTTAAAAAAAGAAGAGTTTTAAGATTATAGGGCTACGAGTAATAAAGACAATTAATTAATCAGTTAAAACAAAAGTACGTAACTCACTTTAAACTTTACGTCACTTTAACCAATCCCATTATAAATCTTTAAGCAAATCAAATTATTTTGTTGAATATTTTTGATTTGCAATTTTCTTAAGTAGTTACACTACTATATATAAATTATAAACTGAAAATAGATGTCATATACTTCAGAAAAGTTCATATCTAGCCTCGGACACTGTAGGGCTTGGTCACTTTTTCTGAAGTATATGATGTATTTTCAGTTTACAATCCCATTATACTTTACTCAAATAATACTAAGCCCCAATGTGTACACACACACACACAATGATGGTGAGTCAATCTTACCTTCGCTGATAACAACGAGAATGCGATGAGTGACAGCTCCGTGCTATCCGACCACGAGTAAAATATCTTCCACATGGCATCGATTACTTCCGTCGGTTCGAAGTGAGCGCCCTGTTCGAATTCCTCGCAAGATGTAACGTTCTTCCCCCACCTAGGGCCGGGGGGAACTAGGACTTGCGGCACTACACCGTGGAAAACAATTTCAAATATCCAGATCCACATAAACATTCTTGTTGCCATTCGTTCGGCAATTTCACTCCCTAGTTTACCAATGCGAGTTTATATAGCCCAGCGCAGCACAGATTCGATATCCGCGCAGATAATCCAAGGATTAAGCTACTCATATAGGAATGACTAATGGTTGTGTTACTTATACAGGTGTTACGTACATAGGTATCAAGGAGCGTTCAGTAGTCGAGTTGTGTGAATGTACGAGGTAATTTCAAGAACGCAGGTATCTCAAAGTAAAAAAAAACTGGCATGTAAAAACATAACAGTGATTTTTGGAACAAAGTTCCTTATCGGAACGTTCGCGGATGGGGGCTAGGCGAAAAAAAGTCACGTGACAGTCACGAAAACGCGACACAAACCCATACGATTGAGAAACATGTTAAATGAAAGAAACTAAAATAAAAGAAAATAGAATAAAGTGAAGTGAAGTGAAAAGTGAGAAGTGGCCGGCCAAGTGCGTGTTGGACCACGCATAGGAGGGTTCCGTACCTTCAATGGAATAAGAACCAAACTAATACCAAAAGGTCGTATCTGATGCCTATGGAAGAAGTTTTTTGGAGATAAGTCAAAAGTGGCTGAACCGATAATGTTCAAAATAATTTTCGTAGAAAGTATATGATAAGGCGCATCTCCTCAAATTTTTTCATATTTTTTAGACTTACTGTTCAAAAGTTACAGGGGAGGGGGACACAATTTTTCTGACTTTCGAAGCCATTATTTCAGAAAATATTCACTTAATCACAAAATGGTCAAAGAAACCTCAATTTGTTATTTGTAAAGACCTATCGATTGATGTGTCACATGTTGATATTTGGTTAAAATTTTATTTTTTAATTTAGTTACATATATGGAGCGCCCCCCCCTAAAAATTTTTTTTTCGAATTTAACTACATAACTAAGTAGCGGCATACAATATACACCTTATGTGAAAATTTTATTCATATACGTCGTATAGTTTCCGAGTAAAATGGCTGTGACATACGGATGGACAGACAGACAGACATGACGAATCCATAAGGGTGCCGTTTTTTGCCATTTAGCTACGGAACCCTAAAAAGGCAAAAGTCAAAAACTCAAAAAACTCAAAAAAAGGCAAAAAAGTTAAAAGGTAACAACAACTTCGTTCTCTCGCCGTAGTCTTTTTTAGTCAGTGTCTTACTCTTTGACGCATTTTTTTTGTGTCGCGGGTTTATCCAATGACTTGCACACTTCACAAATATTCACATCCATTTATTTTCACAACAATCTACTTGTATTACATAAATATTCGTACGCGATTTTGTTGGTCAACAATTAAAGCTGAATTGTACCTCTTAGTACCAATTGAATCAGAAAGAATGAAGGCGAAACCGAATTTATCAATTTTAATTAACGTATCTAATATAAGGCCTGCTCTTTGTTGTATGGACATTTCGCGAGAATTAAAGAATGAGAAGAACAAGATGATTTGAAATATGAGATAATGTCTTTTAGATATTTTCAGCATTTTTAGGGTTCCGTAGTCAACTAGGAACCCTTATAGTTTCGCCATGTCTGCCCGTCCGTCCGTCCGTCCGTCCGCGGATAATCTCAGTGACCGTTAGCACTAGAAAGCTGAAATTTGGTACTAATATGTATATCAATCACGCCGACAAAGTGGTAAAATAAAAAGTGGAAAAATTTTTTTTATTAGGGTACCTCCCCTATATGTAAAGTGGGGAGTGATTTTTTTTTTCATTTCAACCCTAACGTGTGATATATTGTTGGATAGGTATTTAAAAATTAATAGGGGTTTACTAAAATCATTTTTCGATTATGTAAATACTTTTGGAAATAATCGCTCCAGAAGTAAAAAAATATGCGTCCCCCCCCTCTAACTTTTGAACCATAAGTTTTAAAAATATGAAAAAAATTTCAAAAGTAGAACTTTATAAAATCTTTCTAGGAAAATTATTTTGAACTTGATAGGATGAATAGTTTTTGAAAAAAAAATTACAAAATAATTTCTGAACTAAGTTTGTAATTTAACCATATAAGCAGGTGTTTATTGTACCTGTAATTTCTACAAAATTACAATGAAATGACGTGCTTTCAAATAAAGTAAAAACGGTGAAAATCGGTTCACGCAATAAAGAATTATCCCATAAAAATCATCTTCCATACTTTAAGCTCGCGCGCAATAGTTTACTTAATTTGCCGATAGATGTCGCTGTACGTGGAACTCTCAAATCATATCCTACATGGCGGTGTTATTAACTCTTAAGTGGGGACACTTACTGTGACGGACGGAAAACTACGGAACCCTACACTGAGCGTGGCCCGACACGCTCTTGGCCGGTTTTTAATTTACATATGACTCTACCAGGGCTTGAATCCTGGTCAGGGCATTTATTTGTGAGTTTATCGCAAATATTTGTTCCTGAGTTATGGATGTTTTCAATGTATTTTAGTATTTATTAGCTATCTATTGTATATATCGTCGCCTAGGACCCACAATATAAGCCTTATTTATGGAGCTACCATTTTTAAAATATTATTAGGCCTATAAATATATTTATTATTTATTTATAAATGCTCTTTCTGAAAAGAATCTTTATTGTAATACAAATGAAAATGAATGAATGGTTAGCTGGAAGAGATAAGTTCGCTTTTGTACAAATGGTATGTTATACCGGGTGTGGGCTGTAACACGAGCAAAAAATTAAATCGTAAGTTCTACTCCTCAAACTGGACAACGTTTGTTCAGTGACTCAAAAATTAACTTGTGGTTTGATTTTTAAAGTTTATTCGAATACGCAATGTATTGCGAAATTGATTATGTCTGTAGGGTGACAAAACTGACAAGCAATGTCCATTGGACGGATTTTAACGTAGATTGATGATAATATTTAGTTTGTATGAAAAAGAGACAATCTTAAGACTCCATACTTTTTTTAGGTTGTTGAACAAAAGTTTTATAGTTTGAGGAGTAGAATCTACGTTTTATTTTGTTGCTCGGGTTACAGGCCGCATACTGTATAATTGTCTCGTGTACAATGTTTTAGTTCAATAAAGTGTTTTACTACTACTAAAGAGTGTATTGACAATTATAAGGACAAGTGAAATGTGTAATAACTTTTTAAAAGTTTATTATTTTGCGTAAGTATGTTTTGGGCATTTGGTTGGAAGGCCTTTTTAAACGTTTTAGTGTTGACTTAAGACACCTTTCGGGCGACTTTTCGTCGTTTGCTTCGGACGTTTCTCATCAAATTCGGACAACGTTTACTGTGACCAGTTTCGACGCTTGAGCCAAGTTTTTTTTTTTTTTTTACCGAATCCGATTTCGTGAAGCTTTGCCGAAGTTTTCTCTTCATGATTACCTAACGGTACGTACGGGACGTACCTAAGGGTAATTTGGCGGATTCATATTCTTAGCAGCATGACGCACGTCGTGGGTTTCCATCCACTCTCTGATGCAGGGGGCACAGTGGCAACTAGCCAAATCGGGCCAAAATAAAAGAGCCCCTGTGGCGTCTAATCAGTGACAAAATTCATTTTGTCCACACTTCTTTATGTAAAGATTGGCAGTCATCGTGGAAGTAGTGACGAACGCCGTAGATTTCATACTGCATTCGCATATTACCTACCACACATTATCTTACATCCAAATTTTTCGGAAAAAATTGACGTTTTGTTCTCATTCAGGTGTTCTCCTTTGCGAATAGTAGAGTACTATAGGCCCGGTAGAACAAAAAGTCCAGTTTGAAGGGGTTTTCGTCGCTTAGAATTATGCACTGTTCATTTTTAAGTAAAACTGTGTCATATAAATTTCGAAGACGGTGTTTAACTTTTGCAGCCTATTTTGGAGTTGGTTTGGCTTCCGTTGCTTCCGAGGGCTACCCAGTCGTTGCGATTCTTGGCCCTTTGAACCATTCCTACAGAAGTTCTCTACTTTTTTCCACATATCTTATTGAAGCACTGAGTGAGTTTTTGATTATTCGATGTATCTTTGAGTCGATATTGCGATTATCCGAGCCAGTTTTTCGACGATTTTTCGACTTGTCATTAAAAGACAAGTCTTACCCAAACTTTTTAATGCAATTTAAATCGCAGAAACACACACCCTCACGATTTTAGCGATCTTTCTCATGGACATACTGTTTTCTCGTATGTATTTGTCCAAGAGTATTTTTCGTTGCTCCTGTGTATGGCCTCTCAGTTTATGAAATCAAAAGTGATCCGAAAAAATAATTCTAGCAATTGATTTAACATCATATCACCTACAACATAATAAATAATTTATGTTTTAAAGCAAATAAAACAAGAATGACGGCTTGTTGCAGTTGTCCTTATATTTGTCAATACAGTCTTACTAATACAAATGATTATCTGTTGGACTTCAAGTTGATGACATTATCGATTTTATTGGTACAGTCTCCGGCAATAGTATCTTCAAGACGGCCGCAAAAATATGTGACACGCTCTTATGGCCCTACAAAAAAGAGCTTGTCACATATTTTTGCGGCCTTCGTGTAGGAAGATACTATTGCCGGTGACTGTACACCCACCTACCTGTACAATCAAAATTATAGAACAGGAACCAGAAGCAAATCACAAATTTTGTTTTAAACAAATATTTTAATTGTTTATTTTTATCTGTTCGCATGAGTTAGTGTCAATGCTTTAAAAATCGATCTTCGAATCGACACTGGGCAAAAATAATTCCAGCAGTCACTGAAATGAATTAAACCAGCATTACAGTGGGGGAACGTTACTAATGGTTTGTTCTAATAGTCTTATTTAGTCCTCATCATAGTCATCATATTTCTCTTTAGAGTTCATATTATTTTATTACACTCTATTATTTAGTGGAAAAAATAATGTCTTGATGGAAATCGCTTTTAGCCACGCGATCTTTTAGTTCGCCATTCTTACGTAAGTTTTAATTTAATTTGTTCAGGTATACAGAAGTTAGAGCATCTATAAATTTTCATTACACGCGCACGAGTACTGTATTCTTGTAACATCGTCTGGAATATACAATATACCTACTAGTAAAGAACCTCAAATAACAATGGAAGATTTTATCCTCTTTGGAAAAATATTTATTACCGCTGCAACTGGTGCAATTCGCACTAGATAGATACCTGCTCCTAGCGAGCGGAGAGTCGTAAACCACGTGTCCCACTAGCATTCTCCCTGTACCTTATAAGTTCATGTACATTCAACATACGTTTCTAGTTCAAAATACATATTTTAAATATTTAAACGATAAAATATCGGTAGGTACCTACAGATATTCGGAATACTAATTACTATATTATAATTATATTGTATAAAAAAAATGCAAACATGACTAAGGCGGCTTTCACACTGGCCCCGCATCCCGATACAGGGAACGAGACAGCTATACACATACAGACCGCTATCTCGCTCACACACCGCCGCCGCATGTGGTAACAGCATCAGTGTGATAACCGCCTTAGTTTATAGTAAACCCATACTAATATTATAAATGGGAAAGTGTATGTGTGTGTTTGTTTGTTTGTTTGTTTGTCCGTCTTTCACGGCAAAACGGGGCGACGAATTGACGTGATTTTTTAAGTGGAGATAGTTGGGATGGGGATGGAGAGTGACATAGGCTACTTTTTGTCTCTTTCTAACCCCCCACTTCCCTAGAATGGGGGGTGGAAGTTTGTATGGAGTATTCTGCAATTTTCAAGGTTGAAAGCTAAAAATTGGTATGCGGACTATTTGTGACTAACAAAAAAATCGTGCATCATTTTTTTTTGGAAATCTGCACCCAACCCCTTAAAAGAGCGGTTTCAACGCGAGCGAAGCCGCGGGCAAAAGCTAGTGGAGGTATAATTCCATTTTATTAACCGACTTCAAAAAAGGAGGAGGTTCTCAATTCGACAGATTTTTTTTTATTTCTCTATCAGGTTTTATGATCAACACTAGGAAGATGAGAATTAAGAAGAAAAAAGTGTAGTAACCTTCTTAGAAAAAAATATTTTTCTCAAACATGCAATGAAATATTCTCTTTACGTTCCTTATAATAGACTCGGAAGTATCCTTTTTCGGGCGCAGCATCTCGAGGCGGCCTGAAATAGAATTTCATTCAACTTTTCAGGCCTAGGCCTGCAAAGTAACTTTTTTTTTGTTTCAACGTCCAACCTCATTCAGACAGCGTCAAAGATGGCGGCAGGTTTTACGAACAGCTGATTTTAACTTTTTAATTTTTACTTCATGGTCGCTTTTTAGATTGAATAAAACATTGTCCTTATTTCATTGCATGTTTGAAAAAAGCACTATACATGCCTCGGCGTGAAAACGGATTCCCGGCCTCTGATGTAATGTACTATTATAAAATAGTACCTATCTTAAATTGCAGGCAAAACGTAACAATGGCAACGCGTTTTAAACAACTCCAACTACGGGTGACAACATCACGGCCGAGGTGTGCGCGCGCGCTGGCAACGCATCACTGATCGTATGCTCGCATTTGACATTAGCTTATTTGTTTACCTACTTTGTTTCATCTTCTGGGAAATGAAAAAAATTCCTTCCTCGAAAAATAAAACAAAACAAATGGTGAAACACCGTGCCGCCAACCCTACTGAGAACCTACCAGTCGCATACCAATTGGCCGCCGCGGGGTGAGGTAATTCCGTTCGGGCGGGGTGGAGCGTGGCCATTCTGTATGAAATACTATAATTTACTATGTGATCTCGATAACAAGTTCAAGTCAAATGTATATCAAAAAGAGATTGCTCGTTAACGTTATTACGCCAAAAGTCTAAATGAAATTTATTTTGTCAGAGTCACAATTTGTTTAGATATCATTTTGATGAACCTGTAACAAATCACGATTTTGATGTTAGAATATCGCTCGTTGTCATAAGATTTTGCTGACCTTTAGGACCAGTCTCCAAATAAAAAATGTTTCTAAACAGACTAAATGTTTTTTAATTCATTTTGCATCGGCCAATGGAAAATTACTAGTTTCCTAGTGCAACATATACCTATATATAGAGTAAATGTGTACAATAATGTAACAGCAAATGAGGCCTGCAACGTGCACAGCGGCTGGGGATTACATAACCACTAGTCATCATCTTAAATAATGTATGTATAAGCATAATTCAATATCTTCGCCGAGCGTAGGGACTGGCGCAGCGCCGGCCTCTTGTTCGGTTTCCATATTGTTCCACATTTTCACAATGGATTTTTACAGCGCTTTCTCAATATTCAATTTCATTGTTTAAACAACTAAATTGGATTGTCGGAAGAAATTCTTATAGTCGTATAAAGTGAAATCAGCATTGCGGTAAATAACCTTTTTAGGTCATCGCTTAAAAGTTTTAAGTAGGTGTATGTAGGTAGATACCGATATCCGGGAACTTGGATCGGAAACGGGAAGGGGGTATAATTACGCCTACGACAACTGAATTTCTATTAAGAGCAACCAAGATTGCTTAACGAGCTTGAGTGTTATTTGGGTTCCGTGGAAGATATCTTAAATTTAAACTTTCGTCAGACATACTATCACTATAAAATATAACGGTTACACTCACGTCACTTTACTCACTTCGCGCGACATGTTTCAGAGAGCTTAGGTCTCCATCTTCAAGCACTAAGAGTGCTATTTTGAACCAGCTCGTAGCGCGCTGTTGCACGACGCGTTGCCGACTGACTGCGTTGAGTGACGTGAGTGTAACCGTTATATTTTATAGTAAGATATCTTAAATCTTATGAACGGCGGTTGCTCCACCGACAAGAGCCAGGCTCTTAAATAGATGATGATTATGATGGAAGAAATCTTATTTGCTGAGTCTGGGCCTTTTCTTTATCGCGCACATTGCTGAACACATTGTGAACTTCTCTAGTTACCTATACTCGACCAGTGTTTACCTTTAGGTATGCATTTCTCAACCCCTGTTTTGTATGTTCTGTAGTGTGTGCTTTATTGAATAAAATTTATATCTATCTATCTATTTCTGTACTAATAGTCTTATGTCTGACTACTCTGACTCGTGCTACTGATAAGAGAGCTGATACGACATGTTGATATGATAACCGTTTGAGTTGGTAACATACTATAGAGCGATTTATTAACTTACGTGTGATAAATGATAATGTATCTATGTTATCTCATAATAGCTTAGCTGGATCTGATATGAGCGTCTGGCGTTTCACGTATCTCGCTGCCAGGATGTCTAGCTCGACTTCCATCTGCACAGGGAACGTAACAATTGGATTTTAATTCAATTTAAACTCACCGTGAAGTAATCATGTTAAACAGTGCAAACTGTTTCTCGCTCGAACTAAAATCATATTGTATCAGTGGCTTCAGATAACTAACCAGGCAACGGATAGACGTAATTGACTTGCATGAGACAGCTATTGTGATTTTAGTTCCGTTTCTAATCCCAGAAGCGAGTTAAAAACTTGTTTATCTATACTCACATTGTAAGTATTCTAAAACGTGTTCAAAAACGGTAGGCAATGGCTAGCATTACCACAACCGATTTTACTATGATAAACTTTTTATCTGTGGCAGTAACGTAATTTTAACTTTACATGCTCATATATTGATACGTTATGAGTTTCAAATTCATAATGTAAATCCTGTCCTCCTTCCCGACCAACGGCACGCGCCCGCGCGACCGCCGGTACAATCGAGTTGTCCATGGCGGTGCAATGGGGGTCATTCTATGGTTTCCGAACACTTCATTTAGGATATATAATATGAGTGTAGATAAAGCAGTGTATGCAACTGTACGTAATTAGGTCTCATTACGTAACAGTTACATAAACTACTATTATTTATTACGAGACGCTGCGATCAAACAATTGCGTTGCTTTATTATAAAAATATAGACATATAATATTCGAAGGATCACAATGACATGTTGTTAGCAAACTCCGGCACACCGGCTTGGTTTTACATTAGATTTCAATACTTTTTGCAGTGGGAGAATAGCGTTGCGAGACTGGCATTTTTGTACATGTAATGTTTTTGATGGGATTCCTAAATATTCGCGCTGGAAGTCAAAGTAAGTTAGATGAAGGGCACATACTTGTATGTCCTCTAACTTTTGATCCTATGCAAAATATGAATAAAATCATAAAAGTAAGGCTCTTTAATAACAATGTTCAATACTCTATAACTACTTATCTGTATTTTATTTCTATATATATTTTAAGAATTAAAGATTTTTTATTTCTATTTTCAATCAAGGCTATTTTGACCATGACCAGTTAAGGCCTGAGTATGACTCGGCTCGGCAAGCTCTTGACCAGTTTATTTTAGGATTAGAAAAGTACCGTTCTCATTCGCTCACGTATCTAAACTTATTTCAGTGAACTATTAAAATAGGTTGTGAGAGTTTCCATTGTTATTACTCAAAGAGTACATCTGAACGTCTGAACGCCAAGAACGTCTGAAGGTAATTTTATTTGGTACGGTAATTATTATTTTTACAAATTTTGAATAGGTCAAAGCCCTGTTCTCGGATTACATGCTATTTAATGTACGAATTTATACCTATACGTGCCATATTTGTCCCACATGATTATTATACAAGTTATGGCTATACACACACAGTAATACACGCGTGGTGAATGACCTCTCAACGACCGATAGCGATTTGACATACTGGTTTCAAACCCAAGACATGACTAGCATGGCGGGTTAACTATGTGGTCTTTATCCCGCTAATATGTTTTGTAAATTTCATTTTTAAGATACATAAACTTAGAACTTGTCAGACGCAGGACCCAAAAATCGAAGATTCGGATTATTAGGAACCTTAATAATCTTGAGTAATGTAGTAAGTAAGTAAGTAACACTTTATTGTACATAACACAGTAGATAAATAAAGTAAATAAAAGACGTAAAGTACAAAGGCGAACTTATCCCTATACTTATCTTATACCTACTTATCTTATAGTACTGATTTTTTAGGGTTCCGTAGCCAAAATGGCAAAAACGGAACCCTTATAGTTTCGTTATGTCCGTCTGTCCGTCCGTCCGTCCGTATGTCACAGCCATTTTACTCGGAAACTATGAGTCGTATCTTTATCAAATTTTAACATAAGGTGTATTTTGTGTGCCGCTACTTAGTTCTGTACTGAAATTGCAGAAAAAAAATTTTAGGGGGGCACTCCACACTCCATACATGTAACTAATTGTCAAAAAAAAAGTTTCTACCAAATATCAACATGATGCATATCAATCGATAGGTCTTTAAAAATAATATTAAGGTTCCTTTGAACATTTTTGATTAAGTAGATATTTTCAGAAATAATCACTCCGAAAGTCAGAAAAGTTGTAACCCCCGCTGTAACTTTTGAACCGTAAGTCCAAAAATTTATAAAATTCAAAAAGATAAATCTTTGAATATTCTTTCTTTCTCGAAAATTATTTTGAACATTATCGGTTTAGACGTTTTTGAGATATCTCCAAAAAACTACGCAGATACGACCTTGCGATATTCATGTATTCGATAGCCGGTTACAGTACGGAACCCTCCATTATGCGTGGTCCGACACGCACTTGGCCGGTTCTTTTATGAATATTGAATCCTACTTCAATAATGTTAAATGTTAGTTCATATACAATTTCCACAAGACACTTTGCTCTATTTTCAGAAATATTCGTTTTGCATCTTTTTCCTTCATATCAGAATATGAAAAGTCTGTGTACGAGTACATAATTGGCAAAATACCAAACTACAGGCATGGGCTATTGTCGATGATACAACTACTACTAACTAACATATAAACTAGGTTTGTAATTTAAAAAATGTCACTATGATAAGTTTAAATAAACCACGTTAACTTAGGAATAAGGTATTTTGGATAATAAATAGTAATAAAAAACAGTATGACCCTTGGTGCGCGAACCCTTGGAATTTAATAATTTAAGTAGGTAGACTCGTCAATTGATACTCCTTCAAGGCACAGTGTTGTTTAGTCACTTGATTTTAAAGGTACCTACGTCAACGCAACACGCAATTTTATCCAGAATTACATGACCTGTGGCATGACCTCGGCAGAATTATCTATTAGGTACTTAGGCTTCTAGTATCATTACAGACTGCCTTATCAAATTACTACACTATTATATTGCTACTATTCTTATGCGTCAAGAACATGGAATTAAATTATTTAACCAAAAATGGCATCCGATAGTTGTTCACGAAAAGCCGCAAAATATTATTTTCATTTATCGCGTGGTAGGTATTTTGGCCAACCAACAGTGTGTTGCTCTGCTGATAACTCTATTAATACCTATCTATCTCCTCTCGAATGAACTGCCATCGCAATGTATTGTGCACAGTGGTACAGTTACAGTTTTATTGAGGAAAAAAACTAGATCAGGTGAGAATAAAATTTAAGAATTTTGCAATTAATCAAAGCAATTTTATTCTTATGTTTTCAACAGAAAGTACATTATGCCTAATAATATCGAACGCGAAAATATTACAGTTATGTTCCTGGTATTATAGGTGGTAATAATTTTTTTTAAATAATTATTCACTCATTTATTTATCAAAAATGTAAAATTATAATAAACAGAAATGGCCAACAACAAGTAAACGTCACTAAAACAGGGTAGAGGTAGACGTGTTGGGTAGGGCCGCACCGTCATTGAACCGTGTAACTAAGCAATTAAAATTGAATATTTAAGATAATAGTAAAATTAAATCTAGATCATTTTAAAACTAAATAATATCTAGGTATATTTGGCTCTTGAGACACAGAGAAACCTAGTTTGAGAGCCAAGTGCCAATCGTATCAATGTACACCTAAAGTTGCAATAAAGATTGTTTGTTTGTTTGCATATACAACATCGTCATACACGAGCTAAGCTACAAAAACTCTTCGAACCCGTGCAGGTTGGTTTCGGCAGTCGCGGGGGCTGTGAGGCCGCAGTCCATGCAGTACGCACCTTTGCCCAAACCGATTCTTGTGAGATTCTCTTAAAAATTGATGTCCAAAACGCATTCAACTCTGTTAACAGAGATACCCTGCTTAATGTAATCAAAATTCATGTGCCAGAAATTTATAACTTCTTACTCCAATGCTATCATAGTCCTTCTAAACTAGTTCACAAGGGTAGCGAAATTATCTCCGCCGTAGGTTGCCAGCAGGGCGATCCTCTAGGTCCCGCCATATTCAGTCTGGCTATTAATTCAGCTATTCACAGTCTTACGTCCAAGCTGAATGTGTGGTACCTAGACGACGGCACCATCGGCGGAGACTCACAAACGGTTCTGGCAGACTTATCCATAATTTCACAGAAATTTAGTGAGATTGGCCTAAAACTTAACTTCGACAAATGTGAATTGTACCTTTCCGAAAACTTAGAACCCTCTTTAGCTCCTCAGGTACTAAGAAGTTTTTCCAGTTTAGCCCCAATCATTAAAATCTTATCCAAGGATAATCTCCACCTTCTCGGCTCCCCAATTTTTGATGAAGCCATTCCGGCTGTTTTGGCCAAGTCTGTTTCTAAATTTCGTGCTAATTCAGATCGCTTAATTAAAATTAGTAGTCATTCGGCTTTATTTATTTTAAAATTTTGTTTGATGGTTCCTAAATTTACTTACTTGCTCCGTTGCTGCCCTATCTGGAAATTCGCTAGTTTAGTTCAACCTATCGATAGTCTTCTTAGATCACAACTGGAGTCTATTTTAAATGTCCGCTTCAATGAACAGGCATGGATCCAGGCTTCTTTGCCCATTAGGTTTGGCGGTTTAGGAACACGTAAAATATCAAGTGTCGCTCTGCCAGCATTCTTGTCCTCCATTCATAGCACGTCTGATCTCGCAGGTAAAATCCTTAAAGCCCTACCGGCAACAAACTGCGAGATCGCGTGCCTGGAGGAGGCCAAGAATGTCTGGTTAACTAAGGTGAACCTAAATATACCAACTAGACCTAAGGGGCAGAGAGCTTGGGACAACATAGCTTCGGACGTCGTCCTAAAAACTCTTATCCACACGTCCTCGGGTAAGGACCGCGCAAGGCTCCTTGCGGTAACCCGACCAGAGTCTGGACAGTGGCTACATGCCTACCCATCACCATACACAGGCACATTTATTGATCCGGGGACTCTTCGAATTGCCATCGGTCTCCGAGTGGGGGCTGATGTTTGTGTTGACCACAGATGCGCCTCTTGTGGGACCACCGTAGATCGCCTAGGTCACCACGGACTTGCCTGCTCTTCGGGCGCCGGCCGCCTATCCCGTCATGCGGCACTTAACGACATCTTGAGAAGGGCGCTCGTCAGCGCCAACATACCCGCAGCTCTGGAGCCCCAGATCGTGCGGGATGATGGCAAGCGCCCCGACGGGATGTCGTTGATCCCCTGGCGGATGGGCCGTGCGCTGGTATGGGACGCTACCTGCACCGATACGCTGGCAGCGTCCTATATATCGGCGACCAGCAGGAATGCCGGGGCGGCGGCCGACACCCGAGAGCGCTATAAAGTCAACAAATATAGCTGTCTCGGCACCAACTACGAATTTGTAGCTTTTGGTGTCGAGACACTAGGTCCGTGGGGCAGGGGTGCGCGTGGGCTCCACAAGGAGCTCAGCAAGCGGCTGCGGGAAGCAACGGGGGACCCTCGCGCGGGCAGCTTTCTCGCACAAAGGCTTGCCATCGCGATACAACGCGGGAATGCTGCCTGCGTGATGGGCACCCTGCCAAGAAGCCAAGGTTTGTTTTAGGTATCTTTATTTTTTCTAGTTAGGTTTAGTTTTAGTAGTTTTAATTTATAAGTAACTTTAATTGTTATACCTACTTATCGTATTAAATTTCAATAAAAGATATGAAAACAATCTTGCCTTTTAAAAAGAACACCCCATCTAAAACATCGGCCTTCGACATGAGCCCTATAACGCTGGCGGTATTACCTCCCTGTACCAATACGTTGAAAAAGGTAAGCGCCAGCCTTTTGGTCACGCATAGTGTCGACCAGCCGTACCAATGGGGCTAATGAAAACCTTCATGTTGGCAGACCCAACCCTAGAGTCCCTGGCGTCGCACACTACAACCCTGCTCAATTTCCTCGGCGACAATGTGGCTCCATCGGTGCGCTTGCCATCGTCCCTCGCTATGTCCACGGGCTCAAGAATGGCGGGCACAAAGACGGTGGCAAGCAAGCAACCGTCAAAAGACATTTAGGTACGGTGCTGCGGCGATAAAAGCGGCCGGCGCAACGCAAGCTTCTTTGAGTCCAGAACTGTGCCAATCTGCCTTCTGCCTCGATGGCAGTACACGAAGCCAGTGGCCAGATTCATTGACACCGAGCACGTTATGAATCGTTCAGACTATTATAGTTCCTTACAATGTAATTCTTATAGCAAAGGATTATATTCCTACCATTTTCTAGAAAATATTCAACATAGAGTATGTGGGTAAGTTACGCTAGTACTTATTTAGTTAGGTTACGATTGACGAATTATAATACAACTCATCTTACCGTGTCGTACAAGTCTGCCTAGCACTTCCAACTTTCTCACTCAATTGCTCAAAGTGTAACTGGAAGAAATCGCTTAAAGGGATAAGTTCGCCTTTGGACGTTTATGTTGTGTTATATGTCTCTCGCTGTATTTTCTTGTAAGTATAATATAGTATTTTACTACTACTAATACTACTTCTAAATTGGCCTAAATAGGAATTAATAATTTTGTTATATCAAATTATAAACATTACTTACAAATATCCCATTCAAATTGCAATTTTCAGATTTGCACATGTTCATTAAGAACTATTGCTGAGTTATCAACTCAAATTAAATCGCCGAAACTAGATTAAATGCAACATGAAGGACACCCATTTACACTTTATCGTATTCTACATTAAAAATATTAACAAAACAATGTTATTTACGATTAATTTATTTAACATAAATCATTATATTTTTTATGAATGTACCTTTAGATAAGTACCTTGAGACAGACTGTGAAATGTCCAAACGTATTTCTCCTCATTTACGTCTACTGGGGTATATGTATTAGTTATTTCTAAGCTTGTTGACACAACTCAGAGTTGATAGATAATGATTTATTCATTATGTTAATATTGTTGTTACTACGTAAAGGTTTCATGTTCAATCATTGGGCGATCTTCGAACTGAGTGGTCGCCAGTAAATAGTAGGTAATATTAAAAATACGCGTTGTGTTTTGTCCAGAAATAATTGTAGATTAACCTTGTGCGCGGATCCGCCGGTACAAACGTGCGATACGCGTGTTCACGATAGTGTTTGTCTGCGCCTCGCCTTGTCTTGTTGACTCTCTAGTAAACATAAAATCGTTTTAATATTCCATTCGTAAATTTGGTTAGAGAAACAATAACGACGTTCAGCTTTAAACGTAAGTATTTGTGTTATACATATTTGAATTTATTCGGAAGACGTATGTTGTCTGCTTTTATAAAAAGTTGTTATATAAATAAACCAGGTGTAAAAAAAATGCTGGTGATTATTATAAGGGTATAATTGGTATCGTAACCTAATTATGAAATACTAAGAAAAAAAATATTTCGCGCGATAAAGATTTTCAACCGACTTCAAGATTTCGAAGGAGGAGGTTATTAATTCGTCGGGATCTTTGTTTTTGCTATTTATTTTTATTTTTTGTTTTTTTATGTATGTTCACCGATTATTCGAAGACGGCTGGACCGATTTGGAAAATTATTTTTTTGTTTGAAAGCGTATACTTCACAGTTGGTCCCATTGTAACCATGTCAGGACCTGATGATGGGATCCTGGAGAAATCGAGGGAACTCTTCAACTATTATAAGCACACCTATGGTGATTTGAGTATTTTTTACAGCAGATCGAGCATTTGGTGTTGGAAAGGTGGATGCTTAGTGAAGTCGGTTCTTTTTTGTTTAAAATTATTACAGTAGCTCTCGCATTTCCTTTTGGAAAGGTGGAGGCTAAGTGAAGTCGGTTCTCTATTGTTTAAAATTCTTTACATCGGCTCGGGCATTTGTTCTTGCAAGGTTCAGTAGGGTAAATGAAGTAATTTTTTGTGTAAAATTATTATGTAAATAATGACAACTATTTCAGTTTATGATAGAATGTCTTACCGTTTGATCTCGGGCGGGTTGGTGACTTGTAGATTATTTTTCAACCGACTCCAAGATTTCGAAGGAGGAGGTTATCAATTCGTTGGGATCTTTGTTTTTTTTTTGCTATTTTTTTCTTTTTATGTATGTTCACCGATTATTCGAAGACGGCTGGACCGACTTGGAAAATTCTTTTTTTGTTTAAAAGAGTATACTTCACAGTTGGTCCAATTGTAACCAAGTCAGGATATGATGATGGGATCCTGGAGAAATCGAGGGAACTCTTCAACTATTATGGGTACACCTATAGTGATTTGAGTACTTGTTACAGCAGCTCGAGCATTTGCTTTTGGAAAGGTGGATGCTAAGTGAAGTCGGTCCTTTTTTGTTTAAAATTATTTGTTTGGAGGGTTGGCCGACTGGGATCACGTGTCCCATACAAAAATATTTTTCGTATCCAAAATTTTTCTTAGTCCCAATACGATACCAATTATGCCCTTTAACGGATCACCAGTATTTTTGTTACATCCTGTATATATATATATACCTATATATATATATATATATATATATATATATATATATATATATAACAACTTTTTATAAATATACATATATCTATCAACCGGCAATACGTGTTTAACTTGATGGTGTATTCAACGGTTGTCTAATTTATTCACAAGTTAACATATTTTGTTGCTAACCAACGAACAGTACATTGGCATCTGTTCTCGTACTCTTTGATAACACACCTATCACCAGTATCGTAGTTAAAATGAAATGTACTGTCTAGTCCGTGTCCGTGCGCGCTTGCTTACACTTGCACTGATAAGGTAAGGTCAACTAAAAATCAAAGAAATATACGCTCGTGAACGGAATAGACCCTATGACGGAATTAGCCACAATTCCGTCATAGGGTCCATTCCGTTCACGAGCGTATATTTCTTTGATTTTTAATCGTAGGAAAAAAACCATTTGCTTTTGATTGCTGAAACTACCTAAAAGCAATCGCTGCTTTGTCGATGAAATTATTAATTTTGTTCGTTGTTCGAGAAAAACGTTAAAGGAAGGAATATACCCTATGACGGAATTAGCCACATTGGCCTTAACTAAGCAAGTAATTGGGCGACGAACATATTTAAATTGAATGCCAATTGAATTGTAGACACTATAGAGATAGTCAGATAATGAACATCGTTCTATTAAATAATAATACCTAGTTATAGAATGAAAACGGGTTTCTGAATAACAGCATTAACAAACTATACTATGTTGACGCTGTGTTGCAAATATACTATTAATTATTTATAATGAATGATGCATTAATGATACGTTTTATTTAAAAAAAATCACCGATGTTGTAACCTAAACTCCCTAATAAATACATTATAGATATAGTTAAATAACGACACCTTAACTTACGAAAACGTATCTAAAAACATATTAATGTAATCTATACACTCAACTATTGCTTTTTTTTTACTATTTCAACATAAAGTTTACTCACAAAATATTTCACATATCATTCATATATCACTATTTATATTTAGGTAAGGTAAGGTCAATCACTAAATCGGCGCGTGAAACAGCTAAATATATATCGTTGTGATATTGTAGTACTTGTAGGTGAACGACCGGAATTTTAAGATAGAGAATTGGCTCTTGCCAAGATATTTCCTGAAATGAAAATAGATGTCATATACTTCAGAAAAAGTGACCAAACCCTCCGGTGTCCGAGGCCAGATTTTTTCTGAAGTATATGACATCTATTTTCAGTTTATATATAGTAGTGTAACTACTTAAAAATTGCAAATCAAAAAATATTGAACAAAATAATTTGATTTGCTTCAAGATTCAAGATATTCCCTGTTAATAAAATTATTAAACTCGTTTACTGAAGAATGGGAATAGAATATAAATAAAAAATATTAAAATAACACTTTGCATACTAGATTGTCAAAATTATATTTATATGTATAGTTATATTACGTGAGTGTTATGTCAAATCCTATAGCTATTAAGTAGTTTTTACGAAATAAAAAATGCATTTTCTAAAACTCGATCAAGTTACCCGTGTAAAAGTTTACGTGTATTTAGTCACTATGTGACCACACTGTCTCCATTTTCAGTACTAAAAAGTGCTAGGAACCGGTTCAAGATCAAGACGTTGGCTCTATGACGGCGCGCTACCAACGTTGTCACTGGTTATTATAGTTTATAGTGTTATTTTGTCTTACGTAAGTTTAAATTCAATTTACTGCAAGGTATTGTTGTTCAATCATGTGAATGTGTGGAAGAATAGGCGAATATTCGAGCTTTCCGTCTATGGATGGTACAAGAAGGATCTAAATCTCTATGTTACAAAAGTGTCCGTCAAAAGGCGATAAACTGATGGCGCCACAATGATATTAAATTTGATTAAATTAATTTTGAAAAAAAAAAAAATTAAATCCAAAATAATTATTTGCGGAGATAAAAAACACTCTGAATATTAATTTTATTTAGAAAGTCATATAAGTATTAAATATCGGTAATTCATTTCAAGTGCTGAACTATACCTAGCGCCACCCGGAGATATTTGGAACTATTGTTTAGTGCTTACCGCTGGACACTTTTTCGACCGTTTTCCTATAAGAGAGTTCCATCCTTCCTATACCATCCATATTTCCGTCCTTCGATGTGCGTCAAAAAAATCGACACGAATGAGAAAACCGCAAATGCCTAAATATTCGCAAATGTTGTCATACATGGGTGTTTGCGTATTGATGTGTGAGAATAGGTATGAATGAGTGGCTTAATATATTTACTTATCCGTTCAAGGTTAAAAAATCTAGTTTCCTGGTTCCTGAACTAGGTAAGGTGTGTCTCGCAGGTAGCCAAGTTAACTTAAATATATTTTATAGTACTTAATCAACACGACTTTACAATGCTTATCAAGGCGTCTTGGCAAGTGTTGCTATGCTACCTACAGTAAGTAGGTACCTACTACCTGTAAAGCGCTTTTCAACCGACTTCAAGATTTCGAAGGAGGTGGCTATCAATTCGTCGGGATCTTTTTGTTTGTGTTTTAGGGTTCCGTAGTCAACTAGGAACCCTTATAGTTTCGCCATGTCTGCCCGTCCGTCCGTCCGTCCGCGGATAATCTCAGTGACCGTTAGCACTAGAAAGTTGAAATTTGGTACTAATATGTCAATCACGCCGATAAAGTGGTAAAATAAAAAGTGGAAAAAAATGTTTTATTAGGGTACCTCCCCTATACGTAAAGTGGGGAGTGATTTTTTTTTTCATTTCAACCCTAACGTGTGATATATTGTTGGATAGGTATTTAAAAATGAATAGGGGTTTACTAAAATCATTTTTTGATAATGTAAATATTTTCGGAAATAATCGCTCCAGAAGAAAAAAAAAATGTGTCCCCCCCCTCTAACTTTTGAACCATAAGTTTTAAAATTATGAAAAAAATCTCAAAAGTAGAACTTTATAAAAACTTTCTAGGAAAATTATTTTGAACTTGATAGGTTGAATAGTTTTTGAAAAAAAATTACACAAAAATTTCTGAACTAAGTTTGTAATTTATCCGTATAAGCGGGTGTTTATTGTACCTGTAATTTCTGCAAAATCACAATGAAATGACGTGCTTTCAAATAAAGTAAAAACGGTGAAAATCGGTTCACGCAATAAACTATCCCATAAAAATCATCTTCCATACTTTAAGCTCGCGCGCAATTGTTTACTTAATTTGCCGATAGATGTCGCTGTACGTGGAACGCTCATATCATATCCTACATGGCGGTGTTATTTGAACTCTTAAGTGGGGACACTTACTGTGACGGACGGAAAACTACGGAACCCTACACTGAGCGTGGCCCGACATGCTCTTGGCCGGTTTTTATGTTTACCGATTATTCGAAGACGGCTGGACCGGTTTGGAAAATTATTATTTTTTTGTTTGAAAGAGTATACTACACAGTTGGTCCCATTGTAACCAGGTCAGGATCTGACGATGGGATCTTGGCGAAATCGAGGGAACTCTTCAACTATTATAGACACACCTATGTGATTTGAGTATTTTTACAGCAGCTCGAGCATTTACTTTTGGAAAGGTGGATGCTAAGTGAAGTCGGTTCTTTTTTGTTAAAAATGATTAAATAACCCCGTTGACCGTGTGTTATTTAAATGTATTATGATATTCTGAATTTTCGTTCTAGGTTTCGTAGTTTAAAAAAATATAGGAAAGTTTGGGATATTTACTTAACAACTAGATGAAACGTACTAGCATGGTTGGTACAAGAGGGGTTTATAAGATGTTAATTAATATAGTAGGTACCCTAAGTATGTTGTCATACTTGCGTATGGGTGTCATTGTTTTCAGGTTTCCCCGTCGACGGTAACTCATTTCAACACCCTCGCGCCCAGGTGGGATGTCGAGACACTTAAAATATCGTTATCAACGAAAACAATATTTCTTAAGCAGTAAAAACGCCTCAACGGCTTTTACACCGGGCTCCCGAGTTTTTCGTGTACCTAGTGATTTATGTTTAATTAGAGTGTCCTTCACATTTTTGTGTCATTCGCCATTCGAAATTTAATTTAGGCAGTTCTTAACAGCCGTAGCGGCTAAAAATTATATTGGCAGATGAGGAATAATTACACGTTATTTATTTATTTTATTACAGTTATAAAAGTTCTTTTCATAAGAAAATATAAGGTACGAAATTAATTTAAACATTTGAAAATATTTTTAATGCCAGATTACGACTTATGGCCAATCCGATCATTAATTTCATAGAATCTTGTCATTGTTAACTAAAAAAAACACATTTTGTAATTAAGTATCCTAATAAACAAAAGTTTTATTAATTAACACATTCACTGCCAAGAACCCTCCTCGTGGGCGGTCGTAAAGTTTGCTCAGATGCCGGACAAATCGCTGGGCGGGTTGTTATGTACGTAGCTATGGACGCCCGGTTTCTGAAGTAGGACGTCATTTTTCGTCTGGCAGTTAATGTGTTAAATGTCGTTTACTGACTGATGATATTATTAAAAAACTAAAGCTGAATTGGGTACTTTCCTGGGTTAAAAAAATGTGATTATATTTAGTCCGTCAGTTAGATTATCAAAAAATATTATACTAAAAATTGTACTGAAATGTGACGTCACGCGGAACTTTAACGAGCTATATCATCACCAATTTTTGTTTGATTGACAAAATAAAAAATACGTGTCCAATATTTTTTGATAATCTAACTGACGGACTAAAAATATTTTTTTAGGAAAGTAGCCAATTGAGGTACTATCCTAAAAGTAAAAGGTTGTCTGGAAGAAATCGCTCATTAGCGATAAGACCGCCTGTTGTTACCTCTACCTAAATTTATCTAATTGTAAAATTTGTGCTTGTAACTGTATGAGGTGTGCAATAAAGAGTATTTATTATTATTATTTCCTTTATTTATCTTTTTACTTAGTTTAGGGTTTTTACAATATTTTTATAAAAGTAAAATATAAAAATACATCTAAAACATATGAAAACAATAAAAGCATTATAAAAAACCTAAACTAGGGTGCCGCCGGCAACGGAGCAGGGCCCAGGCTGCCGGTGGTTAGGGCCGCAGAGTGAGGAACCTTCGGACTATGCGCGCCGTGTCCAAGATTACCGCCTTCTGAATCTGACCCTTGATCCAACCACAACCTCGTAGCGAAAGTCTCTCAAGATGTTGGTCGAGACTCTTCGCTACGAGACCGTTCGCAGAGACAACTATCGGCACAATGATCGCCGAATCAACCTCCCACATGGCGGTTACCTCGTGAGCCAAGTCTAGGTACTTGCTGGACTTGTCCTTCTCGGCCTTCACGAGGTTGTCGTCACATGGGACGGTGATGTCGACGAGCATGGCCCGGCGTTGCGATCGATCTATTACCACGATATCAGGCTTATTGGCTACTATAGTCCTGTCCGTGATAATAGATCGATCCCAATAGAGCGTGGCACGACCATTTTCGAGAACTGGCGCAGGTGTGTACTTGTAGTACGGCACTTCGTGGTCCACAAGACCGTATAGGAGAGCAAGCTGCTGGTGTATAATCCTGGCTACGAGGTTATGTCTGTGCAAGTACTCGCCGTTAGCAAGATGAGAGCAACCGGAGATGATATGCCTGAGTGACTCTCCGGGACGGCGGCATGCCCGACAAATGTCGACCGTACCGTCCTTCAGGATATACCTCCGGTAGTTATTCGTCATGATAACTTCGTCCGCAATTGCACAGGCAAAACCTTCGGTTTCTCCGAAGAGGTCCCCGAATCGTAACCAGTTCACCGACGCGAGTAGGTCTACGTCGGGTCCCGTGAGGGCCCTGTAGAACCGCCCGTGTAGCTCCTTGCTCTTCCATACCGCCCTGCGATCCTCGGTGCTTAGCACCACAGGTTTGCGCCAGTTCTTGTTTGCGAAGGAGAGCGGCGTGAGACCCTTATCTACTGCCACCACATCACGATGCATCCCACACTCGTTGTTAAGGAAATAATTCCTGAGATCGTACACCTCACGGTTGTGGAGATTTTTGGCGTTTAAAAAGCCGCGACCTCCACACTTCCGTGGGATGTACAATCTCATAACAGACGAGCGTGGGTGAAGCATACGGTGTGTGGTGAGCAATAGACGGACTCTCCGATCCAGGGCATCCAGCTCGGTCTGTGTCCACCTTAGTATGCCAAAGGAGTATGTGAGTAGGGGCATTACCCAGGCATTGAAGGCGCGCACCTTGTTGCCACCTGACAAAAGACTATTAAGTACTTTTGTCAGCCGACTAAAGAAGCGCTCCTTCAACGCCCGTTTAATACCCACATCCTCAACACCCAAAGACTGTGACATACCAAGGTATTTGTAGGTTTCTGATTCAGAGATAGATCTGAACGTCATTGTCTCAGAAAGCTGTAGATTTGTTGAATTTACTACTTTCCCCCGCTGTACATGCATAACCGCACATTTATCAACACCAAATTCCATCTTGATGGAACTACTGAACACTTCAGTGGTGTTCAGTAGTTCCAACAGATCTCGGTTATTTGGTGCAAACAATTTAAGATCGTCCATGTACAGAAGGTGAGATATGACTTCACCCTCTCTCCGAAGCCGGCAACCTAGCCCCGAATCCTTCAGCAGATTGCTGAGCGGATTTAGAGCTAGGCAGAACCACAGGGGACTCAGACTGTCGCCCTGAAATATTCCTCGCTCGATCCTTATAAAGTCCTGCGGACCAGGGGGGTCATCCCCGCCTCCTGGTTGACGAAGGACTGTGGTCCACCGCCTCATACACGCGCCAAGGAAGGATCTTAAAGCTGTATCAATTTTATACAGCTCTAAGATCCTCTCCAGCCATGAATGAGGCACCGAATCATAGGCCTTCTTGTAGTCAATCCAAGCGGCCGAGAGGGTCCCCCCATTCCGCCGGACTCGTTGGCAAATGGTCATGTCTATGAGGAGGAGCTCTTTAGTACCACGGGACCCCACCCTACATCCATTTTGAGCCGAGGCCAAAATGTTATTTGCGACCATGTGCGCGTTTATTTTTGCTCTCAAAATGGATGTAAGGAGCTTGTAAAGTGTAGGTAAGCACGTGATGGGTCGGTAGTTTTTCGCTTCCGTGGTACTACCGGACTTATAGAGCAGAAAGGTTACACCAGTTGTTAAGGAAGGCGGGAGGGAGCCAAGTTCGATGGCTTGTTGAAATTGCGTTGCCAGACGCGAGTGCGAGCATCGAAACCATTTTAGCCAGAAGTTGTGCAATCCATCCGGGCCGGGACTTTTCCAGTTCTGGGCCGTACGGATTGCACAACTTACGTCATCGGGGCTGATGGTGATAGCCCCCATAGGTTCGATGGACTCGCACTCACGTTCGACAACACTCATCCACTCGCCCTCCGTGTGTTCAACCGGCGCCGACCAGATGCTACGCCAGAAATCAGTCATGGCAGTAGCATCCGGCAGTCGCACGTCGGACACACGGGGGTCGGTTTCCTCCCACCTTCGGTATACCTTCCTTTGGTCACTTTGGAAAAGACGATTCTGCTTGAATCGGTCCACACGCTCTCTGTAGCGGCGAATACGGCTTGCCCATGCATAAACTTTCTGCTTCAGAAAGTCGATGCGCTCTATGACATTGGCCATGTAGTCGCGGGGCTCGATATTCGTCCCCGCGAACGCCTGGTGCACAAAGCGCATTACTCGGGGGCGGTTATTGCCCCCCCTGAAGCAGATCAGCTTTGCAATGAGAGTCCTAAATGAGTTAATACGACGCTCGATCCGTACTTGCCATGCGGGGACACCCCCGGTGGTCCTAGGTGCACGTTCAGCGTCCGGAAACTTGACTCGAGCAACACGGCACGCCGCGATGGCTCCGCAGTACATGATCGAGTGCGTATCATCTAAGTCTTTACTAGTCCGCAGGAGTGGATCTAGCAAATCATTCAGGGCTCCCATTAACGCTAGATTGCGTCTATTCATAGGCAAGCGTGGTAATCGTGGCCTAGGGGTATTTGTGGAGCGATACTGCGTAATTGCCTCTTCCAAAGTCCTCCTCAGTTGCTCATTGGCTGTAGTACTCACACTCTGATTCGCGATCTCCTCCTCATCGGCATTGAGATCAACCCGCGGCGCCCCCGATGCCAGGTCGGGTGCGGGTATCGGATCCGGCGACGTGGCGGGCGGATCCCGCGCCGAGGTGGTGGCCGCGCGAACAGAGAGAGCCTCCAGGCGAAGCCGATCAAGTGTCGCGTCATTCAACCGCTTTAGCCGCTGAATGACGCGCACCTGATCCGATAGGCGTTGCGCAGTCGTGTCAATAGTTGGTTCAAGAGCCTGAAACAGAGGAAGTATCCGGTCACGATACGCGCACAGATTAGTTCCCCCCTCTGTAGCCCCATAATAGGCGCGCATGACGTTCTCGTTCATGGAAGGAGTCCATTTCATGCGACGCACTATACCACCGGCAGCGGGGGCCCTGGGCGGGACAGGATGTCCCGCAAGCCCCAAGCGTGCCGACAGCGGTGGCCGTCCTCGTCGTGCTGGTGGTCGTCGCGGCGGCGGCGGCGGCCCGCACTCGTCGCTCGACTCGCTGGTCTCGGGCGCTGTAGCAAATTTGTCGCCCGATGAGGATGGCGAGGAGACGGACGAGGCGGGCGTAGATGGTGGGCGTGCGCTTGTAGTCTCGGCTTCTTTTTGACGTGCTTTGCTTCTTGTAATCATCCGTGTAGTGTATTTTTATATCCGCGTATCTTTTTCGTGTCACATGTTGTGACAGCCCGTATCGTATCCGTTGGGGTCATTTTTAGTGACGAAAAGGTAGAAAATATCACACTTACGAGAAAGAATACGTCTAAAATACATAATTACAAAAAAATAGAAGCAAAATTTGTATAAAACACGTCTGACGCTGACAGCCGTCAAATTATTATTATTATTATTATTATTATCCTAATATGCATTTATCATGCTCATAAATATTTCCAGTAGGTATTGAATCGTCATAATAATCAACTTAACATTGAATGAGATAAATTAAAACAAATAGGTACGCTTGATATCTATTTGAATCTTTTTGTTTATTAATCCACTAGCTGTGCCCGCGGCTCCGCCCGCGTGGAATTCGGTCTGTGTCAGTAAGCGGCTAATTCACCCCTAATTTCTCCCCCGCTACCCTGGAGGCAGGCGGAACTTGAAGTAAAGTTGACAGGTGGATACGCTAGAGGACGGTAGTCCTGATAAAATATTTTACAATTACCACGAAATGAAACTACACTCAAAAATCAATACTTTTTTGTCCTTATAATTTGTTTGGCATGACTTAAACGACATAGAGTAGTAGGTGTATATCGGACGATACAGTACCACTTTTGTATTTATACGTTCATGTCCACGGCAAATATCATCCAAATCGATCCTCCCGTCACATCAGTCTAAGCATGAAAGGTAAGAACAGGCGCGGTTGAAATGGGGGGGGGGGGGGGGGGGTCGCAAATGCAGAAATGATTTTGAACTTTCAGATCTAATATAAAAGAAAACCCTAAATCCTAAATGACGTGTTCGGAACCATTAGAATGACCGCCATTACACCGCCATGATCATGCCGTGCAGTGACCGTGCCGGCGGTCGGGGAGGAGGGCGGATTTACACTGATGTTACGTTACTGGTTGCAATAACGGTTTCCGAACGCAGAATAGAGGATTTATGACTTTGCTGTAGATCAAGATATTTATTCTTCAATGTAAGCACATTACAATGCACTAATGAACGTCAGAGAAATAAAAACGTGAGTGTCGTGGAACACTCGGTTGGAACGAAGTTATGTTATTTAATTTTATTTCATTTTTGACTTTTTCGTAATTTCTTTTGTATTTATTAGAATTTTTGAAATTTTCAAAATTTTTGAAGTGTTGAAATTTTTGAATTTTCAACATTTTTGTAACACTTCTCTCTCTCGATTTTTTACAACACTTCTCACTTTCACTTTTCACTACACTTCACTTCACTATTTTCATTCCATTTATTCATTCCATTTTACATGTTTCTCAATCGTATGGGTGTTGCGTTTTCGTGACGTGACGCTTTTTCGTGACGGTCACGTGACTTTTTTTCGCCTAGCCCCCCCACGAACAGTCCGATAAGGAACTTCGTTCCAAAACTACCACCGGTTCTAACCCTACACCGTTCTAACCCTACACCTCAGGCCCGAGAAGTATTATGACCAAAAAGAAACTCGACGGGACTTATTTTTTTCAAAGCAATAATACATTATTAGATCTTAAAGATACAAAATAATGCGTAGTTCTTCAAGAAGACATATCAAAACAGCTTGAGAGACAGATAATGTACCTATTGTTTAATTATAAAGAAAAATAAATCCTAGCTGCTTCACAAAACGTTTGATATGTTTTCCTACCTAAACGGTGTCCTATAAATGTTAGATGATTTTGTAGTAGTTTCTGGTTTGGGCCATGCATCTTTGTCCGTCATATATAGTCCTCGAACCTGCAATAACCATTTGACATTAATGTCATTTTCAAATATTTCTTAAGAGCACTAAGAGCAGGCAAAGAGAAATTTTAAGCATCGACGGGTAACTTGTTATAAATATGAACACCTTGACCAAAAAATTACAAACTATTTCAATACCAAATTTCATCTAAATACGTACAGCGGTTATTGGTGGTTTCTTCCCCATGTAAACTTTCACCCCATTTGCATCCGCTTAAGGGATAATTTCTGTGATAAAACTATTTTATTTCCTTTTCCAGAGCTCAAATTATCTCCATACCAAATTTTATCTAAATCGATTCTGCGGTTAATAATTCCCTATACAAATTTCCAACTCCCTATTCACCCCTTTAGGGTTGATTTTCGGGGTGAAAACTATCCTTTGTCCTTTCTTGAGATCCATACTATCTCTATACCAAATTTCATCTTTATCAGTTCAGCGGTAAAAAAATCCTCATACCAACTTCCAACCCCCTTTTCACCCCCATAAGGGTTTATTTTCGGGATTAAAACTATTCTGTCGTTTCTCGGGACTCAAATTATCTCCATACTAATTTCTATTAATAATTCTCCATACAAACTTTAACTTTCAACCCCCTTTTCACCCCCTGCAGGGTTGATTTTCGGGATGAAAACTATTCCTTGTCTTTTCTCGGGACTCAAACTATCTCTATACAAAATTTCATCAAAATCCGTTTAGCCGTTTTCACGTGATGCGCGGTCATATAAACAGACAAACAGATAAACAGACAAATAGACAAAAATTCTAAAAATTGTTGGAACGTGTTCTGTTATCGATTCTAAGTATCCCCAGCCAACTTTTTTTCAAATATATTTTATGTGTACAGACTTTCGACCCTCTTCAGGCTTCACTTCCATTATTTTTTTAAATTTTTTTAGTGGTTCAAAAGTAAGATGGGGGGGGGGGGGGGGGGGGCTTTTTTGAAGATGAAATTATCCTTTGTCCTTTCTCGAGACCCATACCATCTCTATACTAAATTTCACCTAAATCAGTTCAGCGGTAAAAAAATCCTCATACTAACTTCCATCCCCCTTTTCACCCCCACAAGGGTTTGAAAACTATCCTATGACGTTTCTTGGGACTCAAATTATCTCCATACTAATTTCTATCTAAATCGTTTCAGCGGTTAAAAATTCTCTATACAAACTTTCAACCCCATTTTCATCCCCACCAGGGTTGATTTTCGGGATTAAAACTGTCTATTATCCTTTCCCGGGACTCATACTATCTCTATACAAAATTTCATCATAATCCATTCAGCCGTTTTCACGTGATGCGCGGTCAAATAAATAGACACAGATAAACAGACAAAAATTCAAAAAAATGTTGGAACGTGTTCTGTTATCGATTCTAAGTATCCCCAGATAACTTTTTTTCGAATATATTCCATGTACAGACTTTCGACCCTCTTCAGCTTTATTATATGTATAGATAGATGAATACTGTGAAGCTGTAGGTATTTTAAAAAGTTGGGCGGGATATAATCACGTATCTATATATTTTCCACCAAGAAACTCCACGTACATGTCTGTCGTTAGTGATCCGAAATTATAATAAGCGGTTAAGTCGCGTTTAATTTAAACGATGTGTGAAAATCGTGAGTTTACCTTAAACCATAAAAGCGACGCCAGGTAAATTTAACACTCCTTTCTTTGGGGAATGATCAATAATCGACTGACAAAACATTCGCATTCAGGGCCATATTCCTTATCATACAGTGCCCATCAGCGTCAGTTCTGTTCGTTCATTTATCGGTGTTTTTCGAATATGGTGTGATATATAAATATATGGTTGAAATACAGTATAAATTATAACAAACACATCGGGATTTAGACATTTTATACCATGCTTTATAGTAGGTATTAGAGATAATATGCTAAGAATGGCAAACTAAATCTATTTTAGACCTAGATGTAGATATCGAGGTATCGACGCAAGTTAGATTATTAATTTATACGAGATAATTATATTATAAGTGCATAATGCAAAGTGGTCATATTTGTATGATATTGTAGTTATTATAACGATAAGAACCTACGTTGAACTACGTTCTGACCCCTCTCTTGTTGTCAAGTCACGTTTCTGATAGGTAGGTCAGAAAGATTTATCATTTACTTAGGTACTTAGCGTTCGTCTTCTGTAGGCAATCATAAAGTAAATATATGTTTATACTATAGCTGTACCTAGAAGATAATGCTGTGACAAAAATAACAATAGATATTCTGTTTAATTATATTCATCATTAGTTAATCACGCTGTTGTTGTTCCAGCAAAGCAATAACCATTATACGTACCTAGTTTGTGTAGGTACCTCTTCATTAAAATATGGCTTGCATACACTAATGCCGTTCAAACGGCCTTTATCAATATGCTCCAAATGTTACAATAAGCTTTGATACATGGCAATGTCAGCCGATGCACAGCAGCAAATGTACACGTCTTATTAGTCTTCTCAGAGCCGATGCCAAGCAACTATTTAGATACATATTAGGTACCACGACTGCTTCTCTGTTTTTATCTTACTACCTTGCTCCGCCAGCTTTTTTATTTAAGAAAACAGCCAAAATCTATGTCTGCAGTTTTAATTTGTATATTTAATAAAAAAAATAAGGCACTATTTTATAATCAACAAATGATATTATCAAAAGTAGAAACGTGTACATAAACTGACTACAAAAGTGAGTTAAAAATCACACCATTTTTTGAATATAGTATTATGGTTTTTCCTGCATATTATTTTATTAAATAATACGCAGGAAAACTATAAATATCGAAGAAGGAGTTAAAGAAAATGGCTTGCGGTAGTATGGGCACGTTATGAGGCGAGACCCGGATCACATGAGATGAGCTGTGATGGAAATACAGGACGGGAAGCAACGCAGGGGCCGATCGAACACCACCTGGAAGAGCACCATCGAGAAAGAGCTTAAAGCCCATGATGTAGACGCATTGACAACACAAAATAGATAGTTGTGGCGGAAAAGTACGAGGAGCTGCTGGCTGACCCCAAATGATATGGGGCACAGCCAGGAGAAAGAAGAAGCAGAAAATTATTTGATTAAATAGTCAATTTCTGGCGGCTAAACTAAACCCCTTATTTTTTTTTTCGTAATCCCATGTTACATGTAGGTTACGGACGATTTTGGTGATACAACGGCGCTGTTACTCAACGTAATTACTTCCAGAATAACAATTCAAAGACGTAGTACGAGTAAACACGAATATCAAATCAGTGGAAGCTGAATTAAACTATCTTGATGAAGTATTCAATGAGCCGAAAGTTGATTACCAAATTAATATTATATTAACTCGTACTTCTATCTTAATGATGCGCTATCGGTTACGGTTCTGCTATTAGATCTCTTGATGCAATCATATTACTGATATTGGCAGCAAGCGTTGCGGTCGGGCAATTAACTCGATATTATTGAAATGTTTTGATTAGAATAATAAAGTATGTTGTTTCAATTGTTTTCTCACGTGTTTCAAAGTTGACTTGTGCCTTAAAAATAACTCAATTAGCTAAATTGCAGATTAAAAAAATGTGTAACGAGTAGTCTTGTGATCAATTTATTTAATTATACAAATGCTTGTATAAATACTTACCATTTGTTGGGTATAAATATTAACATGTGTGCCGTTTATGCGCGGTATGTATTAACATTGTGTTATTTGTACGCTACTGTTCTGTAAAGGTATACTTATACAGGTACTCGTATAATCATTAACCCATTCAACGATAAGGGGTGAAATCACAAATTGATTAGGATACTCCCGTATCTATTGGTATACCTAAATCTAATATTAACAAAACAGCTAAAGTGCTTTTTTAACCCTATAAACCCTTTGTTTGATCAACGGGGCTCTGAGATTGCATGAAATGTTCAATAAGTAAAAGGGTAGCGCAGATACCTATACCTCCGTTACTTAGTACATTAAATTATTACAACCGTCGTCAATAACGACGGGCGCTTCCTTTACGTTTCCGAGGCCTAATGATATTGTGCGGATTATGCTTTGAGAGAAAAGGTGGGCGCATTTATTTGCTCAGAAACTCCCTATTTAATGACAAATCGCCTAACAGATACAAAGGACAATGACCACGCTGTGGTTGGAACAAGAATGATAACCGATATTTGTTAGTGTTCAATATATCATTTATACTATTCCGTTGTTCGATACAACAAGCAAATCACCGGGTAGGGTAATTATCTGGGATTTATCATTTGGTTATTTTTTTGCTTACTTTATACTTACCCATTTTTATTTTTATTTAATGGCTTTTACTCCTCGCCAGTTTTAGCGAGGAGGTGAATTCTGCCAATGTCAAGGTGTACTTTTGATTTTATTGAATTTTAATAAAATTTAAGGCTTTAGCATTGTTGTTCGGTTGAGGCCTTGCCGATTGTAAGGTGATAGCCTCCTTACAAACACGTGGGTGGCCGAGACCCCGGATAACCGTTTGTTCAACTAAACGGTGGTTACGCGCGTTTTAGACTAATTTTTCATTAGCTGCATACTTGTTCGTAAGGTTCGCACAATAAGCTATCAATATTACACACTGAACTATGTAAATTAGCAAAAAACTAAAAACTACTCTAAAGACGGCGTAGCCATCTTGAGCTTCAAACGAATATCACTTACCACTTACCCATTTAAAATTGCTAGTTGTTTCCAGACAGAGCCATTAACTACCTCTAGGTATGTATTACCTACCGACGTTTCACTCCGTGCCTTAAAGGCATCTGAAAAATTACTTTCCGTTTGTCATGTTTCTACTAGTCGTGGCGAATTGTTAGAACCTAGAATTTCATTTCGCAATTGCATCGTCCGCTTTGATATGAGGGGAGCAAGTTGGATTCCCATCATAATTTTGTCAAAATTTAGCTGTCAATTAAATATAAGTAGGTAAATGTGGGTGGTGCAAGTTAGGTAAATGACTTGCTACCACCACGTCTCATTTATTACGTCATTTACGTCTTAGGTAGTGAATAAAGCTCGCCGCGTCGCTCTCTCACCTGGAGCTTTATAAACAATTTTCTTCAAGTTTCTTTCTACGATAATTTACTGTACAGTATAGCTATAGCTGCAAATAATAACTAATAATTAGTTTTCCAGGGTTTTATGCAATCAATGGCCTTTGATTTGTAACTCTTTCTTTTCTCTTATTTTATTTTCATTGAAAGCAGGTTGTCTAGCAATGGTTCTTATACTCGTACCAACATATTTTATTAAACCCGTTTTAGCCATTTCTGTGTTGGAGTTTTTAATTTCCAGTTCCGTAGCCATTGAGATGTCGGTTTTATAAAAAATAACCACACTAAAAAACGAGTCGGTTGCACCACATCTTCTGTTTTTGTTCTATAAAAAGTTTATGGAGTGTCAGCTACGCCGCCATATTTAACGTTGATCAATCCGTTAATTGTGCTACATGCATGTCACCCTAAGCATTTTAATCGTTTGTTACAGTTCTCTTTCACCCGTGATGACTCCAACGAACGGCGAGGCGGTGGAGCCGCCGGAGGTGGTGGTGCTGGACGGGGGCTTCTCCTCGCAGCTGTCGTGCCATGTCGGCCACGTCATCGACGGCGACCCGTTGTGGAGCGCCCGCTTCCTGCACACCAACCCCGAGGAGGTCGTCAACGCACATTTGGACTTTTTGAGAGGTATGTAATGTCAAGTGCTATATCTCAGACGAGTGATGTGATAACTCCATAAGGAAAGGAGTTCGTGCTGGACATGGGAATGAGGGGAATCTTTCGCAAATATTTAATATTAAGTTAAAAACTTATGTTTTTGGGATGGAGTGACAATGATGTACCTACATTTAATCTAACTCATACGAATAAAAGTGGATGAGTTTAGTGAAAGGGCTCACTTTATCGGTTTACATGGACACTTCATTCTTTCACTAATGGATAGCGTAAAAAGTATATTGTGTAGTTTTAGGAAGAAATAATGACTCCATATCACCCATACATACAAAAGAGTGAATATTTGACACCGGCCAGTCTTATACCGTAATAAGACTGTCAGAGAAAGTACCGCATTAGTCTTATTTTGCGGTACTATTGTGGGGCCATTTTTCGGGCTGATTTTATATGTGTATCCCTAGTATTTTTTGATCGGTGCTCCAAATGGACAAAATGGGACCACTTACCTAATACAATTAAAAGTATATGTTTAAAATATAATCTGTCCCTTGTATTCTGCATATCGTCCCGTCTCACTTTCATAGGTTCACAGATCACACGTGCGCAAGTGAGAACATTGTTATCAAAACTATTCTAACTAAATAACAATATTTTTTTACGATGAATACCCGAGTAACCAAACTAGCTTGAGTGTAGGTAAATACCTACTATTAACTTGAAATAAGAGATAAAATAATTGAAAATGAAAACGTCGTTATTCAAAAACACATAGGTTATTCGCAAATCTTATAGAGATAAATAAATAATGGGTTATTATTCGCAAGTCTTATAGAGAGCACATCGCCCCTGACATGCAGCTGTATTATAAAACTATGAAGTTTTAGTTTTTACGGATCTCAAGGACAGTTTATGCTAGGAAATGTTTACAGTCTAGATAAAATGTTGTCTGAAATACTAGCAGTACACGTGCACGCCCACTGGGTTTAATGTTGCAGCAATATTTCTGTGATGTTTACTACAATGCAGATTCTGCGGCGTCACAAAATAAGCTGTGCCGGTTTTCATCAATTAAGTGATGCGTCGAACAAAGTTATATTAATGGCCACAATTTAAAGTCTAAATTACGTTCGTATATTAATATTTAATAAAATATGTATAAAGTTAGGTAAGTATTTTCACGGTGAAGTCTTCACCTACAGGCGAAACGAATAGTTTTATTTTATTCCTGGGATTTTTCCAAGCGTTCTTCTTAGTTATTACTTAGTTGCGTACTTGTAGAAACTAAAGCTGTAGTTTTTATATTTTCAATTTCGACAAACCCAGTAGTCAATAATAAAACGGATGCTATGTAGATATTTAAACAATAAAATGTACAAACTCTACTCTTTGGTACGTAGTTTTTTTCTCCAGTAGACTGCATGCCAAACAAAAATACTAGGTTTCACGCAGCCCGTATTGTATACCGTGATTCAGTTTAATTAAACACTAACAAATTGTTTCTGGCATTTCCTGTTTACTGTGGCTTCCATTTGCCGTAGCCAAGTTAGAGGTTTCACTCGTAGTTGTTAACGAATGACGAGAACTCCAGTAATTCCAGAACAGGGTTGAGTTGAGAGTTACCGTACCTATCTAATTCTTATAAAGGCAAGTTTTGTTTACAGACCAAAGTTTAGAGGAAATATTACCAGTGACTCTTTTTAACGCAAATTAATGATCAATAAAAACCGTGTGTTCTCCTAAGAGTCCGGTAAAGTTTTTTTCGATTTCGCCCAACTTTTCGATACTATTTTTACTGTAACTAACAAAACTTCTATTAGTTTGTGTACATATTTTGGAAGATTGTTTCTTTTTAAACTGCATAAGTAAAATAGTTTTTCGATTTTCTGTTTCATTTATAAATAATTTACCTTAATCTAACAGCTATTTCACGATTTTTGCTTGGAGGTGCAAAAAGTAAGCTTTTTATTGATTAAAGTGATGTTACACTAGTAGGTATGTAAAATATATAAACACGTTGGAAAATGAGTCGCTTAAGGAATAAGTGGAACAGTTTTTTTCATTTTTACACATATTTTTTAAGCAAGAGTATGTTTACCTATATTTATATGTTTGTATTTTAAGAAAAATTGCCGAAGTTTAGTTGGTGTTTATGAAAATACCTTAAGGTATTTCATAAAAATTAAAATGTAGAAATAAACTTGGATTTATGCTTTAATCAGACAATATAAAAGCATATTGAAGGTCATAAACAACAAATAATAATGAATAATCAAGCGACAAGTTTGCACATATCATCGTCCTTAATAAACAAGCTCTGCAAGAATTGATTTTTCGGGTATTAAATAATAATAAATGTGCACCAAAAATATTTTTGGCAATAACAAGACTTCAACCTATCTTATCAAATGCAATTCATGTGCGTTATTTAATTATTAGCGATTTTCGTTTTCAAATCGTTACCGGACTCTTAAGTATGGCTGCAGGCTACAGGCCGTGAAAAAAAGCATTTACATTGCATGAACTCATCCCTTTTCTTTTCAGTAAGTATTGCAATTTGCACTGTTGCAGTATTGTTATTAGATACCTATCTTTACCAGTTAATTCATTACATTTTAAGAATTTTGTTTGTTTTATCATCAACAGTGATCGGAATAGGTAGTGCCATTTCGGGTGAATGACCTTAAACATTGTAAAGAACATGGATAAGACTTGAGATTCTTCGACTCGTATTTCTCACAGAAAATTTCTTCAAAACGAAAAAGTAAAAAAAAAGTCATTATAAATACATTATTCATTTAAAATTACTTTCGTTTAACAGTTACAATTAACAATAATACAATCATAAAATAAAACACGAAACTTCAACATCATTATATTAAATGAACATAATTAAATTATTACTTTCTTTGAAATTATAGCAGCAAACCATATTTTTTTTATCAATGTTTTCTACTGTCAATCTATTTCTTTTGACGTCCGATATCTAACTGAAACCACATTTTTCATACTTACGTCAGGCCCGCGGTTCTTTAAAACATTTTTTAAACCAAACACAAAGTTTAAAATTTTCATATCAAATCCCGGGGTTAAAAACTATATCCATACTAAGCTTACGCACCGAAGTCCCGCGAAATGGCACTACCAATTCCGATTACTGATCATCAATTATCCCGGTGAAAGTAAATTCTATATAAAAACATTAGTAAAAATTATTTCTATCAAAAAACCCAAGTAACAGGTATTAAGAACTATTTAGGTCATTTTTTAAACAACTTGACGGTCAGAATAATTTAGCTGTGTTAAGTGAGTGTCCTTTATTCAGCTACAAACTTTATTAAGATAAGCCAAAAACTTTCCTCCCTAGCCAAGTTTTAATAAAACTTGAAAATCCATGTTACAAACTCAATCTAGAGAGAAACACGGTGGAAACACGTATCACAATGTCGATAGAGAACAAAAGACTTTAAAGTACAAAGGACAAAATTACAGAATACCTACGTAGTATTCGCACCGATCTCGTCAAGCCCGATGACATCACGTCTGAACGTGACACTGCCACGCACAACTAACCCCTTTGAACTAGAAAGTAATTGCGTTGTTCTCCATTCCAAGGCAAAGTTTGAATGAATTCCTGCACCGCACACAGCCGGCAAACAAGTAAGCTTTCACGTACATATGCGTGTTTTGACGAATTACACGTTAGGTCGCTTTTAGCTCGTCATTTCTTGCATCCAACAGCGAGAGTGCGACCTCGCGTCGTGTCATCGTCCTCTGAAAGCGCTTTTCTTCGCCACAAAACGGACCGTTTCTTTTCATAAGGAAAAGCTGAAAAGTGTCTCCATGCAAATAACTCCCCAGAGGGAGACAGCCTACTGCCTCGCTTTGCTGCCTGCTATAGTAGTAATCATTATGAAAAAGACATGAAATGGGTCCTCTTATTTCGCGAAATTTTAAGATTTTGTGTCAGAAATTTCATTTCTACATTTTATGCGGCTGTATATTTTAATGTTAGCGGAGATAACTTTCCTACTTTTGGGAATCGTGTAAATTTACTTAATACTTCATTATATATCTTGTAGTGTTTTGCATAAAAACACAGTTAATTGGCCACGGTTTTCTTATAGCTCACTTTGCGTTGTAATATCCAGCTGTTTCCAAATGATTATTATGATTGACGCTGGCTACAGTTGCCAAGATATGCCGCTGTTTCTCCCACATTTGCTAACTGCCTCGCATTTGCATACTGTAAGAGTAGTCAGGACGGAAAAGGCAAGAGGCTAAACTTAGCTATAAGTACGCGCAACACAGCCCGCAGCCGCGCAGCGAGCCCGGCTATACTCGTAGGCCGTAGCTGCCATTAATCACCTTGTCTGTCTAATACGTTTTCATTCGCAAGCCGTGCGCCGTCTTCTATTTACATAATTATTTTCTAGCAGGCATCGGTTCCTTTTGCCGAACAGTTCCTTATTGCTTAACTAGCGAGCCAGCCTCGTGGAGAGTTACTAAGTTTTAATAATATTAACTTAACTGTTTACGCCTTTTAGCCACACCCTGCTCAGTTAATACTAACAGTTCGCAGAAGTTTAATATTTATCGAGTTAGTTTACTAATATAAACTTATACGGTATGATTATTTTAGACAGGAGGCTCGTGTATTCGCACAAGATTAATATCGGGTTTCATTTGTTTTAGTTAAGATTTGGTAAGAAGATTTACATCGTATTTAAGTAATCTACCTACACTCAATAACAATGGAACACGGGTTACTTTAATTTACATGAATCACATCGGGAAGTACGGTTTGCTTCTGGGCCGTAAATATTTTGTGTGGTACTTTCTTAATTCAACAATGTACTAAATATGAAAGTAATCTATTTTTATCAATATACCTTGAAATGACATTAAAACAGAAATAAATAGAACGATAGAAATTAATTTAGACCTTGACCTACAATAGCTACATACTACATACAATTTTTTTACCGGTAACAGTGGCGGAGCGTCCATAGCACCCGATATATCCCAATCTAAAATATAATTAATGTAAATAATATATTACGTCTATTTAATACTTCGTTCTTAAGATGATGATGAGAAAAAAAAATTGCAGCTGGAGCGGATCTGATCATCACAAACACATACCAGGCGTCAATAGGCGGGTTCGTGGAGCATTTGGGCGTGAACGAGGAGCAGGCTTACGCGCTGATTGAGCGCGCCGCCGAGCTCGCTAAACGCGCGCGGACACTATACCTCGAAGAATTCCAGAACTTCGTGCAAAATGGTAAGAATTTATCTTAAAGCCACTTGAAGCTGGATGATGTCTTGTCAACATTAATAAGTAGATGACAGGCGCCGATAGGCGAGCTCGTGGAGCATTTGGGAGTGAAAGAGGAGCAGGCTTACGCGCTGATGGAGCGGCCGTCGAGATCGTTAAAGGCGCTTACACTCTTTCTAGAGAATTCCAAAATTTCTTGCAGAAATTCCAAAAGCTACTTGCAGCTGGAGGATATCTTGTTGTCCTTAAGATGTCTCTGGTGTGGATAAACCAATTTTCGAGCACCTTGAGGTGAATAATTTCTTTGCTACAATAGGTACGTTTACTTTGAGCTTTTTTTCTGTAACCTTACCTATGTACATATATATAGTGTTATAGGTAGGTAAGTTTTCAATATTCTTTAAATACCTATATGGTTTCAATGTATAAATTTTAGTATATTAACAGTCGGTTTATAAATAAAAGTAATTATTTTAACATTGTAATATAACGTTAAACGTATTTCTTATTATAAGCTTTTATTTTACATTATTATCATCGTCTGGGGCCCATTTCTCGAACGGTATTAGACTAATATTATTAGTGTGTTGTCATGGAAACGCATACGATTTGACAGTTCGTGGACTAATAATATTGGTCTACCTTTCGAGAAATAGGCCCCTGTTATAATGGTCTAAGAGCTGGCCACGTCAGATATGACACAATAATGAGAGCAATGAAACTTGTCTAGTTAGACTGCTTTACCATCCTTATTGCTAGATCCGGGCATCTGGCAGCTTTTAATGGGTGGAGGTTGGAGTGACAGACCAACAAAGTTTTTAAGTTGGAAAAAAGTAATACCAAAATGGATAAAAACTGCCAAAGTTGTGTCATTTATAGAGGACAGGGCCTATATTTTAACATCAGATTAAAAACCATTGTCTTTAATTGCGGAAACAAAAACAGTAGGCGACTAACTAAAAATTGCTTTATACATCATTTGGCACTACTTTCCCCTAACAGAAACTTCTGGATATGATATAATCTAATTAATTACATAATTTCCCATAATATTGCATCAAGCCCAGAACTCTAGGATTTCTTTTCTTCAAGGTATTTGCATTCTTTGACCTCCACCACTTTACAGCTGCCAGAGGTCCGGATCTAGAAATAAGCTTAGTATAGCAAACTAACTAGAGGGGTTTCGTTGTTCTCATTATTGTGTCATATCTGACGTGGCCAGCTCTCCGTCTATAACGTAGACGCCGTGGTGTCTTTAAGCGCAAATGAACATGCGCTAAAAGAGTTAGGCTATCTGGGTACACCTAAGCCCGTCTTCTAGCGTCCCACGGTCCTAATACTATGAATATGATCCATTGAAATGATACATTTTGCCTTAGATCAAATCAGGTGATTTTTAAGTTCATATAAGTTTAATACATTCTTAGTTGGAATCGAGTTGCATTTCTTTTGTTTCGTTCCACTTTAAAACAGACACGTACTTACTTGTTTGTCTATATAGGTACATTTGTAGATTCAAATTTCACTGCCAATTTTTATTGTATGTTGGGACGCTAGATATGTATTTCAGAGGCAAACAAGGAAAATGACGTCTGTATAAACAATTTCCACGAAAAAAAATTATAACTTGACAAACAAGGTAACATAAGTTTTAATAGCAAACAATTTGTATTTGTTTTAAGAGTTGTTAATAGAAAGGAAAATACGAGGCTAGAAGTGATTTATCATTCCCGTGTCTGCCACAAAAACGTGACAATTAAATTGCAAGAATTTCACTCCAAACAAAGCTTTTACGAGGCAAAGTCCCATAAGGGACGGATGCAAGCATGCCTTAATTACTGTTTGTTGAGGGTCATGGTATTAGGCAAGTGCCAAGTTTTCTTGTATTCTAAGCGCTGTCGACCGTTCGACTCGGATCACCAGTAATAATTAAATCAGGTTTATTCTAGCTCCTTCACAACCATTCGCAATCAGATATCACACTTATACTGGTCGTTTCAGACGAGCCTTCGTCTAGGGTATGTAGTATCGGAATAACCGCTCTTTGCGATGAAATAGAGCGAGCTGTTGACACTTATTGCTCTTTGTTAATGCAATGTCATGCCGTTAATGAGTACTTGTTGATTTAGATCACGTGCCGCTGGTCGTGGGGTCCGTCGGTCCTTATGGGGCCCATTTACACGATGGCTCCGAGTACGACGGCAGCTACGCGGATACAACATCAGTGGAGGTAAAAATAACTGCCCCCCATATTGCTAGGCAATCAGGTCAACTATTAATAATAGACGAACTTCACCGCAACAGAAGCTCATTAGTGCATTGCCATTTTCAGCTTGCACTGCGTCATACAATGCTTTTAGGGCGGCAGACATCAGGAAATAGCATTTAAATAACCTAAATGTTTAATGTGAAGCTCACCGACAAAGTTGTAAACTCTAAATGAGTATTTTTATTATAGTAGTTAAGTTACGATGTAAAATTTCAGGATTCCACAAAGCACATATTATTTATCGATGTACTTATAGTTACTGGCAGCAAAATCAAATTAAGAGCAGGTTTTAACGTTTAAATGCTGCTCCAGGTCCAAATAATGCGAGTATGTGGGTATGTAGTGAGTACTAAAGCCACGGTAGGAATTCCTTTGTTCTGTAAATAGTTATGATATGCATTCTCACGAAGCATTTTATTATTTTTATTAGTCCAAAACTACTTTTTGGTTTGCTTTACATATTCGGAATAATTCCGGGAACGCTTAAATTTTATTGTCAGTAAAGGTAGAGATTCTTGAGATCGTTTCTACGGAACCCCCCTAGCCATGAATGCATAGCCTAATAAAGGTTGAAAGCGTCAGCTAAATCGTAAAGAGGGCCGTAAAGTTGCTGGCAAATTAAAATTTACATCGGCAATATGAAAAAGTCCCTCTCCATTACTCTCTTTTTTTGAACCGGACCGGCATTTGACTGGGACAGACAGTTAATTAACGATAGGTACCACGATAGAACAAATGAACACCAGTAACAAACATGATGTAGCGAAAATGTTTACAACTTTAATTTATTTTTATGTTTTATTAAAGTTTCAGGCATATGTCATTTAAATATGTATACTTCCGAACAATGAACAACCATAACCGTGTTATTGAAGTGTCATAATAGTATTTTGTGCAACAGGTACATAATAAGGGTTCTTAAGATTCGAGGGTCGAAGTTACAAAATGAGGCGAAGCCGAATTTTGTAATAACAGGCCCGAGAATTTTAAGACCTAATTATGTACCGTTGCACACGAAACTTTTTCTACGACAGTAGCAAAAACGTAATTAATAAATAATTTTAAAGTTCTTAAGTATCACGAGTACATAAATCAATTTTGTTTTAAGATTTTTTTATCAACTAATAACTCTTACTTTTGTGCCGAAGTCTTCGGATATTAACTGTGAAGTTTTCTTGTCACTTATTTTATGAAAATTAACATAAACTTCTTGATATTAACATAATATACGAGTTTAAATACAAAAATCAAGTCGTACATTGTGTTGAAACTTTTTGACTAAATGTCATAGACAGACCACGAGTTGGTTTTCAATTGCAAAAAAATATGGCTTCGTTCAAGTAACTCTCAATGCAAAAGTTTACATTAAAGTACTATTATGCTTTTCATAAATATGAAAACTAAATTATTTAAGACATTAATACTTTAAAAAAGACATGATAATGTTTTTATCATAGTTTGTGCAAAAATAATTTCGAGTATATATCAATTTGAAAATATAATTTTTATTGTAAACAAGAACGAACCCTTTTTAGACATGGCACCTGGAAGTCAGTGTATTAAAAAAACAAAAACAGTTGCACAATATGTTTTGTGTGACTGCTAACAGTTATAGAAAGTACCTATAGACAAATAGACTTTAGCGCCTTCACTTAAATGATGTAGTTTTAGATACCACTATCAGTCATTTAATTGGCATATAGAAGTGCTGGAGTAGAAAAACCAAATTAAAACAACACTTTTTTGGGAAATTTACAATAGTATAATAACAAAGATAAACCCAAACATTTTTTGTGGGTAGTGTGTGTATGTGTTTTAAGTGTTTGTATGTGTTTTAGTTCATGTACACAAATTACATAGGACCATGATGTTGTTGTTTACGCCTATTACCTGACATGACATAGCTTTAATTTATTAATTTCTCTGAACTAACAGCTACTCTTTAGGAAACGTCAAAACGATTTGTTACTATGGAGTTTATATGGGAGACTAATATTGTGACGTCATAAATGTCATAATACTGTATGATAAATACATCTCCTTTAAAAAAGTTTAAACCATTATAAAATCATCTAAAGCGCAAACACATGTTATACCTGGATTTTCCCGTGTATTTTTAAAATATTGATTTAATGAATGCAACGAAACAATCAAGTTTATCTATTGAAAGTACCCAATTATCCATATGTTTGACAGACAATGCGGGAATGGCACCGACCGCGCATCCAGGCGCTAGTGGATGGTGGCGTGGATCTGCTGGCTCTGGAGACCATCCCGTGCCAAGAGGAGGCCGAGATGCTCTGCGAGCTGCTCCGAGAGTATCCCCACATGAAGGCTTGGCTGGCCTTCAGTTGTAAGGTAGGTTTCGTTTGCAAGTTGTATATGAATGTAAATGTTAGAATGGCATCGACTACGCATCCAGTCGCTAGTGGACGCTGGCGTGGATCTGCTGGCTTTGGAGACCATCCCGTGTCAAGAAGAGGCCGACATGCTTCGCGAGCTGATCCGAGAGTACCCCCACATCAAGGCTTGACTGGCCTTCAGAAGTAAGGTAGGTTTCGTTGGCAAGTTGTATATATGAACTTCACCCTTTGAACGCCAAATAACGCGCACAGAAAGTCGTCCAAAATATAACCGGTTTGCCTTGCGCGCTCGCGCTGAGGGCACGATTTTTCCGTCCGATGTTGAAAAGGTTAACAAAGTTAGAATGGCACCTATCGCACAACCAAGGGCTAGTAGACGCTGGCGTAAACCTGCTGGCTCTGGAGACCATCCTGTGTCCAGAGGAGGCCGAGATGCTCTGCGAGCTACTCCGAGAGTACCCCGGCATGAAGGCTTGGAAGTCTCGTTTGCAAGTTACATGGCAGTTGCTAGTTAGGTTCTAGGTCATTCTTTAAAACCAGGTTTAACGGCATTTAATCACACCAAATACACATTCTTGTGAAAGTATTACCTAAGTCCTTTCATAAAGGGCCATCTACAAGACAGACTAATAAAACGTGGTACACTGTTGTAACACGTTTTACAAACTGGGCGGTTTTTGTCACAGGCTAATAGATTTTTCCAAGTTACAATTAATATTGTAACTTGGAAAAATCCATTCATTCATTCATTCTAATGAATGGCATCCTTATGGACTTACCGTCCATATCGTCTGTAGGGAAAAAAACTGCAGCTACTACGCGCGTAGCGCTACGCTGTAGCGAATAACATGGTTTTCCCGCTATGTAGTGAAAATGCTTTATGACGTAATTAGAGCAGAATGAATAAGTTATAATATGTGAATAATTTGTGATTTAGCAGGAACAGCCAAAGTGCTCTTACTACACGGGTAGAGCCGCGGGGTAGAGTTAGTTATTCGAAATAATTATTTTAAGTTTCATATTTACAGTCTGTAGGAAATGTAATTAAGCTCCTGGCCCTGTAGCCAAGATGACAATCGTTTGCAGAAAACGAAACGAAACTCTACACGCTCTCGCTCACTATTTATTACAGCGATAGAGAGACAGATAGCATTTCGATTCATTTTCTACAAACGATTGTCGTCTGAACAGTGACTTGTTCCGTATAGCTTCCTTACTGATCCTACTTTAGTATGTTTACCTTTAAATTCAGATCACGGTTTATCCGTTTGTCATTTCAACGATTCGTCAAATTCTTTTTAAGTGCGCCTTTCACGATTATTTCGGGTAAGCACGAATGGAACGTCGGTTCATTTTTTCTTTGAATAAATTGCTTATTCGGGTTAATTTTATATTTCGGGTATACCTAACAATTGCATTCCTATACGTTGTGAAATATTAGCCGCTTACCATCAGGCGGGCCGTATGCTTGTTTGCCACCGTCCTGGTATAAAAAAAATACCTACAGATATTTTGTAAAGTAAAAAGTACGAGTACAAGAAACCAAAGTTTCCATGCGCTAAACGATCACAAAAAAAAACTTTTTGAGTACAGTTACTCAAAAAGTTTTTTTTTGGGACCTATTAAAAATAACTTTTGTAGGCGATGTGGTAAACTTAAGTGCAAAGAAGAGCGGTGTAAAATATGTTACCTACTATAAAGAGATATTTTAATGAAAAAGAGTTAGTGGGTAGTAAACGTGTAAGGCGGGTTTGCTCATCACTGCATATTTTGTATGCTGATCAACTACTTAAATTATAAGTTAGGTCAAAATAGGTACATTCAACAAAGTACCTAAGCGAACGCCTAGTAATTAATAGTTGCTTATGCTTATACAAATCAATTTTGAGTGATAACATCTGCTATTAATATAATAATATATAGAGACAGGCGTCTTTTGGGAAATGGCTTCCTGAAACGTTTACTTGGCCACAACTTAGTGTCAAAATTTGGCAATTGGCTCGAGAAAGTTGTCAACCTGCTTTATTTGAAATGCCATGCTATCGCAGCTTTGGCCTAGTTTAAATCTTGCTAGCTTCGGTTGTTGTTTTGCATTTGTTTTGTAACTGATTTCAAGACACGCTATTTAAACAGTAAGCGATTGGAAATTCTGCGAAACCATGTCATTTAAATTGTGAATATATATAATTAAAAAGTGAAGGGTTCCGTCATTGCCCGTCAAATAAAGTAGGTAGGATTTATTAAATACCTCCTTATTTATATGATTATATTAACATAACAAGCATAAATATTTTTTCAGGACTTACGTCCTTCAACTAAAAAAGTATAACTTCTTTCTATAAGTAGTTAAAAAAACCATAGTTGTCATACCCAAGTCAATACCTAAAGCATTTCACTTTAAAAAAAATATTTATTTTGCCATAAGGAGGTACCTTTATGTTCAAAAATGTTACGCGCGCGCTGTCATCACTATTTATTGGTATCAGAGATTGGTAGCAAATAAAAAAGTTTACTTAAAAGTAACTTTTTACAAAAGCCACCCTGATAGCGTACGCCATAACCATTATGGAGACGACAACTCACGACGCCGTTAAAGGTTTTGGCGTTCAAAGGGTTAAAGTACCCATTACCTCTTAATGGCTCATTTTGTCATGTATGTAATAACAATGGGAGAACCCGTAGTATACAATTTTTTTTTTATTTACAGGACAATCAGAGCATAGCTCACGGCGAAAGTTTCCAAAAGGTGGCAAAAAAGTGTTGGGAAACGAACCCCGAGCAGCTGGTGGCCGTGGGAGTGAACTGCTGCGCGCCCTCCTTCGTGCAGAACCTCATGAAAGGGTTCAACGATGACCGGCCACATGCGCCGATTCCACTTATCGTTTACCCCAATTCAGGCGAAAAATACAACCCCGAAATCGGGTAAGATCTCGCAGTTTGATAAAACTAACTATTACTCAAGATCGCAGCCATCGGCCGTTTGATCTTATACGAGCAAAGTGTACGGATAGGGCCTATTGTTAAGATACCATTGACCTTTATCTACGTTAATAAGTTTTGTCTTAAGTTTTTTTCCGTATTCTACCAGTTTTTTCCTGTTGACGCTACGATGCAGGCAAGCGTGGGCAGAGTTAAGTTAGCTAGGTTCCTTTGCAACCTGTATCAGGCGCGTTGTCGACTTAATTTGTAACTTATATTATGGTATTTTTTTATCTCTTCGCAAAGTCGACCGACCGTTCTACAGACGAATACAGGCCCTTCACCGTCAACAATCACCATAGTTTATTTACGAGACCTCTGGCAACACTCAAATATGCGACACTTAACAACTTACTTATCTGATATTTCACTTTTATACTAATCATAGGTACTCCCAAATCATTAAAAATATATTTTAAGTATAATGAAGCTCCATTATAAAAGCAACTTAAGTCCTAGGTATTCCTTATCGACTAAGCGAACGTCTTAATAGTGATAGATCACGTTTCAAGCTGACTGAGAACCTATTCCATTCAAGTGCTGAACACTTGCGTATTAAATTGGTGACTACGTGCGAAGCGAGGGTCTAACCTAACGCTTTTGGCAGGTTAAAGTATAATGTTATGCGCGGTAGGTTCCTTAGATTGACCCTATTGATATATTCTATTAAAAGGCTCGCTGCAGTGACTTTACTGCTAAATCATTTTATCGAAAGCGCAACAACTTAATAACTTAAATAACTATAGGTGGGGCCTGTAACTGGAGCCAAAAATAACACTATCTGAGGTATGTCAAAAATTCGCGCTAGAAATAGTAAATAAAGTACAAAATAGCGTGGGCGTCATAGGGTTAGTACATAATGTCATTGAAGGTTATATCATGCTAGTCAATTTTTTAAATTATATTTACCTACACGGGGCGCTTTTTACGTTTTTAACTAAACCACTGTTTTGGGATAGCACAATTGAGGTATTTCGGCGTAGGTAGGTCAGTAAGTCATACTAAAGATATTTAACCAAGTAATCATTAAAACGTTAAGTATTAATTAATTATCAACCGTTTTTTGAACCCATTTACAGGCCGCCCTTGTATAAGATACGCAAAGTTTAAACGAACTCAATAAACTTACATAAAATAAACCTGCGAAACACGGTATCGTTACTTAACGTAATTATTCCGTCCTCTTTGTCCGCAGCTGGATCGATCGTGACAAATGCGAAGCTGTGGAAGTGTTCATCCAAGACTGGCTGGACCTGGGTGTGCGGTACGTCGGCGGCTGCTGCCGCACGTACGCGGCCGACGTTACCCGCATCCGCAACCAAGTCGGCAAGTGGCGCGAGCGGCGTCGCTTCCAGAACTTCCACGCCAACCCGGAAACCGCCGCCAAACACGTTTCCGCTTAAAACGCCGTTATTATGGTTCTTTATGACCCTAGTCGAACAAGACAAATGACCGAATTTATTAAGGTTCCGAGCCTTTGAGTTACCTAATTAGCTTTACGGTCTATTTAAATGGCCGTAAGATTTTTAAGTATATGTTAAGAAGTTTAGAAATATCTATCGATACTAAGAATCTTGAAGCTAATCAAATTATTTTGTTCAATATTTTTTGATTTGCAATTTTTAAGTAGTTACACTACTATATATAATCTGAAAATAGATGTCATATACTCCAGAAAAAGTGACCAAACTCTCCGGTGTCCGAGGCCAGATCTGGCCTCGGACACCGGAGGGTTTGGTCACTTTTTCTGGAGTATATGACATCTATTTTCAGATCTATCGATACTGTTGATTATTGTGGGTTTATATGTTTTGTATATTCCTACGCAGATGTAAACATAATATTTTGTTATAGGTATATATGTATAGAAGTAATTGCGGCTCGTTTATCAAAGATTTTTGTTATTCGCAAATTCGCGTCTGTTGCATTTTTTATTGTCCTAATAAATAGTTTTCTAAATGAAAATACAAACCAGTACAATTTTTATTTCATATTGTTTTTTGAGATTTTTTAAATATTTACATCGCGTAAACATTTTATTAAGTGTAACCTTAACTTATAATTAATATGTTGACTGATAAGTATAAGCTCATCTTATAATGGTTACCATACAATCGTCTACATTAGGAATGTCTAGTCCGGTCTATTAGTGAACTAACAATGTGATTACTGTTGATCAGATACGATACGTCTCACCCCGGGTCCACAATTTTAAGAAGACCAGGGCGAGGTAACTACTCCTCTCGCGGCACTCAAGGGCAAACATTTATATGTAGAGGCCGTAGAGGGTGGTCAGCGAATAAAATATTACAATAACCTTTTTTTTACGCATTGAAGTTTTTGGTACAAAATGCTACAAAACTAAACACGTCCATTTTTTTGTGGGTAGTACCTACGGGGTGGACTTAGCACTTGCTACGAATGTCCGAGACCCTCCAACGAGGTGCACTCGCGATGACTCGGAATAGTCGCAATCACAGAACATGTATTGTCATTTAGAACCCGATGAAGATTATTATCAAAAAATGTATTTATGAAATAAATCGTTTATATATTACTAGTATATTACCTATACAAGTACTGTAATGATCTCCACTCTGTGGAATTACGTTGATATTAGAACTTTTTTACGGTAGTACTTAATAATACGAGTACCAGCCAAACGAAGCAGCATAATATAATATGTATAATAAATCATATAACATAACCGTCTATGTCCGAAATGTTACCAAATGAAATAAATGAACGTATTTTGAAGAATACGAAAATCAAACCTGTTTGTAATATTTATTAATTAAGTTTAAGGAGTACCAACAGCTAAAATTTACATTATACAGATTTAGGTAACAATACGTTTATCCTCCTCCTTGTCTCGTATTCCTCAGTACTGAGGGTCGTGACCTCCCTTCTGCATCACTTTTTCACGTGCGATCTTTTCTCCACCTGTTTCTGTCACTGGCGGTGTGGATGGCGTGGTGCAAGGTCGAGTCGAGAGTGGTGCGGATCTGGTCAGACCAACGTATAGGACTGCGTCCACGAGGTCTTTTCCCATCTACTTTGCCGGTCACGATGAGCTTCTCCAGGTTGCCACAATCTTTTCTTGCAACGTGACCGAAGTATTCTAGAAGACACTCGGATGATAGCCGCGAGGAGACTTTAAGTTCTCGCAATATGGAGACGTTAGTCCGAAATGCTGTCCAGGGGATACGGAGCATCTTTCTCCAGCACCACATCTCAAAGGCGTCAATGTGTTTGCGGTCTGCAGCTTTCAGTGTCCAAGTCTCAGCGCCATACGAAAAGATCGAAAATACTAGTCCGTACTAGCTTGGTCTTGGTTTTAACAGAAATGTTGCGATCTCTCCACAGAGAACCTCCTATAGAGTAATAATGTTGCTCATTTTGTTCGCGCCGCGAGTCACCAAATCTTGCGGAAGACGTGAGGGGCGGGTGGGTGATAGCGGCGCTGCGATTGGTCGATTCAAGGACCGCGCGCTATCACCACGCTATCACGTGGTTGCGTAGTGATGGGACATGTGTACTACAAGTAAACGGTACTGTACCGTACCGTACCGTAATTTGTTGTTGTTGATTGAGGTATTTACTGTGTACTAAATTGATAACCAATAACAATAATGCAATGTATATGCCTACTTTAAAAACGTAGTACCAATAAATTTTACCTAGTCGCCTTATAGACTAATCTAAAACTACCTTATCTGTGCATTGAAAGTACTTTTAGAAGCGACTCCCATGTGACACCCAATTCAAGGTGTCTTCTAGAAGCAACGCTCATGTGATACCCATTAATAGTTGCTTAAAGCCACTCCTGTGACACCTATTGAAAGCGCCTTATAGAAGAAACGTTCGTGTGACACCCATTAAAAGCGTCTTATAGAAGCAACGCTCATGTAACACCCATGGAAAGCGTCTTATAGAAGCAACGCTCATGTGACACTCATTAAAACCGTTTTATAGAAGCAACGCCCATGTGACACCCATTGAAAGCGTCTTATAGAAGCAACACTCATATAACACCCATTGAAAGCATCTTATAGAAGCAACGCACATGTGACACCTATTGAACTTGTCTCATAGCAGTAACGCTCATGTGACACCAATTAAAAGTTCCTTAAAACAACTCTCATAAGACACCATTTAAAAATGTCTCATAGAAGCAACGCTCATGTGACACCAATTAAAAGTTACTTAAAACAACTCTCATGTGACACCCATTGAAAGTATCTTATAGAAGCAACGCTCATGTGGCACCCTTAATACCCATATTTATTATAACTACATATATGAAAAGAAAAACTACCGGCAGAATAAATCTTTAAATTCTACCAACTACTCAAACTAAAAGAAAAAAGAAAATAAAACAAAGATCTTCTGTTTTCTATTGTACTTCGTATATTTGTTAAGTCGAAAGTACGTGGTGCCGGTATATAAGTCCGGTACACATCATCCGCACATCACTATCCTTAACGTGCTTCCGTAAGAAAGGAATAGCACATTGCATTATTAACATGATAAAAAGAGACGGGCATACTAACTAGGTACTTCTCAATTGACTAATTCAAAATGAACTCCGCTGGCTAGAAACATATTAAAGTAAAAAAAATATTTTGAAGTAAAAGTGGAATGTAACTTCAACTCTTTTGATTCTTAACGTTTAAAAACATTTGCCACACCACCTTACACTACAATATGCCAGAATTTTGAATAGTTTTCATACGTATTTTTAAAAAAAACTTGCATACACGCACACTGAGGTCTAAAACATGTTCGCAACTGAACGGCACGGCGGACGCCCGCGCAATTTATTAGTCGTTTTACTCCAACGAGTGGTGACGCCATGTCGGCTTGTAAGGCTTATCTAGTGGTTACCTTATCTGTGGATCTCTCCATATTTTTCCTAGCTGAGACATTGCGCTTTTAGCCATGCCAATTCTCCTGCGCACTTCCTTCTCGCATGAACCATCGTTATTGATGATGGAACCCAGGTAGATAAAGCTGTCCACTGTTTCAAGGCCCAACGTACCAGTGAGTTCCAATTTCCCAGATCTATCTACCACCATGACCTTGGTTTTAGACCTGTTTATGGAAAGTCCCATCCCCTCGCTAATCCGCTCCATTCGGTCTAGAAGTGCAACCATTTCCGACTCATTTGCTGCAAGAAGAGTTGTGTCGTCGGCGTAGCGTAGGTTGGTGATTTTGACGCCACCAACTGTGATGCCTCCCTCCCAATTCTCGCAGGCACCGTCTCATAATGTGCTCTCCATAAGCGTTGAACAGAATGGGCGATAAAATGCATCCCTGGCGTACTCCTTGGTGAAATTTAAAGGGTTTTGGGGTTGTTTTATCGACTCTTACGACTCCCTGGCTTGAGCCATACAGGGTGCGAAGTAGGACGATGAGATGATTTGGAAGTCCAAGTTCTTGAAGGACTTTCCATAAGCAACCCCAGTTGACACGGTCGAAAGCTTTGCTGTAATCGACGAAACACATCATCACTGGCGTATCAAACTCGTATGCTTTCTCAACGAGCTGCCTGACATTGAGAATCTGGTCTCGAGTGCCCTTGCCCTTCACGAAACCCGCTTGCTCCTGCGGAATTTGCCAATCCAGGTAGTAGCGGATGCGATTGTTAAGAATATGGAGCAATATTTTGCTGGCATGCGAGATGAGGGACAAGGTTCGATAATTGCCGCAAGTCTTGGTTGACCCTTTCTTGTGCAGCGGAAGAATTACGGATTCCGACCAGTCCTGCGGCCAATCACCGTTTTGCCAGACGTGTGAGCAGATCTTGAAAAGTGTCTCTACACCCAAGTCCCCCATAGCTTTAAGCACCTCTGCTGTTATTTGGTCGCCTCCTGGCGCCTTCTTCTTCTTGAGAGACTGTAGAGCAGTCAATATTTCGGAGCGAAGAATCGTTTATAGGTAACAAAAAATAAGTCCCGCCGAGTTTCTTGCCGGTAATAATACTTCTCGGGTGAGTCGGGTGCAGGGTTAGAACCGGTAGTTTTTTTTTTCTCTGGCGTTCATAAGTGCATTGTAATGTGCCTAAATTGAAGAATAAATCTTTTATCTTTTTTTATCTTTATAGCAAATTATATGAACTCACAGATAGAAAGGGAATAAATAATGTAACAACCTTTGCGCGCACTTTCACATTATGCTATCATGCACGAGTTAAACCTTGAAAAATATTAGTTACAAAGTAATAATTTAATACAACTCAAAGCTTATCTAGGCTATAGAGTTGCTAACATTACTAACAATAAAATGTAACGATTACATATAAGCTGAAATATATTTTACATATAGTTAAGCACCTGTAAATATTCGAAACTTATGACTTGAAGAACAAAAACAGTCTGGTCTGAGAACTAGAGATCAAAGACACATCATTGTCGGTTGTAAATCGAGTTTTTTTCTAAATTACTTTTTATAGCAGTAATTGCCTTATTGACAACCGACAATGATGTACATTTGAATTGAAAACGTCAAATTATTTCTTTCCTTTAAGTGACTCAATGTTATATCTACTAATCTATTATTTCACACGGGAAATGTGAAGAAAATCTAAGTTAAGTTCGTAGCGCTACGCCGTAGCCTTAGCGCATAATTGAAAGTGGCAGGTACCTACTTAATATAGACTATAGTTTTTTTTGGATAAGTAGTTTTGTTTTAAATAGTGTTAACGTGGAATACTTTTTGATGAAGAATGCTTTAACAGTACGGCAATATTTACGAACATCGTTGTGATTGTAAGCCCCATTTTCGACGTCCTTTACCGTCACGCAACAAAGAAATCTCTGAAAATGAGTAGATTTTATTAATTAATTTTCGATCGATTTTAACGCTCACGATAAGTCAAAACGAAAATGAACGTCACCGATTACAGCTATTAATTAGCAAGGAACCGTTTAACGGAAGCTCATTGGACATCAGCGCGGTTTTCTCTGGATTTAATCAAAATTAAATTAGGCCTTTTTAAAGCCGTACGCGTTAAGACCCGGCTAAAAACCATTTTGACTGTCTTATTAAATTTATCCAACACCCGCCCTAATAAAAACGAAAACGGTGTGCCGGTGTTACGCAAATAAGAAATTAGCGCGGATTTCAGAAACTAATATAGGTAGGTACAAAATAGTATACAGTAATAGTAGTACGGTCAGCATCAAAAGTAACTACGCAATCGAAGACGTCAAAAACTCTTATTCCCTTTTAAAAAGGACTTTTGACGTCTTCGTTTGCGTAGCTACTTCTGATGCTGACCGTACATGTCATGTCGCTTATTATAAATGTTGGATTAATTCCATGCTTGCGACGTCCATCGATTAATCTGATAGTATCCCGTACCCTAGTAGCCAATGTTAAGGGATAAGTAAGTATGTATAGTTTAAGTAAACTTGGACAGGCGCATTCAACACCTTCGCAGCTAGTTTCCAAACTAATCAGCCGTAGTGTTAGCTGTTGTGCATAACGCGCTGTGGCACTAATCGATATACGAGTATCAACCTACTGTAATCGCAAATATGCAAGTTACGCAAGCTTAGGTCCTATAAGATTTCTTTTTAATTCGTCATTAAAACTAAATAAGTACAGTCGCGTCTGAAAATATAGTTATATGTGACAAAAATATGTAGCCACGACTCTATTACCAAAACGTAGTGTTGTATACATGATTTTGTCACATTAAATGTATCCATATTTTTAGACGTGACCGTACAATAAGTACATACGACAAATATGAAGCAATCACAATGCACGGTGAAGAATGGGACTTTTGGTAATTACCTACTCCAATGTCGCGAGGTACAAGTGCAACAAGTACCTATGTATGATTATCGCACAATCGTGTCTTCTTGTGCATTGCGGTAGATTTTGTGGCTAAAGTCGCAGCGTGCATAAGCCATACGGCTATTGTATCGTTCGTCTGACAACCCATTTGGATCCGGCCTCTGTGGGTATAGGGCCCATCTATCCATAAACTGGTTTCTACTCGGGTAGGAGCTCATCCCTAGTACCTACGATCTAATCCTCTACCAGCGTTACGTTATATTGCAGGGTATTACTTAAATAGGTGCGCTTACAGCGCAGCATCAATTAACTTTATAAATTTTATGATATACCTAGTTAAATACCCTGCAATTCTGCAGGCATTCTAAATGCATTCTAATGAATAATTAGACCACAAAAAATTGATTATCTAATGGGTAGCTGGGATTTAATTTTCTTTTTTTTTATACCACGACGGTGGCAAACAAGCATACGGCCCGCCTGATGGTAAGCAGCTACCGTATAAGCCTATGGACGCCTGCAACTCCAGAGGTGTCAAATGCGCGTTGCCGACCCTTTACAAAAATGAGGATTCACTGTGTTGACAACACTCTGTGTGCTCTTTGAGCTCTTTGGCTGTTTTCTATTTTTTGATTACTCCAATAATAAACCTACAGGTATATAAAAAGACGATAGGATTTACCATGCCCTTTATGTCAACTTTTAACATTAAAGCGCGCAGTTCCCCTTTATATTTCCCCTTCAGGTTTATAATAGCGTGCAGTGACCCGTAGTGGATGAGCGTTAAAAATCCGCAGGCGTTAGTTATAGTTGACCAGTCAACTCTGTTGTCCCTTGCTTTGCACTCACGTGGGGAATGGCGATGGCGACTCGCCTCGATAGGCACCCACTGAACCGAGGCGGCCGTCACAACCCGCCATAACAGTTCAGAATAGTTTCAGTTATATATTGCACGACCCGAGCGTTAGAAATTAACATAAAGAGCCTTTCATTAAGAGCGAAGTTGTTTATTGGGATGCTTATCGCGCAGCTGGGTGGCGAAACCGAAAACTTTATTTAGTTACGGGAAATGGGTCAATGTCACAAAAAGTCGAGGTTAAGATCGAATCGCAAAGCTAAAAGGTAACGGGTGCGCGGGTTGCGTTAACTTGATCGCTGAGCAACCCCTAATAAAATTATTGAAATTTAAATTAGGTATCCGTCCTAAATATATGGTCTAACCTGAAATATTACAAAAATTCAAACAGGTGACTCCTTACACTATCTCCAGTTAGCCTAGCCTTAAGTGGTCTTAATGTTTCAAAATTCTATTAAGACTCGGGCAAGCGAATGATTCAAAAAGAAAACCAAGAGCATAACTCCATGTGAATATTCATTACTTGGGAAAAATGACAAATATGCTAACGGCTAAAATTTAACACATGGGTTCTCTTTTTTTCCTTTTAAATTACTGGACCCTAAAAGCCTGATGAACGCGGCCCTAATTTAGAAAGCTCGATCAATGACGGGTTGCGAAATTGAAGGGTCCGGTGTGAACACGTGCAAATGACATCCAAACAAATGAAGAATTTCTTGCCCAATAGCCACAAAGCCAGACAGCAACGAAAATTAGACAAAAGTTTATCGGTTTCTAGCACGTTGCTTCTGATGAAATTGATCTTCGTAAACGCGATGCGAATTTACGAAGTTTTCTATCTGGCAAAGCTTTGTATTCGGTGTCATCATCCAATATTGTGAACATGTTTTATTTATGATAGGTATCATTGAAAAAAAAAACCACCGTTGTATGTTTCAGGGGTAGATAGTGTAGAAACCTACGTCTCATCAACGTCGTATATCATACACACCCAATAAATCACATACTTATACCTACAGTTAAGTGGTGTATGTTAGATGAATAATTATTTATTACGCTTATGGCTTACCTTTTTTTTTATACTACGACGGTGGCAAACAAGCATACGGCCTGCCTGATGGTAAGCAGCTACCGTAACCTATGGACGCCTGTAACTCCACAGGAGTCACATGCGCGTTGCCGACCCTTTACAAAAAGGAGGATTCACTGTGTTGACGGCTAAAAGAACAAGAGGGTCCCTCATCGTCAACACACTGGGTCCTCTTTGAGCTCTTTGGCAACCTTACTCACCAGCAGGAACACAACACTATGAGTAGGGTCTAGTGCTATTTGGCTGTGTGTGTTTTCTGTAAGGTGGAGGTACTTCCCCAGTCGGGCTCTGCTCCAGATTTGAGCGAGATGACATTCACTGAACGTGCCCTACCACACTAAGCGAGATGCCATTCGCAGACCTACCTACAAGAAAATAAGAATTAAATAAAAATGCATAAGTATCAAATACAAGATAATATTTATTGTTAAAATAATACTCATTTATTACACAATAAGCAGTCATTGGATTAATTAATTAACATTTACTTTCCTTAACATCTTTTAAAATATTGTTAGTTTGTAAGGCAGCAAGGGCAAGATTTCTTTCTTGTTTCTCATCATTCAGTTGCAACTGCAAGTTCTTAACGTCCAATTTGAGCGTTTTTATTTCGTTTTGTAATCGCATGACAACGGCCCACAAGCTCGGCGACCCGTGCGCCGCAGTCGGGTGTGCAGGCAGGGAAGGCGACCGCACTAGAGACTCAATCGTCAATGGGCTCTCGTCGTCGCATTCTGAAAACAAAATTGAAACGTAACGGAATACCGGCATTCATTATTTTGCTCATAGCCTAAGTAAACATTGAATACCCACCTTGTAGCAGCAAGTAAGTGTTTCGTAGGCAGAAAGGAAAAATTAAGTGACCTAAACCATCTGTGATTTATGATTTATATTTGTAAGTCAATGGAGATATTATAAAGATTGTATCGAAAAGCAACTGCAACAAAAAAATATATTTTTAAAACAAATAAAACAAGAATGACAGCTATTCTTGTTTTATAAATATAAATCTTTTATTATGTTATAGATGATAATGATAAGGAGTGGTCCGGGAAAAAAGTAGCCGGGCCTTTTCTGATTTATCTTTTTATTTTGTGCCGATTTAGAAGCAGTGTTTATATTTAAATAATCTGTAGACACAATCATACAAAACATAAATACAATCATATTTAAATGAAACAGCGTTTGGAAGTTTACTCCTTTTGTATTCCATCATACAAATAGTTTTTTGAACAGCGTCTTCTGACAGAATTTTTGAGGTGTTTCTCAAAAACATATTTTTCTTATAGTTTGATTTGATGAGCTATTTTATACCTTAATAAATTGTCTTTCTTCAATAGTAAACTTTTTATCTGGCTTCATTTTAAGGTAGTTACAGTAATTTTTAATTAAATGTATTTGCCTTTTTTTATAGAAAATTGTCTCCCATAGAAAAATCTTTGTCAGAGGTTAGATTAGAGAGGCTTCCTGACTATCCTAGCTAAAATACAGTTAATTAATGTAGCTTCTTGGTAAGATGAAATTCTGAAAAGCATAAAACGGGTTGTGAAAATGGAAATACAAATATGGCATTGTAGCGGATGTCGATTGAAGATTGTCAAATTATGTTGTTCAAAAAGTTACAAAGTATGTTGCATTAAAAACGCGAAAACTTATACAGCTTGTAAATTTTATACGGGCGTATACTTTATCAACCTATAGTATCCAGCAATAGGACTCATATAGTATAATCATTTTGTTAAATAGTGTTATTAATTATGTGTAATGATTAAAGTCCTACCGGGCACCAATGTACGCTATCCAACTGATTTAAAACTGACATAACTGACATGACGCACCGGTAAGTAAATTGTCATGGATGCAATTCATTGCGGGCTGAATTATTATGTATGAAAAAAAAAATTCTTATTTTCTTAAATAAATTAATGTAAATAGGTTCCCTAGGTCCAATACTAATCGCCATTACAATATACGCCCTGTATAAAATTTACACACTGTATATGCTCATATATTTTATTATGAATGTATTTTTATTTATTAGTATTGTATCTACGGATTAATAAAATGAATATACTGCTTCAAAATTAGCACTAAATTAAAAAATACACAAGATTGTACACGACTACTTTATTTCAGGACCACTCCTTATTAAATCAATTACTAAAATTACTATTTCGGATCACTTTTGATTTCATAAACTGAGAGGCCAAACACTGGAGCAACGAAAAATACTCTTGGGCAAATACATGTCCATGAAAAAGATCGTTAGAATCGTGAAGATTGTTTCTGCGAATTAAAATGGCATTAAAACGTTTGCGGAAGATTTCTCTTTTAATATAAAGTCGAAATATGGTCGAAAAACTGGCTCAAATAACCGCAATATCCACTCAAAAATACATCGAGACATCAAAAACTCGCTCAGTGCTTCAATATGATATGTGGCAAAAAAGTCGAGTACTTCTATAGGAATGGTTCAAAGGGCCAGGAATCGCAACGACTGGGTAGCACTCGACAGCAACGGAAGCCAAACTAACTCCAAAATAGGCTGCAAATGTTAAACACCGTCTTCGAAATTTATATGACACAGTTTTACCCAAAAATTAGCAGTGTATAATTCTAAACGACGAAACCCACTTCAAACTGGATTATTTTGTTCTACCCGGCCCGCAGTACTCTACTGTTCGCAAATGAAAACACCTGAACCAGAATAAAACGTCTAAGACAATGGTGTTGTAGGCAATATGCAAATGCGGTATGAAATCTACGGCGTTTATCACTACTTCCACGATGATCTTTACATAATGAAGCGTGTACAACAATCAATTCTGCGACTGATTAGACGCGACAAGGGCTCTACTTTATTTTGGCCCGATTTGGCTAGTTGCCACTGTACCTCCTGCATCAGAGTGGATGGAAACCCACGACGTGCGTTATGCTGCTAAAAATAAGAATCCGCCAAATTACCCTTAGGTACGTCCATCAAGGATGTGATGGGCAATCATGAAGAGAATACTTCGGCAAAGCTTCACAGCAGCGGATTCTATTGAAAAATAAGTAAATGTTGTCCGAATCTGACGAGAAACGTCCGAATCCAACGACGAAAAGTCCCCCGAAGACAAAGGCAAAGGTGTCTAAGTCAACACTAAAACGTTTTAAAAGGTCTCCTGACCACATGCCAAGAACATATTTTATGCAAAATAATAAACTTTCAAAAAGTCATTACACGTTTCACTTGTCCTTATACTTTTCGATACAATCTTTAGAATGTGCTCAAGCGTGAAACTAGTGTGTGGTGTCAAATAGATTGCTCCAATTTATTATGGTGTACAGTCACCGGCAATAGTATCTTCCAACACGAAGGCCGCAAAAATATGTGACACGCTCTTATAGCCCTACAAATAAGAGCGTGTCACATATTTTTACGGCGTTCGTGTAGGAAGATACTATTACCGGTGACTGTACATAAACTTGGTATAAACTTGCTTTGCTTAATGTAACTTGATATTTTGCATTGGCATAACATAAGCGAACAAAGTTTATCCAATTTAACATTGGTTATACGTGGTAATATCATGTAACTATAACTTCTAGTGTAGGTATCAGCCTGCCTGCCCCAGAAATTTACTTAGTTATACATATATTTAGGTACTGCAGGATTCCACAAGCTAAAAATCAGTTGAAGAAAAGTTGGTAAGGTATTAAATTACATAAAGAGTCCCGGGAAAAACACTAGTTAATTAATAATTGTGATTTTCACCTAATCATTTTAAATATTTGGGGTAGCAGGGTAGCACTTGAAATTACTAATAATCTGAAATCAAAATTAAATTGAACACAAAAAACCTCTATCATTTTTCTCTGGACCCTTTAAATATGTGTTCCGACAGAAAGTTTATATCTATTTACTAAAAGTTTATTTGATATAATTTTCTCAAAAAATAAATTATAAACTAGTAACTATAATAATATGCGTAATCGTCGTAAGATAAACATTTATTTCAATGCAACACTGTATACATATTAACGATATTTAATAAAATCTTAATAATAGAAACAGCAGTTTTTTAAACTGCCTAACATCGGCTGACAAGAAAATATTATAGAAGTAATACACATAAATAAAACACAGTTTATACACAGGATGTAAAATACATACAATATTTTAGTATTGGCGGATTATTATCATACCATTTTATGGTTGCAGTTTATTGGTGTTTTAAATAAAATGCTATGAATACTCAATAAGATGTTATAGACAGTTTTTTTTGCACCTAATTATATACTTAGTCGGTTCATAAGTTCTGTCACTAGGGTTTGGACTGGTAAAATACGAACTGTTAGAGGTTGCTTACTATTTCAATATATGATTAAAAAGCCTATTTAATACTGATTAATTTACGATATTATTTAAGGCAAATAGTTGTGGCAGTTTTACACAATTCCCTGTAACATTCGAAAAAGCGGGATAAAAAACCACGTCAAAAACACGCGCCCTGTTCGAGTTGATTTTGACCATCATTATTTTTATTCAATTTTAAGAGGCTTCAGTCTTGCATACTGCATTAGCTTGATCTTTAACCTTCATTTTAATATATAATTAACATGGGTCTGACTGACAAGAAGGCTAGTATACGCAATTTTGGAAGACTACCTTGATGTATGGCATCAAAATCATCGTGTTTTGCTCATAACTGAAAAATACGTTGAGGTTCAGGAGAAGAATAGTTGAAGCACAGACTTGTAAGTCAACTAAATATTGGTTTTTAAATATGCCTTAATCATCTACTTTCATAAAAATAACAATTTGTAACTCTGGACAACTATAAAAATGATCTAAACCAATTTTTGTGAAGTACAATTTTCATAAATCATCGGCGTGTTTTGGACTGACAACAATCTTCAAGTTTACAAGGATCTATAAAATACGCGATCTTGATTATAAGTTAATCATATTATATTTTAATCTGTATGAAATATGCTTTCTAATCAGGTCTAATTTTTTTAAATAAAAGCTTTGTATTATATTTTATCACTTAAAACCCTTGTGACAGAACTTATGGACCGACTAGGTATTTACACCAAATTTATAAGGCAACACAGTAGTGTTTAGGGCATAATAAGACTAGTAAGTCAAATTCATTGTATGCATTTTATTTAAAACGAATTAATTATGAGTACACAAAATATACAACAATAAAACAAGATATCTACGAGTACCCGTCATACTTACGATTTTGAATTTAAATGTAATGGAGGTGGACTTATAGTGTTACACGACTATTAGAAATATAAACTCATGCAGAGATGGAAGTACATAAATTATTTACTATTTCTAACTCTGATTAAACGAAAACACAACGCCCTTATTCGACCTATTTGATTTGAAATTACATGAAGCGTCTAGAAGCAATAATATCAAGACATATATTTAATAAACCTACATTTTGTTAAGTAATATATTCTAAAATAGAATTCATCAGATCATTGAGTAGGAAGAATGAGATGCTGAAACTTTAACGAATTCCAAGAATTACGAAAATCTATAATGAATAGTGTAGTTATTCTTATATCACGAGTATCATCTTTGCGTTTATGTTATGATGCAAGGGTTTGAGACGTGATGAAGGACAAAATAAAATGTTTGTCGATTCCTAAAATTTGGTAAAAAGTAAATAAAAGTTTTTACATATCAATTAATTAATTCAATCCATTTTATTAATAAAATTTATCATTTATACATAAATAAATAAATATCATATACAATATGCTAAAATGAGGAACCTAAAATATTTTAACCACGACTTTAAAAGGAATAGGCGCAATAGTAGCGACATCGTCATCAAAAAGGCGTTTCATTTATTTCTTTTAATTTTAATGCACACTAAAAAGTACAGCAGGCGAAACATTTAAATAGGCGTTTTGAAACTAAGTCTCAATAAAAAAAGTTTTTATTATTTTATTATTGGCATTAACTATATCTAGGCGAATCCTAGAAAATGATAAGTATAGAACAATACAATTTTAAAACCTATTTGGGTTCCTGTGAGCACATTGTATCTAAAATGAATTAAGTATTAAGGATGTCATAGTATACAAAGCTTGTTTCAAATAAGTAGCCGCTTAAATTGTGTCCAGTAAAAAAATATTTCTAGGCACCTAAGTCAACATCACGTGGTTTTAAAAAATATATAATAATCCAAATTCTACTTTCATAAATATCTACACGCAGAGCATGCTCGTTTTCTACATTGAAACAAATTCGGCCATTAAAAACGACCAACAGAGTTAGGTATTTTGCAACATTGCAGTTGGCACTGCTGTAGTCGTGGCCGCGTATTTGCATACACGTTGCACGGTTGCAGTGCCGCGTTTGCGTTCAATATTTAACGAATACCACGCCGCGCCGCCCGCCTACTCTGATTACCCAATGCAACACCTAATTTACCTAGCACACTCATGTTTCTATTTGGTACTTTACTTATTTTCTTTCCATTCCTTATTTCAATATTAGAGAAAAAATCTAAATAATTTGAAACAGTTCGTAAAAAGTAAAAACGAAGTTTATTGGCTTTAAAAAAAGGTGCCCAGGAAGACATACTCATATATATATATATATTGATGTATTATACTGGTTTTATCCGTTTAAAAGGAAATACACAAATTGTCGAAGCAAGAATTTTTAATTTGTGAAATTAATTTTAGTTATCTCCTACCTACATTTGAACAATTTAAATATTTTATTAAAACAAAAAGATATAATGCAATGCCCCATTGGGCATAGATATGCGAATAATTTATGGCAACATTATGCCATAAATTATTCGCATATCTACGAAGTATTCCAGGATATACATTATGTTGTCTGTAGGCAGGTAGTTAAATAGGCAACATGTGTAGGTACGTATATTACATATTTATGTACCTTATATTACATCAGATAGTTTAACTGATTTATAACTAGGTGTGGTATGGTAAATGGTATTTGTGAACTGTACTTAGGCATTATAGGTAAGTTTTATCTGATGTTCATCTTAAAACAATTAAATGGATTTAATTCGTTTTGAGATTAACATTTGGACTAAAGTTAATAAGCTTATGCATGCAAAAGTCTTTGGTATATCTGTGATTATTTTCAGTTTTTTAACGACAGCGTTACAAAGCATGTAAGGAGGCTCATTATAACACTAAATCATTAATATAGTAACGGCGGGCGGCTGCCACTGCTCCCAAAATAGTCTCACCTGAGAAATGAAACTGCGAGCCGTTTTGGATTCTGACGCAACTTTCATAAAGCTATACCTAATATATCACACTTTCACACCGGGACTACCAACTACTTCCATGTTATTAGTATAAATAATATTCTAAACAATATAAGGCATGCATTTTATAATAACATCCAATATGCACCATACATTTTATTACCTATATACAATAATTAAGCAACCCATAAAATAAAATTCATTTATAAATCTAATCTAAAACATTAATAATACTGCACTCCTTATATAAATACACACGCATGTTAAGGCGATATATAACAAGCCAGCCATATTGGCTTTGGCGTAAAAAGAAAATAAGACGATCATTAATATTCAAAAATATACTTTTCTGACTAGAAAATGTCGCTGTTTTACTGTGCTAAATTACAACCCGGTAGGGTTCGTCCGTCTTATTTCCAATTCGAATCGTGACGGGCGTAGAAGTCAAGATCCTTTTTTAATATCGCTTTCGTTAAATCTTTACAGAGCCACATCCATTAAAAAGTAATGGTACGATAGGAATCGATTTCTACAAGTCCTAAGAAAATGTCATTAGTGTGAGTCAGCGTTTAGTAATAATAATATTTAAAATGGGTCAATGCTCGCGCAAATTAATGCGACTATTAATGATTGGTTAATTGAAAAAGTCTGATATAAAAACAACACAAGACACCTCTCGCGGAATAAGGTCTAAATGACCGAAAGGGAGAGAATGACTACTTGTGTCAGTCGAAGTGGTGAGATTTGGTAAGTTGTTTGACGAAAGATCCGCAGCACCAAGTGGAGGAACGCGCTGAGCGAGCGGCGCGGGGAGCGGGAGCGGGGGCGGGGGCGGGGGCGGGCGCGGAGGCGGGAGCGACCGCGCGCAGCGCCGCCGCGAGGCTCGGGTGCGACCCGCTGCGCCGTTCCCGACCCTCGCACAGCTTCTGCCTGCGCTCCTCTGAACATTCCCACAGATTGGGGTTAGAACGGTTCATCTGGAACTTGCGTTCCGAAAGCAGCCTCCTCGTCTCGGGGGCGCGGTATAGGTACGTGTCGGCGACTGAGCTTTTGTTACGCTTCACTTTCGAAGACTTGCTGCAGCCTACGTAGTCAGGGGTCTCACTTCTTTGGACAATAGGTAATTTAGTGTAGTTATAGTGAAGAATGTTAGAAGCGGGTGCGTGATATTGTACTTTACCAAGAGACAAGTGGCCGCAGTCCACTGCAGGTGCGATATAAAGGCAGCCGCATGTAACAAAATAGAAAGTTTCAGACTACCGTGGCACATGGTTATTCACCAGGGTTAATACATGTACTTAATTGGGTGCACAGCATAGCACAGTTGAAACTAAATTAATCTGTTGCATATCAACGTGCTTGTTAATTACATCAGTTATTTTACAAAATGCATTAACACTACCATTACTACCTATATTTTTTTAAACAAAGTTTCATAATGGATTCTATTAACTAAAAAGTTTTATCATGAGATTCTCAATACGAGTTTCTTTTACTAACTAGACTAGAAAGCCGTTTTGTACTTAAGTTTTAGCAGATTTTTCCTAAATATGCCGTATAGCTTATTAAAATAAAACAATGCTGCCCTTAAAAATAAGTTCTATGTATAACAAAAAGTAGATAATGATATAGAGTAGTAGGAAAAGTTAGTTAAGCATGCTGCAACCTCATGCACTATAAAAATATGTGCTCACTCAGGATATACAACACGAATATAGAATATTATAGGTTATAGTTAGTCTAGGTATGTATGGAAATAAATAAATACGAGTGTTAATCGTTAACAACACCAACAACAACATGTCGAACAGGTATAAAAGTTCAAGCGCTACTTTTCATGACTAGCGTTATATTTGGTTTAGGGTGTTGATTATTACACATCATTCTAAAAACCAACTGATAATACGGTTTCTTGATTTGGCATGTCTCCTCCTTGTAGCCTCGAATATCTCCAGTGGTATATTGGGTACTGCATAATAAAATATACAGCAATGTTAGTAAAACCCTTTACTAGTATTATATATTAGGAAACGGGTAGCAGTTACTGTATAAATTTCAAATTATTTTCCAAATTTAATATGCATACAAGTTTCAGAATAAGTATTAATTAGTGCAATTTTATACCCGCGACTAACAATTACTCTGGAGACATTGTTAGGTAGGACTCGCAAGACAATCAGTCAGAAGTCAAACGACACGCAGCCGACCATTAGTCATAAAATCAGACAACTACAGAATGTATTTTTTAGTATGACAAACGCAACACACCTAAACTAATGTATTTGTTTCTGTCCAATATGATATAAAACAGGGTACTCACCAGAACTTACAGCATTTCTACAGCGGGCCGAAGTGCAATACGCTTCGATGACCTTAAGGATAAGAGCGTCTTCTTCGTAGGAGTTTGATTTGCGTTGGTGTGGTGCATACGGGTGCGTCGGGCCGATATTCTCGTCGGAGCCCACCGTGAAGGATTGCGGCCGCAAGGGAGGCGCTGGGCGCAAACATGTTATACTCCACCCTAAAATAGACATTTTATATCAGTTGAAACATAACTAACTACACCACAATAAAGTCGAACAAATGTACTATCCCATACCTTTATTGCTGTAGTTCGCTCCCGCCGTGTCAATGAAATCAACGGATGAGAATTTTTTGCCGATAGCATTTTTGTTTGGTTTGGCAGGCGACTGATCAATAGAGTCACAAGAATTTAAAAGCCAGCGGGCTGACTGATTTTTTTGTTTACTTTTTGACGGTTGCTGAGTATGCTGCGAATAGCTTTGATGGTTGTTGAATGAGTGGGATCTTTTGTGGCTGGTTAGACCTGACGATAAATCAGGGTTATTGCCGTCTGTCATGGCCATCTACAAAAAAATAAAAATATATATAAGTTCAATCCAGACTAAACATCTATATTTTAGGAATATGTAGGTACCAAATAGTTCTACTCTACATGTATGTAACACTTCTAATTTAGGCTGGTAATCGGGTTAAGTGAGCATTGAGCAAACGTTGTTTTCGGAAGATTTAAAATCGAATCAATGTAGAGTTTGAGGAACGATAGTTGATGTCAGAATACAGTCAACTTGTTTATTTTAATTGGAATATTGTAATGCGAGACAGTTCCATTATCGTTTACAGAATATTCATCAACAACATCCGCTCAACATCTATTTAAAGCACTTTATAGCCCACATTTGTGACCCGGCCCCATCCCGACTCGACTCTCAGTGCCTAATACGTAGATATTTATATTTTCATTACGGTACTCAAGGTTTCAGGCGTTTCGTTTATTACGATCGCTTTTTTAATTTTCTACAGCGTGTATTTTTAATATTACCTCAAATTTTAACCAGACGTAGGCATTAGTGCTATGAACCGATGTTGCATGAAAAAAACTCTTCTCATTACTTTTTTTTTCCTATAAAATAATTCAGCACGCAATGTATCGCTACTTTGTCTTATGGCGATGGCGTGACGTCACAACTGTCACTTCAAGTGGTAAGATAACTTTTATCTGCTGTCAATAATAAATAAAAAGCCGACATTGAGTTTGGTATAAGTTTGTATTAAAAATAAAAATCATTACGATTTACACGTCTGAGGTAGCGATTTTCCACATGTCGTCCTTGAACTTCGCGGCAGGCGACACAACGACGTAACAATGATTGTCGTACCTTCTCCATATCAACTTGGTGGAGATTTTCAATCACATCTGCATTTTTTTCCTGTATAAAGCTATGACTCGCCGCCCACTTTGTCCAGTTTCTCCATAAATTAAAATCATATCGGCTAGTTCCCGAGAACTAAATATTGATGGTCTTGGCATTGTATGCAGAAGTTGATGACACCGATTTACAAGACAATCTACGTCAAAACAAACTAGTTTCTTTCCTATTGTAATTTACCTTAATAGCATCATTCTTACCAGCCAGTAAACAGTTATGCGTAGTCTGCCTGAGTTTGCTGAAATCAGTTATTATTAGGTTGGTAGTTTGTATTGTACCTTAAAATCATTTTTGAATGAAATGAATACTCCTTGAAGAAACTTTTTATTCAAGTAGGTAGCTATTTCTGTGGTAGGTATCGACTGTCGGGTTGAAATGTGTCATTGACGTTTTCTTATCAATTGATTGTTGATTATTTACTGTAAATGTGTGTACATTAAAACAGTAGTAATTTAATAGTAGAATCATTCGTTTCATAACAATTTCAGAATAGTTTAAAAATGTGGTAGTATGAAATGTAAATTTATGTGATTTGTTCGGAGCAAGTCATTTGTTTTCTAATAAAATGATAAGTAGGTATTATTATCTAAAAAAAAATCCTTGCCTTTAAAGTTTGGCTAGTAAATAGTAATATGAAAAAAATATTAAACGCAATAATTATTCGGTTTTGGCTGCCAAGTAGTCTGATGGAGGAAAAACGTTACGTAACGATAATAACTAATAAACAGTACTAGACTTCTCCTCTATGTGTCAAATAAGTGTACGCAATACATTGCTGCTCGAAAAAAAAATAAAAAATTAATTATGCTTTAGTGGTTAAGACTAACTTAAAATTACCTCGTAATATCTATTCCTTGTACCAAACCCTACGTCTGGTTCTGGTTTGAGGCAATATTAAAAAAACACGCTGTATATATTTTATGGACCCAGGTCCAAATAGTCGTCGATTCGAATCAGATTCCATCGCGTTAACTTTTTATTGGTAGGTAGGTACAAACACATAGTACTTTATACATTTCGTACCTCTAGAGTCTAGGTACAGGTAATAAAAGCATATCCATGCATTTCTCTTATAAGTTGTTAGTAAATGAGGTATCTAGTTGCAGTGGCAGGTTTTTTTTCAGTTAGTAAGATGAATAAACACAGGCAAGGATGATCAAGTAAAGCACTGCAACACTGGGGGTAACTAATGACAGCATTAATGGTTACAAAACTTCAAGGCGGTAAGTATTATTATCAAACCAGTGATGTACAAACAGTCTCTCTTTACAAAAGTATTATCCTTGCCTGAGTCGGTGACCACTGTTATGGGTAACTTTGCTTTCATCCACCAATGCGCATACAAGTCCGAACGATACACCATGAAGCCACTTTTTTCCTCAGTTAACTGCTTTTGGAATTTCGATAAGTCCTCGCTGCGAGATCTAGTTTTCCGAGTTGCTGCGCTTTCTCCTCTTTTGGCTTGGACTGTGTCTTGATCGAACACGTCACAATTACGACGCTGATTTACTCGAGACGGCCTTTCAGTGCGCACGTCTTCTTCTGGCTTCTCTCTAAATATACGCATGTGGTAATGTAGGCTAGGTTTTGTACGCTCTGTTATATTTAAGGTACTCCATTGACAGGGTACTGGCTGTCGCACATTTTTGGGCATCTCTAGGTGAGTACTGGGCTTGCGGTAGATACGTGGTGGAGGTTCAGGTTTCAATTTTATTTCCGGCACATACTGGTCGATGTTTCGATGAATGGACGTCCTTTTAATTTGTGGCGACGACACTGGCGGGGTTGCTGCATACGTGGAAGTCGTGTAGATGTTTGATGAATCCATCACGTCAAGACTGGTTTCCGACGTCACACTCGTCACGCACGAAGTTCTAGCCGTGGACCCGAAGGGAGATGTGCACCTACATTGATCCTCAAAATTAGCCGCCTCTATTTCGGAGAGCGTTAAATTTTTACGGCGGTCATCAAAAGTTCCATGGGGCAAATTTTCTACTAATTTTTCATGCCCATCAGAGTCATTTCCTGTGCTTCCGCTAGCATATTCATGCAAGTTCAACTCAGGAGAGGCTAAGTTGCAGCTTCCGACTACTCCTGAATCCGAAGATCTAGGGCTAGGGCATAAAGACCTATTACAGCATTCACACTTCTTGCATAATTTATTTCCATCGGACTGTGAACTCATTCTTTGAAGCGTGGGTTCATTATTTTTACAAAAGCTTTCAGTTTCCACCATAGACTTCGACAGAGAACGCCTGATTCTTTTATCAGAATTAAGAGAATGTTTACGAAAAGGAATATCGGTATTCAGATTCATGTTAATTACTTTAACATCATCTTCTTCGTTTCTAAACATTGGAGGAGGATCAATTACTGGATGATCAGGATAAATGAAATCATTGCAGAGTTTTGGAGATGGTGGTGCGATTTCTTGCAATATATCTGATATAGAGTTTTCTCCAACAATATCCTGTGAATGGGTTTCCTCTGTTGATTTCCATAGCTTTGGAACAGAATCTTTTTTCACTTTTATTGGGAAGCTTTGCCTCGTAGGAACAAAGTCTGAATTTTCGTAACCTATCGTGTTCATTTGAATATCCTGATCAATGTTTACCAAATCTTCACATGCCATATTATATGGTCTCACTTCAAAAGAAGAGTTTTCTGTACCTTCCGAATTTTGTGCAAGTAGATGCCTCTCACAATTCTGCACACGTTGAGATTTTTGTAAAGGAGTGTCTTCGGGGCTATTCACAGCTTGAAAAATATTAGTGTGAGATGGAATTGACAAAAATATATTTTTCGTACAATCTCCCCTGACCAGCTCAGACTCCTCGAGACACATATTATGCGTGCTGTCCATGTAGCGAATGTAGCCATAATTACTTCCCCAACTACTAACAGAGGAAGCGGTTCTAGGGCTGGTAATATCCTGAGCATTTTGCCTGAACATTCTAGGGCAGGGCAGCTCATCAATATCGCTGCAAGTAGAATTTGTATAGGACTCAGTGGTGTCAGTTTCCCTTTCACTATCGCTATCCGACCCATCTGTTTCGGTGCCAACAGTCCCGTCATTTTCTATTCTTAGCCTTATATGGTTCTTATGTTTTCTCATTACGGGAATTCCCGTTAATTCAAAGGCTTTTGCCCAAGTCCGCTCATGTAAGAGTTTACGCAACATTTGTCTAGTGATAACCTTTTTCTTGACTAGTCTCGCAAAATATTTGGTAAGTGAATAGTAAGGAGACGCAGAGGGGTAACTGGGCGGTGGCAATGTGACGTGATAAAGGCTTCGACGGCTAGAATTGATGCTAGACAGCGCCCCTTCAGAAGGAGAACGAGTTAGCTGTGTAAAACATCACAAAAATAACTTTATATTCAAAATATTTAAAAGGCATCAATAGTATTGTCGTTTAGTATTGCCATCCATCCGTGTCAAAGCAAAATAGCTTATAATTATAATTAATACGCGCCATAGACAGTGTACAGCGAGCCATGGTCCCAAAAGCATTTATCTTAATTTAGGTTCTTATAAGGCTTCTTAAGTGACGATAAACGTCAATGAGGGTTTCCGCGATTGAGATTTTCACTAGGCAGCACCGTGACGACAGGTCTTTTTGGCAGTAGCTGTCAAAATCCACCAGTCAAAAATTATATGGTTAACATGATTGGTGGATTGTGACAGCTAGACCTGTCGCCACGGTGCTGCCATCTAGTGAAAAACTCGATCGCGGAAACCCTCATTGAACTGACTTTTTACAATTGTACAGATCCGTTTTCTGGGCATCATCTTGCTAACTTTCTCGTAACACGGATGGCTCGCCATAGTAATACAATAACAATTATAACAAACTATATGAATTTACATACATGTGGCAGCGATTGTGGCTGGCCAGGTTCATGGACAGGACTGCTGGTGTTCGAATGTTTCTGTAACAAGCTGACCCAGTTGTCGGCCTCCGCTCTCGTTTGACACACCGCTACTATGGTGTCTATCATTGGACCACTAATTTCAAATGCATTCTTTCTCGTTTCAGAGTCGTCTAGTTTGCAGACTGTTATGCCGGTTAATGGAAGACAACCCTAAAATATTATTAGAATATTATCATGTCATAAAAAATAAAATTAAAGTCTATACTTTCTACTATTAGTAGGAATTAGGAATGGCACGCAGCATTTACTAACAGGACATATTATAGATCGTGTGACAGAAAATAATCAATAGAAAACACCTAAATTATTCTTGAATGTATTTTTGAACACCTACAAAAGCGAACTTTCCTCGATCAAATCGGGGAATTATTGCAAAAAGGCCAGGTCAGAAGTACTCTAAACCGACGAGCATGTATGAGGAATATTATGAAAGTGGGTGAAGCGAAAGTAGTTTGTCAGGATCGTAGTAAATGGAAATCCGTGATCTCTGCCTACCCCTCTGGGAAACAGGCGTGAATATATGTATGTATGTATGTATGTACAAAAGCTGTACTAGGCTTGCTAGCCGTGATTTGCGTAGGCGTCTCGTCCTTAGGACAATGACATTGAAAATAGTTAATGTACGAGTTAGACAGACACAGCGCTCAGACGTAAAGCGAATACTGATAAGTATGAAAGAACTATATATTATATATTAGACTACGGCCAACAGAATCATAATGAAACATTGTATATACCTCATAAACAAATGCCGACACCCTCTTACTAACAGACAGCAACAGAAGCGCCGAAGGGAACAGCACGAGGTAGCGGTCCTGGTGAGAAGGGCCCACAGCGACACTGCCCATGTGCAAAACGTCGCCGAGCGCCGCTAACTCGCCGCCGGGCCATCCGCGTACTTCGCCTGTTACTACTTGGAGCTCTAGCTCTTTCTGTCGTCGTAATGCTGCGCAGCCACTCTATAAACAATACGTAACTTTGACCAGGGTCTGTCTCACTTCAAGCATAGGCAGAGAATCATAATGACTTTTTCTTATGCTAGTACCCTCATCTCACCACAAAAAAGAGGCGAGTATAGCTCATTACAAGAGCAAACCCAATTGGAGGCACCTCTTTATATTAGCACGCAGCTTGCGTTCCTTTAGGCATGTAAGTTAAATAAACAAGTGTAAAAATGTAAGGAATTCTATTTTTACAACCTTTCATTCAACTACACATGTGTGTTTGTTTGTATGCTGCGTAAAAAGTGCATTTAGAGTTTTCACACATGGTCTAAAGCGAGCTTCTAGGGTAGAGCATGGTGCACACGGCCGGCGCTGCGTTTGGCGCCGCGTTAATAGTGTCTAACAAATGCAAACGTATGGAGATTGTTTCAGTGTACACTACTTAAAGCACTGAACGCACCACCATACGCTCGCCAGCGTATACTAATGTACTCACAGCAATGTCTTTGTAAACAACAGAAGCTCGATGTGTGTCGCCTCTATCTGGATGCGCCTCGTGAACGTGCCTCGCCAGCTCTTGCAGCATCGCTGGGTACTTGCTGAGACGTCGGAATGGCTTAGATAGACCAGCAGTGAGAACTAACACTCCAGGGCATACGGCACCGGCGTTTTCCATCCATGTGTTTAAGTCCTCCCTAAATAATGGAATTCAGGTATTTGTCTCCATAATACATGTGACACTCTACATCAAGAGGTACCATTCGGCGGCCGGCCGTTTAGGCGCTTACGCTTTTAATGCTTGAATACAATATTGCATCTTTATAAAGTACAATGTAAGCCTTTTGCCAAGTACCTTTTTATGTAGGTATGGTATTTAATTAACTTGCTGAACACAAATTTAAATATACAAAATTCAATTAGATTTTATTTTAATTCAATAGGTGGGTCCACACCTGACGCATCGCTTCGCGAGGTAATAGCTCCGCGAGGCAGGTCGGCTAGTGTGGACGTGCGTCGGCAGAGGCTAATGCACGCGCGGCCGCAATGCTTCGGGCGTGGCACGTCCACACTAGCCAAGCAACCTCGCGCGGCGATTTCCTTGCGAGGCGGTGTGGACCCACCTATTCAGTAGACTTCATTCAAATACTTTGGGACGGCAACTTTTCATAAAAATGGAAACTTGGGCATGTAATAGGATGAAAGTACTTATTCAATTTATAAAAACAATTGACTTACTTGTACTTGTCGAGGATACACACTGCTTTAGGGTGACCAGCACAGTATGTTTGATGTACAGATTTTATCTTAGGTGCCCACTGCAAGAACAGGCCACCCACCCGCTGGTCTGGTCCGGTTTTGGTTGCACATTCTTCTAACAAGGCAAGGAACTGTTCATGAGTTTGTAGGACCTCATTAATGTTGCCTGTCAATTGCTTATACTCATCTCTTGTTAGCCTAAAAATGTATATACATTGAATTTTTGTTGATTCCTACATAATGTCCGATAAAGTTGATGTCCATCCAAAGAACGTAATATAAGAATAATTAAAAGAAAAACTGTCTTATGTTTGTAAATATATGCCATTTAGAGACAGTTGATATAGGACAAAAAACACTACCTTTCCAACTGCATACAAGTGTCGTAAATCAAAATGTATGAAGACCTACTGTGTTTGTGAAGAATATAGATGGTACTAGTACCCTGGCCTGAAATATGGGAATGTGAATTTGTACAGAGAGAGACCGTTGCCTTTATGATGGTCTTATCCATTGTCCATCCTCAAAATTAAACCAAGATTACAGCTCTAGTAACTTAAATTGCTTACATGTCACTGTTCTCCAGAGGTTGAAGGAAATTGCTGGCCAGTCCCTGCATCTCAGCCACATGTGCCTTTTCTGAGTCAATGATGTCTTTAAGAACGACATTTCTAAATGCTTGAATTTCAGATGCAGCTCTAATCGGAGATGTAGTTAAAGAACCAGCTTGATCTAAAATAAATTTAATATTATTTTGATATATTCAAGTTGAACGAAAATCTTTAATTGTTGATCGTCTTCAAGTATATTTTGTATACTTATTTAACCATGCTTGTGTGAGGTGGGACCCTAAGAACCTCTGATTTTGAGCGCCTAATGAAATTGCTCCTACTTTGGAGCTGCTACGGCCTATTTCTAGTGAGAAATAACCATGTAATCTAGCAAGGAATCATTTCAATATTAGAAAAAAGCCGGCCAAGTGCGTGTCAGACCACGCATTATGAAGGGTTCCGTACCTTCAATGGAACAAGAACCAAATTAATACGAAAAAGTCGTATCTGATGCTAAGGAAGAAGTTTCTTTGACATAACTCAAAAATGGCTTCACCAATAATGTTCAAAACAATTTTCGTAGAAAGTATCTAATAAGGCGCATCTTCTTCATTTTTTTCATATTTTCAGTGATGTGCAACATGTCGATATTTGGTAAAAAAAAATTTTTTGGAATTTAGTTACATGTATGGAGCGCCCCCCTAAAATATTTTTTTCTGCAATTTAACTACATAACTAAATAGCGGCATACAAAATACACCTTATGTCTAAATTTTATTAAGAGATGTCTCATAGTTTCCAAGTAAAATGCCTGTGACATACAGACAGACGGACATGACGAATCTATAAGGGTTCCGATTTTGCCATTTTGGCTACGGAACCCTAAACAAGGTTCTCCGTTAAATAAATTTCATTTACCTTTACATTCTGTAACATAATTACTAGGGAACCACCCAGTGGTTTCCCCTAAGGTGCCTTCCCACCAGCCCCCTTCCTCCTTCTGAGTAACGGTGATAATATCACCCTTTTTGAAACACAGTTCATCATTATTTTTGCCTTTGAAGGAGTAAATTGCTTTTACTAAGCAATTTTCAGTTGACATTGTGTAGAAACTCTAGCACCATGTTACAAGCCTGCTGCAAATAGAATTAAGAAATAAAACTAAAGTTTTTACTCCTAAATAGTAATAGAAGGTAGGTATAACGATTAAAAAGACCTTTTAATCAAAAATAAATTCAAGGTAGCATTCGCACTGCTAAACGAAGTAGTTATAACATTATGCATATAGTTAGTTGGAAAGTTAATATCCGACTATTCTTACTTACTGTTTCAAGAATATCCTCTTTGATTTTGGTAGAATAAAACACGTAATTACGACAGGATGTCAAACAATTTCCGGAATTTGCGAGACTACGACTTATGGATTCTTACTTATAATTGCACTGGCTTGTTAACGATGAAATATTTAAACGAAACACTATAAGCTTTTACTTAAAGATAAGAGTAACTAATGAGAACACTTATAAAACTGATACAAAAAGACAAAAACCATTTTATCACGCATACTTTACTCCACTACACCACTGACTTGACTTCCAAAAATAAATACCATAGACAGAGTAGACCTAACTACGCCACAGATAATTCAATACATTAAAATAGCAACGCTACCGAAAACATCGAAGTTCGAAAATTGACTATCTGCCTCCCTATCGCCCGTTCTTTCGAGCATTTGAGCGTCAGAGAGGCAAATAGACCACGAACCACCGAACGAACGGAACGAATAACCATGAAATGGACAACCGCAGCATAAGAAGGTACTCTGTGAACCGCAGGTTGCTGTCAAGCGTGTCAACAACACAAATGTCATTTTGTTATTGATAATTCTTGATAGATAGATTTGGGTGGTTTTGATTTCGTTTCATTCACCTGATTCACCAGGTTTCAGGACTGAGGCTAAAAAGATCGCGTACAATAAAATGTGAAGTACACAGCTGTTGCGCAAATGGTTTTACACATGGAATGGGTTGTAATGCTGAGAGTGAACATTAAACAAAACAGGACACAGTATTCCAAATACACATGTATTAAATTAATTCGTTACGGTGATATCTAGCTTATGTTTACTATTTTGTTCAATTGAAATTTCGTATTGGTCTGGTCTGTATAATCGGACACTCATTAGATGCCATGGAAAGTCCTTTAGAGGATAATTTATACAAAGCAGTACAAACTGCAGACCTAGGATCGATTGTGTGCCTTCTAGACAGAGGTGAATAATAAAATTACCTTTATGGAATAATATTGCACTTGCAATTCTTGCAAGTAGTATAAGTAATATTCAAAATTAATGAAGATTAGTTGATTTCTTGTTTAGATTTTTTATCTTTTTTGTTTTTCAGGTGCGAACCCAAATAAAATAGCAAGCCACGGTAAGACTTCACTAGGAGAAGCATGCAATTTAGGAAACATAAGCATAGTGAAATTGCTGGTTGATACAACAAAATCTAGACAAACATCACTTCCATGTAGAAAGCGCCATATGAAAACTCACAAACGCAAGATAAAAAGTGAGGGACCTCAAGAAGAAACACTTTCTAAATACAAGAACCCTAGTGATAGAAGATGTATGGGTTTGCAACTTGAAAATATAGGCCACAGTCAAGATTCTAAAAGAGGTGTGAACCGTGGATACTTTGTGTTTATACATAGTGATGGCTCAAGTAGTGATGAGAGTAGAATCACAAGCTTGCTGTCTCCTCTGAGTCCTGTATCCTTAACACCCTCCCCACAAGATGATTTGGAATGGGATGAGGAGATAGGTAATGTGGCTGCTACCACCAGTGAAGATGAGACCTGGTCTTCAATGTATAAGTAAGTAGCGTTAAAGCTAGCTGCTGCTGGTAGCTCTCTTCCCATATTCCAATAATATTCAATTTACTTATTAGCAAAGAACATACACAGGTGTTATGGGTACATATCAATGGGGTGTTATAGGTACATTTGTAATTACAGTAGTGTGTGGTCCACCAAAATATGGCATGCAAAATCTTACATTATAATCTAAAATTTAAATAAAATCAAAATGTCAAATTCTTAAAATATTCATCCGAATTGTAAAACGGTACAAATAATTGCAATTTTTTAGAAAATTCTTTAACTTTATTACATTGTCTCATGTCTTCATTACGAACGAACGGCCTCCTAGCCTAGTTGGTAGTGACCCTGCCTATGAAGCCGGAGGTCCCAGGTTCGAATCCTGGTCAGGGCATTTATTTGTGTGTTCATCACGAATATTTGTTCCTGAGTTATGGATGTATTTAAGTATTTATCTATATCTGTCTATTATATATATCATCGCTTAGTACCCACAACACAAGCCTTATTGAGCTTACTGTGGGACTAGGTTGATTTGTGTAAGATTGTCCCATAATATTTATTTAGGAAATTATACATTTTAATCATTTCATCATCTTTTTTTTTTGCGATTTTGTCGGCGGGAAGGGTATCTAATCATCTAACTCTAGTAGTTAGTACCTAGATGTCGCTTAAGGCTGCTGTAAAACCGAAGTAGATCAAAATAAATGCAAAAAGATGATTGAAGGCATTGAAAATTTCGTCAACTTAGTAACTTGACCCATAGCTTAATTGGTAAATCAATCGAGCCCCGGCAAGGCGTATCAATACAGGTTCAAGTCCTGTTGGGTTGATTATTTTTTCAATGTTTTCAATGTTTGTATTTGATTTAATAACAATCTATTATACATTTTCATTTTGTCCTGAATTTGTGTAAAGGATAGTATCTATAGTAATAGGTCACTGATAAGAGTAACCCAAGTCACCATACCACTGCATGAACCTCTCCTTCATGATGAAAGTTTATTATCCCCAACTAAATTAATCCCTCACTGTTTATTTTGTAGTTATATTTTTTTAACAAGCTTTTAATTAGTTTTACCTGTCTTGTTGTCTGTAATCAAATCTTGTAACTTAAATTTGACCCACTTCCTGGTTTCCGATTGAGCTGAAATTTTGACATGACAATGCAATATTATGATGATACGGAGCTAGTCTGATGATGAAGACCGAAGGTGTTTATGGAACTCTGTGATAAAACAATGGAAGCTCAATGTGTTTGGATTTGTTAGAATCGTCTTGTTGAGCAGCATACCTTTTGCAAGAAAAGTAATGTTGGCTTTAAAACTAATTTTTTTTTTTTTCATCAAATGGTTTTTTGCAAACTACTACTGTAAAACATGATAAGTTAGATATTTTAAATCTATAACAGTGTGTTGGCATTACCTGTTAGCTTGTATGTAGAATAAATAAATGAATAAAAAGCTTGTATGTATTATAAAATTAAATTTTTGACAAAAACTTTTTAGGTAAAAAGCCTTTTTAGTGTTAGGTTAGTTAGGACTTGTAGATACTTGTGTTAGTGTTAGGACCCCTGTCGGGTATAAGCCTCCTCTAACCTTTTCCACCTTTCTCGATCTTGGGCCTCAGAGAGCCAGTTGCAGGATACTTTCTCTATGTCGTCTGACCAGTGTGTGTGTGGGCGACCCGCTAGGTTTTGATGGCATACATAATTTATATTTATCTTGCTTCCAGGTGGTATGCTTCAATATTAGAGTGTACCGGTGCAGCGATTGCATCTGAATCAATAGTAATTTATGGAATTGATCAGCAAGATGCCTTCAGTAGAACTGCATTACACTATGCAGCTGAACGAGGGCATGCAGATATTGTCAGATTATTGTTGGATGCAGGTAAAACAAATGATGTAATTTTTTATAAATTACACATGTATAGATAAAACTTGTCTTTAATCTTGGTCTGATTTTGATGAAATATAGCATGTAGCAAGAGCTCAAAGAGGACCCAGTGTGTTGACGATGAGGGACCTTCTTGTTCCTTTAGCCATCAACACAGGGAATCCTCCTTTTTGTAAAGGGTCCGCAATGCGCATGTAACTCCTTTGGAGTTGCAAGCTTCCATAGGTTACGGTAGCTGTTTACCATCATTACCGTGGTGGTATAAAAATTATAAAAAATGTAGAAAACGTAAACCCTACTTAGAGTTTGATGCTCTTGCATATTTTATTTTACCCTATCTAGCGAAGTTGCGAGTACAGCTACTATTAAATTCATAGTATAAAGGTGCGACCACACCGCTGCTTAAAATACGGCGACGTTACGGAATCGCAGTGACGCATCGTATCCGTACCGTTTTTTATCGCATGCCCTCCACACCGCTGCGGTGTGGAGAGCATGCGGTATAAAGTCGTGACGTTTACGGCACGTCACTGCGATTTTGTACCGTCAGCGTATTTTGAGCAGCGGTGTGGACGGCATGCGATAAAAACGGTACGGATACGGTGCGTCAGTGTGATTCCGTAACGTCGCCGTATTTTAAGCAGCGGTGTGGTCGCACCTTAAATAAGGTCCTAAATATATAACTGAAGTAGGTAGGTACTTGTATATTGATTAGGCGTGTCCATACCTGACGCACCGCCTCGAGATGAAATTGCCGCGCAAGGCAGCGCTGCTAGTGTGGACGTGCCTCATTCCAAACACGCCTATTGTTGGTGATTAAAAAAAAAAACAACAAAACTTATTTCAGGTAGCAAAGTGGAAGTGATGGCGGGTGATGGTTCAACCTCCCTACATGTCGCCGTCATTAAAGATCACCCAGATATTGTGAAAATGCTTTTGTTGGCAGGCTGCCATGTCAATAATAAGACACATGAGAAAATGACGCCGTTACACTATGCAGCTTCTAATGGATTTATAGATCTGGTAATATAACTAATATTATACATTTACATATTACATTACATATATTATACATTTTTTGTATAACATATACCTCCTAATTATATCTAGACACACGGCAGTTTACGTACAAATCAATCCTGCAGTTTGGCAGAAGAAAAATTTGTAAACCAAGGGTTGTTTCGTGAATAAATGTATTTTTTATATTTATCAAGAAGAGGAATAAAAAAACAGGTTGCAGCATTATGTAAAGAAAGTTACTAATAATTTCAGGCAATTAATAGTAGTTTATGTAACTGTTACGTAATAAGGCCTAGTTACGTACAGTTACATACACTTCTTTATCTTCACACATATTATAAATCGTAAATTAAGTGTTCGGAAAACATTAGAATGACCGCCATTGCACCGCCATGACCAACTCGATTGTGCTGGCGGTCGGGCGGGCGCGTGCCGGGTGGTCAGAGAGGAGGGCAGATTTTCATTACGTTACCGTAGGTAATGAATTTTCATACGTTTTTACCACACTGTCACAGATAATACACTGATGTTACGTTACTGGTTGCAATAATGGTGGTAATTACATACGGTTTCCGAACGTGGAATAGAGGATTTATGATACTGGTGTAGATAAAGAAAGTTACGCAGGACAAGAGCGGCAGAGATCTAAGAAACTTTGAATTTACTTCTACATAGGTAGAGATAGAACATCGAAATTTGCGTATTTTCAATGTTAGTAGGATGATATCTCGGACATAAAATAAACGGACAATGCTATTTTTTTTTAATGATTGCAGGTAAAAATTTTAGTAAACAATGGGGCTAACTTAGAAGCCAGGGATACCAGTGAGCGCTCAGCTCTGTTCTTAGCAGCTGGCAGAGGCCACGTCGATGTGGTTAAATATCTTATATCAGTCGGAGCTAACGTGAATGGAGAGGAAATTCATGGTAAATGAGTTTTTTTGAAAAGAAACATCACTATTAGGCGTGTTCACACAGGCCGAGCAGCCTCGCGAAGTAATTGCTGTGCGAAGCAGTTCGGGCAGTGTGGAACGCGCCTTGGCCGAGGCCGTTCGCATGTTTGCTGGCCAAGGCGCGATTACAATGCCCGAGTTACTTCGCGCGGCAATTTCCTCGCGAGGCTGCTCGGTCTGTGGACCCGCTTATCTATACATATAATAAAGCTGAAGAGGGTCGAAAGTCTGTACATGGAAGATAATCGAAAAAAAGTTGCCTGGGGATACTTAGAATCGATAACAGAACACGTTCCAACAATTTTTAGAATTTTTGTCTGTTTATCTGTTTATCTGTTTGTCTGTTTATTTGACCGCGCATCACGTAAAAACGGCTGAACGGATTTTGATGAAATTTTGGATAGATATAGTTTGAGTCCTGGGAAAGGATAATATATAGTTTTAATCCCGAAAATCAACCCTGGTGGGGGTGAAAATGGGGTTGAAAGTTTGTATGGAGAATTTTTTACCGCTGAAACGATTTAGATAGAAATGAGTATGGAGATAATTTGAGTCTCGAGAAACGTCATAGGATAGTTTTCAAACCCTTGTGGGGGTGAAAAGGGGGTTGGAAGGTGGTATGAGGATTTTTTTACCGCTGAACTGATTTAGATGAAAATTGGTATAGAGATAGTATGGGTCTCGAGAAATGACAAAGGATACTTTCTTCTTCAAACCCCCCCCCCCCCACCTTACTTAAGAAACGTAGGTCCAAAAAATTTGAAAAAAATAATGGAAGTGACGCCTTTCAATAAAAACTATCTATACATATAATAAAGCTGAAGAGGGTCGAAAGTCTGTTCATGGAATATATTCGAAAAAAAGTTGGCTGGAGATACTTAGAATCGATAACAGAACACGTTCCAAGTATTTTTAATTAGTTAACGGCTGAACGGATAATGATGAAATTTTGTGTAGAGATAGTTTGAGTCCCGGGAAAGGACAATGAACAGTTTTCATCCCGAAAATCAACCCTGGAAGGGGTGAAAAGGGGGTTGAAAGTTTGTATGTTGAAAGTTGGTCAATACCAACTTCAATAACCTATTTCAATAAATAATTTGTAATTTTTTGGTCAAGGTGTTCATATTTATAACATGTTACCCGTCGATGCTTTAAATTTACCTTTACCCGCTCTTAAGAAATATTTGAAAATGTCATGAATGTCAAAGGGTTATTGCAGCAAACCAAAAAACTACTACAAAATCATCTAACATTTATAGGACACCGCTTAGGTAGGAAAACATATCAAACGTTTTGTGAAGCAGTCAGATTACGATTTATTTTTCTTTATAATTAAACAATAGGTACATTATCTGTCTCTCAAGCAGTTTTGATATGTCTTCTTGAAGAACTACGCATTATTTTGTATCTTAAGATCTAATAATGTATTACTGTTTTGAAAAAAATAAGTCCCGTCGAATTTCTTTTCGGTCATAATACTTCTTGGGCCAGAGGTACACACACCTACAGGGTTAGAACCGGTGGAGTTTTGGAACGAAGTTCCTTATCGGACGGTTCGCGGATGGGAGCCTAGGTGAAAAAAAGTCACGTGACCGTTACGAAAAAGCGTCACGTCACGAAAACGCGACACCCATACGATTAAGAAACATGTAAAATGGAATGAAATAAAAAATATATAAAATAGAATAAAGTGAAGTGAAGTGTAGTGAAACTGAAAAGTGGCAAAGTGATAAAAGTGAAAAAAGTCGAGAACCTCAAAAGTCGAGAAGTTTAAAAATGTCGAAAATGTCAAAAATTTCGAAAATGTCAAAAATTTTAAATTTCTAAATTTTCTAAATTTCCAATATTTCCAAAATTTTCAAAATTTCCAAAATTTTCAAAATTTCCAAAATTTCCAAATTTTCCACTATTTCCAAAATTTCCACTATTTCCAAAATTTCCAAATTTTCCAAAATTTTTAAAAAATGCAAAAAAAAATAAAACCACAAAATTTACGAAAAAGTAAAAAATGAAATAAAATTAAATAACATAACTTCGTTCCAATCGCACTTGATTCACACACTTTCCACGACACTCACGTATTTTATTTTTCTCTGACGTTCATTAGTGCATTGTACTCGTAATGTGCTTACATTGACGAATAAATATCTTGAGCTACACCAATATCATAAATCCTCTATTCCGCGTTCGGAACCGTATGTAATTAATTACCAACATTATTGCAACCAATAACGTAACATCAGTGTATTATCTGTGACAGTGTGGTAAAAACGTATGAAAATTCATTACCTACGGTAACGTAATGAAAATCCGCCCCCCCTTGCGCCGGCATGCCCCCCCGACCGCCGGCGCAATAATGTTGGTCATGGCGGTGTAATAGTGGTCATTCTAATGGTTTCAATGGATTTTTAATATGTGTGTAGGTAAAGCAGTGTATGCTTCTGTACATAACAAGTTAGAAACTCGCAGGGATTTAGCATTCGCATACTACTTGCTTCGGATTCTCCGTGGAAATATCCACAACCCGGACATCCTGCAAAAATTGAATTTATGCGTTCCTAACAAGTACACGGAACGGCGGCGGCAGCCGTGGTTGCTCGCAGAGCCGACCGGCAGGACTAACCTGCTTCGGAAGGCGCCCCTCAGCCGCACCATTCATATACTAAATCTGGTTGCTGACAAGATGGATCTATTTCATTGTCATATGTGTGAATTTATTAAGATGTGTGTATATATACTGTGTTATTATATGTAATTAGGATAGTTAACTTTAAGGCACTATTGTATTAGGACAACCTGTAAAGATAGTCGCTATTATTTAATAAATAAAATAAAATAAATAAAATAATTAGGCCTTATTACGTAACAGTTACATCGCCATGTCCGTCCGTCTGTCCGCGGTCTAGCTCAGTTACCGTTCGCACTAGAAAGCTGAAATTTGGTGAGGCCTGATAAGAACTTTCAATAAAAACTATATTGAATAAAATCGGTTCAGCCGTTTTTGAATTATTAGTCAAAAACGCATAGTGAAAGGAAGTGCCGAACAGTAAACTGACGTAAGCGCCGCCAAATAAACGACCTTTAGAACGGATGTTTTGTAACAGGGCAGCATCTACGAAACTCTACACTGAGCAGCGCCCGACATGCTCTTGGCCGGTTTTTTTTTTCATTGTTATCCCGGAAATCACCCAATTAAGGATTACTAATTCCAATTCTAGAAAATCCCCAGCCAGGTTATACGTAGCCTATAAAAATTCAACGTCTAAAAGGCCACTACACTCGATTGAGTTAAATTTGCATGGGTCATGGACCCACCCCCCCCCCCCTCCAAGTGCACCTAAAATAGAAAAAAATCATTTCTGCATTGTGACACCCCCCCCCCCAACTGATTTGACGGGAGGATCGATTTGGATGATATTTGCCGTGGACATGAACGTATAAATACAAAAGTGGTCCTGTATCGTCCGATATACACCTACTACTCTCTATGTCGTTTAAATCATGCCAAAAACAAATATAATAAAAAAAAGTATACATTTATGAGTGTAGTTTCATTTAGTGGTAATTGTAAAATATTTTATTAGGACTACTGTCCTCTAGCGTATCCATCTGTCAACTTTACTTCAAGTTCCGCCTCCAGGGTAGCGGGAGAGAAATTAGGGGTGAATTAGCCGCTTACTGACACAGACCGAATTCCACGCGGGCGGAGCCGCGGGCACAGCTAGTTGCTAAATAAAAGCTTACAATAACTAAGTAAACTTACAATAAAAAGCTTATCCAATCAATTGCACAAAAAACTTGTTTAAAAAAATTAAACATGACAGCAGAAAGAGTCTTAAATATATTTGCATCGTCTAGCCTCTTTAACACATCTGACTACGCGAGCCGAGTCGCGAGAGATAAGCTACCTATTTTTAATTATAAATCAAGAGTAGGCCGTAGGCAACCCTACCTTATCGAGTAGCAGAATTCGGCTTATGTAGGGCAATGCACGTTGAAATGTTATGTATTTTAGTAAGTACTAAGGTATGGCTACCAAGTGGTAGCCTGAGCTAAACGTGGAGCATTTTGTACAGACAGCAAAAACATTATTATAAAATATATCTTATCGAGTAGAAAATAAACCTTATGCCATTCGAAAGTAATAATCAACCTGGTAATTACAAAAAACGGTAGCCGACCTTAAACTTGGAGCTTTTGTTATTCAGCCAAGTTTTATGTTTTAAGGTGAAAATCGACTAATGCTAGTACGACTTGCAAATGAGTTCACGGGATGGTTTCAATGCAGTTTTACGCTGTACATAAGATATACATATCAACAAGTGCTAAGAAATTCGAGGTTGCATTTCCCAAACCTGACAATTTCATGATTCTACCTTATTAAAAATTATTGAAATAATTAATCTAGTAGAAGATAAAAGTTGTGCCATTTGTAAGAACATAAACTTTTAAAGAAAAAAAATGTAGTATGTTAGGTTTGCGTGTTGTTTCCACAATTTTTTTGGCACTTCTCGATAAGCACTATCGGAATGGGCTACGTGCCCACTTGCTAGTCGCGGAAGTAGTTTTGTAAAAAAATAGGGTCATATTTTGGTGACTACAAAATGCTCAAACTTTAGCTCCGGCTACCAGGTACTGAAATATACAACATTTTACCATGCATTGCCCTTAAGCCGAATAATGTTACTCGATGAGGCAGGATTGCCTACGGCCTGCTCTTGATCTATTAGTACTCAGCAAATGTGACGGAATATCCTACGCGAGAATAACCAAGTCATGGCTAGCCGCATATAATATCAATAGAAGTAGCGAAGTGGGCTAGGTGTTCAACATTTGGCTAATGGTTAACCATTTCGCCGACATAGAAATAATGATAAGGTTTTACACACATGCCAAACACCTGCAATAGAAGTGCAGGCAAAATGAGCCTTCGCGCATTGCACTAAGGTTTACTTTGACGCGTTATAAAAAGGTCTGTGGCATGTGAGTTGCGACACTGGTAACATTGACATACTAAGATAGACCTAGTGGACTAAAAGCTGGCCTCGTCACATATTCACTTATTGCTAGATCCAGGCATCTGGCAGCTTTTAATTACAGAGTTGGGGTAGGGTAGAGGAGGTTAGAGTTACAGACGAGCAACATTTTATCTGGGTGATCCTAACTTGCCTTATTTTTCAGGATATACACCTCTTTGTGAGGCCGTGTGGCGCAGATTCCCGGATGTAGTAGAGGTGTTATTATTATCTAGAGCTCGAATTACACATTCCCATAAACTCTTGCATTACGCGATAATACAACGACAGGTATGTTATAAAGAAAATACACTTTAACTTGGTCTGTGAGTGACAGCTATGTCTACTTTGAACCAAATAGAATGAAGCCGATAATTTATAAAACGACTAACGTATGGTTTTTGTAATCTTTAATTATTGTATGGCTACATGTCACTGGATATAGATAGGCAATGGCATATACAAGATATCTCTATACTCCGCTTAGCGCGTTATTTCTTTGAAACCTAAGCTGCCAAAAAGAAGGGGTGTGGGAGGGGAACTTGCAATGCTAGACAAGGAACGCGCGATTCTTCCGTGGGGCGTAAGAGAGAGTCAGACATTAATGGTTGTCATGGAGACGTACTATGTTTACTGTGACTTACAATATTAGTGTCTCACTATAGAGTGAATTTACTTCGAGCGTGGCAGCGGGGGTCGCCCGGCTATGCGGGGTCTTGGCAGAGATGTGACTTATTTGAAATACTTGTATTTAAAATGCAAATACAAAATGCAAAATACCTATTTCCTATTTTGTATTTAAATAGCTTTTTAACAAAAGCATTTTGTATTTTATTTGAAATACTTTTTGGGACCCATTTTCTATTTTGAAAATACAAAATACTTTTTTTGTATGTAATATAATGTTGGTAGAAAGAGTAGGTTTAACAGGTTATAGTTATATTGCTCCTACGTGGGTGATTGGTAGGACAGGATCAGGGACCGGACAACCCTTTCCGCGATAAAAGCCTTTCAATGGGCGTCCCTTATATACGGCTAACCAATTGAGAGACTTTCCCTTTTGAACTGCTAACACATTCGTTTGACTAACCCTTATCATAAAACTTAGCCTAATATAAAGCTAGCCCTTAATAAGGGTTACCCTTATCATTAAGCGCTTTTTATAAAGCTTTCCCTTTAGTAATGTCGTAGTTGAGCCTTGCGTGAACGAGAAAGAATTAGTCTATATCGGTAGTGTGTGAAAAGGAAAGACAATACGTACTTGGGAAGGGTTTGTTAAATCATTATATTCGCTTACCATATATACTACATACTAGTACGACTACAACTACCAGTTGCTTTTGCCACGCATCGTAGTTGAGCTGTCTGACTGAACGGAATGAATAATAAATAAAAAAAAAATAAAAATAAAAATAAAATGAAAATAAAATGAAAACAAAATGAAAAAAAAAAATTAAAATAAAATTAAAATAAAATTAAAATTAAAATAAAATTAAAATAAAATTAAAATAAAATTAAAATAAAATTAAAATTAAAATTAAAATTAAATAAAAATAAAAATAAAATAAAAATAAAAATAAAATGAAAAAAAAATGAAAACAAAATGAAAAAAAAAAAATTAAAATAAAATTAAAATAAAATTAAAATTAAAATAAAATTAAAATTAGAATAAAATTAAAATAAAATTAAAATAAAATTAAAATAAAATTAAAATAAAATTAAAATAAATTAAAATAAAATTAAAATAAAATTAAAATAAAATTAAAATAAAATTAAAATAAAATTAAAATAAAATTAAAATAAAATTAAAATAAAATTAAAATAAAATTAAAATAAAATTAAAATAAAATTAAAATAAAATTAAAATAAAATTAAAATAAAATTAAAATAAAATTAAAATAAAATTAAAATAAAATTAAAATAAAATTAAAATAAAATTAAAATAAAATTAAAATTAAAATAAAATTAAAATAAAATTAAAATAAAATTAAAATAAAATTAAAATAAAATTAAAATAAAATTAAAATAAAATTAAAATAAAATTAAAATAAAATTAAAATAAAATTAAAATAAAATTAAAATAAAATTAAAATAAAATTAAAATAAAATTAAAATAAAATTAAAATAAAATTTAAAATTAAAATAAAATTAAAGTAAAATTAAAATTAAAATAAAATTAAAATAAAATTAAAATAAAATAAAAATAAAATAAAAATAAAATAAAATTAAAATAAAATTAAAATAAAATTAAAATAAAATTAAAATAAAATTAAAATAAAATTAAAATAAAATTAAAATAAAATTAAAATAAAATTAAAATAAAATTAAAATAAAATTAAAATAAAATTAAAATAAAATTAAAATAAAATTAAAATAAAATTAAAATAAAATTAAAATAAAATTAAAATAAAATTAAAATAAAATTAAAATAAAATTAAAATAAAATTAAAATAAAATTAAAATAAAATTAAAATAAAATTAAAATAAAATTAAAATAAAATTAAAATAAAATTAAAATAAAATTAAAATAAAATTAAAAAAAAATTAAAATAAAATTAAAAAAAAATAAAAATTAAAATAAAATAAAATTAAAATAAAATTAAAATAAACTGAAAATAAACTGAAAATAAACTGAAAATAAAATGAAAATAAAATGAAAACAAAATTAAAACAAAATTAAAACAAAACGAAAACAAAACGAAAACAAAACGAAAACAAAACGAAAACAAAACGAAAACAAAACGAAAACAAAACGAAAACAAAACGAAAACAAAACGAAAACAAAACGAAAACAAAACGAAAACAAAACGAAAACAAAACGAAAACAAAACGAAAACAAAACGAAAACAAAACGAAAACAAAACGAAAATAAAACGAAAATAAAACGAAAATAATATGAAAATAATATGAAAATAAAATGAAATAAAATGAAAATAAAATGAAAATAAAATATAAATAAAATTAAAATAAAATTAAAATAAGTATTTAATTAAAATGAAAAATTCACACTGAAAATGTAGAATGTGAATTAAAATAAGTTTAACTCTTTACCGTGCAAGACTGAAAAAAATCCTCATCGCCAATCAAAAAGCTGATGTTACAGGCAATCTTTTTTGAGACCGCTGCCGTATAAAGGGTTAAAGTGCGCTCAACAAGTTTTGATAAACCTTGCTTAAAATTGATTACTAATAGGTTGTTTGAAATGGCATTCCATGCTTTCTTATTATTCTATGGCCCACGCCATCTCGTTTACCTTGCTGTATCGCTTCATATATGTATAGGTCGTATATTGCTGGCCTAATATTACAGGGTTCTATGTTAGATTTGGAGGATGGTTAAATTTAGACTTTCAATAGAGGTTCAAATTTCAATTCGATTAAAGTAAAACATGCAACCCTGTAATATTGGGCAAACGACATTAAAGCGCGCTTGACATACGGAGTTATACACTATACATACAGCAAGTAGGTCTAAAGTGTTCTAAACATAATAATTCACTTATCATGATGTTTATTTTCACTCCACTTTGACATATATTAATAAATAATGATAACATTGGCACGTGTCTAAGACTTAAAAAAAAGCGCCGTGACGATGCGCTCGAGTCGCTCGACCCGCGCAACGTAAGAAACAGCCATCACAGCATTTTGCCATTGAAAATTGAACCGTATTTCATCTACAGCGGCTTCGATCATTTCGAAGCGCGCGAACATCGAGCGCGTGGATTCGGAGGAATGTGTGCTTTATGAACAAGGTAGATGATTTAAATTAGCACGCAGTATGCTAAAAGGGAAGCCCTTATATAAGGCTAACACTTATAAGCGATATGTAAGGTTTGGTGAGCGGATGATAAGGGTTTCGTAAGGGTATTGGGATAGCGGTGCTAGCCTTTATATAAGGGCTTTAAAAGCAATATGAAAGGGTATCGTCGGGGAAAGGGTATGGTTAGTTAAGCCTTATACAAAACCCATACAAAACCCTTTATAAGGGATGCGGGCCGGTCCCTGGCAGGATACCGCGTAACCAAGGGAAAAAGGGCACTCATTCCTGACGATCTCGTCATTTTGTAACTAGCCGTCTGTTTTAAAATGGAGAGTTAAGATAAGTATGGAAATCATCATCTTTTTAGCGTTTGTCCCGGCTTGGCGAACTAATCACATGAATTGGCATAGAAACTAGTTTTTACAAAAGCGACTACCATCTGACCTTCCAACCCAGAGGAGAAACTATGTTTTCACCTCAGCAGCTCGAACAAGGGTTCTTTGGTGCTCAATAACAGTGAGCAAAATTCAATTTTGCTGCGAGCGTGAGACAAAATGACCTTGATATGTCCACAGTAAAAAGACGGAGAAAGTATAATTTCAAACTTCATATTCTCGCGTTTCATTTTTATTTGAATATCAGACTCCCTATGCACACCAAAATAGCTTGGAAACCTAATCACAAGATTTGGCGCAGGCACTAGTTTTTAGTAAATGTGCTATTTGTAATAAGTGGCGAAATTGGATCGGAAGGCAATAAACGAGGCGAGAATTGAATGGGCGTCAGTGAAAATAGAGCGGAAGACAAGCGGAACTGGAGCGGGATTCAGTAAAAGTTGCGAGAATTGAGTGGAAGTAGAGTGGAAGTGAAGTGGAACTGGTTTGAAGCGGAGGAAAACTGGCGGAAATGGAGCGGAACTGGCGGATTTAGAGCGGAATTGGCGGAATTGGAGTGGAAGTCACTAAAAGTGGCGGAAATAGACTGGAAGTCAGTGGAAGTGTGGCGGAACTGGGTGGAAGTTGAGCGGAATGGCGGAATAGAAGCGGAACTCATTAAAAGTGGCGGGAATTGAGTGGAAGTCATTGGAAGTAAAGCGGTGTACTAGGTGGAGGTGGAGCGGAACTGGCGGAACTGGAGCGGAACTCATAAAAGTGGCGAGAATTGATTGAAAATCAGTGGAAGTGTAGGGGAACTGGGTGGAAGTGGAGCGGAACTGGCGGAAGAGAAGCGGAACTTGAGCGGAACTCATAAAAGTGGCGAGAATTGATTGAAAGTCAGTGGAAGTGTAGGGGAACTGGGTGGAAGTGGAGCGGAACGGGCGGAATAGAAGCGGAACTCATTAAAAGTGGCAGGAATTGAGTGGAAGTTATTGGAAGAAAATCGGTACTAGGTGGAGCGAAACTGGCGGAATTGGAGCGGATGTGATTGGAAGTGTGGTAGGAGTGGCGGAAATTGAGCGGAAGTGAAGTGGGATTGATCAGGATGGAGTGGAAGTCAGTGGGAGTGAAAAATTATTTAAATTTTCTGCTGTGTTCTCACTGCTGAGGTGAAAAGTTGTATGAGCAACATGAGACCAAAGTTATTGGCACCTCGTCCGTGCCTTTGAGTCACTCACTACGCTCGCTATGCTCGTGATTCTATTATAGAATCTTTCGCTTGCTCGGGACTCAAAATGAACACTCGAAGCAAAAACTATGCTCTCTTGTTGCACTAATATCTATTTCCTTCACCGAAAAGCGACTGATAAACATTAACCGATAATTCGTAAATAAGTTCCGAAAATCTCAGTAGTACAAAGTCGGGATTCGATCCCGAGACCTCCAGATTGAAAGTCTTATCGCCAGGATCGTATTAAATAGCAATCCATTTTCGTACTGAATTTACATTGCATTGTAACTTTAAAAAATATACATGCTTGGAAAGTAAATTCCCTGGAACGGAAATGAATGACATTTGGATCCATATAGATAAATATACCACACTATCAGAGCATGAAAAAAAAAATTAACCATTTACCTACAAAACAAATTAGTGGCACATAAAACTCACATCTAGTTAAAATTTGATTAACTGCTTTATATTTATTGATTTAAATGGCTATGCTATGACTATGACATATGATCACGGGCAGACGGACATGACGAGATAAGGATTCCGTTTTTTCCATTTTGGCGACGGAATTCTAAAAAGCATTTGTAATTTAAAAAGTATTTTGAAAATACCTATAGTGACAAATAATAGGCGTGCGTATTGACAATCGTTTATTGCAAGACTGACGTGTACTCTCATATGCATACATAACTAGGTACCTATATCTATAATATACACCAATACCTCCACCTTTAATCAATACTGTAGAAAAGTATTAAATAAATAAATAAATAAATATTATAGGACAATCTTACACAAATCGACCTAGGCGCACAGTAAGCACAATATGGCTTGTGTTATGGGTAGTAGACAACGATATATATAATAGTTAAATACTTAAATACATAGAAAACACCCATAACTCAGGAACAAATATCTGTGATAAACACAAAAGGTAAGGTTAATATTAAATAACATTAATATTAACCTTAACCTAAACAGCTGTGAATCTTTATCTATTTTCCCGGTACAATCGCATACATGCGCAGGTATGCGTTTACAGATGTAGGTACAACACGTGTGCCTTCACAGACTTCATAATACTCGCACACTTGTTTGAACAATATAAACCATAACATCACTATGATAAGATTTACATTTCTCATTTACTGACTTATCCTAAGGAAACTAAAACGTCTTAACATTTAAGATACTTGGGTAATAAGGTAAACGTCCGAATGTTCGACATGGTAATCATTGCATGTAAAGTACCAGTTTTATCAATAGATGAGATGATCATATCATATCATATCATTATACTAGATCCTCTGTTTGTCCAGTCTGTTAAGTATGACTTGAGGTTGAAAGGGTCAACAGTGAGACAGGTTCAAACACTTGAACGCTTACATTAGATATTATATCTATTTTATAAAAATAACAAAGTAGTGAGGTTACATTAAAAATATTCATCGAATCCGAAACGTACAGGAGGTTTAGGTAGATCAATATTAACGACCTTATCGGCTGCAACCTGCGGCTGGTCCACGGCGGCAGAGCTCGGCCCCGCGACTTCTGTCGCACCCTCGCTAGGGCGGGCCTCCACCGGCTCGACTGGTCGTTCCTCTGGTTGTGGCTCGCAACTATCTACAATTGAGGAGCTGTTCCTACGATGGACGGACGATCTCGACTGTGTACATCCTTCCTCAGTATCCTTTGGGATCCTACGTCTTATCTGGTTGATGAGCCTATGTACCTCGGTTCCCTTATCACATCTTACCTTATAGTATAAGCGCATACGTAAATTCCTTCCCTGTAAAATTTTTGCCGGGCTTTCGCCTGTGGTGTAATGCTCGGTATTCCTATACGATAGTAAAAACCTGTTCAAAGCCGTATCTATATCTACTTTTTGTTTTATGGTTTTAAGAATTGCCCGTTTGCAAATTTTGACACTATTTTCTGCCGCCCCATTGGACGCTGGGTGGTACGGCGCAGAAAACAAATGATTAATTTTATTTCTTGTCAAAAAGGACTCAAATTCTATGCTAGAGAAGGGAGGGCCATTATCCGTAACCAACTGTTTTGGTAAGCCAAATCTTGCCCACATGGGCCTTAACTCTGAAATGACTGCCCCTGCGGTTGTTGTTTTCATACGAATGGCCTCGATCCATTTAGAACCTGCATCTACCACAATTAAAAATGTATTACCTGATATGGGTCCTAAAAATCACAATGTAATCTTGCCCAGGGGCGATTAGGCCATGGCCAGGGACTAGGTGCGTGGCCTGGCGGCGCGCTCGCCACGCTGGCGCAAACCTCACAGCTGCCGCAGGCCGCTTCCACCGCCTTCCGTCCACTCCTGGCCACCACAAATAGCTCCGCGCTAACGCTTTTGTTTTGACTACCCCCATGTGTGAGTCATGCAGCTCTTTTATTACCCTAGATCTACAAGATACCGGAATAACTACCCTGTGTCCCCACATGACACAACCTAGTTCTAGATATATTTCTTTCCGTCTGTTAAAATATGGCTTAAGTTCCTTTATGTCCACGTCGCTGGGCCACCCATCCGCAATGTAGCTCATAACTCGGCTAAGAATTGAGTCTGAACCCGTTTCCTTCTTAAGTACCTTATAGTCTAATAAGAGGGCTTCAGAAGCGAAGTGTAGGTACGTTTGCTCCGGCAACTCCTCTTCAGTGGCGATTGAATCGTCCTTATGAGAGTTAATTAAACGTGATAGGGCATCCGCAGTATTCAATGTGAAAATCGTGAGCTGAAAGCTTGATTGCCCACCTCTGAAGGCGACTAGCTGCCGTAATCGGTATTCCTACATTTGGTCCAAAAATACTTACTAAAGGTTTATGATCTGTGCGAAGAATGAATTTTCTACCAAATAAATACTGGTGGAACTTCTCTGTGGCAAAAACGATGGCTAAGGCCTCGTCTCTAAAATACTTAATACCTGCTCAATCGTTTTAATGTGACTACTTAGATCTTTACTTTTAATCAGAATATCATCATAAAATATCACTACATCCGGGATACCTTTAAACAGGTCTTCCATAAACTTTTGGAAAATTCCTGGGCTAGAAGCCAGTCCGTAAACTAAACGTGTGTATTTGAACAACCCTTATGCGTATTTATCACCGTGTACTCCATGGATGGCTCATCGAGAACTAGTTGGTTATATGCTTGATGACAGGTCTAATTTAGTAAAAAATCTATGTCCGCTTAATGTGATAAAAAGATCATCAACCTTTGGAACCGGGTACCTATCAACCAATAAGTTAGGATTAAGGGTCACCTTATAGTCCGCACACAGTCGTATTCCGCCGTCACCTTTGCGAGCAATCACCAGAGGAGTGGCCCAGTCGGAGCGGCTGACGGGCTCGATGACGCCCGCCTCTAGCATGGCGTCAAGCTCGGCGTCCACCCGCGGCCGAAGCGCGAACGGTATCGGGCGCGCGCGGCAGAACACCAGGCCCGCGTCCGGGCGCACGTGCAGCCGCACCGTGCCGCCGCACCGTGCCGCCCGTGTACCGCCCCAGGGTGCCGTCAAATAATGACTCATGCCTGGAAATAATTTCATTTAAAGTATTAGGTTTATTTACGTTTTCCGAGTCCATATTATTAAGCTTTAAGGTGGGGACAGCTATACCTAACGCTGTAAGCCATTGTCGACCTAAAAGAGTAGCAGCATCGTGTTCCATGACATACAAGTCTACAATTTTTTTTAATCCTCTGTATGTTACTTCAACTTGCACATACACACGTGGATGAATAACAGATTCGTTATAAAGTGTTAAATTTAAACGACAGGGTTTTAAGTCTAAATCACTGAAACGTTTATAGTAGGTATTTAGTCCAATACATGATATGGCGGTTCCGGTGTCAATTTCCATATTTAGCAACCGATTTTGAACAGACATAGTAATACATACCGGTTTATATTTGCTTAATGACATTTGGTACATAGGCTCGCTGTCACTATCCAGATCACCACTATTATTCAGGGACCGGCCCGCTATCCCTTATAAAGGGTTTTGTATGGGTTTTGCATAAGGCTTAACTAACCATACCCTTTCCCCGACGATACCCTTTCATATTGCTTTTAAAGCCCTTATATAAAGGCTAGCACCGCTATCCCAATACCCTTACGAAACCCTTATCATCCGCTCACCAAACCTTACATATCGCTTATAAGTGTTAGCCTTATATAAGGGCTTCCCTTTTAGCATACTGGGTGCTAATTTAAATCGTCTACCTTGTTCATAAAGCACACATTCCTCCGAATCCACGCGCTCGATGTTCGCGCGCTTCGAAATGATCGAAGCCGCTGTAGATGAAATACGGTTCAATTTTCAATGGCAAAATGCTGTGATGGCTGTTTCTTACGTTGCGCGGGTCGAGCGACTCGAGCGCATCGTCACGGCGCTTTTTTTTAAGTCTTAGACACGTGCCAATGTTATCATTATTTATTAATAGATGTCAAAGTGGAGTGAAAATAAACATCATGATAAGTGAATTATTATGTTTAGAACACTTTAGACCTACTTGCTGTATGTATAGTGTATAACTCCGTATGTCAAGCGCGCTTTAATGTCGTTTGCCCAATATTAAAGGGTTGCATGTTTTACTTTAATCGAATTGAAATTTGAACCTCTATTGAAAGTCTAAATTTAACCATCCTCCAAATCTAACATAGAACCCTGTAATATTAGGCCAGCAATATACGACCTATACATATATGAAGCGATACAGCAAGGTAAACGAGATGGCGTGGGCCATAGAATAATAAGAAAGCATGGAATGCCATTTCAAACAACCTATTAGTAATCAATTTTAAGCAAGGTTTATCAAAACTTGTTGAGCGCACTTTAACCCTTTATACGGCAGCGGTCTCAAAAAAGATTGCCTGTAACATCAGCTTTTTGATTGGCGATGAGGATTTTTTTCAGTCTTGCCCGGTAAAGAGTTAAACTTATTTTAATTCACATTCTACATTTTCAGTGTGAATTTTTCATTTTAATTAAATACTTATTTTAATTTTATTTATATTTTATTTTCGTTTTATTTCATTTTATTATCATTTTATTTTCGTTTTATTTTCATTTTATTTTCATTTTATTATCATTTTATTTTCATTTTATTTTCATTTTATTTTCATTTTATTTTCATTTTATTTTCATTTTATTTTCGTTTTATTTTCGTTTTGTTTTCGTTTTGTTTTCGTTTTGTTTTCGTTTTGTTTTCGTTTTGTTTTCGTTTTGTTTTCGTTTTGTTTTCGTTTTGTTTTCGTTTTGTTTTCGTTTTGTTTTCGTTTTGTTTTCGTTTTGTTTTCGTTTTGTTTTCGTTTTGTTTTCGTTTTGTTTTCGTTTAGTTTTCGTTTTGTTTTCGTTTTGTTTTCGTTTTGTTTTCGTTTTGTTTTCGTTTTATTTTCCTTTTATTTTCATTTTATTTTAATTTTATTTTCATTATATTTTCATTTTATTTTAATTTTATTTTAATTTTATTTTCAGTTTATTTTAATTTTATTTTAATTTTATTTATTTCAATTTAATTTCAATTTAATTTCAATTTAATTTCAATTTTATTTCAATTTTATTTCAATTTAATTTCAATTTAATTTCAATTTAATTTCAATTTAATTTCAATTTAATTTCAATTTAATTTTAATTTAATTTCAATTTAATTTCAATTTAATTTCAATTTAATTTCAATTTAATTTCAATTTAATTTCAATTTAATTTCAACTTAATTTAAATTTAATTTAAATTTTATTTCAATTTAATTTCAATTTAATTTCAATTTAATTTCAATATTATTTCAATTTTATTTCAATTTTGTTTCAATTTTGTTTCAATTTTGTTTTAATTTTATTTTTATTTTATTTTAATTTTATTTTAATTTTATTTTATTTTAATTTTATTTTAATTTTAATTTTATTTTAATTTTATTTTAATTTTATTTTAATTTTATTTTAATTTTATTTTAATTTTATTTTAATTTTATTTTAATTTTATTTTAATTTAATTTTAATTTTATTTTAATTTTATTTTAATTTAATTTTAATTTATATTATGTATGTAGTATATATGGTAAGCGAATATAATGATTTAACAAACCCTTCCCAAGTACGTATTGTCTTTCCTTTTCATACACTACCGATATAGACTAATTCTTTCTCGTTCACGCAAGGCTCAACTACGACATTAAAGGGAAAGCCTTATAAAAAGCGCTTAATGATAAGGGTAACCCTTATTAAGGGCTAGCTTTATATTAGGCTAAGTTTTATGATAAGGGTTAGTCAAACGAATGTGTTAGCAGTTCAAAAGGGAAAGTCTCTCAATTGGTTAGCCGTATATAAGGGACGCCCATTGAAAGGCTTTTATCGCGGAAAGGGTTGTCCGGTCCCTGCTATTATTCAGCGCCGACGTATACCCGCCGTTATCGGCCGTCGTGTCAGCTGATGTTGCCTGGTGCGTGTGCACCCAATAGTTGTTGCTGCCGCGGCGGGCCGAACGCCCTCCGCGCCCGCGCCCGCGCCCGCTGCCGCCTCTCCAGGCCGACCGGTTGCCGCGTGTTCCGCTACTACTGAAAGTCACGCCATCGCCGCGTGATTGTGACTGGCTGCCCGCCGTTCCCGTCACTCCGAGTCTTGCATTTTTTCCGGGGCACATTCTTCTTAAGTGGCCTAAGACCTTGCACCAACTGCATTCAAAGTTTTTATATTTGCAGCCTTCAGTTTTATGCCCGATATCCCCGCACGCCATACAATGGTTCACTTCTATTTTATGTACACTCGTGATAACAGCGTCTCGATCTACCGCAACCGCGTTCTTTTCAGCCGCCTCGAGTGTCGTAGCCAACTTAACCGCTCTGGTGTAACCGATGCCGTCCTCGGCGAACAACCTTTGCCGAGTCGACTCACTAACGATGCCGCAAACAAGTTGGTCGCGCAGGTTTTCTTCCAAGTTCGCACCAAAAATAACGACAATTAAACCTATTCCTAAAACGCCCCATCCTGCCGATTACAAACACCTGAGGCCAATCAGCATATTACCTCTCCTATCGAAAATACTTGAGAAGGTTGTATGCATGCATCTGACCGATTTTCTTGAAAGTAATGGCATACACCCGTTAAGACAATCCGGCTTTAGAAAAGGACACAGCACCTCCACTGCCCTTCTAGATGTGGTGGATGAAATCTTGTCCTTACAAGATGTAGGCGAACGTACAATATTAGCCCTTTTGGATTTTTCATGCGCATTTGACTGCATTAATACATCTACTTTACTATCTAAATTAGCATATTATGGTTTTAGTAACAGCTCGATAAAGTGGTTCGCAAGCTATATGAATAACCGATCGCAATTTGTTCAAGTGCATGGCGCAGACGGCTTAACCGTAGCGTCGGAGTTACTTCCAGTATCCAGAGGGGTGCCACAGGGCTCTATCCTGGGCCCCGTGTTGTATAGTATCTACAGTGCAGATATCGTACATTATATAAAACATTGTAAATTCCATATCTATGCTGATGACATACTTACAGCTTATCATCTCATTTAAACCCGAAGATACGCAGCAGGCTGTAGATAAATTAAATGAAGATCTGCACCGTATTGACAACTGGTCTGAAAAGAACAGCTTAGTACTCAATCCGTTGAAATCTAAGTTCCTCATTTTGGGCTCAAAAAAACAAGTTAACCGAATTACAGCTGCAAATCCCCATGTAAATATTTCAGGCCAGAATGTGGAGATGGTTTCGGAGGCCCGCAACCTAAGCCTGCTCATGGATAGCTTCCTGCACTTTGAAAGCCACATCTTCGAAACTGTTAGGAACTGTTTCTATAGACTAAAAGTCCTTTACAAGGTGCGTAACTATCTCAGTGTAGATGTGCGCGTGAAATTGTGCGATACACTCATCCTGTCCAAACTTAATTATGTGGATACGGTATATGGCAACGGCCTACTTTCTCGTACTAAGAAAGTCATACAACGGCTACAAAATGCCTGTGCACGATTTTGTTTCCCAATACCCCCATGATCCTATATTACTCCGTATCTCAATCTCAACAAACTTTTAAATATGGATGGTCGACGTACCCTACACTTTGCAACGCTATTGTTCGGTATCTGCAACAGTCAGAAACCCGCATATTTGCATGATAAGCTGATCTTCTACCGGCGTCGTATCAGGCGTACTCCCCGACTGATTCGCCCAAGGCACAATACCGCTGCATTTCGTGGCAGCTTTCGTTATGCTGCCACGAAGTGCTGGAATAACCTTCCACCACCAATTTGGGAGAGCTTCACTTAGGGAGGGTTTAAGTCTAAACTGAAAACACACCTAATGGCTCAACAAGGTGTTGCTGCCTAAGGGCATCGTTTCTTCTAAAACGCCAGTATCAGCTCGAGTTCATAAATATTTTCAGCCCCGAAGTTGATTTCAAGCTGACCGCCAAATAATAAAATTATTTATATAAATGAATTATTAATTATAATATGGGTACTTTTATTTTTGTAAGTAATATATAAGTATTTATACCTCATATTGATAACATATTATATTTTTGTATAATATATATATTGATTAACACACTATATTTTTGTCACATATAAGCCGCGCAGTATGCTATCCCGCACACCTCACTGGCTCCGCAGAAAACCAGCGCCGTTGACAACGCTAAGTCGTGCCAACTGCATTGCTGAGTGGAGACCATTTCAGCCTCACATCGTTTCTGTTATGTATACTTCTTATTTAATATTTCTGTAAATGTGCTGATGTGTTGTCTGAATAAATTTTATTCTATTCTATTCTAAATCATGAAAGTATTTGCATTTTGTATTTAAATACTTTTTCTAAACCATTTTGCACATCTCTGGGTCTTGGGTTAATTAGTCTATGGGCAATGGCAATTTCTTCTCTTGGGGTAGTAAGTAGTAATGGAAAAGCAGATGATAAAGAAAATAATAATAATAACATTAATAACGGATACCGTTTACGGCTCTTGTATGGAATTACTTACCGCTTTGTATAACTTGGTCAAAATTTTCAGGAGGAAATTGTGAAAATGCTTGCAAATTACGGAGGAGGTCTGAATCTTCACAACGATAATGGCGACACACCCCTGCTGCTAGCGGCGAGGTTGTCTCAGCCTGCGGTTGCCAGAATTTTACTTGAAAAGGGCAAGTAATTTTTTGTGTTTTTAGCATTTGTGTACCTACATAAGAGCTGCTTCACAAATGTTAGGAATCAAATGGCCTAACTTTCTTTCTTATGTATTTTCATTTAAGAAGTAAAAAAAACGCCTTTTAAGTGCTACTTTAACTTACGTACGTACATTTGATATTTAGACGTTGCGGTTTGATGAAGTAAAACATCGTGTGAAAGCCGGAGCTAATACTAATAAGGCCTAATTTCCCCTCTGGGCTAGATGGCAGTCACTTTCGCATGTTTAAATAGTGCCTACGCCAATTCCCGAGATTACGATGCCGAGCGAACCCCAGGCTTAATGGAGCCGTGACAAAAACGCTAGGACGATGATGATTTTCAATATCCTATTTTAGGACATTTAACTGCTATTATTTATCTTGTGGCAACAAGTATAACTTTACTTACTGGGAGATTCCAACCATTATTTGTTGTACACAATATTGTAACTAATAAACTTTTTCATTATAATCCGTATGATTACAGGTGCACACGTGAATTCATGTAACAGTATCACTGGAGCCACCGCACTCCACATAGCTGTTGAAAGTATAGACTGCCCTAAAATATTCGAGGAATTGCTTATGTGCCTGCTAGAGTATAGGATAGATATGAATGCCATAGCACTTACTGGCGACACTGCTCTGAACAGAGCTTTGCTGTTGCACAAGTAAGTTGCACTGTTTATTTCCTAAAGCTGACTTTAGACTTATACCAAAGAGAATTTGTAAAAATAGGAGTCCAGTCTTAAGAACTTTTTGAGGCTTTACTAGATGGCGCTGTACAGCCCCATACATTCGGTAACTCTGGTTCAGGCACTTTGTAGTTACCGCATGATGTATGGGGTCGAAAAGGGCTCGCAGCGCAGTGGAGCTATCAAACTTAGAGCATCAAAAAGTTCATAGACTGTGCTATTTATACATCCTCTTTGCTTATACTCTTTGGTTACATTTGGTTTGCAACATTGAACATTTGATTTTCTACTTTGGTCTAATCATGAAGTCTACAGGATATTAAAAATACTTGTGATCCGTTTAAGGGTATAATCGGTAGTCGCAAAAAATAGGAGAAACATTTTTAGCACGCGAAATTTTTTTTTGTGTGGGACCCGTCGTCCCAGCCGGTTAACCCTCCATATAAAACCATATTTTTTTCGCGCGAAATTTTTTTAGTTTTCTCGTAAATAATGCCCTAAACCTTATCACCAGCATTTTTGTTACACATGTATATTACAACACCATATTATTGCGCATCAGCAATTTTTACATATCGAGTTCATTCGGTTTCTGTAACAGTAAAACATCAATAACACCATCTGTCAATAAATAAATAAATATTATTGGACAATCTTACACAAATCGACCTAGGCTTACAGTAAGCTCAATAAGGCTTGTGTTATGGGTACTAGACGACGATATATATAATAGATAAATATGGATAAATACTTAAATACATAGAAAACATCCATAACTCAGGAACAAATATCTGTGATCAACACACAAATAAATGCCCTGACCAGGATTCGAACCCGGGACCTCCTGCTTCGTAGGCAGGATCACTACCGACTGGGCTGGCCTTTAAAATACCAAGGCCAATACAAACAGGATATATTAAGCAGTATTTACATTACAGGTTTTCGAATTAAATATTGATATTAATGCCTCTCTGGTCTGCCGTAGCTACTTACTTATTTCTACTTGCATAATATTTAAGTGTAAATACAAGCTATGAGCGATTGCACATGTCGGTTTATTAGCAAGAATATACTAATGCTGTACTGTGTTTTTAACACTATTAATATACCCACCCCGGGACCCCGGGACATATATAGGACCCGGGGTATGTCCTTAAACTACGTCCGGACCTGGGTATGTCCTTAAACTACGCCAAAAAGAGAGGTATGGGCACTGCGAATGGCATCTCGCTAAGTGTGGTAGGGCACGTTCAGCGAATGTCATCGCTCAAATCTGGAGCAGAGCCCGACTGGGGAAGTACCTCCACCTTACAGAAAACCACAGCCAAATAGCACTAGACCCTACTCATAGTGTTGTGTTCCTGCTGGTGAGTAAGGTTGCCAAAGAGCTCAAAGAGGACCCAGTGTGTTGACGATGAGGGACCTTCTTGTTCCTTTAGTCGTCAACACAGTGAATCCTCCTTTTTGTAAAGGGTCGGCAACGCGCATGTGACGCCTTTGGAGTTGCAGGCGTCCATAGGTTACGGTAGCTGCTTACCATCAGGCGGGCCGTATGCTTGTTTGCCACCGTCGTGGTATAAAAAAAAAAAAAAAAAAAAAATATTCTCGATATGGAATTTTAACGTGCAATATCTAATTGTTGTAATGTTTCCAGAGATCACGCGGCGGTTTTGCAAATCCGCTACGGAGCCAACGTCAGTGCCTGTGACTTACATTCCTGTGGTTTAGACAACTTATCAATAGCCAGTAGGCGTCGCTCAAACAACCTAGCTCGTATGCTAATAAAGGCGGGTCACCACATAACAGCACCTGATCCGACTTCAGCAGTCCCAAAAGCAGGCACGACAGCCAACTGGCTATATCATGCCAGCAGAGAACCACATAGCCTATCTGATATTTGTAGGATGCAAATTAGATCTATGGCTAAGAAAGAAATACTATTTCAGTATATCTCGACACTGCCTTTACCTACGAGCTTAAAAAGATTCCTAATGATGGAAGATGAAGGACTATAGTTGCTAATGACTAGCGAATTGTTATTATTACTTAATTATTTTTAAACATTTATCTCTATGTTATCTTTATGATCAATACAAATATTTATAGGTAATAAGCGAGTCGAATAAGAGACTTTAAGATCTTATGGATAATGCTACAATTATTGCTTTAATTTTTTCTAGTCACGTTTGAATTTAATTTAATTTAAATTGATTTCTAATGTTACGTTTAGTTTTTATCTGAAAAATAAATGACATACAAGTTAATCAAACGGTACCAATCAATTAAAATTAATAACAAATTGTAGAAATGATCAAATTCAAGATTTCAAGATGTTTAGTATGATGTGAATGCTCTCATCCAAATATTATTTGACAGATGATGTCTTACCATAAGCCCATTGATTCATTATGTATTCTACTAGATGAGTCAATGACTAGATGTGACATCTAGGACAAATTTTGTGCGCCATGTTTGGCGGTTGACAGCTATGACGAAATCAAAGAGTAGACTTGTAGTGATTTTCACTACAACTTTTGGGACAAAAAATTTCTTAGGGATGTCATCTCCTGTTACTCAATGCATAAGCCTAAAACTATTGGTTTAACGATGTGATTCATAAGCTAATCGTACGAAGTTTCATTTGAGGAATTGTGGATCAATATAAGTACAACATAGGTATGGAATTATCCTCAGAAATATTAACCCACCACTGTGTAACTGTAGTTGATTGTATCTTTATCAAGTTAGCTGGCTAACATGTCTTAAGTTTCCAAACCTATTTCAATTTCATGCTGTATCTTATTTCTTTATGGGTGTAGGCACCCAATTTTATTTTAAATGTGTATAGCAGGGACCGGAAAACCCCTTCATTTGATTAATCGTTTCGATAGGGTAACCCTATTAAAGTCTTACCCTAATGATAGGGTTACCCTATCATTGGGTTACCCTATCGATATGGAAATCATTTTGAATAGGCTTAACCCTTTTCAATGTGGTTTCCGAGTCGAATGGGGTAAAGATAGCTTTAATATTTACCGCTTACCCTATCATAGGGCTACCCTTTTCCTGTCTCTTTTCCACGCAGGCAGGCGGTTCTATCTTTCTCATTTGAAATGGAACAGGAGAGGTGGCGGCGAAACAAATTGAGTAAATATAAGATTTGCTGTCGTTTATTCATTCTGCTAAAGTCACACTCACAGTCCAGTCCTCTGCTCACGTACACAACTTTAAATTAAAGAATTTCTGTTAAAGAAATGTGTCTTACCTTCAGTTTATTTTTGCATAGTTCGCACGTACTGATGAGATGGGCAATAATTATTTTGAATAAGAATAAAAACACAATTTTTATTCATATTCAAATCGATTTGACACAAACCAATATTCATCCTCCTAGAGTTTGTCCCGGCTTTTGCCACGGCTCAGTTGAGCCTGTGGTCCGCTTGGCAACCTAATCCTATGAATTGGCGTAGGGATTGGTAGTCGTTTTCAGCTAATTATGGGATATACGATTTTTTAAGCTCACATGGTCATTCACATTATAATTAAAATTATTATTTGAAACGGGGTATTTACCATGTATTATGTATATTAGCGTTATTGGGCACCCGATATTTCGGGTGCGAGGTAAATAACCCGTTTCAAATAATTAATATTTATAATTAGGGGATGTAATTTCGAAAATTATTTCTGTTTTATAATCCAAGATGGCGGATGGTTATATACTTTTTACTGAAAAATAGTCATGGTACTTATTTTCGGTTAATTATTCGGGGTGTATGGTTAAAATCTGTCGGGATACTCAGATTCACCGTGTATATATATAATTTTTTTTTTCATTTTATATTTAAAAAAATTCAGTGTATTCATTTTTTTTGTTTTTATTTAATTTTTTTTTTCATTTTTTTTTCGTTTTATTTTCGTTTCGTTTTCGTTTCGTTTTCGTTTCGTTTCGTTTTCGTTTCGTTTTCGTTTCGTTCTCGTTTCGTTTTCGTTTTATTTTCATTTTTATTTAATTTTTATTTTATTTTATTTTTATTATATTATAATTTATAATAGTAGATTGTACAACAAGTGCATAAAACGTACGATTTTACGCGAGGCGTTTAAAAGTCGAGTGTAAAATGGGTTTTATGGACGAGGGTTACACTCTAATTTTCACTTCATTTGCGAGGAAATTATTTATCGGTAATCGTAAAACAATTTCAAGTTGTGACAAAAATATTACAATGAAAACAAATATGGTTCCAACCAATTAATTTTTTAATATATTTTTTTGAATTTTTAACATGTGAATTTAGAAATTTTCTGCCAAGTCATCAAAACATTTCGGGGCATTTCTAAACTATTATCAACTCCTATTTTATTTGATTTCATTTATTTAATTATAGAAAACACGCAATTCAAATAATTATAGCAATACTCAGATAGAATTAGCGGAAAAATCATAAAAAGTACAGTCAATTCCTATTATAGACGGGAAAAAATTTGTTTGTATAGGTCAAAGTGGCAGGAATTGATATCAATAAAATTTATAAGTGAATATTGGGCGCTAAGGTGCCAAAAAAATGGTAAAAACCAGTTTTTCGCTTCTAGAGGAAAAACTACGGGTCGGACAAAAAAATAGTTACATAAAACAAATGTGCGCAATTATAAAACAAAGAGAATGAGCCCCGGTAGAGCAAAATCGGTCCAGAGGATCGTCCGCAATTCGCCAAAAAACACATTTTTTTTGCAAATATTGTAAATTCAATAACTCGCGTTCCGGAAGTGCTGGAGAGCTGAAATTTGAATATGATGTCAGTTTTGTGGTCCTCTAACTACAGTTAATTGTTCAAATGAAAATGTTGTAAACTTTTTGCAAACCGTCGACTTTTGCAAAAAGTGACCTTTTTAGGGTTCCGTAGTCAACTAGGAACCCTTATAGTTTCGCCATGTCTGCCCGTCCGTCCGTCCGTCCGTCCGTCCGCGGATAATCTCAGTGACCGTTAGCACTAGAAAGCTGAAATTTGGTACTAATATGTATATCAATCACGCCGACAAAGTGTAAAATAAAAAGTGGATTTTTTTATTTTATTAGGGTACCTCCCCTATACGTAAAGTGGGGAGTGATTTTTTTTTTTCATTTCAACCCTAACGTGTGATATATTGTTGGATAGGTATTTAAAAATGAATAGGGGTTTACTAAAATCATTTTTCGATAATGTAAATATTTTCGGAAATAATCGCTCCAGAAGTAAAAAACTATGCGTCACCCCCCCCCCCCCCCCTCTACCTTTTGAATCATAAGTTTTAAAAATATGAAAAAAATCTCAAAAGTAGAACTTAATAAAAACTTTCTAGAAAAATTATTTTGAACTTTCGTCGTTTCGTTTTCGTTTCGTTTTCGTTTCGTTTTCGTTTCGTTTTCGTGTCGTTTTCGTTTCGTTTTCGTTTTATTTTCATTTTTATTTCATTTTTATTTTATTTTATTTTTATTATATTATAATAGTAGATTGTACAACAAGTGCATAAAACGTACGATTTTACGCGAGGCGTTTAAAAGTCGAGTGTAAAATGGGTTTTATGGACGAGGGTTACACTCTAATTTTCACTTCATTTGCGAGGAAATTATTTATCGGTAATCGTAAAACAATTTCAAGTTGTGACAAAAATATTACAATGAAAACAAATATGGTTCCAACCAATTAATTTTTTAATATATTTTTTTGAATTTTTAACATGTGAATTTAGAAATTTTCTGCCAAGTCATCAAAACATTTCGGGGCATTTCTAAACTATTATCAACTCCTATTTTATTTGATTTCATTTATTTAATTATAGAAAACACGCAATTCAAATAATTATAGCAATACTCAGATAGAATTAGCGGAAAAATCATAAAAAGTACAGTCAATTCCTATTGGACGGGAAAAAATTTGTTTGTATAGGTCAAAGTGGCAGGAATTGATATCAATAAAATTTATAAGTGAATATTGGGCGCTAAGGTGCCAAAAAAATGGTAAAAACCAGTTTTTCGCTTCTAGAGGAAAAACTACGGGTCGGACAAAAAAATAGTTGAATATAACAAATGTGCGCAATTATAAAACAAAGAGAATGAGCCCCGGTAGAGCAAAATCGGTCCAGAGGATCGTCCGCAATTCGCAAAAAAACACATTTTTTTTGCAAATATTGTAAATTCAATAACTCGCGTTCCGGAAGTGCTGCAGAGCTGAAATTTGAATATGATGTCAGTTTTATGGTCCTCTAACTACAGTTAATTGTTCAAATGAAAATGTTGTAAACTTTTTGCAAACCGTCGACTTTTGCAAAAAGTGACCTTTTTAGGGTTCCGTAGTCAACTAGGAACCCTTATAGTTTCGCCATGTCTGCCCGTCCGTCCGTCCGTCCGTCCGCGGATAATCTCAGTGACCGTTAGCACTAGAAAGCTGAAATTTGGTACTAATATGTATATCAATCACGCCGACAAAGTGGTAAAATAAAAAGTGGATTTTTTTATTTTATTAGGGTACCTCCCCTATACGTAAAGTGGGGAGTGATTTTTTTTTTCATTTCAACCCTAACGTGTGATATATTGTTGGATAGGTATTTAAAAATGAATAGGGGTTTACTAAAATCATTTTTCGATAATGTAAATATTTTCGGAAATAATCGCTCCAGAAGTAAAAAACTGCGTCCCCCCCCCCCTCTAACTTTTGAATCATAAGTTTTAAAAATATGAAAAAAATCTCAAAAGTAGAACTTTATAAAAACTTTCTAGAAAAATTATTTTGAACTTGATAGGATGAATAGTTTTTGAAAAAAAATTACAAAATAATTTCTGAACTAAGTTTGTAATTTAACCGTATAAGCAGGTGTTTATTGTACCTGTAATTTCTACAAAATTACAATGAAATGACGTGCTTTCAAATAAAGTAAAAACGGTGAAAATCGGTTCACGCAATAAAGAATTATTCCATAAAAATCATCTTCCATACTTTAAGCTCGCGCGCAATAGTTTACTTAATTTGCCGATAGATGTCGCTGTACGTGGAACTCTCATATCATATCCTACATGGCGGTGTTATTAACTCTTAAGTGGGGACACTTACTGTGACGGACGGAAAACTACGGAACCCTACACTGAGCGTGGCCCGACACGCTCTTGGCCGGTTTTTTTTTGAATCGATTGGGAGGGTATTTTAATTTTCGAAAAACGTTATAATTTCGGTTTCTATGCATTAAGGAGGAGTTGGACTACAAATTTCCAAATTTACAGATCATTTGACAAGGAATAAACTTGTTTAAATAATCTATGACCATCAGACACTTTTTGCGCGCGCGGCAGCGGCGCACTATGGCCGAAACGCCCGATCTAGCTGGACAAAATTATTTTACACTCATAGACTAAAATTGACTATTTTTATTATTATTTTGGTATAATTAATGTGAAAAAAAATTAACCAGTGTAAGTTGACCATTGTATAAGAATAATTACCAGGGCAGAAGAGGTCAGCTAAACATGGTTTTTAATTTTAAGAGAAATGAAGCATTATTGCAAATGGCACCTAAAATATAAGAATAGCAGAATTAAAATACTTAAATATAGTTTAAGTTAATTGTTAATTTTTTTAGGTGCCATTTGTAATAATGCTTCATTTCTCTTAAAATTACAAACCAAGTTTAGCTGACCTCTTCTGCCCTAGTAATTATTCTTATACAAAGGTCAACTTACACTGGTTACTCCTTTTTTTCACATGAATTATAGCAAAATAATAAAAATAGTAAATTTTAGTCTATGAGTGTAAAATAATTTTGTACAGCTAGATCGGGCGTTTGGGCCATAGTGCGTCGCCGCCGCGCGCGCAAAAAGTGCCTGAACTTATTGGGATTAGGTCCAGTTTCCACACGATGTTTTCTTACACCGAAAAACCCAGATACATTCTTATACGCGGAACATTATTTAAAATAAAAAGCATGATTAAATGATTCTGTTAAGAATCAATTATTTTTATTACATTTTCTCGCATATATTAGTCCCGACGAAATTATTTTGAATCATTTTAACGGGAATACAATCAACATAAGTTTATTCTTACGATATTTTTTTCAAATAATCATTTTATTCTTGAGTGTCCAACAATGACTGATATTGATCGTTTCATTATACTAGAAGTATCTGTGAACGGCGTCACATTTTGCTGGAGCCATTGAAACAAAGTACTATTTACCTATAACTAGAATAACACAAAATTATATATTTTAACACGTCACAATATGCATTTGATTTTGGTTCCTATAAGCCTGGGTCTAAGATTCAACCGACACGAGCCGTCACGCTCGAATGGCAAGAACAAAAACACCGGCACCACACAACGATCTTTTAGCGCACTAACAAGCAATAATAGCGTCTAGATCAAAGGCGTAAGTACGAAAACATACGCAAATAGATTCTTGTTTGTCTGTAGGCTCGCTCGTGCCGCCCGGCAGCGCTTAGCTCGTAGGGTCCTCGAATAATAAATAAGTCAAATGTATTGGTCACAGAGTTTAAAATAGCTTAATCGCATTTGAAAAACCCTATCTGATAGGGAAACCATATGCTGGGTTGTAACCACTTACCCGAATTAACTGTATTGACATGGTTAGCCTTTCGTTCGGGTAAGTCAAACGATACGCTTACCGAATTGATAGGGTTTTTAAAAACAACTCTATCAAATACCCAATCTAATACCCCTTTATGGTTACCGGTTCCGGTCCCTGGTGTATAGTCTAAAATGTGTTCTTAATTACCTAAGCATTTTATCTTCTGCACAACGTTGTAGAATCATCAGTATGTTGAAGCCGGATGGAATTCTACAATAATAAACACTTTTTACAATCATGCATTTTATTTATTACTAAAAAACATTACTTTTAGTACAAAGGTGTAAGTAAGTGGAAAATATAAAATTTGATCATGTTCCTATTAAGCGACAACCGCTACAAAATCTTCCAAATTACGAAATAAATGCTTGGTTTACACATGACGATATTTAAGACGAACATTATTTTAAGCCTCTCTAGGAATGGACATCAAACTGTTAAACATACATATATTTCGTAACACGCGTCGGTCGTGTGATACTTATAATTAACAACTATTTGCAAGAAATCGTTAATTAAATTAATACACGACACCATAGTGACGCTGACGAGTGACAACATTAATAAGAATCCGTCAAGTGTAAACTAGGCATAGGATTATAAAATAGTACATATTATCGAAAAGTGTAGGTTCTCAACAGTCATTCTCAATGTATATATCTCGAAATCACTTTAAATTTTTGTTAAGTTATAGATATGATAGGTTGCGAGCCGTGGACCTGCCAATGGCACTACTTACTCTTTCTTGGAAAAAATCTATGAGTGGTTGTCAAGGACAAGGGGTCGGCCAGTCAAAGGTTTTTAAAGATGGCGCCAGCGTAGGTTGTACCCATATGTCCTGCCAATAGTGTCATTTATTGTTTTTTTTCGGATTATACTGGACTGGATTCTAGCCCTTTAAGCCAAATCCCAACGAACATAACTAGTGACCGGGACAACCTATGCCACCATCTGGCAAAACCTTTGGACAGCTGAGATCCCTATTGAGGGACAATGACCAATCAGCACGGCTAGCACGTCTTACAAGAGCGACTTAAGCCGCGAGTAGGGAAACCTTCCCGCGCATGTCAAAATTCTCGCTTTCCGGTAGCATAACATGCACCCGCGGCTACAACTGACACGAAGAGAACTCAAAGTTATGCAAAGGATTTTAGTTCTAAGTCGCGAGTCACTGTCATTTTATGACACTGGCATTTAATCGCGAGTCTGTCGCTCCTTTCACGCGCAAGTTGTGCTGCCAACTAGCGACAACGCATGAAGTCGCGCAGATCTGTCTTTTGTCACGCCAGTCGCGCGTAAGACGTGCTAGCCGTGCAGGTGACGAAGGTGACCTTTCTCGACACTGACAGAATATTCTAAAAGATGCACTTTCAACTCCATATGCATGTTTCCGTAAGTGTGTGGTCCTTATAGGTACCTTGCATTAAATATGTTGTGAAGAATTAATTATACTTATGGCCTGTTTCACAATCTCCAGTTAAAGCATATCTGTCAGATAAATGTTTGCTGTCCTTTTCTTTTATATGACTGGAGAAAAGGATAGCAATAATTTTAACTGGCAGGTAAGTTTATCTGGAAATTGTGAAACAGGCCTTTAATTATTTATCAATCTTACCCTATACACATAAAACAGAATAGAGAAATGTAAAGCGGTATTTTAGATTTTAAACTTTGTTCCTAAAATGCTCTGTGTAACATCACTTCATTTTATAAACTAAAATAGTACATATCTTTAAAATGGCATATTGGTCAAAAATATCATCCTTAAGTTTACTACATAAAATAATACATGTAAAACTTTCTTCAGGGTACCCTATAAGAGTTACAAATAACAAAAGAAATCTTATTTCATATAATATTAATAATTATATTGTGATATAAATGATGCAACAACTTATTTTAATTTAAAAATGATACATGCGTTAGTTACGTAATGGTGTACTTAAGCATATTGAAAAATAATCACAGAATTATAATAATCACCGATAACATACTCTAAAGCCTGACTCAATTACTTACCTCAAACATAAGAAATATTGAAACAAGACTGCAAGTTGAAGTAAAATACACTGACATAAAAAATAACAAAATAATAAACAACTATAGCAACATATGTATAACATAAATATAACATTGTAATCTCCATACAATAAGATTATATCTTAAAAGAAAACAATATTCGATGTCAATAAAATAACTAATGGCTTTCTTTTTTTAATAAACACAATAAAGGTGCGTCCAGTTCGCAAAATGCATGCGCGCTTTCGTTAGATCAGGACTCACTTGAATGTAAATCACTTCTTTACACATTACAAACTTCCACCCCCCATTTTAGGGAAGTGGGGGGGTTAGAAAGAGACAAAAAGTAGCCTATGTCACTCTCCATCCCTTCAACTATCTCCACTTAAAAAATCACATCAATTCGTCGCCCCGTTTTGCCGTGAAAGACGGACAAACAAACAAACACACACACTTTCCCATTTATAATATTAGTATGGATATGGATATGAAAACTCAAACAATCTATACCTCTGTGAAAAGTTTACCTTAATTAAAACCAATAGAATCTCCAAATAACAAATTATCAGTTTTGTGAAAGTTCGGCCGCCAAACGACCTCTTATGTCCTTAATATTAGCAAGTTCAGGATGCGCTTCCAGTAAAATGTCGATCAGGTCTGTACGCTTATTAGCTATGGCTTTGTGAAGAGCAGTCTGACCGTCTGTATCTTGCTTCACCACATTCGCTCCACGCTGGATAAGGAATTTCAGGGTAGCTGCTTTACCTGAAATGTTAAATAATTTGTAAGTAAGTTAAAAACTGAATATTTTTTAACAATTCAGAGACGGTGGATAATATAATCAAAGTCGTGCTGCTAACTCCGGGACCCAAAGTTCCAATTTATTGATTATTGCGATAACTGTCCCAGGTATGGATGGTGTTTTATGCTTTATATATTTCATAACTGCTCTCCACAGCGGGCTATAATGGATTAGTGCAGCGGATCTCAAACTTTGGTGACGAAACACTTTTGCTTTTGCTTACTCGACAGATAGAAGAGCTGATGGTTTTTGATTTTTTTTCTCCATAATAAAAGTATTCTTGCGGAGCCCCCACAGAGGCTTTGCAAAGTCCTAGGGCTCTGCAAAGCCTCTGTGGCTGGCCTAGTGTAAGGGATGCAGCTACACAACGGAATGAGGTCGCAATATCGTTGCATAGCTGCGTACCTACCCATGATTGCCCGTGGTGGAGAGCAGCCTTCATATTTCTATTAACATTCAAACTGACGTAATACATTTTTGTGCATTCTCCTTCCTCCACACTTCATTCACAATTTTTTATTAGACTATAAAATCAAGATAGCTATCAATAATCATCCTTTGAAACTGCCAGGACTCTTTCTCAAATGACATCCAAGTTACAAGTCTTAGACTTTGAAATGAATGTTTCTAAATGATCTTAAACCTTGTTTAGCGGAAAATAAATTCACAAGGATTTAATCCGACCCTCCTTTAGGCTTCGTGTAAATAATTGATGCCCTTAACCCCTTAACTTGACCCCCGCATCTCTACAAAGAGGTTTATTATTATTTGGCGTAGAATCTTATGGATGCTTTATTGAAGTGGGCCTAGTCAAAAAAATGTACCTGCAGCAGCAGCCTTATGCAATGGCGTCGCCAATCCACTAGTCTGCGCGTCAACATGTGCCCCTGTATCCAGCAGCGATCTACAAATGTCTATGTGACCATTACGTGCGGCGTAGTGCAGTGCTGTGTACCCAGAATTGTCCGGCATATTCACAAATTCCTTGGCATTGAATGCTTTGTGTATTAACATGTCCACTTTTTCTTTGTCGCCATTAAAGGCTGGAAGAAGAATTACAAATATTTTAACAGACTATAAAAAAATGAAAGTGCTGTACTAAATCAGTACAGAGTATGTTAAAATGGTACTAATAGGCTATTTTACTACAGATTAAAAAAAAATTCATTTCATGGCAGTCAAGAAATATAATTTTGGAACATACACGCAAAAACAAGGTTTAGCAGGATTATAAGACTTTCAATAATTTTTAATTTGCAAAAATTCATATATAAAGGAGGTGAATACTTGATAGTATCTTGTGACACTAAATGACAGTTAAATAGGCTAGTTACATGTGTGTATTACTGAAGTAAAGTAAGTGAAAGTATTTTTAAATTACATGTCCATTTATAATTCATAAATAATGAAAAAGTAAAACTTCTATACTATTACCTAAGTAGGATGGTTTAATAGTTGGAATCATGTTATGTATGTCATATAAAATTTTCTAACTTACCAGCATTCCATATCCCTCTCTCCCATTCCATTTCCGATAGTGTCTGACAAACCGATTGGTTAGCAGTTGTGCAATGAGTGTGATCACAATTAACATGATCCATTTCTAAACAATATGTACTAAATGCAAAACACATGAAAAACAATTACTTTATAATGGTTCACATTCAGAGCTCACGCTGAAGAGTCCAGGTGATCTCATTTTCTCCAGTGCTTGAGATTATTTTATAGCCAAGCTGGGACAACGAGTTTATAGTATGTAGGACATTTGTTTTGATGGCAACTCCGTTCACAACTACTCCAGATCCAGGGTATTTCTTAGTCAGTGCTCTTACTTCTTCATCACCTAATCCGAAGACAGAACAGTCAGATGCATGTAGGGAACCCTTAATTGCAATGTAAACAACTCCTTCTTCAGTCAAGGGTATGGTGTTCAGGTTGGCAGAAGAAGTATTTTGGCTCCCTTTAGTATCCATATTATTTATTAAAAAAAGTTGTAAAAATTAGTCCTTCACAAATTAAACTACATCATCTTTTGCAGGCTGCTGATAGTTGAAGTGCATAGCCTCTTTGCCAATATTTGTGATATTATCCTGCTCTACAATCACTGAAGGTTCTGGCTCTGAAAACTCCTTCCTCATAGTCCACATGTACTCATTATAGTCTTGTTTGACTGCTGTAGAGCTTGATGCAACTACTTTGTAACCTAAAACCTATGAAAAATAAAATAATGAAAGATTTTATAATTGCAGGCTATCAGCACAGAACTCAATTAAGCATTGAGAAAAAACAGCCAAAATAACTATGCCAATGTCACAATAACGCCTTAAATTTTAGTTACGAGTTGGCTATTTTGTTTTGCTAATAGCTTCATTTGTGTAAATAAGCACATTTTGTGTCATTCTAACATGTTATAAATTACCAAGAACATTTGAAACACCAGCTTTAACTAAATGAGTCTCATGGCCGGGCTAAATCAAACAACTATGGTGATTAAATATGGGTCAACTCACAATTCAACTAGACTTTTAGGTATGGACCTAAAAATTCAGGTTCCTATTTGTATTTTATTAAGTGCAGTTCAGTAAATCAGTAATGCTAAACTGGTACAACCAATGTTCCGATGTAATAATAAATGTAAAAATGTATGAGTCATCCCTTACTACGACGTAAAACGTAAAAAATATAAGAATACACCCCAACAGATAACATTTTCTAACTTACCTCTAGTGCGCTTAGTATTACACAAGGATGCTGCAAGTACACAATGGTAGACTCATCACAGTAGCCACCACACGCAAATCTTTTCAGCTGCTCAATGTCTCCAGCTAAATAACATAAAAATTCACTTGTTAACACTACTCATGGGGGTCTTAGTCACCAGACTGTTTGTGCTGATTTGAAAGGTTTGCTATTAATATGTATATGTGTGTAACAATGTCAACAAATGATGAAATCAAATAAAACATCAAGATATCTTCGCACCCAATTTAAAATAAAGTATACCTTTTAAGCCGGATACTAAAACGCGCCAAGGGTGTTTATGTCCATAAGATGCGAGGTTACCTCTGATCAGAATATAGGGCATTGATTACGGATAGCTTAAAACTTTTAATAAACGCTATATTAATTTGGATGTCCAAGAAGTTCAGTAAATATAATAAAATGGTCGTAGTCGTCGTAGTGTATCAACAAAGTATTTGTTTAATTATGTTTTTATTTACCACAAAGTAGATAGAGTTGAGTTATTTCTTTTTTTTTACACACCTTAGGGTCCTTATTGACCTCGCAACAAATCACCTACGATAACTTTACATTGCCGATAATTTTACTTTACATCGATCGATTGATTTCTTTGCACCTACCTTGGCAGCTTAGAGAATACAACCAACGGATACAACCAGCCGGAGTCGCCATTGACAGGCGTTCCCCTTTGCCGAATCCATATGACCAGTGGTCATACTCTTATATGGACTGACGTTTATCCGACGTAGCTATTTGTACGTTACGTACGAATAGCCTTACATTTAACGTTCCCCTCCCCCGCAAAAATCGGCAGACTTTTTTTGTATAGAAAATGACAGACATGGCTACTCCATCAGAGTTGTATTCTGTAAGCTTGGCAGCATCGTATCGAAATTGTATGCGATTTTTGCGTCAAAATTGCGCCATGTATAGGTTCTTTATAAAGAGTTGCCACACGCATCGATATTTTGGGCGCTCTACTGACCTATACCACAGAATAAAATAATATGAGAGTAATACCTGCGATTTTTAATACATCGATTGATTTCGTTGCACCTACCTAGACGGCAACGTATCGAAATTGCCGGCGATTTTATTGTCGAAATTGGGCCGATACTCGGCTCAGCTCTATTAATATATCTCTATAAAATACGCATTGAACAGCATGTAGATTATAAATGGTGCTTTTTTACCGCCATCGTGGAACCCAAGAAACTTCTACTCAAAGCATTTGCATTGCTGTATTAAAATTGGTGAAAAAATATTTTTGCACATCACAATCGATAGGTCTTACCACCTACGCAATTTTTGTTGATGTATATTTTTGCTCGTCAAGAGCCCAAACTTAGAATGATAATAACGTTGTTAGGCAACTTAGACTGGTAGAGATGGGTAGGGGTGAGTAAATACTGAGTATTTATTAAAACTACCCGGTAAATACGGGTCGGTATCAAAACGACTGGATCTGAAAATGACCGGTTCTCATGAGAATGGGATCGCAAAACGACCACAATAGCAGAAAGCCTATATCTCAGTATAACATGGTAGCAAAACGACTACCTTGCAAAAGGTCTTCGTCGCAGAATGATTTAGTATCAAAACTACTAGTTCACAAAATGACCACCTCATGGAACGTCTATATCTTTAAATGCCTTTGTAGTGAAATGACTAGATCGTAGAAGAACTGAATCTCAGAATGGCTCAGTAGCCAAAATACTTGTTATTGAAAGAACATAAACCATTTTTTTTATAAATCCAGTGATACCTGTCAGCCGGGTTTAGGGACTTGACGACCTAGGGCCCGTTTCTCGAAAGCTTGTAACTTGTATTACATACATACCATAAAATAAATATATTAGTTTTTAATATTTTTTGTTTTATTTTTTATGGTTTGAAGCACGTTTGAAGTAATCCTTTTACATATTTTCAATAGCTGACCTTAAATTTAAGATCTCCTTTTCATTGTTTTATACTTAACTAGCTTTCCGCCCGCGACTTCGCCCGCGTATAATACGGTACAATCAACGGCAAAAACATGGTGTCCTGTCGTTTGAAATGTTTAGCAAATTGACACTTGGCAACCAACTACTGGCAAAATTATATTTTTACAAATCTTTTTTTTACAACAACGTTATTGACAAATTATTGTCTTAACCAAATAATTAACCAATAAAATTTCTTTTTATTAAAGTTCATTTGACAAATGCATATTTAACAACAAAGTTAACTAATAAACCTACCATTGGCTTAAAAATGTTTGCCATAATGTATTATTTGACATGTGATTTTGTAACAGTCAATTAGTAATTTATAATAAGGGTCGAAAATTCTACCTCTGAAAAATTAGTTGACAGCTATTGCATGGAATAAAAACGAAAGTACTCCCAGAGATATGTAGGTTAGGGTTATTTATTTATGACCCTAAAAATGGACGGACCATGCTTATAAAGTATGCATATATTGAAGTATGTTTTTTTTCTCAAACATACCCCGAAATGTATGCGTTAATGTCACGAAATGAAGCCATACGCTGAAAACACTTTTTTTAGATTTAAGTACGTAACCTTTTACAATTTTTTAAGTCTTCAGCTCAAAAAAAAAGTTTCCGCCATACAAACTTTGCACCCCTGTTTGATCCCCTTCGGGGTGGAATTTCTAAAAATCGCGTCTTATCCCTTGCTTACGTCATAAAAAAGCTCTGTACCAAAGGAGATCGTCAATTTTTGTTAGGTGATCTGGCCCAGATTATTTAGAACCCTTTAGGAATGGTTCTTACTTTTAAAGAATCGTCATAATTTCTAGATCAGGATGGTGGTAAAAATATTGCGAAATCTAATGAGAAAACTGAAAAATCATGAATTTAAAACTTGAATCTGACAAGGACAATATTTGAAAGCGTGCTTGCCTATGATTTATTTATTAATGTAAAAAAAGTACCGATTTTTTTAAAGATAATGTACAAAAGCGGACTTGAAAACAAAACGGGAATCATGATGAAATAATAAAAAGTCATATTTTGATCGTATTTATAGTTCCTGTATATCGGTAAACAAAGACTACTGTCAAACCATCGTTGATACTATTAACTGAACATTCCTAACACCTATTGCGAAGGGATAAGGTTTACCACCGTTCAGTGCGATAGCACTAGTATCTGACATTACAAGAGTGAAAAAAAGATGCGTTTCGTTATCGAAGGAGCATGATATTATGCCATTATGAAACCCACTTTTAATATTCAAACTACGATCAAAAATGCAAAAATACGCATTTTCAATCTTTAGGCGTTTTAATACAGTCGATTTCTAATTTAAACTCCCGTATACGTAGGCTTAGATACAATTTTAATATTACAATGTTCTAACTTACCGAACAGTATCAAAACGCAGATTATGTAACGGTATACATTGACAGTGTCAAATCAAAAAACAATCCCGTTTCAGGCCAGGGTGAAGTTAAACTTTATGTCAATGCCATAAGGACGTTAACAACTTGTCTTGCTGTATTTTAATTGCGGAAAAATCAACATAATGTTTATTTATTTAGTATTTCTAATTCCCGTTTCATTTTTTTGCAATATTTTGTCTACTTTAGTAATAAAATGAGTATTTATTTTACATCGCAGTAAAAACTGTATACGGTTTATATCAGGTGGCCCAGAATTGACGATCTCCTTTTAAGTTTCTAGTTCCAGTAGTTTCGGCTGTGCGTTGATGGTAGATCAGGACTTCTTCTTTTATATATATTTATTTTATTTTATTTTATTTCATAGGAAAACTTACAGCTAGGGTAACAAGATAGGCAGTAATGTAGAAACAGTGAGCCAATTAAAAGTTTCCACAGGTAGATAATATAGATAGAAGATAGATAAATATTATAGCTATATTGATAACTAGTCGTTTTGATACCAAGAAACATAGACGTTCCGCCACTTGGTCTTTTTGCGATCTAGTCGTTTTACTACTAAGGCATTTAAAGATGTAGACGTTCCACGAGGTGGTCTTTTTGCGAACTAGTAGTTTTGATATTAAACCATTCTGAGACGAAGACCTTTTGCAAGGTAGTCGTTTTGCTACCATGTTATTTTGAGATATAGGCTTTCTGCTATTGTGGTCGTTTTGCGATCCCGTCCTCATGAGAACCGGTCATTTTCAGATTCAGTCGTTTTGATACCGACCCGTAAATACCCGTATAAACGGACGCCCGTATAATTAGACATTACAATTTGTAGGGCCCATTTGTCAGGTTGGGAGGTATAATCAGAGGTAGGGCCCGTAGGGAGCTGAAGGAGGGTAAGGGAGAGGCAGGGTACACAACCGATTGGGTCCTACAAATTGCAATGTCTCATAGGGTAAAAGCACCAGTAGTCAGCATTTTAACGAAATTTCTAGGTTCAAGATCGTACATAATTTGTCCACTTTTTGACCAATAAGAGTTATCAATGTTTATTTCAAGAATTTAATCATGTTTAATTTTTGTAAAGAATAAAACTTAATTAAATCTTGCTTTTGGAAATATTTTATTAAATATAATGAAAGGGCATTTTTGCCAGTAATCAGCCCACAGTACCCAGCCTTTAAGTACCCAGTGCCCAGCCATCCCATTTTAACGGCTGATTAGTGGGTTCGAGTTGAGCGATCTTATTGTCCAGTGGTCAGCTACAGGCTGACTACTGGGTATTTAATGTATTTCAATCAAAATTAGTCATAATAACGTTACTATTTAAAGGGGCTTGATTTAACGACATACGCTTCTTTTGATGATTTAAAAAAGTTTTAAATCCTATAGTCCTCCCCCGGCTGAGTTCTGGGTTTACGACCTTTTTAAAATTACTGCTCCAAACCCAATAGTCAGCCAGGGGTAGGGTTGCCAGGTGTCCGGCTATAGCCGGACATGTTTGGCTTTTTACGGGTGTGTCCGGCCAAATAATTCCTCGTCCGGCCTGTCCGGCTTTTGTCTGACTTACGCTACGCGCCAGTCACGCTAGTGGCACGATTCGAAAAACCAGCGTAGCGTATGCAGCACCGCAAAATGACGCGCCGTCCGGCTTTTGAGATCAAATGTCCGGCAAAATTAAGCGCGGAGTCCGGCTTTTTCATTTTTAGGCCTGGTAACCCTAGCCAGGGGAGGCTGACTATTGGATTTTGTACAAAAAAGTAGTTCCCAATAGTCAGCCGCCTTAAAAATGTTACTTTCATATTTTATACTTATTTTTTACGTTTTTCAGATAGTTTAAGTATTAATTAAGTGAAGCCGTCCACATTATTTGAACAAGAAATCACAATTCGGCTGCTATCGTCTTATCAAAATACCATGTGACACTCCCAAAAAATGGCGCATATCACATAAACCTTCATGTCAGAAGACATCACTTCTTTGAAGTAGTATTATGGTTCATGCTAGAGAATTATTTTAAGAGTGAAGAAATTTTTCAATGAATTGTTTATTAACAGAGGGCGGAATTGCTCATGGCAAAAATCAAATGTCAATAGAGTTGGAACGTTAAATTTTATCGACTATCGAATAAACTGATTTACCTAGCGTATCTTTATTTATTTATTAACAAAACTAAACCTCTAATCCATAAGCAAACAATAATAGACTTCATATGAACATTACGGAATAACATGTGGATTATTATTAATTAAATTTTTTCCATGGGATGTTGCAACAAATGAGAAATATTATCAAATCTAGATAAAAACTATTATCGTTCTTTACCTCTTTAAACTCAGGTGAATGTTTTTTACTCGTTATGTGAGTTTCAACTCAATATTGTTTTTTGCTTTAAGTGAACCTTACATTTAGAGCAGTATATTGTTCAGTTGTTTTCGTTGTAAGTAAGACAAGGGTACTCCTTTATCCATTTGTTAATTGTTTTTCTTTTTCAAACGTGAATTAGTCGCAAAAAGACTAGTGGCAGAAATGACCGTTAACTGCCATGCAATTTACTTTTAATCTAATCAAAGAGGTTAATGTAAAAGGTGACTGAACTTATCGATAGCTGAAAAAGCCGATAAAATTCAACGTTCCAACTCTATTGACGTTTGATTTTTGCCATGAGCAATTCCGCCCTCTGTTTATTAATCTATAATATTGCATATTTTTGACATGAAACGTAGAAAAACTTTACTAATTACGGCCAAAAATAGGCAAGAAAGGCTGACCACTACCCGTTTATTTACTCATTTCGGTGGGTATATAAAAACTATTACTTACTTATAAAATATTTAAAAAAAATATGATTTAAGAACTAAATTCTTTTTCAACAGACTTCAAGATTTCGAAGGAGGAGGTTATCATTTCGTCGGGATCTTTGTTTTCGCTTTTTTTTTAATGTATGTTCACCGATTATTCGAAGACGGCTAGACCGATTTGGAAAATTATTTTTTTGTTTGAATGAGTAGGTATACTTCACAGCTGGCCCCATTGTAACCAGGTCAGGATCTGATGATGGGATCCTGGAGAAATCGAGGGAACTCTTCAATTATTATAGACACACCTATAGTGATTTAAGTATTTTGTACAGCAGCTCGAGCATTTGCTTTTGGAAAGGTAAAGGCAAAGTGAAGACGGTTCTTTGTTGTTTATAGTAGTTTATGTAACTGTTACGTAATAAGGCTTAATTACGTACAGTTGGATACACTGCTTTATCTACACTCATATTATTTATCATAAATGCCGTATTCTGAAACCATAGAATGGCCGCGATTGCACCGCCATGGCCAACTCGATTGTGCCGGCGGCCGGCGGTCGCGCGGGCGTGTGCCGGCGGTCGCGCGGGCACGTGTCGGCGCGGTGCAGGTGTACATTGTGTTATCAAAACTTGAGCATCAATATTTCAATATTTAAGCATGTACAGTTAAAATTACGTTACTGCCACAGATAAAAAGCTTATCATAGTAAAATCGGTTGTGGTAATGCTAGCCATTGCTGTCGTCGCGACGTCCAATACCGTAAACCATACTATATAGTTAACCAACTAGACATAAATGGTCAAATACATATGTGACCACGAAAACAAAATTAAGTACCTAGAGGACGACGCGACGATAGAATAGGTATTAGGTGTGTTAGGTAAGATTGATTGTTCCTTACCTAACTCTTGAAAGTCGTGGTCACTTCTATCTGCTTCGCTGAATGCCTCGTATGCACCATCTAAGGGTGAAATGGGTTTATGATAACAACAGTCACTAAGTGCCTACAGCTAAGTATGGAACAAGTGATATGGTAAAGTACCGGCGTCTGAAGCTACTTTACCTCTTTAAGACGTAACAGCAGCATCAGCCACCGTAACTATTGCACCGGGGGGGTCCGGCACTCCAATTCGAGATACCCGGCAGCCGAAGCCACCGCATCTCTATGCACAGGGGGGTCCTGCGCTCCAGTACGAGATACCCGGCAGCCGAAGCCACCGCATCTCTATGCACAGGGGGGTCCTGCGCTTCAGTGCGAAGTCGTAGCGTCTGAAATCACTGTAACTCCTAGCACGGCGGGCACCGAGCACAAGCAGACACAGCGACCGCAGCCACCACACCTCTATTACTCAGAAGGGCTCCTGAGCTTCAATTCGGAGTACCCGGCAGCCATAGCCACCGCACTCCTAAAGTACCCGACGCTCACCACTGATCTTCCCCGCACAGCTCAAACCTCTGAGCGGGAATCAACAGTAGCAACAGTCGTGCACCTCTAGAAGGTGCACTCTTGCTACCTTAAGTAAGATGGGCTCCGATGCGAATTCCACGACATAAATAACGTTGCCCAATTCCAGCATCAGCTTTGGCAGCCACTTATCCATGACAAGCAAGCAATGCAGTACAATGCACCGCTTGCCTTCATGGCAAGTTAACGAATAGTCATTGGAAACCATAATTAGGGTGTACGAATATATATATAATATTGGGACACATCAAGACATTGAGAACATTAAAATACAAAGCCATAAACACATAACTTTCTGGTAAACCAGCTGTGTGGTCACCGACTCCACGCGCCATCCCCTTCCTCTTCGAGAACGATTGTCGGGCAAAAGGGCGCGCGGTTAGCGAAAATGATATTTAAATGATTCTACCTCCATTGTTCAGGAAGAAATGAATGGATGAATGAATGTATTGCCAGACTCGATATACTTAAACCTTCGCGACACGATACGATCCGGCTTAAATCGGAATCGGATCGCGTTGTTCGCGACACTCCCGACTATAAGGAAAGTGAGGCATCACGAGACCAGTTCTCGCTACATAAAGATGAACTTCATCTTCAACATATATTTGAGTTCTATAGGTCTACTTGACCTTGACTACCCCTCTCTCTGTGTACATCAGTAGCTACACCAAACTTATATTTGATTTTTTATTAACAAGAATGGAGTTAAGTTTCAGTTATAGTTATTGCAAACTAATCGGTATGTTTCTAGGAAGAACCGTTTACCGATGTTAGGATTTACACTTCGCGCCAAAACCTGTCCCTTGTACGTCAACATTCATATGACTGAGCAATGTGCTGATAGCTAAATTTTATATTTTATAAGTTAGTCACATCAGCATGTGTCAATCCTAATTCCATATAAACCCGTTCAGAATATTTAGTCCTTCAAAAAACGATTTTAACAGGAAACAGGAATTAGTAATTCTTTAATATAAAAGCTAGGTTTGCTTTCAAGGATTCAACGTACCACAACAAATGTACTTCCGAATTAAACGCGGAACGTCTAAAACTTTAAATGTATTATCCTTTTTTATGTCTTAATTTCATGCCTAATGTTTATGTACTTACTGATGCTAAAATGTACAATGTCTTTAGTACCTCTTTTCCGTACTTTAACTAGTCAAACTACAACTTTATTCTTATTGTACTGTTTCTTACAATTATATGGCAATCTATATATAAAACTGTCGACATCATCTGTTTGTTACCAGTATGTGCTCGACAGCCGTTCCCAATAAGCGGGAAAAAAATGCCGTCTACGTAACCTTTAAGTCATACTCTAATAATTTACATTGATAATGGGAAGGGTTCTGATAGTTGTACATAACCTGAATATAACCTAGACCAAAGTGTATTCGAACTCTTAACTGTAAACAATTACTTGCGATTTGTTTTACTAGCGTGGTATCAAAACTCGCTTGTTTAACTAAGTTACATTCCCGTAGAGAATTATCCTTCTACATTGTACATACCTACTAACTGTAGGTACTTCGTTTATATCTACAGTGTGAAGGTATTCAAAGTTCAGTAACTAATTGACTTCTTTTAACTCAATAAGCGAAGTACGATCATATCTAGTACCCGTGGAATACCACTAAACTGGACTGAACAAACTTGATGATGATGTTTAGGCTCAAAACCCTACATATCATTTAGCGACCTATATCATCAGTAGGAAAAAACTGCGGTTAATTCAAACCATCTACGTGTGGTGACCTTTTGTAGTCAAATGCTGTATTTCAAATTCCGTGACAAATCCACGCGTAGAACGTTTCACTCTTATATCGTAAGCGTAGGCGGGAATGCAACGCTTTACATTCAAATTGAATTCGTTTTTATGACCAAGAATTTATCAAGCGCAAACAATATTATCTTCCAGTTATTTTGGTAGGTACTTATTTTGTGACACCATTGTTGTGCATGTTTATTACCGTAAAATATCAGTTTGCATGTACTATTGGGTTCAGAATTGCATGGCCAATTTATGAATGAATTCATTGATAAATTGACCATGCAATTTTGAACCTGATGGTACCTACATATCACCTAATAATTATTTATTTCTATACAATCAAGCAATAAACGCGGGTACTTACAGCCGCACGGTGTTTTACGAAAAACGCTTTAAGAATTAATTCATTATTGATTTTAACAGTATTTAAGTATCTACATACATTTTCACGCAGCTACCTGTATTATCGTTCATTTATGACCATCTTTATTTCAAACCTTACTTGCATCCGGGATCTTTCTTTATTAAGCAGGCTTGACGAGGACGTTTCTTTGCAATAAATGTGGTTGTATCTAATTACAGGCTATATTTACCCCCACGTAACCAAATTTCAAGTTCAATACCAACCCAAGTAACACATCAAAGCAGTATAACGGCCGTCTTACAGCATATCTGTATGCTTTTAGCATTTTCAGTTCGTTTTATAGTAGCATTATAAACGTTTATAGTGCTGATATAGGTCTTAAATGGGCACGAATTACCCAGCTTGAGATCCTATACAGGTCATTTAATAGCATTACAGGCGCAATATGTCTGCGCTATTAGCATTATCGTTGTCATGGAAAGTGCCAATCGCATTAAAGAATCATTAGTACGCTCTATTAAGTTGCCAACTGCATTAAAGAAGCATTAATACGGCCAAAAAACTTGCTAATCGCAGTAAAGAAGCATAAGTACTCTCGATTAACTTGCCAATCGCAATACAAAAGCATTATACTAGTATAAGAGTGTAGTAAAATAAACCTTACGTCAATGCAAAAACGTCTCTATCACCGACGGAACAAATGTTATAATACAATGAACGTTGTGATTTAACTACTTTGTCTCGCAATATAAAATGGACGAAGACGGTACAAGAAACTGAATGAGTGACACGTCATATTTGTTTGCATCCTAACAAAATTTATAAAAGTTTTTGACTCTTTTACGTTATTATATCCTTCAAATAATACTGCGCAATGTAGTTTACTGTAAATGTGTATATAAGTTTCATTGAAAATTTTCACGCGCCTTTGATTTATTGTGGTTTTGCTATAAAATATTATAAAAAGATATGCGTCAAATAAACAAAACAATTGTGTAATCCTTGTATAGAACGAGTTTTGCATTATTTACATAATAGTGTTGGTTGAGCAGTCTTAAATTAAGTAATTTCATTATTATATAGGTATTTTCCTTGTATAAATAGGTCCGCATGATTTTATTTTTAGGTTATAAATTATTTACAAAATGGCGTTGGTCTATATAGACGGAGAGCTAGCCACGTCGGATATGACACAATAATGAGAGCAACCAAACCCCTCTAGTCAGTTTGGTATACTATGCTTATTTCTAGATCTCGACATCTGGCAGCTTTAAAGTGGTGGAGGTCAAAGAATGCAAACCATTTCAAGAAAATAAATCGAGATCTGGGTTTGATGCAATATTATGAGAAACTATACAAATACTATACAATATTAAGAGAAATTATACAAAAGTTTATGTTGGGAGAAAGTAGTGCCAAACGATGTATAATAAAATATAGTTCGTAGTTTGTCGCCTACTGTTTTTGTTTCCGTAATAATCATACATCGGGGTTTTCGGTGCGGGAACGATTTGAGAAAGAGTAGAGATAAACAGATAGGTTGAGAGCTAGTCTGAGAAAATATTATGCCTAATGAATAACTACCTCTCTGTGAATAGCTTACACACTATGATACGAGCTTTTTTCTTAGAGGCATGTTTGTATTGACTATTATATACTTAGTATTTTAAAAATGCAATTGCATATCCGAAATTTATTAACTAGATCTACCTAAGACAAAGACACGGTATAATAAGTGTCAAATATTAATCTTGACGTCCGATATTTATGAACTATTTGATGTACCTACAATATGTACCTACAATATATATACATAATAGTCAGCTATTACATATAAATTGTATATACCTATGATTTTTTCGATCAATTATTCATTAGGTAGAAACGTGCTAGAGTACATTCTGTTTTTTAAGTTAATGCCTACTCTTTGGCTGATATCAAACATTCCCGCACCGAAAACCCCGATGTATGGTAATAATACACAATATTTTTTGGTCTAACGTTTTTTTTATCGATTTTTGACCAGTTTTGAGTCGATATTCCAACATATTCACTATAGATAGAATTATAAGGCAAACGACTATCGGTTTTTGAATCTTTTATCTCCATTCTGTAGAGCCGGATCTTGAAATAAATGAACCGTTATTTTTTTATGATATTTTTAAAATATGGTCTAAAAAAACACTTTTATCGATATTCGAATGGTGTAAAGAATCTTACATATACGTAATCTACATATTAGGGTTCCTCTTTGATGTCTCTAAAAACTGTAGAGAGATTTTAATTTTTAACTAATTATAACAAAATTTATGACCATAAAACCACTTTTTTGGCCTAAACCGGTTCGACTTTGATGTCAAATATCTCGAAGACAATGAATATTGAAGTAAATATAGGATACTATATTGTTTAAAGCCGTTACTCATAATATGATAAGCTATATAGTAAATCATTAGAAAACTAAGGGAATCAGATCTAAGGTCGTTGGCGCCAGGGAGCCCCTTAAAATATAGGCCCTGTCTTTTATAACTGAGACAACTTCGGCAATTTTTACCTAGTTTTGTATTACTATTTTCCAATTAAAACATTTTGCTAGTCTGTCACTGTGACCTCCACCCATTAAAAGCTGCCAGATGCCAGGATCTAGCAATAAGAATAGTATAGCAATCTAACCAGACGGGTTTTGTTGCTCTCATTATTGTGTCATATCTGACGTGGCTAGCTCTTAGTCCAATAGCAGCTCAGTGACCCTTAAAAAATGCCTTATTTATGCCTACAGCATTACACGTGAATAATTATGCTATTAAACAACATTAAGCATTTATTAATGCTATTGTAGAACCTAAGGCACTAAAACCGCTAAAAGCTGTATAGGGGCTGTTCATAAATTACGTCATAAAAACTATTTAGTAGATAATATTTTATAGCATTAAAAGTTTATAGAAACACGACTTGCATTCCTTTTTTTACACATTGATGAAAGTGATCTTCGGAATGACCGCCCCCCCTCCTACGTCATGCTACCATCATCCGATGTCCAGACCCCCCCCCCCCCCCATTTGAAATGACGTAATTGATGAACAGCCCCTTATAGTGAATTACTTGGCTTTATAATGGTTTATATTATTGCTATTATACTGCATTAGGAACGTATTACCTACTTATAAATGCTATTGTACACCGTAAGGCATTAAAAATAGCTGAAAGCTGTATAGCGAATTTACGTGGCATTATAATGGCTAATATTCATGCTCTTAAACAGCATTAAGCATTTATTTATGCTATTGTAGAACCTAAGGCACTAAACCAAACCGAAGCATTAGTGTAGCAAACCAAAACGCAACTGTACAGTTGCATATTGTTCGCTGCACTAAAACTAATGGCTAAACAAAAGCATTTACATATGCCATTATACAACCGTTATACAGCGTAAAGCATCATAAAATGCTATTGTAGAACCTAAAGCACTAAAAACAGCTGAAAGCTGTATACCGGATTTACGTGGCATTATAATGGCTAATATTCATGCTCATAAACAGCATTAAGCATTTATTTATGCTATTGTAGAACCTAAGGCACTAAACCACACCGAAGCATTAGTGTAGCAAACCAAAACGCAACTGTACAGCATTCAGCTGTACAGTTGCATTTTGGTTCGCTGCACTAAAACTAAAGGCTTTAAAAAAGCATTTATACATGCCATTATACAACCGTTATACAGCTTAAAGCATTATATAATGCTATTGTAGAACCTAAAGCACTTAAGTGCTTTTAAACAGTCGAAAGCTGTACAGTTGCGTTGTCGTTTGCTGCACTAAAGCTAAAGGCTTTACAAAAGCATTTAGATATGCCATTATACAACCGTTATACAGCTCAAAGCATCATATAATGCGACAAGTTGCTCGGTGAACGTATATAAGAGTTTATACGGTCCTTAAGTTCGAAATAAGTTATTCATATGTTATAATGCTTCCTGTGTTACGCGCGTGCAATTCCCTTGAATCATCATTCATTTTATAAATACCGAGACCCTTTTAACCGTGTAAATCATACGAAAGACGTTTATCTAGTTACTGACTCCACAAAATAGTAATATTTTAAAAGTGACAGTTTAAGTCACTATTCGCGTGATCTAATCTAGAACGATTTATGGTAGGAAAGATAGTTTCGTTAAATAAACTCGACTATTACTATGTTTTATTTTGATGATCAGGGCATCTATTCTATGGACTACGGTCATCAACCATTTATTAGCCATCATCTCTTACAGTATCACAAAGTACATGGTAGGCATACGGTATGTATACCACACCACTTGCATATAATATGTGATTCTAAAATGTTTTTCTAGTATTCAAAGAATATGACGTATGTTCACGCGTTCAAACAAAAGACTCGATTTTATTTTATTTTAATTATTTTATTTCAATAGGTATTTTTGTATTAAATATGTTTCGAATACCTTTTCTCCCTCTTCTACTCGCGTTGTGGAAAATAAAGACAAGTAATAATATACCTAGAGATACTATTCCTATTTGATTACTGAATATCACTTGTTAAAGTTCAAACCACTACGCAGAAAATATAATCTTACTTACTTGATTATAAAATTTCTTTCCAGCCATCACTTCACTTTAATATGAACATTATGAACTATGCTTGTTGCTATGCTAGGAAATAACGAATCGCCCGTAGTTAAGCTACTATCTGTATCTGTCTGTTGTATTACGGTAATTATTAACTATCTAATGACTGTGTACGATAAAATCTGGACATGCATGATCTGGTATATATTTTTTTCGGTACCACATATTCAAGCAACACTTCTTTTAAATAATTTGTGGTCATCAAGCTACATAATAAAATTATAAACATAATATAACGTTACGTTATCTGTGACTTTGATCACTATTTATTCCACAGTGCCTATATTTTTTTGTCCACGGTGTTCTGACAGTGTTTACCAAATTTTCCTGTGAAAAATAGTTTTTTATTTTTTATTAGATAAACCAAATTATACCTTATTACATTCTCTTTACATAATAGCTTACATTTTTCTAATTGTACTTAGATGTAAATAGTTCTGAGGTGTTCTAGCTTTGGTGAGCTTGACTTTTTTACAAAAATATGCCTCCCATATAAAAACTACCTTTAGTGCTTGGAGTAGAAAGTCTTCCTGACTGCCTCAAGTAGAAAAGAGTTTCAAATCGTATTTTTTTTGTAAGATAACATTCTAATGAGCATAAAACAGCTTGTGAAAATATAAATACAATTGTTGCATTGTAGCAGGAAGTGAGTGAAGATTATCAAAAAATGCTGGACAAAAAAATCAAGATATGATGGAATATATTTGGCAAAAACTCACACAAGCCCATACAATTGTAATATGATTCTATTTTTAGTATATATTACTATAACTCCAGATTATTAAAATAAAAGAAATGCTTGAATATGTCGTACCGAAAAAAAGATATACCAGATTATGCATGTCCGGATTTTATCGTACACAGTCTTTACTTCTTTCTTTCGAAACGCCATTTAAATACGAACTTAAATAGATAACATATTTAGTTTAAGGTTTTACCGCAAACAGATAAACAAACACAGTTGCGAATTCTGTTTAAATGAAACACGTTAGCATTATACAAATTTTCCCAAAGTGACAAATTTTAATCGTATTATTGGTTATTGCTCGTACTCGCACCTACACGTAGCCATATACTAGTAGTAGGTACCCGAATGATTTTTTCTAAATGTCGAATTACTCGAAACTTTGATTATCAATTACCAAGGATAATGATAGCAATTAGACCTGAATCTAACCAAATTCATTTGAATTCTAGTCACTATTACGACCGTTTTACTCGCAGATAGTTCGTTACATAATCGAATAAATTAACATCTCGTTAATGTTTAGTTCTCAGGTAAGATTTATAAAACAAACTGGAGATAAAGACATAACCTTAAAAATTCAACCGTATACCATTTCCTGAGTGTTACACCTACTTGAATACGTACAGATCTTAAATCAAGATTTAACATGTGAACACCTTGTGAATGTATCAGAAAATATTTTCATTTTTACAAACCTATATTTGCAGATTTATACAAACACTGAAATGATTCAATTTTTTTTTTTTTATACCACGACGGTGGCAAACAAGCATACGGCCCGCCTGATGGTAAGCAGCTACCGTAACCTATGGACGCCTGCAACTCAAGGAGTCACATGCGCGTTGCCGACCCTTTACAAAAAGGAGGATTCACTGTGTTGACGACTAAAGTGGTCTAAGAGCTGGCCACGTCAGATACGACACAATAATGAGAGCAACGAAATCCTGGTATAAATTACACAACATCCTGGGCCGCGATTCGAAAAATAAACACACACACTGGAAAGACACAGCTCCAACCCAACTCAACCCAACTCAACTCAACGCTATAACGACATTGACATTTGCTATTCGAACAGATATTCATTCAACATTGGTATCACATTGGTCTCACATTGGTCACACATTGCTCGCACATTGTAGCAATGTTGTACCAATGTGAGACCAATGTGAGACCAATGTGAGACTAATGTGATACCAATGTTGAATGAAAATCTGTTCGAATAGCAAATGTCAATGTCGTTATAGCGTTGAGTTGAGTTGGGTTGGAGCTGTGTCTGTTCAGTGTGTATGTTTATTTTTCGAATCGCGGCCCTGGTATAAATTATGCCATGTCAAGTACCCCGAATCAAATATATTGAAAAGTGGGTAGTACGTAACGTATTTGTTTACGTCGTATTACCAAGTTATAAAAGCTAATTTATCATAACAGTTTCTTTTCCTTTGTTTAATTTTAACCATGTTATTTATGATTTCATCTTTATTCGTAATATTTATTCCCCAATAAACATAGTCATCATCATCATACGCATGTAATTTGCGTGCAAAATTTCACGAATAACTTTAATTTTATTCAAAATTGCTACTCAGAACGGTGACATCAAATACACTGAATTTAAGTGAATTTATAGTTACTTACAATAAGTGAACTGCCAAATGAGACATATGGAACACTCGTCCATTTGTCATTCTACATATGTGGGACATACCAAGACCCGAATGAGATGAACATGTTAATATGTAATTAAGTTACATTACACTTATACCTCGACAAATATTAACAAATGAACATCACTCAAATATGGGATTAAGTGCTCAAAATCAAGAAATCATTTTAAAACTTGAATTTTGAAAATATCTACAATAAACTTTTGTTATTCTGTTGTTTTATTTGAATCCCCCTTAACTAAGTGTCACCTATCACACGATTATTTCCTGTCAAGGAAACAACAAAATAAAACATAAATGACAGTAACTTTTAATCAACCATATGTGTCAATATTTAGACCTGAATTTCTTTTAGTATAAGTATTGTTTGGCAATTACAGAACCGGCTCAGAAAGAAGACGTTATACTAACGTCCTACTCGTGTCTACGCTTATATGAAACAATCATAGCTTTACATAAAATCAGAGATGTAATCTATACATCGTTTTATACCTACAGTATGCCAGGTATATGGAAAGTTGACGAGACTCGAGCCTAACTCAAGTTAGGCTGAGCTTTAAGTACAATGGTCATTCTTCCTTTTCATGGCCATTAATCTATTGGCAAAAAAAAGTACGATAGAAATTGAATTCTTAAATAAAATTGTATTCCCAAATTGTACCTGACCCAAATAATAGGAATTTGTTGACGAAAATTCATATATTATGATTCATTGATTAATGTAAAAAGATGGTAACGCAGTGGTAAATGCCTTATTTTCGTACAAACCGGGAGACTATCAAGGACCACTGAATTACTGTGATTAAGAATATTTACAGTCGTTATTATTAATCTATGCTATCGGGGTTGATAGCTTAATTAAGTCCTTTTCTCCGTCACTAAACAACAAATGAAAGTATTGGCCAAATGTTGTAAAATATGCATTTTACGAAAAAAGTGTCAAAAACGTATGCACAATGAAAAGTAGAATGGCCCACATGTTAAATATATAAATACAGTTCGATATGTTTTTGATTACAGTTTTTAACATTTTACACTATATTGACAAGTAAATTCATCACTATTTATCTTAGCATCATCAGTGTTTATAACGTAAGTATACTTTGAGTCCAACACCGCAAAGTAAGACACTGCTTGTTACCTTGTAGGTTTCGTGATAAGTTTAACTTTACTGATTTTTAATCTGTTTCCAAAATTAGTACAAAATTAAAAACGAAAGGCTACTTTAGTAATAGTTTAGTAGTATTATAATTTGTACACCATACTTTATCGCGTCTGTACCACTAATATTGGTTTAGTGGTACAGACGAATGGTAAGTAGTCAAGTAACAATACGAGTATTATAGTAGTTTATGCAACAGTTGTATAAGAGGGGTCAAAAAAGGTGAGTGGCGTGGGTAACAATTTGAGCCGTAGGCGAAAATTGTTAAGAAAAACGCCACGAACATTTTTTTACCTACTTATACGACGTTGCATACAAAACTTTTTCTACGAATCTAATTTTAATACTTTTACATCAAATGTGAAATTGAAAACTTCATGGATATCGCAGTTATTTTGTCAACATCATTTAAGTTTTACCTTTTAAAACACCATTTTTCAATAATACTAACATTACTAACACAAATACACACCGTCGTTAGGTATATGATCAATTACGAGTATTAAAGAGCTACAGAGATTAGTAAAAATGCCTAAATTACTTTCAAAGTTTGCAATTTGCCCCAACAAACGAACGGGAAACGTAAAAAACTACGAAGTAGGACTGTGGTTCTTTTATTTTTTTCTTTTTTAAAGTTTTTTTTTTTTCTAAAAACGCTGCGTTTATTTAGGTTTCTTAGGTTGGCAGTAATTTATTTTATATTAATAGTCGTGTTTGCACGCGATTACGCGAGGGTGTGTAATGATCCGTATAACAACATTTGATATATTTTCAAGGCGTCTAACAATTTTTAGTATAATTTCATAGAGTATATTCACTTAAACGGCATAATAAACTTTTGGTATAACAACAAATGTTATATTTTCATGGCATATAATGATCAGTCGATATAATACATATTGAATATAACGTTTACTGCGTATAATGAAGTATCGGTATAAGTATTTATGGTATAATGTATTGAAAAATATAAAAATCCAGAGAGGGTCGCAGTTCTAACCTAACCTAACCCACTTTTCTAGCGCCAGTTTGGTTTCGCGGGGTCGCAGTTCTAACCTAACCTAACCTATTTTTCTAGCGCCAGTTTGTTTTCGCGGGGTCGCAGTTCTAACCTAACCTAACCCACTTTTCTAGCGCCAGTTTGGTTCCGCGGGGTCGCAGTTCTAAACTAACCTAACCTATTTTTCTAGCGCCAGTTTGTTTTCGCGGGGTCGCAGTTCTAACCTAACCTAACCCACTTTTACAAAGGTATGTAGGCCCTTAAGTTTACAAAGGTAGGTATTTGTAATTGTAGTAAAAATTGTAAATTATACCAGTACTACATTAGACCAAATGAGTGGTATATCATACAGAATTATATCTGAAATACCTTATACAAGGTGACTGTTAGATTATTACTTATTATATTAGAAATTCATTATACCTTACGATAGTTAGATGCTCTCAGAATATACAAAATGTTGTTATACCAAAAGTACATTATGTCCCTTAATCGTTATATCGACTAAAAATATATCAAAAGTTGTTATACGAACCGTTACGCACCCATTACGCGATACTATTTTGGCGCTTTTATAGAACAAGTGTTATTTTGGGGAATAGACTAGATAGACTTTTCATCGAGTGTATTATCTATGTTCTTATATAGGTGTTGACGAATGTATAAATGACAGATAAAAGTACAGGAGTAGAAAAAGTTAATTTAATGACTTTATCTAAAACAGACTAGAAAAGAAATGCATTTGATAGCGATGACGTAATTTTTATAGTATTACGGTACACTTATCATGTTCATTGAAGAAGTGAAGTTCAACTAAAAATAAATTATCTTCTGAACGAGTACTAATAAACTGTACGTCTTGTGCCTTAACACCGTAGAGCTTCTTGGAACTTGGATATTGAATACTACCTCTAATCTTTACATACGTTACTGTTTTATTTTTAGTACACTAACGTAATACCTTTATACGAACGCTTTCTTCGTTCAAAGTATAAATCATACAACCAAGTTAAAGTTTATCTTTAATTTTAGTCTACCCGTAAATGTAGATATACTTATTTATCAACCTACTCCAAATTCTTGCTATAGATATGCTGAGGAGTCGACGGTTTTCAATGCAATAAAACCACAAAAAAGAAAGAGAAAAGGTGTTCTAATCCAGGATTAAGTACGACCCTTTTTAACACATCAAAGATGGCGATTACAATTAGCAGTACATATGTGATGTATGAGTGATGCGTTACTAATTTTAAATCTCTCATTCGCCGTCTTTCGAGAAAAATCCCTTATTTGTCTAAATATCCTTTTCTTTGGAGTTAAAAACGTTTCTAATCTTTACACATGCATGCATACCTACTAATATGAGGTCAATTTGTAATCCCACAAATAATAATAAAACGAAGTATGAGGCTTTTTTCCTTGTCATTTGTGCATATTTTAGCTAGCAGTATTTGATCTAAGAAAAGAGAAAGTAATTTTGAGTTAGCATTTTCTTCAAATTGAATATTACCAGTTAACCATAATCGCGCTCGGTGAGTACTTCTACTGAGTAGCTCACGCTCATACGATGATATTAAGACATACGATGATATTATGATGATATATCTAGCAAACTCAAAGCCGTCCTATAATCGTTATTTATATCCGCCAAAGTAAAATAAATATTCAATTTTTACACTATAGGTCTACTTTTTCGAGATCTCAAGATTTTCTATAGATTCAAATTTTTATTGCACGTTACTCATTTTTCAAACATTTACAGTAAATTTTAAGGCAATTTGCAAAATATCATTTAATATTAAGCAATTTTATTTTTGCTACTAAACACGAATAACTTGTCAAACTTTCGTGTTAACTACATGTTGTATTATGTACTTACAAAGTTACTAGAACTATTTTTTTACACTACAACATGAAACATTGATCACAACGACGCTCAGTCCTGGCCAGTAACTGAAACGTTGCTACCATTAATGTCTCATAAAGCCTAAACTTAGACTTTAAAATAAATGATATTTGAGCAAGTAAAAGCTTGCTTGTTTATTTAACTCTGTTATGCCTTTAATTTTCTCACTACTCTCAAAACTGAAACTGAATTTTCAGTTGATGCCTTTTTGGATTATATGTGTAGTTATACCCGACAAGTATGACACAATGTTTTGACTGATGACTTTCAATTAAAGCAAAATTAACACGCTCGACTATTGTATTTTGTCCATTAAGTCTGACTATCGACCATTAGCTGTCTTAAATATGGCACGGATCCAACCAATCCCAGCACATCACCACCATGTCGTCGCGACGTCCTCTTTATGTGTAAACCCATACTATATAGTTAACCAACTAGACATAAATGGTCAAATACATAGGCTCCACGCCGGCAACACTGGCCGGGAATAAACGTCAAAATGACCTAGCGTATTTAATTAGTGAAAATAAATGTTTTAAAAGTGATTTATAACGAGTTACTGTGTAAAATGACAAGATCTCAATGAAATTAAAGTGTAACAGTGTTATCTCTAGTATTAGTTTACTTTAAGGAGCAAATTATTATGACGAAAAATTTTGAGCCAACTGTCAACGGCTTAACGTTCAAGATTTAAAATTACACCGAATTTACATGGAAATTGCCTACATTTCATCGAAGACTTTTACAGGGGAGTATTGCTTTTCACATTTATATGTCTTACTTTTAGTCTGATTGTCCAAAATAACTTAATATTTTTAATATTCAGTACCTAACCTATGGGCAAGTAAGTTCTTGTTAAAAACAGTGGTTCATCTTACTAAACTAGCCAAAGTGAATGCTAATAAACTCAGAAATAGCACAGATGTATTCAACGAACATTATTATAAGTTGACGTTCAAAGTATAAAGTTTTTTTTTGTGTAAATTCCTGCTATAAAGCTTAATTTAAATACTAGAAAATTTGAATTTAAATACTTTTTTCTGTTAGTACCATTGTGAATCATACTTGCTAGGCTCAGATTTCTTACATTGTCAATATGTTTTCAGCACAACCCTCTAAAATGATTACTCGCAGGGATGTTTTGGTCGCTAAAGTCCAGCAACTACAAAGGGATCTTAAGACGGCGACTGAGCTAGATGACAGACTCCTACAAGAGCGGGAAGAAAGTGAACAGGAAATCGAGCGTGTTATCCGAGCAAACACTGTTCTCAAAACTCAGCTTGCCAACCAGGACATTGACTATGAAGATATCCAGGGTCAGCGGGATGAACTTCAAGCTACTGTAGACCGATTTGAACAATGCCAGGAAATACACGAACAGGCATTGCAACGCATCAAGGACCTGGAGCAGCAGCTGGGGGAGATGGACCTTAAAAAAAATTATACTTGCAAGTACTGCTCCGAGCACTCCGGGCCGCCAGACAACAATTTAAGTATTTTTGCTGAGCTAAATAGTTTTGAAGTAGATTTAGTAAATGACAGCATAGTGGACTCTCCTTTTATGGAAAATATAGAGTTTTCAAGTTCTGTGTGCATAGGGAACAGTGATGGGAAAATTTCATTGAACGGAAGAAAAAAGATAAAAAAATATTTAAAATTAAATAGATTCATAAAAAAATCTAAACTTTTGCTGAAATGCCACAAATTCTTATTTAAATCATTAAATTCCAAATGTAAACATGTAGCCTTGAGAGATGAACTCCTAAAGTGCCAATATCAATTAGACCAGACAGTAGAGGAGCTGAATCATCGCTCTGCTGAATTAAGCAAATTAGAGTCAAAGCTAAAAGCTCTTAATGATAAGCATGAATTATCTAGTAAAACGCTACAGGAATACATAGCCTTTATGAATAATGTTCTAGCACCGGGCAGCGGCTACCCTCTGCGCTTGGAATCGCCACGGCCGCCGAGTCGCCTGGCTGCGCCGGGCTCGCCCGCGCCCGCGCCGCGCGCCACGCTGCTGGCGCGCGTCTCCGGCGCGACCACTCCGCGTCGCCAGCCCGAGCCTGACCTTAGCCTGGACGTCCGGGAGTCGTCGCTGGGTCCTTCACAGTCATGCCCTGGATTGGATGTCGCACTGGATTTATCCCTGCCCTGCCCAGTGGAACCAACTCCACCGTTATCGTGCCCAGGCGAGGCGGGTCCACCGCCGCCATGCACTGTCGAGCTGGTTCCACAGCCGCTGTGCACTGTCGAGCCGGGCCCATCGCCGCCATGCACTGACGAGCCGGGCCCATCGCAGCCATGCACTGTCGAGCCGGGCCCATCGCCACCATGCACTATCGAGCGGGGCCCATCGCCGTCGTGCCCAGTGGCACTGGATCTATCGCCGTCGCGCTCAGTCCAACACACTCCATCGCTATCGTGCCCTGTCGAGCTGGTTCCGCCGCCGCCGTGCCCGGTGGAGGCGCCACTCTCGCGCGCGCGCCCCGCCCCGCTGGTCCCCGCGCTCGTGCCCGCGCCTGCGCCTGCGCCCGCACCCGCACTCGCACCCGCGCCCGCGCCCGCACCCGCGCCCGCGCCCGCGCCCGCACCCGCGCCCGCGCCCGCACCCGCGCCCGCGCCCGCACCCGCGCCCGCGCCCGCGCCTGCGCCCGGCCGCACCGTTCTATATACAGACGAGGTGGGCGCCGGGCTCGGCGCGCTGCTGGCGGAGCGCTTGTCGCGAGGCGTCCTTAACAACTGTCACCCGGGCGCCTCCTTCGATCGTCTGATCAAATGTATATCGGTCGGCGAGTATGACCGCGATTCCACGCTTGTAGTGTTTTTAGGAAATAGTATAGATTGCACTAAACGAGATATCTTGAGATTATCCGAGACCCTGTCAGATATTGGCCAGCGAGATTCTGTAAAAATAATTATCTGTGCCTTACCATACAGAATGTCGAGTCATATAAATAAGAGGGTATATTCTTACAACTCCGTATTGTATAATCTTTCTTTGTACAGTAGTACGATTTCGTATTTTGATACAAATAAATTTATTGAGGATTTTATTATGCCCCATGATAGGACTTACCTTCCGAGAAGATGTCTTATAGATTGTGCTAACCTGTTAGCATACAATATTGTAGACCCCGTCGTGACTAGCACGGCGGATGATAGTTTTATTAAGACGAATCCCGATTCATACTGCAGGGGCTCAGATTTAGAGAGGCAGCCGTCTGGTGATATCAATTTAAACTGACTGCTACGACAACGAGTGCACCAGCCGGCTCCGTTCCTAAACATAACTGTGATGCTAGCATAAGTAGTAAAACTGATGTATTGTACTTAGTTCACCAAAATATTCAAGGGTTTACCAGTAAACAACTGGAAATTGATTTATTTGTACAACACTCGAACATTGATATCCTCTGTATAACGGAGCACTGGCTTAAAGGTCATGAATTTATGTTTAATTTCCACAATCATAGTGTAGTAAGTAAATTTTTTAGAAAATCCTGCATTCGCGGCGGGTCATTAATAATGGTAAAACATGATATAAAAAGTAAGGATCGGAAAGACATTGTTGAATTGTCTGTGGAACGCCATATTGAACTTTCTTGTGTCGAGTTAGAAGAATTTATAATTATATGCGTGTACAGGCCTCCATTGGCAAACTATAACACATTTGAGTCAGTGATAGATGAAGTTCTTACAAGTGTTTTTTGTAGTAATAAAAGTGTTATTGTGTGTGGTGATTTTAATATCAACTTACTTGAAGATTCATCCATGTGTGTAAGGTTACTTAGTACTTTCAAATCCTACAATTTAGTAAATTTATTTTGTGAGCCTACACGAATCACAGCAACCAGTGCTACATGTATAGATAACATTTTCAGTAACAAGGATGCGACTAGTAAATCTATAATAAACAACTTAAGTTCTGACCACTGTGGACAAAAAGCCTCTTTTAGCGGAAAAACTAAGGATATTCCACAAGTCACTATGTGCAGACCAATTTCCGAAAGACGATTAGATTTATTCAGTCGGAATATCACGAAACAATTATGTTATGTTCCATTTACCCAGGAAAACCCTAACCGTATGAGTATTGAGTTGTTTAACTGTATTAAAAGGGAATTTGATGCCTGTTTCATTCCGAAGAAGGTGCAAGGCAAGGTCAAGACGAAATTTAGCGACTGGGCTACGCCGGATATTCATGAGAAAAGACGACGGCTCTATGATTTATATGACTTGAGAAGAATTAATAAAAGTCCGGAATTCCTAGATTATGTCAGGAACTTTTCTAAATCTTTTAAGATGATGTGTGCCGCTGCTAAAGCTGATTATCTGTCCAGAAAGATCCAAAATTCCAAGGATAAAGTAAAAACTGTTTGGCAAGTAATCAACGATGAAACTGGGAAACGTAAAATCAAAGATCCGCACTACAACCTACGTATTAATAATAATTTAGTGAGTTCGGACCTTGAAGTTGCGGATCATTTTGAGCAGTTCTTCTCTAATATACCGGTAGAAACAACAAAGTCTCTTCATTCATCGCCTGACGTCGCTGAGGCAATACTGAAAACAAATATAGCAGAGTGTACAGATTTCTTTAAATTTTCATATGTTACTCCGAACTTAGTTATTAAAACATTTAAATCCCTAAATTTAAAGAAAACTGAAGATCTTTGGGCCTATCTGTTAAAGTTCTACATTCCATTGTTGAATCGATTGCACCACATTTAGCTGATATATTTAACAAATGTATTGATACAGGAATATTTCCAGACATAATGAAGCACAGCAAAGTCATCCCCTTGTTCAAATCAGGATCGAGAACAGAACCAAGCAATTTCAGACCAATTTCAATACTGCCGGCACTGAGCAAAGTTTTCGAGAAACTAATTCTAAATCAACTTGTGTCACATTTTAACCGAAACGAATTGTTCGCCAGAAATCAATTTGGTTTTACCAGAGGTCGCTCGACTACTGACGCAGGTGCTGTTCTTCTTAAGCACATCTTTGCCGCTTGGGAAAAAAAACAAGATGCTGTTGGAATATTCTGTGACCTATCGAAGGCATTTGATTGCGTTGATCACGAAAATCTAAAGAGAAAACTAAGCCATTACGGGATCAAAGCTGGTGCCCTTAACCTCGTCTCATCATACCTATCGGATAGAACACAACGAGTGGTTATTAATGGAACTCAATCTTCTGGGTCCCCTGTGGCACTCGGAGTGCCTCAAGGCTCAATACTTGGTCCTTTCCTGTTTTTGGTGTACATTAATGACCTACCTAAAATTGTGCAAGATAAACATGATATAGTGTTATTTGCTGATGACACATCTCTGATATTTAAAGTGGACAGAAAAGAAAACAGCTTCGATAGTATTAACAGTACACTCTCCAAAGTAGTAAATTGGTTTACGGCTAATAACCTACTTTTGAACGCCAAGAAAACGAAGTGCATCAAATTTACACTTCCCAACGTCAAGCAGATTAACAGCAGCAAGATTATAATAAATGATGAAATAATGGAATTCGAAAATCAAACTGTTTTCTTAGGAGTCACTTTAGACTCGAAATTACAATGGCATCCACATATAGCTACCCTAGCTGGGAAACTTAGCTCTGCAGCCTATGCCGTGAGGCGAATCAGCCATCTAACAAACAGTGAAACTGCCAGGCTGGTATACTTCAGTTACTTTCACAGTGTTATGTCGTATGGAATTCTGTTGTGGGGTAAAGCAGCTGATATTGGGACCATATTTGTGCTACAAAAACGAGCTGTACGTGGCATTTATAAAATGCGCGGTCGAGCATCCGTAAGAGGAAAATTTGAAGAGGCAAATATTCTTACCGTAGCATCTCAATACGTACTTGAAAACATTATGTATGTGCGGAAAAACATCCATAAATTCAAGCTCAACAGTGATATCCATAACTATAACACTAGAAATAAAGATAAGATTGCTGAGCCTGGCCACCGCCTCGGTAAGGTTCGTACGTCTTTTGCTGGGAACTGTACACGTTTTTATAACAAAGTCCCCGCTGATGTAGTGAATTTGCCACTAAATAAATTCAAGTCTTATGTTAAGCGCTATTTGTTGAGGAGAGAGTACTATACTTTAAAGGAATTCATTGAGGATAACGATGCCTTTAAGCCTGTAGCTTGATATAGTTAGTACAATACAAATTGAGAAATTATTAGGTACATTACTCTATGAAGCAGCTTTACTAGTGTCCAGTATTACCTGTTTTTCATTTTTATTTTATTTTGTTTTTATTTAGTATTTGGACACTTAGAGACGTTATACATCTCTAAGTCTTGCATTCGCAAATATTTATATGTATAGATATATATTTAATGATCCTGACGCTTAGAGACATGTACATCTCTATGTCACTTTTATATTGTAATTTAGTTCACGCATGTAAAATACGAGCACAGAATATTGTTTCTCACCAGACTAAACATGGCTAGTTTTTATTAATTAATAAAGCCCGCCAGCTTGAACATGTCATGCTCGCTTAAAAGGCTCTGCTTATGGTGGCGTCGTTGATCGGGTCGCCACTTTCCCGAAGAAAGGTTGAGGGAGGCGATGGCTGAGATATGCGTCATACTCGTGAACGGGTGCTGTTTGTGGAGACCGGTCTGTTTAGGCTAACTGGGGCAACACATTTACGTAACTTTTTATTAATCATATTTAATTTTAGTTTAATTGGCTTTAGACACAACATTCGGTGCTTGATTATCCATATTTTTTTATTCAAGACACTTGGAGACCTTATACATCTCTAAGTATAATTTAGAAATAGTATGTTTATTGTATACTAGAATCACTTAAGTACTTTTTTTTATATTATTTAAATTCAAAGTTTGTTTCTAACTGTTGATGATGGATTATTATAATTTGGAAATTTATGTAGAAGACACAGTTCAGGTAAGAAAGTATATCAAACTTGTATGTAATTTATTTTCAATAGTCAGATTTGGACTCATCTTTTTTCTTTGGTATTTTTCTTAAACTATAACCTATTGTTGGTTAATCTAACCTTGGTTTGATATGTTTTCTTATAGAACAACGCACTATATGTATTGTTTAGTTTTGATGTACTGTTGTTTTGAAAAAATAAGTCCCGCCGAGTTTCTTGCCGGACATAATTCTTCTCGGGTCAGAGGTGTAGGGTTAGAACCGGTGTAGTTTGATTTTTTTTTCTCTCTCTTTTACTTTGACGTGTAAAAGTGCCCTTGTGGCCTACTTACTGAATAAATGTTTGAGTTTGAGTTTGAGTTTGAGTATACGTGACCACGAAAACAAAATTAAGTAGAGGACGACGCGACGATAGAATAGGTATTAGGTGTGTTAGGTAAGATTGATTGTTCCTTACCTAACTCTTGAAAGTCGTGGTCACTTCTATCTGCTTCGCTGAATGCCTCGTATGCACCATCTAAGGGTGAAATGGGTTTATGATAACAACAGTCACTAAGTGCCGACAGCTAAGTATGGAACAAGTGATATGAATCGTCAGATATAATGGGTACGTTAGTCAGTTATGTACAACAAGCGTCTTCAAATACATTATGCCCCGATGCAATGTTTGAACCATTGCATCTGTGCACATATCCTTGTGGACCAGCAACACACTTTACGGGGATAACAATTCCTTGAGGAATGGTTCATTATGTCCTTGTGGACTAACAACAACAAGTTTCCATTACTTACTATTGGTTTAGGTGAGCTCATCTTATAAGGTCAGGAAGGCACCTGCACCGGGGGGTCCGGCACTCCAGTTCGAGATACCCAGCAGCCGTCGCCACCGCATCTCTATGTGCAGGGCAGCGCAATGCCCTGCACATTAGTCAGAATACCTTGCGGTCGTCACTACGGCGTTCTTATGCACCGGGGGGTCCGGCGCTCCAGTTCGGAGTACCCGGCAGCCGAAGCCACCGCACTCCTAAAGTACCGGCGTCTGATGCTACTTTACCTCCTTAAGACGTAACAGCATCAGCCACCGTACCTCTCGCACCGGGGGGTCCGGCGCTCCAGTCCGAGATACCCGGCAGCCGAAGCCACCGCATCTCTATGCACAGGGGGGTCCTGCGCTCCAGTTCGAGATACCCGGCAGCCGAAGCCACCGCATCTCTATGCACAGGGGGGTCCTGCGCTCCAGTGCGAAGTCGTAGCGTCTGAAATCACTGTACCTCCTAGCACGGCGGGCACCGAGCACAAGCAGACACAGCGACCGCAGCCACCACACCTCTATTACTCAGGGGGGCTCCTGAGCTTCAATTCGGAGTACCCGGCAGCCATAGCCACCGCACTCCTAAAGTACCCGACGCTCACCACTGATCTCCCCCGCACAGCTCAAAGCTCTGAGCGGGAAGCAACAGTAGCAACAGTCGTGCACCTCTAGAAGGTGAACTCTTGCTACCTTAAGTAAGTTGGGCTCGGATGCGAGTTCCACGACATAAATAACGTGGCCCAATTCCAGCATCAGCTTTGGCAGCTACTTATCCATGACAAGCAAGCAATGCAGTACAATGCACCGCTTGCCTTCATGGCAAGTTAACGAATAGTCATTGGAAACCATAATTAGGGTGTACGAATTAAATTATATTTAATTATTAATATAAGATTGGGACACATCAAGACATTGAGAACATTAAAATACAAAGCCATAAACACTTAGCTTTCTGGTAAACCAGCTGTGTGGTCACCGACTCCACTCGCCATCCCCTTCCTCTTCTTCGATAACACTTTAACATTAACACGTCTACACTCGAGAACGATTGTCGGGCAAAAGGGCGCGCGGTTAGCGAAAATGATATTTCAATGATATTTAAATGGTTCAGGAAGAAATGAATGGATGAATGAATGTATTGCCAGACTCGATATACCTTATATATGATATACCTTCGCGACACGATACGATCCGGCTTAAATCGGAATCGGATCGCGTTGTTCGCGACAATTGGCTACTTTCCTAAAAAAATATATTTAGTCCGTCAGTTAGATTATCAAAAAATATTGGACACATATTTTTTATTTTGTCTATCAAACCAATCCCAGCACATCACCACCATGTCGTCGCGACGTCCTCTTTATGTGTAAACCCATACTATATAGTTAACCAACTAGACATAAATGGTCAAATACATACGTGACCACGAAAACAAAATTAAGTAGAGGACGACGCGACGATAGAATAGGTATTAGGTGTGTTAGGTAAGATTGATTGTTCCTTACCTAACTCTTGAAAGTCGTGGTCACTTCTATCTGCTTCGCTGAATGCCTCGTATGCACCATCTAAGGGTGAAATGGGTTTATGATAACAACAGTCACTAAGTGCCGACAGCTAAGTATGGAACAAGTGATATGAATCGTCAGATATAATGGGTACGTTAGTCAGTTATGTACAACAAGCGTCTCCAAATACATTATGCCCCGATGCAATGTTTGAACCATTGCATCTGTGCACATATCCTTGTGGACCAGCAACACACTTTACGGGGATAACAATTCCTTGAGGAATGGTTCATTATGTCCTTGTGGACTAACAACAACAAGTTTCCATTACTTACTATTGGTTTAGGTGAGCTCATCTTATAAGGTCAGGAAGGCACCTGCACCGGGGGGTCCGGCACTCCAGTTCGAGATACCCGGCAGCCGTCGCCACCGCATCTCTATGTGCAGGGCAGCGCAATGCCCTGCACATTAGTCAGAATACCTTGCGGTCGTCACTACGGCGTTCTTATGCACCGGGGGGTCCGGCGCTCCAGTTCGGAGTACCCGGCAGCCGAAGCCACCGCACTCCTAAAGTACCGGCGTCTGATGCTACTTTACCTCCTTAAGACGTAACAGCATCAGCCACCGTACCTCTCGCACCGGGGGGTCCGGCGCTCCAGTCCGAGATACCCGGCAGCCGAAGCCACCGCATCTCTATGCACAGGGGGGTCCTGCGCTCCAGTTCGAGATACCCGGCAGCCGAAGCCACCGCATCTCTATGCACAGGGGGGTCCTGCGCTCCAGTGCGAAGTCGTAGCGTCTGAAATCACTGTACCTCCTAGCACGGCGGGCACCGAGCACAAGCAGACACAGCGACCGCAGCCACCACACCTCTATTACTCAGGGGGGCTCCTGAGCTTCAATTCGGAGTACCCGGCAGCCATAGCCACCGCACTCCTAAAGTACCCGACGCTCACCACTGATCTCCCCCGCACAGCTCAAAGCTCTGAGCGGGAAGCAACAGTAGCAACAGTCGTGCACCTCTAGAAGGTGAACTCTTGCTACCTTAAGTAAGTTGGGCTCGGATGCGAGTTCCACGACATAAATAACGTGGCCCAATTCCAGCATCAGCTTTGGCAGCTACTTATCCATGACAAGCAAGCAATGCAGTACAATGCACCGCTTGCCTTCATGGCAAGTTAACGAATAGTCATTGGAAACCATAATTAGGGTGTACGAATTAAATTATATTTAATTATTAATATAAGATTGGGACACATCAAGACATTGAGAACATTAAAATACAAAGCCATAAACACTTAGCTTTCTGGTAAACCAGCTGTGTGGTCACCGACTCCACTCGCCATCCCCTTCCTCTTCTTCGATAACACTTTAACATTAACACGTCTACACTCGAGAACGATTGTCGGGCAAAAGGGCGCGCGGTTAGCGAAAATGATATTTCAATGATATTTAAATGGTTCAGGAAGAAATGAATGGATGAATGAATGTATTGCCAGACTCGATATACCTTATATATGATATACCTTCGCGACACGATACGATCCGGCTTAAATCGGAATCGGATCGCGTTGTTCGCGACAATTGGCTACTTTCCTAAAAAAATATATTTAGTCCGTCAGTTAGATTATCAAAAAATATTGGACACATATTTTTTATTTTGTCTATCAAACAAAAAATGGTGAAGATATAGCCTGTTACAGTTCCGTGTGACGACATATTTCAGTGCAATTTTTAATATAATATGACGTCACGCGGAACTTTAACGGGCTAAATCTTCACAAATTTTTGTTTGATTGACAAAATAAAAAATACGTATCCAATATTTTTTGATAATCTAACTGACGGACTAAATAGAATTATGTTTTTTTGTTACCCAGGAAAGTACCCAATTGCCTACCGTTTTCGAACAAGTTTTAGAGAACTTACAATGTGAGTGTAGATAAAAAATATTATTGAATAGTTCTAACGTGTATTAAATGATTTAGTTTCTAAATTTAGTAAGTAGCTACCTAATGATTTTCTGGAATATTATTCGCAGACAACGACTCGCCGAACCACGATTCGCAGAATGGTTTATTCTTTAAGCCCTGTTACACTTTACTTTTTTTAGTGTCCTAACTACGAGTAGTATCCTAATTAGGATTCTAACTTTTTTCAATAGTAAATTTACTTAAATGCGGTTAGACTTGACTAAAGTTAGAAACAAAATCATTTAGGAAGCTAACTAGGACAAGTGTAACAGGGCTTTTAGATGTATCTTTTGCTCAACTAACGTTTGGCAGCTCTACGGTTCGTAACCAGTTCAGTCGCATCTGTTTCAATTCGCAGAACTATTATTGGAAGAAAATCGTTTCGCAGAGTAATCATTTCGATTCCGTAACTTTCTGTAGAGTAATGTTTAGAATTTTACACAATTCGTTTTTTAGGAACTGTAAAACGCCAAAGACGTTAACGATTCAAATTAGTGGAGTATAACCAAATATTTTTAACACTGTTGCCCGAGCCCGCCCGGCCGGAAGGGGACCGACACATCTGCCGGGAGATTGAAATTACTCAACTCAAGAGGCAGCAGGTCTTTCGTCGAACTCAATTCTTACCGGCTTGCCTATATTGTGCACTCGTAGAAAAAGTATTGTATACAATAGTGCATAATCAAGCCTTTCAATCGTACCTTATTTAGGCCAGTCAGCAAGCTTCGTGGCCTAAACACGGTACTCGGCTGAAAAGCTCATAATTATGTCACGATTGTATTTTTCAAAAATGTCAGTATTTTCTTCAAAAATGTCCCGCAAGGTTGACTTTTACGGTTAAAATCTAGGCGGCGAAATGCCTAGTTTATGGTTAAATAAAAATTAAATGTTACAGAAATTGCAGGCTCAATTTCGCGACAAAAATGTTGCATACAAATTCCATTTATGTCAAGGTACAAACTTTTTTAAAAGTTCAACAACCATACAAAAATAAATACATATAGTCTGGCAAACCATTTCTGTCAGTAGAAAAGCGCGGCAAATTTGAAAAATCGCGGGGTGGCAAAACGTCTTTGAATAATTCGATAATTGTGCATAATTTGTGTTTTATCTGTGGCAATGTAACTTTTTAAATTTAAAAAAGTTAGTTTTGTTTACTTTCATTTTAAAGTTTCAGATTGCGTTTTTTTATTATTTACTTACTAGCTGTGCCCGCGGCTCCGCCCGCGTGGAATTCGGTATGTGTCAGTAAGCGGCTAATTCACCCCTAATATCTCTCCCGCTACCCTGGAGGCGGAACTTGAAGTAAAGTTGACAGATGGATACGCTAGAGGACAGTAGTCCTAATAAAATATTTTACAATTACCACTAAATGAAACTACACACAAAAATGAATACTGTTTTATCCTATTATTTTTTTTGGCACGATTTAAACGACATAGAGTAGTAAGTGTATATCGGACGATACAGGACCACTTTTGTATTTATACGTTCATGTCCACGGCAAATATCATCCAAATCGATCCTCCCGTCAAATCAGTCTAAGCATGAAAGGTAAGAACAGGCGCGGTTGAAATGGGGAGGGGGGGGGGGGGTCACAAATGCAGAAATGATTTTTTTCTATTTGAGATGCATTAAGAGGGGGGGGGGGGGTCCATGACCCATGCAAATTTAACTCAATCGAGTGTAGTGGCTACCCCCCCCCCCCCCCCCCCTTTAGACGTTGAATTTTTATAGGCTACGGTTTAACCTGGCTCTGGGTATTTGAATTGGAATTAATAATCCTTTTAAGGGGTGATTTCCGGGATAACAATGCAAAAAACAACCGGCCAAGAGCTTGTTGGGCGATGCTCAGGTTACGTCATTTTACTATCCGGCACTTCCTTTCACTATGCGTTTTTGACTGATAATTCAAAAACGGAACCGCTGAACCGATTTTATTCAATACTAGCCTTTTCCCGCGGCTTTGCCCGCGTACTATAAGTACTCAAAAAGGATACGATACCCATGTTGATTTTCAGACTTTGTGACCACGTTTGCCCCTTTTAGGGGTTGAATTTTCAAAAAAACCTGAAACACGTGTTTACTCATTTATCGTTAGGAATACTCCTGTGAAGTTTCGAATAAAATAATCAAACAAATCTTGATTCGCCATACAAACTTTGGACCCCCATTTTACCCCCTTAGGAGGTGAATTTAAAAAAATCCTTTCTTAGTGCACCCCTAGACCTTATAAAGAACCTACGTTCCAAATTTGTAATCTCTGGTTTGGCCCAACGCACAGCCCAAACCAGCGGTTTGGGCTGTGCGTTGATATGTCAGTCAGTCAGTCAGTCAGTCAGTCAGTTAGTTTCTTCTTTTATATATTTAGATAGTTTTTATTGGAAGTTCTTTACAGGCCTCACCAAGTGTGAACGGTAACTGAGCCAGACCGCGGACAGACGGACGGACATGGCGAAACTATAAGGGTTCCTAGTTGATTACGGAACCCTAAAAAGAGATAAATACGAGTAGTAGGTAGTTTATGTAACTGTTACGTAATAAGGCCTAGTTATGTACCTACACACATATTAAAAATCCATCGAAACTATTAGAATGAGCGCCATGACCAACCTTATTGCGCCGGCGGTCGGGGGGCCGTGCCGGCGTTCGGGAGGGGGGGGAGCGTTCGGGGGAGGGGGGGGGGGATTTTCATTACGATACCGTAGGTAATGAATTTTCATTCGTTTTTACCACACTGTCACACATAATACACTGATGTTACGTTACTGGCTGCAATAATGGTGGATTACATACGGTTTCCGAACGCGGAATAGAGGATTTATGATATTGGTGTAGATCAAGATTCTTTAATGTAAGCACATTCACATTACAATGCACTAATGAACGTCAGAGAAAAATAAAATACGTGAGTGTCGTGAAACACTCGGTTGGAACGAAGTTGTTACTTAATTTTATTACATTTTTCCTTTTTCGTAAATTTTGTGGTTTTAATTTGTTTAGTATTTTTTTGAAATTTTTGAAATTTTCGATTTTTTTTATTTTTTTTATTTTTTTGAAATTTTTGAAATTTTTGAAATTTTTGAAATTTTTGAAATTTTTGTAATTTTCGTAATTTTTGTAATTTTTGTAATTTTTGAAATTTTTGAAATTATTGAAATTTTTGAAATGTTTGAAATTTTTGAAATTTAGACATTTTACCATTTTTGACATAATCGACATTTTTGAAATTTTTTACTTTTGTCACTTCTCACTTTCACTTTTCACTACACATCACTTCACTTCACTTTATTAAATTGTATGTTTTTTTTATTTCATTATATGTAATTGTCTTGTTCATTATATGTGTGCCTTTTTCGGGTAGGTGAATAAAACGAACCACATCACTGTTCACATATTTTATTAGAAAAATAGAATTAAAAGTAATTTGGATAATTTGAAACAATAAAATTGATGGTTAGATAATATAGTTTACCTACCAGTAGTATTCAAGCATTTCTCCAGGAAGTTACATTGATTTTTGCACTTTCACCTACAACTGTCAACATCAACACACTATGTCGGACATCAACTCAATTCAAGGATCAATTGCGGAGCTCACTGAAACCTTCAATGCAAGGATGGCTGAGATGCAGAGTAATTTGGACAAAGCGGGCCACACTTTTCACACACCACACACCTTTTCAATGTAATGAATCGACACCTTTGGACTGCAATGTGTCAAGTATATAATTTTCTATTAAAACTTGCCAAGTTACATCATTAAAAAGTACTGAAAATAATAAATGTTATAAGGAAACTGCTAAAAAAACCGGTGTGCGTTTCTCTGACTATTATAATTTTAGGTATTTCTATGTAACGTGATACTTATTCAAAATGTACCTTAAAAACTGCTGGAAATCAAGTGTGCATTCCTATAACTATTTATGATTTGAGGTATTTTTATGGAACTTGGTACTTATTCAGATCTCACTTCTTTTATAGGCGAAACATTCCCATAGTATCGAACTTGGCAGCCTTTCACATTTATGTTTTTGATGGGATTTCATTTATTTTTGTTAGGTGTAGGTTCTTTATTATTTTTTTATCACTTTTGCTTTAGGAAATGTCTCATTCCACTTAGGTATGTACTTTATACTAATACCCTTTATACTAAGCGTCTAATTCTATTTTACTATTTATTTATAGGTGATTTTTACAAATAAACTTGCTCCCTACACCTATAAAATGTACCTACTTACATATAATTACATACATCAATAACGTACTTTATTCGCTGTAAGTACGCTACCTACATAGATAATTAATAACTTGGTAATACCTACCTACCAGTAGGTATTATAATTGGTGGCCTATTATGTAGCCCTAGAAGTGCACCATCCCATCTCATCCCGTGGCGTATCGGAGGGTGAGATGGGCAGTAGTATATATAATTCCATCTTAGAGTATATATGATTTCCATGTTCTTGAATCTGCGATTTTATTAGTTGTAAAATTAGAAATTATTTAGACTATGCGAGAAAAAATAATCTTTTCATTTTTGTTTGACTGATTTAGCGCACCTAGTGTACCTAGCAGTGTTGGCCGAACGTTAGTGTGATTGAAAATTAAAAATTGAAGATTGAAACACGTTAGTTAAAATTGAACACTAATAGTTTAGTGCAAATTGATTTCAATTAGAATTGAAATTAATTGTAACTAACGTGTTAATCCTTTGCGAATAACTAATAATTGAAGATATTTAATTTTTAGTCTTTCTCAAAAATTTAAACATTAATTTAATTTTTAGTGTAGATTGAATTGGTAATTGACATTAATAATTTACCTAACTAAACGCGAATTTAGGTTAAGCTACGAGGTTTTGATTACTTTTACTTTTACTTTTACCTTGACCTTGACTTTCACTTTCACTTTCACTTTCACTTTGACTTTTACTTTGACTTTCACTTTGATTTTCACTTTCAATTTGACTTTCACTTCCACTTTGACTTTGACTTTCACTTTCACTTTGACATTCACTTTGACTTTCACTTTGACTTTCACTTTGACTTTCACTTTGACTTTGATTTTCACTTTGATTTTCACTTTCACTTTCACTTTGACTTTCACTTTGACTTTCACTTTGACTTTCACTTTGACTTTCACTTTGACTTTCACTTTGACTTTCACTTTGACTTTCACTTTGACTTTCACTTTGACTTTCACTTTGACTTTCACTTTTACTTTGACTTTCACTTTTACTTTGACTTTCACTTTGACTTTCCACTTTCACTTTCACTTTGACATTCACTTTGACTTTTACTTTGACTTTGATTTTCACTTTCACTTTGACTTTCACTTTGACTTTCACTTTGACTTTCACTTTGACTTTGACTTTCACTTTCACTTTATCTTTCACTTTGACTTTCACTTTCACTTTGACTTTCACTTTGACTTTCACTTTGGCTTTCACTTTCACTTTCACTTTGACTTTGACTTTCACACAAAGAAAGTAAAAGTAAAAAGAAGCTCCAGATTTTGATACCGCTACCATCTGCTCATCAGTACAAGTCGAATGAGCCCAAACAGCACGAGTCTATGATGCGCCAAACCCGAGATCCAGTAGGGATCCCCAGGGTCCAGCATGAGCTCCAGATTTTGATACCGGTACCATCTGCTCATCAGTACAAGTCGAATGAGCCCAAACAGCATGAGTCTATGATGCGCCAAACCCGAGATCCAGTAGGGATCCCCAGGGTCCAGCATGAGCTCCAGATTTTGATACCGGTACCATCTGCTCATCAGTACAAGTCGAATGAGCCCAAACAGCATGAGTCTATGATGCGCCAAACCCGAGATCCAGTAGGGATCCCCAGGGTCCAGCATGAGCTCCAGATTTTGATACCGGTACCATCTGCTCATCAGTACAAGTCGAATGAGCCCAAACAGCATGAGTCTATGATGCGCCAAACCAGAGATCCAGTAGTTAGCCCTAGGGTCCAGCATGAGCTCCATCTTGTGATATTGGTCCCGACTTCCGAACCCGAAGTGCAATTTTAAAATTAATTATTAGTGTAAGAAAAGGATTAATTTAGTTACACTAACGTTAATCTAATTAACTGTAATTCTTATTAAATTTTCGAGACGTTAGTGTAACTAATAGGTTAATTCTAATTGACGGTTAGTGTAATTGACGACGTCACAAAATCAATGCGAACTAACGTTAGTAAAAATGGATGTTAGTGTAATTGATTAGTTACGGAATTAATCTTCAATCTTATTGATCAATTTTCAATTCTAATTGAAATTATCGGCCAACACTGGTACCTAGTGACCTGCTTTGCACTTCGTAAATCGTGGGTTCGGTTCCCGCAACAGACACACACAGAGTGGTGAACAATTTTATTGTTCTTGTCTTTAAGACAAACATGTATTGTCTTAAATTGGTATGTATCTAAATTTAAATAAGTCTCATCTCATTTCCACTCCATACCTACTTATAGTAGAACAAAATTACACATTCGTTGTTTTCGAAACTGACTCACACTTGGCCGTTTTCAGATTTTTACTTTATTTCGACCTAAAGACAAACCTTCGAGCCAAATTTCAGTTCGGTACGACCATTGGAAGATATACCCATTTAGTTCATTATGACTTCATAGTAGAACAAAGTTACACCTTCGCTATTTTTAAAACTGACTCACACTTGGCCGTTTTCAGATTTTTCCCTTTACTTTGACCTTAAGACCTATCTCCATGCCAAATTTCAAGTCAGTACGACCATTGGAAGTGGTCTAGGTTTTTGATGAGTCAGTGAGTGAGTCAGTGAGTGAGTGTATAGTAAAAATAGCGATTTTCTGACGTCAATATCTCAAGAACTGCTATAGGTAAAATAATGAAATTTTGTATTCTAGACAATTAAGGGGATGTCAACAGACACTCGAAATTTCATATGCGTAGATAAAATATGTTTTGAGTTATAGGGTGGTCGAAATTGGCCCGAAATGCTTCGTGTAATATACCCACGGCCGGGGTGTCGCTTTTTTTTGCTCGAACTTGGCGGACACACTGCCGTGTGTCTAGATAAATTAATTCCAATAACTTCATTGCTAACTTTAAATGTCACTTTGCCAAGTTCCAACTGACATTGACAGTTGACATGTGTGCTGACGGATGGCAGGTATAGTGTTGCCAACTGTTAAATTGCGGTCCGCTTTACCAAGTTAAATATTTCCTTATTAAATTACGTTCCGTTTTTCTTAGTTAATTATTTCCTTAGTTTTGTGATTTAACTTAATGCCTGTCGAATCTGAAGCCAACATGTATTTTTAAATTGAACTTCCGTTTCTTTATAAGTGTATTTCTTTCTTTATTTGCTGCTGGCGGGTAGATTGTGGAGTTTTTTGTTTAGTTTTTACTGTATATATTTTTATATTTATTGAATATTAGTATACACTTATTATATTTTTAACTTTATATATATTTTTCAGATGCCTTTCAGTGATAACAGTGATCAGTATTTATCTTTTTCCTCCTTAGATAGTGTAAGTGAAGACAGTTTCCATAGTTTGCCTCCTTCGCTTCACGACTTTCTGGAATCTCAGTTTAATGATGTACCTAAAAATTTTAACGTTGTGCATTTAAATGCGCAAAGTATTCCTGCACATTACAGCGATATGTTACTCTCTTTTGACATTAAGAACATTCATGCTATTTTAATTTCCGAATCGTGGCTCAGACCAGCTTTGCCTTCAACGTCTTACTCTTTACCTGGTTTCAATTTAATTCGGCACGACCGCCTTGGAAGAGGTGGCGGTGGAGTTGCGATTTACCTTCGTTCTTACATCCCCTATTCAATTGTTAATGTATCTGCCAGTTCTTCTACTTCTGATGCCGCAGAGTATATGTTTCTCGACGTTTCCCTCTCTCATTCCAAACTTTTACTTGGCGTTTTTTATTCCCCCTCCCTTCACGTTAATTACTTTGATTCTCTTGAGAAACTTCTCGAAGACCTTATGCCTTCTTATAATCATCACATTCTTATGGGAGATCTAAATACGTGTCTTCTGAAGGATGACAGTCGATCCCGGCGCCTTAAATCCCTGGTAGATGCATGCATCTAACTATTCTCCCTTCAGACGCCACACACTATTTTCCAAATTGCTCGCCTTCTCTTCTTGATTTAACTTTCGTTTCTTCGACTTCTCATGTGTCTAAATTTGGACAATACTCCGCGGATGCCTTCTCATATCATGATCTGCTCTATCTCTCTTACAAAATTCGTCCTCCCAAATCTAAATCAAAAATTCTTTTGCAGCGCAATTTTAGTGGATTAAATGTGGAAAAGCTTCGAGATGACGATTTAACAATCGATTGGAGCAGTATCGCTCGAGCGGGTTTGGTAGACGATCAAGTTTCTCTCTTTAATTCGCTCCTCATACAACTTTATGACGCTCATGCTCCTGTTCGTGCAATAAAAGTCAAGCATCTCCCTGCTCCTTGGCTCACTGAGGATATTAAAGCCCTTATAGAGAGGAAGAATCAATCTAAATCTAAGTATAAGGCTAACAACTCTGAGAAAAATAAACTTAAATATCATACCCTGCGCAATCGCTGTACCACTATATGTCGAGATGCTCAGAGGCGTCATATTCACAGTTCTGTTGAAGATGGAAATCCAGCCAAAATGTGGAAATTTTTGAAAGGTCTCGGAGTTGGCAAATCTCAACAGGCAACCAATTTAAACAATATTAGCGTTGACCAACTTAACCAGCATTTTTCATCGTTCACCTGTTTCAGTGGTCCTAAGAAATCTAACTCACTTCATCATCTTTCATCACTTCCTGCCTTAGATTTCTCTTCTTTCTATTTTAGCCATTTCTGTGAGAGTGATGTTAGGAAAGGTATATTGAATATCACTTCTAACGCCTTTGGTGTTGACTGTGTTAGCCGAAATATGATACTCCCTCTCCTTGATTTGTTTGTTCCTATTATCACCGGTATTCTGAATTTTTTCATTTCATCAAGTACTTTTCCCAGTCTGTGGAAGGATGCCAATATTATTCCTTTACCCAAAAAATCCAACCCCAGTTCCTTCTCTGACTATCGTCCCATCTCCATTCTTCCTTTCCTATCCAAAGTCCTCGAACGGCTAGTGCATCAGCAACTAACTTCCTTCCTGAATAGAAATGACCTCCTAAACCCATTTCAATCTGGTTTTCGTCCGGGCCATAGTACTACCTCGGCTCTTGTCAAGGTTACCGATGACATCCGTTTGGGTATGAATGACCAGAAGCTTACAGTTCTTGCACTTCTAGATTTCAGTAATGCCTTTAACACGGTCGATTTTGACATTTTGCTCGCGTTCTTACAGTCTCTTAACATATCGGCTGCAGCGATTGACTGGTTCCGCAGCTATTTGGTTGGTCGTCGGCAAAGAATAAAACTAGATTCTTCGTGTTCTTCCTGGTGCAGCACATCAGCTGGTGTTCCACAGGGTGGTGTGCTGTCTCCTCTTTTATTTTCTATCTTCATTAATTCCATAACTCTTGATCTCTCCTCTTCGTATCACCTCAATGCCGACGACCTTCAAATATATTCGCAGGGTATGCATAGCGATCTCAATTCAGTTATAGAAGCCACGAATCTTGATCTGCTCCGCATATCAAATTGGAGTCAAAATTACGGTTTAAAAGTAAACCCCCTAAAGTCACAGGTAATTGTGATGGGTAGCGCTAAACAAATCTCCAAAATTGACTTTCTCAGGCTCCCTCCGATAGTCTTCGATGGTATCCAAATTCCTTTTTCCAACCAAGTGAAAAATCTTGGCGTAATCATGGATCGTTGTCCATCATGGGTGCCTCAGGTGAGTGAAGTGAGCAGGAAGATGTTTGCTGCCATAGGGTCTCTCAGACGGCTCCGGAATTTCCTGCCAATTGCTACTAAAATTGCGCTTGCTCAGTCGTTACTTCTCCCCATTCTTGATTATGCAGATATCTCCTATTTAGACCTAACCGAGGAGCAACTTAATAAGCTTGAGCGTATTCAAAATTCGCATGCATGAGCGCATGCGGTTCATTTTCGGATTACGCAAATTCGACCATGTTTCTAGATTTCGTTCTCAACTCAAATGGCGCCCTATCCGTCACCGCCGTAACTCTCACATACTTTCTTTACTCTTTTCTATACTTTTTAACCCTGCAACTCCCCGCTACCTCAAAGAGCGTTTCTCTTATCTTAATTCTATTAGATCCTCTCAAAAATTGCTCCTAAAAGTACCATCTTCATCTTCCAAATTTTATAATTGCTCATTTACGTTCCAGGCCGTTCGTTTGTGGAATTCTCTCCCTCTCAACATAAAACGCGCGCAATCTATTGGTAGCTTTAAATCGCAACTTAAGGAATACTATTTATCTCTTCCTTAGGTTTTTAAGTTGACACTGTTGTTTCTTACTCTGTGTATTATATATGTATATATGTACGTATATGTATGTTTATTTTGTATTTATTTAAGTATGTATATTCATATGAATGTGCTGTGTTATCTATTTCGTCTCTATTGTTTCTATGCACCACCTACTGCTTATTGTTTTTCTCTAGTCTCCACTACCCAAATGTTGTCTGGAAGAAATTGCTCATTAGCGATAAGACCGCCTGTTGTTACCTCTACCTAAATTTATCTAATTGTAAAATTTGTGCTTGTAACTGTATGAGGTGTGCAATAAAGAGTATTTATTATTATAATTATTTATTATTGTATTTATATGTAATTGTTTTTTTTTGAAAGTTTTTATTGAAAGTACCTTTCAGGCTTCACTTCCATTATTTTTTTCAAATTTTTTGGACCTACGTTTCTAAAGTAAGATGGGGGGGGGGGGGCTTTTTTGAAGATGAAACTATCCTTTGTCCTTTCTCGAGACCCATACTATATCTATGCCAATTTTCACCTAAATCAGTTCAGCGGTAAAAAATCCTCATACCAACTTCCAACCCCCCTTTTCACCCCCACAAGGGTTTGAAAACTATCCTATGACGTTTCTCGAGACTCGAATTATCTCCATACTCATTTCTATTTAAATTGTTTCAGTGGTTAAAAATTCGCCATACAAATTTTCAACCCCATTTTCACCCCCACAAAGGTTGATTTTCGGGATTAAAACTATATATTATCCTTTCCCGGGACTCGAACTATCTCTATACAAAATTTCATTAAAATCCGTTCAGCCGTTTTCACGTGATGCGCGGTCAAATAAACAGACAAACAGATAAACAGACAAACAGATATACAGACAAAAATTCTAAAAATTGTTGCAACGTGTTCTGCTATCGATTCTAAGTATCCCCAGCCAACTTTTTTTCGATTATCGTCCATGTACAGACTTTCGACCCTCTTCAGCTTTATTATATGTATACATTAATGTAATAAATATCTGCCACCACTGTTCAATAAATAAATGTATCTAAGAAAGCTCAGCTACGATATTAATATAGGTAATATAGTGTACCTTAAATACCTTATGCAGGTATTTTGCGTGATAAATGTGACTTTGAGGTTATGCAGATTTTTGTATTGAATTATTTAAAGTTCTTTATTTCAGTGTAAATCGAATAATTAAAGTGAAAACTGGTGCCAAATGAAGTCCAAGAACGTTTGGTGGTCAATATTGTCGAAAGAAAGCGGTAAAAATCAGGTTTAACAAGCAGTACCTACTAACAAGCACCAAGCACTGCGCTACCTTCCGATATTTTAACAAGTCATTGTAATGTTTTCCCTTGATATACCTCAGCAATGTGTACAATAAATAAACACCAAAATCTCACGTGTTTTATTAATTAATTAATGATACACTTCGTACAATAGGTCAGTACCTAAAAATAGTCTTAAAACAATGAAAGGAAATCATAATAATTAAGAGTATTACTGAGTAATATTATGCAGCTAAGTAAACTTATTCCATTCTAAGCTGAAAAGTTGTATTTTCTAGTAGATATGCTCGTTTTCCTCGACTGGCCTTATGATTTTAGCAATCAATGTTTGTTTCCTTGCTGAGTTTCAACACTTTTAACAATTGTATTTTGACCGCATAATTTCCACCTCCGATCTTCTGTCCTTTTTAGATGTTGGTTATTTCAATTTCTTCGCACATTCTAATTCATACATAATAATAGGCATATCATGTATCAGATTCAGAGTTAACAAATTATTTTATACAATGCAGAAGTAAAATTCTCCACTAACTTCACTGACATATGACTGACGTACCTACGGAAGAGCGTGGCCATTTTGTTCGATCTACATTGCTGCTTTTCTATGGAGCAATGCTGCTTTTAGATTCGCCCTAGAGTGTTGCTATATTTTTGTTTGACGTACATTGCTACTGCGTTCGTTGGCTGGCCAGACTATATCTATAATTTCCTTTGAGGATTCAACCAACCGGAGTCGCCATTGATAGGCGTTCCCCTCTGCCGAAAACATATGACCAGGGGTCATACACGTGTATGGACTACGTTTATTTGACGTAGCTATTTGTACGTTACGTACGAATAGCCATACATTTGACGTTCCCCTCCCCCGTAAAAATCGGCAGACTTTTTTTGTATCGGAAATGACAGACATGGCTACTCCATCCGGGTTGAATATTCTGAGATTACTTCTAATGTTGGTACGGTGACTTTTTAGTTGTCTCAAATAGCTTGGGGTAGTTTCAGAAGAAAAATACACTTCCAACTTTTTAATTAAAATATATAAACGCGGCAAAATTGAGCGTGTAGCGCTAAAAGACCTGTTACACTTTACTTTTTTTAGTGTCGTAACTAGCATCCTAATCAGGATCCTAACTAGTTTTCATAGTAAATTTACTTGATAAATGCGGTTAGACTTGACTAAATTTAGAAACTAATTCATTTAGGAAGCTAACTCGGACAAGTGTAACAGGGCTTTAACATAAAAATTGAACTTTCTATATCTGTCTCTGTCACTCAAAAAGATAAGCGACGGAGATGGAGATATATTGTATCGATTCGAAATTCGATGTTCTTGGTAGCGTTTATCCTGTTAACCTAGAGGTTATCCTGAGGTACACTTTCTATGTCAATATTGATACCAACGTCGTGGGGTGGGATTTGGCTGACTCCTAAGTCGTCCGTTTAAACATAATACTCAGCCAGCAATGTGCTACTTCGCCCCCGAAAATAATAATGTACTATTGTGCAACAGTTACATAATAAGGGTTCTTAAGATTAGAGGGTTGAAGTTACAAAATGAGGCGAAGCCGAATTTTGTAATAAAAGACCCGAGAATTTGAAGACCTAATTATGTACTGTTGCACACAAGTTGCACACCTTACTTTTTAACCGACTTTAAGATTTCAAAAGAGGAAGTTCTCAATTCGGCGTGTATGTTTTTTTTTATGTTTTACTCCATAACTCCGTCATGTCTGAACCGATTTTGAAAATTCTTTTCTGATGATGGGATCCATGATGGATCGAGGAAACTCCTCAAAACTTAAAGGTATATAGTGTTTTTGTTAGATATAGTGATTTTAACATTTTATCAACAAATCCATCATTTTCATTCAAAACAGTGACATTTGATGAAGTTGAACTGCTGATGATGATCAGACAAACAAACAGTATTATTGAGTATTTATAATTCTCGTAGACATTTTTGTCATAAAGTGAACTGTTCAAGCATTATGTCAAAAATACTAAAGCCTATACGATATTTTAATAATACGTCGACAGTTATATGAAGTTAAAAAAAATGAAAATATTTTCAAGCACTTTCTTTAAAAAAAATTGTTTTTGTATGAAAGCATATATGTTTTTTGTCAAATCTAAATTAATTATACCCGAATTGATTGATAGCCATACCTGACAACACCTAGTAGTATTTTATGATGAGTAATAGAACATTAATTTTGTGTGTGAGACTTACTACTTTCACCCCCTCTATAAGCGCTCTAGGGGTGAATTCGACTTTTGAATATCTTTTAAAAGAATCATTAGAAGATGACAAAACTGTGCTAGAGACTTCATTTCCTTATCTTGAAGCACAAAACTTTGAAGCTAATAAATAAAATTCTTATGATATAAGAAAATATACAATTTTTCACCCCCTGTATCTTTATATCTGTAAGACTTACAGATGTATTGTGTATGGAAATACTGTAGACAATTTTATCTTCTTCATACGTTCCATAGACATTTTAGGCATACTGATAACCGTTTAAGCGCCAAGGTTCAAAAACGGACTTATGGCACGTTTAAACCAAGATGGCGGCCAACGCTCAAGGTCTCAAATTTTAATATCCAACCTATAGCCCACCAATAACCATTAAAACATTTTCTACTCCACCTTTTGTAAGGCAAATGCTCCAATGATTGCGCTATTGGTCCTCTTCGCTTCGCTGTGTTTGTTAAGCAAGTTTGATTGTCAGGACAAATTTTCGTTAAGATCAAATTCTAATGATGGGATCCATGAGGAATCGAGGGAACTCCTCAAATATTAAAGGTATACATAAAGTGATTTTTGTATTTTTATCAACAAATCAAGCATTTTCATTCAAAAGAGTAACATTTGATGAAGTGGAATTTGATGAAACGGAACTCTTCAACGACGCATAGTTCGCGTTTGACGATTTGTCCTTTGGTTATTTGTCTATGGTTAACTTTGTAATTTATATTTTTTTCAAAAAACGCTGCGTTTGTTTAGGTTACTTAAGTTGGCAATAATTTGTTTGTCCTAAAGTCGTGTCTGCGCGCGATACTATTTTGGCGCATTTATAGAACAAATGCTATTTTGGGGAATAGACTAGATAGACTTTTCTTCGATAATCTATGTTCTTAACTTCTTATATAGGTGTTGACGAAAGTATAAATGACAGATAAAAGTACAGGAGCAGAAAAGGATAGTTATATTATAAACTGAAATAGATGTAATATACTTAAAAAAAGTGTCCAAGCCCGCCGGGACACCGCTATAAAGCTATAAAGATTCATAGTTATATTATACAAATATTAACATAACAACATAAAAATAAAACAACTAAAAACGGATTATATCGCGTGTACTGAGCTTAAATTACATCCCGACGTCCCGTCCCGACCCGACCCGAACCCCGACCCGACCCGAGTCGACCCGTTGACCAGCACGAACGCTGTAAAGTGTTCGAAACGTCGGGATGTAATTTAAGCTCAGTACACGCGATATAATCCGTTTTTAGTTGTTTTATTTTCATGAATAACTATCGCGGCAACCGAAGACAATATTATAACAACATAAAGTTATATAGAAGGCTGCTAAAATCTGAGGGGGGCGAGGTAGCACGCATGTGATGTTTTCAAGTCAAAGGTACATCATTGTTGATTGTTAATCAAGTTTATTTCTAAATGTTTTTTTTTGTGGAAGTAACGCCTTATTGACAACCGACAAAGATGTACCTTTGACTTCAAAACACCACACATATTTGACATATTCTTTTTATACTTCATAGCACTAAATGGAGCAATAGATAGTCGACTTTACAGATGTTAACATATGGTTCATTATCGGATGCAGTCCTTCCAAATGTCATACAAAATAAGCTAAGTAATTTGCTGGTAATTTCAAACAAACAAAAAACAGAAGACAGTAGGCATTGCTGTTTTAAATATGGATACCTATGTGTTAAACGTCAAAATAGTTCCTGCCAGTTACTGCCCGTCAGAAAGAGAACCGGCCAAGTGCGAGTCGGACTCGCGCACCGAGGGTTCCGTACAAACCTGTAGGTATACCTACTTATACTTAAAAGTTCACCCATCACGACAATCGAGTCATAGTTAATTATTAACAATATTTTTCTTATAAAATGTAACTAAAAATTTACGGTTCCCGCAAATTTTCCTTTATCTGTGCTATAAGACGTTGTTTCGTACCAAATTTCAAGATTCTGAGTTCACGAGAAGTACCCTGTAGGTTTTGATTCCCTTGTGAGTTTCGAAAATTTGCGGCACAAACGGCTGTATCTTTTGATTGCGTTGGCTGAGAAGTTTGATTTTTTTACAGCTCCAAGGGACAGTAGACCTGAGTATTTAATATAAATTTCAGCTTGATACCTCCACGCGTTCCTGAGAAAAAGGGTCTTGACAGACGGACGAACGGACGGACGGACAACAAACCCAAGTAACAAAAGCTTCTATAACTAAGGCCTTTTATCACCAATCAGTGATATAGTAGGCCTATAATGGTAACCACTGTGACTGCTTGTACTATAAAGGTTTTTAATAGAGCGTTTTGGTTCTATAAATTAAAGAGCAATTTAGTTCTATAAGTTAGCTCTTAGAACGCTTAAAGGACCATAAAAAGAATCTTTAAAGTGTTGCACTGTAATAGATTTGCAAAAAGCGATTATAGTACTATTTAATACTATAGACACTTTACTGACACATTTATGTAACTATTATGCACTAATAATGCGTCGAATTAACTTTTATAGTACTAGTATTGTAGCAGTATCGCAAACACTATTACAGGATCAATCTGCACTATAAAAGGACTTTGCACGACCATTACATAACGTTTTAGCTTTTTAAATGCTCCCTCAACATCGCTATAGGGCTACCCAAATCCATTAAAATATGGCTGCCATTTTCTGAAAGTGATAGTACATTAGCAGCATGACTGGAGCCCATGTGTACTATAGCAGCCACAGTCGGGACAAGTCCTAATTTTATTAATTAAAATTTTATTAAAACAGTAAAATTATGAAGGCGCATTGTCAAATTTGAAATCAGCATAATGATTTTGTCAATACAATTATTTTCGCAAGTGCAAGTACCGGCAGAATTACGGTTCACGAATGTTTTTTTAGTATGTACCTTTATATGTCACTTTAAGGAACTAAAGGGATATGGCGAATGACTTACAAATATATTTGTTTAATTTCTTGTGAAATATCCTCACGACGACGACAGCACACAACACGAGGCTTTTGGTGATAAAAAAGATCACTGGAATCGTTTACGGCGCAAATTAGCACTATAAACATGTTTTGGTTACTTTAATAGTTCCTAATTGTGACATAAACATTGCAGACATTTCAATTATAGAGCTGATTTATCACAGTGAGAGCCTTTATGTAATGTTTATAGAATAAATCAATGATAAAACTAGGGCCTATTTGGGGTTAGGTAAAGGTTTACGACACCATTATAGTGCTAATCATGAACACTAATTAGCACGTTCTAAAATGTTCTCAGGACTTTTATAGTGCCAAATTTTGCTACTTGGGAAGTGATCCTATAAGGGTTCCGTTTTTTCCTTTCGAGGTACGGAACCCTAAAATCGATTGTCTTTGAATCGATTCTGTAAACGAAGTTTGATTTCGGTTTTGATTAAATCTTTTATTATAAAAGTAATTATAAATAAAGTAAAACTATACTTACGTGTGAAATGGATTTCATCTTTTTGTAAACTAGACGAATTTTTTTCCATCCAAAAACAATTCATAAAGGCATTTTCACGGAGCTCTTTAATCCAATTATTGGGGAATCATCTCCATACATTGCCTTACAAAAGGTGGAGTAGAAATAGTAGTTTATGTAACTGTTACGTAATAAGGGTCCTTAAAACATGAGTGTGGTTTTATGAAATGAGCCGCAGGCGGCTGTACGTAATTACGTACAGTTGCATACACTGCTTTATCTACACTCATATTATTTATTCTAAATGCCTTATTTGGAAACCATAGAATGGCCGCCATTGCACCGTCACCATGGCCAACTCTCGTGTGCCGGCGGTCGCGCGGGCGCGTGTCGGGCTGTCGGCGTCGACGTCGGGAGGGTGCAGGTGTACATTATGTTATCAAAACTCATAGCACATCAATAATTGAGCATGAAAAGTTAAAATTACGTTACTGCTACGGATAAAAAGCTTATCATAGTAAAATCGGTCGTGGTAATGCTAGCCATTGCCTACCGTTTTCGAACACGTTTTAGAGAACTTACAATATGAGTGTAGATAAATATTTTAATGGGTATTGGTAGGCTATAGGGTGGTAATTAAAATACTAGATTTGAGAACTTGAGGGGGGGGGGGGGGCGCGGCCGCCATCTTGGTTTAAAGGTGCCAAAAGTCCGTTTTTGAACCTTGGCGCTTAAACGGTTATCAGTATGGAACGTATGAAGAAGATAAAATTGTCTACAATATTTCCATACACAATACATCACTATATCAAAACTGTGGTAGAGACTTCATTTCCTTATCGCGAAGCACAAAACTTTGAAGCTAATAAATAAAATTCTTATGATATAAGAAAATATACACTTTTTTACCCCCTGTATCTTTATATCTGTAAGACTTACAGATGTATTGTGTATGGAAAGATTGTAGACAATTTTATGTTCTTCATACGTTGCATAGACATTTTAGGCATACGGATAACCGTTTAAGCGCCAAGGTTCAAAACCGGACTTATGGCACGTTTAAACCAAGATGGCGGCCAACGCACCCCCCCCTCAAGGTCTCAAATCTAGTATTTTAATAACCACCCTATAGCCTACCAATAACCATTAAAACAATTTCTACTCCACCTTTTGTAAGGCAAATGCTCCAATTATTGCGCTACTTGACCCACTGAAAATGATAAACGAACTGCGTGTAATCGATTTTTGACATAGGTTTATATAGACCTATATTATTTTATGCATATACTTTGTAGCAGAGGGGAAATAGACCCAAGGCCTCTCCAGGAATAGAGCTTTATGCTGCATAAATTATGCATAACAAGGTCTTAACTATACTTATACTTGTGGTAGGTTCAAGTACACGCTTAATCTAATTTGGCAAGCAAATAGAGTTTAATATAGGTACTAAGAGACAAGATTAAATAATAAAACAGCTTTAGAAAATAAAAATAAAATCACATTTTACAAATAATTTAAACGAATAACCCGCTTCCTGCCGATCCCGGTGCAAAGGTGCCCATAAGGCTTGCTGCATTTCCACGCTGGATAACTATGGACAGCCTTTGCACCAAGAACGACTCGGAGCGGGGATCCTCCCCCTTTTGCCGGAGTCGACGGCCCAGCTCACGTACGAATCGTTTAGTGTCTACCCCCCAGCAGCCCGCGGTTTCAACTGCGAGAGGGAAGAATATGTAACTGGATCCTAATGGGGCATATTTTTGTCGCTTTAGTGCCGCCTGTGTCTCGGCTGCCGCTCCGGCCGTGCGAGAGGTACGGCTAATGTGGGAGGCGGCGAATGTGCTGACACATGTAGCGTCCCACACCAAACACCGCCCCCGTTCCCAAGGCACTAAAGTCAAGCCGTCAGGCCTTTTACCGTCTGTACGGCTAAGGCCTGGCGGCTCGAGCACCGATGGCACACCAGCCGACCTAAGGGCCCTTTGGACAGTGTCGTTGAGGGCATGGTGCCGCGGATGCCTGCCGGTGCATCGGCGGCAACTCAGTGCGTGATGCCCGTCAGCCCCCACCATGGTACCGCAGATACATATGTGCGGTTGACATACGTCGCAGCCAAGGCGGAAAGCAACGGCCACGCGCAGCGAGTCCCCGTCGAGTAAAGTGCCCAGTTGAGGCGAAGGCAACGCATGCAACCACGCCCCTGATTCTGACTGCGACACTGCCAGAAGCCTTGCGCGGTCTACTCCCACGGCGTCAGTAATAAGTCTGTCTAATGTGGCTTTAGAGCCTATATGATCCCACGCACGCTGGATGTTGGGGTTTTCCGGCACGGTTGCACTCGGATTAAGATCTAACCACGACCTCGAGGCGTCGGCCACAAAGGGTATGCTTGTCCTGTTGCCATTTTGAGATAGAATATTAGCAACGAGGTCTGTTACCCCATGGGCCGACGCCAAAAAGGCTGGCAGGCACACATCCCGTACACGTCGTACGCCGAGGCCACCGTGTCGAACCGGCAGAGTCGCTTGTTTCCACTGGGTTTCGTTCATGGAGACGTTTACGATAGACTCGATAATATATTTAATACAAGCGTCGAAAGAGGCTATGTTGTCGGGAAATAACCATACTGGCGCCGTACGTAGTAGATAGTTTACCTTGGGTACGGCGAAACACCTCTGCATGAGAGCCAAAGCTACATGTGGGTTGATGCCTCTCAGGCGTTCGCCGGCAGTCTGGAGGAGTTGTTTGCGTGATAGCATGGCATCGGGAACCGCAGAAGTGAATATTGGTGCTCCGAGTAAACTAAGGGAGCTAGAACTGCGTTCCGTGAGGCCAGGCAGTATTGAAGAAAAAGCAGGAAAAACAGAGGATGACGCCGGTCCGCACGCGAAAAACTCGCACTTTGACGTGTTTACTTCTAAACCCAAATCCTCAAGGCGTGGTAACAAGGTAAGTAAGTCCTGTTCCACCTCTTCTGGTTTACCCCCAATGGTTCCGTCGTCCAGGTACCAGACGTTAAGTGGTGATTTAAGCTCGGATATTATCTTATGGATGGAGAGGCTAAAAGTGAGGGGGCCAAGCGGATCTCCCTGTTGAGCACCTACTTGGGATATAATTAGATCGGAGCCATAGAAGAGGTTAGATGGTAAGTGATAGACCTGGTAGAGGAAGGGATACAGTAATGGAATATTCTCCCTAACCTCGTTTAATAAAGCGTCCCTTTCAACACAGTTAAAGGCGTTTTTTAAATCAAGCTTGATAACTACGCTACCTGCATTATTGGGGTCCATTACAAATGAACGTAAGGCGTGTATTGCAGCCTCACATCCTAAGCGGGTTCCGAATCCCAGCTGATGTGGCTGAAGGTAGGAAACCATCTCCTGCTTCACTGCGTGGCACGCAAGTTTGGCGACGAGGCGGCGGAAAGTACTTCCCACGGCTATAGGTCTCACGCCTCCTTCTTTTTTTTTTAAAGCACAGAGAGTAGCCCCGTATAAATACGGACAGACATCTGGATGTAGATTACCGTTTAGCAGAAAATTACAGAGTTTAGTAAGGGCCTCCATCAAGCGCCCTCCACTGTCTCCAGCTGCGCTAGACGTCAGCTCTTTTAGGTGGTCTGGGCGAAGGCCGTCTAAGCCAGCTGCTGAACCGCTATGAAAAGAGCTTACTGCTAAGGCCACATCCTCAACATTAACTGACAAGATTGGGCAGTTCGGATCCGGCTCCGCAGGGAAATGAAGAGGACGAGATGGACTCGGGTGTTTGGACTTCAAAGCTGCTAGTGTGTCTGGGCTTGCAGGCGCGACTGTGTCCTCGCTCATAAGCAAACGAACAGCACCTCTCAAGTCGCCCTCATGAACTTTGGCCTCAATTAATTTTGTGAGTGACAGCGACCGAGCGGCCCCCGTACAATCATTGGACGATAAATAGGAGAAGGTATCTATATTAGCCTTAACCTTCGCGGTGAGAGATCCTGCCTCGCCCGTTTCAGGAGTTTTTAACGCTCTATAAGAAAAAGATAGGAGGGCGTTCCACTCGTTCAAACCATTAACTGCTACACAACTATTAATAATACTGCACAACTTACTAGCGGCCATACTTCTCGCTCCTTTTGGGATGTGCCGAAGAACACGCACTGACTTCTTTAATGAGGCGAGTTGGTCTAGGGTACAGCCATGTGTTTGTGAATTCGTACTGCTGATAGGCCGCGGGCCTGCAGGGTGGGGAATATCTTTATGTTTACGAGTAATGTGCACCTTAAGGCCTCGCGACGTAAAGACTCGCAATGAGCCGTCACAATGAGGGCACGTCGAATCAGGCGGCGAACTCATTACTAACACTATAAACTACTAACATTGAAAATATAAGACTAAATCACTAATATAACAAACACAAAAACAATATAAATAAATATCTGCACAAAACGTCTGTCACGACTGTCAACCGCAGTTCCGATTTCGATACGTGGCGCGCCGCCTCCGCCGCGGCCGCCGGCAGCACGGCAGCTAGGTCTTTTGCCAACCACACAGGAGCGCTGGGAATCTAAAAAGCCTTAGAGCAGGCGAATTCCGAAGCACAATATCTTATTGTGTAGTCCATTTGACATATGTCGCAGGCCATGCTCATAAAACGGAGCAAATTACCAATTTTAAGTATCCTTTTCATGTTAAAAATAAAGGAATAGATGATTGGCCTAGAACAGATACCAAAAACTTAATTTCTTGTGTTTCTCAGGCATTTAAACTGATTTAAATAAATTTCGAAATACGCAACAAATTTTGCGTGGCAGCTGTCAATGATTTATGAATGGAAGTAACTTAGTAAAGTAACTTAAATTAATAGGTATCGTGTCGGTCGACGTATTCTGAGTATCGACACTTAATCATTATTATATGGCTTTTATTCATGGGTCTTAGTTTGTCTACATACTGTAATGTATAACCTTCTCACTATAAAAAGGGAAATGTTGTGAGTTAGGGAAATATACCTATTTGCGTAATAAATTTGGTTGTATTTCTTTTGTTAGAAATATCGCTATCATTATTTATTTATTAAAATGCTTCACAATAGCTGCAAAGTTTTATTGCAGTGTTGAAGATTGCTTTTATTATTCTTGATTAAATCTAATCAACCTTTTCGGCCGAAACTAAATATAGCTGGAGTCGCATTAATTAGAATTTGTAAATTCATTCAGGCAAAATAAATTTTAAGTTTTTAACAAAACAATTTCAAACATTAATTTTATTACCGGAGTGAAGTTAGCGGCCAAAGCTATCGGCGAGCGATAACCCTACCAAATTAAGATGTCAACTTTTTTGAACCGTGTTTGCTCATGAATAAAGGCTTGAATAGCTTAATTATAGGACAAAATAGAAAACATGCCTCGTAACAATAACAAATTATATACATTTTAACACCTACATACCAAAACAAGACTGTGAGGTCCCAACTTATTGTAGTACAAAGACGAAAAACATATTCGTTTCTAGACCGTACATAGGTTACTACTTATATATCCGGAAACAAAAAAACAAACAAACGTACACGGCTGAAAATGGTTTTATTGTTTTTCAAAGTATTCCCCTTGATGATCTATGCACTTTTGCATTCGCGTGAACCAATTTTTAAAGCACTTCTGCCACTCCGCCTGAGGTACCTCCATAACGTGTTGTTTGAATGCGTCGACAGCATCTTCAGCGGTCGAAAATCGTTGACCGCGTAATTTATTCTTTATATTTGGAAATAAATAAAAATCGTTGGGTGCCAAGTCAGGGCTGTACGGCGGATGACCCGTTAATTCCACATTTTGACCCTCCAAAAATAGAGTTGTTTCGCGTGACGTATGACAGCTGGCATTGTCATGATGAAGAATGATTCTTCGTCGCTGGTTAGTTTTACGAATTTGTTCAAATACTTCCGGTAAGCAAATGGTCGTGTACCACTCTGAATTAACCGTTCTACGGTTTTCTAGTGGCACTGTAGCTACATGGCCATTAATACCGAAGAAGCAGGCCACCATTTGTTTCAATGTACTTTTTGCACGAGTAACTTTCGTAGGGTTCGGCTCATTTTGAAACACCCATACCGTTGATTGTTGCTTCGTTTCGGGATCGTATGCATAGATCCAGGATTCGTCACCTGTATAGATGTTATAAACGGCTTTTGAGTCACCACGGTTATATTTTTTTAACATTTTATTGCACCATTCGACGCGAGCATCTTTTTGCTCTTTTGTTAAGTTGTGGGGTATCCAACGCGAACAAATTTTTTTTACAGCCAAATAATTATGTAATATGCTATTAATGCTGGTCATAGAAATACCCAGAGTCGCCTCTATCTCGCGGTACGTAACATGTCGGTCGTCCATTATAAGTTTTCGCACAGCCTCGATATTTTGTTGTACAACGACCGATTTCGGGCGACCTGCCTTAACTTCGTCCGTAAGCATACTACGTCCACGATTGAACTCACTAAACCAGTGATACACAGTAGTTTTAGATGGGGCTTCATCACCAAAAGTTGAAGTTAGTTGATCTATGCACTGTTGTTGCGTTAAACCACGCCGAAAATCATAATAAATCATAGCACGAATATTTTCACGAGTGAGTTCCATTCTTGCTGCGAGATGACATTTAAAACCCGTCAAAAACAAAACACGAGCGTTAATAAGAAAGAAAAAATATACCGGCCAGTACTTAAAAAAGTTCAAATTTTACCATGGAGGTCAAATATGCTATTTAAGAAGATTGTAATCCCGGTTTCGGGATATATAAATAGCAGCCCTCGTAAGACAGTTTCAAACATCCATTAAGGAGAAATAAAAACCTAGAGCTTTCGTGAAAAGCTTTCAGAACGCACGTACCTCATTTACTGTAACAGCCGAAACTGAAAAATTGTTACCGGCCGAACAACGTCCAACACCTCGAACTTTTTAACCATTGCTAGACATTAAGACAGTTATAAACATTCATACTCGTAAATAGAAGCTTTAGAACAAGGCCTTTCAAAGAAAGCTTCTTGAACCAACTGACTTGGCTGACTTTAGTTACTGCAAGAAAAAAATATCTAGGGAAAAAGTATCAAAATTCAAAATATGTCACTGATTTTGAAACACATTTAGACAATAAGATGATTTAAAACACACATAAACAGAAATTTTTGATCAAGACCTTTCATTAAGAGTATAAGAATTTTAGAAATCACACTAAAAAATAGTAAGCGGCGGAGTAGCTTTCAACACATATCACTGATTATAAACCACTTTTAGATAATAAGACTGTCTAGAACTTATTTAAACAGATGCTCTATATCAAGAGCTTTTAATAAAAGCTTACAGAACTTACCATGCTAACTGCAGTAGCTGTGACTGAAAAATTGTTAGCGGCGGAGCAATCTTCAACACATTTCACTGATTTTGACCACTTCTAGACAATAAGACGGTCTGAAATTTATTTGAACAGATGCTCCAGAACAAGAGCTTTTATGCATAGCTTACAGATTGTACTTACCAAACTAACTACAGTAGCTGTGACTAAAAAATTTATAGCGAAGGAGCATTTTTCAACACATTTCTCTGACTTTGAAACACTTCTAGACAATAAGACGGTGTGAACGTATTTATGAAAAAGCTGTAGGTCAAGAGCTTTTATATAAAGTTTACCGAACGAACTAAACAAACGAACTACAGTAGCTGTGACTGAAAAATAGTTAGCGGCGGAGCAATCTTCAACACATTTCACAGATATTGACCACTTCTAGACAATAAGACGGTCTGAAACTTATTTGAACAGATGCTCCAGAACAAGAGCTTTTATGCATAGCTTACAGAATGTACTTACCAAACTTACTACAGTAGCTGTGACTGAAAAATTGAATTGAAATTGAATTGAGGTCAAGAGCTTTCATGTCAAGCTTACGGAACGAACTAACCAAACGAATGACAGTATCTGTGACTGAAAAATTGTTAGCGGTGGAGCGATCTTCAAAACATTTCACTGATTTTGACAACTTCTAGACAATAAGACGGTCTGAAACATATTTGAACAGTTGCTCTAGGTCAAGAGATTTTAAGCATAGCTTACAGATTGTACTTACCAAACTTACTACAGTAGCTGTGACTGAAAAATTGATAGCAAAAGAGCATTTTTCAACACATTTCTCTGACATTGAAACACTTCTAGACAATAAGGCGGTCTGAACGTATTTATGAAAAAGCTCTAGGTCAAGAGCTTTTATATAAAGTTTACAGAACGAACTAACCAAACGAACTACAGTAGCTGTGACTGAAAAATAGTTAGCGGCGGAGCACTCTTCAACACATTTCGCTTACTTTGAAACAATTCTAGACAATAAGACGGTCTGAAACGTATTTAACAATAAGCTCTAGGTCAAGAGCTTTCATGTCAAGCTTACACAACGAACTAACCAAACGAATTACAGTATCTGTGACTGAAAAATTGTTAGCGGCGGAGCAGTCTTCAACACATTTCACAGATTTTGACCACTTCTAGACAATAAGACGGTCTGAAACTTATTTGAACAGATGCTCCAGAACAAGAGCTTTTATGCATAACTTACAGATTGTACTTACCAAACTCACTACAGTAGCTTTGACTGAAAAATAGTTAGCGGCGGAGCAATCTTCAACGCATTTCGCTTACTTTGAAACAATTCTAGACAATAAGACGGTCTGAAACGTATTTAACAATAAGCTCTAGGTCAAGAGCTTTCATGTCAAGCTTACAGAACGAACTAACCAAACGAATTACAGTATCTGTGACTGAAAAATTGTTAGCGGCGAAGCAATCTTCAACACATTTCACAGATATTGACCACTTCTAGACAATAAGACGGTCTGAAACTTATTTGAACACATGCTCCAGAACAAGAGCTTTTATGCATAGCTTACAGATTGTACTTACCAAACTTACTACAGTAGCTGTGACTGAAAAATAGTTAGCGGCGGAGCAATCTTCAACACATTTCGCTGACTGTAGTTCGTTTGGTTAGTTCGTTCTGTAAACTTTATATAAAAGCTCTTGACCTAGAGCTCTTGACCTAGAGCTGTTTCATAAATACGTTCAGACCGCGTTATTGTCTAGAAGTGTTTCAATGTCAGAGAAATGTGTTGAAAAATGCTCCTTCGCTATAATTTTTTTAGTCACAGCTACTGTAGTTAGTTTGGTAAGTACAATCTGTAAGCTATGCGTGAAAGCTCTTGACCTAGAGCAACTGTTTAAATAAATTTCAGACCGTCTTATTGTCTAGAAGTGGTCAAAATCAGTGAAATGTGTTGAAGATTGCTCCGCCGCTAACAATTTTTCAGTTACAGCTACTGCAGTTAGCATGGTAAGTTCTGTAAGCTTTTATTAAAAGCTCTTGATATAGAGCATCTGTTTAAATAAGTTCTAGACCGTCTTATTATCGAAAAGTGGTTTATAATCAGTGATATGTGTTGAAAGCTACTCCGCCGCTTACTATTTTTTAGTGTGATTTCTAAAATTCTTATATTCTTAATGAAAGGTCTTGATCAAAAGCTTCTGTTTATGTATGTTTTAAATCATCTTATTGTCTAAATGTGTTTCAAAATCAGTGACATATTTTGAATTTTGATACTTTTTCCCTAGATATTTTTTTCTTGCAGTAACTAAAGTCAGCCAAGTCAGTTGGTTCAAGAAGCTTTCTTTGAAAGGCCTTGTTCTAAAGCTTCTATTTACGAGTATGAATGTTTATAACTGTCTTAATGTCTAGCAATGGTTAAAAAGTTCGAGGTGTTGGACGTTGTTCGGCCGGTAACAATTTTTCAGTTTCGGCTGTTACAGTAAATGAGGTACGTGCGTTCTGAAAGCTTTTCACGAAAGCTCTAGGTTTTTATTTCTCCTAAATGGATGTTTGAAACTGTCTTACTGTCTAGAAACGAATATGTTTTTCGTCTTTGTACTACAATAATTTGGGACCTCACAGTCTTGTTTTGGTATGTAGGTGTTAAAATGTATATAATTTGTTATTGTTACAAGGCATGTTTTCTATTTTGTCCTATAATTAAGCTATTCAAGCCTTTATTCATGAGCAAACACGGTCCAATAAAGTTGACATCTTAATTTGGTAGGGTTATCGCTCGCCGATAACTTTGGCCGCTAACTTCACTCCGGTAATTTTATTAAATTGAAGTGGCAGCTGAAGTGCAGCCTGTAGAATGGAAGCAAAACAAAAAATATTTAAAGTCGAATAATTAAGCAGCCTTGATTCTTTGTGCATTTAAGAAAAGAGACCAAAGAAGAAACGGTCGCGCAGAGAGTGCTGAAACGGAAGTAATCTAGTATGCGCTCGTTAATTAAGTACTTATAAGATGGTCTCATCTAAATACTAGATAGGGCTCATACAGAAATCATGTGATCATTTTTAACCTACTTTTTGATTTGGGAAATATTATACTGCATATAAGAAACTGACTTAGAAAGCATTTAATATGGCTATGTAAAACAAATTTATTTGTGCTTGGTGTGGTAGGGTACAATGAGCTGCGAGTACGCAGGGAGCTGTGTCTGGCAACATACATATTTAAATTATTAAGAGGTAAGACATTTAACGGCCAGGTGTTGAGGTATGTTTGCGTGTACGTACCCGATAGGTACGTGTGGCGTCGTCACCGGCCACGGCTGCTAGCGGAACCATACGGGCGCACCAACTTACTAGGCATGGCACCGATGACGCGTGCAATACGTACCCTCAACGTAATAGCGGAAAGTATCGACTTATTGTCATGTTCTCTGAATGAATTCACAAAGGCTGCATTATTTATATTATGTTATAGGAGAAATTATATAATCTAGTGTAAAAACTCACCTATACTAACCAGTAATATTTTAAAGCTGAACCTACCTAAAGCTTTAACTGAAACTTTTCTTTGAAAGCGAGGATCTTATCACTAAGATAAATAATAGGATTGAAACAACATATAAGTTAATAAGAAAATGTATTCAAGTAATAAGAAATTGCTGTTAATGGAAAATTTAATGTCTCTAGAAACTATTATATCTAATGAAACCGTTAAGTCACATTAGATATACCGCTACAGTTCAAGAGCCAAAATATGCCAGAGAAAAACTATAGCGGTGAAAAAAAACTCTGACGCCCAAGTTTAACCTGCACACATACATAATAAATTTTGTAAAGATTAAAGACACACAATTTATAAAAATTATAAAATAATGGCATGATTGTCTAGTGGTACATGTTGGACTACATTATGATAAGTAATAACCAAGGTCTCCTGAGGTGTGAGAAACGCTAAACAACAGAATTAAATCTGAACAATGCTCAAACAAACACAGAGAACCAGAAATTAAAAGAATTAAATACAACGTTACATAAAACAAATACAATTTGGTTTTAAATATCCTACATTAACCTACAAACTGTTAAAAAAAGTATTTAATTATAACCTCCTCAATATTTAACATCACAATCATATACTAACTACTATTGTGAAACATACCTACTCCCTACATAATGCTATTGTTGACTATGTAAAAAATCTTACATAAGAATTGAATAAAGCAAAATATTGAATTTACTGAATACACTGTATACTACTGTATATATGATAAACCAGAAGGATTTTCCTTTATGCAGTAAAATCTGTAATTGTAACAAGTTAAACATAAAAGGTAATTATATTATGTTATAATGATTAATGTCATTTTATTAAAAGATTGTAATATTAAGAATGTGATCATAACGTGATATGTCATAATATGGATATATGGGAATAGGATAATGGAACTCTGGCTCATTAAAATCTTAATATTAATCAAGATTATCGTTAAAATAGAATAGATGATTGCTGTCAACTATAAGGCTACTTTTTACACCTCATAAAATTACCGAGCATACGCCGATACTATAGGCTAAGCTATGTCTACGCAAAAGGTCACAACGTGAGTTATTCCATGCAGAACCATAAGATAAACGTCTTTTAGACTTGTATACGAATGCGTAACCCTCAGGTGACGAACATGCAGACCCTAATGGGAATGCTGATTAGCAAATCCCTCAGGTAGGCCCTATCATTGAACATGCATACCCTAATGGGTTAGCCCTTATAAATTAGTTTGCACTTGCATTCGTATACATTATCTTAGGTTAACCCGGCCCTATCAAGCATACATGCGCAACCAACCAGCCCGACTTGCATATTGGAACATCTCACGTGTGGATAAGAATGACGAGTATGCTCAGACACCGGAGCCTATTCTAATTAGTTAATAGACAATAGCACCCAGCACGGCCATAAACACGTCAACAATATGAGGGCAGCCTCTAATATTATGAAACCAGCCATTCTATTGTATTTGTTATTCGATATAAGTATGAACACAACTATTATTCCATTTTATAAGCCAGTTGGATTAGGGTTTGTTACCTTTTACCCAATAATGTATTCAATATGCTTAGCGGTTACAATAAGGCTTTATTTCCAAGTTGAATCATACTTAAAATGTAGTTGTACTTATAGACTAATTTGACCCCATAACTGAGCTTTACATTCGTAAATCTCAGTAATGTATAATCCTCTCACAGTAGAGTTCTGTACATATTACCTATATCATCATTTACTCCAATGCAAACCGTCTCATCCGTATGATAAAATAGTTAAGCATATGATATATTTATATAAATTGGAGTCTTTAACGGTTTACTATCGGCAAACAAATGATACAGACTCTCGTGGAGCGAGATCAGCGAGTAAACTCGTCAAAGAATCAATTCAATCCATACCTTAAAATATACTTCCTGTATGAATCTAATCTAGACTCATCGAAGTAGCATATTTTCTCTAGAATGAATTCACAGTCGAGATCTCTGAGAAAAATATACGTCTTGTATGAATCATATAAAATTCATCCAAGCAGTCTATTTTGGAATATAATAAGTTCACATGGATCACCCTTTTCAAAGATCTCCAAGCTAGATCCACTAAAGACAGAATACCACTGTTGGAAGATCGGTCTGGCCCTATAATAAAACACAGTTGCGTATTCCATCAACCTGGATCAAAACCCTTGCTTAGCATAAATATTAATACATAATTTTGGGTAATACCGTTACCTTTGTTACCAAGTACCTTTTGTCATAACTGGAAGGAGTCTTTACAACTTGTTGACATTTCCAGTTATAACTACCTCATCGTTGGAACAATCACTATTTAAATAATATCCATCGTGACTGGTTCTCAACGACTACAATATTATAAATAAATATGGTGTGTGATTTATATATATATATATATATGTATACACATTTTAGTATATAAATGGACAGATGCTGTTGACGAGATTACTATCAGTCTATATACTTAATGATATAGAATCAGTATATAGATATTAAGTTTACTTGTATGACCAATCTATATTTATGTCAACAATAGCATTCTGAAAATGATATCCATGAGATGTCAGCTATCACAAATCATTCGCAATTCACGCAATCCGAGCTACATACCAAAATCAAGGCATCTACGATGATTAAAACCATTTTGACTTCAAGTATCATTTAACTAGTGCAACATAAAGTATTATCTATTCCTTCAGTGGAAAGATCGTGTGATTTACAAATAACTAACAGCCGAACTATATCAATGGAAAGGAAGTACGAGTAACTTAGGACTTATATATACTATCAATAGTTTATTGTAGATGTCAACTTCGTTAACAGTAGCGTTAATACTTAAATAAAATGTATTGTTAAATCTAGACGATAAGAGTAAACGTCAACATGAAGTATGTATATATATTATAAGTCCTTCGTACTCTGGTATCCTCACATTATGAAATCACAACAATCAGATATAAATTACTAGGTAAGTTGCATGTTATTCAAATATGGTTGAATCAAACATAATAGAGCCCTATTTATTGGTATAGAGCGTCTACATTTATAAATATCAATCTCTTATTTAAGTAACCTCCAAATTCGGATAATTTGCAACTGTACTAAGTACATAGAAACCGCTGACGCTTAACGTTAGACCTATTCTGTCACCCGTCGGTGTAATAAAGAGAAGTATGGAACTAACTCACAAGAACACTTTTCGTATATCACCATACGTGGCAACGTGGAGAAGCATCATCACTGGCTGCTGCTTCTGGCCTCTGGAGTTTGCTCAGGGTAGCCGCCGTTGTTCTGGCAGTGATGAACTCACGATGTCAACGAGCAGCGTGCCACGTGCAGCAGTAGTACGTCCGATGCTCGTGTACCGGAAAACACATACATGAACAAGTTTATAACTGTAATAGTAAAGGTGTTTCTCCGTACTATGGTATATATGTATATATATTTAGGTAGGTAGCCAATTGTACTAAATATTGAACTTTTCAAAGTATCTACATTTATTTATTGGGCAACCTAAATATAATTTTCACTATTTGACTCTATAAGTAATAAAGATTTCTCAATCAGTGTCTAACAAACACCGTCAAGAAAAGATAAAGTAAATATCTTAATAATTTACTGTTTATAATTACGTGGATTTAACCACTTAAATTATTTAGCCGTATATTGAGCAACAAACTGCTCAATAATGTTTATTTATTTGAATAAGCTGTAGAAACCTTTAACGTAATCATTACTTGGAAATGTACAATGGTATTTGCATACAAGACATAGAAAACATTAATTAACCAATATGTTACACAACTAACATGGTACTAGCTTCCATGTGCACCTGCAAGCCACCACCATGACTAGCTAGATAATGTAATTTCCTATTATAGTGATTAAACGAAATCAATGCATATACCATCATATTCAATTTATCGAACCTTAGTAGAATTTTATTACGGCGGCATAACGCACACTAATATTCAAATATGCTGGTGAATACTAATTTCACTGAAATTTAATACGGCACAAATGAAAATGAGCATAAAGCAATAAATCAAAAACAACCCACCCGGAGGACTGACTTCTGTTGGATGGATTGACTCTTCGCAATGGCGCCGAAGTCTCGCAGTAGATTGCCTTAGCTCTGCTGACAGCTCCCTGAAGTGCTCGTCAAGGCTTCAAGATGGGTCCAACTGGACAGGCCGAAGATCTGTACGCCCGAAGCTGCATCCCGCCACCGAAGCGCTCACTCACGCTGCGGCAACGATCCTTCAGAAGTTTACGGTGAAGGCGCCCTCTCAGCCGATGTAACCGGGAATTTGAGAAATAACCAAGGATTAGCAAAACGTATTTTCCATAGTTGGCTTACTAATTTTACGCCCTATTGTGGGTTATGTAGAATTACTCATTTATCAAGACTGAAACTAAAACTTTAACTACAACGAAGAATAAATATTTTTATCGTTATAAAATAAACTAATGCAAAGGTAACTACTAATTTACTTGAAGCATATAATTCGAGAATGAATGACGGTTAATTATATAGAATAAATAAATGGATTAAATATGATAGGAAATCATATTCAATTAGAGAAACCTAATAAATTGTCTACTCAGAAACCGTACTCTAAAGAGCACTAGATAAATACGTAACCCTCTGACGTAAGCAAGGACGGAGTGTGATAGAAAGATTCACCGAGGCTGAGCAAGCCTCGATGGCTCAGCCGGTCAGAGCGATCGGACCAGTGTTCCGAAAGGTCGCAAGTTCGAATTCTGCTCGACGCGGTGAATCCTTCAAGTTCAACTGAACCCGCTAATGATTAAGACCTACAATTGTATTTACTCATCCAACTGTTTCTACTAACAATAATTTAGATAACGTATACCTTTCCCTTTATTTACCATATACGAAATATTAACATAAATGCGCAACGACGAATAAATAAAACCCGTGAATCAATACTTTGATGACCTCATTACAATGAATTTAAAATTGCACATAAAATATTTACGTATACACACCGACACACAATACACTTAGAATTATTTAACCTTCCTATTATGCATCCTATTTAGTTGGTTAAATGACAAGGACAACCACTCATACTAATAAAACTGATTACAAATTTTATAAGTAATTCAACCACCAATTCAATGACACCATGCTATGCAATACGAGTAAACTGTTATCATACATTTTAATTATAATCTTCAACTATACCCACTTCGCACGCCCTTTATAGATACCTGTAGGTTTTTAAGTCTTTTCCCGGTTTCTATCAAATCTATGCTCGTAATCACCATTCTTTTGTTGTACATTTGACTAACCACTAACTCACTCAATTAAATGGCGAAACACAACAAAATAGATAGGCGTACTTAATAACGGACTGAAATTCTCACCAACTGCAATCTACACATAACCCAATGATTTTACTTTTTATTTTGGTTAAATAAACACGCCTCGATAAGACTATCAGATTATCTGCTGAATAACGAACTTAAAATCTCAACACGTTTTAACCCGAAACTACCCACTATTCTGTAAATATTAACGCGACGGTCCGTCATACGCACTTGCTATTAAAACCCGAATAAATCTAAATTTCTTACCGAGATAGTTAGTAGTGACTGATGCTTGCGAGCCACGTGGAACACGAGACTCTTCATGCCATGGTCTTCAGCGCCCCAGCAAGGTCCCTCATCTTCGTTACCATAGAAGCGCGCGGGCCGTGGATTTCTCTTGATAATAGATCTGTGAACAAACTCAAACACTATTTGCACCTTACAGCCTAAACTCACTGATCTCCGTTATACGCGACGCTCTGCTAAAGAAAAAAAGCCCAGATATTTCCTTCCACGACCTTATATAGCCTTTCATGTCTTGAGATGAGAACCCCCGAAACCGACCCCCGCTAATTCAAACGTTCCTCCATCCATTCAACAACTCTTATTTTGATTGGTCCAACCAACTCAGCTTGATTCTGATTGGTTCCCATTTTTCCCGCGTGTTTTACCGAGCTATTCTATAATCTATCGTGAACCATAGATTAAAGACAAATCTAAACAAACTTAAAACAACCAACATTTAAAAAAATCTAAAATTATGTTAATTTTATTATTTTACGTTTCAATAAAAAAGGTAAATAATCATTTATTTTGTTTATAAAATAGGCTTAGATCTGTCCATAGAGAAACTGAACGACTCTGGCAACGACTAAATTAAAAAGGTCACCTATCATTGATAGGTGACCTTTTTAATTTAGTCGGATGTTTTCAGATGTCGGACTGTTACAATAGTTATATTATGTATATATTATGTATACTCTAGTTTTTAATCTTAAAAATAGTTACACTATTGTCTTAGGCTTAGCACCTGTAAAAATAGTTGTAAGTGTGGAAATAAAATAAAAATAATCTGAATGCACATCAAATCGATGTTTTGATGTAAATTGAGATTTGTTTGCTGTCCAAATTGGTATAACACCTAGGTTATAAAATATAACGGTTACTCTCACATCTTTTTAGTCACTTCGCCCGACATCTTTCGGAGAGTCTAGGTCTCCATCTTCAAGAACTATAGTTCAAAATCTGTAAGAATGAACTTTTGACACATCGCAACGCCCGTAGAACGTAAACGCGCAAGACACTTTGAAATTATAAACAAAATCCCATAACGATTTTACAGCTTGTCATGTACGTAAACACAATATTTCACTTTTTATAAACATAACTTAATTAATGTTAATTTTTTTCATATCTTAGTTATTGAATATTTTACGATAACAATTTAGCATGCAAACAGTTACGGTCTAGGCCTCCTTTTTTTTAAATTTAGTGTTGTGACCATGTCTGCTGTTCCGATTCATATAACATTTCCGTAAGTCGATAAAATCGATTATGTAATCAATAGACAATATAAGACTTTCTTATCATATTGTATTAATTATGGAATTATTATAATGCCATACATAATTAGTAGATAACAATTATTAAATGATAATTTCCTAAATAGTTATATGTTCTGCTTTGTTATAGTTAAGTTTTCCTTTTTTAATTTATTTTTGTATATTAGGCATAACTGCATACAACTCATCTCAACTCATATTCTCGGTGGAATCACTGACTTCCGAGTCACAGGCATCCGCCTAGTTCGGGAGACAGAGGCTCAGTTCCGGTGAAACTGTTTCAAACCTAATACATAAGTCTCTCTTAAACTATTAGCGTACTGTGCAAATATTACTTACACTTGTATTAGGTTTAAGTCAATAAACATTATTCATTCTCTCATTCTTATTGTTGTAATTTGAGAAGACTTGTGATACAAAATATATAGGCATGTAACAAGAAAAAATCGGTTGTAGTAAAATCGATTCGAACAATTCATAAATAATCGCTAAATTTGACAAACGATACGTCTTAGCCTCATCACTAATGACGTCAATACTGAAGTGTCAAAAGTTCATTCTTAAAGATTTTGAACTATAATAGTAACGGATAATTCGAAACGGTCCGTGGCGCACTACTGCAAGGCGCGTTGACGATTGCCGACCTGCGTACGGCGCGTCGCGTGTCGCGTCGCAGTGTTAATATATCTCAAGGAAGTTTAAATTTAATAATAGGTACATAGGTTATGGTAATTTGTTGTTGTGCATTTTAATAGGTACTAGCCATATTAAATAAATAATAACCGGCCAAGTGCGTATCGGACCACGCATAATGAAGGGTTCCGTACCTTCGATGTAATAAGAACGAAACTAATACTAAAAGGTCGTATGTGATGCCTATGGAAGAAGTTTTTTCGAGATTACTCAATTATTGCTGAACCGATAATGATCAAAATAATTTTCGAAAAAAGTTTCTGATAAGACGCATCTTCCCAAAAACTTTTTATATTTTTCTGACTTTCAAAGCAATTATTTCTGAAAATATTAACTTAATCGCAAAATTTGCAAGAAAACCTTATTTTTAAAGACCTATCGATTTATGTGCAACATATTGATATTTGGTATTTTTTTAAATTTAGTTACATGTATATATTAGTAAGTAATATATTACCCGCCCTAAAAATATTTTTTTCTTCAATTTAACTACTTAACTGACTAGCGGCATACAAAATACACCTTACGTCTAAATTTTATTAAGATACGTATTATAGTTTCCGAGTAAATTGACTGTGACATACGGAAGGACGGACCGATGGACGGACGGATGGAAGGACGGACAGACTACGGACATGACGAAACTATAAGGGTTTTGTTTCTGCTATTTTGGCTACAGAACCCTAAAAACGGATAACTCTCGTTTTTTAAGTCGAATACTGCTGGACATGTTGTGAACTAGCCTTTTGTTTTCAACCGACTTCATATTAAGAGAGATATTGTACGAACGCACGTGAGTGCGCGTAATGAAGCTGAGCAAAGTAATGATCAAGCACGCGCGTTTCATACGACGTTTTTCAACACACTTGCGAGGAAATAACAGAATAGTGTAATTAATACTTTTGATAAATACATTAACTGTCAGAATTTTTACAGGATAGAGTTACTTACGAACCTAAGACAATTAAATTTAACTAACCTTTTATTGTAATGTTATTGACTACCTGGAACTCTTTTTCAAAACATATCATAAAATTATTAAACACTTAATAAATTAAACATTTAATAATGAATCAATGATTTTTTCTTACGTATTTCTCACTAGATTTTTATGACAACATTTTACTAGTATGTATGACAATAACACAACAATTACATGGCGCGCAATTTTCTTTTTTGGATGTGCGTGCAGCTTGAGGCAAAGGCGCGGACCAATCTGACCAACAGCCAATATTAAAACAGACAATTCGTGTTTGAAACATAATTTATTGTGTATTACGAGTAATATAATAAGTTGAAATGATTCTAGTTCACAATTAGGATTGTATAATTTATATTATATAGTAAATGTGTATATTTTTAATATATTTACTTCTTTAGAATGGAAACTCAGAGTTAAAAAAAATGAAGGTAATACCCGACTAAATCAAAAAGATTCGTCTGCGTACTTGGTGCTATAGTACAAACGTCAATTGATCGGATTATTAAATTATTGCACTAGTTCGATAATTATTGTGAAATGCACGCGTGTTTCATATTCAAATCTAGGATTATGAGCATAAAAGCGGTGGAATAAGAACCTCGTTATGAGCAAGTGTGTTGAAAAATACTATAATGGTGGTCCCACACTAGCTCTTATATAACAGCAACTATCTTTCTTTAACAACATAGTGCTACTTAGCCTTATCCTTGTTAAACTTTGTTATATAACATTTATAACAGCTGGTGTTGGAGCACCGTTAGGTGTTTATTCCTAGATGCAAATGTAATTACGCACAGCTTCATATTTACGTTTATTTTACGAAAATAATAGATAGTTGTGATTGATAAAGGTTCTATATATTTCATCCTTTTGAACATTGAAAAGAAAAATACACAATACACATAGTAGAGCAGGGCGACAGGCTTGCTCTTAAAAAGTAAATACGTGTATACACGTGTTTAACTAACATTATTGGTTTATTCAATTGAAATAGAAGCCATTGCACCTATTATTGTTAAGATTTTTCTAAAGTTATGTTAGAGATGGAAAATGCAGTAGACTTTAATGTTTCAACCTATTCATTAACCCAAAACCAATTAGACTGTAACCGTTTGACTCGATATTGGTTTCTCGTCCTAGCCATAACAAACTAAACTGAAAAAATCGACCAAGTGCGTGTCGGATCACGAATAACGGAGGGTTCCAAACCACAATGTTTTTTGAAATACCTATCGATTGATGTGCAGTATGTTGCTATTTAGATGCATGTTAAAGGGTTAAAGATATTTATTATTCTCAAAAGAAATTTATATTTCACTGGATGAGAATTGCACTTATTTATTAATAAACTAACTTAATTACATGCCATGCAATTGTGCCCGTGGGCGTTAATTATAAACATTACTTACAAATTTTACAGAACAAAACAAGATTCACGAAAGACAATAATGGGTAAATATTGCATTGATAACAATTTTAAAACCGGGTAGAACAACATACTCGTATTGCGCACTTACTTATGGAGTTCCCATTCCCACCCTAAAAATATATTACTAGAAAATTAAGCAGCGACTCAAAACATACCTATTTCATCAATATTTACTTTATAATTTTACGAGCACAATGACTGTGACTGTATACGGACGGACAGACGGATATAACGAAATTATAAGGGTTCCGTTTTTGCTATTTCGGCTACGGAACTCTAACAAGCTCACGGACGGAATCGTACACTATGTTGATTGAAAACTTTGGACCTCAAATAAAATAAGTTTGTATAGGTTGCAATTTTTCGATGATTCTAGATTTAATACCACGACGGTGACAAACAAGCATACGGCCCACCTGATGGTAAGCAACTACCGTAACCTATGGACGCCTGCAACTCCAAAGGAGTCACATGCGCGTTGCCGACCCTTTACAAAAAGGAGGATTCACTGTGTTGATGGCTAAAGGAACAAGAAGGTCCCTCATCGTCAACACACTGTGGGTCCTCTTTGAGCTCTTGGCAACCTTACTCACCAGCAGGAACACAACACTATGAGTAGAGTCTAGTGCTATTTGGCCGTGGTTTTCTACATAGCAGAGTTTAATGGTGAACATTTATACATATACTAGCTTTTGCCCGCGGCTTCGCTCGCGTTAAATTCTCCATACAAACTTCCACCCCCCATTTTATGGAAGTGGGGGATTAGAAAGATACAAAAAGTAGCCTATGTCACTCTCCATCCCTTCAACTATCTCCACTTAAAAAATCACGTTAATTCGTCGCCCCGTTTTGCCGTGAAAGACGGACAAACAAACACACACATACACTTTCCCATTTATAATATTAGTATGGATATCACAAGTAACCGGCACTGGCGATGCCTTGGAGATACATAACCATGCACAGATTACACAGACTAACATCATTAAACTTTTACAAGGAGGACGGGGTCACCACACATAAGCGCTATTTTATTTGTTAATTTCTACGATTCGAACAGCACATCTCAATACAAGTAGTACCTATTCTATACCATTTTGTAGTATATAGCAATCCCTATAACTTGATTATTGTGGATATTATTAATTCACATGAGTAACGATCAAAAACGTTAACTCAAATGGAATAAACGGTCGCGCTCTCATACTAAATTAGTATGGGAGCGCTGATGTATGGTGACCTCAAGTTGTACTTACGATCTATCTAGTGGTTGAGATTATCTTATGTAACCATGACACATGTTGTATATATGAAGGGTGCCAGAGCTCAAAAAACTTGCGATAAGCCGGCACGCTTTCACTGCACATTTAAATAGAGGCACTTTATTATTAGTTGGTTTATGCGAACATGTTTTTCTTCTCTAGCGTGTCGTAAATATGCTATGCTAAACACTGGCTGCATTATTTATACTAAGGAACTATGTTGCTCGGAAAGTTCTTTTGCCGCGTTACGTACGTATGTTTGTTTAAAACTGAGGTAATTGCTTCATAAAACTATTTTTACATTTGTTCGTAACAGAGTTCCCTGGGATTTCAGTGTAATTATACTAAATGAAACTGGTTTTTTTCTCTTATTTTGTTTAAACAACTTTACTTCGGTACAAATTCACAATACCGAGGATATCCAAGAAAGTTCTACAAATCTACATTATTTAGCTTTATTTTCTTGAATGAACTTGGAGACGTTAACAACAATGTTGTTACAAAAACCGGCCAAGAGCGTGTCGGGCCACGCTCAGTGTAGGGTTCCGTAGTTTTGTAATTTTTTTCGAAACTTTATTTGAAAGCACGTCATTTCATTGTGATTTTGTAGAAATTACAGGTACAATAAACACCTGCTTATACGGTTAAATTACAAACTTAGTCCAGAAATTACTTTGTAGTTTTTTTCAAAAACTATCCAACCTATCAAGCTCTAAATAATTTTCCTAGAAAGTTTTTATAAAGTTCTACTTTTGAGATTTTTTTCATATTTTTAAAACTTATGGTTCAAAAGTTAGAGGGGGGGACACTTTTTTTTACTTCTGGAGCGATTATTTCCGAAAATATTTACATTATCAAAAATGATTTTACTAAACCCCTATTCATATTTAAATACCTATCCAACAATATATCACACGTAAGGGTTGAAATGAAAAAAAAATCACTCCCTACTTTACGTATAGGGGAGCTACCCTAATAAAACATTATTTCCACTTTTTATTTTAGCACTTTGTCGGCGTGATATTAGTACCAAATTTCAGCTTTCTAGTACTAACAACGGTCACTGAGATTATCCGCGGACGGACGGACGGACGGACAGACATGGCGAAACTATAAGGGTTTCTAGTTGACTACGGAACCCTAAAAAGCAAAAGAAGCTACCGGGAATACTGTAAATGTGACTGTAAAAAGTATTTTTCGATGCAAAGCTGCTAGTTTTTTTACTTGTTTTCTAACCTGTTGTTTCGTGTAGATTGTTACTGAAAACTAATGATTCGCTATACTAGATTAAATAAAAACAAAAACAAAAAAAAAACTTACGTCTGATTGTATATTATTCACTTTCATATCGACACTTTATAGTAGTCTATGTGTACCTACTTAATAAAAGGCATTAAAATATGAGTGTGGGTTCATGAAACGAGCCGATAGGCGAGTTCCCAATTGTATCAAACGAGTGTTTAATGCCTACTTATGTACAGTACAGCTGTACATACCATACGCTGCTTTATCTATACACATATCCGCCTCCTCGAACTAAGATCTCGCGATTCATGCAAACGAGTTGCCCGATATAATAACACCCCTAGGTCTTCTGATTTCTGAACCCTCTGATCAATCCAGTGCATACGTAAGAATCCTGTCATTAATGTGTTTATGTTTATTAGGGCACAAACGGTAAAATATTTATTTTTCTACTCGTCGACTATAATGCTTGAATTGAAACTTTGTAGACCGAACTACTAAACTTTTCAATGGAGCTTTTTATTGTCGCAAATTTTAGCATCGTTGACTATGCTGAAATGGATTTTCATACAATATTATACGATCCACCGGGAGATAGAAGTTACTAAATTGTATTGAGGGAGCAGGTTGTGTAAGGCATCCGTCGAACCTAATTCTTACCGGCTTGCCTATTTTGAGCACTCGTAGAAAATGTATTGTATACAATATGTAGTGACATAATTAAGCTTTTCCATCTCGTACCTTACTTAGGCCACTCAGCAAGCTTCGTGGCCTAAACACAGTAGGTACTCGACTGAAAAGTTCTTTATTATGTTATGTCACGAATGTCGCGATTGTATAAAATACTATAAAAAGCTATTAATAGCTTTAACACACACCAATATATTTAGTTGCCACCAAATACTAACTCATGTGTACGAAGATCATCCTTGCTCGTTTTCTTAATTCAGAGATAACCTTCGATATCAAGTATAGTTTGGCCAGGGTCCGTTTTACTTCAAGCATAGACAGAGAGAATCATAATGTCTCTTTTTTTTACGCTAGTACCCTCGCTTGAGTTGAGGTGTACCTTATGCGTCGGCAGCTGCGGTGGTGTGGCCATGTTTCGAGAATATCGGAGAATAGGGTGGCGAAGCGAATTTTCTGTTCTGAACTGCAGGACGGCAAGCGGAAATCAGGCGGCCAGTTTCTCCGTTATAAAGATGTTCAGAAGAGACATATGAAACGATGCAATTACTACAGTAAAGATACGGCCGCGCAAAACATTAATTTATAATAGCTTAATTTTTTTTTCTTATGCTTTTTGTGACATTCTAAGATACTATATTTTTGAATCCTACTAACTTTCCTCCCGGAAGAAGGTACAAAAATTAAATGTCAAATAAACGCTTTATTTTTTCACTTTAAATAATAATAACATTTTTATTTTGTCAACATGTCAATATTTTTGTAATTAATGAAAAACGAGTAAAATCAAACTAAATATTTTCACGTAAAGCAACTTAACCAAGAAGATACAATGGCTTCGATTAAGTATATTGTAAGTCGATAGTAATAATTACTAATAGGCAGGACTTTGATTAAAGTATCATGAAACTACTTCATCAAGCTATTTACCTCAAAAATCTACAAACAATATGTTTGTATTACGGGTATAGTCATTTACGTATGTATAACATTAATTAAATTGATTATAGACTCAATTTATTTTAGACTTTGTGGTAATCACGTATAAATTAAGACTAATGAACAAATCACGCAAAAAAAATGCAATGGGGTAAAGAAAAAGTATAATTAAAAAAAATTGCTAATTCCACTTACAAATAAACTTAACTCCCAGCATTTAGGATGCGAATGCGAATACGTATATTTTTTACATCCCTAGCATATAGTATGGTTGCTTTGCGCAGCCGTATATTTATTTAGTCGTGGCAAAAATCGCCGCTTGCGCTATTACTGTTGTGACCTATGTTGCCATGATATCGAACCAAAAAAGCGTAAGCGTAAAATTTAAAAATCTGTAGTATATGAGAATAACAACAAATAAACAATTCTTACTACATTTTAATTTTGGCTTATCGCATTGACGAACTTCGAAATTGAACCGTACTATTTAAGTTGGTACGTACGTACGTACCACGAACCGGAAGGCGCAGCGTGGGTAGACCCCCCGCAAGGTGGACTGATGACCTGGTGAAGGTCGCGGGAGTCCGCTGGATGCGGGTGGCGCAGGACCGGTCATTGTGGCACTCTGGGGGAGGCCTATGTCCAGCAGTGGACGTCTTTCGGCTGATCTGATGATGATGATGATGATTTAAGTTGGCTTACCGCATGCCTAAAAATATTTATGTTTTGAACTCCGACTCCGACACACTATCAATTTGCCATATTTCGTATGCAGTAAATATGTGATGTAGGTACACGACACAAAATTTGTACGTTCCTAATGATACATTATTACCTCTCAATTAGCAATATTATACCTACTTTGGTCAATTTTACCCGCACTTGTACTCGAAAGAAGTTTTTATTTACCCTAGTCGCACCGTTGTCAGGATTTTGGTACGTCTATTTTACTCAATAAATGGTGACATTTTTATTATGATGATGATGACCTAAAATATTTAAAATACAGATACATCTGCGCTGGTAACACAGCGCAGGCGAGGCACGACCCTTGCGCGTGGTCGGCCATCACTTCTTTTCTCCGCTCCCGTAACCGACCGATCCAATAACCAATCCCGTAACCAATCGTGATCGTTCTCTGGCTCATGCGCGCCAAATTTAAAACAACGGTGATGAGTGTTTGGAATAAAATAAGTAACAACTTATTTTAAAATGCGATTTATGCCAATTTGAGCTAAAAAGTGCGCATTATGGAAATCCCAAAACATACTTACTTATTTATAAATTTTTATTGGTAAATAATTTACACTCCCATAAAACTCACCCTCCGGTATAAATTATAATGTGATTTATTATCAGTATATATAATTACTATATTTAATTATTGATCATAAAAATTGTACCCAATTACGATTTTAATGCACTGAAATATGCTCTGTAATAAAAAAACTCTAGGTCAATTGACTATAAATAAGGAACCCATTTTTATTTTTTGTGCCATTCGTGGTCAATATTATAAAGCAAATATTAATGTATATTTACAAGAAAACATACGTTAATTAATATTTTTAAGTAATAATCTTCGAATTTTTATATTTTTAAATATATTTATACAAGTGAAATTTTGTGAGATTATGTGTCGACGTAATCACTAGATTTATGATACGTCTGCTACATCAAAAAAATCTGCTATTATTAATTATTTCCAATTCGCCATACTAGCCGACCGTATAATGACTGTATTAAATATCGAGCCCTCTGCGTGGGAAGCGCAGGTAGTGAAACGTCCGGAGTGGAGACGGTTGTTGCAGCTGAGAGTTGATGATTTCGAAGAACGACGAAAAGTAGACCTCGACAACAGACGGGGTGCTCTGAAGGCTCGACTACCTGCAGCCTTAACTTACCACTACCTAGACGGAGTCCTGACATGCCCTCGGTGTGAGCGTACACTGCAGACTAAGATTGGCTACTGCAGTCACATGAGAGCGCACGAGCGGGCGGACCAGCTTAGTTCCCTCAACTAAAGAACATTTATGCAGTCGCTGTGGCCGAAATCGGCTAGAAAGAGAGAGAGACTAGAAAAGGGATTACTACTTCCGTAAGTATTATTACTTCCACTGTTACTGCACTCTTTGGCCAGCCAGACTATAATTAACCGCTACAATTTAAATGCGCACCAAAATGGCTTTTATATCCTAAAACTAAATTCCAAGTTAAATTAATTACCTCCATATAAACTCACTCCATACCAGATCCCTAAAGTAAAACATTTTTAATTCTAAAATAAATATACACACATCAAAATAATTATATGTTGAGTCCATATATCTTTTTGCTTCCCAGAATGGATGTTTTGCTCACCAATATCATAAAACATCAAAACTAATACCAAAAACTGCAGACTAATTTGCTTGAGTATAATCAAATTATCTAAACTTTAGTTAAAATATATTATTCTCGATCTAAAATTACAATCGCTTCCCTTTCTTTCTTCTACCCCGCAACCCGCACCCCAGCCACTGCCACGCGGCGCACAGACCGTGACATTGTTCGTTTTAAAGTCCCAGCCAGAAGTGGGTTAGGTTAGGTTAGAACTGCGACCCCCTAAGAAAACGAACTGTTGCCAGAAGTGGGTTAGGTTATGTTAGAATTGCGACCCCCAAGAAAACGAACTGTTGCCAGAAGTGGGATAGGTTAGAACTGCGACTCACAAGAAAACGAACTGTTGTCAAAAGTGGGTTAGTTTAGTTTAGTTTAGTTTTATTATCTCATTATACAAATTTCATATAATACAATAAAGTTTATACTAGTGTTCGTATAGCGATTAGGTTAGGTTAGAACTGCGTCCCCCAAGAAATAGAACTGTTGCCAGAAGTGGGTTAGGTTAGGTTAGAACTGCGACCCCTAAGAAAAATAATTATACGCGGAATAAATATTATTACATGTAAAAAAAAGATAAGAACGCCGATGGCTCAATAGGCGGCGGTGAATTCAATATTTATTTAAGTACTATATCATATGTTAATTGAATGCATAAAGAGATAAATAAGTAACTTGTATTTGGGGGTAAGTAGTATTTGGGTATAAAAAAATTCACGGTCAACAGTTAGTTTTTTGCCTCAGCAAAAATGACTAAAATGGAAGTAATAATATAAAATATTGGTGACATCTATTTAACAATAATACGAGTATAGATTATTTGGTCTGAAATTAACTTTAACGATGATTACATATTTTTATAGCATGTAACAAAAAGAAATATCAGCTTTATTTATACAATAGTTTGCGATATACTATTTGGTGAGCATTCGTCCGGTTTTATAAGCATTAAGAATTTATTGGAAGTAATTTATGAACATATTTGATAGCGTTTAAACACAAGCCATAATTAACGTGCGTGATTTATGTTTACAATGGGACAGGGTGGTGAAAACTTTTAGTAGAGAGTGCTCTTCCAGATTCCATAAAACTAAAGAAAGACAAAAGATGAATGATACTAAACAATGTACAGAAACCACATGTCATACAGGCAGAAGCCTTTTCTACGGATTTTTTTCCCTGCAGCTTTATTCTACAACTAGCTTTTGCCCGCGGCTTCGTTCGCGCTTAAATTCGGGGTAACAAACCATACAAACTTCCACCCCCCATTTTAGGGAAGTGGGGGGTTAGAAAGAGACAAAAAGTAGCCTATGTCACTCTCCATCCCTTCAACTATCTCCACTTAAAAAAATCACGTCAATTCGTCGCCCCGTTTTGCCGTGAAAGACGGACAAACAAACAAACAAACACACACATACACTTTCCCATTTATAATATTAGTATGGATATTTTAATTTAAGAGTAATTCAGAAACCTGCGAATTTCCCTTCGGGGCACTTCAATACGAAACGGTGAGTAATTTTCGCTAAAATAAATAAAAGTCCACTTTCTGCCATACAAATTTAGCTTTTCCAATTACCATTGTTAGAAATTTCATTGTGACAGTTGCCTTCCCCATAAACATTTAATTCAGAAAAAACGTCATCTTGACTGATATTGAAATTGAGGCCACACCAAATTGCTTTATTTTTCAGAAATATCCGAAATTCGAAAGCAATAATTAAATCCAATTCGATATTATCATGAAGCCATAACATTTTTACAGGAAATTTGTTCGAGAAAACCGTTTATAATTATCCGGGTCGTAATTTCCGATTTTTGAACGCATTATTATCGTTTTGCCTGATGTTTTCAATTCAAAACACTTTTGATTCGGTAGTTTGATTCACTGCCCGGAAGTTTTTTTATAAACTTCCAGATTTTGCTCAATTAATCATATCTTTCAATTTCCTGCCTAAGTACATAGTGCTCGAACGTTTACTTTGTGGAGATGAAACTGGATTTTTTGTGAACCACTGTTTGTTGTTTTTGTTTATAATATAATTTTAAACAAAAAAGAACCGACTTCACTTAGAATCCACCTTTCCAAAAGGAAATGCTCGAGCAGCTGTAAAAAATACTCAATCACTAAGTATAGGTGTGCCTATAACAGTTGAAGAGTTCCCTCGATTTCTCCAGGATCCCATCGTCAGATACTGACCTCGTCACAATGGGACCAACCGTAAACAAAAATAGTACATTATGATACAAGTGTGCTAAGTTGATCATTACATACGAAGCGATATTGTGCGCGTGAACGCACGTGAGTGCGCCAAGGAAGCTGAGCTATGAATGATCAAGCACACGCGTTTCATACGACGTTTTTCAACACACTTGCGAGGAAATAACAGAATAGTGTAATTAATAATTTTTGATAAATACATTCATTGTCAGAATGTTTACAGGATAGAGGTACTTACGAACCTAAGATAATTAAATTTAACTAACCTTTTTTGTAATGTTATTGACTATCTGGAACTCTTTTTCAAATCAATTCATAAAATTAAAGACTTCACATTTATTGTGAAATAAATTATAGTATTTTTTTCTTACGTATTGCCCACTGGATTTTTATGATAACATTTTACTAGTATGTATCACAATTTTGAAATATATCCAGAGGTTAAATTAACGCTAATGTTGTCTTCTTATTCACTTAAAATAGAATTTGTTTAAATTAATAAAACACAACGATAAAAATCTAACAAATAAACAATGATTTGAGGTTAACTTATAAATCAGCGCAATTTTCTTTCTTGGTAGTGCGTGCAGCTTGATGCAAAGGCGCGGACGTATAATGCCAAACAGCCAATATTAAAACAGACAATTCGTGTTTAAAACGTAATTTATTGTGTACTAGCCTTTTCCCGCGGCTTCGCCCGCGTACTATAAGTACTCAAAAAGGATACGATACCCGATTTTCAGACTTTGTGACCACATTTGCCCCTTTTGGGGGATGAATTTTCAAAAAATCTTAAACACGTGTTTCCTGATTTATCGTTAGGAATAATCCTGTGAAGTTTCGATTAAAATAGTCTAACAAATCTTGATTCGCCATACAAACTTTGGACCCCCATTTTACCCCCTTAGGGGGTGAATTTTGAAAAATCCTTTCTTATCTTTCTTATCGACTTTCGAAGCGATTATTTCTGAAACTATTCACTTAATCACAAAACGTTTAAAAAAACCTCAATGTAATTTTTAAAGACCTATTAATTAATGTGCAACATGTTGACACTTGGTAAAAAAAAATTCTGCAATTTCACTACATAACTAAATAGCGGCATACAAACTACACCTTATGTCTAAACTTTATTAAGATACGTTTTATAGTTTACGAGTAAAATGGCTGTGACATACGGACGGACGGACAGACGGACATGACCAAAACTATAAGGGTTCCGTTTTTGCCATTCTGGCTACGGAACTCTAAAAACGCGAGTGTCGTGGAACACTCGGTTGGAACGAGGTTTTTATTTATTTTTTGTATTTTTTGGCATTTTGACTTTTTTGACTTAATCGACTTTTTCGACTTTTTTGTAATTTTTTACTGTTTTGACTTTTTGTCTTTTCACTTTGTCTCTTTTCACTTCACATCACTTTATTCTATTCTATTGTATGTTATTTCAATTTACATGTTCAAGCCAAAACGGTCAGCCGGCCCGGATGGCATACCTCCTTATGTCATTAAGGATTGTCGAGTCCATTTAGCAGAGCCGCTCTTGCATATTTTTAATTTATGCCTCGATAAAAGTGTTTATCCGGAATGTTGGAAAACGACTCGAGTGACACCCGTCCCTAAGGGCAGCTCTGGAACAGATGTAAGTGGATTCCAGCCGGTGGGCGTTCTATCGACGTTTGCTAAGATTTTCGAATCCGTGATGCACGCCGCTATATTCCCACAAGTAAGCGCTAGATTTAATTACGCACAACACGGATTCCGACCGGGCCGCAGCACGGACAGTAATCTCTTGTGCTTCATGAACTACGCGGCGCCGGAGCTGAACCAGCCAGGCGGGCAAGTCGATATAGCGTACCTCGATTTTAAAAAGGCGTTTGACACTGTCGATAATGATGTCCTTCTGTTAAAACTAGCCAGCGCAGGTTTCACTCCACGACTTCTGAAGTTCTTCGCAAATTATCTTAGAAACCGTAAACAATATGTCGATTACAAAGGTTTTATTTCAAGTTCTTATCGTACGCTTACAGGAGTCAGTCAGGGGAGCAACTTAGGCCCATTAGAATTCACAATTATGATTAATGATCTTCCGGATGTCGTAGACCATGCTAATTGCCTTTTATTTGCAGATGACGTTAAACTATTATCAAAAATAAATAATTTAAGTGATTGTGAGCAACTGCAAATTGATATTAATATAGTACATTATGATACAAGTGTGCTAAGTTGATCATTACATACGAAGCGATATTGTGCGCACGAACGCATGTGATTGCGCATAAGAAGCTGAGCTTATGTGATGATCAAGCACACGCGTTTCATACGACGTTTTTCAACACACTTGCGAGGAAATAACAGAATAGTATAATTAATAACTTTTGATAAATACATTAACTGTCAGAATGTTTACAGGATAGAGGTACTTACGAACCTAAGATAATTAAATTTAACTAATCTTTTTTGTGATGTTATTGAGTATCTGGAACTCTTTTTCAAATCATTTCATAAAATTAAAGACTTCACATTTATTGTGCAATAAATTATAGTATTTTTTTCTTACGTATTGCTCACTAGATTTTTATGATGACACTTTACTAGTATGTATCACAAGTTTGAAGTATATCCAGAGGTTAAATTAACGCTAAAGTTGTCTTCTTATTCATTGAAAATATAATTTGTTTAAATTAATAAAACATAACGAGAAAAATCTAACAAATAAACAATGATTTGAGGTTAACTTATAAATGGCGCACATTTTTCTTTTTTGGATGTGCGTGCAGCTTGAGGCAAAGGCGCGGACGTATAATGCAAAACAGCCAATATTAAAACAGACAATTCGTGTTTTAAACGTAATTTATTGTGTATTACGGGTAATATAATAAGTTGAAATGATTCTTATTCACAATCAGGGTTGTATAATTTGTATTCTATCGTAAATGTGTATATTTTTAATATATTTACTTTTTTTTTACTTTTTTAGAATGTAAACTCATAAAAAGTTAAAAAAAAGTAAAGGTAATACCCGACTAAATTACAACGATTCGTCTGCGTACGTACAACTTGGTACTAGAGTACAAACGTCACTTGATCGGATTATTAAATTATTCCACTAGTTGGATTGTGAAATGCACGCGTGTTTAATATCTGATTATGAGCATAAAAGCGGTGAAATAAGAACCTCGTTACGAGCACGTGTGTTGAAGAAATAATTAACTGGAGTAATATCAACAAATTGTATTTCAATAAACAACGCGCTTGTTAGAAGGAGATTGGAAAGTAGTGCAATTATCTGGAACCCACATGAAAATAAGTACAGCATAATGGTGGAAAAAATACAAAATAAATTCATAAGACATTTATACTTCAAAAACTACGTAGTATATCCGTTTTATCCACTGATGTACCCAACACTATCGCGCTCAGCGCTAGCTACATATGTTTTTAAACTGCTGCGAGGAAAGATACATAACCCAGATGTGCTCGCTGCACTAGGGCTGGTGGTACCGCGTGGGCCGCGATGCCGAGCGTCGCGCCTGTTTGCCCGCCCGACCGCGCGCACTAACTTACTCGTCAATGCACCCTACTGTCAGGGCCTTGAGAATATTAAATGAAGTCTCCCACAAAATTGACTTATTTAACTGTACCCTGATTGAGTTCACAAATGTAACAAATAGGTTATTATGTTTCTCAAATGTTAAATAACTTTATAAAATGTGTGTATTTTTTGTGTAGGTTCTTAATTGTTAACCTTTTTTTGTTTCTTCTATTGTAATATATATCATGTGTTGGACTAGCTAGTCTGTAAGTGATATGTATATTTGATTACTAAATAAAAATAAAAATGTTTCTCAATCGTATGGCTTTGTGTCGCGTTTTCGTGACGGTCACGTGACTTTTTTCCGTCTAGCCCCCATCCGCAAACCGTCCGATAAGGAACTTCGTTTAAAAAAAAAAACTTACTTGTCTTCAACGTATTTATTTTAACAAAAGTTTTCTTGTGCTTATTTAAGAACATTGGGCAGAATCCGGAAGTTTCTGTAAAATTCATGAGCAGGACGAGTATAAGGAGGGTTCATCATATATACATGCTTACTTATGTGTATTTACTTATCCAAGCAATACATGAAAGGGATAATATCTACAGGTCTATGAAGGCAGCAGCTTATTGCGGGATAGCGTGATATAAACTTTGGCTGCACATTTAGCTTACTAAGGGTACCGGATAAAACTAAAATGTGTGCTTAATTAATAGCATTGGGCTGAATCCATTGGGAAGAAGTTTCTGTAAAATTCTTGAGCAGGAGGACGAGTATAAGGAGGGCTTATCATATGTGCATATATAAATGCTTAATTATGTGTTATTTACTTATCCAGGCAATATTAATTGGCAGTATACGGACGGACGGACAGACGGAGATGACGAAACTATAAGGGTTCCGTTTTTGCCATATTGGCTATGGAACCCTAAAAACAGGGAAAAACAAATTTGAGGAAGTAGGTCCCCCTCCCATAAGGGACTCAGTTTGATAGCAGAAGCGTAGAAGTAGCCGAGTCGAAAAGCTATAAGAGTCATTATTATGATTGAAATTGATGAAAAAAATCAGTAGGAAATCGTAAAAAATAAACCTCTTTTTTAGGTTACCCATAAAAATAGGTTTAAAATATTTATCGAAAATATGTACATATGTGCGCGAAGAAGGCGCAAGCAATCATAATTGGCAGCTCTCACTTCATCTCCAAGCTGGCGGGTCAGATAATGCCTAACATTTTCTTGGATGGCATTCATATTTCTCTCTTCTTTACTGTCAAGAATTTAGAAGTTTTCGTAGATCAAACGCTTTCCTGGTCTGCCCACGTTGCCGATCTCAGTAAGAGACCCTTCATATTACTTCATTCTCTGCGACGTCTTAAAAATTTTATCCCACTTAGCACGAGATCATCCTGGCTCGATCTCTTTTGCTCCCTCTTCTGGACTACGAGGACATCGTGACCAAAGATCTTAACGAGAACCTACTCAACAAGATAGAGCGTCTGCAGAATGTTTGCATCACACTACTTTCCCCGATCAGAAAGTATGGCAATTGAATTCTTGCAAAAATATTACTTTTGCAAATACAAGTACCTATGCCAGCGCCACTTTCATTTGCGATAGAAAAGAGATACACGACAACTATTTGGTAATTAAGACAAAATGTGTTGCTGCCAGAAACCATAAATTTTAGAATATTTAAGAGTTTTGTGCCTAATCAATGAAATAATTTTTGCTTCCGAATTCTGAAAATTATTGAATGTTTCTTGAAGTCCCAGCAAAAAGTTCTAAATACAAAATATAAACAATGGACCCTTTCTTTTAAACCATAAACACTAGTTTAAAACAAAGTTGCTTTCCGCTGTCTGTCCCTATGTATACTTAGATCTTTAAAACTCCGCAACGGATTTTGATACGGTTTTTTTAAATAGATAGAGTGATTCAAGAGGAAGATACATATTGATTGATTCATTCATACGTATAATACATGTATAATATAGTAGACAACCACTGATCATTTTAGAGGTTTCTAATGTGCTTGCTAACGCTGGCTGAACCCTACGAGATAGATCAATATAATGTACTACAGTATTGCACACCTTAAAAAGGTCTACAAAAAAAGTCTGTAATGGTTTATGTATATCTCTTAGGGATAATCCACAATAACCATTTTTATCACGTGCGAAGCCCGGGCGGGTCGCTAGTTAAATATAAATTTGACCATATTTCGTCATTTCGTTCTCAGCTTGAGTGGTTAGTGGTTACCTATCCGCCGCCGTAGACTATGCATGCCTTATCTCTCCTTTTTACCCGACCGCGCGACGCAAAGGAGGGTAATGTGTTTACCTGTCTATGTATGTATGTTTGTATGTTTGTTCCTTTGTGGCACTCTAGAGGCAAAACGCGTAGACAGATTTACATGATCCTTACGTCATTAAGGTGATTTTTATGACCTCTTCCCCGTCCTACTTTTCAGAACGTTTCCCGGTTTTGGCAGGATGGAAGCGGCGATTGGCTGAGATCTAGCGCGGATCTCTCGCCATTCCTCCTCATAATCACAGATCATACAATTACTCATGTATGGTGTACTCTGTGAAGTTATGAAACGCGATGCCAGCTCAGCTGAGGCAGTGCGGTCAGTGGCAGGTGAAATTGAAAAAGTTATGGCTCTAAAACCCCTGTCATTTGGAAGGTGTATGTATGCTAGATTTAGCAACATCTCCATAGTTTTTGCCGTCATGTACAAGTAATGTACAAATCTTTGTCTACCATGTCTGACCGATTTCTCTCAGTTGCTTAAATATTAGCTGGAAGAGATCGCTGGAAGGGATAAGCTCGCATTTGTACACACTTACTGTAGTTTTTAATGGTCATGTACCTACTTGATTTGTGCAATGAAGTGTTTTACTACTACGACCATATAAAAAAACCGGCCAAGAGCGTGTCGGGCCACGCTCAGTGTAGGGTTCCGTAGTTTTCCGTCCGTCACAGTAAGTGTCCCCACTTAAGAGTTAATATAACACCGCCATGTAGGATATGATATGAGCGTTCCACGTACAGCGACATCTATCGGCAAATTAAATAAACTATTGCGCGCGAGCTTAAAGTATGGAAGATGATTTTTATGAGATAATTCTTTATTGCGTGAACCGATTTTCACCGTTTTTACTTTATTTGAAAGCACATCATTTCATTGTAATTTTTTAGAAATAACAGGTACAATAAACACCTGCTTATACGGTTAAATTACAAACTTAGTTCAGAAATAATTTTGTATTTTTTTTTCAAAAACTATTTAACCTATCAAGTTCAAAATAATTTTCCTAGAAAGTTTTTATAAAGTTCTACTTTTAAGATTTTTTACATATTTTTAAAACTTATGATTCAAAAGTTAGAGGGGGGGGGGACAGATTTTTTTTTACTTCTGGAGCGATTATTTCCGAAAATATTTACATTATAAAAAATCATTTTAGTAAACCCCTATTCATTTTTCAATACCTATCCAACAATATATCACACGTTAGGGTTGAAATGAAAAAAAAAATCACTCCCCACTTTACGTATAGGGGAGGTACACCCTAATAAAACATTTTTTTCCACTTTTTATTTTACCACTTTGTCGGCGTGATTGATATACATATTAATACCAAATTTCAGCTTTCTAGTGCTAACGGTCACTGAGATTATCCGCGGACGGACGGACGGACGGGCAGACATGGCGAAACTACGGTAGACTACGGAACCCTAAAAAAGGGTATTGTAGTACTTTAATCCTTATTTAAAATTAGTAGATAAGTAAGCACAACTGACCCACTTGATGGCGATGACGATTTTTGCCAACATAAAGAGTGACAAAAGATTGCGAAAACTCGTAACGTGCACTATGACAAATTAACGCCGGCAAAGCGTGACTTTAATTCTTTGACTTAACTGAGTTGAATTTTCCAACCTGATTGTTACAATTATATGCGTATTTTTTGAGAGTGTGTGTACCTACTTATATAGTGTAGGTACTTGTTTGGCAATGTAATGTGATGTAAACGGAGTTCTCTTCGGCGAAGGCTCGACGCGCCCTAAACCCGCTGAAGGGCTACGCCGCCGCCGTCTTCAGTGCTCGTATCGAAACGCTGCGGCACGGACGCCACTCGCTATATTTACCCCCAAGTACCGCTATATCTCGTGTGAATAATGCCTCGTATGAATTTGTGAATCACAAGGTGCCGCACAGTGCTCGTTTGAATGAATTCTTGCTGATTTTCAAATAAACACTTTCTTTTAAAAGTTTTGTAGGAGTTTCAGTGAATAACACTTTATAGGTAAGTACCTAAAACTTTTTTAATATGTAAAGTTTACTTACATGAATAAATAAACTTCGTGAAAGTGTTTGGCACGTAATAAGTTATACTTACTATGGACATACTATGTGTAAGAAATGTAACTATAGTATCAATAAACTAGCAACGATTTTCGCGTATTGATTCGATTTTGCAAAAATGCGAAGCGAATATTGAGTAGATATGTTAAATAAATAAAAAATATTAGAAATACTTGTATTAATGTAGATATATAAATAATTAGACACTTTTTTAAGTTGTAGTTGTTTGGTTTTAATTTGGTTTAGTTTATTTTAATATTATCTTAGTTTTATAATTTTATTAAGATATTTTTGTTACGTGTTAACAGGCGTTTTGACCGCCACAAATTATATTATTAATTAAATCAAATTACACAGATTATTAAAACGTGCAGAAGCTGTTTTGTTGGGAGGATCAAATGTCTATATGAGGCTAATTGCTTCAATGCAATATTTTTCAAAACTCTCCTAACAAAATGACGGGCAAAAGTCACGACTAAATAGTCGCCATGTTTAAAGTGTGGAAAAATTATAAAATTGCAATTTTTACAGTGAAATGTGGTGTTTATGTATTTGTGGTACAATTTATTTTACAGTAAAATGTTAAAAATCTAATGGTATCATTATTTTTATTTTTTGGTAATTTTCAAAAACCGTAAAATTTTGAAATTTAGTATTTCAATAGATTTTCTTAACTTTTACTTTATTTGGATACTAGCTTTTGCCCGCGGCTTCGCTCGTGTTAAATTCGGGGTAAGCCGGTTCCCCTTTCCTGATTTAAAACACAGAAGAGAACTCGGAACAGAATATTATTTTAATACGCTACTGTAGACGATATTATTTGTCTTTATAGCTTATGCACGAGTTTTTTGTTAGTCACAAATAGTCCGCATACCAATTTTTAGCTTTCTACCTTGAAAATTGCGGAATGCTCCATACAAACTTCCACCCCCCATTTTAGGAAAGTGGGGGGTTATAAAGAGACAAAAAGTAGTCTATGTCACTCTCCATCCCTTCAACTATCTCCACTTAAAAAATCACGTCAATTCGTCGCCCCGTTTTGCCGTGAAAGACGGACAAACAAACACACACATACACTTTCCCATTTATAATATTAGTATGGATATCGATCATTTTGCATTCTACAAACTAAAGGAGACCGTCAATTCCAGGCCCACTAGCGGTAATGGTCTCGTATAAGGTTTGTTACGCAATTTTAAGCAAATACCCATTTTATTACGAAACTAGACAAAATATTTCATGAAAATGAAACGAGAATTAGAAATACAAGATAAAAAGTAATTTCGTTGATCCTTTTGCGATCCGAATAGTGCTTAATAAGTTGTTTAACGTCTTTACAGCATTGACATAAGGTTAACTTTACCTGGACTGAGGCGAAACAGACATTTTTAGAAAGGAGTTACGTTTACTTTGCTAATCTAGTTTATTATTCTAGTTTGACACTGTCAATGTATGACGTCACCGTCATCCAAGTCTGCCGCATGAAGTTATAATTTTAAACTGGAGCATACTCTTCGGCCACAAAGTGGGGCCGAAAGAAAGGGAGCTGCGTCTCGTTTTGACTTAGGGCGTTATGACGGCATTATATCATGCTCTTTCGATAACGAAACGCATTTTTTTTCAATTTAGTAATGTCTGATACTCTGTCTGATAATTATGAGGGCGGTGCCTCACTCGCACTCGTTACGAAATTGACAAACATTGACATTTTGACTTGTTGTCATGCTGGCATTATTGTCTAATGACGTCATAACTCCCTAAGTCAAAACGATACGCAGCTCCCTGTATTACTCTCTCTCTCTTTCGGCCTCACTTTGTGGCCCAAGAGTATACTCCAGTTTAAAATTATAACTTCATGGATACTAGTAGTAGCGCACTAACAGAGCTAAACCTTATCTCTTTGTAATAAGTTCTGCGATTGTTAAGTTAATAGTAGCAATGATATCTTTGTTTACCCAAATACAAGAAATCAGCGGCAGGATCAAAATATGACTTTTTATTATTTTATTATGATTTTCGTTTCATTATCATGTCAGATTTTGTAGATATTCTTTAAAAAACCGGTAGTTATTTTGTGTTATACTGTAAATCATAAACATGCACGCTTTTAAATATTGTCCTTAGCACATTCATGTTTTTTCATCCCCGATTTCTCAATTTTCCCGTTAGATTTCATGATTTTTTTATGACCGTCCTGATCTAGAAATTAAGGCGAATGTTTTGATACCCATTTCATAATTATACGCACGTTAATGAGCTGGGGCAAATCGCCTAACAAAAATTGACTATCTCCTTTCATTGCATAATTCAACATGTTTCATCATCCCTATTATTTTTGAAGGAGTTCACGCGTTACAAAAACTCTTATGAAACTAGACTTTGGACTAGGTAGGTAGGCTTTCGTATTTTGTATGAGAATTAATAATAAATAATAAAGCCGTTTATTCCGAACATATAACCATTACATTTCTAGTTACTCATACTATATTATGTCTCTAAGTTCGGTGTGCCGTAAGGCATAGGCCTCCTCCAACTGTCTCCATTGTACTCTGTCTGCTGCAACCCTCATCCAGTATGGTCCCAGGGTCAGACTAATGTCATCTTTCCATCTTGTTAATGGACGGGCTTGTCGTCTTGTGCAGCCTCTGGGGTACCATAGAGTAACCTGTTTGCTCCATTTGTCTAATGGGCAGCGTAACATGTGGCCTGTCCATCCCCATTTTAAATGGTCGATGCGAGCTAATATGTCAGAAATCTTAGTTTTCTTTCTTATTGTTGTGTTTCTGACCTTATCCGATAACTTAATTCCTAACATACTTCGCTCCATTGCTCTCTGGCATCTTGCAAGTGTCTTCCGGTGTTTTTCAGTCAAAGACCAAGTTTCGCATCCATAAGTCAGACAAGGAAGAATGCAGGTATTGAAAGTCTTCTTTTTGATGTGGATGCTTAAATCCTTACTTTTCATAATTTCCTTGAGTGACCAATATTTTTTCCACCCGCTGGCTATTCTTTTATTTATTTCTTTGGACATCATATTTTCGGCCGAGATGATTTGTCCCAAATAGACATATTCATTTACATATTCTAAAAAAGTTCCATCAATCGTTATATCAACCTGTCTTATGTTCGTCATCATTTTTGTCTTATTTGCATTTAATTCAAGGCCTACTACTTTGTTTTCAGTTGCCAGGGTTTGTACCATTGTTTGTAGTTTCATAGGGTCTTCTTCTACTAGTATAATATCATCCGCGAATCTCAGATGATTTAAGCGTTTGCCGTCTATGTTAAGGCCCCATTCAGACCAGTCTATTTTTCTGAACACGCTCTCCAGCACGGCATTAAAAAGTTTAGGAGACAAAGGATCTTGTCTCACACCTCTTTTTATAGGAAAAGAGTCTCCTTTGGATTCCAGCTTCAATCGACTTGTGGTCTTACTATAGATGCTTTTGATAATATTGATGTAGGGTTCTTCTACTCCTTGCTGTCTTAAGCTTGACCAGATACAGTTATGGTTGAGACTGTCAAAAGCTTTGGAGTAGTCGATAAAAGCAATGTACAAAGGCTTTTGGTAATCATTATATTTTTCCATGATTTGTTTAATTGTGTGGATGTGGTCGATGGTGCTATATTTTTTTCTGAAGCCTGCTTGTTCCACAGGTTGGTTCTCGTCCAGTACTTTGGATAATCTTTCTAAAATAACTTTTGCGAAGATTTTGTACACATTTGATATTAGACTTATTGGTCTATAGTTACCAATGTCGTCCTTAGCTCCTTTTTTGTGCAGTAGAATGATGTGAGATTCTCCCCACTGCTCTAGAATGGTACAGGTGCTGATTATATCGTCAAATAACTTGGCTAGAATTGGGCTTAGCTCTTCAATCGTGCCTCTCATCAGCTCGTTTGGAAGTTGGTCCGGTCCTGGTGCTTTCTCCAATTTTTGTGATTTAATCGCGTTTTGTACTTCGGCTGCAAGGATAGGTGGCACCTTTTCAAATCTAGTAGCGTTGTTATTGACAGTGTCAGTTTCTTGATGAGTGCCTTTACTTGAATAGAGAGCTTTGTAATAGCTTGTAGCTAGTCCTTGAATTTCCCTGCGTTTTGTAGCTTGGTAAGGGTGAGTAGTAGGTATCTTGAGATCCATTCTTTTCCATTTTCACATAATTGTTTCAATGCTTTTTTTGTTCCACCTGTTTTTTTGAATCTCTTCTTTTATTTTTTTCATTCTTTTTACTTTCCTTTCTTTTCTCATGCTTTCCCGTATAAGTTTGCTGATGTGAGATATTTTGCTTTGGTTTTCCTTAATATTTATTTTGTCTGATATCAATCGTTTTCTTGATTCCAGTAGCTCCTCAGTTTTGTCGCTGAACTTTTTTCGTCTCTCTTTATTACATTTGTGTATGAGAATGACCTACCGGTAATTTAAATTTCCTAGCCTGCGTCATTTCTTAGGAGCCGGCTTTTCTAGGAAGCAACCGAATAATACTTTAACATAAGGTTGAAACTAAATCCTATGTCATATAAATTTACAAAAAAATGTGCTAATAATGGACTAAGAGCTGGCCACGTCAGATATGACACAATAATGAGAGAAACGAAACCCGTCTAGTAAGATTATAATACTATTTATCCTTATTGCTAAATTCGGGCATCTGGCAGCTTTTAATGGGTGGAGATCATAGTGACAAACCAACAAAAATTTTCAGTTGGAAAAAAGTAATACCAAAATAGGTAAAAATTGTCTTATTTATAGAGGACGGGGCCTATATTTTAATATGGCATGTATTCGCATATAAAAAAATATTGTCGCTAAAATATTAGTTCACGGCCAATTTATATTATTATATGTCTTAGAAAAGTTGCCGATTCATGTTTTAGGTACGCGGGAAATTATAAGCCTTTTAATATTAGAACAAAAAACATTGCGTATTATTTCGGAAACAGAAACAGTAGGCGACGAACTATGAATTACATCATGCGTCGTTATGGACTACTTTCCCCTATCCTATCAGAATGTTTTGGCAGTTGAATTCTTGCAAAAAATACTGCTTATGCAAATATGAGTACCTATGCCTGCGCCACTTTCAATTGCGATAGAAAAGAGATATCCGACGACTATGTGGCAATTAAGACAAAATGTGTTGCTGCCAGAAACCATACATTTTAGAATATTTAAGAGTTTGCGCCTAATCAATTCAATAATTTCTGCTTCTCAATTCTGAAAATTATTGAATGTTTCTTGAAGTCCCAGCGAAAAGTTATTAATACAAAATATAAACAATGGACCCTTTTTTTTAAACGATAAACACTTCGGAAAGACTTGCTTCCGTATCGGAGTAATGGAGCGACGGAAGTTCATTTCGAATCGGACGCCCAGGCATAATAGGGTAGCTTCCGGTAGCCATGTAAAATTATTGCAAAGTGACAATGAAATCGAATTTACATGAAATTATTGGAAACCGAAACCACGCTCTATGGGCTTTAACGATTATAAAACCAATTTGAACACATTAAATTTTTTCTTTTATTTTTGCCCCACTGCCGACCCAAGTAGTACAGAACAGCTGTAAGTAGTAGTAGCTGAGTTTATTGTCCACAACAGAATCCTTAGCTGAACAAACCTGCTGAACAAGAACGTTAGAGGCGCTGTAACTGCTGATACAGCTGTTAGTGAATGAAATTAACTAACAGCTAGACCTATAATTCTTAACTTGCCAATTATGCCCAATGTCCTTCTTAATGGACAATATATTTTTAAGCGTTCCTGCCAAGAACAACTTACGATTACTTTTTCGACTTATATCCGAAATATATTTTTCTATTTATTTTTCCGGTTTCTAATACATTGTACTTTACTGATTTTCACGGGAAATATGTCAATATCTTTTGTTCATTTAAAAGGACATTGGGCACATTTAAATAACACTTTGTAGATACGTATAATCATCTTTATTATTTATAATAATAATTCAGTCTTGACAGAGATTGTTCATTGTACTCTTAAGTCTTTAGAAACATCCATAGCTTCTTAGGGCTAACTTAATCAAACGAAATCACGACCTCGCCTACGTGCCTGACCTGTAGAATTTTCTCGTACTGTTACCTCAAGGTTGCTTTCTCCAGATCCAGTCGAAATATTGTTTTCTGGTCCAGATTCCGAAGAATCACTGTCGCTTACCAACTGCCGTTCTCGTTCTGGAGAATACGATGGATCTCCACAGTCATCGTCTGATGATACAATGTCCCCGATGTCTGAATTTTGAAGTAAATCCTCAATATCGATGTCCTTCAAACCTATAGCAAAAACAAACATCATTAAGCAAATCTGCCCGATGGGAATCAAAAAGGACATAATATGATTTCGCATTTGTAAATAATATAAATAAAGGATTTTTTTATTAAATAAGACCATATTTAGTTTATCTAACTATTAAACTTAAGATTTTATAACAGTTTGGTCCGTAAAAACCTGTGATTACTTAAATAAAAACGGATTACCTTACCTCTTCGCGGACGTCGTGCCATCTTGACCACGTGGGCTGACACTGACGTAAGGTATTTTATCTATGTGATACAAAATGGAGGCCCCACCATTCAAAACCTTCTGACCAATCAGGTGTAAGTAGTAAAATTGCAATATGGAGGCAACTGCGAATTTTAGGCGCGGATTTCAAATATGTGATTTTAAATTGACACTGGGCAGAATTACAATCTTTATTTTTTAAGCTTGGGCAGGACGTGTGAAGTACATTATGTGATTCAAAAAGGACAATGGGCAGGTCGAGGTTATAGAAGAACTGTACTACCTTGGAAAATTGTCAAACAATATCATCAAATCGCGTGATCCAGTAGACTCTACTCTACTGAGTAGAGTATCGATAAATGTTGATGAAACACGGATCAAATTCATTTATTAATTTTTCTACTCCGGTACTTTTATCTGTCAATTATATGGTCCCGCAAACGAACATAAAAGCATGTCTTATGCAATTTCAAAAAAGTCTATCTAGTCTATTCTTCATAAAGACCCTAGGGTTATTATGTGATATAATGCAACTGCAAACAGAGGTGCCCTGTGAACACAACAATTTTTATCTATCATTTATACATTCGTCATCATCTATATACTCGAAGAAACACAGATAATATACTCAAAGAAAAGTCTATCTAGTCTATTCCCCAAAAAAACAACTTAAATAAAAGCGCCAAAATAGAATGGCGTGCAGTCACGACTTTAGAAGAAAATAAATTACTGCCAACCTAAGAAACCTAAATAAACGTAGCGTTTTTAGAAAAAAAAAAAAAATGAAAAAATGAAAAGAACCACGGACATACTTTGTAGTTTTTACGTTTGCCATTCGTTTGTGGTAGCAAACTTTGAAAGTAATACATTTTTACTAATCTCTGTCGCTCTTTGATAATTGATTTAATAACGACGGTGTGTGTTTGTGTTAGTAATCTTGAAATACAGTGTTTTAAAACGTGAAACTTAAATTATTGTTGATTATGTTGACAAAATAACTGCAATATCCATGAAGTGTTCAATTTCGCACTTTTTGTAAAACTATGTGTAGTCGTAGAAAAAGTATTGTATGCAACGTCGTATAAGTAGGTCAAAAAATGTTCGTGGCGTTTTTCTTAACAATTTTCGCCTCCGGCTGCGCCTACGGCTCAAATTGTTACCCACGCCACTCACCTTTTTTGACCCCTCTTATACAACTGTTGCATAAAATACTATTATAATTAGTTACGGAGATCTTTTATTCTGTATTTTGTAGTTTATATATTTTTTTTTTTTTTTTTTTATACTACGACGGTGGTAAACAAGCATACGGCCCACCTGATGGTAAGCAGTTACCGTAGCCTATGGACGCCTGCAACCCCAGAGGATTCACATGCGCGTTGCCTACCCTTTAGGTACCTATTCACTCCTTTTTTGAAGAACCTCATACTGTAGCCCGCTGGGAAAACCTCGGCAGGGAGTTCATTCCACAGCCGCAGCGTTCGTGGGAGGAAATTCCTCTTGAACCGTACTGTGCGCGACCCTATGGGCTCCAGGGTGTGTTATATATTTTATTTGTACAAAAGTTTCTATATTCCCCTAGTATTTCAATTTTTGTCACTGCCCGTTAACTTAACTATTATCGCCGTTTCGATATATGAAGGTTGTCTGGAAGAGATCGCTTTCAGCGATAAGGCCGCCTGTTGTTACCTACCTCTATGCTGTACCTATATTATAACTCTTTTGTTTGTTTGTTGTATTGTGTAATAATAGTAGTTTATGTAACTGTTACGTAATAAGGGTCCTTAAAACATGAGTGTGGTTTTATGAAATGAGCCGCAGGCGAATTTCATAATAAGATCACATGAGTGTTTTAAGGCCTAATTACGTACAGTTGCATACACTGCTTTATCTACACTCATATTATTTATTCTAAATGCCTTACTTGGAAACCATAGAATTGCCGCCATTGCACCGCTACCATGGCCAACTCGATTGTGCCGGCGGTCGCGCGGGCGCGTGTCGGGCTGTCGGCGGATCCCCGGGAGGGTGCAGGTGTACATTATGTTATCAAAACTCATAGCACATCAATAATTGAGCATGAAAAGTTAAAATTACGTTACTGCTACGGATAAAAAGCTTATCATAGTAAAATCGGTCGTGGTAATGCTAGCCATTGCCTACCGTTTTCAAACACGTTTTAGAGAACTTACAATATGAGTGTAGATAAAGTATTTTATTATTATTCTGAGTTAAACTGTTTAGGTCACTTTAGGTGCTTTAAAAAGACTTTACGATACAAGCCCTATTAGGTCCATTTCACACAAGCTAGTAATAGGGATGATGATATATGTTGAGTTATGCAATCAAATTTGTGATTAATTATCTATTGAAGGCTTCAAAATTAAAAAATTAACGATTTTTTACAGTACGAAATAGAAATAAAAAAAAACCGGCCAAGAGCGTGTCGGGCCACGCTCAGTGTAGGGTTCCGTAGTTATCCGTCCGTCACAGTAAGTGTCCCCACTTAAGAGTTAAAATAACACCGCCATGTAGGATATGATACGAGCGTTCCACGTACAGCGACACCTATCGGCAAATTAAGTAAACTATTGCGCGCGAGCTTAGCTTAAAGTATGGAAGATGATTTTTATGGGATCATTCTTAATTGCGTGAAACGATTTTCACCGTTTTTACTATATTTGAAAGCACATCATTTCATTGTGATTTTGTAGAAATTACAGGTACAATAAACACCTGCTTATACGGTTAAATTTCAAACTTACTTCAGAAATTATTTTGTAATTTTTTTCAAAAACTATTTAACTTATCAAGTTCAAAATAATTTTCCTAGAAAGTTTTTATAAAGTTCTACTTTTGATATTTTTTTCATATTTTTAAAACTTATGGTTCAAAAGTTAGAGGGGGGGACACATTTTTTTTTACTTCTGGAGCGATTAGTTCCGAAAATATTTACATTATCAAAAAATGATTTTAATAAACTCCTATTAATTTTTAAATACCTATCCAACAATACATATATCACACGTTAGGGTTGAAATGAAAAAAAAAAATCACTCCCCACTTTACGTATAGGGGAGGTACCCTAATAAAACATTTTTTTCCACTTTTTATTTCACCACTTTGTCGGCGTGATTGATATACATATTGGTACCAAATTTCAGCTTTCTACTGCTAACGGTCACTGAGATTATCCGCGGACGGACGGACGGACGGGCAGACATGGCGAAACTATAAGGGTTCCTAGTTGACTACGGAACCCTAACAATGATACCATTAGATTTTTAGCATTTTACTGGAAAGTAGGTAAATCGTATGGCAACCATATGTATAATAATTTTACTGTAAAAATATCAATTTCATAATTTTTCAATACATTATATAGGGCGACTATGTCATCGTCACTTTTGCAAGTCATTTTATTAGGAGCGTTTTGAGAAACAAATGCAAATCCCAAACTTTAAGTCTCATTTCTGACTTTTGTGTTGCTTTGACGCAATTAGCCCCATATAGATATTTGATCCTCACAACAAAACAAATCATTTGATACCATACATTAAAAAAAAATGTCATGACTAAAACAAGCGGAAGTCCCTTTCCACTGAAACGGGATTTATAGTGGTATTTACCTACAACTTACAAACTTTCGTGAAACGGGTCCCTGAGGGATACCCGTTTTCAGAATTTTAATGATCATTAATACTACGGAAATCATGCCATGATATGTTTATATTATGTATAAATATACTTCCAACCAAACCAAACCATACCGTCTATCACTGTTAAAACGTACGCAAAATTTTATTATATGGAAATTTTCCTAGCAAGCTGCCGGGTGAAGCTGATGAGTCCGTCAAAAGTGGTTGGTGCGACTGGCCCATAAGAGTATGATTTAAGTAAATACCGACGTAGACAAATTAAGCAGAGGCTTGCTAATAGTTAGTTAGTGTTTGCACGAATTGGATCACTATCTTTTATAAGGTTTATGCCGACACTTAGATTCAGATTCAGATTAATCAAATTTATGATACGATCTACACTTAATTTGATTTATAGAATAGAGAAATGACTATATTTTGTTTACTGGTCTGCATGTAAATTTAAAACACAGTTATGTGTTTTAAATTTACATGCAGACCAGATCGTAAAAGCGCGCACCTTTCCTAGAAATAAATTATTGTATTTGTACCTCGTGTCGTAGTGGTCTAAGAGCTGACCACGTCAGAATGACACAATAATGAGAGCAATGAAACCCATCCCAGTAAGATTGCAATACTATCCTTATTGCTAGATCCGGGCATCTGGCAGCTGGAAAAAAGTAATACCAAAATAGGTAAAAACGGCCGAAGTTATCTTATTTATTTAGGACGGGGCCTATATTTTATCATTAGAACAAAAACAATGCGTAATATTTCGGAAACAGAAACAGTAGGCGACAAACTATGAATTACGAGGGTTGCTACTTATATATCCGGAAACAAAAAAACAAACAAACGTACACGGCTGAAAATGGTTTTATTGTTTTTCAAAGTATTCCCCTTGATGATCTATGCACTTTTGCATTCGCGTGAACCAATTTTTAAAGCACTTCTGCCACTCCGCCTGAGGTACCTCCCTAACGTGTTGTTTGAATGCGTCGACAGCATCTTCAGCGGTCGAAAATCGTTGACCGCGTAATTTATTCTTTATATTTGGAAATAAATAAAAATCGTTGGGTGCCAAGTCAGGGCTGTACGGCGGATGACCCGTTAATTCCACATTTTGACCCTCCAAAAATAGAGTTGTTTCGCGTGACGTATGACAGCTGGCATTGTCATGATGAAGAATGATTCTTCGTCGCTGGTTAGTTTTACGAATTTGTTCAAATACTTCCGGTAAGCAAATGGTCGTGTACCACTCTGAATTAACCGTTCTACGGTTTTCTAGTGGCACTGTAGCTACATGGCCATTAATACCGAAGAAGCAGGCCACCATTTGTTTCAATGTACTTTTTGCACGAGTAACTTTCGTAGGGTTCGGCTCATTTTGAAACACCCATACCGTTGATTGTTGCTTCGTTTCGGGATCGTATGCATAGATCCAGGATTCGTCACCTGTATAGATGTTATAAACGGCTTTTGAGTCACCACGGTTATATTTTTTTAACATTTTAATGCACCATTCGACGCGAGCATCTTTTTGCTCTTTTGTTAAGTTGTGGGGTATCCAACGCGAACAAATTTTTTTTTACAGCCAAATAATTATGTAATATGCTATTAATGCTGGTCATAGAAATACCCAGAGTCGCCTCTATCTCGCAGTACGTAACATGTCGGTCGTCCATTATAAGTTTTCGCACAGCCTTGATATTTTGTTGTACAACGACCGATTTCGGGCGACCTGCCTTAACTTCGTCCGTAGGCATACTATGTCCACGATTGAACTCACTAAACCAGTGATACACAGTAGTTTTAGATGGGGCTTCATCACCAAAAGTTGAAGTTAGTTGATCTATGCACTGTTGTTGCGTTAAACCACGCCGAAAATCATAATAAATCATAGCACGAATATTTTCACGAGTGAGTTCCATTCTTGCTGCGAGATGACATTTAAAACCCGTCAAAAACAAAACACGAGCGTTAATAAGAAAGAAAAAATATACCGGCCAGTACTTAAAAAAGTTCAAATTTTACCATGGAGGTCAAATATGCTATTTAAGAAGATTGTAATCCCGGTTTCCGGATATATAAATAGCAGCCTATGTACATTATACGTCGTTTTGTACTACTTTCCCCCATCAGACTTTTGGCAATGATATGATCTAATCTATATATATATATATATATAGGTTGTCTGGAAGAGATCGCTCTTTAGCGATAAGACCGCCAATTGTTTTGCCTCTGCTTTTTTGTTTGTGACTTGTGTATAGTTTGTGTCTATTATTTGAGGTGTGCATTAAAGAGTATTTATGTTATGTTATGTTAAATGCCTTTGTCCTGACTGACTGACTGACTGATCCACGCAGAGCCGAAACTACTGAAGCTAGAAAGTTGAAAATTTCAGGTCTGGTTACATTTCAAATGTGTACAAATAATAAGAAGAATAAAATTTCATCCCCTAAGGGGGTAAAAAGGGGGTTGAAATTTTGTATGGATGGGGCTTAAATATTAAGGTTAGAGATTTGAAACTTCGTTCATTTACTGATAATTAAAAAACAATAAAAGTGATTTCGGCATTTTTCAAAATTCAACCTCTAACGGGGTTAAAAAAGGGTTGAAAGTTTGTATAGAGATAACATTTTTTTTTATGACAGACTTGAAATTTCGTTTGCAGGCTACTTACTTAAAAGGAAAAAAAATAATTTCAGCGTTTTTCAAAATTATACCCCAGAGGAGTTGAAACGGGGTTGAAATGTTGGTATTAAAGCGAGGCCGTAACAACTGAAGCTAGAAAGTTGTAATTTGCAGGTCGAGTTACTTTTATAACGTGTTCAAATAATAAGAAGCGATTTTGAAAAAATCATCCCCTAAGGGGGTAAAAAGAGGGTTGAAAGTTTGCATGGATGGGGCTTAAAATTTAAGGTTAGAGGTTTGAAACTTTGTATGCTTACTGATAATTAAAAAATAATAAATATAATTTTAGCGTATTTTGAAATTCAACCTCTAACGGGGTAAAAAAGGGGTTGAAAGTTTGTATAGAGATTACAATTTTTTTGTGACAGACTTGAAATTTCGTTTGCAGGCTACTAACTTAAAAGCAAAAAAACTTATTTCAGCGTTTTTCAAAATTCCACCCCAGAGGAGTTGAAACGGGGTTGAAAAGTTTGTATTAATGCGAGGCCGTAACAACTGAAGCTAGAAAGTTGTAATTTGCAGGTCGGGTTACATTTATAATTTGTACAAATAATAAGAAGCGATTTTGATAAATTCAACCCCTAAGGGGGTAAAAAGGGGGTTAAAAGTTTGTATGTATAAGATTTAAAATTTGAGATAGAGACTTGAAACTTCGTATGTTCACTGATATAAAAAAAATTAAAAAAGAGTTTTCAGCGTTTTGGATAATTCCACCCCTGCGGGGTGTTAAATAGGGGTGCAAAGTTCGTATGCGGGAAACTTCTTTCTTTGAGATAGAGACTTACAACTTTGTAGGAATATTACTTATTAGAATACACAAAAACTACTTTCAGCGTTTAGGATCATTTCACCCCTGAGGGGGTTAAAAAGGGGTGCAAAGTTTGTATCGGGGAAATTTATTTTTTTGAGCTAGAAAGTTTTAAGTTTGTAGAAAGATTACTTATTCAAATACAATAAAAGTACTTTTAGCGTTTTGGATAATTTCACCCCTGAAGGGGTTAAAAAGGGGTTCAAAGTTTGCATGGGGGTAATTAATTTTTTTGAGCCAGAGACTTTTATCTTTGTGGGAAGATAACTTATTAAAGTACAATAAAAGTCTTTTCGGCGTTATGGAAAAATCTATCCCTGAGGGGAGTTAAATAGGGGTGCGAAGGTGCTATCATAAGCGGACGAAGTCGCGGGGCGGAAAGCTAGTTATTTATATATTTCTTCATAATACTGCATCACAACCAGAACTCTAGGATTTGTATTCTTAAAGTGGTTTGCGTTCTTTGACCTCCACCACTTTACAGCTGCCAGATGTCCGGATCTAGAAATAAGCATAGTATAGCAAACTAACGAGAGGGGTTTCGTCGCTCTCATTAATGTGTTATACCTGACGTGGCTAACTCTCCGTCTATAGGGATACCGTTCTGTCCTATGTAAGGTACTTAAGGTAGTCGCTTTTAAGTTTTTTTGCCAAAATGGTAAAAAAGAAACCCTTATGGCTTAGGGCTTATTGTGCGACTCTGTCACTGTCCGTAAGTTATTTAAAACGTATGATCATGCGCCAATCGCCATGTTGCGAAATTTCATTGGAACTAATTTCTTAAATATAGGCATGTGATAGGTTGTCACTGTTGTCAATGTTGTGGCGGTTTACTTGACTAAACAGTTAAGCGTTCAATATTAAATAATAAATTACAAAATATGCGCAGAATAATTCATAGTCAAAAGCGAATCATTGCAAACGATGGATATAATAAACTACTGTAAATAATACGCTCTAAAAATGAAACACATTTTCAAACGAACATCAGAGCCAACAGGTAAACAATCAGGATGTCACCATCAGTGCTGTAAATAGGGCGGTGCCACCGGTGCCCAGGCACTCTGGGGGGCGCAAGAATGGCCAGACCAGTCAGGACTATTCGGTCTGCTCCAAAAAAGTTCCCGCTGCGCCCCCTAGTGCTCGATTCCAACACATATGTACCTACATGCCAGTACCATCAGAAACGTCTATTAAATTAGACAAAACATCCCGCTCATTTTTTTGGCAGCGCACGACCTTATTTGTGTTTAGTGTTTATCGGAGTCAACATAGGACGGTGCCTGTCATATGAAAAGCTTATCAACGAGTTCGCAATAAAGAAAGCGGGAAAGGTTTATGGCTTGCTTTAAACGCAATTTATATTATAGGCCCGTGAAATTCAGCTATCAAAATTGCTAAAATAACAAAGCGTGATGTAGTTCTGGATTTTCGATATGCTGTTGGGATCACCTTACCATAGATCTACTCTATGACATACACTCTATGACTATACTGAACCGTTGTCATATAAATGAGAATAATGGCGCCCTCTTAATCATATATTTAACTTTCTGGTCAGGCTTCAGGAAAAAAGGCGAAAAGTCCTCTCCGAAAACCCTCTCCTCTCCTTATCTCAGAAACTCCAGGAGTGCGATTTTTGAATCTCACCAAGTGACTAATTCTCACCGATGTGAGTGATTTCCGAAAGTTCGTATTTTTGAAACTCATCGGTGACTTACATTTGTCATTCCTATGATATCGATTTACGAGTGCCCCTGGGTACTCGTAATTGAAATCACCATGCGATTGTTTTTGACAGTTGACGTATGTGACATCGGCCAAAAACGCCAAAGTATGTTTTTCGGAAGAATTAGCAGCGGGGCTCGATTGTGACATTTGTGATTGCGACGATTTATTGAAGATATAAAAAACGGCCAAGTGCGTGTCGGACTACGCATAATGGAGGGTTCCGTAGCTTTAATGGAATAAGAACCAAACTGACGTATCTGATGCCTCTTGAAGAAGTTTTTTTGGAAATAACTCAAAAATGGCTTAACTGATAATGTTCAAACCAATTTTCGTAGAAAGTTTGTGATAATGCGCATCTCCTCAATTTTTTTCATATTTCTTGGTCGTACAGTTCAAAAGTTACAGGGGGGGGGGCGCTATTTTTTTGACTTACGAAGCGATTATTTCTGAAAATATTTATTAATCATAAATTGTTCAAAGAAACCTCAATGTTAATTTTAAAGACCTATCGATTGATGTGCAATGCAACAAGTTGATATTTGGTAAAAATAATTTGAAATTTTGTTACATGTATAGAGCGCCCCCCCTAAAAATTTTTTTTCAGCACTTTTACTAGGTACATAACTAAATAGCGGCATACAAAATACACATTATGTCTAAATTTTATTAAGATACGTCTTATAGTTTCCGAGTAAAATGTTTTGGACCCGGGGTGTGTCCTTAAACTACGTCCGGGCTCGGGTATGTCCTTAAACTACGTCCGGACTCGGGTATGTCCTTAAACTACACCAAAAAGAGAGGTATGGGCACTGCGAATGACATCTCACTAAGTGTGGTAGGGCACGTTCAGCGAATGTCATGTCGCTCAAATCTGGAGCAGAGCCCGACTGGGGAAGTACCTCCACCTTACAGAAAACCACAGCCAAATAGCACGAGACCCTACTCATAGTGTTGTGTTCCTGCCGGTGAGTAAGGTCGCCAGTGAGCTCAAAGAGGATACAGTGTGTCGACGACGGGGGGCCCACGGAACCAATAACACGGCCTTAGTCTTTGTGGGCGCAGAGTGCAGGTGCGGCGATCAGGGAGACCCGGTGAAACGGCTGTCCGCTGGCCGCCCGCAGGTCAGTAGGGTTCCCGAACCCAGGGATCACTTAATCTCCACCCTGGGAGGCTGAACCGCCAACCTGTGAAAAATCCCTGGTGTAGTAGTCGTGCCGGTGTAAGAGACCGGAGTGGACCCGGCTGCTGCAACAGGGGGGGACCGGGGGCCCTTCCGTACGCCGCGCCTGCAAATTGCACCTCCCACATCGTTCCTCGGTCGGTTTGTTTCGTCCTCTTGCCCTTTTAGCTGTCGACACAGTGAATCCTTTATTTACCACACACTCCTAAGAAACATGGTTGAAAAACACAAAAGGAATAGTTTCTCAGCGATGTCCCCTTCCACAAAAGTGGATTTCTGCAATGTCAGGGGACTGCATTCTAATCTGAACGCAGTACACCACCACCTCGAGTCTGCGCAGCCGACCCTTCTATTCCTAACGGAGACGCAGATATCCTGCCCGGCTGATACATCATATCTGTTATACCCCGGTTATATGCTCGAACACAGATTTGTGAGGCGCGCCGGGGTATGTATGTATGCTCGACAGGATGTCTGTTGCCGCCGCCTCCATGCTTATGAAGACAGGGACCTGTCAGTGCTATGGGTGCGTGTGGACTTCGGCGGCCACACCCGCGTCTACGCGTGCCTTTACAGGTCTCACAGCGGTGACACGGACACAAGACGGCTCTTCGAGCACCTACAAGTGACGACCGACAGAGTTCTCGAGCAGTACCCATCCGCTGAATTGGTGATTTTGGGAGACTTTAATGCCCACCACATTGAGTGGCTTGATTCTCGGTCCACCGACTATGCGGGGAGGTCTGCCTACGAATTTTCTCTGGCCTATGGTCTCTCTCAATTGGTACGTTCTCCCACGAGAATACCAGACATCGAGGACCATACTAGCTCTTTACTGGACCTCCTGCTGACCACACATCCGGACGGATATTCCGTCTCAGTGAAAGCACCTCTCGGCTCGTCCGATCACTGCCTCGTCCGGACGCTGGCACCTTGCGCGCGGCCTGATCCACCACGGCCAACTAGCTCGCGACGCGTGTGGCAGTATACGTCAGCAGATTGGGACGGATTGCGTGAATTCTACGCGTCGTACCCGTGGAGGCAGCTCTGTTTCACATCGGAAGATCCTGACTCCTGTACAGCCGCAGTCGCCGAGACTATACTGATGGGAATGGATTGCTTCATTCCTAACTCGGTAATAGCTGCAGGAGCAAAGAAACGACCTTGGTTTAATCGGCCCTGTAGAGAAGCTACGATTCGCAAGCAGGCTGCTTACAGGGCTTGGACCAAGGCCGTTACTGATAAGGATCCCAACATATCTGATGTGAAACGCAAATTAAACGCTGCCTCGAGGTCCAGTAAAACAGCCATTGCCAGAGCCAAATTCGACTTCGTCGGCAGAATTGGTGTGAAGCTAGCGGGCTACCCTACCGGGAGTCGTGCCTTCTGGTCACTTGCCAAAGCTGCCGAGGGAAACTTTTGTCGGTCGTCTTTACCACCACTGCGAAGTGCTGATGGTAATCTGGCCCATAGTGCAAAAGAGAAAGCCGATCTTCTTGGTACTCTCTTCGCCTCGAACTCGACCCTGAACGATGATGGCAGCACCGTACCGCCTACCATCCCGCGGTGCGCATCTTCGATGCCGGAAATTAGCATCAAACAAAGTGATGTCCGGCGGGAGCTGCTATCATTAAACGTTCACAAGTCGAGCGGGCCAGACGGCATACCAGCAGTTGTGCTCAAACGGTGTGCTCCTGAGTTGTGTCCCGTGCTAACGCGCCTTTTCACACTCTCCTACCACAAACGGCAAGTGCCGTCTTCATGGAAGACTGCCCTCGTGCACCCTGTGCCTAAAAAGGGCGATAGTTCAGACCCATCGAATTACAGGCCTATCGCTATAACCTCCCTTCTCTCCAAGGTTATGGAGCGCATAATCAATGCGAAGCTCCTGGGATACCTAGAAGAGCACGACCTGGTCAGTGATCGCCAGTATGGCTTTCGCCACGGTCGCTCGACTGGTGACCTTCTAGTGTATCTCACTCACCGCTGGGCTTCAGCCATTGAGAGTCAGGGAGAGGCATTGGCAGTCAGCCTTGATATAGCTAAGGCGTTCGATCGGGTTTGGCATCGAGGTCTTCTGTCGAAGTTGCCAGCTTACGGCCTGCCCGAGGGATTGTGCAGATGGGTTACCAGCTTTTTGTCCGGCAGAAGCATACGAGCCGTAGTCGACGGAAGTTGCTCCAAAAGCATGGACATAAACGCTGGTGTCCCGCAGGGCTCCGTGCTATCCCCAACGCTGTTTTTGCTGCATATCAATGATATGTTGTCTATCGGCGACATTCATTGTTATGCGGACGACAGTACTGGGGATGCCTGTTACACGGGCCGTGCCAATATCCCTCGATCCGTTGTGGTAGAGAGTCGTGAAAAACTTGTGTCTGATATCGAGAATACTCTTTCTGGAGTCTCGGTGTGGGGTCAGGACAACTTAGTCCAATTCAACCCCACAAAGACACAAGTTTGCGCGTTTACCGCTAAGAAAACCCCATTTACTGTGGCCCCTCAGTTCCAAGGCACAACCCTTACAATGTCAGGGAGTATTGGGATCCTCGGAGTCGACATTTCCAGTGACGTCCAATTCCGTAGTCACCTTGAAGGGAAGGCCAAGCTGGCCTCCAAAAAGCTCGGTGTGCTCAACAGAGCGAGGAGATACTTCACTCCGGGGCAGAGACTGCTTCTTTACAAGTCGCAAGTCAGACCCCACATGGAGTACTGCTGTCACCTTTGGGCGGGAGCACCTGGATACCAGCTTGGGCCCTTTGACTCGGTACAAAGGCGCGCTGTGCGGATCGTCGACGATCCCAAACTCGCGAGTGATATTGAACCTTTGAGTCTAAGGAGAGACTTTGCCTCCTTATGTGTGTTCTATCGCTTGTACAATGGGTTGTGCTCCGAAGAACTGTTTGATATGATGCCCACGGCAGCTTTTTATCACCGCACCGCTCGCCGCCGGCAGGGTGTTCATCCTCACACCCTGGAGCCCAAAGGGTCGCGCACAGTACGGTTCAAGAGGAATTTCCTCCCACGAACGCTGCGGCTGTGGAATGAACTCCCTGCCGAGGTTTACCCAGCGGGCTACAGTATGAGGTTCTTCAAAAAAGGAGTGAATAGGTACCTAAAGGGTAGGCAACGCGCATGTGAATCCTCTGGGGTTGCAGGCGTCCATAGGCTACGGTAACTGCTTACCATCAGGTGGGCCGTATGCTTGTTTGCCACCGTCGTAGTATAAAAAAAAAAAAAAAAATAGCTGTGACATACGGACGGACGGACGGACGGACGGACGGACGGACGGACAGACAGACGGACATGACGAAACTATAAGGGTTCCGTTTTTGCCATTCTGGCTACGGAACCCTAAAAATGGCAAGCCTGGAGGAGTACATTATGATGACGATGACGGACACGGACAGCGACGAAGACGACGACGTTCCTCACCGTCAACATAATCCAGCTCCGGTAGGCGTCGCAGAAAGAATACATCACGAGCAAGCATTTGCGAAATTTAAAAATATTATCGGCTTACGAAACCATTGGTAAAATTTGTAAAATTGTAAATTTGACAATGTAAAATTTCTGCATGTTGGTAAACAGCGTGTGACTTTCAAAAATACGGCTTTTGGAAAATGGTGACATAAAAGTCATCGGTGATAATTTTAGTCACCGGTGACTTTGATATCACCAGTGAGATTCAAAAATCGCACTCCAGAACCCAAAAAATAAAAATAGGTCTAAACGGCTTAACCGATAATGTTCAAAACAATTTTCGTTGATATAATATACAAACTAGACGTATTTTCATTTTTATAATGGTAATAGCCTCGGAAGTATCCTGTTTCGGACGCAGAAAGTTGAGGGGAATGTAATGGGATTACACATAACTTTTCAGGCCTAATAGGCTCGAAGAGTGACCTTGGCGTCAAAGATGGTGACAGGTATAACGAAAAGCTGATGTTGGTTTTGTTTCTTGTGTCAGGGGATGGTTATCATATATGAAGTGAGAATAATAATACATAAAGCTTTGTAGATTAATTGCCTTATTAGGAACCAAAGAGGATAAACGTCCTTGTTAGGAACGGAACTTATATTTTTCTATAAGTTTTATTCTCAATTTCATTGCATATTTGAAAGGTACCTGACGGTTTATTTTGATACCTTTTGTAAAAGTATATTTTTTACAAATCGAACAAACGTACTCGCGTCTGACGTTAACTCGAAATTGACAGGAATTGCAACTTGGAATTAAAATTATAGGAGGCAGACTTTTTGATCAGTTTAAATAAGCTTTCAAATAGTGTTAACATTTTTTAATGAAAGCTAACTATTGTACAGTTACGAACCCGGATTGGCCACTTGCCATTGTTCGTAATATAGCCGTGTAATAAATCGATCGATGTAACTGACAGTTGACAGCTAGTCGGTAATATCAGTCATTTATAGTACGGCTAAATTACGAACAAAGGCAAGTGGCTCAACAACCCGGGTTCGTGACTGTACGGTCTGTAGGTACGTATTATAATTTGATCAGTCAAAAACCTTGTGACTGTACTTTCATACTGAAAATTGTCAGTCTTATGTATTCGTATAGAAGGCAGTGCGGTTGTAATTTTTGTACAGAGCTCTTGCATAAAAAATCTATCCGTAGTCAAATCTTGCAATTTAAATTTAAATTACCTTCCTGCTTCCAATTGGGTTAATTAACTTACCCACCAAACGGAAATTAGTTTACAACAATTACAACATGCAAGGTTGTAGGACAATCTTTAGAGAAAAGCTTGTACCAATTTTTTTTAGTTTTAGGCAGATATCTGGTATATCATTTTATCATTAGCGTATGCACAGGTGGTGGCATTATTGAGCAGAGTAGGCACTGGAGTCGCCTAGATTCAAACCTAGGTTACATTTTATGATTGAATGATTACCTACATTATTTTTTGTCTAAAACATACATTTCTTATTCAAGTCGGGTCAATATTTTTGGATCGAATTATTGAATTATTTTTCATATTATTACTCAGGCAGACCAAAAACATCAGCCAAATGGTCTAGCGGAGAAAAAGAGGGGATTTTTTTCCGGCTTCGCTCGGGTAAAATAAATAGAGCCTACAACGAAACACTGCCAAATTAATGTAATTATTATATATACTTTACCTAATAATAAAGCTAAAATTTAAAAGATATGTCATTATTTACACATATTCAATAAACTCATGTAAAAATAATTTAGCATACTTGATACCGGCGTAGTGCGGGCGTATCATTCCAGCTTTCCAAAGTCCTGGAATCTCGGAGTTGGGAAATATAGGAAAACTGAGATTATTGGGCTTCTAAAACCTCGAAGTCCGGTACCTTCAAACCCGGTAGCCGATATCCCGTGTTTTAAACCTTCGAATCCCTGCCTCCGTAATTCTGGAATCCCGAATCGGGATTCGGGAGTTCCTTATATCCAGACTATAGGAACCTCTTAAATCCCGGTTTCCCGCAATTCACGATTCCCAGGATTTCTATAGCCCCGGAATCCTGTACTTCTAAAGTCCTGGCCTCTCCCGGAAGCCTAAAATCCCAATTGCTTGCATTCCCGGAATCCCTGGTTTATAATATATTGGAATCTCGGCCTCGCGTAGTTACGATATTACGATGTTTTTATATTTCGGAATCCTGGGCTCCTGGGACCTAAAATCCCAGCAAGCCGCATTTTCAGAGTTCCGGCCTCCTAAATTTCCGGAATCCTGGATTTCTCTATATCTGGATGCACAGCACCCTAAAATCCCGGTTTCTCTATTCCTGGAATTCGGGGTTTAGTAATTCCCGGATTTATAAATTCCTAGTACTCTAAAATTTCTGCCGCATTTTCGAAATCCAAGCTTTTAAAAGTCCCGGAATCTTGCATTTCTAAAGTTCCAGATTCCTAATCTATATATATAAACGTAAAAGTCCTGACTGACTGACTGACTGACTGACTGACTGACTGACTCACTTATATCAACGCCCAGCCCGAACCGTTAAACCTAGAGAGCTGAATTTTTCACAATAGGTTATTTTTATAACGTTAGTATCCACTAAAAAGGGGTTTTTCTAAATTCATCCCCTAAGGGGCTAAAAATGGGGTTGAAAGTTTGTATGGATGGGGTTTAAAATTTTGAGTTAGAGATTTGAAACTTCGTACGTTTACTAATAATTAAAAAACAATAAAAGTAATTTCAGTGTTTTTTAAAATTCAACCTCTAACAGGGTAAAAAAGGGGTTGAAAGTTTGTATAGCTATAAGTATAAATAGATTAAGAAGATGGTTCTGGGATTAACAAAAGTTGTTAAGAAGATAAAATTTGATGTGAAACTCTGTATGAGGAACCGTATTATACGCGGACGAAGTCGCGGGCGGAAAGCTAGTACCTTATAATTCCGGCGTTCCGCATTATACGAATCCCGGATGTCCCGGAACCCATCCGACTTTTTCGGTATCTAGAACTCCTAAAGTCTCAGAATCCCGCAGTTCCTTATACCGGGACTCCCAGCACAAAATCAGGGTTTCCCACATTCTCGAAATCCCGGATATAAAGATCCCGAATCGGGGATATCAAAACTCCGGACTCCCTTGACTCTAAAATCCCGTCGTCCCGCATTTCCGAAATACCCCTCCTTTCTAACGACCCGAAATATTGGGCTACCGGCTTATACATATCTCAGTGTCTATATACATTCTCGGAGTACTTGGTTTTTAATATCTTATAATCCTGGAATCTAGGAATTAAGAAAACACAGCTTTTGAAAGTCCCTGAATCCCGGAATTCTAAAGTCTCGGACTCCCAGGATCCTAAAATCCCGTGCCGCATTTCCCGAACCCCGGCTTTTTAATGTACCATAATGTCAGCTTTTTAAAGTTCCAGCATCACGGGGTTCAAAATTTTCGGTTTCCCGCATTCCAGGGTTCCATAAACTGCGAATTCTGAGACTCTAAAGCCTCGGTACGACTCACTTCCGGGCTCCCAGGATTTCTTGCGTTCCCGGAATCACTGGTTTTAATAAGTATCTTGGAATTTTCGAAGCCACATTTTCGAAAGCACATAGTCCCGGAAGCCCAGAGTACCTTATATCCTGAATGCCGAGACCCTAATATCATGCAATGTCGGAAGCATTTCCTTAATCCCAGAATTTCTTAATGCTCGGAATCCCGGACTTTCAAAATCCCACAAACTCAGGACCCCTAAAACCCTGTTCTTGTATTCCCGGAATCCCTGGTTTAAAAAAAATTGTAATCCCGGCCTCGCGCAGTTCAAAAATCCTTGGTTTCAAAAGTTCCTATATCCCGGTATTCTTAAGTTCCGGACTTCCAGGACCCTGAAATTCCGGCGTACCACATTTACAGAATTCCAGCTTTCTAAAATCCCGGAAGCCCGGTGACCTGCATTTCCGGAATCCTGGATTTTTAAAGTCCCGGATATCCCGGGAATCTGAAATCCCAGCGTCTCACATTTTCGAAATCCCTGATTTTCAAGGTACCGGAATCGCGGTTTTCAAAGGCCTCCTCCTCCTTTTAGCAGTCGGGTAATCCAAATAAGAACCGCTCAATGTAGTTGAAGTTAATACTTACGGCAGACAGAGACAGAAAACAGTCCATTTATTCACTTTGAAGCATAGATATATAATGGCGCTTGCCGCTAAAAGATAAACGAAGTGCGCAAAAGAGAAACCAACTTGTAAATGAACATTCCACGAGTGCAAAAGAGACACACGATCATTTTGAAGGAGTGACAGCTTTTGAATTCGGGTAGTTAGCTTACGTACCCACGTCGTGACAGCTCATATTTTAGCGTGGAAAATATAAAACAATCGTGAATAAAATAACTTGGGATGAAAAAGGAGAAACATGATGTCGTGTTGTGTTCCAGATTGGACTATTACTCATAGGAAAAACCCAAGTAATTACTCATTTCACAGGTTTACATGATATTCCGATCGATGTCTCTGAAACAATATTTTATCACAATAGCAAAATAAATCGTGTAAGTATTTACTAGATACAATTAATTATTAGTGTTTCTTATACTGTGTGCCAATATTTTATCATAATAGTTAAGACTGTGTCGAGGAGGGTAAATTTTCAGATTCTGTCAAATTACCCAGATACACACATTACCAGACTTCACGCACACTACCACACTTCTGGGGAGACAGGTCAAAGACCACTATTTTTTTCGGTTGCCATTATAAGTTTGACTACACACCTCCTTTGAGAAACTGAAACCATAGGTAATATATGCGTTCCAAGAAGACAGCAAATAATGTATTTTATCTACACTCATACTGTAAGTACTCTAAAATGCGTTCAAAAACCGTAGACAATGACAAGCATTACAACAAACGATTTAACTATGATAAGTTTCTTATCTGCGGCAGTAACGTAATTTTAACTATGCATGCTCAAATATTGTTAAGCAATGAGTTTCAAATTTGGAACATCGAATTTGATAACATAATGTTACCGCCATGGCCAACTCGATTGGTCCCGCGCGAGCGCCGGCACAATCGAGTAGGCCATGACGGTACAATGGCGGTCATTCTATGGTTTCCGAACAATTAATTTAATATATATAATATGAGTGTAGATAAAGCAGTGTATGCAACTGTACGTAATTAGGCCTTAAAACACTCGTGTGATCTTATTATGAAATTCGCCTGCGGCTCATTTCATAAAACCACACTCATGTTTTAAGGACCCTTATTACGTAACAGTTACATAAACTACTATTATATTTAAATGATTAGTTGCGTTTTTGAGATACGAGTTTTGTAAAGATATCTGTAGAAGTCAGATTGACAATGCCAAGAACCACTTTATATGGCTCTCGATAAGGTGTAAAATCAAATGACCTGATAGTCTGAAAATATGGATACATTTAATGTGACATAAACATGTATCCAAACTTTACGCCGTGGTAATAGAGTCGTGGTTCATATTTTTGTCATATTCAATGTATCTATATTTCCAGACATGACTGTACAATATCTACACAGCTACAGTTTTAAATTTTCTATGCGAAATTGGCAAAATAAATATGTTAATTTATACATTATTTTTATACTACGACGGTGGTAAACAAGCATATGGCTCGCCTGGTGGTAAGCAGCTACCGTAGCCTATGGATGGACTCCTGCAACTCCAGAGGTGTCACATGCGCGTGGCTAACCCTTTACAAAAAGGCGGATTCACTGTGTTGACGGCTAAAGCAACAAGAGGGTCCCTGGTCGTCAATACACTGGGTCCTCTTTGAGCTCTTTGACAAAGCTTACTCACCAGTAGACATGTGCGCCGCGCCGCCGCGCCGCCGCCGCCGACTATTTTTCCACGCCGCCGACGCCGATAATTTTGACCGGCGTAGAATCGGCGTGGCAATTTTTAAGTCTCTCAAAGTCAAGTCAAGTAATCTTGTTTTAATGCCCAGAAATGGTAGTGAGTGGCCAGTATACTACTTCATTAAAAATAATGAAGCTTTTCCAACTTTTTTTCAACTTTTCCTTCTTTACGTATTCCTTGCTGGTGTACCAACTATCAACTAATGTTATTTTTGCTGTCATTTCGATGCTGTCGTAAAGTTAGCTGTCGATAATTTATGACAACGTCTGGGTTTTAAATGATAGGTTTATATTTTTATATAATTTGCTTTTTCTGGCTTTTGAATAGAAAGCATTTTGATTTACTTTTAATTTTCCCTAAAATAAGAGTGCAGTAACGAATTTTTATTTTTTGTCTGACTTCAAAAAGCTGCAGGGTCTCATTTGTTGTTTTCATTTCGTTAAGACGACTGGGTTAATTTTTTTTGTTTAAATGGCCCATTCTCATTAGGTCAAGTTTGATTTTTGGATCGAGAAAGAGATATACACCGTGGGCTGGAATAACCCGACAGATCTTAACCACAAATTTCTAAGACCAAGAGAAGGAAAAAATATTATGTGACTTTAGGTCAATTTCGCAAAAACAAATATTTTTAGCAAATGTTATTAATAAAATTATCGCCTAAAACAAATTGGTACATTTTTTTTGTAAAAATTTTGTTTCTGCAAAGTTTTCCTTGTCACTTTGATATCTGTCAATAAGGACGTGTAAACCATGTCCAACAACGCCATTAGAAAGGCGTTTTGTGATGAGTTATAATAAAAAGTGTATTTTTTAAAAATTGGTATTAACTCTGAAACTAGGCGTATCCCAGAAAAGTTTATAGAAAATTTTAGTATCTAAATATGATCAGGAATACACTGTTAAAATCTGTATAGTTACATGGGCCCACGGTGTATATTTAAGTTAATGTTAAGTATAGTTATAAATAATAAATAAATAAATAAATATTATAGGACAATCTTACACAAATCGACCTAGGCCCACAGTAAGCGCAATAAGGCTTGTGTTATGGGTACTAGATGACAATATATATAACAGATAAATATGAATAAATACTTAAATACATAGAAAACACCCATAACTCAGGAACAAATATCTGTGATAAACACACAAATAAATGCCCTGAACAGGATTCGAACCCGGGACCTCCTGCTTCGTAGGCAGAGTTACTACCGACGGCTAGGAGGCCGTTATGTAACGTTACACCTGCAGTAAATTGTAATTTACGTGCTTTTATGATAGCTCGCACATTTTCGCTTTGCTAGCGACACTTAATAATTAATAGTAAGGTGGAACTGTGTCAACTTAAACTATTTGGAAAAGATGGTTCAATTTTGTTTTTAAGTTCATCATCATCATATATTTAAGAGCTAGGCTCTTGTCGGTGGAGTAATTGCCTGTCTGTCATTTGTAAAAGAGAAGCTTTTACAGCCTGATACGACACGACGTTTATTTTTTTCTTTACTTGATCCATGTATGTTCTCCTTGGCTTTCCTGCCTTCCTTTCTGCTTCAACTCTACCTTCTATGATGTTTCTTATAAACTCATCGTATCGTAGCAGGTGTCCAAGCATCTTCCCTCTTCTGTTATCTATGGTTCTCAACTGACTTCTCTTTTCTTTTACTGTACTTTAAACTTACTGTTTTAAAGTTACTCGTTCTTTTTATCCGATCCTACTGACGTGCGGTGCGTTAGGCGCATGGATTTATCGTGGTTCATCGATGTTCATTAGCACTCATGTGTTTGCTATTAACATAGAATAGAACTCCGCAAGCCGCCTGCAGCGGGGATGATTGGATGAAATAAATAACACAAATAATTGAAAAAAGACGAATTCTGTTAGTTAATCAAGGAATCTCTTCCATAATTATTTTTGCATTTTTTTAGAATGATACATTGAACATTTCTTCATCTTAGTTACTAGACCCATAGCTGAATTGGGAACATCCGTGAAAAATATTTAAATGAATTTGTTCAATAAACACGTTTAACAACAACACCAAATTAATTTAAAATAGTGGGAATCCGTAATAATTTTCTAATATTCGGTAAAGATATTCCGGTTTAAAAATGTTAAATTTGAGCAATTTTTTAATACCCTAAATATATTTTCAAAACCTCAATTCGATTACTTGTGTTGTTACAAGAAAAAAAGTATAACAACTGTATAGGTAAAAACGCTTTGGTTCGTACGCAAAAGTTACAAAAACATTCCAAGAACTTATTCCTTCCAAACAGTTTTCCGCAAACTTAACGCCCGGTGACGTCATAAACCTCACGTTTTTTGTATGGTGCGTTTGACGCGCGGCGCAGTTGCCTACCGTATTTTCGCATTTTTGACGTTTCAAGGCCATAGATAGTAGGTTTATTAGAGACATTTGAATCTAACGGGAAATAGAATCAAATGACGTCGTCCCAAAAATTCATGTATGTTGCGAATCGGTAAAGCGATCGAGCCTTGGTAAGGCATATTCAAGCCCAACTGGGTTTGATTATTTTTCAATATTCGTATTTGATTGAATAACAAACTAGAATCCAATCCATCCATTGCAGAACGATAAAATAAAATGTAGATTTTATTTCGTTAGCAAATTCGGGCTACCGCAAGCAACTTTGTCTTTTAGAACTTAGAATCAACATTTTCTCTCACAAATAACAAATTGTAAATGAGTCTGTTCTGCACTTGTTAACTTCGGGGCTTTTGTATTTTGATCGTAGTTGATTTTCAGGCAAGTGATGTGGCCAGTTCTACATAGATAAAACATTAAGTATGGAGCTATAAATGTGGACCATAACTAGTCCATCTTTTGGGAAATTCTTTGAAATCAAGTCTTTGATTTAAAATGTGCAATGTTTGCGAGACAATCATACGTTTTCAAAGGTTTGGGGTGTTTTATTAAAGCAGTTTATCCTTATAAATACTCAGTAGGCTTCAATTTAGAAGGTAATTAGTCAAATTCCCCAGGCATATTAAAAATATGCACCACGCCGATTTCACGCCGATCACGCCGCCGCCGCCGGTCAAAAAACAATCGGCCGCCGCCGCCGATGATTTTGCCATCGGCGCACACCTCTACTCACCAGCAGGAACACCACACTATGGGTGGGGTCTAGTACTATTTGGCTGTGGTTTTCTGTAAGGTGCTCTGCTCCAGATTTGAGTGATACATATTCGTGGTTCTACATGCAGTACTAAATAACCAATAATTCTACTTTCAATCCATTTAAATTTTATTTTTAACTTACGTTTGGCATACTTCTTTCGTGTGAATTTATTTTAGTATAGTATTGGAGCCAAGGGTATTTAAATTTATCATATTTCTTAGCGATTTGCTTCCATACAGTGTTGTGGCGGGCGTTTCAGACCGCACATTATAAACTTAAATGTCTTGAACTGTCTGAAGGGACCTTAATCGCCGAAAGGATCAGGGACATCATAATCGAAAAATAAAGGTACACACTACACACACAGGTTTACAGTTTTAAAAGGGTATGACGTCATGCCGCTTGTTACGGTATGGTTTCGGTTGCGCAAACGAAATTTTCTGTACTGAAATAGAATAACACCTGAAAAGGAATACGGCGAATTTCCAATCACCCTGTATATAGGTTATTACAAGTGGGCCCATTTACGACCGTGTCTCAAAAGTTTGGCCTAAGGCTTTTAAATTAAATTAAATTAAGTAAACGTTTATTTCAGGCAATTGCCCATTTCGTTGTTAGTACAGAATTAATGTTAGTAGGTATATAAAAATTTACGATTTTTAACGTAAACGAATAAAACAGGACCGGAGCATCATTTAATACGAAGCATCAAAGTAAATAACAATTAAAAATGGGAATAAATTATAAAATCGTTAACGTCAACAGGTAAAATATTATTAATTGCTATAAATCCATAAAATCTAAATTATTAAAATTAATACATTATAAATTAAGTTGAGTAGTTAGGATTGAATTAAATTAAATTAAGCATTGAGAAAGAACCTAATCCCATGAATTAGCGTAGGGACTGGTAGTCGTTTTCAACTAATTAGGTGATGTAAATATCGAAAATTATATCTGCTTTAAAATCCAAGATGGCGGATATACTCTTATATCTAATAACTAGCTTTTTCCTGCGGCTTCGCCCGCGTACTAAAAGTACTAAAAAAGGAGGTTCTCAGTTAGACTCGTACGTTTGTATGTTGGAATGTATCTTTGTCCGCGATCATCTTGCGTTTCGCTGAACTGATTTAGAAGCGGTTTTCGGAAAAGTATTCGTTACATTCTGGAGGTTTCGGCATACCACGTTTTGAAGACGGCGGTTCCCTCATTTTTTATTTTAAAGAAATTATTGCAATAATTGTTTAATTGTTACGCCATCAACGACTTCTACCGAGAGATTATGATTAATACAGATTTCTACTCTTGAATAGAAGCTTTACCCCGCGACTTCATTTGCGTGGAATTAGTAATCCACCCTCCTTTTTACCCGCTTAAGGAATGACTTCTGGGATAACAACTATTATATCCTCCCCCAGAACGCAAAATATCTCCATACTAAATCATCTAAATAGGTTCAACGGTTATTAATTTTCCATACAAACTTTCGACCCCCGTTTCACCTCCTAGAGGGTTGATTTTCGAGATAAAAACTATCCTATATTGTTTACCGCGACTCAATCTATATAATATGTACCAAGTTTCATTTCAATCGTCTGTTCAGCGGTTAATAATTCGCCATACAAACTACCAACATGTTTTCTAGCCCTCTAAGATTGATTTTCGGCTTAAAAAATATTCTATATTGTTTCCTGGGACTCAAACTATATCCACAACAAAATTATCTAAATCGGTTCGCGGTAAAAAAATCTCCATACAAACCTCCAACCCCCATTTCACCCCTTTAAAGATTGATTTTCGAGATAAAAACTGTCCCATGTCGTTTCCCGGTACACAAACTATCTCTATACTAAGTTTCATCTAAATTGGTTCAACGTTTAAAAATTCCCCATAAAAACTATCAACCCCCATTTCACCCCCTTAAGTGTTGATTTCATAATCAGCGACCCGATAAACCATAGAAACAATACCCATGTTGATATTGAAATTTTGTCACCACATTTCCCCCTTATGGGTTGAATTCTCAAAAAAGCTGAAACACTTGTTTTCTCATTTATCGTTAGGAATACTCCTGTAAAGTTTCGAATAAAATAGTTGAACTAATCTGGTTTCCCATACAAACTTTGAACCCCATTTCCCCCCTTAGGAGGTAAATTTTTAAAAATTATTTCTAAGTGCATCCTTATGCCTTATAAGGAGCCCACGTACTAGACATGTGCGCCGCGCCGCCGCGCCGCCGCCGCCGACTATTTTTCCACGCCGCCGACGCCGATAATTTTGACCGGCGTAGAATCGGCGTGGCAATTTTTAAGTCTTTATCTTGTTTTAATGCCCAGAAATGGTAGTGAGTGGCCAGTATACTACTTCATTAAAAATAATGAAGCTTTTCCAACTTTTTTTCAACTTTTCCTTCTTTACGTATTCCTTGCCGGTGTACCAACTATCAACTAACGTTATTTTTGCTGTCATTTCGATGCTGTCGTAAAGTTAGCTGTCGATAATTTATGACAATGTCTGGGTTTTAAATGATAGGTTTATATTTTTATATAATTTGCTTTTTCTGGCTTTTGAATAGAAAGCATTTTGATTTACTTTTAATTTTCCCTAAAATAAGAGTCCAGTAACGAATTTTTATTTTTTGTCTGACTTCAAAAAGCTGCAGGGTCTCATTTGTTGTTTTCATTTCGTTAAGACGACTGGGTTAATTTTTTTTGTTTAAATGGCCCATTCTCATTAGGTCAAGTTTGATTTTTGGATCGAGAAAGAGATATACACCGTGGGCTGGAATAACCCGACAGATCTTAACCACAAATTTCTAAGACCAAGAGAAGGAAAAAATATTATGTGACTTTAGGTCAATTTCGCAAAAACAAATATTTTTAGCAAATGTTATTAATAAAATTATCGCCTAAAACAAATTGGTACATTTTTTTGGTAAAAATTTTGTTTCTGCAAAGTTTTCCTTGTCACTTTGATATCTGTCAATAAGGACGTGTAAACCATGTCCAACAACGCCATTAGAAAGGCGTTTTGTGATGAGTTATAATAAAAAGTGTATTTTTTAAAAATTGGTATTAACTCTGAAACTAGGCGTATTCCAGAAAAGTTTATAGAAAATTTTAGTATCTAAATATGATCAGGAATACACTGTTAAAATCTGTATAGTTACGTGGGCCCACGGTGTATATTTAAGTTAATGTTAAGTATAGTTATAAATAATAAATAAATAAATAAATATTATAGGACAATCTTACACAAATCGACCTAGGCCCACAGTAAGCGCAATAAGGCTTGTGTTATGGGTACTAGATGACAATATATATAACAGATAAATATGAATAAATACTTAAATACATAGAAAACACTCATAACTCAGGAACAAATATCTGTGATAAACACACAAATAAATGCCCTGACCAGGATTCGAACCCGGGACCTCCTGCTTCGTAGGCAGAGTTACTACCGACGGCTAGGAGGCCGTTATGTAACGTTACACCTGCAGTAAATTGTAATTTACGTGCTTTTATGATAGCTCGCACATTTTCGCTTTGCTAGCGACACTTAATAATTAATAGTAAGGTGGAACTGTGTCAACTTAAACTATTTGGAAAAGATGATTCAATTTTGTTTTTAAGTTCATCATCATCATATATTTAAGAGCTAGGCTCTTGTCGGTGGAGTAATTGCCTGTCTGTCATTTGTAAAAGAGAAGCTTTTACAGCCTGATACGACACGACGTTTATTTTTTTCTTTACTTGATCCATGTATGTTCTCCTTGGCTTTCCTGCCTTCCTTTCTGCTTCAACTCTACCTTCTATGATGTTTCTTATAAACTCATCGTATCGTAGCAGGTGTCCAAGCATCTTCCCTCTTCTGTTATCTATGGTTCTCAACTGACTTCTCTTTTCTTTTACTGTACTTTAAACTTACTGTTTTAAAGTTACTCGTTCTTTTTATCCGATCCTACTGACGTGCGGTGCGTTAGGCGCATGGATTTATCGTGGTTCATCGATGTTCATTAGCACTCATGTGTTTGCTATTAACATAGAATAGAACTCCGCAAGCCGCCTGCAGCGGGGATGATTGGATGAAATAAATAACACAAATAATTGAAAAAAGACGAATTCTGTTAGTTAATCAAGGAATCTCTTCCATAATTATTTTTGCATTTTTTTAGAATGATACATTGAACATTTCTTCATCTTAGTTACTAGACCCATAGCTGAATTGGGAACATCCGTGAAAAATATTTAAATGAATTTGTTCAATAAACACGTTTAACAACAACACCAAATTAATTTAAAATAGTGGGAATCCGTAATAATTTTCTAATATTCGGTAAAGATATTCCGGTTTAAAAATGTTAAATTTGAGCAATTTTTTAATACCCTAAATATATTTTCAAACCCTCAATTCGATTACTTGTGTTGTTACAAGAAAAAAAGTATAACAACTGTATAGGTAAAAACGCTTTGGTTCGTACGCAAAAGTTACAAAAACATTCCAAGAACTTATTCCTTCCAAACAGTTTTCCGCAAACTTAACGCCCGGTGACGTCATAAACCTCACGTTTTTTGTATGGTGCGTTTGACGTTTGACGTTTGACGTGCAGTTGCCTACCGTATTTTCGCATTTTTGACGTTTCAAGGCCATAGATAGTAGGTTTATTAGAGACATTTGAATCTAACGGGAAATAGAATCAAATGACGTCGTCCCAAAAATTCATGTATGTTGCGAATCGGTAAAGCGATCGAGCCTTGGTAAGGCATATTCAAGCCCAACTGGGTTTGATTATTTTTCAATATTCGTATTTGATTGAATAACAAACTAGAATCCAATCCATCCATTGCAGAACGATAAAATAAAATGTAGATTTTATTTCGTTAGCAAATTCGGGCTACCGCAAGCAACTTTGTCTTTTAGAACTTAGAATCAACATTTTCTCTCACAAATAACAAATTGTAAATCAGTCTGTTCTGCACTTGTTAACTTCGGGGCTTTTGTATTTTGATCGTAGTTGATTTTCAGGCAAGTGATGTGGCCAGTTCTACATAGATAAAACATTAAGTATGGAGCTATAAATGTGGACCATCATAACTAGTCCATCTTTTGGGAAATTCTTTGAAATCAAGTCTTTGATTTAAAATGTGCAATGTTTGCGAGACAATCATACGTTTTCAAAGGTTTGGGGTGTTTTATTAAAGCAGTTTATCCTTATAAATACTCAGTAGGCTTCAATTTAGAAGGTAATTAGTCAAATTCCCCAGGCATATTAAAAATATGCACCACGCCGATTTCACGCCGATCACGCCGCCGCCGCCGGTCAAAAAACAATCGGACGCCGCCTCCGATGATTTTGCCATCGGCGCACACCTCTACTACGTACCACATTTGGAATCTCGAGAACCAGCGGTTTGGGCTGTGCGTTGATATGTCAGTCAGTTTCTTCTTTTATATATTTAGAAGAAGATTGCAATTTGGCACAAATACTTTCAAGAATTTTCATGTCCACAATATTAAATTTCAAAATCGATGCCATTTTCTTAATTAACGTCCCAAAAAATCAACTGTCTGACTGACTGACATATCAACGCACAGCCCAAACCGCTGGTTCTAGAGATTCCAAATTTGGCACGTAGGTTTGTTATAAGGTCTAGGGGTGCACTAAGAAAGGATTTTTCAAAATTCACCCCCTAAGGGGGTAAAATGGGGGTCCAAAGTTTGTATGGTGAATCAAGATTTGTTAGATTATTTTATTCGAACGTTCACAAGAGTATTCCTAACGATAAATGAGTAAACGCGTGTTTCAGGTTTTTTGAAAATTCAACCCCTAAAAGGGGCAAATGTCACAAAGTCTGTAAATAAACATGGGCATCGTATCCTTTTTGAGTTCTTATAGTACGCGGGCGAAGCCGCGGTAAAAGGCTAGTACTAGAATAATTATTCTGTTTTTAATTATTTATTTAAAATAAGATTCACGTCATTTATTCCCATTCATTTTATTTTGGATAACGAGTGCAAGAATAATTTTTATTCAAATCGATTTGAATAAGAATAAAAAATGCGTTTTTATTAAAAAAAAATTTGCCCAAATCATCAATACGTGCAAACTATGCAAAAATAAACTGAAGATAAGAAACATTTCTTTAACAGAAATTATTTAAATTAAAGTTGTGTATGTGCGTGAGGACTGCAAATGATATTCACTCAATTTGTTCCGACAAACACACTTTCGCATTTATAAAATTAAGTATGGATTCCCTAAACCAAATTGAGTAATTACTTGGCAATATTGGGAATTTATTTTTCCGGTGTAGGTACTGTGCTTGATGTCCTGGTAAGTTTTGTGGTCTTCGTTTAAACTATTCCTTCAAAATAAAATATGTGTTTATACAACAATTTCAAAATTCCTAATATTCCCTCGAGGTGAATAATCATGGGAATGGTACAACACTGCTAGTGCCGAGATGGACTCTACAATGCCATAAAGAAGCCAACCGGTAATATTTTTGATAAATTTACAGTATGGCTGGCTCTATAGTTGCCTTTTAAAATTTTGGTACAGTTGCCACCAAATATATCGGAGCGGCAAAGGTACTCAAAAATATCTGAACACGCACTTTATCGCCTTAACATAGAGGTGTCGTTCAGACGTTATTTGTGACCACCTTGGCCGCTCCGATATATCTGATGGCGACTGTACACTACATGGTTCGTTCAGTCCAGAGTTTGGCGTTATTTAGACAATTTCTTATCTATATATTTATTTGAAATAAATTTATTCGAAGATAATTATCTAGATAAAAGTGAAACTGATCTAGATAATTTCAAAATAACAAATTACGGATTATTTAGTTATTTAAAATAAAAGATGATTTACTTATCTTCCCAATAGATAATTTTTGCCCAACTCAGGTTCAGTCCAGTAAATAAGTTAATTTGCACAGAATACTGATGAAATAAAAACTGTATTTTTGTACACTTACTTTTATTATTTCGCCTGAGGTTTCGAACGCGACGTTACTTTCTCCCTTCCAGCTATGACTAAATAAAAAGTCCCGGATAAATGGTGTATGTTAAAATCAGAAAACAACAATGTTTATTGGTTTATTTTATAAATAGGTACATTTGTATAAAGGTGATAGATTCATGCAAAGTGAAATCGCTAAGCGATAACGGAGATAGTTCAGACACACAATCCGCCGGGATGAAAACTATCACGTACACCGCTCTCAACTGGGTCCCACCCAGGAGGCAAACGTATATCTGGTCGTCCCGTGCACTCACGGTGGCGCTCAGTTGAGAATAAGCCGTTCAGATGACCTGGAGTGATGTTATGAGCGCTCCTGATGATCTAGACGAGAGGCGTGTCCATCTGTACCTCTGGGGTCCTACTCGTACCATATAGGAACGACAATCGATTCATGCGCCTCTCGATTTGTATGTGCTGCAGACAGAGACGTTCTTCATTACGTATTGTAGCATGACGCTACGTATCGTACGACATCTGTCGACTTTCTTTAGAACTTCTGAACTTCTGTGTCTAAGGCTAGGTCACGGTTGATATAATAATAATAATAAATAATAAATACTCTTTATTGCACACCTCATACAGTTACAAGCACAAATTTTACAATTAGATAAATTTGATATATAAAAAAAGCGTACATTGTGATTCACGGCTAATTTTGAATGTGAATTTTTGAGGTATTCCAGATTGTCAAAAAGAAAAAAGTTGATTTTTGATTGAGTCTGTCAGAGCGCCGTGAGATTTTGGAAAGAAAAAGAGATAATCTGGATTTGGTCTGGGGTTTTTGCTATATTTTGCTTAGTTGCATCGTGGTGAAGTGCGATTTATTTCAAACATTATATAGCAAGTGCTATTAATACATTATTGGAGCAAAAATAAAACCAAAACCATTGCCGGGCAAAAAAAGGCCATATAAATTATATAGCAAGTGCTATACACTGGAACCGCCTGATCCGGAAGGATTCCGGAAGGCGCTTGTGGGTGCCGGGCCGGCGGGACGGTCTGCAGCTGCCGCGATTTCCGCGGGTTTCTTCGCCACATCATCGGAGAGTTAGAGTCCGCATCCAGCGGGCTCTCCAAGTGAGAAAAGGAGTTCAGCGAGCTATTGGGTCCGCCTAAATCAAAGCGGACACTTGCCCACGAACTCTTTTTAATTTAAAGCAACAGCTTTAGTCATCCTGCTTTCGAGAGTATCAAATTATTTACATTTTTGTTAAAAACGTTATAAATCGGATTCCTTTTCTTTGTATCCAGTATTTTTGTGCCATAATAGTTTTTTTTGTTGTTTTGCTAAATTCCCCAAATTCCAATTGCCTCGTTTGACGGGCGTATAAAGACCTGGCTCTTTAATTTAGGCTACGTTCAGCCAGCGAATCATCTGTCACCATCCATATCACCCGCCTCATTAACCCATTATTTTCCTGCAGCCAAATTATTACTAGCCGAGTCTTTATTTTTACTTACCGGTTTTGCTAACTATTGAATGTGTAATGTCCTTGTTTAGGTACAGTTGTCTTCATTTTTAAGTGAAGTACTAATATTAAATATTTTTAATTATTGTAATTTAATTACATTCTGGCCACTAGGGAGGTTGTTGAATGTGAAAGTGAAATAGGTACAGTTGTCTTCATTTTTAAGTGAAGTGCTAAATTTGAATATTTTTGTTATTATAATTTAATTGCATTCTGACCACTAGGGAACTTATTGAATGTGAAATACCCTTATTTAGATGCCGTTATTGTGATTTTTACGTGAAATGCTAAATTTTAAATAATTGATTATTTTTGCTAATATTAAATATTTTTACTTTGTCGTCAAAATTAAACGTGTTAATGCAATTAAGAAGTGTTTCACTGCAGTATGCACGTATGTTGTGTGCAAAAACTCGATATATCTGCTGGCCTAGTCATTATTTTAATTTCTTGATCTTATTTATCTCATCACATCACAAACGGCCAACAAGAAATAGGTTCCATCATATATTGCGGAAATATATCTTATACAAATTTCGCGTATGCTAAGTAAAATAATTTGTTAATAAGATTTGAGTACTAAGAAAATTGTCAATCAAGTTTATTGACGTTCGTATATATTTTTTTAATGTCGTAATAATATGACCAGCATAATAAATAAAAACTCCGTATTTAAAAAGTAATCCTAAACCTCTTTTCGCATTAAATAGCTTTGGAAGAAACGAATTATGAGGATTCGGTAGAAACGTTTCTTTTATGAAATCGTTAGTTGTATTTTTCTAGTATTACGACATGTAAACATCAAAAAATACAATTTAATATGACACACGGTCTCTGTTTGTTTTCCCTATTCATTTTGAATACATTCGGGCTACTGGTATCCTTTTTCGTGTACTTATATGATTTTCTGTCAAAATAATTGTCAAAGTCAGCACGTCCGCCTGCGGCGGGCCCCGTGGGGCATCTGAGTCACAAAGACAATTTGACTGATGTGGCGAATGTATGGGAATTTCACGAAAGTTTATATTTACAATTGAGTTTCTTTGTTATTTTTATAAGGAAAAATATGAGTAACCCTTTATTCTCTAGTGAATTTATCTGGCTTTCAAAATATTATAACCATTTAATGATCATATGCATTTTTAATTCATGTTTTTCCTAAACCGCACAAACGTTTTTCTCAGATTTTGTACAAATTTACTTCGTTGTATTGAGTTAACTACTAATAATAATCCAGTACTTATTACTTTAAATTGTAAACACACTCTTTGTTGTTATAACAACATATAAAATATAGATTTTTGTAAAGAATTGTGAACTCAGAAACCTAAACGGTGACTGCTGTTTTTGCTGATTTTGTACGACGCCCTCTTAATATTCATGATTATTTTGTGTAAAAACCGAAACATTTATTCGACGCTAGGGATTGACAAAACGTTTTAGGGACTTATATCGATAACTGTTCAATTTGAAAATTATAATTATTGCTTCAAAAAATCCAATGAATAAATCTATTAAATCTATATATATAAAAGAAGAAACTGACTGACTGACTGACTGACTGATTGACTGACATATCAACGCACAGCCCAAACCGCTGGGTCTAGAGATTTCATATTTGGCACATAGGTTCCTTATAAGGTCTAGGGGAGCACTAAGAAAGGATTTTTCAAAATTCACCCCCTAAGGGGGTAAAATGGGGGTCCAAAGTTTGTATGGCGAAACAAGATTTGTTCGACTATTTTATTCGAAACTTCACAGGAGTATTCCTAACGATAAATGAGTAAACACGTGTTTCAGGTTTTTTTTTAAATTCAACCCCCAAAAGGGGCAAATATGGTCACAAAGTCTGAAAATCAACATGGGTATCGTATCCTTTTTGATTACTTATAGTACGCGGGCGAAGCCGCGGGAAAAGGCTAGTTAATCTTATATTCACATTACGTCATTACGTAAGAAGATTAAATTAGGTTCTTATTATATCCAGTTTTAAACGGGTTTTTTTTATTATTAAAGATTTTTTTTACCTTGCAGTACTTGTATTATTTCATTCAAATATGGCGCTCAACACATTTAGCGGAATTCGCTACCATAGTCAAAAAGCAGCCGAAAACGGAAATCGGGCTGAATATTGTACATGGGCTCCATACAAAAATTCAGCTCCTGTAAAGAAATTTCCGACTTTTATGCTGCGGCTGATTTTTATTTATGATAGCTGGGCTGGATTCCGCTCGTGTGTGCTGCACCTACAAGCGACTAGTCAAACGATTAGAACGAGATAGAAATATAGTTGGAATGAGAGGTCAGCTGTCAAAATGGTCGTGCGATCATTCGACTGGCGACTTGAAATTCCGTTTTATGAAATATTTGAAATTATTTTAGGAAATAATTTTGTTTTTTTTTTTTTTTATTTAATAATAAATATTTTTGAATATTTTCATTTTCTTATACTAAAGAATATAATTTGCTTAGAACAAACATATTAAAGCCTGACCAGAAATATATTCAAAAAATTCAAATTCAAAATTCAAATTCAAAATAATTTATTTTAGACATTGGTCCATAATATTATTACAATAGATTAACATAAAAATTAAAAATATTTACAAAAGTCATGAAATAATAATATAATTAAAATAATAACAAAATTAAAAATATAATAAAAATGAAAATCACACACAATGTCAAAATTAAAATTAAAATTAAATTAAATTAAATTAAATTAAAACAACACAAAACACAAAATTTACATTACATTATAAACTAAGCCCCGAGAACCCATATGCACCAAGTCCCAGTGCTTCCAGAATGCGCTGGCAGGGCGCTCCCCGATCAGTCGCAGAACACCGTTAGGAGAGTCACGCACACGGCGCATCAGGGAAGCGGTTCGCTTACGAATTATCGCAGCAAAGCTGTCGATTTTGTCGAACATTCCTGAAGCGCTGCAGAAACGTGGCAGTCCCAACAGTATTCTGAGACTGTTATTGTATTGGACTCGCAGGGCATTGAGTGTCTTTTTGGTGTAATTTGTCCACAGGCTGCACGTGTAGAATGTTTGGCAGAATGCCCTAAAAAGAGTCTTTTTAACGTCTTCAGTACAACGTGCAAACCTGCGTGACAACATATTACACCTAACAGCCAACGCCCTGCGCTCCCTTTCCATATCCACATCGTCCTGGAGATCATCAGTAATCCAGTGCCCCAAGTACTTAAAACGAGACACTCTGTTCAATGGAGCCCCACACAGATACACAGGCGGAATCGCTTTAGGCGTCCTGTTTCCTGTCTTAAATACTAAGAGCTCACTCTTCCTCGTATTGTACTTCAGGCCATGGATCACCGCATACTCCTCACATATTCTTACCAGCTTGACAAGAGCGCTGATGGCCGGGCTCAGCAACACCATATCGTCTGCCTAGTTAATATTATTGACAGTAGTTCCGCCAATTGAGCAGCCAATACCTGTGTTGCCAAGCCTAGCAATCAACTCATCCATGTACAGGTTAAATAATCTCGGCGAGCTGAGTCCACCTTGTCGTACGCCACATTTTAACCTGTACACGTCCGAGTAAGCGTCTGCCCACCTTACTTGATTGGCCTGATTCCCGTACCAATAGCGAAACAGGTCTACCACACCACCCGGAGTACTAGTGTCACACTCGAGCTTGCTCCACAGGATATCGTACGACACCATATCGAATGCCTTCGACAATTGATATTGATATTGATATATGATCATGCGCCATGTTGCGGAATTTCATTGGAACTAATTTCTTACACTGGCAATAATTTTAATGACAGAATGATATGCATGTGTGAGTGCGTGATAGGCTGTCACTATTGTCAAGTGTCATTGAGACGGTTTACTTGAATAATATTAAAGTGTTGAATATGAAATAATAAACGACAAAAAGATCCCAAAATTATCCATATTCAAGAGCGAAACATTGTAAATAGTGTTTATAATAAACTTCTGTAAATAATACACTCGGGAAATGAAACTATTTCGCTGTGAAACATTTTCAAACATCATTAACATCAGAGCTGACAGGTAAACAAATCAAGATGTCACTATACCATAGACATTTATACGCTCTATGACTGTTGCCATATAAATGAGAATAATAGACAATAATCATATATTTCTGGTCAGGCTTTAGTTATAGTCTGGCAAACCATTTCTGTCAGTAGAAACGCGCGGCAAATTCAAAATACGTACATGTGGCAACCCTTTGTGATGAGACACCGTATTTCATGACGAACATTTCAATTCACATTGAATTTGTTTCTAGTGCATTTAACTCACATCTTAAGCGCGAGTGAGATAGAACTCCTGCAACGTTCCCAATTAATATTGTCTTCGGTTGCCGCGATACTGATTCTTAGTGTTGTCATACTTTTGTTCGCTGTACATTGCTACTGCGTTCGTTGGCTGGCCAGACTATGTTAACTATTAGGTATTGTAATAATATTAGTAGAAAATGTGCGTGAAATTAAACGTCAAGTTGGTAGTGGAGATGTTAATTGACGTCACAGTTGACTACTTTGACTAGCCGCTTACGTCTGTAGAGGACTTTAGCACGTATCGATAAGAAAGTCAAATACCTATAGATAATTAACCTGTTGTATTTGGCATCACTATTTTACGCTCACATAGACAATTTAGACACATACATGGATTTAATTTTTTTGCCACACTTTTGATCGTTGACAAGCATTCTTTGTCATCCCATTTCTCTGCTTTGAAGGCGGTTATAGTGACAAATTGATGGGTATATAGAACGCTTGAAAACCACTGTCCAAGAGCAGGACACTGCAGACGCGGCTTCTGGCCTTCAACATGTTATTTACATTAATTTTTAGTAAAAGTATCAATTTTTACTTACATATATTTCAGTGAAAAGAAAACTAATTTCTGTAAGAATATATTTTGTCGTGTGTCAAATGCTTTTCCTTGTCAGTCAGCCGGGTTTTCTTAATTTATTTACTTTCGTCCTCCTTTTGACCAACTAACCTGTCAAATATGCCGGACGTAAACATAGTTCACAATTTCCGAACGCACCCCTCACTGTCAAGTTGGCAACCACTAAAATATGTAATATGGCCTTGGATGAATAAATTAAAAGGATGGACCATGCCTGTACAACAATCTGTGACGCAAGATGGTGGCTGGTTTGAATGTGTGTGTCCAGACGAGTGTTGCCATGTAATACAAATTTTCCCGATTAAGAATACAGTATTTTCGAATTTCAAAAAAAACGATTATTAATATTTATGGTTAAATAGAATTAATAAGCACCTGTTTTAATAAATTTGATGAAATATACTGAAAAGGTCAAATTTAAAAAAAAAGAAATTTACTATTTATTAAAAGTACAAGACTACTGTTGAGTGTGGTGGCCTCTGTTGTCGTCCCAATAACGCGAGATAATCGCGAACAAACATACATACAAACATACGGGTCAAACTGAGAACCTCCTTTTTTTGAAGTTGGTTAAAAATGCTCCTCGATCGATCAACACAATCGGTTTGACTTAAGAGCTGACCTCTCATTCTAACTATAGTTTCATCTCGTTCTAATCGCTTGACCAGTCGATTACTGAAGCGACTAGTCAGCCGCTCAGAGTGAGAGGGAGCGATAGTTAGAATGAGACGAAAGTTTGACAGATCAGTAGCGGTGACATAACTTCGCGCGTTCAATCTACGATTAGAAATGGTCTTTTTGTTTGACGAAGTTTTTGGAATAATTTTAAGATATATATAATTTTGTTTATTTACAAATTTGATTCAAAAAATAATAAAGAATATAATTTGCTCACAAAAGCATAAAAGTTATTAACTATTAATTAGGTAACGTTAATATTCGTTGAAACCGTGCGTGAAACAAAACGTCTAGTTGGGAGTGGGGACGTTCATATCGTATTCACAACATAACGCGGCGATTATAGACCCCCTTACGTTCGGGAAGTTTCCCTATTCAACCACCTGGCAACACCGCTACCGTGAAGTTAATAGTTTACGAATTTACTGATTCTTAATATGATTACGCAATGAATTGTTTACTTAACGGTGAAAAGTTACCCCATCCGTTTTTTCCTTTCGAACGGTGGCATTACTGCAGCATTTGACAACGCACGACGGCATATTTTAATTATTTTTTAACAGCACTTGAGTGCATAGACGTTTGGTTTGGACACGACTGTCGGGGGAGCGGCTCATTATTGCTGTGCATATGTGTGTGTAGTGCGTAACCACGAGGACACTGGCTCATTATGAAATAATAAAATGTTGTTAGCAGTACTCAATCTGAAGAATTATATAAATCTATGAATAAGGCCGACCATTTGTCATTAAATTAACACTTTTAAATGCAAAATACGCGACCATCCGAATTTTGCCCATATGTCTTCGATCCAAAACTGTTATTTTTTACGCTTTTTCATTTGAGCGTAATTTCATTCGGGTCTACCGTACCCCTCGATGATATTATTAATATATATTTATTCGATCAGGTCACGTGTCCGTCTTACGAATTTTCAACCTGACGAATCTGACGGTCACGTGAGCCTGACGCGAGCTTAACAATTTTTCCCCATCACAAAAAGTGCACAGCGCCGCTAAAGAAGTTTTCACTTCAAAAAATATTTCTGAATTAAGAATTAGCGAAGACATCGAAATATTAATCATCTGCTGATTCATTCTAGATCTATTTCGTATCGCTAATCAATAAATGAAAAAAATCTACTAAAAACGCACACACACTGACACACACACGTATGCAACCATAAGTGTAGTTGTCTTTTTCTAACTAATGGCATGTGTTTTGTTTTTTATTATTTTTTATTTTTGTCATTTCGTTTTCTAACATACCTATACTATAATACCTACAGCAGCGAAGAGCAAAAAGTGACGGAGAGTGACTATCGACGTCAAAGTCAATATGAGTTAAATAACTTAATCATGTTTATGAGAACTGCTGTCACTTGTCCAATACACAAGAGGTATAAAGCGGCCCTTACAGTTCTGCTAATTAAATCTAAATAGATTTGACGCTTTTATATTTTTTCGTAGACGGCAAATTATCGTCACGATATTCTGGTGCGTTCACATGCATAATTTCATTCTATGTCCCCTTTGTCCCCAAATGTCCCCGAATACTGTCGTGCGAGACGCCACCGCCGCCGCCCGGTGCTCGTGCGCCGGTACTCCTTAATATTAACCAACTCGTGTTGAGGCTGAATGCCGACATGTTCGTGATTAAGTGTTTTGGTTTTTTCATGTTCTCGTTTTGTGTAGTTTTTGTGGTTTTGAGTAATATTGAGTGGTATCTGTCGTGGCATCACCGAATGGGCCCTACGGAAGACCAGCGCCGGTTTTTAAGCTGGCATTATGCTGAGTTGGGTCCATTTTGTGATGCACGCTCATTGTTTGTTTTCATAGTTATTGTCTCTCAATGTTCATGTAAGCGTCACAAATAAATGTTTTTATTCTTATTCTTATTCTGATAGCTGGCACACATTGTTTACTAAAACCAAGTCAATGTGTAATGAATTTACCTGGCAGCGCATATTTGTTATGTTTACTTATTAAGTTAGTGGTGATTTAGTTAGTAAGTTTCTAGCATTGTAGGCGATTTGGTACCTTGGAATATGCTTGTAAAGTTACAAGCATATTCCACACTAGCTGTGCCCGCGGCTCCGCCCGCATGGAATTCGGTCTGTGTCAGTAAGCGGCTAATTCACCCCTAATTTCTCTCCCGCTACCCTGGAGGCGGAACTTGAAGTAAAGTTGACAGATGGATACGCTAGAGGACAGTAGTCCTAATAAAATATTTTACAATTACCACTAAATGAAACTACACTCATAAATGTATACTTTTTTATTATTATATTTGTTTTTGGCATGATTTAAACGACATAGAGAGTAGTAGGTGTATATCGGACGATACAGGACCACTTTTGTATTTATACGTTCATGTCCACGGCAAATATCATCCAAATCGATCCTCCCGTCAAATCAGTTGGGGGGGGGGGGTCACAAATGCAGAAATGGTTTTTTTCTATTTTAGGTGCACTTGGAGGGGAGGGGGTCCATGACCCATGCAAATAGTGTAGTGGCTACCCCCCCCCCCCCTTTTTAGACGTTGAATTTTTATAGGGTACGTATAACCTGGCTGAGAATTTTCTAGAATTGGAATTAGTAATCCTTAATTGGGTAAAAAAAACCGGCCAAGAGCATGTCGGGCGATGCTCAGTGTAGAGTTTCGTAGATGCTGCCCTGTTACAAAACATCCGTTCTAAAGGTCGTTTATTTGGCGGCGCTTACGTCAGTTTACTATTCGGCACTTCCTTTCACTGTGCGTGCGTGCGCGACTAATAATTCAAAAACGGCTGAACCGATTTTATTCAATATAGTTTTTATTGAAAGTTCTTATCAGGCCTCACCAAATTTCAGCTTTCTAGTGCGAACGGTAACTGAGCTAGACCGCGGACAGACGGACGGACATGGCGATGTAACTGTTACGTAATAAGGCCTAATTATGTACAGAAGCATACACTGCTTTACCTACACACATATTAAAAATCCATTGAAACCATTAGAATGACCACCATTACACCGCCATGACCAACATTATTGCGCCGGCGGTCGGGGGGGCATGCCGGCGGTCGGGGGGGGGGGGCGGATTTTCATTACGTTACCGTAGGTAATGAATTTTTATACGTTTTTACCACACTGTCACAGATAATACACTGATGTTACGTTATTGGTTGCAATAATGTTGGTAATTAATTACATACGGTTCCGAACGCGGAATAGAGGATTTATGATATTGGTATAGATCAAGATATTTATTCGTCAATGTAAGCACATTACAATGCACTAATGAACGTCAGAGAAAAATAAAATATTTGAGTGTCGTGGAAAGTGTGTGAATCAAGTGCGATTGGAACGAAGTTATGTTATTTCATTTTATTTCATTTTTTACTTTTTCGTAAATTTTGTGGTTTTAATTTTTGTTGCATTTTTTAAAAATTTTGGAAATTTTGGAAATAGTGGAAATTTTGGAAATAGTGGAAAATTTGAAATTTTGGAAATTTTCAAAGTTTTGGAAATTTTGTGAAATTTTGGAAATTTTGGAAATTTTGGAAATTTTGGAAATTTTGGAAATTTTGGAAATTTTGGAAATTTTGGAAATTTTGTAAATTTTGGAGATTTTGGAAATATTGGAAATTTTGGAAATTTAGAAATTTTAAATTTTTGACATTTTCGATATTTTTGACATTTTCGACATTTTTAAAATTCTCGACTTTTGAGGTTCTCGACTTTTTTCACTTTTATCACTTTGCCACTTCTCAGTTTTACTACACTTCACTTCACTTTATTCTATTTTTTATATTTTTTATTTCATTCCATTTTACATGTTTCTCAATCGTATGGGTGTCGCGTTTTCGTGACGTGACGCTTTTTCGTAACGGTCACGTGACTTTTTTTCGCCTAGGCCCCCATCCGCTAACCGTCCGATAAGGAACTTCGTTCCAAAACTCCACCGGTTCTAACCCTGTAGGTGGCTGTTCTGGCCCAAGAAGTATTATGACCGAAAAGAAATTCGACGGGACTAATTTTTTTCAAAACAGTAATACATTATTAGATCTTAAAGATACAAAATAATGCGTAGTTCTTCAAGAAGACATATCAAAACTGCTTGAGAGACAGATAATGTACCTATTGTTTAATTATAAAGAAAAATAAATCCTAATCTGACTGCTCCACAAAACGTTTGATATGTTTTCCTACCTAAACGGTGTCCTATAAATGTTAGATGATTTTGTAGTAGTTTTTTGGTTTGCTGCAATAACCCTTTGACATTCATGACATTTTCAAATATTTCTTAAGAGCGGGTAAAGGTAAATTTAAAGCATCGACGGGTAACATGTTATAAATATGAACACCTTGACCAAAAAATTACAAATTATTTCAATACCAACTTTCAACACAAACTTTCAACCCCCTTTTCACCCCTTCCAGGGTTGATTTTCAGGATGAAAACTGTTCATTGTCCCTTCCCGGGACTCAAACTATCTCTACACAAAATTTCAGCAGTAGGTATCCGTTCAGCCGTTAACTAATTAAAAATACTTGCAACGTGTTCTGTTATTGATTCTAAGTATCTCCAGCCAACTTTTTGTCGAATATATTCCATGAACAGACTTTCGACCCTCTTCAGCTTTATTATATGTATAGATAGTTTTTATTGAAAGTACCTTTCAGGCGTCACTTCCATTATTTTTTTAAAATTTTTTGGACCTACGGTTCTAAAGTAAGATGGGGGGGGGGGGGGGGGGGTTTGAAGAAGAAACTATCATTTGTCATTTCTCGAGACCCATACTATCTCTATACCAATTTTCATCTAAATCAGTTCAGCGGTAAAAAAATCCTCATACCACCTTCCAACCCCCTTTTCACCCCCACAAGGGTTTGAAAACTATCCTATGACGTTTCTCGAGACTCAAATTATCTCCATACTCATTTCTATCTAAATCGTTTCAGCGGTTAAAAATTCTCCATACAAACTTTCAACCCCATTTTCACCCCCACCAGGGTTGATTTTCGGGGTTAAAACTATATATTATCCTTTCCCAGGACTCAAACTATATCTATCCAAAATTACATCAAAATCCGTTCAGCCGTTTTCACGTGATGCGCGGTCAAATAAACAGACAAACAGATAAACAGATAAACAGATAAACAGACAAACAGATAAACAGACAATAATTCTAAAAATTGTTGGAACGTGTTCTGTTATCGATTCTAAGTATCCCCAGATAACTTTTTTTCGATTATCTTCCATGTACAGACTTTCGACCCTCTTCAGCTTTATTATATGTACTAGCTGTGCCCGCGGCTCCGCCCGCGTGGAATTCGGTCTGTGTCAGTAAGCGTCTAATTCACCCCTAATTTCTCTCCCGCTACCCTGGAGGCGGAACTTGAAGTAAAGTTGACAGATGGATACGCTAGAGGACAGTCGTCCTAATAAAATATTTTACAATTACCACTAAATGAAACTAAACTCAAAAATTAATACTTTATATTATCATATTTCTTTTGGCATGATTTAAACGACTTAGAGAGTAGAAGGTGTGGTGTATATCGGACGATACAGGACCACTTTTGTATTTATACGTTCATGTCCATGGCAAATATCATCCAAATCGATCCTCCCATCAAATCAGTCTAAGCATGAAAGGTAAGAACAGGCGTGGTTGAAATATGGGTGTGGGGGGGGGGGCTCATAAATGCAGAAATGATTTTTTTCTATTTGAGGTGCACTTGGAGGGGGGGGGGGGGGGTTCATGACCCTTGCAAATTTAACTCAATCGAGTGTAGTGGCTACCCCCTAATATAACCTGGCTGGGGATTTTCTTAAATTGGAATTAGTAATCCTTAAGGGGTGATTTCCGGGATAACAATGCAAAAAAAACCGGGCAAGAGCATGTCGGGCGATGCTCAGTGTAGAGTTTCGTAGATACCGCCCTGTTACAAAACATCCGTTCCAAAGGTCGTTTATTAAGGGATATTTGGCGGCGCTTACGTCATTTTACTATTCGGCACTTCCTTTCACTATGCATTTTTGACTGATAATTCAAAACCGGCTGAACCGATTTTATTCAATATAGTATGTATTGAAAGTTCTTATCAGGCCTCACCAAATTTCAGCTTTCTAGTGCGAATGGTAACTGAGCTAGACCGCGGACAGACGGACGGACATGGCGAAACTATAAGGGTTCCTAGTTGACTACGGAACCCTAAAAAGAGATAAATAGTAGTCAGGGAGGGGGGGGGGGGATTTTCATTAATTTTCATACGTTTTTACCACACTGTCACAGATAATACACTGATGTTAGTGGTTGCAATAATGGTGAATTGTTTTCATGTATGGTATCAATCGATTCGTTTTGTTGTGAGGATCAAATGTCTATATGGGGCCAATTGCGTTAAAGCAACACATTAGTCAGAAATGAGACTTAAAGTCTGAGATTTGCATTTGTTTCTCAAAACGCTCCTAATAAAATGACGTGCAAAAGTGACGTCACGATCACATAGTCGCCGTGTTTATAGTATGGAAAAAATATGACATTGCTATTTTTACAGTGAAATATTGCGTTTATGTATATGGTTGCTATACAATTTATTTTACAGTAAAATGTTAAAAATCGAATGCTATCATTGTTTTTTTTTTTAATTTCGCACTTTAAAAATCGAAAAATTTTGAAACTTCGCAGCATATCTTAGAGCCATTTCAATAGAATTTATAGACTTTCACTTTAGTTGGATATATTGATCATTTTGCATCCCATCAACTAAATTTTAATGCATTATTCAACATGTGTCATCATGCCTATTACATACGGTTCCGAACGCGGAATAGAGAATTTATGATATTAGTGTAGATCAAGATATTTATTCTTCAATGTAAGTACATTACAATGCACTAATGAACGTCAGAGAATAATAAAATACGTGAGTGTCGTGGAACACTCGATTGGAACGAAGTTATGTTATTTAATTTTATATCATTTTTGACTTTGTCGTAAATTTTGTGGTTTTAATTTTTTTTTGTATTTTTTGGACATTTTGGAAATTTTGGGAATTTTGGAATTCTTGAAAATTTTGAAAATTTTGAAAATTTTGGAAATTTTGGAAATTTTTGAGATTTAGAAATTTTGCCATTTTTGACATTTTTTACTTTTAGGTTCTCGACTTTTTTCACTTTTATCACTTTGTCACTTCTCACTTTCACTTTTCACTACACTTCACTTCACTTTATTCTATTTTATAATTTTTTTAATTCATTCCATTTTACATGTTTCTCAATCGTATGGACTGTCGCGTTTTCGTGACGTGACGCTTTTTCGTCTAGCTCCCCATCCGCGAACCGTCCGAGAAGAGAAGGAACTTCGTTCCAAAACTACCACCGGGTCTAACCTTACACCTCTGGCCCAAGAAGTATTATGACCGAAAAGAAACTCGACGGGACTAATTTTTTTCAAAACAGTAATACATTATTAGATCTTAAAGATACAAAATAATGCGCAGTTCTTCAAGAAGACATATCAGCTTGAGAGACAGATAATGTACCTATTGTTTAGTTATAAAGAAAAATAAATCCTAATCTGACAGCTTCACAAAACGTTTGATATGTTTTCCTACCTAAACGGTGTCCTATAAATGTTAGATGATTTTGTAGTAGTTTCTGGTTTGGGCCATGCTTCTTTGTCCGTCATATATAGTCCTCAAACCTGCAATAACCCTTTGACATTCATGACATTTTCAAATATTTCTTAAGAGCGGGTAAAGGTAAATTTAAAGCATCGACGGGTAACATGTTACAAATATGAACACCTTGACCAAAAAATTACAAATTATTTCAATACCAAATTTCAACTAAATACGTACAGAAACAACCAATAACCGGTTGTTTCTTCCCCATGTAAACTTCCACCCCTTTTGCATCCGCTTAAGGGATAATTTCCGAGATAAACAGATAAACAGACAAAAATTCTTAAAACTGTTGGAACGTGTTCTGTTATCGATTCTAAGTATCCCCAGCCAACTTTTTTTCATGAACAGACTTTCGACCCTCTTCAGCTTTATTATATGTATATATAGTTTTTATTGAAAGTACCCTTCAGGCATTACTTCCATTATTTTTTTCTATTTTTTTGGACCTACGGTCCTAAAGTAAGAGGGGGGGGTGGGGGGATTTTTTGAAGATGAAACTATCCTTTGTCCTTTCTCGAGACCCATACTATCTCTATACCAATTTTCATCTAAATCAATTCAGCGGTAAAAAAATCCTCATATCAACTTCCAACCCCCTTTTCACCCCCACAAGGGTTTGAAAACTATCCTATGACGTTTCTCGAGACTCAAATTGTCTCCATACTCATTTCTATCTAAATCGTTTCAGCGGTTCATTCTCCATACAAACTTTCAACCCCATTTTCACCCCCACCAGGGTTGATTTTCGGGATTAAAACTATATATTATCCTTTCCCGGGACTCAAACTATCTCTATACAAAATTTCATCAAAATCCGTTCAGCCGTTTTCCCGTGATGCGCGGTCAAATAAACAGACAAACAGATAAACAGACAAACAGACAAAAATTCTAAAAATTGTTGGAACGTGTTCTGTTATCGATTCTAAGTATCCCCAGCCAACTTTTTTTCGATTATCTTCCATGTACAGACTTTCGACCCTCTTCAGCTTTATTATATGTATAGATAGATATGTTAGAGTATTATCCGTGACATGGCTAGATTATGTTTAAATATCAATGGTGGTGTACACTTATTTATACGGAAAATGATGATGGCATTTCCATTTGCAGAGCTAATCCTTTAGGCTCTAAGATTAATTTAAGAAGGGGAGCCAATCAAATTTTTGATGCTAATTTTTGACGAGGTGGGGGGTGCCCCCCATAATTAATTGAAAATAAAATAGAGCTACATAGTCAAGTTTGATATCTTTTCCGTGTAAAGCAAGGATGCCGAATTCATTTTTTGGTATTATATTTATACCTTTCCATATAAGAAAACTGAGAAAACACAAAAAAATATGAAATCAACGTTTGATATTTTTTTGAATATCTAATTATGTAGGAAAAACGATATGGTTTGAGCTCTAATGCTTGCCTAATCATATCTTTCACAACTAAATTGACGTCAACCATTTCAAACGTTATTATTTATCTCGCCTTTGTATGCTTGTTATAATCCGTAAGTGAAGTAAAGAGTTCGTTTAGAAAATACCGGCACCGGTTACCAATAAAGGGGTATTAGATCGAGTAAGTATTTGGTAGGGTAGTTTTTAAAAACTATCGATTTAGTAAGCACATCATTGAGTTACCCAAAGGTAAGCGCTTGGCGGGTACGGATTGGAGGAGGAGAGCAGAAGATCGATCACAGTGGCGTGCCATGGGAGAGGCCTATGTCCAGCAGTGGACTGATACTGGCTGCTGCTGCTGCTGCTGATAATGATAATGTAGCGCTTACCGAAATGAAAATCCAAAATGACGTTTACCTATCAAGCTAATTTCATGTCTATTGCTAAGACATTAGACAGGGACATATCATTGAATATAGGGTAACCATATAATTTTGTAACCAAATAATAGCGTTATCAAATCGAGGGGTTCTCCAGTCCCTGTTATCTAGTGACGTTTTCAAGTGAAAGGTACATTATTGCGGGTTATCAATAAGGGCCCGTTAATTTTTTTAGAGAGAAAACTTAAGCAGTAGGTATACATCATCAACTGAGGACAGTCTGTTGGCGAATAATGCGCTCTAAAATAAAAATAACAATTCTGTGTTATTCCTACTTAGACATTACACAAACTTATTTGAAAATTTGTTAATTATTATAACTAATATTTACATAACTAACTGCAAGTCTGCATATCTACAGCTACATGCTTCATCCCACATCTCGATAATTTTGTGGTTGAAATTATACCCTCGTTCTGTTGACAAATTGATCCGATATCTGGTGGACACCTTAAGTTCTGATGACAATTACAATTTAATAGATTCAGTATCATTGTAAATCTAAGATAGCTGCCGCTACAGAATGCCGCGTATTACACATTTCTTAACAAACCTCTCAATCAAGTATAAAATGAAAGGGATTTATTAGTAGAACACAGTGTTTTGCGGATCATAAAGAAAGCGTAGTTTAGACAGTTTTAGTAACATAACAACTTGAAAAGAAAATAAGTATTGTTTAGGTAAATTCAAAAGCTTTTATTGAAAATAAACAATGATATGGGTAATGTACAAAAAGCTATAAAAATAATTCGGTAGGTTCTAGGTACCAGTCATCACACCACTCTTCTCATCAATGTAGCTAGAGCATTGAAAATACAAAAAACTAAAACCGTGGGGCGCTTGAATCTTTTATCAACGGACAACGCCTAATATTATTATAATATATATGAACTTAGGTTAGGTACGCTACGCTAGTGGTGTGATGAGTGGTACCTAGGACCTATCGATTATTTTAGCTTTGAGTACATTACCCGCATCATTATTATCATGATTTTCAATTTAACCGTTTAATATACGTTTTTTAACATACTATTTTAACTACTATTGGAAACGGGGTGTTTACCTAACTGAAATATACATGGTAAATACCATACTAATAATAATCTAGTCAAAACAGAAAATAATTATTTTACTTATTTTATTTATGGCCTGGATACGAGACTTTCAAGCCAAATCTTTATTTAATAACTCTGCACTATAATGTGTTACAAATATAACAATTATTTTCCCCACTTCCCACAAAAGTAGGAACATTCATTTTTTTTTGCAAAAACGGTTGAAGTTACGACAAAACTTTCAAAAAAGGAAATATTCTTCTTGAAATTCTCTACAATTCTTGCCTTTGAAGTATGTTGCTAAGACTTATAGTTTTCAATCTATGTGTCGCGAAAATTTTAACCCCCCTTTTTTACCCCCAACGCACCATAAATTTAGGTGGCTCTGCTTCCTAAACTGGCCTATGGGTCCTAAAGTCTCACTATGCAAAAGGTGATCCCATCATCACTAAAATCCGTGAGATGCTCTTTGTTGTCTTGTGCACCACCGACTACAAGGATTATTATTATAAATTGGATACTTATTCTATTCATACAAGCCAAGTTTGTTAATCGACCTGTATTCATAAGTTATACCTGTATTTAAACATAGTAACGTGATAAAGGTTTATAGATAATCTTCTTGGTTCAATACACCTTTTTTATCTGTGTAGGCTTAAGCAACGGTGATTACACAGATTTTAAATTCGACCTTGCCGTATTTTCACGAGACTGAATAGACATAGATTGCACTTAATAATTAAATTTAATATCTTCTTACTCTGTAGGTAGGTATGCAATGCACGTAGAGACGTTGGTATGTAATTACTAATTAACCTTGTGGTTCAGTAAGGTTGCAGTAAATCATTTTAAGAAGGGGCAAGCCACATGAAGTTGCAAGCTGGCACATGGTACGTTGTCTGTTAATCATGAGCCTTATGTACTCACTAGCTTTCCGCCCGCGACTTCGTCCGCGTATAATACGGTTCCTCATACAGTTTCATATCCAATTGTATCTTCTTAACTAACTTTTGTTAATCCCCGAACCATCATCTTAATCTATTTATACTTATAGCAATTTTGGCGAAAAAACGGGTAAAGTAGACAAAGTTTCAGTTACAAATAAGTGTTAATATGCAAATAATAACGTAAATGTTCCCTATTATATGCGTAACTTCTTTTTTAAATAAATAAAAATAAACATAACTTTATTAAACCAACAACAAATGGTACATAAGGTAAGGTAAGGTACAGTACTTTACTTACTAATTATTTAAGTTGAAAGTTACTATATTTGAGTGTGACAATGCCCGTACTAGTTAAAAGTAAAAGTCTTTGTGTACTATATAGTGGTGGTTTTATTTGGTGATACGATGACCAAACTATTGTCAGAGCTCACTCTGTAACATGGAAATGGAACGGAAATAGGAACAATAATTCTAGTAAATCTCAAACCAAAAAAATTGTAAATCTCTATACAAACTTATCTCTATACAAACTTTCAGCCCCTTTTTTACCCCGTTAGAGGTTGAATTTTGAAAAACGCTGAATCACTTTTATTATTTTTTAATTATTAGTAAACGTACGAAGTTTCAAATCTCTAACTCAAAATTTTAAATCCCATCCATACAAACTTTTAACCCTCTTTTTACCCTCTTAGGAGATACATTTTGAAAAACCCCTTCTTAGTGGATACTAACGTTATAAAAACTACCAATTGTGAAAAATTCAGCTCTCTAGGTCCAACGGTTCGGGCTGGGCGTTGATTTAAGTGAGTGAGTCAGTCAGTCAGTCAGTCAGTCAGGACTTTTACGTTTATATATATAGATTTGAAGTCAAAGGTCGGTCGTAAAGCGTCGAGCTTAGCATTATGATATCGCCCTTGTCTTGTCGTCAACCGACAATGTGGCACTTGTGTCTAATTAAACAAATAACCAGGGTATGCCATTAGTTCATAAGTTTCAGTAGTTGGCGAAAAGCCTCTCTATTTGCGTTACATCGTTCTATTATCATTAATTTCAAGGACACATCCTTTCAATGACACTGTTTTCGAAATAATGGATACCTTAATTTTTATCCGATAAGACCATTTCGAGTTTGTGTTTGTACAGTCACCGGCAATAGTATCTTCCTACACGAAGGCCACAAAAATATGTGACACGCTCTTATGGCCCTACAAATACGAGCGTGTCACATATTTTTGCGGCTTTCGTATAGGAAGATACTTTTGCCGGTGACTGTACCTACACGCATATTTTCGAGTCAAAAATGTACTAACGGATACAAATAACGGATGTAATAACGGAAATGTACAAATTGGACGAACGTGTTTCTGGCAATATAATAAATTAGGTATACGTTTTTGTGCGAGTATTGAATTCCGTTTTTGAAAGGCTCAAATAAAGCATTTACGTGCTTCATCTTTAATGAAAATATTTTTATTTTGCGAATCTTTAAGACATAAATAAAACCTTAGTCAAGAAAAATTGGTATCATTTACGGCCACTCCGTCACCGTTAAATCTTTCAATTTTAGTCTTTTATCAGCCACCAAATCACATAATCACGATTCAAAAGAAAAGTATAGAAATATTTTATGAATACAACGATGAAGGAATTAAGATTACCTAACGCATAAGCTTTAACTATATAATCTACTATATACTCTGTAATTAATAAAATGAATCGGGGAAAATTTCCAGGGCACGACGGGCTAAGCATCGAGCACCTGCAACACGCTGGCCACCACATCCATAGGCTGTTGGCTATGCTTTTTACCCTTGGTTTGAGACACTCCTACTTACCCGACGAGTTTTTGAAAACGATTGTTGTACCGATAGTAAAAAATAGAACCGGCGATGTGTCTGAAGTTAATAATTATAGGCCAATCTCTTTAGCCACAATTGCAGCGAAGGTTCTTGACGGTGTGCTTGAGCGTCACCTCAGTAGATATGCAGTGTTAGATGATAGACAATTTGGTTTTCGTGCTGGTCTGTCTACTGAGAGTGCTATTTTGGTCCTGAAGCACACCGTCAAGTACTACACTGACAGGAAGACCCCCGTGTGCGCTGCTTTTCTCGATCTTTCGAAAGCCTTCGACCTAGTGTCGTATGAAAAACTATGGGAGAAGTTACAGAAGGCGGGTCTTCCTCAAGAACTGATAATGCTTTTAAAATATTGGTACAACAATCAGTATAATTTTGTGAGGTGGGGGATGTCGGTCTCGGACGGTTATAGAGCTCAGTGTGGAGTAAGGCAAGGGGGTCTTACGTCTCCACTACTGTTCGACATTTATGTCAATCAGCTGATTGTCGAGCTCAGTAGCACCATGGTTGGCTGTTCGATCGGTGGCAAAATGGTAAACAACATAAGCTACGCCGACGACATGGTGCTGTTGAGCCCGTCAATCAGTGCTATGAATAAATTGTTGAAGGTGTGTGACACGTATGCGGAGTCTCACGGGCTCACCTATAATATTAAAAAAAGTGAGATGCTCATCTTTCGAGCTGGTAATAAGACCCTACCAATAGTTGAGCCGGTGACACTCGGTGGTGTTGCCTTGAGCAGAGTGTCCAGTTTTACATACCTGGGACATGTAATTACCGAGACTCTAAAGGACGATGCGAATATTGAGAGGGAACGCAGAGCACTGGAAGTAATAGCTAATATGTTGATTCGCAGGTTTGCGCGTTGTACAGTGGAGGTCAAGAAAACATTGTTCATGTCGTATTGCCAATCATTCTACACGTGCGGCCTGTGGATCAATTATACGAAGCGCGCCTACAGTGCTCTGCGTGTCCAGTTCAATAATAGCGTCAGGATGCTGTTGGGGCTACCACGCTTTTGCAGTGCGTCAGGCATGTTTGCCCAAGCACGAATGGACGATTTTCATGCCATAATGAGGAAAAGAATCGCCTCTCAAGGTTGGGTGTAAGATCTTGCTTAGTATAGAATTCCGGCGCCGTCTTCGCATTCGAAGACCTTGATGCGTCTTCTAGTGCCTCTCACCCTCATGGAGACTGCTCGAATGACCGATATTTGTACTTTAACTTTTAGCCAGAATATTATTTGAGAGTATGGTTTTTCCCATTTGGATGATAGTTTGGATGCTATTTTTTTCAAAAAACTCATATACTCAGTCCCTAAGGCTCCATCACATGAGATTACTAAAGGTGTAAAAGAGGCTCTTAAGTCTTCCGTGGCTCGGTCATATTTTAGGTGTTTTTCTCGGCTGTGTTTTTGTGCTGTTTTTTGCCATGTAAGGTTGCTGTAAGAGGAAGCGTCAGCATTTACAATGCGAACGTCGAAGAACGCTTTCCTTGCATACGCTATTTAGTAATAAGTCTCCTATGAGGGCTGGCTGTGTAGCACTTGCATCACGCATTATTGGTTCAACTGTGCCTTTGCCCCAAGCTAGTTCGGCCCAATTCTTGCAATCGTCCCTATGTTGATCATGGCCTTGTTTAATCAAGCCGCCTTTTTTGCAGTTTAGGGCATGATTTAGGTCAAAATTATTTTCGCCGCATCCGTCGCAAACCTGAGGAAGATTGCCGGGTTCGTGAGCGTAGCGCAAGGCAAGGGCGTCTTTAATTTAAATTGGGTGGCGGTAAGGTCGGTATTGTTTGCGGTGGTAGGGATGATTGACAGCCATTGTGAAGAGTTTGATTCAACTACTCTTTGGACACATCTTTGCATCTTACTCGGTAATTTGGATAAAACATCTTTACATCTATCACTCTCGTTCAAATGTCTCGTCAATTTGGCTACCCTCATGGTTTCTGCTGCATGAGTATGATGGGCTATTAGGTCCAGGTTTTCTGTATTTTTTATTGCGTGAATTTGTAATTTATTTGATTCAACGGATGATTTATAATATTCAGTGTTTTTTAATGGATTGTTAATGCCAAGACCGCCCAGCTTCACTGGCAGGTTGAATAGATCCTGTTCTATAGAAGTGATTTCTCTGTCAAGAATGGAAGGTATTAACGTTGACATTATCGTCTCGTTTAAAGTGTGAAATTCTTCGCCAGTTTTATCCATTACTGTTTGCAAATATCTCCACTCACATTGAAGTGATTTTATGAAAGCTGTATAAACTAATTGCGGGTGTTTTTTGCTAGCTTTTGACTCTGCGAAGTAGCCGTATTTCGGTCCTTGTATCATGAGTTTTTCCAGCCAATCTCTTATATTTTTAAGTTTACCAAAGCAGGCTGAGTCATCAGCATACCAATTTTGGATATATTTGCCTCGATCTTTGCAGCTTTGAATAAGTGGCAAAATCCCGACTGCATACATTAGCATGGCTAACGGGTCACCTTGTGTTGTTCCTTCCTTGCTAAGGATAAAGTCTTTAGATCCTGAAAGGCAGATGACAGCGTATCCTCTATATGTATTAAAAAGAAATATTGCACAACGGGGCCAGTAGACATCCAAAGGGCGATTGGGCGGCTTAATGCGTTGAAGGCATTTGCTGCATCTATTAAAAGCAGGCCTTGGTCGTGTTCGCCTTCATTAAAGCATTGGGTCATAGCGTGAATTCCACCTTCAATTCCTGATTTCATGCCGGCACAGAGCTGATCTGATCCGCATGCTTGTTGAACGTCAGATCCTGTTGCGGTGGCCATTACCTTTGCGATTATGCGTTGTAATATTTCGCCGATCCCAATTGGACGGACGCCTGGACATTTGTTTAGAGCAATGCCTCTTCTTGCCAACAGTACTCTGATGCAGTCCCATTCAACGACTTCACTGCTAAGTTTCCTGGTTAGTGATGCGATTGCTTCCCGTAGGTCGGAACTGTGGTTACCAAAACGAAGAAGAAGTGATTTCCATTGTTCGGAATCTGTGCCGCTCGGACCTGCTCCACCAGACAATTTTCTAGCAACTTGTTCTATGTGGTTTGAAGTAATATCAACATTCACTATAATAGGAAGTTCAGGGTGATCTAAAAAGTCAGATAATTCTGGGATTGTTTGGTCTGGATGTTTTTCTTTGAATATTTGGTGTACTGTTTTGTTTCCAATTTTTTCATTCGGATCTAAAATTCCGCCTCCTGATCTTCCTGTTATCCATTTATTTGCTTGTCTGATTTTTCCTTGTAGCATTAGGCGGCTAAATAATATATTCTGACATCATGGTCTTCGTCCAGTTTCTGCTTGTTACTTGATGTAAATTTTGAATTGCAGAGTAGGGTTTCTGCAATCAGTTCGTCATAATGTTCGGAATTCCACATTTCCATTCTTCTTTGAAGAGTTCTTCTGATATCATGGCCTGATTTGACCATTGGATCTCTTTGAAGTATTGTACTACATAGAATGAATATTTTTTCAGAGTGTCCTTATCCTGGCAGTTTATTTGAAAGTTCTTAATTTCATTGGCTAGGAGTGTAGTTAACTGTCTGCCTACGTTTCCTTGTGGAATGCTGTACTGTTTACTGCGAAAATTTATAAATTTTTTCCAGCGTTCTCTCCAAATTGTGTCTGGGCCGCCTTCGCTATTAAGCAGCCTTGCGTTAAATTCTTTGAGAAATAGGTTTTGAATAGACTCTGGTATTTGTGCTTTGTTAATAGGTAAATGAATTCTTACGTCTGATTGCCTTTCAAATTGGTTTAATGTAGTTGGTTGAAGTAGGTCTTGAATAGGTTCTGGCGTTTGTGTTTGGTTGATAGGTGGATGTACCGTTTCATCAGTTTGCCTTTCATTTGGGTTCGCTATGGTTGGTTGACTAAAATAACCGTGGTGTGACATGAGGGTCATATGTCTTTTTAAACCTCTCTTCTTAAAATCACGGAAACATACGGGACATGGTGTTTTTGTTGTTGCAGATGATGAGGATGTTTTTGGCTGAGACGATGTGATTTCCGCATCGTCTCCACCGCCGTCTTCGTCCATTTGCTGTTTTATGCACTTTTTGGTGATTTTAACTAATAATTTGGTGATTGAATCCAAAATATAATAGAAAATATACAAAAGAAGTAAATAAAATTTAAATAATATTATTTGACGTGACGTCTTGTCAATTTCGTTTTTTAAATAAGCTCTGTATAAATTGTTTTTCGGATAGACTAAGATGTTCAAAGAATGACGTATCAATATGAATTACCTAACCTGAATACAATTCTGTAAATTACCGACTATAAACGAATAATAAGGTTCTCGGATATCGATGTCGTTAACATCAGTAAATTGCCTTCTATCACGTTATGTTTGAGTTAGTATTGTTTTAAGTTTGTTGTGTTGTAAGTTTAATTTAAATAATGAATTTATATTTTTAACTGAAGTTATGGCTGACTGCGACAGCGCTAGGAAATCCAAACCGGTTATTTTTAGTACTCAAATAATAGTAGTTTATCTAACTGTTACGTAATAAGGGTAAAATACGAGTATTGCTTTATGAAACGAGTTGCAGGCGAGTCATACGAGTGTTTTAAGGTCTAATTACGGACAGTTGCATACACTACTTTATCTAGGTACATACATATTATAAATCCTAAATGATGTGTTCGGAAACCATTAGAATGACCGCCATTGCACCGCCATGACCAACTCGATTGTGCCGGCGGTCGGGGAGGAGGGCGGATTTTCATTACGTTACCGTAGGTAATGAATTTTCATAAGTTTTCATTACACTGTCACAGATAATACACTGATGGTACGTTACTGGTTGTAATAATGGTGGTAATTACATACGGTTTCCGAACGTGGAATAGAGGATTAATGATATTGGTGTAGATAAAATAGTTTACCTGCTTGTAAGAAACAGGCGGTCTGATGCCTTTTGTGGTTCTTGTAAAATGTCGGGGGGCGTTACGTACGTCACTCGAATTTATCGTAAAAAGAAAAGTATAAATTTATGTTTAGGTATCAAATATTACTAACGTAGGATAAGTTTAATGATAAAAGTTGTACTTACATACACGCAGAGAAAATTTTAGTAAAAACAAGTAAAAAATATTAATCATTAGTAAAATTTTAGTGAATCCCAGGACAAGAAGATTATACTAAACCAAACCAGTTTTATTTACTAATAGTATTTACTAACACCAAAAAATTGGTTCTTTTTGGAAAAACAATACCTTTTACTAAAAATAAGTAAACTTTTATTTGAATTCAATAATGTAACATACTTGCTATAACATTTAAAAAAAATTGTTTTTTTTATTTCTAGTAAATTTTTTATGGTACTTTTATTATTACCTTTACTAGGAATTATTAGGGCGAGAAATTTTATCAAGTTTTGTTTCTTGGTTTTACTAATCCCACGACTAAAATCCTCAATAGTTTACTTGGAAACAATAAAGCAGCTTATTTTCATTAATGTTTTTTACTAGAAATTACAAATCTATAGAATAATTCATGGGATTCAGTAAGCTGCGTTTTAATTTCAAGTAACCATAATTGCAATGTAAAAATGCCTCCGCACCTGAGCCTGATCCAAGCGATCCAAACGCTATCGAAACACACGACATTATAAATATTTAAATCCCGTAACGAACAATCACTCCTTACGTGTTCTAAATTTGCGTGGCACGCTCCAATCGCGAGTGGATTGCTTGGATCAGGATCAGGTACAATTATGGTTACAAATTGCAATTATGGTTACTTAAAAGTCGCTGGCCCAATTTTACAGGTTTCGTTGTTGTATGTGTAGTAAAAATTAGATTGTCATAGTGTCATGACAGCAAATTTAAATTCGTTAAAAGTGAAACCTAGAACTGTAATATAGAGATATTTTTTTCCGAAATAAATAAATATTTAATTTTAATTTAATTGTATCGCTTATTGAATCCAAAACTGTACTAAGATCGTATAACCGAGCGTCTCATAAGTTATTTACAACATTTACACAAAGCCGTGCAACGTAACGCATTAAGGGCCTGTTTCACAATCTCCAGATAAACTTATCTGCCAGTTAAAATTATTGCTATCCTTTTCTCCAGTCATATAAAAGAAAAGGACAGCAAACATTTATCTGACAGATATGCTTTAACTGGAGATTGTGAAACAGGCCATAAGACACATAAGTTCATGAACAGAATACATTTTCCGCGATCAGCCAAATCTTCGGTCAAAGAATTGTCATTTCTGCTAATTAAAATTGATATCGTAATTCGTATCCTAAAATAGCACCGTAAACCGTATGTAATTACCACCATTATTGCAACCAGTAATGTAACATCAGTGTATTATCCGTGCCAGTGTTGTAAAAATGTATGAAAATTCATAACCACATCGATTTTGGTAACGTAATGAAAATCCAGCCCTCCTACCCGACTGCGGTTATCCTCCTCCCCGACTGTTCGCACAATCGAGTTGGCTATAGCGTTGCAATGTCGGTCATTCTAATGGTTTGCGAACACGTCATTTAGGATTTATAATATGTGTGTAGATAAAGCAGTGTATGCAACTGTACGTAATTAGGCCTTAAAACACTCGGGTGATCTTATTATGAAACTCGCCTGCAGCTCGTTTCATAAAACCACGCTCGTATTTTAAGGACCCTTAGTACTATTATTACTATAAGTTCAAATTCAAGTAAAAAGCATTCATTATGTCACTATCTATCTAAATATATAAAAGAAGAAACTGACTGACTGACTGACTGATTGACTGACTGACTGACTGACTGACTGACTGACATATCAACGCACAGCCCAAACAGCTGGTTCTAGAAATTCCAAATTTGGCACGTAGGTTCCTTATAAGGTCTAGGGATGCACTAAGAAAGGATTTTTCAAAATTCACCCCCTAAGGGAGTAAAATGGGGGTCCAAAGTTTGTATGGCGAATCAAGATTTGTTAGACTATTGTATTCGAAACTTCACAGGAGCATTCCTAACGATAAATGCGTAAACACGTGTTTCAGCTTTTTTGAAAATTCAACCCGTAAAACGGGAAAATGTGGTCACAAAGTCTGAAAATCAACATGGGTATCGTATCCTTTTAGAGTACATATAGTAAGCGGGCGAAGCCGCGGGAAAAAGCTAGTAACATAATATTAAACGTTTTTAATTTTAAAAATAGTTGAGTATAAGATAAAATATTATACTCAAATTATTAATAATATTGTATTTTCATCAGGTGTCAAATAAAATAATGCAAAACCAAATAATTTATTTATTTATTTAAACTTTATTGCACATAAAATATACAAATAGCGGACTTAATGCCTTAAGGCATTCTCTACCAGTATAATTTACCATCTTTTTACTTGATACTTTTTTATTTAAAAAAAGAATAGAAATACCACGATTATATATTTTAAACGTTAGTTTGGACCGGACCGCTGGCCAGCCGGAGCACGGTCATGCGCGTTGTGTGACAGTGGTCCTAATTACACTCCAGACATACTTTAGATAAAAATTAGAAACAATATTTTTCATTATAACATTGCGGAAAATACATAATTTAATCTGATTTAATACAAATAACAATTATTCCAGAACATGTTTACTTTATTTACGATATATTTAATTATTAGTTTAGCCACCAAGGCACCAAAGCAGCGGCCTAAGATTTCGTTAGGAATCAAAAACTCGGGTTGGACTCGATAGTTGGAAAATTAAAAAGCTACTTTTCCGCACGTGTGCGGAAAAGAAACCGTTTCTATGTACGTGTAGACCTATATAAAAGAGCACTTTCTGAGCATATGCGTTGTAAAATCAGCTATTTTCATACTAAAAAGAACCAGCATTTCCTAGACAGTGCCGTGTCCATCATGGTTACGTGTCCAACCAAGCATGATGAGTTCACTGCGGTAAACCACGCCGTAACACAGGATCCGCCATTGCAGTCCCTTACGGACTACAGTGTAGTCATTCGTCCTTCGTTTTGTGACATAAATACTAGCTGCTTTTGCGCGGGAAATAAAAAGTTTTGGATTTTTTAAAGTGAATTTTAAAAAAGCAGACAGAAAAAGGGGCACAGCGTAGGCCCGCAAAATGGGTATAACTTTGAGTAACTCGATGCTTTCTGAGTACTTCTGCGTTTCATTGATCCGGACTATTATCTATGACTACCCTAAAAAGCCAAACGATTGGTTTGAAAACACGCGTCAAGATCTACGAGTAATATTAGCAAAGTCAACCTCAAATGGATTATGAGATCAAATAAAAGTCACTGGGGCAAAAACTGTACTTACTCGTTACTTGTATTTTCGTTTCGGGCTTATCCAGGAAATTACTCAAATTAAGTAGGTACCTAATTCCTTATGTCATTTTTCTCCGACATGAAAATATCAGAGTAAACTAGCAATCTTTGGTAGTAAATATGTGATCAATCATCAATGGACGTTTTCAGAAATCATTGTAATGATTCCTAATCAGACTCGTCGGAAGGGTAAACCGAGACGAATTGGATCGCAGGCGATACGGTTCTAGAAGCTTTTTTTGTAAAATGTATAAGATCGCGGGTATAAAAATACTAATACCTATTTATAAAATTGATACTACAAAACTAAGGCTTATTACTTACCAAAATGTTTTGTTCTTTATACTTAAACTTTGTGTTATAATCAAATAAACTTGATTAACTCGTTAGCGAATTCAAGCTGTAAAGTTCCGAGTCCTACACGACACTTCCGATACTTCATATTGTATAAAAATCGTCACGTGATCCTCGGACGTTACGTGATGTTAGGACGCGGAACGTTACAGCGTGAATCATCCTTAACGCTTCTCAATGAGCGCTTATATGGAAGTAGCGTAACGTTAACTAGAAAATACTAGGTAATTAAAGTCCTATACCTCGTTGTATGAAGATTAGAAAAATCGTGCGATTGTAGTTGAGCGATTTCTTAAAAAACGATTTTAAAACTCGCCGTTTTGCATCTTACCTTAGCGTATCACTTATCATGGAAATAAGTAGAATTGTTTAAATTTTCGATGTAATGGCTGACAAAAATAAAGATACATGCTGGGTGAATTCGACAGTTATTTATCTAATTCTAAAAAATGTGGTATAACTAGGTAGTATAATCAATCTTACAATCCTGATTAGGAATAACGTAGATTTTCTCAGAATCTAAACAAAACTAAAACTCACAACGATATCTGAAAACGCTCTAGGTAATATTTCGTGGAGAACCTATATTCTTAGGACCTTAGGTATTATATTAGCGGTAACTATCGCTTTCATCATAGTTTATTATCTTTATTTTCATCTCCCTTTATCGGTACCTTAGTACTTATTCACGTTTTATTTAAATAATATTTATTAATTTTGGAGCAGATAGGTTTGCGGTTTGCCGCGAGCAAATATTTAATTGGAGAAGTAATTATTTTGAGGTACAATATTCAGCTGAAATTTATTCCTTTGATCCCTCCATATTTCATAAGTAAAAGTACCTAGTACCCATCTAGCTATCCCGATAATACATTTAATGTATAGGACATTGTACAAAAACCAGACTCAAGACAAGAGTACTAGTCAAATAACCCGCCCCGAGTCATTCCCGGCGCAAAGGTTCCCATTACGCTCGCAGCATTGCCACGCTGGATCGCAATTGACAACCTTTGTACCAGGAATGACCCGGAGCGAGGGTCAAGACCCCTCTCTCGCAACCGCCGCCCAATCTACGCCAATGTATAGGTAGTTTATATAAAATGGATGTACAAAATGGCGAAACTATAAGGGTTCTTAGGTGACTACGCAACCCTAAAAACTGGCTAAAAGCATGTCGGGCCATGCTCAGGAGAGGGTTCCGTAGTTGCCTGTCTGTCACAATTTCAAAATATGTGGACTTCAAAGAAGTTTAAGTGGCACTAATCACACCGGGTGTGGCCTGTAACACGAACAAAAAATTAAAACGTAGATTCTACTCCTCAAAGCATACATTGTTTATCAGCGACTTTTAAAAATAACTTGTGGTTTAATTTTTAGTACAATTTAAAGTTTATTCGAACACGCAATGTAATGTAAAATTGATTTTGTATGTAGGGTGACAAGGCTGACAAGCAATGACTATTAGAAGTGATCATTTGTTTTATTTAATATTTTTTTAGGCTTATTCCCATATATTTTTACAAGTACTAGTCATTTAACTTTATCATTATCTATTTCTTTACCATTATGATTGAGATTCATACTTTATGGATGGATTGGATTTTAACGTACATTGAAAATACTAGTTAGTTTGTTTGAAAAAGAGACAATTTAAATACTACATATTTTTTAAAAGGTGTTTAACAAAAGTTTTATTGTTTTAGGAGTAGAATCTACGTTTTAATTTATTGCTCTTATTACAGGTCACATCCTGTATATTAGGCAGAAATAAATTTTCAGCAGTTTGATAATATTAATAGGATGGGAAAATTATTTTTTTATGTTGAAGTTTTTATAGGATATTAATCTTCAAGCAAGCAAAAGGAAGTCTAGAGCTCGTCTCGTACTGAGGCTTTTGCGTCCTATAACTAAGACGGACGACTTTTTGTGATAACTCAGTAACAGGTGAACCGATTGAACGATTTATTGAAGTTTTTGAGTGTTAATTAAAAAAAAAATTCGCTGATCTCTAATAGTAGTTTATGCAACTGATACATAATGAGGGGCCTTAAAACACGAGTGGGGTTTAATGAAACGAGCGCAGCGAGTTTCATTATAGGATCACACGAGTGTTTTAAGGCCTAATTATGTACAGTTGCATACATTACTTTATCTACACACATATTGTAAGTACTCAAAGATGGGTTCAGAAGCCGAAGGCAATTGACCTGCATTACTAGGTAGATAGATACAAGTGCTGAAACGTACCCTTAGGTGTAAGCTTAATAAAAATAAATAAATTAGAACTGATAAGGAAAGTATATTTATTTATTATAATATCGTTAATAGTAAACATTTACATTTTCGCAATTAAAAATATTTCGACAAACAATAACTGACAAGTTGATAACAGAAATGGCGGCCGTACAAACCATAGACAAATATGTACAAACTTCTGTCGCGAGTTTTTTTTTAATATTAGCCAACGAACGAAGTCCTTATTCTCATGTCATCCGAGATCAAAATGTCGTGCGGTTTATGTCAAAAAATATATCGTACTGACGTTTCGTATCGACAACATTTTAAAATCTATGGATACTAGAATAGAAACCCATTGAAATTGTGTTGGTTTTGACAGCTGTTCCAAATTTGTAACTCGTTACTTAACAATATTTGAGCATGTAAAGTTAAAATTACATTACTGCCACAGATAAGAAACTTATCATAGTGAAATCGTTTGTTGTAATGCTGGTCATTGTCTACGGTTTTTGAACGCATTTTAGAGGACTTACAATATGAGTGTAGATAAACTATATTAATATCATAAATTCTACTCAACTCCCATAAACTAACATTTGAAAAAGTTATGTAAGTCTACATTACTTTACCAACGAATATTGTGTTTAAGTTCAGGCCACAGATCAGAAATTCAGGCATAGATTAATGATATTTATTATTTAGGTTCAGGTGATGAAAAACCGTATTTAAAAAAATATTTTAAATAAAAAAGAACCGATTTCACTTAGCCTCCACCTTTCCACAAGCAAATGCTCGAGCTGCTCTAGAAAATACTCAAATCACTATAGGTGTGCCTATAATAGTTGAAGGGTTCCTTCGATTTCTCCAGGATCCCATCACCAGATCTTGACCTGGTTACAATGGGACCAACTGTGAAGTATACTCTTTCAAACGAAAAAAAAAGAATTTTCCAAATTGGTCCAGCCGTCATCGAATAATCGGTGAACATACATTAAAAAATAGCAAAAAAAACAAAGATCCCGACGAATTGATAACCTTCATCCTTCGAAATCTTGAAGTCGGTCGATAATCATTCCCTGTCCCAAGACCATCAACAGTTTCTGTAGACTAAACTAATTTACCCCTTGGGATAACAATCATTGGTCCCAATACTATCCATAGCTTCTGAGGACTAAAACAGTTGATATCAGATTTGAATTAGTTTCATTTGAAAGTATGCCTGGTAATCAGCGTAAAATGAGTAAATTACAATATGAACTAGGATAGCATACTATATTATGCATGACATCTGCAGGATCAGCATCACGACACACCATTGACACTATTATGATTGCCACCGCGAAGGCTATGTTGTAAGTAGATATGTTTTCTATTGTTAAACGAGAAGAATGCACAACTGTTACACTGCAGTATAGCTGGTGGTCATTATCTTCAAGTTAAAATAGCATAGAACACTATTTACATAAGTACTAAACAAGTACTTAAATAAAAATAAATTAATTACATAGTTAGTTACATACAGGTCGACCTAATACGAGTAAAAGTGTGTTCAAAACTGTGCAAAATCCTCGGAACACCTTCAACTGTGAAGGGTTCCTTGTCATACTAGGTATTAAATAAACCGGCCAAGTGCGAGTGGGACTCGCGCACCGAGGGTTTCGTACAAACCTGTAGGTATATAAGGGTACTAACTTTAAAATTATTAAAAATATTTTTATTATATGATGTAACTAAAAATTTACGGTATTCGCAATTGTTCCTTTATCTGTGCTATTAAGACGTTGCTTCGTACCAAATTTCTAGATTCTGAGTTCACGGGAAGTACCCTGTAGGTTTTGATTCCCTTGTGAGTTTCGAAAATTTGCGGCATAAACGGCTGTATCTTTTGGTTGCGTTGGCTTCGTAGTTTGATTTTTTCACATTCCAAGGGACAGTAGACCTGAGTATTTGATATAAATTTCATCTTGACACCTCCACGCCTTCCTGAGAAAAAGGGTCTTGACAGACGGACGGACGGACAACAAAGTGATCCTATAAGGGTTCCGTTTTTTCCTTTGAACCTAAAAAGGATTGACGATGTGATAAAATGAATGACATCAGAACAGGTGCCGGATTCTAAATTTAAAATACATTTACAATACAATAACAACACAACCTATCTCAAACATAACTCCAACACACAGCAAACAATCAACCAATATTGAAGTTGTATTGGAGTTGCGTTGGAATATTTCTCAAGCAAATTATGATATTTCTGATTCAAATGTTTATGCCGTAGCTGTATTGCGTTGTTAATGCATTGGAGTTGTATTGAAGTTGAATCGTGTCTATACGTGTTAGTTAGAATACGGCCCCAGAACTCGTCAACGAAACGTATTTTATGTTGCGTTATTCGTTTTCAATCAACTTCAAGATTTCGAAGGAGGAGGTTATAAATTCATCGGGATCTTTGTTTTTGCTATTTATTTTTTATTTTCTTATGTATGTTCAGTATGTTCACCCATTTTTTATGTTATTCGAAGAGGGCTGGACCAATTTGGAAAATTCTTTTTATGTTTGAAAGAGTATACTTCACAGTTGGTCCCATTGTAACCAGGTCAGGATCTGATCATGGGATCCTGGAGAAATCGAGGGAACTCTTTAACTATTATAGGTATACCTATAGTGATTTGAGTTTTTTTTTTACATCACCTCGAGCATTTGCTTTTGGAGAAATGGATGCTAAGTGAAGTCGGTTCTTTTTTGTTTAAAATTATTATATCTTAACATTGGTCAGCAATTGTTTTATTTATAGTAAATTAGGTAAAGTGGATCAAGTTAAATCCATGTCGTACATTTGTACGACAATTGTTAACGGACATAATGAATAGATGATTTCTAACCACGTTTTCGTAAAGTCGATTTTTAAGGTTCCGTAGCCAAAATGGCAAAAAAGAAACCCTTTTTATTATTTATTTTCGTCACCTCCGTCTGTCGATCCGTATATCACAGCCGTTTTACTCGTAAAATATAAAGAGCATATCCTTTAAAAAATTAATTAAGTTTTGTGTGCCCCTACTTACTTAGCTACTTACTCAAAAATAACTTTGAGGTTATTATAACATTTTTCGAATAAGTAAATATTTTTAGAAATAAGGACCCCCAAAGTCTAAAAAATCGTGTACCTAACACACACGAGGTCCAAAATTATGAAAAAAATCAAGAAGACATGTTATAATCCATACGAGTATATCCAAAGCATCTATACATATAATAAAGCTGAAGAGGGTCGAAAGTCTGTACATGGAAGATAATCGAAAGAAAGTTGTCTGGGGATACTTAGAATCGATAACAGAACACGTTCCAATAATTTTTAGAATTTTTGTCTGTTTATCTGTTTGTCTGTTTATCTGTTTATCTGTTTATCTGTTTGTCTGTTTATTTGACCGCGCATCACGTGAAAACGGCTGAACGGATTTTGATGAAATTTTGGATAGATATAGTTTGAGTCCTGGAAAAGGATAATATATAGTTTTAATCCCGAAAATCAACCCTGGTGGGGGAGAAAAAAATGGGGTTGAAAGTTTGTATGGAAAATTTTTAACCGCTGAAACGATTTATATAGAAATGAGTATGGAGATAATTTGAGTCTCGAGAAACGTCATAGGATAGTTTTCAAACCCTTGTGGGGGTGAAAAGGGGGTTGGAAGGTGGTATGAGGATTTTTTTACCGCTGAACTGATTTAGATGAAAATTGGTATAGAGATAGTATGGGTCTCGAGAAATGACAAAGGATAGTTTCTTCTTCAAACCCCCCCCCCCCCCATCTTACTTTAGAACCGTAGGTCCAACAAATTTGAAAAAAATAATGGAAGTGACGCCTGAAAGGTACTTTCAATAAAAACTATCTATACATATAATAAAGCTGAAGAGGGTCGAAAGTCTGTTCATGGAATATATTTTAAAAAAAAAAGTTGGCTGGAAATACTTACAATCGATAGTTCTGTTATACGTTCCAAGTATTTTTAATTAGTTAACGGCTGAACGGATAATGATGAAATTTTGTGTAGAGATAGTTTGAGTCCCGAGAAAGGATAATGAACAGTTTTCATCCCGAAAATCAACCCTGGAAGGGGTGAAAAGGGGGTTGAAAGTTTGTATGTTGAAAGTTGGTATTTAAATAATTTGTAATTTCTTGGTCAAGGTGTTCATATTTATAACATATTACCCGTCGATGCTTTAAATTTACCTTTACCCGCTCTTAAGAAAAATTTGAAAATGTCATGAATGTCAAAGGGTTATTGCAGCAAACCAAAAAACTACTACAAAATCATCTAACATTTATAGGACACCGTTTAGGTAGGAAAACATATCAAACGTTTTGTGAAGCAGTCAGATTAGGATTTATTTTTCTTTATAATTAAACAATAGGTACATTATCTGTCTCTCAAGCAGTTTTGATATGTCTTCTTGAAGAACTACGCATTATTTTGTATCTTTATGATCTAATAATGTATTACTGTTTTGATAAAAATAAGTCCCGTAGAATTTCTTTTCGGTCATAATACTTATTGGGCCGGAGGTATACCTACAGGGTTAGAACCGGTGGAGTTTTGGAACGAAGTTCCTTATCGGACGGTTCGCGGATGGGGGCCTAGGCGAAAAAAAGTCACGTGACCGTTACGAAAAAGCGTCACGTCACGAAAACGCGACACCCATACGATTGAGAAACATGTTAAATGGAATGAAATAAAAAATATATAAAATAGAATAAAGTGAAATAAAGTGTAGTGAAACTGAGAAGTGGCAAAGTGACAAAAGTGAAAAAAGTCGAGAACCTCAAAAGTCGAGAATTTTAAAAATGTCGTAAATGTCAAAAATTTCGAAAATGTCAAAAACTTAAAATTTCTAAATTTCCAAAATTTCCAATATTTCCAAAATCTCCAAAATTTCCAAAATTTCCAAAATTTCCAAAATTTCCAAAATTTCCAAAATTTCCAAAATTTCCAATATTTCCAAAATTTTCAAAATTTCCAAAATAGCCAAAATTTCCAAAATTTCCAAAATTTCCATATTTCCAAAATTTCCAAAATTTCCAAAATTTCCAAAATTTCCAAAATTTCACAAAATTTCCAAAACTTTCAAAATTTCCAAATTTTCCACTATTTCCAAAATTTCCACTATTTCCAAAATTTCCAAAATTTTAAAAAAATGCAAAAAAAATTAAACCACAAAATTTACGAAAAAGTCAAAAATGAAATAACATTAAGTAACATAACTTCGTTCCAATCGCACTTGATTCACACACTTTCCACGACACTCACGTATTTTATTTTTCTCTGACGTTCATTAGTGCATTGTAATGTGCTTACATTGACGAATAAATATCTTGATCTACACCAATATCATAAATCCTCTATTCCGCGTTCGGAACCGTCTGTAATTAATTACCAACATTATTGCAACCAATAACGTAACATCAGTGTATTATCTGTGACAGTGTGGTAAAAACGTATGAAAATTCATTACCTCCGGTAACGTAATGAAAATCCGCCACCCCGACCGCCGGCGCAATAATATTGGTCATGGCGGTGTAATGGTGGTCATTCTAATGGTTTCAATGGATTTTTAAACATGCTCTTGGCCGGTTTTTTTTTCATTGTTATCCCGGAAATCACCCAAGTAAGGATTACTAATTCCAATTCTAGAAAATCCCCAGCCAGGTTATACGTAGCCTATAAAAATTCAACGTCTAAAAGGGGGGGGGGGGTAGCCACTACACTCGATTGAGTTAAATTTGCATGGGTCATGGACCCCCCCCCCCCCTCCAAGTGCACCTAAAATAGAAAAAAATCATTTCTGCATTTGTGACACCCCCCCCCCCCCTCACCCCCCAACTGATTTGACGGGAGGATCGATCTGGATGATATTTGCCGTGGACATGAACGTATAAATACAAAAGTGGTCCTGTATCGTCCGATATACATCTACTACTCTCTATGTCGTTTAAATCATGCCAAAAACAAATATAATAAAAAAAAATATACATTTATGAGTGTAGTTCATTTAGTGGTAATTGTAAAATATTTTATTAGGACTACTGTCCTCTAGCGTATCCATCTGTCAACTTTACTTCAAGTTCCGCCTCCAGGGTAGCGGGAGAGAAATTAGGGGTGAATTAGCCGCTTACTGACACAGACCGAATTCCACGCGGGCGGAGCCGCGGGCACAGCTAGTATACTATATGGCTGAGTCAAAATTTACTTATCCTCAACAGCAATAAGACTAACTACATGTGCTTCTCGAAATACGCGAATACACAGCCGCCTATAGATCTTAAAATAAAAATTCATTAATGTAATTTACTTGATACTCAAATATGTACTTGTCAACTTATTCACCTCGACTAAATATTTGGGAGTTGTTTTAGGACCAGCGGCTCTCCTAGCACAGCCATATTGAATACTTAAACGGAAGAATCAGGAAGCTTATATGGCTATTTAAAATTCTTAAACATGTTGCGTCTACACAACTACTTACCCAAATATATTTGTCACTTGCCCAGTCAATTGTAACGTACTGCGTTCCCATATGGGGCGGAGCCAACAAAACTAAGTTTCTACAGGTTGAAAGAGCGCAAAGATGTCTGCTCAAAGTTATATTTTCTAAACCGTATAGATTTCCTACTGATGACTTGTACAAATAATGTAATTTACTATCCATAAGAAAGCTGTATGTTCTAGGATGTGTCACAAAGTTACACTTGACAATTAAGTATATCACTCCCATTGTAACTCGGAGGAGAAAGCGCAAAGCTGCACCAGTGCCCTCATTTAACTCTAAATTTGCTAAAAGACAATTTACTCATCAATCTGCCAAGCTATATAATACTATAAATGAACTACTTAATATTTACCCACTACAACTTTATGACTGTAAAAAAATCGTAACAGAATGGTTAAAAATGTTAACATATGCCGAAACTGAATCAATCTTGCAATAAAATAAAATATAAATAAATAAATATGTAACACACACCCGCACACACGCCCACGCACACACACACACACACACATGCACATACCCACACACACACACACGCATGCTTAAATTTATTAAAAATCTAAATATGTATGGCAATAGTTGTTATAAAAACAAAAACTTGTTACTAATTTGAATATCTTACCTTATATTATGTATAAGTTTAAGAATTAAGAATTTGGTTAACTGCTACCTCATAATTAATAGAAGAGTAGAGCCAGTGGCACAAGTATTTGTTTACTTAAAAGAAGGTTCTTGTTTTGTTTCTAGTGAAAACCTTATGTGTAACCAATAAATCATTTTTTCATTTTCATACTAGCTTTCCGCCCCGCGACTTCGTCCGCGTATGATAGCACCTTCGCACCCCTGTTTAACCCCCACAGGGGTAGAATTTTCCATAACGCTGAAAGTACTTTTATTGTATTTTAATAAGTTATCTTCCCACAAAGTTCTAGCTCAAAAACGCCTGTAGCTCAAAAAAATAAATTTCCCCCATACAAACTTTGAACCCCTTTTCAACACCCTCAGGGGTTAAATTATCCAAAACGCTAAAAGTACTTTTATTTTATTTGAAAGGGTAATCTTCCTACCAAGTTAAAAGTTTCTAGTTCCAAAAAAAACATTTTACCAATACAAACTTTGCACCCTTTCTTAACCCCCTCAGGGGTGAAATTATCATAAACCCCAAAAGTACTTTTTTTGTACTCTAATAAGTAATATTCCTACAAAGTTTGAAGTCTCTATCTCAAAGAAAGAAGTTTCCCGCATACAAATTTTGCACCCCTATTTAACCCCCTCAAGGTTGGAATTATCCAAAACGCTGAAATCACTTTTATTATTTTTTAAATATCAGCGAACGTACGAAGTTCAAGTCTCTAACTTAAAATTTAAAATCCTATACATACAAACTTTTAACCCTCTTTTTACCCCCTTAGGGGATGAATTTTTCAAAATCGCTTCTTATTATTTGTATTAATTATAAATGTAACCCGACCTGCAAATTACAACTTTCTAGCTTCAGTTGTTACGGCTTCGCTTTAATACAAACTTTTCAACCCCGTTTCAACTCCTCTGGGGTGGAATTTTGAAAAACGCTGAAATCAGTTTTTTTGCTTTTAAGTTAGTAGCCTGTAAATGAAATTTCAAGTCTGTCATAAAAAAAATTGTAATCTCTATACAAATTTTCAACCCCTTCTTTACCCCGTTAGAGGTTGAGTATAAAAAATCGCTGAAATCATTTTTATTATTTCGAAATTATCAGTAAGCGTACAAAGTTTAAAATCTCTAACCTTACATTTTAAGCCCCATCCATACAAACTTTCAACCCCATTTTTACCCCCTTAAGGGATGAATTTTTCAAACTCGCTTCTTATTACTTGTACACATTAAAATGTAACCAGACCTGAAATTTTCAATTTTCTAGCTCCAGTAGTTTCGGCTCTGCGTGGATCAGTCAGTCAGTCAGTCAGTCAGGACAAAGGCATTTATATGTATACTAGCTTTTGCCCGCGGCTTCGCTCGCGTTAAATTCGGGGTAACACGGTTCCCCTGGCCCCCCGTAATGCTCCATACAAACTTCCACCCCCCATTTTAGGGAAGTGGGGGGTTAGAAAGACACAAAAAGTAGCCTATGTCACTCTCCATCCCTTCAACGATCTCCACTTAAAAAAATCACGTCAATTCGTCGGCCCGTTTTGCCGTGAAAGACGGACAAGCAAACAAACACACACACTTTCCCATTTATAATATTAGTATGGAAGTATGGATTGTCCCAGTTTGAATCAAGACATTTTTAAGAGTTTCAATTCCGATCATCTTGGACAAACCGCCACGTTTCAAGGTCCACTAAAAAGTAAGCAACTGACTAGAACATATAGACCGATCACCATGAACCGAATAAATAAATTCAAAGCGGAAACGCAAAATCATTTATCATCGTTGACATTTTTTAATCCTAATAATGATCCTGATTGTTCATATAATACATTATTCGACATAATTACTGCACAATTCAATGAGATATTTAAACTGAAAACCATTGCCACACCTTCAGGTGTGCAAGCATCAGAAATTTAGTGATTGGGCGACGCCGGGTATTTACAAAAGCAAGGACCGACTTTATGAACTGTATGGCCTGAAAGAATACAACAGAGACACTGTATTTATAGAATATGTCAAGAATTACTCAAGGATATTTAAGAAAGTTTGTATTACTACCAAATCACTTTACATTAGTTTGAAGGTCAAGGCATCCAATAATAAAATCAAAACTGTCTGGAAAATTATAAAGCAGGTTGGTGCCAGTCAAAAACCTCGTGATTGTTAATTTCGGCTTCTGTGTGAAAATAAAATTATTGAGTCCGATATTGAAGTGGCTACTGCATTCCAAGATTATTTTTCGAATATAGCTAGTGATATTACCGGACAGCTTAAATCATCTGCGGCACAAGCTAAACGATTGCTATGTGATTCAATGGATAAATGTAACAACACATTTGAATTTAGCTGTGTGACCCCACAAATTATATGTAAAACATTTAAGTCACTTAACCATAATAATACGGAGGATTTATGGGGGGCCTCAGTAATGAAATGCAGTAAAGTTTTACCTTTGTACAATTCTGGAGAAAAAAGTGACCTAGCTAATTTTCGCCCAATATCCATCCTACCCGTGCTAAGTAAAGTATTCGAAAAAATCATGTTATACCAGTTACAGAAGCATTTTACTAGAAACAATTTGCTTCATGGCCAACAATTTGGATTCACAAAAGGGCGATCAACCACTGATGCTGCGTCTGTGCTCATTAAAAATATTTTTAACATATGGGTAGAATCGTATGATGCTGTAGGAATCTTCTGTGACTTGTCAAAGGCTTTTGACTGTGTTGAACACCTAACTCTAAAACTTAAGCTAAAACATTACGGGTTATCTGAAGCCGCTATTAACCTGATCTCTAGCTATCTCAGTGAAAGGACACAAACTGTAGTGATAAATGAAACACAGTCGAAAGCAGCAGCTATTAAATTAGGGGTGCCTCAGGGATCTATCTTAGGCCTATTTTTGTTTCTCGTCTAAATCAATGACCTGCCTTGTATCGTAAAAGGAAAATGTGAAATAGTCTTATTCGCTGATGACACATCTTTAATCTTTAAAGTAAGTCGAAACTCTGATAATTATAACGATATAAATAGCACCCTAAATGATGTTTCAAATTGGTTCACAAGTAATAACTTGCTGTTAAATCCCAAAAAAACTAAGTGCATAAGATTCATGTTACCAAATGTACAACCGAGTAGTGGTCATATATATTTAAATAACGAATGTTTAGAGATGGTAGACAGTACTATTATCTTAGGTTTGACCATAGATAAAAATTTACAATGGAGCCCTTACATATATTCTCTAGCAAACCGATTGAGTTCTGCAGCATACGCAGTCAGAAGGATTAGACAACTCACTAATGTGGAAACAGCCCGCATAGTGTACTTCAGCTACTTTCATAGTATAATGTCTTATGCAATGTTAGTCTCGGGTAAAGCCGCCGATATACAAACCATTTTCGTATTACAAAAAAGAGCAGTGCGGAATATATATAACTTGAGAAGACTTGACTCGCTTAGAGAACAAGAGAACAAAATATTTATTATCAAAGAAATAAATATTTTGACTATGGCATCACAATACGTATATGACTGCATAATATATGCTCTAAAAAAATATTTCCTCCTTTAAGAAAATGCGAAGTGCTAGAAATAATTATAAAATAGCAATCACTAGTTCTCGTGTTAAGAAAGTAAACAAAGGTTATTTAGGAAACTGTAAAACTACTTATAATAAATTACCTAGAGTAGCACTAGTGAAGTCTAGACTTACCATTACCAAGATTAAAGAAATACCTTAAATCTGGGCTATTACATAAGGCTTACTACACCGTGGAAGAGTACCTTAGGGACAATAATGCATGGACTAATCTAGAGACATCAAATCAGATTAAGTGACATACAATTTACTTTTATAGATGATTACTGTGTGATAATTATAAATGTACTTATTTTAACATTTTTATTCTGTAGTACAGAATAAATAAGTACACGAAAATACTAACAACTACAAATTACAGATTCTGTAAGTATTGTTTTGTAAGTATTTTCGTGTAGCCTAGATTAAGCATGTACTTTGACGATGCAAAAGTGATTGTAAAATCCTACTTCAATAAATGATTTTTGACTTTGATAGATAAATATTAAGAAAATATTTAACAATTTCCTTTATCCACTGCATTTGTAAAATTAATGTTAATACTAACGGGGTATAGTCGCGGTCGGTCTAGAACGCAAAATGACCACTCATAGGTAGGTTAGGTTCGTTAGGTATGGGTGCTATGACGGGAAACCTCCTCGAGTGCCAGAGCCCTTCTCATTCTTTCTTGATCCGGTTGGGGAAAGGGAAGGGTTCCTGGACGGTGCATCCTGGGGGCAACGGTAAGCGATATCTTGGTGAACCCCAAGGATTTCTTACTGCTAATATCCTCTGTAAGTGGGGGGGGGGGGGTGAATTTCGCACAGGTCCCTCCTAATGGCCGAAGGCCAAACCGCACACAAATACGAGTCCCAGCGGGTTCCGTCGACATCGCTAACGTAAAGATAAAACGGCGAAAATGATGTAGATATTTGGCGTTTTAGACCGTTCGTGATGTAGACTAAAAGCGATATTGGCAAAATATTACACTAGTCATATTGCCTTCTGACCATCCGTGATTAACGCAGTCTACGCACTGAAAAACGATTTGAATTTTAATAATTTTTTGTCGCTTATCTTCTTGGTGTGTGTATGATTTGTTTCTATCAAGCCTTTAAATCGTTTATTAGTTTACAAAGAGGGGATAAAGCACTGTTTTATGTCACGGGCGCAATATTGAATCCTGAACGTAACGAAGGACTCCAGATTTTACTCCCGAGCGCAGCGAGGGGGTTACGAGTTAATTCCCGAGCGAAGCGAGGGAATTAAGACTGAGTCCTGAGTGCAGTGAGGGGTTCAAGCGAGGCCGTGACAAAAACAGCTTTATCCCCGAGGAGTATACTCTACTTTTCTCACCTCTTGCGAGACAATAAAATAGCTAAGGCAACTAGAAACGGATTTTTATTAAAGTAAATCAAAAGTAAAAACCGGCCAAGTGCGTGTCGGATCACACATAGGAGCCAGTGTGGCCCACACATGTATGAAAAAAATTTTTTTTTTGAAATTCGGGTGGGGCACCCCCCAGTTTTTTTACACTACCTTATAGGAAAACTTTGCTAAAGTTTCAATGTCCTGGTATACGAGGAAGACGGTGCTCATCGATGCTTTAGCCTCCAAGAAATTGAAATTTTTGCCGGTTAAGGACCTAAGTTTAGAATCGAAATAAAAGTCACACAATCATTTAAACAAGCAAAATATCATTTATTGAGGTCGTTCTGACTATCAAGACACAAAAAACACAAACTAAAATAAAAAATTAATCTTTTAATTAAAGAACTGAAACCATACAAAATCAACATTATACCAAAATAATACCACCAAACTCCATTGCATTACTTGGAAACTGCTTCCACTATAGCCCGCTTTGTTGCAGATGTTGCGATCATTTTCCTGTTGGCCTCTACGACTTGCAATAGAAATTGTTTATCTTCCTCATCGTGAGTTAGCAGCTTGTTATATTCATCAAACAATTTAACTCCTCGTTCAGCTGTATCGTTAACTACTCTTAACTGTGACACTCGTTCTTTTCCCTTCTTATAACTTTGCTCTTCTTTCCATTTTTGTGGTGGTAATGACAAAAATGAGTCGTCAATCATCAGAAGATTAAACAATCTTCCTGTTCGCGTAGAAGCAAAGTCACCAAGGGTGACTCCTTTTTTGAGAAGAGATGAATTTCCTCTTACCGATCGAGTACTTGGCGTTGACTTTGTCATTCCCTTGACAATTTTTTCCTTGTCTTGATCGCTAACTGTGTCGGAAAAGAGAGCGGGCCCGACTAATTCATCTGATAGATACCACAAATGCCGTTGCAGGACCTGTTTAGCACATTTAGAGACTTCAGGGTCCACGGAGCTGTACTTTTCAAGGTTCGACCATAAGTGAAGGTCCGACGTAGCAGCTTCTGTTGCCAGAGCGGCATGAGTCCATGCTCTTGTATAAAATAGGGCTCCAAGCAAAGCGTACGTTGTAAGGCTCTTTCATTCTTCTCGGCTAACTCCTTATCTACAGTCGACATAACCATTTTTCTGGGTCCTCTTTGGTCCTGAAGAAACTCCCAATCCTCGCTTATTTTTATAAGCGTAAACGCATCAGAATGAGATACATCAAAAAGTTTATCTAGTTCTTTTGTGAACTCAATTTCCCGTTTTCGCTGAGCTGGTGAATTTCTATGTTTATTTTTTTTTAATAAACACCAGTCAGAATGAATTTTCTCGAGTTTATCTTGACAGTGTTTTTTCAGACGCGTAGGAATAGCAGCTTTGTTCCAAACAATTAAAAGCTCGTCGACAGTCAATTGGGATGCATTTCGGATAAAATTTACCTCGTTCAGATAATGGTGAAATCTTAAAAATACTTGTCTGATAGTTGGAAGTTTTATTAACGACGTAAGAGGATTCAAATCTCTCACTCCTACTAGGAATACAGTATCCGATTTTCGGGTTGTTGTCATGATTTAAATATGAACTATTGACGTTTGAAAACACAACAGGGGCTTAATTAATGGTATTTACGTCTTAAATAATACTTTATAAACAAAAAGATTTCTTCGAAACACTTTAAAAAGTAAGCTTACAAGACAGTTAACCGAACTTCAGTATACAGCCAATACACTTGCTAATGTCAGTTATATAGAAAAGTTGAGGGTAGTTGAGCACCGGGTCAGGCTTAACGTAGATTGTTGAAATTTGGCATGGATTATCTTATGGACTAATGAAATAAAATAAGAGGGTGCCCCGATAAAAAAATAAAAATTTTTTTTTTTGGGCCACAGTAAATTAGGAGGGTTCCGAATAAGAACCAAACTAATACCAAAAGGTCGTATCTGGTGCTTATGGTTTTTTTGGAGATAACTCAAAAATGGCTAAACCGATAATGTTCAAAACAATTTGCGTAGAAAGTATATGATAAGACGCATCTCCTCAAATTTTTTTCATATTTTTTGGACTTACGGTTCAAAAGTTACAGGGGGGGGGGGGCACAATTTTTCTGACTTTCGAAGCGATTATTCCAGTGAATATTCACTTAATCACAAAATGGTCAAAGAAACCTCAATGTTATTTTTAAAGACCTATCATTGATGTGTCACATGTTGATATTTAGTAAAAAAAAATAGTTACATGTATCGAGCGCCCGCCCCCCCCCTAATTTTTTTTTTTCAAATCTACATAACTAAGTAGCGGCATACAAAATACACCTTATGTGTAATTTTTATTCAGATACGTCGTATAGTTTCCGAGTAAAATGGCTGTGACATACGGATGGACAGACATACAGACAGACATGACGAATCCATAAGGGTTCCGTTTTTTGCCATTTGGCTACGGAACCCTAAAAATTGATTCTTGATACATTAGTCTATTTTATTCGAATTTTATCTTAAATTTTTATAGAACCTGCCGTTTTACTCCGTATACTGCAGCGTCTTATGACACTCGCGGCATTTGTTTTAGGTATTTAAAAAAGGTGGCCAGCATGATTTTCCGAATAAATTCGATTTTCAAATCAGTTCGACGCGGCGGCGCGGGCCCCGGCTGGCGTCGTGGGGCTGTGCACAGTGCGGACTTTACCAAATTAGACTTTAAGCACATAACAATAAGAACTATGGGAAGTGAAATTACATTATTAACCAGCGGGTTATAATGAGATTTAGTACAACATTATAACCCGGCTAAAGCCAAGGGCTATAATGATTTGCTTTCGGTGAGGTTTGCATGATATACAATTTGGCATTGTCGAGCAGGTGGTGTGAAAACATGATTATTACGCTCTAACCAAACACCTTAGTTTAATTTGGAATATTATTGAAACAGTGGATACATGATTTAATTAATAGACGAAGAGCTAGCCACGTCAGATATGACACAATAATGAGAGCGACGAAATCCCTCCCGTTAGTTCGCTATACTATGCTTATTTCTAGATCTGGACATCTGGCAGCTGTCAAGTGGTGGATGTTAAAGAATGCAAGCCTCTTGAAGAATACAAATCCTAGAGTTCTGGTTTTGATGCAGTATTACTTATAAGAAATTATATAAATAATTAGATGATATCATTGCCAAAACTTTCTGATGGGGGCAAAGTAGTCCAAACGACGTATAATGTTCGTTACGCATTTTTTAGTTACGCATTCTAATGTTAAAATATAGTCCCTGTCCTTTATAACTGAGACAATTTTGGCAGTTTTTACCTAATCTGGTATTACTATTTTCCATTTCAATAATTTTGCTAGTCTTTCACTCTGACCTCCACCCATTAAAAGCTGCCAGATGCCCGGATCTAGCAATAAGGATAGTATTGCAATCTTACTAGACGGGTTTCGTTGCTCTCATTATTGTGTCATATCTGACGTGGCCAGCTCTTAGTCCATAACATTACGTGTTCGCAATCCGAAATAGTGACTCAACTAGAGACACAGATTTTAAAAATAAATTATCTAGCATTGAAATCCATGCCTGTGTAAGTTCAAAATTAAATTCTAAAGGGACTTAGTTGACTTAAATTTAAATAGGAGTACATTTATTAGTTGTATAAAGTTTACAATTAAAAGTATAAACTTTACAATAAGTAACAAAATCGATTTATCTTTTACAAAGTTAAATTATTTAAATCGCTGTGAAGTGTCTTTTGATTACACAGAGTTTTCTGTTGACATATTTTAGACGGAGAGCTAGCCACGTCAGATATGTATGACACAATAATGAGACCGCCGAAACCCCTCTTGTTAGTTTACTATATTACGCTTATTTTTAGATCCGGACATCTGGCAGCTGTAAAGTGGTGAAGGTCAAAGAGTGCAAACCACTTTAAGAATACAAATCCTAGAGTACTGGTTTTGATGCAGTGTTATGAGAAATTATATAAATAATAAGTTTATGTCAATGCCAAAACTTTCTGATGGGGGAAAGTAGTCCAGAACGACGTATAATGTAATTCATAGTTTGTGAAGTGCAGTCCTCTTCGCATCAACAAGCCTCCACTCAACACTCGCCTTTTGCATCACCACTAGAAGAAGCATATGGGTCGCCCTACCTTAACAACACAGGATCGAAGACAGGTATATGGCAAAAAAGATGGAACGACATATGCTCACTTCATGGAAAACTTTATGATCTCCCTTTTGGCACAGCAAGCAGAAAATTCGTTCATACATTTGACGATGAAATAGAACACCTAACCAAGCTAAATTATCCCTCAGAACGATTACTAATTTACACTGCCGTATTGCTACAAAGGGACAAAAACATTAAACAGGCCAAAGATATCAGCAGATTACTTGACCGCCGCCTCAAACTGTGGGCCGATGAGCAGTTTGATATTTTAATCTCAGAATCGATAAAATCTGACAAAACTCTTCAAAATACATATAGTCGAAAATACCACAATAACGACGAAACAATACAAACATTCACAAGACTAATTCAACGTGGCAAAGTCCGCGAGGCCCTAAGCTGGCTATTAACCAAAGATACAAGCAAAGTCCTGAATAGTAATGACGAAATCGATTATGCCGGTAAAACCGTCAGCGACGTACCCTGACCCTGACTTATTTGCCCTGCCCGAGGATTTCCCCGAAATACCACCATTATTAGATGTCGACATAACTAGTAACCACGTCGAGCAAGTTGCAAGAAAACTACATGGTGGTGGGGGTCCAACTGGCTCAACGTCCGAAAATTGGAAGGACTTTCTCTTACGTTTCGGCGATGCGAGCCTGCACCTAAGAAATGCCATAGCCCAACTTACTATGAAATTGAATAACGAACACGTACCTTGGACACAAATACAATCCCTTATGTCGAGCCGTAGCTCTGGATAAATGCCCAGGCGTGAGACCCATTGGAATCGGGGAATGCCTTAGAAGAATCCTCTCTAAATGTATGATCTTGGCAACAGGATCTGAAGTCACCGAAGCATGTGGACAATGGCAACTTTGCAGTGGCCTCAACTCTGGTATCGAAGGAGCCATACATGCAATGAATGACACTTTTGAAGAGAAATGTCACCCAAGCTCAGAATGGGGAATGCTCCTCGTTGATGCTAACAACGCATTCAACAGTGTAAATAGGCAGCTTGCTTTGTGGCAGGCCCGAATATATTGGCCACATTGTGCCCGTTTCCTGTACAACACATATAACGGCCATGCCGAGCTTGTTATTCGAAACTCAGACACAAGAATGTATAGCAAAGAAGGCGTTACCCAAGGCGATCCACTCGCTATGCCACTATATGCTCTTGCAACATTACCCATGATCAATAAACTAAAAAAATAACAGAATACACTCCAGACATGGTACGCTGATGACTCATCGGTCCAGGGAAACTTCAAAAGCCTTCGTAAATGGTGGGAACAGATCTGCAACATAGGACCGGCATATGGATACCTCCCTCAACCTAAAAAGACAATCCTTATTGTATCTGAAACAGACAAAAATAAAGCACAGCAGATTTTTAAAGGAACTAACATTACCATCGCCACAGGTTCACCCTCCCATGGTAGTTACATAGGCAAGGGAAAAGAAGACTTTATAAGAAACAAAGTGAAGCAATTTATTTCAATAATCGAGAAACTAACACATGTCTGTAAGGACTCCCCCCAAGCAGCTTACACAGCACTTACCAAAGCTGCCCAATTCAAATGGTCATTCCTACAACGTGTAATCGCTGATTCTAACGAACTTTTTGAACCACTGACACTTGCACTACGGGCTAATTTCATGCCAACTATGATGGGTAGCGACATCACTGCCGACGAAGCCGCTTTTTTTTCCCTACCCGTACATAAAGGTGGCTTGGCAATATCCAATCCATTCACCGAGAATAATTTGAGCTACAAAACCTCTAAAAAAGGCTGTTCAATCCTCTCATCAGTTTTGATCGGGACACAACATGTAGACCTAGCCCAACACAATAAATCCCTGATTGACGCACGCAAAGAAAGCCGAACAATGAAAGAAGCTCGCGATAACGAACTTTTAGACACTATATTGGCCAAATTACCGGTTTGGGCGGAGGTTACCAAATTCGGAATAGGTTTAATTCTGACTCTTCCAGCTTCTTATTTAGTCAGCTTCTGAGTAGATCATGTTATTATTAGGTTTGATTCGGAGTTAGTCCGTTTCTGAACATTTCTCATACTACATATATTCAGCAAATTCTTATTTAATCTTTTTCTAGGTAGGTCAGATTCACAGTAGGTCAGGGAGTTTTTTCGTAGTAGGTCAGATTGGAACAAGGACAGATTCAAACGAGAAATGTTTATTTTTAAAACAAATTCTGATCAAGTATATTTCTTTACTATGGCTGAATCTAATTAGAGGGAATTCTTAATAAGGATAGGTCTTAATTAGTTATTTTCTAAGTTATAAGACTTCTGCGAAGGTCAAGTATAGTTGGCTAGAAAATAAGATAACACTGGATATCAATACTATTTATAATGACTTAATCGTAAGTTTTCTGACCATTTGTAAACAAACCTATGATAAAACAATATTTCTCTAGCTCTGTCAATTTCAAACTTAGTTCCAAAGTAATTTTCAATGGAAAAGGTAATAAAAGTTATAAGCACGGCTAAAACCAAACCATGTATTCTTCTGTGTGTCAGGGCATTCAAATGCTACTTGTATGTGGAGTTTGAAAAACATATCATGGATCACGACCCCAAAATCACCCTGTATTAAGCCGAGTATACAGGCTGACTGGTAATTCGACCTATTCCTTGAAAGGGGTTATTCTAGAGGTTATTCACAATGTTATTAGCCCAGTCAACCAGGGGTCTAAATTCAGTGGTTTTCGAGTTAGTCAAGTTTTTAGTGTTTTTCAAAAAAAACGCCATAATTCGGCCTTAAAATGGCAATTGTAAATAAACTACAAACATGAATTAGGATGGTTAATTACTTGTTTCCGGGTAGCCAGTGAACAAAAGGTTACTTCAGACAAAAAATCATGGCAAAAAAATTAAGACTAGATATAAAAGGTATATTATTATTATTATTTTCAATAATTTTGTAAATCATGTCAACATTTGTACCTTTTGGGAAGGTTATGACTTGAGGAATCAATTTCTGTAATTTTTACGCGAAGTGTCATACACTTTTTTTAGGGTAATCGTCTTTGATTTAAAAAAAAATTAAAAAACCGGCCAAGAGCGTGTCGGGCCACGCTCAGTGTAGGGTTCCGTAGTTTTCCGTCCGTCACAGTAAGTGTCCCCACTTAAGAGTTAAAATAACACCGCCATGTAGGATATGATATGAGCGTTCCACGTACAGAGACATCTATCGGCAAATTAAGTAAACTATAGCGCGCGAGCTTAAAGTATGGAAGATGATTTTTATGGGATAATTGTTTATTGCGTGAACCTATTTTCACCGTTTTTACTTTATTTGAAAGCACGCCATTTCATCATGATTTTGTAGAAATTACAGGTACAATAAACACCTGCTTATACGGTTAAATTACAAACTTAGTTCAGAAATTATTTTGTAATTTTTTTTCAAAAACTATTCAACCTATCAAGTTCAAAACATTTTTCCTAGAAAGTTTTTATAAAGTTCTACTTTTGAGATTTTTTTCATATTTTTAAAACTTATGGTTCAAAAGTTAGAGGGGGGACACATTTTTTTTTACTTCTAGAGCGATTATTTCCGAAAATATTGACATTATCAAAAAATGATTTTAGTAAACCCCTATTCATTTTAAATACCTATCCAATCCAACTATATATCACACGTTAGGGTTTAAATGAAAAAAAAAATCACTCCCCACTTTACGTATAGGGGAGGTACCCTAATAAAACATTTTTTTCCACTCTTTATTTTACCACTTTGTCGGCATGATTGATATACATATTAGTACCAAATTTCAGCTTTCTAGTGCTGACGGTCACTGAGATTATCCGCGGACGGACGGTCGGACGGGTAGACATGGCGAAACTATAAGGGTTCCTAGTTGACTACGGAACCCTAAAAAGTACGATAGATTGTGATTTCTAGTCTTAAATTTTTTTTAATGATTTTTTTGTTTGAAGTATTCTTTTGTTCACTGGCTACCAGGAAACAAATAATTAACCATCCTAATTCATGTAGTTTTTTTACAATTGCCATTTTAAGGCCGGAAGATGGCGTTTTTTTGAAAAACACTAAAAACTCGAATAACTCGAAAACCACTGAATTTAGACCCCTAGCTGACTGGGATAAAAACATTGTAAATAACCTCTAGAATAACCCCTTTCAAGGAATAGGTTGAATTACCAGTCACCCTGTATAACGATCAGGCACACGTGTTTCTTACGACGTTTTTCAACACACTGGCTAGGAAAAAAAAGTTAGAATTGTTTAGAATTTGTGCGGATACTTACTATACTTACATATAAAGTACGACACCCTCTTTCCTCTTTTATAGTCACGTTGAAGACAAACCCATTCTTAATTAATAAAAAATCTCTACCGGACTAAATTAAAACCCCTCGTCTGTATACTATGTCCTTTTTGATAAAAAAGTAACACTTTATCAGGTTATTTTATTACGGTATTGTTGGTTGTAATACGGTAAAAATACACTCGTGTTTAATATCTAGGATTATTTGCTAAAGTTGATGTCATGAGAACCTCGTTATCAGGAAGTGTGTTGAAAATACTGTTATTTCATTTTTCGTTAAAACATGCTACAAATCATTGTGGTTGACTGTGTATCCGCATGGCGTACTATTAAATTGACTTACACTAGAAATGTCACTTACGAGAGTTTAACGTCATCAAAATCGAACTAAATTAGAAATGCCTATGAATGAATTAAACGTATGCAGTATCTGACCTCATCAGAAAAGGCTTTATTAATGAATTTGACGCAGTCATAATTTGTTTTAGTTATATTTGAACTTACTTAAAATCTGACTTTCTCAGAATTTATTCATTAGCGAATTTGACATAACCAGTATTCAACTTATTACTAACACGACCTCATAAGAGTTGGACGCTTTCGGAACCTGACTAAATAAGAAGCTGGATGAGTCAGAATTAAACCTATTCCGAATTTGGTAACCTCCGCCCAAACCGTCCCCTAAGAAAAGAAGAGCTATAGAAAGATCAATCGCATTGAAAATGAAAACAGTCTTCCACCTGGCTATCTACTATACCAACGAAGAAAGATAACCTCGACTTGTCCCTTCAAGAATTCAGAGACGCCCTGGCAATACGCTATCACAGAACCCCAAACCCAATGCCACCCTCATGTGATGGATGTGGCAACAGCCAATTTAATATCGACCATGCTCTCTGCTGCAAGACTGGGGGTCTAATTTCAAGACGACACAACGAAGTTCGTGATCTATTTGCTGAACTATGTCACCAAGCATGGAGCAACGTCACAATAGAACCCATAATCACAGAAGGTGACCTTGGATTACGCGGCGACTTATCTTGCCGTGGCGTATGGAATGCTCAGAGAGAGGCTCTTTTTGATATCCGTGTCGTAGACACTGACGCTCCCTCTTACATTACACGCCATGTCACTTCTGTCCTAAAATCTGCTGAGACTGAAAAACAAAGAAAATACTCCGCTGCCTGCGAAGCGAAACACGCTACCTTCACCCCTCTCGTGACTTCCGTCGATGGCGTATTCGCACCACAGATGACCTCCTTTGTCAAACACATAGGCGAAGCCCTCGCGGACCGCTGGAATAAATCGCTGAGTACGATACTGGGTTGGCTTAGAACAAGGATATGCATTACTATAATTCGAGCCACGTATGTGCATACGAGGCACACGTCACAAATTCAAACCTGCAGCGAAACTATTGGGGTTCGACGACGGAGCAGGCATTCCCAGCTCTAACTAAACTGTCACCTGCCTGACCGTGCATTGCAGAGATGTGAATTATTAGTATTATTACTATTATTTTATATACATTATTATTAGCTATTTCTTTAATAAATGACTTCCTACCCCTAGTATCTATGTCTAAATTCACATGTTAAAAAAAAAAACATTAAAAAATTAATTGGTGGGAATTCATAGTTTGTCGCCTACTGTTTCTGGTTCCGAAATAATACGCATAGTTTTTTGTTCTAATGTTAAAATATAGGCCCGTCCTCTATAAATAAGACAACTATGGGCGTGTTTACCTATTTTGGTATTACTTATTTCCAACTGAAAAAATTTGCTAGTCTATTATCTGGCCTGGCATCTGGCATAAGTCAGAACCTCCACCGATTAAGATCTGCCAAATGCCAATACGGATAGTATTGCAATCTTACTAGACGGGTATTGTTGCTCTTATTATTGTGTCATATCTGACGTGGCCAGCTCTTAGTCCATTTATACATTTATTTAAGGGAAAACTGCAGATTCAACGTTATGCTATTTAAGCTTTATTTAAGAGAGACCTCAGGTAAGTGTCTTATTGCTTGACACGCTATTACGTTTAGAATATGTGGCCTGTAACCCGAGTAAAAAATTAAAGCAAAGATTCTACTCCTCAAACTATAAAACTTTGGTTCAACAACTTAAAAAAAAATGAGTATATATGAGTCTTAAGAGTGTTTATTATTGTTGTTTATTGTTTTTATGAGATCAAGTTATAGAGCAAGAATGCCGTAGACAGACAAAGTCATTTAATAGATATTTATTTAGTGCGGATGGAAGTGACCAATTTTGGTTTTCTCTATTACTATAAAACGACAATGAAGTATGGAGTTCTTTATTCAAATTTGTTCCGATAAACTTCAAAATAAATCTGATACTTGATGCTTGCTGCGGTTGCATTTGCTTGAATTGGAAGGCTCGTTTAAACGTATATTCATTCGAGTAAAGTTTTGAAGATTTTATGCATACTATTTTTCTCTTATGCTTTTAATACTTATATATTAATCATAGGAAATTACCATTGTAAATGGACTGTAGGTACATTTTGAGTCCTATACTCGTAGTAACCTAAGGTCAGTTCGTGGTCTGTAAACTGTTAAAGAAATGTCTACCAAATAATTATGCCGTCATCTCCAGGGTCTGTTTAGTGGACTATTCTGTTCTCAGAGTCTAATTAGCTATAGTTTCTGAAAAAAAGGCGGGGACAGCCAGGCGCGGATCCAGCCCTCAGAAAAGGTTGTGGTCACAGCCACCCGAAAATTTGCCAAGTGCGAGTGGGACTCACACATGAACAATCATCATCTTCATGAATCAAATTTTTATTATATTTTTCCAATCTGCGAATAAAAATACTACATCAATGTTATAATTGAAAGAAAAATGGAAAAATTCACCACGTCGAGCAAGATTCGAACTTCCATTTTTCCATTTTTCTTTCAATTATAAAATTGAAATTATCGCTTGCAGACAAATAGAAAATTGCTTAATACAAAATTAAAATACTACTTTTTTTTGACTGCCTTACTGGCTGTAACACCGTTCACGAGTTTTTCTTTAATTTATTGGTTTAAATCCTTTAAAGGGTTCTGTACCCAAAGGGTAAAACCGGGACCCTATTGCTAAGACTCCGCTGTCCGTCTGACTGTCACAAGACTATGTCATGAACCGTGATAGACAGTTGAAATTTTCACAGATGATGTATTTCTGTTGCCCCTATAACAACAAATACCTACTATACAACCGGCCAAGTGCGTGTCGGACCACGCATAATGGAGGGTTCCGTACCTTCAATGGAAATAAGAACCAAACTAATACCAAAAGGTCGTATCTGATGCCTAAGGAAGAAGTTTTTTGGAGATAACTCAAAAAATACTGAACCGATAATGATCAAAATAATTTTCGTAAAAAGTATGTGATAAGCTGATAAGGTGCACCTTCTCAATTTTTTTCCTATTTTTTGGACTTACAGTTCAAAAGTTACACAATTTTTCTGACTTTCGAAGCGATTATTTCTGAAAATATTCACTTAATCATAAAATGTTGAAAGAAACCTCGGTGTTGTTTTTAAAGGCCTATCGATTGATGTGCAATGCAACATGTTGATATTAGGTGAATTTTTCTTTTTAGGGTTCCGTAGCCAAATGGCAAAAAACGGAACCCTTATGGATTCGTCATGTCTGTCTGTCTGTCTGTCTGTCCGTCCGTATGTCACAGCCATTTTACTCGGAAACTATACGACGTATCTGAATAAAATTTACACATGAGGTGTTTTTTGTATGCCGCTACTTAGTTATGGAGCAAATTTGAAAAAAAAAAATTTTAGGGGGGCGCTCCATAGATGTAACTAAATTTCAAAAAATGTTTTTAACCAAATATCAACATGTGACACATCAATCGATAGGTCTTTAAAAATAACATTAAGGTTTATTTGACCATTTTGTGATTAAGTGAATATTTTCTGAAATAATCGCTTCGAAAGTCAGAAAAATTGTGTCCCCCCCCTGTAACTTTTGAACCGTACGTCCAAAAAATATGAAAAAATTTGAGGCAATGTGCCTTATCATATAATTTCTACGAAAATTATTTTGAACATTATCGGTTCAGCCATTTTTGAGTTATCTCCAAAAAACTTCTTCCATAGGCATCAGATACGACCTTTTGGTATTAGTTTGGTTCTTATTACATTGAAGGTACGGAACCCTCCTATGCGTGGTCCGACACGCACTTGGCCGGTTTTTTAATTTAGTATATGGATCGCCTCCTCCCTCCTTAAAATATTATTTTCTGCGATTTAATTACATAACTGAAGGCCTTCACCCGATGAGGGATTCTGGTCCGTCACGAAGAAAGATAAATAATTGACAATTATAAATAAAATGTAAGCTATATTTTCGACATACTGAGCTATAATAATTTTGACATAGAAACAATACAAAAATGACATAGTACGAAATATATAATTAGATAAGATTGTAAAAATTTGATGTACCTACTTACTTACATTTTCTTCTTTCTATAAGGACTGGAAATAAAGGCTTTTTTTATTTTATTTTATATTTTATAACTACATAACTAAATAGCGGCATACAAAATACACCTTATGTCCAAATTTTATTAAGATACGTCTTATAGTAAAATGGACAGACGGATGGACGGACGGGCGGACGGACAGACTGACATGACGAAACTATAAGCCATTTCGTAGCACTTTTTCGTTTTATGTCTTCTTTCCTTCTGTTTCTTTTTTTCTAAGTGTTTACGAATAAACTATTTCTATTGTTATAAGGGTTCCGTTTTTGCCATTTTGGCTACGCCACCCTAAAAACGGAATAAAATAAATATTGAAGGGGGCTGCCATACAACAGAGATGACTTTTTTTTCCGATTTTATTGTTCCATAGCTAAAATGGCACAAAAAAACCTTTTAGGTTCGTCATGTCTGTCCGTCCGTCCGTATGTCAGCCATTTCACTCGGAAACTATAAAACGTGTCTTAATACAATTTTGACATTGTGTATTTTGTATGCCGCTACTTATTGGTGTAGCTAAATTGCAGAAAAAAATACTTTTAAAGGGGGCGCGTAATATACGTATGTAACAATTTTTTTTTAATAACCTAATATCAAAATGTTGCATATCAATCGATAGGTCTTAATAAATTACATCGAGGTTTCTTTGAACATTTTGTGATTAAGTGAATATTTTCGGAAATAATCGCATCGAAAGTCAGAAAAATTGTGTCCCCCCCGCCCCTGAAACTTTTGAACCGTAAGTCCAAAAAATATGAAAAATTTGAGAAGATGCGCCTTACCACATACTTTCTAGCAAATTTTGAGCATTATCGGTTCAGCCATTTTTGAGTTATCTCGAAAAAACTTCTTCCATAGACATCAGATACGACCTTTTGGTATTACTTTGGTTCTTATTCCATTGAAGTGAAGGTACGGAACCCTCCTTTATGCGTGGTCCGCTTGGCCGGTTTTATAGATAATGGAACGGAACCCTTCGTGCGTGAGTCCGAGTCGCACTTGGCCGGTTTTTTTAAATAATTGTTTTATCTTTCGATCTTTTTTTTAGAAAATTTTCATAAATATTAGTACCGTATTAACAATTTTTATCTACACTCACATTGTAAGTTCTCTAAAACGTGTTCGAAAACGGCAGGCAATGGCTAGCATTACCACAACCGATTTTACTATGATAAGCTTTTTATCTGTGGCAGTAACGTAATTTTAACTTTACATGCTCAAATATTGATGTGTTATGAGTTTTTAAACTAAAACTATTTTTGATAAAGTCAATGCTTTCGGAAATAATTGCTCTCTGAAAGTTCGAAAAATGCCATCGCCAGTAGCGTAGCGCCACGCCACGCCACCAAAAAGGAAGGCGACTCAGAAGTTTTGTGTCAGCATATCGTTAATGGCTCTTTGCTGCGTTGTGCATCACGCACGATTCATGATTCATTCATTCATTGAGTTTTAATTTTAAGGCATAGCGTTTAATATCATCACATCAGCCTATTGATCTCAATAGACCGTAAAAGTATAACGTCACAAGTCAATTAAGGTTGTGGGCATGCCCATCGTGCCCACAACGGTGGATCCGCCCTTGGGGACAGCTGTCTTAATACTTAAATTTTAGTATGAAAAACTGTATATTCAATTGCGTTTTTATCGAAACTGCTGCTCGTAAAAAAACAGTCAGCTGTCCTAATTTTTAGCAAGCTTTCTATTGGTACCCCACACGTATCTTACAAATGAAAAATAAATTTCTCTTGCCCTCTTTAATCCTCCTCTACTTCTTTATAAAATTAAATATACGCCGTTAAGGCCTCAGTACCTTGTTAAAGCCGACATATTCTATACCTAAGTATTCCAAATTTCAGCTTTCTACGACAAACTGTCAAAGACACGTTTTACCAATTTCGACGACCAAAGTGTTTCCATAAGTGTTTCGTAAACTAATGTTATGTAATTTTTAATACAGTAGAGTTCTTATAGATATTCGTGTAATCTTTATGCAAAGAACTATTTATTGTATTTAAAAAATTTCGGCCCTGTAGTTTCGAAGATAAGGGGAGGGGAGGGAGGGCAGATTTCGCCTATTTTCTTCAATAAATTCAAAACTCAAAATTAAAAAAAAATGTGTGAAATGTAGGCCAAGCAAATAAGATCTATAAAAAGTGTTTTGAAGAATTAATTCCCAGCAGGCTGGAAATCGCTGTAATACCTTCATGTTGTCCTAAATGCATGTAAAATTAAATACAAAGTTTTGCAAACTATATTGTTACATATCAAATGGAAGGGCTCATTATGAGCATTAGGCCAAGAAAATTAGATTTTTTCGAAGAATTAATTCCCAGCAGGCTGGAAATCACTTTTATACCTTCATGTTGTCCTAAATGCATGTAATCCGAGGTTGCCTAATCCCAAGAGGTGTGCATAACTTTTTAGCGCAATTTTTGCTCTTTGTCAAGTTTTTGCTTGTAGCTCGAAAACAGGACGTCAGACGGAAAATGTCATGTATATCAATATTAAAGAGGGTTAAATTCTGCGTCGAGTGAGTAACTTAACTTCTAATTCGGTTCAGTGGTTCAGCCGAAATCAAAAGTTATAAACCGGAAAAATGTCTCATTTAAATTAAAAACTATCTTTGAAACAGATGACTCCTGTTGAAAAACCTATAGAATAAAAGTTGTAGAGATAAGAATTTCAAATTATATCGACATCTCAATTTTCAAGTAGAGTAATTTTGAAAAACTAAATTTGCATATTTTCCATAAAATATGAGGTGTGAGGCGTACATTTAATGCATCGTTACAACTAAAAACATTTAATTGCATATTTTCTAAAACGTACATATCTAATCAGAAAACTATTTATACACCGTGTTTTATTTTCATTTCCGGTAATTCCAAAGGTACATTCCTGAGCTTAACTTAAGTATATTTCTTAAAGACGCTAATAGTGTCCTAATTTGCTCCAGTTCTGAGGTAATCGATAGTTCTTTTTTCGTCTTTCTGATTGTGTATATTTTTCTTTTAGTCTGAGAACCCGCTATAAAGTCATGTAACTGTGTGTTAAATCAATACAATATTAATTTTGTACTAAGCAGAAACGTCTGCAATCGAAATTTCAATTTTATAATTGAAATAAAAATGGAAAAATTCGGACCGATGTTCCGAAAGGTCGCAAGTTCGAATCTTGCTCGTCGCGGTGAATTATTCCACTTTTCTTTCAATTATAAAATTTTTAATACAATATGTTACCTTTGTATCACGGATTGTTAATGTTCGAAATTTCATTGACATGTCATAATGTTCAATTTTTGGTTGAGTTAAAATACAGATTGGGGAATCAATCAATTAACTACTGAACCTATTTGACTTAATACACACCATTTTGTAGTGGGTTCTCAGAGTAAAAAATAATTAAATGTAGGATTACACAATAAGAAGGCATTAATTAAATATCGATTATCTCAGAACTTGAGCTAAGTAGGACACTGGCGTCTTCGAGAAATAAACCTAAGTTAAGCTCAGGAATATACCCTTGAAATTACCGGAAATAAAATAAAACACGGTGTATAAATAGTTTTCTGATTGGGTACGTTTTAGAAATGTGCAATTAAATGTTTTTAGTTGTAACGATGCATTAAATATACGCCTCACACCTCATATTTTATGGAAAATATGCAACTCAGAAGGATTTAGAAAAAACTGATTTTGAATTCATGCCAAATTTAGACTTTTAAAATGACTCTACTTGAAAATTGAGATGTCGATATAACTTGAAATTGTATTCTCTACAACTTTTATTCTATAGGTTCAACAGGAGTCATCTGTTTCAAAGACATGTGGTATGGAAGTCAAAATACGAGTTTTTCAATTAAATGAGACATTTTCCCGGTTTATAACTTTTGATTTCGGCTGAACCGCTGAACCGAATTAGAAGTTAAGTTACTCACTCGACGCAGAATTTAACCCTCTTTTATATTGATATACATGACATTTTCCGTCTGACGTACTGTTTTCGAGCTACAAGCAAAAACCTGACAAAGGGCAAAAATTTTGCTAAAAAGTTATGCACACCTCTTGGGATTGGGCAACCTCGGATTACATGCATTTAGGACAACATGAAGGTACAAAAGTGATTTCCAGCCTGCTGGGAATTAATTCTTCGAAAAAATCTAATTTTCTTGGCCTAATGCTCATAATGAGCCCTTTCATTTGATATGTAACAATATAGTTTGCAAAACTTTGTATTTAATTTTCTGATTTACCCCCCAAAAGTGGTCCTTATGTTTAAAATTCATTAGTTTTCGTTATACGTACGTCTTTGGGTCAACAACTTACATATGTGTTCTAAATTTCAACTCAATCGGTACAGTAGTTTCGGAGTAAATTGGCTGTGACAGAGGGACAGACAAGCGAGTGATCCTATAAGGGTTCCGTTTTTACCTTTTGAGGTTCGGAACCCTAAAAAGGATATAAATTAAAACATCAATAGGAGAAACGTTGCGGTCCAATCTGTCTTGCGGTGTCACTTGAGCAAGGCCGAAATCACGAAAATCATATTTTTATCACGAAACATAGGTACTTTTAAAGTGCTAAATACTTGATAAATAGTAGTTTATGTAACTGTTACGTAATAAAGATCCTTAAAATACTAGTCGTGGTCACACGAGTGTTTTAAGGCCTAATTACGTACTGTTGCATACACTGCATTATCTACACACATATTCATTTATAAAATGACGTGTTCGGAAACCATTAAAATGACCGCCATTGGTGCCAGTGCATCGCCATGGCCAACTGGATTGTGCCGACGGTCGGGGAGGAGGGCAACCGCGGTCGGGGAGGAGGGCTGGATTTTCATTACGTTACCAAAATCGATGTTCCAGATTTGAAACTCATTGACATTACTGATATAACAAAACACAGTTGTGTCTTATTTGCTGACGACATTTCTATTGTTGTGACATCCAGTAAGGACCTTTATTCTGTTAATGACCACGAACAAGACATTAATAATATAATAATCGCATTAAGCGATTGGCTGCACTCTAATAATTTATTGATTAATTTAGACAAATCAAAATTTATACAATTTAATAAATCAATTCATCCTCATTTAAATTTTAATTTGAATATCCCTAGTATAGTAAATGTCACAGAAACCAAATTCCTAGGTATAATTATAGACGAGAATTTGAACTGGAAGTTACAATTGGATAATGTTACAAAGCGAATCAATAGTTATTTGCATGCCCTGAGACAACTCTATAGAGTAACTGATAGTAAAACGGCGCGATCCTGCTATCATGCATATGTTGAGTCAATTTGGCGCTATGGATTAATAATATGGGGTAATGGCTATAGCACAGATTTAAAGAGAGCATTCATTGCACAAAAAAATAGCGTCCGAGCTATAGAAGGACTGCCACCGCGTGCACCTTGTAGATCTCTGTTTAAAAACCTTGGTTTATTACCACTTCCGTCCCTATACGAGTACATATACGAAATCTGCATGTTTGTTCACAAACACAAACATTTATTCAAAGAGGCTTGTGATAGGCATCCACACGCCTGTCGTAATCCGGATAGACTACTTCCTGATGAACATCCGGAATCGGCAAAACAAAAAAAAAGTTGTTTGATATTGTCTATAAATATATATAATAAATTACCTAACGATATGAAGACATTGAATATTATAGCATTTAAAAAGCATTTGTACCAATGGCTAAATAACTATAATTTCTATAGCCTAAATGAATTCCTTGACATGAAATGATATTATGTTTTAATTTAATTAGTAATAATGACATGTAAAATAATAATGTTGTAACTGCATGAGTTCTTGTACATAAGTTTCCCCTTGTATATAGTATAGATATAAGTATTGAATGTTTGCATGCCATTTAAGGTTAAACATGAAACCTACCATTAAATGCACGATCACCTGCTATGTACCGGGTAATGTTTATAGCAAATAAAAATATTCTTATTCTTATTCTTAAATAACTTAACAATATTTGAGCATGTAATGCTAAAATTACGTTACTGCTACAGATAAAAAACTTATCACTTAAGGTGCGACCACACCGCTGCTTAAATTACGGTAACGCTACGGAATCGCAGTGACGCATCGTATCCATACCGTTTTTATCGCATGCCCTCCACACCGCTGCTCAAAATACGGTGAGGCTACGGAATCGCAGTGACGCATCGTATCCGTACCGTTTTTATCGAATGCCTTCCACACCGCTGCTCAAAATACGGTTTGGAAGGTTCGCGTCAAAATATTTCGTATGGGGCACGTCACGTACATGTCATACATGTACACGTCAATCCTTGAATTCAATTAATGACTAATATACAATGGGATAAAGGTTTTCATTTTGAAACAATAGATGTCACGCCACACGTTACATTACAAAACATTTAGCCTGAATAAACCACAATTATCGAAATATCTTCTCTATCTATCGCAATTATCTTTTATTGTATATAAGAAAATGCTGAATGTGCTACATTTACCTACAACATCTAGAAATGCTTTCACCGGCTGTCAAATTCTCTTTAAGAGAAGGTGCGAGCACTTGACATCCCGTCTACATCTAGCAAGGCTTTCTACGACCACACTGCTTCAAGATACAATCAGAAAGATTTTGTAACTGTGCTATGGCACTTATGCCTTTATTTCCTATTTTATTTCATGAACATTATAGTGCCGCCATAGCGGCCCTTTCAATATTAATTAATTGTCACAAAAAAAATTGAAATTTTTAATGAGCTTGTAGACTTTTTATATTATTTTTCTACTGCAGTACTTTTATTTGTCATTTATCATTGATTTATTATGGATTCTACTAGATGAGTTATCTAGAACAAATTTTGTGCGCCATGTTTGGCGGTTGAAAGCTGTCACTGAATCAAAGAGTAGCTTTAACAAGACAGACGTGACACTGTTTTGACAAAATTCATATTCTGCCTAAACAAATTTTGTAAGGAAACGTAATTAACTAAATGATTGTTTTATTTGTACCTAATGTTTATTTTGCTCCTTACCCTAGAGTTTTAGGAACGAATGGAGAAAAATACTATTTTTGCCGACAAGCGTCCTTCAATACGAACTTTGAGTAAGTGTAATTAGGTATAATATGGGTGATATTTCGATATATAAGTTTTAACACTAATCATAAAATTATTTTCTCCGTATTTTACTCGCATTACCAATTTTAGCAAATTCGCCCTTGTCGTAAAATAAAAATATGGTTAATGAACTAAACATTACCTAACGTACTTATCTAAATCATGTTTATTACTTAAATATGTTTATGCTGAGTATTATTAAACAATAATGAAGGTAAATCAAGTGTAGGCACATGGTAACGGCCTCCCAGCCCAGTCGGTAGTGACCCTGCCTACGAAACAGGAGGTCCCGGGTTCGAATCCTGGTCAGGGCATTTGTTTGTGTGTTTATCACAGATATTTGTACCTGAGTTATGGATATTTTCTATGTATTTAAGTATTTATCCATATTTATCTATTATATATATCGTCGTCTAGTACCCATAACACAAGCCTTATTAACAGAGCTCGGATTTTTCACGGCAAAACAAAACACTAGCGTAATTTAGCCAGTGCATGAAATATTATTTTATCGATATCGATAATTCAGAACTAGAAGAAATAAAAGTCACCAAATAAAATTAATATGTAATAAAACTAATAAAAACATTTGTATAAAGTTACTATATATTAGAAACAGACGCAATTTCTTCTTCAAAATCTACGTCAGTACACACAGCAGCACAAGACATTTTATTTGGGTAATAGTGATAGGAGTAGATGATCATTATCTTTTCAACATTCTCTGGGAGTAAACAGTTGCGTTTATCACTATAAATCCATTTATGTACACTAAATGTACGTTCAACTTCAGTTGACGTCAAGGGAGCAAATTTATAGAATTCATTATCAGTTCGGGTAATATTTTCAGATATGTCTCTTAAAATTTCGTAATCAGGATTTCGTTCGAGCACGGCTTCAAATTTACGTATCACTGGTAAAAGTTTACTCCAGTTTACGTAGCAACGAACAGTATCCAGAATGAGGAAGGATTCCGCAATGGATAAAGTCAAACATTGCAATTGTTCTATTGAAGAGGCTATTATTTCGTAGTTGTCGCGAATGAAATTTAACTCCGGTCGTAGTTTGCGTGTTTGAAAACATTTTTTTGCAGCTCTTATAGCTGCCGAGTCATTAGCAAGTATGGAGACGACATCACGTATTTGCTCATAGTATTGAGCGTAATATACCGCAGCAGATATCCAAGTTCCCCATCTGGTGATAATTGGCTCGGGAGGTAGGGGAATGGACGGATATTTTGCCTTAAAAAGGCGTACACGCTCTGGAGATTTTAGGAATATCTTTTTGACATTCGATATCAACCCATCCACACCTTTGAAATTATCTCGCACTTCTTCGGCAACCCGGTGCAGACCATGAGCTAAACACGTAATGTGTTTCATACGAGGAAACGTTGCTTTTAAAATACGACCGGCTTTAAGCATATATGCGGCACTATCTGTGCAAAGTAAAAGCAAATTGTTTACGTTATCATTGAAAGAATTTTGAAACAAAAATTGTAATTGGTTTATTATTAGGTTTGCTATTGTTTCCCCATTTACCTTCTCTAAAACCTTCGACCCCAAAAGATAAAATTGCTTAGAACAATTTTTTTGCAAAGACCGAATCACCACGTTTGTCACACATTTTCCCATGAAATCTGGTGTTTCGTCTATAGATATCCACAAATAATTGGTTTTGTTTACCTCTCTTATACCCTGTATAGTTTTTTTGTACACGAGATTTAAATAAATTTTTCGCAGGGTCGATTCGTCCGGTAAAGAAGTCATAGAGCAGTCGCAACATAAATACTTGTTAAAAAAATGACGAAAATTATTGTTGTTGACTGTTGCCCATGGTATGTTGCATGAAATAAGAAAAATAATTAAATCGACATAAAATTGATGTTTCCTATTTGGTTGCCCCGAACGGTAATTGTGGCGGTTGCTTTTCACATGATTCTCAATATTGCATTTCTTCAGTTTTAGATGCATATCGCACATAGAGCAGTATATAGTGGAGGTCACTTCATTATAGACTAACTCAGGGTGATTTTCAATCCACGTTTTGATCCGATCTTGTACATTACTCATTTTTGTATTAATTGATACCTTGCAATATTAAGTTATTACACGTATATCCAACACGTCGGATTCAATGCGTTGCGAAATAAATAATACCTAGATGCAATTTACGTTTTATACGTAATGAAATGACAGTTAAAGTGTGAATGTCATATGTCATGTGAGATGAAATTTGCAGTCGTTTCTATCATTTTAAATGAGGTGGTATAGTTACTTCGTTCTAAGTTGTACATGCAGACCTACCTCTTTGTTGCTCGACTATGGCAAAGCTAAAATGAAAAGTTATTTTATTACTTATACAGGATGTCCGGTAATTAATGCACAACCTTCTAACCCCCAGTAGGTCACCTTAGACTGGTCAAAAATATTGATTTTGAGCTCTAGCAAGTCTCCTGTTTTTCGAAATTTTCGCACGTTTGTTAGTTTTTAAATTTTGACATTCACACTGATAGGTGTACCATCGAATAAAAAAAGAAAAAATGTACTGAGGCAATACCTGTCATATACTCTAGTAAGACTCGATAGGTGTCGATAAAATAATATTTCAAGCACTGGCTAAATTACGCTAGTGTTTTGTTTTGCCGTGAAAAATCCGAGCTCTGCTTATTAAGCTTACTGTGGGCCTAGGTCGATTTGTGTAAGATTGTCCTATAATATTTATTTATTTATTATATGTTGTTACTTCTGCGACATTAATCTGTGCGCTAAGCAATATGGCGTCGCACCGCCAATATTAATATTTTAAATTAGTGTAACACCAAACTTTGCACTTACTTACCTATGGAATGTAATTCTGTGGCTTTGATTACTATTTTTAGAATTATTTTTACAGTTTGTTATCATGCAAGAAGCCTTTACGTTTAGTGTTTGATTAATTTAAATTTTTGACACTTGCATGTAATCATGTCAGTGTGGTCCAACAGCCAAAGTCAGACTTGTAGTGATTTTCACTACAACTCATGGTACAAATAATTTCTTAGGGATGTCTTCTCCTGTTACTCAATGTCATTTATACATTCATGATGACATAGATAAGAACATGCATAATTGATCTGAAGACAAGTCTATAATCTTATCCCTATCGTTACACGACGTATCGTTTTAGCAGTATAACGTTATTTCGTGTAAACAACACTTAACAACTAAATCAATTGCTACCAACCTAACAAACTAAATAAACGCAGCGTTTTTAGAAAAAAACAACTTAAAAAACAAATTAGAGAAACACACTTTGCCGATTTTACGTTTCTCGCTTATTTAGAGAGATATCTCTCTCTCTACTCATTTGAGTGAAAGAAACGCAGATAATCGAATTTTGATTTGAAGGTTCGCTTTAACGCCATTGAAATTTTAGTTTTAGTTATATTTCTTTGTAAGTATTTGAGCCAGATTAAGATTTTTTGATTTAATAATAACTGCGTGTGTTTGTGTTAAGTTGAAATATATTGCTTTAAAGGACGAAACTTACATTATTGTTACTGAAATATCTGCAATACAAAAAGGGGTGAACGAAGATTTTATTTCTTCATTTTTATATTTTATGTAAAATTGAGCAGGTGTGTAGTCGCAGAAAAAGTATTGTATGCAACGTTGTATAACTGAGTCAAAAAAATGCTCGTCGCGTCTAACCTTTACGTTCGTCGTTGGGATCTCTATCGTATTCGTACATTTTCTTGAATTCGTACCTTTTTTTAAATTTCATGCACTACGCTACGCTAGAAGCCGATCCACGCGTTTTCCACAAAAGGAGATCCCGCTTAGCGGGTTCCTGGTGCTCAGTGTTAAGGGGATGACAACAGCTAAATTCCATCCCTATCTTTTTCAGTGCGAGTAAAAGAGAAACACTGTGCTACAATTAGTATGGGAGCTCATTGCAAAATTTTCAAAATGAAGAATGAAAAAAAAAACTACTCATTAATTGAGAAATATTTTAGTAATAAAGTTTTTAGTATTAGTGTGGTGGAATTATGTACTTAATTACAGACGTATACGTTAAGAAACTAAAGACATACATCTGTTTAAAGCTAATTTTAAGATCTAACTTTGAAATTATTTTCTATGGAGGCGATTTCATCCAATCGGGTGCGCCAAAGTTCACATAAAATTTCAACTTCGATTATTGGAAGTTCGAAAATGGTGTTCATATTTTTTTTAATCATAATGATCATTTTTTATAAGTATTCTTTGATCATAACTATCGTTACTCCGAGTTATTCAAGTTTATAATGTTAGTCAATAGAAATATCTATTATACTAATATTCTTTTTCATAAACTTTGTCAATATAACGTTTTCAAGTAATATAATTTTATATAATAATTAATTTTTAAACTATACCAGTTTTTACATCTAAATTGTTTATTTATAAATACAAATGTCACCTTATAAATGCGTACATCTGATAAATATCTTGTGTCTATGATATGCTGGTCCTTGGTTTGGGGAACGCGAAAGTGGTTCACAACATACCCAACTCGCTGTCAAAAACTAAATACAGTGGCAGAGTCACCCTTAGGTACTACGACGACGAGCGAAGCGGGGGAAAAAAATGTTAGGTAAGGTTCAATTTCGGTTTAGGTTAGGTTAGGTTAGAGTGTCATCCTGCCCGGAGGGCATAACTACCCAGAACAGAAGCCCCCGCGAAGCGGGGGCTTCGTCGACCCTGTCACAGAAATTACTACCTATCACCAAAAAACTGTAGATTGTCACGTAGCGCCGTCTAGTAAGAGCCGGTGGAACTATGAGATTAATTATTTTATTTTATGATAGTATTAATTTGTAATTATTAAAGAACATTTTATTTCGATAGTATGTAAAATAAAATAATTATATTATTATTATATAATACAAAATCTGGTTCCGTTTTGTTGTGTAATAAAACCTACATGTTTAGTTTGAAGCTAACTGGCAACAATGATTGGAGCAGAAAATATTCGAAATTCAAATGACTAAAAAAAGAAAATAAAAAAAAGAAAAGAAGATGGATACAAGAGAAAAACGTAAACTGGATTCTATCAAATATATTAGAAAATAAATACATTTTGGATCTTTAATGATTTACTTAAGCTATTAAGCTTGTGCTGCACATCGCTGCTGTTTGTTTCGGCTGTTTTGTCAAGCCAGTTAAGAAAATGGTTTTCCTTTGCGGAAAGTCTTTGTAAAAGGAAGAATCGGTCCCCGAGCGGGGCAAGGTTTTTTTGGATGACTTATCTAACGTAGATTCGAGGCCTGGAAGGTCTTCGCTACGAGTTCCAAATGCTTAGTGTATGTTGCTACTGATTTTCCCGTCATTCGCCTCAAAAGACTGGGGGAAATGCAGTTGAAATTTATGTTTTGTCTTCAGTGACAGGTACGTGTTGGCCCTTAAGTTTGCAGTAGTCTTGGACCTGTAGGTATCCTTTTAACGTTACCATTGCTTTTTAAAATGATTTGAATATCATAATAAAGGATGAGGTCTGATGGACAGTTTTATTTGACATATTTAATGCACAGGTTCTAATACATATTATTTAATATCTTCAAATAAACTTAATTTAATTTAACAATGATGGTGGTTTATCCTATAATGTAAAACTAGACATTAACGAACCAATAGCTCTCCGGATAACAGCTGAGCTAGTTGTTAGTATATTTTAAGGTGTATTAGCAAACTGAAAGAAGTAATAAATAATTACCAAGTGGAGACTGTGTTGTCTTTCATTTGTTTATACCCCTTAGTATTATGTAACCATACGGGATCATTCATATAGGTTTTTTAGAAATATAGGTTACATAATTGGCGCCCAAATGGAATCTTAGTTTCACAAGTGCATTTATTGGATAAACTATCAATTTTGTGCATTAAACTGGCAAACAAGACTCTTTTTCTAGGTGACTTACTATATTGTAGATTTGTAGACAGGGCCAATACCGTAGAAAACTAAACTTGTGTATATAGAAACCAATATTTGTCAATGAATGTCTTTATTATTCTATGTACAGGATAAAGTAATATTTTTTTGTAAAGGTATTTTGGTGAGATAAATTTTTTTTGGTAGGTATATATATGCTATGCTTGTGCACCGCTGCACAAATTTCATTTATATATTGTGATTTCATCTGTGTTTAGTATAAAATCTGACTGAAATCTGTAAATGCAACAAAGTGAATGTTGCAATTGCATTAAAGTATAATTCATACAGACAAATAATATATTTTGTGAAGTTTAAACCACCAATTTTACAAATAGTCAATAATATAACCGTTCCTTCCTATTCCTTATGTCCTTGGTAAGATCAGCTTGAGTAAAATAATACTGGAATTATTGCTTTACTAGCATTAAATAATATACATAATTAGTGGTGTACAGTTTAGGTAAACTTTTCAATATGGATAAGAAGGAAATTTCAGTAAATACTTTGTCCAAGGAGGAACTCATTTATGAAGTTGAATTAGGTCCGAATCTCCAGAAGTTAAAGTGGATTTGCTTAAAAAACAACTAAAAAGCTTGTTAAAAGTCTGTCCATCCGATTCTATAGTAGAAACAGAACTTGACCCGGCAAGTGAATCTAAAATAATTGCAGCTAAATTATTAGATTTGGATAAATTATGGAAAAAGATTGAACAAACAAAAGAAAATTAAACTTTTATTCAAGCAAAAGCTTTGGCTTATCACTTATTTCACAGAATTTCTAGGGTTCGGCCAGAGGATACTGGTACACAAACACAAATAACGGCAAGTAAACAAACACTCAACGGTTTCTTGACAAAGCTTGATAATATAGGCAAGGCGTCTTCTTTGTTAAAAACAGGTGAAGGTTCTTCTGGTAATTTTGTGGAGGGGCTGGTTGTGTCAGAGTCAGATCACGGTCACAAAAGTATTTTGAAATGGAATCTCAAGTTCAATGGACACACAGACCCGAAGACATTTTTGGAATAAGTCGATGATTTTCAGCGGGCTGACGGAGTTTTAGATTCCAAGCTTTTAAACTCTGCAGCCAGGTTGTTCTCGGATATGGTTCCGTACAAATAGGAACAAGGTGTCATCTTGGCAGGAGCTTGCGGCTTTATTGTTGAGTGATTTTCAGGATCCAGAGTATGATTATAAGTTGTCAAATGAGATTCGTATCCGTACCCAAGGAGAAGATGAGCCTATTCATCTTTATTTTGCTATAATGACGGCAATGTTTAATAGGTTAAGTAATTCTTTATCTGAAAAAGAAAAATTAGATATATTACAAAGAAATATACGTCCGTTTTATACACAACAGTTGGCTATGGTGGATATAAAATCTATCGAGGAATTGCAAGAGAAGTGCAGAGTTGTTGAAGTCTCTCGACAACGCTGCTTAAATTTTAAGGAGCCCAACAAGAATAATTATTCGGTAATCTCACCTGAATTCTTATATAAGCCACAAAAGAAATCTCAGCCTGTAGCTTCGGTAGTTACTTCTTTTAATCATCCAGGTTCATCAAATAGTAATAATGAATCTAATAAAAAGGAATTTGTACAAAAACAAACGTCAAATAAAACATTGACCACAAACCACATGATGAACCACAAACAATGACGTCTAGCGGAGGTGAGGTACGTTTCAAAACAAAGAAAGTTTGTTATAAGTGTGGAAAATCCAATCATAATTTTAAGAAATGTATTCAAAGTGGTTGTTTCAAGTGCGGAAAGGATGACCATTTTAAAGCTGATTGTCCTGAAATAAAGATCAAGGACCAAAAAACTAGTGAACGACTGTGACAAAACTACCCAAAACAAGCAGGTTTTGGACGCGATTAAGAAATATCATAGCTATGGATCAATTGCCACAGTCTTATTTGCTACAAATGGGGAAGATATTAGGCCTTATCTTCAAGTTGGTGTGGGGAAACTTAAAATAATAGGATTATTAGATTCCGGAGCTTGCATTTCTCTGCTTGGAAATTCTTCTCACACTTACTTTGAAAAACTCGGATTTACCTTGGTTACAGAAAATCAAGTTTCTTGCACAGTTGCAGATGGATTTACGCTAGATTTATTAGGAGTGATGTTGATGTATTTACCGGTCACCTTTAATAATATAACTCACATAATTAAGTTTCATGTTGTACAATCAATAGTGTCGGATGTAATTTTAGGTTGTGACTTTTGGAAAGCGTTTAGGCTAGCGCCTGAAATTTTTAATAACATTGATTACAGGAATGCCCCTGACACATTTTACAGTTTTCAAATTAATTAAAAACAAATTCATACATTAACATCATTTGATAATTTAATGCCATTTGAAAGGGAATTAGCATTGTCAGTAATTGACAGGTTTGAGGACATCTCCACAGATCGAAAGGGTTTAGGTAGGACAACTTTAATTGAACACGTGATAGACACAGGCGATGCGTTACCAATTAAGGTCAAGCAGTATCCTCTTTCACCGGAAAATAAAGTAGCATTAAATAAAGAATTGGATCGTATGCTTGAGCTTGATGTTGTAACTCCTAGTGAAAGTCCTTGGAATAATCCGGTCATTTTAGTTAAGAAATCAAACGGTGATTGGAGATTTTGTTTGGATTCTCGGAAATTAAACTCGGTTACTAAGGCTGATTCATATGCTATTCCGTATATACCACAAATTTTAGATAGCTTTAAGGAAGCAAGATTCTTGATATCTTTAGATTTATCAGCAAGTTTTTGGCAGATACCGTTGAATAAGGATTCTCAAGACAAAACTACTTTTAATGTTATTGGGAGGGGAGCCTTCAAATTTAAGGTCATGCCTTTTGGAAATTGCGGAGCGACTGCTAGGCAGCAACGATTAATGGATATGTTGTTTCATCAAAATTTCTGTTCAGACGTAGAAAATGGCATGGTATTTTGTTACATTGATGGTATCATAATTTGTTCATCAGATTTTAACACTCATTTGTTACTTTTAAATAGAGTCCTTGAAAAATTAAAGTCAGCTAATTTAACTATAAATAGTAAGAAATGTAATTTTTTTCGAAGCTCATTGAGACATTTAGGTTACGTGATTGACGAACATAGGTTGTGGACCTATCCTGATAAGGTGGCATCTATCTTGAACTGTCGTACTCCGACTTCAGCTCATGATGTTAAAGTCTTTCTCGGCACTTGCTCGTGGTACAGACGGTTTATCCGAAATTTTTCGACAATTGCTGCCCCATTGAACAGATTGACGGTTAAAAAGGAAAAACATGAGCCTAAATTTAGCTGGTCGGAAGAAGCGGAGCAATCGTTCAATTTGTTGAAGGATGCACTTGTATCGGCTCCAATATTAGCCGTGCCGGACTTTGAAAAACAATTTGCAGTGCATTGTGATGCATCAGCTTATGGCCTTGGTGGAATGTTGTTGCAAGAAATCGAGGGTAAAGATCACCCTATAGCTTATGTCAGCAGGTCATTAAATAAAGCCGAAGAAACTAAAGCGCGACAGAAAGAGAAGCGTTAGCGGTGATTTTTGCAGTAGAGAAATTTCAGGCATATTTAGGCACAAGGAAATTTAAGGTGATCACGGATCATGCATCTTTAAAGTGGTTTCTGAAATTAGAAAATCCGTCAGGCAGATTAGCACGGTGGGGATGTAGATTGTCTCAATTTAACTTTGAGATATAAGAACATAGGAAGGGCACTGACAATGTAGTCCCCGATGCATTGTCAAGACTCTTGCCGGTTGATGTTATTAACACGATTCCACAGGAAACAGTGGAGGATGAGTGGTATGACAAAATATTTAAAACAGGTCAAGAACATCCGGCGAATGTACCAAATTTTCAAATCAGACAGCTAAAATTGTACCGATACAGCAAAAGTAAATATAGCTTAACATCAGAGTTCGATTGGAAAGAAGTGGTAAGAAAAGAACACAGACGGAAAATAATCGAAGAATTTCATTCTATGCCTACCGCAGGACACCTAGGTGTATTTAAAACCCATTGAAGGATATGCTTACGGTTTTATTGGCCAAGAATGTTTAACGAAATTCAAGAATATATCAAGGACTGTACTACTTGCTCGGCTTATAAGCACTCCACTAAACGGACTATAGGGTTAATGGGGAAACCAAAAGTTTGTGGTAGACCTTTTCAGGTAGTTTCGGTTGATTTGGTTGGACCTTTACCAAGATCTCAATCTGGATATACGTTTCTACTGGTAGTGACATGTTGCTTTTCAAAGTTCACACTCTTGTTTCCTTTGAGACGTGCTACGAGTGCAATTGTCGCCAGGGACTTTGAAAATCACGTTATATTGGCACATGGAGTCCCAGAAACCGTAATTGTGGATAATGGAACACAATTTACGGGATCTGAGTTCCGGAAGCTTCTAGAAAGTTACAATATTCCAAAACATCATTATAGTCCTAGATACACACCACAAGTTAATCTTGTTGAGAGATACAACAAAACGATAATGACAGCAGTGGCGTCTTATGTTCAAGACAATCATCGTTCTTGGGATAAGCACTTGTTTGAAATACAATTTGCCATAAACAGTGCGGTGAATGAGTCAACTGGATTTTCACCATTTTTTCTGGTCCATGCAAGAGAACCTGCCATTAACGGGAATTTTTACAAGGATACTCAAGCAAATTATTCTCTTGACATACCAAGAGAGGAGTATGCTGGTGAATTTGGGTGTTTAAAAGATGTGTTTGAGGAGGTTAGAAAGCATTTATTAAATGCTCATGCAAAAAATGCTTCACATTATAACTTGAGGCGTAGACATGCTAGTTTTAAGGTGGGTGATATCGTCTGGAAAGCGAATTATACACAGAGTAACACACAAAAGTTTAAAATGGCGAAGTTAGCTCCAAAGTATGTGCAGTGTAGAATCACCAAAGTTTTATCACCTTTGGTTTATGAGCTGGAGGCATTAGATGGTCATCCGCTTGGCTCATGGCATGTCAAAGATTTTAAGGCTTGAACTGTCAACAAACAATTTAATTCTCTCCTTGCGTTTGCATAGTATACATATGTAACCAAAAATATTTAAAAGGAAATATTACTGTTAGTAAGAAAGATGATTGTATGTAATAAGTGTAGTATAAAAGGCTGTATATATTGGCAGAATTTATAAATAAGTTGTGTTGAAACAGTTTGGCCTGGGATTAATCTAACCAAATTTTTTATTTTATTTAGGTTGTTGGTTAGATATTTTATTCTCATTAAATAATAGTTAGAACTTCCATGTTTTACAATATAAATTACTTATGGGTAAATAGTTTGTCTTACTTTTAAGTAAAGCGATACAGAGATTTGGTTGTCGTCAACCTTTGGTTGCACTTAGGTCTAAGTTTGTATAAGATTCCACTTGGTAGTTGATAGATAGATTTAGTTTTTGTTTATTTTTAACTACTGTCAAGTTGTATTGTTAATTAAGTTGTTTATTTAATTGGTACGTCGATGATGGAGTTTGCCCAGCAATTTTTTTATTACGACGGGTTTTTTTAATTGAATGTTGTTGACTATATTGGGTGATGGTTTTGCTTGATTTTGTTGTTGCAGGTATCGATTTTTTTTCAAATTAGTCATCCGCGTATACATTGGTAGGAATTAGGTTGACTTATCGTTAGTTTTAAGATTTTTTGTGCCTGAGGACAGGCAAGTTCACTAATATATGGTGATTTATATCAGTGAACCTTCTTGTTGGAAGGGGGGTATTGTCACGTAGCGCCGTCTAGTAAGAGCCGGTGGAACTATGTGATTAATTATTTTATTTTATGATAGTATTAATTTGTAATTATTAAAGAACATTTTATTTCGATAGTATGTAAAATAAAATAATTATATTATTATTATATAATACAAAACCTGGTTCCGTTTTGTTGTGTAATAAAACCTACATGTTTAGTTTGAAGCTAACTGGCAACAATGATTGGAGCAGAAAATATTCGAAATTCAAATGAATAAAAAAAGAAAATAAAAAATAGAAAAGAAGATGGATACAAGAGAAAAACGTAAACTGGATTCTATCAAATATATTAGAAAATAAATACATTTTGGATCTTTAATGATTTACTTAAGCTATTAAGCTTGTTGCACATCGCTGCTGTTCGTTTCGGCTGTTTTGTCAAGCCAGTTAAGAAAATGGTTTTCCTTTGCGGGAAGTCTTTGTAAAAGGAAGAATCGGTCCCCGAGCGGGGCAAGGTTTTTTTGGATGACTTATCTAACGTAGATTCGAGGCCTGGAAGGTCTTCTCTACGAGTTCCAAATGCTTAGTGTATGTTGCTACTGATTTTCCCGTCATTCGCCTCAAAAGACTGGGGGAAATGTAGTTGAAATTTATGTTTTGTCTTCAGTGACAGGTACGTGTTGGCCCTTAAGTTTGCAGTAGTCTTGGACCTGTAGGTATCCTTTTAACGTTACCATTGCTTTTTAAAATGATTTGAATATCATAATAAAGGATGAGGTCTGATGGACAGTTTTGTTTGACATATTTAATGCACAGGTTCTAATACATATTATTTAATATCTTCAAATAAACTTAATTTAATTTAACAACGATGGTGGTTTATCCTATAATGTAAAACTAGACATTAACGAACCAATAGCTCTCCGGATAACAGCTGAGCTAGTTGTTAGTATATTTTAGGGTGTATTAGCAGACTGAAAGAAGTAATAAATAATTACCAAGTGGAGACTGTGTTGCCTTTTATTTATTTATACCCCTTAGTATTATGTAACCAGACGGGATCATTCATATATTTTTTTAGAAATATAGGTTACAAGGTAAGGTTTAATTTCGATTTAGGTTAGGTTAGTGTGTCATCCTGCCCGAAGGGCATAACTACCCAGAATAGAAGCCCCCGCTAAGCGGGGGCTTCGTCGACCCTGTCACAGAAATTACTACCTATCATCAATAAATATTGTATTCGAAATTATATACAAGTTTTACTTCTGTTATTACCACTACCATTGCGATTCATTACTATTTAGCGAACTACCGCGTTTATTTCGGCACAAAATATCTTAGTGCTTACCCACAATGTAATAATCATAATCCTCGTGTACGTTCTAATATGCGCATACTTTATATGTTATACTTTTAAATAGTTATACAATATAAGTTTATAATTAATTAGTTTATTTAAAACATACTTATGATATGAGCCATGATGAAGAGTTGGAAATGATATTATGTTTAAAAAAATTAGGAGTACATATAATTATGAACAACTAGCTTTTCCCCGCGGCTTCGCTCGCGTTAAATTCGGGGTAACACGGTTCCCCTTTGCCCCCCGGAATGCTCCATACAAACTTCCACCCCCCATTTTAGGGAAGTGGGGGGTTAGAAAGAGGCATAAAGTAGCCTATATCAACTATCTCCACTTAAAAAATCACGTCAATTCGTCGCCCCGTTTTGCCGTGAAAGACGGACAAACAAACAAACACACACACTTTCCCATTTATAATATTAGTATGGATATGGATGTTGTTAGTAGTTAAAATAAGTATGAAAAAAAATTTATAGCTTAAAAAATTATGACAAATGATCATTCTGATTACAAAACGGTATTACTAAAAATAATATGCCAAATAATTTTATGTGAGCCAATATGGACCCCATCCAATCGTATATCGGAATTAACAAAGTTCTTCCAAATATAATGAATATTAACATATATTTTTTTACTTTCCCAAAACAAGTAGTTATAATGCTTAGAAAAAATGGAAAAGTAGAAAAATCCACTGCCTCAGGCGAGACTCGAACTCGCGACTCTGGGATACATGCCCATCGCTCTGACCAACTGAGCTACTGAGACACACCTGATGGCTGCGAATTTCTCCACTATATCCCATATGCGTCTCAGGGGGACGCCTAGCGACATCTGCCGAAGAAGTCAGAGCGATGGGCATGTATCCCAGAGTCGCGAGTTCGAGTCTCGCCTGAGGCAGTGGATTTTTCTACTTTTCCATTTTTTATAAGCATTGTGGTATCGTTAGCAGATGTTCTGCTTAATACAAAATTAATCAAGTAGTTATAGCTAAAAAAATGTTCAAATAAAGTCAATTTGAAGATCATCGGGTGTTGCCAGCCTCTTAACGGACAAAATAATCCCTAGAATTGTAAATTTGATTGTGAGTAATACCAGATATGAGCGAGGATGCGTTGCTATGAATGTATTTGTTCAGAACCAATCCGAGAGCTGCCCTGTGCGAGGATAGGAAAGTGAAGTGATTATATTGGTTCTTAAAAAAACACATTCCTCGCAATACTTCCTCGCTCATCTTTGGTGGAAACGCAGTCTAAATAAAAACACACTTGTATATAAAATAATATACCATCGGGTGAAAATACGTTTGTGACATATCCATTTTATTTAGCAAAATCGGTGATTGTATGTTTGTAAAATAACAAATTATAAGCAATCTTTTGCACTCATCCGTTTTTCAAAATTTCTATTTAATACTGAAAAATAAATAAAAAAATTGTGTCAAATCCACTTAGTGCACTAATAAGTGATCATAATAGTGTGCCATTTCCGGCATAATATTATGGCACAATCGTATGGTTAACGTTCACGTAACAGTGTGTCTTCAACAGTGTTGTGACATATCCTATTTATCGTATTTATTATTTCTACATTTAATTCACCTGGGATACTTTGTTTAATTTAATAATATTTTAAAGATGTATTTATTAAGTAGGTTAATGACGTAAATAACGTAAATGACAAATATACTTTTAACATCAAATTTTCATAATACTCGTGGTTGTTTAATTGGCAAACGGTTTAAAAGAGATTAAAGATAGGAATAAGAACGTTGGTATCTTTTATTCATACTACCTTTTGCCGTATTCTATTCACTTTAAAATACATAAACAATACATTAAAGACACAATATATGTCTTTCAGAACCCCAACACACAACAAATAATCAATCAGTATTGGAATTGGATCGGAATAATTTTCAAGCAAATTCTGATTCTGACACTGATCGCCTTGTCACATTTATTTACTAAATTAAGTAATTGAAACACTATCTTTTGTCTAGGCCATTTTACAGGCTAACCGAGTATTATGCTAGAGTTTTTGGATAGTTTATTTTATTTTAACCAAATTAAAGAATTTAATACTTATCAAATTTTGACATAATTATTTCAATCAATTAATTTTAATGTTTTAATTTTTTTTATCGACTTTTGTGCCTATCATATCATACATTGTACTTTTACATGTACGTCCAACATTTACTTACCAAAAATAGATATGGCAATCATGTTAATGCTAGTATCTCCTTCTGATCCCTGTTCATAGTTAAGTTGAATATAACATAAATGTAATCTTACAGTGATTTTTTTTAATAGTGCTCCCCTGTAAACCAAGGGATGTGGCGTATGACACAAACGTATTCTCACCCGACGATACTTAGGTAAAGTTATGGGATATAAAACCAATCTAATCTACTATCTTATTGTAGATTAGATTGGTTTTATATCCCTCAACCTTATTAAAATAACTCACTTTTCCATTTTAAAAGCACGATAAAGAAAGCGTTATAGCATCCACTTCGCTCCAGATAAGGTTTGGATATGTAAGCTTCTATAAAAGCCGATACGGGGCGCCGGTTGAATGGTAAAAATAAATGCCAAATCATTTTTGGCACAGCTATTTTTAACACTTAGTTTCATGACCTTCTTGATTTTGAACCGGTCTTTACAGATACCTACAATAAACTAATACTTACCTAGGTACAATCAGCTCGAACTTGTACTAAAGGCTCGGATGCCATTGATAATTTAATTGCTTATTTTAAAAATTGCGCTCGCATTTTTGTGTCATAATTTAGTTACAGGCTATTTCTTTAACTGAGATTTTATTTCGTTATTTTTAATAAACACCTAACTTGAGTGTTAATATAATTGATTAACTTGTCTACGTGAATTCGAATCCTGGAAATGTAGTATTGCTGGCTTATACACTCAAAAATGAAGCAACAAAAATCGGACAAGTGCGAGCCTGACTCGAGCACCGAGGGTTCCATAGGATCATTCCATAAACGCTTGCAACTAGAGCTTGATGCAATAATGAATATAAATACCTACATGTACAATTTGAAACAAAACACAAAAAACTATTCAGTAGTATTTGGTAGTGTTGTCGTCCGCTACGTCTCTTCATATAGGGGCTGGTAAAGAAACTATTAATACGAATATTCTTCGTGTACCCGACCCCATTAATCCAGGAAAAATCCGGTAACGATTTGAAAACGACAATCGATAATAATTAAATGACGCACATAAATTGCATTTGATAAAATAGTTTGAAGTCTTGTTATAGCAATAAATACTTTTATCTACACTCACATTGTAAGTCCTCTAAAACGTCTTCAAAAACGGTAGGCAATGGCTAGCATTACCACAACCGATTTTACTATGTAGTACAGTACGCGAACAGTTTTGAGCTTCGATAACTCACAAGTGCGATTTTCTTTTTTAGTTAGAGAATATGATATGATTACTTGTAGTAAAAAATATTTTCTAACAGGTTTTGACGTCGCGCTAGGTATTATATAGATATTTGTTAATAACAACAAGAACAGATTATACAAGATATATTTTACTTTACCATACTATTGCATTCAACTATTTCAACATCATCTGTCATTTTATAACAGTTTGGTCAATAGATTATGTGAGCATAATCGAAAACGATTTGTCAAAATATAAGTGACCATGAATTCTAAACGAATTACAAATGGCTAAGCCGACATATGCTCTTGACAAAACCGTTATAAAATGTGAAGTTATGTTGCAATAGTAAAAAGCGATAGCCTGGTGGAGCAAAATAAAACTTACATAATCTTTTCTATGTGTAGCAAACAAATACATTTATTATACCTAGCGCAATGCTAACAATTGTTAGAAAATATTTTTTATTATTAGTTCTTAACGTATTCTAACGGGTCACAAAATAAAATCGGACTTGTGATTTATGTCATTTTTATAGGTTAAAAAGGCGTTCCCGTACGCCACTATATGATAAGCTTTTTATCTGTGGCCGTAACGTAATTTTAACTTTACATGCTCAAATATTGATACGTTATGAGTTTTTTTAACATAATGTACACCTGCACGCGCCCGCGCGACCGCCGGTACAATCGAGTTGGCCATGGCGGTGCAATGGCGGCCATTCTATGGTTTCCGAACGCGGCATTTAGGATAAATAATATGAGTGTAGATAAAGCAGTGTATGCAACTGTACGTAATTAGGCCTTAAAACACTCGTGTGATCTTATTATAAACCACACTCGTATTTTAAGGACCTTTATTACGTAACAGTTACATAAACTACTATTGGTACACATTAATTATTATTTTATACCCGAAAACCCAATTCTTGCAGAGCTTGTTTAGTGAGAGCGTTGATTCGTGCATACTTGTCGCTACATTTTTTTATTATTATTTGTTATGCCCTCCAATATATTTTATATTATCTGATTAAAGTATAAAGCCATGTTTATTTCTACTTACATTTAAAATATTATGAAATACTTTAATACATTCCCAAAAATACCACCTGAATTCCGGCAATTTTCCTTAAAATTGCTCTAGGTAAACATACTTTTGCTGAAAAAATATGTATGGAAATGAAAAAAAACTGTTGTACCTACTTATTCCTTAAACGACTCGTTTCCCAACGTATTTTAATCAATAAAAATCTTTCACTTTTCACCTCTCCAAGCAAAAATCAAGCGAAACAGCTGTTAGATTAAGGTGAATTATTTATAAATAAAATCAAAAAAGTGTTCCACTTTATGCAGTTCAAAAATAAACTATCTTTAAAAATGGTAAATTTTTACCTTTTTGTTTTTTCGGTGAAAATTGGCTTTGTGACCGACAGATAGACCGAGTCGGCATAAGGGATCCTTTTTTACCATTTTGGTACGGAACCCTAATAAAAAAATCATATAATCTTTAATATGATGAAATTAATATTTACAGCTCGTACTAGCAGTTAGCAGATCAAGTAATAATCTCGTAATAATCTTGACTGAAAATAAAAGTTATTCAACGCTTACTTATCTTTATCATTTAAATTACGGCATTAAATACGTATTTTACCAAAACTTTATAAGGTTATAAAGCTTGTTATGAGTTTTAATACTATTTTACTACTAACTTTAATAAACTTTATCTCAAGGTCACAATATGACGCAGCCCGTTCATGTAATGACAGAGATATTATTGAATCCATTTTTTAATTTTATATGGATATAGTAGTTTATGCAACTGATACTTAATGAGGGGTCTTAAAACACGAGTGGGGTTTAATGAAACGAGCGCAGCGAGCTTATTATAGAATCACACGAGTGTTTTAAGACCTATTTATGTGCAGTTCCATACATTACTTTATCTACACACATATTGCAAGTATTCAAAGATGGGATCAGAAGCCCAAGGCAAATGACCTGCATTACTAGGTAGATACTAGTGCTGAAACATACCCACAGGTGTAAGATTAATAATAAGAAATAAATTAAAACTGATAAGGAAACTATATTTGTGTCAGTGCATGAATTGCAGGAAGTATTCAAAGATGGGATCAGAAGCCCAAGGCAAATGACCTGCATTACTAGGTAGATACTAGTGCTGAAACATACCCACAGGTGTAAGATTAATAATAAGAAATAAATTAAAACTGATAAGGAAACTATATTTGTGTAAGTGCAAAGGTACCTAGTCACGACATTTAGTTACCGAGTTACATGAGTTTTTGTGGAAGCTGGTGAAAAAGTGCCAAAATGGGTTTGTGTTATAATTGGGTTATTTACATCCTAAGGAACACGTGTGTACAAGAATATCAGTAAAATTATGTTTTTTAGTATATTTCTCCGACTATAAAGTTTAGTAGTCAGGGTACCTTGTCACGCCATGTCTTAAAAGCCTTTAAATTTTGAATAATTTTGTCAATATTTCCATCGCGGGTAGTCAAATACCTCTTTCTAAGATAGGGTATAGGATCGGTCTATAGCAAAATGATTTTTTGAACCAAAAAAAAAATACTCAATGTTTTTTATAAGAAAATTCATGACGCGACCATGCTGAGGATAGATTGAGGGAAAATACCGATTAGGTATATTTCTCCTACTAAAACCACACCAAGGTCGCGTCACGAGGTGTTTCTGTATTAATAATAATTTGTTGATCTCGAATTTAGTCAATGAAAAATTGAGCTGTGATTTTAGTTGTTTGACGTATATAATTAGTATTATAATATTGATTGAAAGACTGATAAATCATAAATAAGGTGCAGTTATGTACACAATTGAGTTATTAATTTTTCTAGTTTTACTCCATTTATGTAAGATGATGACTTAGCGTGACAAGGTACCCAGTTTAGTAAAATGCTAAACTTTATGTTTTACACGACTAAAACAGAAGTTTTTATAAATAAGAATACATTGATTTCCGCTATAATTATCCTAAATAACATTTTGTTACAGATATTTCTTGCATTATAGGTACTAAAATAGTGATCTTCGAGTTTAAGTTACTAAAGTTTAGTAAATGTTGTGACAAGGTACCCTAGTTACGTTTCCATACAAAAGTTTCGACCGAGTCACTAAACTTTATTGTTAAAAAAAACTGCTTTAACACCATTATTTTTTGGGGCTCGGGGATGATTATTTTTTCAATGTTTTCAATGTTTGTATTTGATTGAATAACATACTATTGTATGAGTGGAATGCCCCACTTTAAAAACATGTAAAATAATTATGAGTTGATAGCAGCGCCATCTATTATTTCCGTTGTGACACTTGCAATACGTCCCATACGGACTACGGTGTATTGACAGGAGTCATTTAGTAGTAGGGAAGGGTATCTAACTCTAGTAGTTAGCACCTAGATGTCGCTTACGGCTGCTATAAAGTCGATGTAAAAATAAATGCATAAAGATGATTGAAGGCATTGAGAATTTCGTCAACTCAGTAACTGAAGCCATAGCTTAATTGGTAAAGCGATCGAGCCCCGGTAAGGCGTATCGATGCGAGGTTCAAATCCTGCTGGATTGATTATTTTTTCAATGTTTTCAATAGTATGTTATTCAATCAAATACAAACACTGAAAACATTGATATTATTAGTATTTGATTGAATAACATACTATTGTATGAGTGGAATGCCCCAGTTTAAAAACATGTAAAATAATTATGAGTTGATAGCAGCGCCATCTATTATCTCCGTTGTGACACTTGCAATAGGGTCGGCGGGAAGGGTATCTAACTCTAGTAGTTAGCACCTAGATGTCGCTTACGGCTGCTATAAAGTCGATGTAAAAATAAAAATGCAAAAAGATGATTGAAGTCATTGAGAATTTCGTCAACTCAGTAACTGAACCCATAGCTTATTTGGTAAAGCGATCGAGCCCCGGTAAGGCGTATCGATGCGAGGGTCAAATCCTGCTGGGTTGATTATTTTTTCAATGTTTTCAATGTTTGTATTTGATTGAATAACATACTATTGTATGAGTGGAATGCCCCACTTTAAAAGCATGTAAAATAATTATGAGTTGATAGCAGCGCCATCTATTATTTCCGTTGTGACACTTGCAATAGGGTCGGCGGGAAGGGTATCTAACTCTAGTAGTTAGCACCTAGATGTCGCTTACGGCTGCTATAAAGTCGATGTAAAAATAAAAATGCAAAAAGATGATTGAAGGCATTGAGAATTTCGTCAACTCAGTAACTGAACCCATAGCTTAATTGGTAAAGCGATCGAGCCCCGGTAAGGCGTGTCGACGCGAGGTTCAAATCCTGCCGGGTTGATTATTTTTTCAATGTTTTCAATGTTTTATATTTTATGAATTGGGTATAATTAACACTTTCGTGTTTCTTCCACCCTGGCATGTTCAACCTAAGAAACCAGAATAATTAACATGTATTTTTAGACAATTCACCTTTATTATAATTCTTTAACATCCAAAGATTATGATTATACCCTTCACTATGTAACTTCGAAGTAGAAGTGTGTTAATCTACTTTTTGGAACTATGCATAACTCAATACCTGCAACAAGGTACTTTTCCATGTGCACTGACACATTTATTTAGTATAATATAGTTAAAATAATCATTTACATTTTCGCAATTAAAAATGTTTCAACAAACAACTGACAAGTTGAAAACAGAAATAAGGGCCGTACAAACTTCTGTCTCGAGTTTTTTTTAATCATAACCAAACGAACGAAGTCCTTATTCTCATGTCATCAGAGATCAAAATGTCGTGAGATTTATGTCAAAAATATATTGAACTGACGTTTCGTATCTACAACATTTTAAAATCTATGGATATTAGAATAGGAACCCATTGAAATTATGTTGGTTTTGACAGCTGTTCTAAATTTTAAACTCATAACATAACAATATTTGAGCATGTAAAGTTAAAATTACGTTACTCCAGAGATAAGAAACTTATCATAGTAAAATCGTTTGTTGTAATGCTGGTTATTGCCTACGGTTTTTGAACGAATTTTAGAGGACCCACAATATGAGTGTAGGTAAATAATATTAACAGCTGTCGATATCATCCTGACGTAGATTTAATATCAATCGGTCTTTACAACTGTTTACGTTGCTAAATAAAAACTGTTTTACAAAAATAAGGAAATCGCCTTCTAAAAGTTTCATAAAATACAGGTCATATCTTGACTGAAAACCGCTAAACCCTATGGTGACTTTGACCGTTTTCAGGCAAGGACAAAGTTATTAAAATAGGCGATGGCTACAGTATGAGGTTCTTCAGAAAAGGAGTGTATAGGTTCTGAATGGGTAGGCAACGCGCATGTGAATCCTCTGGAGTTACAGGCGTCCATAGGCTACGGTAACTGCTTACCATCAGGTGGGCCCGCCGTATGTTTGTTTGCCGCCATCGCGGTATAAAAAAACATAAAAGGTTACCGAAAATTTATTTGTTTCATAAAGCAAATAATTGTGAAAATATACTTATTTCTACAATAGGTATTGAAACGGTTCATTAAAACTCGGTAACCTTTTAAGCTTTTAATTCGGACCGAATTAGAATACAAAATATTTTCAAGGAGACATGACTTGAGACTTTCGCAACCTACCGGCCTAACTTCATTGGTAACATAGGTTTTTGTTGCGTGTAGAATTTTGGTAGCTGAGCAGCAGAGGACAGTTTATTTACACATTGACAGTGTCTTATGAACGGAACATTGAAAACACTATACATACCTCGGCCTGAAAACGGATTCCCGGCCTCGTATTCCTATATACGGCCTTGCGGCTTTTAATTCCTATTTTCCCGGCCTATGCTGTAACTTGTTAATTCTTCAACCACTGTTCATCTTACTGAAGTTAAGAACAAATCAAATTGTACTTAACTTCAAAATTTTCATTCACGAAAAATAATACATCAGAGGCCGGGAAAACACGGATTTCCGGCCAAGTAAGAGATACGAGGCCGGGAATCCGTTTTCACGCCGAGGCATGTATAGTGCTTTTCTCAAACATGCAATGAAATAAAATAAAAAAGCCAAAAGGACAACGTTTTATTCAATCTAAAATTATCTACGCTAGGTTTACACCAAATTGACAGTAACAATGTATGAAAGCGTTATACTCGGCGTGCATAAAGCTCTATAAATGGAGTACGCTTCGCCTCATCTTTCCAAACAAAAAAGTCTGCCAAAATCTGAGGGGGGCGAGGTAGCACACATGTGATGTTTTCTAGTCAAAGGTACATCATTGTCGGTTGTTAATACAGTTTATTTCTAAATGAATTTTTATGGCAGCAACGCTTTATTGACAACCGACAAAGATGTACCTTTGACTTGAAAATACCAAACATATTTGACATTCTTTTTATACTTCATAACACTAAATGGAGCAATAGATAGTCGACTGTACATACGTTTACATATGGTTAATTATTGGAAGGATCATTTTTGATTGTATTTTCAAACAAAATATAGAAGACAGCGATCCTTAAGCGCGTTAAATATGGAGAAATGTCAAACGTCAAATAGTTACTGCCCGTCAGAAAGAAAACGATTGTCTTTCAATCGATTTTCTTGATTTTCGATTTAGGTTAAATCTTTTATTATGAAAGTAATGATAAATAAAGTAAAACTTTACTTCTATCTGAAATAGTATTTCATCTTTTTGTAAACTAGACGAAATATAACATTTTTTCATCCATAAACAGCGCATAAGGGCATTTTCACGGAGCTTGTTATCCATCGACAGCGATGATGAAAGTGCGTAACATTCGATTATTGAAATAGTTTTTATAGATGTACTAGATTTTCCTGCCAATACTTTTGACAGAGGGGAAATGATACCTAAGGCCTCTCCTGGTTTAAAACTCTCTGTCGGCGTGCAATGTGCTAAACTGAAAAAATTACAAAGCATGTTTCTGAACGAAACGTTGGGAATAAAATCAAACGTCAATTGTGACAGCGACAGCTTCCGATTTTTTTCAAATCTAACCTTACTTATGTTTAAATTTGTACATTATTAAATTACAACAAATACAATAGAACAAGTATTGTCCTTCCAAAAAAACTACAGACTGCATATTACACTTATTTTACGACTGTTAAAATAGGAGAATCGAAGTTTACAGGCATAAATAAGTACATCTCATTAAAATTATTCAAACTCGATGGATGGACTAAAACATTTAACGTAAGTATCGCTTCTAAAACGAAGAAATATTTCATGTATGATTTAGTTGATATTAAAAGTTAAGTTTGACATTTTAGGGCAATTGCTTATGGATATTGTTATGGTTTTTCCAGGTACGCTAATATTAGTTTGCTGAATTTCGGAAGACGAAACTGGCTGTGATGGTGCAATATGACTGGTGGACTGTTCATTTGCCTTCTCTTCTTGCTGAGGAGGCAATGGTAGCTGAGGATTTGATGCACCAGACTGTGTCAAATCTTGATTCTGGTTGCGGGTTACTGGCAGAGAATGGACAGATGACAGTAAATTTGTGGCCGGCATGGAATCAATGTTGAATTTGGGAAGACTATGGCGCTGGATGAATACTGGAGGGTCACGAGAACAACCTGACTGTGGAGATAGATGCAAATCGATGTCTTTATGAGACGTGGTTGTATTATTAGTGCTTGCTAATTTTATATTCTTTGTTATATTTTTTGTAGTTTCTTTTTTGATCCCAACCGACTCATCAATGTAGCCTTCTGCCACTCTGTCAGACTTCCACCCACCATGTCTTTTAACAGCCAACAGATTGGCACCAGAGTCAGCGAGGAGGGTGGCTGATGTTCGCCGGAAACAATGCCCAGTGTACAGATGCGGGCTATCTAAGTTTAAAAATGTAGCTATATCTTTCGGCATGACTAAAATTTATTGAACTGACGTAAATTTAAATTTTAAAATTTCGGCGGGAGCAAGTTGTTCATGGCTAATTTCGCCCCCGCTCTTAATTCAGGCAGTGTACAGTCAACAAACATTTCGTCATCACTATGTTCTTCCATTGAACTCATATTTAGAATCTTCGATCCAACTTACAAAATCACAACTAACAATGAAATCGAAATACTCGTAAGAAATTAATTTTCCAATTTCCCACCAAAAAAAGTAAAGATTGTTAAGCCCGTGCTACACGGTTACCAATTTACTGACAATTTCAACCGGGGCTGCGTTGCATAAATTTATAATTCAGCTTTATGCATCAATTTCTAACAAATTTGGTTAAAAAGAGAGGCTTACAGCAAACTTGTATTTTTATACAAAGTGACCAAGGCTAACCATGATTGGTCGTAGGTACTTTACGGGTCAATAGCGAAATAAATTGGTAACGTCTGTAACGGGCTCTATTGTTAAATAACGACCATGAAGTAAAAATTAAAAAGTTAAAATCAGCTGTTCGTAAAACCTGCCCGCCATCTTTGACGCTGTCTGAATGAGGTTGGACGTTGAAATAAAAAAAAAGTCACTTTGCAGGCCTAGGCCTGAAAATTTGTATGAAATCCCATTTTAGGCCGCCTCGAGATGCTGCGCCCGAAAAAGGATACTTCCGAGTCTATTATAAGGAACGTAAAGAGAATATTTCATTGCATGTTTGAGAAAACATGTTTTACTTCATTACAACGCAAAATATAGGTACAGTTTGAAAAATGTACACAGTATAATTTCGTGGACTATAAACAAGTGTGCCTCGTTCAACCGACTAGTAAAGTGGATAATTTACGATGTTATCATGCCACACTTTGGCATTAGGTCGGTCAACAAACATATTGGACAGGATATGTGGGTAGGAACTTCATATCTTACAACTGTTATCGTCTTACTTACATAATAGTATATTCTTCTTGGTTTCTTTCGAGGGTTTAAATTTTGTCGAAAAAATTTTTAAAGGATCATGGGCAACTTTGTATGGAGCTTGGGCCAAAAACCTACATAGATAAGAGTTAGGTCATCAAGTAGGTATTCTTATCTACTTTAATTCGTTCTATGTGCACCAAGTTGAATTCTATTGCAGAACTAAGATATACGTTTTTTAGTCAGAGTTTACATTAAAATTTAGTAAAGCATTGCTGCAGAACTGCATTCACAACCGCTCGGCGAGCGCCGCTGCCGGCGGGGTGGCCGCTGAGAGTAACGAGTCTAGGCGCGCTTGCCTAGCTAATTAATCGAATAATGTTCAATTTGTAGATCTCTCGCTCACGTTCTATAGGCGCGCTTCTCGACAATACTTATTTTGTAATAAATCTCGCTATCACGTTACGGTAGATCTGCAGGTCTATGATGGCAGATTTTATCAGCGGATAAGTTGATATAAATCTGATAAAATGACAAACAATGGAGGCAAAGGCTGTCATTTTATCAGGTTTTTCGCTTAGGTACTCAGAGGGAATCCATCCGCCGCGCACGCCAAGCGAGTACAATATCAGCTTTGACGTTTCCAGCTTAATTATTGTGACTGACTAAATTATGAATATCTCAGTTCTGCAATGAAATTCAAGCTGGTGTTCATATAACCAAATTATGTAGATAGAAATACCTATTAAAAGAGATAACTCGGCTCTATTGGCTTTTGGTCCATGTAAATAATAATTATGTTAGCGTGAGGTCCAGTTTAATGTCAATCCATCAGACCATAATTTTACTTTTGAGGACCTGGACGACTTTGGATCTTGGGAATGAATTAGAGGGTCATTGTGGTGACAGTGAATTAAGCGTTCACAGTGTATCAATGCTAGCTTTGTGAGAAAGAATAATTTGGCAAATGTCATACCTATTTATAGTATTTATCTATGATTTTACTTTTACTCGAACCCTACGTAAAATATTAAATTGTATTATGTAGGTGCACAGTTCTAGTTATAAGATATACCTATGTCAACATATATTTACAATAGGTACTAGCTGTGCCCGCGGCTCCGCCCGCGTGGAATTCGGTCTGTGTCAGTAAGCGGCTAATTCCTCTCCCGCTACCCTGGAGGCGGAACTTGAAGTAAAGTTGACAGATGACGCTAGAGGACAGTAGTCCTAATAAAATATTTTACAATTACCACTTAATGAAACTAACTACACTCAAAAATGAATACCTTTTTTTAGGCATGATTTAAACGACATAGAGTAGTAGGTGTATATCGGACGATACAGGACCACTTTTGTATTTATACGTTCATGTCCACGGCAAATATCATCCAAATCGATCCTCCCGTCAAATCAGTCTAAGCATGAAAGGTAAGAACAGGCGCTGTTGAAATTTGGGGGGGGGGGGGGCGGTTTACAAATGCAGAAATGATTTTTTCCTATTTGAGGTGCACTTGGAGGGGGGAGGGGGTCCATGACCCATGCAAGTTTAACTCAAGTGTATTGGCTACCCCCCCCCCCTTTTAGACGTTGAATTTGAGCATGATGAGATGAGAACCGGCCAAGAGCATGTCGGGCGATGCTCAGTGTAGTTTCGTAGAGGCCACCCTGTTACAAAACATCCGTTCAAAAGGTCGTTTATTAAGGGATATTTGATAGATAGATAGATAAACACTTTATTATTTGGCGACGCTTACGTCATTTTACTATTCGGCACTTCCTTTCACTATGCGTTTTTGACTGATAATTCAAAAACGGCTGAACCGATTTTATTCAATATAGTTTTTATTGAAAGTTCTTATCAGGCCTCACCAAATTTCAGCTTTCTAGTGCGAACGGTAACTGAGCTAGACCGCGGACAGACGGACACGGACATGGCGAAACTATAAGGGTTCCTAGTTGACTACGGAACCCTAAAAAGAGATAAATAGTAGTTTATGTAACTGTTACGTAATAAGGCCTAATTATGTACAGAAGCATACACTGCTTTAGCTGCTAGGAACGAAGTTATGTTATTTCATTTTTGAATTTTTTTTGGGATTTTTTTTTTTGTATTTTTTTGAAATTGTTGAAATTTTATCTGAAATTTTTGAAATATTTGCCATTTTTTACTTTTAGGTTCCCGACTTTTTTCAGTTTTTCACTTTTATCACTTTGTCACTTCTCACTTTAACTTTTCACTACACTTCATTCACTTCACTTTATTCTATTTTATATATTTTTTATTTCATTCCATTTTACATGTTTCTCAATCGTATGGGTGTCGCGTTTTCGTGACGTGACGCTTTTTCGTGACGGTCACGTGATTTTTTTTCGCCTAGCCTCCCATCCGCGAACCGTCCGATAAGGAACTTCGTTCCAAAACTACCACCGGTTCTAACCCCACACCTCTGGCCCAAGAAGTATTATGACATTTATGACCGAAAAGAAACTCGACGGGACTTATTTTTTTCAAAACAGTAAGTAATACATTATTAGATCTTAAAGATACAAAATAATGCGTAGTTCTTCAAGAAGACATATCAAAACAGCTTGAGAGACAGATAATGTACCCATTGTTTAATTATAAAGAAAAATAAATCCTAATCTGACTGCTTCACAAAACGTTTGATATGTTTTCCTACCTAAACGGTGTCCTATAAATGTTAGATGATTTTGTAGTAGTTTTTTGGTTTGGGCCATGCATCTTTGTCCGTCATATATAGTCCTCGAACCTGGAATAATCCTTTGACATTCATGACATTTTCAAATATTTCTTAAGAGCGGGTAAAGGTAAATTTAAAGCATCGACGGGTATGTTATAAATATGAACACCTTGACCAAAAAATTACAAATTATTTCAATACCAAATTTCATCTAAATACGTACAGCGGTTATTGGTTGTTTCTTCCCCATGTAAACTTTCACCCCTTTTGCATCCGCTTAAGGGATAATTTCCGAGATAAAACTATTTTATTTCCTTTTCCAGAGCTCAAATTATCTCCATACCAAATTTTATCTAAATCGATTCTGCGGTTAATAATTCCCTATACAAATTTCCAACTCCCTTTTCATCCCTTTAGGGTTGATTTTGGGGTAAAAACTATCCTTTGTCCTTTCTCGAGACCCATACTATCTCCATACACATTTCCATCTAAATCAGTTCAGCGGTAAAAAATTCGTCATACCAACTTCCAACCCCCTTTTCACCCCCACAAGGGTTTGAAAACTATCCTATGACGTTTCTCGAGACTCAAATTATCTCCATACTCATTTCTATCTAAATCGTTTCAGCGGTTAAAAATTCTCCATACAAACTTTCAACCCCATTTTCACCCCCACCAGGGTTGATTTTCGGGATTAAAACTATATATTATCCTTTCCCGGGACTCAAACTATCTCTATGCAAAATTTCATCAAAATCCGTTCAGCCGTTTTCACGTGATGCGCGGTCAAATAAACAGACAAACAGATAAACAGACAAACAGACAAAAATTCTAAAAATTGTTGTAACGTGTTCTGTTATCGATTCTAAGTATCCCCAGCCAACTTTTTTTCGATTATCTTCCATGTACAGACTTTCGACCCTCTTCAGCTTTATTATATGTATAGATAGATAGGTATTACGAGCGGCTGCGCCCGCCCGCGGTGAATGTATTCAGTCAATAAATATCCGTTCAGTGAAACACACGTTTATTAATTATAATACCAATCACTCACAGCAACCTTAAATTTCATACATATAAATACATAGGACCTAATAGTAACGTACCTATAACTGGTGACCCCGAGAACATTCTGGTGAGGTGAAAAATTAGTGTTGAGGTTAAATGACTAACGGAGCGAAACCAGTACCACAAGGCCAGACTCACGGTGGACCACCCACGGTCCCAGTGACTATGGCATCTGGGGCAGCAAATACACCACCTGCTGCGGTTGTCAGCACGGCGCCGTTACCAGGCCCCGCACCTGAGGGGAGCTTGGCAGAAAATACGTCAGCATTGGCCAGCATTACGGTTTCTTCAAGAATTGCGGAATTTTGGACAGACATGCCAAGGCTATGGTTCCTGCAATTTGAAGCGGCGGTGGAAAATCAGCGCTTGGGAGATGCGGCCAAACAAAATTTGGTGGTAACGAAACTCAGTAAGAATGCTATTAAGCAGGTGAGCGATTTATTATTATCACCACCTACTGAGAATAAATATGGGACGTTGAAGGACAGACTACTTAAGATCTATGAAGAGTCTGATACGCGTCAAACGCAGAAATTGCTGGGAGAGATGGAGCTAGGCACTCAAAAGCCATCCCAACTCCTCAGAAATATGCGTGACCTTGCGCGAACGTTTTATGGATACGGTAGTACTTAGCAATTTGAAATTTGTTTTTGCGTATATAGATGACGTAATCATAGCGAGTGAAACACCAGAACAACATAAGGAGCATTTAAAGCTAGTTTTCGAACGATTTAATCAATATGGAATAACAATTAACGTGTCTAAATGTGATTTTGGCAAGTCTAAGCTCGAATTTCTAGGTTACGAAGTGTCAGCGGACGGAATTCGACCTTTGGACGGTAAAGTGCAGGCTATAGTCGATTTTCCGAAACCGGAAACCGTCGAGCAATTGCGACGATTTCTAGGTATGTTAAATTTTTATCGTTTGCATATTCCCAAAGCTGTCGATTTCCAGGCCGAGTTAAATAACTACTTACATAACGCTAAAAAACGAGATAAGACGATCATCCAGTGGACAGACAAAGCTAACGAAGCGTTTGAGAAGTGCAAGGAAAGCTTAAAAAGCGCCGTCACACTTTCTCATCCGCTCCCTGATACCAAGTTATCTTTGATGACAGATGCGTCAGAGACGAGCGTAGGGGGGGTCTTACAACAACAGGTTGATGACGTTTGGCAACCCTTAGGATATTTTTCGCGAAAACTATCAGATGCGCAAAAGAAGTATTCGGCGTATGACAGGGAATTGTTAGGAATTTATGAATCTGTCAGGTACTTTAGAAATTTATTAGAAGGTCGTAATCTTAGTATATATACGGATCACAAACCTCTAACGTATGCTTTCACTAAGGTAAATAGTGATAAAGAGAGCCCTAGGAGAGTTCGTTATTTATCATACATAAGTGAGTTTACTACAGATATACAGCACATAAGTGGTATGCAGAATGTAGTAGCAGACACTTTATCCCGGGTAGAGACAATTTACAGTCCCACGGGAATCGATTACGCAGAGTTAGCGGTAAGGCAAGATAGCGACGCTTATTTACAGAGAAGTTTGCGAATGACACACGATACTCTGCGGTATAAGCAAGTTAGCCTGCCTGACTGTGACAAAGTGATTTACTGCGAGGTGTCGACTAAAAATATTAGACCGTATTTACCTGAGTGTTTTAGAAGGCAAGCATGGCAATATATACATAATCTAAGTCACCCTGGTATCAGAACTACGAAACGTTTAGTTACAGAAAGATTTTTCTGGCCGAAAATGAATGCCGATGTTACCAGGTGGACTAGATCGTGTATACAATGTCAAAAAGCAAAAGTAATACGTCATACCGTTTCAGGCTTAGAGCAATTCGCGGAATCTGATCGTTTTGCGCACGTGCACATTGATATTGCGGGACCCTTAGCCACAACCAGCGAAGGTTACCGTTATTGTGTGGCAATGATAGACAGGTTTACAGGATGGCCCGAATTATTTCCGGTACAAGATATTACGGCAGAGACCATAGCTAGGATAGTTTATGAGGGATGGATTACTCGTTTCGGTTGCCCTACGCGTTTAACGAGCGATTGTGGTAGACAGTTTGAGAGTGACTTATTCAAACAATTAATGAAGTACCTAGGCGTTCATAAGCTACGTACTACGCCCTACCACGCCCAGAGCAACGGTTTGGTTGAAAGACTTAATAAAACATTTAAAACAGCCCTTAAGGCTCGCTTAAGTGATAACACGTGTTGGGCGGACGAATTGCCCACGGTATTGCTAGGTCTGCGTGCAGCTCCTAGAAGTGACACGGGAGTAAGCGCAGCACAGTTAGTGTATGGAAAAGCAATTAGGTTGCCTGGCGAATTTTATGACGAGGTCAAGGTCACTGATTCAGTTTCGGAATATTTGCAAAAGCTTAGAGATTCCATAAATAAATTAAAGCCAAGACCACAAAGTCACAGTAATTCACGTTCGTTGTTCGTCCATAATGATTTAAAAACATGCCAATATGTATTTTTGAGAAATGAATTAGTACGCAAGTCTTTACAACCTCCTTATGACGGACCTTATAAGGTCAGAAGTAGGAGAGATAAGACGTTTGTTATACAGGTAGAGAATAAGGAAGTAAATGTATCCATAGATAGATTGAAACCGGCATATGTTGTTAACGATACGGAAACTACAGACGAAAATATTGTATATAGTTTACCCAATACTTTTAATAGCATGCAGAGTGATTCTACATTGAATAACAATGACACTTCTTGTAAAATTATACCCGTGAAAACAACACGCAGTGGACGTGTTGTAAAGAGGCCAGTGAGATTCGCAGACGCGGCATTTTAGCGCAGAGACAATAACAACGCCACACGCGGTAGGTATAATTTTGCAAGTCAATTAATGCATTAATGCAATAGCATACGGTGTATTGTAACTTGAATGTACTATGATTTATTTATTAAATTAAAATGTTTAGTTTAGTTCCAATCTGGAACGTTGAAAAGTTGAGTTAGGCTAAAAATTGTTTCTCAATAATGTTTATGTAATGATATATAACAGTGTTTTTGTAGATTTACACCATTCCAAAACCCGTCACTGTACTGTTACTACACCACAGAGTATAATTTAATTTTTGCGTAAAAGTTTAATTTTGTTCGATACAACTATGGGTTGGGGACAGAGCAAGGAAGGAGACAGGAGCAGCAGCGTCATCACCCAAACTCAGTCGGTGACAACTGATTTCAAGTATCAGTTGGGCACCATAAGCCTGGTGCTGATGGCTATGACCACAATGTGTGGTATACTGCTGGTGTGTTTTCTCTGGTACCGCTGCAGGAAATCCGCCAGAAACTGGGTGCAGAGGCAGCTGATCGTGACACCCGTGACGCAACCGACGCCGGCCGCCAGCTATGCATAGTTAGGCGCGACGTGTTACGTGGGGGGTGATTTGCATTGTGTGGTAATTGTGTTTAATATTTTTTATAAAAGGGAGGAATGGTGTAGGTGCACAGTTCTAGTTATAAGATATACCTATGTCAACATATATTTACAATAGGTATTACGAGCGGCTGCGCCCGCCCGCGGTGAATGTATTCAGTCAATAAATATCCGTTCAGTGAAACACACGTTTATTAATTATAATACCAATCACTCACAGCAACCTTAAATTTCATACATATAAATACATAGGACCTAATAGTAACGTACCTATATATTAAAAAAACGAAACAAGGTGAAGTTGAGTGAATATGAACCCACAGTTACTCAAATGAAATAAGTCAAATTTCTATTGAGACTAACTAATTGCTGACTTGTTCAATAATTCATTGTTGTATAACCCATTCTACAAAAAAATACAAATGACGCTCTTAAGTGTTTAACGATGGAGCAAAACGCTTGCGAAGCTGCACCCAGGCCCCAGACCATTAGCCTTTATCGCACACATAAAGCACTGACCTGTGTTTAACTTTAACTTCGTTTCTGCGACTCGAATTTCTAACTTGATGTTACAGTTCAGCGAAGTCGACTACTATTAGGGTGTCTAACGTAGTTATGCTAGTATCTTGCACACTCATTTACATGATTGTTTTACTTTTGTAGAAAAAAAATGAATATAAGTGGAATATTCCTTACTTAGAATATTTAATTTTAGGTTTTCACTCTTGTTTGTTTCTATATTTTTGTTTCTTATATTGTTATCATATTTACGTATTTTAATTTACACTCGTATTTATAGTACCAAAGTAATTCAACGTTTGTGTTAAGTTAATAAAGCCTTATTCGTTAATACCATATTTTTTTCATTAAAAAATATTAAATACAATGTAACATAAGTACAAAAAGACAAGCATCAACAACAGTAAAATAATTATATTTTGTACTTGTTTACTATTTAGACTGCCCTATTTATTGAATACGCGATGAAAAATTAGATCAAAGTCTGCGCTTTGTGTTTACTTCAATTAAATAAATATGTAAATTAAGTATATGAATTAAATTTTGAAACACTTACTCGACGTTCCGCATTTACGCCTCATTAACTATGCTTAATCAACAAATGGATTGTCAAATGAATTTTAAAGTGAATGTAAACAACTACAGTCGGTGTACATTGTTGGCTAATTTTCAATGAATTAGATATCCCAGTATGTAGCCAATGTGTTTCACTTAGTTAATTTTATAGAACGTAGGACAATATCAGTAACTTGTATCTCTCTTTTATGTATTTAAACTTTGTATTTTGCAATGTCTAAATCCACAATTATTTACTAAAAACAGCGACTTGTATAACTAGGACCAAAAAAGGACCAGTTGGCTATTTTATTGCGATAGATTCCTGCATATTAAAATTCTGAGTGTAGTCGTAGGCTGAAAAACGTACGGGTCCTTATCTTAATTAAAAAGGTAAGAACAAATTTTTATTTAGTTTCTGTAATTAGCAATTTTAAACACAAAACATTTTCTTTCAAACCTACTTTGAATTAATCACATAAACATGAATAAGAAACCATAATCTTTTTAAAGTTACCTACTTAATTTCAGTCAAATTTCAGGGCCTCGATTCGAGATGCCAAACTGCGAGACGTTGCTCTCACACTTGTCTCACTAGGTGATAGAGTGATACACCTAACTGTCAAGCTGTCAGTAGGTCTCGCTAGAGCGTTTTGTCTATGGCTATGGCCACCATTTTAGATATGTTGGTAAATAAATCCCTGGTAGATGCATGCAATCTAACTATTCTCCCTTCAGACGCCACACACTATTTTCCAAATTGCTCGCCTTCTCTTCTTGATTTAACTTTAGTTTCTTCGACTTCTCATGTGTCTAAATTTGGACAATACTCCGCGGATGCCTTCTCATATCATGATCTGCTCTATATCTCTTACAAAATTCGTCCTCCTAAATCTAAATCAAAAATTCTTTTGCAGCGCAATTTTAGTGGATTAAATGTGGAAAAGCTTCGAGATGACGCTTTAACAATCGATTGGAGCAGTATCGCTCGAGCGGGTTCGGTAGACGATCAAGTTTCTCTCTTTAATTCGCTCCTCATACAACTTTATGACGCTCACGCTCCTGTTCGTGCAATAAAAGTCAAGCATCTCCCTGCTCCTTGGCTCACTAAGGATATTAAAGCCCTTATAGAGAGGAAGAATCAATCTAAATCTAAGTATAAGGCTAACAACTCTGAGAAAAATAAACTTAAATATCATACCCTGCGCAATCGCTGTAGCACTATATGTCGAGATGCTCAGAGGCATGAATATTCACAGTTCTGTTGAAGATGGAAATCCAGCCAAAGTGTGGAAATTTTTGAAAGGTCTCGGAGTTGGCAAATCTCAACAGGCAACCAATTTAAACAATATTAGCGTTGACCAGCTTAACCAGCATTTTTCATTGTCCACCTGTTTCAGTGGTCCTAAGAAATCTAACTCACTTCATCATCTTTCATCACTTCCTGCCTTAGATTTCTCTTCTTTCTATTTTAGCCATTTCTGTGAGAGTGATGTTAGGAAGGGTATATTGAATATCACTTCTAACGCCGTTGGTGTTGACTGTGTTAGCCGAAATATGATACTCCCTCTCCTTGATTTGTTTGTTCCTATTATCACCGGTATTCTGAATTTTTCCATTTCATCAAGTACTTTTCCCAGTCTGTGGAAGGATGCCAATATTATTCCTTTACACAAAAAATCCAACCCCAGTTCCTTCTCTGACTATCGCCCCATCTCCATTCTTCCTTTCCTATCCAAAGTCCTCGAACGGCTAGTGCATCAGCAACTAACTTCCTTCCTGAATAGAAATGACCTCCTAAACCCATTTCAATCTGGTTTTCGTCCGGGCCACAGTACTACCTCGGCTCTTGTCAAGGTTACCGATGACATCCGTTTGGGTATGAATGACCAGAAGCTTACAGTTCTTGCACTTCTAGATTTCAGTAATGCCTTTAACACGGTCGATTTTGACATTTTGCTCGCGTTCTTACAGTCTCTTAACATATCGGCTGCAGCGATTGACTGGTTCCGCAGCTATTTGGTTGGTCGTCGGCAAATAATAAAACTAGATCCTTCGTGTTCTTCCTGGTGCAGCACATCAGCTGGTGTTCCACAGGGTGGTGTGCTGTCTCCTCTTTTATTTTCTATCTTCATTAATTCCATAACTCTTGATCTCTCCTCTTCGTATCACCTCTATGCCGACGACCTTCAAATATATTCGCAGGGTATGCATAGCGATCTCAATTCAGTTATAGAAGCCACGAATCTTGATCTGCTCCGCATATCGAATTGGAGTTAAAATTACGGTTTAAAAGTAAACCCCCTAAAGTCACAGGTAATTGTGATGGGTAGCGCTAAACAAATCTCCAAAATTGACTTTCTCAGGCTCCCTCCGAGTCTTCGATGGTATCCAAATTCCTTTTTCCAACCAAGTGAAAAATCTTGGCGTAATCATGGATCGTTGTCTATCATGGGTGCCTCAGGTGAGTGAAGTGAGCAGGAAGATGTTTGCTGCCATAGGGTCTCTCAGACGGCTTCGGAATTTCCTGCCAATTGCTACTAAAATTGCGCTTGCTCAGTCGTTACTTCTCCCCATTCTTGATTATGCAGATATCTCCTATTTAGACCTAACCGAGGAGCAACTTAATAAGCTTGAGCGTATTCAAAATGCCTGCATTCGGTTCATTTTCGGATTACGCAAATTCGACCATGTTTCTAGATTTCGTTCTCAACTCAAATGGCTCCCTATCCGTCACCGCCGTAACTCTCACATACTTTCTTTACTCTTTTCTATACTTTATAACCCTGCAACTCCCCGCTACCTCAAAGAGCGTTTCTCTTATCTTAATTCTATTAGATCCTCTCAAAAATTGCTCCTAAAAGTGCCATCGTCATCTTCCAAATTTTATAATTGCTCATTTACGTTCCAGGCCGTTCGTTTGTGGAATTCTCTCCCTCTCAACATAAAACGCGCGCAATCTATTGGTAGCTTTAAATCGCAACTTAAGGAATACTATTTATCTCTTCCTTAGGGTTTTAAGTTGACACTGTTGTTTCTTACTGTGTGTATTATATATGTATATATGTACGTATATGTATGTTTATTTTGTATTTATTTAAGTATGTATATTCATATGAATGTGCTGTGTTATCTATTTCGTCTCTTTTGTGTCTATGCACCACCTACTGCTTATTGTTTTTCTCTAGTCTCCACTACCCAAAGGTTGTCTGGAAGAAATCGCTCATTAGCGATAAGCCCGCTTGTTGTTACCTCTACCTAAATTTATCTAATTGTAAAATTTGTGCTTGTAACTGTATGAGGTGTGCAATAAAGAGTATTTATTATTATTATTATTATTCTCTTTATTCATTTTTCTTCTTAGGATTAGGTTTTTTACAATATTTATATAAAAGTAAAATATAAAAATACATCGAAAACATACAAAAACAATAAAAACATTATAAAAAACCTATCCTAGGGTGCCGCCGGCAACGGAGCAAGGCCCAGGCTGCCGGTGGTCAGGGTCGCAGAGAGAGGAACCTTCGGACTATGCGCGCCGTGTCCAGGATAACCGCCTTCTGGATCTGAGCCTTGATCCAACCACAACCCCGTAGCGAAAGTCTCTCTAGGTGTTGGTCGAGATTCTTCGCTATGAGACCGTTCGCAGAAACAACTATCGGCACAATGATCGCCGAATCAACCTCCCACATGGCGGTTACCTCGTGAGCCAAGTCTAGGTACTTGCTGGACTTGTGCTTCTCGGCCTTCACGAGGTTCTCGTTACATGGGACGGTGATGTCGACGAGCATGGCCCGGCGTTGCGGTCGATCTATTACCACGATATCAGGCTTATTGGCTACAATAGTCCTGTCCGTGATAATAGATCGATCCCAATAGAGCGTGGCACGACCATTTTCGAGAACTGGTGCAGGTGTGTACTTGTAGTACGGCACTTCGTGGTCCACAAGACCGTATAGGAGAGCAAGCTGCTGGTGTATAATCCTGGCTACGAGGTTATGTCTGTGCAAGTACTCGCCGTTAGCAAGATGAGAACAACCGGAGATGATATGCCTGAGTGACTCTCCGGGACGGCGGCATGCCCGACAAATGTCGACCGTACCGTCCTTCAGGATATATTTCCGGTAGTTATTCGTCATGATAACTTCGTCCGCAATTGCACAGGCAAAACCTTCGGTTTCTCCGAAGAGGTCCCCGAATCGTAACCAGTTCACCGACGCGAGCAGGTCTACGTCGGGTCCCGTGAGGGCCCTGTAGAACCGCCCGTGTAGCTCCTTGCTCTTCCATACCGCCCTGCGATCCTCGGTGCTTAGCACCACAGGTTTGCGCCAGTTCTCGTTTGCCAAGGAGAGCGGCGTGAGACCCTTATCTACTGCCACCACATCACGATGCATCCCACAATCGTTGTTAAGGAAATAATTCCTGAGATTGTACACCTCACGGTTGTGGAGATTTTTGGCGTTTAAAAAGCCGCGACCTCCACACTTCCGTGGGATGTACAATCTCATAACAGACGAGCGTGGGTGAAGCATACGGTGTGTGGTGAGCAATAGACGGACTCTCCGATCCAGGGCATCCAGCTCAGTCTGTGTCCACCTTAGTATGCCAAAGGAGTATGTGAGTAGGGACATTATCCAGGCATTGAAGGCGCGCACCTTGTTGCCAACTGACAGAAGACTATTAAGTACTTTTGTCAGCCGACCGAAGAAGCGCTCCTTCAACGCCTGTTTAATACCAAATACCAAACATACCAAAGTATTTGTAGGTTTCTGATTCAGAGATAGATCTGAACGTCATTGTCTCAGAAAGTTGTAGATTTGTTGAATTTACTACTTTCCCCCGCTGTACATGCATAACCGCACATTTATCAACACCAAACTCCATCTTGATGGAACTACTGAACACTTCAGTGGTCTTCAGTAGTTCCAACAAGTCTTGGTTATTTGGTGCAAATAATTTGAGATCGTCCATGTACAGGAGGTGAGATATGACTTCACCCTCTCTCCGAAGCCGGCAACCTAGCCCCGAATCCTTTAGCAGATTGCTGAGCGGATTTAGAGCTAGGCAGAACCACAGGGGACTCAGACTGTCGCCCTGAAATATTCCTCGCTCGATCCTTATAAAGTCCTGCGGGCCAGGGGGGTCATCCCCCCCTCCTGGTTGACGAAGGACTGTGGTCCACTGCCTCATACACGCGCCAAGGAAGGATCTTAAAGCTGCATCAATTTTATACAGCTCCAAGATCCTCCTCAGCCATGAATGAGGCACCGAATCATAGGCCTTCTTGTAGTCAATCCAAGCGGCCGAGAGGGCCCCCCTGTTCCGCCGGACTCGTTGGCAAATGGTCATGTCTATGAGGAGGAGTTCTTTAGTACCACGGGACCCAACCCTATATCCATTTTGAGCGGAGACCAAAATGTTGTTTGCGACCATGTGCGCGTTTATTTTTGCTCTCAAAATGGATGTAAGAAGCTTGTAGAGCGTAGGCAAGCACGTGATGGGTCGGTAGTTCTTCGCTTCCGTGGTACTACCGGACTTATAGAGCAGGAAGGTTACACCAGTTGTTAAGGAAGGCGGGAGGGAGCCAAGTTCAAGGGCTTGTTGAAATTGCGTTGCCAGCCGCGAGTGCGAGCACCGAAACCATTTTAGCCAGAAGTTGTGCAACCCATCCGGGCCAGGACTTTTCCAGTTCTGGGCCGTACGGATTGCACAACTTACGTCGTCGGGGCTGATGGTGATAGTCCCCATTGGTTCGATGGACTCGCACCCACGTTCAACAACACTCATCCACTCGCCCTCCGTGTGTTCAACGGGCGCCGACCAGATGCTACGCCAGAAATCAGTCATGGCAGTAGCATCCGGCAGTCGCATGTCGGACACACGGGGGTCGGTTTCCTCCCACCTTCGGTATACCTTCCTTTGGTCACTTTGGAAAAGACGATTCTGCTTGAATCGGTCCACACGCTCTCTGTAACGGCGAATACGGCTTGCCCATGCATAAACTTTCTGCTTCAGAAAGTCGATGCGCTCTATGATATTGGCCATGTAGTCGCGGGGCTCGATATCCGTCCCCGCGAACGCCTGGTGCACAAAACGCATTACTCGGGGGCGGTTATTGCCCCCCCTGAAGCAGATCAGCTTTGCAATGAGAGTCCTAAATGAGTTGATACGACGCTCGATCCGCACTTGCCATGCGGGGACACCCCCGGCGGTCCTAGGTGCACGTTCAGCGTCCGGAAACTTGACTCGAGCAACACGGCACGCCGCGATGCCCCCGCAGTACATGATCGAGTGCGTATCATCTAAGTCTTTACTAGTCCGCAGGAATGGATCTAACAAATCATTTAGGGCTCCCATTAGCGCTAGATTGCGTCTATTCATAGGCAAGCGTGGTAATCGTGGCCTAGGGATGTTTGTGGAGCGATACTGCGTAACTACCTCTTCCAAAGTCCTCCTCAGTTGCTCATTGGCTGTACTACTCACACTCTGATTCGCGATCTCCTCCTCATCGACACTGGGATCAACCCGCGGCGCCCCCGATGCCAGGCCGGGTGCAGGCATCGGATCCGGCGACGTGGCGGGGGGATCCCGCGTCGATATGGAGGCCGCGCGAGCAGAGAGAGCCTCCAGGCGGAGCCGATCAAGTGTCGAGTCATCCAACCGTTTATCCCGCTGGATGACTCGGACCTGATCCGATAGTCGTTGCGCAGTCACTTTGATGGTTGGTTCAAGGAGCTGAAACAGAGGAAGTATCCGGTCACGATACGCGCACATATTAGTTCCCCCCTCTGTAGCCCCATAATAGGCGCGCATGACGTTCTCATTAATGGATGAAGTCCATTGCATGCGACGCACTATACCACTTATTATTATTATTATTATGTTGACAGGACATTGGGAATCCCATGGCAGAGAGTTTGGTGTTTTTTTTAGTAGGTATACGTAGGTATCGAACCATGGATGTATATGAAGTGGATCTCATTCTTCGGTCACAAAGTGAGGCCGACAGAGAAGCTTATCTAAGGGAGTGTCTCGTTTTGACTAATGAGGTAATGACGTCATCAGACAATCAAAATGTGAATGTGTCAAATGTGACAATTTTGTAACGAGTGCGAGTGAGGCACCGCCCCCCACTATTATGCTCTCTATCGGACCGTTGTTAGTACTGTTAAGGGTTCCGTAACCAAAATGGCATAAACGGTACCCTTATAGTTTCGTCATGTCCGTCTGTATGTCCGTCAGTCCGTCTGTCCGTATGTCACAGCCAATTCTCGGAAACTATAAGACGAATAAAATAAAATTTAGACATAAGGTGTATTTTTCATGCCGCTATTTAATTATAGTCTGGCAAACCATTTTTTCAGTAGAAAAGCGCGGCAAATTCAAAAGACGTACATGTGCCAACCCTTTGTGATTAGACACCGTGTTCGTGACGAACATTTCAATTCACATTTCTTTTACATTGAATTTGTTTCTAGCGCATTTCACTCTCTCGTCTTAAGCGCGAGTGAGATAGAACTCCTGCAACGTTCTACATTAAATTTAAATTCGTTTTTATGGCATATGTCAAATGCCTCAACCAGATTATTTGTTACAGTTGATGACAGATCAGACGAAATATATCCGTCTCCTTTTTACACACCGTGAATGTCACGTAATGAAAGGGGTGGAAATACCAACTAAAATTAAAAACATAGAATTTGATGATCATTGCTGCTTTTTTCACTGATTCTTAGTGTTGTCATACTTTTGGTCGCTGTACATTGCTACTGCGTTCGTTGGCTGGCCAGACTATATGTAGTTAAATTGAAGGAGAAAATATTTTTATGGGGGGCGCTCCATGTAACTAAATTACAAAAAACATTTTTTCCCCTAATATCAACATGTTGCACATCAATCGATAGGTGTGTTTTTTTGAACATTTTGTGATTTAGTGAATAATCGCCTCGAAAGTCAGAAAACTTGAGTGACATAACTGTTACGGGGGGGTTCGTAACATTTGAACCCTAAGTCCATATAATATACTTAAAAAAAATTGAGAAGATTATCTTATTTTTCTATTACATACTTTCTACGAAAATTGTTTTGAACATTATCAGTTCAGCCATTTTTGAGTTATCTCCAAAAAACTTCTTCCATAGGTATCAGATACGACCTTCTGGTATTAGTTTGGTTCTTATTCCATTGAAGGTACGGAACCCTCTATTATGCGTGGTCCGACACGCACTTGGCCGGTTTTATGCTAGTCGCCTATGAACGACTCTTTTACTCGGTAATAATTTTCAATTGTGGCTAGGGCACCGAGTAAACAATAGTACTATACAGAGGTCCCTCTTTGACGTTACGAATCATGTTGTCCCTTCTTCACGCATGGCAAGTTCTCTTTCTCACTTAGGCAAACGTATCGGATACTAGTTGTCAAATTCAATGACAGAAATGCACTTGGTTAGGGACAAGGTTTAAGAAAAAGATCCACTTCATATAAATCCGTGATACGAACACAGATTAGTCAGATTACACCTTGTTATTACTGGAGCCCGCCCCACTGTAAATTTATCAAAATCTTATCGGTTGGCTTCCATATAGCGATATAGAGCCCATCTTCGAGATCATGAAAAAGTCTTACTAGGTCTTAAATGGGCGCTAGTATGTATAAGACGATGTAAATTGTTCTTGAATAAATATCATATCATATCATATGGCGCCAAGTTGAAAATACAAGAAAATAACGTTAATTAATCAGTGGTTTTACCGCTCCAAATTTGTACTCACGGTAAAGTCTACTTCAAATAACCTACATACCAAATTCCGGTGGGAGCATACAATAGGCATGGTGAATTTTTTTCATGTATGGTATCAATCGATTCGTTTTGTTGTGAGGATCAAATGTCTATATGGGGCCAATTGCGTTAAAGCAACAGAGAAGTCAGAAATGAGACTTAAAGTCCGAGATTTGCATTTGTTTCTCAAAACGCTCCTAACAAAATGACGTGCAAAAGTGACGTCACAATCACATAGTTGCCCTGTTTAAAGTATGGAAAAAATATGAAATTGCTATTTTTACAGTGAAATGTTGCGTTTATGTGTATGGTTGCCATACAATTTATTTTACAGTACAATGTTAAAAATCATTTCAATTCACACTTTCAAAAATCGTAAAATTTTGCAGCTTGATATCTTTGAGCCACTTCAAAAGAATTTATAAATTTTCACTTTAGTTGGATATATTGATCATTTTGCATCCTATCAACTAAATTTTATTGCATAAATCAATATGTGTCATCATGCCTATTTTAAGATTCGAATCTAATCGCAATTTTTGCATTTGTATTCTTTTTGAGCTAACCACTCCAAATTTTTTGACCATAAACTAGGCACTTCACCGCCTTATTTTAAACCGTAAAAGTTAACCTTGCGGGACAGTTTTGAAAAAAATACTTTAAATAGTTTCAAAAATTTATTTAATTGGCACACGCATAACTGGATTGGATGTTTAAGTGACTTATAGTTTAACATGCCGTTATAAAGTGTATAACAGGTATATGTTTTTTTTTCCTGTTTTTTATTGTTTTTTTTTCTCTTGTTTTGATTAAGATATTCTTATTTTGGGGATGTGATCGTGGCGTCAATGCGCCGTGTCGTCAAATGGTTGCAACAGAAGACCAGCGCTGGCCCTGCCGGCATTTAACGCTGAGTTGCGACGATTTCGTGGCAATTAATGTTTCAGGTTGTATATGTTATTGTTTATTATGTTTTTTGTAATTGTCATGAATAAATCTTTCATTCATTCATTCTAAAAGAATGCTTTAAATGTTCATCCTTATATTTTTTTATTTTTGAAAAAAAAATGGTATTCAATATTTATATGACGTTCTAAATAAAACAATTTTTTTTTAACGTCGTAGAACGCAATTTTTTTTATGGAAGTTACAAAAACTATTTAAAACGGGGTATTTACCATGGGTATTTGTTTTGTCGAGGTTCCGATATATTATATATATCGACATGTTAGAAACTAACAAACGAGGATGGTGGCAGCATTTCTCCGCTGTATCGCAAAACTTATGAGTTGAGCGAGGAAGCTGCCAGCTCTTTGGTCACCAATTGAGTCGACGAGCCTCTTTTTGCGTTCTTTAAAAAGTTACTGAGCACTGGGTCCCCACGCGCCAAGGGTCTCGACTACGAAAGGTATAAAAATGTTTTATGGGTCTTCAGTTTTTCAGCTTCTTTGGCCACCGCACCTGCTTGTTTATTGGTTCCGGTGAAGTGAGAAGCCGCCAGTGTGTCTACGCATATAGCATCCCACAGGCACGCATGTGGCATTTACTTAAGTACCGCAAGAACACCTGTGTGGAGCACAAACACGGACTCAAAGCCGGAATCTGATTTCAATCAATCAGGGGCCGGTCCAGATACTATACGGTTTAAGACATTTATTTCTCAAAAAGATTTACATAAATCACTTACTGAGAAAACAATATTTATCTTAAAGCTAAATGGGAGAGGGTAGAATGCAAAAACTGGTGGACGAGTTAAGAACAAAGGCGCTCGGTAACACCAAGCGCAATGCAACAATGTAATGTTGTGCATAGGGACCAGTTAAACCGAACTACACCGGGTAGTTCGGTTTAACGTAATGTAAGTTAACCAGTGAACGCACCGGCGTTCACTGGTTAACTTACATATGATTTGTGTGTATTCATTAAGTGCATATTTTGTGGAAAAGCCTTAGAAGACGTTTCTATTTTAGTTTTTAACTTTTTTATGTTATACATTTTTGTACATTCATATATTTTTTCTTTTTCTTTTTTTTTAAAGTATTTTAATTATTTAATGTTATTATTATTTGACTTATTTCTATCCAGTAATAATGTCAATATTTCTGTACCCATCTTTTTCTATGTATGTAAATGAAGGATGAGCCTTTTGGATTGGACCCGGGGTATGTCCTTAAACTACGTCCGGACTTGGGTATGTCCTTAAACTATGCCAAAAAGAGAGGTATGGGCACTGCGAATGGCATCTCGCTTAGTGTGGTAGGGCACGTTCAGTGAATGTCATCTCGCTCAAATCTGGAGCAGAGCCCGACTGGGGAAGTACCTCCACCTTACAGAAAACCACAGCCAAATAGCACTAGACCCTACTCATAGTGTTGTGTTCCTGCTGGTGAGTAAGGTTGCCAAAGAGCTCAAAGAGGACCCAGAGTGTTGACGATGAGGGACCCTCTTGTTCCTTTAGCCGTCAACACAGTGAATCCTCCTTTTACCTTAAAAAAATCGATGTTTAAAGAAACAAGTATGTATAGTTTAAAGTGCCATGTGTAACCATATCAATTCATTATATAAGAAATATAATATGATATAATATTGGAATATAACTTACACGTAAGTCAGTCAGATACACAATTACATTTACTTGCAGTAAACGTCAACTTCTTTTTTGAAATGAAGACCCATTGGTTTTCATATCCCGAGTCTCCTAAATAGTAATTCAAAACTTGGGTCTTGTTAGTGGCAATTAGTTATAATCATGAGGATTATGACTAGTACTACTGTGCACTGTATTTATTTACCTGATATGTTTATATTTCCATAACATCCTCAACTCTCAGGATTAGGAATACCTTTGTAATATAAGAGTCTTACATTAGATTAGAATCTATGAAGAATATGTGTAAAATTGTTTGAAGTGTCTAAAACCTTAGTTAAGTTAGGAGGCAGTAGTAGGAGCCAAGTTTAAACCCGCGATCCTTAGAGCGTAAGTCGGGCGTCTGGCCGCCAGGCTACCAGAGTTTGTTTTGATAATTACTATACTGTTGCTCCATTTTTCTACTATGTTTATCTGCGTGAAGTATCAAATGTCAAACAATCCTTTAAGGCACTGACTACCAAGCTACCGATAGAAATAACGGCCTCCTAGCCCAGTCGGTAGTGACCCTGCCTACGAAGCAGGAGGTCCCGGGTTCGAATCCTGGTCAGGGAATTTGTTTGTGTGTTTATCACAGATATTTGTTCCTGAGTTATGGATGTTTTCTATGTATTTAAGTATTTATCCATATTTATCAAATATATATATATATATATATCGTCTAGTACCCTTAACATAAGCCTTACTGAGCTTACTGTGGGCCTAGACGATTTGTGTAAGATTCATTTATTTCTCGAATTTAATTTCTTTTCTGATGTTTTTGAAATGCCTCAAACTTTCCATAGACGTTGACGTAACAAAGACTGCAGCACTATAAGTAGGTATTAAAACAGACAGAAACATTGCAAAATTAAATAATTATATTATTAGTAGTTAGGTTTTCTTATTAAAATTATTTTCTTGTGTATGAATGCTTTTTCACCACATCAGCACCACCGCCCATCTTGATTTTTTTAAAGCGTCAGTAAAATTTTTTTTTTGTCACAAGGGAGAACAGTTATTACTTTACGTTATAGAACGATGATTTTGAACCATAAATATTTGGCAGAATCAATTTGTTTTGTTTTATGTATTTACCTAAGCTTGTATTTTTTTGCCGTGGCGTGGTGAAAAATGTTGTAATACTCTCGGCAGCAGTTTGTTTGCTTCTAGTGCCCCCCGCAACGCTCAAGATACAACTTTTTTAACCATACACTAGTTATAATTTTGTAATCTTTCACTTTTTCGGGTCTCGATATAAACACGTGAGATAGATATCAAGGTTGTATTCTTGATATTATAATTTATTTACACTAAACCTATTCTACATAATATTGGATCTACGTGGTCGGTTTACAAGTCAATGTATTGTTTTATTTCTTGTGACAAAAAACATTTATTGGTTACAAGGAATCTTAAAATCATTCATACCAGTCATTTTTATTCAATATGTAATATTTGTCACATATCTTTTACCCAAAGCACAGGTTTCGTCATAGTTGCTACACCCAAAAATGCATCGTCAAATCTAAAAAATTGCTTGTAAGCCGTCTATGTAGACTACCCTACTTCTAGCCTAGTACGAGTATTGTAGCACGAAAATACACGTATGATTTACACACATACTCACACACGTATTTAGTTTCAGAAGACATTCAGAGATGTCGCTTTCAAATGAGTTTTCATAAAATGCTTCAAGGCTCTCTTTACCTACTAGAGGTAAACAAATGCCTTACGTGGGATTCCCATAATTTACTGACGTCAACGTCAAAACAATAAGATGGCGCCCATGCCAATAGAGAAATTCCTCTAGCGAGACCTGTTGATTTTGACGTAGGTGGTTAGGTGAATCAACTGTCACAAAAGTGTGATATCATAGTTGTCTCGCATGCGACTGTCAGTTATGCCATGTCGAATAGACTCCCGTCATTACATAACAAACAAAGGGCAATAAAAAAGGAAGACTTGAAAAATTGTTCATTCCCCCCGTGTTCAAGAAGTTCGAATTTCGAATACACTTTTCTTTTGCGTTGACCCTGATGGCATACAGGCTGCATGCTATCCAATTATTATATTGATCTAAAGAAAAAGTTAAACATAATATGACGGAAAAACGCCAAGGACTTGTTATTTGTGTTCACTCCTCGATGAAGTACTTTCGATCATCTATTGTTACAAAATTTCGTAATGGCGACTGCAAGGTATTATTTTCAAGGCGTAAAAGTTTTGGAATCAAACGCAATCTAGTTTACACTGCAATTAGAAAGTCTTAAAATAGATCCTTTTTGGAAAATAGGTCAAACACTGGTCAGGTATGTTCAGCTAGAACCATTAAAATACTAAATATCGTGAGAGTGCGAGTTTAGAGGAAAAACGCCACTTTATCCGAAAATCAATTGCCGATCTGAAAATTTCGAGATCAGTTCGTGGTATTTTGGAGGTGGACCTTGGATGTCACAGCTAAAATAAACGTGAAGTCCATGGTTATTCCGTAGCAATCGAGAAAATTAGAGTACATAATCTAACTCAACACATTCCTGGCACGTAGAAATGAGTTGATTTTCTGCGAAGAAAGTCATTGAATTCAAACAGCCTGACAATGCTCAAATCAAAACAGTCGTTTGTGAGGATTAAGTATAGAAAACAACCTAAACCATCAGGTAATCAAATGTTCCCAAACCATTACCATACAGAGGGAACCATTGATGGTGCCGGTGGTGGTGTGTGTTTCAGTTAATACGTGGGGCCAAATCTTCTTATATTTATCGATAAAGTCGTAAATTAATAATGAATACTATAAATCAGAGGTTTTCGTAGAAAAACATTAATGAAAATTTGGAAACTGTGTTTGGGAATATAAATTAAATTATTTTCAAACAAAACGGAGCTCAAAACAGTGCAAACGTTGTTCAAGCTTTGAGAAAAGCTAATTGCACTGATCAATTTATATATATGTATCTATAGTACCTACCTTTCCCGTACCTTGTTGTACATGTTGCCGCATTTGTCTACTTCTTTTCACTTCTTCTCTCATCTACTCAAAGGTTAACTGGAAGAGAACCCTTAAAGGGATACTTGTACTTACGTTTTCCTATTATTATATTGTTTTTGACTTGTTTTTGTACAATAAAGAGTTTTTACAATTACATTTATTTTGCCGGAAGTAAACAGACACTCCTTTCTCCAGGTTTCCGTGTATTACATGCCTTTAACCCTACATTATTATAAAATAGCAAATCTGGAGAGTAGAAAAAAGATATGGAACATATTTGGGACGAAATAACCATGGAAGCGGTTCGTGCCGCGGGAGACTGAGTTGAAAAATGTAGTCAGCTAGTAAAATAAGTTAGAGGTGGAGTTGATACAAAATATTTGAACATTTTGTATATTAGAATAGCTTTAATAAAATACAGATTTTACTACATTAACTATGACTGACTATGGTACAAAAAAGTTATAAGACTTCTAAAGGTATTCGAACTTTTTTGACACGGTGTAATTTGACACATATTAGGTACAGTCATTTCGGTGTAATATGAAATATCTTGCGTAAGCAGACAGATAAATTGGACTCATTTCTAACTGTCTTTCTCGGACGTATCATATGAAACTTAACTACATGACATTTTAGGTATTTCTCTTTTAACAGTCATAAGTTCATAACATATTATAAACCTATAGATTGAACAAAAGAGCGAAATGAAACTAAAATGAATCGTTAAATATTGATGATTTTTTTTTCAGGTGCAAATCTTCTTCGCCGGAATCAGAATATTTGTGTAAGTACCTAATACTTATTTAGTATTTCTAGTGTACGTCTGTCTGTCGGTTACCTCTTCACGCTTAAACCGCTAAACCGATTTAGTTTAAATTTGGTATAGAGTAAGTTTGACTCCCGGACATAGAATAGTTTTCATAATGAAATCAATACTTAAAGGAGTCAAAAGCGGATGGATTGCAATTTCAACGCAGGCGAATTCACGGGCTAAAGCTAGTAATTAAGTTCTTTATGTTATGATGTTGCTTTGATTTTTAGAGAGTATTTTATACATCAGTTATGCAAAAGCGGCCAAAAAGGGCGAGTGAAGTTGGTAACAATTTGAGGCTAAAGGCGAAAACTACTTATTTAGTCACAGTAAAGGATGATTTTCGCTGTCACGTTTCGCGCGCATTTTGTATAGAAAACATCACCTCACACTTTCTATACAAACCGAAGTGTCGGAAGTGTCGTGTAGGACGCGGAACGTTACAGAGTGAATCATCCTTAAGGCTGTAGAACGTATCAATGAAAGATAAAAAAAGCATTGTCCTTTCAGCGCCGCGCAGCAGTTGTAGCAGAAATAGTAAGTATCAATAATCAATGTTAAACGTGAACATCCGTACCGTATTGACCTTAAAATGTATGTATTGTTTATTATTAGTCACTTTTGCTCAGAATACCTTCTACAAAATGCAGATATGAAAAAAATAATAATTAAAAAACACATTTGTTCCAATTATAACGATTACTACTTAAGGGAAAGGGATATGTGTTTTTTAATACTTTTTTCCATTTTGTAGAAGGTATTCTGAGCAAAATTGACTAATAATAAGCAAGACATACATTTTAAGGGCAATTCGCTACGGGTATTTACGTTTCTTATTGATTTTCCATACTTATTATGGAGAAAACATATACACCATACGCGAATGTTTTTTTTTTCGCGTAGTTTTTGTAAAGTATAAGCTTTAAAAGTGTATAAGTATATTTAAAAATTGCATTAAATATGCTTTCTTACGATTTTACGAAAATATAACAGTACCTACTTTACCTAAATTTAAGCACGAATCTCTATAAGGAGAGTTCTTATCAGTCAATGATAATGTTTTGAAAATTGAAATATTACGCATTTAAAATGTAAAAAAAAGGTTAGGTAGGTACATTTAACGTCCTAAGGTCAGTTACTCATACCTGTTAAATTTTGTGTTGATTTCACTCGTTATAAATTCTGTTTTTTTTTTTACATTAAATCTTATATTGTTATAGTTGTACCCACATAACTTGATGCAGATAACTTGCAAACTAAATGTGCATAAACTGACTGGTTTAACTATTAATAAAATATTGAAGCTCAAATATTTGATTACAATTTTATTTAAAACATAGTTGCTAGAATATGGAAAACACTGGTAGCGTTTAAAGCAGACACGTCGGTTAAAAGCTCACTGTTTATAAATTCAAAACTGTCGGTCTCCGCAAGTGCTCGCCGAAATTATGTTCACCAATAGCGACCCCATAATGCCTGCTATATTACCCGGCGGTCTATTTTCGAATGGTTATTTGGCGTATCAATGTATCGAAAACGTATTTCTTTATTGCGCTCGCTCTCTCTACATCATAACCGTCAGTGTGCGATAGTGCCAAATTGATTTCGAATCGTTTTAGTTAATTTTTTCTGTTCTGAATGCAAGCCCTGTCTTACCATTCCGGCAGCGATAGATTAATGTGCCTAATTTTACAGTTCATGTACGGATATGAAAGCAATGGATGATATTAAATGGGCGTTGGTACTAATCTTTCAATTACAGCGGGATTCTGTTACACGAAGACGTTATCGGTTGAAAAGGGTTATCCGGCTAACGTACAAATGTAACGTTTTCTTGAAACCTGAATTAGGGTTGGTTGCACCAAACAGTCTGTTAACGTCAACGTCATCGTTAAAAAAATCTTGTATAAAAAGTTTAACAGTTTTCTATGGGGTGGCAACTCAGTCGCCATATTTAACGTTGATAAGTTCATTAATTATGTGTGTTACCCACCCTAAAAGCCCTGTTACACTTTACTTTTTTTAGTGTCAAACTAGCATCCTAATTAGAATCATAACTTTTTTCAATAGTAAATTTCCTTATTAAATGCGGTTAGACTTGACTAAATTTAGAAACTAAATCATTTAGGAAGCTAATGAGAGCGACCAAACCCCTTTCGTTAGTTTGCTATACTATGTTTGTTTCTAGATCCGGACATCTGGCAGCTGTAAAGTGGTGGAGATCAAAGAATGACAACCACTTTAAGAATACAAATCCTAGGGTTCTGGTTTTGATGCTGTATTATGCGGAATTATATAAGTAATTAGATTATATAATTGCCAAAAGTTTCTGATGGGGCGAAGTAGTCAAAACGACGTAAGTATAATGTAATTCATATTTTGTCGAATAGTTCCTGTTTCCGAAATAATACGCAATGTTTTTTGTTCTTACGTTCAAATATAGGCCCCGTCCTCTATAATAAGACAACTTCGGCAGTTTTGACCTGTTTTGGTATTACTTTTTTCTAACTGAAAATTTTTGACAGTATGTCACTCTGACCTCCACCCATAAAAAGCTGCCAGATGCCCGGATCTAGTAATAAGGATAGTATTGTAATCTTATAAGGCGGGTTTCGTTACTCTCATTAATGTGTCATATCTGACGTCGCTAACTCTTAGTCCATAATGATAAATTGGGATTAAATTGGACATGAGCTTAATAAGTTGATTAAGTGGAGTGGTGTTGTAACACTTGCGTAGCCACATTTTAGGCACGCCTAAAATTTGGTTACATTGTGAACGATGATGAGATTGAATTTAAATTAAATTAATGAAATATAATTTGACGATGTTTCCTGCAGGGACATAATAAGCTTCACAGCTTTCTTACGAAGAAATAATAATTTATTTTGGTGATCAGTTTATACGGAACAGTAGTTTACACTGTAGCGGTAGCATCAGGTTTAATCTAAATATATAAAAGAAAGTGGTGTTAGTAAGACCGTTTATAACTCGAGAACGGCTAAACCGATTTAGATGATTTCGGATTAGTTTGAATGGTCACAGCCCTGGTTAACAGAATAAGTATTAAAAAGTCACAAAACCCTTGATTTCAAAGAACAAATATGACCTTAATTAAAAGCCGGCCATGTCGGCCATTTTGTTTATTGACATTGATATGACAAGCCTGTTCGAGCTCAATATTTAAAAGTGGGTAGCAGCTCAATATTTAAATGAGGGTAGTTATAAAATTGAGTTGAAGCATTCGTAACATTGGCACGACGAGTCTGTTCAAGATCAATACATAAACGCCGGTAGCCGAGATTACCATTTTCAAATAAACTTTTATTTTATTTTTGTGTTTGACTGTTTGTTGTCATTGTATGTCATAATTTAATGGTGAATTGTAATAATGTTTACAAGTCGTCATTTTTGTGTTGTGCCTTCGCAATCAAAGAAAAGTCTATTGCAATATTTTGAAAATCGACTATCTCAACTCTAGATAAAGCGTCAGCAACGACGTTGTCCTTTCGCTGTATACAGCCTTGGCCAGAAGTATTGAGCATAGCAGTTTTTTGTTTACAGTTTTGATGTTAAGTATTATTTCCCAATAATAACAATGTACGGTGACGTAAAATGTTACATTTCATTTATATATCTAGAAAACTTCACTTAATAACAATTTCAAGGTAAATATAAAACATGAAAACTTAAGGTCACAAAAATGCGACTTTAGGTCGGTGGGATAAATTGCAAATATTCTATGCAGTTACTACTAACTTCAACAAAACATGCCTGTTCAGTTTGAATTAAAAATATAGAAACGCTGGACTAAAGCTTCGAGTTTTGTATGAAAATCGCAAGGGTGCTCAACACTTCTGGCCAAGGCTGTATGTCTTATGTCCGTAGACAATCTTTTATATTATATACTAGCTGTGCCCGCGGCTCCGCCCGCGTGGAATTCGGTCTGTGTCAGTAAGCGGCTAATTCCTCTCCCGCTACCCTGGAGGCGGAACTTGAAGTAAAGTTGACAGATGACGCTAGAGGACAGTAGTCCTAATAAAATATTTTACAATTACCACTTAATGAAACTAACTACACTCAAAAATGAATACCTTTTTTTAGGCATGATTTAAACGACATAGAGTAGTAGGTGTATATCGGACGATACAGGACCACTTTTGTATTTATACGTTCATGTCCACGGCAAATATCATCCAAATCGATCCTCCCGTCAAATCAGTCTAAGCATGAAAGGTAAGAACAGGCGCTGTTGAAATTTGGGGGGGGGGGCGGTTTACAAATGCAGAAATGTTTTTTTCCTATTTGAGGTGCACTTGGAGGGGGGAGGGGGTCCATGACCCATGCAAGTTTAACTCAAGTGTATTGGCTACCCCCCCCCCCTTTTAGACGTTGAATTTGAGCATGATGAGATGAGAACCGGCCAAGAGCATGTCGGGCGATGCTCAGTGTAGTTTCGTAGAGGCCACCCTGTTACAAAACATCCGTTCAAAAGGTCGTTTATTAAGGGATATTTGATAGATAGATAGATAAACACTTTATTATTTGGCGACGCTTACGTCATTTTACTATTCGGCACTTCCTTTCACTATGCGTTTTTGACTGATAATTCAAAAACGGCTGAACCGATTTTATTCAATATAGTTTTTATTGAAAGTTCTTATCAGGCCTCACCAAATTTCAGCTTTCTAGTGCGAACGGTAACTGAGCTAGACCGCGGACAGACGGACACGGACATGGCGAAACTATAAGGGTTCCTAGTTGACTACGGAACCCTAAAAAGAGATAAATAGTAGTTTATGTAACTGTTACGTAATAAGGCCTAATTATGTACAGAAGCATACACTGCTTTAGCTGCTAGGAACGAAGTTATGTTATTTCATTTTTGAATTTTTTTTGGGATTTTTTTTTTTGTATTTTTTTGAAATTGTTGAAATTTTATCTGAAATTTTTGAAATATTTGCCATTTTTTACTTTTAGGTTCCCGACTTTTTTCAGTTTTTCACTTTTATCACTTTGTCACTTCTCACTTTAACTTTTCACTACACTTCATTCACTTCACTTTATTCTATTTTATATATTTTTTATTTCATTCCATTTTACATGTTTCTCAATCGTATGGGTGTCGCGTTTTCGTGACGTGACGCTTTTTCGTGACGGTCACGTGATTTTTTTTCGCCTAGCCTCCCATCCGCGAACCGTCCGATAAGGAACTTCGTTCCAAAACTACCACCGGTTCTAACCCCACACCTCTGGCCCAAGAAGTATTATGACATTTATGACCGAAAAGAAACTCGACGGGACTTATTTTTTTCAAAACAGTAAGTAATACATTATTAGATCTTAAAGATACAAAATAATGCGTAGTTCTTCAAGAAGACATATCAAAACAGCTTGAGAGACAGATAATGTACCCATTGTTTAATTATAAAGAAAAATAAATCCTAATCTGACTGCTTCACAAAACGTTTGATATGTTTTCCTACCTAAACGGTGTCCTATAAATGTTAGATGATTTTGTAGTAGTTTTTTGGTTTGGGCCATGCATCTTTGTCCGTCATATATAGTCCTCGAACCTGGAATAATCCTTTGACATTCATGACATTTTCAAATATTTCTTAAGAGCGGGTAAAGGTAAATTTAAAGCATCGACGGGTATGTTATAAATATGAACACCTTGACCAAAAAATTACAAATTATTTCAATACCAAATTTCATCTAAATACGTACAGCGGTTATTGGTTGTTTCTTCCCCATGTAAACTTTCACCCCTTTTGCATCCGCTTAAGGGATAATTTCCGAGATAAAACTATTTTATTTCCTTTTCCAGAGCTCAAATTATCTCCATACCAAATTTTATCTAAATCGATTCTGCGGTTAATAATTCCCTATACAAATTTCCAACTCCCTTTTCATCCCTTTAGGGTTGATTTTGGGGTAAAAACTATCCTTTGGCCTTTCTCGAGACCCATACTATCTCCATACACATTTCCATCTAAATCAGTTCAGCGGTAAAAAATTCGTCATACCAACTTCCAACCCCCTTTTCACCCCCACAAGGGTTTGAAAACTATCCTATGACGTTTCTCGAGACTCAAATTATCTCCATACTCATTTCTATCTAAATCGTTTCAGCGGTTAAAAATTCTCCATACAAACTTTCAACCCCATTTTCACCCCCACCAGGGTTGATTTTCGGGATTAAAACTATATATTATCCTTTCCCGGGACTCAAACTATCTCTATGCAAAATTTCATCAAAATCCGTTCAGCCGTTTTCACGTGATGCGCGGTCAAATAAACAGACAAACAGATAAACAGACAAACAGACAAAAATTCTAAAAATTGTTGTAACGTGTTCTGTTATCGATTCTAAGTATCCCCAGCCAACTTTTTTTCGATTATCTTCCATGTACAGACTTTCGACCCTCTTCAGCTTTATTATATGTATAGATAGATATAAAAGAAAGTCGTGTTAGTTACACTATTTATAACACAAGAACGGCTGAACCAATTTGGCTGAAAATTGGTGGGGCGGTAGCTTAGAACAAGAAGACGGACATAGAATACTTTTTATGCCATTCCCGCGGAACGTGACATAAAACGTGGTATAACAAAACGCTATATACCATTTATAACTCAAGAACGGCTGAACCGATTTTCATGATCTTTGATTTTTAACCGACATCAAGATTTCAAAAGGATGTTCTCAATTCGGCGTGTATGTTTTTTTTTAGTTTATATATATATATATTACAGATTGGTCCCGTTTTTGTCAATACGCAGTTCAGATGATGGGATCCATGAGGAATCGAGGGAACTCCTCAAACTTTAAAGGCATACATATACATATTTTTATCAAGAAATCCATCATTTTCATTCAAAACAGTGAATCATTTCAAGAATTATTTATTTATTTTCTAAAGCTGTTTTATTATTAATTGTACCATCTTTTTTAATTTCATATTTGTGTATTAAAATATAATAGGGTAGAAAATAGAAGCCGTAGTAAGCCGTGTATTTTTTTCAACAAATCAAGATTTTCATTCAAAAGAGTGACATTTGATAAAGTGGAACTGCTGATGATGATCAGAACGGAACTCTTCAACGACGCATAGTTCACGTTTGGCGATTTGTCCTCTTCGCTGTGTTTGTTAAGCAAGTAATTTCATTGTATGGAGTCTAAGAGTACACCATCTACATAATAATCCTTCACCATCTTTCCCCATTGAAGTCGGGTTTTTTTTTCTTAAAAAATATTTGGATGTACATATCTCCACCCCGAATAACAGAATAAATATTAAAATATTGGAGAAACTAAAAAGAAACTGGAACATAATCTATGGAAGTAGGGTTACCAGGCCCAAAAATGAAAAAGCCGCTTAATTTAGCCGGACATTTGATCCCAAAAGCCGGACGCCTTTTTTGCATACGCTACGCTGGTCTTTCGAATCGTGCCACTGGCGTGACTGGCGCGTAGCGTAAGTCAGACAGAAGCCTAACAAAAGCCGGACAGGCCGGGCGAGGAATTATTTGGCCGGACACACTGGTAAAAAGCCAAACATGTCCGGCTAACACCTGGCAACCCTATATGGAAGTTAAGAAGGTGTAAGTCCGTTAATAGGAGTGGATGAAGACAATGGGAGGAGGTGGAGACGATGAGACTGACGTAGTGTAAGAGTCAGTGGGAATGGTGTCGATGGGATGGGAGTGAAGTAGGAGTCGGTGGGAGAAGGGTGGTGGAAGAGAGTGAGAGAAGGGTGGATAAGAGTGGGAGATGGTTGGACAACAGTGGGAGAGTGGTGGGAGACGGTAGGACTGGCGTAGGAGTGAACTTGAGGTCGACGGGAGTCTGTGGAAGTTGGCGGTACGAAGTTCGCCGGGTCAGCTAGTGTATTTATAAAGGACCTAGATGGCTAGACAGCTTGTGCTTTAATTTTAATTTTCAGTTTACCAAGCAGTCTTTGTTTAAGCCTTATTATTACTTACCAATTTTATTGAAAATTGAATTCCGAAAGCACCTCATTTATTTTTTACGGCACAGATGCCGATAATAACGTTCCATTAGACTTTCGGCCCGTGTACCTAAACAGGAGGCCTTCCTCGTATTTAATTACTAAAATAAAAATAATACAATAAAAGTATTACCCATTTGATTATAGACATTACGGGCTTGGTTTATTTTTGATTCATTCTAACAATAAATCAATGAAAATCAAACTCATTGCGAGTATTGTAGCGACATCTTACGAATTATTAACGCAACCTTAAGTCACGTCGCGGTTTAGAGTCTGTCGTACTAAGACTGCAGTTTTTCTGTATGTCTCAAACAGCTTCGTTCATAGTAAGACGTCTGTCATGTCATATTGACGGCTGTCAACGTCATGTGTAACAAAGTGAACATATTGGACCTTAACTAGATAGACATAAGGGAGTGGCTCCACTTTTCCATACATTGGCTCCACTTTTTCATACATTGGCTCTACATTTACCTATATGTGCTCCACTATTACATACTTTGGTTCCACTTTTTCATACATTGGCTCTACATTTACCTATATGTGCTCCATTATTACATACTTTGGCTCCACTTCTTCATACATTGGTTCCACTTTTTCATACATTGGCTCTCGTCTGGAATTTAGTATAAAAGGGCCGACCCCAGCTATCAAGAATTCATTCAAATCTCTACGTTCGGACCGACAAGTGACTCTGGTTTACTAATCTATTGGTAAGTGCAAAATTCTGCTATATCTTTCTATCTCTGTGTTTGGTTTTATGTGCAATAACTAAATTGTTGTAATGCTGTGACTTGGAGATGTGTCTCTGTTCTCCGATTCAGGAACCTGCAGGGTTTCTGTAGCGGGGAACTTTGACATCAGATATATGTGGAGTGTTGCACTTTATTGTTTAAAAAAAGTTTGTTTTGTTCTTTTATTCTTTTATGTAAACTTAAAGTCTTTTATGTGTTTTGTTATATTTTAAAAACCAGAAACTGTCCAGACATAAGTCGTTTGACAAGCTAGCTATAACCTCACGGTGACAAACGTGGCTAGCTTGGGGTCCATTTGGTTACCAAGTTGATGGTGCTTGGCAATCCTTCTTTACCAACATAAGGATTGAAACACCTCTTAAGGTGCCATCCCTGGTTCCGAAGTCCAGCTGTTAGGCAAAGGCGGGGGCCACATAATTTTATACTAAGTTGGCCATTCGGGATATCCGGACCCGCTAATGTCTGCAGTAATCGGTACCAGAGGTCTTGTTAAATATATTTATATATTTCTTTATATACACCGGATAGGGCCGAGTTACTATTCACCACCCTGGCCGCGGCCGTGAATGGGGGACTCACTTACACGGGCCTATAGTTTTGCTATCTCGACTTCGCCCATCGAACTGTACAGATTCCATAGGGATACATTATGTATATTTCAAGGTATTAAGCTGATGGTAAGAACAGCTGGTATTTTGAATATACTAGATTAGGGATGATAGACGATAGGGTAGAGTCACACACACTTTCTGGGAAAGCAGGTAGGGTTTTTCTTCCTCAGGTTTTCATGATTTTATTGAAGCAATATATTTACTACTTATTTGGTGGGTTTTTGACTTTGAAATCTTTTGGTATTGAGTAAATGAGATCATTGTTCTAAAAGCAAATCTTTGTAATTCTATATTTCTAGGTTCCTATTGCGAAGGCAAGGTATCTCTGGAATATAGTGTCTGGTCACATTCATTTTAATTTCATTTATGTCTTGGGATAGTGAGTTAGTCTTGAGATGGACGGCTGACTTGCACCTGACGCCAATCGATGCAGTGCGTTGGGAATACATCAAACTGATGCTATGAATGGCTGGTTTGACTCTTCTGTTTAGGTCACTACTTTAGTATTTTGCCTTTGTTTTAGATAAACCTAGAAATATCAGCTTTTAATATGTTGAGAATAATTGGGCATGTCAAAAAAGATTGACACTATTTAGTTTGTGTTAGCGTTTCTTCTCATTTAAAACTAGGATATGAAACGCTGATTATGTTGTGGAGTTTAGGAATACCTAATAACAATAATACAAAATAAAATGGGTATTAGGTTAGCGTGGCCATACATCATCCGTCCATGACGACAAGCTGGTGTTTGCATTATTAAGATGTAGTAGATAAAATATTTTGCCCAAGATAAATATATTTCCCTATTAGCTAGCTAGGAGGATAATGGGATGGAAAGGGAAATATCCAAGCAAACTATAAGGACCTGTTGTCGCATGTACTCGGCCAGCGTTAGGAGGCGGTTGATGATATTATTTTTTAAATAAATAATATTTTATAACTTTACTAACTATCTTTTACCACACTAAGCCAATAGCCTACTCTACAATCTGTAAAATCATCTATTTTATAATAAACATGTAATTCCTCTGTTTACTCATCAATCTACTTTATTTCTTAAAATCTACGCAACATTTAAATTTTTATCGGATAACTCGTATGTAAAATTAAACTTTTAAAATTGTGATTGTGTTTCGAGAGTTCGGAAGGTTCGCCAGTCTTTCATTAAAAGAATTTGGGTTACACGGAGCATTTCGAAGGGTCCCCAATACCACTAGACAATCGATCACCAAGGCCATATTAAGGGGTTTCGCGCTCCTTACGTTTAGGTTATAAGGGATGATGACAGGAAGGTACAATTTTGGCTGGCCGTGACGCAGGATTTAAGCAGCTTCTTAGCTGCAATTTTGTTGCTTGTGAAATGGAAATGGAAACTGGCTGTTTTCTTTTTGGCTTTCGGAACACAATTACCATAACTATATTTTTTTTTAACCAATACTCCTATATCTCAGTGACTTGCGTTCAAAGAAGGATAATTTACATAGCTGTCTGTAATACTAACGCATCTCATATATTTATTTCATAGTTTTATTTGTATATTTAACGATAGTAGTATAAAACATATGTCTGAAATACGCCAACTTTTAAACCACATTGGTACCTACTTTTCTTGTTTTGTGTGATATCCAGGGCATTATAGATTGTAGTTTCACTCATGATTCACTATTTAAAACAATAACAAGACACTAAGAATCACTAATTACATACTTTAAAGTTAATAAACACTACTGACTATGAATAATTTTCTTGTGCAGAATTTGGTCATAATCACTCAACAGTTGTGAATAAAAGCACTTTACACGTATCACGCACAGTAGTTTATCATTTTTACGTACTTTTGATATCCTATTATTGAAAAAAGAACGAAATCTCGCGAAGAAAAAACAATTTAAAATATAACGCGATGTATTGCTTTGACAGTTGTTTTTTTTTAAATTTCCTATGAGCATAGATGTGTCTTAGAGAATTTAACCAGGAGAAGCAATGTTTGACATTTTCTATGCAATGAAAAAAGAGAGTGCCGATATTTGCGGGTGAGGGGAATGTCAATGTATAGCTAATCGTACAAATAGCCACGTCAGATCATACATTTCTATGATCACTGGTCATATGTTTTGACAGAGGGAACGCTTGTCAATAGCGGCTCCGGTTGGTTGTATTCTCTAAGGTTGTAGTCGAATATTGACTTGAGAATTTATTTTTACAAGCTTTTATTTAACTTGTTCATTAAAATTTAGCAGATATATTCATTAATTTCATTATAATTGTTATTATAGGCCAGATATTGTTTGATAGCATATTGCGGGGCTTTAATTTTCCCATTTATACAAGACTTTATCAACGTAAGTTTCTTTCTGTGCGCGCAGGTGGCGCTACCATTGCAAAATAATCTTGCTAGTTATTTTCTACTTTGTATGTGTCTTGTAGGATATAGGAAAAGGAAGAAAAATGTATATTACTTGTTATCTGAGGGGTAATCGATATGCTTAAGGCTTTTATATTTGTAAGTTGTTCACATCCTGGGTGAGGCTGGTAGAAACTGACTAGTATAAAACTGCTGTCACAGAATTATTTGTTTTAAATAAAAACAAACGACGAGCAATCTTTATTATTTGAAATCTAGGGCTAGGTGTAAATAAACTTCATTCACTTTTAAATCATTTTAATTTTATCTAAAGTTGATTTTTCAAGATGTTGGCTGAAGAAACCATCTCCTTGTTTTCCCACTTTGTTAGACAATCTTCTTTTGTTCATTACTGCCAGGCTAGGTCTGTATTTGTATCTGTAAACAAAGATGATCATACATAAATTCCTCAAGTTTCATATCTTTTTTGAAATAGGAAGCATAGACTTGCGGGGGCGTAAGAGATATCAGAGATATAGATACTATAGGTAAATGATTACACTAGGTGTAATCTACATGAAAAGAGTGGAAATGTACTAACAATCACATGTACTTTAAAGATATCGGTACCGCTTTGCGATAGGCATTGCACTTGTGACATTTTCCTTTATCCTAACTTAGCGTGTACTGTAGTACCAATATAAATGGAATGGGGGCGACCATTTGCAAGCAATGTTCTTATGTAGACAACGCATATAAGACACCATGAGTTGTGATTTTTTATTGTTGTAAGGTATCCAGTTTGTTGAGCAAGGTTTATATGACTAATTTAAGAAACAAAATACGTAATAATAGTATTTTCGTACATAGTTTCAAGAGCTAGCAAAGTTTATTGGTCTAACAAGCTTATACTGTCTGTTTAGAGGTGTTGTTCCAATATCAATAAAGATGGCGTTGTTACTAATATAAACTGGCAACACTCTTGTAAGTATGTATATATGTATGGTTTACTACATAACCAGTGTCTCGTATCATAACTTAAGTTTGAAATTTAAGTACCCTACGAACATCTTAGTTTTCCTAGTAGTTGAACCCGAACTGCCGTCTTGAGAGTCACAAGGTTGATTTGTGTAGTAGCTTGTTGATTGGGAATCTTGAGTTACATGTCTCAGCCTAGAAGCCTGAAAAATAGAAAAAAATTACATCATCCAATATTTTTAGAGACATTCAGATATTTATGTGCCGGGATAGTACACATTTTATTTTTCAAGCTAGTGCAGATACCTAAACAACACCTAAATACAAGAGGGATTCAAGTCACTTGAAAATAGGGGCGTGATGGTTATTATCTAAATGTAGTTTAATCATTTTAAAACATATTCAAAGTAGATTGTGGTAGGTGTTCCTTAAGAATACTTTGAAAAACCATTGGTTTATAGGATATCTGTCTGATAGTTACGTTTTAGGAAAGTTTAATTAAGTGGCATTAGTCAAGTCAAATAAAAATTTAACTAGGATTTTTCTACCCCGGAACCACTCTGCATATTCCTATTGGTATACATGGGTTTTTCACTATTTAACAGTCACTTTAGTACTATTATTATTAGATAAAATAAATTACCTTTGGTTTTAATCAGAAGCAGTAATAAACTGACGTCAGCTCATTTCGAATTTCTGCATCTACACCGCTGCCGCTATGTCAACGGTCTGAAAAAATAGATAAATAGCCAAAATTAGCCCTAGTAGGTTTTATTTGAGTCAATATATTTTTAAATGTCATTAGAATTATTTTGTAAAACAACATGTACGAATTACTGGGCGATTTAGGGAAAACTGGAGAATTTCATTTTTGCACAGAGAGCGATAACTATAACTTATTTTTGTAAAATCTGATTTTAGTTTATTAAGTCTAAAAATTAAATAAGAATAACAGAGATATTGAACTTACTTGTACATTTTATGTCCATGTTCCGACAGCCATTGACATTTTCATGATTTCAGTACTGAAGATTATAATTATTTTTTTTCCCCAATAGCATAGTGTTCGGGATGATACGCAGAATGTTGGCAGATCAGTTGATATTTCAAACAGGATCTTTATTTGCTGAAAAACAAAACAAGTAAATAAACAAATAAGTAACAAAGGTTATTGCAAGGAAGAGACATTTAAGTAGACGTTCAACTATAAATATTTTTAATTTTGCTATTTTCTGTTTATTTTGTTCTGGATAGCAGTCTGTTACTAAAAGTTAACTTAGTACGCATTTATTTTGTCGGTAGATCAAGAGTAAATACTATAAGAAAATAAATAAAAATAAAAACTGATACTTTTGAAAAAATTTGTTATGGTATATGTTACAAAAATGGACAGGTTACTATGTTGTATATAATGAAAAGATAGCATTCTAGAGTGAGTAGTTATGTGTTTGTCTAGTCCTACGTTTAATTACAGTTGAATAGCTGAGTTTTGAACGGGTTTAGCACAAAGGTTGCATGAAAAATAAGCGAAAAAGTTAGGTTAACTTACCTCCAGTACAAAAGAGCGGTTTTTCCATCAAAACATTACGTCATTCACTTCTCAAATAGTTGAATTTTAGTATTGACTGGTTGTATATTGGCTTCACTGTATCATCCTTAACAAATTAAGAAAACTCAAGACTTTAGAGCGTCTACAAATTCGTTCTGACTTTCTAGTCAAATTGTCTTTTGGTTGCTTTTGCTATAAAAAGGCTGTGCTGAAATAACTTGTACACTCATAACAGCTTGCTGATAATTCAAAGACAGTGTTTATCTCTATATTTGTATAAAATACGGCGTTTGAACATGGATAATGTGGTAGATCTAGATAGATCATGCAAGTTATATTGTCCAAAATTTTGACAGTTCCACATTGACTTTGAGGTAGAGTTGCTCCTGACATAAACATCGCACTTTAGCAGTTTTTAGGTTCTTCTATTTTGTTTAGACTTGTCTATGGATTCGATAGTTAAATCTTCCTTATCATAAAATAAATGTCAATATAAAATAGATAAACTTAATATTAATGCTTCTTAAGTTTTGGGTTTAAATAATTTTGTTTAGATAAACTTACTCCATCTAGCGGCAATCTTAAGCACGTTTTGACAAAATTATCGCTGGCGGTAATAACACGTTTGGCAACATCCAACAGATGTCAGTATTAGTCTCAAAATAAGTAATAGCCGTACGAGTGATATGCGGAAGAGTATTTTTTTTATAAAATTCATGGAAGTGTGCAAATAATGTATGTAACAGAAAGTGGTAATTGGTTAAATTTGAAGACAAATGTGCGAGTTTTATAGTGAGTGACGTGTGATTTTTTTTTAAATGTTATCTAGTGTACTTATTTTTGACGTCGACTAAACATTTCTTTGGAAAACATGAAGATAGTGCGAGTACCCCAAGCCACTGAAAATCAAGTATTGAGCAAACCACTGGAATATCTTCTCTTCGGGCTTCAAAAGAAAATAAAAACACAAAGGAGTAATAACATTTGCATTGGATTTGTATCTCCTCTTTTTTGGATACCAACTTGCCGAGCTGAAGACTCCACTAGCTGCCGCAGTACTTACATGCATTTCCTGACATGGATCCAGTGTTTCAAATGAAGTGATGATTGTGATGAGTTAAGAAATAAAGATTTTTGTGAAAGTGACATACTAATGAATACATTTATCAACTGGGCATTGTTATAAATGTTATAATGATATACTTTGTTTAGTTTTGTTTAAAGCTTCTTGTCTATGATTTTAAAATAAAATAAATCCATCTAAATTTTCACTGCGTGATGTATTATATTTTGATGTGTTGAAACCATAAAGCTCTATAAATGGAGTACGCTTCGCCTCATCTTTCCAAACAAAAAAGTCTGCCGAAATCTGAGGGGGGCGAGGTAGCACGCTTGTGATGTTTTCTAGTCAAAGGTACATCATTGTCGGTTGTTAATACAGTTTATTTCTAAATGAATTTGGCAACAACGCTTTATTGACAACCGACAAAGATGTACCTTTGACTTGAAAACACCAAACATATTTGACATATTCTTTTTATACTTCATTACACTAAATGGAGCAATATATAGTCGACTGTACATTCGTTAACATATGGTTCATTATTGGATGCAGTCTTTGCAAATGTCAAACAAAAAAGCCAAGGATCATTTTTGATTGTATTTTCAAACAAAATATAGAAGACAGCAATCCTTAAGCGCGTTAAATATGGAGAAATGTCAAACGTCAAATAGTTACTGCCCGTCATAAATAAAACGATTGTCTTTGAATCGATTCTGTAAACGAAGCTTGATTTTCGATTTAGGTTAAATCTTTTATTACGAAAGTAATGATAAATAAAGTAAAACTTTGCTTACATCTGAAATGGTATTTCATCTTTTTGTAAACTAGACGAAATATAACATTTTTTACATCCAAAAACAGCGCATAAGGGCATTTTCACGGAGCTTGTTATGCGTCGACAGCGATGACGAAAGTGCGTGACATCGATTATTGAAATAGTTTTTATAGATGTACTAGATTTTCTTGCCAATACTTTTGACAGAGGGGAAATGATACCTAAGGCCTCTCCTGGTTTAGAACTCTCTGGTTGAAACATATCGCTAAATTTGTCACACCTCGTAACAGTCACGATAGCCAGGTTGTTTCACTAATGGACTATAACTGTTATCTATATTCTGGGTTCGAGTCCGGGCTTTTGAATTCTTTTTGTGATTTTTTTTTATATTTTTTTTTTTAATTTACAAGTTTGTTTATAATTATTTAACACTCATTTTGTTTTGTTGAGGAACATTTTATGTAAATAAGTTTCATAAAAAAAAATTTTTTTGTAGGCTTCTTCTTTAAAAAAATTAAAACGCATTATATTTATTACCCTTTTTATGCGAATAAAATTTGGTAAAAAAGAAAAAAATCCTTTTTAAAAATAGTTGTTCCATTATTTAAAAAATAAATAAATAAATACACTCCTACATTATTTAGGTGGGTACTTATCTGGTTATCAGATCCTTTGACTATAGGTACTAGTTACGGTTTCTTTCAAGATGTCTGGTATCAACCTTCATCTTTACGCACAGTCAGTGTAGTAAGAATATGCATGTACTGATCCATTTATAAGAAAATCTAATTCATTATTTAAAACATATGGGATGCTTAGAATTACAGGTAGTTAGTTAGCCGTATTTAAGTATTTTTAAATAATCTATTTAAATAACTTTCATTTCTTCATAAAGTAAGAGGATATTTATTTCTGGGAATTATGTTTTATTGTTTGATACTGTGTTTTATTAATACGAGTTGCTTGTTGAGTTCATTAAGGTACTATCTACTGTGGTTACTTCAACATCCAAGACCGGACAAGGACAATGTCAGACACGCTTGCGAGGTTTCAATGGGTTACCGATCTCGCAACACGTCGCGCACTAGGGCTGCATCAACGCTGCTACAACCGTAGTTTTACCAGTATCAACAGTCTGAGTTTTTACGGCAAGGGAAGGATTGAAAGAATGGCAGCCAGCAGCATGGAGCAAGGGGGTGCACTTGCATCCTCCAGTCAGGAAAGGGTTTACAAAATGCATTGGTATAAATATTTACGATTATTGCCTATTCTCGGTACAAATAAAATCTTTTATTGATGGTTTTAAAATTACTTTTCAGCATATTTTGGTAACATTATTTTGCCTTAACGCGCTTGTATTTATACAAGGTGTCCGTGATCTTCTAGTGGTTCGGACTATATGTTGTAAAATGTTTCGTCATGTTATTTTTACTACAAACAGCAGGTTATAGTAGGATTGCGGTTTCTTTATCGTGGTAGTTGCGATGTATAAGGAGTAGGTGTGTTGTGAAATTACATTTTTATTTCATTTCACTTCTGTCTAATATTATTTTAAACTCGGAACAAGATCAATATTGCGATACAATCGCTGGCAACTTTACTGATGTTATCAATCAATACAATCGTTGGCATATTTGCTAATAGTAGTGTAGATTCACCGATTCTGGCCAATGGTTTTAAGTAGTAGATATTCACCGGATATTTGAAATATTTTTCAAATTCTATTAATAACAAAATATATATCTATATTGTGTCATAACTTAAATAAAACACATTTTGTACTTTTCCTGCCTTTTGTGTTAAACCACTAACACAAAAGAGATTATTATTTCCAAAAGCTAATAACTTTCGTTTTAAAATAATTTCATTCAGTTAAACAGTTTAACATATATTTTTATTAAAATACACACATTTAACATATATTTTTATTAAAATATATGTTCTTTACATATTTTACATTGATTGCACGTCGAAGCGTTGGCTGTCTGTAGAAATCGAAGCGAAAGTGTAAATGAGGAGGAATGAATGATTTTGTGAGTGGTTACTGTCTTAATGGTTATGTGGATGCATGTAAGAGATGAATGTAAAGTGGAGGGTGAATGAAAGATGATGAATGACAGTGATGAATGTATTATGAGAAAAAGGATTGATACAGATAGACAATAGCTAGAGTGTAATCAAACTGGATTAGTCGGTATTTGCAGGGGAAACTAAATGGGGAGGGACTGGGACAAATTAGTCGGTAAAATCTTATTAATAGGTTAAAATCGTTTTACGATACGACCCATTTATACGGGTATTTTTTACTGACTAAATACTATACAAGGTATGAAGATTATAACGAAAACCACACACCTCGTATTGAATAAGGTATATTCGACATTTACACATGATCATGAGCCATAAAATAAAACTACTAGGCTCTATTTATAACGGTTTCTTTTTAACATATACATTTTAGCTATCATGCTTTGTTATGTTTTAGGATGTGATCATCCAGAAGGTATTTTGCTTATTCTGTAGCAAAACATTTTTACGTTAACATTTATATTTGAGAAGTATATTTGGTTCTAAGTTTTTCATTCTTTTTATAATATTTGTGAAAACTTTGAGGTTGTTTTGTGTATAAAAAAAAAACGCACAAGATAATCTTGGAGGTCGAGTAACTTTCTTTAATTACGAGACATTCGCCAAGAAAACGTGACTGTGAGTTGGCGGAGCAGAGAAATTCGGTTCGAATTTTGACAATGAAATTTGAACGCTTCGTACTTATAAAAAGGTTTTTTCGTTTTGTATGGGAAGTTTTTGTGTAATCATTAGTGTCCTGAACAAAGTAGGATTACGGTTCATAGGGTAGAAAAGAAAACCTGACGAAACCGGGGTGAGGGCACAAAAGCGGATCATTAGGATCTACCAGACTCACGACCTGGTATCTCTGGCAAAATGAGAATTCATGGGGAAAAAGTTGTCAAATGATCATTGTTAAGAATTCCAAGAGCCTTTTTCAAAGCTGTGCCAATTGTAGCCATTTAGTATTGGAAAACACACCACACGTTTAGATAAGGGAGGGATTACCGACTAGTCTAGGGTACATTGAAGTTTTTCATAGATCACTGAGGTCACTAAGGTGATCCATTACAAAACATGCAATGGGGGGCGAAGATGTACCTAAACAGGAGGCCTTCCTCGTATTTAATTACTAAAATAAAAATAATACAATAAAAGTATTACCCATTTGATTATAGACATTACGGGCTTGGTTTATTTTTGATTCATTCTAACAATAAATCCATGAAAATCAAACTCATTGCGAGTATTGTAGCGACATCTTACGAATTATTAACGCAACCTTAAGTCACGTCGCGGTTTAGAGTCTGTCGTACTAAGACTGCAGTTTTTCTGTATGTCTCAAACAGCTTCGTTCATAGTAAGACGTCTGTCATGTCATATTGACGGCTGTCAACGTCATGTGTAACAAAGTGAACATATTGGACCTTAACTAGATAGACATAAGGGAGTGGCTCCACTTTTCCATACATTGGCTCCACTTTTTCATACATTGGCTCTACATTTACCTATATGTGCTCCACTATTACATACTTTGGTTCCACTTTTTCATACATTGGCTCTACATTTACCTATATGTGCTCCATTATTACATACTTTGGCTCCACTTCTTCATACATTGGTTCCACTTTTTCATACATTGGCTCTCGTCTGGAATTTAGTATAAAAGGGCCGACCCCAGCTATCAAGAATTCATTCAAATCTCTACGTTCGGACCGACAAGTGACTCTGGTTTACTAATCTATTGGTAAGTGCAAAATTCTGCTATATCTTTCTATCTCTGTGTTTGGTTTTATGTGCAATAACTAAATTGTTGTAATGCTGTGACTTGGAGATGTGTCTCTGTTCTCCGATTCAGGAACCTGCAGGGTTTCTGTAGCGGGGAACTTTGACATCAGATATATGTGGAGTGTTGCACTTTATTGTTACAGTACAGATTCCATAGGGATACATTATGTATATTTCAAGGTAATTAAGCTGATGGTAAGAACAGCTGGTATTTTGAATATACTAGATTAGGGATGATAGACGATAGGGTAGAGTCACACACACTTTCTGGGAAAGCAGGTAGGGTTTTTCTTCCTCAGGTTTTCATGATTTTATTGAAGCAATATATTTACTACTTATTTGGTGGGTTTTTGACTTTGAAATCTTTTGGTATTGAGTAAATGAGATCATTGTTCTAAAAGCAAATCTTTGTAATTCTATATTTCTAGGTTCCTATTGCGAAGGCAAGGTATCTCTGGAATATAGTGTCTGGTCACATTCATTTTAATTTCATTTATGTCTTGGGATAGTGAGTTAGTCTTGAGATGGACGGCTGACTTGCACCTGACGCCAATCGATGCAGTGCGTTGGGAATACATCAAACTGATGCTATGAATGGCTGGTTTGACTCTTCTGTTTAGGTCACTACTTTAGTATTTTGCCTTTGTTTTAGATAAACCTAGAAATATCAGCTTTTAATATGTTGAGAATAATTGGGCATGTCAAAAAAGATTGACACTATTTAGTTTGTGTTAGCGTTTCTTCTCATTTAAAACTAGGATATGAAACGCTGATTATGTTGTGGAGTTTAGGAATACCTAATAACAATAATACAAAATAAAATGGGTATTAGGTTAGCGTGGCCATACATCATCCGTCCATGACGACAAGCTGGTGTTTGCATTATTAAGATGTAGTAGATAAAATATTTTGCCCAAGATAAATATATTTCCCTATTAGCTAGCTAGGAGGATAATGGGATGGAAAGGGAAATATCCAAGCAAACTATAAGGACCTGTTGTCGCATGTACTCGGCCAGCGTTAGGAGGCGGTTGATGATATTATTTTTTAAATAAATAATATTTTATAACTTTACTAACTATCTTTTACCACACTAAGCCAATAGCCTACTCTACAATCTGTAAAATCATCTATTTTATAATAAACATGTAATTCCTCTGTTTACTCATCAATCTACTTTATTTCTTAAAATCTACGCAACATTTAAATTTTTATCGGATAACTCGTATGTAAAATTAAACTTTTAAAATTGTGATTGTGTTTCGAGAGTTCGGAAGGTTCGCCAGTCTTTCATTAAAAGAATTTGGGTTACACGGAGCATTTCGAAGGGTCCCCAATACCACTAGACAATCGATCACCAAGGCCATATTAAGGGGTTTCGCGCTCCTTACGTTTAGGTTATAAGGGATGATGACAGGAAGGTACACCCGTTTCGGCCGTTATGTTGAAAACACATTGTAAATAGTATTAAATTCAGCGTATAATGTATATCCTTATAAGCCATTTACCAATTAAGGGTAAGCGTGGTTGTGATACGAGCTAGAGTTACCTAGCCGTTTTGCTAACATTTTTCCCATTTATAATACTAAGGAATCTAAGCCAAAAGAGAAACCGGGTCTTTTTGTATAAAAATTACCTTGTAAATTAAAATTGGTGTGTATAGTATTGGTGAACCAAAGAACCCAAATGTACTGGAAAATGTGGGAAAGTAAAAAGATGATTAATAACCTAGAAATAATTGGAATATATTTAAAAAAAATTACTTTTGGAGATGAGATAAGCTATTTTACCTATTTAGTAAGTGTCGACTAAATTCTAGCTAGTGCTTAAATCTATCCCGTTCCTTAATAGTCGCAGTTGTAGCTATAAAAATACGGCTTTTCGTGAACAAGAGATTTCCTTCAGCATGATTATTCCTTAGGATCCAAGGATGGATTTGAGAAGTGGTGCCACCAAGATTTTTGATGTAAATTCTTAGGGTGGGGGGGGAAGGCTCTCATCTATATCTTGATGATATCTACATCAGGTAAGTTACTAGGCCAAGTTTGATATCGTTTTCGTATCGTTCCGAAGCAAAAACATATAAAATAAAAAAATACTTATTTTGAAATTCCCTATTTCACAAGGAAAAAAAAACGGGCCAAGTGCGTGTCGGACCAAGCATAATGGAGGGTTCCGTACCGGCTATCGAAAAAATTAATATCGCAAGGTCTTATCTACTGCAGTATTACACTTCGTAATTTGCATTAACACGTTTAATTCTGCAGATTAAGTAAATTATTTAAAATTAGCAATTTGGTCCTTCGAGCCAATCCGAGGATTATCAAGGGTAATCAGCAGAGCTCGGATTTTTCACGGCAAAAGAAAACACTAGCGTAATTTAGCCAGTGCTTGAAATATTATTTTATCGACACCTATCGAGTCTTACTAGAGTATATGACAGGTATTGCCTCAGTACATTTTTTCTTTTTTTATTCGATGGTACACCTATCAGTGTGAATGTCAAAATTTAAAAACTAACAAACGTGCGAAAATTTCGAAAAACAGGAGACTTACTAGAGCTCAAAATCAATATTTTTGACCAGTCTAAGGTGACCTACTGGGGGTTAGTAGGTTGTGCATTAATTACCGGACATCCTGTATAAGTAATAAAATAACTTTTCATTTTAGCTTTGCCATAGTCGAGCAACAAAGAGGTAGGTCTGCATGTACAACTTAGAACGAAGTAACTATACCACCTCATTTAAAATGATAGAAACGACTGCAAATTTCATCTCACATGCCATATGACATTCACACTTTAACTGTCATTTCATTACGTATAAAACGTAAATTGCATCTAGGTATTATTTATTTCGCAACGCATTGAATCCGACGTGTTGGATATACGTATAATAACTTAATATTGCAAGGAATTAATACAAAAATGAGTAATGTACAAGATCGGATCAAAACGTGGATTGAAAATCACCCTGAGTTAGTCTATAATGAAGTGACCTCCACTATATACTGCTCTATGTGCGATATGCATCTAAAACTGAAGAAATGCAATATTGAGAATCATGTGAAAAGCAACCGCCACAATTACCGTTCGGGGCAACCAAATAGGAAACATCAATTTTATTTCGATTTAATTATTTTTCTTATTTCAAGCAACATACCATGGGCAACAGTCAACAACAATAATTTTCGTCATTTTTTTAACAAGTATTTATGTTGCGACTGCTCTATGACTTCTTTACCGGACGAATCGACCCTGCGAAAAATTTATTTAAATCTCGTGTACAAAAAAACTATACAGGGTATAAGAGAGGTAAACAAAACCAATTATTTGTGGATATCTATAGACGAAACACCAGATTTCATGGGAAAATGTGTGACAAACGTGGTGATTCGGTCTTTGCAAAAAAATTGTTCTAAGCAATTTTATCTTTTGGGGTCGAAGGTTTTAGAGAAGGTAAATGGGGAAACAATAGCAAACCTAATAATAAACCAATTAAAATTTTTGTTTCAAAATTCTTTCAATGATAACGTAAACAATTTGCTTTTACTTTGCACAGATAGTGCCGCATATATGCTTAAAGCCGGTCGTATTTTAAAAGCAACGTTTCCTCGTATGAAACACATTACGTGTTTAGCTCATGGTCTGCACCGGGTTGCCGAAGAAGTGCGAGATAATTTCAAAGGTGTGGATGGGTTGATATCGAATGTCAAAAAGATATTCCTAAAATCTCCAGAGCGTGTACGCCTTTTTAAGGCAAAATATCCGTCCATTCCCCTACCTCCCGAGCCAATTATCACCAGATGGGGAACTTGGATATCTGCTGCGGTATATTACGCTCAATACTATGAGCAAATACGTGATGTCGTCTCCATACTTGCTAATGACTTGGCAGCTATAAGAGCTGCAAAAAAATGTTTTCAAACACGCAAACTACGACCGGAGTTAAATTTCATTCGCGACAACTACGAAGTAATAGCCTCTTCAATAGAACAATTGCAATGTTCGACTTTATCCATTGCGGAATCCTTCCTCATTCTGGATACTGTTCGTTGCTACGTAAACTGGAGTAAACTTTTACCAGTGATACGTAAATTTGAAGCCGTGCTCGAACGAAATCCTGATTACGAAATTTTAAGAGACATATCTGAAAATATTACCCGAACTGATAATGAATTCTATAAATTTGCTCCCTTGACGTCAACTGAAGTTGAACGTACATTTAGTGTACATAAATGGATTTATAGTGATAAACGCAACTGTTTACTCCCAGATAATGTTGAAAAGATAATGATCATCTACTCCTATCACTATTACCCAAATAAAATGTCTAGTGCTGCTGTGTGTACTGACGTAGATTTTGAAGAAGAAATTGCGTCTGTTTCTAATATATAGTAACTTTATACAAATGTTTTTATTAGTTTTATTACATATTAATTATATTTGGTGACTTTTATTTCTTCTAGTTCTGAATTATCGATATCGATAAAATAATATTTCAAGCACTGGCTAAATTACGCTAGTGTTTTGTTTTGCCGTGAAAAATCCGAGCTCTGGTAATCAGTAATGATCTTAAACCTCATTCCATCGAGATACCCGCGGAAATGCTTTATGTAAACAACAACATCAAGGCATCCTTCAATTTAGAAAAAGCTTCACTAGCACTATCGTTCCAATCGATGGGATTACGTCCCTTTCTCTTACCGATAAGTGCCTTCAGAGGAGCAATAATCGAAGAAAAACCATCCACGAAACGGCGATAATACGAACACATACCAATGAAAGTACGTAGAGACTTGGCAGAAGAAGGGGTAGGGTAATCCCTAATAGCTTCTAATTTCTTCGGATCAGTTTGAAGACCACGCTCATTGACGATGTAGCCGAGATACTTCAATTCAGACTTACAAAACTCGCACTTATCTAAATTAACCGTAAGACCAGCTTCCTTCAACCTATTACGAACCTTACGAATAAGCCGCATAGGACTGTCAAAATCACGAGACATCAAAATCAAATCATCAACATAGCCGAAGATAAAATCCTCAGACTCAGGGGTATATTCAAAATTGACAATCATGTCAGTAAGCCTCTGCATCTCGGACGCAGCGTTGGTTAAACCAAAAGGGAGACGAACGAATTCAAAGAGGCCCCTTTGGGGTACAATAAAGGCCGTTTTCTCACAACTGACCTTATCAGCTAAGGGGATTTGCCAAAAGGCGCTCCTAAAATCCAATGAAGTTAGATATTTGGCACCTCGTAGGTTATCAAGGATGTCCTGGACGCGCGGGAGAGGGTATGAATCCCTGATGGTAACGCTGTTCAACTTCCTACTGTCCACGCAAAACCTGACACTACCATCTTTCTTGGTAACCATCACCACTGGGGAAGCCCAGGGTGATCGTGAGGGACGAATGACGCCTGACTATAACATCTTGTCGATCTCTTCGTTGAGAATCTTAAGCTTGACTGGAGATAAGGGATAGTAACGTTGGCGGATGGGCGAACCGACAGTCTCAATCTTATGCGAAAGCCACGAAGTACAACCTAATCCAGCTTTATCAGAAGAAATCTCCTCGAACTCGTTAATAACAGATTGGAGTTTTGATTCCTGAAGCACCGTACGAGAGTGGACATAGCGAACCTCACCTATGACTCGTGGGACTGCGACAGGAACATGATGTGAAGCGACGTAAAGCTTACCTGACAAACCATCACGGAATGCCTTCTTTAAAATGTCAATGAGACCAACAGCATTCCAAAACTCAATTCCTAAAATAAATGCAGTAGGAAGATTACTGCTCACTAGACAGGGGTGCAGAACGCGAATGCCACTAAAAAGAATGGGGATGTCCAAACCGCCTAAAATTTCAATAGGAGAATTGTCGGCGGAGACAACATAAGGCCTGATATTCTCGTGATATGCTATACCGAGCTCCAATAGGAGGGATATATCAATTAGTGAAACCTGGGCACCAGAGTCCAAAAGAGCTGTTACCGAAGAGCCAGCAACTAAAGCATAAATAAAAAGTCTATTATCCGGGGAATTATTAATATAAACGGGCGACACCGATGGACCTCTCAGTGCGCCACCAATTCGTTTTCTGACGGACCAGAATTACAACTAGGACAATCGCGGGTGATTGCACCAACACGCTTACACTTGAAACCCACTGCCCCTGAAACGTAAGGACAATTACGATAGTTGTGACCAGTTGCATCACACTTCATACACACTATAGAACTGGGTGGACCTACAACTTGAGCACTAATCGGTGCAATAGCCAAACGTGCTGGACGTGAACCTTGAAAGGCTTCAAAATTTTTCGCGACTTCTAACAAACCATCAATATCCCTAACCACGTTAGTTGCAAGACAAGGATGATATCTAGGATTCATTCCATATTTAATAATGTTAAACAGGTTTTCTTCGGAAACCGGTGTACGAAGCTTTGCGTTTAGATCGCGCGCCTGAATAACAAAATCAACCACTGACTGGTTGTCCTTCTGTGATATAGCGCGAAGTTGGCTCTCGAGCTTGAAATCGAAATCGGCTACGTCGAAGGTTTTAACGAATTCAGACTTTAATTCCGCGTAAGTAAGACCCGGATATCTGATTGCCCTAAAATGTTTCAAGGCAATATCTGACAACAATTCATGGAAACGTCTGACAACATATGAAGGATTGACGTTACACGCCATACCTTCTTCCTCAATTCGAAATAAAAATTCGCGAACACAAGTGTCCCCGGAAAAATTCAAGTTCCATTTCGTAAGTGAATAATCTTTGAAAGGAAAAGGCGGGGGAAGTCCGGACATATGCATCACCTGGGGTCGTGGTTCAGAATCAAAAAACTGTTCTTCATCGTTTGCCATTGGATCTAAAATCCTCGGATCGTGTGAGTTTAAAGACGAGTGTGCATGAGGCGTTTCAGCAATTGATCCTTCATTACTTAAGTGCGACATGGCGAAAAGTCGAATGTTGTCTTGCGTTGCAAGTTCAAACAAAAATTAAAGTTTATCGACCTCAAAATTAAAATCCGAAGTTCGAGTATGTCAGTGGTCTAAACCAAGCGCTTAAGCCAAAGAAAGAAAATAAAACTCGAAGTCTAAATGCTAAGTTAGAGTTCGAATTAAAAAAAAAAGTTCAGTTTCTGAAAAAAATCGAAAAAACAAAACGCAAATCATACATTCTATGTCTGACTTACCTGCGAATTCCCTAACGTCTACGGGCTCTAACTACAGGACTCAAACTATGCAATAAGTTATTCGGGATATGTTACGGGTAATTGAGAAAAAGGCATAAGTAAAGGTCAACAGATAAATTAATTTTTTTTTAACATAAATAAAAGCAGTATTTCAATATGAAGGAATTCGGGTTAAAGATGGGATGTAACGAGGCAGCAGACTGAAACAAACCAAAATTAAGGTTAATAGAACCGCGACCGGTCTACGGTCACCGTCTCACAAATCCAAAAAATATATATTTTATTATAATTATTAAAAGGAAATCCAGAGTTCTTTACCTTAATTCGGGCGCCAATTTGCAGTATTACACTTCGTAATTTGCATTAACTCGTTTAATTTTGCAGATTAAGTAAATTATTTAAAATTAGCAATTTGGTCCTTCGAGCCGGATAGAATGTAATTAAATTACAATAATCAGATTATTTAATATTAATACTTCACATAAAAATGACGATAACGATATCTATATAAAGATATTTCACATTCAATAATTTCCTTAGTGGATAGAATGTAATTAAATTACAATAATCAGATTATTTAAAATTAGCACTTCACATAAAGATGAAGATAACGATATCGATAAAGGTATTTCACATTCAATAATTTTCTTAGTATCGTAGACCCGGATAGAATGTAATTAAATTATAATAATCAGATTATTTAAAATTAGCACTTCACATAAAAATGACGATAACGATATCGATATTAAGATATTTCACATTCAATAATTTCCTTAGTATCGTAGACCCGGACAGAATGTAATTAAGAATGATAATCGGATTATTAAAAATTAGCACTTCACATAAAAATTACGATAATGATATAGATATAAAGATATTTAACATTCAATAATTACCTTAGTATCGTAAACGTCTACTTTCCGCACGAAAGGAAAATAAAACGAGGGAGTACTAGCAAAACTAGTAAGTACAAATAAAGACTCGGCTGGTAATTTGGCTGCGGGAAAGTAATGGATTAATGAGGCGAGTGATATGGATGGTGACAGATGATTCGCTGGCTGAAAGTAGCCTAAATCCAAGAGCCAGGTCTTTGTACGCCCGTCAAATGAGGCAATTAGAATTTTGGAGATAGCGGGTTAATATAAAGATGCGGATCGCAGATATGTAAGAATGGTAACAACAATATAGAACTAAAGCACGGCTAATAAAATGCGAAGTCCCCAATTAAACTCTAGAGCACTTCACGGAGCGACACGCCGGTTTCACCTGGTGAGCCACGCGGGATGCGGGCTCGAGTTCTTTAGAGGCGACTGGCGGCCGTATTCCAAGGCGATACTCCGGTTTCACCTGGTGAGCCACGCGAAATGCGGGTTCGAGTTCTTTAGAGGCGACTGGCGGCCGTATTCCAAGGCGATACGCCGGTTTCCAATATCTGCGTTGGACAGTATTGCAGTTTCGGCCGCAAACGCTTGACGCCCCTCCGACGCGGTACACGCACGCACTTGGCGTTGGATATCAAAAAATACTAATTCCAATCACACCCAACAAATAATCAAACTCAGATTAAAATAGGAAAAAAAGGGATGTCAAAATGGATTCTGACAACTGCACAGCTCGAGGTTCACAATCTATCTGTCTTCTTGACTAAAACAAAAACTATTCCAAACTCCTACAAAGTTTGAATTTAAAATTGATGCGAATATCCTCTTTTCTCAGTCGTCAGCTTCTTTCAAAATAAAAAAAGGATACATCATATTTTGATATCGGCGCCACCTAACTATAAGTAGGCGAACCACGATCTAATCTAGCCTAACTCGCGCAACTTGGCCGGTAAACAAAATTAATAGCGCGGATAGTCCGAAGGGACGCCGCGAGATGTAGCTGGCGTTGTTTCGGCATGCTACACTACCTAGTTCTTTGGAGATATCTCAAAAACGTCAAAACCGATAATGTTCAAAATGATTTTCGTGGAAAGAATATCCAAAGATGTATCTTCGTCAATTTTTTTCATAATTTTTGGACTTACGGTTCAAAAGTTACGGGGGGGGGGGACACACACACACAACTTTTTTGACTTTTGGAGTGATTATTTCTGAAAATATCTACTTAATCAAAAAATGTTCAAAGGAACCTCGATGTTATTTTTAAAGACCTATCGATTAATATGCATCATGTTGATATTTGGTAGAATTTTTTTTTTTGACAATTGTTACATGTATGGAGTGCCCCCCTAAAAATTATTTTTTCAGCAATTTCAGTACAGAACTAAGTAGCGGCACACAAAATACAGCTTATGTTAAAATTTGATAAAGATACGTCTTATAGTTTCTGAGTAAAATGGCTGTGACATACGGACGGACGGACGGACGGACGGACGGACGGACAGACGGACGTGACGAAACTATAATGGTTCCGTTTTTGCCATTTTGGCTACGGAACCCTAAAAATCCATAAATAATAAACAATTATGAATCTTGAAAAAATAAAAGGTGCGTTGGAGAGCCCTATTATTCGTAAGTACATTAAAGAAAAATCGAATGTCAAACTAAAACGTTATATAAGGAGTGTAGTAAAAAAAACTGTGGACGGTGCTAATAATTGAAATGGAAAAAATGTAATCAAAATGTTTGTGCGATCGTGGAATGATATAGTTGCGTTTACACCCGACATAAAAGTGAAATTTCCTTCGATATTATGACGCGAAATGGCATGAACCGGAATGCACCACCATTACTTATATTGTTTTACCACAATCAATTAATTATTATGCTTATCCTTATTCAACCTTATCATTCCACGATCGCAAAAATATTTTGATTAGATTTTTTCCATTTCAATTTTTAGCACCGTCAACAGTTTTTTTTAACTACAGTATATATAACGTTTTAGTTGGACAGGATATTTTTCTTGAATGACTGAATAATAGGGCTCTCTAAAGCACCTTTTACTTTTTCAAGTTTCATTATTGTTTAGGTTATGGAATTTTTCCTTGTGAAACAGGGAATTTCAAAATTAGTTATTTTTAAATTTTACATGTTTTTGCTTCAGAATGGTGTCGAAATTATACCATAAATGAATTCGGCATTCCAGATTTATACGAAAATGATACCAAACTTGGCCTAGTAGGTTAACTGATGTAGATATCAAGTAAAAGTTGAGGGCCTCCCCCCCCCTAAAAATTTACATCAAAAATCTTGGTGGCTCCACTTCTCAAATCCATCCTTGAATCCTAAGGAATAATCAGGCCGAAGGAAATCCTTTGTTCACAAAAGCCGTATTTTATGGCTTGTGCACAACTTTAACTAAACCGCGATCAAAATACGATTGAGTTAAGTAGTACTAATTTTGACGTAAGTATTCCAGTTTCCTACTCTGACGGATCGATATCTGATCAGCCGGTGTGAATGGAAATTCACATGCTTGTTCTTCATCACATACAGATACTGAAAATTGAGGGGGGAGGATGAAAAACAAAGTCCAACGTAGGTTAGTTCGGGTTCCACAGGGTTCCACAACACGCAGGGAGCTTAAGTACTGGGAGCCATCCGGTTGCCTCTCGGACACTGTAACTACGCGTCATTGCTTTGAATATTACAAATGTTCATGAATTTCCTGTTTTTCATACAATAAAAAGATTAATAAAATATTACGTTAAGATTTTTTAGAAGATGAATGGAACAGACGCTTGAGTACAGTCATCTCTGCAGTTGACTGGAAACTTAAGCTTGAGTTTTATGAAATCTGCAGTTTTCATATAGTTCAGTCTGCTTCATTGTAAGGATGGGACAGTGCAGCTGCCAAGTTTGTTACTCTTTTAGCACCACCCAGGGATCACGTGTAGGGTTGATCACGTGCACTGTCATATCTGGACCTCGCAGCACTCACTGGATTTTTATTATCATCTGCTTTCCCACTACTACTACCCCAGGGAAGAAATTCCTATCTATATCCAGTGACATGTAGCCATACGATAAATAAAATAAATTTTACGGATCTAGATCCCAGTCAAAGGTGTTGATAATAGTCATTATATTAATAATAGTCATTAGTTTTGATCGCCTCCAATCGACGACTAGGAATAGAATAAAGCATCATAGTAGTTATCTCCATGGCAATTCATTTTCTGGTTCGTCTACTTAGATACTTATCTGCGGAGATTTTCACTCACCGATGATTACCTAGCACAGTGCTCACCACTAAGCCTACGATTAAAGGATTATGCACGCTGTTCCGTTCCGCGTCTTACACGACACTTCCGACACCTCATTTTGTATAGAAAACATCACGAGACTTCAGAGTATCACGTGACGCTTTTTATACAAAATGGACTGTCGGGGGTTGTTGTTTAGGAAGCGGAACGGAACAGCGTGCATCATCCTTAAGAATTATTTCATAAGCTTACAATGTATTTCTCGTTCTATCTCGAAGTAAATATAGCACGTAATAAATAATATTTATTCTTGGTGAAGTCATTATATTTAATTATAACAATAACTTTTGTGAGTTACATTGAAATCGCTGAGCTGCGTTTAGTCAAAACAGAATTTGAAAATACTTTAATATCTCAGTACGAAAGTCTCGTTTACAAAGTGACTTAAAACAAAATTACTTTAAATAAGTTTTCATCAAAAATTAAATTTTCTAATAAGTACAGGCTTTTAACGCCGACTGTTGTTTTCTTGCAAAAGTTATCTACTTCTCAAGGAAATGGTTCTGACAAACCATCTATCAAATAATACTAGGGATATACAATCAGCCCAAAAAAATGGCCCCACAATAGTACTGCCGACTCGTGCGGTACTTTCTCTCACAGTCTTATTACGGTATAAGACTGGCCGGTTACAAATTTTCACGGGCCATACTTTCAGTAAATCTTGTTTAAATCTGAACCTGGTTTACATTGTTGCTCGAAGTGACAAACCCTAACACAATGAGCTTCCATTGTTTTTCTTTCAGTATTCTTATGATCACCTTCGGTCTCTATGATCAGATCAGCTCGATGGTATTGCCGTCCAAGTTACACAGGTACGCTATATTTCAGCTCTATTGAACATCCAGGAACTGGTTCATATCTTGCTTGCAAGATTTTTACCTAAACAAGAAACTAACTGAGTACACTGTAAGTTATATTAAAGCTTGTAAAATATATACTTACTAAATAAATTAGCTTTACATATACATAATTAGTTTCACTGCGTTTATATATTTAGCTAAAATTATGGTATAGATAGGTACTATCGCAATTACAATGCAATGGTATGCCACCGTAGAGCTTATAAATATGATTTCAGCGGGAAGACGGACAAATAAGGAACTCGTCGGAAAAACACAAATACTTACTCAGTTTCGGGGCGGAATTGATAGATGTGTAATGGATATTAGGTACATACAGAAACGAAACGGCAAAACTTTCAATTAGTGTAAGTACTTCATGTAGTTAATATTCGAAGTAGTTTTCTATTTAAAGTTACATGATGACCTAATTTCAATAAAATCACTCAATTTCTCTACATAGTAGGTAATGATTTATGATCATGATGACTTTTATGCTATGGCATCTTTCTCAGACTCAGTCATCCTTTTACTAGACTCGTCTAAAATGACATAGCATTTACTTAATCGAGTGATAAACCATATTTATAGCGGGTGGAAAATTAGTTTTAAGTCTTTGAGTAATATCAAAGTGTGAAGAAACATTAATTTTCAATAAGCGACGTAATTATTTGAATTTCTCTGAATGTACGGTCTTATTGTGATTGATACAATTGAGATTTAACTTTTCTCTCTAAGTTTTACTGAGAGATATCTTTTATTTCTTGTTCAACCTTACGAGTACCAGCTTGCCGTAATTGCTCTTTAAATCTACTGTATCAGCCGAAATTAATTTTATTTTATCTTGAAGAAATATAATCTGTCAGACTTGTACTTCAATGAAATTAATGAAGTTTTGAGAAACCCTTCTGTTTCATGTTAAAAGTTTTGCGTATTTAAGTACAGTGATTGATATCGATCAATGATAATCGATGGATAATCGAATGTGATGGAAATCGGTTGATAAAAAACCTTTTATGCTTCATGACTATAGCTACGGCGTTGCGGATTAGAGCAAAAAATTAGCAAAATAATGTATAACGATTTTAAAGAGTGTTTACTGTAAGTAAATATTAATTACTACATAGTATAAAACGAAGTTGATTTCCGCTGTCTGTCTGTCCCTGTGTATACTTGGATCTTTAAAACTACGTAACGGATTTTGATGGGTTTTTTTTAAGTCAGTTAAAAAGGCCTACAAAAAAGTCCCGTGCGAAGCCGGGGCGGGTCGCGAATGAATGATAAAATACACCCTTCAAAATAAAATACGTTTAATTCAATAAAAAATCTTAAATTATTTAACATAATTGCGTATATGAAGAATATTGTGATTTTAAGGGTTAAGCCGACTATTTTAGGAGTTAAGGAATGTGAGTTTTGTCAGACGTAAATAATTAATAAGGGCACTTACGATTTGCGCACTTTAGGTATATCCATAAAAACCATATTTTTTGATAGACAGCCATCAGAAATATTTCATGACCTTCAGCAAAGTTTGGTGAATACTCGTACTACATCTTCCTTGACCGTGTGTCTGTTATTCTGTATACATTACAAATTAATGGCTTGTGCATTGTAAACGGCCGGTTATTTTCGTAAGCTATTACACCCGTCCGCTTTTTTGTAATGGTTCGTGTTATTTTTGTAATGTTGATGGTTTTACTGGGATATAGGACGACGCAAAATGGATTAACTTTTATATTGTGAACGTAAACGAATAACGAGGTTAGCAATAAAATTAATAATAATTAATGCAGAAATGGGTGTGAAATAGTTATTATTAATACATATATACCTATTTTTTATTTTTAGGGTTCCGTCCCTGGAAAGGAAAAAACGGAACCCTTATAGGATCACTTTGTTGTCCGTCTGTCTGTCTGTCTGTCTGTCTGTCAAGACCATTTTTCTCAGGAACGCGTTGAGGTATCAAGCTGAAATTTATATCAAATACTAAGGTCTATTGTCCCTTGTAGCTGTGAAAAAATCAAACTCAAAAGCCAACGCAATCAAAAGTACAGTTGTTTATGCTGCAAATTTTAGAGTTTTTCGGCACTCGCAAAACCTACGGGGTACTTCCCGTGAACTCAGAAACTTGAAATTTGGCAGGAAGCAACGTCATATAGCATGGACAATGAAAAAATTACAAAAAGTAGACATGTTTAGTAAAATAATGCAAAAAAAAATTTTTTAAATCTTAAACTTACTAACTTTTTCCTCGTAAACGCGTAGAGGTATTAAATTGAAATTCATGTCAAATACTCAGGGCTATAAGACCTTTCAGATTTAGCAAAACCAAACTTTTATGTCAACGCAATCAAAAGAAATAGCAATTAAAGTCGCATAATTTGAAACTGAGTACTCGCAAGAAACTCAAAACCTAAAGGGTACTTCCCGTAAACTCAGAAACTTGAAACTTGGCACGAAGAAACTTCATATAGCACAGACAAAAGAAAAATTACGAAAAGTAGAAAATTGTAGTAAAAGCATACAATTTTTTATTTTTATTTTAAACTTACTACTTTTTTCCTCGTAAACGCGTAGAGGTATTAAATTGAAATTCATATCAATACTCAGGTCTATAATTTGTTGTAAAGGTTTGTACGGACCCTCGGTGCGCGAGTCCGACTCGCACTTGTAGTAAACATGTCCTTCTACTGGTAATACTCGCTGTGAACTAGCTAACATGATGTTTGTCATGCAATTACATAGTTAAAGCAATTTTGGATGAAAATTGGATTATTTTTTCTAAACGAGTGAATAGAGTGGTAAACGTTAGTACGTGTGCGTTTAAAAAAATATATTTGGTAGAAGCCGATTGAATTAAATATCATGATAAAGTTGATCATATTATTAACACAATGGTTAATCATAATCTTCATTAATACTTACGTAAAGCCATATCTTCATGTATTTTGTTGTTGAAAAACACACTGCACTCGGCCGCCATTTACCCAAAAAGTCGGGGCAGACAACGGTTTTTTTTTTGGCAGAAAACCGGACAGACAAGTAAACTTTCAAATTGGGCAATTTTTGGACCCAGGGTCATACGAGCGGATAACTTGCACGTTCATATTGAATCGTGAGTTATCAGATCAGGGCGAACTAATAGTAATGAAAAAAGTTGAAACATAATAATGGTTTTGTTTCATTAAAATGAGCTAATTTAACGGGCTAATACATATCTGTACCCAGTATTGTGTTATGTTACTGGGACGTATTTACTTCAATGGTAGACTATTTTTTATCATTTTTTTCCTTTCTGATCATTTATAACGCGCTAAATACCAAATCAATAAAACGTTAAATAATATCTGCCTTAAAATAACAAGTTTTCCGTTTCATTCTTTGCGTCTATAGGACCTCTTCATATATTTTTTCACTATTTTAAGAATTCTCAACCATTATGAATTTTAATAAGTTTGACTACTGGTACTGAGTTAGTGCATTTAAATAGAACTATTTAGGAAACTAATTTCCTTAAAATGAGCTTGACTTTCATTATAACTAGGTAGCTTAGTACATGATCCTCTCACGAAAGAAATCAGCCGGATATTTGAACTTACCGACCTGTTTCGTAGACTTAGTGGCTTAGTAGAGGTAAAAGTTAGTTGAATACAGAACGAGATTTTCCAACATATAAATATATGCATATATAGTTATATAAATAATTATTTGGCTGTAAACATCTGCTAAAGTTATACATCTAATAGCTGTAGTTATACATTTGCCTCTGAATGTTTATAAATAGCTATCTGTGAATGAAATCTAAATTTATCAATTGATCGTTCATATTAAAGTGCACATTCCTCATTCATTGTAGGCGTACAGTACAACAACAAAATGTTTTGATGCCATTAAGTGCATTTGAACAGTTGTTTACATTCCTACATATATGTATATGTGTATAGCGTTACCTATCGACTATAGCGGTGTGTCATTTTTGGAAAAGAGTACAGTTTACAAAAAAACTATTTATTTTGTTATTTATGCCATAAATATTTTTTTATGACAATTGATGCCAATCGTCCCTATTTCCAACAAGGATAAAAACTTCTTAATACCAACCAAGTTTAGGGCACAAGAGAACCCATAAATAATAATAAATAGTAGATTGTACAACAAGTGCATAAAACGCACGATTTTACGCGAGGCGTTTATCCATCCGAGCGAGCTTGCGAGCAAGTGTAAAATGGGTTTTATGGACGAGGGTTACACTCTAATTTTCACTTTAATTGCGAGGAAATTATTTATCGGTAATCGTAAAACAATTTCAAGTTGTAACAAAAATATTACAATGAAAACAAATATGGTTCCCACCAATAAATTTTTTAATGTTTTTTTTTTAATTTTCAACATGTGAATTTAGACATATATACTTGTTTTCTGACAAACCATAAAAACATTTCGGGGCATTTCTAAACTATAGTCTGGCAAACCATCTCTGTCAGTAGAAATGCGCGGCAAATTCAAAATACGTAGGTACATGTGGCAACCCTTTCTGATGAGAGACCGTATTTCATGACGAACATTTCAATTCACATTAAATTTGTTTCTAGTGCATTTCACTCTCTCATCTTAAGCGCGAGTGAGATAGAACTCCTGCAAAGTTCCCAATTAAATTTAAATTCATTTTTAAGCCATATGTCAATTGTCTCAACCAGATTATTTGTTGCAGTTGATGACATATCAGACGAAATATATCCGTCTCCTTTTTACACACCGTAAATGTCACCTAATGAAAGGGGCGGAAATACCACCTAAAATTAAAAACATAAAATTTGATGATCATTGCTGCTTTTTTCACTGATTCTTAGTGTTGCCATACTTTTGTTCGCTGTACATTGCTACTGCGTCCGTTGGCTGGCCAGATTATATTATCGACTCCTATTTTATTTGATTTCATTTATTTAATTATAGAAAACACGCAAAACAAATAATTATAGCAAGAATATAATAAAAGAACAAGTTTCAGTATTCTACGAAATTTTACTGCTCAATTAAATTGTGCAATATATTTTGACTCTGTTTGGCTGTTGAGCCACATTCTTAGTCTTAGAAGAAAATTTTACTTTATGCCCTAGAGCTTAAAATGGGATTTTATGTCGTCCACGCACGACTTAAAGTCGAACTTTACGAGCATGAGAAGTGAAAAATATTTTTCATATAATTAGTATGGAGAAATTAAGCAAAAAAACTAAGAATGCAGTTTTAGGTTTTAGGAAAAATAAAAGAATGTTTCCTTTCAGCGAATTGAGCATATCTCAACGTTTTAAGGTAGTTTCCCTCCAGGGCCCGACTTATCTTTCCACACTGTTTAACCAGCATTGGGAGAGGTGGGTTGACAAAAATATATAGTTAGTTTTCAAGTACTTTATTCCAGACATAAGACGAATATGTAGGTATACATAGTAATAAATAAATGTGTACCTCAATTAAGCGTTACATTGGTGGCAGTTATTACGTGGTTATTGGCTTATTTCAAAATATTTTTCCCCAAGCCGAAATCAGATGATGGGAGTTCCGAGAAATCGAATTAATTTCCTTTCTTAAGTGCTATCTGGATAATATGTGACATTGTCATGGTAAAGGTAATATTTTGTCGGTATTGAGTTATTAGTACCTCCTTATAGTTCAAAACATTCTCCTTCATATGCAAAAAGAACGAGATCGCTATGTTGAGTATTTTTATTTTTAATACTTTTTTGAAGTTTCAACATAACTTTGTACTGTTTTGAGATATTCGAGTTTAAAGTTTGAAAACCTAAAAAACCTAGTTATAGGTTGAAGTTATGGAGATAGCGGTTTTAAAATGTTCCACATACATTATATTACTCGATAAATCATATGTTGTCTCTAACATTTTACATTTTATAGAAATAATACAATAATAATGCACGTAGGGTGTAGAGTCATGAATCAAAAATAAAATATTTTATATAACCCAAAATCGACAGATTTTCAGCTGGCTTATCTTGATTTCTGAATATGATGTAGGTAAGGTTTATAATAAAAATTATGAAACAACCATACCTCAAGGCATAATTTTTTTAAATAATAAAACAAAAAAATCAACACTTTACCTATACATAAAAAATATATAAAATCAACAGTATAATTTTTATTTCTCATAGTTTACGTTAATTTAGGAACAAAACTAACGATCAAGTGTAATTAAACACAAAAGTAATGTAGTTTTCTATCAAAAAAGTGACTTCAAAGTTTAGTACATTTAACATGATTTTTTGTATGTAAAGTGATCTAGGGTCACATTGTCGCTATTCATAAGTTTAGAGAAATAAGAATTCTACTTCCATTATTTAACATAGTGTCCGCACTATAAGTGCATATATCTAATACAAATATTATTATGAATCAATAACATAACTTATTTTATAAAATATAACAGTATTTTCGTCAGCTTTACTAATTTAGATCAAGTTTGTTAGTTTAACATTCCTTAGGGTCCCACATTGTCGCCTTATGACTTATCAGATCAAACTTATTATTAAGACTTATTATAATAAAATTATTACTTACAAAAGTAATAATTTGCATTTAACATCATTATGAAAATGATTTACACTACTCAACCTCGCACCTAGGGGTACGTAAGTGCTGACGCCAAGTCATTTAAATTCTTACGTCTGATTGAGAGATTGGTGACTTTGTACGAGTATTAACTAATTATCTCTACGGTTGTCCCTCAGAAGCTTGTTAAATATTAGTTAACTATATTTTCTGTTAAAACTTTTTGATTTGTCACTAACTTTTATCCCTCCCCTTATTTATATTTAAGTTTTTGTTATGTAATTAATCAGTATTCAAAGCATTTAGTTAATGTTATTATTTTATGATAATTTTATATTTATAACGCATTTTATATCTGCAATACTACATGTAATGTTTTCTAAATTATATTTTTTATTTTCAAATCAATTATATTTTTTATTTTCAAACCTGTTTTTCATTTTTATTTTATTTTGTTTTTATTTAGTATTTGGACACTTAGAGACGTTATACATCTCTAAGTCTTGCATTCGCAAATATTTATATGTATAGATATATATTTAATGATCCTGACGCTTAGAGACATGTACATCTCTATGTCACTTTTATATTGTAATTTAGTTCACGCATGTAAAATACGAGCACAGAATATTGTTTCTCACCAGACTAAACATGGCTAGTTTTTATTAATTAATAAAGCCCGCCAGCTTGAACATGTCATGCTCGCTTAAAAGGCTCTGCTTATGGTGGCGTCGTTGATCGGGTCGCCACTTTCCCGAAGAAAGGTTGAGGAAGGCGATGGCTGAGATATGCGTCATACTCTGGTTTTATGCGCTATATTTAGATTGTGCTGAAGTCAGTTTCTTTGAGAAAAATGCTATCGGCTCCAAGTCGTCGTCTCCTTTTTGATGAAGAGCTGCTCCCAATGCTGTATCTGATGCATCCGTGTAGAGGGATAGCTCGCCATTATGTTTTGGGTGAGTGAGTCTAGTGCTATTTTAATGTCTTTATCACTGCACTTCATTTAAATCATTTAAATCATTGAAATTAAAGACAGGAAAATTGTTAAAGTAAAATGACGTGTTCACCTGTAATTGGGGTGCATAAGTGCCCATATACATCATAAGGAATTTCTGTATCCCACTTAATCTTATGTACTCTGTTGGTGTCCCGTATAATAAACAAAATAAAATAAAATAAATACTCTGAACGGGTGCTGTTTGTGGAGACCGGTCTGTTTAGGCTAACTGGGGCAACACACTTACGTAACTTTTTATTAATCATATTTAATTTTAGTTTAATTGGCTTTAGACACAACATTCGGTGCTTGATTATCCATATTTTTTTTATTATATAGAATATATAGATCAAGACACTTGGAGACCTTATACATCTCTAAGTATAATTTAGAAATAGTATGTTTATTGTATACTAGAATCACTTAAGTACTTTTTTTTATATTATTTAAATTCAAAGTTTGTTTCTAACTGTTGATGATGGATTATTATAATTTGGAAATTTATGTAGAAGACACAGTTCAGGTAAGAAAGTATATCAAACTTGTATGTAATTTATTTTCAATAGTCAGATTTGGACTCATCTTTTTTCTTTGGTATTTTTCTTAAACTATAACCTATTGTTGGTTAATCTAACCTTGGTTTGATATGTTTTCTTATAGAACAACGCACTTATATGTATTGTTTAGTTTTGATGTACTGTTGTTTTGAAAAAATAAGTCCCGCCGAGTTTCTTGCCGCACATAATTCTTCTCGGGTCAGAGGTGTAGGGTTAGAACCGGTGTAGTTTGATTTTTTTTCTCTCTCTTTTACTTTGACGTGTAAAAGTGCCCTTGTGGCCTACTTACTGAATAAATGTTTGAGTTTGAGTTTGAATCAAATAAGTTTAATGAGTTTACTTCAAGCTTATGAGCGACAATGTGGTACCCTAGTCGGTAAACTTTGACTGTGCTTTTTTCCTACTTTTAGTTGAAACGTTTAACTTTTTATCAATACACCGTATTATTTTACGTGTGTAGAAGCTATTTTTAATCAAAACCAAGCTTCGCTATTTTCGAGTTGATTAACAAAATCAGTGATATCTGGGAATCCATAAGCGACAAAGTGGTACCCTAACCATGATAACGTCACATATTAACAAAACTCGGTTCCCATTCTTAAATTTTTTCTTAAAAATTCTGATTGAAAACTCTGTTTGGTCGTTATTGATTTTCATTTCTTCAAACTGATATATCTCCATTTTGGGTCGATTTTTATTAATCAAATCGACATTCGATTTTATTAGTAACTACACAATACAAATACAAAATTATTCAATAATTGTTCAATAAAATTACAGATCTTAAAATACTGATTTAAACGTTCACGGTTTTTACACGTATCTATTTGTAATAACGGGACTTAACTTACCTTCGACGTTTCGAGGACGACATTGTCCCCGTGGTCCCGAAGAAAGAGTCTAATTTAAAATAAGTCCATCATATTCAACCTGCATGCAGGTGTGCAAATAGTACATGCAATGTGCTGCTGAGAGCATCGCTTACTTACTAAATACAATATTTACAGTACTTATTATAATTTAATATAAACACAATATAGAGTGGATATAAATCAATATAGGTACTTATATCAATGAAATTATTACTATACCAATAACTCGTTGCTACTCATGGATTCGTCCCATGCATGTATTAAGGTTTGTACATCTATATAACGAGGCATCGGGAGGCCCGGCGGGACGACTATCATCACTTAAGGAAACATCACGAGGTTTGGAAGCATTATTTTTATCATTAGCATTAATTGTGTCGTAAAGGTGTCGGAATCGTGGAAATAAAAGCACGTTCTACTTGTTTACAAAACACTAGTTTTATTTTAACACACTTAGAATCAAAATAACGTATGATTGACGAAATAAAATCGGATTAAGAGCCAATAGGTTAGAACACGTGCACCACCGCGCGCAGCTATCAATCGAATGACAGCTACCGAGCGATCGGCGCCTCCTGCTACCCTATTCGGGGGAAACCCGCACTTATTTTAATGCTACCTTCAATAGTTTTATGAACGTCAAATGTCAACAGAAGTTCAACACTACCCTTAATTTTAGTGACAATCTACTATCATAATATTTTGACATTTAAGCAATCAAAACAAACAATGAACTCTCAATACTCAACACGTTTTTAAAGATACCCTTCAATTTAATAACAATCATAATATTATGACGTTAAGGCGATCAAAACAAACAACTTAATTACAAACATTGTTGAGTATTCTTAAGATCCGAATAAATGCGAACGTAGTATTTAGCAGCGCGCCGTCACGGCCGTCCTGCATATTCACACGTCCTCGTGTGCAGAGATATCTGCCTTACCTTAAGCATCTGTAAACAAGACAAATCATGGTTTACACTATGACCCACTCGGTCACCCTGACCATGATATGCTACACACGATACGAATTTCAAGACGTGCCACGCAGGCGCGATATAATCACACAGTCATGAGTACCACGCCGGTTTAGGGGTGTCACACACAGTCATCGTCAACAAACCATACAGATATCCCACACAGGCTGATTAGTAGGGCCCGGAATTTTGCGTGCGGTTTGTGAAACGTCATAGGGAGAGAACACCAATGTTTATCGATATATCGATAAATCGGGAGATTTTTTTATAAGTCTCTTTAAAAAATAATACCTCAAACTTTCAAATGATACATATTTTTTTTAACGGTCATTCACGAAAAAACCTTAATATATAAAATCAATTATAATAAATGATTAAAATATAGTAAATATAGTTTTATAAAGGACTAGCTGTGCCCGCGGCTCCGCCCGCGTGGAATTCAGTCTGTGTATGTAAGCGGCTAATTCACCCCTAATTTCTCTCTCTCCTGCTACCCTCGAGGCGGAACTTGAAGTACAGTTGACAGATGGATATGCTAGAGGACAGTAATCCTGATAAAATATTTTACAATTACCACTAAATAAAAGTACACTCAAAAATCAATCCTTTTTTTGTACTTATAATTTTTTTTGGCATGATATAAGCAACATAGAGTAGTACCTACTACTGTGTAATCACACCTACACACCGTCATCGTACTGTATCGTCTGATATACACCTGTATATCAGACGATACAGTACCACTTTTGTATTTATATGTTCATGTCCACAGCAAATATCATCCAAATCGGTCCTCCCGTCAAATCAGTCGTCACAAATGCAGAAATGATTGTTTCTTGTTTGAGGGGGTCAGTAATCATTTTTTCTAAGTGAGGTGTACTTGGGGGGAGGGGGTCCATGACCCTTTAGACGTTGAATTATTTTTTATAGGCTACGTATAACCTTAAGGGGTGATTACAAAACATCTGTTCAAAAGGTCATTTATTAAGGGATGTTTGGCGGGGCTTACGTCATTTTACTATTCGGCACTTCCTTTCACTATGCGTTTTTGACTGATTATTCACAAACGGCTGAACCGATTTTATTCAATATAGGTTTTTTTATTGAAAGTCCTTATCAGGCCTCACTTCCGTTATTATTTTTCTATTTTTCTGGACCCACGGTTCAAAAGTTAGATGGAGGAGAAACCCTTTTTTGAACTTTCAGATCTAATATTTACGAAACCATCAGCACAGAATAACTAATAGTTTCATCCAAAAAATACTCGGACCAATACACTGCTTTATCTACACACATATTCAAAATCCTAAATGATGTGTTCGGAAACCATTACAATGACCGCCATTACACCACCATGACCAACCTCATTGCGGGGGGGGGGGGTGCCGGCGGTCGGGGAGGAGGGCGTATTTTCATTACGTTAATTTTCATACGTTTTTACCACACTGTCACAGATAATACACTGATGTTACGTTGCAATAATGGTGGTTACATACGGTTTCCGAACGCGGCATAGAGGATTTATGATATTAAAATCAAATCAAATCAAAATAGTTTTATTTCAGTCATAATAGTCCATATGTTGTTAGAAACAGTATTTTACTTAAGAGCTATGTTAGAATTCCTATAAGACTAAGAATACATACTAAATTACATACTAAAATACAATAATAATAATAATAATAATAATATATTCTTTATTGCACCAAATAACAAATTACAACAATAAAAAGTTTACACTTAACTTAGGTAGCAACAGGCGGTCTTATCGCTAAAAAGCGATCTCTACCAGACAATCTACTTGACATAAGTCAAGGTAGTTGTTACTACACCTATCCAATGCCACATTATTGGACAGCCAAATCTACCCGCGATCACTTTCAGAATGCCATTCTGACTCTCCCTTACGCGACCCATCAGCGACGAAATTTTTTTGCGCATGATCGCATAAAAATCGTTCGTGTGCCTTTGTGCGAACATTTCTGATGCACTGCACCATTTAGGGAGTCCTAATAGCATTCTGAAGGTGTTATTGTATTGGATTCGTAGGGCGCTGTAGGCTCGTTTGGTATACCGAACCCAGAGGCTGCTAGAGTAAAAAGATTGGTTATAAGCTTTGAATTGGAGCTTTGGATTGGAAGAGCTCAAAGAGGACCCAGTGTGTTGACGATGAGGGACCTTCTTGTTCCTTTAGTCGTCAACACAGTGAATCCTCCTTTTTGTAAAGGGTCGGCAACGCGCATGTGACGCCTTTGGAGTTGCAGGCGTCCATAGGTTACGGTAGCTGCTTACCATCAGGCGGGCCGTATGCTTGTTTGCCACCGTCGTGGTATAAAAAAAAAAAAAAAAGATCAAGATATTTATTCTTCAATGTAAGCACATTACAATGCATTAATGAACGTCAGAGAAAAAAATACGTGAATGTCGTGGAACGATGTTATGTTATTTAATTTTATTTCATTTTTAATTTTTGAAATTTTTGAAATTCTTGAAATTTTCGAAATTTTTGAAAATTTGAAATTTTTGAAATTTTTGAATTTTTTTTAAATTATGAAATTTTGAAATTTTTGACATTTTCGACATTTTTTACTTTTAGGTTCTCGACTTTTTTCACTTTGTCACTTCTCACTTTCACTTTTTACTACACTTCACTTCACTTTATTCTATTTTACATTTTTTTTATTTCATTCGATTTTACATGTTTTTCAATCGTATGGGTGTCGCGTTTTCGTGACGTGACGCTTTTTCGTGACGGTCACGTAACTTTTTTTCGCCTAGCCCCCCATCCGCGAACCGTCCGATAAGGAACTTCGTTCCAAAACTACCACCGGTTCTAACCCTACACCTCTGGCCCGAGAAATATTATGACCGAAAAGAAACTCGACGGGACTTATTTTTTTCAAAACAGTAATACATTATTTAGATCTCAAAGATACAAAATAATCCGTAGTTCTTCAAGAAGACATATCAAAACAGCTTGAGAGACAGATAATGTACCTACTGTTTAATTATAAAGAAAAATAAATCCTAATCTGACTGCTTCACAAAACGTTTGATACATACTACCTACCTAAACGGCGTCCTATAAATGTTAGATGATTTTGTAGTAGTTTCTGGTTTCGGCCATGCATCTTTGTCCGTCATATATAGTCCTCGAACCTGCAATAACCCTTTGACATTAATGACATTTTCAAATATTTCTTAAGAGCGGGTAAAGGTAAATTTAAAGCATCGACGGGTTAATAAATATGAACACCTTGACCAAATAATTATAAACTATTTCAATACCAAATTTCATCTAAATACGTACAGCGGTTATTGGTTGTTTCTTCCCCATGTTAACTTCCACCCCTTCTGCATCCGCTTAAGGGATATTTTCTAAGATAAAACTATTTTATTTCCTTTTCCAGAGCTCAAATAATCTCCATACCAAATTTTATCTAAATCGATTCTGCAGTTAATAATTTCCTATACCTACAGATTTCCCACTCCCTTTTCATCCCTTTAGGGTTTATTTTCGGGGTGAAAACTATCCTTTGTCCTTTCTTGAGACCCATACTATCTCTATACCAAATTTCATCTTTATCAGTTCAGCGGTGAAAAAATCCTCATACCAACTTTCAACCCCCTTTTCACCCCCACAAGGGTTTATTTTCGGGATGAAAACTATTCGGTCGTTTCTCGGGACTCAAATTATCTCCATACTAATTTCTATTAAAAATTCTCCATACAAACTTTGAACCCCCTTTTCACCCCCTCCAGGGTTGATTTTCGGGATGAAAATTATTTCTTGTCCTTTCCCGGGACTCAAACTATCTCTGTACAAAATTTCATAAAAATCCGTACAGCCGTTTTCACGTGATGCGCGGTCAAATAAACAGACAAACAGATAATCAGATAAACAGACAAAAATTCTAAAAATTGTTGGAACGTGTTCTGTTATCGATTCTAAGTAAGCCCAGCCAACTTTTTTTCGAATATATTCCATGTATAGACTTTCGACCCTCTTCAGCTTTATTGAAAGTACCTTTCAGGCTTCACTTCCATTATTTTTTTCAAATTTTTTGGACCTGAACCGTAGGTCCAAAAAATTTGAAAGTAAAGTAAGATGGGGGTGGGGCCTTTTTGAAGATGAAATTATCTTTTGTCCTTTCTCGAGACCCATACTATCTGTATACCAATTTTCATCTAAATCAATTCAGCGGTAAAAAATTCCTCATACCAACTTTCAACCCCCTTTTCACCCCCACAAGGGTTTGAAAACTATCCTGTGACGTTTCTCGTGACTCAAATTATCTCCATACTCATTTCTATCTAAATCGTTTAAGCGGTTAAAAATTCTCCATACAAACTTTCAACCCCATTTTCACCCGCACCAGGGTTGATTTTCGGGATCAAAACTATATATTATCCTTTCCCGGGACTCAAACTATCTCTATACAAAATTTCATCAAAATCCGTTCAGCCGTTTTTACGTGATGCGCGGTCAAATAAACAGACAAACAGATAAACAGATAAACAGACAAAAATTCTAAAAATTGTTGGAACGTGTTCTGTTATCGATTCTAAGTATCCCCAGCCAACTTTTTTTCGATTATCTTCCATGTACAGACTTTCGACCCTCTTCAGCTTTATTATATGTATAGATAGATGATGTACGGTAAACGTACGAATGCTCGACACTGTCCCAATGGATACCACCTTTATTCTTAAGTCACTTTCAAACACCTCTTTTGTCACCACAGAAGGGTGTCATCTATTGGGCATTAGCGTGTCGAGCACTGGTACTTTTACTTTATGTATCATTTGAAAGTTTGAGGTATTATTTTTTTAAAGACACGAATAAATTTTTCGATATATCGATATATCGATAAACATTGGTGTTCTCTCCCTATGACGTTTCACAAACCGCACGCAAAATTCCGGGCCCTACTGATTAGTCAGTGCCACACAGGCTGATTAGTCAGTGCCACACAGGCTCTTCAGTCAGTGCCACGCAGGCTCTTTAGTCATTGCCACACAGACTCTTCAGTCAGTGCCACGCAGGCTCTTCAATCAGTGCCACGCAGGCTCTTCAGCACCACGCAGGCTTTGTCAAGGGGACCACAGATTATTATTAGCAAAGAGAATGTATGTAATGAAATTACTCACCATCGCCGTCATCGGCACATTCTGTCTCAACTTAGTCAAATGAGACTTCCAACCCAGCGTTTAACTCTAAAGGAACATAGCACTCAGGCATTGCCCGGACGTGATCATGTGAGTATTTGTATGTTCTATTAGAGTTAAGAGCCATCAGTAGATACTCGTCACCATCCAACAGCTCAAAGACCAGATCTGGACCTTTGAACTTTGAGTCTAACTTTGTTTGATTACGCTCATTGTTCACCAAAAACACATAATCACGAACTTTAAACTTTTTAACTATTGGTTTAGTTTTATCAAATGTGGTCTTTTCTTAAGCAGCGTTAGCCTCTATTTCTCATGCCGATTGCTCTCTAATGGAATCTAAGGCAGTTTTGGCTTCATCCGTTTCTACTATCATTAAATCTAAATGTCTTGCAACTTTCCTATTAAAATCTCCAAGGGACTCGCTTTTGTATCCCTACTCATATTACAATTAATTGTCAACTGAATATCAGGCAGCGCGTCTTACGAAGATCTGTTTCTACTGGTCTCTACAGCTGTCAACATGTTTTTGAGCGTAGACATAACCCGCTCTACTTGCCCGTTGGTACGACTGCTGCCGGTTGCTATTAGATGCAAATTAACATCATCTGCATTGCAATAGTCCCTAAAGTCTATCCCTGCGAAACACCTAGCAACTCTTCGTTGTCTTTTTGCTGTTCGGCTTGCAGCCTAGTAAATTTCAGCAATAACACGTTGAGGTGCGCTAAATAGTAAAATATTATACTTCAAGTGCCATCAAGCACTGTTTAAATCTGTATTTCGTGTATGCTACAATATCACGAATTTTGTGAAGGCATCCATAGACACGAAAATATACTCTTTCGTATCTTTCTTTCCGCTTAGTTTTCGCGTTGCATCGACAAGTATGGTGTGCCAGGGGATAGTAATTTTGTAGTAATTTTTCCCGAGTTAGATTTTACCACTCTGCAAGTTACGCAATTTTCTACAAATTTCCTAACGTATGTTAGTTGTTGTTCATGGGTAAGAACCAAAAGCGACAGTATGCTTTTTCTGAAGTCTTATCACCCCAAATACATGGTATTTTCATGAACATAATTTATTATGGCCCATCGAAAAGCTCGAGGGACAATAGGCAACCAAATATTTTTATTGTTCCTGTAAATTTTTCGAGACAGTAACCCACGCCTAATTTCATATGTCTGAGCGATATCACTATCGAGTTCATTTGCTTCAAATTTAGTACTAATAGATTTTATTTCGTTTCTATTCGACTTTAGTTACCTGCTTACGGGTTGTCCAATGATTACGTGAGAAGAAGTCCACATGACTCATTTGTTTCCCCGGACGGTATTCGATATCAAAATCAAAGGACTGTAAGAAACACTACTACCTATACACTCGCGGTGTGAGGTCGACTTTTAATTTTGATGCTTTGATCGTATTGCAGTCAGTTACTACCAAAAACTGCTTCCCCCGTAAGTAATGACGGAAATGTTTGATCGCGACTGTCTCTAATTCGTAAGATCGGTAATTTGACTCAGCGGTGGAGGTTCTGCAACTGTAATATTCTACGACGTGTAATCTACCATTAAGTTTTTGCACAAGTATCGCACCATAACCTTGAATAGTTACTGTTGTGAAACATTTAATGTTATTTATTTTGCCGGAGAGTCTTATATGCGAAGCTTTCTCTTATCAAAGAGCATTCGGCACCAGAATCGAAACAAAATTAAAACTTCTCACCGGTTTGATCCATGAGATAGATGATCAGTGGCTGATTTGATGGAGCAGATGTCCACCCGTCGCTCGATCCGCGGCTCGCTGGCCTTCGTATCCTTGCTAGGGCAGCGTGTCGCGATGTGACCTTGTTCGCCGCACTTGAAACATGTTGGAGTAATCGTCTTCTTATGTTCGTTGTCTCCTTTCGCAGGTTTAGGTGTAGATGTACTCGAACTGTCGAAACGTACGCTACTATTGCTACCACGACTACTGTTCCTTCGACATTCACTAGATATATGGCCTGGCTTGCCACAATTATAACATAGTCGAGAGCCATCAGTACGTGGCTTCTTCGCGTCTACAGGTGAAGTAGTCTTCTCTTGATTAGGAGGTCCTCCTTTTCTAAAAGTAAAGGCCATTAGCTCTTGTTGTAATTTGTTGCGGTTGTCAATTTCGGTGGTAAATGCCAATCTTTGAAGTCTAGGTTCGATCTTCGCAGCATGTGCTAGTGTAACAGCAATCGCAATTTGTTCAGTTGTCAAAGACTTCCATCTTGCCAACAAGGCGCTCACGAATCGACTGGTGTAAGCAGACAAACATTCATTTTCTTTTGGACTACCGTTGAAAAGTCGCCATAAGTTTGCGGCAGGGGTTTCCACAAAATCGAATCGAGCTAGAAACAGATCCTTTAACTGAGGCCATGTCATTCCGGCAAAACTGGACTGTGCCAACCATGCTGCTGCACTTCCTTTAAGTGCTTTGCTCATTGTCATAACCAGATTACCACCAGAAAGGGGTTTTTCTTGTAAGCATAGATCCACAGTTTCGCACCACGCACGGGCGTCGCTATCGTGAATATCGGGATGGAATTCAGGCAACGTAATTTTTGTTTCAGCAACACGTGGCTCTTGTATGGCTCGAATGAGGTCAATCAAGTTTCGTTGTTGCATTTCAAAAAGAGATTTCCAACGATCACACTCGGTATTCAGTGAAAAATTATCATTCCGACATGTAGGTTGATCTGGAAGTGCACGGGGTAATCCCACTTCTGATAACGAGGCATCGGGAGGCTCGGCGGGACGACTATCATCACTTAAGGAAACATCGCGAGGTTTGGAAGCATTATTTTTATCATTAGCATTAATTGTGTCGTAAAGGTGTCGGAATCGTGGAAATAAAAGCACGTTCTACTTGTTTACAAAACACTAGTTTTATTTTAACACACTTGGAATCAAAATAACGTATGATTGACGAAATAAAATCGGATTAAGAGCCAATAGGTTAGAACACGTGCACCACCGCGCGCAGCTATCAATCGAATGACAGCTACCGAGCGATCGGCGCCTCCTGCTACCCTATTCGGGGGAAACCCGCACTTATTTTAATGCTACCTTCAATAGTTTTATGAACGTCAAATGTCAACAGAAGTTCAACACTACCCTTAATTTTAGTGATAATCTACTATCATAATATTTTGACATTTAAGCAATCAAAACAAACAATGAACTCTCAATACTCAACACGTTTTTAAAGATACCCTTCAATTTAATAACAATCATAGTATTATGACGTTAAAGCGATCAAAACAAACAACTTAATTACAAACATTGTTAAGTATTCTTAAGATCCGAATAAATGCGAACGTAGTATTTAGCAGCGCGCCGTCATATATATATAAATGCCTTTGTCCTGACTGACTGATCCACGCAGAGCCGAAACTACTGAAGCTAGAAAGTTGAAAATTTCAGGTCTGGTTACATGTGTAATGTGTGCAAGTAAAGTAGCTATTTTGAAAAATTCATCCCCTAAGGGGGTAAAAAGGGGGTTGAAAATTTGTATGGATGGGGCTTAAAATTTAGTTAGAGGTTTGAAACTTTGTGCGCTTTCTGATAATTAAAAAATATAAATATAATTTCAGCGTTTTTTGAAATTCAACCTCTAACGGGGTAAAAAAGGGGTTGAAAGTTTGTATAGAGATTACAATTTTTTTGTGACAGACTTGAAATTTCGTTTGCAGGCTACTAACTTGAAAGCAAAAAGACTAATTTCAGCGTTTTTCAAAATTCCACCCGAGAGGGGTTGAAACGGGGTTGAAAAGTTTGTATTAAAGCGAGACCGTAACAACTGAAGCTAGAAAGTTGTAATTTGCAGGTCGGGTTACATTTATAACGTGTTCAAATAATAAGAAGCGATTTTGAAAAATTCAACCCATAAGGGGGTAAAAAGGTGGTTAAAATTGTGTATGTGTAGGAATTTAAATTTTAAGTTAAAGACTTGAAACTTCGTACGTTCGTTGATATTTAAAGATAATACAAGTGATTTCAGCGTTTTATATAATTCCACCCCTGAGGGGGTTGAATTATATAAAACGAAGGGTGCAAAGTTTGTACGCGGGAAATTTATTTCTTTGAGTTAGAGACTTAAAACTTTGCAGAAATATTACTTATTAGAAATACAAAAACGTTCTTTCAGCGTTTGAGTTAATTTCATCCCTGAGGGGGTTAAAAGGGGGTGTAAAGTTTGTATGGGGGCAATTTATTTTTTAGAGCTAGAAACTTTTAACTTCCTAGGAAGATTACTTATTCAAATATAATAAAAATGCTTTAAGCGTTTTGGATAATTTCACCACTGAGGTGTTTAAAAAGGGTTGCAAAGTTTGTATCGGGGAAATTAATTTTTTTGAGCTAGAGACTTTTACCTTTGTAGGAAGATTACGTATTAAAATATAATAAAAGTACTTTCAGCGTTTTGGAAAATTCTAGATAACTTATTAAAATAAGGAGTGGTCCTGAAATAAAGTAGCAGTGTACAATCTTGTGTATTTTTTAATTTAGTGCTAATTTTGAAGCAGTATATTTATTTTATTAATCCGTAGATACAATACTAATAAATAAAAATACAATCATAATAGAATATGTGAGCATATTTAAGTTTTCGCGTTTTTAATTCAACATACTTTGTAACCTTTTGAACAACATAATTTGACAATCTTCAATCGACATCCGCTACAATGCCACAATTGTATTTCCATTTTCACAACCCGTTTTATGCTTTTCAGAATTTCATCTTACCAAGAAGCTACATTAATTAACTGTATTTTAGCTAGGATAGTCAGGAAGACTCTCTAATCTAACCTCTGACAAAGATTTTTCTATGGGAGATAATTTTCTATGAAAAAAGGCAAATACATTTAATTAAAAATTACTGTAACTACCTTAAAATGAAGCCAGATAAAAAAGTTTACTATTGAAGAAAGACAATTTATTAAGGTATAAAATAGCTCATCAAATCAAACTATAAGAAAAAACATGTTTTTGAGAAACACCTCAAAAATTCTGTCAGAAGACGCTGTTCAAAAAACTATGTGGATGATGGAATACAAAAGGCGAAAACTTCCAAACGCTGTTTTATTTAAGTATGATTGTATTTATGTTTTGTATGATTGTATCTAGAGATTATTTAAATATCAACAGATACAAAGGCACAAAATAAAAAGATAAATCAAAAAAGGCACGGCTACTTTTTTCCGGACCACTCCTTACAATAAAAGTCCTTTCAGCGTTTTGGAAAATTCTACCCCTGAAGGGGTTAAATAGGGGTGCGAAGGTGCTATTATACGCGGACGAAGTCGCGGGGTGGAAAGCTAGTAGATATATAGGTATCTCTACATGTAAAAACGCTTAGTAATGTTACTTGCACGAAATTGGACAATATATATATTTATTGTCTAGGGATGAATATAATTCCTCATTTAATAGTAGGTAGTATACAGGCAATCAAAATATTATACTTATGCGTGGACCCTGATTTTCTTAGCTCTTAAGTGAAGAATAACAAATCCGACCTATTTATATTATCTTGGGAGTTACTTTGTAAGTAAATTCATTATTGCTCGGATTTTTCACGGCAAAACAAAACACTAGCGTAATTTAGCCAGTGCTTGAAATATTATTTTATCGACACCTATCGAGTCTTACTAGAGTATATGACAGGTATTGCCTCAGTACATTTTTTCTTTTTTTATTCGATGGTACACCTATCAGTGTGAATGTCAAAATTTAAAAACTAACAAACGTGCGAAAATTTCGAAAAACAGGAGACTTACTAGAGCTCAAAATCAATATTTTTGACCAGTCTAAGGTGACCTACTGGGGGTTAGAAGGTTGTGCATTAATTACCGGACATCCTGTATAAGTAATAAAATAACTTTTCATTTTAGCTTTGCCATAGTCGAGCAACAAAGAGGTAGGTCTGCATGTACAACTTAGAACGAAGTAACTATACCACCTCATTTAAAATGATAGAAACGACTGCAAATTTCATCTCACATGACATATGACATTCACACTTTAACTGTCATTTCATTACGTATAAAACGTAAATTGCATCTAGGTATTATTTATTTCGCAACGCATTGAATCAGACGTGTTGGATATACGTATAATAACTTAATATTGCAAGGTATCAATTAATACAAAAATGAGTAATGTACAAGATCGGATCAAAACGTGGATTGAAAATCACCCTGAGTTAGTCTATAATGAAGTGACCTCCACTATATACTGTTCTATGTGCGATATGCATCTAAAACTGAAGAAATGTAATATTGAGAATCATGTGAAAAGCAACCGCCACAATTACCGTTCGGGGCAACCAAATAGGAAACATCAATTTTATTTCGATTTAATTATTTTTCTTATTTCATGCAACATACCATGGGCAACAGTCAACAACAATAATTTTCGTCATTTTTTTAACAAGTATTTATGTTGCGACTGCTCTATGACTTCTTTACCGGACGAATCGACCCTGCGAAAAATTTATTTAAATCTCGTGTACAAAAAAACTATACAGGGTATAAGAGAGGTAAACAAAACCAATTATTTGTGGATATCTATAGACGAAACACCAGATTTCATGGGAAAATGTGTGACAAACGTGGTGATTCGGTCTTTGCAAAAAAATTGTTCTAAGCAATTTTATCTTTTGGGGTCGAAGGTTTTAGAGAAGGTAAATGGGGAAACAATAGCAAACCTAATAATAAACCAATTAAAATTTTTGTTTCAAAATTCTTTCAATGACAACGTAAACAATTTGCTTTTACTTTGCACAGATAGTGCCGCATATATGCTTAAAGCCGGTCCTATTTTAAAAGCAACGTTTCCTCGTATGAAACACATTACGTGTTTAGCTCATGGTCTGCACCGGGTTGCCGAAGAAGTGCGAGATAATTTCAAAGGTGTGGATGGGTTGATATCGAATGTCAAAAAGATATTCCTAAAATCTCCAGAGCGTGTACGCCTTTTTAAGGCAAAATATCCGTCCATTCCCCTACCTCCCGAGCCAATTATCACCAGATGGGGAACTTGGATATCTGCTGCGGTATATTACGCTCAATACTATGAGCAAATACGTGATGTCGTCTTCATACTTGCTAATGACTCGGCAGCTATAAGAGCTGCAAAAAAATGTTTTCAAACACGCAAACTACGACCGGAGTTAAATTTCATTCGCGACAACTACGAAGTAATAGCCTCTTCAATAGAACAATTGCAATGTTCGACTTTATCCATTGCGGAATCCTTCCTCATTCTGGATACTGTTCGTTGCTACGTAAATTTGAAGCCGTGCTCGAACGAAATCCTGATTACGAAATTTTAAGAGACATATCTGAAAATATTACCCGAACTGATAATGAATTCTATAAATTTGCTCCCTTGACGTCAACTGAAGTTGAACGTACATTTAGTGTACATAAATGGATTTATAGTGATAAACGCAACTGTTTACTCCCAGAGAATGTTGAAAAGATAATGATCATCTACTCCTATCACTATTACCCAAATAAAATGTCTTGTGCTGCTGTGTGTACTGACGTAGATTTTGAAGAAGAAATTGCGTCTGTTTCTAATATATAGTAACTTTATACAAATGTTTTTATTAGTTTTATTACATATTAATTTTATTTGGTGACTTTTATTTCTTCTACTTCTGAATTATCGATATCGATAAAATAATATTTCAAGCACTGGCTAAATTACGCTAGTGTTTTGTTTTGCCGTGAAAAATCCGAGCTATGTAATAACGGTTATGTTTAACAAGATAGAAACTATTTGAATTATCATATTTGCGCTATTTACTTATAGATATACTATTCCGTATTCACTCAAGTTTCCATTTCGTCGTTCTGTTCGTCGTCCATGTGAGGACTTTGTGTATGTAGGCAAAGTCAATATATAGTACTCTCCCTTATGGGAAAAAGTTGGGCATCTTGTTGGGTAAGGTACTGGGACCCCAAAACTGTCGGGAGACGGTGACGTAGGTGAAAGTCTCCCGCGTAATGAAATGACGTCATCTAAATTGTTACTTCCACACGTGTGTGGTGTCAAATGAAAGCTGATTAAATTTGCTACACATTATTTATAAATTACATTCCAAAATATATTATTACAGTATAGCAGCTATGAAAAAAAATAACGTGAAAAAATATAGATATTTGGGATTCACAACGCACAACTACACAATAGTATAGGAAACTTTTTTAGTGTCATATTAATACAAAAATAAATGAAATCCAATAAAAAATGTAGAAGTTATGCTCAAACATACGAGTATAAATACGCGGCAGAACAGCCTTGGAGTGAAATAAAACCGAATTGGGAAATTTCTAGAACAACTTCTTAAGCTTCTGGTATATTATTAGCCTGGTTTTCTTTTCCATCAAAGGTAGATGCAAAATCAGTAAATTTGACGAAGGAAAAGGTAATTTTTATCAGATTTATTTTGGTACGGCTATCATGACATTTGTATGGGTGCTCATTTCTTGATATACAATTGAAATAAGAAGATGTGCTTCATAGTAATGGTTAGCAACATAGAGTATAAATCTTGTGTTTAATAAATGAGTGAATCTAGTAATTAGTACACGAAAAAAAAATGCCAACAAAGATACTTGTCGATATTGTATGGCAACATTTGTACGGTTATTTTGTCCATACAAACGTCGAATGTGGCACACAAATGTCAGAATGTAAAAATCAGAATATTACATTAAATTATATGACTATTATTACTATTATTACTTTAATATTATCTATTCATGTTCAAATAATTTTCATATAAAATCATTACCTTATTATGGTACTAAATCGATATTTTTACAGCAACACTGACCTTTTCGCCACGTGGCAGTTTCAAGATTTTTATGGCAACATATCGACATTTGTATGGCACTATTTTTTTAAGCCAATAACTGGGTATCTAAAAGAAGCAGCGTAGTTCCTTCTACACATTTTTTTAAATATTTAAAAACCCAACGTTGGTCCGAACCAATTAAAAAAGAAATGTCATACGAATGTCGAAAAACACACACTTCTAAAGTTTATCCATTACTTAAATAACTGTTTATGGCATTTATGTATTATAGTAACTGCATAATGTCAGGCAGTAATTTGCTACGTAGGGACAGGGAGTACTTGTAATTAGGCAGATACTAACATATTAATGTTTGTTTTTTTTTAAGTTGAAAAAAATAATTAAATTGGAAAAAAAACGTTTCTTTTAATCAACCGGAAAAGTTTAGTTGAAGTGAAATATCGACAAGTGTTTTAGAGCGCACTGCATTTTATTGCCCATATTATTGCGACGAATACTTTATGGTCTCCCATAAAAGTTTGCATTTACCGGTACTATCAATATTACCTTTGTATATCTATTGATGCCCAGATTGATTTTAAGCAATGCGTTGAACCTTAAGGCGCTAGGCGCTGATTGTGGCCGAAAACTGTTACTTTCTAAGGGATATATCTCAATAACGGGTTATTCAAAAATTTTGAAAAAAAAAAATGTTAATGACCATTTCATGTACAACATTGTCAACGTTTGAATAACTCGTGTAACGTATAGTTTCTCCGTTATGTAAATGTAACGAAATGTCGTTTTACGGTTAATTTTGCTTATATCTACTGAACGGCTCATTCGATTTAAAATATTGTTGAACTAAAAAATGTGTACTACAGAACACTACAAACACAACGTAGGATATTTAAATTGATAAAATTTTCTTAAACAACTTGATCATAATTCCACATTTCGTGCGTTGGTAGCTCGAAAACGGCGTTGCTGGCAGTCGTGAGTTAGCTTTAAGACGAGGAGGCTGTGTCGCTCGTCGCTCCGTGCTTCCCTTGTACTACATATACTTGTGCTTGGCCCGTGAGCAATAATATCGGACTTACTGTGCCTAAAGACTAAATAACTGCAGAGGGTTCATGCGGTGCGGACATAACGTGTCTTCCCGGAATCAATAATGTATAGACGTTTTATCTTTTAAGATAATGTACTCGTATGCATGTTCATGTACGTTCGTATAAAAAGTGTATTTTATTTAGATTATAATACAAGTAAAAAACACATGAAATAAAAATGGAGAAAAACAAAAATCATGAATCTCACAATGATCTGAAAACAAATTTGGACATGTAAGTAAACTACAATTATTATGTTTTAGTAGACTAATGCATCACGCAAAATAGGCATTAGTCGTCGAGTTGCGGAAATCTGCTAGTACTGCAATACAATAGACTAATAATTAATTTAATAAAAACTCCAAAGGACCGAATTTATTTAAACATATTTATTTAAGAATACCGTGTTCTAAACGAATATAATATGCGTTTTATTTTAAGATTAAACACAATCTTTAATGTTATACTTTATACTAATTTATCAAATCTAGAAATTGCGAAGTAAACTGCAAAGGATTGCATATAAACCGGCCAAGAGAATATCGGGCTATGCTCAGTGTAGGGATCCGTAGTTGCCGGCCTGTTACAATACATCCATTCAAAAGGTAGTTTATAAAGATATATTTTGTGGCACTTACGTTATTTTACTACAGGCATAACTCAAAAACGGCTCAACCGATTTTATTCCATATAGTTTTTATTGAAAATACGTGATAAGTATTTCAATGGCCTCACTTCCAGGAATTTTCCTAATTTTTTTGGACCCACGGTTCAAAAATCAAAGAGCATTTTAACTTTCGGAGCTATTATTTACGAAAGTATTCGTTTTATCCAAAAGTGGTTTATCTACACTCACATTGTAAATCCTCTAAAACGTGTTCAAAAACGGTAGGCAATGGCTAGCATTACCACAGCCGATTTTACTAGGATAAGCTTTTTAGCTGTGGCAGTAACGTAATTTTAACTTTACATGCTCATATATTGATACGTAATGAGTTTAAAATTCCGAACATCGAATTTGATAACATAATGTAAATCCTGTGCTCCTTCCCGACCAACGGCACGCGCCCGCGCGACCGCCGGCACAATCGAGTTGGCCATGGCGGTGCAATGGCGGTCATTCTATGGTTTCCGAACTTTTCATTTAGGATATATAATATGAGTGTAGATAAAGCAGTGTATGCAACTGTACGTACTGTGTACTGTACTGTGTGTGTGTATGCGTGCGGCTCGTTTCATAAAACCACACTCGTATTTGAAGGACCCTTATTACGTAACAGTTACATAAACTACTATTAAGGCTTTCTTCTTGAAAGACCTATCCAACAATGTGTTTCAGATACTTATTGTTTTACCACTTTGTAGGCGTAATTAAAACACATATTCATACCAAATTTCAGTGTACTAACTATCACTGAGCAAAGCCTGATTGAGATTCTAATAAAAAATTGCTGATATTTAAGAGTTCAATGTATGTAAGAATAAAGGAAAAAAGCTTTTTTTATATACCACGACGCTGGCAAACAAGCATACGACCCGCCTGATGGAAAGCAGTTATAAAGCCTATGGCCGCCTGCAACCCCAGAAGATACACATGTGCGTTGATGACCCTAAAAAAACTTTACTATGTCGGTGAAATGCAAATAAATTCAAATTTTGTATTAATTATCAACACAAGTAAATAAATAAATTACTACTAAGGGTTAATACTACCTATCAAATATCTTTAAAAGACCGGCCAAGTTTGTATCGGACCATGCATAATGTAGGGTTCCGTAGAAAGTAGTTTCTTGGGGATAACTCAAAAACGGATGAACAGATAATATGTAAAATAATTTTCGTAGAATATTAAGTACTAAGCCTTCTTCGTATTTTTTCATATTTTTTAGACTTACGGATTAATAGTTAGATGAGGCAAATTTTTCTGAAAATATTGACTTAATAAAAAAGTTTTAAAAATCCTCTATATATATATATATAACATATTTTTAAAGCCGTATCGTACAACATGTTCATATTTACAAAAAAAATATTTTTAACATTTAGTTTGGCAAATGTATGTATGGAGTGCCTCCCCTAAAAGTTTTTTTAGCAATTTAGCTAGAAAATTAAGTAGCGGCACAAACACACCTCTGGATAAAATTTAAGTAATATATGTTTTATAATAAAAATGGCTGTGACATACGGACGGACAGACGGACATGTTTCAAAAAACTTTTAAGGGTTCCGTTTTTACCATTTTGGCTATGGAACCCTAAGAAGTGTTTGCGCAGTGCTATATTTTAAGGATCTAAATTTAATGGGCTTACAGCTCTCATGACAATTGTATGACGATTTCGTGCACAAACATCGCTCCTTACATGTGCATTTTTACTATTCGCAACTCGCAACAGGCTTAGTTTTGTTAATTTATCGTAATTAAGTGAATTTTTACGGTTAATATTTAAAATCGCAACAAAAAAATAACCCTCCGTTAAGCTCACTTGCACAGCAAAAAAAATTCAAATTCACATGAAAACACCGCTTTGATGTGCATTCAGTTTTTTTGCTGTACTAGTCAGTATTTTTTAATTTTTTTCTGATATGCGGAATATTTTTAACCATATTTCGTAAATTCATAAATATTTTGCCGCTCACTGTACTTCAAATTCAAAATCTAGGTTTTTATTTTTTTACATAAAAAACTACTAATCGAGATCGTTATTACTTATCTAACTTATCTTATTTAGTAGCATTCCTAAAAATGTCACCGTAGGATTTAATCACAGTATTCAAATCACAAAACATCCACAAAAGGATTAGGTATAATTATTATAAATCTGCCCGCGCGCCTCTGAGTAAAGTCATATTCTTTGAACATTATTGCGGTGCATTGCGGCGGATTTACGCACGATCGCAATGAGAGGGGTACGCGGGTGGCGCGGGTAGAGAGCGCCCAAACGCTCAAGGCCACTCCGGCGACAATCGTCTTAAAATTAAGTTATCAAAAAAATACGTGATTCAGTTATCTATTCGCAAGACGACAAACCTATGCAGTTTTATAGGTAGAAAACGTAGGTTGTAGCCCAATAGCCGAAATGACAAGGAAACGTAATTTTTTGTTTACATTGTTTTGAGATCCAAATGGAACTCACTTTAGGTGACGCTATAATTCGGCAACAATTGAGACATGCGTGAAAAATATTTCATTGAATTTATTTAATAAACGCGTTCAACAACTCCAAATTAATATAAAAATGTAGAAATCATTTTCTAACATTTCTATACATAAGATATTGCAGATTAAAAACGAAAAGTTTAGGCAATTTCTATGCCTCAAATTAATTTTTAAACCCTTAGTAGATAGTTATAAGATTTCAGCTTGGTAAGGATTAATTGTGCTTAAAAAACTTAATAATATTAAGTTTAACCATACCTCCCGTACGACTTTTTTATTATTATGTAGGGTAGCTAAAGTGTGGCGTGAGAAATACTTTTTTTTTAATACCACGACGGTGGCAAGAAGCATACGGCCCGCCTGATGGTAAGCAGCAACCGTAACCTATGGACATCTGCAACTCCAAAGGAGTCACATGCGCGTTGCCGACCCTTTACAAAAAGGAGGATTCACTGTGTTGATGGCTAAAGGAACAAGAAGGTCCCTCATCGTCAACACACTGGGTCCTCTTTGAGCTCTTTGGCAACCTTACTCACCAGCAGGAACACAATACTATGAGTAGGAACTAGTGCTATTTGGCTGTGGTTTTCTGTAAGGTGGAGGTACTTCCCCAGTCGGGCTCTGCTCCAGATTTGAGCGAGATGACATTCGCTGAACGTGCCCTACCACACTTAGCGAGATGCCATTCGCAGTGCCCATACCTCTCTTTTTACTTAGGTACTAATTTAAAAAGTGTTAATTTTTATTAGTTACTGCTTGTGAAACTAAGGCGATTATCACACTGGCGACGCATGTGGAAACCGCAGCAGTGTGAAAGCCGCCGAAATACAAACTTGTAAAGTATGAAGCCGCTGCTGCTGCTAGACTTTGTGTGCGATGTTTCACTTTACGTAAAGTTATGTGATCCAATATCGAAACAAATCGTTATTTGTATCGTAGGTACCCGAAGCGTAGGGAAAATGGAAGCTATTACTCTCATTTCTCTGTCCGTGTTCGAAGGTTACAGATTTTTAGATTAAATTATATAAAAGTACTGAATTTGAATTCGGAATCAGAATTAGGCACGGTTTTCATACTTCTGTTACTTTACTTACAGATTTTCTTACAGAAATTATCAGGGATTTCGAGCCCAAAATAGGTAAACAAATTCAGCGTTAGACATAATTGAAAAACCGGCTTACGCGGCGACGTTTTAATTAGCTACGTATTAAATAGGTATATCTATATATATATAACAAAGTCGAGTCGGTTACACCATTTATAACTTAAGAACGGCTGAAACAATTTTATTGTTGGATTTGGGTTATTATTTCGAGAGGTTCAATTGTGTTCAGACTCAAATTTTCAGTTCTAAAATTAGAAATATATCGTTTATTGTTTTTAAGTTGCTTAGGATATTATCACTGAAACTTGTGGTAAATACATTTTATTCTATTTTATCTTTTTTTCCACAATAACTTAAATTTTCTGCACAAAAGTCAGTTACGTGGTCAGGTTCGGATTACACAGTTACGTGGTCAGATTCGGATTATCCCTGACTACTTTGTAGTATTGTAAAAAATACAAGGTATAGAAAAACTTGCTGTTTAAAACATGGATTGAATGTTCATAATATGATATACCATGCATGCAAACATAAAAAAATTAGGACATTGATAAGACTTTTTTTCTACATTTCCCGTTGTTCCAAAATACACCATCATTTTCGTGGCCACACTTATTAAGTAATATTTTAAACAAAAAAAGAGGTCAAACCTCCTGTACATCCTTTTTTAACTATAAGCAACTTTGAAAATAAGACTGCGTCAATATGACGTATAATGTTTATCGCAAGCCATAATTATTTATCTATAATTAATGTAATAAAGGTTCAAGTTAGATTTGCGTCAAAGATCGAGCGTCATTTTCGTTACGGTTGCGACTTGGTGAGTATTGGGTAAATAAATATAATGTTTTACTGGTGCTGTGTCATTTGCGGTTAAGTTATTCAATATTGATTTCATTTGCTTCAAACCTATAGGATATTTACTGCAGAGCCGCGAAAGTAAGAACTTTTCAATTTCGTGGTCATCATTTTCGTGGTGATTGGGCCACGAAACTGATTCAAGACCACGAAAAAGATGATTTTCCCTACAAGTAGAAAAATACAGATCACTTTTTATAGAATTTTCTGCTTTTTACAGTGTAATCGTTTATGCCGTTATGCCGGCTTTTGTAGTTTGTTTTAGAAAAAAATATTATCCTGTTTTTACCTTTTGAAACAGAGATATGGCGCGAACGCGTCATAAAATATCCGAAGACGAAAAGAAAGCAAGGAGACGGGAGCAAAAAAGAAATGTTATGCGAAAATTGAGAGAAAAAATAAAAAAAAATCCTGTTGCCCTGGAAGACAAAAGGCGAAAAGCTAGGGAAAGATATTACAAGCGGAAAGAAAAGGGATTAGTTAAGTCAATAAAAAATATGACGCCTCGTGAACAACGAGCTATGAAAAAAAAATGGAGAGAACAAAGTAAGCTCTACAGGGATAGAAAAAAAGTAGCAAAGCTTAGTGAAAACACAAAAGAAAATGCTTTGTCCTTTGGTATATCAGCACCACCACCTACAGCGTCTTCTTCACGTGCATCCGTAGGTCGAAAAGTTGCGCTACGAAATCGCAGAAACATGAAATTGGAAAACATCAATCTTAAAAATAGGGTGAAACTATTAGAAAATAAACTAGCGATGTATAGAATGAGAGAAATACGGAAAAAGCAGAAGAATGTCAAAGAAAAAACAGCCGCATCAGCAAAACAAAAGAAAAGAGAGACAAATAAAAATGATAAAACTGAGAGAAAGCATAATGAAGTTTTATTTAGAAGACTCGTCGAGCCGACTAACTGCAGGTAAAAAGGAGACAATAACAAGAAAAAAGGTTAAAAAACAGGTACGATTGCTTAATGATACACTTCAACATCTTCACGAAGCATACGTGGCTAAATCGGGACAGAAAGTATCATATACATTTTTTTGTCTATCTAGACCATTTTGGGTGATTAGGCCATCCGAGAAAAAACAAAATACTTGTCTGTGTGCGACTCATTGTAATATGTCTTATCTAATCAAAGCAATGAAAAATGCTGCCATTATAAATTATAGCTCTCCGAACGATTTATTGAGAGCTATCTGTTGCCCAGGGACATTGAAAGAAAATTGTTTAGAAAGACGTTGTGCTCATTGTAAAAATAAAAAAGTTGACTATAATCAATTTATTGGGTCACAAAGGATGATGTTTGAAAAGTGGCTGACAAAGAAAGTAAGAGTACTCGTTAAAGGGTCCGAAAAACTATGCCAGAAGACAGTAAAGGAGAAAATTATAATAAGTAAGCATGAGGCAACTAAATTACTTGAAGAGAAACTTGGCCCATTCATGAAACATGTGGCAAATATAATTCATCAGTATAAAGTTATACATCGTATAAAAAGTAATATGACAAATACTGAGGCATTAATCCATATTGGTTTTTCCGAGAATTATTGTTGTAAGTATGGTGAAGAAGTGCAATCAGCACATTTTGGAGGGTCTAAACCACAAATAAGTTTACACACAGTTGTGTTATATTCAAAAAGTGGTGACAATCTGAAAACAGACTCAATCTGTACTGTATCTGAAAATGTATGCCACGATTCAGTATTCGTATGTGCACATTTAACGCCTCTTTTTGAACTTATCAACGAAAATGTGCCGAGTTTAGACACTCTTCATATTTTAAGTGATGGTGCTTGTAATCAATATCGCAACCGGAAAATATTCCAGTTGATTGTTACATATATCTGTCCGCGACTGAATATATCGACTGTAATGTGGCACTATAATGAGGCCGGTCATGGTAAAGGGGCTCCAGATGGTGTGGGTGGATGTCTCAAAAGAACAGCAGATCGTGGTGCGGCTTTAGGCAAAGATGTTAATAATTTTGAAAGTTTAGTGTCCTATTTGACACTTAATTGTGCTGGAATTCATATTATTCCAGTCGACGATAATAATATTGAAATAATAAGAAAATGTATAGAAGGTGATACAATTCGGCCATTTAAAGGTACATTACCTGTTCACCAAATCACGTGGAGTTGCAAAAATCAGAGTCTTTTGCGTTTCAGACGTCTAAGCTGTGATTTGTGTCTGCCGGACGAACATTGTTACCATTACGAATTGGGAACAGTAAAGATTCCTGAGAGGGCCTTAGCTGATGCGATAAATTTACTGTCCCATTCTAATTTACTGCCACCAGTATCGCTTTCCGATTCCCTGTCACTGCAATCGCCTGCTGAATCGCCACAACAACCCAAACCAAGAACATCATTTAACAATTCTACTGACACCAGTCCCAAAAATCTTACCCATTACGACAAACAACGGCTACAAACATCACCCACTTTGTGTGTACGTAGATCATCTAGCAGTTCATCTGATAGTCTTAATGTGTGGTGTGGTGGACAACAATATCGCCGTAAAATGATATTCAAAAATATATTTTCTTCAGACAGCGAGAACTGATGTCGATTGCTAGCAACTGGTATCAGAATTCAATTCAACTGCCCAAACTTACCCAAACTGGCTGTCTATAACTTTTTGGTACTTAGCGTACGCTATGTAACTGGCAGTTAGGTGAAAATTATTAAATCTATACTTAAAAAAACGTACCATATTTATTGTCGCTTTCCTGAAGTTTTGCTAGATATTGTCGTTATGGTAAAGGATGGGTGGAAGTAATTCAATTCCCAAATCATTACGAGACCTTACAATGTTATGGAGAACATTGCTAAAATATTAAATAAAAATCTTCTTTTTTACTTAGATGACAATAATGAATACAGTTTTGCTGATAAAGTAAGTTTTTCCACTTCTTATCATTAGTAACTGTTTGGGATCATCTGCAGTGTGACGTCAAATTGATGTAATCGGCATGAAAAGTACCGGCCCGGTTAATAATTATCAGGGCCCGTAATTTTCATGCCGATGACATCAATTTGACGTCACGCTCCATATAGGATGATCCCAAATAGTTTTATTGTAAATTATTAATCATTAGTCGTCAATCATTTTAATCATGTACAAATGACTTCAAAAGTACTCTATTTACACATGATATAAATAATAACTACTTGATACGTGAAACGTAAATAAAACTATTTGATTTGTTTTTATACATACATTTTATTACATGGTATTGCTAACAACACATTACAATTCATTAGAAAACAGAATTCCTCTCTAACGTAAAGCACGCCATCCTTCTTGCATTAACTCCCATGCAATGAAAATCTAAGTCATCTTCGCGTTCATACGGAAAGCAATATTCATAAAAATCTTTTTTTTTTTGTAATCGTATTTTTGTTTGTTGTGTGGTTAATTATTCCAACTTCTCTGCTAAAATGAACATGTATAATTGATGGACACATTTTTTCTGATTTTAACAACTAAAATTAGGAAATCAGTATTTTTATTTCTCAGTGGCACTTGTAACATTTTTGACAGAACGTTTTTTTAATGAGAACGAATAAAAAAGGTTACATTTAAAAAAGGTTTTATTACATATTGATTTATAAACAGCCAAGGAAATTGATTTGTGTAACATTACGTACTTTGTCATAGTGACAATCAACATCTAGATGATAGAGATTTCATATTATTGTCACTGTGACAAGGTTCTAAATGGTATGCAAATCAAAGTCCTGGGCCATAACTACACGAATAACCAGATACTTAATGATATTATTTACAAACGAGGTTTTGTACAATATAATATACAAGTTAGTTTTGTACATAATTATTTACAAATTAATTTGAAACATATTTACATTTCTACTTTATTTGCCCCTTATATTTTGATTCGAAGTTAATAATTAGAATTTGCTCAAGGTTTTTAGGGGTCATGCTGCATCGCCGGTTTGTAAAAATCCATTTTAATATTGAAAAGGACCTTTCAACTTCTACAGATGTAATAGGGGCATACTTAAAATAAGGCCATAAATCTATTTTCTCATTGCTTCCATCAAGACGAACTTCTTTATTGTCGTTTAAGTCGGCCATTATTTGCATGGTTGGTAATTCCTTGTTTTTGTGTAAGACTGTTTTATGCTTTTTATAAATAAATTTTCCTTTTTCATGCAGATTAACCCTTGATAATTTGCCTGTCACAGTTTTAACTACTTGTAGCGACTCACTCAATGTCAGCGTAGAACTCTCCATTTGCGTGGTAGCTTTTACTAAAACTGTGCAGCTTTCAGTTATGAATTTTAAATGCTTTTTCAGATGAGGTTTCCCAATTGCTAATTTAGCCCGTCTTACTTTTGCGGTATTCTGGTCATCGAGATTGTTAAGAACGTTTTTGATTTCATCGAAGTAAGTCATGTAGTAAATACAGGCCTCAATCCACGTATTCCATCTTGTTATAACTGGACGGGGAGGTTGTGGCATATTAGGATATAACTGTTTTAACTTTTTTGTTCGTGATGGGGATTTTAAAAATGTCGTTTTCATACTACAAATCAACTCGTTTACATCCTCATACAAACCTCGAACTGTGTCAGCAACACGGTTGAAGCCATGGGCCAAGCATGTCACGTGTATCATATTTGGAAATGAATTCCGTAGAGTTTTACCTGCTTTTACCATATAGGGAGCCCCGTCAGTCAAAAATAACACCACCCTTTCATTGTAATTGTCATTTCCATAAAGATTTTTCAACGATTCGATTACTAAATTGTTTACAGTGGCATGATTAGTCCTGTCAAGGACCTTGGAAGCTATTATGTGTGGTTTACTTGCGTTAGTCTTTCTGAGTGCTCCAACGATAACATTGGCCACATTTTGGTCCAATTGATCTTTCGTCTCGTCAACACTTACGTAAATATACGAATCCGCGATATCATTCCTGATAGAATCGAAAACCTTTTTGAACATTTTAGGTAAATACTGTACTCTTAAGTTTGACTCCGATGGAACTTTTGCTGTTTTCGCATACTTGCCATCAATGCATTTTTGAAGGAAGTTACGGAAATTTTCATTTTCTAATTGAAACCATGGTATGTTTGACGCTACCATAAAATTCGTAAGATCCAGGTTAAACTCATTTTGTGTTAATTTTCCTTCTTCTCTTTCAATATGTTTAGTTGTTTGCAAATGTGCTGTGACATTGCTGACTTTTGATGTTATATATTGATCACAACAGGAACAATAAACGTTTTCGTCGTATACGATTAAAAACGGATATCTGTAGCAAAACTGGTGTAAAGATGACATTGTACCTATTTACATTTATCCAACAATACCTAACAAATAAATTAACAATAATTAAAACACAATAATATGTATTATTTTAAGCTGACAGCTATATAAGTCACTGACATGACATGGTACTGATTATTTCAAGTATCGATATCGGTTACCTGCAGAGGTTGTTCAACATAGACATAAACAAAAAGGAAGATGAGTGACGTTCATAGTAAACAAAACTGAAATGTGGTCCAGCACCTACACACTTGTAAAATGCTACACACCGCTGTACTCAAACTCAAACTCAAACATTTATTCAGTAAGTAGGCCACAAGGGCACTTTTACACGTCAAAGTAAAAGAGAGAAAAAAAATCAAACTACACCGGTTCTAACCCTACACTTCTGACCCGAGAAGAATTATGTCCGGCAAGAAACTCGGCGGGACTTATTTTTTCAAAACAACAGTACATCAAAACTAAACAATACATATAAGTGCGTTATTCTATAAGAAAACATATCAAACCAAGGTTAGATTAACCAACAATAGGTTATAGTTTAAGAAAAATACCAAAGAAAAGAGGTGAGTCTAAATCTGACTATTTGAAAATGAATTACATACAAGTTTGATATACTTTCTTACCTGAACTGTGTCTTCTACATACATTTCCAAATTATAATAATCCATCATCAACAGTTAGAAAAAAAAATTGAATTTAAATTTAAAAAAAAGTATGTGTGTATAAGGTCTCCAAGTGTTTTGATCTATAAATTCTATATAATAATAAAAAAATATGGATAATCAAGCACCGAATGTTGTGTCTAAAGCCAATTAAACTAAAATTAAATATGATTAATAAAAAGTTACGTGATTGTGTGGCCTCAGTTAATACATGTGTATCAAGGGCGAAAGAGATAAACCTATATAGTTAACACGGCTATGCAAGCGAGACCTCCATATTTTACGTATTGCACAAAGTGTAACTGAGAGACTCTGCCACACGACTAATTCAATATAGGTCCCGGAACCTATATTTGATTGCACACAATCGAGCGCCTGGTACCGTATCTCTCTTTTTGTATAAATCAATGTTGTTAAATGATTAATTATGACGAATTTAATTGGAATCATACTCTATGCAGCATGACTCTATGTAGCAATTGGGAAACATCATCTGAAAAATCATTTAAAATTCATACCTGAAAGCTGCAGAGTTCTAGTAAAAGCTACCAAGCAAATTGAGAGTTTTACGCTGACATTGAGTGAGTCGCTACAAGTAGTTAAAACTGTGACAGGCAAATTATCAAGGGTTAGTCTGCATGAAAAAGGAAATTTTATTTATAAAAAGCATAAAACAGTATTACACAAAAACAAGGAATTACCAACCATGCAAATAATGGCTGACTTAAACGACAATAATGAAGTTCGTCTTGATGGAAGCAATGGGAAAATTGATTTATGGTCTTATTTTAAGTATGCCCCTATTACATCTGTAGAAGTTGAAAGGTCCTTTTTAATATTAAAATGGATTTTTACAAACCGGGGATGCAGTATGACCCCTAAAATCCTTGAGCAAATTCTAATTATTAATTTCGAATCAAAATATAAGGGGCAAAAAAAGTAGAAATGTAAATATGTTTTAAATGAATTTGTAAATAATTACGAGTATGTACAAAACTAACTTGTACAGCCTTGGCCAGAAGTATGCCCCTATTACATCTGTAGAAGTTGAAAGGTCCTTTTTAATATTAAAATGGATTTTTACAAACCGGCGATGCAGTATGACCCCTAAAAACCTTGCGCAAATTCTAATTATCAATTTCGAATCAAAATATAAGGGGCAAAAAAAGTAGAAATGTAAATATGTTTTAAATTAATTTGTAAATAATTACGAGTATGTACAAAACTAACTTGTACAGCCTTGGCCAGAAGTGTTGAGCATAGCTCTTTTTTGCTTGCAATTTTGATGTTAAGTATTAATTCCCTATCATAACAATGTACAATGACGTAAAATGTTATATTTTATTGATATATCTAGAAAACTTCACTTAATAACACTTTCAAGGTACCTATAAAATATGAAAAGTGGAGGTCCCAAAAATGCGAATTTAGGTCGGTGCGAAAAATTGCAAATATTCGATGCAGTTACTACTCATTTCAACAAAACATGCCTGTTCAGTTTGAATTAATTGATAAAATAACTTCAAAAAAGTCAGAAACACCGGTCTAAACTTTCGAGTTTTGTATGAAAATCACAAGGATGCTCAATACTTCTGGCCAAGGCTGTATATAATAATGTACAAAACCTCGTTTGTAAATAATATCATTAAGTATCTAGTTATTCGTGTAGTTATGGCCCAGGACTTTGATTTGCATACCATTTAGAACCTGGTCACAGTGACAATAATATGAAATCTCTAGCGTCTAGATGTTGATTGACACTATGACAAAGTACGTAATGTTACACAAATCAATTTCCTTGGCTGTTTATAAATCAATATGTAATAAAACCTTTTTAAATGTAACCTTTTTTATTCGTGCTCATTAAAAAACGTTCTGTCAAAAATGTTACAAGTGCCACTGAGAAATAAAAATACTGATTTCCTAATTGTATTAGTTGTTAAAATCAGAAAAAAATTGTCCATCAATTATACAAAATTACAACAAAATTAACAGGGAACTTGACATACACTCAAAACCATACCACGAGTGTAAATCGCTCATCACAAAGTGGCTCAAAAGGAAATCCTATGAGGATACGGAGAGTATGTTGCGACCGCTATACTAGGAAGCACCACACACACATGTACACACACCACACACACACACACACACACACACACACACACACACACACACACACACACACACACACACACACACACACACACACACACACTCACACTCACATACTACTATTATTCTAATATTAAGTATGTTCAAGCATGTCCCATGTATGTAGTGCCTAAGCTAAAAACCATTAATTACCTACAAAACTTTTACCCTTTTAACTTTTATAAACCTAAGGGAAGAGCGGTGCCTCCCAACACAGGCAATATTTTGCTTACCGGGTGGCCCCATCCCCTGTATCATAACCCTGTATGCATTTATGAAATAAATAATTTTGAATTTTTTTTTTTTTTTTGACATTTTCTTTTTAGCAGAGAATTTGAAATAATTAACCAAATGTGTGACACAACAAACAAAAATACGATTACAAAACAAAATGATTTTTATGAATATTGCGTTAGGTACGTATGAACGCGAAGATGACTTAGATTTTCTTTGCATGGGAATTAATGCAAGAAGGATGGCGTGCTTTACGTTAGAGAGGAATTCTGTTTTCTACGTAACAATTGTAATGTGTTGTTAACAATACCATTTAATAAAATGTATGTATAAAAACAAATCAAATAGTTGTATGTACGTTTCACGTATCAAGTAGGTATTATTTATTCCATGTGTAAATAGAGTACTTATGAAGTCATTTGTACATGATTAAAATGATTGACGACTAATGATTAATAATTTATAATAAAACTATATGGGATCACCCTATATGGAGCGTGACGTCAAATTGATGTCATCGGCATGAAAATTACGGGCCCTGATAATTATATATCGATATGTCCGATATTGTTACTTTTATTCCTGCACTTATTGTTTTAGATGATAAATTTTCGAGGATGGGTGTGGGATCTCGGATTGCCAGAAGTTTTACGGAAAGAACTATTTTTAAAGACATTGGCTATATTCCCATCAAAAGAAATTGATTTAAATGAAGAATGGTTGACCGTCAACAACATTTGCTCCAGGTGTGGTTATAGGAATTATGACCAGTGCGACGCCAATTTTGTTAACTGGCGAGAGGTTCAAGAATTATTTTGCCCTGAATGTACGTGTGAAATGTATATATCTAAATATTTAAAAAAAACTTCGTCATTTAGAGGAACATTTTGTTGTGTTGTTTCGTTGTAACATAATTTCGTTCGGGTCTACCGTAGACCTGCACGGGAATATATATATATATATATATATATATATATATATATATATATATATATATATATATATATAGAAGGTATTGAAAGCTGTTTTTGTTTGTGAGTTGAAGTTATTAATCTTACTTTAATTAAATAATTTCTAGATAGTATTTAAAAGGTTACAAAAATGACAATTTGAAGTCGTCATTTTCGTGGTCAAGTTTTAAATTTTTTTTTATAGAGATATCGATTGTCTATTTCTGTTGATACCTGATTAATTAAATAATGCTTATTCGTTTTCTCATTATGATCGGATTTTCATTCAAATAGTACAATTATAAGATTTTAAAATAAACAAAATGTTCTTTTTCGTGGTCTCGGTGCTCATTTTTGTTACCGTTAAAATTGGATTTTTGCTTTTTTTAACCAAAATAAACTTTATCGATCTCTTATAATATAAAGCATCTTATCGGTACATATCCTTATGTTCAAAATAAAACAGACCACATCAAAATGTGTGTTTTTATTTCTGTAACATTTATCTTACACCTCAAATAATTACCCATTTGTTTGATTTATCTCCGCTCCGAAAAGCAGAATAATAAATAAATAACTATTATGGGACAATCTTACACAAATCAACCTAGTCCCACAGTAAGCTCAATAAGAGTTGTGTTGTGGGTACAAGGCGACGATATATATAATAGACAGATATAGATAAATACTTAAATACAAAGAAAACATCCATAACTCAGGAACAAATATCCGTGATGAACACACAAATAAATGCCCTGACCAGGATTCGAACCCGGGACCTCCTGTTTCATAGGCAGGGTCACTACCAACTAGGCTAGGAGGCCGTTAAAACTACTATATAACTAACTATTAAAATATTAAAGATTAAAAAAAAAATGTAGTTGGCGGCACGAAGTTCGCCGGATCAACTAGTGTATGATGATAATGATAACATTCTTTGTCAGCATGGTAAGACGTCCGACTTTTAACCTGGAGGTCTCGGATGCAAAGTCCGACTCATACCAATAAGTTTTTCGGAACTTAAATTATGCACGAAGTATCACTTCATATTTACCAGTCGCTTTTCGGTGAAGGACAAACCTGTATCGGTACATCCACGAAAAAATTCAAAGGTGTATATGATAATCCAGTAACTTTAAACAACCATCGTGTGCGTCAAATCCGGTAAATCTATTTTTTTGCAGACTTATTGTTTGTGATGTTGATCTAATAAATAATCCAACTTTGTGACCTCGACCGCCGAACGCAACTTTGTCAAAAACGATTAATCAGATTTTGGTGATTATAACCCTTAGAGACTAGTTTTTGACAGTACCTTTTCAAGATATTTTTAAAGTAGACTAAAGGAGATCGTCAATTTTTGTTAGGTGATCTGGCCCAGATTATTTAGGACCGTTTATGAATGATTCTTACCTTTAAACAATCGTCATAATTTCTAGATCGGGACGGTGGTAAAAAAATTGCGAAATCTAATGGGAAAATTGAAAAATCATGCATTAAAATCTTGAATCTGACAAGGGCAATATTTGAAAGCGTGCATGCCTATATTAATGTAAAAAAGGTACCGGTTTTTTAAAGAAAATGTACAAAAGCGGACTTAAAAACAAAACGGGAATCATGATGAAATAATAAAAAGTTATATTTTGATCGTATTTATAGTTCCTGTATTTCGGCAAACAAAGACGGCTGTCAAACCATCGTTGATACTATTAACTGACCATTCCTAATACCTATTGCGAAGGGATAAGGTTTACCACCGTTAAGTGCGATACCACTAGTATCTGACATGGCAAAATTGAAAAAAAAGATGCGTTTCGTTATCGAAGGAGCATGATATGATGCCATTATGAAACCCATTTTTAATGTTCAAACTCCGATCAAAAATGCAACAATACGCATTTTCAATCTTTAGGTGTTTTAATACAATCAATTTCTAATTTAAACTTCCGTATTCGTAGGCTTAGATATTATTTTAATATTACAATGTTCTAACTTACCGAACAGTATCAAAACGCAGATTATGTAACGGCAGACATTGACAATGTCAAACCAAAAACAAACCCGTTTCAGTCCAGGTGAAGTTAAACTTTATGTCAATGCCATAATGCTGTATTTCAATCGCGGAAAGATCAACATAATGTTTATTTATTTAGTATTTCTAATTCCCGTTTCATTTTTTTGTAATATTTTGTCTTCTTTAGTAATAAAATGAATATTTATTTTACATTGAAGTACAAACTGGTTTATATCAGGGGGCCCAGAATTGACGATCTCCTTTGCTAAAATATGAGACTAGAGTTGTCTCTGTAGACCCAATAGTTTCCAAGGTAAAGCTTTTCAAAATATAACCGTTTTTCCCAGAAGAGAAGGGGAAGGGTAAAAGTTAAGCGGTTCTTGGAAAAACGGTTCTACTTTGAAAAGCTTTATCTCGGAAACTATTGGGTCTACTGAGCTAATTCTAGTCTCATATTGTAGAAAATTTAGTATTATTTTAAAAGTTTCTGAGAAGGTACTATCATAAACCAGCCCTTTAGGGTCATAATCGTCAAAGTCTGATAAAAAATCGATTTTGGATAATCAAGTCTGCAAAAAATCATGAGAATCATGACTACCGGATTTGACGCACAGTACCCCGTACTTTCAGGCGACAAGGTTCCTGAATTATGTAGAGTATTACGAAGTACAAACCTGCTTTGGGCCAACTAAACATTCGACAAATGTGGACGGGTTTAGTGATAGGGGCCACTGTGTCGATTTACGTAGACATTTCATGCAATCACTAACAGATAGCGTACCCTTATTTATTGTGTAATTTGGAGCGTCCTCATAACACTATATCGACAAAGTGGGATCTTTTCCCTGGACTGATAAATGTGATCTGTGTTGATGAGCGGTCCTTGACTTTTATTTTAAGTGTTCTGTCGTACCTATTCACACTCATATACAATGAATGGTTTGTCGATTGGATATTTAAACCGAATGATAACAATTTCCTGAAAAAATTATACACTTATACTTTAGTGTCTACTCGTATTTAAATCAAAATCAAATCAAATCATCATTTATTTCAGGCCAAGCCCATAAAAGTGTTAGTATATACAACAAAAACGTAATTTACAGAACTAATGTTAATAAATACAAAAGTCAGAAACTAAGACATGTAACCCAAAACACAGCACAGAGTCGTAACCGGATGAGCATAAAAAAATGTTACATTATATCTTTGGTTGGTTTTCAAGTTATTAGGTAAATCAAGTAATGACAATAAGATAAAATAATCACAAAATATTAAAAAAAATTTAAAATTCAGAAGACAAAACTGCCAATTCACAAAATAAATCCATAAAATATTAAAACGGCTTACTTTTTGCGAAGGAAGTTTCATTGGATATCTGTTTAGTGCGTTACCATCGATTACAATTTATTATCCACGTGTGGATCGGAGAACGTGCAGGATTTCATAAGTGCCATTGCATGTGGGCTAGCGACCGCGGTAAGGATTGCATACGCGATTCTGTGCGCGATAGTGCAATTGCTGACGGGATGCGGTTACCAAAGCCTTTGAGAACCCTCTCGTACCACTCTAAGGTAAACGTCCCCTGTTTCGGCAGGTTAAGGCTGTTAAGAATATTTTGAGAATTCGTATTTTTTTAAATATTACTATGCATAGTAATATTTTTTAAACTTTTGAGGGAGTTATATTGATTCTTTAAGAGTAAAGTTTTGTATAAACTACGTAGTTTTGGTTAAAACTTTTATTTATATGAATTTATTCGTGAGCCTCTTATTTGATTCCTATTTCGTGACAAAAATTAAGCTCAGATCCTAAGTTCGTGAGCTCGTGGCCCCTGTTTCAGTATAAAGTATTCCAGAGTAAAACATGATAAATTGTTGATAATAATCTTAAATATTAAACGGGTTCACTTAAGTAGGAAACCGTAGTGGGAAATGGTGTGGGAAATAATGGAAAATGATGTGTGACAGAGTAGAAAAGGTGTGGAAAAGGGTGGAAAAAGTGATTGGGTGGGATAGGTGTGATAAATAATGGGAAATAGTATGGAAATGGCGTGGAAAACTCCTTCGTTTATTTCCTCGCAGTAGTCATAAGCACTAGTAATGTCTTGACCGAAAGCTCTATAGATGGACTAATCTTCGAGGGTCTCCCCTGACAGGCCAGCCCTCGAACTAACTTGTCACCTATCTATTTTCAAGCCTCTACAATAATGTGATGTGATTTCTTCTACCTCGGTGAGAACGGTCACATTAAAAGGATTGCCTATATTTTAATTTTTTTTCAATAAAGTTTGATATAGTTAGTGTTAGTGTCCATGCTCTGTGTAAGGATCTGCTTCAGTTTCACGAGTTAAGATTCCTGCCTACTTAATGAACACAAGGAATTAACAATTCTGTATCGTAAAAAGACCGATTTTAAGTATATTGCGTAACTTGTTTGTGTCTGTGCTACCTATCAATATAGATTTATCTGTTACGAACTTGGTAAGTATTTTTTTAAATTCACGGACTTCATTTAGTAGATCATATTTAAATTACGTACATTCATCATAAACCATCTTATATATATATATATATATATATATATATATATATATATACACGGTGCTCGTGAGCATTGCGAGAGATTTTAACCTCGAATTTCTGAGGTCATAAGGAGTAATAAATGTTATATAAATTTAGGTCAATTTCGCTAAAAAAAAATTTTTTTTTTGTTTTTTTTTCGATTTTTTAATGATTTTGAACATGAAAACATAAATGTTATTGGTAAAACTGTCGATTAAAATAAATTAGTACATTTTTTTTCGTAAAAAATTGTTTACGTAAAGTATTCCTTGGCACTTTGATATCTGTCAATAAGAATGTCTAGACTAGACCCCATAAAGGGTGAAATCGCCATCAAAAAAGCGTTTTGCACTGAGTCACAATAAAAAATATTTTTTTATTTAATTGATAGTAACTCTGAAACTAGGCGAATTCCAGAAAAGTTTATACGACATTTTAGTCTCCAATTATGATCAGGAATGCACTGTTAAAGTCTCTCGCAATCCTCACGAGCACCGTGTATAACTCAAAGGTGACTGACTGACTGACTGACTGACATAGTGATCTATCAACGCACAGTCCAAACCGCTGGTTCTAGAGATTCCAGAGATCTTCTGGGTCCCCTGTGGCACTCGGAGTGCCTCAAGGCTCAATACTTGGTCCCTTCCTGTTTTTGGTGTACATTAATGACCTACCTAAAATTGTGCAAGATAAACATGATATAGTGTTATTTGCTGATGACACATCTCTGATATTTAAAGTGGACAGAAAAGAAAACAGCTTCGATAGTATTAACAGTGCACTCTCCACAGTAGTAAATTGGTTTACGGCTAATAACCTACTTTTGAACGCCAAGAAAACGAAGTGCATCAAATTTACACTTCCCAACGTCAAGCAGATTAACAGCAGCAAGATTATAATAATATAATAAATGATGAAACAATGGAATTCGAAAAGCAAACTGTTTTCTTAGGAGTCACTTTAGACTCGAAATTACAATGGCATCCACATATAGCCACCCTAGCTGGGAAACTTAGCTCTGCAGCCTATGCCGTGAGGCGAATCAGCCATCTAACAAACAGTGAAACTGCCAGGCTGGTATACTTCAGTTATTTTCACAGTGTTATATCGTATGGAATTCTGTTGTGGGGTAAAGCGGCTGATATTGGGACCATATTTGTGCTACAAAAACGAGCTGTACGTGGCATTTATAAAATGCGCGGTCGAGCATCCGTAAGAGGAAAATTTGAAGAGGCAAATATTCTTACCGTAGCATCTCAATACGTACTTGAAAACATTATGTATGTGCGGAAAAACATCCATGAATTCAAGCTCAATAGTGATATCCATAACTATAACACTAGAAATAAAGATAAGATTGCTGAGCCTGGCCACCGCCTCGGTAAGGTTCGTACGTCTTTTGCTGGGAACTGTACACGTTTTTATAACAAAGTCCCCGCTGATGTAGTGAATTTGCCACTAAATAAATTCAAGTCTTATGTTAAGCGCTATTTGTTGAGGAGAGAGTACTATACTTTAAAGGAATTCGTTGAGGATAACGATGCCTTTAAGCCTCTAGCTTGATATGGTTAGTACAATACAAATTTAAAAATTATTAGGTACATTACTCTATGAAGCAGCTTTACTAGTATCCAGTATTACCTGTTTTTCGTTTTTATTTTTTTTGTTTTTATTTAGTATTTGAGTATCACTTAGAGACGTTATACATCTCTAAGTCTTGCATTCGCAAATATTTATATGTATAGATATATATTTAATGATCCTGACGCTTAGAGACATGTACATCTCTATGTCACTTTTATATTGTAATTTAGTTCACGCATGTAAAATACGAGCACAGAATATTGTTTCTCACCAGACTAAACATGGCTAGTTTTTATTAATTAATAAAGCCCGCCAGCTTGAACATGTCATGCTCGCTTAAAAGGCTCTGCTTATGGTGGCGTCGTTGATCGGGTCGCCACTTTCCCGAAGAAAGGTTGAGGGAGGCGATGGCTGAGATATGCGTCATACTCGTGAACGGGTGCTGTTTGTGGAGACAGGTCTGTTTAGGCAAACTGGGGCAACACATTTACGTAACTTTTTATTGATCATATTTAATTTTAGTTTAATTGGCTTTAGACACAACATTCGGTGCTTGATTATCCATATTTTTTATTATTATATAGAATATATAGATCAAGACACTTGGAGACCTTATACATCTCTAAGGATAATTTAGAAATAGTATGTTTATTGTATACTAGAATCACTTACTTTTTTTTTATTTAAATTCAAAATTATTTTGTTTCTAACTGTTGATGATGGATTATTATAATTTGGAAATTTATTTAGAAGACACAGTTCAGGTAAGAAAGTATATCAAACTTGTATGTAATTCATTTTCAATAGTCAGATTTGGACTCATCTTTTTTCTTTGGTATTTTTCTTAAACTATAACCTATTGTTGGTCTAACCTTGGTTTGATATGTTTTCTGTTAGAACAACGCACTTATATGTATTGTTTAGTTTTGATGTACTGTTGTTTTGAAAAAATAAGTCCCGCCGAGTTTCTTGCCGGACATAATTCTTCTCGGGTCAGAGGTGTAGGGTTAGAACCGGTGTAGTTTGATTTTTTTTTTCTCACTTTTACTTTGACGTGTAAAAGTTCCCTTGTGGCCTACTTACTGAATAAATGTTTGAGTTTGAGTGTGAGTTTGAGTTTGAGTCCAAATTTGGCACGTAGGTTCCTTATAAGGTCTAGGGGTGCGCTAAGAAAGGATTTTTCAAAATTCATCCCCTAAGGGGGCGAAATGGGGGTCCAAAACTTGTATGGGGAAACAAGATTAGTTAGTCTATTTTATTCGAAACTTCACAGAAGTATTCCTAACAATAAATGAGTAAATACGTGTTGCAGGTTTTTTGAGAATTCAACCCCTAAAAGGGGGAAATGTGGTCAAAAAGTCTGAAAATCAACATGGGTATTGTTTCTATAGTTTATCGAGTCGTTGATTACGAAAACAACAACGATTTTATAATCCGACGTGGCGGACGTGAAATACCATCTCCCCTGTTAGGGTACAATGGGGTTGAAATGTCTAAATATCCATATGGGTGTCGTTTTTGTGATTTTTTTGGGACGTTAATTAAGAAAATGGCATCGATTTTGAAATTTAATATTGTGGACACGAAAATTCTTGAAAGTATTTGTGCCAAATTGCAATCTTCTTCTAAATATATAAAAGAAGAAACTGACTGATATATCAACGCACAGCCCAAACCGCTGGTTCTAGAGATTCCAAATGTGGTACGTAGGCTCCTTATAAGGCATAGGGATGCACTTAGAAATAATTTTTAAAAATTTACCTCCTAAGGGGGGAAATGGGGTTTGTATGGGAAACGAGATTAGTTCAACTATTTTATTCGAAACTTTACAGGAGTATTCCTAACGATAAATGAGAAAACAAGTGTTTCAGCTTTTTTGAGAATTCAACCCATAAGGGGGAAATGTGGTGACAAAATTTAAATATCAACATGGGTATTGTTTCTATGGTTTATCGGGTCGCTGATTACGAAATCAACACTTAAGGGGGTGAAATGGGGGTTGATAGTTTGTATGGGGAATTTTTAAACGTTGAACCAATTTAGATGAAACTTGGTATAGAGATAGCTTGTGTACCGGGAAACAATATAGGATAGTTTCTATCTCAAAAATCAACCCTCTAGGGGGTGAAACGGGGGTTGAAAGTTAGTATGGGAAATTAATAACCGTTGAACCTATTTAGATGATTTGGTATTGAGATATTTTGCGTTCTGAGGAAGGATATATAATAATTGTTATCCCAGAAGTCATTCCTTAAGTGGGTAAAAAGGAGGGTGGATTACTAATTCCACGCAAATGAAGTCGCGGGGAAAAGCTTCTACTCAAGAGTAGAAATCTGTATTAATCATAATCTCTCAGTAGTAAGTCGTTGATGGCGTAACAATTAAACAATTATTGCAATAATTTCTTTAAAATAAAAAATGAGGGAACCGCCGTCTTCAAAACGTGGTATACCGAAACCTTCAGAATGTAACGAATACTTTTCCGAAAACCGCTTCTAAATCAGTTCAGCGAAACGCAAGATGATCGTGGACAAACATACATTCCTACATACAAACATACGAGTCTAACTGAGAACCTCCTTTTTTAGTACTTTTAGTACGCGGGCGAAGCCGCGGGAAAAAGCTAGTCGTATATATAATACACATATCCAAAAATAAATAAAATAAATCGAATTATAAGCAAAACTGTGCTGGTAGTTAATAAGCGAATTTATCTTAAAAATGTAAAATCGGGTCACATTCAAACTCGGTTTATGAGAATTCTAGTGAGAAAAACATATACCGAATTTAGAAACTTCATGAAATACACTACTTGTTTTTTAATTCACATTTTAGATTACCTTCGTTGATATATATATAGACAAGCAACCAAAATATATCTAGAAAATCCTTGATTCGGTAGTGACACGAAACAGGAGACACACAAAAAATAAGATGATCGCTATTTCGTGAGTCGTTTGGTTGCACTTTTAAGGGACTTCTATGCTTACGCTTAATCCTTTTATATGCCAAATCAATTACTAGGGAACCCACAGAGACACTCTCAAAACTATTATTCAAATGGACTTACCCTTGCCTTTCCATAAGCTTAAGAAGTGAGAGCGCGCACCACGGACTAGTTAGATGAGCGCGCACCTTACGGTTACAAGAAGTACACGCATACCGCACAGCTGTTCGCGGTCAGCTGACAGTTTCGAGCTTCATATTACTATTAGTGTAATCACTAAAATATTAGTACTTGGTCTTTTTAAAAGATTAAATAATAGAGATTTTTTTCCTATCCATAATTTAAATTAAAAATGATTAAATTGCTTATTACTCGTATTTGCTTCAGAAAACAAAACTAACGAAATAACGTACTATCACGAAACAGGGGCCCTTTACCTTATACCTAAAAATTCTATAGTATCTATGTAGTTCACAGTTTCCAATAAACCGCCTCTCCGCTGGGAAATTGATCAGTATGAATATGATAAAAAAACAGGAGCAAGTCGTTGATGTTTTTTTATTGGCCAAGTCATTTTTTCAAGTGTTTATATATCTTCTTATAATATAGTATTTTACGCAACAGTTTTATAAGAGGGGTAAAAAATGGTGAGTGGTGTGGGTAACAATCTGAGCCGGAGGCGAAAATTGTTAAGAAAAACGCCACGAACATTTTTTGACCTACTTAGTTACACGACGTTGCATACAATATTTTTTCTACGCTAGTTATACTTAGTTTTACATAAAATGTGATATTTAACACTTCATGGATATTGAAGTTATTTTTTCAACATATTAATTGGAGTCAAAATTACGGTTTAAAAGTAAACCCCCTAAAGTCACAGGTAATTGTGATGGGTAGCGCTAAACAAATCTCCAAAATTGACTTTCTCAGGCTCCCTCCGATAGTCTTCGATGGTATCCAAATTCCTTTTTCCAACCAAGTGAAAAATCTTGGCGTAATCATGGATCGTTGTCTATCATGGGTGCCTCAGGTGAGTGAAGTGAGCAGGAAGATGTTTGCTGCCATAGGGTCTCTCAGACGGCTCCGGAATTTCCTGCCAAATGCTACTAAAATTGCGCTTGCTCAGTCGTTACTTCTCCCCATTTTTGATTATGCAGATATCTCCTATTTAGACCTAACCGAGGAGCAACTTAATAAGCTTGAGCGTATTCAAAATGCCTGCATTCGGTTCATTTTCGGATTACGCAAATTCGACCATGTTTCTAGTTTTCGTTCTCAACTCAAATGGCTCCCTATCCGTCACCGCCGTAACTCTCACATACTTTCTTTACTCTTTTCTATACTTTTTAACCCTGCAACTCCCCGCTACCTCAAAGAGCGTTTCTCTTATCTTAATTCTATTAGATCCTCTCAAAAATTGCTCCTAAAAGTGCCATCTTCATCTTCCAAATTTTATAATTGCTCATTTACGTTCCAGGCCGTTCGTTTGTGGAATTCTCTCCCTCTCAACATTAAACGCGCGCAATCTATTGGTAGCTTTAAATCGCAACTTAAGGAATACTATTTATCTCTTCCTTAGGTTTTTAAGTTGACACTGTTGTTTCTTATTGTGTGTATTATATATGTATATATGTACGTATATGTATGTTTATTTTGTATTTATTTAAGTATGTATATTCATATGAATGTGCTGTGTTATCTATTTCGTCTCTTTTGTTTCTATGCACCACCTACTGCTTATTGTTTTTCTCTAGTCTCCACTACCCAAAGGTTGTCTGGAAGAAATCGCTCATTAGCGATAAGACCGCCTGTTGTTACCTCTACCTAAATTTATCTAATTGTAAAATTTGTGCTTGTAACTGTATGAGGTGTGCAATAAAGAGTATTTATTATTATTATTATTATTCTTTATTTATTTTCCTTCTTAGGATTAGGTTTTTACAATATTTTTATAAAAGTAAAATATAAAAATACATCTAAAACATAGAAAAACAATAAAAACATTGTAAAAAACCTATCCTAGGGTGCCGCCGCCAACGGAGCAAGGCCCAGGCTGCCGGTGGTCAGGGTCGCAGAGAGAGGACCTTCGGACTATGCGCGCCGTGTCCAGGATAACCGCCTTCTGAATCTGACCCTTGATCCAACCACAACCCCGTAGCGAAAGTCTCTCTAGGTGTTGGTCGAGACTCTTCGCTATGAGACCGTTCGCAGAAACAACTATCGGCACAATGATCGCCGAATTAACCTCCCACATGGCGGTTACCTCGTGAGCCAAGTCTAGGTACTTGCTGGACTTGTCCTTCTCGGCCTTCACGAGGTTCTCGTCACATGGGACGGTGATGTCGACGAGCATGGCCCGGCGTTGCGGTCGATCTATTACCACGATATCAGGCTTATTGGCTACAATAGTCCTGTCCGTGATAATAGATCGATCCCAATAGAGCGTGGCACGACCATTTTCGAGAACTGGCGCAGGTGTGTACTTGTAGTACGGCACTTCGTGGTCCACAAGACCGTATAGAAGAGCAAGCTGCTGGTGTATAATCCTAGCTACGAGGTGATGTCTGTGCAAGTACTCGCCGTTAGCAAGATGAGAACAACCGGAGATGATATGCCTGAGTGACTCTCCGGGACGGCGGCATGCCCGACAAATGTCGACCGTACCGTCCTTCAGGATATACCTCCGGTAGTTATTCGTCATGATAACTTCGTCCGTAATTGCACAGGCAAAACCTTCGGTTTCTCCGAAGAGGTCCCCGAATCGTAACCAGTTCACCGACGCGAGCAGGTCTACGTCGGGTCCCGTGAGGGCCCTGTAGAACCGCCCGTGTAGCTCCTTGCTCTTCCATACCGCCTTGCGATCCTCGGTGCTTAGCACCACATGTTTGCGCCAGTTCTCGTTTTCCAAGGAGAGCGGCGTGAGGCCTTTATCTACTGCCACCACATCACGATGCATCCTACACTCGTTGTTAAGAAAATAATTCCTAAGATTGTACACCTCACGGTTGTGGAGATTTTTGGCGTTTAAAAAGCCGCGACCTCCACACTTCCGTGGGATGTACAATCTCATAACAGACGAGCGTGGGTGAAGCGTACGGTGTGTGGTGAGCAATAGACGGGCCCTCCGATCCAGGGCATCCAGCTCGGTCTGTGTCCACCTTAGTATGCCAAAGGAGTATGTGAGTAGGGGCATCACCCAGGCGTTGAAGGCGCGCACCTTGTTGCCGCCTGACAAAAGACTATTGAGTACTTTTGTCAGCCGTCCGAAGAAGCGTTCCTTCAACGCCTGTTTAATACCCGCATCCTCAATACCCAAGGACTGTGACATACCAAGGTATTTGTAAGTTTCTGATTCAGAGCTAGATCTGAACGTCATGGTCTCAGAAAGCTGTAAATTTGCTGAATTTACTACTTTCCCCCGCTGTACATGCATAACCGCACATTTATCAACACCAAACTCCATCTTGATGGAACTACTGAAGACTTCAGTGGTATTCAGTAGCTCCAACAAGTCTCGGTTATTTGGTGCAAATAATTTGAGATCGTCCATGTACAGAAGGTGAGATATGACTTCACCCTCTCTCCTTAGCCGGCAACCTAGCCCCGAATCCTTCAGCAGAGTGCTGAGCGGATTTAGAGCTAGGCAGAACCACAGGGGACTCAGACTGTCGCCCTGAAATATTCCTCGCTCGATCCTTATAAAGTCCTGCGGGCCAGAGGGGTCATCTCCACCTCCTGGTTGACGAAGAACTGTGGTCCACTGCCTCATACACGCGCCAAGGAAGGATCTTAAAGCTGTATCAATTTTATACAGCTCTAAGACCCTCTCAAGCCATGAATGAGGCACCGAATCATAGGCCTTCTTGTAGTCAATCCAAGCGGTCGAGAGGGCCCCCCTGTTCCGCCGGACTCGTTGGCAAATGGTCATGTCTATGAGGAGGAGCTCTTTAGTACCACGGGACCCAACCCTACATCCATTTTGAGCTGAGGCCAAAATGTTGTTTGCGACCATGTGCGCGTTTATTTTTGCTCTCAAAATGGATGTAAGGAGCTTGTAAAGTGTAGGCAAGCACGTGATGGGTCGGTAGTTCTTCGCTTCCGTGGTACTACCGGACTTATAGAGCAGGAAGGTTACACCAATTGTTAAGGAAGGCGGGAGGGAGCCAAGTTCGAGGGCTTGTTGAAATTGCGTTGCGAGCCGCGAGTGCGAGCACCGAAACCATTTTAGCCAGAAGTTGTGCAATCCATCCGGGCCGGGACTTTTCCAGTTCTGGGCCGTACGGATTGCACAACTTACGTCATCGGGGCTGATGGCGATAGCCCCCATAGGTTCGATGGACTCGCACTCACGCCCGACAACGCTCATCCACTCGCCCTCCGTGTGTTCAACGGGCGCTGACCAGATGCTACGCCAGAAATCAGTCATGGCAGTAGCATCCGGCAGTCGCACGTCGGACACACGGGGATCGGTTTCCTCCCACCTTCGGTATACCTTCCTTTGGTCACTTTGGAAAAGGCGATTCTGCTTGAATCGGTCCACACGCTCTCTGTAGCGGCGAATACGGCTTGCCCATGCATAAACTTTCTGCTTCAGAAAGTCGATGCGCTCTATGACATTGGCCATGTAGTCGCGGGGCTCGATATTCGTCCCCGCGAACGCCTGGTGCACAAAGCGCATTACTCGGGGGCGGTTATTGCCCCCCCTGAAGCAGATCAGCTTTGCAATGAGGGTCCTAAATGAGTTGATACGACGCTCGATCCGCACTTGCCATGCGGGGACACCCCCGGTGGTCCTAGGTGCACGTTCAGCGTCCGGAAACTTGACTCGAGCAACACGGCACGCCGCGATGGCTCCGCAGTACATGATCGAGTGCGTATCATCTAAGTCTTTACTAGTCCGCAGGAGTGGATCTAGCAAATCATTTAGGGCTCCCATTAACGCTAGATTGCATCTATTCATAGGCAAGCGTGGTAATCGCGGCCTAGGGGTGTTTGTGGAGCGATACTGCGTAATTGCCTCTTCCAAAGTCCTCCTCAGTTGCTCATTGGCTATACTACTCATACTCTGATTCGCGATCTCCTCCTCATCGGCACTGAGATCCACCCGCAGCGCCCCCGATGCCAGGTCGGGTGCGGGCATCGGATCCGGCGACGTGGCGGGCGGATCCCGCGCCGAGGTGGTGGCCGCGCGAACAGAGAGAGCCTCCAGGCGAAGCCGATCAAGTGTCGCGTCATTCAACCGCTTTAGCCGCTGAATGACGCGCACCTGATCCGATAGGCGTTGCGCAGTCGTGTCAATAGCTGGTTCAAGGGCCTGAAACAGAGGAAGTATCCGGTCACGATACGCGCACAGATTAGTTCCCCCCTCTGTAGCCCCATAATAGGCGCGCATGACGTTCTCGTTCATGGAAGGAGTCCATTTCATGCGACGCACTATACCACCGGCAGCGGGGGCCCTGGGCGGGGCAGGATGTCCCGCAAGCCCCAAGCGTGCCGACAGCGGTGGCCGTCCTCGTCGCACTGGTGGTCGTCGCGGCGGCGGCGGCGGCCCGCACTCGTCGCTCGACTCGCTGGTCTCGGGCGCTGTAGCAAATTTGTCGCCCGATGAGGATGGCGAGGAGACGGACGAGGCGGGCGTAGATGGTGGGCGTGCGTTTGGTGGGGACGCTTGTTGCAGTCGCGATTTACTTCGTGTTATCATATTTCCGTTATATTAGTTTGACGTTTAGTGTCCGGCATGTTATTTACATCCTGTATTCATATTTGTAGTTATTTGCGCCCTTGCGCAGCTGTTCTTGACATTTCGGGCAACTTTTCCGCAAAAACTAATGCGTAAATACTTGTAAAAACGCCCGTAAACACATAATTTATCAAAAATTTATAGGAAAGTAGCAAAAACACGACTGACTTTGACAGCGTCAAATTTTTTTAAATTATTATAATCAACAATAATTTAAGTTTCACTTATCAAAACACTGTATTTCAAGAACAGTAACACAAACACACAATCACTGAAAAAATACCAGTTTTTTTCTAAAAACGCTGCCTTTATTTAGGTTTCTTAGGTTGGCAGTAATTTATTTTCTTCTAAAGTCTATTTTGGCGCTTTTATAGAACAAGTGCTTTTTTGGGGAATAGACTAGATAGACTTTTCTGTAAAAAAACCGGCCAAGTGCGAGTTGGACTCGCGCACCGAGGTTTCCGTACAAACCTGTAGGTATATAGGGGTAGTAATAGGGATTCTGAGTTCACACCCTGTAGGTTTTGATTCCCTTGCGAGTTTCGAAAATTTGCGGAAATTTGCGGCATAAACGGCTGTATCTTTTGATTGCGTTGGCTTAGAAGTTTTATTTTTTTCACAGCTCCAAGGGACAGTAGACCTGAGTATTTGATATAAATTTCTGCTTTATAACTACATCCACGCGTTCCTGAGAAAAAGAGTCTTGACCGACGGACGGACAGACGGACGGACGGATGGACGGGTGGACGGACGGACGGACAACAAAGTGATCCTATAAGGGTTCCGTTTTTTTCCTTTCGAGGTACGGAACCCTAAAAAAATAGCAAAAACAGAGATCCTGACGAATTGATAACCTCCTCCTTCGAAATCTTGAAGTCGGTTTATAATTGGGACAAGACAGGGTGATGATATGTTCGTCGTGAGCGGCGCCCTCTGTGTGGCCAACTCGCATTGTTGCATTGGTGAAAGATTTCACTCTTTCAAGTGTTTTCTCTAAGAATCTGTATTTTTTTCTGCAAAACGGAAAGTATGGTGTTTTGTAGAATTTTCAATACTTTACAGCGAAATTAAATGTATTAATATATACGTAAATACGTAAGTAAATGTTTTAAGTAAATACGTAGATACGGAGCACAGAGCGATTTTTTTTTTCATAATGAAGCACATTTTGTAAAATGGTGGCCATTCCTCGAGAACCCAAGCTCTAAAGTACCATACATAGTCGGACCTTACTTTTAATCAGAGTTGTACCTATACTTTCTCGAGAACGTCCTCTGATTTGTATGGAGAATATTCTCGAGCGAGAACGTTCTCCATACAAAATGGAGAACGTTCTCGAGAACGGCACTACTATACTTTTAATTGTATTTTTTCTCAAGGCATCGGCTTAAAATGGCGCAGGTACTAATTATGCGGGAAACCACATTGGTGTATTAGATTCTACAATTTATATATTAAATTTTACTAGACATAGATACGAGTATTTTAATTATGATTTATATCTGATTAGTGATTATGCAGACGGAAGCAAAGATGAATCATATCATGATCAGGAATGATGATGAGGTGTTGTATTATCCAAACATCCTGTCAGCATCTTCCGCCCACAGTGTACTGCAACACAGTTCAAAATATACCTAATTAATTATTCTTCATGACAGCGCATTATTTTTAACCGGAAAACACATATTTTACGAAATAATTTGAATTTGCTTTTATTTTATTTTATATTCCAACCAAGGATGATTAAGACATGGATTGACAACCATATAATTAGTTATTATCCTTAGATTAAGTATGTTTGTTTGCATGTTGTTGTTGTCGCGAATAAATGTTTTTCTATTTCTATTTCTATACTAAATCGCGTTCCCTTATTTCAGGCTAAAGCACTAGCGTCATCTATCGGTTACCACAAACACTAAATTCCAATTTAACCTGTTAAACCCATTGGTTGACTGGTAGAGAATGCCTTATGATATTAAGTCCGCCATTAGTACCATCTTATTTTGTGCAAGTAAGATTAAATAAATAAATTCTAGTTTCTAATATTTTGTTCGGCGATTAACGCTGACAGAATAACTCGACTCCAGACTCAACAGATGGCGCTGTGGCACATTGTACCGAAAACAGACGTATAGCCTGAAGGTTCGAGGAACGCGATTTTGTATAGGCATTGTCCATCTATGTCTTAATCATCCACGATTCTAACTATGACGAAGGTATAAAATATTACAATATTAAAGAAAAAAATATATTTCGAGTGTTTCCATTGCGCTTTGACATGGGGTTCTTAAGGTGACGGGATACGCAAACACGTAAAATATTGAGGTGTTTTTGTGCAAGCTTTGTACTGAAATTAAAGCACTTGGGAGCGTGGATGTGGCATGATCTGAAGGTACATATAGTCAGGTTTAATGTTAGCTTAATGGTTTTAACCTGTATATTACAATTAGGTGTATACAGGCATAGACATATACAAAAAGGAAGATGAGTGACGTTTACAGTAAATAAAACTGAAATATGTTCAGGTGCTAGAACACAAATCAATAACCAGATACTTAATGATATTATTTACAAACGAGGTTTTGTACGAGGTGTAAGTGCCACTGAGAAATAAAAATACTGATTTCCTAATTGTATTAGTTGTTAAAATCAGAAAAAATGTGTCCATCAATTATACATTTTCTTTTTAGCAGAGAATCTGGAATAATTAACCAAATGTGTGACACAACAAACAAAAATACGATTACAAAACAAAATGATTTTTATGAATATTGCATTACGTATGAACGCGAAGATGACTTAGATTTTCTTTGCATGGGAATTAATGGAAGAAGGATGGCGTGCTTTACGTTAGAGGGGAATTCTGTTTTCTACGTAACAATTGTAATGTGTTGTTAACAACACCATTTAATAAAATGTATGTATAAAAACAAATCAAATAGTTTTATTTACGTTACGTTTCACGTATCAAGTAGGTATAATTTATTCCACGTGTAAATATAGTACTTTCGAAGTCATTTGTACATGATTAAAATGATAATGATTAATAATTTACAATAAAACTATTTGGGATCATCCTATATGGAGCGTGACGTCAAATTGATGTCATCGGCATGAAAATTACGGGCCCTGCTCATAACGGACGCGTCGCATACTTCCACAAATCGCTCGTAAAATAAATAAATTTCATAAATTCTGATCCGCCGGTAATTCGATCGTATGTCTATTAGTGTAAAGATCATTTAGTCATAGTCATAGTCATAGTCATTTATTGCAATCATGTTTACACAAATATACAAGATAACATAGCATAAAACATGAACCCATGTGGGTGTCGCAAATACAGAAGCATATTTAGTTATAATTCGGATACAGATACAATGTCAAGTTATATTTAGATAAAAAACGAAGTCAAAAATAAAAGGTAGAATATCAATCAAATGTCTAAGACTAGAGTACAATGTCAGATTAATAAATAGAATCATAGTTTTTAAATATGTCATCAATATTGTAGTAACATCTTTTTAACAGAAATACTTTAAGATTTTTTTTAAAGATATGGTGCTTACGTAATGTTTTCAACTCATTTGGTAGCCTATTGTATAAAGATGCTGCCTGGCAACGCACAGAGTGTTTAGTCACTTGGAATTTTGGAAGAAAACTGTTACAAACGTTTTTCTTTCTTGTCGCTAACCGAATTTTACTCTGCTCTTCAGTTTCACGCAGATTCTTAAAAAATGATGTGAGTAGTACATGCACATACAAACTAGGTAGCGTCAGAATCTGAAGTTTGCCAAAATTTTCACTACAAGAGGTCCATTGAGGCATACGTGTCATTATTTTGATAGCTCGTTTTTGCAGAATAAAAGCTCTATTTATATTGTACTTGAAGCCATTACCCCAGAACTTGATGCTGTACCTCAATTTGGATTCGACTAAAGCGTGATAGACCATTTTCAGATGTTTTATATCCACTTCATCCCTCAAGCATCGAATGGCGTAACAGGCTGAGCATATGCTGTTTTCAATCTCCTGTAACTCATTTTTCCACTTAAGTTGAGAGTCAATATAAATTCCCAATAGTTTTATTGCTTCGACTTGTTCTATTTCGCTACTATTTAGCCTCACAGATAACACCTCTTTAGACTTGGTATTTGTTTTAAAGAGCATAACCTTAGTTTTCGCCATATTCAGCTTCAAGTTATTTACGCCAAACCACATATCAAATGTACTCAGTGCTTCATTGATTTTAGCATTGAGTTCCGTCATACTATTTGCTGATATTGTGGCATTAGTGTCATCAGCAAATGATACTACTTTCAGGTCTGGGACATTTCTCGCCATGTAGCTAACCATATCATTGGTAAATAATATAAAGAGTAATGGGCCCAGTACGGAACCTTGAGGCACGCCTCTCTTTACATCAGTCGATTTTGATCTTACAGTTTTCTCTATTTCATTTTGAATACTACTAATTTCGACAAATTGTTTTCGATTTCTTAAGTAGCTATTTAGCAAGCTTAAAGATCTCCCGCGAATTCCATAGTGGCTTAGTTTTTGAATGAGTATGTTATGGTCAACCAAATCAAAAGCGGAACTTAAATCCAGATATAAACCTGCTACCCGTTTTTTATCGTTGAGTTCCAAAATTACATCATCAATACATTTTTCCACCGCATCAGTTGTGCCGATTTCTTTTTGAAAACCAAATTGTCGCGAATTTAAAACCTTACACCTGATCAAGTGTTCCGTTAGACGAGTTTTAATTAATTTTTCGAATATCTTCGCAAGAACTGGTAGCAGAGAGATTGGTCTATAGTTCATGGGATCGTATTTCGGACCTTTTTTATGTATTGGGAGAATTCGAGCAACTTTTAGCTGTTCAGGGAAGGTACCTATGTCAAAACATTTATTATAAAACTGAGCCAAGGGTTCGGCAAAAACATCCAAGCAGCCTTTAATCAGAGTTATCGGTATCTCATCATAGCCGCAAGATTTTTTATTTTGCATACCTCGAACTAGTTTCTTAATTTCACATGATGAAACTGGGTTTAGAACCATAACTTCGTTTACCCGCGCAACGTTTTGTTCTAAAAAGTAGATGGCTTTCGATGAGTCGCATGGTGCTATCATTTTTTTGTCAAATATTTCAGAGAAGATTTGAACTATTTCTTCCGGATCTTGAACGATTTGGTTATCAATTTTAAAAGTAATATTTTGCGGTTGTTTTTCAGTTTTATTTCTATGTCTATTGATCACCTTCCATATGCATTTCGAGGTGTTCTTTGCAGATACGATCTCCTCCTGAATGGCGACCTTTATAGCTTTCCTCACAACTTTCTTTAATGTGGTCATGAACTTATCACGATATCTTAGTATTGACTCATCACATTTCTTTTTATCAACATTAATAAGGAATCTCTTCATTTTGCTAGCGACTTTAATGTCTTTTGTAATCCACTTTTTTCGAGAATTCCTGTTAAGGAATACTTTTTTACACCTTAGGTAAAAACATTCTTTAAAGAGTCTTCCTACTTCATTCAAGAAGTCTTTTATTCCTAGGTCGTTCCATTTCTTTGCACACAAGAGTCTTTTAAAATTCTTGCAGCCAAACTTAGTTATATTTCGGTTTACTCTAATCAAAAACGGCTTTTTACTCTTCTTAGAATTTTTCATTTCAAGCATAAGATTACAGAAAATTCCCGCATGTCCATCTGCTAAGTTATTATGATCTTCTTTAGTACTAGCAATAGAGTCGTCACTTATGTTAGTTATAAAATGATCAATACATGTTCCACTGTTATTACGCATGAATGTTATTTCATCTATTATTAACTTAAAATTATAACACTTTAACAAGTTCAGAAAGATGTTACATTCATTACTATTCTCCAGTGTATTTACATTAAAGTCTCCGCATATTACACATTTTTTATTAAAGTTATAATCAAGGAGCTCTTCCATTTTCTCAATGAATATTTCAAAATTTTTCTTAACAGGGTTGCGATAACAGCAGAAAATGTGCAGATCCGTCTCAATGTCCTTGATTCCACATATTTCGAAACTTTCCACACTATACAATTGCTTACATAATGACAATTCCTCAGTAACCCTGTCTTTTGCAGCTAGAATAAGAGAACCTCCTCTTTTTTTAGCTATTCTAGTGTTATAAGAAGCAAGATTATACTCCGGAAAATTTAACATGGGGGCAGAGTGTTGATTGAGAAAGTGTTCCGTTAAACAAATATAGTGTACTACATGTTCAGTATCTTCTATATAAATTTCAAGTTCGTTTATTTTATTACTAATACCACAAATATTCTGATGAAAAATATTTAATCCCCCAACAGAGTTAACGAAAAAACATTGACGTATTAGCTATGTTCTTAGTCCGTTCCTCCAAAGGTGTGCTGGGATTGTTTTTATTGGTAATAAAGAAGTCTGTTATTCTTTTCTGAACACAAGGCTTGCTAAAACTAACTGGTTTGACGTCTTCGACTCCCTTTTCATTCAAGGAGATAAAGTTCCCGATATGGCTTATAATGTTTGCCATCCCGTAGTCGTTAAGTCGCCCGGTTCTATGCGAGAACATGTCAAGGTTCAAATGCAGATTTGAGTCAAAGGAGTAATGTCGTTTGTGTATAGATGTGTCATTAAATAGCAGGTTATTGAACATGTCTACTTCTGCGTTAAATATTAGATGGCCTAACACATAAGTGGCGATAAGACCGCCTGTTGTTACCTCTACCTAAATTTATCTAATTGTAAAATTTGTGCTTGTAATTGTATGAGGTGTGCAATAAAGAGTATTTATTATTATTATTATTATAAGTTGGGGACAGCCCCATATCTATAGAATACACTAACATAATCATAACAGTATGATTATGTTAGTGTATTCTATAGAATTCATGGCATTACATAATAACAGCATTAAGTCACGATAGTATCTACCTCTCACGTCATTTTCTCCTAACATAATGACACAATAGTCACTCTTTGTAAGACTAACAGTTTTTGCTTCTAGGTTTTGTATCAATGCTCGGACATCTCCACCAGGCATCATGAAATGACAACAATCGTAATTATTTAGTGAGGTTTCCCTCCTTACAATGTTAGAAATTTTATTACTTTTGTTATTACTTAGTATAAGTAGTTTATTACGTATTGTGTCTTTCCTCTCCGGAGTTTTGCCATTCCTCAGAAATCCTGGCATTGTGTCTCTAGACAGGGAGTTTACAGGTATATTCTCAGAAGACACTGATGTCTCATGTGTCATCGGTTGTAGGTCGAGTTGACAAGGTTCATTAGAAGATTCCTGTAGCTTTCTTGAAGAATCCAGTTGTTTGTTTAAGGTATCTATGTGTTTGCTTAGTTCAGAGATCTTAACTTCTGCCTTTCTCAGTTCGTTTTCAAGTTCTCTTATCTTTTTTCCTAATACTTGTATTTTCTTAATATCAACTGTGTCCATATACTGATTAATGTCAGGCGACGATGTTGTTGCGAATGCCCGTGGTGTAAATAAACGCCTTTTTTTCTTGCCCGAACCACTGTTCATCTGCTTTTCTGCGGACGATGGTAGGCTAAGTGTTTGTAAAAGCATATTCTCCTTTGATAGCTTCTCAATTTGTCTGCGAAGTTCATTGTTTTCCAATATTTGATTGTCTAGTTCGTTCTGAGTACTATTTAACGAAGACGTAAGATTTACTATTCTTTCTTTCATTTCATGTATTGAAGCAGTATCAGCAGTATCAATAAGTGATCCATCAAGACTTTTTGACATGAAGGATGGTAAAGTATATGATACATCAGTCCCATCCTTATTAATTTCTAGGTGCGAATCTGCCCTAATGCTACAAAATGAGCTTTCCAGAGTAGAATCCCCTGCGCTAGTGATCCCGTTTGTGTCACCCTGGCTGCCCGTCGTAAGTGATAATGGTGTATGGGGTAAATTATTTAGAGTTTCCCTAGCGGGTGTACAGGTGTCTGCAGAAATGTTGTCCGTTGCAGGTAGATCATCTGCAGTAGGACTTGTATCCTTATTTTGTGGATAAGTCACAATCGGTGGCGTTTTCTGTGATTCCGGCTCACTGATCTCAAAAGTACTGGGTGTCGGTGCCAGTTTAACATTTTTACCAGATAACGGTTTTTTCCTAAGAGTTACGTTAGATTGGTCACCCGATGATTTTTTGGGTGCTAGACATGATTTACATTTCCATTTTTTTCGTGAATCTGAATTCATTAGATTATATAATTTTTCCGACAGACCAGCACAGTCAAACTCATACCTATTTTTGCAAATGGAGCATAGTGTTGTGCTTTTTTTGTCAACCAGTGATTTACACCTGAAGCAATTAACATTTTCAAGTCCCATATCCTTAGGGCCGCTGTTAGAATTTTTCCTATTCGCTTTGTCAGACATTTTTAATGTTTGTGTTAGCTATCTTCATAAACACTCTTTGTTTTGCAGAAACGAAACGCAGATTTATTCAATTACTTAAAGCTCGTTCGAGCTGTGCTTAAATACGCTCGGTTGACAATGATGATGTAGCAACACTAAGTTGTTTATGTTAGGTTGGCACTAATGTATATAAGTCAGCTGTCAGTGTTGCATCCAATGGTGTTCAGTGGCTATTTATTGTACCGTTACTTTTCTTGAGAAATAAACAGTTATTTTCCAGTTTCGTGTTCAAAATATATGATTACGTGAAGTTTAACGGTAAATAAACTTCTTACCTTAGTGCTATGGCTCTGTGCGTTCGTCAAAATGATCTCCCGAATGTTGTAATTGATGGTAAGTTTCTTGGTTATGTTTTCTATGCACTTTCACTACTTTTAAGACGTGTTTTCTAGTATTTCGCGATTAAAAAGAATCGGAGATCTTTCAATACGTGTTTACATGGCTAGGGTTGCCAGGCTAGTGATTATCTAAGTCACCAGTGTAACACTACTGTGACAGCGTTGTTCACCTCGTACCGCATCGACCTCAAGCAATAAGCGACTCTCGTGCCTGTAAACATGAGCGATAATCCCAAGTGCAACACAGAAAAAACTAGTGCAGGTGGTCTGGCACATAGCACAGGCTCGCAGCCGGATTTATCCAAACTAAGGGATACCTACCTCAGCGATCCTCAAATCAGAATGCGAAAACGCAAACAGCCTGATTTCGAAACTGATATCAAAAATGACATCTTGGAATTTCGCAAGGATATGAAAGACTTGATGGAGATTTGCAAATCCCAAAAGGACGATATTACGGGTATGAAATCGGATGTCTCCAATATTAAGGACCAGCTCTCTAGCCTGCGGGCGACGACTGAAAACCTGGTTGTCGAACACAACCTACTCAAAGCCGATATCTTGGAGGTCAAGAAGTCTCTCAACTTTCATTCGCACCGGCAGGATGCCCTGTGTAAACGTGTCGACTCAATTGAACTCAGTGTTAACAGGATTATATCGTTAGAACAGGATGTCTCCACGTTAAAACAATCTTATAATAACTTGCAATTAGAACATCACACACTTCAGCAACGCGAACGCCTACATAACCTAGAAATCTCGGGGATCCCGGAAAACAAAGCTGAAAATCTTAATGGCATAATTACAAATATCGCAAAAACAGCCGGAGTGGAGATAGCCGCAGCGAATATTCTGCATGTGAACCGCGTACAGCCACGAGTGGAGGTGGCTGGCAGGCCACGTAACATCGTTGTTCAACTGAACTCGCAAACTTATAAGGACAGCATTTTATCCGGCATACGCAGGCGTAAAGGTATTACCAGCACGGATATTGGCATGCCAGGTGAATCAACTATAATATATGTAAACGAACATCTGATTCCATTCTACAAGCAACTACGCAAGGAAACAAAAAACGCGGCGGACACAGCAAGCTACAAGTATGAGTGGGTACGCAACTGCAAAATATTCGCAAGGAAATCTGACAAATCTCCTATTATCTTCGTAAAAGACGCGAACGACGTAAAAAATATTAAGTGACTTCTTTGTAATATTATTAGATATGTGTGGTTTTTAGTGCAATTATTAATCTCAGCGCAGTTTATTTTTATTATTATTGCTGTTCTGTGTATTTATAAATATCATGTCTTTACAACATACCATAACCTGTTTAAATGTACGTATATAAAAAACGTAAACTGCGCAAACACAGTAAGTACTATTCGATGTATTTTGAAAGGTCAGAGACACCACAAAAAAAAACTCAAATTATACTAATACTGTTGGTCCCAATACCTAAACCCCTTTGTTTTGTTACATCACCGACGACACTAATGCATAACCCTGGTACTCATTACACAAACATCTGTTTCTTAATAGCTATATTTATTTCTAGGTTTCCTTGTCGCTCATTCCTTAATTTACCTAATTCGAGTCAACCAATTATCACCCTTAATGCAATAAATATAAAACTTATATTATTTTGTTATGAGAAAAAAATAACATACGAACACTCAACTAACCGTATTGAACAACAATTAACATTGTTATGCCATATATCACATGTTACAAACGAATTTTATAATATCGCAAATTAATTTTCTTTAGTAAATACTCAATTTATTACCAAATATTATTTTATCGTATATAACTATAAACATCGTATCGAGACCTTCTCGGAAATATTCCGATTTTTTTTCACAAATATTAGACTAATTCTGATAGTTAATTGATTCTTTTACAGTGAATAACACTACATACTCTAACGTAAGCAGTAAGCTTAATATTTATTACCAAAATGTCCGTGGTCTTCGTACCAAGTGTTTAGATAAGTATACAGGGTGACTGGTAATTCGTCGTATTCCTTCAAGGGGGTTATTCTACAGCTTATTTGGAGTGATTTAAGTCCAGTCAAGCAGGGGTCAAAACTCATTGGTTTTCAAGTTATTCAAGATTTTAGATTTTTTAAATAAATGCCCGCTTTTTGACCTAAAACTAGTATTTTTTTTAAACTACGTAGGTATTTTTCAAATAAAAAAAAAGATTTTCCGAATAGCCAATGAATCACTGATTACGCAAAATAATAAAAAAAGTACAAAACATATCAACATTTTGCAAATAAAAGCATCTGAAGTCAGAAGTTTTTGTATTTTTTTTTTCAAATCTTGTTACATTTTAAGGCATAACTAAAAAAAAAGTAATAACACTTCGCGTACAAATTACAGAATTTATTTCCTCAGTTCATAAGCTTTTTTCTAAAAAGGTACAATTTATGACATTTTATGCTCATTTTTTACAATTAATAATAATAATACCAGAGCAGGTACAGGACTTAGCGTACTTGACTTTACTTGTTTGTGTCGTTTTAAACTCGCCGAAGGCATACTTTGTCTCCAGTTTCTTATATTCTGAGACTTTAAGTTGCCCGGGGTGATATTTTGGTAAGTAATTAAGTAGGGGAATAAGAAAAATAGGAAAAATACAGTTTCATTATTAAATAAAATTTAATCTTAAAAAGGAAAAATTATAAATCTTGCTCGAACTGTTTGCCCTGCCTGCGTATGCAAGAACGAAGCCTTCTTCGTACTTCAGTGATTGTCATTCGCCTCGAAAGCCCGTCTTTCATCGTCTGTGCAGCTGCTAGGATTTTTTGCCGTAGGTCTTCTACGTCACGTATCGGTCTGTCGTAGACCAACGCCTTCATGTGACCCCAGATGTAGAAATCACACGGAGTTAAATCTGGGCTCCTGGCTGGCCAAGGGGTTGGGCCACCTCGACCAATCCATCTTCTTGGGTAGTTTTCATCCATCCACTGCCGCACACCCCGGTAAAAGTGAGCAGGGCAGCCATCGTGCTGATAAATCATGTTAATTCTTGTCGCAAGCGGCACATCTTCCAGTAGCGTCGGTAGCTCATTCCTCAAAAATTTTCATACGCGATGCCGGTTAATCGAGCTGGCAGAAAAAAAGGTCCGATCAAATTATCGTGCACGATTCCCATCCACACGTTCAAAGAAAATCTTTGTTGGTTGAGCTCTAGCGTTTGATTTCTTTGGGTTTTGACCTTTGGGAGCCCAAAAGTGCAGATTGTGGTAATTTGTTATCCCGTCACGGTCGAAATTAGATTCGTCCGTCCACAAAATTCTCTTTAGGTATTCGGGATCTTCGATATCAGCATTAATTAAAAATCTGCAGAAATCCATCCTTCTTGCTGGGTCTCCCTCTTCAATAGCGTGTACTGGAGTGTAATGATACGGATACTGTCGAGCTGAGTGCAGGGTAAACCACACCTTCCACTGAGACATACCGAGCCGGTTAGCCATAATTCTCGTCGAAGTAGTACCGTCTGCCCGGAAAAAGTGCAAGATTTCTTCTTCTTCAGCAGGATCGTATTGTTGAGGTCTTCCAGCATCAGCTTGACGGCGTTTAACTGATCCTGTTTCCCGAATAAGACGGTACGATCAACCAAACACGCTTACGTGAGGTAAACGGCGGTTAGGGTAACGAAGTTGGTACTCCCTTCTAGCTGTAGCGGCGTCACCATCACAGAGTCCGTAACAATAAATGATATCTGCGTATTCTTCAAATTCGTAAGTAGCCATTTGAGAAAAAACTTAGTCATCAATATCGTCCGAATTGGAAAGAAAGTTGAAAGTAACTAACTGATTAATTACTACATGACCTATTTAAACCTGGTTAGTCTCAACCCCACCCCATGAGAAGCATCGCCGACCAATAAAATTAAGATAAGATAAGGAACAGAAGGCGAAAAACCCGCCATAAGAATTAAAGTGACACAAACTAACTAATTAAAGTAATTTAACTTCATTAGCTCATTAGCTAATGACCCTTAATCAGTTTGTTTGCTTCACCAAAGGCAATCTGCAGTGCCTACTACCTCAAGGAATAAGATAAGATAAGAAACTGGAGACAAAGTATGCCTTCGGCGAGTTTAAAACGACACAAACAAGTAAAGTCAAGTACGCTATGTTCTGTATCTGCTCTGGTATTATTATTATTAATTGTAAAAAATGAGCATAAAATGTCATAAATTGTACCTTTTTAGAAAGCTTATGAACTGAGGAAATAAATTCTGTAATTTGCACGCGATTACTTTTTTTTTAGTTATGCCTTAAAATGTAACAAGATTTGAAAAAAAAATACAAAAACTTCTGACTTCAGATGCTTTTATTTGCAAAATTTTGATATGTTTTGTACTTTTTTTATTATTTTACGTAATCAGTGATTCATTAGCTATTCGGAAAATCTTTTTTTTTATTTGAAAAATACTTAGTTTAAAAATAAAACTAGTTTTAGGTCAAAAAGCGGGTATTTTATTTAAAAAATTTAAATCTTGAATAACTTGAAAACCAATGAGTTTTGACCCCCGCTTGACTGGACTTAAATCACTCCAAATAAGCTGTAGAATAACCCCCTTGAAGGAATACGACGAATTACCAGTCACCCTGTATACAATAACATACTTCATAATGACTACGATTTAATATTTTTAACCGAGACCTGGTTACAGAGTGACATTTTGGACTCAGAACTTTGCGATTTCCGATACGATGTATTCCGGTGTGACAGGAATCTCCAACTAACTAATAAGTGTACGGGCGGCGGAGTTATGGTGTGTGCCCGTCGCAATCTTTGTGCCGCGGTGTACCGTGAGTGGTCATGCGCGGGGATTGAATCGCTGTGTGTAAGTATACCGGGCCGCGCTCTCGGCGCCCCTACGGATTTAATTGTTGCATTAGCATATTTACCACCTGTTGAGGAAAATTTGCCTTTAAACTTAGATGACATAAAAAATAATATGACACGTATGATTGAAACGTTTCCCTCGTGCACCTATCTTTTACTAGGAGACTTTAACTTACCTTGTATATCATGGAATAGTAATGTGGGTTTCTCTTTGTTAAACCAGGGCAGGATGGATTATCAAAACGCTGCGTTATCTTTTGTTGAAGACATGCAATATTTAGGGTTAACTCAGTACAATTTTATTACTAACTCATGTGGCAGGATTTTAGATCTGTGCTTTGGTAATCTGCCTATGCTCGTGTCTCAATGTCCACCAATTTCTAAGTTAGATGTTTACCACCCACCACTCCTAATTGATATCTTAGATTTGTTTATGACTCCTTTAAAACATAATACGACACCTCGCTTTAACTTTTTCAAATGTGATTATGTCAAAATAAATGCATACTTAAGTAATATTGACTGGAATACAATTTTAGACACAAGCGACGTAAACAAAGCTGTTGATATCTTTTATAACACGCTAAACGATTGTTTTGTTAAGCTCGTACCTATTTCATACCCTAAAAACGAATCATACCCTATTTGGTACAACTCCTCGCTCATAAAGATAATTAATGAGAAAACCAAAGTTCATCGAAGGTGGAAAAAGTTTTTAAGCCCACGCGATTACGACGAATTTTCTATGCTTAGAGCTAGGCAGAAACGTGTACAGGGTGAATGCTTTCAGCGTTTTAAGTACAACACGAAAACTTACATCAAGCGTAATCCTAAATTCTTTTGGAAATATGTAAAATCTAAACGGGGAGGCTCTAATTACCCTAATAGTTTCAGTCTAGGTAGTAATCACTACAACAGTGGCGTAGATATCTGTAATGCATTTAATGCGTTTTTTGAAAGTGTATTCGATACTACAAACTCCTCTTATAACCCTAACAATAGTTCTATGAGCAGCAATCAGTGTGATGTAATGTCCGCAATCGATGTAACTAGCGAAATCGTGCTAAGTTTCTTAAAGCGCCTAGATAAAACTAAGGGACCTTGTTGTGACGGCGTTCCACCTATCTTTTATCCTCTTGTGCTGAAAGCCTTGCATGCCCACTAACCATTCTCTTTCAACATTCATTAAAAGGCTGTATTTCCCCTCCATCTGGAAAAAGGCCCATATAATTCCTATTTATAAAAAGGGCTCAAAGTCCAACATTGAGAACTATCGGCCTATCTCCATCCTCAACACCATAGGAAAGATTTTTGAATCTATATTTTTTAAACAAATTTATCCCCTTGTGTGTTGCGGGATCTCTGATAAACAGCACGGTTTCTTAAAGAGACGTTCTACAGTCTCGAACCTAGCTTGCTTCACGAATCATGTCTTAACAGAAATGGAGGGTGGCGGTCAGGTTGACGTCATATATACAGACTTTGAAAAAGCTTTTGATCATGTCAACCACGCTATACTTCTCACGAAGCTTGAAGCACTAGGTATCCATGGAGACCTGCTCAGATGGGTCAAATCATACCTCACTAATCGTTCCCAAGCTGTAATTCTTGGCGGCTTCAGGTCTAATTACATCGATATCCCCTCTGGCGTACCCCAAGGCTCCCATCTTGGTCCTCTCTTTTATAATGCTTACATATACGATATTAGTACGTATTTTGTCACCGCACGCCATTTGTTATATGCAGATGATAAAAAAAGTTTTCATGCGTGTTAAATCTTCAGCGGACTGCGAACTCCTGCAAAATGATCTCAAAAACCAAGTCAAGTATTACTCCCGTAATATGATAACAATTAGTGTCACTAAGTGTCAGTGTATAAGTTTTATTCGAAGCCCCAAGCCAATCAATTACTCTTACCACTTCAATGGAGTTGCGGTGAACATAGTCGATGTTGTGCGTGTAATTCTAGATTCCAAAATGACAATGATAAATCACGTTGACTCCATTGTTAACAGATCATATCGCAGTCTAGGCTTCGTCATGAGGACCTGTAAACCTTTCCAAAGCCTGGCATGTCTGAAAGTCGTATATTATGCATATGTGAGATCCATCCTTGAATATGCATCACCTATCTGGTCAGTTTACTACGCTGTTCATAAAGACCGCACCGAAAAAATCAAAAAAAAAATTGTAGCTCATTTAAATTTTAAATTTAAGAAAACATCTGCTGGGTACAAAGGTAATTGCCGGGAATATAACCTCCTTTCACTTGATGATAGGCGCAAATTGGCTGATATGAGTCTACTTTTCGATATAATTAGAAATCGTCTGGACTGCCCTGAACTATTATCTGGCTTATCGTTACGTGCTCCAAGACGTCGTACTCGGCACACAACCTTGTTTCATGTTCCTTTCCACCCTACTCATTATGGTTCTAACGCCGTGTTATCACGGATACCTCACGTATATAATACCGAATTCTGCGCTGTTGATAATTTTGTGGGGTCTAAATATACATTTAAAAAATATATAAATTCCAATCTGTTGAGCGAAAACGAAACTTAAAACAAACAAGTCTTTTTCTTTCTTTTTTTAAATTATTCTACTACGTAATTAACATTTACCTTTAATCTCAGTACTTATCTACTGTTAATAACTCGTTCGTTAAGTACGTTATATGAATTCTCATATATCTTATTACAATTTACAATTTATTAGAATTTTCCTGAGTATTTAAGTATATCATAACCTTCTCAAGCTATGTGTTTCTGTGTGCCCGAGAAGTGCAAATAGGCAAGTACCTTCCTAAAAAAAAAAAGAAATAATTGCTAGTTATTCTACTAATAATAAAACTTCGGTTCGAAACTTCGAATACTGGGACCTGGTGTCTGTCTGTTTGGTTTGTTTATTTTGTGGTTTTTGGCTGGTGTCTGACTTACAACTACTTAATGCAATTGTCATGGCATTTTTTAATCAAAAGTAAGTTATTAAGGTTAATAAGTTATTTATTTAAACATGTTTATGTAGTAAATTAAAATAGATTACTGAAACACTTTACATATTTAGTTCTTCTTGCGTATCGAGCATTTGTGTGTATTGTACATTCTCATTGTTTTTTTATATTTGTTATGTTTAATCGTTACATAATGTAATCCAATGGATGACTGTTATTGGCCTTATTTTATGTAAGCATTTTATGTCCTAGTTATATTGACGGCTGTTGTTATCCTGAATACCAATAAAATAAAAAATAAAATCATGGGCAAAAGAGATAAACCTATATAGTTAATACGGTTATGCAAGAGAGACGTCCATATTTTGCGCATTGCACAAAGTGTGACTGAGAGACTCTGCCACACGACTAATTCAATACAGGTCCCGGAACCTATATTTGATGATTCCGTACCGCTATGCGAAAATGGTCTTAGAAGGCCTTTCCAATCTTTTTGATTCTCCATCACAAAGTCAACGCAATCCATTACATACGGACATATGAGCCTTATTTTACCAATACCGAAATTGGCCAAAAAACAAAAACTCTGCCCTATACCTATATAGGGCAGAGTTTTTGTTTTTTGGCCAATTTCGGCCTAACCTATGCTGCGCAAGTAGGACTCGGACTTAGGTACTCGTACTTAGCGGAATTATTCTTCTATCGTTGATTGAAAAAGTACCATTTAAATACTGATTTTATTACCTACCAAATATTGCCCAACCGAAAGAACGAGTGTTGTTTAAAGAATAAACAATCTTGTTGAATAAAATATTTTAGTAGCTGAATAAACATGGATACACACATTAATTAGAATGTAAACATCTGGTGTATATAATCCATAAAAGCTGGAAAAGTTGCGAGTTGAACATACGAACACGTAAATATTTTTGAACTCGGTTCATCCTAAACTTCTTTGTATTTTTATATTAATATAGCATTAAAGGATAATGTGTACTTTGACATCAGAGAAAAGCCTTTTTCAACTTACTGTATTAGGTATCATGAATTCATGAACAATCAGGTTTATAAAAATACTAGCTAACTAGTTCGATTTGAATCTTCGAAATAGGTCCTTAAATTAAATAACAAAATTATTGAATTTAAACTCTAGTGGGACATAAAATTACGGATTCCCTTACTTAATATAACTATTTACGGCCTCCTAGCCTAGTTGGTAGTGACCCTGCCTATGAAGCAGGAGGTCCCGGGTTCGAATCCTGGTCAGGGCATTTATTTGTGTGTTTATCACAGATATTTATTTGTTCCTGAGTTATGGATGTTTTTTATGTATTTAAGTATTTATCTATTATATATATATCGTCGTCTAGTACCTTCAACACAAGCCTTAAATATTGAGCTTACTGTGGGTGTACGAGCCAGAATGGAACTCGTACATGAAAAAATATAAGTTTTGACTCAAAGATAAACGTTTTATTGTGGCATATTTTCACAATATTATATTAATAAAAAATTTACAGTATTTCTTCTAGGTTTTTACAAAGATTATTCCGACATATCTTGTCAAGCAAGAAAATTGGAATTCACACAAAAGTCATTAAATTCAAAAGGATAGGCGGCCAGGAAGCGCACGAAGGTAGCGCCGAAGGAGGCGCTAACATACTCCCCCCCTCGAGGAGGTAGGACCTCGAGATTCACTTGGGCGAAGATCCTCAGATCCAGGCAGTACACAGAGCTGGTGCACTGCTCTTCTCATAATACCACGCGTAGTGGAAATCTCCGCCACTCTTGATACATTATCCAGTCCCGGATATAATTTGACTATGCGTCCTAACCTCCATGTCATAGGTGGGACTTTAGATTCTTTAATGACGACAACGTCGTTGATTTGAATTCCTAGTCGATCAACCTTCCACTTATTCCGTTCTTGTAATTCAGCAAGGAATTCTTTGTGCCAGCGGTTCCAAAACTGCTGTCGCATTTGCTCGATATGTTCGTATCTGCTTAAACGACTAATCGCCCTAACCCTAAACTAACCCTAAGGTTGATGTCCAAAAAATTCGGGGAAGGTAGAGAAATCAATGAATGACCGATCAAGAAGTGTCCTGGAGTCAATGGTTCCAGGTCTTTAGGATCGGTTGACAGGGAAGTCAATGGTCGGGAATTCAAAATGGCTTCAATTTGCGTAAATAACGTTGACAGTTCTTCGTATGTCATGTGGGTGTTTCCTAGCACCCGTGCCATGTGAAATTTGGCAGACTTGACTCCGGCTTCCCATATCCCTCCAAAATGTGGAGAATAAGCCGGCGCGAACACGAATTTTATACCCTCATTAGCCCCCCACGAAGCTACAGGATCATTACTGGATTTAAGAAAGGAGGCTAAGTCATTGCTCGCACCCACAAAATTTGTGCCGTTGTCGCAATGAATCTCGCATGGGTAACCGCGGCGGGAGATAAACCGTCGAAGACATTGAATGAAGGCATCAGTGGTAAGACTACTTACCAATTCTAAGTGGTTACCAAGCCCTTGTCGAAAAGCAAACGAAAAGAGCTAAGTAGGCCTTGGTTATTTTACAGCCCCGTCCTTTACGATCTGTAATTAAAAAGGGTCCTGCAAAATCAACCCCGCAAACCTTAAAGGGCAGATTTGGCGTGGCTCTAGTTTCGGGTAAATTTCCCATTATAGGATTTATAGTTTTTGCTTTCATTATCCAGCATTTTTTACACTTATTAACCGTATTTCGAGCTAAATTTCTGCCGCATATTGGCCAGAATTTATTACGTAAATTATTTAGTATCAGTTGAGAAGGTCCGTGTAAGGTTTTAAAATGCTCACAATGGAAAAGCAATTTTGTAAATGCGTGTTTAGCATCTAATAATGCTGGATGCTTTTGTGTGTAAGTGACCGAAGAATTTTGAATGCGGCCACCGACACGTAGAAGTCCATCCTCATCAATAAAAGGTGTAAGTTTGAGTATGCGCGACTTTAACGGTAAAGGTTTGCCCTTTTGCAATGTGCTAAGATCATCAGCGAATGACTCTAGTTGAGATTGCTTAGTTAAATATTTTAAGGACGATTTCAATTCCTCCGTAGTTAAATAGCCACATCGTTTAGAAACAGGATTTCGTAAATTATAGATAAATCTTTGCACATATGCAAAGGCTCTTTGTAAAGTCGACAGCTTCGAATACCTTTCGAAGTCTACAACGCTGCAGTTTTGTTCTAATATATTATCTACCTGAGTAAATGTTTTCATTTCGGGTATAAAACAAGTATCCCCCCGTGTGACCCGGGTATGTCCTTAAACTACGTCCGGACCTGGGTATGTCCTTAAACTACGCCAAAAAGAGAGGTATGGGTACTGCGAATGACATCTCGCTAAGTGTGGTAGGGCACGTTCAGCGAATATCATCGCTCAAATCTGGAGCAGAGCCCGACTGGGAAAGTACCTCCACCTTACAGAAAACCACAGCCAAATAGCACTAGACCCTACTCATAGTGTTGTGTTCCTGCTGGTGAGTAAGGTTGCCAAAGAGCTCAAAGGACCCAGTGTGTTGACGATGACGGACCTTCTTGTTCCTTTAGTCGTCAACACAGTGAATCCTCCTTTTTGTAAAGGGTCGGCAACGCGCATGTGACTCCTTTGGAGTTTCAGGCGTCCATAGGTTACAGTAGCTGCTTACCATCAGGCGGGCCGTATGCTTGTTTGCCACCGTCGTGGTATAAAAAAAAAAAAAAGTATCACTGATTGACTTATTCAGTTGTGGCCAGCTTGACATATGTTCGTTCAGAAATGAGGGACCCTGCCACCAACTTTCAGCAGTGCATAAATATTGCGGGTTAACTCCCCTAGATGCCAAATCAGCAGGGTTCATCTCTCCTGGAACATATCTCCATGAACTGTGTGAGGACAACTCCTGAATCTCGCCTACACGATTTGCTACGAAAGTTTTCAAGGTCCGAGGTTCGGCCTCCAGCCAATTTAACACGACAGCTGAGTCAGTCCAGTGGAAAACTTTCTCAATATGACAGCGAAGTGAATTTTGAACCTTGACAGTCAGCCGTACGGACAATAACGCGCCTAATAGCTCCAATCGTGGTATAGATACCGGATTCAAAGGCGCGACCTTTGATTTTGCGCACAGTAGACGTGTAAGTATGTTACCTTCATAGTCCGAAGAAGATAAATAAATGCATGCAGCATAAGCATCTTGAGATGCGTCTGAGAATGAGTGCTGTGTAATTTTAACTGAATTACTACACAAAACATATCTTGGTATATCAATGTTTGTCAAATGTTTGAGCTTAACTACAAAGTCGGTCCATTTTTTACACAACTCAGCTGGAACTGGCTCGACCCAATCTAGTTTTAGCAGCCACAGCCTTTGCAGAATGATTTTAGGCGTTATTGTTACCGCGCTGAGCAAAACGAGGGGATCAAATATTTTTGCTGAGTTTGATAAGATAGAACGTTTTGTAACTGGTGGTTTAGATTCAATATCTACTGAAAATTGTAAACAATCGGGATCTGGTTTCCATTTAAGGCCTAAGACACTCGACTGACCAGTTACATCTAGATCCTTAGGTATCATGGCACTAAGACTATTTTTAACAACTGCAGGAGCGTTCGTATGAAACTTGCGCAGAGGTAAGCAAGCTCCATTTAATATATCAGTGACAGATTCGCATATGTTACCTAATTCGGTCTCAGTCTGCGCGCCAGTTAAAAGGTCGTCCATATAGAAATCATGTTGAATTATTTGGGCGATAGGTTGGCTGGCGCACTCCTTAGCTAATTGCAGTAAACATCGCGTGCTTAAAAAGGGTGCTGAAGCTGTCCCATATGTAATGTCCTGTATGTATTCACGGAGTGGCTGTGAACATCGTTCAACGGAACGGAAAGTATTAATTCATTTAACGTCAAGTTAACTTGTATTAAGTAACAAAGTAATGATGCTCTAAATAAATCTTGCGAGTCGATTTTAACTAACTTCAAAAAGCCGTATCGATACGAAACTTTGCAAGTCCGAGTTAGTTTATAGAAATACAGTACAGTTCCAAGACTAAATAATTAATTAAAATCCCTCTTAAGAATTAAATTACAATTTTTTTTTCTATATCATCTATAGATAATACTTTTCCAGTTAAGATGTTAGATGATTCTTAAAACGACTTGAAGCTTATTAACCTTTTAAACAAGGCTTTTAGTTAATTGCGAAACCAAACTTTACGGGATTACAAATATTTTCCGAGGAACAATTAAATTAAGTAGGTACAGAACTAACTAACTTTACTCTTGGTTTATAATTATTTGTTAAGGCTGTTATTGTTAATGTTTTACCCGTACCGTTTGTATAAGATGGATGAATAATTTATCAAACAATAATAATAAACAAAAAAACCGGCCAAGTGCGTGTCGGACCACGCATAGGAGGGTTCCGTACCTTCAAAGGAATAAGAACCAAACTAATACCAAAAGGTCGTAACTGATGCCTATAAAAGAAGTTTTTTGGAGATAACTCAAAAATGGCTGAACCGATAATGTTCAAAACAATTTTCGTAGAAAGTATATGTTAAGGCGCATCTCTTCAAATTTTTTCATATTTTTTGAACTGACGGTTCAAAAGTTACGGCGTGGGGGGGGGGGGGGGGGGCGGCTACACAACTTTTCTGACTTTCGAAGCGATTATTTCAGAAAATATTCACTTAATCACAAAATAGTCAACGAAACCTCAATGTTATTTTGAAAGACCTATCGATTGATGTGTCACATGTTGATATTTGGTTAATTTTTTTTTTAAATTTAGTTACCTGTATGGAGCGCCCCCCTAAAAATATTTTTTTTTCCAAATTTAACTACATAACTAAGTAGCTGCATACAAAATACACCTCATGTGTAGATTTTATTCAGATACGTCGTATAGTTGCCGAGTAAAATGCTTGTGACATACGGACGGACAGACAGACAGACAGACAGACATGACGAATCCATAAGGGTTCCGTTATTTGCCATTTGGCTACGGAACCCTAAAAACCGACCAACTTGAAATAAGACTCGCACCCCGAAGGCTTCCGGATATTTCCAGATATAACTGTATGGCGATGGAAGTTTGTTTGACCAGCGGGCAGAACGAAGGTTATTTTCCTACTCCTCGTTTTGCCTTTGAAATCTTTGAATCACTAACAATAAGTTAATTCAGACAGTCACCGGTCGGACAAAACACAATCTGTTATCAGACTCGGGCACAAATGGTTGAGGATATTTATTTATTTTATTAAAACTTTATTGCACAAATAAAAAAGTGTACAAGAATTGGATCAAACTGAAACTTGTAATTGGAGGATCATAGAAATCGAGAGATATTTAGAAACACAAATCAACATTCTTCTGGGATAACAACTATTATATATCCTTCCCCAGAACTCAAACTATCTTCATACCAAATCATCCAAATAGGGATTAATTTCCCAAACAAACTTCCAACCCCCTTTTCACCCCCTAAAGGGTTGATTTCTGGGATAAAAACTATTTTGTCCCTTCCCGGGTCACAAACTATCCCTATACCAAGGTCCATCTAAATCGGTTCAGTGTTTAAAGATTCCCTATTTAAACCTCCAACCCCATTTCACCCCTTAACCTTAAAGGTTGATTTTCGGGATGAAGCTACTGTATGTCATTTCGGTTAAACATTACCCATACAACTTTCCGATCCCCTTTTCACCCCCTTAAGGGCTGATTTTCAGTACGAAAACTACCCTATGTATCCCCCCTATGAATCCCAGGAAAGGTCCTGGGATTCAAACTATCTCTATGCTACATTTCATCTAAATCGGTTCTGCAGTTTAAGCGTGAAGAAGTAACAAACAGACAGACAGACAGACACACTTTCGCATGTACAATTGCGATTGAATTGCAATTTAGCACAAATGCTTTCTAGAATTTTCTAATCCGCAATATTTTTCAAAATCGATGCCATTTTCGTAATAAACGTCAATTTAATAAGACGAAACCAATATTACAGCGGCCACAGAAGGCGTTCATCAAGGCTTAGGACTGAGCAAAACAGTCCCTTCTTGTTTTGCTTAATTTTAGACTCTCTTACCGAGGAAGCACAAGATTCAGCAAAGTTGGACATTTATATACGCCGACGATGTATGTAGCTTTATGCGCCGAAAGCTGTAACGAGCTGCAGAACGCAATTTGAGTCCGATACCCATCGATGGACAATTAGTTACATGTGCAAATTTTCGGGGACATACAATGCAACATCCGGCACCGAATAGCCGCTGCATGCCTAAAATGGCGGGAAGTAACTGGTGTCACCTGTGACAAAAGAATGCCGGTCAAGTTGAAAGGCCGAAAGGAAAGGTCTTCTAAGACCGTTTTCGCGTAACGGCACAGGATGTAGTAGCTGCCCTACAAACCGGTTAAAAATATCCCCTCATTTTATACCTACCTAATTAATATACAGGAGAAAATCATTATCTTCACATAACACCTGACTATATAGCCCTCTCAGTCTCGACACGGGTTGAAGCGCACGTCGTTGCAATCCCAGATCTACGATTCCCAAACTTTAGTTTTTGATTCTGAATCCGCGATGTTCAAGTGTGCTAGGTGTAACAAAGATGTGCTGGATGTTATCCAGTGCAGCCGGTGCAAAGATATACTCGACTATAAATGCTCGGGGGTTACGGAGGGAGGTTGGCGTAAGTTAGGAGAGAGACAAAAGCAGTGGAAGTGCCCTAGCTGCAAAACCGCAGCTGCAAGTGGCGCAAGTCCCGCCCCACCTACCTCTTCTGCTGGACCTACTGTGGAACCTGCCAAAACTCTTACATTGGAGCACGTTATAGAGGAGATAAACAAAGTGAATACGTCACTTGCAGAGCTGGTGTCCATGGCCTCCGATTTTAGGGAGATTAGAAATGATCTCAGTGATCTTAGAACCAACGTAAATCATTATGCTACTGAAATCCAGAGTCTTGATGATAGATTAAAAAAGGTCGAGAAGGTCCAAGATGAATTACCGGCCCTCAAATCTCGACTCCTGGAGCTGGAAGAGAGTGTCAGTGATACTGATCAGTGGTTGCGGCTAAACAACGTAGAAATAAAAGGAGTGCCTCAGAAAAATAATGAAAATCTTCTGGACATTGTGTCACAAATCGGTAGCAAGTTAATGTACCCCTTAGCAAAACCAGTGATAAACTTCGTGGCTCGTGTGCCCTCAAGGGATAAAAGCTCCCGAGATAAGCCAATTGTTCTGTCATTCATTAACAGATATGTGAAGGAGGATTTTGTTGCAGCTGCGAAGCAGAACAGGACTCTTTGCCCATTAGATATCGGTCTTGAAGGGACGGGCAGAATCTACGTGAATGATCACTTGACGGTGCGCAACAAAATACTTCTGTCTAAAACAAAGAAACTGGCCCAGGAACACGAGTATGAATTTAAGTGGGTTAAGAACTGTAAAATCTTTGACAGAAAAACACTTTTTCGCAAGTCATCGCAATAAAAAACGAAAAGGATCTACTGAAAATTCAATAGTGTCATTATGTACCCTCGTCGTGTATGTTACGTCGTGTGTATTAAGAATATCTATATATATTATACGCTTATATACGGGTATTAAACAAGAAATCTATAAAATAAATAATATAAACTTATCATCTCGCAGAGTAAGTAAACTTAACACTTTCAATGTTAACAGTTTGAGAAGCAGCGGTTGTTATTGCATTTCTTATCGGCGGCTAACTGGGCCCGGTCGGGCGCATTCCTTTGTTGAGTTAATGAATGGGCAGTACCTGTATGGATTGTTGTTAACTAATCTAAATCTTATTCGCTTAAACATAAAAATGAGATTCTCTTTGATTGATGTAGTGTATGATTTGGAATTTAACAGGGTATTTGTGATTTTGTATATGAATTTTGCGAGAACGAGGGAACCTATTAGTAGTTACATTTTATTTATCATGCGTTGCTTAGTAAGTTATATATTAATGTTTTATACAAGAAATGGATCTAGATAATTTCACAGTGTACTTCCAAAACGTGCGAGGGCTCCGGACTAAAACTGACACCTTTAGTCGTAGTTTGAAATTAAATAATTATGACATAATCGTTTTGTGTGAAACTTGGCTGTTGCCTGGCGTATTCGATAGTGAACTGTTTGATGACCGATATTTAGTTTATCGTCGCGATCGGGATTATGTTAAGACGGGCCAGTCAAGAGGCGGTGGCGTACTTATCGCGGTCCGGCGAGACCTACTCTCTGTTCAGAATGCTGACTGGCACTCCTCGGCGGAAGACCTATGGGTTACAATCTCTCTTCGTGACCACCTACGTAAGAAAACTTTTTACTTACATGTTTGTGCGCTATACCTATGTGATCAAAACAGGGGCAATAAATTTTATACTCAGCTGTCTAATTTCCTAGAACGGCTTAAATCTGTAATTACTTTTTCTAACGTCTCAGACAAATTTTTGGTACTTGGTGATTTTAATATGAGCAGCATTCAGTGGATGCCAGGTAATCCTGGTCTTCAGCCGTCGAATGTCACTAGTGATAAAATTAAAGAATTCATTGATGTGTTATATGACTGTAATTTAATGCAATTTAACAATAACCTGAACAAATTTGTAGGTATACTTGACCTAGTTCTATGTAATGACCTGGTGAGTGTGTCAGCGTCTGGGGATGCCCTAGTTCCGGAAGATCCATATCACCAGTCATTATTAATTCGGCCCGGTTTTATTGAACTTTCCCCCCTTCAGACCCCGGTACGTACCACTTTTGCTTATAGCCGCGGCGATTATCACAATATGTGTTCTCGTCTGTCTGAGATCGATTGGGAGGTTGAGCTTGGAACTGGTGATATTGAGGCGGCGGTTGATTTTTTATACTCTACTCTATACCAGTTAAGAAGTCAATTTATTCCCACTAGAAAAAGCAAAAATACTAATTATCCGCCATGGTATACTCCAGCGCTCATTAAACTTATAAAAGAAAAATCCAAATTTCATAAAAAATTTAAGAATTATAATAATAAGCGTGATGAGATAACATTTAAATTACTTCGTCAAAGGTTGGTTAAATCAGAAGAGCTTTGCTACAAAACGTATATAAATAACGTTGAAGAGGCCATAACAAACAATCCTAAATTATTTTGGACGTTCATGAAAGACAAAAGAAGGAATGGCGCTCTGCCCGCCACGATGACCTACCGGGACCATTCAAGTAGTGATGGATCTGGAATAAGCGAGCTATTCAGCTCGTTTTTCGCCTCAACCTTTCTAAACCCCTTACAGAACGTTTCTAGCACGTCACGTACTGGCCCAGATGGTTGTTTATTAACTCCCTGCGACATTTCTTCTGTCGAGGTAGATAGCGAACAGGTCTATAAATTATTAAAGTCACTTGACCCTAACAAATCGGCAGGACCCGACACAATCCCTGCTACACTTCTTATTAACTGTGCACGTGAACTTTCAATTCCAGTATCAATCATTTTTAGTCGGTCTCTTTCAGACGGAGCAATTCCAGCCATATGGAAATCAGCATATGTAACACCCATACACAAGTCTGGCTCAAAAAATAATATAGAAAACTATAGACCCATTTCTAAACTATGTCACTTGGCTAAAGTTTTCGAGCGTATTGTTTATAATCAAGTATTTGAAAATATTAAATCTAAAATAATTCCGCAGCAACATGGCTTCGTCAGTGGTAAATCCACTGTCACGAATTTATTGTCCTTTAATGATTTTGTCTCTCATAATATGGGTAAAGGTAACCAAATTGATGTAATATACACCGATTACAGCAAATGTTTTGATCGAATAGATCATAACATATTATTATTCAAATTACAGACCCTGGGTATCCGTGGTGACCTGTTTAGGTGGTTTTCAGCCTACGTGTTAAATAGGACTCAGGCTGTTGTCCTTAATGGTTTCAAATCTTCTTGGGTAAGGGTACCCTCCGGAGTTCCTCAGGGATCTTTGTTAGGACCACTCTTATTTGTAATCTTTATCAACGACATTGGTTCTACTTTTATTAATAGTGAATTTCTGCTTTATGCGGATGATATGAAAATCTTCAAAATAGTTAATAATGAATTTGAAGCCAATTTGTTGCAGGAGGACTTGGATAGACTAGATTTGTATTGTAAAAACAACAATTTAGATTTAAACGTATCAAAATGCTTTAGTATGAGTTTTACTAGGAAAAGAAATGCTTATAAAAGTGTGTACAAAATCAAATCACAAAACCTTATAAATCAAAAGTCCTCCCGAGATCTAGGTGTCATTTATGATGATAAGCTTACTTTTAATGAGCATGTGGAATGTATTACTGACAAAGCTTACAAAGCCCTTGGCTTTCTGATTCGTTCCGCTGGTGACTTTAAAAAAATGAAAACAATTAAAATCATATACTGTGCCTATGTAAGATCTCAACTTGAATATGCTTCTCAAATATGGAACCCGTTCTATAAATTGTATGCAGACAATAATAATAATAATAATAATAAATACTCTTTATTGCACACCTCATACAGTTACAAGCACAAATTTTACAATTAGATAAATTTAGGTAGAGGTAACAACAGGCGGTCTTATCGCTAATGAGCGATTTCTTCCAGACAACCTTTGGGTAGTGGAGACTAGAGAAAAACAATAAGCAGTAGGTGGTGCATAGAAACAAAAGAGACGAAATAGATAACACAGCACATTCATATGAATATACATACTTAAATAAATACAAAATAAACATACATATACGTACATATATACATATATAATACACACAATAAGAAACAACAGTGTCAACTTAAAAACCTAAGGAAGAGATAAATAGTATTCCTTAAGTTGCGATTTAAAGCTACCAATAGATTGCGCGCGTTTAATGTCGAGAGGGAGAGAATTCCACAAACGAACGGCCTGGAACGTAAATGAGCAATTATAAAATTTGGAAGATGAAGATGGCACTTTTAGGAGCAATTTTTGAAAGGATCTAATAGAATTAAGATAAGAGAAACGCTCTTTGAGGTAGCGGGGAGTTGCAGGGTTAAAAAGTATAGAAAAGAGTAAAGAAAGTATGTGAGAGTTACGGCGGTGACGGATAGGGAGCCATTTGAGTTGAGAACGAAAACTAGAAACATGGTCGAATTTGCGTAATCCGAAAATGAACCGAATGCAGGCATTTTGAATACGCTCAAGCTTATTAAGTTGCTCCTCGGTTAGGTCTAAATAGGAGATATCTGCATAATCAAGAATGGGGAGAAGTAACGACTGAGCAAGCGCAATTTTAGTAGCATTTGGCAGGAAATTCCGGAGCCGTCTGAGAGACCCTATGGCAGCAAACATCTTCCTGCTCACTTCACTCACCTGAGGCACCCATGATAGACAACGATCCATGATTACGCCAAGATTTTTCACTTGGTTGGAAAAAGGAATTTGGATACCATCGAAGACTATCGGAGGGAGCCTGAGAAAGTCAATTTTGGAGATTTGTTTAGCGCTACCCATCACAATTACCTGTGACTTTAGGGGGTTTACTTTTAAACCGTAATTTTGACTCCAATTTGATATGCGGAGCAGATCAAGATTCGTGGCTTCTATAACTGAATTGAGATCGCTATGCATACCCTGCGAATATATTTGAAGGTCGTCGGCATAGAGGTGATACGAAGAGGAGAGATCAAGAGTTATGGAATTAATGAAGATAGAAAATAAAAGAGGAGACAGCACACCACCCTGTGGAACACCAGCTGATGTGCTGCACCAGGAAGAACACGAAGAATCTAGTTTAATTCTTTGCCGACGACCAACCAAATAGCTGCGGAACCAGTCAATCGCTGCAGCCGATATGTTAAGAGACTGTAAGAACGCGAGCAAAATGTCAAAATCGACCGTGTTAAAGGCATTACTGAAATCTAGAAGTGCAAGAACTGTAAGCTTCTGGTCATTCATACCCAAACGGATGTCATCGGTAACCTTGACAAGAGCCGAGGTAGTACTATGGCCCGGACGAAAACCAGATTGAAATGGGTTTAGGAGGTCATTTCTATTCAGGAAGGAAGTTAGTTGCTGATGCACTAGCCGTTCGAGGACTTTGGATAGGAAAGGAAGAATGGAGATGGGGCGATAGTCAGAGAAGGAACTGGGGTTGGATTTTTTGGGTAAAGGAATAATATTGGCATCCTTCCACAGACTGGGAAAAGTACTTGATGAAATGGAAAAATTCAGAATACCGGTGATAATAGGAACAAACAAATCAAGGAGAGGGAGTATCATATTTCGGCTAACACAGTCAACACCAACGGCGTTAGAAGTGATATTCAATATACCCTTCCTAACATCACTCTCACAGAAATGGCTAAAATAGAAAGAAGAGAAATCTAAGGCAGGAAGTGATGAAAGATGATGAAGTGAGTTAGATTTCTTAGGACCACTGAAACAGGTGGACGATGAAAAATGCTGGTTAAGCTGGTCAACGCTAATATTGTTTAAATTGGTTGCCTGTTGAGATTTGCCAACTCCGAGACCTTTCAAAAATTTCCACACTTTGGCTGGATTTCCATCTTCAACAGAACTGTGAATATGACGCCTCTGAGCATCTCGACATATAGTGCTACAGCGATTGCGCAGGGTATGATATTTAAGTTTATTTTTCTCAGAGTTGTTAGCCTTATACTTAGATTTAGATTGATTCTTCCTCTCTATAAGGGCTTTAATATCCTCAGTGAGCCAAGGAGCAGGGAGATGCTTGACTTTTATTGCACGAACAGGAGCATGAGCGTCATAAAGTTGTATGAGGAGCGAATTAAAGAGAGAAACTTGATCGTCTACCGAACCCGCTCGAGCGATACTGCTCCAATCGATTGTTAAAGCGTCATCTCGAAGCTTTTCCACATTTAATCCACTAAAATTGCGCTGCAAAAGAATTTTTGATTTAGATTTGGGAGGACGAATTTTGTAAGAGAGATAGAGCAGATCATGATATGAGAAGGCATCCGCGGAGTATTGTCCAAATTTAGACACATGAGAAGTCGAAGAAACTAAAGTTAAATCAAGAAGAGAAGGCGAGCAATTTGGAAAATAGTGTGTGGCGTCTGAAGGGAGAATAGTTAGATTGCATGCATCTACCAGGGATTTAAGGCGCCGGGATCGACTGTCATCCTTCAGAAGACACGTATTTAGATCTCCCATAAGAATGTGATGATTATAAGAAGGCATAAGGTCCTCGAGAAGTTTCTCAAGAGAATCAAAGTAATTAACGTGAAGGGAGGGGGAATAAAAAACGCCAAGTAAAAGTTTGGAATGAGAGAGGGAAACGTCGAGAAACATATACTCTGCGGCATCAGAAGTAGAAGAGCTGGCAGATACATTAACAATTGAATAGGGGATGTAAGAACGAAGGTAAATCGCAACTCCACCGCCACCTCTTCCAAGGCGGTCGTGCCGAATTAAATTGAAACCAGGTAAAGAGTAAGACGTTGAAGGCAAAGCTGGTCTGAGCCACGATTCGGAAATTAAAATAGCATGAATGTTCTTAATGTCAAAAGAGAGTAACATATCGCTGTAATGTGCAGGAATACTTTGCGCATTTAAATGCACAACGTTAAAATTTTTAGGTACATCATTAAACTGAGATTCCAGAATGTCGTGAAGCGAAGGAGGCAAACTATGGAAACTGTCTTCACTTACACTATCTAAGGAGGAAAAAGATAAATACTGATCACTGTTATCACTGAAAGGCATCTGAAAAAAATATATAAAGTTAAAAATATAATAAGTATATAATAAGTGTATACTAATATTCAATAAATATAAAAATATACAGTAAAAACTAAACAAAAACTCCACAATCTACCCGCCAGCAGCAAATAAATAATATATCTACTAACCCTAAACTAATTTAAGGTACCTTAGCTACCCGCCAGCATATCTGGATGGATCAAAATTAAAAACAAAACAACAAATAATTAACATTCAGAGCAGAAACGGAACGCAATAATTTACAAGTGGCAACACTGGGCTGTTCATGTCAAAGCGCCTGTCATGTCAAGTTAATGTCAAAGCAAAGCAAATGCTATTACGAAAACTAGTTAAGATAAACAAATTAATCAAAAAAGAAAGAAAGGGTAGACACAGATAAGTGCTGCACGACAAAATTAAGAAGTCAATTGTAACACGGTAACAAGAAAAGCACTACACAGTAAACAAACAAAGTAGGTACGAGTACTCTACGATCGAATCTTCGCCTTCACAGTCTCCCTCTTTGCACGCTGCTGCCTAGCTCGCGGAGCCTGGGGGACGGGCCGAGTATCAGGTTCCGACGAAGCGGCAGGATGCTCCGCGTCGGCATCGGTAGGCGTCGCCTGCGCAACCGACAGAGCTTTCACATCGGCGACGCTGTTAGCACGGCGGCGCACGCCATCTTTTCCCAGCACAAGCACGTCGCCGTTCCAGGTCCAGCAGTTGCGCACTCCAAAACGCTCACGAGCCTCCATGAAAGCATTGTGGCGGGGCTTTGTGAGAAACTCTCCAAGTGTGACGCCTGAGCCCTTGAGTGCCACCTTGCCAAACCATACATCATCCCTGATGGCTATATCCTTGAACTTGACAAGAATGGCTCTAGGCTTTTTGCCGCGCCCTCCACGACCACCCAACCGATGACTGCGCTCAATATCTGCTGCGGAAAGATCTTCTAACACGGCCTGCAGTTTGTTAACCGCAAGATTTGTTGTGTCCTCAGAATCAGATTCATCTATACCATGTACTAACAACATCTTGCGGCGAGAGCGCGTCTCAATGTGGTCCACCTGGCGAGTGACAAGCTCCACCTGCTTCTGCAAGGCATCGAGAGACCTCACAACAAAGTCCTTGAAAAAGTCAAACTTTGAAGCCACAGCAGCGACTGTTGGATTAGTGGTGCCCGCGTTGTCGAGATCTTTCTGGAACTGCGCCATCGTCTTCTTGAATGTCTCGGACAATTCCTCAATTGAACTTTTTACTGCACTTGTTTCTGACATTTTGTGAGAGTGAAGTGAGTGATAAAAATCGAAGTTAACTTGTGGAGAAAATGTAATGGAAATGCTGGTAGGTTATAAAGGTTATTTAAGCATCAATATTATTAGGTTTCATTGTCCAAAAAGTGATTATAAATATTTTTTTAACAATAAATTTAGTGCACAAGATGTGACTTGTTTTTCTCCACCTACCCGAAAAAAAAGACAATATTGAAAAAGTTCAAAAAAAAAATTATTAGGTTCCTCTCTTTTAAATTTAAGCTGAATATTGACAATTATTTTGTGTCATGCCAAAAATTACACCTTGTCCCTCTATTTAAAAGACGATCGGCAAATGACATAAGTCTATTAATGAAAATCGCCCAAGGTAAAATCGATTCTCCGGATCTAGTAAGTAAGGTACAATTCTATATAGCTGCCTCGCAATTGCGCAGAAGACCTTTGCTTCGCATCCCTCATTCTCGCAATAACATTCGTAAAAAATGTTTCTTTCCGCGAACAGCTAGGATATTTAATGAATTGAATGATATCTCTGATGTAGACTTGTTTCATAGCAAGATTATTAATGTTAAAAATATTATTGTTAATAGATAGTTAAAGATACCCGACATAATTTTGCGTTCATAGATTCTGACTTGAATATTTCATAGTGTAATATCTTGCTATTTAGAGACTATATATTCATGTTATTTAGCATTATATATGTGGAAGCTTGTAATTTGCATCTAGTTGATAAGTGTATTAACATATGTATATTAGGCAGTAAGCATCCCAAATAAAATAAAATAAAATAAAATATGTCCCTTCAGATCATGCTATATCCACGCTCCCAAGTGCTTTGATTTCATCACAAAACTTGCACAAAAACCTTAATTTTACGTGTTAGCGTATCCCGTCACCTTAAGAAGAGAGAGAGATCATTTTAAAGACGAATAGCCTGTGGATGAAGGAGTTGCATATCACTGCCATCAATGGACAATACCTCGAGTTGTGCCGTAATCAAAAACGCTTAACGGGAAGCGTTTTCGATTACGGCACAACTCAAGGTATTGTCCATTGAAGGCAGTTCTCTCTCGAGAAAACGGAGAACGTTCTCGAGAACGACCCGTCTCTTACAATACCTACCGGCATGAACAACTTAGGTAATTCAAAACGCAAATAATACAACCTCTAAAATGAACATATAAGGCCACTCGTCATCGAGTGTTTCCACGGCAAGCTGAAAATAAGCAGACCCCTTCTCGACAGGTAGTGCAAGGACCTTGCAGCAAGGTGCCCCGATTATTTTCGTAGTCGTACTCACACAGTGCCCCATTTTCTTGAAGTACTGACAACCTGAATAGATATGAGAGAATCGGATTAATTTAATAAAATCGTCTTGTCCTGAGCTATTTAAAGCGAACTTAACTTTTGAAGGAAATTTTAACTATATAATTTAGATAACTTTGCACATAGACGGGTGAAACGCTCAAATACCATACCTACATACCCAATACATCAATGACCTAACTCGTATTTTGTCAATGGGTAGATTCCAGCGTTGCGCGCTTTCGTGGGGTGAATGAGTAATGAGAAGTCGTTTTAAACTCGTTATCGTTTAAGGATAGTTTCTTTTGCTTGGAACGCTGAGAATGCAACCAGGAAAAGTACATTTATGTAGGTATATGAAAAAAATAATTACTACTCGTATCTCTCCTCCGCCCATACAGCAAAAAATTTCACCTAATTGGGTGGTGAAGCTGCTTAATAAGGCTTTAAGTGGTGTCAAAGCTCCCAACTAGCAGCAATAGACGATAATCCGTCAAATAAGCAAGATTTTAATTTTGTATAGAAAACCGCCTTTTTTTTCATATTACTTACCGATGAATTATTACAAACTAATCTATTTCATTATACATATGTTAAACAATGATTAATGATATACCCTGGAATGAAAATCTATAAAAAACTATTTAGACAAAAAACATTTTTTAACCGTTTGTGTTAGGAACTTTATTATGTTAATGGTATAATAATATATAATAGTAGGTACGTAGTAAAATTAAGAGCCTGAAATAATTATTAATATTACTAATATTAGAAACGATTTTTGTCGCGTTGTAATACTATAATGATGGTTGACTAAAGAAAAACGATTATTTTCTGCTGCTGAAAACTTGTTACTCAGTAAAACTGCCATCTCATTGATAAAACCAGGAAAAAAAATGTTACTTAGGTAGGTAGGTATCTATTAAAACTTAATAGTTAGAAAAAACGAGGACTAGGCAATACATCTGTTTTCGGTATAAGGTGATGCAGCGCCTTCTCTTGCTAACGGCAGTTAATTTGATAGCATATAGTGGTATATGGAACTAAGGTAGAATCCATATCTTATCCAATCATGATTAATCATATATTTTTTGATTGGTGGATTTTGACAGCTGCTGTCAAAAAGACCTCTCGTCACAGTGCCGCCACCTGGAATTCAGGAAACCCTCATTGTGCAGAGTGATTTGTCAAGTCAACATTCACAAATGTTGCCGTAATTCGGCCAGTACTCAGCTGTCCTTATTGATATTTTTATGTATTTATTATAATAAGAGTTATACAAACACCGCGACTTGGTTGCGATATTGTCGCTGCAGCTTGATTAAGGCTTAAAGGCCCGTTACACCGTTATTAATATCATTTAGGTGCGACCACACCGCTGCTTAAAATACGGTGACGCTACGGAATCGCAGCGACGCATCGTATCCGTACCGTTTTTATCGCATGCCCTCCACACCGCTGCTTAAAATACGGTAACGTTACGAAATCGCAGTGACGCATCGTATCCGCACCGTTTTTATCGCATGCCCTCCACACCGCTGCTCAAAATACGGTTTGGAAGGTTCGTGTCAAAAATATTTCGTATGGGGCAAGTCACTGCGTACACGTTGCGTCTGCGTATTTTGAGCAGCGGTGTGGAGAGCATGCGTTAAAGTCGTGACGTTTACGGCACGTCGTTGCGATTCCGTACCGTCAGCGTATTTTGAGCAGTGGTGTGGAGGGCATGCAATAAATACGGTGCGGATACGATGCGTCACTGCGATTCCGAACGTCGCCGTATTTTAAGCAGCGGTGTGGTCGCACCTTATTCAGCATCTTAAATACAGAATGATGCAACATGGGGTGAATAATACGTTACTGGTGCGGAATGTCTATTATTTGTTGATAAAACTGTGCGGTCATACCGCGATATACAGAATGTAACAAAAATACTGGTGATCCGTTTAAGGGCATAATAAAATTGGCATCGAAAAATTTTTTCGACGCGAAAAAAAATCTTAGATCGCATGGGACACGTCGTCCCGGCTGGCCAACCCTCCATACAAAACCAATATCTTTTTCGTGAAAAAAATTTTTTTTTTAATTTTTCATTATTAGAATACGATACCAATTACCCCTTAGAAGAATCACCAGCATTTTTGTTACACCTTGTATAGAACGACGACTATGTAGACGATAAATTGAAGTCAATTTGTTCCCTCTGTACATACATCCCATCGGAAACATTAGTAATTATTATTTTTAAGACCTGTGTTAACGACGCGAATTACGGGAACGCGATTTTGTATAGTTACAGTTCAGGTACTATACGGTCTTTGCTTATCGCACAAGCAGGGGGGTGTCACTACGCAGTTTAGGTACATTTGGCTGGCGCGCCTCTCGGGCTGGCGTATGGCTGTGGGCTGCCGCTCGGCTCGCACGATAGTCGTATTACGTGGCGCTCGCGCAAAATTGAAAATACACAATGGCTTCGAAACCTAAGCCTCGATTAAGATTAAGATTAGTAGTTAATTTTTTTATGAATGTACCTAACTGTTAATGAAATAAACATATTTTTTTTATCAAATCCGTATAAAAGATATAACATTGGTTGCCAAGAAATAATATAAGGAACTGACAGACATATTTTCAAAGGAATACGGGAGTGGCATATCTACACCTACTTCCATGAGAATCAGACATACTATCTCCGGATAAAATTTTTATGTTTACAAAACCAATGTTTGTAATTTCCTACATATTATTTTTATCTTAAAAATAATAAATCAGTAGGTATAGGTACAAAAACTTGTCAAGTGACAACCCTGTGCCGACGCTCACAGCTCGGTCATAAAACTGCGGCGCGCAAAGAAGATTCACGCTTTGTGCGCGTTTATAAGTTTCAATTTTGCTTGCAGGCGGCGAGTATAGGTATAATTTTATACCTAAATCTGCCTTTTGTGAAGGAGTGAATTTTCTGTACGGTAGTACTATTAGTTATTCTGTGGCACAAGCAAGCGTAGCGACCGCCACGTCCACTGTATTTTTAAAGTTTTTAATTCGTTTAATTCCTGATACTTTGTTCCGCAATTAGGAATATGCATGATTTTTAGGGTTCCGTAGCCAAATGGCAAAAAACGGAACCCTTATGGATTCGTCATGTCTGTCTGTCTGTCTGTCTGTCCGTCCGTATGTCACAGGCATTTTACTCGGAAACTATACGACGTATCTGAATTATTATACACATAAGGTGTATTTTGTATGCAGCTACTTAGTTATGTAGTTATATTTGAAAAAGAAAATATTTTTAGGGGGCGCTCCATACAGGTAACTAAATAAAATAAAAAAATAACCAAATATCAACATGTGACACATCAATCGATAAGTCTTTCAAAATAACATTGAGGTTTCTTTGACTCTTTTGTGATTAAGTGAATATTTTCTGAAATAATCGCTTCGAAATTCAGAAAAGTTGTGTAGCCCCCCCCCCCCCCCCGTAACTTTTGAACCGTAAGTTCAAAAAATATAAAAAATTTGAAAAGATGCGCCTTACCATATACTTTCAAAGAAAATTATTTTGAACATTATCGGTTCAGCCATTTTTGAGTTATCTCCAAAAAACTTCTTCCATAGGCATCAGATACGACCTTTTGGTATTAGTTTGGTTCTTATTCCATTGAAGGTACGGAACCCTCCTATGCGTGGTCCGACACGCACTTGGCCGGTTTTTTTTGGAAGACGTCATTCGATTCTATTTCCCTGTAAATTCAAATGTCTCTAATAAACCTACTATCTATGATAGCACTGAAACGTCAAAAATGTGAAAATACGTTAGGCGTCTGCGCCGCGCGTCTAAACGCCCCATACAAAAAGTGTGAGGATTGTGACGTCACCGACCACAAAGTTGCAGAAAACTGTTTGGAGGGAATAAGTTTTTGGACGATTTTTGTAATTTTAGGCACGAAAAAATGCGTTTAGCTATATAGTTGTCATACATTTTTTTTGCTAGAACAGAAGTAATCGAGCTGAGGTTTCGAAAATACATTTGAGGTATAAAAAAATGCCTAAAATTTTACGTTTTTAAACCGCAATATCTTTAAAAAACCGTTAAAAATTATTACGGATTTCCACTTATTTATTTAAATTTGGGGTTGTTGAACGTGTTTATGCAACAAATTCAATTAAATATTTTTCACGCATGTTCTCTCCCAAGTAACACATCAAAGCAGTATAACGGCCGTCTTACAGCATATCTGTATGCTTTTAGCATTTTCAGTTCGTTTTATAGTAGCATTATAATAGTACATTACTTACCTAGGGCTGTAAAAAAAAGAAAGCCCGAAATCGCAGGTATTTGGGACCCGAGCCGCAGGCGAGGGTTGTAAATATGCGATAGAGGGCTTTCTTTTTTACTGCCCGTGGTGAGTACACAATTTTACGTCCCCACCTGGCCATAATGCGAGTTTTACCGTAAGCGTAGCGAGCGGTAAAACTCACATTATGGCCAGGTGGTGACGTAAACGTTTATAGTGCTGATATAGGTCTTAAATGGGCACGAATTACCCAGCTTGAGATCCTATACAGGTCATTTAATAGCATTACAGGCGCAATATGTCTGCGCTATTAGCATTATCGTTGTCATGGAAAGTGCCAATCGCATTAAAGAACCATTAGTACGCTCTATTACGTTGCCAACTGCATTAAAGAAGCATTAATACGGCCAAAAAACTTGCTAATTGCAGTAAAGAAGCATAAGTACTCTCGATTAACTTGCCAATCGCAATACAAAAGCATTATACTAGCATAAGAGTGTAGTAAAATAAACCTTACGTCAATGCAAAAACGTCTCTAACACCGACGCAACAAATGTTATAATACAATGAACGTTGTAATTTAACTACTTTATCTCGCAATATAAAATGGACGAAGACGGTACAAAAAACTGAATGAGTGACACGTCATATTTGTTTGCATCCTAACAAAATTTATAAAAGTTTTTGAGACTTTTACGTTATTATTTCCTTCAAATATTACTGCGCAATGTAGTTTACTGTAAATGTGTATATAATTTTCATGGAAAATTTTCACGCGCCTTTGATTTATTGTGGTTTTGCTATAAATATTATAAAAAGATATGCGTCAAATAAACAAAACAATTGTGTAATCCTCGTATAGAACGAGTTTTGCATTATTAACATAATAGTGTTGGTTGAGCAGTCTTAAATTAAGTAATTTCATTATTATATAGGTATTTTCCTTGTATAAATAGGTCCGCATGATTTTATTTTTAGGTTATAAATTATTTACAAAATGGCGTTGGTCTATACAGACGGAGAGCTAGCCACGTCGGATATGACACAATAATGAGAGCAACCAAACCCCTCTAGTCAGTTTGGTATACTATGCTTATTTCTAGATCTGGACATCTGGCAGCTTTAAAGTGGTGGAGGTCAAAGAATGCAAACCATTTCAAGAAAATAAATCCTAGAGGTCTGGGTTTGATGCAATATTATGAGAAACTATACAAATACTATACAATATTAAGAGAAATTATACAAAAGTTTATGTTGGGAGAAAGTAGTGCCAAACGATGTATAATAAAATATAGTTCATAGTTTGTCACCTACTGTTTTTGTTTCCGTAATAATCATACATCGGGGTTTTCGGTGCGGGAACGATTTGAGAAAGAGTAGAGATAAACAGATAGGTTGAGAGTTAGTCTGAGAAAATATCGTATTATGCCTAATGAATAACTACCTCTCTGTGAATAGCTTACACACTATGATACGAGCTTTTTTTCCACTTATGGAGGCATGTTTGTATTGACTATTATATACTTAGTATTTTAAAAATGCAATTGCATATCCGATGTTTATTAACTAGATCTACCTAAGACAAAGACACGGTATAATAAGTGTCAAATATTAATCTTGATGTCCGATATTTATGAACTATTTGATTAACTGAAGAGGTTGACAATGATCAGTTATTACATGAATTAATAAAAAAATACTTGAAAAAATCATAGGTATATGTACCTACAATATATATACATAATAGTCAGCTATTACATAGAAATTGTATATACGTATAATTTTTTCGATCAATTATTCATTAGGTAGAAACGTGCTAGAGTACATTCTGTTTTTTAAGTTAACGCCTACTCTTTGGCTAATGTCAAACATTCCCGCACCGAAAACCCCGATGTATGGTAATAATACACAATATATTTTGGTCTAACGTTTTTTTTATCAATTTTTGACCAGTTTTGAGTCGATATTCCAACATATTCACTATAGATAGAATTATAAGGCAAACGACTATCGGTTTTTGAATTTTTTATCTCCATTTTGTAGAGCCGGATCTTGAAATAAATGAGCCGTTATTTTTTTATGATATTTTTAAAATATGGTCTAAAAAAACACTTTTATCGATATTCGAATTGTGTAAAGAATCTTACATATACGTAATCTACATATTAGGGTTCCTCTTTGATGTCTCTAAAACTGAAGAGAGATTTTAATTTTTAACTAATTAAAACAAAATTTATGACCATTAAACCACTTTTTTAGCCTAAACCGGTTCGACTTTGATGTCAAATATCTCGAAGACAATGAATATTGAAGTAAATATAGGATACTATATTGTTTAAAGCCGTTACTGATAATATGATAAGCTATATAAATCATTAGAAAACTAAGGGAATCAGATCTAAGGTCCTTTATAACTGAGACAACTTCGGCAATTTTTACCTAGTTTTAAATAAAATATTTAAATATTATATTATAGGACGATCTTACACAAACCGACCTAGTCCCACAGTAAGCTCAATAAGGCTTGTGTTGTGGGTACTAGACGACGATATATATAATAGATAAGTATGAATAAATACTTAAATACATAGGAAACACCCATAACTCAGGAACAAATATCTGTGATAAACACACAAATAAATGCCCTGACCAGGATTTGAACCCGGGACCTCCTGCTTCGTAGGCAGGGTCACTACCGACTGGGCTAGGAGGCCGTTAAAGGAGGAGTTTGGTATTACTATTTTCCAATTAAAACATTTTGCTAGTCTGTCACTGTGACCTCCACCCATTAAAAGCTGCCAGATGCCAGGATCTAGCAATAAGAATAGTATAGCAATCTAACCAGATGGGTTTTATTGCTCTCATTATTGTGTCATATCTGACGTGGTGACTAGCTCTTAGTCCAATAGCAGCTCAGTGACCCTTAAAAATGCCTTATTTATGCCTACAGCATTACACGTGAATAATTATGCTATTAAACAACATTAAGCATTTATTTATGCTATTGTAGAACCTAAGGCACTAAAACCGCTAAAAGCTGTATAGGGGCTGTTCATTAATTACGTCATCAATTTTTGATGATTTTTATCCCCCCCCCCTAAAATCATCCAACCCTCCCCCTGCCAAATTAAGTGACGTTATTAAAAAAAAATGTGTTTTAAGCTTAATTGTAAAATAAAAAACTATTTAGTAGATAATATTTTAGAGCATTAAAAGTTTATAGAAACACGACTTTCATTCCTTTTTTACACATTGATGATGTGATCTTCGGAATGACCGCCCCCCCCTCTTATGTCATACTACCATCATCCGATGTCCAGATCCCCCCCCCCCACCCCCCATTTGAAATGACGTAATTTAGGAACAGCCCCTTATAGTGAATTACTTGGCTTTATAATGGTTTATATTATTGCTATTATACTGCATTAGGAACGTATTACCTACTTATAAATGCTATTGTACACCCTAAGGCATTAAAAATAGCTGAAAGCTGTATAGCGAATTTACGTGGCATTATAATGGCTAATGTTCATGCTCTTAAACAGCATTAAGCATTTATTTATGCTATTGTAGAACCTAAGGCACTAAACCAAACCGAAGCATTAGTGTAGCATACCAAAACGCAACTGCACAGCATTCAGCTGTACAGTTGCATGTTGTTCGCTGCACTAAAACTAATGGCTAAACAAAAGCATTTACATATGCCATTATACAACCGTTATACAGCGTAAAGAATCATAAAGTGCTATTGTAGAACCTAAAGCACTAAAAACAGCTGAAAGCTGTATACCGGATTTACGTGGCATTTTAATGGCTAATATTCATGCTCATAAACAGCATTAAGCATTTATTTATGCTATTGTAGAACCTAAGGCACCAAACCACACCGAAGCATTAGTGTAGCAAACCAAAACGCAACTGTACAGCATTCAGCTGTACAGTTGCATTTTGGTTTGCTGCACTAAAACTAAAGGCTTTAAAAAAGCATTTATACATGCCATTATACAACCGTTATACAGCTTAAAGCATTATATAATGCTATTGTAGAACCTAAAGCACTTAAGTGCTTTTAAACAGTCGAAAGCTGTACAGTTGCGTTGTGGTTTGCTGCACTGAAGCTAAAGGCTTTACAAAAGCATTTAGATATGCCATTATACAACCGTTATACAGTTCAAAGCATCATATAATGCGACAAGTTGCTCGGTGAACGTATATAAGAGTTTATACGGTCCTTAAGTTCGAAATAAGTTGACTATTCATATGTTATAATGCTTCCTGTGTTACTTGGGCTATTACTTTAGCATGACTTGAGTACACTTGTTCAAATTTAAAGGGAACGTGGCAAAAGCAAATTTGGTGAAGCTAAATAAATGTTATTGATTAAAATATTAATAAATATAATATTGGCGTGTATGCTCAGCTCAGGCTATTTTTTTTACGATTTTTAGCATTGCTTCTGAAACATCTTTGTCTGGGTTTAGCAAATGGCATTTTTGAACGAGAAGCCAGATTTTTTCTACATAATAAATGGTTGACTTTCGTCATCTTCGCGGCCCGCTATTCATCTTAGCCCGCTTCGGGTCATCCGGTGCTTTGAGGTGGCGCTCAGAGACCTGTTCCTACAGATCACTCTAACTCGGTTAGAGTCCCCGTGGACCTATGTAGGTACTTCTACACGAAAAGGCGGCAGCGCGGACATGTCGCTATTACTGGTGACGAGGCTTTATCACGTACATTTTTTTTTATCACGTTCATTTAGTCACTACGACTTATTCAGCAGATGTAAATGGTTTACATTTTATATATTACTTTAATTAGACATAAAATTCTTCAAAAATTCTAACTTGATTGGCTGGAAAGAACGACCACTTTAATTTATTAAATAATTCGTTGGCAAAATTTTATCTAATCAATCTACAATTTGCTTACTGATCGGAATTGGTAGTGCCATTTCGCGGGACTTCGGTGCGTAAGCTTAGTATGGATATAGTTTTTGACCCCGGGATTTGATATGAAATGTTTAAAGTTTGTGTTTGGTTTAAAAAATGTTTTAAAGAACCGCCGGCCTAACGTATGAAAAACGTGGTTTCAGTTAAATCCCCTAAAATTTTGAAATACTTACGCATAAATTCTTTAAAAAGAAACCGCATCTGATGACATTTCATTTTATAAATTTGCCCCGCTGACATCAGTAGAGGCTGAAAGGTCATTTTCTACATATAAATGGATATTAGACGTCAAAAGAAATAGATTGACAGTAGAAAATATTGAAAAAAATATGGTTTGCTAATTAATTTTAAATAAAGTAAGGAAAGATGTTAAATAAATAAGTAATAATTAAAAATGTTTATTTAATATAGTGATGTTGATGTTTCTAGATTTTAGGGTTCCGTACCTCGAAAGGCAAAAACGGAACCCTTATAGGATCACTTTGTTGTCCGTCTGTCTGTCTGTCTGTCTGTCAAGACCATTTTTCTCAGGAACGCGTGGAGGTATCAAGCTGAAATTTATACCAAATACTCAGATCTATTGTCCCTTGGAGATATGAAAAAATGAAACTTAAAAGCCAACGCAATCAAAAGATACAGTCGTTTATGCTGCAAATTTTAGAGTTTTTCGGCACTCGCAAAACCTACGGGGTACTTCCCGTGAACTGAGAAACTTGAAATTTGGCACGAAGCAACGTCATATAGTATAGACAATGGAAAAATTACAAAAAGTAGACATTTTTAGTAAAATCATACAAAAAAAAATATTTTTAATTTTTTATTTACTATCTTTTTCCTCGTAAACGCGTAGAGGTATTAAATTGAAATTAGTAATAAACATACTACAACTTTTGCTTGTTATAGGTTTGTACGGAATCCCCGGTGCGCGAGTCCGACTCGCACTTGGCCGGTTTTTATTTTATGATTGTATTATTTTTAATTGTAACTATTAATCGAAAGTAATTTTAAAAGAATGATGTATTTACAATGATTTTTTTTTACTTTGGCGTTTTGAACTATTTTTTCTGTGACGAATACGAGTCGGAGAATCTCAAGTCTTATCCATGTTCTGTACAATGTTTAAGGTCATTCACCCGAAATGGCACTACCTATTCCGATCACTATAATTATAGAGTGAATGAATATATTATGGTCCTCGTACAGTCAAGCTATAATGTCTCGAAAGTCTCTAATTGATTCAAACTTTCACAACCATACATCACAGAGCAAACTCCTATCGGTTTACCGCAATTTGCAAGGGGTCGTTTAAATACGTCTTCATGGCTGGTTACTCGTGGAATTTATGGTAACTACCTATAAGACGGCTTTAGGGTTTACCGCTATGAAATATAGCACGTGCGATTTAAGATTTTTATAATAATACCCGAAAACTCGATTCATGCAGAGCTTGTTTAGTGAGGACATTGATTCGTGCAAACTTGTCGCTTGATTTTTTGTTATTATTTGTCATGCCCTCCAATATGTTTTATATATAGTTTAATAAAGCATAAAGCCAAGTTTATTTTTACATTTAAGTTTTTATAAAATACTTTAATACAAATATACCACCTAATTTCGGAAGTTTTTCTTAAAATTGCTCTATGTAAACATACTCTTGCTTATTAAATATGTATGAAAATGAAAAAATTGTGTTCCACTTATGCAGTTTAAAAATAAACTATTTTTCAATATATGTATGTATACAAACTAGTAGTAGCGAAATCGCAAAAAAAACTTTTCCGGCCTCAATTTGTCACATTTTTTAAAATTACCTATTCAGAAATTACTCTTCTTCTTCATAAATTTATTGTTGCGGACTATAAATGACATTTCGAATTGGGGCCGATAACTTTTTATAGTACCTATACATATATAAATATTGCCTATCTATCTATAACAAACAGAACGTAGAGTTCAAAATGTGTTTTTTAAAGTATACGGCCCGCCTGATGGTAAGCAGGTACCGTAGCCTATGGACGCATGCAACTCCAGAGGTGTCACATGCGCGTTGCCGACCCTTTACAAAAAGAAGGATTCACTGTGTTTACGGCTAAAGGAACAACAGGGTCCCTCGTCGTCAACACACTGGGTCCTCTTTGAGCTCTTCGGCAACCTTACTTACCAGCAAGAACACAACACTATGCTACGAGTAGGGTCTAGTGCTATTTGGCTGTGGTGTGTGGTTGTGGTGTTCGATCACAATGCTATTATTTTACGTAGTGTTATAATATGTAGGTTGTAACTGTAAGTAGCTGAAAAATTAAATGCTATGTATACTTACTAACTTTGCTATATAAGTCACCGGGTTTTCTCATGTGTAAGTTTACAAAACGAGTCACTGAGCATGTCGTGGTCCGGTTTCTCAGCACTAGGTGCCGGATTCTAATTTTAAAATACATTAACAATACAATAACAACACAACCTATCTCAAACATAACTCCAACACACAAAAAACAATCGACCAATATTGAAGTTGTATTGGAGTTGCGTTGGAATAATATTTCTCAAGCAAATTCTGATATTTCTGATTCAGATGTTTATGCTGTAGCTGTGCTGTATTGCGTTGTTAATGCATTGGAGTTGTATTGAAGTTGGATCGTGTTTATACTTGTTTTAAAGTTAGAAAACGGCCCTAGGTCGCTCGTGTTGGGGGTGGAGTAGCTTCAGATAAAACACAGGGGGTAGAGCTTGATTATCTTGATTTATTTAGATTTTATTTTAAGGAATGCGCGCGTGACCATGAGGCTGGGAGCCTCGATGGTGACTCATTTTCATATTGGATTCATTATTTACATTGACTTTTAATTTGAATAAAGAATATTTGACATAAAACAACCAGTAATGTAGAGGTTTCTATCCAACCTCTACATATCTCGCCGCTCCGGGGAAGCGAAAGCGAGAAACCTGCCTGGGGAAAAACAAAACAGCATGTTTCTTACTATTAACGAAATGCCAATCCCTAAGTGTAAATGTGTTTATAAACAGTAAATATTTGCCATCGTGCAGTAACAATAAACACGCCACTTATTTGAAGTTTGGGCATTACATCATTTCAGTTTTAGCGTTATATTATAAAATAAGACTTCTATATTTGGCCGAAATAAACAACAAAACTTAATCAGCCTGTGCTGATTGCAGGTTTCTTTTACGTGGTACTGATGTTTGAACTGATATTTTTCTGTTTTTTTTCACCGTTTTACTTGTTAACCAGAATTTAGAAACCTTTTAGTCTCATATTTTGATCATTTGGACAGATTTTCCGTTGTAGGAAGTATTTGGTTGAAAATTTCCTTTTTTTTTTGGAAAAATGATTTTCGGCAGGATAGCCGAGCGGTTAAGAAGATTTTTTTTTATTCCTAAAAATGTACATAATTATATTACTTTCCTTGCTTATCGGGCTAATAACAGTTAAAATTTAGTACACCTACCTATTTCAGTGTCAATAAAATGTTATACTAATATTTTAAGCTCGTACTTAATAAAGTTTTTGTACGTTTAACTGCGATAGGTATGGAAATTTTCGTTTTGTTTTCAGTAAGTTATTTTGAGTAATACAAATTTGCTAGTATCGTCAAACCTCTTAATTTTTTTTAAAATTAAATTCAATAAATGTTTATTTCAGGCCTTAATACTTGAATCAGCTTGTTTGCACATAACTATGTAACATTTTATTGAATACTGTTTTAATGTATAATATAGAAAGGAACCCAATCCTTAGGGAAGTCATAATTTTTGAATTACCTTTGTTACCTAACAAAGTTAAAATGATATAACCTGGAGACGTGTAATAGGCCAAAGGCCGATCAGCCGTCCCAGAAAGTAGAGACAACTGGCGTAAATATGTGTCTGAGGCCAGGACTTATTTTTAGGTTGTTGCGCCTTTACTAAGTTTCTTATGTTAAATATATAACTATTTATCCTTTTCCAACCAGTGCCATATGATATAGCCCCTAAAAAAATTTTGCCTCGACAAAACCAATCATTTCAGCCTATACAAAAGGACTACTAGTCTCAACAAGAGTTTTTCACACGCTGATTACATCATCCCATCAGTTAAATTGCATCAAATTGTTGTATTGTCTGTCACCTGTTTTGTACATGCCTACTTGTAAAGTTTGATATGACTAATGGCTATTAGAAAGAGTCGAAATTAAGTGTTGGAAAAAAGTAATGCATACTATAATTTTGCATTTTTCAAGAACTATACAATAATAATTTTAATTGATAAAAATACAGTTTGATAGAACAATGATATCAAATATTTATTTTATTTTTTCTAATCGTTAACCTTTGTGGACCTAACTAAATACATGAGCATACTTTAACTACATGGGTATACTTTTGACACACACTTCTCTATAGAGCTTCGTACTTACTTTGAATGGTCTTGGTGAAATACTTTGTAGCTCATGACGTGATGTAAACGCGAGGCACTGAGCACGGAATCAGTGTTCAGTCGCGCAGTCTAATATGTAGAGCCACATGTAGAGTCGAAAATGTAGAGCCACATGTAGAGTCGAAAATTTAGAGCCACATGTAGAGCCACATGTAGGGTCCAGCCATATTTTGAGTCAAATATGTATTCAAACATTGATTCAAATATGTAGAGCCATGTAAAGCCATACGTGGAGTTGATATATGTTACGGTTAAATTTATTTTATTTGACGACACGTAATTATTACAATAAATAAATCAATATCAATTTGAAAAAAAAAACAGAATATTAATAGTTACCATCTGCCTACTTTTTAGGGTTCCGTAGTCAACTAGGAACCCTTATAGTTTCGCCATGTCTGCCCGTCCGTCCGTCCGTCCGCGGATAATCTCAGTGACCGTTAGCACTAGAAAGCTGAAATTTTGTACTAATATGTATATCAATCACGCTGACAAAGTGGTAAAATAAAAAATGGAAAAATATGTAAAGTGGGGAGTGATTTTTTTTTTCGTTTCAACCCTAACGTGTGATATATTGTTGGATAGGTATTTAAAAATGAATAGGGGTTTACTAAAATAATTTTTTGATAATGTAAATAGTTTCGGAAATAATCGCTCCAGAAGTAAAAAAAAATGTATCCCCCCCCTCTAACTTTTGAACCATAAGTTTTAAAAATATGAAAAAAATCTCAAAAGTAAAACTTTATTAAAACTTTCTAGAAAAAATATTTTGAACTTGATAGGTTGAATAGTTTTTGAAAAAAAATTACAAAAAAATTTCTGAACTAAGTTTGTAATTTAACCGTATAAGCAGGTGTTTATTGTACCTGTAATTTCTACAAAATCACAATGAAATGACGTGCTTTCAAATAAAGTAAAAACGGTGAAAATCGGTTCACGCAATAAAGAATTATCCGATAAAAATCATCTTCCTTACTTTAAGCTCGCGCGCAATAGTTTACTTAATTTGCCGATAGATGTCGCTGTACGTGGAACGCTCATATCATATCCTACATGGCGGTGTTATTTTAACTCTGAAGTGGGGACACATACTGTGACGGACGGAAAACTACGGAACCCTACACTGAGCGTGGCCCGACACGCTCTTGGCCGGTTTTTTATTAAGTACCTATTACGTTCGACAAAAGGTTTCTCAAATTACGCCTGACTGTTTTAATAGACTATTGTAACAAGTAAAGTTATTGAAAAACTAACTTCTTACCGGTTTGGCTGTTTCAAAAATGACACATTAAGTTTCTCTGTCTCGTACCTGTTTGGGTCAATAAGCACGAGCAGACTTTATGGCCTGAACATATATCTTATATAAATAAAAATAATAAAAGATTTACAATATTTTGTTTAGCTTACTCTACATCATATTATTTTTGATTATGGTATTAAACACTGCGCTGTCGGTCATTAACTTGATGTTTGTCTATGCCACTAGCAGCGGATGTGTTCGGGCAAACATGTCTAGGTTATTGACAGGTGTTTGTGAATTACCATTTGCTTTCGGTTTGTCGTTTACTTGGTGTTCGTCTATTGCACTAACAGTTCGTGGATCGGACAAACATGTCTAGTAATTGACGATTGTTAATGAATCACTACACTCCGCTGTTCGGTCATTTACTTGGTGTTCGTCTATGCCACTAGCAGCGGGTGGATCGGACCAACATGTCTAGGTACTTGGCAAGTGTTGATAAATCACGACACTCCGCTGGTCGGTCATTTACTTGATGTTCGTCTATGCCACTAGCAGCGGATGGATCGGACCAACATGTCTAGGTACTTGGCAAGTGTTGATAAATCACGACACTCCGCTGGTCGGTCATGTACTTGGTGTTCGTCTATGCCACTAGCAGCGGGTGGATCGGACCAACATGTCTAGGTACTTGGCAAGTGTTGATAAATTGCTCGCCCTCCCTCAGCTCTCTTGATCGATCATTGCTTTATAAGACAAATTCAAAGAAAACTTTTTCATTAATTTAATGTAGCTCTCCCGTGATCAACCATTGCTTTATGAGGCAAATAAAAATAAAAATAAACTTTTTAATTATTTATTTTCAAATTGTAAAAAAAAGGAAAAAAAAGCTTAAAAGTACTCAAAGCCACCAGCTAAATAAAACCTGTAAAATAATATGGCATTAAATAGTTAACCGATTTTAACCATGCATTTGTCAAACTGAGAATCCATCATACTAATAATAGAGTAACATGATCAAGATTTAATAATAAAATATGAAAATATCGTAGTCGTTGTTTTACCGTGAACATTTTATGGTATTGTGCTGGTACTTCGGGAACGAAGTACTTGTCAGTATGGCCGTGTTAGTGTAATATTCTAGTTTGTAGTTTATTGCCTAAATATAATAGTAGTTTATGTAACTGTTACGTAATAAGGGTTCTTCGCGCGATCTTATTACAACCACACTCATGTTTTAAGGCCTAATTACGTACAGTTGCATACACTGCTTTATCTACACTCATATTATTTATCCAAAATGCCGTATTCGGAAACCATAGAATGGCCGCCATTGCACCGCCATGGCCAACTCTATTGTGCCGGCGGTCGGGGAGGCGCGTGTCGGGCTGTCGGCGGATGCGCGGGAGGGTGCAGGTGTACATTATGTTATCAAAACTCATAGCACATCAATATTTGAGCATGAAAAGTTAAAATTACGTTACTGCCATAGATAAAAAGCTTATCATAGTAAAATCGGTCGTGGTAATGCTAGCCATTGCCTACCGTTTTCGAACACGTTTTAGAGAACTTACAATATGAGTGTAGATAAAAAGTATTATCATGACTGGCCTGAGTTAATAATAATATTTTCCTTGGTTTTCTAAATATATTCACCGCTCATTTGACAAATTTGTAAACGCACAGACACGGTAACTCAAATGTGTTATAATGCTTCCGACAGTAGCAGGTATTGGTGTTTTATACACCGGGTGGTGTATAAAACACCAATACCAGGTGTCCACTTACACCACTTCGATTCAATAAACAAGTGACGTCACTAAGATTGAGGATAGACAAGTATCCATGTTGGTCACTTTTTTATTGAAAGGTTACAATCAGGTTATAAGTAAGCACTTAGAAAATATAAACAACAAAAACATAATATTGAAATTAATATTTAAGGAATCTAAAACAAGACACTTGGATTCCAATTATTAATCTTATTAAGATTATCAATCAGGTTAATGATGATTCACTACGTCCACCCTCGTCTACCATTTTCGAACACGTTTTAGAGAACTTACAAATATGAGTGTAGATAAAAAGTATTATCATGACTGGCCTGAGTTAATAATAATATTTTCCTTGGTTTTCTAAATATATTCACCGCTCATTTGACAAATTTGTAAACGCACAGACACGGTAACTCAAATATTTGTGTTAAATGGTAGACGAGGGTGGACGTAGTGAATCATCATTAACCTGATTGATAATCTTAATAAGATTAATAATTGGAATCCAAGTGTCTGGTTTTAGATTCCTTAAATATTAATTTCAATATTATGTTTTTGTTGTTTATATTTTCTAAGTGCTTACTTATAACCTGATTGTAACCTTTCAATAAAAAAGTGACCAACATGGATACTTGTCTATCCTCAATCTTAGTGACGTCACTTGTTTATTGAATCGAAGTGGTGTAAGTGGACACCTGGGGGTGGTGTATAAAACACCAATACCTGCTACTTTCGGAAGCATTATAACACTAGCAGCTCTGAACAGAAGGTGGTGTCCAAACTTTGCCAGATAAGTAACCTTATTATTTACTTGATATTTTGTGAATCATTATGACCTTTTATTACTTATTGATTTGATCACTTATTAATCCTTGTGTAATTTTACTGAATTTAACAAGTTATTATTTAGATATTTGAAAGTTATAATAAATTGTATAATTAACTTATAAATTATAATATATTGTATAATTTAGGGACACTTGTATAATCTTGTGTTTGAGAAGTATTAATTACTTGAAAGAAATAATGATACATGTAATGTACTACTATTGTGATATTTATTGAAAAGAATATACCTCTCAAGAATCAGTACCTTTTTGATTTTGCAATAAATCATGATTATTAAAATATTAATTTGTTTTATCCTTTTTACCTTTAATCTAACACGCTCGACATCAAGGGGTCGAAATACGCGTCGCATGTACACTGTTTTCTTCTCACGCGCTCGACATCACGGGGTCGAAATACGCATTGCATATACTGGCGTTCAAAAGTGCATACCCATTTCAGCAACAAAATCGTTTGAGCCTAAATTAGGCGCCATCTATGCGTTCATACTGTAACAATGCTTTTGTAGATATCTGTATACCTTACTAGTATAGTTAGATGTGACTAGATGGCGTTGAATGCAGTAAAACACAAAAAAATATTATTCTGTACTTAATACTTTTAAACTTTATTTGCCAATTTTGCTTGAATATTTATTTCAACGATTCGGTTTGAAGTTGAAAATACTTTTTGTTTTTTTTTCGTCACCGAACACGGATTTTCATTCCAATCGCACCACTATTTAGAATTCACTACCTATCAGTTTTACGTATTGAATCCTCACGGAGTGCTCTCTCAGGCCAACATATTAAAAAATACAAAATCTTATTTTTATGAAGCGGGGATTTGAACCCTGGCACTCTAGCGTTCTACTCGTATGCGCAAGCCACTGGACCAAAGTGTCATTAACTAAGTCGGTGAAATTTATTACCTCTTGAGACCATGCATATCAAGCTCGTCATTAGCTGAATTAAATCAGTAAAATAAAATATGCCAATAGAATTAGAGTTTTACCCGAATGACACAAACGTCAAATTGGCATGCCAAAACTTAGGCACTTAATTTGTGACACGCTTTATTTTTATTAGTATAACAATGTAAGAGGGTAGATTTAAGTTTTCTAAATACCATACTAAATCTTTTTTTTATTACCGACCTATTGCTCGTTCGATTGTTCGTTGCGGTATACGTCTGAATTAATTGTCTTTTTTCTGAGTTTAAATTATCATAAAAATGAGTTCTCGTAGCAATATTGATAATAAATAAATGATACAAAATAAATTCTTGCGCCGTCTTAATATTAAAATGAAATCACCTCGCTGTTCCTACGATCAGCTCTTAGTAAATTGCAATATGTTATCGCTTCGAGACAGACGCTCGATGGCCGACGCTGTCATGTTGCGAGACATTTGCGTTAGCGATATTGACTGCCCGCAACTTCTGTCTAGATTACTTTTCCGCGCGCCCTCTAAGTCAACGAGGTCCAATTACCTTTTCGGCCTGCCTAAAGTTAACACCAATGCTGGAAAACGTGCTCCTTTATACAGACTTTGTAACCACTACAACAAATCTATCATTGAAGATGATCTATTTTCTAAATCTCGCGCCCAGTTTAAGTCAGATATCTCAAAATTATTTAAATCTAAATAATCTAGTTCTTAGATTCACATTAGTAATAAGCATGCACTTGTTAGTTTAAGATACTTGGTCTAGATTTCTATTTTCAAATTGATTGTAAAAACATAACAGTAAGCACTGTAGTCATTTACCTTAGTTGCTGCATTGTCACATTATAACTTCAATTGGTGTATTGTGTTCTTAGTGAGATTCATTTAAGGAAGCATCTGTACTCCAAAGTGTTACGCTAATTTATTGTATACTTCATATTATGTATGTTTCTGTGTAATCTCCTTCATATAAATAATAAATAAATAATAATTGGAATCCAAGTGTCTGGTTTTAGATTCCTTAAATATTAATTTCAATATTATGTTTTTGTTGTTTATATTTTCTAAGTGCTTACTTATATAACCTGATTGTAACCTTTCAATAAAAAAGTGACCAACATGGATACTTGTCTATCCTCAATCTTAGTGACGTCACTTGTTTATTGAATCGAAGTGGTGTAAGTGGACACCTAGGGGTGGTGTATAAAACACCAATACCTGCTACTTTCGGAAGCATTATAACACTAGCAGCTCTGAACAGAAGGTGGTGTCCAAACTTTGCCAGTTAAGTAACCTTATTATTTACTTGATATTTTGTGAATCATTATGACCTTTTATTACTTATTGATTTGATCACTTATTAATCCTTGTGTAATTTTACTGAATTTAATAAGTTATTATTTAGATATTTGAAAGTTATAATATATTGTATAATTAACTTATAAATTATAATATATTGTATAATTTAGGGACACTTGTATAATCTTGTGTTTGAGAAGTATTAATTACTTGAAAGAAATAATGATACATGTAATGTACTACTATTGTGATATTTATTGAAAAGAATCAGTACCTTTTTGATTTTGCAATAAATCATGATTATTAAAATATTCATTTGTTTTATCCTTTTACACTGTTTTCTTCTCACGCGCTCGACATCACGGGGAACAGACACCCTCACGCATCCTCCACCAAATGTGTGAGGGGTATAGATTTTATTTTAAGGAATGCGCGCGTGACCATGAGGCTGGGAGCCTCGATGGTGACTCATTTTCATATTGGATTCATTATTTACATTGACTTTTAATTTGAATAAAGAATATTTGACATAAAACAACCAGTAATGTAGAGGTTTCTATGCAACCTCTACACTCGCACACCGTCGCCGCATGCGGAAACGGAAGCAAGTGTGGTATCCGCCTTCGTGCTTGAAAATAGAGTCCTAGGTTCTCCGAAAAATGTTGTGCGTAATGACTATATACCTACATGCGAGTTAAACCGTAAACTTTATTAGTATTATGGGCCATAATAGTTAATTTCAATAATTGTACGGTTTTCGTGGTAAATACAGTCGTACCTACTTTTCTTCAACTTAAGATTGTCAACTAATGATACTAAAATAATTTTCACCTTATCATTTAACCTAAATATTTGTATCTCTATTGACTCGATCCAATATGTACTATCGGGTTCATAATTGCATACCCACTTTATGAATAAACTCACTGATAAATTGGGTATGCAATTATGAAGCCGATGGTATTTACAATGAAGACGAAAAAAGTGCAGCACAACAAAATTAGCGGTTACTCCGCAAAATATAACAAAGAGAAATAAGGATCAGCTAACAAGCATCTTTTAAGTATCTTTAGCGTTTACTTACACAAAAAAGGTTATATTGAGCACATATGTACAGATATACCGTTTAAAAAAGTCTCATTAAAAAAAAGGACGCTGCAACGAACGTAATGTATAATAGACGCGTGGAAAGTAAAAGCTTTCAATACAACTCACCCGGAGACAAGAAACATTTCAACACGATTTAACGATGTCGAGTTATACCCTTGTTTATTTTGCTGTAAGGCACACTACGCATCACATATTTGAGCAAAATTCAGAAATATAATCACCTATAAAGTGTATTCATCCTAAAAAGAAGGGCTAGAAGCCGTGATGAAAGGCACAACCTTGGGTCGTACCTTACCCGCGCGTAGCATCACACCCCCGGCAGAGTCACGCACGACCCGTACTTGTATTGCTAGTCATGCCGTCGCTACAGCTAGGTAAAGATTCAAAAATCGGTTGAGCCACATGAACTTAGGTTATACAACTCCCTTTCAACTGAGTTAAAAACCTCAGCCACTGACATAATATTTAAAAACAATATAAAGCTATATTGGCTTGCTACATCGTCATCGATGTCATCGTCATCGATGTCATCGTCATCGACATCGATTCTTTAATAAGATAAGTTCACACCAATTGACCCATTCATACTAACTGCCCTAACTTCATGTGTATGGGAGCTAAAACTATTTTTTCCTTTTTTATTTTACCACTTTTTGACGTGATTCATACACATTAGACAATTTCATATCAAATTTCAGCTCTCTGCTACTAGCGATCACTGAGCTAAGCCGCGAACGGACGGACGGACGGAAGGACAGACTGACATACGAAACCCTAAAAAGAAGCAAAGTGCTTGGGTGGGCGAGGTAATTAGCTGAGCTTATCCCGTTAACGAGCAACGTTAATTGATCCTAGCGCTATTGCTAACCACTGCAGCGAAGCTCTCTGCAGACTATAAAACAGCAGGAAGCAGAAAATAGGACTGCCTCATATTTATCAATATTTTACTAATCGAATAATAATTAGATTCACCTTTTAAATAACATTTTCAGTTTTGCAATGTATCCCGGGCCTCACAAGAGCGCTCCAATCTCCAATTCAAATAAGCAAAGCTAAAGAGGACTGTTAAAGGTCGGAAAAATCTTCCCGTTGGAAACCTATGATATATAATAATGACATATGGGTTACGCACGCTCCAAAAGTGAAGCACTTAATATGAGTGAATTCAAACAACTGTTGCTAGTCGCGCACCGGCCAGCGTGAGATGCGGACGTGCGAATGAGCTCCCGTCACCCGCGTGAGAAAGAGACAAACTGTAATTTTCTAACAATGAGAGTGACAAAGATGTCATAATTGTCAAAATAGATAAACATAACAGAATCGTTGCTAGGTTATGAATATGAAATAACTCTGGAAGTATTTTTTCTGCTCATTTTGTTAGAGTATAACCCATCCATAGTAAATATCATTGTTGGAAACCACAACTGCGCCGACCTTTAAAGATATGTCTATTGTCTATAAGCAACCGCCCTATGGGAACATAGCCACTAAAACCTTCGCAAAACTAGTTGGCTAGCCTAATATGGTCGGATTTTTATCGCCTGTCACCATAGCTGTCACGTTCTAACAAGTATGTAAGTGCGAAAGTGATGCATGACGTGAAAGGCAATGAATGACAACCATGATACGCGTTCTGGTTTACTTAAACGATTTATTCAAAATAAGCATTGTACCCACCTATCAAATTATACTAGGGCTACACAATCCAAAAAAATAGCCACACATTAGAACCACTGGAACGACTACGTACTTTCTCTGGCAATCCTATTACGGTATAAGACTGGCCGGTTACAAATTTTCATGAGCCATATTTTCCGTAATTCTTGTTTTAATCTGTACCTCCTTTACGTCGTTGCTCGAGGAGTATACCGAATATTAGAACCATAAGATTAATATTAAAATTCCTGTTTCCCGGGTGCGGTTTACCTTCAAACGTTGCCAAGCCCCAACGCCTACTAGTACCGTTCACGGGTACCATCTACCCGTAAATAGATTCTCAAAAGAGATAGATTACCCTTTTTATATTTCGCAAAATGAAGTATATATTTCGACACCTTTTCGTACATTAAAACTTTAAATCTAGATACCTTATAAACACAAAATCTTGTTTATTTTCCTAAGGGAATAAATGGCAATCAACTAAATTAATTAACTGTGTAATCTGTTCGAGTCTGGATATCAAATTCCCACGTAGCTGCTTACTAGAAAGATAAGGATAGGATATAGTTTTTTGCTACTAAGTGAAGCTAGCAATTGCTTAGCTTGCTTTATCTTTTTTTTAAAGTGTAAAGTGCTAAATAACGATATTGTTGTCAATGTTCATCGTAGTATCTCGTCATACCTCGACATTTCTGCTGTGCTAAGTAGCAAAAGATAATGGCCTACCTACTTTTGATATTTGCTTTTTTTGATACGGATACTAGCTTTTGCCCGCGGCTTCGCTCGCGTTAAATTCGGTGTAACACGGTTCCCCTTTCCTGATTGCCCCCCGGAATGCTCCATACAAACTTCCACCCCCCATTTTAGGGAAGTGGGGGAGTTAGAAAGAGACAAAAAGTAGCCTATGTCACTCTCCATACCTTCAACTATCTCCACTTAAAAAATCACGTCAATTCGTCGCCCCGTTTTGCCGTGAAAGACAAACAAACAAACACAAACATACACTTTCCCATTTATAATATTAGTATGGATTTTGAAAAAAAATGTCCTTAGGTCCTGTGTTGTTCTTAGGTATGTTATCGAAGACATGCAAAAGTTTTTTTTTTAAATATGGTTATTTCTATTGTGAAATTAAGGAGTGTAATGAATGATATTACCAAACGTATTTGATGAAAATCTGAAATTAGTTCAAAATCTGGAAATTATCCACAGTTATAACGCTTGGCGCTACTTAGGTTTAGGTACCTATTCTACGGTTTTACTATTATAGGAAGATGACTTTCATTGAACTAGCCAGCCTAATTGGGAAGCGTTCTCGTTGACTAATCCTAATTAATGCTTTATGTTTTATTTGATAGCTTTAGAAATGTTGTCAAACTTTATAATGTGTAGTAATGTAGATAGTATTTTAGGCTTAAGAAGTCTAAATCCCTGCAATTTAATAGTTTCAATTTTAGACAGAATTCTAAATAGGTAAACTGTTTTCGCGGCTTTGTCCAAGTTATACTCGTAGTTTGTATAAGTTTTAATTTAATGCTTATGTTGGTAAGTGTTGATTGTCTTGGAACATTCTCGAGAATTAAGTTATTTTCTCAAACAAGCCCACTATATTTTTCAGCACTGACAGAATAGTTTAATGTATCTTTTTATAAAAAATTTTTTCGAATACTTAGCTTAGAATAGGATGTCGAGCATTACCAAATCCCAATTTTAGGCCACTTATCACTAATATAACCTTAAGGCGTTTTTTTTACTATAGCACTGTTTAATATTGTACTTCAATTTAAAAAAAAAACCGGCCAAGTGCGAGTCGGACTCGCGCACCGAGGGTCCCGTACAAACCTTTACAACAAAGGTATTATAGACCTGAGTATTGATATGAATTTCAATTTAATACCTCTACGCGTTTACGAGGATAAAAGTAGTAAGTTTAAAATAATAATTTTGAACATAAAAGAACCGACTTCACTAAACATCCACCTTTCCAAAAGCAAATGCTCGAGCTGCTGTAAAAAATACTCAAATCACTATAGGTGTGCCTATAATAGTTGAAGAGTTCCCTCGATTTCTCCAGGATCCCATCATCAGATCATGACTTGGTTACAATGGGACCAACTGTGAAGTATACTCTTTCAACGGAAAAAGAATTTTTCAAATCGGTCCAGCCGTCTTCGAATAATCGGTGAACATACATAAAAAAAAAAAAGCAAAAACAAAGATCCCGACGAATTGATAACCTCCTCCTTCGAAATCTTGAAGTCGGTTGAAAATAAAAAAATTGTATGCTTTTACTAAAATTTTCTACTTTTCGTAATTTTTCTTTTGTCTGTGCTATATGAAGTTTCTTCGTGCCAAGTTTCAAATTTCTGAGTTTACGGGAAGTACCCTTTAGGTTTTGAGTTTCTTGCGAGTACTCAGTTTCAAAATATGCGACTTTAATTGCTATTTCTTTTGATTGCGTTGACATAAAAGTTTGGTTTTGCTACATCTGAAAGGTCTTACAGCCCTGAGTATTTGACATGAATTTCAATTTAATACCTCCACTCGTTTACGAGGAAAAAGGTAGTAAGTTTAAGATTTAAGAAAAAAATTTTTTGCATTATTTTACTAAAAATGTCTACTTTTTGTAATTTTTTCATTGTCTATGCTATATGACGTTGCTTCGTGCCAAATTTCAAGTTTCTGAGTTCACGGGAAGTACCCCGTAGGTTTTGCGAGTACCGAAAAACTCTAAAATTTGCAGCATAAACGCCTGTATCTTTTGATTGCGTTGGCTTTTGAGTTTGATTTTTTCACAGCTCCAAGGGACAATAGACCTAAGTATTTTATATAAATTTCAGCTTGATACCTCCACGCGTTCCTGAGAAAAATGGTCTTGACAGACAGACAGACAGACTGACAGACAGACAGACAGATAGACGGACAACAAAGTGATCCTATAAGGGTTCCGTTTTTTCGTTTCGAGGGACGCAACCCTAAAAAAGACATCCTGTTAGCTTTAATAATCGTCTGTATATATACATAGATTTAGATATAGATATAATTTAAATTAAGGCTTCATTGCATGCTAATTATGGCTAAATGTGTGATCGTTTGTATTATTTTAAGATCTATTGTTAACCACATTCAATGCCAATAATTCTAAAGATACTAAAAGAAATTCATAAAAGTGAGGCCTCACTAAGGTAATTTCAATGAAAACTATATTGAGTGAAATCGGTCGGTCTAGTAAAAAGGACGTAAGTGTCGCCTAGTAAAATGACGTAAGTGCCGCAAAATATCATATAAAAAACAACCTTTTGAGTAAGTGTTTTGTGACGGGCCGGTAACTACAGAACGCCGGTTTCAACATTATCTGCCCTCCCGACACCCAATGTTTCTTTCTAAACAAGCCTTTTCTTGACTTTTGTTGTTGTTGTAGATTACTTTCTGCAGCGCAATTAAACTTCAGTGATTAGAGAAGCTAAAAGTTTTAATTTCTTACCTTGTCTTCGTAACAGTCTTGATTCGCCTTATGACGCCTTAAGTACCTAATAATCACGTCACGTCCCCGATTTTTGCACAAATACGGTTTTATGTGTACCGACTTATATTTTGGGTCTCTTTTTATAATTGTAGGGACGAAAATACAATTGGGAACAATGGGCAAAATGTCAACATGCCATTTATTTGGGTTCCGAAGTCAACTAGACACCCTTATAGCTTACCCATGTTTATAGTCACTTCGTCCGTCCGCATGTCCGTCTATCCTCGGTGTAGCTCATAGATGGTTAGTACTAGGAAGAAATTTGGCATGAGTATGGTGGTATAACTATTAATCACGCCGATAAAGAAGTAAAAAAAAAAACGAAAAAGATACAAGTATTTCCCGTCCGCATAAAGTGAAGGTGTTTTTTTTCGTTTAACACTAGTGTTAAAAATAGGATTTTTAAAACACAATTTTTTGGTTAAGTAGCTTATTTCGAAAATAATTAACCGCCACCAGTTGTTTACCTCTAATTTAATTTTATGTATTTTCTGTACTGGTTTTCTTTTTGAGGTGTTTAATAACGACTATTTGTAGTAATCACTCCGAAAGTTCAAAATAATGTGCCCTTTAACTTATATAAAGTGGTTTCAATAAATATGAGAAAAGCCATGAAAGCCTGAATAAATACTAACAATAAAAATATTCGATATTGTTATATATATGTATATATTTCGATATTATTATATATATATATATTTCGAAAAAAAAACTTTACAGTTACGAGTAAACAACTTAAGTGCCCCCAAATATCATATTAATAACTCCCTTCTAAGTGTGTTTATTGTAACGCATTACTCACTATGAAACCCTACATCGAGTATAGTATATAATGGTCTCAAGCGCCATTGTAGATCTAAGACGTCTAAAACGGTCATAACGTCATAGAAACTTTGGTATTTGTATCAAATTTCAAGAGGGAGCGTTACTTCTGGAATAAAAACCTAGATAATTGGTGCTAAAAGGGTCTTGACTGATTTAACGAAAAGGCTATTAAGAGTCCGGTAAAGTTTGTTTTTCGATTTCGCTCAACTTTTTAATACTATTTTACAGTAACTAAGATGTTTAAGACTACTTTTAGTTTGCATACATATATAAAAAAATAGTTTCTTCTTAAACTGTATAAGTGGAACGCTTTTTTGATTTTATGTTTCATTTATAAATAATTCACCTTAATCTAACAGCTGTTTCGCAATTTTCGCTTGGAGAGGGGAAAAGAGTAATTTTTTTATTGATTAAAATGATGCTAAACTTAGTATCTAAAATATATAAATACGTTGGGCAATGAGTCATTTAAGGAATTATGAAATGATTATTTTATGAAAAGTTTAGGTGGTATTTATGGAAATGTATTAAAGTATTTCATAAAAATACAAATGTAAAAATAAACTTTGCTTATTCTTTAATCAAATAATATAAAACATATTGGAGGACATAAAAAAATCAAGCGACAAGACACGAATCAACGTCCTCACTAAACAAGCTATGCAAGAATTGAGTTTTCGGGTATTAAATTAAAAAAATATGTATACCAAAAGTATTGTTTTGCAATAACAAGACTTCAAACTATTTTATGAAATACAATTCATGTGCGTTATTTCATTATTAGCGATTTTCGTTTTTCAAATCGTTACCGGACTCTTAAGGCGAAGTAAATTATATACCTAAGATACAAAATTAAATTGCTCTGAAAGTTTTCCATCTAAACAGCAAACTTAAAATACATTGTTTATTTATTCTGTTTCTGAGTAAAAACTTTACGCTGTTTTTCCCATCGCACCGGTGCAAAATTATATGCAGCAAAAAGCTAAATGTTAACAATTTTGTGTGCTTATTCAGAAGTAAAATGATGAGGTGTACCTTTCTATATGGGCCAGATGTTTTGATACAAAAGAAAAAAATACATATGTTTAAATATTGAAGGTCACTTTGTACTGTTTTGACATTTATGTAGATGTTTCCACGAACCCAAGTCACTTGATAAAGGGTGCATTTCAATGCAGTTACTTCGTCTTCCTTAACAATGGGAAAGGCAACGAGAGGCAATGAGAAGGAAATAAAATAAAACCTTCTGTGGCCCCTACAAACGAGAAATTCGTCAAATTTGAATACACGCAATAAAAAGTTTTGCAATAAATTGCCACAGAGGAAAGAAATTTCATAGGAGAGGGATAGCACTAGGGCATTTATCGTTTTCCACATCATACAAAACTCATAAAACAAATGCCATCCGATTTCAATAAGTGCGTTTTCCTAAGTTCTCCTCCACCGATCGAAAAATTCACCTTGCGTCCGGCTTCCAACTCTGATGGTTCGATAACTTCCCGGCCTGGGCGGATGGCAATTTGTTTCCGGCGTCTGTGTATGATAAAGAACAAGCATGCTAATTTTCAAGATTTATTTTTTATTTTTTTCTTCGCTCTCGTACAGGGAAGCAGTCCAACCAGGAGGGATGGCATTAAAATTTTGTTATATAACCAACGTACATTCTTTCAGGCAACCGCTGTTACAATCGGTTGACTCGAGATAAAAAAAAATTGCACCCCCGCTCTATTTTCGCTCCAATCCAATTTGGGTCATTTCGGGTTGCACAGGGCGGTTCCTCATCACTTCGGGAGCATAAATACCGCGAGCCATCCGGTTGCCTCGCGGTCACTGAAACTACGCGTCATTGCTTTAACTAGGAGTCTTGTGTACAAATTGTATATGCGTAAGAAATATCTGAGATGAGGCGACCATACAGAGTGTAAATCCAATACGAGCAAAAAATTAAACCAGTATAGGATTTAATAGTTGATGATGATCAATGATTATAATCATTAATCGAAACGATTTGTTAAGTTACACTTAATTATGACGCCATAATTAATTTTTAAAATTTTACTGCCACCACTAACATACTGCAAACATGATTGAATTAAAGTAATGTAACTGTCAATGTACACGAGCGTTCAACTTGAGTGTGTTACATTTACATTGCGGGCCGAATTATTTTGTATGGTTACAATTTTCGTCGCAATTCTAAGCAAAAGTTATCTAAATATATTTCTTATGTCCTATGCTAGCCACAGTTTAAAGGTTTGCCCGTATAGTAATAGCAGAACAAAGATGAAGCAATTTAAAAATAATTACACAGGAACTACGTTGTGCAGAGTATATTTTTATCTCGGGAAAATAGTAAGAGCTTCATTACCGTGGTGTTTGTAAATCTTTACACTTTCCAGGAAATGAAGTTACATCGGGAATGCGGAAAAATATAAAAAAATCTAGACACACGGCAGTGTGTCCGCCAAGTTCGAGCAAAAAAAAGCGACACACCGGCCGTGGGTTATATTAACGAACCATTTCGGGCCAATTTCGACCACCCTATAACTCAAAACATATTTTATCTACGCATATGAAATTTCGAGTGTCTGTTGACATCCCCTTAATTGTCTAGAATACAAAATTTCATTATTCTACCTATAGCAGTTCTTGAGATATTGACGTCAGAAAATCGCTATTTTTACTATACACTCACTCACTGACTCACTCACTCATCAAAAACCTAGACCACTTCCAATGGTCGTACTGACTTGAAATTTGGCATGGAGATAGGTCTTAAGGTCAAAGTAAAGGGAAGAATCTGAAAACGGCCAAGTGTGAGTCAGTTTTAAAAATAGCGAAGGTGTAACTTTGTTCTACTATGAAGTCATAATGAACTAAATGGGTCTATCTTCCAATGGTCGTACCGACCTGAAATTTGGCTCAAAAGTTTGTCTTTAGGTCGAAATAAAGTAAAAATCTGAAAACGGCCAAGTGTAAGTCAGTTTCGAAAACAACGAATGTGTAATTTTGTTCTACTATAAGTAGGTATGGAGTGGAAATGAGATAAGACTTATTTAAATTTAGATACATACCAATTTAAGACAATACATGTTTGTCTTAAAGACAAGAACAATAAAATTGTTCACCACTCTGTGTGTGTCTATTGCGGGAACCGAACCCACGATTTACGAAGTGCAAAGCAGGTCACTAGGTACACTAGGTGCGCTAAATCAGTCAAACAAAAATGAAAAGACAATTTTTTCTCGCATAGTCTAAATAATTTCTAATTTTACAACTAATAAAACCGCAGATTCAAGAACATGGAAATCATATATACTCTAAGATGGAATTATATATACTACTGCCCATCTCACCCTCCAATACGCCACGGGATGAGATGGGATGGTGCACTTCTAGGGCTACATAATAGGCCACCAATTATAATACCTACTGGTAGGTAGGTATTACCAAGTTATTAATTATCTATGTAGGTAGCGTACTTACAAACAGAATAAAGTACGTTATTGATGTATGTAATTATATGTAAGTAGGTACATTTTATAGGTGTAGGGAGCCAGTCTATTTGTAAAAATCACCTATAAATAAATAGTAAAATAGAATTAGACGCTTAGTATAAAGGGTTATAGTATAAAGTACATACCTAAGTGGAATGAGACATTTCCTAAAGCAAAAGTGATAAAAAAATAATAAAGAACCTACACCTAACAAAAATAAATGAAATCCCATCAAAAACATAAATGTGAAAGGCTGCCAAGTTCGATACTATGGGAATGCTTCGCCTATAAAAGAAGTGAGATCTGAATAAGTACCAAGTTCCATAAAAATACCTCAAATCATAAATAGTTATAGGAATGCACACTTAATTTCCAGCAGTTTTTAAGGTACATTTTTAATAAGTATCACGTTACATAGAAATACCTAAAATTATAATAGTCAGAGAAACGCACACCGGTTTTTTTAGCAGTTTCCTGATAACATTTATTATTTTCAGTACTTTTTAATGATGTAACTTGGCAAGTTTTAATAGAAAATTATATACTTGACACATTGCAGTCCAAAGGTGTCGATTCATTGCATTGAAAAGGTGTGTGGTGTGTGAAAACTTGCCAAGTAACATCATTAAAAAGTACTGAAAATAATAAATGTTATCAGGAAACTGCTAAAAAAACCGGTGTGCGTTTCTCTGACTATTATAATTTTAGGTATTTCTATGTAACGTGATACTTATTCAAAATGTACCTTAAAAACTGCTGGAAATCAAGTGTGCATTCCTATAACTATTTATGATTTGAGGTATTTTTATGGAACTTGGTACTTATTCAGATCTCACTTCTTTTATAGGCGAAGCATTCCCATAGTATCGAACTTGGCAGCCTTTCACATTTATGTTTTTGATGGGATATGTTTTTAAGACCATACTGTTAGTGTTATACAATCTGTACCTACACTGTCCTGTTTTGCGTCTATCATTATTGTTTTAGGTATCTACATTTTATACGTAATAAAATCTGCTTTCCACAATATTTCTGGAGAGGAGTCCCTATAGTCCATACATTTTAATTTAATAAATTCAAGTTAATTAAAGTAGGTATTAAAAGTCAGCATTAGCGTCAAATTTATATGAAAATTATTTAAGAATTTACCAGTAGTGCACAGTTAAATAGTTCACACCAACTTTTACGATGTTATACATGCAAAATGTAATGTACGAGTACGTGTATATGTTTTGGCCAGATCAGAGTTTTCAAATTCACGAAATGGGTTTGGTTAGGTATAAACATATCAATGATCCGAAAGAGTTCGGTCATGTCTGTTAGCCCAACAGTTCTGTACATTAATTTAATTTTTCGTGAGACATACTATCACTATAAAATATAACGGAAGATGGAGACTTAAGCGTTCCGAAACATGTCGCGCGAAGTGACTAAAGTGACGTGAGTGTAACCGTTATATTTGCACCTGGAAAGTAATCTGAACTCACGGAACTTTAACGGGTTGCTTGGGGGCATACTAGGAAGACTCTCCTAAGTTTTCGACCTCGAGGACCCTGTGGTACTTGGAGGGGGTACAAAAATCTATTTTTTTTTCGGTTTTTCGCTTTTATCTCATAAACTAAGCACTTTTGTGTAAACCTTGTGGCAAAGTTAAAGAACAATAAAATTCCTGAAAGTTAGCTGATAGCTGTCATACCAGATTCATGTGAAATATTAACGAAGATACGGCCAATTTGAAGTAAATGAGTTTAAACTACTAGGTTTAACATTAGACTCCGGCTTAAACTGGAAGTCACACATAAAGCTTATTAAATCTAAACTCGCTTCATTTACCTTCGCACTCGGTTTCTTGAAAATGAATACGAATTTGGAAGCTGCAATGTCAGCTTATTACGCGTTCGCCCATTCGTGGCTGAGTTATGGTTTAGTCTTGTGGGGAGATAGCGCTGACGCCCAGAAACTATTTCTCATGCAGAAAGAGTGTGTCCGTATCCTAACCAATACATGTATACCAAATACTACCTTACCTAATTTTAAACGACTTAAAATTTTAACTTTACCTTCCATGTATATTATGGAAGCGGCACTTTTTGTTAGGAGAAACCCAAGTATTTTTAAAGGAACGGTAGTCTACAACCCTGAGGCTAGGCAGAAAATTAAAATAGTTTTACCACCTTCCAAACTAGAAATTGTAAAAACCGGTCCCCTCTACCGTTGCGTTCAAATAATGCACAGAATCCCAGAAACAATTAAACAAGAAAACAGTGAGAATTCATTTAAAAATAAACTAAAGAAAATGCTCATTGAAAAAAGTTACTATACAGTCAAAGAATTTTTTAAAGATAATTTATCCACCTAAAAGATTGAATATATTTGATAATGACTAATATTTATACCTATTGTTTTACTTCAAATTTTAGCTCTGTGCTGCATGCTACTTATAGAAATATATTATAGCTATTAAGTCCAATATTGTACGCCCTAACAGGGTATCATGTACTGATTAAGTAAATGTAATACCACAAGTAGTGTGGGAAATCTACCGGGTCGTTGTATGGAGACCTCGCATTAATTCCTCAGTCGATGATTGATGTCGATGATGAGGCCTTTGCCCAGAAGTGGGACACGATAGGCTCTATATAATAATAGAATAATGTCTTAATAATTTAAAAATATGTGTTTTATTGATACTAGTAAAGCAATTTTGTCTAAAAACAAAATTATATTTATTAAAAAAGCATACTTAGTTCTTTTTGCTCCGGAGAACTTTCTCAGAAACGTTCTCGGCTAAATTTTATGTCACTACAAATTTAAAAACAAACATGTAGGTAATTAATTGATAATGATAACAAAATATAAAGGTTGTTCCAAAAAGAAGGCAAGATTTGAATTTAATAATTGGAACGAAAAAAAATGTAAGTACTTTTAGTTTTCTAGTACTAACCATCACTGAGCAGACGACGGACAGACAGAAAGATAGATGGACAGACGGACATGGCGAAATTGTAAGGGTTCCTAGTTGACTACGGAACCCTAAAACGACCTTTTGAGTGGGTGAATTGTGACGGGCCGGCAACTACGGAACCCTATATTGAGCATGGCCTGGCATGCTCTTGGCCGTTTTTTTCTTTTTTGCATAAAATAAACGCGATTTAATTTCATTACATTTATGCTTTTTATTAGTAATTATCAAAAAAAAAATATATATATATATAGATAATTAAGATATTTCAGAATATACTTAAACAAGTTTCGTTTTTTATGCCAACGTTTTCGTTTAAATTACATGCTTGTTACATATTTTTGGGACATTATATATTTATTTTTAAATTAATAGTCACATAAAACTTAGCCGAGAACATTCTCCGGAGCAAAGAGAATTAAGATTTTTTAATGTTAATAATCTCAATTGGAGACAAAATTGCTGTACCAGTATCAATAAAACATATATATGTTAAAATTATGAAGACAAGAAAAGACAAAAATATTTAGAAATAAATGAGTCCTCTTCCAATAAAAGTACAAAGAAATATGCGAGAAAGTTCTCGAGAATGTTCTAGTGAGAACGTTCCCGAGAACTCCCGGCAATTTCCTGAGATAGCAGAGATGTTTGCACTTAGAATCTTTTTTTCGGTTTACAATGATCGTGAATATCTTTCAAACACCTTTAGGAAGATTTAAATAAAATAAAAAATCTGAATTTGTGCAGATTTGATGTACTTTCTCGGAAATTCTCGTTACAGAGAACGTTCTCGAGAACTTTCTCGCAACATTCTCTCGTTCGGGAACGTTCTCGAGAACGGCACATCTTTATATGTGTCTGATTTGCCACCGTGTGAGGTAAAAGTTTTCAAGCAACGGGAGCTTAGACTATAAAGATGACTTTTGTGGCAACAAATAGCTATTTGTATGTAGGTACATAAAAACCCAGTCTGCCAGTCCCTCGTTAAGGTTAAAGGTCAAACTCGTTACTTTTTAACCAGTCTGCCAACCATAATAATAATATGTTCATACAACTTATCGATTGCTACCGCATTGCGATAAATGATAACTTGATTAAGTACTTATTCAATTGAAAATAGATGTCATATACTTCAGAAAAAGTGACCAAACCCTCCGCCTCTCTGGCCTCGGACACCGGAGAGTTTGGTCACTTTTTCTGAAGTATATGACATCTATTTTCAATTTATATATAGTAGTGTAACTACTTAAAAATTGCAAATCAAAAAATATTGAACAAATTAATTTGTTTTGCTTCAAGATTTACTTATTCAATGCCCAACTAGCAAAAATAAGCACTATAAAAGTTCCTAGAACGTTTTCAGAAACACCAATAACTGTTTCATACATGTCCTATAACATTGATGTAAACGTTAACAAAGGCAGGTTTTGGCACAATTATATCGCAATTCCGTGACATAACGATGTTATTGCGGCTCCATAGATTACATATTAGTACTATAGTCGTACTATAACAGTTACTGCAACACTTTTCAAGGTTTTAACAGTGATTTTCGTGCCGCTTAGATCACAAAAAAGCTACAAAAAAGTAATCACAGTACTGTTAATGGACTTTTTAGACCTGTAATGAAAATCAAGGAGCTACTATAGTTCATCAGTAAGCTTAATATGAGTTGTTGTGACAGTGAGTGGTACTCCCAACATAATAAAAATAAAAACAAGTTTCTGTGGTAAGTAAAGTGATTGAATTATTAAAAACATGATGGCCGCTCACTGTTTGTAAAGTTGGAGTGTTAATGTTCTAAACAGCTGTTTTTACTTGCGATTGAAGTTCTATTGAAAAAGTATACTAGTATAATTAACAAAATTTTCATGCGCTCCCTTAATTGGGTACTTTCCTGGGTAAAAAAAATATAATTCTATTTAGTCCGTCAGTTAGATTATCAAAAAATATTGGACACGTATTTTTATTTTGTCAATCAAACAAGAATTGGTGAAGATATAGCCCGTTAAAGTTCCGCGTGACGTCACATTATACTAAAAATTGTACTGAAATGTGACGTCACGCGCAACTTTAACGGGCTATATCTTCACCAATTCTTGTTTGATTGACAAAATAAAAAATACGTGTCCAATATTTTTTGATAATCTAACTGAAGGACTAAATATATTTTTTTAGGAAAGTAGCCAATTATTCATATTTATTAAATTAGAACAATTAAAATTTATAAATGTCTCATTCGCTGGTAAACAAGTGTTTTCGTGCTTATTATAGGCTTAGTATATGACTATCTGTCAGGTCAGCCATTTGCCGCCATGACAAAAATAGGGTTCCTTAACACCGGATAAACCGTTTGATAAACCTTTGATGTCATAGTTACAAACGTGTGCTTTTCAACCGACTTCAAGATTTCGAAGGAGGAGGTTATCAATTCGTCGGGATCTTTGTTTTTGCTATATTTTTTTTTTTTTTTGTTATGTATGTTCACCGATTATTCGAAGACGGCTGGACCGATTTGGAAAATTCTTTTTTTGTTTGAAAGCGTATACTTCACAGTTGGTCCCATTGTAACCATGTCAGTATCTGATGATGGGATCCTGGAGAAATCGAGGGAACTCTTCAACTATTATAGGCACACCTATGGTGATTTGAGTATTTTTTACAGCAGATCGAGCATTTGGTGTTGGAAAGGTGGATGCTTAGTGAAGTCGGTTCTTTTTTGTTTAAAATTATTTTAAATTGGTGTCGGTGAATGAACACATGAAGGGCAATCATCACGTAATTATTGTATAAATTGGAAGTACGGTTCCTACTCGTATTTATTCATCTAATTTGAAATGTATGTAATACATTCTATGCTATCGCTTTTCACAAGTCATTGTGACTTTGAAAAACAGGCTAAGAGCATGTCGAATTATGCTCAATGTATGGTGCCATGGTTGTCGGCCCGTCACAAGACACTCTGTCAAAAGGTTGCTTTTTATAGGACATTTTACGGAACTTACGTCCCTTTACTATAAAATGACAACTCTTTGCGACAACTAAAAAATGGCTCAACCGATTTTATTAAGTATTGTTTTTCCCTATGACTAGTCGTCACTTCATGAATTTTCCCATATTTTTTCGACCCGCGATTCAAAAGTTAGATAGGGGGACACATTTTTTTGAATTTTGGGAGCCATCACATATTTCCAAAACAATTGGATTTATTTAAATAATGTTATTGAAGCTTTCTATTCTTTTGGAAATAAGGTTGAAGCAAAAAAAACATAACACTTCACTTGTACGGGAGGCACTCCAATAAATATTTTATTTTATTTTACCGTTTTCTCGGCGTGATTAATATACGTACTCATACCAAATTTTAGATTTCTAGCGCTAACGGTCACCGAGCTAGGCTGCGGACAGACAGACAGACAGACAGACATGCTGGAATAATCGAACTATTATTTTGTACGGAACCCAGCCTTGCTGCGCTCTTACCATCTTGTTATATAAAAGATTTCAAAAATTCCGCTATTGGACATTTCGGTTGATTATAAGTAGTGAAATGCTACTTTTATGTATCAGAAAAGCTCATTAAAAGTAATACAATCTCTATAACTTAACTATGAGACATACTAGTAACCAAATAACCCATTTTAGAACCATTCAGTGTTAAAATAGTATTCTCAGGGCTACTATAGCAATCGTCCTATAGTAGCGATTAGGGAATACTTATAGCGCAAATTTGAAACATAACAGTGTTGAAAAATCAACAATAGGGCATTATTATCCTATAACTGAGTTTATGTAACAATTTTGACACTTGCACTATAATATTCATTTAGAAGCGACAATAACACAAGTGTGTCCTAAAGCGGTACTATCTAGAACTTTAATAGGACCAGGAAGCTCTATAGTGGTAAAACAGTATCTCTTATAGTGCTGCGTTAAAGGTGTGATTTAGGCATGTCATGTAAACGTTTACATCACTACTTAATAGTACTAAAGTGCTGTATAAAATTATACAGCTGAATAGTGATAAAAGATACTTTTATAGAACACATGGTCATAACGAATACCTTTAAAATGACTTTTTAGTGATAAACTGCTAAGTTAATGGACTATTTTGCTAGTTGGGTGTTAACACTTAAATTAAACAAAATCACCATACAGGGTAAATCGCCAATTACTGGCCACCTTTCAAAAACTGGCCTCCTGATACTAAAAATTAACTCTGTTCACCTACAAACAGAATTTATTTAAGCTAGCCAACGTGGCCAGTTATTGAAGGGTGGCCAATAATTGACACTTTATACTAAAAATTAATTCTGTTTATAGGCGAACAGAGTTCATTCTTAGTATGAGATGGCCAGTTATTGAACGGTGGCCAGCGTTAGTGTAAATAAATGGTTGTTCTAAAAACAACAACTGTCGTTAAAACAATAAGATTAAGGACTTTATTTCTTCCTCCGTTTATAAATAACTAAAAGCTATTAATCACACGATGTCACTGAACAATGTTTCAATTATCTTCAAATATAGCAGGATTTACCGACGCCAAGCCAAAAATTTTAAGTAGAAACGATCAAGAATTTACATAAATTGAATTATATTTAATCTAAAATGTACGCTAACGTCAACGTCAAAAATATGAATACACATTTGCACTCCATAGTGATAAAGTTCAATCAAACATATATTTTTGGCGTTTACACCTATACCTCTACCACGAGTCATGCAAATAAGCCCAATTCGAGATTCGTTCACGAATTCGTCAATTATATGTATGGAGAATTTGTGCAGAGCCTCTAGCGGTCACTTATAGAGCTAAAAATTACTGCCATACCATAAGTTGAATTATCGTTTATGCAATTCGCTCACGAAAGTTCGATTGCTTGTTTCGTTTGTGTAGATTTCAATACGTTACAAAGTGACGTGACGTGACAAACGTCACATCCTTCACACCGACCGAAACAGATTGTAGGTAAGCCAAAAAGGTTTTACTTCCTAAGTACATTTTATCTGAAGGTTTAGAACTGTAGACAATTATATGAGCAGTGAACAATAATAAACATAGAAACCATACTTAGCTCTAAAAAATTACCCTACTTTTTGTGGGTGTTTAATATGCTTGCTAGGCCGTAAACCAGGAATAATTTCCGTTGGTCATCGTGTCCCAAGCGGTAAATTTTAAGTGGTTCAGGGCGGTAAATAATCAAGCTTCGTGATGGTCAGCTGCCGTTCCTTGAGTGGGTTGAGGAACGGCAGCCATTTTCTCACATAAAATATATATAAAATAAAATGCCCATCGCGTCCCAGTTGAAATAGGTGATAGTTTATATACAAATAAAATAAACATCATCAGCCGGCTGTATAGCACTGAAAAGACCGTAAACTAGTCACATGAATATATGGTATTTAGGGTATCAGCAGACGTTATTTCTACCTCAATACAGCCGGCTGACGATTTTCCTGATAATAAGAGCCTCATATACTGACGATCCGCAACCCACCAACGGAGCGACAGCTGACCTACGCGAGTCATCATTATACTTCGTCCTTAATCACTTCAAAAATTATCACCGCCTGGGACGCCTTGCGATTGGTCATGAAATTTGTTCCTGGCTTACGGTTCATGCCATCGGAGCCGGGAAATACAAGTTATGACAGTAAGCCTTTTTTTACCTTATTTAAATGCGCGTGACTTTTAACGCATAAAATGTTATCAACCGACTTCAAGATTTCGAAGGAGGAGGTTCTCAATTCGTCAGGATCTTTATTTTTACTATTTTTTCATAACGTTCACCGATTGCAACTTTTATTTAAACAGGGAAATTACGTATTTCGTCATACATATTCAAAGCTAGGAAAAGGGGTGAAAACTGTCAGTACTTCATCCATCCATCCATATATTTATTTCGTCGTAGGATATAGGATTACCTAAGAAAACCAAATTGATGAAATGTCAAATGTACAAATAACACTACTAGTTTAAAACGTCCTAGAACTACGACCATATGTAGTGTTAGGTGATTCTTAATTTATTTGGTTATTTTGTCAACATGACAGTTCGACTTTTAGTGATCATAGTGGATCATAGGTTTATTTCTTATTATTTAGGTCTATTGTATAATCACAAAAGGATAAGTACCCTTTCAGAATGTTGTTGATTCTCTAAAGTATAGGCAGTTCGCTATTGTTACACATCCCACCTGCGTCGACGCCGACACGTTGGCCAAGTCCTTTAATTTATTTACCAGCGAACAAGCCGGAGCGGCGCCCGACATCCGAAATCACTACAAGACTATTACATATAGTTGTCGTTCGTCTAACTATTGTTGGTGTCGAGGCAATCGATCCGTGGAGCAAGGGGCACGGAGCCTCACGACCTAACAAACGCACAAGGGAAGCTAAAGATGCTCCAGCAAGCCGCCGGTTTTCATACATAACACAACGCAGGATTGCGGCTTCTTGTATAATGATAGTTTTATTTCTATTTATAAGTTACACGTACGAGTTATTGTTAGTAGTACTTATAAGTTTCTAGTTTGTGACAATGTTACTTTAAAAGGCTATTTCGCAATAAATAAATCTTTAATATAATTATGTACATTATCATTTCAAAGTGCCCTGTATAAATCTGGATGTCTTTTAAGTAAGCACTATTTTATAGTACTTGGATGCAATAATTCGAAGATCCCGGCCTGTAACGCAGTTGTTACTTCTTGAATATAAAATAATACACCTTCCTGGGATAAATAGTTTGCCTTGCCGGTGATAAGTTAGCTGCTACAGCAATCAATCAGAAATTAATGATGCACAAGAACCTGTAAAAGATGTTTCAATATTATTTGTTATTTTTCACAGTTTCATTGTAATTATTATGATTGAAAATGAAAGTGTTTATAACTATCATATCAAATTTCAACTACTTACCATTCATTTTAGGTTAGAGTTGGTATTTTTGTGTCGATTTAAAATCAGATTAATTGACTATTAATACATAAATCTCACAAATATTCAGCAGTTCTTGGGTCTAGATTTCTTTTTTAAAATTATTCTTATTGAAGTGTTGATGTGGATATTTCTATTTCTCATATCGGCTTGAAATTTACCGTTTCGTTTTCCAGTTCCAGTTATCATACTATGCAGTCTTCTTAACAAATTATGCTTAATATAAGGCTTTGTCGATATTATTTCATCAATTAATAATATATAAATATAACACAATAAATACGAATGGTTTTCACTTTCACCATGTTTTGACATCTCACCCTACAATTTGATAGTGAAAGAGTTTTCTACAGTCGATACGGTATTTTTCGGTGACGTATGTCAAATTAGTGTCTTATGGTAGCGTTTTAATAAAACCTATCGATAACAAACTGCACTGACTACATCCGTCTCGTTCTACCTATGAGACGGATGTATGTCAGCATAGAGATTTCGAATTTCTTGCTGTCGATACCGAAGGAAAACTATTCGAAGCCCGTTGATTTGTTAACGACTGCAGAAAGGTTTCAGAATTTTCTGTAATGACTCGTGGTAGAGGTACTAGATCATATACCCTTTTCGATTAGTACGTTCTGGGGGGTGATTTTCGAGCGCTCGAAACTGACATTTAAAACTGAATAAAACGAAGAAATGATGTTTTAAAAATAACAGCGACAGTAATTCAAAATCATGGTTATTTATACTATTAATTTCATGCGTAAATAATGGCAACAGATGTGTGCAATGATATTCGAGGTTAAATTCTTTGAATTCGAGCGCATTAAAGTCATAAATCGGCCCCCTGGCCTATCGACAGGACAGTATAAGAATGTCAGTGTCTGTCTGGTTCAAATGCAAGATGCTAGCAAGCGTCGCTGGCTCTGGCATGCATGTTATAACCTTATAACCTTACAGCATTATACGCCCACTTGTTTTAATTTTTCTAAACTTAATCTTTATTATAAGTACCATAAATTGCAACAGATCTCCAATACAAATGGAAAAATGAAGTTTTAAGAACTCTGTAAAATCCCAGGATCTGTCTCATCTTTAATAATACGACGAACTGAAAGTGCTGAAAGCTCTATAATATTAACGCACCTAAATACTGAATATGTTCAACTTACGACGGTCGTAACCGCCTTCCACCAAATGGATTAGTATCCACCCTTTTTTGAAAAAGTGTCACATATCTATGTGACCCTTTTGACCATGTTGAGTAAATAACCAAATTCATTCAAGTCTTCCTATCAATCACTGACGTAAGAAAGCCAAATCTCATTAGTACCAGACACGTTCGCTTTCCCTTCGCTATTAGGTTCCTGAGAAAACGAAAAGGTGTTTTCCTGAAATAAGGGATTTTGAAACGTAAAATAGATACCTAATGTCACGTGATTTAACTGGCTCTCTGTAACAACCAAATAATCAAACATGCCGTACCAGAGAAGCATAACACTGTGGGTGCCGTTTTGGTGCTAAAATGTGGCTTGCAGAGTTTTTAGACTGCCAAATTTGTTGTAGTAAAAACATTTAACAAACAATATTAATATTACTAGACCCGATATTAAGCCAATCTAGTTTGGGCTAGATTTAGATATTTTGACATGGGTAAAAAAACAAACAATTTAAACTGTTTATTATTCTGAAGTCATGGGTTAATAACATTTTCACACTTAACTTAGTATTAATCTTTTACATTAAAGATTGTAATACTCAGCTTATAAATTGGGGTTGCCACCCTTTTTAATATAAATTTATTTGAATTACAACATATTTAATTTATATATTATTATTGATCAATGCTTTTTTAACAATACTTTTAATATTCTTAGGTTTTTTTATCTAAATAAATATATGTGACGCTTTTTGGAATAAACTTCGAAAGTTAGCTATTTTCAACCGACTTCAAGATTCCGAAGGAGAAGGTTTTAAATTCGTCGGGATCTTTGTTTTTTTATGTTTTATTTTATTTTAACCGATTATTCGCAGACTGGACCGATTTGGAAAATTCGTTTTTAGGGTTCCGTTCCTCGATAGGAAAAAACGGAACCCTTATAGGATCACTTTGTTGTCCGTCCGTCCGTGCGTCCGTCCATCCGTCCATCTGTGCGTCCGTCCGTCCGTCCGTCTGTCCGTCTGACCGTCCGTCCGTCCGTCCGTCTGTCAAGACCCTTTTTCTCAGGAACGCGTGGAGGTATCAAGCTTCAGCTTCAAATTTCAATATATATCAAATACTCACGTCTACTGTCCCTTGGAGCTGTGAAAAAATCAAACTTCTAAACCAACGCAATCAAAAGATACAGCCGTTTATGCCGCAAAATTCCGCAAATTTTCGAAACTCGCAAAGGAATCAAAACCTACAGAATACTTCCCGTGAACTCAGAAGCTTGAAATTTGGTACGAAGCAACGTCTTTTAGCACAGATAAAGGAAAAATTGCGAAAACCATAAATTTTTAGTTACATCACATAATAAAAATATTTTATTAATTTTAAAGTTACTACCCCTATATACCTACAGGTTTGTACGGAACCCTCGGTGCGCGAGTCCGACTCGCAATTGGCCGGTTTTTTTGTAAGAGCATACTTAACAGTTAGTCCCATTGTAACCAGGTCATGATCTCATTAGGGGATACTGGACATTAGGGAACTCTTCAACTATGATAATGATTTGAGTATTTTTTACAGCAGCTCGAGCATTTGCTTCTGGAAAGGTGGAGAATAATATTTTTTGTTATAGTTAATGTACTGGTCGACTATAATGCTTGAAAACAGACTTTGTAGACGTAGAACTATTAACGCATACTTTTTTATGGAGGTTTTATGGTCGCATATTTTAGCATCGTCGACAATGCCGAAATGGATTTTCATACATTATTATTGCACGGTCGTGGTTTCGTAAAGCAGGACTACGTTTCCAGACCGCTGGCATAATACACTGGGAGATTGAAGTTACTAGGTAAATTGTATAGATGGAGCAAGCATTCGTCGAACTTAAATCTTACCGGCTTTGCCTATTTTGAGCACTCGTAGAAAAAGTATTGTATAAAATAGTGACATAATTAAGCTTTTCAATCTCGCACCTTACTTAGGCCACTCAGCAAGCTTCTCGACCTAAACACGGTAATCGACTGAAAAGCTCTTCATTATGTCACGATTGTGTAAAATACTATTGAACCTCATTTAGACAATATGAAAACGCGATCTAGTTTTATAATACGGAATCCTATTTCCGTGTAATATTTTTTTAATACAACTTAACACCCTCCATTTATTTACTCCTCCCTATTCAAATATACACAACACGGTCATTTGTTTGTGTGACCCGGATGTCTTAACTACTCAACTAGTCTTGAAGAAGTTTGGCAAATGCGAGGGCTTAGTGGTTGAAAGAGGGTAATGAATTAGTGTTGTTGTTGATTTTGGAAGAAAACCACTTTAATTAAATTCAGTTCATGTATTATATACATACCATATATACATACCGAAAAGTGCCGTCAAAGGAGATAACATTTGTGCTTGGTGACCTTAATGCGAAAATCGGAACAACAACATCGGATGACCATCTCAGAGGGACTGTGGGAATGTTTGGTCTGGGAACACGGAACGAGCGTGGACAAATGCTTCTGGACTTCTGCGCAGAGAACAACCTAACAATAATGAACACATGGTTCCAGCAACATCCGCGCAGGCTGTATACGTAGACATCTCCGAACGGGAAACATAGAAACCAGATTGACTATGTTATGGTTAGCAAGAGATGGAGGTCCTCTATAGTCGTAACCAAAACACGTCCGGGAGCTGATCGTGGAAGCGACCATCAACTGTTGGCATCTTCGGTCACAGTCCGGCTAAAAGCTCCTAAAGTGACCGCTTATAAGAAGTCGATCAGTCTGCCCCCTCAAGCTGAGACAGAGTTTAGGAAACTAGTAGAACCACGGCTCAGGGAACTTAAGCTGGACCCTTTTGAATCAACGCCCGCATCGTGGGAGAAACTGAAGTCGGTAGCCATAACTTATGCTAAAGAAGCTGTTGGCAAATGCAGGAATGATAGGCCCAGAGCAGATTGGATGACTGCAGAGACATGGGCGGTAGTAACCGAAAGGAAACTCCTCAAGGAGAGTGGATTGGTATCGGAAGATGAAAGGCTGCGGTACCGAGACTTGCACGGTACAGTACAAAGACTGTGTAGGCGAGACAGAAATGCCTCTATTGATGCTGTATGCCTTGAAATTGAAAAGTCCGCAAAGTCTGCGCATACAAAGGACATGTTTTCTAAGGTTAAACCGAAGAATTGGACAATTGAAGACCAAACCGGAACGCCACTAGTTGATAGGCACCTTGTACTGGAGAGATGGCGCCAATACTGTCAGATTCTATACAGCGAGAATAGCGACGGTATCGAAGACCGAATTGACTACGCAGAAAGGAAGCCCGATATCCTTCTTCGTGAAATTGAAGCAGCCATTGCGAGACTTAAACCCAAAGCTTGTGGCGGAGATGGTGTGCCAGCGCAGATACTGAAGCTAATGGGTCAGGACGGTGTAAAAATGGTTCATGTGGTATGTCAAAAAGTCTGGAGGACAGGGCAGTGGCCTGACGATTGGCTGGAGTCAGTGGTGATCCCTCTACATAAAAAAGGTTCGACTCGAAAATGCGAGAACTATAGAACCATTTCTCTTACGTCTCATGCGAGCAAGATACTACTGCATATCATCAATAAGAGGTTGGAGAACTACATTGGTGGACAAATCGCGAAAGAACAGGCAGGGTTTGTCAAGGGCAGGGGTACCCGCGAGCAGATTTTAAACATAAGACAAATGATTGAAAAGAGTAGAGAATTCAATGTCCCAATGGCTCTATGCTTTATAGACTACGCGAAGGCGTTTGACTGCATCTCATGGAGAAAAATGTTCGACGTTATGAGAGAAATGGGAATTCCGGAACACCTAATTTTCTTGGTGCAAAACCTGTATCTTGACGGCAGAGCAGTCATTAGGTTGGAGGGCGCAGTGTCTGGATACTTCCAAAGCAACCGCGGAGTCAGACAGGGATGCATACTCTCGCCGCAATTATTCAATCTCGTTGGCGAACACATCATGCGTTGGGTTTTGGAAGACTGGAATGGGGGCATACGAATTGGCGGACATCTCATCAACAATCTACGCTTTGCAGATGATACCACGATTATTGGCGCAACTGAAAGTGAACTCGCCGAGCTTCTGCAAAGGGTACATTTAGTGAGTGCTGAGTATGGACTTCAAATAAATCTATCCAAGACCAAGATGTTTGTAGACCGGGCAGGCACCCTAGAGAGGACAGATGAATTAGCTGGCCTAGACACAGTGCAAGAATTTGTTTACCTGGGGTCATTGATCACTAATGACGGAGACTGTGATAAGGAAGTAGTCAGAAGAGCCCAGATCGCTAAATCAGCAGTGAAGCGATTGGAGAAGATTGGCGGAACAGAGGAATAGGCAGGAAAACGAAGCTTAAACTCATGCAGAGCCTTATCTTTTCCATTTTCCTTTATGCTTCGGAGACATGGACGTTAAGAGCACGCACTCGAAAAAGGATAGATGCGTTCGAGATGTGGTGTTGGCGTAGGATGTTGGGCATTTCTTGGACAGAACACCGGACCAACGCTTCCATCTTGAAGGAACTCAGCATTAGAACTCGTCTGTCAACTATCTGTATGCAACGACTTCTTCAGTACTTCTGTCACGTGGCCCGACGCGATCCAGACAATCTGGAGAAGCTTATTGTTGTCGGCCAAGTGGAAGGAAAAAGAAGCCGTGGAAGATCACCCACCCGATGGACCGACGCGGTAGAGGAAGCCTGCCAAGCAAACCTGCAGACATCTATCCGAAAAGCTGAAGATAGAACCGTATGGAAAGCTTTTGTGAAAAAAGTTACCGACGATTGCTGTCGCGACCCTCAGTCATGAGGAAACGAGAGTGAAGAAGTACATTATACAATAAATACATTCACATGGTTACCTAATTCGGAATCTAGCCAAGTGTACAAGGTTTCAATTACTTAAAGTATGGACACCCCAAAGTACCTAGGCATGACGACCTGACATTAGTATACACTAGTTTCATATGAGTTTTAGGTAAGTTTTTATCCAGAAAATATGAGCTATAGTTCAAACGCTATTTCCTTCCTCAGCTCTATAGATGTCTCTAGACATACTTAATTGTTATGGCTTTGGCATGCAGGTAAACCGCCGCCTCAAGCTAACTCAGTGCATAAGATCCAATATCGCGTTTTCGACGCTGACGAGCGCAAAAGTGAATAATGAATACCAAGTGCGGGTAGCTCGATAAATCCGCTTTTAGGCGCAATACACACTTAGCGGAAGGCAGCCAAGTCTACATCTACAGAAAGGCTCATTTACACATTGATTAGTGTTAAGTGCGAGACCATACATTGCTACTTGTGTTAAGTAACAAATGTATGAACTCGCACTTAACACTAATCAATGTGTAAATGGGTTTCAACGGAAGTAGAAGTGGTAGTTTATAATCTATATTGCACTAAAACATTGTACACGAGATAATTATAAAACACAGCGAGCTAACAAAAAATCATTCGTCATAGATAGGGGAAACTCTGTCGGATGCACACAACGTCTATAGCGGTGTCCCGCAGGGATCAGTGCTTGGACCGATCCTGTTCGGCATATTTATAACGGATTTAAAGAGTGTAGTACAGTCAGCACTGTCAATATTTGCTGAAGACACTAAAGTTATGGGTAATCCATTGATAACAAATAATAGTATCCAGAATGATTTAGAGTGCATAGTTCAGTGGAGTAAAGACGGGCTCATATCACTAAATGCAGAAAAGTGCACAGTCCTACACATAGGGAAAACAAACCCTAAACTAAATTACCACATTGGCTCTGTTTCCCTACAAGCAGTTTCCAGTCAAAAATACCTGGGCATCACTGGTTCGCATAACTTGAAATGGGATACGCATATCACCATAATAACTAATAGAGCAAATTCTATGCTATGTAGTATCCGGAAAGCATTCCATGTGATTACAAAAGATCTATTTATTAGATTATACAAGGCATACCTTCGTCCTTTACTGGAGTATGCGTTTCAGATATGGTCACCCTACTTTAAAAAAGACGTCACATTACTGGAGAAAGTCCAGCGAAGAGCAATTAAAATACACTCGCGTGCAAATAATTCGGGTCAGTACGAAAAACTATAATATCTCCTAAAATAATAAAGCTAGGAGCCTGAATTAAATTGTATATTATAGATAAATGCATAGTTAATAAAACAACGTCAAGAGTTAGAGATGATATTCACTTGTTTATTTAATTAACATAGTAAACACGATATCAATTAAATATAGGTAAAAAGCAACCGTGGTACCTCACACACAAAACTAAAAACAAAAAATTCGGCACCCCATCGCCTGTATTCGTGTGCGTAAAGTTTCCTTGCAGTTCGATGCCCTCTTCAAGTTTTGGGCCATTTGCCGGTCTATGTGGGGTCAAATTAGCTTCACAAAGCCGCCGCCTTACAGTCCACTCGCTGATGTCATCTCTTCGGGTCTCCCGAAGTTGGTTTTTGACTTCAACTGCAGTGAGATACCGATTTTGGAGCATTGTTGTTACAATAAATCGATCTTCTCTAGCCGTAGTACATCTCGGCCTGCCGGTTCCTGGTTTTCGAAGGTTCCTGCCAGTTTGTAGGAAACGTTGGAGGACCCTCTGCACCGTAGATAGTGACACGCCTGTTCTTCTTGCTGTATATCTCTGACTTCTGCCTTCTTGTAACAAAGTGACGATACGTGTACATTCATCTTGTGTTAGCGACATGATAGTAATCCAATAATGACCATCAAAGTCAACAAAAACTGCCTTTTATCATTTTGCTTTGACAGATTGAAAACAAAAGTGAGGAAACAATCAAAAGTGAAATAAGCTCAATTTGAATTTGGTACCAAATTCGACTTTTATTTAAATAATTTTTTTTCCAGAATTCTTGTAGAATATTGAAGGTTCAATTTATTTCGATATTAAATTCTCTTTAATACACAGTTAGTTTCCTGCACATACCGCTATTAATTTGCAAAATATAAGGGTTTTTGTCACTGACCCGTATTATTTGCTCGCGAGTGTAGTTGTCTCTTTGAAAGAGCGTATATAAGTCGTATGAGCAACGGCTACAGGAATTCGGTCTTACAACATTGGAGGACCGAAGGAAGCGAGGCGACCTAATTGAGACTTATAAAATTTTGTATGGACACTACAATGTTGCAAATATTAAAGACCTGTACCAATTAAGCCACAATAGAAGGTTGAGAGGACACTCTAAAAAACTTGTCAAGCCTCTGTGTAATATGAATCCTAGAAAACACTTCTTACCGAACCGTGTGATGAATATGTGGAACTCTCTACCAGAATTTGTTGTTAGTGCACCATCAGTGAACTCTTTCAAAAATAGACTAGACTCGTATCTTAGAACTTTATAAAGTGCAAAAGAAACACAAGTGCTGTTGCTGTGATATACACGCATCAGCTCTAAGAGCTGCTAATGTATTAATAAATAATAATAATAGATTAATTCCCACAATTCGGATGATTTTTGAGCATGAACGACTGAATTCAGGTGGGATCTGGACTGACTTCAGCAAAGGGTGTATTGCGCCTAAATGTTGACAGGCCTTGATTACTAAGGTCGGTCTCAATAGAAAGGCAAATAAATATGGCTGGACCGACAGCTGCATCTAGGCAAATAAGCATTAGACACATGACATATATTTTTAAAGAAATTGTTTACACAATATGAATAATTATCCGATACTTTTACTTATAATGGATGAAAATAAGTTTATGTGTAACATCACTCAAACCACGATTGTTCTTTAAAAGTGCGTAATTACAATGCAATTAAGGTAAATAGGTTTACTTTTCTATTGACACTTCGTTACTTATATACTTGGCTACGGTGACATGTTAGCATAACAGAGTGAATTGAAGCTATTGGAATGAGACAGAAGTCGTCCATACTGTACTGGAGCCGGTCATACTAAATCAATTTTAACAGGATAGGTAGCTTTTATTAAAAAAATTGTTACGCCTCTCAATACTAGTGTTTTTTAAATAGATTTTGGTTATTTTGAGAGCGATAACGATGCGGATAAACGTAGGCCGCCTTATTGAAGAACTTATCGCAATGACAATCCGGCTAATCGTTGAACCGCCGCATTTCAAAACGGCCCTGTTTTTGATAACAGCTAGCCGTAATATACTATGGTGGATTATACTATCCGGCTGCGACATATTCATGGCGTCAAGTTGGAAGTACACAGAAATAACGTTCAACTTCAACGACTTCAACTTCCTCAGAAAACCTATATACCAAATCACAACTTTTTGGCCTTAATTTATTTTTGATTCTAACACTTAATTTATTTTTACATTAGTTTTAAAACCCATTCAACAAAACCAATACAAAATTTAAGACCATTACGGTGTGCGCATAAGGTTTAAGAGCATTTTAACAAATACTTGGTTTTATACGTACAATAGTAAATAGCTTTGAATTCGTTTCAAAAATGTAATTTTCACATCTCATGCTCAAAAAGTGTGTCATATTATGCTTACCAAAGCGGACAAAAGTAGTACATTTAGCCCCTAGGGCAAATATGTATACATATTTATGATTTACAAAACATTTTATATTGACCAATCAGAACACTTCACCATATCAAACCTACCAATCACAACACATATCGAAGGTAATCGGAACGCTGATTCTTTTTTGGTGCGTATACTGTTTCAATAATTTAATTCCTTAATAAACATTGTGTTTATTATCAACCAACCAGAATACAGCAATGTTAAAATCGACCTATCAGGAAATACAATTCATTTCTCAAAACATGAGGTGTTTTTTAGTTCTAACCATGTTCAAACTTCACAATCGTTGAAAAAAGATTTAAATCTGTTGGAAGCGCTTCTAAGCGCCAATTATGCCGTCGTCTGTGGCATTTATTCGCGTTGTTTATATTTTGTATCTGTGTCAAAACAGTTAAAAAATAAAGAGACCGTCGAGTTAAACCATATTTTCACCTTAGATTAGTCATTGCGCGTAAATAATAAACTCTTCTCCTTGTGTCGTATTTCTCAGTACTGAGGGTCGTGACCACCCTTCTGGATCACTTTTTCACGTGCGATCTTTCTCCACCTGTTTCTGTGTCTGGCGGTGTGGAGGGCGCGGTGCAAGGTCGAGTCGAGAGGGGTGTGGATCTGGTCAGACCAACGTCCACGAGGTCTTTTCCCATCTACTTTGCCGGTCACGATGATCTTCACCAGGTTGCCACCATCTTTTCTTGCAACGTGACCGAAGTATTCTAAATAGGACTCTGCGAAGACACTCGGATGATAGCCGCGAGGAGACTTTAAGTTCTCGCAATATGGAGACGTTAGTCCGAAATGCTGTCCAGGGGATACGGAGCATCTTTCTCGGAGCAAATAATAAATTACAAGTATTAAATTTAATAACCACCTTGTGGTAATATGGCCTACTTTAGACCCTCGTCAAACAATCTAAGTAGTATAATTAGCACAGATATAACTTTCAACCACAAATTGGATGTTTCGTATAAAAATTTTTTAGTTGATTAGTTTAAAACTTAATTACGTTTATGTATTCGTGTTACGTATATTTATTCTAAAATTGGAGCATTGCTTAATCCCGTAATGATGTATTTTTGCAATACTGTGTTGCCTGAATAAATATTTCTCTATTCTATTCTATTTTTTTTTTGAATGCACATAAAACATTAATATTATCTCTAATCTAGGTACTAACAATAACACTACAATAATGTAAAAGAAAGCATCCAAATTTTGCGTGGTTTGCGCCAAGAGTCAGTGGGCGTGATATCGACGTATTATATTAGCCAACGATTAATCAAAGCCGAATGCGATGTATATCGACACCTCCAGCCTGTCGATCTGCATCCTAACACGTAACGTTACGTTTGAGATGAGGGTTTATTGTGAGTGGTATCACTATTGCCAAGAATATAGGAGACATACTTAATTAGGGCATATTATGAGAGAAGGCAGTCATTGATTTATTACAAATAGTAATACATGCATACATAGGTACATCTGATTCCGTGACCTTAGAACACGTTAGTAACACTCCGCGCTAGATAAATGCGAGTAAATAGGAAATCATTGACAGAATCTACGAAATAAAATAATTCATTTTCGCGAACATGAATTTCCAATAAAAAATTGCATGAAACGTAAATGCTATCAGCGGTATTATTGCAGGAATTATTCTTCTAACGAAGAGTAAATTGAATTGTCCGATATCCTTTTCCATTTTTTGATGAATTTCCGAAAATTGGGTGTTTATTTAGGTCTCACAGATTAAAATCTAATCGCAAGTACTTACGCTTTTTAAAACTGTTGAGTTGAAATGACGTGTTTAATGGGTTTAGAAGGAACCGTTGTATATAATTGTTTTCCATGAAATCAATATAAACCCACTAGACCAGACAGCTACTTAACGGCTTCGTCACGTCATTATGATCAGGTCTTGTGGAGGACCAGCGGTATATATAATATACTGTCTGCTCGGATTTTGCAAGCGATAAAGTGTGAAAATCCGGTAAGCGTCGGTCTAGCTAGGCATATAGATTAATGTTTAAGATGCCGTAGGTTCATCTACCACAGTTTTTGAAAAATCGTAGCACGGTTATAAATAATGATATATATGGTTGGTTCTGTAAAATATAACGGTTGCACTTACGTCACTTTAGTTACTTCGTGCGACATGTTTCGGAGTGCTTAGGTCTCTATCTTCAAGCACTAAAGAGTCCTATTTGAATCGGTCCGTAGCGCACTATTGCACATCGTGTTGCCGGCGCGGCGTGCCGCTCGTGTCGCGCGCTCTGACATAGGTTGTTGAGGGATCTACGAAAAATGCTATGTACGTGCCACGCAAAATACGCGAGGCGATCGAGATTCGGCGTCATCCTAATTTTAATCGAGACGGGAGCTGGGGCGTACCGCCAGCATTCAATCCATGGCCAGAACTTCAGTGTGTGCTGTAATAGTTTAGTGGACACAGTGAGTGTGGTTTGTCTATCGTCGCTCATGTCGGATGAACCAAATACTCTGCAATACACATTAGCAGCGCCGGCGCAAGATCACCCTCACAATTAAGCTCTGTCGGAGCGCGCGACACGCGCGGCACGCCGCCCGGACGCAGGCCGGCAGTTAGCAACGCGACGTACAACAGTGCGCTACGGGCCGGTTCAATACTTCAGATAGCATTCCTTAGTGCTTGAAGATGGAGATCTAAGCTCTCCGAAATATGTCGCGCGAAGTGACTAAAGTGATGTGAGTGCAATTATATGAATTTGAATTTGAAATGCATAGTGGGAAAAAAATTTTTTTTTTATATACTTAAAATGCCTTTTAATCAATTGACTTGACTTGACAAGTTCTGTATATTTTATGAGTTTCAATATAATATAAACGACGAGATTTCTTTTTCCACATAAACTTTATTGTGTATTACTGTCTATTAACTACTCTATTGTCTATTAGTTTAAGACGAAGCATTTGAATTTTGAAAATAGGACTAAAACTAGCTACGTCAGATATGACACAATAATGAGAGCAACAAATGCCATCGAGTCAGTTTGCTATACTACCCTTATTGCTAGATCCGGGCATCTGGCAGTTATTCATTGGAGGAGGTCCAAATGACAGACCAGCAAAATTTTTGAATTGAAGTGATACGGAGCCTATATTTTAGTATTCGTACAAAAAACATTGATAATTATTGCGGAAACAAACACTGTTGGCGACAAACTGTGAATTATTATTACAAATCATTTGTATTTGTATCATTTGTAATAATAATTCACAATCACTTTACCCGAACGAATACCCCTGGCAATTATATAATCTAATTAATTACATAATTCCCACAATATTGTATCAAAACCAGAACTGTAGTATTTGAATTTTTCAAGTGGTTTGCATTCTTTTACCTCTACCAAGGAACATTTGCCAGATGTCCGGATATTGAAATAAGGATAATATCAAACTAATTAGAGGGGTTCTCGTTATTGTGTCATATCTGACGTAGCCAACTCTCTGCATAAAATATCAAATACATTATGGTACCTATACATTTTTGTTACCTGTCGTGTTTTTTCTCACCTAATGGTCGAATCGGAAGACCAGCGCTGGCCATAGCTGACACTGTGTTGAAATGAGGCCATTTCGTGGCACTTTCATTCATTTCATTTCATGTTTTATTTTTTATTCTATTTGTGTATTTGTGTATCTGTCTACGAATAAACTAATTCTATTCTATTCTAAAAAAAAAAGGTCTGAATAGGTTCTTTAGGTTTAGAATGAAACATACTCACATATTCTACTGGCGAATCATCTTCTTATTTGATGAATACAGTTATAAAGCCGGTCCTTATGGCCCTTCAGAAGTTGTTCGACTCCGTTTTACTAGAAGGGAGAACGCCTAAGGCATGGAACAGAGGTGTGGTGGTATTGTTCTTCAAAAAGGGTGATAACGCGTTACTGAAGAACTACCGACCCATTTCACTTCTGAGCCATGTCTATAAGCTGTTTTCAAGAGTCATTACGAACCGTCTCGCACGCAGGCTAGATGACTTCCAGCCTCCCGAACAAGCCGGTTTCCGAAGAGGCTTTAGTACCGTAGACCACATCCATACGCTCCGGCAGGTTATACAGAAGACTGAGGAGTATAACCTGCCCCTCTGCTTAGCGTTCGTAGACTACGAGAAAGCCTTCGACTCGATCGAAACCTGGGCTGTACTACAATCTCTCCAGAGGTGCCAAGTGGACTATCGCTATATCGAAGTGTTGATGTGTTTGTACGAGAACGCCACTATGTAAGTCCGACTCCAGGACCAGAACTCGAAGCGGGGAGTCAGGCAAGGAGATTTTATTTCTCCTAAACTGTTTACCGCTGCACTGAAGGATGTGTTCAAGACTCTGGACTGGAGAAGGCTAGGCATCAACATAAACGGCGAGTACATCACTCACCTTCGGTTTGCTGACGACATAGTAGTCTTGGCTGAGACCATGGAGGATTTGAGTACGATGCTTGATGACCTCAGTAAAGCCTCCGAGCGAGTTGGTCTAAAGATGAACATGGATAAGACGAAGATCATGTCAAATACCCATGTAGCACCAACTCCCGTTACAATCGGAGACTTTACACTCGAAGTTGTGGACCATTATATATACTTAGGACATACTGTCCAGTTAGGTAGATCCAACTTCGAGAAAGAGGTCAATCGACGAATCTGACTCGGTTGGGCAGCGTTCAAGAAGCTACGGCACATCTTTTTGTCCAATATTCCGCAGTGTCTCAAGACGAAAGTCTTTGACCAGTGTGTGTTGCCAGTGATGACATATGGTACTGAAACGTGGTCGCTTACAATGGGCCTCATAAGAAAGCTCAAAGTCACCCAAAGGGCAATGGAGAGGGCTATGGTTGGAGTCTCTCTGCGTGATCGCATCAGAAATGAGGCCATCCGCAGCAGAACCAAAGTAACCGATATAGCCCTCCGAATCGCTAGACTAAAGTGGCAGTGGGCGGGGCACATTGCTCGTAGAACCGATGGCCATTGGGGCGGAAAGGTTCTCGAGTGGCGACCACGAACCGGAAGGCGCAGCGTGGGTAGACCCCCCGCAAGGTGGACTGATGACCTGGTGAAGGTCGCGGGAGTCGCTGGATGCGGGTGGCGCAGGACCGGTCATTGTGGCACTCTTTGGGGGAGGCCTATGTCCAGCAGTGGACGTCTTTCGGCTGATACGATGATGATGATGAGTTATAAAGCTACAAATGTGTTTCTTGCTTGCAAGATACTGTCGCTGCAGACTTTTGCTAACCGTGCATCTGTTTAACATTTTACATTAGTGTTCACGAAATAAGGTTATTCAATCAAATACAAACACTGAAAACATTGAAAAAATAATCAACCCAGCAGGATTTGAACCTCGCATCGATACGCCTTACCGGGGCTCGATCGCTTTACCAATTAAGCTATGGGTTCAGTTACTGAGTTGACGAAATTCTCAATGCCGTCAATCATCTTTTTGCATTTATTTTTACATCGACTTTATAGCAGCCGTAAGCGACATCTAGGTGCTAACTACTAGAGTTAGATACCCTTCCCGCCGACCCTTTTACAAGTGTCACAACGGAAATAATAGATGGCGCTGCTATCAACTCATAATTATTTTTACATGTTTTTTTAAAGTGGGGCATTCCACTCATACAATAGTATGTTATTCAATCAAATACAAACACTGAAAACATTGAAAAAATAATCAACCCAGCAGGATTTGAACCTCGCATCGATACGCCTTACCGGGGCTCGATCGCTTTACCAATTAAGCTATGGGTTCAGTTACTGAGTTGACGAAATTCTCAATGCCTTCAATCATCTTTTTGCATTTATTTTTACATCGACTTTATAGCAGCCGTAAGCGACATCTAGGTGCTAACTACTAGAGTTAGATACCCTTCCCGCCGACCCTTTTACAAGTGTCACAACGGAAATAATAGATGGCGCTGCTATCAACTCATAATTATTTTTACATGTTTTTTTAAAGTGGGGCATTCCACTCATACAATAGTATGTTATTCAATCAAATACAAACACTGAAAACATTGAAAAAATAATCAACCCAGCAGGATTTGAACCTCGCATCGATACGCCTTACCGGGGCTCGATCGCTTTACCAATTAAGCTATGGGTTCAGTTACTGAGTTGACGAAATTCTCAATGCCTTCAATCATCTTTTTGCATTTATTTTTACATCGACTTTATAGCAGCCGTAAGCGACATCTAGGTGCTAACTACTAGAGTTAGATACCCTTCCCGCCGACCCTTTTACAAGTGTCACAACGGAAATAATTGATGGCGCTGCTATCAACTCATAATTATTTTTACATGTTTTTTTAAAGTGGGGCATTCCACTCATACAATAGTATGTTATTCAATCAAATACAAACACTGAAAACATTGAAAAAATAATCAACCCAGCAGGATTTGAACCTCGCATCGATACGCCTTACCGGGGCTCGATCGCTTTACCAATTAAGCTATGGGTTCAGTTACTGAGTTGACGAACTCTAGTAGTTAGTATCTAACTCTAGTAGTTAGCACCTAGATGTCGCTTACGGCTGCTATAAAGTCGATGTAAAAATAAATGCAAAAAGATGATTGAAGGCATTGAGAATTTCGTCAACTCAGTAACTGAACCCATAGCTTAATTGGTAAAGCGATCGAGCCCCGGTAAGGCGTATCGATGCGAGGTTCAAATCCTGCTGGGTTGATTATTTTTTCAATGTTTTCAGACTTTGTATTTGATTGAATAACATACTATTGTATGAGTGGAATGCCCCACTTTAAAAAAACATGTAAAAATAATTATGAGTTGATAGCAGCGCCATCTATTATTTCCGTTGTGACACTTGTAAAAGGGTCGGCGGGAAGGGTATCTAACTCTAGTAGTTAGCACCTAGATGTCGCTTACGGCTGCTATAAAGTCGATGTAAAAATAAATGCAAAAAGATGATTGAAGGCATTGAGAATTTCGTCAACTCAGTAACTGAACCCATAGCTTAATTGGTAAAGCGATCGAGCCCCGGTAAGGCGTATCGATGCGAGGTTCAAATCCTGCTGGGTTGATTATTTTTTCAATGTTTTCAGTGTTTGTATTTGATTGAATAACATACTATTGTATGAGTGGAATGCCCCACTTTAAAAAAACGTGTAAAAATAATTATGAAATAAGGTTAATTATAAAATCACAAGTTCTAGCCGACCCTTACCTGGAGCTTATTGTTAGTAAAATACTATGCATGGGTCAATCAAACGGACCAACGGATTAAAATTATAAATAAAGGTATGTTTGTTTGTTCCAGGTATCTGACGTTACAAAATGAAAGCAAGAAAAGAAAATATTATATCTACATAAAGTTATGGATGGTTCCGGAAGGCACGCGCCAGAAAATATGTTGGGGGCAAAACAGCTAATCGTTTCCAATTTACAGTCGAACTTCTGGCCCACAGCAAATAGAAGCAACCCTAGTACAGTCCACAGTAAAGAATCATTTCTAAATATTTCGAGGATAAATAACAGTAATCCTCTAAACGACGATGAATACATTTTTGATAGAACTGATATCAGAGCCATATTCATTGCCCTTTATACGTTAGTATTCTGCTGCTGTTTTTTCGGTAAGTTAAATTTTTATACGCTTAAAGTATCGTTGACAAATTAACGCAAACACTCGGCTGCATACGCTTAGCCTGCAATTGCATGTACTTAAGTACATGTGTCACAGCCACACAACATTAGAGAGAACGCTAAATGCTAAGCCTGTCCTTTTACCATATTCTAACAAAAATGCATAAATAATACATTAAAAACACAACATGTCTCAAACATAACCCCAAACACACAACAAATAATCAATCAACCAATATTGAAGTTGTATTGGAGTTGCATCGGAATAATTTTCAAGCAAATTCCGACGTTTCTGATTCTGACGTTTAAGTTTTTTTTTATACCACGACGGTGGCAAACAAGCATACGGCCCGCCTGATGGTAAGCAGTTACCGTAGCCTATGGACGCCTGCAACCCCAGAGGATTCGCATGCACGTTGCCTACCCATTAAGCACCTATACACTCCTTTTTTGAAGAACCTCATACTGTGTGTGGTGTTAGCTATAGTCGTATTGTGTAGTTAATGTGTTGGAGTTGTATTGAAGTTGGATCGTGTACAAACGTGTTTTAAAGTTAGGATACGGCCCCTTCTGTCGGTTAGCGGACTGTATTTCATACACACAAGGGTCATTAGGGTACTTAAATGGGGGTGTGTTATGTGTGTTTGTTTGTGTGTGTGTGTGCGCCCTTTCCTACCTACTAATAACTTTCGTTTTGCGTCATCAATTCCGACCTTTGTAATAATCTTCATCAGTTAGTTATTATTTACCTAAGTACCTAAATAACGTTCACACTGTGCCCTTGCTCCGTAGATTTTAGTACTAACGTATTAGGCCAAGCAAATAAGATCTATAAAAAGCGTTTTGAGGAATTAATTCCCAGCAGGCTGGAAATCGCTTTATTACCTTCATGTGGTCCTAAATGCATGTGATCCGAGTTTGCCCAATCCCACGAGGTGTGCATAACTTTTTAGCGAATTTTTTGTTCTTTGACAGTTTTTTGCATGTCGCTCGAAAACGATACGTCCGACGGAAAATGTCAACCATTTCAATATTAAAGAGGGTTAAATTCTGCGTCGATTGAGCAACTTAACTTTTAATTTGGTTCAGCGGTACAGCCGAAATCAAAAGTTATAAACCGGGAAAATGTCTCATTTAATTGAAAAACTCATATTCTGACTTCCATACCACATATCTTTGAAACAGATGACTCCTGTTGAAAAACCTATAGAATAAAAGTTGTAGAGAATATAATTTCACGTTATATCGACATCTCAATTTTCAAATACAGTGATTTTGAAAGACTAAATTTGGCATGACTTCAAAATCGGTTTTTTCTAAATTCTTCTGAGGTGCATATTTTCCATAAAATATGATGAGTGAGGCCTACATTTAATGCATCGTTACAACTAAGAATATTTCAGTGCAAATTTCTAAAATGTACCCAATCAGAAAACTATTTATATACCAGGTTTTTTTTTCCTGAGCTTAACTTAAGTATTTTTCTTAAAGACGCCAGTGCCCTAATTTGCTCCAGTTCTGTGGTAATCGATATTTCTTTTTTTGTCTTTCCGATTGTGTAAACCTACATTTAATTATTCTTTTAGTCTGAGAACCCGCTATAAAATCATGTAACTGTGTGTTAAGTCACTACAATATGGTTCCTTTGTATCTCGGATTGGTAATGTTTGAAATTTCATTGACATGTCATAATTAACTGAAGAACAAATCAAATTATTTTTAATAAATATTTTTATTTGTTCAGCCCTTGTGTTTGCAGCCCTGGGCACCGGAGGCCTAGGTCACTTTTCCTTTGTATATGACATCTATATAAGTTTATAACATGTCATAATGTTCAATAGTTTGGTTGAGTTAGTATACCTTATTCACATTAGGGACCGATTGGGGAATCAACCAATAACTGCTGAACCTATTTAGATGAAACTTAGTATAGAGATAGTAATCCACTCCGCTTTTTACCTCTTAAGGGATGACTTTTGAGATAAAAACTATTCTATTTCCTTTTCCAGAACTTAAACTATCTCCATACCAAATTTTATCTATGGACTTAAATCAGTTCAGTGGATATTGATTCCCCATACAAATAACTTTTGCCCCCTTTTCACACTCTTCAGTGTTGGTTTCTGGGATAAAAACTCCCCAAAACTCAAACTATTTTCAAGGTACCAAATTTAATCTAAATCGGTTTAACTATATTAAAAACAGCCCCTTAAGAGTTGGTATTTTGGGATGAAAACTACTTTTTATGTACTTTTTACGGACTCAAACTATCTCAATCTCTATACAAAGTTTCATCTAAGTAGGTTCAGCAGTTACATCAATCGGTCCCTAAACCAAACAATTGAAAACTAGACATGTTCCATTTCAAACATTAACGGCCTGCGATACAAAGGAAGCATATTGTATTGACTTAACACACAGGTGCATCATTTTGTAGCGGGTACTCAGAGTAAAATAATAATTTAATGTTACACATTTAGAAAAATATAAATGAAATATCGATTACTTCAGAACTGGAGCGAATTATGACACTGGCGTCCTTGAGAAATAAACTTAAGTTAAGCTCAGAAATATATCCTTGAAATTACCGGAAATAAAAAAAACAAGGTGTATAAATAGTTTTCTGCTTGGTTATGTTTTAGAAATTTACACTTAAATGTTCTTAGTTGTAACAATGCATTAGTAGGCCTCACACATCATATTTATGGAAAATATGCAACTTAGAAAGATTTAGAAAAAAAACGATTTTGAATTCATGCCAAATTTAGCCTTTCTAAGTGACTGAATTTGAAAATTGAAATATCTATATATCGTGAAATTGTATTCTCTTCAACTTTTATTCTATAGGTTTTTCAACAGGAGTCATCTGTTTCAAAGATATGTGGTATGAAAGTCAAAATATTAGTTTTTCAATTAAATGAGACATTTTCCCGATATATAATTTTCGATTGTGGCTGTACCGCTTAACTGAATTATAAGTTATGATGCTCATTCGACGCAGAATTTAACCATCTTTAATATTGATATACATGACATTTTCCGTCGGACGTACCGTTTTCGAGCTAGAAGCAAAAAACTGACAAAGAGCAAAATCTTCGCTAAAAAGTTATGCACACCTCCTGGGATTGGGCAAACTCAGATCACATGCATTTAGGACCACGTGAAGGTATTAAAACGATTTCGAGCCTGCTGGGAATTAATTCTTCAAAAAAATCTAATTTTCTTAGCCTATATAATTAGACAAAACATTCAAGCAACGCTTGTTTACCTACACGTGGAGATTGTATTTAATGTGTTTAATAATTACGTATCAGATTACAGAGAAACATGAAACGACTTTGAATTATAAAGGCGACCTTTGAAATCTAGTTTTTTAGGGATCCGTACCCAAAAGGCAAAAACGGGACCCTATTACTAAAACTCCGCTGTCCGTCTGTCACCAGACTGTATCTCATGAACCGTGATAGTTAGACAGCTGAAATGTTCACAGATGATGTAGTTCTGTTGCTACTATAAGAAAAAATACTAAAAAACAGAATGAAGTAAACATTTGAGGGGGCTCCCATACAACAGACATGATTTTTTTGCCGTTTTTATCTGTCATCAGGCTGTATCTCATGAACCGTGATAGTCACACAGTTGAAATTTTCACAGATGATGTATTTGTATTGCTGCTATAACAACAAATACTAAAACCAGAATAAAATAAATATTTAAGGGGGCTCCCATACAACAGACATGGTTTTTGCCGTTTTTATAGATAATGGTACGGAACCCTTCGTGCGTTAGTCCGACTCGCACTTGGCTGGTTTTTACAGGAATTTGCACTAGATATTACTAGGCAACGCATAACCGCCTATTTGATGTTGCTTGTGATCATGGGTGATGATAACTTCCCTTCAAGAGGCTCGTTTGCAAATGGCACAAATTTATCTCATACTTACTTAAAATACAGATGAAGATAATAATGAAAATATTTTCCATTTTTTATTTTCTCTATAATCGGTCAGGATTTGTTTCGGATGCTACTGTTATACGCGAGCGCTTTTTAAGTAACATTACATGCTGCAGCAACGAAATTGATGTTTAGATGAGAAACTTTTCTGTGGACATTATAAAATAAACGGGAATTAAATTACAGCCTAATTTTCTTCTTAAACCCTTATATGTATGTGCAAATCTTCGTCTTCTTTATATCTATATAGTAAGTAAAGTAGTATAATTTATCCAAATCATTAACTTTAATACTATCCATAGAACAGTCGCCCACTTTCCTGAACGTTTTTACCCATTTGTGCTGAACCCATTGGCTATTAGGCGTGTCCACACGGGACGCACCGCCTCGCGAGGAAATTGCCGCGCGAGGCAGCTCGGCTGGTGTGGACGTGCCTCGCCCGGGGCATTGCGGCCGCGCTTGCGTTTGCCTCGGGCGAGGCACGTCCAAACTAGCCGAGCTGCCTCTCGCGGCAATTTCCTCGCGAGGCGGTGCGTCCGGTGTGAACACGTCTATTTGGTAGATTTATTTTATTAAGAATTTTATCTTGAAGAAATATAAAAGCCAATTTTTGTAAGCACTTTACCATTTTAAGTGCTTGCATTTCGATGATTGAATAATAAATAACGCCAATTTTAGGCCGGTGTTTCCTAATTGCGTCCTTAAAATTGCCTTCGGTAGTTTTACACTTTTTAATTATATTTGGGTACCTGCTGAAGTGATCACCGAATCGTAAGAGGCTCACTGAATATCAATATTAAACTTGAAAGGTCCAGCCTGATGAAGTCTACGCTCCGACCTACTCGAGCCCATGTTCAAAACCCCGAAAGCTTTCAACTCGAGCTCTCTAACCGCTTTGCTTGCCTAGATAACTTGGCTTCAGTGGACGAAATCAACGACGGGCTAGTGGGAACTGTCCACACAGTAGGGTCTAAGTTTTTTAGACCCCGCCGTCAAGATAGACCTCAGAAATTGACCGAGCAAACCTTAAACCTCATGGCTGAACGACGCTCGCTACAGTTGCAGTCTCCCGATGACGCGAAGTCATATAGGCAGCTCAATAGGCGGATATCTAAGTCCTTGCGACATGATCTGCGTCTCTTTAATACAAACCGTATTAAAGAGACTATTGAGCGAAACCAAGGCTCCAAAGTGTTCGCAAAGGACAAGTATATTGGGCAAAGCCAAATGACAAAGCTGAAACGGGAAGATGGCAGCATAGCGTCGAGAAAAGCAGAGGTTTTAGGCGAGATCGAGAGGTTCTATGGACAGTTATACACTCCGATCGCAAAGCCCGTTGACAGCTTGGGAGGAGACCCAAGAGCCAAGCTGTCCCGACATTATACCGAAGATATCCCGGACATCAGTCTGTACGAGATTAGGATGGCCCTGAAGCAGCTTAAGAACAACAAGGCGCCGGCCAAAGACGGAATCACTTCAGAGCTTCTGAGAGTGGGTGGAACACCGGTACTTAAAGTCCTCCAGAAGCTCTTTAATTCCGTCTTGTCCGAGGGCATAACGCCTGAAACATGGAATAGAGGCGAGGTGGTGCTGTTCTTCAAAAAAGGTGATAACAGCCTATTGAAGAACTACAGACCCATCACGCTTCTGAGCCATGTCTATAAGCTGTTTTCAAGGGTCATCACGAACCGTCTCGAACACAGACTTCCAGCCTCCCGAACAAGCCGGCTTCCGAAAAGGCTATAGTACCATAGACCACATCCATACGCTGCGGCAAGTTATACAGAAGACCGAAGAGTATAACTTGCCATTATGCTTAGCGTTTGTGGACTATGAGAAAGCCTTCGATTCGGTGGAAACAAGGGCGGTGCTTGAGTCCCTTCAGCGATGCCATATTGACTATCGGTACATCGAAGTGTTGAAGTGTTTGTATAGTAACGCCACCATGTCGGTCCGAGTGCAGGAGCAGAGCACGAAGGCGTAGTCATGGCAAAGTCGATGGAGGAACTCAGCATGATGCTCGATGACCTCAACCGAGTTTCACAACGAGTGGGCTTGAAAATGAACATGGACAAGACGAAACTTATGTCAAATGCCAATGTTGTGCCCATCCCAGTCTCTGTTGGGAACTCGGTACTCGAAGTTGTTGACTCGTACATCTACCTAGGACAAGTAGTCCAATTAGGTAGGTCCAACTTCGAGAAAGAGGTCAACCGCCGAATCCAACTCGGTTGGGCAGCGTTCGGGAAACTACGTAATGTCTTTTCGTCCGACATACCTCAGTTGGGGGATGAATGTTACTCACGTCCGCAGGAATTGCCACTAACACCCTGCACGTGTCCCCCGGGTGGCGCTAAACGAGTAACAAACCTTGGCTACTGTACCTGTTATGGAATAACCTCACAGCACGATATCGAGTCGCTTTAACGAATGATTTACGGATGCAAATTAATACGAAACGAGAAGATGATTTCTCCCAACACCATAAATAGTCCCCCCTCAGAAATAACCATTGGGCCTCACCTACGGATATGCCAGCTCAACATAGAGGGAATCAGCGTGGCTAAGTGCGAAGTCCTGCACAAAATACTGACAACACACCATGTGGATGTCTTACTACTACAAGAGACTCACACTAAAGATATGGAAGATTTAGAGCTCAGAGGGCAGATCCCGGGGTATAACATTGTTGTCGCATTGAACCACAAAAAATATGGTACTGCTACTTACGTTAGAGAGGGCCTGGCGAACATCAAGATCCTGCCGTCAATTGTAAGTTCTACCAATTATTACATCACAGCAATCAAAGTCCAGGACATTTCGATCGTAAATATTTACAAACCCCCCGCTCAAGAATGGGGAGGAGGTCTGCCAGTGCTCCCACACCCCTGTGTCTACGCAGGTGACTTTAATAGTCACCACACTTCTTGGCGCTATGATTCTAACGACCTAAATGGTATCCACCTAGTTCATTGGGCGGAAGAAAACAATTGCCACCTGATTTTCGATGCAAAAGACAAGGGATCCTTCAGATCGGCCCGCTGGAGAAGGGACTATAATCCGGATATCACATTTGTGTCATGTGAGCCCTCAGGTGCTCCGCTTCCAATTACACGTAAAATCCTTTCAAACTTCCCCAACAGCCAGCATCGCCCTATTCTGATGAAGACTGGTAACCAAATACCACTATTGCAATCAATGCCTTTCTTTACCCAGGTGGAACTTTCAAAAGGCGAACTGGATCTCCTTTGCGAACGACATGGACGCTGCCATACGATGGATTCCGCCAAAGGCAGAAAACTATGCCAGATTTGTGGGATTGACAATCGCACAGAACAACAGCAAAGAAGCACATACCACGGGGCTACAGAAAAACCTACGTCCCAGGTTGGAATGAACAGAGTGAGGAGCTCTACAGAGTATAAAGAGACCCAAGACCAGGAAATAGGGCGTCACCTGCTGGACTCGCTGGACACGGAACGGAGGAGCAAATGGATGTCTGCTGTAGAAAGTATGAATTTTAAAACCTCCAGCAGGAAGGCATGGAGAGTCGTAAACAGATTAACGGGCAAGACAGGTTTAAAAAATGTATGTGTGTCTCAATCTTTGACCGACTCGATAGCATACCGAATCGTGGAAACGTCACGTGTCAAAGGAGATAGGGCCCACACTAAAACCGTGAAGAAACTTGCACAAAACCTGAAGAAACAGCTTCCAGTTGACGACGTTATCTCAAGGCCCTTTACGGAAGAAACCTCACACGCCATAAAACTCCTTAAATCGGAGAAAGCAGCTGGACAGGATGGCTTCTACAACGAATTCCTCAAGAATTTGGGGCCTAGCAGTAGGAAATGGCTAGCGGTTTTCTACTCGGACATTTTGGCTCGAAATAAATTTCCTCCTTCCTTTAATTACTCCAAAGTGATAGCCATCCTTAAACCTAACAAGCCAGCAGATGACCCTAAAAGCTATAGACCAATAGCCCTGCTTAGCTCTTTATATAAACTGTTGGAAAAGTTGCTCTCAAGCAGGATCTCGCCCCAGATTAATAAGATCGTTCCCGTGGAACAGGCTGGTTTCAGAGAGGGTCGTAATTGTGTAGACCAAGTACTCTCCCTTACGACACATATTGAGACTGGGTTTCAAAAGCAGCTTAAAACAGTTGCTGTATTTGTAGACTTGTCCGCAGCCTACGATATAGTATGGCGGCATGGTCTCCACCTAAAGCTAATGAAAGCTGTCCCCTGCCGACGAATTACTAGCCTAATAATCAACATGCTTTGCAACAGAGAATTCGTCGTCCACCTTGGAGATAAGCACAGCCGCCCCAGAAAACTTCACAACGGCCTTCCACAAGGATCCACTCTGGCTCCTCTGCTTTTTAATTTATACACACACGACCTTCCAGAAACAGCGTCCAGAAAGTTCATCTATGCTGATGACGTTGCCCTGGTCCATCAGCATAACACCTTTGAGCTGTCGGAAACACAACTCACCACAGACCTCCAATCGCTTAACGCATACTTTAAAAAGTGGAGACTGGTACCTAACGCCAGCAAAACTGAGATTTCTACTTTCCACCTAAACAATAAACTGGCCTCGTATAACCCCTCAGTAAACTTTGATGGCAAAAACCTTACGTACAACCCACAGCCTAAATACCTGAGTGTAACTCTAGACCGCTCTCTTACATACCGCCCCCATCTCAGTAAGCTTAGCAAGAAGCTAGGAACCCGCAATAACATTCTGCACAAACTGACTGAAACTACATGGGAAGCCAGCGCCGACGTGCTTCGCGCCACAGGAATCAGCCTTGTTTATTCCGCTGGAGAATACTGCGCGCCCGTCTGGCTCAATAGCTCGCATGTGGAGAAGGTCGATGTCCAGCTGCGGAAAACCATGCGCTGCATTTCTGGTACCATCCAGTCTACTCCAATAGAATGGCTGCCAACTCTAAGCCATATACCCCCACCTCACCTTAGGAGACAACAAGCCTTACTAAACGAAGCCGACAAAATTGCTGCGAACCCAGAGCTGCCAGTTTCCTCAGAGTTTTTCGGCCCTCCTAAGACACGTTTAAAATCTCGTCATCCACCATATGACACGGTACAGGAACTGAAAGAGTGTAATTTCAGCTTAAAGGACAAATGGAGAGAGTACTGGATTACTAACTTGCCTAGTGGGGCTCAGATCAGCTATGATCCTACTCAAAAACCCCAGGGCTTCTCTGCTCCGAGACGGGAATGGTGCCAATTAAACAGGCTGCGAACTGGGCACGGTCGGTCTGGCGATTTCATGTTTAGGTGTGGCTGGCGCGATTCTCCGAAGTGCGACTGTGGGGCACCTGTACAGTCTATCCACCACATTGTCCATGAATGCCAAATAAGGAAATACCCTGGAGACTGCCCTCTGGACTTATTATGATTAAGCGAAAACGCAGCCCATTGGGTGAAGAACCTAGATATTAATTTGTAAATTACAGTTGTTTTGTAAAGCGACCAAGACATGCCATACGATTAAATAAATAAACCTCAGTGCCTCAAGACAAAAGTCTTTAATCAATATGTGTTACCAGTGATGACTTACGGCTCCGAAACGTGGTCTTTCACTATCGGCCTCATCTCAAAACTCAAAGTCGCTCAACGAGCTATGGAGAGGGCTATGCTCGGGGTTTCTCTACGTGATCGAATCAGAAATGAGGAGATTCGTAGATGAACTAAAGTCACCGACATAGCCCACCGGATTAGCAAGCTGAAGTGGCAATGGGATGGCCACATTGCACAAAGAGAAGATGGCCGAAAAGTACTCGAGTGGAGACCACGAACCAGCAAGCGCAGCGTAGGACGTCCACCCACAAGATGGTCAGACGATCTTGTTAAGGTCGCCGGAAGACGCTGGATGCGGGTCGCTTCCAACCGGTACCTGTGGTGGTCCAAGGGGGAGGCCTATGTTCAGCAGTGGACGTCTTACGGCTGAGATGATGATGATGATGACCTGCTGAAAATTTCACAGTTTTATCTTCATCGCACAAGATTAGTCTTAATTTATCATTGTCAACTCTTTATTCTCATAAAATTCTATCAAGCGTTAAAATTGAGTGATTTATTATTAGAAACTGAATTAGGTACCTATCCTTTTAACGCCATTCGTTTTGACAAAAAAATCTCAACAAGAAAAATAATACGTACCATTTTCAGAGGTTTATTTTTAGAAAGCTATTACCGCCGTTGTATATAAATAACCTAGATTACCTTTTGATTTTTAAATGTCGTCGTGCGTCGTACGTTATGTGTGTTAATGTGTAAATTTCATGTAATCTCTATGGATATTGATTCAATAAAATGTTTATAAAAATAAGAACTCATTCCCTGCGCATCTACTGGGTTATTATCCAAGCTTGTTAATTAATTTAATTCTTGATTTGTAAACGGAGTGATTCTGGATGACGCCTGAATACTCTAGATTATATAAATCAAGCATTTGTAAAAAACATAGATAAGGCTTCTCGTAGGCGCCGTTTATCGGTGAGGTTATAAGAGCCGTAAATAACCTGTAATCTAAAGTCTTCTGTCGGGTCCTTCTAAAGTAAATAGTAAGAAAATTTAGACATAACTTAAGAAATACTAACAAAATTAAATTGTTTAGACATAGTTAGAACTGGATATGGGAAAAAAACCGGCCAAGTGCGAGTCGGACTCGCGCACCGAGTGTTCCGTACAAACCTGTAGGTATATAGGGGTAGTCACTATTATATGATGTAACACTGATTTAAACTTTCACGGTTTTTACACATATCTATTTGTAATGACGGGACTTAACCGCGTATATATTTCAAAAAATTACCTTGTCCCCGTGGTCCCGAAGAAAGACTGGCTCCAGTTGACATCAACATCTTTTAGCCGCGCGAGTTTTTCGAACTACCCGCACTTGGTCTTGATTATCTTTTTGATTATATTTTTTTCCTTTCGAGGTACGGAACCCTAAAAGCTATCATATCTGAAGGTGCAGAAATGTTTAACAATCTACCAATACCAAAGATGTTCAAGACTCTCAAGGAAAAACTATATTCAAAACTAAGCTTACGAACTATACTTATGATAATACAGGGTGATTCCGGGGTCGTGGAACAAGCAAGGAGCATTTAATTTAGTTTCTCCTGAGAATCACGATAGAGTAGGACCAACAACAATCCTGTGGTTTTTTTTAGTCATCACAAAAAAAAAACAAAATGTCCGGAATGATTTCAGATCATAGTCACCCTACTGTTTCCCAGGAAAACTTATGTCAAGTGCGTGTACTCTAAAAGACTGCAATCGTCACAGATAATGAAATTGTTATGCTATGATTAAATTGATAATCAGATAGGAATAATTGCATCGATACCTACGAAAATTATGATATTTTGTATTTTTGTTCTAAGAAAATAACAATAAAAATTAATACTTTATTTACACAAAATTTACAACACTAAATGTACTTCAAAAGTTGTTCAATATGTGAACCTTCCTCCTGTATGCACAATTCCGCCCGTCGTCTTAGGTTGCCCCTTAATCTCTTCAGAGCAAAGTGATTTTGCTGCTTCAAAGGCTAAAATGATTCGCTGGCGTAGCTCTTCTACGGTGTTAGATTCCTGCTCATACACCAACCGTTTCACCTCTCCCCAGAGAAAAAAGTCTAACGGTGTGAGGTCGGGGCTGCGAGGTGGCCATGCAATGGGTCCAAGGCGACCGATCCATCGTTGGGGAAATTGTTCATTTAAATAATCACGAACACGGTTATAAAAATGAGCAGGTGCACCATCATGTTGATAATACAGGTTTTCTAAGTAAAGCTCCGGGACGCCTCGCAATAATTCCGGGACCACTTCTCGTAATAAATCAAGGTAATTCATTCCATTCAATCTGCCTTCGATGAAATGAGGGCCAATAATAACGTTATTAATAACTCCCGCCCAAACATTCAAACTAAATCGTGTTTGATACGCGTTTCTCCGAGTTAAATGCGGATTTTCTTCACTCCAAAAATGCTCGTTGTGGATATTGAACAAACCAACACGTGTAAATGTACTCTCATCAGTCCACAGGACGTTTGTTTCTTCATTGTCTAAAATCCATCGACACAGGTTCATCCGTAAGGGGAAATCAGGGGCGGAGATATCTTGAACGGGTAGAAAATGGTATGCATGCAATCCAGTAGCGTTGAGCAGTTTCCAGACAAACTTTTGGCTGACATTGTACCTTCTAGCAGCTTGTCGGGTACTACGTTGCGGATCTCGGTAAAAATATCTCAGTATGCGTTGATCCAGGTTTTCGTAATTTCGCCTTCGTGGCCTATCACCACCTCGTGCTTGGGCATGGGCTGGAACGCTGAACTGCCCGTGTTCTCGAAGATTTCGCACCATTGAATCAATCAAACGCCTGGTTGGTATTGGCAAATTGGGATAATGATGGTGAAAAATCTCTCGTGCTCTCACAGTGTTGTTCGTTTGATGGTAAAATTTTACCATATCTGAACGCTCGATATTGGAAAAAGGGTACGCCGGAGGCATAATTAATTAATTATTTTATTAATTTCAGTTTACAATGTTTATTGACACGTGTATTGACTTTGACGTACTGTGACAATTACTCATAAATTATTAAGTATTCTATCAGACGTTTTGTTTTCAAAGAGGTTGCAATATGAAAAGTAGGGTAACCACGCATTTTCAGAAATCATGCTTTTTTTAGTTAAAATAAGTAAAAAATGAATCATTAGCATTTCAATTTAAATATATACAGGTAACATCGCAATCGTTTACTGAGTCAGAAAAAAAGGGTTGGGGTCACGACCCCGGAATCGCCCTGTATTTACTAAGATGTCTTGGAATAATTTAAGTCACATAATGTTATAATTTTTTTGTTGTAATCTCATATAAGTGAACTGTTGTGTTCTTATGAGAAATAAATGTCTTTAAACCGAAACCGAAATCAAAGTCATCAATAAATTTATTCAGTTGAAAACAAAACTTTCTTCGTTCAATTTTCTCACATATGAATTATTCACGGCAGAATTATTTTAAATAATTTTGACGAGAATAAAATCGACATGAGTTTATTCTTACGAATTTTTATTCAAATAACGATTTTATGTCCAACACTGCTTGATACGTATTTTAATAGCAAAATGATAAGGAAACATCACCATTTACTCGGCCAGCACTTTTGAATGAATTCTTGTAATTACTTCGGCGTAATAAACCATTTTCTATTTTAGAGATCAATGTCTGACAGCTGAAACATCACGAGTTCATCAATTGGATAGTTGATCACTGGTGCCTTATTCTAATTTTAAAATACAAAAACTACACATGAAAACACAAAACTCAACTCCGACACACAGCAAATAATCAACCAATATTGAAGTGGTATTGGAGTTGCATCGGAATTATGTTCAAGCAAATTATTATATCTCTGATTCAAACCTTTAGGCGGTATCGATAGCTGTATTATATTGCTGTTAATACATTGGAGTTGTATTGAAGTTGGATTGTGTCTAAATGTGTTTTAAAGTTAGAATACGGCCCCTGGTCAGCTAAATAACACTGCGAGCATTTTTTATTTTAGCTTAAGAGTCCGGTAAAGATTTTTTAGGGTTCCGTAGTCAACTAGGAACCCTTATAGTTTCGCCATGTCTGCCCGTCCGTCCGTCCGTCCGTCCGCGGATAATCTCAGTGACCGTTAGCACTAGAAAGCTAAAATTTGGTACTAATATGTATATCAATCACGCCAACAAAGTGGTAAAATAAAAAAAGGATTTTTTTTTATTAGGGTAACCTCCCCTATACGTAAAGTGGGGAGTGATTTTTTTTTTCATTTCAACCCTAACGTGTGATATATTATTGGATAGGTATTTAAAAATGAATAGGGGTTTCCTAAAATCATTTTTCGATAATGTTAATATTTTAGGAAATAATCGCTCCAGAAGTAAAAAAATATGCGTCCCCCCCCCCCTCTAACTTTTGAACCATAACTTTTAAAAATATGAAAAAAATCTCAAAAGTAGAACTTTATAAAAACTTTCTAGGAAAATTATTTTGAACTTGATAGGATGAATAGTTTTTGAAATAAAAAAATACAAAATAATTTCTGAACTAAGTTTGTAATTTAACCGTATAAGCAGGTGTTTATTGTACCTGTAATTTCTACAAAATTACAATGAAATGACGTGCTTTCAAATAAAGTAAAAACGGTGAAAATCGGTTCACGCATTAAAGAATTATCCCATAAAAATCATCTTCCATACTTTATGCTCGCGCGCAATAGTTTACTTAATTTGCCGATAGATGTCGCTGTACGTGGAACTCTCATATCATATCCTACATGGCGGTGTTATTAACTCTTAAGTGGGGACACTTACTGTGACGGACGGAAAACTACGGAACCCTACAGTGAGCGTGGCCCGACACGCTCTTGGCCGGTTTTTTTCGATTTCGCTCTACTTTTTGATACTATTTTACAGTAACTAACAAAACGCCTATTAGTTTGTATACTATTAATCTATTTATACTTATAGCTATTTTGGCGAAAATGGCATCGGGTAACGTAGACAAAGTTTCAGTTACAAATAAGTGTTAATATGCAAATAATAACGTAAATGTACTCTATTATTTGCGGGTCTTCTTTGTATACTATATTGTGGTGGTTTTATTTGGCGATACGATGACCAAACTATTATAAGAGCTCACTCTGGAACATGGAAATGGAACGGAAATAGGAACAATAATTCCTAGTAAATCTCAAACCAAAAAAATAGTAAATCTCTATACGAACTTTCAACCCCTTTTTAGCCCCGTTCTAGGTTGAATTTTGAAAAACGCTGATATTGCGTTTATTATTTTTATATTATTAGTAAACGTACGAAGTTTCAAATCTCTAACTCCAAATTTTAAACCCCACCGATACAAACTTTTACCCCCCTAGGGGTTGAATTTTTCAAAATCGCTTCTTATTAGTTGTACAAATTGTTAATTTAACTCGTCCTGCAAATTATAACTTTCTAGCTTCAGTAGTTACGGCCTCCCTTTAATACAAACTTTTCAACCCCTCTGGGGTGGAATTTTGAAAAACGCTGAATGCAGTTTTTTGCCTTGAAGTAAGTAGCTGGCAAACGAACTTTCAAGTCTGTTACAAAAAAAAAATCTCTATACAAGCTTTCAACCCCTTTTTTACCCTGTTAGAGGTTGAATTAAAAAAAACGCTGAAATTACTTTTATTGTTTTTTTAATTATTAGTAAACGTACGAAGTTTCAAATCTCTAACTCAAAATTTTAAACCCCATCCATACAAACTTTCAACCCCCTTTTTACCCCCTTTGGGGATGAATTTTAAAAAACCCCTTCTTAGTGGATACTATAAAAGCTACCTATTGTGAAAAAATCAGCTCTCTAGGTCCAACGGTTCGGGCTGGGCGTTGATTTAAGTGAGTCAGTCAGTCAGTCAGGACTTTTACGTTTATATATACAGGGTGTAATCGTTAAGTGTGGCCAGGCCATAACTCCGTAAATATAACAGATATCAGAAACTTCCAACTGATATCGAAAGTGCGTTACCTAATGAGTAAAATTACATTAATAACTTTTTTTAAATAAAAGTATTAATATTAAAAATATTAAGTTTAAACGCTCCCATACAGTTAGTACCTACGACGACTCACTCCCAAAGAAGAACGTCGGTGCCGTAAGAGATAAAACTGCTTGAGATTCATTATTTGCACGAATAAACTGTAATAACATGATAATTTATTGATATGGAATAAAATAAAACAATTCATGAATAATTTGATAACGGTGAAATGACTAGACCGTACAAACTAGTCTTTATCCAAACGTCGGTCCGGGTTTGAAGTTAATGTTTGGGATAGTTCTGATTTTATTTAAAAAAAGTTATTAATGTAATTTTACTCATTGGGTAACGCACTTTCGATATCAGTTGGAAGTTTTCTGATATCTGTTATATTTACGGAATTATGGCCTGGCCACACTTAACGATTACACCCTGTATACTCGTAGATTTTGAAAGATCGTTTCTTTTAAAACTGTATAAGTGGAATACATTTTCGGTTTTCTATTTCATTAATAAATCATTGACCGTAATCTAACAGCTGTTTCGCAATTTGTGCTTGGAGAGGTGAAACTAGTCAATCTATTGTATGTATTTATATAAATACGTTGGAAAATGAATCTTCTAAGGAATAAGTGGAACAGCTTTTTATTTTCATACATATTTTTTAAGCAAGATTATGTTTAGCTAGAGCAATTTTAAGAAAAATTGCCCAAGTTTAGGTGGTATTTTTGGGAATGTATTAAAATATTTCATAAAAATAAAAATTTAGAAAAATTTAACTTTATGCTTTAATCAGATAATATAAAACGTAAAAGGACATAACAATTAATAATAACAACTCAAGCTACAAGTTTGCACGAAAAAGCGTTCTCACTAAACACGCTCTGCAAGAATTGAGTTTTCGGGTATTCAATAATAACATACATATATGGACGAAAAGTGTTTTTGTGCAATTACAAGACTTCAAATTATTTTATCAAATACGTCCCGTGCGTTATTTCATTACTAGCGATTTTCGTTTTCAAATCGTTATCGGACTCTTAATACGTTTTCTCTGGAAAAGACGAAATACATTGCACCAAGTGTTTTCAACTTTTACCCATTTATACACTGGAATAAATCGTTTTTAAAATAGTTTATGAAAATGAATAAAAATACTTACCCTTGTATGTAACCATTGATTTATTTTGTACTCTATTAGATGTGACATCTAGAACGAATTGTGTGCGCCTTTGTTTGGTTGACAGCTGTGACTGAATCAAAGAGTAGTATAGACATAGTGATTTTCGCTACAACTTTTGGGACGAAGAATGTCTTAGGGATGTCATCTCTTGTTACTCAATGTATGTTAGGTTATTTATGTAGACATACCCCATAAATATGTAAATATATACCTACCTTTGAAGTCGGTACAAGAAAAACTTGTAGGACGCAATTGTAAGATCATGGTTACAAACGTTCATGTTATAAACAGAAAATGTATCGAATTTACTAAGACCTTCGCAATTTACGTTAGGTGCTTAAAAAATAATGCAACATCGGGTATGAGCTGGTCCTATTTTCGTCCGCTTTATGACTAAATTGTGTCCGAAAATGGTGTCGTGACCGCAATAACAATGTCATAATTTACCACCTTTATTGCTTATTCAACATAAAAAAAACATGTAAGTACTACGGTAGCATTCATACGGTAGCATGGGCCGTATTCTAACTTTAAAACACGTTTAAAAACGATCCAATTTCAATACAACTCCAATGCATTAACTATACGCAATACAGCTAGCGCCTAAATGTCTAAATCAGGAATATCAGAATTTGCTTGATAAATATTCCGATGCAACTCCAATACAACTTCAATATTGGTTGATTGTTTTTATTATTATATAAATTAGTTACACAGCATAACATTTAATAACTAAGGCACTGCGAAACTACAGAATACATTTAAACAAAATATTATAAATAATAAAGGTACACTAATAATAAAGATCAGTGCAGGACAGTTTTTACGGGACACGGGTAGTAGCTTTAATTAGAAATGTAAAAATTCCGTATCCAATTGCCCCTTTAAAGGAATTCGGTTCATTTATTTCTGTCTTCAACCGAATCGCGGGCATTCTGTTACCTGAGATAGCAGTTCTTTCACTGACAGTCCAACAAAAACTCCCGAGGTGATTATCCCAGATGGCTTTCCTCAGTTTTTGTCGGACAAACACGAAATACAAAATGAAACTACACTAACATGCTGTAAACTATTCTAAAGACCAATCAAACTGGATTTATAAGTATATTATGAATGGATCATATTGTATTGGCATATCAATAGTAATATATTTCTCCTGAGTGTAAAGGTGCCTGGTACCTACGTCATGTAGTAGCAATTATTAAGTTCTTGGTATATAAGGGTTCGATCATATCATAATATTGGACAATTTAATCCTGGAAGCTACCCGAAACTCAATTTATCAATGTGCTTTTAATGTCATGATCGATATTTTATTTTGGGTAATAAATTACTCTGACATTATGTTACCATTACCAACCGACGAGTATTACTATTTAGTACTGTTACAGGAAAGTTTACCACTCTAATTACTTTACGCCTACGCAATATTATTTTTATATTAACTTTGTTATCAACGTGGCTGTTGAATTTATCATGTGTATCGTAATTTATGACGACCTACATACTATATCATAAATATATTAAAATATTCTCATTTACAACAAAATGTTGAAACAAAATGTATATTTAACATAGTTATTTCTGCTGTTAAAACACATTATTTATTTATCTATACAGATCCATCTAACCTGTAACTTAAAAGCACCTATTTCTACATGTAAACTTATAATTAGGTATAACATTTATTATAACCCTCCTCTCTTTCAGCAGTTCAATAAATAAATTAGTTCAGACGTTCAGTTGTTTTGGTGGAATATCTTACCCACATACATAGATACATGATCCCTGAAAACAATACACTCCTTTTTTGGGCAGTGGTGTAAGGTCGTGTAAAAATAGTCTATATATTGTATATAAATATCTAAATAGTATAATAATTAATGTGTATTATTTAATGTATCAAAAAAATGATACACTTATTCTTTAGATGACTCGTTTTCTAACGCTTTTATATGTTTATCTACACTCATATTGTAAGTTCTCTAAAACGTGTTCGAAAACGGTAGGCAATGGCTAGCATTACCACTACCGATTTCACTATGATAAGGTTTTTATCTGTGGCAGTAACGTAATTTTAACTTTACATGCTCAACTATTGATGTGTTATGAGTTTTGATAACATAATGTACACCTGCACGCTCCCGCGCGGCCGCTGACACGCGCCTCCCCGACCGCCGGCACAATCGAGTTGACCATGGCGGTGCAATGGCGGCCATTCTATGGTTTCCGAATACGGCATTTAGAATAAATAATATGAGTGTAGATAAAGCAGTGTATGCAACTGTACGTAATTAGGCCTTAAAACACTCGTGTGATCTTATTATGAAACTCACCTGCGGCTCGTTTCATAAAACCACACTCATGTTTTAAGGACCCTTATTACGTAACAGTTACATAAACTACTATTTACATCCTAGTTTAACATTAAACGAAATAAATACCTATAAATTATACGTTATCGGACTCTTTAAAAGTACATTTTGGCGTAAATGTCATTTAATTATTATAAGCTATAAAATTTATCTAGAAAGTGTAACGATTACGATGAAACTTAATGATTATACTTATATCGCTGTAATTACTGGCGTCATTCTGCATTGAATGACAGGCTATACGAATATAATATGTCCCCAGCTGCCTCGTCTCGATGGCTATTAGTTCTTTGTTCCCGGTCGCTCCGCCGCGCAAATAGACATTTAACTTCACTCAACATGCGATAGTCATTCACTTCAGATTTAGTTCAGCAGAATGTTGACGTTTTTACTTAAACAGAATCTATTTTTAAACCGTTTTCGTAAAAAAGATTACATGGCTGTATTAATAATTTAAGCTACCTACTCGTACATGCTCGCTCCAATGCGTTTAATTTGAATAACAAAGCTGGATAAATTACATGCTTAAGCACGGATTTGGTTGGTATTTGTTATCATGCTTATCTGAGGATTACTTGGCTTTTGTAGGTATTATTACTAATTTTGTTTTTTTTTTCAGGAAATCTACTAGTGATTCTTGTGGTGACTTTGTCAAGGCGGTTGAGGTCGATCACCAACTTTTTTTTGGCAAATTTGGCTGTCGCAGATTTATGCGTTGGAGTGTTCTGTGTCTTCCAAAATCTTACGATATATCTCATACCCAGGTATTAAGTACTAAATATGCCTACAACGCAATATACCTACGCATACACAATTATATAAATCTAGACACGCGGCAGCGTGTCAAGCCAAGTTCAAGCAAAGGAATTGGCTAGCCAGCGCCGAGTGTATATTACACGAACCACTTGGTGCCACTTTTGACCCTTCTATAACTCAAAACCTCTTTAACGTAAACACATAAAACTACGTGTGTTTAATTATATCCATAAGGACATCTAGAAGCCCAAATTTCATGAAGCTAGCTCAAACGGTTATAAAGATATGAAGGTCAAAAAGTCGTAAATTTTAGCACTGACTGACTGACTGACATATAGTACCTAAATCTAACCTTCTTCCAGATGACCTAGAAGGATGAAATTTGGAATCCAGCTCGGTAATTGTGTGTAAGCGTAAGAAAAAATCTAAAAATAAAAAAAGTAAAAAAATAGGGAGGATCCCCATACATTTTTTTTTAAATTGTATCGTTGGAACCGTTACAAGCAGATATTTGAAACTATCCCAATATAAGTATTATTATATTTGCTATATAATAGAAATATAAAAATAAAGTTAAGTCAAAAAATAAGTGGTGTCCCCATACAAAAAACTTGTAATACGCGCTAAACGACCGGCCAACGGTGTGTCGTCGGCGGAGCGCGGCACCACATACTTATGCACAGAACAGAAGTAAATCTACATAAAAAGAGAATGTAGACAATAGCATTAAAAGAAAATCATGCAGCGGAAACGCAAGAAAAAACATTAAATTCTCAATACCTGCCCAGTTTTCTTTACAAAAAGTAATGATATCCCACCAAAAACATAAATGTAAAAAAGGAGGGCCAAGATCAATTCAAAAATTATACTTGGCTGTGGGCTTCGCCGCAAAAAGAATCCATACTAATATTATAAATGGGAAAGTGTATGTGTGTGTTTGTTTGTTTGTTTGTTTGTCCGTCTTTCACGGCTTAGTTGAAGGGATGGAGAGTGACATAGGCTGCTTTTAGTCTCTTTCTAACCTCCCACTTCCCTAAAATGGGGGGGTGGAAGTTTGTATGGAGCATTACGCAATTTTCTAGATAGAAAGCTAAAAATTGGTATGCGGACTATTTGTGTGCGGTTTATTCTATTCCGAGTTCTCTTCTGTGTTTTAAATCAGGAAAGGGCAACCGTGTTATCCCGAATTTAACGCGAGCGAAGCCGCGGGCAAAAGCTAGTGGAGATATAAATGAGTGCCATGTTCTATGCAAAATCCAAATATGTATTTATAGGAACAAAATATCATTATGAACAAGTATTAAACTCTATTTATTTGCTTTATTGGATACCTATAACAATTGCTGTTATTTAAAAATGTGAGATCTTAAAGTAGGTTAGATTTAACTTGGCCAGTTTTTATCAGAATTAAAAAAAAAATATGTTGAATAACTTTATAAAATGACTGATGTAATGAAAACTGGCCAAGTCAAATCTAACCTACTTTAAGATCTCACATTTTTAAATAACAGCAATTGTTCCTATAAATCATTGATGTATTATGTATTCTACTAGATGAGCCATCTAGAACAAATTTTGTGCGCCATGTTTGGCGGTTGACAACTGTCACTGAGTCAAAGAGTACGAGTAGCTTTAACAAAACTGACGTAACACTCTTTTGACAAAATTCATATTCTGCCTAAACCAATTTTGTAAGTAAACGTAATTAACTAAATTATTGTTTAATTTATAAGTACCTAATGTTTATTTTGCTCCTTACCCTAGAGTTTTAGGAACGAATGGAGTAAAATACTATTATTCCCGATCCTTGATATTTATTTAAAATGACATTGATTTCTTCGCACGGATGAAAAATCATTGTGTAAGTACGTATAACACGGGTGATATTTCGATATTTAAGTTTTAAATTCAAATCATAAAAACCTTTTCTACGTATTTTACTCGCATTAACAATTTTAGCAAAATCGCCCTTTTTGAACAATAAATATATGTTTAATGAACTAGACATTGACTAACGTACTTATCTAAAACATGTTTATTACGTAAATATTTTTAGTCTGAGTACTATTAAACAATATCATGTGTAACATTGTCAAGGTGTATCAAGTGTAGGCACATATGCTGTGTTACTTCTGCGACATTAATCTGTGCGCCAAGGAATATGGCGTCGCACCGCAAACATTAATATTTTAAATTAATGTAACACCAAACTTTGCACTTACTTAACTATGGAATGTAATTCCGTGGATTTTATTACTATTTTTAGAATTATTTTTACGGTTTATCATCATTCAAGAAGCCTTTACGTTTAGTATTTGATTTTTTTAATTTTTTGACACTTGCGTGTAATCATGTCTGTGGTCCAACAGCCACTGTCAGACTTGTAGTGATTTTCACTAAAACTCATGGTATAGATAAGTTAACGAGAGCATGGAATTGCATGTGTAGTAGTATTGTATGTTTACAGGCATTCTATATTTGAATTTTCTATTTTCTCGTACTATCAGCATAAAAAGAGGTTTGTTATATATTGGAGAAGTAAATACCAAAATAATGTCAGTGTCAAATTGTGAATATTATTTACGTTAGTGTGCATATATTTTTACGTCTGATTTTATTGTATTCTCACAATTATCAGAATAATTTTGTGTCAGCCCGTACGACTACATAATTTTCAAAAAATATGGCAGTGAGTAATTTTGGTTCGATTGAGAGTCAAAGTAAGCAAATTATTTTTAACTGTTATAAATATTTTGAACTGAAGAAAAATTTAAATTCCCCTTACACCGCTGCCCAGTTAGTTGAAAAAGCTACAGGTGTTTGTCTCTCTACTGTTTATAACATTGTGTCTGAGAGCAATAGTGAGAAATTCGCAACAACAAAGAAATTCACCTCCCCGAGAAATAAAAAGTTACGTACTTGTCCGTCATCAGCAGTAGACGATTTTGATCAGGAAGTCATCCGGAGAACTATGTATATACAATTTTCATCTGTCCTATAAGCAATTTCCAACCTTAAAGGCACTCCACTCTGTGTTAAAATCCGATATAAATTACAAATTTGGCATTTCCACCTTACGAAAACAAATACAAAAATTAGGATTGAAATGGAAAAAGACCGAGGACAACCGAAAAATATTAATGGAAAGACACAACATACGACTGCTAAGAATAAATTACCTTACCAAAATTGCGAAATATCGGTCTGAAGATAGACCACTAGTTTATACTGTGAAACCTACATCCACACTTCACATGTGTCCGGAGAGGCTTGGACCGATGGAACAGAATTTGGTGTAAAAAAACAAATCAGTACAGGCCAGCGGTTAATAATAGTGCACGCAGGAGGAAAAGATGGTTTTATTCCCAACGCTTTGTTAATGTTTAAGGCAAACCAAAAAACGGGAGATTACCATGACCAGATGAACTTTGTCAACTACGAAAAATGGTTAAAAGAAAAATTAATACCGAACCTTAAACCGAAAAGCGTACTTATCGTAGATAATGCGTCCTATCACAACAAACTTTTGAATCGTGCTCCAACGTCAAATTCTCATAAACAAGAAATGATGGATTGGTTGACAGAACACAACATTTCGTATAGCCCGTTGATGTACAAAACCAGTTTGTATGATTTAATTAAACAAAATAAAGAGCGGTTTCGTGAGTACCACATAGATGCAATTTTAAAAGAACATGGACACTCCGTTTTACGATTGCCACCCCAAGTAACACATCAAAGCAGTATAACGGCCGTCTTACAGCATATCTGTATGCTTTTAGCATTTTGAGTTCGTTTTATAGTAGCATTATAAACGTTTATAGTGCTGATGTAGGTCTTGAATGGGCACAAATTATCCAGCTTGAGATCCTATACAGGTCATTTAATAGCATTACAGGCGCATTATGTCTGCGCTATTAGCATTATCGTTGTCATGGAAAGTGCCAATCGCATTAAAGAAACATTAGTACGCTCTATAAAGTTGCCAACCGCATTAAAGAAGTATTAATACGGCCAAAAAACTTGCTAATCGCAGTAAAGAAGCATTAGTACTCTCGATTACCTTGCCAATCGCAATACAAAAGCATTATTACTAGCATAAGAGTGTAGTAAAATAAACCTTACGTCAAAGCAAAAACATCTCTAATACCGACGGAACAAATGTTATAATACAATGAACATTGTGATTTAACTACTTTGTCTCGCAATATAAAATGGGGTATACACTCACTTGCCAGAATTTAATTTTCCATAATAGTCAACAGACATTATATTGTTTCCCATAATTACATATGCAATACTTATTGTTTACTATATTAGTCACGTGCCAGAAACTTTGTTTCCCATAAAATTAATTTCAATAATATCATTTGTCATAATCGTTGTAAGCCATAATGATCACTAGCCATAATATCATTTGCCATCCAAATTGCTTCCGAGAAAGTAGGTTAGGTTAGGTTAGAACTGTGACCTCCTACAAAATAAAACGGCTACCAGAAAGTAGGTTAGGTTAGGTTAGAACTGTGACCTCCTACAAAATAAAACCGCTACCAGAAAATAGGTCAGGTTAGAACTGTGATCCCCAAAAAGCGAACGGCTACCAGAAAGTAGATTAGGTTAGAACTGTGACCTCCTATAAAATAAAACGGTTACCAGAAAGTAGGTTAGGTTAGAACTGTCATCCTCAAAAAGCGAACGGCTACCAGAATGTAGGTTAGGTTAGGTTAGAACTGTGATCTCCTTCAAAATAAAACGGTTACCAGAAAGTAGGTTAGGTTAGAACTGTGATCCCCAAAAAGCGAACGGCTACCAGAAAGTAGGTTAGGTTAGAACTGTGATATCCTATAAAATAAAACGGCTACAAGAAAGTAGGTTAGGTTAGAACTGTGATCCCCAAAAATGCGAACGGCTACCAGAAAGTAGGTTAGGTTAGGTTAGAACTGTGATCTCCTACAAAATAAAACGGCCACTACATAATAATATGGCTAAGTACCAGAAAGTAGGTTAGATGAAGGATGGAAGCGACATGGATAGCGGACAGATTATTTTTTATAAAATCTATTTGTTTGAATACATTTAGAAATTCGCATCATTCTTGCCTTCTAAGTTAAATGATAGGATTATAGTGATAAGTAAATAAGTATTTTTAGAGCTCCTACAGGAATATAGTGAGCAAATGCATTGTTTATATGCATGGATTCGGAAAACGATTATTTGGTATGGAGTTTAAATAATCTATTAAATAGTATTATTACAATTAATAATATGGACAACAAAACGTATGGCACTCGTACGTTCTGAAATCTAATAATCGGGTAAACAAAGATTATGTCACATCATCATTCATTTTTATGGTAAACAAACCATTCGGGCAAATTAAATTCGGGAAAATAAAATTCGGGCATATGAGTATTATTTTATATAATTTTCGGGCAATCAATAGACAACCCCTCTAGTCAGTTTGGTATACTATGCTTATTTCTAGATCTGGACATCTGGCAGCTTTAAAGTAGTGGAGGTCAAAGAATGCAAACCATTTCAAGAAAACAAATCCTAGAGATCTGGGTTTGATGCGATATTATGAGAAACTATACAAATACTATACAATATTAAGAGAAATTATACAAAAGTTTATGTTGGGGGAAAGTAGAGACAAACAATGTGTTCATAGTTTGTCGCCTACTGTTTTTGTTTCCGTAATAATATACAATATTTTTTGGTCTAACGTTTTTTATCGATTTTTGACCAGTTTTGAGTCGATATTCCAACATATTCACTACAGATAGAATTATAAGGCAAACGACTATCGGTTCTTGAATCTTTTATCTCCATTCTGTAGAGCCGGATCTTGAAATAAATGAGCCGTTATTTTTTTATATTTTTAAAATATGGTCTAAAAAACACTTTTATCGATATTCGAATGGTGTAAAGAATCTTACATATACGTAATCTACATATTAGGGTTCCTCTTTGATGTCTCGAAAAACTGTAGAGAGATTTTAATTTTTAACTAATTGACACAAAATTTATGACCATAAAACCACTTTTTTAGCCTAAACCGGTTCGACTTTGATGTCAAATATCTCGAAGACAATGAATATTGAAGTAAATATACTATATTTACTTGTTTAAAGCCGTTACTGATAATATGATAAGCTATATAAATCATTAGAAAACTAAGGGAATCAGATCTAAGGTCGTTGGCTCCAGGGAGCCTTTTAAAATATAGGCCCTGTCCTTTATAACTGAGACAACTTCGGCAGTTTTTACCTAGTTTGGTATTACTATTTTCCAATTAAAATATTTTGCTAGTCTGTCACTGTGACCTCCACCCATTAAAAACTGGTAGATGCCAGGATCTAGCTATGAGAATAGTATAGCAATCTAACCAGACGGGTTTTGTTGCTCTCATTATTGTGTCATATCTGACGTGTCTAGCTCTTAGTCCAATAGCAGCTCAATGACCCTTAAAAAAAGGTTATTAATGCCTACAGCATTACACGTGAATAATTATGCTATTAAACAATATTAAGCAGTTATTTATGCCATTGTAGAACCTAAGGCACTAAAATAGCTATAAGCTGTATAGGGGCTGTTCATAAATTACGTCATCAATTTTTGATAATTTTTTACCCCCCCCCCCTAAAATAATCCAACCCTCCCCTGCCCAATAAAGTGACGTCATTTAAAAAAAATGCGTTTGTAGCTTATTGTAAAATAAAAAACCATTAAGTAGATAATATTTTATAGCATTAAAAGTTTATAGAAACACGACTTTCATTCCTTTTTTACACATTGAAGCACTTTTTAAAGATGCGAGAGATGATGTGATCTTCGGAATGACGCCCCCCCCCCCTCCTACGTCATGCTACCATCATCCAATGTCCAGACCCCCCCCCCAATTTGAAATTACGTAATTTATGAACAGCCCCTTATAGTGAATTACTTGGCTTTATAATGGTTTATATTATTGCTATTATACAGCATTAGGAATGTATTACCTACTTATAAATGCTATTGTACACCCTAAGGCATTAACCCATTTGTTACTGGACATACCAAACACTTCAGATTCGAATGAATTTTACTTAATGTACTATAAAAAATAAACACTATACGGGAAAAATATTGGAAAAAATGTATGCCTCATGGAAAACTGGGAAATAGGTGTTCTTTTAAAAGGACGATAGCAACATGTACTACCATGAGCGTAAAGGACGCCTCTCTATAACAAATGTTGATTCAAATAGAAACCCAAGAATATTATTAAACAGTTTTATTTAGAAGTATGAAAATTTTCAACAAAACTAAGGGTGCAAAGTTACGTCACATTTTGGGCACATGAAATTTGCTTTTTTATGGCATTCGATACACCTAAGCTGAGTATTCTGTAACGTATTATATGATCATGGGTAACCTCCAGGAACCATTGCCTCATCGATACAATATAATCCTTTTCAAATGGAGCATTTTCTGCGAGGTTTATTTAGCCTGTGAAATAGTTCTCGCAATTTCGCATACCTATCATTGGACGGTAAATTTTAATTGTCACAGCAATGCAAATTTGACATTATAAGTGTAAACCTATACCTTGACATGGCATTGTATACGATTGGCATACCACAGTCTGCAGCATTTTGCCAATACATATATCTTCTGGGTAGTACAACATAGCACTGTACAGTAATATGCCTATAAAACAACGCATTTCATCGTTAGTTACGGCAGATGACTTGATTGTATTTTTCTGAGCTGTTTGACCAATTAGTATTGGTGTAATGTCATCTAAATGACTTTTTCGTCAAACATGAGGTCAAAATATTACAAAGGGTTTGAATTACGTGCTGCACTGTGCATATTCTGCCATTGCTCAAAACTAGGTTGAATATCTTGCATAACCCAATGATAGGTTTTTTTTTATGTTCCCTTGTATGTTCAACTTCAGATGTCGCCGGATCTAAGTGACACAAATCTTCTGATTCCACGCGTCTCCGTTTTGAAAGTTGGATTAGTGGTACATCCTCGTCATCACTAGAGTCTCTTTCCGATCCAAAACAAACCTCTCCCTGCGCTCGTAACTGGGACCTGGGTAAATTGTTCAAATTCACCTGGTTTTCATCCCAGAGTCTTCATCTGTGATCAGCATTGCAGTTTTCCGGAGGCAAAATAATGATAGAATCTGGTATTTCAACGGAGTCATCTTCTTCAAGCTCTTCTATTATCACATTTAACGTTAAAGTTCGTGACCAAGTCGTCTTCCGCGTCCTAAAATGCAATACAAGTGATAGTAGCACATAACCCTATTGCTCGTTTAAAAGGACGGTTCATAAAATCGCAATGAAATACGACTTTCAATCTTTTTTTCAATTCAAAATGATTATAACTCGAAAGTAAACACTCGTTTTTGCTATATTCTTAATTTTATAAAAATATTGATTGAAAATTTTATTTATAAATACATACCTCGAAGTTTCCATTGTTAATCAGCGTAATTAAAGACGGATAATAAAATGTAACACTGTTTTTAACACGGACAGTCAACTAGGTGTCAACTTACAGTACTCGAAACGATTCGACTGAGTATAAACAAAATCTTGATAAGTACCCTCATTGTTCGTGAGAATTTTAAATTGTTTACGTCCTTTTAAAAGAACGATAGTAACAAGTGGGTTAATAATAGCTAAAAGCTGTATAGCGAATTTACGTGGCATTATAATGGTTAATATTCATGCTCTTAAACAGCATTAAGCATTTATTTATGCCATTGTAGAACCTAAGGCACTAAACCACACCGAAGCATTAGTGTAGCAAACCAAAACGCAACTGTAAAGCTGAGTGCTGTACAGTTGCATTTTGGTTCGCTGCACTAAAACTAATAGCTAAACAAAAGCATTTACATATTCAAATTCAAATTCAAATTCAAATCGTTTATTTCAGACCACAAGTCCATAGAATTACATACAAAATAATAAATTAAATTAAAACCACATACAAATTACATTAAATTAACACAAATACAATAAAAACTAAATTAAATTATGTCACACCGTACAATAAAAACAAATAAATATTAAAAATTAAATTCCATCACAATAAATCACAATAAATATAAATTAAATTCCAAATGTCCACAATTATCAAATGTCAATTACATTAGGTCATAAAATATGCCCCTAGAACCCATATGTAGGTCATTACAGTGCCTCCATAGAGCACAAGCAGGATTTTCCCAGATGAGACGTAGCAAGCTGTTGGAACTGTCACGTACTCGGCGCATGAGGGAGGCGGTGCGATTACGGATTATTGCACTAAAACCGTCTACTCTAGCCTCCGCAAACATCCCCGACGCGCTGCAGTAACGTGGCAGTCCCATCAACATGCGGAAGCCGTTGTTATATTGGACGCGCAGGGTATTGATGGTCTTCTTAGTGTAGTTCGTCCACAGGCTGCACGTGTAAAAGGATTGACAAAAAGCCTTGAAAAGGGTCTTTTTGACATCCCCGTTACAACGCGCAAACCTGCGTGATAGCATATTACATCTGACCGACAATGCCCTGCGCTCCCGTTCCATATCGGCATCATCCTGGAGGTCCTCGGTGACCCAGTGCCCAAGATATTTAAAACGCGACACTCTATTTAGAGGAACTCCGCTCAGACACACAGCAGGCAATGACGCATACTCTTTTTTGCCGGCACTGAAGACCAACAGCTCACTCTTCTTGGTGTTGTATATTAGGCCATGGGTCACCGCGTACTCCTCACATATCTTCAGCAGTTTGACTAGAGCGCTGATCGCCGGGCACAGCAGCACCATATCATCTGCATAGCTGATATTGTTTACAGTGGTACCAGCAATTGAGCATCCAATACCTGTGCTGCCATTATACAACCGTTATACAGCGTAAAGCATCATATAATGCTATTGTAGAACCTAAAGCACTAAAAACAGCTGAAAGCTGTATACCGGATTTACGTGGCATTATAATGGCTAATATTCATGCTCATAAACAGCATTAAGCATTTATTTATGCTATTGTAGAACCTAAGGCACTAAACCACACCGAAGCATTAGTGTAGTTCGCTGCACTAAAACTAAAGGCTTTAAAAAAGCATTTACATATGCCATTATACAACCGTTATACAGCTTAAAGCATTATATAATGCTATTATAGAACCTAAAGCAATTAAGTGCTTTTAAAAAGCTGAAAGCTGTACATTTGCGTTGTGGTTTGGTGCACTAAATCTAAAGGCTTTACAAAAGCATTTTGATATGCCATTATATAACCGTTATACAGCTCAAAGCATCATATAATGCGACAAATTGCTCGGTGAACGTATATAAGAGTTTATACGGTTCTTAAGTTCGATATAAGTTAACTATTCATATGTTATAATGCTTCCTGTGTTACTTGGGACCGTATCACCCGACATTCAATCCGATCGAAAATATTTGGTCCATGGTAAAAGGATATATAGCGAAAAGAAACGTTTCATTATACATGCAAGGCATTATGAGTTTAGCAACTGAACGAATGAATACTATTACTGCTGAGGACTGGGAAAATGTTTGTCGCCATGTCGAAAGTGAAGAAAATAAATATCGATGCCAGGAAGGGGAAATGGATCGAATTTCAAACAATCTTATCATCAATACTTGTGACAGCTCAGATGAAGAACATGATAGCGACTAAAAGCAAAAAACAGAGAACTAACTACTACTTATTCCATTTCCTAAGGGTATGTAATTTTATTAAATTAAGAGAAAATATTCTCCTTTTGTTGCAAACGGTACAACCACTACAAATGCAATTCCATGATCTCGATAGTTCATCTATACAAAGAATTTCTTAGGGATGTCTTCTCCTGTTACTCAATGCTATAAATACATATTTGGATTTTGCATAGAACTTGGCACTCATTTAGATCTCCATTCTTTTTGCGGCGAAGCCCACATCCAAGTATAATTTTTGTATTGTACTTGGCCCTCCTTTTTTACATTTATGTTTTTGGTGGGATTAGGTATACAAATATGCATTACGTCTATTAATTTGGTATACGATACGATCAGCCAAGCGGAAATTGTTTGCTTTAATCGGATGTAGGGACAAATAGCACCCGACTTGAATACAGCAAATCACTTAAGATTACTTCCTCTCGCCCTTTATGGCAAGCCTATAGTTACAATTAATTATAATACCTATATGCATGTAAGATTGATCCACATCACTTTATATATCGGTTATTAGAAGGTTGCGTTACTATTGGAGAGCTTAATCAACTTATCGATTAGCATTCATCACTTTAGTATAATATACGGGATGAAATCTGGGTCCTTAACCTAAACAACTTTTTGCTGACTCTGTAACTGATTATCATATGGTAGTATTTGATGAAAACAGAATAAAAAACTTTTATTTTTCAAGCAAAATTAATTAATTTAAATCATGGCCACCCTATTAGTTTTGACAAACGCTGTATGGAAAACGACAAGACGTCACATTGAGTAGGGTGAGCAAATTGTATGGCAAAACATATTTTTCTTCTTATCATCTGAAAATGAATTATTGATATTAATAATTAAAAAAAATATGAAACAAAAAAATTATTATATTGGTGACAAAAATAATATGATTATCATCATTAGGTTCATCTTTCAATTCCGTATCACGCCTTGATCACTTGCTACACGACCCCGATTTCAGCCGGTATATGTAAGGAATATTTATTTTTATTTTGCGCTAAACTTAGCCATCATACACGGTATTCATGAGCATTGCGAGAGATTTTAACCACGCATTTCTGAGGTCAAAAGAAGGAAAAAACATTATATGACTTTAGTTGTAAAAAGCAAAAAAAAATTTTTTTCTTTTTTTTTCACTTTTTTGGAATTCTGTTCACATAAAAATTAATTTCATTAGAAAAAAGTAACGGAAAAAGTAAATTGCTACATTTTTTCTCGTAAAAACTAGTTCATGCAAAGTGTTTCTTAGGTCTCTGATATCAGTCAATAAGAGATGTCTAGACTATGCCCCATACTGGTGACATCGCCATCAAAAAAGCATTTTACATTGAGTAACAATTAAAAATGTTATTTTTTGTAAGCAGTATTTACTCTGAAACTATGGCGAATTTCGGAAAACTTTGTAGGAAATTTTTTCTCTAAATATCATTATGAATACACTGTCGATGTCTCTCGCAATGCTCACGGGCACCGTGTATATACACAAGTGCAAAAAAGGGGTCGCTACATACCGGGTGTGGCCTGTAATAGGAGCAAAAAATTAAAACGTAGATTCTACTCCTCAAACTAGACAATGTTTGTTCAACGACTTTTGAAAGTTATGTAGATTTTAGATTATCTCTTTTTCAAACAAACTAAATAGTATTTTCAATGTACATCAAGTTCCGCCTAAATGACATTGCCTGTCAGTCTTGTCAGCCAACAGATATTAATCAATGTCGTAGTACATTGCGTGTTCGAATAAACTTTAAACTGTGATTAAATTCAAACTACAAGATATTTTTAAAAGTTGTTGAACAAACGTTGTCTAGTTTGAGGAGTAGAATCTACGTTTTAATTTTTTGCTCTTATTACAGGCCACACCCGGTATATAATTTTCAACTATGTCACTTCTACACGGTTAGCACGAGAGTGTACAACGACAATATCCCGCGCGCGAGATAGACTATGCGTAGTAATACAAAGAAACAGATAGTTTATCTCGCGTGCCACACAACAGTGTCTTACTGTTGATGTTGCGGAAAATCGTGCTAGCGATATTGACATGGAAAAACTGTTGTTAAAGGGATGTAAAAAAACTTACGATTTGCTGAGCGTATGCAAATTCGTTTTCAAACAAAACTACCCACCTAAACTCTTGAATTTTATTTCTGCCCTTTGCTCATTGGGAATTCATATTTATTTCCACGCATGACTTAGCTGGAAATGTATATACATTGCATGAACTATTTTCCAGAGGAATGAAATTGAGGTTGTTACATATAGGTACATATACAGTGTATACCGGGTGTGGCCTGTAACACGAGCAAAAAATTAAATCGTAGATTCTACTCCTCAAACTGGACAACGTTTGTTCAGCGACTTTAAAAATTAACTTTTGGTTTGATTTTTAGTACACTTTAAAGTTTATTCGAATACTCAATGTATTGCGAAATTGATTATGACTGTAGGGTTACAAGACTGACAAGCAATGTCAATTGGACGGATTTTAACGTACGTACAATGGCGTTCATAATTGCATGGACACCACTAGGTCGACTTTCGTATGCAGCCGCTTGCGCTCTGATTGTATGGGTTGTTCAAATACCAAACTAGATGGCGCTGCTAGGGAAATGCATTGAATAAAAAAAAATTTTGGTAAATATTATTGACCAAATAATATTACTTAATAAATCATTAAGAGGAAATCTGTAGTAACTTAATGTTATTTTATGTAGTGTCGACCAGTCGCACAACTTTTATAATTACCTAGTTTAAGGTAGTTTTGACTCCTTAGCTTAGCATTCCTCAATAAAAATCAATGGCTCGGTCAGGCGGCAGCAGCGGCACTTAGCTTAGTGTATTGCTACCTACCCTTTTTAACCGGAGATTTAATCTGGCACAATATGGCGATTCAGTTGAATGCCTATATTATGCTTGTGTAATTTTCTTGAACAAGCATATGCGAATCTGAAATTGGTAAAGGCCTGTTGTGCCGGTTGGCAATAATGACGATGGACGATTCTAGATTTACTTTCACATTTAATTAGATGGTGTTTATTAAGGAATGAACTATAAAGGAATTGAAATATTAAAAAAATATAAAGACTTGTTTTTCTTTTTTCTTTATTTATATATTACTTACTTACAGCCAATCTTAATCTTAATGAATTAAATTATTATTTTAAAAGTATTTCACTCGATTTATAGCCTTAAAATGTTCCAGCGAGTTGAACTTTAATGCACATTAGGTTGAAAGAATTAGCTTAGCTTAGTTATCTAATTGACACGGGTAACTAGAAAAAAATACTGTTATGTAAAACGTTTGATTTTTCCATGTGTTATGACAAACAACCTTTTGACAGAATTAGCTTAATTAGGCCGTAAACTATTTAGAATAAAACTTAACTGTTAGTGCTACAACAAGGCAATTACCTTACATTTTATTGAGGTTTAAGCTTAAGTAACATTTCCGAAAACGGAAAAGGATTGAAGCTTCACCACAATAAAAACAGTAGGTTACCTATTAGCTACCATAATAGAGGATCGGACTGTTATCAAAAGTAACCATTCATACCTATTAGCAACTGAAACAAACAAACGGAAATTCAGTGAACATAGATTACACAATTATTACGACTTTCCTTTCGACAACAATTTATTAAAAATATGACTGAATCGAAACATATTCAATTATTATCGTATTATACTTAGATACTTATTTACGGATAATCAGGATCGGCATCAATATATACCAATAAGTATATACGAATAAAAAGCCACTCCCCAATCCGAGAATCCGACCCTCTATCTTGTTTTATAAACCAGCTGAGGCCGTGAATATGTTATAATACCTACTTAAGATTTGCATTGATAATAACTAATTGATTATCTATAAATAACATAAACCACAGAACTTCACTGCAATTTGCAAGGAGAAATTTCAGTAGGTAATTAATATAGGTAGTCAACATGTTAGGTATATAAGTAATTCACGGACATTTTTACTAAAAAATAGTGTAAACATTACGTTTAAAGTGCGTAAGTGCGAAGCAATGAAGGTAAATGTGTTTGTTTACATTATTTTACTTTTCTATTGACACCGAACTTACTTACCTACTTTAACTAGCGTTTCGATAAAAGGCCACCTCAAAGTAACATCGATTTATCAAATGAATACTTTTACGTTGAAATTTTTGACAGAAATCTGAACCACGAACACTATTCCATATTTTCATACAACGCGCTTTCAGCGCTTCCGGGGTCCTTTCATTTTGATTATCCCAGCGTTGGACTATAAAACCCCATAATTTTTTCATAGGGTTTAAATCCGGTGATCTGGCAGGCCAGGGAATGACCTTGATGTCATTTTTGTGTTTTTTAAACCACTCTTTCACACTACGCGAGCGGTGTATTGGGCAATCATCTTGCAAAAACGATACCAACGGCAATTCAGTCTATGGGTACACATTTCGAAGTTTTCGAAGTTTGCAGTCATCCAACCCCACATGTTCACTGTGATACGACCCGCCGATTCCATGTCGGACAAGACATGCTCGTCGTCATATTGCGTATTATTTTATCGCCACAAAGACAGGCGTCCTTATTGACTGGATTTAAAAGTCTTTTCGTCAGTAAAGATGACATTAGTCCAGTCATCGTCTCGATGTGTGTGAGCAAACTGTAACTTTGCTGTTTTATGTGCATCTGTCAACAAAGGTTTAACGGCGTGTCTGCGATGATGGAGTTCCTCGTTATGAAGGGCACGATGAACCGTGAGCGCGCTTGTGCCAAACAAACCCGCATAGTGCCTTGTCGGCCTAAAGCCATATTCCTCATATTCCCGACCAACAACTGATGTTGATCTGTCAATAAGGCGTGGTATACCAGTTCTATGCTGGTGTAACAAAGATCCTCCTCCTTGGAATCGTCCTACCTATAAAGTAACAGTTTTCCTCTGAAACTATTTTTTTTTTATCATAATTGACATATAATACCTGTAGACATTTTTTTAATGAGGAAAAGAAGTAAAAAAAACTACTTACGTTTACACCGGTTTCTCTAACTATCTCTGATATATTATAGCCTTCATTATGCAATTCAATTATTCGCGATCTTAATACCAAGTCAATATTGCTTCGAGAACTCATTCTTATTTAATAATATAAACTAAGCAATTAATTCAGACGTATACCGCAACGAACAATATAACAAGCAATCGGTCAGGTAATAGAAAAAACATTTAAGTAGTATGGTATTTAGAAAACTTAGATCTACCCTCTTTCATTTACTTGACATATTACTAACAAAAATAAAGCGTGTCGCAAATTAACATTACCCAAATCTTGGTATGCCAATTTGACATTTGTGTTATTCTAATAAAACTAAGTCCATTGGCATGTTTTACGGATTTAGTTCAATAATGGCGAGCTTGATATGCATGTCTCAACTAGTAATGAATTTCACCGGCATTATTAATAGTGCTTTGGTCCAGTGGCTGGCGCATGCGAGTTGAACGCAAGAGTGTCCGGGTTCAAATCCCCGCCAATAGTTATGAGATTTTGTGTGATTTTTTTAATGTCTTGGAATGAAAGGGCACTCCGTGACGCTATCCAATAGGTAAATACCGATGTGGATACTGAATAGCTGGACGATTGAAATGAAATAACAGTAAGAGAAAAAAAAACAAAAATTGTTCTCAACTTCAAAAACCGATTAATGTATCGTTGAAGCAAACAAAGTTTGTAAATATAAACTGGACATTTTTTTTTTTTTTTTTTTAACTGCATTCAACGCCATCTAGTAACAGCTTACTGTACTAGTAAGATTTACAAATAGGTGTAATAGCCTTATTTCACAAAGAACGCATAGATGGCGTCTAATTTAGCTTCAAACGATTCTGTTGCTGAATTGGGTATGCACTTTTGAACGCGAGTTTTAACGTACGTACATTGATAATACTATTTAGTTTGTATGAAAAAGATACAATCTAAAGACTCCATATTATTTAAAAGTTGTTGAACAAAAGTTTTATAGTTTGAGGAGTAGAATCTACGTTTTGATTTTTTGCTCGGGTTACAGGCGACACACTGTATACAGTGTTACCTATATTATAACAAAATATAAGTTTGTAATAATGGCAAGCAAAAACAATAGATTTTAGATAATATTCTCACAATATCCACATTTTCTTTTTTTCCACATTCTTTTACACTTAGTTTATTAATATATGCTCTATTGCTATGTCATATGAGTTTCTTCTTTTATCTCAGTTACCTACATCCTCAGCGTCTACTGGCGCCTGAGATCCGCTTTTGAACATTTCCGGCAATATTTATTTACTTATAGCCATGAATCGTTCAACAGACACCATAGAATTAAAAAATAAGTACGAAAAAATGTCACGGAAAATATGGCATGACAATTCCGGGTCTATTCATTGGAAGTACCTAACTGCTACATCTAGTTTAATCTATGGTCTGTGAACATAACACTTTACTTAATACCTTTTACTTTCTTTTTTCAGCTGGGTATTTGGAGACTTCCTGTGCAAAATGTATCAGTTTGTTCATTCCCTGAGCTACACGGCATCTATATTTATCTTGGTTGTGATATGCACTGAAAGATATTTCGCTATTATACACCCTATAACCTGCAAGCAAATTCTCACGTCTACCAGACTTCGGGTAAGATTTATTATTACTATATTACGGTTTTTTATAAACCACGACCGTGACATAGCATACGGTCAGTTGGGCTGATCTTTTTTAAGTAGGTGTAATCTAGTTCTATATGTGAGAACCCGTTAATGGCTTTCTAGTATTATTTTATTTCTAAAGCCTGACCAAAAATATATGATCATACGCCATGTTGCGGAATTTCATTGGAACTAATTTCTTACACTGGCAATAATTTTAATGACAGAATGATATGCATGTGTGAGTGCATGTGATAGGCTGTCACTGTTGTCAAGTGTCATTGAGACTGTTTACTTGAATAATAATAAAGTGTTGAATATGAAATTATAAACCACAAAAAATCTCAAAATACTCCATATTCAAGAACGAAACATTGTAAATAGTGTATATAATAAACTGCTGTAAATAATACGCTCGGGAAATGAAACTATTTCGCCGTGAAACATTTTCAAATTAACATCAGAGCTGACAGGTAAACAAATCAAGATGTCACTATACCATAGACTATACTACGCTCTATGACTGTTGCCATAATAAATGAGAATAATAGCGCCCTCTTGACAATAATCACATATTTCTGGTCAGGCTTTATAAATACAGGTTTTCCCAAAAATGGCACGCCAGACTGACCCCAGTAAAGCTGCACGGTTTTCGAGTTATTGCCAAATTAAAGTTTTTCGTTAATTTTACAATTTTTTAACATTGTCCGGAGTAGCATTCACCTGGGGAGCCCTTAAGGTTCGTTTTTTTTTTGTGTTAACGGCGTCATAGATAGTTGATTAAAATCTTAGGAGTGTTATTTTGTCGACTTTTAATGTAAAATACAAAAAAAATATTGATTGATCTTGATTAAAATTAAATCATCAAAAAAACATTAACATTGACTTTTCCCACTCGACGTGAAGAAAAACTACTAGAAAAGAAATAAGACAATAACGTCAAATTCTTGCACAGCTTATGCAGATTCAAAAATAAGGTAGGAATTATAGTTACCTTTCCAATACCAATCCAATGAAATTTAATTATGTCCCATTTGAACAAAAAGGAAGGGTATTGGCTAATTAGGGGTTCAAAGTTAATGAGAAACAGGTAAAAGTTTCATCGATTATTATAACTAATGTTCAAATAAAGTTTAAATGTTTAAGAATGTCAATGTCACCTGTCACGCTTTTTTATTGCTCGCTTAAATTAATAGTTATTTTCTTGATTTTACTATCTGATTTTTTTCAAATTGTGCATAAAAGGAACTTTTCATCGTCCGTGAGGCGCAGCATTGTGGACAACACGAACCAACCCGGAAACAGTTTAAAATAACCGAGAATAGATTCCCTGTCACTTCCGTACCTACTAAAGATAAACTAAACCGCTAGTGACTGACTTGAAGCATCTTGGTCCACCGGCTACGCCAACGACTACGCCAACACCTATTCGTCCGTTCTCCGTGAATACATCCTTTGTCAGCATCCTGCGTCGGCAGGCCGATCACATTCGGCTCAATCCAGTTCTCGCCCCGACAGTATAGCGCCGACATACTTCGACTCTTCGGCGACTACGGTCCCTGCAACCAGCACCTCCTGCGTGACAGCTTGTTCCTACTCATAGTGTACCTACTAAGTACTTAAACTCTTTATATCGGTTTCATGCGCAGTCAAAGCGCGCGATGACTTTCTACGATTATTTTTATCCCTTATTATAATGTTAATTTTAGTTAGTTATTAGTATCTTTTTTTTAGGGTGTGTAGATCACATTTGTATTTTAGTTAGTTATTTAGTTTTATTTTTATATTAAATGCAGACTGCGAGATGCAGGCTTCCGCCAATTGAATCCCGCGGTTTGCCCATATATATATGGTGCGTCTCTATGTGCACTCTCAAAAAAGGACGGTGGCATACGACCGATCGCCATCGGAAGCATATTTCGCCGGCTAAAGTTAGGGTGTCGTGCCGTACGTGACGAAATGTCGGCTTTTTTACAACCACACCAATTGGGTTTTGGCACAAAACTAGGTTGTGAAGCCGCCATTCACGCCACCCGAGCCTTCGTTCTAGACCCAAACAACTCGGACTACGTCGTCATCAAACTTGACATTAAGAATGCCTTTAACACCTTAGAGCGAGATGTACTTCTTTATGAAGTCAGAGAGAAAGTACCATCACTTTACCCTTTCTTACATCAAGTATACTCTGCTCCATCTAAGCTTTTCTACAACGAATCTCTCGTAGTATCTCAGGTTGAGGCTCAGCAAGGGGACCCACTGGGCCCTCTGATCTTCAGCCTTGCTATACATAAAACCATATCCAGACCTCTATCCCCGCTTAACGTTTGGTATCTAGATGATGGTACTCTCGGGGGTAAGCCGGCAGAAGTTCTTCGATATTTGCACACTTACTCCCACTTCTCGGCGAACTGGGCCTTGAAATCAACACTAACAAATGCGAATTCTTCCCTTCCAGCACCCTTTCTCATCCCTCCTTTACTTCATTTAATTTAGCACCCTACTTCCCGGCCTCAAAGAATTGTCGCCTCAAAATTTTAACCTTCTGGGTTCTCCGATTTTTCCTGATGCCGTCCCTGAAGCCTTTCAGTTAAGAGAGCAACTACTCATGTCTGCAAGAGAAAGGCTTAAAAACCTCTCTGCACATGTAGCCCTTACCCTACTGAAATCCTGCTTTGCCGTTCCGAAGATAATGTACTTTCTGCGTACGGTACCTGCTTGGCTTCATCCCACACACGTTGACTCCTTTGATCTTGTTTTAAAGGAAACAATAGAATATCTGATTAATGTCTCTTTAAACGAAGAGCAATGGGTCTTAGCTTCGCTGCCCATACGCAACGGTGGATTGGGCATACGGCGCGCACGAGACGTGAGCCTTCCGGCCTTCTTGGCGTCGACGGCGGGTGTTGTGGACCTTGTCACTAAAATCTTATCACTGCATGGTGCCAAGGCCACAATACCCTATGCCTCCGATGCTTTGTCGGCCTGGAGGGCTCTCAATTCTGACGCGCCTCTACCCGAAAAGCCTTACCACCAACGCCTATGGGATGACGTCGGTGTAAAGTATTTATGGAACGGACTAATTAGGAATACGACTGGCGCCGATAGAGCCAGGTTGAACGCAGTTTCAAAGCCGGAATCCGGGGCCTGGCTGGACGCCCTTCCCTCCCCGAACTTAGGCACCCTGCTCGACAACGACTCAATGAGGGTGGCTGTTACTCTTCGCCTGGCCTGTGATGTTTGCCAACCACATCAATGCATCTGCGGCTCCAGAGTAGAGAGCAACGGTCACCACGCCTTGAGTTGTTGTCGATGTGCTGGGAGATTCCCACGGTACCACGCGTTAAATGACATCATAAGAAGGGCATTAGTGTCAGCTAATGTGCCTTGTATGCTTGAGCCGCCAGGCCTCTGTCGATCAGATGGCAAAAGACCTGACGGCTTAACGCTGGTCCCGTGGGAAAGGAGTAAATGCCTACTCTGGGACGCCACATGCGTCAGCACTTTTGCTGCCTCCCACCTCAGCCGCACTATGCGGTCGGCAGGTGCAGCCGCTGAGCATGCGGTGTCCCTTAAAAAGGACAAATATGCTGCCCTCTCGGCATATCTCTTTGTCCCTCTGGCGGTAGAGACCTCAGGGTGCTGGTGCGCGGAGGGTAGGGTTTTCCTTCGGGAATTGGGTCGCCGCCTGCAGCAGAGGGGTCTTGACCCCCGCTCTGGGTCATTCCTGCTGGAAAGGTTGTCCATCGCGATCCAACGCGGAAACGCAGCGAGCGTGATGGGCACCTTTGCACCGGGAGCAGCTCGGAGTGGGTTTCTTGTTGATTAGTATTATTTTATAAGTTTAGAATTATTTTATTTTTAAGTTATTTAGATTTGTACCTATTTAATTTTTGTCTATCTTTGTTATTTAAGTTCTTTATCTGGAATACACTATCACATCATTTGAAATATAATTTTTAAGAAAAAAAAACCGACTTCAATGGGGGTAGCCGGTGAAGGATTATTGTAGATGGTGCACTTAGATTTCATACAATGAAATAACTTGCTTAAAAAACGCAGCGGAGAGGACAAATCGCCAAACGTGAACTATGCGTCGTTGAAGAGTTCCGTTCTGATTATCATCAGCAGTTCCACTTCATCAAATGTCACTCTTTTGAATGAAAATGCTTGATTTGTTGATAAAAATACAAAAGTCACTTTATGTATGCCTTTAAGATTTGAGGAATTCCCTCGATTCCTCGTGGAACTCATCATCAGAACTTGAGCTTGACGAAAATTGGTCCTGACAATCTAACTTGCTTAACAAACATAGCGAAGAGGAAGAATCGCCAAACATGAACTATGCGTCGTTGAAGAGTTCCGTTCTGTTCATCATCAGCAGTTCCACTTCATCAAATGTCACTCTTTTGAATGAAAATGCTTGATTTGTTGATAAAAATACAAAAATCACTATGTGTAAGCCCTTAAGATTTGAGGAGTTCCCTCGATTCTTCATGGATCCCATCATCAGAACTTGAACTTGACGAACATTTGTTCTGACAATTAAACTTGCTAAACAAACACAGCGAAGAGGACGAATCGCCAAACGTGAACTATGCGTCGTTGAAGAGTTCCGTTCTGATCATCATCAGCAGTTCTACTTCATCAAATGTCACTGTTTTGAATGAAAATGATGGTTTTGTTGATAAAAATACAAAAATCACTATATGTATGCCTTTAAGATTTGAGGAGTTCCCTCGATTCCTCATGGATCCCATCATCAGAACTGCGTTTTGAAAAAAACGGGACCAATCTGTATATATATACTTACAATCAAAAAAAGAATTTTCAAAATCGGTTCAGACATGACGAAGTTATGGAGTAACAAACATAAAAAAAAAAAAAAAAAAAAAAAAAAAAAAAAAAACATACACGCCGAATTGAGAACCTCCTCTTTTCAAATCTTGAAGTCGGTTAAAAATATGTTTAAATTGTTTCCCTCCAACTCGTATTCATGTTTGGCACCGTTTGATAAAATTTCTGCTCAATTTACTCAAATCGATTTCTGATATTTTTCGGGCTGCTTCGAACACATGTATTCGTAGTTCCTCTTGGGATCTTATTGGTTTTGAATAAATTTCAATTAGAAGACAATAAAAAAATCCAAGGGGTTTAGATCCGGGGAGCGTGGTGGCCAAAAATATGGTCCCGATCGGCCAATCCACCTCCTCGGAAATCTGATCGTTAAGTGGTTGCGAACTTCGAAATCGTAGTTTTCCGGGCAACCTTGCTGGAACCACATCCTTTGACGAAGTTCCAACGGTACATCTTCCAGTAAAAATGGCAGTTCGTCTTGCAAGAACTCCAAGTAATTCCTGTTATTTAAAATGGGCGGGAACTCAACCGGTCCTATGATTTGGCATGAGAAGAGCATGCAAGTGTAATGCGTTGTCATTATCTTACTCAAAGCCTATGATAAACCTAGGTTATTGTACAACTTGCATCGAGTCTGAGCAATATAATTTTTAAGAAAAAAAAACCGACTTCAATGGGGGTAGCCGGTGAAGGATTATTGTAGATAGATGGTGCACTTAGATTCCATACAATGAAATAACTTGCTTAAAAAACGCAGCGGAGGGGACCAATCGCCAAACGTGAACTATGCGTCGTTGAAGAGTTCCGTTCTGATTATCATCAACAGTTCCACTTCATCAAATGTCACTCTTTTGAATGAAAATGCTTGATTTGTTGATAAAAATACAAAAGTCACTTTATGTATGCCTTTAAGATTTGAGGAATTCCCTCGATTCCTCGTGGAACTCATCATCAGAACTTGAGCTTGACGAAAATTGGTCCTGACAATCTAACTTGCTTAACAAACATAGCGAAGAGGAAGAATCGCCAAACATGAACTATGCGTCGTTGAAGAGTTCCGTTCTGTTCATCATCAGCAGTTCCACTTCATCAAATGTCACTCTTTTGAATGAAAATGCTTGATTTGTTGATAAAAATACAAAAGTCACTATGTGTAAGCCCTTAAGATTTGAGGAGTTCCCTCGATTCTTCATGGATCCCATCATCAGAACTTGAGCTGGACGAACATTTGTTCTGACAATTAAACTTGCTAAACAAACACAGCGAAGAGGACGAATCGCCAAACGTGAACTATGCGTCGTTGAAGAGTTCCGTTCTGATCATCATCAGCAGTTCTACTTCATCCAATGTCACTGTTTTGAATGAAAATGATGGTTTTGTTGATAAAAATATAAAAATCACTATATGTATGCCTTTAAGATTTGAGGAGTTCCCTCGATTCCTCATGGATCCCATCATCAGAACTGCGTTTTGACAAAAACGGGACCAATCTGTATATATATACTTACAATCAAAAAAAGAATTTTCAAAATCGGTTCAGACATGACGGAGTTATGGAGTAACAAACATAAAAAATAAAAAAAAAAAAAAAAAACATACACGCCGAATTGAGAACCTCCTCTTTTCAAATCTTGAAGTCGGTTAAAAAAATAGCAGATAAGAGCATGCAGCTGTTATGCGTTGCGTATTTTTCCTTTTGAGAGACAAATCCGTTTGAGCAACTTGTGTGATTTTTTTCGTCAATATTTTTTTTGGTATCTAGTCTTTCTGTGGGTTTCGTCAATATTTTTTTTGGTATCTAGTCTTTCTGTGGGAAAAGTAATGGGACTTTCAATAACGATACTTGTACCTTTCACACCATTTTTCAATTTGCATAAAATGCACAAGGTTTTGACATTATTTTCTTATTTCTTTTTCATTGACATTTTTTCCACAGCGAGTTGTCAAAGTCAATGTTAATGGTTTTTTGAGGATTCAAGTTAAGATCAATCCAGTATTTTTCTGAATTTTACATTAAAAGTTGTAAAAATAATGCTTCTGAGATCTTAATCAACTATCCATGACGCTGTAAATACAAAAAAAAATCTCCAAGGTCTTTCCAGGTGAATATTTAGTCTCACTGCCAATGTTAAAAAATAGTAAAATTAACGAACATTTTATATGTGGCAATAGCTCGAAAACCGTGTAACTTTTACTGCGGTCATGTTAAGCTGTTTTGTATCCTCTTAGGGTGCCCTACCTTCAGTGTCAGTCTGGCGTGCCATTTTTGGGACACTCGTATTTTATCCTGTTGGTCTTCCATGAAATAAATATTAGTGATAATATGAAACTTTCTAATAATCAGTTTACTTAAAGCCCAATTTAAAGCTACGGTGCCACAGACAGCCATAGAGGCACACATAACGATGAAATTTATTAAACTCCTCTTTTTGCGTGGGGGTCCGGGATTAAAATATGTGTACCTACATCCTCAAACGGGACGTGCCTCGAATTTGCCAATTCCACAAAAAGTGGAATTTCTTTATTGCGTTGCAGTGGCGTGGCATAAAACATACTGGGCCAGTCATCGTAACTAATATGGCTTAATAATATTTTACCTACCTAAGGTACTTCGGTCAAATATGGCCACGTTGAGGTATGACGTCAGTTGGAGTTACAAGTTTCTATTTATTTCATAGTATATTTAGTTAGGTTACTTACTGTAGGAACGAAAAACCCACGAACGAATAGAATAAAACTTTATTTAAGACTTGGAAAAATTGCCATATTTCCGACAGTGCATGTGAATATGGCCAGGTGATAGCTATATTAACGGTATGAACTGTTTAATTATTATTTCTAAGGGGATTTAGTGCTACAAATATAATGATTTTATTGCATCAACACTTTGTTTATTTAATGCAACGAAACAACTCTGTGTAAAAAAGTTACATACTCTACGTGAGTAGAGACCTTTCTAATTTCAACGCCCGGTCACAAAATGATAGTCTTTTTTTTCCTTTCCAAATTGGATTTATTTTCAATTTTCTCCAAAAGAGCTCGTCGAAGAGTAGTCTGGAAATTTTATAGTGGTTGGCAGCATACCTTCTATTGGACATTTTTAACAACTGCTATTGCTAATTTCATGTCAGATTCTGTTCAATTACATCGAATCTGTTTTTATACGTATCGTGGCGCTATAATATTTTGAGGAAAACAAACAAAGCAAGGTAAAAATAAAATTTAACAAATTTTTGAAAAACCTAAAACTTATAACGTCAATATGGCCACTTAGTGGCCATATTTTCAGTCATTATCATAATTCATTTGAAGGACCAAAACCCAAGATATATAAGAGAAAGCTTGAAAATAAATATTAACACATCAAATTTAAACTTTCATGAGACACACTAATATTACTATAAAATATAAACGGTTACTCTCACGTCTTTTTAGTCACTTCGCGCGACATGTTTCGGAGAGCCTAGGTCTCCAATCCATCTTCAAGCACTAAGAGTGCTATTGGAACCGGCCCGTGGCGCACTACTGCATAGGGCGTTGCCGACTGCCGGTCTGCGTCCGAACATGTTGCGCGAAGTGACAAAAGAAACGTGTGGGCTGAAAATCGGCTTTTATAAAATTAGAAATTGATTTCTTAATTTGTACCTTTTTTCTTGAAGGTATTAAGTAGTATGTCCCAAAATAATTCTGAGCTAATTTGGTTGGGAAAATAATTAATTACATATTTTTTTAATTATGTATGGAGCGAATGAGAAAAATCGAATTTCCTTCAAAAATAAAAACCCCAAACCGTTATATCCTCGCAAATGGTTATAGTACCAATTATTCTTGATTTTTTGTCATACTCAAAATTTCTTTTATAAGTCGATTTTTTTTCAAAAATGTTCTTTAAAGTTTTTTTTACAAATAGCTTTCACTCATTATTTTGACCTTAATAAATATTTCTGAGCCCATTTGAGTCAAACACTTAGGAGCTTTTTAGGGTTCCGTAGCCAAAATGGCAAAAACGGAACCCTTATAAATAGTTTCGTCATGACCGTCTGTCCGTCCGTATGTCACAGCCATTTTACTTGGAAACTATAAAACGTATCTTTATAAAATTTAGACATGAGGTGTATTTTGTATGCTGCTGAAATTGCAGAAAAAAATATTTTCAGGGGGGGCGCTCCATACATGTAACAAAATTTCCAATTTTTTTTTTACCAAATACCAACATGTAGGATAGGTCAATCGATAGGTCTTTAAAAATAGTATTGAGGTTTTATTGAGCATTTTGTGATTAAGTGAATATTTTCAGAAATAATCGCTTCGGAAGTTGGAAAAATAGCGTCCCACCCTGTAACTGTTGAACCGTACGTCCAATAATTTTTAAGAAAAAAAAACCGACTTCAATGGGGGTAGCCGGTGAAGGATTATTGTAGATGGTGCACTTAGATTTCATACAATGAAATAACTTGCTTAAAAAACGCAGCGGAGAGGACAAATCGCCAAACGTGAACTATGCGTCGTTGAAGAGTTCCGTTCTGATTATCATCAGCAGTTCCACTTCATCAAATGTCACTCTTTTGAATGAAAATGCTTGATTTGTTGATAAAAATACAAAAGTCACTTTATGTATGCCTTTAAGATTTGAGGAATTCCCTCGATTCCTCGTGGAACTCATCATCAGAACTTGAGCTTGACGAAAATTGGTCCTGACAATCTAACTTGCTTAACAAACATAGCGAAGAGGAAGAATCGCCAAACATGAACTATGCGTCGTTGAAGAGTTCCGTTCTGTTCATCATCAGCAGTTCCACTTCATCAAATGTCACTCTTTTGAATGAAAATGCTTGATTTGTTGATAAAAATACAAAAATCACTATGTGTAAGCCCTTAAGATTTGAGGAGTTCCCTCGATTCTTCATGGATCCCATCATCAGAACTTGAACTTGACGAACATTTGTTCTGACAATTAAACTTGCTAAACAAACACAGCGAAGAGGACGAATCGCCAAACGTGAACTATGCGTCGTTGAAGAGTTCCGTTCTGATCATCATCAGCAGTTCTACTTCATCAAATGTCACTGTTTTGAATGAAAATGATGGTTTTGTTGATAAAAATACAAAAATCACTATATGTATGCCTTTAAGATTTGAGGAGTTCCCTCGATTCCTCATGGATCCCATCATTAGAACTGCGTTTTGACAAAAACGGGACCAATCTGTATATATATACTTACAATCAAAAAAAGAATTTTCAAAATCGGTTCAGACATGACGAAGTTATGGAGTAACAAACATAAAAAATAAAAAAAAAATAAAAAAATAAAAAAAAAACATACACGCCGAATTGAGAACCTCCTCTTTTCAAATCTTGAAGTCGGTTAAAAAATTGGAGAAGATGTGCGTTAGCATATTTTGAACATTATCGGGATAGCCATTTTTGAGTTATTTCCAAAAAACTTCTTCCATAGGCATCACATACGACCTTTTGGCATTAGTTTGGTTCTTATGCCGTTGAAGCTACGGAACCTTCCAATATGCGTGGTCCGACACGCACTTGGCCGGTTTTTTCGAAATAGATGTATGGAGCATATCGGAAATATCGGATTTTCTTCAAACATAAAAAATAAACCGTTATATCCTCGTAGATGGTTATACATAGGCTGCTATTTATATATCCGGAAACCGGGATTACAATCTTCTTAAATAGCATATTTGACCTCCATGGTAAAATTTGAACTTTTTTAAGTACTGGCCGGTATATTTTTTCTTTCTTATTAACGCTCGTGTTTTGTTTTTGACGGGTTTTAAATGTCATCTCGCAGCAAGAATGGAACTCACTCGTGAAAATATTCGTGCTATGATTTATTATGATTTTCGGCGTGGTTTAACGCAACTACAGTGCATAGATCAACTAACTTCAACTTTTGGTGATGAAGCCCCATCTAAAACTACTGTGTATCACTGGTTTAGTGAGTTCAATCGTGGACGTAGTATGCTTACGGACGAAGTTAAGGCAGGTCGCCCGAAATCGGTCGTTGTACAACAAAATATCGAGGCTGTGCGAAAACTTATAATGGACGACCGACATGTTACGTACCGCGAGATAGAGGCGACTCTGGGTATTTCTATGACCAGCATTAATAGCATATTACATAATTATTTGGCTGTAAAAAAAATTTGTTCGCGTTGGATGCCCCACAACTTAACAAAAGAGCAAAAAGATGCTCGCGTCGAATGGTGCAATAAAATGTTAAAAAAATATAACCGTGGTGACTCAAAAGCCGTTTATAACATCTATACAGGTGACGAATCCTGGATCTATGCATACGATCCCGAAACGAAGCAACAATCAACGGTATGGGTGTTTCAAAATGAGCCGAACCCTACGAAAGTTACTCGTGCAAAAAGTACATTGAAACAAATGGTGGCCTGCTTCTTCGGTATTAATGGCCATGTAGCTACAGTGCCACTAGAAAACCGTAGAACGGTTAATTCAGAGTGGTACACGACCATTTGCTTACCGGAAGTATTTGAACAAATTCGTAAAACTAACCAGCGACGAAGAATCATTCTTCATCATGACAATGCCAGCTGTCATACGTCACGCAAAACAACTCTATTTTTGGAGGGTCAAAATGTGGAATTAACGGGTCATCCGCCGTACAGCCCTGACTTGGCACCCAACGATTTTTATTTATTTCCAAATATAAAGAATAAATTATGCGGTCAACGATTTTCGACCGCTGAAGATGCTGTCGACGCATTCAAACAACACGTTATGGAGGTACCTCAGGCGGAGTGGCAGAAGTGCTTTAAAAATTGGTTCACGCGAATGCAAAAGTGCATAGATCATCAAGGGGAATACTTTGAAAAACAATAAAACCATTTTCAGCCGTGTACGTTTGTTTGTTTTTTTGTTTCCGGATATATAAGTAGCAACCCTCGTAGTACTAATTATTGCTGATTTTATGATATACTCACTTTTTTTGTCAGGTGCCTTTAAAAAAATTAATTCACATATAAACAATGATTCTGAGTCTGTTTGAGTCAAAAAATTAAGTTTTTTTTTCTCGAAATAGATGTATAGAGGTTGGTATAATTGATTTCAATTAAAAAAAAACTTAGAAACGGCGCAGGGAAGGTGGTAGGAACGATGCCCAAGCATTACTCACTGATATACGTTTTAACGCATAAGTTGTATTTAGTGCTGTGGCTTTGAAGGTATGGGTGTGGCCATATTTTTCGGCTGGCCATAATCGACCCAGGTATCTTATTTAAAAACGCTCAACTGCTAGCTAATACGCATCTCATAAACGAGAGTGATTCACATACACCTTTTCTTTCGTCGCTGCGGTAGCTATGCAGGTTTGTTCACGATGTTTTCCTTCACCGAAAAGCGTTTGCTAATTATCAAATAAGAAATAGTTATTTCGTGTATAAGTCAAAAACTAATTGGTAAGAGCCGGGGTTTAAACACGACATCTAGAGTTTAAAGTCGGATGTCTCACCGCACCGCCAGACTGCCAACACTTGCGCAACCCGGCTATTTGGGTTAAATGTTATTAAATTGCTTTAACATAAAACAAGCATGTCTGTTGCATCGTTTTCTGTAAAGCCAGGCTAAACTGTGTGTGGGTACTTCATCATTTAAGTCTGACACAAATTTTATACCCATGAGTATGAACTCCGCTTTGAACATAATATATTTTATTGTAACGGATAAGTTTGATAAAAGTTTCATAGGAAGTAGCCCGGTCAGACAGCATCTTTCCTAAACTGTTTATTGAATAATGAATGATGAATAATAAAGTAAAGCGGCCGCTCGGAAAACTTCACTAATCTGAGTCTGTCAGTTATGTTCAAGTACTTTAGGTAGGTAAAAACTTATATAGATGTCATATACAAAGGAAAAAGTGACCTAGGCCTCTCCGGTCTTTAATGTTTTTTTGTATATTCAAATAGTTTTGTATATAATCGGATGGAAAATAATATAACATGTATCTTGTCACAACAATATTCATGTTCAACGCCGGCATGATTCACTATATCTTCGTAGAGGAATCATAATATTCATAATAACTGTCTTTATCTTATTATTTATTGAATACAATATACTAGGCCTCATTTATTTGGCTACGTAACAATAGTTATTTGTTATACTATACAAGGGTGCAAAGTTGTATTTTAACCGCGAGTGTGGAATTGAAGCACGAGCTAGAGATTGGATTCTAGGGTTGAACTACGAGCTAGCGAATGGATTCTATGGTTGAACCGCGAGCGAAGCGAGTGGTTCGAAAATAGAATCCTGAGCGAAGCGAGTAGTTCAAAAATAGAATCCTGAGCGTCGCGAGTGTTGCAACACACGAGACGTAAAAATTACTTTGCAGCCGTGTGTAACACAAATCTTTTCACCTCACTAAAGCGAGGAAAATATAGTCTGGCCAGCCAACAAACGCAGTAGCAATGTACATCAAACAAAACTTAAGTTTGTTTGAACGTCTGTCGCGCGCTTTTGTACGTAAATAATTAATATTTCTGATATATTTATGACTTTTCAATGAAAAAGAAGGTGCGAAGAAATTAAAATAATTAACATATATAAATGACAAATATGATTATTTATTTATTTATTTATTCAGGATTACCAACAGATAATACATCTTACATGCTCTTAAATCTATGTTACAATTGAGGTTGATGCTTATCTAATTATAGGTAACCACAACTTAAGCCAATATCTTTTACGTACGAACATGCAGATCTTAAAATTAAAATTTAGTTACAATTAAAATTACAAACATTTCACTATAAACTTACACGAGTACCAAAATGGGAAGACAATGGTTTTTTACACTTCAAATTTACGTTAAGGTGTCCATCCAAGCGAAATATGTCATTAACGTCCTTTTGAATTTATTAGGACCATCCTGACATATATCGACTCCGACAGAGTCCGGGATACAATTGTATAATTTAGCCATTTTTAACAGAGTGGAATTACGACCTAAATTTGTATTTGTATTTCCAGCTCGAGTGTTAAATAACTTATACAGACCAGGACGAGGTAACCTGGCAGGTATAGCTATGTTTATTTTACTTAGCAATTTGGAGCAATCTAGGCCATTACAGTTTACTAATTTATAAAGGAACATTAAATCTAGTACTTTTCTCCTGCTACTTAACGAGACAAATCGAAAGAATTTCAGTCGTCTCTTATATGATGTAAGTTTATGTTTCCGTTTCTTGCAAGAAGCAAACCCTAGATGTGTTAAAAAGCGTCTCTGGATCTTCTCAATTCGATTTTTATGCAATCCTTAGAGTCCAAACTTGGGAGCAATACTCAAGGTTGCTTCTTACTAATGTGTTATAAAGTAATATTTTGGTACGGATCATCTTAAACTGTCCAGCGTTTCTTAGTAAGAAACCTAACATACGGGACGCTTTTTTTATGATGTCGATGTAATGGGCATTGAAATTTAACTTACTATTTATTGTTACTCCCAAGTCACGGATAGCATCTACTTGTTCAAGTTATGCACCTCCAATATTATAACTAGTGGGTATAACCGTTTTATTGCGAGTAAAAGATATGTAAAAGCATTTCTTTGCATTCAACGTCATTTTATTCTGTGAACACCAAAGATTTAGCCTATCCAAGTCACTTTGTAGTAGCATGTGATCAGTAAAATTTTTAATAGGTCTAAAAATTTTAAGACCGTCGGCATAAAGAGATGGTTCGGAATTTATGAAAAACTAACTATGCTATTTATAAAAATTACGAACAATAACGGACCTAAGTGTGATCCCTATGGGACACCAGATGTCGCAACAAATTCTTTGGATTGCTCTCCGTTGATCACTACATGTAGCTTGCGATTGGATAGGTAAGACTTGAACCAGGTCAACAGTGATCCACTAACCCCAAAATTTTCTAATTTACTGAGTAAGATCGCATGATTAACTTTATCGAACGCTTTGCTGAAATCGGTGTACACAGCATCGACCTGTACCCGATTATCAACATTATACGTAAGTGTTTCGACAAAGGCTACCAAGTTAGAGCTAGTAGATCTAGACCTTACGAAACTATGTTGGTTTTCTGTTAGTTGTTGCGAAAAGTGAGAATTAAGATATGGGTAGACAAGTGATTCTAAATCTTCTTAGGAATAACAGATAAAATAGAATCTTAGGAATAACAGATAAAATAGAAATGGGCCTATAATTTTTTATGTCGCATTTTGACCCGTCCTTTAATATCGGGACTATTTTAGTCTCCTTCTATGTTTGAGGAAAAATGCCCGTTTCAAGAGATTTGTTAAATATTATTTGTAACGGTTGTACTATGCCATTAGCACATCTTGAAATGAATAGTGGCGGTAGAAAATCTGGACCAGGTCCCTTATTTAAATCTAAGGCTTTCATTTTTTTCAAAATCCCGTCCTCGTCAAGAACTATTTTATTTAAAGAATTAGTAAATACTGTGTTTTCTTGAAAGAGATTTATTGCATCAGAATTGACCAATATTGGATTCGTAAAGTGAAGAAATTTTTTTTGCAAATAATTCACAAATACTTTTGCAATCGCCAGCCTGTTCATTACCAAGTTTCATGTCAGATGGTATGGATGATTTATTTTTTCTTTTGTGTTTAATAAATGTCCAGAAAAATTTTGTGTGTCGCGCTATATTCGTTTCAAGGGTTTTGCAATATTTGTTGTAACAATTTAAAGATTCTTCCTTACATCGCTTACTAATTAAGTCTAAGGAAAGCTTGTCTAATGGATTCTTACATTTTTTGAAACGTTTTCGTATTTTTAACTTCTCGTGTAACATTCAAATTAAGCTTTTTGTAAACCAGACTGGATATTTAGTTCCTTTAGGTTTAGTTAATGGGACGTATTTTTTAATAGCAAATTCTAATTTCTCGTATAATTTATGCACCATTTCATCAACACCCTCGCAAGCCTCAAGTAATTGCAACCAGTTAATATCGTTCAAGTATTTAATTATTTCATCATAATTTGCTCTATGAAAGTTTAACTTTGGTCGTAACGTAGGAGAAAGAGTGCTCTTAAGCTTAAAATCAAAAGTAATTTCTAGCGGTGGGTGAAAAGTATCAACTTTACTTAATGGGATATTGCTTTGTTCTAAAGATACTATGCTTGTTGAAAAAACTAAATCCAGTAACCTACCATTGTTATTCTTAACATCATTAAACTGCTTTAGGTCGCAAAATGCCATGAATTCACTCAAAGTTTGGTTAAAGTTGCAGGAATTATTTACAGGTAACATAGATGAATCGGAATTGCTTTTAAACCAATCGACAGAAGATAGATTAAAATCACCTAATATAAAAGCTTCGGCAAAGTTGGTTATATTCGCAGATACCCCCTCAACAAATAGCTCTAGATCAGATAATTTAACTGGCGGTGGCAGATATACACAACATAAGCCGATTTTTGATATACCATCTTTAAACCTGCTCTCTATAACTATCCACAAATCTTCGAATCGTGTTTCTAATTCATACATTCTATAAGATACTAGTTTCTTATTTACAGCAACCATTGCACCACCGCCTGTTTTTTTAGCAAATGGGCTATCAATATTTCGTGCTCGCCTAACACATTATACCTTTCTGTGTACACATTATACCTGTCATCAAACAATTCGCTGTCACTTATATTATCTTGTAGCCACGTTTCCGTGATACAGATTATATCGTATTGATTAACAGAAACATTGCATTGGAAGTCTATAATTTTAGTGTTCAACCCTCTAGTATTCTGATAATATACGTTTAATTTATTCACGATGAAACAAAGAAGTTTAAATTTCATGCACTGTAAGCTGTAATAAAGCTTATACTTATAAAAGTCTACTAATTGAAGACATATCCTTTAAAACTATCGCTTGCGACGTTTCGTTTTTGCGAATAAAGATTCGCCCACTTCTAACCCATACAAATTTATAATTCTTATCTTTCGCTGCTTTTCTTGCTGCCTTTTGTAATTCTCTATTATGCGGTGATAGATGTTCCGAGACATAAATGGGGACCTTGTCTCCACCAATACCAAGATGGCTAGAATTGAGCTTGTCTTCTTTGTGTGTCTTATTGAATTTGATCACGGACGCAAGTAGTCTGTCGCGTGTTAAGGGGCTCTTCATCTGTACTACTACTGAGCGCGGGCGCGCGCTGTTGACGTCCAATTTAGCAGTTCTCGTACAGTGATGTATGTCTTCTTCCTTTAAGTCGCAGGATACTGCTCTTGCTAATTGCATAACTACTGTCACTAAGTTTTCCGACCGGTGTTCAGGCAAACATTGAATTTCAATGTTGCAGGCACGTGAATGCTGTTCAATTTGAGCAATGCGCTGATTTAGTTCTGTATTTGTTGCTTGTAGGGTTTCGACCTCCTTCGTCAGACGCTTACACTCTTGTGTCGTATCATGCGCATCCTTTTTGATTTCCTCAAATTGATGATTACGAATCAACTATTGTATTATGCGGTCATAATACAATAGTTGAAATCCAGGAAGGAATGAAACATTGATACTTACATTGATTGCTAAAATTATAAGGCCATTCGAGGGAAACGAGGAACTACTTATAACTACCAGAAAATAAAACTTTTCAGTTTAGAATAGAACAGGATTAGCTTGATTGTCTGTATGAATAAGAGTCATGTTAATTTACATATATTATAATATTATTCAGTATACTCCTATTTATTATGATTTTCTTTTATCATTTCGTTTGACGACTATATTGGGTAGGTACCTGTTTAATCTATTGTACGAATGGTATAATTGATTAATCAATAAACGCACGTGAGATTTTGGTGTTTATTTATTTTATACATAGCTTAGGTACATGAAGGAAAATATTACAAAGGCTTGATAATAGTCTGTTGTAGGTAGCGGGATGCTTGGTGCTTAAACCTGTTAAATTTTACTGTTTTCTTGCTTTGTGACAATATGCAGCTCTTGCTCCTATGCAACAAACGATCTTGTATTTCATTTAGCACTAGTTTTCGCTTCAATTATTCGATTTAATACTGAAAGAAAGAACTTGAATTATAATTCAATACAAAACTCTACATAACCTCAAAGTCACATATATCACGTAAAATCTATTACACCTATCGTAAGTACCTACATAAATATCTCAGCTGGACTTTGCGTTGATTTAATATATTTATTGAAAGGTGATAGCAGATATTTTACATTAATAAATAATAAAAAACGCAAAATGAAACTCAATTTTTTTTTTTAATTTTAAATATAAGTAAACAAAACTAACTTTTTAAAATAAAAATGTTACATGCCATAGATAAAACAAAAACAATGCACAATTTTCGAATTATTCTGAGACAGGTGTTGCCAACCCGCGATTTTTCAAATTTTCCGCGCTTTTCTACTGACGTAAATAGTTTGCCAGACTATAACATACGTACGAAAAAACTACTGGAAAATGTAAAATCAATTAAAATGAATCAATCAAAATAAATTTTCTTGTAAGGTTTTAAGCGTTTTATGGTAAAATCATGTAATAAAATTGTTTACACTAAATGTTTTTAATTGAATACAATTAAATATAAAATTATTTTTGCGTCCACAGCACCTGGAGTGGCCTTTACATGTTATTATGTTTAAAAAAGTAACTAATAAGACATTCGAATTTCAAATATTCTTTGCACTCTTGTGAATAAAATGCAGTTTTGCTATCTGTTTTAAATAATAAAAAAGGGCTTTCCGACGTAGTGATTTGAAAAATACGTTACATTTAGCAAGTCATAATACATACAATATCTATTGAGTACGATTATATAATATTAGTAACATAAAAATACCTTAGCAACCGTAAGGCTATAAGTCATAAAGTATACAATTATTTCATTAATATGAGAAAATCATTTTGTTTATTTTTTCTGTAAATTCATTAATTGAGTAAAATGGATTACATTAGAACAATCTTTTTAGTTTACTATTAATTCTAAATATGTTAAATTTTTGATGTGGGACGGTAGTAGGTTGTACCATAGATTTATATAATTCTTCAGATGGAGTACGGCTAACAACAGTTTGTGATTCCATAATGAGCCAGTGTCCTTGTTACACACTACACACACATAGCACAGCACGGCACAATAATGAGCCGCTCCCCCGACAGTCGTGTCCAAACGTCTATGCAGTCAAGTGCTGTTAAAAATAATTAAAATATGCCGTCGTGCCACCGGTCGAAAATGCCACCGGTCGAAAGAAAAAAACGGATGGGGTAACTTTTCACCGTTAAGTAAACAATTCATTGCGTAATCATATTAAAAATCAGTAAATTCGTATACTATTAACTTCACGGTAGCGGTGTTGCCAGGTGGTTGAATAGGGAAACTTCCCGAACGTAAGGGGGTCTATAATCGCCGCGATATGTTGTCAGCATAGACTAATTAACCCAAGACCCCGCAAATCCGGGCGACCCCCGCTGCCACGCTCGAAGTAATTTCACTCTCTATAGTGAGAGACTAATATTGGAAGTGACAGTAAACATAGTACGTCTCGATGGCAACCATTAATGTCTGACTCTCTCTTGCGCCCCACGGATCAATCGCGCGTTCCCTGTCTAGCATTGCGAGTTCCCCTCCCGCACCCCTTCTTTTTGGCAACTTAGATTTCAAAGAAATAACGCGCTAAGCGGAGTATAGAGATATCTTGTATATGGTTGTCAGATATTGACGTCCCCACACCCAACTAGACATTTTATTTCACGCACGTTTTCAACGAATATTAACACGTTACCTAATAGTTAATAACTTTTATGCTTTTGTGAGCAAATTATATTCTTTATTATTTTTTGAATAAAATTATTAAATAAACAAAATGATATATTATTAACGGTCTCCTAGCCCAGTCGGCAGTGACCCTGCCTACGAAGCAGGAGGTCCCGGGTTCGAATCCTGGTCAGGGCATTTATTTGTGTGTTTATCACAGATATTTGTTCCTGAGTTATGGGTGTTTTCTATGTATTTAAGTATTTATTCATATTTATCTATTATATATATCGTCGTCTAGTACCCATAACACAAGCCTTATTGAGCTTACTGTGGGCCTAGGTCGATTTGTGTAAGATTGTCCTATAATATTTATTATTATTATTTATTATTATTTCTTAAAATTATTCCAAAAACTTCGTAAAACAAAAAGCCCAAATCTAATCATATATTTAACGCGCGAAGTTATGTCACCACTACTGATTTGTCAAACTTTCGTCTCATTCTAACTATCGCTCCCTCTCACTCTGAGCGGCTGAGACCCGTATGTTTGTATATATGTATGTTTGCTCGCGATTATCTCGCGTTTGGCTGAACCGATTTTAATGCAGTCTTCAGAAATTTAGTATAAAATAAGGTGTCGTTTATTGATTACGTAAGACATTTTTTGCCAGAGACCCCCTTCCGCCCCTACGTAAGAAAAAATAATAATAATCCTCCTCTCTGAAGTAAAAGTAAGACATGGTCAATTCCCCTCCCTCCCCCCTAAATCGTGTTACGTAATAAATGAATACGTAATAATACACTTTTAGTTAAGTTCGTCTTAGCGGGGGCACTGCCGTGCCTCCAGATTAAACGGATATAAAGTATGCTTAAAACAAATAATAACAGTAGTCGTGTACTTTTAATAAATAGTAAATTTAGATTTTTTAATTTTCTTCCTTTTAGTCGCCTCTTCAGAAATATATTTCATAAAATTTATTAAAACAGGTGGTCATTAATTCTATTTAACCATATATATTAATAATCTATTTTTTTTAATTAAAAATATTGTATTCTTAATCGGGAAAATTTGTATTACATGGCAACACTCGTTTGGACATACACATTCAAACCAGCCGCCATCTTGCGTCACAGTTTGTTGTACAGGGATGCTCCATCCTTTAATTTTATTCATCCAAGGGTTGTACAACGTGATTTTTAGAGAGATGCCTTGCTTAAATGTTTTGACTAGATTTGTATCAGGAACGCATAGTTTCTTTATTGCGTGTGTTCTAATCACGAATGTCTTTCCTTGATTTAGAATAATTTTTATTAATATGGATTTCTAACAAATTGTTAAAAATATATAACGATACAACCGTCATAATTTGACCTTTAAAAAAATATTCTCTGACTGAAGTGCCTTTACGTCGACTGTATATTATTATGGTTGTAATAATTTTTTTTTTGTGATATAAGTATTCTTTTTATGCCAACAGCATTGTCCCAAGTAGTAAGTGCATAGACTTACCTACATTTATTTCTTATTCAGGTAACATTATTATTTTTTGGCAGATGGTTATCATGGGCGTATGGATAACGAGTGCTGCTTACAGCGCGCCGAAGTTCATATGGGTGGAGACAATAACTTACAACCTGGACAACGGACACATGGAGACTATATGCATCCAGCACCTGAAGAAATACAATTCGGAGATATTCGATTTAGTGAATTTCGGATTCCTGTACGTGACACCGCTTTGTGTGATGACGGTAAGTGAAAACTTACAGTGAAACTCGCTTAAGGCGATTTTGAAGGGACCCAGACAAAAACGCGTCTAAAGCGGGAAAGTGGCACTGTTTTGATGGAGCTCAAGTTCTAGGGACTGGTATTAAATGGCGTGTTATGCGAGAAATGGTATTTAACGTGATCGTATTAAGCGGGTTCTACTATATTTAATACAATTATACACCTATCAAATATATTTATATTATACAATTATACACCTATCAAATATATTTATATTTAAGTACATTTTCATATTATCTTTATCCCCTTATTATTTTATGTTGTTCCCTACCGACATAAATCGAAAAAAGAGTTATTGTATATCTACCCGTATAATTTGAATTTTCACTCATATTTACTTATTTTTAATTTTACTCGTGTACCTGTTTAGGTTTTATGTCACTCCGCAAGGTTGAGACAGAATAACAGCGTTGCAAATTTCTCACCTGCAATTTGCAACATTATGCTGAGTCTTTGCCTGTTCTTGATTGTACACATTGTGGAACTTTAATGAAACAACCAGCATTTCCCATATTTATATTTAAGCATCTTTTTTTTCTGTATTTAATGTGTTACTTTTTCAACTTTTTAATGTTTCTGTTTTGTGTTTTAGTTTTGTAATCTTTCCTTTTTTTGTTCTGTAATGTGTGCTTTTTGAGAATAAAATGTTTCTTTCTTTCTTTCTATATTAACTCAATGGTTCTACTGTATTATTATTATGATTGACGTCGACGGTATACCATGCTAGGGATAAAAGCTCTAAAAATCTATCGGAGTTATCCCGATACACTGGGATTTACATGCGCTAATGCCGTATTTTAATATTCTAAATAAATATATTTATCGGTATATTGTACTGCGTATCATCTTATTAGCTTAGAATAACAGGTAAGTGCCTTACTTTTTTTTAAATATGAACTCAGTAATGAGGATATGAACCCACATATCATGGTTCATTGGTTCCTGCAGTCTTCTAGTTTTTGGAATCAGCATACGTTTAGAGACTTGTTTGAGATTTTTATACGATTGCGCCTCCATCTACCATGCGGGCTTATCAACTTTAACCTAATTATCTGTTTGCAGACACATCAATTTGATTCAAACTGGATTCCTAATCTTATTGTTGTAGGCCCTCACGTAAGCGATTGTGTGGAATGGCATTTTATAGTAGGTAGATATGTATGTACGGTCGGAATTCCATTGTTGTAACTATACATAAAACTGAAATATTGCCTAAACACTAAGTCAGAACTGACCCACACATAAAACCGAAATGGATTCTGTAGAGTACAAAAGCTGTAAAATTCATAACTTACAGAAAATATGAAACAGCGCGTCACTTTTCGTCCTCTGCACGTGCCGGCTCTGCGAAACCGGAATTTAAAGCACCCAATATTTAAAATGGTTTTTGTAATTTTTTGGGAACTTTTTGGTGTGGATATTTTGTCATCGTAAAATTGTAAATACCGTTAGAATATAATCTTACTAGCGAGGTTGTAAACTATTGAAATATTGTGAACCGTAACATATTGTTTATAATTTAATGAATTACTTACTGGGAGATATCTATCGACGTGAACCTGTCATAATTATTGTCAAACGTAAATCTTCTCGCGCGCTGATTGGCCGGTCTTACAGTAGGTCGTTATTTGTTTTCTTTAAGAAATTTATATGATTACTAAGAGAAAACGATGTGTTCGTCAGAAAGTTGTTAGGGCGAAGGAAAACAATGGCAATTTGTTTCGTTGTGCTATAAAAGTGATACTTTATATAAAATCTTGTTAGAAAATGTATTCTCATGATAATTACTCACAAATGCAATTTATACACATAGTCTTAGAAGTAATATTTGAGTCCAGAAAAGATACATTGTATCATAAAACGAGAGCACACGCGTAACCCATCAGACTAAAATAATATAAAGCCGATGGAACACAATTTACTCATACCTACGAACGTATCTGAACGCTGGGCTGCGTGTTTCTCTAGTAAAACCATCGTGTCGCGTGTCACTTCTCGACAAAGATAAAAGCGTTTCGGCGTTCTAATTTGCCACACATATTATATGCCATTGGATTTTGCGCGCATAATATTACTTGTATGGTTGTGTCGCAGATTGTACGCTAAAATAGCAATTTTATAGTAACGTTTGTGTGTGAAGAGCGGCGAGCGATGAAAACTTAATTTCAGTTGTTACCTACTTTACTTTACCGAGTCTGAATCATTACATTATGGTAAAATAAAGGACTTATCATTTTAAATTTTCAGCTTCTGGAACAAGGTCTAATTTTGAACAAAAAGTTGACCGTGTGGGAAATAGGGAAGATGCAGCTATCATATTTACCATTATTTTGTAATCAAAATGTTGAAAAAACATAAAGTAATAGCTATTGAAACGGTTTTACTTTAGTTTATACTAATTTCAAATAAAAATTAGGATTTGAAGTAATGTGAAACGGAACGTGTTTTAATCCACCAATCAGCGTCTAGTGACGTAACTCCTGTCATGACAACTAATGGGGTTGACAACTTTCTATGGGATTTGGCTTAAAAGGCTAGCATCCAGGTCAAAAAATTAAAAAAACAACAAGAATTTGACACTGTAAACGAACAAATATGGAGTGACACACGTGAGCGACGTCACAGAAACTGTAGATCCGTTTAGGCGCGAAAATTTAAATTGTCAGTTTGTAACAGCAATATTTGACTATAAATCATAGTATTTAAATTTTTTTATACCCTCGTGGTCTATTCTACGTGCAATTCTCAAATGAAAGCATAAATGAAAATATTGCATCTTGCCTCTTTGACTAAATTTTGCCGTCCTAAATGCTTTTACTTACTTTGAGTAAGTCCATATAATTTTAATAGTTCATAATGAAGTCCCTACATCCTGACTGAAAATCTAAAATGGATACGAGAGTGATTCGTGTGGCAACCTCTAGATTTTGATAATATTGATAACGATTAATCTGTTAAGAGGATTAATTAAGATCGATTACCGATATCAGATTAAACCTAAGTTTAGCGTAATCAATTTGTAAACAAAATAAATACTTACACTTATTATAAAGAAAAACCGCCCAAGTGCGTGTCGGACCCCGCATAGGAGGGTTCCGTCCCTGCAATAGAATAAGAACCAAACTAATACCAAATCGTATCTGATAACTGTAATGATAATTTGGAAATAACTCAAAAATGGCTAAACCGATAATGTTCAAAACAAGTTTTGTAGAAAGTATAAGGCGCATCTCCTCAAATTTTTTCATATTATTTGGACTTACGGTTCAAAAGTTGTATGGAGGGTAGGCCAGCCAAGACGACTTGTCCCATACAAAAAAAAATGATTATTCGAGTCAAAAAAATTTTACTCCTACATTTTCTTACTCGCAATATGATACCAATTATGCCCTTAAACGGATCACCTGTATTTTTGTTACATCCTGTATATAGGTAAGAAATAATTTATATTTGGCCATGAACATATATCCTCATATAGGTACTTCGAACTTCTAATGGGGATTGAGATATCAATTTTTGTGTAAAGTAGCACTTACTTTATTCAAAAGCTAAAATATTAACAAAAATGGCTAAATGGAAGCATGTTTTCTAGAATAGTTTTATAACAAAACAAAATGTCAATTTAGGTACCAGCCCGCTTAGACTCCTACTTAACTGTAACAAAAATTGCAAATTAACTCTTGTACGTATAATCCCCTCCGAGATATACGAGTACGTCCAATACGAATCCATCTGCGTGTATAAATACATGTTCTCGAATATCTACGAACATGATTTTCTTGCCTAATTGATTCTTTGATTAATATTTCAAGACGTGCTCTGTTAAATAAGACAAAGCAAGTTGGAGCATATATGAATATGACAAGTCATTTCATGCAAGTTTTGCTGTGTTAGTATTGAAATTGGAATGGTAGAAAGATCATAGAAATGTTCTTTAAATTGACTGTTGATCTGTGAAACTACTTCAATTTGCTTTGGTATTGAAATCCGTATAGAATTTAGCTTTTGTACGTCCTAGACCGATATTCCAAAACTCATTTTAACGTCAGTCACTGAAATAATGCGCCATTATCTTATTATAAAGACACACACCATTAAATATCCATTCAATTCGGTTAATGCCTATAATAAATATTAGCCTAGTGAGACATTTTCTTTAATGAGGATTTGAGAAGGTTGTAACATTCAGGTTGCATAAGATCTGGGTTCCGCGCAGTGGCTACATAAATTTTAAAATACGACAGCCATTATTTACTATACAAGAGAGCAAATGTATTTGTTTAACCTCTCGTGCTGTGATACCAAGTTTACTTTAAAAGGCATAAAGTTAAACATGACGTTTTGTTACAATCGCGTATTCGTCACAATTGTGTCCTCGCGTTTCTTCTTTCTCCTTATCCCTTAAGTGCATACGGTATCAAAAATGATACCTTGTCTTTTCTGCGCACCAACATTCATATTTTTTTATCATCGTGGTCTATTGACCGAAGTTAGTTACCTTTGCTCCAATACTAATAAGAAAAAAAAAACTGGCAACCATAGTGCATCCATTTTTATACTAAACGTCAAAACTGTCAATTGTCCGGTTACTTTTTGCGATAATGAAATTTGCAAGTTTTAATTTTTGTTTATCTGGTGAATCCCGTGATATTTTGAATGGGAAAAAATGTACAAATAAGTTTTGTATCTATAGTTATATTACATAATATGCATTTTTGTTAGATATGTATTCTTTGAAATTTTTTTTTGAGTTTTAAGTTGGTATCAAAAACGATACTCCATGTGATAGCGCCTTTTTTCGTGGTATCAAAAATGATACTCCATGCGGTCTGCTCTATTTTTCTACTCGCACGGTTTATGACATTTTTTGTGTTTGTTTGTATTGTACTAATATTTGGCATGTAGTTTGGGTATGTATACGAGTTTTTATAATTTCTATAGCATGGTTCGTTATAGAGTATTAAAATATAAGGACATAGAAGAATGGTTGGCACAGTTAGAAAGTGGAGAAATATCGGAAGACGATGCCGATTCTGACGGAGATGATCTCGAGTTTTATCCAACGCTCGAAGAACTGCAAGTAGCTCTTGAGGAAGAGGAGGCAGAAGAAGAACTTACAAATATGACAGAAGAAAAAAAATTTTATACAGGGACCCAATTCCACTGTAATTTTTTATAAAGGGGAATGAAAGGGTGAAATGTCGAGTACAATAAGTGTAGTGTTTTTATGCTCAAACAAAAACTCTACTTGTTTTAAATACTTCCATTTGTAGTTTACGTTTTTTCTGATTGTTTAAATTCTATTTATAAAGTTAATTATCTAATATTTAATTATGTTAAAAGAAGAATTTTTTTAGTGCACACTCCATGGAGTATCAATTATGATACCAAGGGATTTTTTATTAAAAAAAATATTAAAATATGACTATGATTTTTTTTACTATTTTTTTCCATCATTGACGTACATTTTCTAATCACATATATTTTTTTTGCAAAAAAAAATTAAATCATGCACCTAAGGGTTATATCAGTTATACCCCATTGTTTAGGAACCCCAACTCAAACCTACTTCGAATGAAGGTCATAATTCGTAAGAAGCATACCTAGTTGGTTACTAAGTTCTGGTACCAGATTTCTGACTGATAAAATATAAAATATAGTTTTAAATAAAAATTTAAAGTAATTATTTAATAGCCTAATTTCTAATGAACAAATTATGGTATAATAATATACAAATCAGATGTAAAATATACTGAAAGTCCTTGTAAAGCACAAGATTGCCTGAAGACGCAAGCACGCGGTAAATTTAAGAAAATTACACTTTACAAAAGGGCATCAAATAAATATTGCACCTTTGTTTAGAAGGTTCCATGAAGGTTCCATTGCTTGTTTGTAAGAAACCTGTTTATTAGAGGTAATTGCGTGACCACCATTTAATTTTCTTGCTATTTTATCCCACAGATATTCCCATTTGAAACATTGCCTATTTTTAAGTTTTGCACAAAAGACATAGATTTAGACTGCTATGGAACAAGCAGACGTTTAGTCTAGTATTTTATCAGATAGACCCACGTGAACTATACATATACCAAATTGAAGCTAAAGAATATAGCTACCGAATTCTGCAAGACTGGTGCGTCTTAAACGTGATTAAAAATAAATAGGATTTAAAATCAACATGAACAAGGAGTGTAATTCTGACGCATATTTTTCACGCCTTTTTCCGAGTGTTATAAAGAATTCTGAAAAACTGCGACACTAATTTTGAATTCAATATATTTTAATCTATTGACTATTAAATAAGCTTTTAAATTATGTACATGAATGATTAAAATGTTGCTACCTATTCCTATTTATTTAGTGAAAACTCTAGTAACAGAACTTAGTAACCGACTAGGTATATTGTGTACTATCGATAACAAACTCCTTCGCAAGTGGACCACCGTTAAAGGTCGTGGATACACAAACTTGCTGACTTAGGTAGACACAAATCATTTTAAAATTTTATGTTCTAGCGATTTCAACTTTATTCTTTACCGAGAGAGTAACATGGTGATTTATACTGTCACTTCTGGGCGGGTTTACATGACCTTTGCTCCGTCTTTATTGCTAAGCGTATGTCTTCCTTTATAAATGCATTGGCCGCAGTGGCTTCACACTCATGGTCGGCAAAATGACTGCCGCTCCTGTCCTGTGTTTACTATTTACGCAACACACTCAATCATTACATTATCACTACATCGATATCCTCATGGACACTCGGACAGCCCATTATCACCAAATATATCTTGTGTTCGGCCACTCTGACTACAGTCATTATCACAACATAAAATTATCGGTAGAAGGTCAATAAAACTCAGTTTTTTTTGATATTTTTTTATAGAACACTAAGCATCCTGTCATTGAAATTAATATGTGACATGTCTGTATAGTCCCACACAATTAACTAGTTCAGTCAGCTTGTTGTGCCCATTAATATTATAATTTAAAAACGAATATATGACATTATACTACCATTTGATTATAACACCTTAAACCTGTTTCTACTTATTTCTAAGTAGAAAGTCATATTTCAAATGTTTTGTCCTTAAGAAAAGTCAACTCCGTTTTTTTACCAATTTTAGTAAGGAATCCAATACAAAACGGCTGACCGAGTTCATTGATTTTCATGTCCCGATCAATTCACAATAGGCTTGATTTGGCCGCAGAGTCGAGGGGATAAGTATAAGTCAGTATCGTAAGTAATCGAAAAATATCATAGTACGAGTATCCGTTTACGAAATACTCAACTTCTCTCTGAACTTAAGATAGATTTGGTTGATCAGCAGCGGTGAACCTTTATGCTGTTGGCTAAAACAGAACATGGTAAAAGTCTTAAAAGGAGTCGCCTTAATTGGGAGGTGGGAGGGGAAGGGAACCTTTACAGTCATCCCAACCCCGAGGAAATGCTTGGTTTCGGAAATATTTATGGTTAAAGGTTATAATAATACAATAAATGTGTAAGTACCAAAAGTATTTTTTGCATTAACAAGACTACAAACTATCTTACCAAATGCAATTCGTGTGCATTATTTCATTAAATTTGATTTTTGGTTTGAAATCGTTACCGGACTCTTAATCGTGTAAGTATATCACATACTCCTGTTACTCCTGTTATCTCATAATTTCTTATCGGGTATATACTCTGCCCGTCTACTGCCACTGCTGCTGCTACTCTGGCCGTCTTGACAGCTAGTGAAATCTCTGCTACGACACGTATTCGTCTTGTCTTCAAAGAGCGTGTGTGATTTCGGCCTATCATCGTCATCATAGGCACCAGTCTTGTGATTGCTGTGGTTTGTAGCCAGTGAACTCCGGCAATCCGATCTAGATTGCCATTGTACTTCACCACCGAGATAGTCGTAGGTGGAATAAACCGCCTTGCCGTTAATATATATCAGCAGCACTGCATCCGAGGTGTTGATGCACAAATCCTCTTCTGCAGAAAATAATCTGCAATGCAAAGTCTGGATATAATTTCAAGGTCTCCTCTCGTACCCGTGACATGTGTAAGTATAATATGGCTAGGTATTCTTTAAGCAAGGAGAACCCATGCATCGATTATCATTATATATAATAAAACTAAGTTGAGAAAATGTGCGTGCCGATAAAACTTAAAAAGGAGTCCCAGCACGATAAAGGGACTTATATAGTGTGATAGCCCTTTATTCCCCCTCGAATAAGAAAGTTCCCGTTTTAACCTAAAGGGTGTGTCTTTAAAGATATAAGGGCTTTACCAACCCTTCAACTCGGAAAGTAAGTGTAGTGGCGCCATCTGTTGTCGAGTAGTTGAACTTCATTCATTGTCCAAAGTGGCGCCATCTGTTGTCGAATAGTTGAATTTCATTCATTGTACACAATATGGACTTAAACGAACGATTATTCCCAAAATTTCTCGAATATCCTAGTGCCAACTTTCTCGAATATCCTAGAGCCTAGCTTTCTGAATATATAAGAGCCCGGTGTCACCCGCCAGAGTTAGTTTGATTTGAACAGCGAAACAAGCGATTTCGAAACGAAAAAGAAAGAAATTATCTGTGTGTGAGCCTTTATTTTGAAGTATCACGTGTGAGTATTTTTAATAGTGTGTTTAATTAATTCTCGAATTCGAAGCGAAGAAGAAAAAAAATATCTGTGAGCCTTTATTGTGAAATATCAAATGTGAGTATTTTTAATAGTGTATTTAATTAATTCTAACTATAAAACCTTCGTGAGACTCTAACATATTAAAAATATTTATAACGGGTTACTCACGTAATTTAAGTCGATTTTTGCTCGACATGTTTCGGTCAATTTACGATGACCATTTTCACGAGCTGCCTTCCGCGACGGCAGCGCGACGGCTACTACGCGCCTGCGCGCGGTGTGCCCTGCTGCTGGCGGTGGGAGGCGGCGGCGGCGGCGGCGGTGTTGTGGCAGATCTACCCTCGTTCACTTCTTCACTATTGCCGAAATGTTTGCACACTACACTAACGACGTCACTTGCTAAAGGCACGTCCACACTGCCCACCGACGTAGTATTGAAAACCGTTTTCCAACTAGCGGGCAATGACCAACCACCATCCCGATTGAAATTCGAATGACGACTTATTTCTATTGCTTCCCGTATTTTTCGCTGAACGAGGAACTTTTCCCTTGCCAGTACGGTTACCTTATCAAACCTAATATAATGCGTCGAATCCGAATCCAATATGTGGTCCGTCACAGCGGAACCCTGCCCATCCCGGTTTTTCATACTACGTATGTGTTCAGAGAGCCTCGTAACGATGTTCCGGCCAGTCTCTCCAATGTAACTCTTCCCACAGGAGCAAGGGATCATGTAAACCCCAGGAACATTCAAGGGCTCCTTATCCTTCGGCGAACGCATCCACTGTCTGAGCTGCGTTTGTGGGCGGAAAATCGTCTTGATGCAATATCTTCGGCGTAACAAGTGTCCGATTTTATCCGTCACACCCTTAATATAAGGCAGGTATACGGGCAACCTTTCCACTTGAACAGGCCTAGGACTCGCCGATGCACTAGCAACCCGATTACTCTGCCTCCAGTTGTAACCGTTGCTCTCCAGCACCCGCCTTACGTGAGCAAGCTCTCGGTCGACATACCGCGGATCACATAAGCTCAGAGCCCGGTTAATCAGAGTTCTTGGCACCGAAGATAAACTTGCCCGTCATTTGTCATCAGTATTGCAGGTTTTTACGGGCGGGACAGCGAGTTATATTAAGGATTCGAGGCATTTCATCAACCTGCTAACGGATATTCAACTACGCGAGGACGAACTTATGGTGAGTTTTGATGTTACGTCTTTATTCACTAATGTACCGGTAGATGAGACACTCAAGATTATATCAGACCTTTTGGCTGCTACTGATTTACCTGCCGTGTACATGGAAGCTATTGAGGTGTGTCTGAAATCTGGATATCTGATGTGGCATGGAGACTACTACCTCCAGGTTGATGGGGTGGCCATGGGTTCACCAATAGCTCCCGTTACTGCCAATATTTTCATGGAGTGGCTAGAAGAGAAAGCTTTAAATAGCGCGCCAGTACCACCGAGATATTGGTGGCGATACGTGGATGACGTGTTTGCTATCGTCACAAGGGATGGCCTAGAGGGGTTCACGGAACATATCAACACTCTGCATCCAAAAGTCAAGTTCACGGTGGAGGAGGAGAGGAATGGGAAATTGCCGTTTTTGGATGTCTTAGTCATGCGGAATCCCGGTGGACGTTTAGAAACTACAGTTTACCGGAAGCCGACGCATACGGACCGTTATCTTAGGGCTGATTCACATCATCATCCATCTCATTTATCTTCGGTGCCAAGAACTCTGATTAACCGGGCTCTGAGCTTATGTGATCCGCGGTATGTCGACCGAGAGCTTGCTCACGTAAGGCGGGTGCTGGAGAGCAACGGTTACAACTGGAGGCAGAGTAATCGGGTTGCTAGTGCATCGGCGAGTCCTAGGCCTGTTCAAGTGGAAAGGTTGCCCGTATACCTGCCTTATATTAAGGGTGTGACGGATAAAATCGGACACTTGTTACGCCGAAGATATTGCATCAAGACGATTTTCCGCCCACAAACGCAGCTCAGACAGTGGATGCGTTCGCCGAAGGATAAGGAGCCCTTGAATGTTCCTGGGGTTTACATGATCCCTTGCTCCTGTGGGAAGAGTTACATTGGAGAGACTGGCCGGAACATCGTTACGAGGCTCTCTGAACACATACGTAGTATGAAAAACCGGGATGGGCAGGGTTCCGCTGTGACGGACCACATATTGGATTCGGATTCGACGCATTATATTAGGTTTGATAAGGTAACCGTACTGGCAAGGGAAAAGTTCCTCGTTCAGCGAAAAATACGGGAAGCAATAGAAATAAGTCGTCATTCGAATTTCAATCGGGATGGTGGTTGGTCATTGCCCGCTAGTTGGAAAACGGTTTTCAATACTACGTCGGTGGGCAGTGTGGACGTGCCTTTAGCAAGTGACGTCGTTAGTGTAGTGTGCAAACATTTCGGCAATAGTGAAGAAGTGAACGAGGGTAGATCTGCCACAACACCGCCGCCGCCGCCGCCGCCTCCCACCGCCAGCAGCAGGGCACACCGCGCGCAGGCGCGTAGTAGCCGTCGCGCTGCCGTCGCGGAAGGCAGCTCGTGAAAATGGTCATCGTAAATTGACCGAAACATGTCGAGCAAAAATCGACTTAAATTACGTGAGTAACCCGTTATAAATATTTTTAATTAATTCTAATGGTTTTTTTTTTTTTTCTTTTAATTGTAATTTCCTTAACTTTCAAGTAGTCGCGCGGCGTTGAATCGATGCCTTCTATATACTTTGGCCGTAAACAAAATATCGCGCGACCGCTTGAAGATTAAATTTTTTTTTTCTTTGTCTCAACGTGCTCCACGTTTACGTAACAATATATTTGTCTATAAAATGTTCATTTAATTTATATTTTACAGAATACAATGCCTAGACGTAAAAGAGGTGGAGATCTTGCCAGTTCTGCAGCGAAACGGCGGAAACAAAAAGAAAATCGAAGAAATGAAACGGAAGAAGAGCGCGAAGCACGTTTACAAAATCAACGAACCAAAATGAGCACCCTGAGAAGCGGAAAAAGCGAAGAAAGAAAAGAAAATAAAAGTATTGAAGAATCGAGCATTTTAAAAGATAATCTAACAAAGGAAGCATTCCACTACGAACCGACGAAGAAATATTACGATCATAAATATGTTGTGATCGGAAAAATGAATAACATTTGCCAATTTTGCCACGCGAAAAAATTCAGTAAAGAAACACCAGGTCTCTGTTGCATGAATGGAAAAATTCGATTACCACCACTGGAAGCACCTCCACAGGAATTTCTACATTACATGACCGGGGAAACACCAGAATCAAAACACTTTCTTCAAAATATAAGATCATACAACTCCTGCTTTCAAATGACTTCTTTCGGTGTTACTTCGACTGACACTAATAGAGACAAATTTGAATATGTATTTTCAATTCAAGGGCAAATTTATCACAAAATTGGATCGTTACTACCAATGCCTAACGATGACTATAAATTTCTGCAAGTATATTTCATCGGAAATGAAGAAAACGAAATTGATCAACGATGTACAAATTTATTGGATTGAAACGCGAAATAATCCAAGATGTACAGAGGATCTTACACAAATACAATCAACTGATTTACATATTCAAAACAACACTAGACCGCATGATTTCTGGTGACTATAAAATTGTAATTCGAGCCGATAAAAGACCACGTGGAGAACACGAACGTAGATTTAATGCACCTCAGATAGATGAAGTCGCCATCGTAATTGTGGACAATGAAAATACAAGCCGTGACATAATTGTACAACGAAGAAGAAAAGGACTACAACGCATTGCAGAGACACACCGTTCATATGATGCTCTTCAATATCCGTTAATATTTCTGCACGGAGAGGATGGTTATCATTTCAATATAAAACAAATTCATCCTAAAACAGGCATAGAAACAAACAAAAAAGTCACTTCCAAGGAGTTCTATGCTTACCGCTTAATGATCAGAGACAATGAAATATACAATCACATTCTCAACACTCGCCGTTTATTCCAACAATTTCTGGTAGATATGTACGCAAAAATAGAAGCAGAACGGATGCTTTACATAAGACTGAATCAGAAGAAACTACGCACAGAAGAATACATCCACCTTCGAGATGCGATCATAAATGACGGCAATATTGACGATATTGGAACAATGGTAATCTTACCCTCATCATACATAGGAAGTCCAAGACATATGCACGAATATACTCAAGATGCCATGACCTACGTAAGAAAATATGGACGACCTGATCTCTTCATAACATTTACATGCAACTCATCATGGCCAGAAATCAAAGAACAACTAAAATACGGACAAACCTCCATGGATCGACACGACATGATAGCCCGAGTTTTTCGACAAAAACAAATAAGATTTATTGAAGTCATCACAAAATACCACATCTTTGGAACCGTTAGATGCTGGATGTATACAATCGAGTGGCAAAAACGAGGATTACCTCACTCACACAATCTCATATGGCTACACGATAAAATTTATCCCACGGATATCGACAAAATCATCCAAGCTGAATTTCCCAATCCACAAAATGATCCGGAACTATACAACATAGTAGTGAAAAACATGATTCACGGACCATGTGGACCATTAAACTTCAATGCGCCATGCATGAGTGATGGAAAATGTACAAAAAAATATCCAAAACCATACTTGGACGATACAAAAACTGAAGATGACGGCTATCCCAAATATAGAAGACGATCACCGAAAAACGGTGGCTTCACAGCAAAAATACGAATACAAGGCAGAGACGAACTGGAAATAGATAATCAATGGGTAGTACCATATAACCTACTACTTTCCAAAATGTTCCAAGCACACATAAACGTTGAATATTGCAATTCAGTAAAATCTATTAAATATATATGTAAGTACGTAAACAAAGGTAGTGATATGGCAGTATTTCAAATAGTCCAAAATAGCGAACAAAATAATAGAAATGATGAAATCCTCATGTACCAAATGGGAAGATACATCAACAGTAACGAAGCAGCGTGGAGGATTTTTAGTTTTCCCATACACGAACGCGAACCAGCTGTGCAACATCTAGCAGTACATTTGGAGAATGGACAGAGAGTTTACTTCACAAAAGACTCGGCTAGAAAAATTGCAAGCGAACCACCTCAGAACACAACATTAACAGCTTTTTTCCAACTTTGCCAAACGGATCCATTCGCAAAGACGTTACTGTATGTCGACGTCCCTATTTATTATACGTGGGACAAAACAAGGAAAATTTTTCAACGACGAAAACAAGGAATGCCAGAAGAGGGTCATCCAGAAATAATGAAAACTAACGCAATAGGTCGAGTATACACTGTACATCCAAACAATGCCGAATGTTTCTATCTCCGAATGTTGTTACACGAAATACGGGGACCAACAAGTTTCACAGATCTCAGGACTATTGACGGCTACATATGCCAGACTTACAGAGAAGCATGTCAACGTTTAGGATTATTGGAAAACGATAACCACTGGGAATTAACACTACAAGAAGCCACACTCACAGCTTCAGCTGAACAAATTCGAGAGTTATTCGCCATAATTCTAACAACATGTAACCCATCAAACCCAAAACAGCTATGGGACTCTTTCAAAAGGAATATGTGTGATGATATATTGTACCAAATCCGACAAGCTAATCCAGAACTGACTATAGAATTCAATGACGACATCTTCAATGAAACACTCATTCGCTTAGAAGATAAATGTTTAGCAATAAATAACCAGACCTTAGTAGAAATTGGAATGCCAGCACCACAAAGAAATACTTTCAGTGTGCTAAACTACGAAATTACAAAGGAAAAAAGCTACAACGTCAATGAACTACTTGAATACATTGCTCACAACAAACCACTCCTCAATGACAATCAAAAAAAAATTTACAACGTTATAATGAACCGAATAAATAACAACACTGGTGGAATTATTTACTTGGACGCACCAGGAGGCACCGGTAAAACGTTTCTAATAAATCTAATACTGGCGGAAATACGTGCTGAAAAACACATCGCACTGGCACTAGCATCATCCGGCATTGCAGCCACACTTATGGAAGGAGGACGAACTGCCCATTCTGCCTTACAACTACCGTTGAATATAGCCGAACAACAATTCCCGGTATGTAAAATCTCAGGAACATCTGGACGGGGTCAACTTCCAAAATATGCTAAAATTATCTTCTGGGATGAATGCACCATGGCCCATAAAAAATCACTAGAAGCCATGGACAGAACATTACAAGAATTGCGAAAAAACTCTGAAATGATGGGAGGAGCTCTACTCATACTCTCAGGAGATTTTCGACAAACACTTCCAGTTATTCCCAAATCAACACCAGCAGACGAGATCAATGCATGCTTAAAAAAGTCACATCTCTGGCCGCAAGTACAAATACTGCAATTAACAAAAAACATGAGGGTTGAATTATCAAAAGATGAAACAACAGCACATTTTGCTAAAATACTTTTACAAATAGGCGAAGGTACATATCCTACTGACCAAACGACCGGCCTCATTGAACTCAATAGTGATTTCTGTAACATGGCCACTACTGAAAACGAACTAATCGACAAAATTTATCCAAATATTATTCAGAACTATACCAACGTAGAGTGGTTATTTCAAAGAGCAATTTTGGCCACTAAAAATAATATTGTTGACGATATCAATTTTAATATTCTAAAGAAAATACCTGGTGAAGAGAAAGTATATAAATCGATCGACACGATGGTATCCATTGAAGAAAGTGTCAACTTTCCTACTGAATTTCTAAACTCTTTACAAGTACCAGGAATGCCATTACACTGCCTTCGTCTGAAAATTGGATCTCCAATCATACTACTCGGAAATCTCAACTCCCCAAAACTATGTAATGGAACGAGGATGATCGTAAAACAGCTATCGAATAATGTCATTGAAGCTGAACTTATTTCTGGAAAGAACAAAGGACACACAGTATTTATACCTAGAATACCACTGATCTCTTCTGAATTGCCATTTCAATTTAAAAGATTGCAGTTTCCAATTAAATTAGCCTTTAGTTTTACAATTAATTATTTTTCAAAATATATTTTTTGACTTTTTACGTCATAGTATGTTTTTTTATTTCATCTACCACGTAATCTCATATCAACTCCCGAGCGAAGCTGGGTATCATAGCTAGTAAGTACATAATAATAATAATACATACCCTTTAAACATACCTATTTGCTGTCCTATAACGCCTCAGTGTCATTCCTGTTACCATAACTGGTTCGACTTGTATTGGCTTTACATAATATAAGTCTTACTATATATGAAAATAAAAATAACTAATATCTAGTCATCAGTAAGCACATACAATATTGTTTAAAATAATGAAATTGTACTATACATCTATACACAATAAAGTACATTTATTAATAAGAAATATCCAGTTCGTTGTTATTATACCTACATTTATATCTAATTTATATTTTATTTTTATTTATTACTTACTCTTCTTTTTCGAATATTTTGTGACCCTTTTCTGAATATGTTTTTATTAGGTTAATTTAAGTGTATACTAAGCTGTAATTTGTTGTAAGCTCTGTTTTATATTAAAAACTTGAGTTGAAAAATGAAGGCAGTAACCGTGGTTCTACAGAAAAAAATAACAATTATTACACAGGCTTGCTAATCTAAAACCTAGTTACGGTAAAGGATCATTATCTAACGTATTTTTAGATTACGAATACAAATTATTTGCTCAGTCATTTGATAAAAGCGAAGGTAAAAAACGGCTTCAAACCGTTTTTATACACTTTATACTTTTGTACATACAATACTTATAAACTAGTTACGTATTTACAATGCTAAAGTATGGCTAAGGTATACTTAACGGTGTTTTAGCAGTAATATCTTTGGCATTTTAGCAAGTAATGCAACACTTAAACATAAAATTCTTATTGTCTTGTAATTGAAATATTGTTTTACAAAACAATGCACAAACATTGAAAACACTAATTTTCACAAAAAATTTCAGATTTTTTTTATACAAAAGCTATTCGGAATAAATATAAACATTTTCTGGAGATTGATTTGAACCTTTTTTGCTGATATTTAAAAACTGTATTTTGTGGGTTAGAGGAGTTTTAGACATAGGACGGCTGATTTATCTCAACTATCGTGCGACTACTGAAGCCAGTGCGCGGTGTCAAATTAACTTATCGATATCGATATTTGTATAGATGTCTTACTTTATTAATTTTATCTACACCCTTATCATAAATTAAATCCTCTATTCTGCGTTCGGAAACCGTATGTAATTACCACCATTATTGCAACCAGTAATCTAACATTAGTGTATTATCTGTGCTAGTGTCATAATAATGTTTGAAAATTCAGAACCACATCGATTTTGGCAACGTATAATGAAAATCCAGCCCTCTTACTCGACCGCAGTTATCCTCCTCCCCGACCGTTCGCACAATCGAGTTGGCCATGGTGGTGCATTGGCGGTCATTCTAATGGTTTCGGAACACGTCATTTAGGATTTAAAATAGGATTTAATAATATAATTAGGCCTTTAAACGTAACAGGTACTATCGGGTTCAGAATTGCATGGCCAATTTATGAATGAATTCATTGATAAATTGACCATGCAATTTTGAACCTGATGGTACATAAACTACTATTACGTCGACAACGTATTCTTAATCATATTTCTATTATACTCTGGATTCATATTATTATTTCTAAAATAGGAAACTTCTACAAGTGTTTGTTTTCCGTGCACGTACCTTATTGCGATTGGCTTCTGTATAGTGTTGCAGTGCAGATCTTGAAGATAATAAAAAGATGTAGCTCGTCGTAACCATATACAGGGTAGGCCAGAAAAATGGGTTTATAACAACAAGAAATCATTAAAAAAAATTAAAAATCTATCCGTATATATCCCGTCTCCGTAAACCTTTGGGAAAAATCTCCTGTTCCTTGTAAATAATCTTCAAGTTTGATAACTGCCATTCTTCAAGTGTTTCCTATTCGATAACCAGATTATCAAGCAGGACCTTTTTTTCCCGTAGGGTCGACAAATAGTTGATTTTCTACGAGAAATAAATATAAGTAATCGTATTTATCACAGTTATCGAAGAGGACATTTTTGCTTCGTTGAAAATCGCAATGTCCTTAGTTTTTTTACAGAAAAAAAGGTATATTTGATAACTGGGTTGTTAAAATATAAGTGTATTAGACGATGAATAAAATATATCTTGAGGTCTACGAGGTATTTATTTATGATAAAACATGTTATATTTAATTATAAAAAAACCGGCCAAGATCGTGCCGGGCCATACTCCAATAAGTTCTAACATATAAATAATAGCTCCGAAAGTTCAAAACCCCCCATCTAACTTTTGAACCGTGGGCCCAAAAAATTAGAAAAATTCATGGAAAGGTGTGATAAGTACTTTCAAAGAATACTATATTGAATAAAATCAGCCGTTTTTAAGTTATAAGTTGTTTAAACCTAAAAAACTCATAGTAAAAGGACGTAAGTACTTTTTAGTAAAATGACTTAAGCGCCGCAACATATCCCTTAATAAACGACCTTTTGAACAGATTTATTGTAACAGGCCCACAGCTACGGAACCCTGCACTGAGTATGTTTCTGTTTTGTGCGAGGGACTTAGCATAGGACTGTTTAGGTGGGTATATTGTTTATTTACTATAATATTTTGTTTTTAATTTAGTTTAATTAATACACTAATGTATATTTTTAATATTTTAACTTTAAAAAAATTCACATACAATATGCTTTTGATAAAAACAATATTGTATATTTAATGCGCATTATACCTAAGCACATTTTATTTACCTATATATTTACATTTTCTACAGTAACAAGAAAATTTTAAATACAATCTGATAAGAATAAAGCTTCGTTAATTAAAACTTAGTTATATTAAAATCAAATTACAATATTTTCTATACAAATCATATTTTAAATAAAATCGAACGTATTCTTCAGCAAACGAACGTATAATCGAACGTATTCTTAAGGCAAAAGTCTGGGTGAAAACGATTAATTAAGCTATACAATTTTGTAATTACAATTGGAATAATCCGTCTGTCGATTGCTTGATTGCATTACTTGGGTGGGTTCGTAGCATAACATATTAATTTGTAGTTTAATTGATGGTCTATTATATAAAAAAAAAACAATATTTTATTTATTAATGTGAATCATACAACAATTTAAATACAAAAAAAATGACAATTTAATACTACCTTACATAAACAAAGCCTGAGCTTAAACTTACAAACTACTGCATAATAAGCAAAAAAAAACAATAATTTATTAATAAGAAGTCTAAACCCAAAAAAACTTCATTAAATATAAACTTAATTACTAAAATAATAAAATGTATTTTAAAAGTTTATACATAAAGCATCTGTCAGAGCCAGAAAAAGCGTAATGCTTATAAATTGACGTTTGGTCACACAAACCAATATGATTAAATCGTACATAAGTATAATAAATGCAACCATCCATGCATCCTAACCTATCTCTAAGCCTGCTGTGACTACCGTTAAAACAAGATTTTTCATTGCTAAACTTCGAAAGAAGTTAAGAAGATAAATCTTACTTAAACTCACTACTCGATTCAGCTATAGAACTGCCGTAAAATTTTAGCTTGCGCACAAAACCGGCCTAACCCTTTATTTAGGATCAAAAAAATTAATGAATTACAGCTAGCTAAGTGATGCCTGTATAACAATTCCAACAATTGGTAAAGCATTATACTAAGATTATTGATGCGACACAGCGACATAAGCGTGGCATCACCAGGCCTACTGCAAACGTCGAAAATAGAATTTTAATTATCTGCCTCTCTATCGGACTTGCTAATACGAGCGAATAAGATGCAGATAACGAAACTTAGATTTTCGAAGTTAGTCGTAAGCCCTCAGTTTGCCGTCGGTTAAATGATTGCCGCACCTGCATTGTCATACACCACATGAACATAATATCCAAGAATGATAAACGTTGTAACGTACCCTTCCTGACGCTGCTTGTATACTCTGGAACAGACTCAGATACCATTAGCTGCAGATACATAGGTACTTAATCACTTAGCTTGCCCTGCATTGTATGCTCTCAAGTAATTGTCTAATTACAACCTATTAAGAGGATTTATATAGAAGGCGGCACGGTTTCCGTATTTAATATACCAAGTAACCTAAAATTCATGAAATTCTATTTCACGACTCTTATTCCATATTGCTGCATGTGATCTACCTAACAAAATAATATTTTAACATGTCACATTTGAAATAAATTTCTCTCTCCCTCAAATCCTGGATGGAGGCTATTTCAACTTTTTTATTATTATTTCTTTAAGAGCCAAGAGTGTTCCACTGCTGGGCACTCTCCTTTTTCCACGTATCCCGGTCTTATGCAGTCTCCCACCAGACAGCAATAAATGCATCAAGTTCGGCTCTCCAACGTTTCTTTGATCTGCCCTGGCGCCGGGTTCTGTATTGTGGGACCCACTTGGTGGTTGTTTTAGCCCATAAGTCTTCCGGCATATGACAAACATGTTCAGCCCAGTCCCATTTTAGTTTTTCCGCTGTTGGGGCTACATAAGCTATTTTTGTCTTAGAACGTAGTATTGTATTGTATTTCTAATGCGATCGCTTATTTTCACGCCCAAAATACTACGTTCCATAGCTCTTTGGCAAACCTTGAGATTAGACTTCTGAATCTTTATCAAAGACCAAGGTTGTGCGCCATAAGTCAGGACCGAAGTATGCAAAGCTTGCGTTTTAATGCAATGTTTTGTCTAATGCTAAGGGAAGGTTTCCCTTCATGGACCAGTAGCTCCTTAACTTTATGCATCTTAAATGCAAAATATTTTGACGTGTGTTTTACTACATACAGCGTTTTTCCTTAAACTTTTGAAACATGACATTACATAAATACTATTTATTGCACACCTCAAAGAATATACAAGTTACAAATATAACAATTAGAGGTAAAAAAAATGGCGGTATTATCGCTAAAAAGCAATCTCTTCCAGACAACCTATGGGAAGTGGAAACCAGTCTGGATCGTGATCCTGAACGTCTTTTTCCCTGACTCTGTAACTGATCAACATTATCATATGTTAGTTTTTGAACAAAATATTTATTTTTTCTTGCTTTAGAACTAAAATTAATCTTTAACCAAGTAAATCAGCCTGTATAAAGATCACGGTTCCACGTGACATCATGTCATTCATGATAATGACAAAACCCAGTATAGGCCTGCAGATAAGTAGGTACTGTAGCATGCCGAAAGAACGCCAGCTACATCTCGCGGCGTCCCTTCGGACTATCTGCGCTATTAATTTTGTTTACCGTCCAAGTTGCGCGAGTTTGGGTAGATTAGATCGTGGTTCGTCTACTTGTAGTTAGGTGGCGCCGATATCAAAATATGATGTGTCCTTTTTTTATTTTGAAAGAAGCTGACGACTGAGAAAAAAGGATATTCGCATCAATTTTACATTCAAACTTTGTAGGAGTTTGGAATAGTTTTTGTTTTAGTCGAGAAGAGAGATAGATTGTGAACCTCGAGCTGTGCAGTTGTCAGAATCCATTTTGACATCCCTTTTTTCCTAATTTTAATCTGAGTTTGATTATTTGTTGGGTGTGATTGGAATTAGTATTTTTTTTGATATCCAACGCCAAGTGCGTTCGTGTACCGCGTCGGAGGGGCGTCAAGCGTTTGCAGCTGAAACTGCGATATTGTCCGACGCAGATATTGGAAACCGGCGTATCGTCTTGGAATACGGCCGCCAGTCGCTTCTAAAGAACTCGAGCCCGCATTCCGAGTGGCTCATCAGGTGAAACCGGCGTATCGCCTTGGAATACGGCCGCCAGTCGCCTCTAAAGAACTCGAGCCCGCATTTCGCGTGGCTCACCAGGTGAAACCGGAGTGTCGCCCTGCGGCCGCCAGTCGCCTCTAAAGGACTCGAGCCCGCATTTCGCGTGGCTCACCAGGTGAAAGCGGCGTGTCGCTCCATGAAGTGTTCTAAAGTTTAATTGGGGACTTCGTATTTTATTTGCCGTGCTTTAGTTCTATATTGTTGTTACCATTCTTACATATCTGCGATCCGCATTTTTATATTAACCCTAAATCCCCAAAATTCTAATTGCCTCATTTGACGGGCGTACACAGACCTGGCTCTTGAATTTAGGCTACTCTCATCCAGCGAATCATCCGTCACCATCCATATCACTCGTCTCATTAATCCATAACTTTCCCCGCAGCCAAATTACCAGCCGAGTGTTTATTTGTACTTACTAGTTTTGCTAGTACTCCCTCGTTTTATTTTCCTTTCGTGCGGAAAGTAGACGTTTACGATACTAAAGTAATTACTGAATGTTAAATATCTTTATATCTATATCATTATCGTCATTTTTATGTGAAGTGCTAATTTTAAATAATCTGATTATTGTAATTAAATTACATTCTATCCGGGTCTACGATATTAAGAAAATTATTGAATGTGAAATACCTTTATCGATATCGTTATCTTCATCTTTATGTGAAGTGCTAATTTTAAATAATCTGATTATTGTAATTTAATTACATTCTATCCACTAAGGAAATTATTGAATGTGAAATATCTTTATACAGATATCGTTATCGTCATTTTTATGTGAAGTACTAATTTTAAATAATCTGATTATTGTAATTTAATTACATTCTATCCGGCTCGAAGGACCAAACTGCTAATTTTAAATAATTTACTTAATCTGCAAAATTAAACGTGTTAATGCAAATTACGAAGTGTTTTACTGCAGTACCTACTAACACTTAACTGACCATGCTCATTGGTGGACCTTATATCGATGCAGTAAAGGTTATGAACAGCCAATTAACTGTGTTAACGATACACAAGTTTCAACTGAATAAGATAAAAAGCATACTCTAGCAAAGAAAAAACAGCCATTGTGTTAAGTTTAGACTCCCTAGTTCAGATTACAAGTTAGATATTTACAAACTTTGAGCAAAATTAGGTATTTAAGCAAGCCTTTTATTAATGCAAATAATGAAACTTACGTACTGTAAAGATAGCAGACGACAAGAGCGAATAAAATACGTACAGTCGTCTATTACATAAGGATAATTGACCTAAAATGACAACAAGTAGGCACCTTACCTACTTGTCGTAGGCAGCCGTGTCCTTGAGTACTTTCTGTTATATCTGAATGTCAATACCCGAAAGACTAACCGGTGAACACTCTAATTTATATTCCGTTAGAAACTAGCTAACTAGACCAAATCCCTAATAACGCAAGCAACCCATACAAAACCAAACAACTCATTAACACAACAAATGTGTGTGTTAATTAACCACACACCACACCTACCCGACCGTGTACCCGCTTTGTCAGTATTTAACAACCTAAACAAAAAAGAACAAGAGAACGCAGTTTCTTAAGTAGTTATAAAGGGCCCGGTCATACTTGACCAAGGCTGTAACCCTTTGAACGCCAAACTCCATTATGCAAAACGTTACGCAGACTTCAAGTTCACGGACTCAAGCGGGCCAATATGGTTTATATTACTCTTGAAAGTATGAAGGCTACTTTGATTTGATAGCGTACGCCATGGTGTTCAAAAGTCTAATGCTCGTTCAAGAGACAAAGTTAATGTGGCCTCCAAATTATTTATCTGTGAAATGATTAGCCTTGAAATTACATAAAGAGTTTGCTAGATGAGTGGGTATTTAAAACCGGCCAAGTGCGTGTCGGACCACGCATAATGAAAGAAAGAAAGTAGAAAGAAAATATATTTATTTAACGCCACAAATACAGACAAAAACACAAAGCAAGTAATAAAACAACACACAGAAGTTAAATAGGATCCCCACTCAGCGTGATGCCGCGGCAATTTAAACCTTGGCGCTTTCAGTGGGGTGTTCCGTAATGGAGGGTTCCGTACCTTCAATGGAATAAGAACCAAACTAATACCAAAAGGTCGTATCTGCAGAAGCCCATGGAAGAAGTTTTTTGGAGATAATTCAAAAATGGCTGAACCGATAATGTTCAAAACAATTTTCTTTAATAGTATGTGATAAAGCGCATAATTAATAAAAAAACATATTTTTTGGAATTACAGTTCAAAAGTTACAAGGGGGGGGACACAATTTTTCTGACTTTTGAAGCGATTATTTCTGAAAATTTTCACTTAAATATCACAAAATGTTCAAAGAAACCTCGATGTTATTTTCAAAGACCTATTGATTGATGTGCAACATGTTGATATTCGGTAAAAAATGTTTTTATTTTTATTTTGTTACATGTATGGAACACCCCCCCTAAATTTTTTTTACTGCAATTTAACTTAATAGCGGCATACAAAATACACCTTACGTGTAAATTTTATTACTATATAGGTACATATGTTTTATAGTTTCCGAGTAAAATGGCTATGACATACGAACGGACAGACGGACATGACGAAACCATAAAGGGTTTCGTTTTTGCCATTTTGGCTACGGAACCCTATACAGTGCCAACATTCGAGTATGTACCTGCTATCAAAAGTTTCAATAAAATATACCATATGTTCTTAAACGAATCACTAGTATTTTTGTAACATTCTGTATAATAATATCGGTCTTCGTTTGGCATTGTATAGAATATCTAGTAAACATATAAAATCTGGGGGCACGGCAGTACCCCCGCCAGGTCGACCAAAACAAACAACAAAGGCACGGCCGTACTATCCTTTTCCCGAAGTCATTCAGACAATTTTTGACCCTCTCTAACTCTGGTGTGGATAAAGCTAGAAGTCGGAAATTTTAGTGAACAAGAGGCCTTAACACAAGAAATATATTCTCAAAATCATTTAATTTTAACTTATAATTTAAGAATAACTGACGTACGGTAACACAAGACTGATCAACATAATTCTAAGGTACTTCTAGTTGACCCACAAGCTCCAAATGTATTAATAAAGTACTCGGGCTATAAAGTCCAGTGCGATTTCCAGGTCATTCTATTTATTATAAAAAAAATAATTTTAAATTGTCATGGAGACAAGGTTACCATTCCGTTTGTGGAAGATGCTCTGGCAAGGTGGACGGCTCATTACCCGGCTGCATCATTGCCCGAGGCTCCACAAGTACACCGAGTTTGGGACGATGTAGGGGCCAAAAACGCTCTTGCGCATCTAATGGGTGTAGCCACGGGGGTGAATTTGGCCAGGCTAAAGTCGGTGTTGAGAGTCGAAGCGGGAGCGTGGTTGCAGGCTTTGCCTGCTCCTCATCTAGGAACACTCCTGGACAACGACTCATTGCGGGTGGCAGTAGCTCTCCGCCTGGGCTGCGATGTTTGTGTGCCTCATAAATGCATCTGCGGTTCCATGGTGGACGCAAATGGCCATCATGCGTTGAGTTGCTGTCGTTGTTAGGGAAGATTTCCGCGTCACCACGCTCTCAACGACATCATAAGGAGGGCTCTAATATCCGCTAACATCCCTTCTGTTCTGGAGCCTCCAGGCCTCTGTCGTGCCGATGGCAAAAAGCCAGACGGCTTGACGTTAGTACCGTGGCAGAGGGGAGAGTCAGGAGAGGGGAGGTCATCAATTCGTCGGGATCTTTGTTTTTAATAGTTTTTTTTATGTATGTTTACCGATTAATCGAAAACGGCTGGACCGATTTGGAAAATTATTTTTTTGTTTGAAAGCGTATACTTTACAGTTGGTCCCATTGTAACCATGTCAGGGTCTGATGATGGGATCCTGGAGAAATCGAGGGAACTCTTTAACTATTATAGGCACACCTATAGTGATTTGAGTATTTTGTACAGCAGCTCGAGCATTTTCTGGAGGAAAGGTGGATGCTAAGTGAAGTCGGTTCTTTTTTGTTTAAAATTATTTTTATTATGCATTGTTATATTAACTACGAGTATGTTGATATAAATTGTTTAAGAAATAATAAATGAGCGCCTCTATAGGCACATACTCAGATAAAAACCTATAAGTCAGTTGGCTAAAATTTATCGGCACAAACGGAGCAACTTTTTGATTAAATAAAACTAGTTTTTTCCAAAGAAGTTCACTTGGTAACGTTTATCACATTTCGATTAATGACGGAGCGCCGGGTACTAGAAAACCAATAATCGGACCTAAGACTGTCCGTAGTTTCGGGTATTGACAGATATACATATAAGTATCTTCAATGAAACTTATTGTTTAACACTAATATTAAATCGAACGGTATAGTCGCATGCAACTTTCAATACAAGGTGTAATAAAAATGCTGGTGTTCCGTTTAAGGGCATAATTGGAATCGTATCGTAATTATACGAAAAAAAAAGAGTAAAAATGTTTCTGCGAAAAAGAAAAATTGGTTTTGTATGGAGGGTCGGCCGGTGTCCCATACAATTATTTTTTCCTCCAAAATTTTTCTTTATCTTTTCATACTCTACTTTTTCTTAGTCTCAATACGATACCACCTTAAACGGATCACCACTATTTTTATATACCTTCTTGACAGAAAAGTGTCTTTTAGTTTTACCATGTTTCAATCTTTGATCATTTCTAGCTAAAAGAAATGAACGTATCCATATATTCCATATATTCGACTATGTCATATGAACTTGCAATATTTCATTCGAAACATATCGACACGAAATACAATTTCATTTCACTATCAAAAATTAGATTCTCGCAACAACATTTCAGGAAGCTTTAAGGTTCCGTGGGTTCAGGGAGAAATAGCGTATGGTACCGAGCGGCCGACCGGCACGACCGGGCGAGCGGGTGTTTCGGTATCCTTGTTATTAATTTATTATATACAAATTATTTTTAAAATAAGAAAGTAATCAGCAAATTTCATTAAAAATGAAATTACGCAGAATTAGATATAACTCCCATGGCGATAGCTGATGTACAATAGTAGATTGTACACCAAGGGGATAAAGCACTGTTTTATGTCACGGCCGCAATATTGAATCCTGAACGTAACGAAGGACTCCAGATTTTACTCCCGAGCGCAGCGAGGGGGTCATGAGTTAATTCCCGAGCGAAGCGAGGGAATTAAGACTGAGTCCTGAGTGCAGTGAGGGGTTCAAGCGCGCCCGTGACAAAAACAGCTTTATCCCCGAGGAGTATACTCTACTTTTCTCACCTCTTGCGAGACAATAAAATAGCTAAGGCTACTAGAAACGGATTTTTATTAAAGTAAATCAATTCAAAAGTAAAAACCGGCCAAGTGCGTGTCGGACCACACATAGGAGGGTTCAATGGAATAAGAACCAAACTAATACCAAAAGGTCGTATCTGGTGCCTATGTCTTTTTGGAGATAACTCAAAAATGGCTAAACCGATAATGTTCAAAATAAAATAATTTAAGTAGAAAGTATATGATAAGACGCATCTCCTCAATTTTTTTCATATTTTTTGGAGTTACGGTTCAAAAGTTACAGCGGGGGTGGGCACAATTTTTCTGACTTTCGAAGCGATTATTTCAGAAAAAAAAGAAACCTCAATGTTATTTTTAAAGACCTATCATTGATGTGTCACATGTTGATATTTAGTCAAAAAAAATTGTTAAGGACATGTATGGAGGCCCGCCCCCCCCCTTAATTTTTTTTTTTAATCTACATAGCCAAGTAGCGGCATACAAAATACACCTTATGTGTAAATTTTATTCAGATACGTCCTATAGTTTCCGAGTAAAATGGCTGTGACGTACGGATGGACAGACATGACGAATCCATAAGGGTTCCGTTTTTTGTCATTTGGCTACGGAACCCTAAAAATTGATTCTTGATACATTAGTCCACATTATTCGAATTTTATCTTCAATTTTTATAGAACCTGCAGTTTTACTCCGTATACTGCAGCGTCTTATGACACTCGCGGCATTTGTTTTAGGTATTTAAAATTGAGGTGGCCAGCGCGATTTTCCGAATAAATTCGATTTTCAAATCAGTTCGACGCGGCGGCGCGGGCCCCGGCTGGCGTCGCGGGGCTGTGCACCGTGCGGACTTTACCAAATTAGACTTTAAGTACATAACAATAAGAACTATGGGAAGTGAAATCACATTATTAACCAGCGGGTTATAATGAGATTTAGTACAACATTATAACCCGGCTAAAGCCAAGGGCTATAATGATTTGCTTTCGGTGAGGTTTGCATGATATATAATTTGGCATTGTCGAGCAGGTGGTGTGAAAAGACAATTATTAATTTAAGACAGCAGTTTAGACGTGTTTGCGATTTTTTTTTCTGTAGAGGGAAAGTGTTTAACTCATATTTTGAATCGCATTTAGTCCCTCTATAAACAAGACGTCAAAATTGTTATATTTTTGCAAAAAATATTATATTATTTATAAACGTTCTATAACACCTTAACAGTCGCTGAACATGAAGGATACAACTAGTTGAATATTCAAGAAGACGGTAGTACGTGTTACGTGAGATATTACATACATATTTTCAAATATCTATATTTTAACAATCATTGTAATTTAACAAAGTGCGCTTTTTTTTAATCGATACAACTAATAGTACCATGTCATTACTTCTAAGAGAATTCAAGAAAAGTCACAAATCATACCATTTGGATAAGTAAGATTTCACTTAAGTACAACTCAAATTTTCTATGCTCTTTTTGAACAAAAATCATCCTCATTTTTACCGCCTCACTTACCGCCTTCAATACTTGTCACTACCACGAGTTGATGATTATAGGATTCTTTAAGTACAAGTACATATATGCCTTTCAGGGGCGATACGTACATTACTTTACATTTGAAAAATATTATTTTGTGACTGTGTACGATTTTTTTCGTACCTACTGCAACATTTAGGTTATACAAACACAAAAGAACAAAAAACATCCCCTCTTCTGGCGTTTGATTCTTCCCTTGGAAAAGAGAAGCACAAGTCAACCCACGTTAGTTGAACACAGTACCAAATATGAATATTTTATATAACTAATACCGTCAGTTACAAGTATGACATTGTAGCTACGACTTTTGTGATTTATTGAATAGCTACGACTGCACGTGAGAGAATAATTTACAACGTTACTACGAGTGCAACTTTATATGGGCAACAAATCACCGAAGTTCGGTAAATATTCCGATTTAGATAGATAAGTAGATCATTTATTGGTAAAAAGTGATATTTTACATGTCAAAAGTCTTAAAATATAGGTTACAATATTTAAAAATTATTTATAAACTTATCACAAAGGAGATCGTCAATTCTGGGCCACCTGATATAAACCGTATACAGCTTGTACTGCAATGTAAAATAAACCCATCAAAAACATAAATGTGAAAGGCTGCCAAGTTCGATACTATGGGAATGCTTCGCCTATAAAAGAAGTGAGATCTGAATAAGTACCAAGTTCCATAAAAATACCTCAAATCATAAATAGTTATAGGAATGCACACTTGATTTCCAGCAGTTTTTAAGGTACATTTTGAATAAGTATCACGTTACATAGAAACACCTAAAATTATAATAGTCAGAGAAACGCACACCGGTTTTTTTAGCAGTTTCCTGATAACATTTATTATTTTCAGTACTTTTTAATGATGTTACTTGGCAAGTCCGCTTTTGTACATTATCTTTAAAAAACGGTACTTTTTTTACATTAATATATAAATCATAGGCAAGCACGCTTTCAAATATTGTCCTTGTCAGATTCAAGTTTTAAATGCATGATTTTTAAATTTTCCCATTAGATTTCGCAATATTTTTACCACCATCCTGATCTAGAAATTATGACGATTCTTTAAAGGTAAGAACCATTCCTAAACAGTCCTAAATAATCTGGGCCAGATCACCTAACAAAAATTGACGATCTCCTTTTGTATTTTTAATGTCATCATTACTCAGAACAATTCATTTTTCTTATGCATTTCTGTGAAAAATTCATCAATTTTGTAGTATGCTTTATCTAGGAGTAGCATTTTTAGATTACGTACAAAAATGTGGTCACTAGCAGAGTCCAGTGTTGACTTCGGAAGTGAGTTATATAGTTTGGCCCCCATGATACTGAGCGACTTCCCAACCTTTGATAGCCTGTAGTCTGGGATGAGTATCGGGTTGTGTCATCGAGTGCTTCTGACAGGAACTCGAGTGAGTTTATATTCATGAAGATTTGCCCTTACGTGTGTACAGGTGACTAAAATAGAGATACTTGGTAACGTGAGTATATTTACCAGTCTATTCGCAAAAAAATAAAGGGTTTAGCAGGCTAAGGAAGGACGTGTGGCCCCTGTGAGGAATAGTTGAATTGGTAAATGTCAATTGTTTGTTGCCTCATAACTAGTAATCACTCCAACTTTCAGCCCTCTATCTTGAACTGTCACAGAGATAATGTCAAAAATGAATTTTTGTAACATTTTTTTCAAACTCGTATATCTCCTAATCCATAGCAGCTAAAGCATTGAAACAAAATCACAGCTACGTAGTTTGAGTGGGAGTATACCCTATAATTTTATTAATATTATATACGTGAAAAATAAAAGAAATAAATGTCAATTCATTTTTTGACAGCTCTTTCCAACACGTTTTTTTGAAAGTACAATTATGAAAAAAATCATATAAATTGCTTATAGTATTAGTTACTAGCATACAAAAAGTCAATTGATTATATTTGGTGCAACATACTGTAAAAAAAAAACTAACGAAAGTATTCAAGTATCAAGAGTAGGCTTCTGAACTGAAACTTCGTTTTTAAGTTTTTTGTTGGTTGCCTAGCAACAAAGGGTGTATTGTTTTTAATTTGACGTATGACTGTCAAAAAAGGTCACTGAACTACTGCTGTGTTAGCATTTGTAACTAATTTTACTAACTACTAAATCAACGAAACGACGGATGTGCTATATGTTTATTATTTTATAAACAAAATTAATTGGTTTCATTATAGTACACGTATTAACATAACGAAATAAATAACTCATTAGAGCAGATATCACAATATAAGTCACTTAGATAATGACTATCGTAATATTCGTCGTCCCAGGTATAGGACAATGTTATGCTGCAGTCATCGCAATATCCTTTTAACATAATATTTTCGCCAGAGAGCGATATCTCAATATCTGGTAAAGACTGTAAAAACAGTTGCTTCGCTATTAACCGTGGCAAGTTGAGCCGAAATATTTTTGATTTTATGATTTCCATCTGAAAGAATGTATATACATGAAGTTTCTGTTTTATTTTATTTACATTTAAAGCTTACTTTCGCCATTATGGAAAAATCGGACTCCTCTTCTACATAACGTGTTGTATATTCCCTTAAACAATATTATGTTAAATGTGCTAGCGTATAAACTAAGCGTTTGTCGATTCCGAGTAACATAACATTAGACATTATGATTTATTAGGTATGAGCTATCTTTAAATTATACAATACTATTATACAATTTATACGCTAGCACATTTAACATAATAGTGAATTGTTTAAGGGAATATACAACACGTTATGTAGAAGAGGAGTCCGATTTTTCCATAATGGCGAAAGTAAGTTTTAAATGTAAATAAAATAAAAAATAAAACAGAAACTTCATGTATATACATTCTTTCAGATGGAAATCATAAAATCAAAAATATTTGGGCTCAACTTGCCACGGTTAATAGCGAAGCAACTGTTTTTACAGTCTTTACCAGTATTGAGATATCGCTCTCTGACGAAAATGTTATGTTAAAAGGATATTGCGATGACTGCAGGATACCTGGGACGACGAATATTACGATAGTCATTATCTAAGTGACTTATATTGTGATATCTGCTCTAATGAGTTATTTAATTCGTTATGTTAATACGTGTACTATAATGAAACCAATTAATTTTGTTTACGTCACACCTGGCCATAACGTGAGTTTTGCCGCACGCTACGCGTACGGTAAAACTCGCATTATGGCCAGATGGAGACGTAAAATTGTGTACTCACCACGGGCAGTAAAAAAGAAAGCCCTCTATCGCATATTTACAACCCTCGCCTGCGGCTCGGGTCACAAATACCTGCGATTTCGGGCTTTCTTTCTTTTACAGTCCTTGGTAAGTAATGTACTATTATAAAATAATAAACATATAGCACATCCGTCGTTTCGTTGATTTAGTAGTTAGTAAAATTAGTTACAAATGCTAACACAGCAGTAGTTCAGTGACCTTTTTTGACAGTCATACGTCAAATTAAAAACAATACACCCTTTGTTGCTAGGCAACGAACATAAAACTCAAAAACGAACTTTCAGTTCAGAAGCCTACTCTTGATACTTGAATACTTTCGTTAGTTTTTTTTTTACAGTATGTTGCACCAAATATAATCAATTGATTTTTTGTATGCTAGTAGCTAATACTATAAGCAATTTACATGATTTTTTTCATAATTGTACTTTCAAAAAAACGTGTTGGAAAGAGCTGTCTAAAAATAAATTGACATTTATTTCTTTTATTTTTCACGTATAAAATATTAATAAAATTATAGGTTATACTCCCACTCAAACTACGTAGCTGTGATTTTGTTTCAACGCTTTAGCTGCTATGGATTATGAGATATACGAGTTTGAAAAAAAATGTTAAAAAAATACATTTTTGACATTATCTCTGAGACAGTTCAAGATAGAGGGCTGAAAGTTGGAGTGATTACTAGTTATGAGGCGACAAACAATTGACATTTACCAATTCAACTTTTCCTCACAGGGGCCACACGTCCTTCCAAAGCCTGCTAAACCCTTTATTTGGATGTGAGTTTACCACAAGTCGGTATTAGGGTGTTGACAATAGTTTGTTATCAGCTTGACTTGTAAGCTGCACTGGTACGTACCTTTACTACTATTGTACCCTTCATTGAGCTGGCCACGCGTGGCCGCTTCTGCAGCTATGGCGGGTCCCCGTTCCACGTTTGGGGTATGGTCCATTTGCAGTCATTTTGGAGACAGATATTGAGAGTCTGGAGCGTCGTAGCTTGCCACCGACTGAACGTGATGAAGCAAACAGTAATAAACAAACGTAAATACGAGTGAGAATTGCATATTTACTTAGACAAGAATAGGGACTAAACCTTCGCTAACACTCTCCTACCAAAGCAAAGAAGCAAAAGTGTTTAAACTAATTTATACCAAAGGCAGCAAGTTTTGTGATAAATAATTCTGTCTGTTTGTGAATTCTAGAGCGGTTGGTTTTTGAGTAGTGGTAAATAGCCAAAACAGACGACATTTTCAAAGAAAAGTATTAAATAGCACGAGTTTTTCCTAAATCCCCAGACGATATTTCTTCAACTTCTCTCTGTGACTTAAATATACATCCAAAATCACTCCAAAACCTTAAGAGTCCGGTAAAGTTTTTTTTCGATTTCACTCAAATATTCGATACTGTTTTACAGTAACTAATAAGACTACTTTTAGTTTGTATACATATATTGAAACGTGGTTCCTTTTTAAACTGTATAAGTGAATTTTTTTTTTGATTTTATGTTTCATTTATAAATAATTCACCTTAATCTAACAGCTGTTTCAAAATTTTTGCTTGGAGAGGTGAAAAGAGTAAATTTTTTATTGATTAAAATGATGTTAAACTAGTATGTAATACATATACGAGTAAATATTTACGCTGTAAATGAGTCGTTTAAGGAATAAGTGGAACAGGTTTTTTCATTTTCACGTTTATTTTTTTAAGCCAAAGGAGTAATTAGATCTTTTCCCCGAAATCGTTAATTCCACGTAGCAAACTTTCCATTCACGTTTTTCCCCACTTTTTTATTTTCCTATGCCATTATGTTACCATTAGGTATTTTCTTCGGACGCATTATTTGCTACTCTTTTTTGTTGCTAGGCGTATTTTTCTCTGTGCATGTCTCCAAGTCTGTATGATGTGACAGAGCTAATCGGTTCTGGCGCTCGCCGGCCGCTGCCGCGGCACGCTCGCTTCGCTCGCTCGGCTTCGCGCACTGTTAGTTCGCAGTTCACCTAACACACTCCTCCTCGCTTCGCTCGTCGTCGCACCTATCTTGACTCTGTCAAATGACAGTCTTCCGGGATTGTAAGTATATTATCATCAATTTATTTAATTTAATTCTGCGGGCTAAACCCGGAAAAATACGTCTAGCAACAAAAAAGAGTAGAAAATAATGCGTCCGAAGAAAAAACCTAATGGTAACATAATCGCATAGGAAAATAAAAAAGTGGGGAAAAACGCGAATGGAAAGTTTGCTACGCGGAATTAACGATTTCGGGGAAAAGATCTAACCCCCCAGCAAAAGTATGTTTACCTATAGTGGTAGCCGTACAAGCCCAATTTCAAAGAAACACCGCAAATCGATGTACAGTTTAGCCGTTTGGCACACGCATACTAGAGGTCAAAACACATTTTTTGACCCGCAGTTCTTAAAAAAAAATCCCTTAGGAGGGGAGTGCCGAGACGTTTTTTTATTTGTATGGAAAAAAAAATTTTTTTTTCAGAAACGTATCGTGTGTGGTATCTTATGAAAGGGCATTTTGAGGCGATTCTAAAAATGTACCACATCAGTACATTTCAGCCATTTTTTTTTAATTAACACATAAATAATTTTCGTAACATACCAAGTTTGGGCTCCTCCAGATACGATATGGCTGATTTTTTTTTGTACAATATACCACAAATGATACGTGATATCCTCATATCTAACCTCAATAAAGCAATTTTGAAAATAATTTCATTAGGTATTTTTTTATAATTTTTCAATATTACAAAGTGGCACAGTTTTACTTCAATACCTATTTTACGAGACGTATAGAACTGTACTGCAGATACGGTACATATTAATCATAAAATGATACTTAGTATCCATATATCCAACGGGAAATACCTCTTTAACCATTTAACTACGTCTTTTCATCAGTTGGTATAGTTTTTGTGGTAGATACTGACTTAAAAAGTGGCTGAAAGTTGAATTAAAGATGTTTATTCCTGTTGTTTTTATCTCATAATTATAATACACATACTATTAATCTTGCTTTTTACATTTTTTTTATATATTTTTATTGTTTATATTTCTTCCTCTCCGTCTTCTATATACGTTTTGCTGCAAATAAAAAACCGGGTTGTATAAACGAATTCACTTATTTACGTAAAAGGCGTAAATTGAGAAAATAATAGCGCACCTCGCGTTATGGCAATCACCGTGGCAAATTTTGCAGGCTGGGGTGCAAGGGAGGTTATTTTTTCTGCATGAGCATCGGTTGGTTTTGCATCCAATTTTGCATCCACACCTATCTAGCTCCTTAACTGCATGCCATATACAGTCTAATTCAGTCCAATTAGGCTCTAATGAAAGGTCAGGTCTTCTCTTCCATCCCCACTGTTCTGGATATGGTCGGATTGCTACGTGACTTTCTAGTGCACGCCCCCATATTTCTCCAGCGTGATATTTTGCCCTTTTTATATGCTGAAGGAGGGCAGCGGCAGTAGGAGGTATTAAAGAGAGGGTCTTATCACCGGTGACAAACATTTGGCCATGATTGCGGCCAGCTAACTAAACTAAATGCAGCTTGCGATCGGAACTCAGATCTTGAGGGACGGGCGGGGAGACAAAGAATTTATCGTTTTTGATCGTTATTATCACTTAGATAACACTAATGATGGGGCACATGGATAAATACTGCCTCATATCTTATCACAAACATTATAAACAAATCAAATTTGTCATCGACGCTTGAAATCCGCGTGAAGCAAGTGCAAGAACTAAGCGAAGAAAATTTTCCCTCAACTGGAAATTAAATGTTGAGTTGCTATTCGTGGCTACACACTTTAGTATAATTGCTAAGTATGTATAATTGTTTTCAGCGGTTTGATTAATTAAGTACTAACACACTGTATTAGTATTAAGTTAGTTAATAGTATACATTTGTACGCGAATAGGCAAAACACAGAGCTCTTTTGTAAATGAAGGCCCTTTTTGTACCACTTGTATAACACAAATAAACATTTCACTTCATTTCAAGAAAACCCCTGGTAATAATAACACTACACAAATTATCAACCAACTGTCTAACAGCAAAGACTGCAAAGAGGTTGAATTTAAATATCAGCAAGTGTAATTAAATAATGTGTGCAATATTTTCAATACTTGACTAACCGCCCTTACCCTCAATGAGTATGGAAAGTAAAGATCTTTTGTTTATTTGTAAAATATATATATTCTAACACACATCAAAGGTTAACAGCAAAATCCACGATACATGTTTCAGTAATCTATTAAAACCTTTAAAATATTTTTAACGTCTTTCTTTTTGTTCATAAAAAAATAAGGTTCAAATACTAAATGTATTTGTTTGTATTTGTTTTTCTGCAAACCGTACTTTGCCATGAAATTTGAACGTTGATGATACCGATGTTTACTAATTACCAACCTTTCCGGTACCGGGAGACGATACCCATCTTTCTGTAAAAGGGATCATTTTAAAAAACGTAATAGGTATAAATGTACATATGTAGCAAGTCATTTGAGGAAACTACCAGAACACCTATGGAAATATTAAAAAATCTTATGTATTATATCTACTGTGAAAATGTATTATTCTACAAAAAATATGAAAATGTACTAATTAAATTTATTCCCAAGTACAGTAATGCAAGTACTGATCGGGTGTAGTACTCTATGGTTGGTATGGTTTCGAAGGGGTCTCCGCAGACGCGTTTGGTGCTTTATACAAATTCGTGCTCGAGGAAGCACTGTGGTGAGACCAGTATCCAATCTGCACAATCATGAATAATTAATCTAACACTTCCTTATGGTCTTAATTGGAGTACACCCTAGGAGCTAGGGAGTAAACACTGCAGCGAAGCGAAAGCAACTGCATTGATTACTTTGGTGCTTTCCATTAAATTGATTAAAGCGTATATTTTTTTTAACATTGGAAATTGAATCTACTTCATTCCAGAGTTCTAGATGAAAGCTTTAAGTTGTAAAACAAATTAACCCAGTAATTAAGAAACAAATACAGTTTGTATACTTTTCGCCTTTCTTCCTCGTAAAGTTGAAGTTATTTTAGCGTGATTTAACAATGTTATATCTTAACAAGTCAAGCTTGTTTCAATATACGCCCATTAAATAAGTTTCTTCTTCCGAGCGCGATGTACTACGAACACTTGAAATACCTACGAAATAATACTACCGATAAAGTTAACAGGACCAGTCAACAATATGTTTTAACATGTGTAGGTTTTCCAAGAAGTATAATGGAATCCAAAGTTTTGATAGTCAAGTTGATATTGTCCTACTAAAATTTAATTATAATATTGTTTTCATTTTTTTTTATACTACGACGGTGGCAAACACACATACGGCATGGTAGGCATGGTAAGCAGCTACCGTAGCCTATAGACGCCTGCAACTACAGAGGTGTCACATGCGCGTTGCCGACCCTTTACAAAAAGGAGGATTTAATGTAGGTACTCTACAGTTCTATTGTTTTTAGTTCTTTATCAAAAGTTTTCTTTAAAAGTAAGAAGTTTCATTTATTTTTATTCGAATACGTATTAAGGTCAAGTAAGCTACTAATTTTAAGTACTAAAGTACCTAATACCTAAGCATTCAAGGAACAAAGGCGCCTCCTCCTTGCATCGGTTTCCTCATCACCGAGGGGCGTGGTCATTCAACAGCTTCTCTCTGATGATCTGTCGCCATCTTCCTCTATCTGTCGCCGAGTGAAGAGTGTCGTGGGCGGTAGTGTAGAGAGCTGAGCGAATTTGGTCAGACCAGCGCATTGGGCTCCTGTATCTTGGCCGTTCACCTTCGACTTTGCCAGTTATGACCAGTTTTTCGAAGTTATCACTATCTTTTCAAGCAACGTGGCCAATTTATTTATTTGTCGTATACATGTCACTGGATATAGATAGGCATTTCTTCTCTCAGGAATGAGTAGTGGGAAAGCAGATGATAAAGAAAATCCAGTGAGTGCTGCAAGGACCAGATGGGACAGTTTGCCAAGCCACTGCCAAGTTTGTTACTTTTTAGTACCACCCAGGGTTCACGTGTAGGGTTGTTTAAGGTGTGTCCTACGGACGCAGAGTAACATTGATCCCCGGCCAAAATATTCAAGTACTTTGCTCAGGCAGACGGTAGATAACCTGGTTTTTGTCTTGAATTCAGCTAAGATGGATTCGTTAGTGCGGCGCGCTGTCCAGTTTAAAGGCGATACAGGATGATTTCGCAGTTGTGGAGCAAGAGGACAAGGCATGATATAGAAATTTAAGATGAACCAAATGATGGTAGTTATTTTTTTATTAGTGGTTAATATAGTAATTTGTATAATAATTTATAGGTTAGTTGAAATAAAATTTTTGGACATGATATGAATAATATGGTCACCTTAATCAATGTGACGTCTTGTCGCTTCCCGCTTAACGTACAGCGTACCTATGTCAAAAATCATAGAGTGGCATTGATTTACTTATTTTATTATTATAGTCTGGCCAGCCAACGAACGCAGTAGCAATGTACAGCGAACAAAAGAATGACAATACTAAGAATCAGTGAAAAAGCAGCAATGAGAATTAAATTCTATGTTTTTAATTTTATTTGGTATGGTATGATTCATTAGGTGACATTTACGCGCGGTGTGTACAAAGGAGACGGATATATTTTGTCTAATCTGTCATCAAATGCAACAGATAATCTGGTTGAGCCAATTGACATATGCCTTAAAAACGAATTTAAATTTAATTTAGAACGTTGCTGGAGTTCTATCTCACTCGCACTTAAGATGAGAGAGTGAAATGCACAAGAAACAAATTCAATATGAATTGAAATGTTCGTCACGAAATACGGTGTTTCATTACAAAGGGTTGCCACATGTAGGTACGTATTTTGAACTTGCCGCGCTTTTCTACTGACAGAAATGGTTTGCCAGACTATAATTTTGCTTATAAATATTCAAAATTAAATTCTACAACCATTACAATACCTTTGGTTAATAATGATGTGAAAATAACGGTGGACAATAAACGTTATTAGTTTTGTTTGTGTCAAATACTACCATATGATAAGGTTGCTCAGTTACGCGGTTAGAAAAAGTAGTTCAGGATCACGACCCAGAAATCATCCGGTACATGTACGTTGAAAATTAAGTATTAGAAGAAACTTTACCGTGGCTACGGCCAGGGTGCAATTTCCATTTCTAATTATACTCTGTGAAAGTAATTCTTTGCAAGTCTAAACGGCGCTTTTATCGCATGGACGCACTTGCCGCATTTGACTTCAACATATTTCACAAATAAGAAGGCCTAGCCAACGTGCCAATCGTTTACGCTCCGTAGCGAACGAAAGGCAACTGTCACTGTCGCACTAATATAGAAGAGTGATAGAGAGAGATGACTACGCAACGCCACGGAGCGTTAACGATTGCCACGTTAGCTCCCCTGGGTACGTAGCCAACGTGCCAATCGTTAACGCTCCGTAGCGAATAAAACGCAACTGTCACTGTCGCACTAACATGGAAGAGTGCTAGAGAGAGGTGACCACGATACGCTACGGAGCGTTAACGATTGGCACGTTGGCTATGCACCCAGATATCCGTAAGAGCGGGATCTTATACGACCCGATGGCAGTTAGCATAGTGATTATGCAGTGGTATAAAGCGTTCAACTGCCGGTTTCGTTCCAGCCCGCTAGCGTCCTCGAATTGCAGCAAGATTTAATGTTTGTAACCTTTTTATTTACTAACATGTAACACGACAGTTTCTATAGCATTATTATAGGTACCTATACAATTGCAAATGTCCAATTATCCATAGATTACGTATTTTGATATAAATATAAGTGTATAAGGTACTTGAAATGAGATAGAATGGTTTTTTTTATTAGGTTCGAGTGTTGCAACGGAGGAGCGAGCTTTTATTATTTTATATTAACTTGGTATACCTACCTATTATTCTACTGTCAGTTGCACACTTTCATTAAAGGACGATAATAGACATCCAAAATAATTTGTTCGGCTTAGTCGTACATTAATCTTTGCTGAAAGACAATTATCCGAGGCTAACACGCTATTTCGATCAATGAGTAAGAAAACCTTATAAAAATAAGATATTAATTTTTATATTCGGCGTCAATAGAAAAATAAATTAAGGTAGACAAACATGGCTGCGTTTCTATGCAAAAAAACCTTAGACATATGACAAAATATTATTAAAGAATTAGTTTTCACTGAAATATTAAGTATTTAACGGATATTTTTACTAAAATTGAATATAAATAAGAAGTTTATGTGTATACGCTGACAATAAAATCATGGTAGTTCTTTAAAAAAAAAGTGCGTGATTGTGAAGTAAAAAAGGTTTATCTACACTCACATTGTAAGTCATCTAAAATGTGTTCAAAAACGGTAGACAATGTCCAGCATTACTACAACCGATTTTACTATGCTAAGCTTTTTATCTGTGGCAGTAACGTAATTTTAACTTTACATGCTCAAATATTGTTAAGTTATGATTATGAGTTTCAAATTTGGAACATCAAATTTGATAACATAATGTAAATCCTGCTCTCCTCTCCGACCGCCGGCACGCGCCCGCCCGACCGCCGGCACAATCGAGTTGGCCATGGCGATGCAATGGCGGTCATTTTATAGTTTCCCAACACGTCATTTAGGATTTATGATATGAGTGTAGATAAAGCAGTGTATGCAACTGTACGTAAATAATTAGGTCTAAAAACACTCGTGTGATCTTATTAGAATTAGGGACTTGCAAAATTTCAAGCTTCTCTACAAAATTTCAAACTTCTCTTATTAGCTACCTTACTAGAAGTAGACTTTGTTGATAATAATCATAAATTCGATTTCAGGCCTCTTCACTGTGAATCGATCATTCATGTTTGTTCTCGATTAGTGAAGAGAAATTGTCAAATAACTTAGAGCCCCAATTAAATACACTTAAGGAACTTGCCAAGTTTAGTGTTGGATGAAACCTAACAAAGTTTATTTCAAAAGAGGTGGTATCTCCGTTGTTACAAGTTATGAACTTATGATAAAAGGAATTTCTATTGGTATTGGTATAAATGCCAACAAAGTTAGCGCCCCATTCTTTTAATGGGGAAGTCGGCAGTCTAGAACGTTTTCTTTGTACTGAATTTGACATTTGTACCTACATTTGTGCTTTGGTATGAGACTTAGAGTTATGTAGGCTGTAGACCTACGACATAAAATAGGATAGGTACCTTGTGTACTTACATCAAATTCATTAGCAGTTTTAGGTCATCATTGCTTTATTGCCCGTAATAAACAGCGTAGCTACATATTTATCTGGAGGGAAATACATGGTATTCGACTTACTTATTCGAGCTTTTAAGAAAAGGAATGAAGTATTTAAAGTGTAATCACTAACGATTCAATTTTATTTAATGGTAAGATGTATGATAGAGTAAGATGTGTAATTTAGCATCGAAATCGCAAATTTCATAATGATAATATTAAGTACTACTCGTAGTAATATTAAGTATTATTTTTGTAAGTATAGTCTTGATGTTACTATTCTTTATAACTACCTAGTCTAACCTACTTTTGTTGTTTATTTCTACCTACCATATTTTGTTAACATTATGTAAATCAATGAACCTCCAGGTCTATTTGTACCCTCTTTTTGTTCTTGTACATTATGTACGATATATTTGTTCACTAGCTGTGCCCGCGGCTCCGCCCGCGTGGAATTCGGTCTGTGTCAGTAAGCGGCTAATTCCTCTCCCGCTACCCTGGAGGCGGAACTTGAAGTAAAGTTGACAGATGACGCTAGAGGACAGTAGTCCTAATAAAATATTTTACAATTACCACTTAATGAAACTAACTACACTCAAAAATGAATACCTTTTTTTAGGCATGATTTAAACGACATAGAGTAGTAGGTGTATATCGGACGATACAGGACCACTTTTGTATTTATACGTTCATGTCCACGGCAAATATCATCCAAATCGATCCTCCCGTCAAATCAGTCTAAGCATGAAAGGTAAGAACAGGCGCTGTTGAAATTTGGGGGGGGGGGGGGGCGGTTTACAAATGCAGAAATGATTTTTTCCTATTTGAGGTGCACTTGGAGGGGGGAGGGGGTCCATGACCCATGCAAGTTTAACTCAAGTGTATTGGCTACCCCCCCCCCCTTTTAGACGTTGAATTTGAGCATGATGAGATGAGAACCGGCCAAGAGCATGTCGGGCGATGCTCAGTGTAGTTTCGTAGAGGCCACCCTGTTACAAAACATCCGTTCAAAAGGTCGTTTATTAAGGGATATTTGATAGATAGATAGATAAACACTTTATTATTTGGCGACGCTTACGTCATTTTACTATTCGGCACTTCCTTTCACTATGCGTTTTTGACTGATAATTCAAAAACGGCTGAACCGATTTTATTCAATATAGTTTTTATTGAAAGTTCTTATCAGGCCTCACCAAATTTCAGCTTTCTAGTGCGAACGGTAACTGAGCTAGACCGCGGACAGACGGACACGGACATGGCGAAACTATAAGGGTTCCTAGTTGACTACGGAACCCTAAAAAGAGATAAATAGTAGTTTATGTAACTGTTACGTAATAAGGCCTAATTATGTACAGAAGCATACACTGCTTTAGCTGCTAGGAACGAAGTTATGTTATTTCATTTTTGAATTTTTTTTGGGATTTTTTTTTTGTATTTTTTTGAAATTGTTGAAATTTTATCTGAAATTTTTGAAATATTTGCCATTTTTTACTTTTAGGTTCCCGACTTTTTTCAGTTTTTCACTTTTATCACTTTGTCACTTCTCACTTTAACTTTTCACTACACTTCATTCACTTCACTTTATTCTATTTTATATATTTTTTATTTCATTCCATTTTACATGTTTCTCAATCGTATGGGTGTCGCGTTTTCGTGACGTGACGCTTTTTCGTGACGGTCACGTGATTTTTTTTCGCCTAGCCTCCCATCCGCGAACCGTCCGATAAGGAACTTCGTTCCAAAACTACCACCGGTTCTAACCCCACACCTCTGGCCCAAGAAGTATTATGACATTTATGACCGAAAAGAAACTCGACGGGACTTATTTTTTTCAAAACAGTAAGTAATACATTATTAGATCTTAAAGATACAAAATAATGCGTAGTTCTTCAAGAAGACATATCAAAACAGCTTGAGAGACAGATAATGTACCCATTGTTTAATTATAAAGAAAAATAAATCCTAATCTGACTGCTTCACAAAACGTTTGATATGTTTTCCTACCTAAACGGTGTCCTATAAATGTTAGATGATTTTGTAGTAGTTTTTTGGTTTGGGCCATGCATCTTTGTCCGTCATATATAGTCCTCGAACCTGGAATAATCCTTTGACATTCATGACATTTTCAAATATTTCTTAAGAGCGGGTAAAGGTAAATTTAAAGCATCGACGGGTATGTTATAAATATGAACACCTTGACCAAAAAATTACAAATTATTTCAATACCAAATTTCATCTAAATACGTACAGCGGTTATTGGTTGTTTCTTCCCCATGTAAACTTTCACCCCTTTTGCATCCGCTTAAGGGATAATTTCCGAGATAAAACTATTTTATTTCCTTTTCCAGAGCTCAAATTATCTCCATACCAAATTTTATCTAAATCGATTCTGCGGTTAATAATTCCCTATACAAATTTCCAACTCCCTTTTCATCCCTTTAGGGTTGATTTTGGGGTAAAAACTATCCTTTGTCCTTTCTCGAGACCCATACTATCTCCATACACATTTCCATCTAAATCAGTTCAGCGGTAAAAAATTCGTCATACCAACTTCCAACCCCCTTTTCACCCCCACAAGGGTTTGAAAACTATCCTATGACGTTTCTCGAGACTCAAATTATCTCCATACTCATTTCTATCTAAATCGTTTCAGCGGTTAAAAATTCTCCATACAAACTTTCAACCCCATTTTCACCCCCACCAGGGTTGATTTTCGGGATTAAAACTATATATTATCCTTTCCCGGGACTCAAACTATCTCTATGCAAAATTTCATCAAAATCCGTTCAGCCGTTTTCACGTGATGCGCGGTCAAATAAACAGACAAACAGATAAACAGACAAACAGACAAAAATTCTAAAAATTGTTGTAACGTGTTCTGTTATCGATTCTAAGTATCCCCAGCCAACTTTTTTTCGATTATCTTCCATGTACAGACTTTCGACCCTCTTCAGCTTTATTATATGTATAGATTATTAAGACTGCCTGTGTTATAAATAAAAAATAAATAAAATAATAGGATTGAATTGGTGGTTATGGATTGAACGTTCAGTTAATCTTAGCATAACTATCACAGCATATCCACATCTTAGCATATCCACATATATTATATAAGATACTTAGGCCTGCTGTTTTTGAAAAAACCTGTATGAAATTATTAGTTAGTAAAATTTAAATCTTTCTGTCTTCACTCTTAAATGATTCGCCGAAAACAATTACTAACAAGTACTTACAACTTGCCTAAGCAATCCGTCCTTAACCAAATATTAATAAACGATACAGACCGCAATCATATTTATTCCGCTTCAGTGCTCATTATATAGGGAGTGGTCCCAGGACGAGTAAAACGGTCGTTAACGACCCAGAACTCGCTTCACGATACATTCGAGGCCCATATTAGTGCAGTAATGAAGTGAAAATAGACGAGAAACCCAATATTGTGTGCCATGGCACGACGTTTATAACTTTTAGAAGTAGGTAGATATGTAACTCGTAGTATTATATTGATATTTTATGATTTAAATTAAGCAATGATTTGTAATTAATGATATCATAATATGAAATTCAATCCTTGGCCCTTTCCTGTTCGGAATCATGGTGAATGATTTGCCACTTGCTGTCCGAAATGCTCGTTGTCTTCTCTATGCAGACGACCTCAAGTTGGTATATGGAGTGGAGATGGAGGCGGATTGTAAGTCGCTGCAGGAAGATGTTACGTCCGTGTTCGAATGGAGTCTGAACAACAAACTCAGTTTCAATACTGCCAAATGTCAAGTCTGTACTTTCAGTCGATCCCTCGTTCCCTCATATGCTCACTACTTTCTAGGATCCGACCTCATCAACAGAGTGGCTTCAGTGAAGGACCTTGGCGTTATATTTGATGCGCGTCTAACCTTTCATGACCACATCAAAGCGCTTGCTTCTGGCTGCTTCCGTAGGTTAGGATTTGTCACCCGTAACTTGAGGGATTTCCGTGACCCTTTTACCTTAAAGATCCTATACAATGCTCTCGTACGAAGCAAGTTGGAGACGTCAGCACTAGTTTGGAACCCTTACGAGGTCACTTACATTTTACTCTTAGAAAAGGTACAAAAGACGTTTCTAAGAACGCTGTACAAAAGGATATTTGGGTATTACCCGTACCTATACCCCACTAAATTCATTTTAGGAAGTCTTGGCTTCAATTCCCTGGAGGTCAGGCGCAACCTAAGCCTGTTGCTGTTTACCTGTCGGGCCCTTCGAGGTGACTGTGACTGCCTTGAACTGGTGGAACGGCTAGTAAGAGTCTTTGTCCCGGATTTGAAAAATGTAACCCTTAGGCCGCGGACATGTGTTCTATTGGCCGTGCCGTCGGCACGTACTGTCGCCTATGCGAACTCGCCGGTGGTCCGTGCCCTGTCCCTGCTGAATGCGCTCCTAGTATCAGCACCGGAGTGTGACCTGTTCGCGTGGCGATGGATGGATGTGTATAATGAGTGTTTAAGATTCTGCGAGTTGAGGGATGATACGCCGTCAAGTGTGCCGCTAGTTTAATTTAATATAATATTAATATTATATAGTGTTAAGTTTCACAGTGTATTAGTTTAAGACTGTAATGCTGTGTTAACAATCAATCAATAAACAATAAACAATAAACAATGAAATAGGTAGTAGATTGTACAACAAGTGCATAAAACGCACCATTTTACGCGAGGCGTTTATCCATCCGAGCGAGCTTGCGAGCGTAAAATAGGTTTTATGGACGAGTTCTAGACTCTACTTTTCCCTTCAATTGCGTGGAAATTATTAATCCTTAAACAATTTCAAGTTGTAACAAAAATGAAAATGAATATGGTTCCCGCCAATTATTTTTCAATGTTTTTATTTTTATTTTCAACATATGAATTAAGACATAGATACTTGTTCTCTGCCAAGTCATAAAAAAATTTGGGGGCATTTTTAAACTATTATCGACTCTTATTTTATCTGATTTCATTAATTTAATGATAGAAAACACGGAATTCAAATGATTATAGCAAGAAAACAATAAGTTTCAGTATTCTACGAAATTTTACTGCTCAATTAAATTGTGCAATATATTTTAACTGTGTTTGGCTGTTGAACCTTAGTCTTAGAAGAAAATTTTACTCTATTTATGCACTAGAGCTTAAAAGGCGAATCGAACTTTACGAGCATGAGAAGTGAACATAAATTAAATACCTACGTAAAAGTTTTAAGTTACGTAAGTGTGCAACGTGTGACAGGTTTGTTACCAGAATTTGTTGATATTTTTACCTACCTTTTGTGTTTTAAATACCAAAGGCCATCTTAGCCATTACTTAATAAATTCTAAATTATGTGCCTACAAGGATCACTAAATGGTTAATATACGTCATTTCTAAGTCTAAAAGTATGTGAATAATCCAACTACCACGAATTCCAATCCTCAAGATTTAATATTACTTTGATTTGCGAAAAATCAGAACAGACAATTAATAACTTGACACGCGAGCCTGTCACCGTAGTAGACAGACAGCCCCGGGCAGCGAGAGCTTCCAAAAAGTGTTTACGGAATTTACCTAATAATAATAACTGTCGCCGCAAATAATTCGTTGGTATAACTGGTACAATTTAATGATTAGCATCATAAACTTAATTTTCATCACTTTAGGTATTTATTTAGCATTATTATAGCTTTGACCACTTGGCCGATTTTTTTTTGCGCCACTGTAGACGGAAATCCTGAAATACAGCTGTAATTTTTAGGGTTCCGTAGTCAACTAGGAACCCTTATAGTTTCGCCATGTCTGCCCGTCCGTCCGTCCGTCCGTCCGCGGATAATCTCAGTGACCGTTAGCACTAGAAAGCTGAAATTTGGTACTAATATGTATATCAATCACGCCGACAAAGTGGTAAAATAAAAAGTGGATTTTTTTTATTTATTAGGGTACCTCCCCTATACGTAAAGTGGGGAGTGATTTTTTTTTTCATTTCAACCCTAACGTGTGATATATTGTTGGATAGGTATTTAAAAATGAATACGGGTTTGCTAAAATCATTTTTCGATAATGTAAATATTTTCGGAAATAATCGCTCCAGAAGTAAAAAAATATGCGTCCCCCCCCTCTAACTTTTGAACCATAAGTTTTAAAAATATGAAAAAAATCTCAAAAGTAGAACTTTATAAAAACTTTCTAGGAAAATTATTTTGAACTTGATAGGATGAATAGTTTTTGAAAAAAAATTACAAAATAATTTCTGAACTAAGTTTGTAATTTAACCGTATAAGCAGGTGTTTATTGTACCTATAATTTCTACAAAATTACAATGAAATGACGTGCTTTCAAATAAAGTAAAAACGGTGAAAATCGGTTCACGCAATAAAGAATTATTCCATAAAAATCATCTTCCATACTTTAAGCTCGCGCGCAATAGTTTACTTAATTTGCCGATAGATGTCGCTGTACGTGGAACTCTCATATCATATCCTACATGGCGGTGTTATTAACTCTTAAGTGGGGACGCTTACTGTGACGGACGGAAAACTACGGAACCCTACACTGAGCGTGGCCCGACACGCTCTTGGCCGGTTTTTTATTAAGTACGTTTGAGTTGAGTAAACCAAATTTACGATTAAATAATTTAATACTACAGACCGTACTGTAAAAACATCAATACAACAACGAGGGAATATATTTTTTTTTACGAAAGTATTAGTTTTATCAAAAAAAAATCTAAAAGACCCTTATTTTTTTAAAAGACCTATTCAACAATACCCCACTCGTTATATTCAGATTTCAGAGCAATTCCTAAGTTCTCCTCCACCGATCGAAAAATTCACCTTGCGTCCGGCTTCCAACTCTGATGGTTCGATAACTCCCCGGCCTGGGCGGATGGCAATTTGTTTCCGGTGTCTGTATCTGATGACGAACAAGCATGCTAATTTTCAAGCGGTTGCCTGACAATTTTTATTTAATTTTTGACATTGGAAATGTCTTTTCGTTCGTTCCAGTATAGGCCCCGATTTCACGAAAAAGGGTGATCCCCTTATAACTCGGAAAGTTGTAAAGGTATGATATTCAAGAATGGCTCAAAAGACTCGTATTTACGAGAGATGTAAGATGCAAAAAGAATTTTTCGAGAAAATCAAAAAAGAAAAAAGTTATGGCTGGAATAGTAAAAAAAAATCCATTTTTTCCAAATTTTTGATTTTGGCGTTCGATATTTTGGAAACGAAGAATGATATCAAAAATTTGAGAAGAACTCCTCTGGACAATTTAGTCAGCTACAATTTAAGCGTAAAAAAAAAAGATCGGATTAAGGGTCTGCCCTGTAGCCTAACCTTTTTGAAAAAAGTCAGAACGACATTTTTTACATTAATTTTTTTTTAACTGACTTCAAGATTTCAAAAGAGGAGGTTCTCAATTCGGCGTGTATGTTTTTTTTATTTTGTTTTTTTTTTTAAATGTTTGTTACTCCATAACTCCGTCATGGGGAATCGAGGGAACTCCTCAAATGTTAATGGCATACATGTAGTGATTTTTATCAACAAATCAATCATTTTCATTCAAAACAGTGACATTTGATTAAGCGGAACTGCTGATGATGATCAGAACGGAACTCTTCAACGGTGCATAATTGACGTTTGGCGATTTCTCCTCTACGATGTGTTTATTAAGCAAGTTATATTGTCAGGACAAATTTTCGTCAAGCTCAAGTTCTGATGATGGGATACATGAGGAATCGAGGGAACTCCTCAAATCTTAAAGGCATACACATAGTGATTTTTGTATTTTGATCAACAAATCAAGCATTTTCATTCAAAAGAGTGACATTTGATGATGTGGAACTGCTGATGATGATCAGAGCGGAACTCTTCAATGACGCATAGTTCACGTTTGGCGATTTGTCCTCTTCGCTATGTTTGTTAAGCAAGTTAGATTCTCAGGACAAATTTTCGTCAAGAGCTAAGTTCTGATGATGGGATCCAGGAGGAATCGAGGAAACTTCTCAAATCTTAAAGGCATACATAAAGTGATTTTTGTATTTAATCAACAAATCAAGCATTTTCATTGAAAACAGTCACATATTGATGAAGTGGAACTGCGGCTGATGCTATAAACATGTGAAATGTAAAATGAGAAAGGAATTCTTCAACGATGCATAGTTCACGTTTGACGATTTGTCCTCTTCGCTGTGTTTGTTAAACAAGTTATTTCATTGTATAGAGTGCACCATCTACAATAATCCTTCACCGGCTTCCCCCATTGAAGAAGTCGGTTTTTTTTTTGCTTAAAGATTATTTAGCTATATGGCTACCATTTCTCGAGTTGACTACGGATTTGTAATGTTATATCCTGCTTATTAATCTAAAAATGAAATATGTATACCTACCTAGGCGCCACGGCGACAATTATTCAAACTTCGATATGCGTGTGGAATTTTTTTAATTTGTTTGTTCACAGTAGAGTTGGGCACACTTGATTAAAATCGGTGATCGATTACTAATCATCGCTGATTAAATCATAACACAAAACAATCAAGTAATTTCTCCATGAGTAAATCAAGCTTAGGGTCAGGGAGGGAACAGTCGCTCGGTGGGAACAGTGACTCGAATGTGCTGTGCGAGAAACAGAAAGAGCTTTATGTCTGTCCTCTACATCAATCGGAACCGTTCCGTACCCGACCACGTACGAACTAGTTAGTGAGGCGCTCCGGCACCATGCGAATGTGTTATGGTGTGTTTTTGTGTTTAATGCTATCAAAATTACATTTCCAGATCAGTTTCACTCCTCTTTTTTCTTAACTCGTACGAGATTTTCAATTACTTATGTTATTATCGAAGAGTGTGTCTAATCTACTTAGTATTGGCTGATAATTCAAGGCCCTAGGTGTTTGTTTGTGTTTTTAATTTGAACTAAAATACAAATTGACGCCAAGGTCAACAGACGTTCGTTTTGGAAAAGTACACGGTGGCTCGCGAACCACTGTACACCTTACAGAGTTGGACTAAAATTTACTTGAATATGAATAAGAATAAAAATTCTGTGATTATTAAAAGTAATTCATGCACTCTTTTTTTTAAATAAAATGAAAGTGAATAAATCATGCGACATTTAGGTAGTTACCTATTTTAAATCAAGAATGAAATCAGGAACGATTATTCCGGGGGTTGTGCTTACCTATTCTAATTACCGTTTTATTCAACAAAAATGTTATTTGTTATATAATTTAGTTTCGATTCCTACGTACCTAGCAATTGTGTACTGTTAGAACTACTGTTTACAGGGCGTAGTATACAGTGACTCGAGCCACTGTGTACTGTTAGAACCACTGTGTACTAGCGGGTCCTAGTCACTGTGTACAGCAACCGGTACACAGCGGCTCGATTCCCAATTTCTAAAAAATAATGGATATATCTTTTTTGGTGAAAGTAACAGCAAATATATTTGCTACATATGAAAGTGTAATAATGCACGGTGCTCTGTGCTTGCAACAATTGGTTCAGGGATTTATGTTTTTCATGCAACAGCCTGTTGAAAAAATCCTAGCGACTGTTCCCTCCCTGACCCTAAGCTTAAGCTTAAGAATGAGAATTAGAATGAGAATGAGAATGAGAATGAGAATGAGAATGAGAATGAGAATGAGAATGAGAATGAGAATGAGAATGAGAATGAGAATGAGAATGAGAATGAGAATGAGAATGAGAATGAGAATTAGAATGAGAACGAGAATGAGAATGAGAATGAGAATGAAAACCGCATGTGGAAACCGCAGCTGTGTGATAGCTGCCTTAACTGTAGCCGAAAACTGCAATAAAACCGAACAGACCGTTTCAAAGTTAGGGAGCATTCATTTGTACACTCATACCAAAAACTAACAAAAAAATTGTCGATATTTTGGTAAAGGTAACATTTGCCACTGGCATTTACGCTTTTATTGCTCAATATTGAATCTGCACTATACAACTTAAGACGAAAGCGCCCACCGCCAAATGATACCTTTAGAAATATTGTCACAAATAGCCATTTATCCTAAATGTATATATTATACTCACCTAGGTACCGCCTCTGTTTCGTCAGGGAAAAAAGTGAAGGAGCTAGTAGCTACGCAAAATCTACCTAATCAAAATCTAATCATCTAATCAACTAAATCGTTAGTTTAAGGCTCCTTATTCCCTAAAAGGTCGAAAAACTCTATTAATGAAAAAAGCCGCATATAATGCTATTTATAAGATAGTTTGAAGTATTAGTAATACAAAAAAATAATTTTGATCCATGTTTATTATTATTAAGTACCCAAAAATACGATTCTTACAAAAAGTGTCCTGTGAAGTGTGATTTAAGTGTTATTTTTAAAAATTCATAGTAAATTGAAATTTACTGCTATAGTAATGTTTTTTTTATCGTGATAGAAATATAGTTTAACTTTGCAATGGTAATATTTTTAGGGCAAAATATTCATAGGGTTTTCGTGGAAAAAATGAAATGTAACCGTGTTTTCATCAAAAAACTGGCATATAATCAGAAGGTATTTTGTCGATTATCAAAGATAAATCTTCGATTTTTATTTCCATGGCCGTCTCATACATGATATACTCAATTCAATTTAATTCAAATTGAATAAGAATTTTTACCCTTTTTTGCGTAATCTGAAAATGAACGGTACACCTAACTGGAAAATCCGGAAAGGCCTTCCAAGACAACCATTTTTTTTCATATTTCACTCATTAAAATGTAATATTTGCTCCGATGGCCGTCTAGATAAAGAAATGAACTATTATGTGCATCAATAGTTGATTTAAAAAAACTTAGTATTTTCGCCATAGCCTTCGAAGAAAATGAAGCATTTCGTGAAATTCGCGCGTTTTGGGAATAAGGCCTCTTAACTAAGCATACTGTCTTACTAATGTAATCACTTCAGCTAATCATGAGTGAAACTGAAAATCGACATGATTTACTCATGTCGGTGGTCAATCAGATTAGAAAACTCATGATTGAATTCGTAATCATGTTCATATGATTATGAGTAACGTTCTCATTTTTAACTTTAGTTTCAATCACGTCAATTTTGTCCAACTCTGGTTCAAAGGCATTATGTCGAGGATACTTATGTTAATCTAAGAATAAAATAATTATCATTCAACGTCGTAGTTTTATTTTATAACGTTTTCCTTATCCCGACTTTCTCGTCGCTCAGCGACAATATTTTTTCGGATTCCGTAGATTCATTTCCAATGTGCTCGATAGTCGTGTGAGGCACGAAATCTGTGAATTTTTTTTCGCTCTCGTACAGGGAACCATTCCAACCAGGAGGGATGGCATTAAAATTTTGTTAGAAATATAACAAGGATACATTCTTTCAGGCAACTGCTGTTTCAATCGGTTTCCTCACGATAAAAAAAGTTATTAACTTATTAGCTCGTCTGCTTTAGGCGTGTAATATTATAGTGTTATTCTAACTAAGCAAATTTGTTACGAATTGTAAGCTACATACGAGTATACAAGTCTAGACAAAATGTTACGTGAAATATTTAGGTGGCTGATTCTTTGACATTGTAATTTATAGTTGCCTGGAATAGCTGGGCGGAAATTAGTGTATAAATAACGTTCATATTGAATCTCGGGAGCACGTACCAGTATGCTGGATGGTCGTAGATGTTACAAAATACAACTTTGTCCAGGTGAAATTACTATAGGCTTAACGACTTAGAAGTGTATAGTTTCTGCTTACATAATACACACATAAGGGTAAGGACATGAGTATTTCAGGGTTCGTCAAATAAAAAGATCGCATGGAAAATTTCCAATACATCCTGGAACATTATCACGCTTCCCGTACACGAAACAATGGTTTTCTAGACATTTGTGTGCCACGCGTGAAGCCGTAGCCAACCCAAGTAACACATCAAAGCAGTATAACGGCCGTCTTACAGCATATCTGTATGCTTTTAGCATTTTGAGTTCGTTTTATAGTAGCATTATAAACGTTTATAGTGCTGATATAGGTCTTAAATGGGCACACATTACCCAGCTTGAGATCCTATACAGGTCATTTAATAGCATTGCAGGCGCATTATGTCTGCGCTATTAGCATTATCGTTGTCATGGAAAGTGCCAATCGCCTCAAAGAAGCATTAGTACGCTCTATTAAGTTGCCGACTGCATTAAAGAAGCCTTAATACGGCCAAAAAACTTGCTAATCGCAGTAAAGAAGCATAAGTACTCTCGATTAACTTGCCGATCGCAATACAAACGCATTATACTAGCATAAGAGTGTAGTAAAATAAACCTTACGTCAATGCAAAAACGTCTCTAATACCGACGGAACAAATGTTATAATACAATGAACGTTGTGATTTAACTACTTTGTCTCGCAATATAAAATGGACGAAGACGGTACAAAAAACTGAATGAGTGACACGTCATATTTGTTTGCATCCTAACAAAATTTATAAAAGTTTTTGACACTTTTACGTTATTATATCCTTCAAATATTACTGCGCAATGTAGTTTACTGTAAATGTGTATATAAGTTTCATTGAAAATTTTAACGCGCCTTTGATTTATTGTGGTTTTGCTATAAAATATTATAAAAAGATATGCGTCAAATAAGCAAAACAATTGTGTAATCCTCGTATAGAACGAGTTTTGCATTATTAACATAATAGTGTTGGTTGAGCAGTCTTAAATTAAGTAATTTCTTTATTATATAGGTATTTTCCTTGTATAAATAGGTCCGCATGATTTTATTTTTAGGTTATTAATTATTTACAAAATGGCGTTGGTCTATATAGACGGAGAGCTAGCCCCGTCCACGTCGGATATGACAATAATGAGAGCAACCAAACCCCTCTAGTCAGTTTGGTATATTATGCTTATTTCTAGATCTGGACATCTGGCAGCTTTAAAGTAGTGGAGGTCAAAGAATGCAAACCATTTCAAGAAAATAAATCCTAGAGATCTGGGTTTGATGCAATATTATGAGAAACTATACAAATACTATACAATATTGAGAGAAATTATACAAAAGTTTATGTTGCGAGAAAGTAGTGCCAAACGATGTATAATAAAATATAGTTCATAGTTTTCGCCTACTGTTTTTGTTTCCGTAATAATCATACATCGGGGTTTTCGGTGCGGGAACGATTTGAGAAAGAGTAGAGATAAACAGATAGGTTGAGAGTTAGTCTGAGAAAATATCATATTATGCTTAATGAATAACTACCTCTCTGTGAATAGCTTACACACTATGATACGAGCTTTTTTTCTTAGAGGCATGTTTGTATTGACTATACTACTACTGATATACTTAGTATTTTAAAAATGCAATTGCATATCCGAAATTTATTAACTAGATCTACCTAAGACAAAGACACGGTATAGTAAGTGTCAAATTTTAATCTTGACGTCCGATATTTATGAACTATTTGATTAACTGAAGAGGTTGACAATGATCAGTCATTACATGAATTAATAAAAAAATACTTGAAAAAATCATAGGTATATGTACCTACAATATATATACATAATAGTCAGCTATTATATATAAATTGTATATACCTATGATTTTTTCGATCAATTATTCTTTAGGTAGAAACGTGCTAGAGTACATTCTGTTTTTTAAGTTAATGCCTACTCTTTGGCTAATGTCAAACATTCCCGCACCGAAAACCCCGATGTATGGTAATAATACACAAAATTTTTTGGTCTAACGTTTTTTTTTATTGATTTTTGACCAGTTTTGAGTCGATATTCCAACATATTAACTATAGATAGAATTATAAGGCAAACGACTATCGGTTTTTGAATCTTTTATCTCCATTCTGTAGAGCCGGATCTTGAAATAAATGAGCCGTTATTTTTTTATATTTTTAAAATATGGTCTAAAAAACACTTTTATCAATATTCGAATGGTGTAAAGAATCTTACATATACGTAATCTACATATTAGGGTTCCTCTTTGATGTCTCTAAAAACTGTAGAGAGATTTTAATTTTTAACTAATTAAAACAAAATTTATGACCATAAAACCACTTTTTTAGCCTAAACCGGTTCGACTTTGATGTCAAATATCTCGTGGACAATGAATATTGCAGTAAATATAGGATATATGGTAATATGATAAGCTATATAAATAATTAGAAAACTAAGGGAATCAGATCCAAGGTCGTTGGCGCCAGGGAGCCCCTTAAAATATAGGCCCTGTCCTTTATAACTGAGACAACTTCGGCAATCTTTACCTAGTTTGGTATTACTATTTTCCAATTAAAACATTTTGCTAGTCTGTCACTGTGACCTCCACCCATTAAAAGCTGCCAGATGCCAGGATCTAGCAATAAGAATAGTATAGCAATCTAACCAGACGGGTTTTGTTGCTCTCATTATTTTGTCATATCTGACGTGGCTAGCTCTTAGTCCAATAAAGTGACGTCATTAAAAAAAATGCGTTTTAAGCTTAATTGTAAAATAAAAAACTATTTAGTAGATAATATTTTATAGCATTAAAAGTTTATAGAAACACGACTTTCATTCCTTTTTTTACACATTGATGATGTGATCTTCGGAATGACCGCCCCCCCCCCCCCCTCCTACGTCATGCTACCATCATCCGATGTCCAGACACCCCCCCCCCCCCCATTTGAAATGACGTAATTTATGAACAGCCCCTTATAGTGAATTACTTGGCTTTATAATGGTTTATATTATTGCTATTATACTGCATTAGGAACGTATTGCCTACTTATAAATGCTATTGTACACCCTAAGGCATTAAAAATAGCTGAAAGCTGTATACCGGATTTACGTGGCATTATAATGGCTAATATTCATGCTCATAAACAGCATTAAGCATTTATTTATGCTATTGTAGAACCTAAGGCACTAAACCACACCGAAGCATTAGTGTAGCAAACCAAAACGCAACTGTACAGCATTCAGCTATACAGTTGCATTTTGGTTCGCTGTACTAAAACTAAAGGCTTTAAAAAAGCATTTATACATGCCATTATACAACCGTTATACAGCTTAAAGCATTATATAATGCTATTGTAGAACCTAAAGCACTTAAGTGCTTTTAAACAGTCGAAAGCTGTACAGTTGCGTTGTGGTTTGCTGCACTAAAGCTAAAGGCTTTACAAAAGCATTTAGATATGCCATTATACAACCGTTATACAGCTCAAAGCATCATATAATGCGACAAGTTGCTCGGTGAACGTATATAACAGTTTATACGGTCCTTAAGTTCGAAATAAGTTAACTATTCATATGTTATAATGCTTCATGTGTTACTTGGGAACCCGTCGAGGCACTGACGGAGGTTCGGATGCGAATGGTGGTAGGGATCATTTATTATTTGTGTGCTCATCACTGATTTTCGTTCCTGAGTTATATCGATCTATTGTTTGTTTGTAGATATTTTAAGTATTTATCTTTATCTATGTCCTATATCATTCCTAGTACTCTCAATAGACCTAGGTCTATTTGTGAACCAGGTCCGTATTTATTGAAAATTTAATGAAAGTTATACCTGTCTAAAAACACTTCGAATAACCTTGACATAGTTTTAGCCAGTTGACTTCTTGTAGATTAGTACTTTAATTACATAAATAAAAAAATCGACTCAAGTTTTAACTAACTCGTTTTTAACGAGGTTAGTTGGCAGATTATTATTATTATTATATTCTTAGTATTTTTTTAAGGAAGTGAATAATTTTTATGGGTGTAGCAACGACGTAACCTACTCTGTACGTACATTTCTGCCTAGTAAGTTTCAAACATCTTGCTAAAACTAAAACTGGATTTCATTGCACTGCAATCTGTGCTCTCTGCCAAGTCTCCCAGAACAATATAAGTTTTATAATCATAATAAAAAGCGTTATTAATCGAGCGAGCGGAGCGTAAGCTAAGTGAAGATCTTACAGACAATTTCGGACACAACTGTCACCTGGCTAATGGGACGTCTCGGCATTTAGATGGCTTTTGATTTTTATAGTTTGTTCCAAAATAACTTTAGGAAAGTAACGTTTTACTGATCTTAATGAAATTTGTTGGGGTTGTAGCAAAGATACATATAAGTTGAGAGGTCGTACATGCGCTGGATGTTAATGAGCGAACTCTCAAGGGGTTAATGAGCTAGAAGATGCGAAACAAACATCATAAGGGTCTTGTTATACAGGATGATTAGAAATTCGCCGTATTCCTTGAAAGGGGTTATTCTATAGCTCATTTGCAATGACTTAAGTTCAGTCAACTAGGGGTCAAAACTCATTGGTTTTCAAGTTATATATTTGAACTTTGTTTAGCAGCTTAAAAGATGGATCCTCTTATTTTACAACTAATAACTATAATTAGTAATCAAGTACAAACTAAAATATTGTTTTATGCTTCTGGAACTCTGCTATCTGTATTTTTGTAGTTTCCTCTTATCTGTGTTGCAGTTGACAAGAAGTTTTACCTACTTAACAAATAAAAAAATGATCACTGTTTCTTGTTTCATAAGATTGGTTTAGTGATTGATAGCTAGTTTTATCTTCTTCCTAGCGTTGGTCCAAGCTTTTTGCTCTATTGAGCCTTGGGTCCGCTTGGCAACCTAATCCCAGGATTTGCAGAATGTAAGCACTAAATTATACGAAAGCGACTGCCATCTGACCTTTCAACCCAGAGAGGAAACTAGGCCTTGTTTGGATTAGGTCCGGTTTCCTCACGATGTTTTCCTTCACCGAAAAGCGACTGGTAAATGGGTCAAAGTTAAGAGAAAATTTGTTGTATGAAGTGGCGGCACATAGTGGGCATTCTGCACACAGCGGGGCCAGCGGCAGAAGCAGCAGCAAGGAACAAGTGCTCTAAGTACTCAGCGCTAGAAGCAACATACGATTTCGTACCCGTAGCCTTTGAAACAGCCGGGCCTTAGAGCCACGAGGCGCGTAAGCTTTTCCAGGAATTAGGCAGGCAGCTGAGGGAGAGAGACGGCGACCCCCGTTCCGGGGCGTGGCTTGTCCAACAGGACAATTCAGGTTATTCAAGTTTATATTTTTTTTGAAAAATATCCGCCTCTCAACCTAAAACTGACAATTGTGAATAAACTACTTTAATTTGGTGCAAAAAAAGCATTTGTCTAATAGCTGATGAACCAGTGATTACGTTAAGTAAAAAATCATGCCTAAATTTGCCAAAATTGTACAAAGAAAAGGATTTGAAATCACAAGTTTTCGGATTTTCTCCATTTTTTTTTACATTTACAGGCATAACGTAAAAAAAGGTATTACACATTGCGTACAAATTACAGAAACGAGTTCTTCAGTTTATAAGCTTTCTAAAAAGGTAAAATTGTTGACATTTTATGCTCAATTTTTAGAATTATTAATAATAATATCAGAGCAGGTACATAACTTTAGCGTACTTGAACCTTAATCGGTTTGTTCGTGTCATCTTACTTTTTCCGAAGGCTTCGTTTGCTTCCATTTTCTTATCTTCTTGAGGTAGGAGGCACAGTAGATTACCTTTTTTGACACAATAAATTAATTAAGGGTCATTCATCAGGCTAATTAGCCTAAGTAATTAGTAATTAGTTTGGTTTTATGCCTTGTGTTCTGAACCTTAACTCATTTTTGGGTGGCGGTGCTTTTCATAGGGTGGGGGTGGGACTAACTACAAGATTTAAATAATTGTCATGTTAATGTAATCAGTTAGTTAGTTTTGATATTGATAACTAAGTTTCTTTCGCAAATAGCTGCTTACCAATTCGAAGAATATGCAGATATCCTTTATTGTTAAGGACTCTGTGATGGTGACGCTGCTGCAGCTAGAAGAGAGTACCAACGCCGTTACCCTAACCGCAATTTACCTCACGTGTTTGGTACATCATACCGTTTTATTCAGCAAAACGGATCAGTCCAACGCCACCAAGCTAATGCTAGAAAACCTCGACGTTACGATCCTGCTGAAGAAGAAGAAATCCTATAGTGTTTCCGGGCAGACGGCACTATTTCGACGAGAATAGTGGCTAACCGGTTCGGCATGCCTCAGTGGAAGGTGTGGTTTACCCTGCACTCAGCTCGGCAGTATCCGTATCACTACGCTCCAGTAAATGCTATTGAAGAGGGAGACCCAGCAAGAAGAATAGATTTCTGCAGATTTTTAATCAATGCGGATATTGAAGATTCTGAGTACCTGAAGAGAATTTTGTGGATGGACGAGTCCAATTTCGACCGTGATGACAAACTATCACAATCTTCACTTTTGGGCTCCCAAAGGTCAAAATCTTTGACCTTTGATTGGTTGACTGGTAGAGAATGCCTTATGGCATTAAGTCCGCCATTTGTACCATCTTGTATTGTGCAATAAAGATTAAATAAATAAATAAATAAAATCTAAGGAAATCAAAAGAAGGAGCTCACCATCAAAGATTTTAAACGTGTGGATGGAAATCGTGCACGATAATTTGATCGGGCCTTTCTTTCTACCAGCACGATTTCACGATTTGCCGGTTAGTCAACCGGCATCGCGTATGAAATTTTTGAGGGATGAGCTACCGATGCTACTTGAAGATGTGCCACTTGCGACAAGAAGAAACATAATTTATCAGCACGATGGGGCTGCTCACTATTACCGTGGTGTGCGACGGTGGATGGATCAAAACTACCCAAGAAGATAGATTGGTCGAGGTGGCCCAACCCCTTGGCCAGCCAGAAGTCCTGATTTAACTCCATTTGACTTCTACATGAAGGCGTTAGTCTACGACATACCGATACGCAACGTAGAAGACTTACGGTAAAGAAATTTAGCTGCTGCGCAGACAATGAAAGAAGGCCTTGCGAGGAGAGTGATAATCACTGAGGTACGAAGAAGGCTTCGTGATTGCATTTTTAACCAGGGTAGACAGTTCGAGCAAAATTTATGATTTACTGATTTTACTTTTTAAGATTAAATTATTATTTGACTAAAACTGTTTGTAATTTTTTTAGGAATCTCCTCCTTTACCTTACTTAATTACTTCTCAAAGTATCACCTAAGAAAGTAAAGTGACTCTTAGAATATAAAAGAAGATAAGAAACTGAAAACAAACTAAGCCCTCGGAAAAAATAAGATGACACAAACAAACCCATTAAGGGTCATGTACGCTAAGTCAAGTCCTCTACCTGCTCTATATTATTATTATTAATTCTAAAAATTGAGCATAAAATGTCAACAATTGTACCTTTTTAGAAAGCTTATAAACTGAGAAACTCGTGTCTGTAATTTGTACGCAAAGTATAAAAACAAATTGGAGAAAATCCGAAAACTTGTAATTTCAAAACCTTTTCTTTGTACAATTTTGGCAAGTTTAGGCATGTTTTTTTTTACTTGACGTAATCACTGGTTCATCAGCTATAAGACAAATGCTTTTATTGCTTCAAATTGAAGTAGCTTATTCACAATTGTCAGTTTTAGGTAGAGAGGCGGATATATTAAAAAAAAAAAACTTGAATAACTTGAAAACCAATGAGTTTTGACCTAGTTGACTATACTTAAATCATTGCAAATGAGCTATAGAATAATCTCTTTCAAGGAATACGGCAAATTTCCAATCACCCTGTATAGGTACGTTTGTGAGGAAATCGCGAGTTTTCAGTTCGAGGCGGACTACTTGTTTATTTAGCAGTTCGGTGTGGCAGAGTAGGTGTAGTCACCGGCAATAGTATCTTACTAAATGAAGGCCGCAAAAATATGTGACACGCTTTTATGGCCCTACAAATAAGAGGTGTCACATATTTTTGCGGCCTTCGTGTAGGAAGATACTATTTCCGGTGACTGTATACTACATAATGACAGGGTATTTGGACCATTTCATTAAAAGTTATGTACACCACTTTTTATTTAATTTATACATTTTTATCGACTCAAAATCACGAGTTTGTGAGACCCTATTAGGACAAAAATGTCACAGTTTTCGTTACTTCCATTCCGTTACAGCCATTAAGACGTTTATGAAAAAAAGGTAATGCTATGAAACAACAACTGGGGCACATTTTAGTCCTTAGTAAAAGTATCGAAAGAGTTCGTGATTCTGAATTGAAATCACTTAAAATTAAAAAAAAAAGTAGTCAACTAGCCCGCCAATTAAATGGCCCAGTTAATAATATCAAAATAAAAAAATATTGATAATTTAGAAAAATACCGTCAGTCTGCTGTCACTCAAAATGTTTCATACCAAGAATACGAAACATTTTCACCTTAGATCATTATTTTTCGATCCTCTGTCGATCAAGACTCTTTGAGCTTTTCTAGGCAGGTAATTCTATTAGGTTGAAATGAATACTAAGAACCACAACTTTGAAGTTTTGAAGGGAAATAACAATTATTATTCGCCTTTTTAAACTGATGTTTAAAAAGGCGAATAATTAATAATCAAACGAACTTACCTGTGAAGTTTGATTGCAATTATACGAATATCCAAATCGAAGATTACAAATATGCAGCAGGTGGAATCATGCACCTTTTCACACTTTCAGAGGTATATCAACCTAAAAAAAAACTACCCGTCTCTCTCAAGCTATCCCCAAAGAGGTCTAGTCGAGATGAATGTTTTCCTTAATAATACTGGTGTTTTTGCCTGAAGGAAACCTAAACACCAATAAGTTGACGCTTGCGAGTGTACCTATGTTTGATAAGGTTATTTGCATTACGATCGAAGTAACGACATCAAAGTAAACTCGCAACGCGATCATGACAGGTAAGTGAATACATCATCAGTATTCACTTTGAAGTTTTAAAGGGAAATAACAATTATTATACTTCATTATCCAAATCGAAGATTACAAATATGCAGCAGGTGGAATCATGCACCCTTTTCACAATTTCAGAGGTATATCAACCTAAAAAAAAACTACCCGTCTCTCTCAAGCTATCCCCAAACTCCGCCAACCCGCCTACGCGCCTCGGCGGTACTTGTCATTATTTCAGAGTGAATATTTTTGTGTTCATGACCAAGGAATATTTTAGTTTTATTTTCTGGGTTTGGGAGGGGTGGGACTTGGTATTCTTCGATTTGGATATTCGTATAATTGCAATCAAACTTCACAGGTAAGTTCGTTTGATTATTAATTATACTTCATTATCCAAATCGAAGATTACAAATATGCAGATGTTAAGAGCCTTGAAAATCGCCTCGTAAGTAAGAAAATAAAACAAAATATCGTATTTATTTATGTTTTCGGCTGGAAAAACATATGACGGATAAGAAGAAAAAATTTCGTTAAAAAAAGAAATCAATAAATTTGCAAACAGCAAACAGCATATCAAAAAATTGACGTCATTAATAATGGTAAAAAAACTCATCTGTTTAAGTTTCTTTAAATATGAGTAAGAATCAAGAAGAAATAAAACTATCCTCGCTGTAATTGTAGCATCAACAACGTTTTATTTCTCTTATGTTTGTATAACCATTTTCTGTAAATAGGGCCTTTAATTTCAGCGACGGAGACCATGATGTTATTTAAAGGGCTATTTGAGTACTAGTCAGCCCTTAATAATCAGTATAAATAATCACTTTCCTCTGGCGTCCGTTGGCTAACGAGACAACGACATACACGCCATGAACACCATAACGGGGTAGATGACAATCCAATCAGATGGTCGCGAGTCAATTCTGGGTGAAATTGGCACAAGACCGGGACAAGTGGCGTACACGAAGAGAGGCCTATGCTCAACAGTGGGCGATAAAGGGCTGATGATGATAATAATCACTTAATAGAGACTTGTCTTTCTATATAAATTTAAATTACCAAAAAAGATAAAACGATTAGGTATTCATTCATATAAATATATGTTGTTTATAAATTCAACAAATTTGGTTTCATCCAAACTATTTATTTACGATCAAATGCCAGAATGCAATTGTACGTTTGGTTTTTCCAGAAAGTCTGAAAAGCAATATATTTCTTATTTATTTTACAACCAATTTAAATGAGCTGGCAAAACAGTAATTTACCCTTTTGTGTAAAATGCCATTAAAATGTAAACAATATTTTCTTTATCACTAGGCTGGAGAAGTCTAGCTTCTACTTCTATAATATTTGTGTCAGTGAAAAAAATATATCGGATTTTGGTGTAGATTTAGGTATAAAGTAGGTATTTGTTAACAGGCCTTCTTAATTCAAGGTAAGATTATACAAGTGGCATTTTTCTTCATTACATAATAGTACTTGACTGTTTGAACATCGGCTGTCATTTAATAACGTATTTTTCAACAGATTAATTCATTATAATGTAAAGCGTAAAATAAAATCATATTTCCACAAAAACATTTTTCAAGTGTTTTATGATGACTGCATTGTATTGAAAGCTGTGTAAAGTAACTATCATGTTTAAATTATAATAGATTCATCAATAGATTGATTTTATTACAGCATTTGAATTTTAAAAGCGTTGTCTTGACCATAAAAGAAATCTCCGAAATTTTCAAGTCAGCGTGTTTAGTTTATTATTATTATAGTAATGTTTATTAAAAAGAAATAACGAATTTATCAATCGCTGTATGTTTTATGAACTTATCAGTTCAATTCGTAATTTGAACGCATGGAGATTGGCGCGGGAGTCTTGTGCGCAGTAGGCAGCGCGAGCGGGTCCATCAATCACGACGCGCCGTGTCACTGTCTTTGTTTGTGTTTAACTCTCACCGCTGAACCCCGATGGCGATGATCCTCTCAAACAAAACAAAATGTCGAAGATAAGTGCATTTTGTGGTCAATTATTGAATTTTACATGGACATGTAGGGTCAGGGAGGGTACAGTCGCTCGGTGGGAACAGTGGCTCGAATGTGCTGTGCGAGAAACGGAAAGAGCTTTATGTCTGTCCTCTACATCAATCGGAACCGTTCCGTACCCGACCATGTCCGAACTAGTTAGTGAGGCGCTCCGGCGCCATGCGAATGTGTTATGGTGCGTTTTTGTGTTTAATGCTATCAAAATTACATTTCCAGATAAGTTTCACTCCTCTTTTTTCTTAACTCGTACGAGATTTTCAATTACTTATGTTATTATCGAAGAGTGTGTCTAATCTACTTAGTATTGGCTGATAATTCAAGGCCCTAGGTGTTTGTATGTGTTTTTAATTTGAACTAAAATACAAAATGACGCCAAGGTCCACAGTCGTTCGTTTTGGAAAAGTACACGGTGGCTCGCGAGCCACTGTGCACCTTACAGAGTTGGGCTAAAATTTACTTTAAAAATTAAAATTTACTTGAATATGAATAAGAATAAAAATTCTGTGATTATTAAAAATAATTCTTGCACTCTTTTTTTTTTAATAAAATGAAAGTGAATAAATCATGCGACATTTAGGTAGGTACCTATTTTAAATCAAGAATGAAATCAGAAACGATTATTCCGGGGGTTGTGCTTACCAATTCTAATTAGCGTTTTATTCAACAAAAATGTTATTTGTTATATATATAATTTAGGTTCGATTCCTACGTACCTAGCCATTGTGTACTGTTAGAACCACTGTGTACAGGGCGTAGTACACAGTGACTCGAGCCACTGTGTACTGTTAGAACCACTGTGTACTAGCGGGTCCTAGTCACTGTGTACAGCAACCGGTACACAGTGGCTCGATTCCCAATTTCTAAAAAAGAATGGATATATCTTTTTTGGTGAAAGTAACAGCAAATATATTTGCAACATGTGAAAGTTTAATAATACACGGTGCTCTGTGCTTGCAACAATTAGTTCAAGAATTTATATTTTACGATATGAATATTACATTACTTATCCCAGTAGTGGATCGACAAGTTTAAAGAAGTAAATTGTAAGTCTTATCGTTTATTGATATTTTTGTTAAGTATATTCTCACCTGTCTCCACCTGTGGTCACGTGGGTTAGGCACAGATGGAAAACAAATTGTTCCCTTCGGTCTACGGTGGGCATAGATGGGAAAAGTTACATTGAAAGGCTGTTATCGTTTATTAATGAATGTCTTTGATTAGATGTTTAAATTAAATAAGTTATTCCAGTGGATTGACTAGTTCAACTAAATAAATATGAAAGACTGTAATCGTTAATTGATGCCGTTACTTAAGATGTTCCTTAATTTGTACAGTCAGCAGCAGAAGTAGCTTAACGGGGAGGCGTTCAAAAATTTCTTGACACTACTTTATTGTTAAGAGAATAAGAGTGAGTGAACGTAATTTTGAATACCTCACCTACTAAGCTGCTTCTGCTACTGACTAGGCCAGTTGTAAATGACTTGGTCAAACAAATAAATATGCAAAGTTGTTATCGTTCATTCAGTCTTCCTTTAGATATTACATAACTTCGACTGGTTTGTTTAGTTAAAAATAATAAATAACATAATTTATTGTGAAACTTACAGTAGCCGAGCTAGTATCTCGTTAATATAAATATTTTTGATACTTGCATCAAGAGATACTGCTCTTCCACAGATGGTAGGTTACAATGATAATGATAATAGTTTCAGTGACCACGAGGCAACCGGATGGCTCGCGGTATTTAAGCTCCTGAAGTGATGAGGAACCGCCCTGTGCAACCCGAATTGTACCAACTTGGACTGGAGCAGAAATAGAGGGGGAGAGCAAAAAAAATTTTTTTATCGCGAGGCAACCGATTGAAACAACGTTTGCTTGAAAGAATGTACCCTGGTTATATAACAAAATTTTAATGCCATCCCTCCTGGTTGGAGAGGGATGAAGTTTCATAGGAGAGGGATGGCATTTGGGCATATCGTTTTCCACATCATACAAAACTCATAAAACAAATGCCATCCGATTTCAAGGATTGTAAGTGCGTTTTTCCTAAGTTCTCCTCCACCGATCGAAAAATTCACCTTGCGTCCGACTTCCAACTCTGATGGTTCGATACCTGCCCGGCCTGTGGATGGCAATTTGTTTCCGGTGTCTGTCTGTGATGAAGAACAAGCATGCTAAATTTCAAGCGGTTACCTGACATTTTTTTCGATCTCGTACAGGGAACCAGTCCAACCAGGAGGGATCGCAATAAAATTTTGTTGTATAACCAGCGTACATTCTTTCAGACAATCGCTGTTTCAATCGGTTGCCTCGCGATAAAAATAAATTTTTGCACCCCGCCCCCCCCCCTCTGTTTCCGCTCCAGTCCAAGTTGGGTCAGTTCAGGTTGCACAGGGCGATTCCTCATCACTTCAGGAGCTTAAATACCGCGAGCCATCCGGTTGCCTCGCGGTCACTGAAACTACGCGTCATTGCTTTAACTAGTAGCAGGGGGGTTTCACTACGCAGTTTAGGTACATTTGGCCGGCGCGCCTCCCGGGGAGTCGTATAGCAGTGGGCTGCCGCTCGGCTCGCACGATAGTCGTGTCACGTGGCGCTCGCGCAAAATTTAAAATACACAATGGCTTCGAAACCTATTTCGATCTAATCCGTATAAAATATGTATTTACGGATGTCTGAATAAACGGAAGAACAAGGAAGCAGAAATAACATTTTTAAATTCCGGACGATATTGAAAGGTCCCAAAGTCCTTACTTAGTAATAGTTAAAATAAACATCCTTAATTTATTGAATATCGGTTGCCCAGAAATAATATTAGGAACTGACCGACATATTTTCAAAGGAATACGGCTGTGGCATACCTACTTCCGTGAGAATCAGACATAATAAAAACTAAAAAAAAATTATCTCCGGATTTCGTGTTTACATAATCAACGTTTGTAATTCCTACATATTTATCTAGCAATAATAAATCAAAAATAAAGTAGGTATAGGTACAAAAACTTGTCAAATGCCAACCCCGTGCCGACGCTCACAGCTCGGTCATAAAACTGCGGCGCGCAAAGAAGATTCACGGTTCGTGCGCCGTTATAAGTTTCAATTTTGCTTGCAGGCGGCGAGTATAGGTATAATTTTATACCTAAATCTGACTTTTGTTAAGGAGTGAATTTTCTGTACGGTAGTACTATTAGTTATTCTGTGCTAGTAGTCCAGGGACTAATGTACGAAATAATCGGGTGTAAGCGTAAATTAAAATAAATAAATATAAAAGACTGTTATCGTTTAATGATGCCGTTACTTAAGATGTTACATAAGTTGTACAGTCCGCAGCAGAAATAGGTAAACGGAAAAGGGATTCAAAATGATCTTGACACTACTTTATTACATAACTTGTACCAGTTGTAAATTGACTAAATCAAACAAATAAATATGAAAAGTTGTTATCGTTTATTAACTAATGTCTTTGTTTAGATGTTACATAATGTATTCCAGTAGTGTATTGACTAGTAAAATAAATCAATATGAAAGACTTATCGTTTATTGATACCCTTATACGCTGTATTCCTATCGGTTCGTCACATGTGGTGTGGAAAAATGGAAATACACTCTTAGTTTAGATGTCACAAAACTTGTTCGAGCAGTAAATAATAAATCTATACATATAATAATAATAAATATTATGGGACAACCTTACACAAATCAACCTAGTCCCACAGCTTACTCAATTAAGACTTATGTTGTAGTTGTAGTTACTAGGCGACGATACGAGTACATACAACGTGTTACTTGAGCAACTAAAAACCCCAGACCGCCAAATGACTTTTATTATTGCTAATTAATCTCGAGATTTATTTTTCAACCAGTTACTTATTTTGAAAGATATTCGTATGTTTCGTTTTCCTTGCAATTCTATTCAATTGTTAACTATACATTTGTTGCGTTGTTGTCACATCTCTACATGTGTAATGTCATGTCAACCTATCAACCCACTTTGTCAATTTGTATGACATGACATCAGATGATATACTTTGACAATTACAACCCATATAACGGCCTCCTAACCTAGTCGGTAGTGACCCTGCTTACGAAGCAGGAGGTCCCGGGTTCGAATTCTGGTCAGGGCATTTATTTGTGTGTTTATCACAGATATTTGTTCTTGAGTTATGGATGTTTTATATGTATTTAAGTATTTATACGTATATATCTATTATAAAGATTCAAAGATTCAAAGAGTTTTATTTGCATAGAACACAGTAAATATACAGTTCTTATATTTAAAATAAAGTTCAGTGCATTCAGCCTGCATGCAAGCGTGCAAATATTTTCTAACAGGCAATATATATACAGATTAGTACATAAAAGATAATCATAAAATTTGTAAAATTATGTCAGGACTATCCTAAATAGTATTAATATTAAATATGTCAATGATTAAGGTTAGAATTTTGTATATAAACCAAAAAAATTTTTACAGAAGCCAGCTAGTCAATTTTTTCTTAAAACTATTTCCTTGAAGTATTTTTATGTCATTAGGTAATCCATTATAAATAACTATACACATGTTTAATACGTTTTTGTCATAAATCATTTTGTAAGCACGTGGTTTGTACAATAAATTCATAATTTTTTGTCGGGTTACCCTGTTCATTACTTCACCACGTGTTTTAAATAAATGTCGGTTGTTATTAACTAAGACACATACGTCTCTTATATATAAACAAGGTAGCGGGAGAATGTGCAATCGTTTAAAAAGGGGGACACAATGAGCATCAGGCCAAGCACCACAGACAGCCCGAACACATTTTTTCTGAACTATGAAAGCTCTCTCTACATCAACAGAATTACCCCACAGTATCAGACCGTAGCTGAGAACAGAGGACACGTATCCATGATAAGCTGTCAAGGCAGCTTCTTCAGAGACAGTGTTTCTCAGTCTACGGAGAGCAAACACAAATCTGTTTAGTCTGTTACAAATTTGCTCGATGTGATCTTTCCAGTTCAGATGTTCATCTAAAGTGAATCCTAGAAACTTAACACTAGTTACTTCATCTACGTTTTCAGTTTTATATTTGACTGTTATTGGCATGGTATTAGAATTATATGATTTAATTCGCATAAATTTAGTTTTACTAATGTTAATTTTTAAGTCATTCATGTCCATCCAATATGTTATGTCATTTAAGGAATTTTTAATTTCTTGATTGAAAGTTAGGCTATTATTACATTTAATCATAATTGTCGTATCGTCCGCAAACATAATCACTTTATTAGGAGTTGCTTTGGGCAAGTCATTAATATATATGATAAAGAGTAAGGGGCCCAAAATGCTGCCTTGTGGCACACCAGTATAATTAGTCTTGTATTGAGATCTAAAAACTTTCTTAGTAATCGCATTATTTTCTTCGACAAATCTACTTATTTCGGTACATTATAATCTATCTGCCAAATAACTTCTTACCCAATCGAGTGCCCTGCCCCGAATACCGTAATATTCGAGCTTACTTAATAGTTTCGAGTGGTTAACAAAGTCAAACGCTTTTGTCATATCTAAGAAAAGCGATGCAACTGGAGTACCATTATTGATGCTCTCTGTAATGTACTTTACAAATTCAAAACCTGCATGGGTTGTGGATTTCTTTTCACGAAAGCCGAACTGTTCCGGGCAGAGTATATTAAATCTTGTTAAAAAGTTACTTAGTCTAGTGTAGAAAGCCTTCTCGAATATTTTGGATATTATGGGTATTAATGCAATTGGTCTGTAATTGCCAGGGTCTTTCCGGTCATCCTTCTTAAACAAGGGCTTCACTACAGATATTTTTAGCTCTTTTGGAAATACACCTTCTACAAACGATAAGTTTATAACATAAGCCAGTGGAGGACAGACGTATACTGCACATAATTTCATAACTTTTGTGGTTATGCCGTCATATCCACTGGCCTTACTATTATTTAAGGATATTATAATTGTAAATAGTTCTTGACTACTAACAGGGCTCAAAAATATAGTAGCTTGAGTTACAGATGTTCCTGTTTTGAGTGGCAGAGACTTATGAGGTTGGTTTGTTGACTTTGTTGATTCTATAAAATAATTATTAAAAATATCACAGATTTCGTGAGGACTAGAAAATAATTTGTTATTAGATTGTACACTAAGAATATCCTTATCGTGCGAAATATTTGTCAAATTTGTGGAAATGACATTCCATGTTGCAAGACATTTATTTTTACTGTTGTGAATGTAATTAGCGTTTTAAATTTTTCTTGCATTCATCATACATTTTTTTTAAATTCGGTTATATTTTTTATACCGCATCTGGGCTGGACTATTCACTTTCGATCTTTTTAAGTTAAAGTAGAGAGATCTTTTTGACTTACAAGATTTTTTTAAGCCTTTAGTAAGCCACTTATTTGTTAGCGGTTTATTATTGACTTTAACCCTAATTGTCGGGAAACACAAATTATAAATTAAGCATAACAAATTGTAAAATTTCATAAATGCATCAGATGCGTCAGTGCATTCAATGACTTCTGAAAATGAAAGCGATGATATACAGTCACAAAACTTACAAATATTTTCGTTACTATAGTCTCGTCTAAGCTCATACCAGGTACAAATGTTTGTTTTCCTTTTTATAGACGTTAAGGTTATAGATTGAGCAGTCTCGTGATCAGAAAGATATATATATCGTCGCCTAGTACCCACAACATTATTGAGCTTATTGAGCCTTATTGAGCTTACTGTGGGACTAGGTTTATTTGTGTAAGATTGTCCCATAATATTTATTTTATATGACACTATGTACAGTGAAAAAACAAGTTTGTCAAAGCTGCCAGCCTTTATTAAATAGTCAACCTCTATCTCCTAACCTCTCGATAAAATAGTAAACTGTAGTATTAGAAACTTTTAGACTCAACGCGTGTAAAATTGGAAAATTAAAGAAAAAGTATACCCATGTTAAGATATACTGCAATCGATTCCACTCTAGATTCTGAACGAACAGTTTTTAGGTTTCTAGTCTTGGGTATAACACGTTGTATAATAGATAAATACTTATAAATACTTAAATACATAGAAAGCATCCATGACTCAGGAACGTGATAAACACGCAAATAAATACCTTATTCAGGATTCGAATCCGGGACTTCTTGCTTCATAGGCAGTGTCACTACCGACTAGGCTAGGAAGACGTTAAAGCAGTAAGTTGATTAAATCATACTAATGAATATAGATGGCTGTTATTCGTTTACTGATATAGTCAGTTCGGGTTGCACAGGGCGATTCCGCAACACTTCGGGAGCTCAAATACCGCAAGCCATCTGGTTGCCTCTCGGACACCATAACTACGCGCCATGGCTTTAACTAATATCTTTGTTTAAAATGTTACATAATCATGTTTCCGTCTGTGCCCGCTGGGAACCGATGGAAATATTTCCCTCCATATGTATATAGGAAGGGGTAAAAAAATCTTTCCATCTCCTCGCACATAAAAAGCCATATGGGAGCAGGTGAAAATGTTTTATTCCGCTATTAGATGTATTCCCATCTGCCCCGGCTTCGCATGACCAAGGCGGGCATAGATGAGATGGGAACAACTCCTCTCGTTCGACGTCAGTACCCGCCGGGAACATAGGTAGCTATTCCCACATGTCCCCGCTAGGGACCGATGGGAATAGTTCCCCTCATGTAAAAATACTAGGAGGCAATATAAACTTTCTATCTACTGCCACATCAGTCATGTGGGAGCAGGTGGGATTTTTTTATTCCCGTATTAGATTTATTATCTGTTCCCACCGCGCATGACCTTCATCAAGGCCAGTGCACATGCGAATGACTCATCTCGTTCGACGTCTGTACCCGCCAGGAACGGATGAAAATACACCAATTTCCATCCGTGCCCGCTGGGAACCGATAGGAATATTTCCCTCCATATGAATATAGGAAGGGGCAAAAAAACTTTCCATCTCCTCGCACATAAAAAGCCATATGGGAGCAGGTGGGAATGTTTTATTCTGCTATTAGGTGTATTGACAGTTTTTTTCCTTCCCATTCTTATTTCGTTTCACCAAATCATTATAAATGTAAATATATAGTTTCAAAGTCACTTATAACTAAGAAGGATTGAAATATCGCAACTTCAAAAATACCAGTTTTTTACATTTTATACCTAAGCTAGCAATGTGGTACTCAACCAGTTTAACATCATACTCGAGTACATGCATAAGAGAAAAAAAGAACGTGTCATGATAGAAGAAGTGACAATATGACTAATAGGTACATACGGGAACGCCTTTTTACGTATAAAAATGAAATAACTCACTGAGCTGTTGTTAATACCTTTATATTATACTCTCCAACTAAAAAATTAAATCGTTATCAAAGCTCAAAACTGTTCGCATTCTGGGCAGTACTATTATTTACTCTGTGCCCTAAACTAAACCAAACGTCCAGATACAATATTCGCGTACCTACTGGTTTACCATGGAAACAGCGCAGCGGCCGGGCAACGGCGCACGGCGAACAGGCAACGTCGCGTGCGCGTAATGATTGGTCCCGCCGCTAGCGCCATGACGGCTGCCATAATCTCCGCGCGTTTGAATTAAGTTAAGAACTGATAAGTAAAAAAAACTGGGAGCGATTGATGGATTTGTTATAATTTTGGTGCAAGCTTTAGTAACATGATAATAAACACAACGCGTTGACTTGAAAATTTCGAGATTTCTTTTATGCCTATTAGAACGCTTTTAAAATTCAATTGTTCATTAAAATTTAAGCGATTGAATAATGTGTTATAAATCAAACCCATTACTTGCCTTCAATAGGTTTTAATATATTTCAGTTGCCATATAACACTTTAATTATCTTTTGGAGGGAGTATATATTTTTTATTTGTTTTAAAAACGGCTATCGATAAATCTGTTAGTAAATGTCAGGGGACATTCATATAGTTAAATACGATAATCTAAAGAAAAGAAATACCACTCGAATTATCTTTTGTTAAACTTATAAATGTCGCTAACAAATTTATTTTTAATACCTACGGCGACCTCAAAAACAGTTAGAAAAAAATGCCGCCATTAGTGCTCAGTGTACTCTTACTGATACCAAAAAAAATCGGACTTGTGAGTTATGTTTTTTTCAGGGCAATTTTACCGTTCCCGTACTCCACTACCATGCTGAGGATAGATTGAGGGAAAATACCGATTAGGTACTATATTTCTCCTACTAAAACCACACCAAGGTCGCGTCACGAGGTGTTTCTGTATTAATAATAATTTGTTGATCTCGAATTTAGTCAATGAAAAATTGAACTGTGATTTTAGTTGTTTGACGTATACAATTAGTATTATAATATTGATTGAAAGACTGATAAATCATAAATTAGGTGCAGTTATGTACACAATTGAGTTATTAATTTTTCTAGTTTTACTCCATTTATGTAAGATAATGACTAAGCGTGACAAGGTACCCAGTTTAGTAAAATGCTAAACTTTATGTTTTACACGACTAAAACAGAAGTTTTTATAAATAAGAATACATTGATTTCCGCTATAATTTTCCTTAATAACATTTTGTTACAGATATTTCTTGCATTATAGGTACTAAAATAGTGATCTTCGAGTTTAAGTTACTAAAGTTTAGTAAATGTCGTGACAAGGTACCCTAGTTACGTTTCCATACAAAAGTTTCGACCGAGTCACTAAACTTTATTGTTAAAAAAAACTGCTTTAACACCATTTCTTATTAAATTTCTTTATGATTATGGAGTTTTCTTTCATTCAATTGTCCCAAAATGCCATAGAATATGTAACTATGATGAGAAACTAACAGTTTTAATCTCATTATTTTATGAATTGGGTATAATTAACACTTTCGTGTTTCTTCCACCCTGGCATGTTCAACCTAAGAAATCAGAATAATTAACATGTATTTTTAGACAATTCACCTTTATTATAATTCTTTAACATCCAAAGATTATGATTATACTCTTCACTATGTAACTTCGAAGTAGAAGTGTGTTTTTTGCCACTATAAACTTTAAATGCAATTTTCTCAACTTGTGCATTTCGGAAGTCGAAAATTCAAAAAATTATATAAAAATAGTGGTTCCACCTACAGTCATTATTCTTTTTTGTATTGATAGCAAATTTAATCTTCTTTTTGGAACTATGCATAACTCAATACCTGCAACAAGGTACTTTTCCATGTGCACTGACACATTTATTGGTAAATACACATAGTAATATACTCGTACTTAATTGTAGTTTATACAAACCCTATTACATGGAGCCAAGTGTTCTCATGTACATACCTATCATTTTTAACGCAATGAGCTTGATTTGTTATAGGTACTATATATGGTATTATAATTTATATGTATTCAATACCTCGCTACGTAATTTTTTATATCCACGTAAACGTAACAAACATCGATTATGTATAAGCTTTATATATGTTCTATAACAGTATACAAAGGACCCATCTGGGGGCCGTGACTGTTTTGCAAATGTTACCTGCAGTATTTTTGCACCGTAACAAATGTCAACTTAACACATTCAGCGCCGAGAACCCGACTGTTGGGTACTCTGTTCGTAGCTACTATGAGCTCCATGCGATGAATACGTGGTGAATTCGTATCACTACTTGGGACTGAATGTGTTGACCCATACTTGCCATGTTATTGAACTCGAACATTCCATCCATGAACCTTGCGACCAGGGCACTTGCGATTGTAAGTTCTTGCCCAAGCCATATCTAGTGTATCACTGAGAACCCACGGAACAGCGTTATATATCTTCAACTCAGGTTACGGCGAAGCGACCGAAGAACGAAGTAACCGAAGCGACCGACGAAGGAATGAAGTGATCGGAGCGATGTATAAAAAACATCGCGATTAAAATGCGGAGCATAACTCTAGACTGCTTCAGTGAAGTGAATATGTTCTATTCTGAACACAAATGTAATGGTGGTGTATGGATCTTCTAGTGAAGATAAGTTATTTTACCTAATGCTCTTGATAAATGAGCTCAACGCTGTTAAAGCGGAGCATAACATAACGACATCGCCCTTGTGTGTGTGTGTGTCTTTTTATTAATTAATTATTATTTAAACCTATTTAAAGCTAGTAGGGAGGCCTTTTGCCGCCTTTTGGGACACTCTAGGCACTTATAAATAAATAATTAAACCCTAACATTGATAAAATTCGGTAAACTTACTACCTTTGGCGCTAGAAATGCGAAGTTTATCTCATTGCACTGTTTTAAAAATGCTCTACACCAAAGTGGAGTGACTTCAAATTATATTTTTCTATTTTTATTATTATTGCGGTGTAAAGTTAAGCAATTTTCGACTAACTTTTATATGATTAATGTGAATAATTATAGTCTACATTGTAAAAATGAAACAAATTGTAATATGTTCGGTATAATTAATGCCAAGCATAGTCATACGTTAAAATGGAGATATTTTGTACTATACTCGGCCCAATCAATGTATACCTCGACACTGTTAAAGTGGAGTAGTATTGTATTATCCTCGACACTGTTAAAGTGGAGTAGTATTGTATTATCCTCGACACTGTTAAAGTGGAGTAGATTGTATTATCCTCGACACTGTTAAAGTGGAGGGTTGTTATAGTATCCTCTACACTGTTAAAGTGGAGCACTTTGTACTATCCTCAACACATTTCATGTGGAGAAAATTTCGACACTGTTAAAGTTGAGCATTCTGTATTATACTCGGACCAATCGTTGTGTGGTTTAGCTCGACACCGGTAAAGTGGAGTGATGTTGTGCTATCCTCGACACTGCTCAAGTGGAGCACTGCTGTACTGTCCTCGACACAGTTTATGTGGAGTGTTTTCTCGACACAATTAAAGTGGATTATATCTCGACACTGTTATAGTGGAGCAATTTTGTTCTATACTCGATACATTCAAAGCTCAACGTTGTTAAAGCGGAGCATACTGGTAAATTCAATTTGTTGCATAAATACGATTTACGCGTAGCAAGTACGAAATTCAACACCTGAAGTGGAATAGTTATGCTTACTTACTTGATTTTTAACGCTTTGCGCTATTATTGGTTTTTATTACATTTATGTTATGCATGTTTTAATTTTTAATTATTTACTTGTTACATATCAATTATATGTCGCAGGCCCGCGTGCATTGGTTGACGAAGATATATCTATAATATCACCACTGTAACTTATAATCGTATAATACCATTATCATTCATATAATTCATATAACTGATTAGTATCATAAAGCTTTATAAATGGAGTACGCTTCGCCTCATCTTTCCAAACGAAAAAGTCTGCCAAAATCTGAGGGGGGCGAGGTAGCACGCATGTGATGTTTTCTAGTCAAAGGTACATCATTGTCGGTCGTTAATACAGTTTATTTCTAAATGAATTTTTATGGCAGCAACGCTTTATTGACAACCGACAAAGATGTACCTTTAACTTGAAAACACCAAACATATTTGACATATTCTTTTTATACTTCATAACACTAAATGGAGCAATAGATAGTCGACTGTACATACGTTAACATATGGTTCATTATTGGATGCAGTCTTTGCAAATGTCAAACAAAAAAGTCAAGGATCATTTTTGATTGTATTTTCAAACAAAATATAGAAGACAGCAATCCTTAAGCGCGTTAAATATGGAGAAATGTCAAACGTCAAATAGTTACTGCCCGTCAGAAAGAAAACGATTGTCATTGAATCGATTCTGTAAACGAAGCTTGATTTTCGATTTAGGTTAAATCTTTTATTACGAAAGTAATAATAAATAAAGTAAAACTTTACTTACATCTGAAATGGTATTTCATCTTTATGTAAACTAGACGAAATATAACATTTTTTACATCCAAAAACAGCGCATAAGGGCATTTTCATGGAGCTTGTTATCCATCGACAGCGATGACGAAAGTGCGTTACATCGATTATTGAAATAGTTTTTATAGATGTACTAGATTTTCTGCCAATACTTTTGACAGAGGGGAAATGATACCTAAGGCCTCTCCTGGTTTAGAACTCTCTGATTAGTATATAGCAGGTATTGAAATAAGGTATACCATAACGACAGTGTGATATCAATGATGCAGTCTAGTGCACAAGAGTACATGTGTGCTATAGTGCATAGTGAATGTTGGTGTGCTATGCGACCGATAATAAATTCTATAAACTTATTATTTTACTTTTTATTGTTATACAATGGCACAGGACAGCACAACATAGAATGCACTTAAAAATAGTGCATTTGTAAGAATAAACAAATATGATAGTATTGAATTACAAAAACGACAAATGTATACATTTGTAGCTCCGGTAGTCTGGGTAGGTTCAATACCATCATCGGCTCGGCAACCGCTCCCGTGGCGGGGCCCGCCATACGCGGATCGACCGCGGCCCGAACGCTGTTGTTGCAGGCAGCGGCGTCCCCCAAACGTTTAGAGTTTTACGCTGAGATAACCAGTTTATGAAATAGTACTGGCTTTTTCCATTTCAAATGAAATATATATATATATTTTGAGGTAGTATATTTCATATATATAGTATATATCATTGACAGCGTGTTAAAGTATTTTAATAATACAATAGCATTGACCTTTGTAATTTAACCATTTGTCGTGTAACCCGCTTTAATTGGAAAAGAGCAGTCATCTGGATTATAAATTTTATTTTACCAACGACGGAGCATAGTGCATTATAGTACACGAAACAACACGACTACACTGTGCTCTAATATACCTTATAATTTGTACTTAAAGAGATGAGGTATACAAAAAGTACACAATTAGTTTACACGCGGAACACACCGTAAGAAATACCTAAATACTTAGTGCTTGATGACTAAGTCAGCAATATTGTATGAATGTATAGCGGGTAACTAACTGAGTGCAAAGATACAATCACACCCACGACCTGAAGGACTTTATGACACACCAAACTAAGGATGCAGGCCAGTATTTACATAAAAATTTGCCTTAAAATATAGTATTTTGAGCTAAATTGATTCATCAATATGCTCTGCTTTGGTATTTGCGCCATATGTTATTAATTTTAAGTAGGTATTGCAAGTACACCAGCAATTAAATCTTTTGGTAATCTTAACTCCTTGTTTTTCTAAAATTTATCTTTCTTTAAATCATAATCTTACTCACAAAGTACGTAGGATGCAAGGAAGAGAGTTTTAAGTAGGTACATACTCGTAAGCTAAGTTTTAATCTAATACCATATAAGTACTTTAATCTTAACTTCCTATTGCAAGCTTGTTGTAAAATCGTATATTTTCTCACAAGCGTCTGTTCCGAGCAGGCATTTTCATTGTTAACATTTCTATTATATAAGCGGTTAATCGAACATGGTAGCCGTTACTCCCTGAAAGGGTTGACTAATGTTTATTTTATTCAAATATCGTCAGTTTCATGACAATTACTTATCTGATAGGTACTTCTATACCACTAAAGTTCTATCGCAGATTTTAAAAATCTTATTTATTTAAATTAGAGTATCTTAATTTATAGTTATGTCAAATAAAATCAGTAGATGACATGACCGATGTATTGTTTATGTTGGAGTGATTATTACGAAAATAATGTCTTATGATATAATACTCGTATAATATTAATAATGTTAACGTCGTAAACGTCTTAGCGTGCGATCGTTGTATGCAATTTTAAATGCAACATAATTATTTTATTCAAAACATAAACAATAGCATACATAAGTATAATATATACTGTAGGGTTATAATCCTTCTATTAATCGTTCGACAGGGTCAAAGTTCAAATTGCGATCGATACCGAGTGCCTACATTCTTCAATTTTAATTATTTAATTGGAATAAGAAGGTAGATGTACCGAGACATTTCTTTTATAGGAATATAATCATTTAATGTTATGATATGTTATTTCCATAAAATGTTATGAGTAATAAGCTAATAAGTATACCCACTTCATATTTAATGGAAAATTTCCAGTCAAGGTAATATTTCAACAAAGTTAACTTTGCTACCAATATCTGTAATGTTTTCGTTGGAAAACAAGTCCAATTTGCAGCCTATCGAACGCAAAACATGTTTAAATCACTCACCCCATCTCCATCAAACGAAATAGAAGATACACAATGAAAAGAACACTATTACAGCAAAAATACGTGTGAATCGGGTTAACACAAAAACACGAATGACAAGTACCGCCGAGGCGCGTAGGCGGGTTGGCGGAGTTTGGGGATAGCTTGAGAGAGACGGGTAGTTTTTTTTTTTCGGTTGATATACCTCTGAAAGTGTGAAAAGGGTGCATGATTCCACCTGCTGCATATTTGTAATCTTCGATTTGGATAATGAAGTATAATAATTGTTATTTCCCTTTAAAACTTCAAAGTGAATACTGATGTATTCACTTACCTTTCATGATCGCGTCGCGAGTTTACTTTGCTGTCGTTACTTCGATCGTAATGCAAATAACCTTATCAAACATAGGTACACTCGCAAGCGTCAACTTATTGGTGTTTAGGTTTCCTTCAGGCAAAAACACCAGTATTATTAAGGAAAACATTCATCTCGACTAGACCAGGGATTGCCTGACACTACTTAACAACTTTTGTACGTTAACCCGTCTAAGTCTCGCTACGACACTATGGCAGTCATGTACCTATTTTCCGGTTGTTGTCGAAAATGTACGCTCCAACGAACGTGACGTATCGCCGAATATCTTCTATTTTAAGCTATAAGTCGATTACTGTACGGCAGATATTAGGTACGTTGTGATTTTTTTTTGTGAGCTAAATACCGAGGCGGCCGTTTTGGGACTCAGTTTTGGATAACTAGTTCAAGCTAACTCAATTATGTTTAAGTAGTAATATCGTTAAAGTAAATCAAAGTTTATAAAGATATAACACGTTCACATATAATCGGTTCAGCAATTTTTGAGTTATCTCCAAAAAGCTTCTTCCATTTAAGGTACGGAACTCTCCATTATGCGGGGTCCGACACGCACTTGGTAGGTTTTTTGTGCTCGATTATGAACAGTTATGTGAAAAAATAACCAAATAAAGATACTTACGCGTAGACCTTGAAATTGTTTTAGCAACAACTTGCTATTAGCTAACTGTAGGCCTGTAGGCCTCTTAAACATGTAGGTCGCCGAATAGCATAAAGCCTGGGTTTTTTTTTAATATATTTACGTTTGCGAAGTCGATTTAAAAATTTTGTCATTAGAAAAAGTACATAACTATGCAATTAATTTACCTTCGAATATTTTTCAACCGACTTCGAGATTTCGAAGGAGGAGGTTATCAATTCGTCGGGATCTTTGTATTGCTATTTTTAAAATTTTTTATTTATGTTTACCGATTATTCGAAGACGGCTGGACCGATTAGGAAAATTCTTTTTTTTTATAGAGTATACTTTACAGTTCGTTCCATTGTAACCAGGTCAGGAACTGATGATGGGATCTTGGAGAAATCGAGGGAACTCTTCAAGTATTATAGGCACTATAGTGATTTGAGTTTTTTTTACAGCAGCTCGAGCATTTGCTTTTGGAAAAGTGGAGGTCTTTCTTTTAGATTATTTGACTAATAATTTGTGTTTTATTTGACGGCAGGTTCTGTATACACGGATAGCTGTGGGATTGTGGCAGAGTTCGCACGGGCTGCAGCATCTGGGGCGCGCTCAGTGCTGCGCGACGCCACACCCACGGCCCGAGAAGCAACCGCTGAACTTCGAGCCACAGCGCACCTTTGTTGGCAACAAGGAAGCAAAGGTACATGTTTTCAAAATTCTATTTTGCATTTCTAGCCTCGCACCGTCCAACGTACAGCATGTACTTACATTTTATTGCAATGAAATTAAAACCAGCATTTGGAAGGGTTATAAAGCACATTGTCACTTGTTTCATAGTTTAAGGAAAACTCCAAGTATTTGCTTAATCTTTGCTGGCAAAAAATATTTATAGTACGCGGCACGAGGCTAGAGTGGATTTCACCCCGTGAATGCATTTACTTCGACTTATCTTACAAATTTACAAAGCTATCATACTATATAGATCAAGAGTAGGCCGTAGGCAACTCTACCTCATCGAGTAGCAGAATTTGGCTTATGTAGGGCAATGCACGGTAAAATGTTACGAATTTTATTACCTGGTAGCCTGAACCAAAGTCGGAGCATTTTATACAGTCAGTAAAATATGACCCTATTTTATGACATTGACAATAACTACTTCATGGGCACGTGGCCCGTTCGGGAGTGCTCGTACAAATACAAATGCGTTTATTTCATTACTTTTTACAGTTGTTTCATAAGGTATAAAGGTTATGTACGTATGTAAGTAGTCTATGTTAGGTATAAAAAGTTAAGTAATAATTTAAGGATATGATGCTCATCGACATGTGCCAAAAAATTGTGGTAGCAACACGCAAACTTGACTTTTTTGGAATTGGTTTTCTTTAAAAGTTGATGCGTTCTTTTGAATAGCACACATTTTATTTTCTACTAGGTTAATTATTTCAATATTTTTTAATGCTGGCAACTTCATGATTCTACCAATCATGAAGTTGCCAGTTCTGGGAAATGCAACCCATTGATATTGATAAACCATTCCGTGATTTATATCGTACTTGCATAAGTCGATTTAGCCTTAAAACATAAAACTTGCTTTAATACCAAAGCTCCAGGTTTAAGGTCGGCTACCATTTTTTGTTATTACCAGGTGGATTGGTACTTTCGAATCGCAAAAGGTTCAATTTGCTACTCGATTAGGTAGATTTTATAATGGTATTTTGCTGACTGTACAAAATTCTCCAATAATAGGTCAGGCGATAATGTTTCAGAAGTTTTAAAAGATTTAACGATATTCATTAGTGTTAGAGAGAGTTCTGTCACGGAAATCCGCCACGATTAATTGTTTCGATTCCGAATATTACTTCCTTACTTTAAATATTCAATAAGTTTCTAACTTTCTACAGCCGGTGGAATTTAATTTAATGAATTAGTTCGGTAGGTATAGCTGCAAATTATCTGCCTTTATCGCAAAGTTTAATTATTTTGATCATAATATCCAACCTATTGTTTAACCCTATCGATAAAACAGATTAATCTCGTATTGATGATTATGATGGATGTTTTTAAACCGACTGCAAGATTTCAAAAGGAGGTGGTTCTCAATTCGGCTATTCGGCAATTAGTTATGTTTTTTTTTCATGTTTGTTATTCCATAACTCGGTCATGTCTGCACCGATTTCGAAAATTCTTTTTTCGATTGTAAGTATATACATACAGATTAGTCCCGTTTTTGTCAAAACGTAGTCTAATAGGCATAATGATTTTTTTTTTTCATCTATGGTATCAAACGATTCGTTTTGTTGTGAGGTTAAATGTCTATACAGGCCCAATTGCGTTAAAGCAACACAAAAGTCAGAAATGAGATTCAAAATCTAACACACGCTTTTGTTTCTCAAAACGCTCCTAGCAAAATGATATGCAACAGTGACGTCACGGTTGCATAGTCGCCTTATTTAAAGTATGGAAAAATTATGAAACTTCTATTTTGACAGTGAAGTATTGCGTTTTTGTATATGGTTGCCATACAAATTATTTTACAGAAATATGTGAGAAATCGAATGGTTTTATTGTTTTATCTAAGTGCGTACCTTAGCAAATCGTACAATTTTGAATTTTGTAGCCTGATATCTTAGAATCGTTTGAATAGATTTTTTTCTTCTTGCTCTATTAGGATATATTGACCATTTTGCATCCATTCGTTTTAGAACAAAATTCAACATGAGTCGTCATCCCTATTATGGGATCCATTGAGGAATCGACGGAAAATCAAATTTGAAAGGCATACATATAGTGATATTGTGTTTTTATCAACAAATCAAGCATTTTTAGTCAAAAAAGTTACATTTGATGAAGTAGAACTGCTGATGATGATCAAAACGGAACTCTTCAACGACGCACGTTCACGTTTGGCGATTTGTCCTCTTCGCTGTGTTTGTTAAGCAAGTTAGATTTACAAGACAATTAATTTTTTTTGTCTACCTCGAGTTCTGATGATGGGATCCATGAGAGGGAACTCCTCAAACGTTAAAGGCATACATAAAGTGCTTTTAGTTTTTTCATCAACAAATCAAGCATTTATATTAGACTAGCTGTGCCCGCGGCTCCGCCCGCGTGGAATTCGGTCTGTATCAGTAAGCGGCTAATTCACCCCTAATTTCTCTCCCGCTACCCTGGAGGCGGAACTTGAAATAAAGTTGACAGATGGATACGCTAGAGGACAGTAGTCCTAATAGAATATTTTACAATTACCACTAAATGAAACTACATTAAAAAATTAATACTTTTTTTATCATATTATTTTTTTGCATGATTTAAATGACATACATAGAGAGTAGTAGGTGCATATCGGACGATACAGGACCACTTTTGTATTTATACGTTCATGTCCACGGCAAATATCATCCAAATCGATCCTCCCATCAAATCAGTCTAAGCATGAAAGGTAAGAACAGGCGCGGTTGAAATTGGGGGGGGGGTCACAAATGCAGAAATGATTTTATTTCTATTTGAGGTGCAGTTGGAGGGGGGGGGGGGGGGGGTCCATGACCCATGCAAATTTAACTCAATCGAGTGTAGTGGCTACCCCCCCCCCCCCTTTTAGACGTTGAATTTTTGGGGATTTTCTTGAATTGGAAATAGTAATCCTTAAGGGGTGATTTCCGGGATAACAATGCAAAAAAAACCCGGCCAAGAGCATGTCGGGCGATGCTTAGTATAGAGTTTCGTAGATGCCGCCCTGTTACAAAACATCCGTTCAAAAGGTCGTTTATTAAGGGATTGGCGGCGCTTACGTCATTTTACTATTCAACACTTCCTTTCACTATGCGTTTTTGATTGATAATTCAAAAACGGCTGAACCGATTTTATTCAATATAGTTTTTATTGAAAGTTCTTATCAGGCCTCACCAAATTTCAGCTTTCTAGTGCGAACGGTAACTGAGCAAGACCGTGGACAGACGGACGGACATGGCGAAACTATAAGGGTTCCTAGTTGACTACCCTTGAACCCTAAAAAGAGATAAATAGTAGTTAATGTAACTGTTACGTAATAATGCCTAATTATGTACAGAAGCATACACTGCTTTACCTACACACATATTAAAAATCCATTGAAACCATTAGAATGACCGCCATTACACCGCCATGACCAACCTTATTGCGGTCGGGGGGGATTTTCATTACGTTTCCGTAGGTAATGAATTTTCATACGTTTTTACGACACTGTCACAGATAATACACTGATGTTACGTTACTGGTTGTAATAATGGTGGTAATTAATTACATACGGTTCCGAACATGGAATAGAGGATTTATGATATTGGTGTAGATCAAGATATTTATTCTTCAATGTAAGCACATTACAATGCACTAATGAACGTCAGAAAAAAAAACCGGCCAAGTGCGTGTTGGACCACGCATAGGAGGGTTTCGTACCTTCAATGGAATAAGAACCAAACTAATACCAAAAGGTCGTATCTGATTCCTATGGAAGAAGTTTTTTGGAGATAACACAAAAATGGCTGAACCGATAATGTTCAAAACAATTTTCGTAGAAAGTATATGATAAGGCGCATCTATTTAAATTTTTTCATATTTTTTGAACTTACAGTTCAAAAGTTACGGGGGGGCTACACAACTTTTCTGAATTTCGAAGCGATTATTTCAGAAAATATTCACTTATTCACAAAATATGTAGTCAAAGAAACTTGAATGTTATTTTGAAATACCTATCGATTGATGTGTTACATGTTGATATTTGGTTAAACTTTTTTTTTTTAGTTACCTGTATGGAGCGCCCCCCTAAAAATATATTTTACATAAATAAGTAGCTGCATACAAAATACACCTTAATGTGTAAATTTTATTCAGATACGTCGTATAGTTTCCGAGTAAAATGCCTGTGACATACGGACGGACAGACACAGACAGACATGACGAATCCATAAGGGTTCCGTTTTTTGCCATTTGGCTACGGAACCCTAAAAATACGTGAGTGTCGTGGAACACTCGATTGGAACAAAGTTATTTTATTTAATTTTTGACTTTTTCGTAAATTTAGTGGTTTTTTTTTTTTTTTTTTAATTTTGGTAACTTTGGTAACTTTGGTAATTTTGGAAATTTTGGAAATTTTGGAAATATTGGAAATTTTGGAAATTTTGGAAATTTTGGAAATTTCGGAAATTTTGGAAATTTTGGAAATTTTGGATATTTTGGAAATTTTGAAAATTTTGGAAATTTTGGAAATTTTGGAAATTTTGGAAATTTTGGAAATTTTGGAAATTTTGGAAATTTTAGAAGTTTTGGAAATTTTTGAAATTTTCGAAATTTTGAAATTTAGCCATTTTTGACATTTTTGACTTTTTTTACTTTTAGGTTCTCGACTTTTTTCACTTTTATCACTTTGTCACTTCTCACTTTCACTACATTTCACTTCACTTCACTTTATTCTAATTTATATATTTTTTATTTCATTCCATTTTACATGTTTCTCAATCGTATGGGTGTCGCGTTTTCGTGACTTGACGCATTTTCGTGACGGTCACGTGACTTTTTTTCGCCTAGCCCCCCATCCGCGAACCATCCGAGAAGGAACTTCGTTATAAAACTACCAGCAGTTCTAATAACCCACTCTGGCCCAAGAAGTATTATGACCGAAAAGAAACTCGACGGGACTTATTTTTTTCAAAACAGTAATACATTATTAGATCTTAAAGATACAAAATAATGCGTAGTTCTTCAAGAAGACATATCAAAACAGTTAAGAGACAGATAATGTACTTATTGTTTAATTATAAAGAAAAATAAACCCTAATCTGACTGCTTCACAAAACGTTTGATATGTTTTCCTACATAAACGTTGTCCTATAAATGTTAGATGATTTTGTAGTAGTTTTTTGGTTTGGGCCATGCATCTTTGTCCGTCATATATAGTCCTCGAACCTGCAATAACCCTTTGACATTCATGACATTTTCAAATATTTCTTAAGACAAGTAAGACGGGTAAAGGTAAATTTAAAGCATCGACGGGTAACATGTTATAAATATGAACACCTTGACCAAAAAATTACAAATTATTTCAATACCAAATTTCATCTAAATACGTACAGAGGTTATTGGTTTTTTCTTCCCCATGTTAAACTTCCACCCCTTTTGCATCCGCTTAAGGGATAATTTCCGAGATAAACAGACAAAAATTCTAAAAATTGTTGGAACGTGTTCTGTTATCGATTCTAAGTATCCCCAGCCAACTTTTTTTCGAATATATTTCATGAACAGACTTTCGACCCTCTTCAGCTTTATTATATGTATAGATAGTTTTTATTGAAAGTACCTTTCAAGCTTCACTTCCATTATTTTTTTCAAATATTTTGGACCTACGGTTCGAAAGTAATATGGGGGGGGGGGCTTTTTTGAACATGAAACTATCCTGTGTCCTTTCTCGAGACCTATACTATCTCTATACCAATTTTAATCTAAATCAGTTCAGCGGTAAAAAAATCCTCATACCAACTTCCAACTCTCTTTTCACCCCCATAAGGGTTTGAAAACTATCCTATGACGTTTCTCGAGACTCAAATTTTCATTTCTTTCTAAATCGTTTCAGCGGTTAAAAATTCTCCATACAAACTTTCAACCCCATTTTCACCCCCACCAGGGTTGATTTTCGGGATTAAAACTATATATTATCCTTTCCCGGGACTCAAACTATCTCTATACAAAATTTCATCAAATTTTCATCTAAATCAGTTCAGCGGTAAAAAATTCCTCATACCAACTTCCAACTCTCTTTTCACCCCCATAAGGGTTTGAAAACTATCCTATGACGTTTCTCGAGACTCAAATTATCTCCATACTCATTTCTATCTAAATCGTTTCAGCGGTTAAAAATTCTCCATACAAACTTTCAACCCCATTCTCACCCCCACCAGGGTTGATTTTCGAGATTAATACTATATATTATCCTTTCCCGGGACTCAAACTATCTCTATACAAAATTTCATCAAAATCCGTTCAGCCGTTTTCACGTGATGCGCGGTCAAATAAACAGACAAACAGATAAACAGACAAACAGATAAACAGATAAACAGACAAACAGATAAACAGACAAAAATTCTAAAAATTGTTGGAACGTGTTCTGTTATCGATTCTAAGTATCCGTAGCCAACTTTTTTTCGATTATCTTCCATGTAAAGACTTTCGACCCTCTTCAGCTTTATTATATGTATATATTTAGATAGAAGAAGTGGAACTGTTGATTTCGATCAGAACGGAACTCTTCAACGACGCATAGTTCACGTTTAGCGATATGTTCTCTCCGCTGTGTTTGTTAACGAAGTTTTTTCATTGTATGGAATCTAAGAGTGCACCATCTAACAGTAATCTTTCACTTTTCATTGAAGTCGTCTTTTTTTTCTTAAAAAATATTTAAAACCATCACCATCTTAGTTCTGATTAACGAACTTTGTGTTAGTTTTTCTCCCATCAAGACTACAAAACTGAGTAAGTAATACTGCACCCAGCGTTACCCGCCGATTCTGTCGTATTAGTTATTACTGTTATATAAATATAATGAATATTCACATCAACATATTCACTCTCGTATAACCTCGTGGATCGCGTGCTGCTTAACGTTTCGTGATTTAATCGTATAAGGCGACCGGAAAAAGGAACCGCCTCCCCGCAGTGCCCTTGTGCAAAAGGACTACTGTCAGGGCCTATGCGTGTGCACACTTCCGTTTCAGACAAGTTTGCATTACCATGCAATATACAAAGTCGAAAGGTCGCGGTGAGAATGGTCGAGATTCGAACTTTATAATAAATAAAAATAATTTATTGCAGACAACATGTCCATAGTAAATTTACAATTAGAATTAAAATTAATTCAAAAATAAAATAATGTTAAATTAAAATATATATGTGACTTCCTGCTCCAATCCAAATAAAATGCAATACTTACTGTAGCAATACACAAGAAATGCTAGTGCTCAATGTTACATATAGGCACATAAATATATATATATAGGTATATATATATATATATATATATTGTAAATATATGTGTGTGTAGGTAGGTATATATATGTGTGCCTATATGTAAATATGTACATATATACATATTTGGCTGGTCCAACCGCCAGAAATTCCAGCTTGCTCTAGCTTTTAGGATTCCTGTATGATTTGTATCTTTTTTTGGGATTCACGGACCTATACACCAGTCCATTAATAGACTTACGTGGGGATTAGATCCACCATGGTCCTTTGAAATGTTTTGCTAGTAATACCTACATATGCATCCCCCATTCACAATTAAATAAGTAGATACCCGTGAATGCGATGGGACTATTGTAAATACAATGGAAATAGTTCATTGAAGATTGGCTATGTCAAAATATTAGGCTATTGAAAAGAGGTCCGGACACCTTCCGTACGAGTTAACAATCCATTAACGTATTAATTAATACGTTATCGAGGCAGGCGGTGACTCGCCGCCATCCCGATGGGCCCCTGAAACTGCCGCCGTAAACGTTTGAAATGTATTATTATTGAACATTTTCCTAATATAGGTGAGGGTTGAATGAAATTCTGTCGATGGAAGAAGGCTAACGAAAACGTGGAATACAAAGGAAGCACCGCAGCGCGGCCGACGCGAACCGCTAGTTACAATAAGTCTCGACAGCGATCTGGGAATTCGCTACCCGCTTTTGGAATATTCGATATACATTTTCGTATCGAAACCTATCTTGAACCGTAAAATTTTTCCACTTGCTCAAGCGTGAGCGAAAATAAAACAAATAGGTACATAAAACGGAATTTCTTCAGGATGTTATGGCTGAATTATTTGTTCTCAATTTATTTCTCAAATAAATAAAATAATTTGCGCCAAAATGTATTCTCAATCCTGGCATACATATTTGACTAACCCATAAAAATATTAGAACTAAAATCATTGTCACCCACATTATCAAATGTTCACTGAAGCATAAGCACGTCCTAGAATTACATTTCTTATACTGAAAAAATATTACATTTCTATTCAACTGAAAGAAACGAAATAACTCGTAAACTCTAACACATTACGTGGAAATATGAAATAGTTGTGTTTCTTGGTATTTTTGGTAGGGTCAGGGAGGGAACAGTCGCTCGGTGGGAAGACTGGCTCGAATGTGCTGTGCGAGAAAGGGAAAGAGCTTTATGTCTGTCCTCTACATCAATCGGAAGCGTTCCGTATCCGACCTCATACGACCTACTTAGTGAGCCGCTCAGGCGGCATGCGAATGTGTTATGATGCGTTTTTGTGTTTAATGCTATCAAAATTACATTTTCAGGTAATTTGCACTCCGTTTTTTTCTTAAATCGTACGATATATTTAAGTACTTATATTTTTATCGAAGAATGTGTCTAATCTATTTAGTATTGGCTGATAATTCAAGGCACTCAGTATTTGTATTTGTTTTTAGCTTGATCTAAAATACCAAATGGCGCCAAAGTCAACAGTCGTTTGTTTCGGAAAAGTACACGGTGGCTCCCGAACCACTGTGTACCTTACAGAGTTGGGCTAAACTTTACTGGAATATGAACAACAATAAAAATTCTGTTACTATCAAAAATAACCCTTGCATCTTTTTAATATAAAGTGAAAGTGAATATTAATCATGCGACATTTAAGTAGGTACCAATTTTAAATGAAGAATGAAACAGGGAACGATTACTCCGGTATTGTGCCTACCTATTCTAATTACCGTTTTATTTAACAAAAATAGTATTTGGTATTAAGTTAATTTAGGTTCGATTCCTACGTAGCCACTGTGTACTGTTAGAACCACTGTGTACAGGATGTAGTTACAGTGGGTCGAGCCACTGTGTACTATTAGAACCACTGTGTACTAGGGGGTCGTAGTCACTGTGTACAGCAACCGGTACACAGTGGCTCGATACCCAATTTCTAAAAAAGAATGGATATATCTTTTTTGGTGAAAGTAATAGAAAATATATTTGTTACATATGAAAGTTTAATAATGCACTGTGCTCTGTACTTGCAACAATTAGTTCAGGGATTTATATTTTTCATGCAACAGCCTGTTGAAAAAATCCTAGCGACTGTTCCCTCCCTGACCCTAATCATAACTATAGGAAAGCCTTTATTTAGGTACATGACGATCAATAATAGTAATCCTAAGTTAACGCAATCTAAATATCAATTTGAGCCTTGTTTTCTAACACTTTGCAGGGGAGTCAAAACCTATAGGGTACTTCCTATAGACCTAAAATCAGTAAATTGAGCAAAAAGGAAGATCTTACAGCACAAGTAAAGTAAAAAATCCGAAAATCGTGAATTTGTTGTTCATTAAAAACAATTTTTGCCGCATTAGTAAACTAATTGCGATTTATGTCGATGTATTGTAAAGAAGTTCTCCCTCAATACATTTTTTGTTTTCGTTATAGGTAGTACTATTAGTTATTCTGTGGTTATAGCAATGTTCGGCCATTGTTATAATTGTGTGTTATTCGGAACCCTCAGGGAGGGAATTCGACTTGCACTTGGCCGGTTTTTTTCTTTCTTATATCACACCTATTTAAATTAATAAATTAATCACACAGTTGAGTTTCTATTTAAGAATCAAAAATCGGTAGGTAAAGATAATGCAATAATTTAATTTGTTCACTAGATATATACAAGAAATGGCGGAATTTATGTCACAACTTAAATTGATTTTTCATGTATTATTTGCACGTTATGTGGTCATGTGAAATTTTTACTCTCGCCTACTTAATTTATTACGGTACATGAGATGAATTTTCAGACAAAGCCAGACCAAAGCTTGTAACGCAAATACTAAATGTATATATGTATATGTATTCTAATTAGCTTATATTACACGGATGTTTTAGTTGGAAAGTCATTAAGGGGTGAAAACACATGAAATGAAGAAACTTCAAACACCTCTCTATATTCCGTAGAGCCGTCAGGGAGTTAGATTGAATTCCGCTCTTCATAGATGAACGTGTTAGATTTTCATTTTACAACGACACATCGGATTAATATGCAACTTTGCTTATGTACCTATGTACGTAATTAAATTGTTCGCATTGCGTGTCTTCGCGCTACTTGGTGCTACTTATTACAATTGAGAGCTATGGGTTGCTATTAAGTAGACTGATGGAGTTGTAGTTCTGCCCATAAACAATGTCGAGTAATCGGGTCACTGGGAATCACAAGCATTCATTTAACTTGCAATGTAACCTTCTTGCTACTTATTTTTAATTTTAATTTTTTAATTTAATTTAATTACACTATGATTTCAATTGTTTGCTTTTAATTGTAATTTCCGATTTCCTGCAGTTATACCGATGAATAAAATAACTGAAAAAAAAAGTGAAAATACCAACTTTACTAACATTTTTTACTTCGTATTTTATGTACCAATAAAAAACCCCATTCCTAATCATATCTCTGAATTCATACTCAAGTAAGAGATTGGGTCTATAATTTATGCTAGTAGTAGTCTTAAACAAAAATACTTAATATAAAAAAAACACAAGTGGCGGACAAAACCAGAGATAGTAATATCAAGTTAAAACACTTACAATACAATGAATTGATACCAATACGTAGGTGTAGGTACAGAAAATTAAATTAGTATTTGCATAAGTTGGAGATCGTTTGTTTCAGTATGTGATACGTCACGTCCCTTATAAGTTTACACTAACGACACCTAGAAAAGTTAGGTACCTACTCATATTTGAACAGCACTTTATAGCTATTATTAGGCCTCAAAACATAAAGGGATACCTAAACTCTCAATGGAATAGCAGTTTGAGTTTCACATTTGTTTTTTTTTTCAGCGCGCGATGAAGGCGCTTAAGGCTTGCCGCGAGTCGGAGTCTCGCAACTGCCACCACTTGAGTCACCTGTCGCGAAACGTGCTCCGTGCGCGCCGTGGCGTCGTGCGCATGCTGATTGTGGTCGTGCTCGCCTTCGCCATCTGCAATCTGCCCTTCCACGCGCGCAAAATGTGGCAGCGGTGGTCGAGCGGCTACCACGGCACCGGCAACTTTAGCACGCTCTTCACGCCGCTCACCTTCCTGATCACGTACTTTAACTCGGGAATAAACCCACTCCTCTACGCTTTCCTATCCAAGAACTTCAGGAAAGGGATGAGGGAACTCGTATTATGCAACTTTCGAGGGAAAAGGAAGAGTGATAATTTAATATTATTAAATCCAGTGGGTGTTGGACTACGGAGAAGCTCCACGCGGTCTACGCGCGCCAACTGCAGCACCGTGACTGTGGCGCCCAACGGAGACTCATGAAACTGCCGTCGCCGGAGGTTTCTTTACAAAGTCGAAGATATAGACATTTCTTGATTAACGGAGAGCACGGATGAAGTGACCGACAGCAGCGGTCTTTACACTGTCTCTACCATCTCCAAACGGGATCTATACGACTAATAAAGAACTCTCTACGTATTCGGACTCTTTGACTTTAGTGTAGTGAAGCCAGTAATTTACGTCTCTTTATGTCTATCAAGTGATCTCCTGAGCTTAACTAAATACATATTTAATTTTAATACTTATATTTTAAGTAACTCTAATTAGTGATTAAAGTCAAAGCTAATAAATTGCACCTAGGTAACAAAAGCGTTAACATATCTTATCCCTGTGTTATAGATTCAGGATAAGCAGTTTGTTAATTTATTCGGAAATATATATGATTTAAATGTATGATTAAAATAAACAATACATACCTACGGGGCGCATAAACTTCAGGAAACGGGAAGTGATTTAGCCAAGTACCTTCAATATTAAATAGACACAGAAAGTAATTGCTCGCAACCAATTCATCATCTTGTATAAGACTTGGATTTAAGTTGATGTGCCAAAACTAGATTATCTTGTTCTTATTCGCGTCATGTTAACTGTATATTTTTCGTGTATAGATGTATGTATGTCTCTATAGATATGAAAATTAAAGTCGTTCGTTTTAGTATACTGATGTTTTTAATTAATTACTTAATGTGATCATACTCCTTATGTAAGTGGGTAGGTACATAATTACTCATACGCGGGTATCTAACAGACGCAGAGCATATATACTTTCCTAATAAAAACTTACGTATAGGTAAGTACGTACAACGATTCCTGGGTAGGTAACCAAACCCAACTCAACGCAACGGCGTTAATAAGCCCTTTCTAGAAGCATGACTTCCAGTCGAGTCGAGATGCTAGCACAACACATGTATCTACCATTTCCTTCGGCATAGGAAAAGGTGGGTACTGTGAGAGGTGGTGAGTAAAGTTGGTCGATATCTGGGTTGTGATTTGCTAAAATAAAATATTATACGTCATACGTTAGGCGCGGTTAAACCTAAATAAATTCATTCCATTCAGCGTTGAGCCTTCGGCCCGTAGGGTCCTAGTGCCCATGTCCTCTTAAAGAACTATCGAAGAGGCTAGAAGAGATAATCGGCGACCGTTGGGCGGGCAGGTTCCTCGCCCAGCGTATTGCCATTGCGATACAGCGGGGAATTGCTGCCAGCATTTACCTACGGCACCATGCCGCAGGTAAATGCTTGGCAGCAGCTGGCTATTTTATTATAATTTTATTGACCGAGCGTTAGCGAAGGTCTCCGTTTCAGCTTGGGTCAAAATGCTTTCGTATGTCCGGATGTTCTCCTCTACAGGTCGCATTTCTTAACGGATTCCCGTGAGATTTTGTCACCGGATTCTTTAGTTACGTAAAATTTTTCAGACTTGGCGTTTTTGGAAAATTATCAATATGGTGAAAACGGCATAAACGGCTTAAGCGCCATTAGCACTTTCCGTACCACCTAGTGCTAAGTAACGCGCTACGCTCGTAGCCCGTAGCCACGTATTTGTCGTATGTAGCGCGTAGTAGCTACGAAGAGAGAACCCGACAGTCGTGGTCGTGAAAGTGTTAAGGTCCATGACGCTTAAGACCGTTTTCAATTATCTAAGATAAGAATTTAAGCGCTATGATGATCTATAGTGCTTAAGATCGTTGTGAGTTCGCGAAAATCGTATGTCGATACGTAGCCTAATTTGACCCAACAATTTAAGTCTTACGTGGTGCAATTGAATGACGGTTTAATTAACGCTAGCTATATGGTGGCTATCTACATAGGAAGTCTCAGGTTCGATCATGACATTCTTTTTGTATTTTTTTTAGTTTAAATTTCGTAATTATTAATAGGGCCATGGATACATTAGTTGACTCAAAACCTTAATGGCGCAGGGTGTTCCTGTTAATCTCGAATGCAGCTAATAGAGGGCGCTCTAGTCAAAATAATGCTAACAGTGTTTTTTGTAACTCCTAACTCAATTTTCTCCGTTTTATAAAAAGTATCCTAAATAATTTCTAATTTTTCAAACAATCCGTCTGAGACTCAGAGAAATAAACCAATGGAGTGATAATTGTCAGGCGTCCCCCTCTGCCAAAAGTACGAGACCACTGGTCGTAGCGGTTATATAAAACTAGTTGTCGCGCGTCAAACGCCATTCAATGAATGTCAGTCAGCGCGGAACGATCTGAGGTAAAAATGCCGAATTGCTGCGTGTTTTCATGTAAGAACAGATCTGAATTATCTAGTTTACAGAAGGATAACGTTTCTTTTCATCTGTAAGTATAATTACGTCTAAATATCATCAAATAGTGCACGAAATTAGCAAAAAACTGAAAAACATTGTCAATCAAAAAGTGTTTCCACTTAATGGTACTACATCTGCTTTAGGGTAATTTTTAAACTTGACTCTTCATAGTACATTGTACCATCGGGTTCATAATTGCATACCCAATTTATCAATGAATTCATTCATAAATTGGGTATGCAATTATGAATACGATTACATCGAGGGAGGTAAGTGAAATATTGCAAACAAGAGTAACCGACTCCAGTGTGGCAGAAATACGTCCGCCATTATGTCATTCATTGTCATTGTTAAGACAGGTTAGGCAATACACTTCAAAGATACTCCGTGGGTTAGGCAGAAACCCATTCGGCATACAGCCATAAATGTAAAGCATTGCTCTGTTAAAAAATCAGTGCGTCTGTGTGTGTGTTGTCAATAAATTGTTTCTAAACATATTTTAATCGACTTTTAAATTATTCAAATTACATATTATTCTTTAATCATTAACAAAAATGAAAAGATTAACGTACTTCAAAGGTAAAACTCATTCACACGCATAGCTTTTTAAATTATATATGTCGTCGAGGACCGCCAAGGGCAGGGCAGTAAGGTGGTTTGGAACTCAAAAAACTGACACTATCAGGATAACCTAGCCTATAGCACATTACGCACGGACGCACGGTAATGAAATAAAACATAAACACTGGTTTAACAACTGTATTGAATTCAAATCTTTTTCTAAACCATATTATGGGAAGGGCAATAAACTACTACTGGTTCGGAAAAGAGCCCCAACTGAGAAGAACCAGCGTAAGAAACTCAGCGTATGTGTGCTTGTAGTTCGGCACAATAGCTGAAATTTGTCTATGGTCTCAAAAATACATGCAGCTACCATAAATAAATTTTCGTTTTCATAAGTGCGCCCCTTAAGTGAAATATACTTGTAGATGCTTGAAATAACGATATTCCTGTTTAGAAATTAATTCGTTCCTTTATTTTCACCATACATTTTATCTAGCATTTTAATTTTGTATGGATTATATTTGATTTATTATAAGGTACGTTATACACACTAATCCTCTTAAATAGGCACTTTTAATTTCTGACTGTGGTATCACTGTACCTAACAGGTAAGTTTTAGTGATGGGACAGCACAAAAATAAATGTCGATATTAACATTAGCAGTATGTTATACTTTTTATTTATAATAGAAAATGAAGAAGAGATAATAGAAATAGAAACACAAATTGGAAACAGATGCCCATTACAATCAAAATATCAACTGCGAAGGACTCTGGAACATCACGATGTCGCTAGTGACTGATTCATCATTGTTTATTACAGTGAAAAATTCACTGAGGTGGATAGAGGAATGTGTAGTGTAATTGGAAGCACATTGGAACGGTAATCTAAACATGTGGGTTCGAATCCCGTGATGTTCCAGAGTTCTTTGCAGTTCATTGTTTCATTGTAATAGTTATTTGTTTCCAATTTGTAGCATTTTCCACTAAATATAAAAGCAAATACACATCAAAAGATTAAATTGATAAGGCATGTATTTACCCAGGCGGCAAAATAATTGTATTTGGGTTACTAAAAAAACAGAAATTGGCACTAAAATTAATAGGTTGGCGCCTAATTCGAGGCGACTAACTATTTAAATATGGGCTGCATTTTAATGCTTTTACAGGTATCAAATAATTACATTGACAACTGAATTAATAACTGGGAAGTATTTAAAGAAGCCTTTTTTAAATAGATAACGATCACCTAATAATTTAAAAATCAGGATCTTTTATAATATTTAGGAAGCAATTTAAAGTAAATTAAATATTAAATATAAGTACAACGGGCAACTTTACACGAGCTGTAATTATAACATAAAAAAGAATCTGAAAAAGTGACTGGGGTCTATGAATATTTATAGGTAGGTGCCTATACGTAGGTAATAGTTAGGTGCCTATCAGATATTGTTACCTATATTTAAAAAAAAACCTATATAAATGATCCCGTCTGGTTACATAATACTAAGGGGTATAAATAAATGAAAGAAAACACAGTCTCCACTTGGTAATTATTTATTACTTCTTTCAGTCTGCTAATACACCCTAAAATATACTAACAACTAGATCAGCTGTTATCCGGAGAGCTATTGGTTCGTTAATGTCTAGTTTTACATTATAGGATAAACCACCATCATTTTTAAATTAAATTAAGTTTATTTGAAGATATTAAATAATATGTATTAGAACCTGTGCATTAAATATGTCAAACAAAACTGTCCATCAGACCTCATCCTTTATTATGATATTCAAATCATTTTAAAAAGCAATGGTAACGTTAAAAGGATACCTACAGGTCCAAGACTACTGCAAACTTAAGGGCCAACACGTACCTGTCACTGAAGACAAAACATAAATTTCAACTGCATTTCCCCCAGTCTGTTGAGGCGAATGACCTGAAAACAATAGAATATAATGATCATCTAGCTTTTTCACAACAGCTTATGATAATCTTAAACACCATAAGCTGACCCGCAGTAATACTAACGGGAAAATCAGTAGCAACATACACTAAGCATTTGGAACTCGTAGCGAAGACCTTCCAGGCCTCGAATCTCCATTAGAAAAGTTATCCAAAAAAACCTCGCCCCGCTCGGGGACCGATTCTTCCTTTTACAAAGACTTCCCGCAAAGGAAAACCATTTTCTTAACTGGCTTGACCTGGAAAGATCAATGAACTCAAATAAAAATCTCAAACAAACACGGTTATGGCGGCGTTGAGTGAAAACTCGCTACACAAACAAAGATACTTACAAATCAGCCGAAACAAACAGCAGCGATGTGCAGCACAAGCTTAATAGCTTAAGTAAATCATTAAAGATCCAAAATGTATTTATTTTCTAATATATTTGATAGAATCCAGTTTACGTTTTTCTCTTGTATCTATCTTCTTTTCTTTTATCCCATTTTCTTTTTTTAGTCATTTGAATTTCGAATATTTTCGCTCCAATCCGTTGTTGCCAGCTAGCTTGAAACTAAACATGTAGGTTTTATTACATAATAAAACGGAACGAGATTTTGTATTATATAATAATAATATAATTATTTTATTTTACATACTATCGAAATAAAATGTTCTTTAATAATTACAAATTAATACTATCATAAAATAAAATAATTAATCACATAGTTCCACCGGCTCTTACTAGACGGCGCTACGTGACAATATCTACTACCAAAATTCATAGACAGGGACATTTTACAGGTGCCTCTTGTCTATACTTATTTAGGCTGATAGTTGTTTAGATAACGTTTAAGGAATATACAACAAATTGAAATCATGGAATAAAAATATCATATAGTCTGGCTAACCAAATAGCGCAGTAGCAGTAGAAGTAACAAAAATACAGTATAATTCTCTCTGTCTATGCTTGAAGTGAGACAGACTCTAATCTTGCCAAACTATACCTAACTTACTTCGACACAGACAAAAAAGTTTTATGACCAAATTTCTATTTGTAATGTAAATTGGTTCACCTAACTAAATGCTTAATACAAATGTAGCATGAGTACAAATAAGACCATGATGCTAGAGCTTACCATAAGGCGAATTTGCTACCGTCGTACTATTGAATTTATTGAATTTAAACTTTGTGTGAGACATACTAACACTGTATAAACTAAAACGGCTGTACTCACTTGTATTTAGTCTATTTTGTTTTGTTATTTAGTCTAGTCACCGTCGTAGCACGCATAATGCGTGTCGGGCCACGCATAATGGAGGGTTCCGTAGCTTCAATTTAATAAGAACCAGACTAATGCCAAAAGCTCGTATCTGATGCCTATGGAAGAAGTTTTTGGAAATAACTCAAAAATTACTAAACCGATAATGTTCAAAACAATTTTTCTAGAAATGAAAGTAGCAAATATGTATTGTGACAGACAGACTAGGTACAGGGGTTCCTTTTTTACTATTTTTGTACGGAACCCTAAAAATACTACACTTTTCTGAAATTTGACTGCCTCCGTTATTAAAATGATACCTGCAGTGATACACTCAAAATGATTAATTAGGTGTAAACGAAAAGCTGGTAACAAATATTTAAAACAAGCCTACTTTCAATAATAGATGCCGAGTCATTATTTTTGTTACCAACCCATTATTTAAAGTTCCCTGTAAATTTTTTGGTCAACTGTATATTGCTGCCGTTTTTTAATAATAAAGATGCCTAATGTTTGAGGCTTATTTAATTTTATTTCCCCTTGAATATTATAATGTAACCAATTTATATTATTAGATGCCTTAGAAAAGCTGCCGGTTCAATATTTAGATACCCGAAAAATTATAAGCCAATTGATAATATAAAAGTTATTCTAAATCAGCTTGCAAGATTTTTCCTGAACAAATAGGCAAACTAACTTACGTAGAATACTAACATTGTAAGTAATATACTCGTAGAAAAACTTGATATTTAATCACAACTTAACATTATAATTTTAACAATAGCTAAACCTGATACTTGGTAAAGAAACAAAAATATATAACTAACCTACGATCAATGTTTCTCTGCGTCCGTAGGAAACACCTTAGACAAACTTACACGTGATCCCTGAGTGGTGCTAAAAGAGTTACAAACTTGGCAGCTCTACTGTCCTACCTGGACCTCGCAGCACTCACTGGATTTTCTTCATCATCTGCTTTCCCAATACCCTAGGGAAGAAATGCCTCTCTATATCCAGTGACATGTAGGCATACGATAAATAAATCTACGATAAAATGTGACATTTTCAAGTCAAAGGTACATCATTATCGGTTGTCAATAAGGCGTTACCATAAAAAATCATTTAGAAATTAACTCTATTAACAACCGACAATGATGTACGTTTGACTTGAAAACGTCACAAATATCGATACTTAAGTATATTATTATCGACGCGTTCCTCGCACTGTCTACGTTTACTTAAAGTTAACATTGTCTCGTTCACGGACAGGTTGTTTGTGTCTGTGTTTGTACTTGTGCGAGTAAATTTTATGCTAGTATTTGATAATTTTATCGTGTGCGTGTGTAGCGACGTCAATGGAAAATGCATTAGTGTTAACAGTATTTGTGTGCGTTTCCTCGTCCCCCGCGCCGAAATTGGCAGACTTTTTCTGATAGAAATTAGTGCGCGTCTCGCATCCGGTTGGTTTAATTATCAAAGGTCTGAGATGCCGATTTTTGGGCCAAGGAGATATAAAATTTATGGGCCATTTTATTTAAAGTTGGATATTCCACTTTTTGGTATTGGAAATGTCTTTTCGGTCGTTCCAGTATAGGCCCCGATTTCACGAAAAAGTGCGATCCCCTTATACCTCAGAAAGTTGTAAAGATATGATATTCAAAAATGGCTCAAAAGACTCATATTTACGAGAGCTGTAAGGTGCAAAAAGAATTTTTCGAGAAAATCAAAAAAGAAAAAAATTATGGCCGGAATAGTGAAAAAATAAATCAATTTTTTCCAACTTTTTGATTTTGGTGTTCGATATTTTGGAAACGAAGAATGATATCAAAAATTTGAAAAGAACTCCTCTGGGCAATTTAGTCAGCTACAATTTAAGCCTAAAATAAAGACGACAGGGTTAAGGATCTGCCCGTAGCCTAACCTTTTTGAAAAAAGTCAGAACGACATTTTTCACATTAATTTTTTTTTTAACTGACTTTAAAATTTCAAAAGAGGAGGTTCTCAATTCGGCGTGTAAGTATGTTTTTTCTATTTTGTTTTTTTATGTTGTTTTTTTTTGTTTTTGTTTTTATGTTTGTTACTCCATAACTCCGTCATGTCTGAACCGATTTTGAAAATTATTTTTTTGATTTTAAGTAAATATTGGTCCCGCTTTAGTCAATCTGATGAGGCTCCATGAGGAATCGAGGGAACTCCTCAAATGTTAATGGCATACATGTAGTGATTTTTATCAACAAATCAATCATTTTCATTCAAAACAGTGACATTTGATTAAGCGGAACTGCTGATGATGATCAGAAGGGAACTCTTCAACGACGCATAGTTCACGTTTGGCGATTCCTCCTCTTATCGTACACACATCGGTGTTTGTTATGCAAGTAAGATTGTCAGGACAAATTTTCGCCAAGCTCAAGTTCTGATGATGGGATACATGAGGAATCGAGGGAACTCCTCAAATCTTAAAGGCAAACACATAGTGATTTTTGTATTTTTATCAACAAATCAAGCATTTTCATTCAAAAGAGTGACATTCGATGAAGTGGAACTGCTGATGATGATCAGAACGGAACTCTTCAACGACGCATAATTCACGTTTGGCGATTTCTCCTCTACGATGTGTTTGTTAAGCAAGTTAGATTGTCAGGACAAATTTTCGTCAAGCTCAAGTTCTGATGATGGGATCCAGGAGGAATCGAGGAACTTCTCAGATCTTAAAGGCATACATAAAGTGATTTTTGTATTTAAATCAACAAATCAAGCATTTTCATTGAAAACAGTGACATATTGATGAAGTGGAACTGCGGCTGATGCCATAAACATGTGAAATGTAAAATGAGAAAGGAATTCTTTAACGACGCATAGTTCACGTTTGACGATTTGTCCTCTTCGCTGTATTTGTTAAGCAGGTTATTTCATTGTATACAGTGCACCATCTACAATAATCCTTCACCGGCTTCCCCCATTGAAGAAGTCGGTTTTTTTTTCTTAAAAATTATTTAGCTATGTGGCTACCATTTCTCGAGTTGACTACGGATTTGTAATGTAATAATTTTCTTGTACTTTGAACATTATTATATCCTGCTTATTAATCTAAAAATGAAATATGTTTACTTAGGCGCCACGGCGACAATTATTCAAAGTTCGATATGCGTGTGGAAATTTTTCAATTTGTTTGTTCACAGCAGAGTTGGGCACACTTGATTAAAATCGGTGATTGATTACTAATTATCGCTGATTAAATCATAACACAAAACAATCAAGTAATTTCGCCATGAGTGAATTAACGACGAGTGCTGATTGAAACTAAATTAACGCTAATCAACTAACTTGTTCAATGTGATTGACGAATGTATGATTAGAGTGTTCTTAAGCTGATTTATATTATTACTAGAATAAGGGAACGTACCCATACTACGTAACCCGTTTAGGGGCGGAGGGGGGTCGTCAAAATACTACTCTTGGTCATAAGGGGGAGGGGGGGTTTAGGTTTAGGTCACGTAATCTCGCGCAATTTTTTTTTTCACTTTTTAATTATGGTTTGCACGCACCTTGAGACGTTACGCGGCAACCGCCGTTTTAATAAATACAAATATGCGCCAAATTATGATATTTTTTACTTTCTGTTTGCAAAAAAACAATATTAAGAATGAGTACGTGACAACCAGAGGGGGAGGGGGGGATCTTGGCATATACTACGGTTGGTCACCGAGGGGGGGGGGAGGGGGTGAAAATTGTAAAAAAATTGGTCACGTAGTATGGGTACGTTCCCTAAGGCGTTTGTTCTGAATTTCACATATTGAACCAGATACATATGTAGAAATTTTCATTATCCTTATTGAATATGAAAATGAGAATGAGAATGAGAATGAGAAAGAGAACGAGAACGAGAATGAGAACGACAACGAGAACGACAACGACAACGACAACGACAACGACAACGACAACGACAACGACAACGACAAAGACAACGACAACGACAACGAGAACGAGAACGAGAACGAGAACGAGGATGAGAATTAGAATGAGAATGAGAATGAGAATGAGAATAAATGAAAATGAAAATGAAAGGCGCATGTGGAAACCGCAGCTGTGTGATAGCTGCCTTAACGGTAGCCGAAAACCGCAATAAAACCGAACAGGCCGTTTCAAAGTTAAATGGGAGCATTCATTTGTACACTCATACCAAAAACTAACAAAAATATTGTCGATATTTTGGTAAAGGTAACATTTGCCACTGGCATTTACGCTTTTATTGCTCAATATTAATCTGCACTATACAACTTAAGACGTAAGCGCCAACCGCCAAATGATACCTTTAGAAATATTGTCACAAATAGCCATTTATCCTAAATGTATATTATACTCACCTAGGTACCGCCTCTGTTTCGTCAGGGAAAAAAGTGAAGGAGCTAGTAGCTACGCAAAATCTAATCAAAATCTAATCATCTAATCAACTAAATCGTTAGTTTAACGAAGCATTCTGTCTTACTAATATAATCAGTTCAGCTAATCATGAGTGAAACTAAAAATCGACATGATTTACTCATGTCGGTGGTCAATCAGATTAGAAAGCTCATGATTGAATTCGTAATCATGTTCATATGATTATGAGTAACTTTAGTTTCAATCATGTTAATTTTTGCCCAACTCTGGTTCACAGCGTTATGTCGAGGATACTTATGTTAATCTAAGAATAAAATAATTATCATTCAACGTCGTAGTTTTATTTTTTAACCTTTTCCTTATCCCGACTTTCTCGTCGCTCAGCGACAATATTTTTTCGAATTCTGTAGATTCATTTCCAATGTGCTCGATAGTCGTGTGAGGCACGAAATCTGTGAATTATTAATAAGTATACTTTTTAGATGATTTTGATTCAGACCTTATTACTATAAATTGCGAATTAGTATTACATAATAGCTCACTAGTATTCATTTTAGTTTTATTTTTTCTTTTGATGTGTATTGTATCTGTGCATTTACGAAATAAATGAATATGAATATGAATATGAATCACGAGCTTCTTATGACTTATTATGACGGTAAGAGAATGGAACTAATTAAAAATATCTGAAAAATGGGAGACATTTTGTATCCTACTCGAATCGAAATAGTTCGTGATTTTGAGTCGATATCATCGAAAATTTCCCAAAAAAAGTGGAGGAAACAACATTAAATAAAAGGCAATATTTTCTGCCACCACAATTTAGATTTGCCACCCAATTTACTCACCAGCCATCTCAGGAATAAGATATAAATATCTGTATGGTGACGAAAACCATGTTTATCAAGCCAGGAAAAGTTGTGCATCGTAGGCAAAGTTGTAGCAGTTGACGGTATTTATATATACTGAGTTCAAGTGCCAAATTCTAAGGTTGAATATTTAAGACGGGAGAAAAAAAGAGAACGATTCTTTTTCATACAAAAAACTGTTAGGTTTATTGTAACGACGTAGTAAGGGTTAAAGGGGGGCTCGGGGGGCGGAGCCCCCCGCACAAAGCAGAAGTACACTGGACGATTATTATTTAGACTAAAAATAATAAGGTTGAATATTTAAGACGGGAGAAAAAAGAGTACCTATTTATAAAGTTAACACCGTAATAATGGCAAAATGTTTTTGAAGAACCTCATTTTGTCTGAAATATAAGTAATTAATGTTTATTTATTTTACTAAAATTAATTTAAATAAAAAGTTTATGTATAAATAATCAGAATGAAACCGTGGTTGTTCTTTAAAACTGCGTGAATGCGAAACGATGAAGATAAATGGGTTGGCGTACATTATTTGAAATTTCTATCGACCCCGAATTTACTCAGTTTTAGCTATGCTCGCGAGGTCTACAGCTCACAGAGCCACTAGTTTAAGATTAGGTTGTAGGCTGACAAGATGCATGAAAGTAGGCTGCGATGGTATGGCCACGTAAAGAGGAAGCCACCCGACTACGTAAGAAACCTGGCGCTACAGCTTTCCATCCCTGGTAAAAGAGGTAGAGGCAAACCCAGGACAAGATGGAAGGACGTGGTGCTAAGGGACATGAGTGAGTGTCAGGTGTCCGAAAAAGACGTCGAGGATAGGGCGAAGTGGAGAAGAAAAGTGTGGAAAGCTGACCCCACCACCATGTGGGACACATACATAGCTTAGAAGAGAGAGAGAGAGAGAGAGAGATTTAAGATTAGGTTTTATTTAAATATGTTGAGATAAAGTTCGTTAGTGCTATTTACTGGTTATTCAGTACATATATAAATCAAACATTCAAAATAAACGGCTTGCTGTTATAGCTTGTATGCACCAGCTCCGCGGCTGCTTCGTCCCACTGCTTACAAGTAATTCACTAAAGAGTATTTGGTGTTATCAGTATCACGGGTCTAAATAAGTTAAAGTTACCTACTGTCAGCATTTTTTTTATTGAAACTACTCGGCTAATAAAATAAGGTAAAAAAATTGTGAAATTAATTGTTTGCTAAATTGAATAGAATGTAGGGATACATTGAAATATATATTATAAATAAGTAAATAAAACAACATGTGTTATACGTTTAAGCTTATCTGAATTAGAACAATAAAAGTGCGCACTTATAATATAACTTTACACGATTAACAATTTACTAATCACCGTTGTTTTCAGACAACTCTTAAAAACATCAAAATCGGCCTAGCCGTCTATGAGATTATCAGTGATCGGGGATTTCTATGCCACTTGGGGTGAATGACCTCAATCATTATGCTAGTATGGATATGCCGCGGGATTCCGGGATTCGTGTGCGATATAGGAGAGTGTTTTGGCATGCTACTGTTAATATTGTTAATCAATTTATCATGCATTGCATATATTATTATTATTAATAATTGAAACTGTGATTACAGATCAATTGAATATATCAATAAAACCACTTAGCTCGCGTTACCTTATCAGTTTTACATTGCCTTTCAACGATGAGTCGAGACCCATGTTGCAGGTAGTAAACGTGTAAAAATAAATGTCAGTAGAACGATACATTGGTTACGCGTTGGTCTTCTTTTAATAAAAAACGTGACTTACATAAACAATATTCTTTATTATCTTCCAAAAATCAACAAATTACATAGAATTAAAATCTTAGAAATTGTATAAAATCAGACTATAACTTTCTTATTGCTAACAAAAGATTTTAAAACTAGGTACGTAAACATATATATAAAAATAACAGTCAGTTTTCACATAAAAATTGTATATTATACATAATCATTTATTTCGAATGTTAAATAACATATTATTTTTTATTACTTTTGGTCTCTATAAAATTAAAATAACAAACCATAATTTTTTCAATGTTATCTAATGTTAATCTATTTCGCTTGACATCTAAGATCCAGTTATAAGCCGAAAATGACCTTTCTACTTCAACCGACGTTAGCGGGGCGAATTTGTATATAGATATTTCATCGGATGCGGATTCGTGTGATATTTGTTCGGCGTATGCTGTGACAAGATCTAAATCCGGATTTCGAGCCTTGACTGCTTCTAGTTTAGTCTCTATGCGTAAACTATTACTCCAACTTACAACTGTCCGGACTGATGACATCGATGATTGACGTATCTCGTTCCTGTAGTTTAACTAAGGCGACCTCGATTATGCTAAAATGTTCATTAATATAATCCAAATCGCTCTTTATATTGGGCTTCCTTAATATTGCTTTAGTTTTTTTTATTGATACTGCTTCCGAAGCTCTTAAACTTGTTACAACTGTATTTATTTCGTTAAAATATTTAACATAATATGAGACTGCTGAAAGCCAAGTTCCCCACCTTGTAACAACAGGATTAGGAGGTAGAGGCATGTTCGGGAATTTTCCCTTTAATATTCTGACTCTACTCGGAGATATCAGAAATATTTTTTTAAGGTTTGCAATCAAAGCATCTACGTCCGAATATTGAGAACGAATGTCTTCCGCCACCCGTGAAGAGCATGAGCCAAACAAGTTACATGCTTCAACTTTGGAAATATATTTTTTAAAAGTCGCCCCGCTTTTAACATGTATGCTACGCTGTCTGTACATATTAACAAAACATTTTCAAATTTGCTTTCGTATGAATCGCCCCAAAATTATTTCAAACATTCAACAACAAAATTAGAAATCGGTTCCCCATTTACTATTTCTAACATTTTACATGCCACCAAATTTGTTTTTTTAGAAGCATCTAAGTTCAACGGCTTTACCAGTAAATGCACTATGTATCGGCCAAGGAAGTCCGTTGTTTCGTCGAGTGATATCCATATTTTTTCATTCTCAATGGCCTGGCCGTGTATAGCACTTATTTTGTCACGATAAAACTTTTCTAAATGTTTTTCTTACCGTCGTTTCACTGGGCAATGAAAGGCTATCACCACATGTGCAGCACAAATACTTTTCAAAAAAAGATGTGAAGGCCGGGTTTTCAATTTGATTCCAGGGAATGTTGCATCAGAAACTGGATCAGGTCATAGTAAAAATGTTCTTTTTTTCGAGTTTTTCCTGTATGTCTATTTCCTTCGACGTTGTTCTTCACCGTACTTTTTCGGCAACCAATGTTGACTTCACACTTTGTGCAATAAATGGAGTTCCTAGTCGATTCATACAGCAATTCGACATAGGGTTCTATCCAACTCTGTACAGTTTATTCTTTAGGCATGCGGCGAGCTCTCCGCGACATGGCAACTAATGCTTGACAGTAAGGTTTAAAAACCTTAATCCCAGTAATAAACCAATATTACAATCAAAAGTCCGTTAAAAAAGCCACAGTAGTCGTAAGGCATAATAATCAAGTCACCGAGTCCATAAAACAAACCATCAATCAAAATCACATACACAACGTGCGAACTTAACGAACCGAAGTACTAAAGTAAATGTGTTTACTACTTACCCTTGACCTTATTGTCATTTAATCTATTGTTGCCCTTTTCTCATCTGTTTCAACCAATAACAACAAACACGAGACAAAACAATGAGGAGAAATACTAACCCTTTATCTAAGCCGACTGAATCACTTCTTCAAACGCTTATCTTACGAGTATCTACTAATTATTAGCACCGTAGAATGACATTGTAAATACAAACCGCACTGCAGCTGCTTTTTGCACTCATTATATTATTAAGTGCAAAAATACCACGTGTCTTAATGACAAACAACATTCTGACATAACTGTTAAAATAGAAATACGTACGTACATATGTACGGTTTTTGTAAATGTTTTACTTAAATTATTATATGTACTTATAAGAACATTTTTGTATAACTTAATAATTTTTTTGAATAATATTTTTTCTTTAAATCATAACCAACACTGTTTTTTAGTCCTTTATTTTATAAACGAATTACCAACACCGAAATAGTGTTTACTTTTCGAACAGTTTTGTTCCTATCGCGGGCCAAGCGGCGTATCCATATTACCATTTCGACTTGATATCCCGCGGTGTGGCATAGAAATCCCCGATCACTGGAGATTATTGACACTGCTAAATCTGTTGAACCCATTTTTACATTAAAAACCGGCCAAGTGCGTTTTTACCCACACATAATGGAGGGTTCCGTACCTTAAATGGAATAATAACCAAACTAATACCAAATCATTTTCCATCCCAAATCTCTTCCAAAATCTTGCGGCTTATGGCCCCCGTAACATAGGTACGAAGCTTGCTTATCCGGAAGGGCGGGGGGGGGGGCGCAATATAAAGCGTTCTCAATTCGAGAGGCTTGTTATTTAAAACGAGCTTTAAAATTACGCCTCTAAAGTTTGCGAACTCAGGTATTCGAGGTGTCGTCGTCGGTGACACACGAAAACTTGGCATGGCACATACCATACGGTTTAAGATTTCGCGAATTAGTTAGCTCGGCATGACGGACGAAGTTTTGTGTTATTTTGAGAACCATTTTCTATTGAACAATTAAATAAAAGTTCTTTATATGCTCTCACATTGCTTAGTTAGACTGCATGGCTCCTTAAAACTAGCCCTAATAGTTTTAGTTAAATGAGCACCTCCGTTGTTGAGAGTGGGTTAATAGTTTGTGTAGAGGGAGCACTAAGCAGGTTGTAAGGCAATCCTCAAACTTAATTTTTACCGTCTTGCCTATTTTGAGCACTCTTAGATAAAGTATTGTATACAATACCAATAGTGACATAATTAAGATTTTCAATTTCGTACCTTACTTTAAGCCACTAAGTAATAAAGAGCTTTTCGATCAAGTACCGTGTTTAGGCCACAAAGCTTGTTAAGTGGCCTAAGTAAGGTATGAGATTGAAAAGCTTAGTTAGAATTTAGTTAGACGAAAGCTTACAACCTGTTATCTCATATATAATTAAGTAACATAAATCTCCCGGTGCATTGTGCCGGCGGTCGGAGAGGGGGAGGACGTTGTCCTCCACGAAAGTGTTATAATAATATTGTATGAAAATCCATAAAACCATCGTCAGCGATTGTTTGCGTCATTGATTGAATATTATGAAGGCTCCATCTAAAAGTATGCGCTAATAGTTCGTTCTACAAAGTTTTAATTCTAGCACTAAAGTCGACGAGTAGTAATAGTAGTTTATGTAACTGTTACGTAATAAGGGTCCTTAAAACATGAGTGTGGTTTTCAGATCACACGAGTGTTTTAAGGCCTAATTACGTACAGTTACATACACTGCTTTATCTACACTCATATTATATATATTAAATTAAGTGCTCGGAAACCATAGAATGACCGTCATTGCACCGCCATGGCCAACTCGATTGTGCCGGCGGTCGGGGAGGCGCGTGTCGGCGGCCGCGCGGGCGCGTGCCGTTGGTCAGGAAGGAGCACAGGATTTACATTATGTTATCAAAACTCATAGCACATCAATATTTGAGCATGTAAAGTTAAAATTACGTTACTGCCACAGATAAAAAGCTTATCATAGTAAAATCGGTTGGGATAATGCTAGCCATTGCCTACCGTTTTTGAACACGTTTTAGAGGACTCACAGTGTCAGTGTAGATAAATAGTATTTTGACATTGGAAATGTCTTTTCGTTCGCTGCAGTATAGGCCCCGATTTCACGAAAAAGTGCGATCCCCTTATACCTCGGAAAGTTGTGATGATATGATATTCAAGAAAGGCTCAAAAGACGCATATTTACGAGAGCTGTAAGGTGAAATAAGAATTATTCGAGAAAATCAAAAAAGACAAAAGTTATGGCCGAATAAGTGAAAAAAAAAATCATTTTTTTTCCGAATTTTTGATTTTGGCGTTCGATATTTTGGAAAGGAAGAATGATATCAAAAAGTTGAGAAGGACTCCTCTGGACAATTTAGTCAGCTACAATTTGAGCCTAAAAAAAGACGACCGGGTTAAGGGTTTGCCATGTAGCCTAACCTTTTTGAAAAAAGTCAAAAAGTCAGAATTTTTCACATGAAATTTTTTTAACGAACTTTAAGATTTCAAAAGAGGAGGTTCTCAATTCGGCGTGTATGTTTTTTTTTTTGTTTTTTTATAAGTTTGTTACTCCATAACTCCGTCATGTCTGAACCGATTTTGAAAATTCTTTTTTTGATTGTAAGTATATATTATATACAGATTGGTCCCGTTTTTGTCAAAACGCAGTTCTGACGATGGGATCCATGAGGAATCGAGGGAACTCCTCAAATGTTAATGGCATACATGTAGTGATTTTTATATTTTTATCAACAAATCAATCATTTTCATTCAAAACAGTGACATTTGATGAAGCGGAACTGCTGATGATCAGAACGGAACTCTTCGACGAGGCATACCTAGTTCACGTTTGGCGATTTCTCCTCTTTGCTGTATTTGTTTAGTAAGTTAGATCGTCAGGACAAATTTTCGTAATACTCAAGTTCTGATGATGGGATATCCATGAGGAATCGAGGGAACTCCTCAAATTTTAAAGGCATACACATAGTGATTTTTGTATTTTTATCAACAAATCAAGCATTTTCATTCAAAAGGGTGACATTTGATGAAGTGGAACTACTGATGATGATCAGAGCGGAACTCTTCAACGACGCATAGTTCACGTTTGGCGATTTGTCCTCTTCGCTGTGTTTTTAAAGCAAGTTAGATTCTCAGAACAAATTTTCGGCAAGCTCAAGTTCTGATGATGGGATCCATGAGGAATCGAGGGAATTCCTCAAATCTTAAAGTCATACATAAAGTGATTTTTGTATTTTTATCAACAAATCAAGCATTTTCATTGAAAACAGTGACATACTGATGAAGTGGAACTGCTGATGATGATCAGAAAGGAATTCTTCAACGACACATACTTCACGTTTGACTATTTGTCCTCTTCGCTGTGTTTGTTAAGCAAGTTATTTCATTGTATACGAGGGGCGTTCAAGATATTCTCGGTATTGATATTTTACAACCTCTTTTTATATATTTTCTGTTACTGGCCGCTAAGATTCATTCGTTGACATTAAAAAAAAGTAAAATTGGAACCGAGATGTTCTTTTGTTTTTCTGCAATTGCCGAACAAACATGAACACCATGAGCGAATTAACAATGTTAACGAAATTAGAGCATCGATCTGTCATAAAATTCTTGACAAAACAGGGTAAAAATCAAAAAACCATAAAAGAGGAAATGGGTTGTGTTTACCGTGAGTCTGCTCCCTCTTTATCTACTATTCAAAAATGGTCAAGCGAATTTAAGCGTGGAAGGGAGAGTATTGAAGATGACCCTAGACCTGGCCGGCCTGTAGTGGCTACCTCACAAGAAAATATTGATAAAGTGGAAAAACTTATATTGGAAGACGGTCGAGTGAAGGTAAAATCTATAGCTTAAGTAACCAATCTCTCTATTGGTACCGTACATGACATCATACATGACCATCTTAATATGTCAAAAGTAAGTGCAAGATGGGTTTCGCGAATGCTGACGCGGCTTCAAAAGGATATGCGTGTGGCGTGGCTTGCTGTTCAGATTTTATCGACCTGTGTGGTGAAAATCCCGACGAGGTGCTGTAAAAAATAGTTACTGGAGATGAAACCTAGGTTCATCATTATGACCCAGAGAGCAAACAGGAGTCCATGCAGTGGCACATTAAGGGTTCGGCTCATCCCAAGACGTTCAAGGTCATCCCTTCAGCTGGAAATGGTCATGGCCACAATATTTTGGGATTGTGAAGGAGTTTTGCTAATCGATTATAAAGAAAAAGGTGTAAATATCACAGGACAGTACTACGCTAACATTATATGTCAATTAAGAGATGCGATCAAAGAAAAGAGGCGAGGAAAGTTAACCAAAGGTGTTCTGCTTCTGCATGACAACGCCCCTGTCCATACTGCTCATATTGCCAAGGCAGCTATAGTTGAATGTGGGTTTGAAACTGTTACTCATCCACCCTATAGTCCGGACTTAGCCCCCAGCGACTTCTTTTTGTTCCCCAAACTTAAAAAGGATCTGCGTGGAAATAAATTTTCTGACGATGAAGCTTTGAAGGCGGCCGTGGGGGAGCATTTTTACACCGAAGATAATAAATATTTTTATGAGGGATTAAAAAAAAAATTGATCGATCTTATAAGTGTATGAACATACTTTTCGTACTTGTTTGTTTTCATCCACATACCGAGAATATTTTGAACGCCCCTCGTAGTCTGAGAGTGCACCATCTACAATAATCCTTCACCGGCTTCCCCCATTGAAGTCGGTTTTATTTCTTAAAAATTATTTAGCTATGTGGCTACCACTTCTCGAGTTGACTACGGATTTGTCGTGTAAGGTTGCCTTTTATATTTCGGGAATAGAAATTATCAACAACTTTATACTAACAAAAATGACTTTATTGTGTTTCAAAATATTCCCCTCTGAGTTCTTCGCATTTTTTCATGCGGTAGAACCAATTTTGAAAGCAGTTCGACCACTCCGATTGGGACACCTCCAAAACGTGCGTTTTGAACGCCTTGACCGCTGCTTCGGGTGTCAAAAAACGTTGACCACGCAGTTCGTTCTTGATGTGTGGGAACAAAAAGAAATCATTGGGGGCCAAATCAGGACTATACGGCGGGTGACCCATTAAATCGATATTTTGGGCTTTCAAAAAGGCTGATGTTTGTGCCGACTGGTCTGGGCTCGCATTATCATGGTGGAGTATAATTCGTCTTCGGCGATTGGCTTCCCTGACTTTTTCAATCACCTCTGGCAAACAAATGGTTATATACCATTCAGAATTTACTGTTCTACGTTTTTCTAAAGGAACGGTTGCAATATGCCCAGTTTTACCAAAGAAACAGGCAACCATTTGTTTTGCAGTACTTCGTGCACGAACAACCGTTGTTGGATTTTGTTCGCCTTGAAAGACCCACACTGTCGACTGCTGCTTATTTTCCGGTTCATACGAGTAGATCCACGATTCGTCACCTGCGACAATATCGTAGACATGTTTTGACCACCACCAATCCACGCGAGCCTGTTTTTGATCACCGGTCAAATTATGTGATATCCACCGCGAACAAACTTTTTTGACAGCTAAATGGTCATGCAATATTGTTTGTATGCTGGTCCCACTAATGCCCAAAGACGCCTCAATCTCTCGATAAGTCACATGACGGTCTTGCAATATTAGTTCACACACAGAGTCAATGTTTTTCGGGACTATCACTGATTTTGGACGACCTTCGCGGAACTCGTCCCCAAGCGAACTAACCACGAACAAACTCTGCAAACCAACGATAAACACTCGTCCTTGATGGTGATTCATCTCCAAAAGTTGAAATAAGTTCATCGATACACTATTGTTGATTGAGGCCGCGTCGAAAATTGTAAAAAATAATCGCCCGAAAATGTTCGCGGTTCAATTCCATGGTAGCCGATACGATATTTTTTCAAATGTCAGTTAAAAACAAAATACGATCGCGTCAAAACTTTTTTTTCTTAATATTGCCGCAAAAATATTTGAACTAAACTTTTTAAACCTCATTTGACCGATGGCAACCCTAACTCATTCAAATCCCGAAATATAAAAGGCAACCCTCGTAATTTTCTTGTACTTTGAATATTATTATATGCTGCTTATTAATCTAAAAATGAAATATATATACTTATGCGCCACGGCGACAATTGTTCAAACTTCGATACGCGTGTGGAAATTTTGCAATTTGTTCACAGGCGTTATTTCGAGGATTTTATTCTTAGATTAACATAAGTATATGTTAATCTAAGAATACAATAATTATCATTCAACGTTGTAGTTTTATTGTGTAACCTTTTCCTTATGCCGAGTTTCTAGTCGCTCAGCGACAATATTTTTTTAATACAATTGCTCAAAAAGTTTAGTTTATGTAGCTGCAAATCGTGCGTAAAGTTTGATTTTATGCACTAGTGCTAAAAAGTAATCTGACTGATACTTTTTAAATAAATGAGTATTACCTACACACACACACCATAAACCCGCTAAAATGCGTTCAGTAACTGCATTATTTCATTCGGATTTATAATAATAATACAAGGGCTGCTATTTATATATCCGGAAACCGGGATTACAATCTTCTTAAATAGCATATTTGACCTCCATGGTAAAATTTGAACTTGTTTAAGTACTGGCCGGTATATTTTTTCTTTCTTATTAACGCTCGTGTTTTGTTTTTGACGGGTTTTAAATGTCATCTCGCAGCAAGAATGGAACTCACTCGTGAAAATATTCGTGCTATGATTTATTATGATTTTCGGCGTGGTTTAACGCAACAACAGTGCATAGATCAACTAACTTCAACTTTTGGTGATGAAGCCCCATCTAAAACTACTGTGTATCACTGGTTTACTGAGTTCAATCGTGGACGTAGTATGCTTACGGACGAAGGTAAGGCAGGTCGCCCGAAATCGGTCGTTGTACAACAAAATATCGAGGCTGTGCGAAAACTTATAATGGACGACCGACATGTTACGTACCGCGAGATAGAGGCGACTCTGGATATTTCTATGACCAGCATTAATAGCATATTACATAATTATTTGGCTGTAAAAAAAATTTGTTCGCGTTGGATACCCCACAACTTAACAAAAGAGCAAAAAGATGCTCGCGTCGAATGGTGCAATAAAATGTTAAAAAAATATAACCGTGGTGACTCAAAAGCCGTTTATAACATCTATACAGGTGACGAATCCTGGATCTATGCATACGATCCCGAAACGAAGCAACAATCAACGGTATGGGTGTTTCAAAATGAGCCGAACCCTACGAAAGTTACTCGTGCAAAAAGTACATTGAAACAAATGGTGGCCTGCTTCTTCGGTATTAATGGCCATGTAGCTACAGTGCCACTAGAAAACCGTAGAACGGTTAATTCAGAGTGGTACACGACCATTTGCTTACCGGAAGTATTTGAACAAATTCGTAAAACTAACTAGCGACGAAGAATCATTCTTTATCATGACAATGCCAGCTGTCATACGTCACGCGAAACAACTCTATTTTTGGAGGGTCAAAATGTGGAATTAACGGGTCATCCGCCGTACAGCCCTGACTTGGCACCCAACGATTTTTATTTATTTCCAAATATAAAGAATAAATTACGCGGTCAACGATTTTCGACCGCTGAAGATGCCGTCGACGCATTCAAACAACACGTTATGGAGGTACCTCAGGCGGAGTGGCAGAAGTGCTTTAAAAATTGGTTCACGCGAATGCAAAAGTGCATAGATCATCAAGGGGAATACTTTGAAAAACAATAAAACCATTTTCAGCCGTGTACGTTTGTTTGTTTTTTTGTTTCCGGATATATAAGTAGCAACCCTCGTTTACAAAGTAATAGTAGTTTATGTAACTGTTACTCCTTAAAACGTGAGTGTGGTTTTTATTCTAAATGCCGTATTCCGAAACCATAGAATGGCCGCCATTGCACCGCCATGGCCAACTCGATTGTGCCGGCGGTCGGGGAGGCGCGTGTCGGGCTGTCGGCGGCCGCGCGGGAGCGTGCAGGTGTACATTATGTTATCAAAACTCATAACACATCAATAGTTAAAATTACGTTTCTGCCACACATAAAAAGCTTATCATAGTAAAATCGGTTGTGGTAATGCTAGCCATTGCCTACCGTTTTTAACACGTTTTAGAGGACTTACAATGTGAGTGTAGATAAAACACTTTATTGCACAAAACAAATACATGACCAACAAAAATATACTGAGTGTGTACAAAGGCGAACGAAAGGCATTACGTTAGCGATTAGCGATAACGTAATGACTTTCACGAATATCTTCGTAGGACAAGGAATTTTGATTAAAACTTGGGGTAACTCTGTCTAAACTTGGAGTAACTCCAGTTTGTCTATGTTTAAAAAATATTTATAAGCTTGGGAATCTTCTTCTTCATCATCATCATCATCATCATCATCATCAGCAGCTTCATCACCACCATCATCACCGTCATCATCATCATCATCATCATCACCATCATCATCATCATCATCATCATCATCATCACCACCACCATAATCATCATCATCATCTTCTTCTTCTTATTCTTTATTTTCTTCTTCTCCTTCACCATGTTCATCTCCATCTTCTTCTTCATCATAACCTTCTGCTTCATCAACGTCTACTTTTTCTTCCTCATCATCATCTTCAGCTTCATGTCCTTTTTCTTCACCACCTTCTTCGTATTCTTCATATATTTCTTCTTCTCCATAATCTTCTTGTTCATCGTCATATTCTTCTTCATCATTTTCTTCTTTACCTTCTTCATCAACTCCTTCTTGACCTTTTTCATCATCTTCATCGTCTTTTTCTACATCTTCTTGTTCTTCTTCTTCATCATCATGATCATGATCATCATCATCTTCATCATTATCTTCATTACCATCATCTTCTTCGTCTTCTTATTCATCTTCGTCTTCTTAATCTTCTTCTTAATCATATTATTATTTTAATTCATCTCCTTCTACATCTTCATCTGCTTCTTCGGCCTTCTTTTTCCTTCCTTCCTCGTCTATATCATCATGTTCTTTTTCTTCTTCTTCTACAGTATAGAATCTTTCGCTTATGGGTATGTTAGTTGTTGCCCTGTTATCAATGGAGGTCATAACATACAGTTTCTGAACCATTTTATAGGGTTTATAGTATGTGTGTAGATAAAGTAATGTATGCACCTGTACGTAATTAGGCCTTAAAACACTCGTGTGATCTTATTATGAAACTCGCCTGCGACTCGTTTCATAAAACCACACTCCTATTTTAAGGACCCTTATTACGTAACAGTTACATAAACTACTATTATGCGAGACCCGCTTATAAATTACCCACCTGATCAACGCGCGATTGGGCATAAAGGAGTATTATGCGAGACCCAATTTTTAATTAAATGAGTATTATGCGAGACCCGCTTCTAAATGACCCACCTGAACAACGCGCGATTGGGCATAAAGGACTATTATGCGAGACCCAATAGTATTACTTGAACAACGCGCGAGAGAATGAAGCTATCTTTCATACATATACACTGCACTTAAGAATATAAATGCAATTTTCATCACACTTGCTCGTCAATAGTGATATTACACGCAGGCTTGCAGAACACTTATGGCCGATTTACCTCCCACAGGCGGAAAAGTTTAGTTTTAAAATATACATCGAAACTTCACGTCAGTTGCGACTAAGGAGGTTTCATTCCCGCCAAGGTTTATTTCCTATCTTGAAAATTTTGTTACAAACCATTTTTACTGGATATTAAACTTATACGGTAAGTACATTTAATTGCATTATATTTAAAATGTTATTTTTATTCAGTGAGTTTACAATTCAATTATCAAATTTAATTTTGAAAATCGATAGATACAATCTGTTAGTGTAGATTTGAAAACTAAACGCAGTTCTTGGCATTATCTGTGGAAAAAAGTTGACAATCACTTTTGGCGCATACTATTCATTTTATTGTTGTTTTTAAAGCATATTTCGTTGTTTATGTTTAGGCACAAAAAAATAACTAAACATGGCTTCCTCGTCAGAATCAGACTTAGATGGATGTGCATTAAAATCAACACCACCGGAATTGTTAAGTGCGGCTCAAGCGATCAACGACAATTTGCTTCCAGAAAAGTCAATAGCTTACGAAAACTTATTGAAATAGAAAATCGAAAAAAAAGGCCACTTCTTTTTCGGAAAACGTTTTAATGGCTTACTTATAATATTGAACAGTATTAATAAGTACTAATTGTACTATTACTTTGAACTTAAATTTTTTTTTTTGACATTTTTTATTTCCTCGCAAATGTGATGAAAAACATTGTGTGTATCTCGGGTAGGAAGGGAATTACAAACTCGAGTCATCAAAAGACTCTCTAATAGACTCTCGTTAGTAATTTCCTTCTTCCCACCCTTGGTGCACAATGTACTATTTATTTCATAGTAGTTTTTTCGCAATTGTATTAAAAAACGTTGTTCGACATACGTGCGGAAGTGTCATTTTCACTCGTCCCGAGTCTTGACCCTCGCCTACCGGCTCGGGTCATAGACCCGTACCGGTAAATTATGAAGTTTCGATAATATTAAAGATGCTTATTTCACATACAGAGTTCAGGCCATCCAACTTAGCTAATAATAATAATTTGTGTCATTCTAGGTTGTTGCTTAAGTAGAAACTTAGACATTTCTTTTTTTAAACATTATTAGAAAATTAGAGATCAAAATTGTTTTTTCACTGTAACAGCAAAGTCGTTACTGACGCAAGCACGCGTTTTGTGTCACTCGTCAACGGGAAGACTGACATTCAATCAGCACATATATGTGGACTTTTATAAGCCTATATAAAATTAGAGTTGATCGATTAGGTACTGTGCTTTCTAAAATATCGGTATCTATTATTTGAATAAATTTGTGCCATATTAATCAATGATATTTATTTATTTTAATTTTTTTTCTTATATGACTCTGTTAACAGTATAATAAAATATTAAAGTTTGCGTCAATATTTTTATAAAAGCGTATCGAAACAATGTTTGAAATTTGTGTCGTTATAATCAATGGATTCTTTTTATTTTTCTAAACAAAACTTGTTTTGCGTAAAGGGCATGCGGGAGGAAGGGTAAGGCGCGGGCGGGGTGCATGTGCAGCCAGGCTGCCTAGCAGCTTGTTTGTTTTCTATACATACATATAGTAATAAGTGCGACAAAGACAAACAGCGACTTTCTAGTCGCTCTTCTTAATTTTTTCATAGTAAAGAAAGCAGTAATATAAAACTTAAGTAAGTTAAGGATAAATAATGGTGATATAACGTATGACTACACTGTAGTCCGTAAGGGACTGCAACGGCGGATCTGTGTGCCACGCTAAACCTAGTTTACCATATAAACAGTATTTTAACAAATTTTCACAGCTAATTTGTAACTAATACATATGTAATTTATGCGTCAAGGCGGTTTGTTTACAGAACCGCCAATCGTGAAACGCGAAAATCGAAATTTCGTTATCTGCCTCTCGGTTGGACTAGCAAAGGGCTGGACTTAATAAAATTTTCATCAGTGTAATGTCATAATAAGGCTATGTTTTTATTAACTTATCGTATAAAACACATACAAATAAGCAACTTTTCTTTAAAACATTTTTTTAACTCAATAGTTTTGAAGTTGTGTGGCCCTGAAGGTTGTTTGGACTATTTTGGTTGAAATGCTGTCATACTTTTTTTGTTTCATTGTGTAGAATGTGTTAAAATAAGCAAATTTTATTAGAAACATTTTTTTGTACTCAAAAACTTCGAAGTTACCGGACTTTGAAGATTGACTACATGGAGTAATATTTGGACTTAAAAAATAAAATGGCGACGGGGTATCATTATAACGTGTAATTTTTATGATTTTTCGTATAGAATACGCTAAAATAAGTGTGTTTTATTCGAGAAACTTTTCTCCAAAATCAAAAGTGGCCGAGATAATGGACTCTGAACTTGTATATAATTTGGACCTTGAAAAAAAACCCAGCGATGGGGTATAATTTTAATGATTTTACCGTATACGCTAAAATAAGCGTGTTTTATTTGAAAAACTTTTCTTTAAAATTAAAAATGGCTGATTGGACATGGAACTTGTATATCATTTTGACTTCGAAAAAAAAACATCTACGGGACGTCATTACAACGTGTACCTTTTATGATTTTTCCGTATAGAATACGGATTACGGATATAATTTCTTTAAAATCAAAAATGGCCGATTGGACATGGGACTTGTATATCGTAACGTCTTTATATTGTGTACTTTTTATGATTTTTCCGTATAGAATAAGCTAAAATAAGCGTGTTCTATTTGATGAACTTTTCTCTAAAATCAAAAATGGCCGATATAATGGACTTTGAACTTGTATACATATAATTTGGACTTCGAAAAAAAAACCATCAACGGGACGTCATTATAATGTTAACTTTTTATGATTTTTCGTATAGAATACGCTAAAATAAGTGTGTTTTAATCGATAATTTTTTATCTTTAATCAAAAGTGGCCGAGATAAAAGACTCTGAATTTCGACGGGACTTAAATATAACGTGTACTTTTTATGATTTTTCCGTATAGAATACGCTAACATAAGCGTGTTTTATTCGAAAAACTTTTCTCTAAAATCAAAAGTGGCCCAGAAAATGGACTCATAAGTTGTATATAATTTTGACTTCGAAAAGAAAACCAGCGATGGGGTATACTTTTCATGATTTTACCGTATAGAATACGCTAAAATAAGCGTGTTTTATTTGAAAAACTTTTCTATAAAATCAAAAATGGCCGATTGGACATGGAACTTCTATATCGGAACGTCATTATATTGTGTACTTTTTATGATTTTTCCGTATAGAATAAGCTAAAATAAGCGTGTTCTATTTGAGAAACTTTTCTCTAAAATCAAAAATGGCCAAGATAATGGACTTTGAACTTGTATATAATTTGGACTTCGAAAAAAAAACCATCGCCGGGACGTCATTATAATGTGTAGTTTGTATGATTAATCTGTATATAATACGCTAAAATAAGCGTGTTTTATTTGAAAAACTTTTCTTTAAAATCAAAAATGGCCGAGATAATGGTCTTTGAACTTTTATAGCGGGACGTCATTATAACGTGTACTTTTTATGATTTTTCGGTATAGGATACGCTAAAATAAGCGTGTTTTATTTGTAAAACTTTTCTCTAAAATCTAAATTGGCTGATTGGACATGGAACTTGTATATCATTTGGACTTCGAAAAAAAACCATCGACGGGACGTCAATTTAACGTGTACTTTTTATGATTTTTCCGTATTGAATACGCTAAAATAAGCGTGTTTTATTTGAAAATCTTTTCTCTAAAATCAAAAATGGCCGAGATAATGGACTTTGAACCTGTATATAATTTGGATTTCGAAAAAAAAAAACCATCGACGGGAGGTCATTATAACATGTACTTTTTATGATTTTCCCGTAAAGAAAACGCTAAAATAAGCGTGTTTTATTTTAAAAACTTTTCTCTAAATGGCCGAGATACTCTGCTCCTTTTTGTAAAGGGTCAGCAACGCGCATGTGACACCTCTGGAGTTGCAGGCATCCATAGGCTACGGCTTACTATTTGGCAGGCCGTATGCTTGTTTGCCACCGTCGTGGTATAAAAAAAAGAATAAATTAAGAATAAAATAAAAATAAAATAAAACAGAATAAAAGCAATAAATACTAAATTAAAACAAAATAAAAAGAAAATACAAACTAAAATAAAAAAAAAAACAATTAAAAACAAAAGTAAAACAATAATAAAACGAAACTAAAACAAAAATTATACGTTGTGTTTTCTACCCATAATTCACGATGCTTGAAATCTTCGAAAATGTACTCAATAGTCTAGTCAAGACTCAAACAAAGCGGTAAGCTACCGCTTAAAAGGTACGTATGGGTGAGACACGCACGAGTTCATTGCCCCGTCGCCGGCTTGCCGCGCACCGCTCCTCCGCTCAGTTCCTTCGTCGAGTATGTCAGCTTTATCACCCCGCGCGCGCCTCCGTGAGCAAGTACCTACATCGTAACTGCTCAGATTCCAGCGCCTGGTTGACCCATGGTTTAGCTTGTTAAGAAGCGAGCCGGGGGTCTACTTCTAGTTGTTACTACAGAAGCACGCTGAACAGGCGTCCCATCAAGGTCACGCACTATAGTGCGAAAGGAAGATTTCCTCTGAACGCAAATATTGTTTCTGTTTAATTTTTGACGAAATATCATTGATGAAAGTGACACAAAATGAAATATCTACTTTAAAATCTCTTTTTTATTAATATAATGTGAACTTTGATGACTTTAATAATTTATAAAAACGATAACAGCCTAAAAAATGAAATTACCAAGAAACTTAAATTTTCATTGCTTAATTTGACACATATTGATTTTATTGACATATTTTAATTTGATGATATAGTTAATCCTTAATTTATGAACTCTAATTTTTTATACGTAGTTTTTTAGCGTTGTCATACTATATCAAATGGCACTCGACGTAAATGACACAAACTGGTTTTGTACAACAATAAAACTGTTCTAAATACAAAACAGTTATATTTTTTAACTCTAATATTCTATTACTCAAGTTATGGCAAGCTAAAAAAGTTAACCTCAAATTATTGAATTACAAAAAAGCACCAATTGAATATGACACAAAACGCATTGAAAGATTCTCATGTACACACTGTATTTCCAACTTCAATAATAAGTGACTTTATAATTTTCGAAACTTAACCCTTAAAATATTGCCAGCGGGACGGGACTATCAAGTAACCTCGGTACTCGTGCAAAATGACATAAAGACTGTGTACGATAAAATCTGGACATGTATGATCTGGTATATCTTTTTTTGGGTACCACATATTTAAGCAAGATTTTTTTTAAATAATTTGTGGTCGTCAAGCTACATAATAGATGATCAAACGAACTTCTGAAGCGAAGTTCGATCACTATTATATGAGTCGTTTCATTCTTCAGATATAACATATACCAGGTAGTCCTTTAAACCTACAGGCCACTTCTGCGCGATATTAAGAGACAATAAATTGACTATTGAACTGACTTTTTGTTCATTCGTTCATTCATTCCCCTATCCTTCCCGGTCATCCCGCTCCCAGACATACTCATTATCTTTAGAGAGAACGTAAAACTTTAAAAGTATAGGGTTTTATAAGGGCAGAAGGGTAATTATACTCGTATCTTCGAATGAAACGACTCATATAATAGTGATCGAACTTCGCTTCAGAAGTTCGTTTGATCATCTATTATATTTCGTTCGTTTCATTCTTCAGATATAACATATACCAGGTAGATGTTTAGAGATTTAAAGTTTTACTTCAGGTGGAATGAAACCATAATATGGACACAAAATCATATATTTATTTTCCTCTTTGACATTACCTAATTAATTATGTCAATACAATATTCATGTTTACCGATGAATCATCTAAATATAATTGGTATTTTATTATCTAAGGATGATTGCTACTACTTGGCAAGCAAACGCATCTGGCGAATAGCCCTTCATCCGATAATGGTCGACTATAGAAGCGGGCAAACGCGGTAGAGGCCGCGGTCCAGCCCGCTGTGCGGCGGATGGTGTCCATACTGACGCCGGCTCGGCTCGCGGCCGAGGTCGCCGCGTGGCGCGCACTGTGCGCGCTAAACACTGTCATGTCTATGCCACTTTCCGACAAAACGTATTTAATCCATCTGCTGATGGTCTGAGAAGTTGCAGCTCTGTGTGGTGGTTTATAAGTCAATAAAAGATTCCCTACACTACCTCTCTTATTTTTTGTTACAAAAATATAATCTCTGAGAGCTGTAGCAGGGCAAATAGATACATTATCATTAAAATATGGGAGGAAGAGAACAGGTTGTTCCCGCCCGGCAGCAGATGTTTTAATGATGTCGGTTATTCCAATTTTGATACCGGTTGAGGAAATAATAATATTTTCGATTTTGATAAGCGCCAAAGTTTGAACCCTATGCGCTGTATATATGGCCAGTAACATAACTAATTTTTTCGATATTTTTTCAAGGCTTAAACTTGTATTGGGATACCAATGAGAAATGTGTTTTAACACAACCTGGGAGTCCCAGGTATGGTTATACTTTGGCCCATTCGGTCTTTGTTTGTACGCACCCTTGAGGAGGCCTTTTACGCAATCGTCCGTACCAACATTGTCTCCCAATAACAAGGATAAAGCCGAGCGATGACTATTCAGTGTGCCATATGAACATTTTTTGTTAAATTGCTCTGTTAAAAAGGACAGTATTGATGCTTTTGCGGGTTTGAAAATTTCAATATCATTTACAGTGCAAAATTGCCACCAGAGCTTGTAAGTAACTTCGTATTGTTTTATTGTTTTGTCGGAGAGTGATGCCAACATCAGTGTTATCGCGTCTGGCGGTGAGCCCCTCCGAACGAAGGACTGTTGCAGAGCTTCGCGACACCCAGGGTAAGTCCCTTGTGTAGGGGGTGGCAGTCCCTGTAATGGGAATGGAGCAAATTTTTATTTGGGTTCAGGAACATTATCTCTGAGTTAAGTAAGCTCTGCAATAGAGGGAACCACGGCTGCGATGGCCAATACGGAAACACCAAGATTCCGTTTGCTTTATCGTCTACAATTTTTCTAAGACATTTTAAAATTAACGAAAAAGGAGGAAAGGCGTAGAAATAACTTTCGCGCCAGTTAATCGTAAATGCATCAACCGCTGTCGCATCCTGGTCAGGCTTCCACGAAACAAAATATGGGCATTTGGTATTGGAACGAGAAGCGAATAAATCTATCGTTGGTTGTCCAAACCGTTGTACTATTGACTCAAATGCTTTATTTGACAGTTCCCATTCGGTGTCAGGATGAACTACCTTCCTATACTCTGGATCCGCAATATTTTCCTTTATGTAGGATGCGAAGATCCATATATTTCGCTTCTCGCACCATTGCCAAATTGTACGAGACAAATCATTTAAGTGTGGAAACTGTATGCCCCCCATGCGATTTATACATATAACTTATAGCGGTCGTGTTATCAACCCGCAACAAAATTGCACAGTTATATTTATATTTTGGGCGAAGCTCTTTAAGCCAAGGTATACATACCGCCAACAATTCTAAATAATTAATATGGAAATCGCGCTCAGAAGATTTCCACGTGCCGTTAACCTTATTTTTTCCCGAAACCGCACCCCATCCCGAGTTGGATGCATCACTGTAAATTTCAAGTTGAAAGTTAGGATGTCTCATGTAATTACTTGATGTGTAAATATTGTTTTTCCACCATTTTAAATCGTCAAGTATGGCAATACAAGGTTTCATTTTAGCCTCAAAATTATCGTTATTTTTAAGTAACTCGAGATATTTTTGTCTTTCTAACGTTTTTGTGTAAACCCAACCATACTTTACAGCGGGACAGGCTGACACCAAAACTCCTATGAGTTGTGCAAACTCCCGAATGGTGCGAGCCCCAGAAACTTGTGAACCAACTGTGCAATTTTGTCTCGTTTATCTTCAGGTAAGGCTATGGTCAAACTTTGAGTATTGAACATAAACCCTAAAAATTTACAAGTTTGTTTCGGTTCTAAGGAACTTTTGTCGTTATTTACAACGAATCCTAAGCATTGCAATAGCTTTAAGGTTTCATTAACATTATTTGGACAATCCTGAAGACTATCTCCTATACATAGGATGTCGTCTAAATAAATGACAGATTTTAGGCCTCGAGATCTCAGATGAGAGACCAATTCTTTCATAATCTTAGTGAAGATTCTGGGCGCTACGGATAAACCATATGCCATAGATGTAAATTCATATGTTAGATGATCAAATTGAAACCTTAAGTACTTTCTGTCATTTTTATTTATAGGTATAAGCAGGTAAGCTTCTGTCAAATCTATCGTGGCTAAAAAACCATTTGAAGGAATGAGTTTTGAGGCCGTGCGATAATCCTCCATTTTAAAATGACAGGGAGCAATAAATTTATTCAGACCTTTTAAATTTAGTATGAAACGTTTTCCTCCGTTAGGTTTTGGAGCAAGAAATATCTTAGATATATATTGGTTCCTAACATTAGAATACTCCGATATGGCTCCTAAATCTATTAGTTTTTGTATGGCTAATTTCATATCAGCCACTTCACTTTCTGCAAGCGTATTTGTTGGAACAAATGTTTGTTTTACGAGATAAATGGGATTGAGTAGCCATATCTGATCCAATCCAAAACCATGTCATTCGAGGTTATTTTTAACCAACAGTTGTAAAAATGACTTATTCGACCTGCGTGTACCTGTATTACGTTGCTTGGGCACGTGTCTTGGTCGTGGTCGACGTCTTGGCCGGTTGTGAAGCTGGAAACGTCCGACGCGGGTAATTCGTCTGCCGGCGAGCAGAGCACCTTTCCCCCCCCCTGTTCGACGCGTAACGAGGGGGCGCTGACCAGTTTCCCGAGTACGGCGCTCGACTGCTCGAAGGCTGAGCTGGGGCAGTTTTCTTTGGGGACGATTTCTTGATTTGAAGACCTTGTTTTTCAATGGTCTTTGACGCCTTGATTTTTTCGGCCAACTTATTGCCAAACACCGTCTCGTCGCGTTCTGTGTTCTGGATACCTTGCAGGAACGTCTTATCCAGGCTAGGCGTGATGAGTTTTATGCGATTTTGAGTAGATGACGCATGGAGGTCACACAAAATGCGGCAACCGTTGCTAAGGTGTTTCATAGCTTCGATTCCGTTGGCATCGGCCGCCTTAAGTAGAATATCCATGGCCCTGTTAACGGCGGCGATCCTGTGGCCAAGTTGTTGCTGCATTGCGGCCAGATTTTTATCGCGGTTCCGGACCATATCGGGAACAGCTGCTGAAATCTCTACGTACAATTTAGGTGCTTGTAACAAGCGACAGTTGTCGGGCACCAAATATTCTTTTTGGATTTTTTCTTTGGTTTCTTTATTCATACCTTTTTTCAATAAAGGTGACCAAAGCTTTGTAAGGTTTTCGTGAATCTTTTCCGAAAAGCCTCAGTGACTACACTCGTAACACCAGTCTTCAACACCGAGGATCATGAGGAAGATCACAAATCTCCTGAGAAACGGCGAACCCGAAAACCCCGCCGTACCGCGCCCCCCAAACCCAAAAAGAAGAAACCGTCATCGCAAGAGATAAGTACAATAGCTTCCTCAGTTCAGCCCTGAGTTCAGCTATTATTGAAACATGTGATGCCGTGCCTCGTCACTCTCCAGAGCCCGACACCATCTCAACATCCCGTGCTCCATGCTCCTTTGGTCTGCGGGCAGCGGCTCCGCGTATAGTCAGCCTCCACGTCTATAACCTCAGCGAGGAGACCACCGCTGAGAACGTCGTTGAACATGTCCAGACCCAGATGGGGATCACGGCGCTGGTGTGCCACCAGCTGGTGGTTTCCCGAGGCAATTATACATCATTTCGCCTGGACGTGCCAGCTGAGAAGGTGAAGGTTGCCAGGAATTCATCAAATTGGCCAGACGGTGTCGCAATACGTTTTTTCAATGTATTACAGCCAAAAAACTCCACGGAACAACAAAGTGCACTAAAAACAAGGTAACACATAAGCTTGTTGTTATTCACCAAAATGTTAGATCTGTGTGCGGTAAAACTTCATTATTAGAACTATTATTGAATAAAAATAAACCAGGTATACTAGGATTAAGTGAAATTTGGTGTAGCAAAAATGAACTTGAACGCGTGAGGTTATGTGGGTATGCACTCGCGAACGCTTACTGTAGAACGCGCGCAAACGCCCATGGTGGGGTATCGCTGTTTATTAGAGATGGGTTGCAATATAAAAAACGAAATGACCTGCATAGCTTATGTGTTCAATATCACATTGAACACTTTTGAAATTCCATGTTATAAATTGATTATTATTGTATTGTATCGGACATGTAATGGTAACTTTGAAATATACTTAGAACATCTAGAATTATTATTAAGTAAGCTTTCTGATGAAAATAAAAAGTTTCTTATAGTTGGCGATCAAAATGTGGATTTTAGCTGTGACAACAGTTTAAGGCAACAAGTTGATGACGTTTTAAGATGTTATGGTTGTAAAAACACCGTCACGTTCGACTGCGGGATAACAAATTGTGAGCGCGAACGTCTAAGTGTCTCGCCAGTAGATACCGCCATTAGTGATCACAACGCGCAGCAGTTTGTCATTGCTGTGGAAAGAGGACTACATAACACCAAACACAGCGATATAGTAGAACGCCGATTATTTAATAATAAATCCATCTATTCATTTTATTCAGACATCTCTAATTATAATTTTGATTTTATTTATGATATTAAAATTGACATTGGATACAAATTCAATAAACTATTCAACATATTGACACACTACATGGATTTACACTTTCCAATTAAAAAACCGGCCAAGAGCGTGTCGGGCCACGCTCAGTGTAGGGTTCCGTAGTTTTCCGTCCGTCACAGTAAGTGTCCCCACTTAAGAGTTAATAACACCGCCATGTAGGATATGATATGAGAGTTCCACGTACAGCGACATCTATCGGCAAATTAAGTAAACTATTGCGCGCGAGCTTAAAGTATGGAAGATGATTTTTATGGGATAATTCTTTATTGCGTGAACCGATTTTCACCGTTTTTACTTTATTTAAAAACACGTCATTTCATTGTAATTTTGTAGAAATTACAGGTACAATAAACACCTGCTTATACGGTTAAATTACAAACTTAATTCAGAAATTATTTTGTATTTTTTTTTTAAAACTATTCATCCTATCAAGTTCGAAATAATTTTCCTAGAAAGTTTTTATAAAGTTCTACTTTTGAGATTTTTTTCATATTTTTAAAACTTATGGTTCAAAAGTTAGAGGGGGGGGGACGCATATTTTTTTACTTCTGGAGCGATTATTTCCGAAAATATTTACATTATCGAAAAATGATTTTAGAAAACCCCTATTCATTTTTAAATACCTATCCAACGATGTATCACACGTGAGGGTTGAAATGAAAAAAAAAATCACTCCCCACTTTACGTATAGGGGAGGTACCCTAATAAAAAAAAAAATCCACTTTTTATTTTACCACTTTGTCGGCGTGATTGATATACATATTAGTACCAAATTTCAGCTTTCTAGTGCTAACGGTCACTGAGATTATCCGCGGACGGACGGACGGACGGACGGACGGGCAGACATGGCGAAACTATAAGGGTTCCTAGTTGACTACGGAACCCTAAAAATACGACTTAAAAATAAATCATCCGTTCCGTGGGCAACTGATGAGCTGACTGCATACATACAAAAGCACAAGGACCTTCACGAGATACGACGGCAATATCCTGGAAACCAGATAATATCTGACTGTATTGAACATTACTCTCAACTTATAAAATCTGAGACACTACGAGCTCGGCAGTCATATATTGAATCAAGGCTGGGGCGAAGTACAAATCCGTCTAAAGAAATGTGGAAAGTTGTCAATGAAGAAATCGGAACAAAAACAAAGCCTCAAATAATATCGCTAAAAGAACATGATACAGATGCCGTATTATCACGTGAAGAAATCCCAAATGCATTTAATTCGCACTTTCTTAATGTCGCTGCAAAGTATGTCATAAATAGCAATGAGTCACTGTCCAAGCGGTATGTTGATACGCATTTAAGAAATTTTGCTACAATTCCAAAATTCAGTCTCCCTATAGTTACACGTGACCTTATGGATAAGACAATAAAGTCCATGTTAAAAAAGCGTACAACGGTTGATGTGTAGGATATATCAATTAATATAATTTTAAGTGTTTGGCCAATCATTGCTGACATCTTAGTAGTATTAGTCAACTCCATGTTTCAAAGTGGCACGTACCCAAAGGTGCTTAAAAATACCAGAGTATGCCCAGTATTTAAGGGTAAAGGAGAGAAGGATGATGTTAACAACTACCGCCCTATAACTATTGTACCTACTATCTCAAAGATAGTGGAGTCTATTTTATCATCTAGTTTAATGACCCACTTAGAATCAAACCATCTACTTACTGACAACCAGTATGCGTATAGACAAAAGCGGTCAACTACTATGGCAGCCCACAAAATCACTGACCTTTGCAGTAAAACACTTCTATAATTGCATTAACACGTTTAATTTTGAAGACAAAGTAAATTATTTAAAATTAGTAACAATAGTCAGATTATTTAAAATTTAGCATTTTACGTAAAAATTACAATAACGGTATCTATATAAAGATATTTCACATTCAATAACTTCCTTAGTGGTCAGAATGTAATTAAATTACAATAATAAAAATATTTAAAATTAGCACTTCACTTAAAAATGAAGATAACTGTACCTATATAAGGATATTTCACATTCAATAGTTACCTCAGTGGTTAGAATGTAATTAAATTACAATAATCAGAATATTTAATATTAGCACTTCACTTAAAAATGAAGATAACTGTACCTATATAAGGATATTTCACATTCAATAGTTAGCAAAACTGGTAAGTAAAAATAAAGACTCGGCTGGTAATAATTTGGCTGCAGGAAAATAATGGATTAATGAGGCGGGTGATATGGATGGTGACAGATGATTCGCTGGCTGAACGTAGCCTAAATTAAAGAGCCAGGTCTTCATACGCCCGTCAAACGAGGCAATTGGAATTTTGGGAAATTTAGCAAAACATTAAAAAAAACTGTTATGGCACAAAAATACTGGATACAAAGAAAAGGAATCGGATTTATAACGTTTTTAAAAAAATGTAAATAATATGATATTCTCGAAAGACAGGATGGCTAAAGCTGTAGTTTTAAATTGAAAAGAGTTCGTGGGCAAGTGTCCGCTTTGGTTTAGGCGGACCCAATAGCTCGCTGAACTCCTTTTCTCACTTGGAGAGCCCGCTGGATGCGGACTCTAATTCTCCGACGATGGTGAAGAATCCCGCGGAAAACGCGGCAGTGTCTCGCCGGTCCGGCACCCACAAGTGTCTTCCGGAATGCTTCCGGCTCAGGCGGTCCGGGGACGTGGTTTTGTTTTTGCTCCAATAATGTACTAATATCACTTGCTATATAATGTTTGAATGCAAAGATCTAGAGAAATAAATCGCACTTCACCACGATGCAACTAAGCAAATTATAGCAAAACCCCCAGACAAAACCAGAATATCTGTTTTTCTTTAAAAATCTCCCCGTAGCTCTGACACACTCAATCAAAAATCAACTTTTTCTTTATCTGACAATCTGGAATACCTCAAAAATTCACATTCAAAATTAGCGCGAGTATTATCTCAATTTTATAACTGCCAGTCGTATTACAAAATGCGGACTGATATAAGCGCCATCTACCTGTAATGCCGTGAATCACAATGTACGCTTTTTTATGTATCAACCGTGACCTAGCCTTAGACCTCCCTTAGACACAGAAGTTCAGAAGTTCTAAAGAAAGTCGACAGATGTCGTACGATACGTAGCGTCATGCTACACCTTATTTTGACGGGCCTCGATAAGGAGCGCAAGATGGCGGGGATACTGTGCGACTATCCAATGCATTCGATGTAATAAATCACAAATTGTTATTAACCAAGTTAAGGTATTATGGTATTATGGGTTCCGCTCACAAGCTGTTTGCATCATTCTTGTCTGACCGTAGTCAGGTAGTAGAGATATCCACTAATGGAAAGACACTCACTTCGGATACCGGTCATATCAACTTAGGCATCCCTCAGGGGTCGGCAACTGGAAACACCCTATTCCTATTATTTATAAATGATCTTCCATCTGCAATTACGAGCGGCACCTCCGTACTTTTTGCGGACGATACAACAGTCGTCGTGGTAGTCAAAACCCATAAACAGCTTGCTGGGAAAATCCAAGAGGCATGTAAGCAGCTCCAAGTTTGATTTTCATCAAATGGTTTGCTCTTAAATGTCGCGAAATCCAACAAAATGTTTTTTTCTGGTCGTAAGATTGCAGTACCTTCGTGTATTGTAAACAGTCCAATGCCATTGTGTACTGAGAGCAGATTCTTAGGTTTTATAGTTGATTCAACCCTCAGCTGGAAGTACCACATTAACGAGTTGTGCAAAAGATTGAGTAGTGCCATCTTCGCTCTCAAAAAACTACAGCCCCTTTTATCGCGAAAAGCACTGAAAGACGTATACTTCTCCCACTTTCACTCCCTATTATCCTATGGAACATTGATTTGGGGAAATTCTACAAACGCAAAGCGAGCCTTGATACTCCAAAAGCGTGCGATTCGAACAGTGGCCGGAGTCCATATCCGACATCCATGTAAAAAACTGTTTAAACAAAATGGCATTATGACGCACTACTCACTTTACTTATTTCAAGTACTGATGTTTGTACGTAATAATTTACCAATGTTCAAACGTATCAAGGTTACGAACATACAAATCCGATCTACGGGGAGACTAAGTACAGTGCCGCGTCACAAGGCACTTTCACTCAAAAATCCGAGGGTAATTGGACCAACTTTTTATGAGCGTCTACCTACAGAGTTGCGAACTGAACCATCTGACGAAGCATTTGAACGCCAATTGAGAGACTTTTTATTGGAAAATCCATTATATTCTGTAAATGAATATATGACTTTGACATCCAATATTAGAAACCGACTTTGAATATATCTTTTGAAATTGTATTTATTATTGTTATATCTCTAATTGACATGTGTGTATTTTTAAATCTGATATTGTATTTTATTATTTATTCTTAGTTTTTATAGTTTTGTGACATTTAAATGTAATTAAATTAAGTAATCAATTAATAAAATATGTTTGTTTTCACTGTTTTGACGATCATAATATAAATTTGTATAGATTAGGCTAAGACCATTTTGTACTATAATTTATTATTATGAAATAAATAAATCTAAATATAAATCTTTCACCGAACTCGGGGATGTCCTCTGTCGATTCGCCGAGAGCCAGCAGCACGTCTGGATTGAGCTCTGGCTGAGCTGTCGACGTGGGTAGATCAGCCTGATTTTCAGATGGTGAAATCCCGTCACTAAGGACCGGCGTTGCCGTTGGTACATCACTAGTGTGTGATTGTAATTGTACGACGGGATCATGAGCCGGTACAGAACCGTCTAAATTCTGTTCCATTACAACATCTAAAACAATAAAGAAGTGATGAATAAGTTATATGAATAATATTTTCTCTTGAGGGTAGGTTGAGAAAATATTTGTCTCGCAGAGTAACGCGCATCTACTGAAGACTGCGCGTATGTTCTGCTTTATTGCATCGTTGGAGATTCGCAGTCAACCCCGATGTGTATTTGATCATAGTTAGAGACTCGCAGTCAATCCCTATGTCGGCTCATTTTAATTTTTAATCACTTCTTAACACTGAGTAATAAAACGAAATAACTTACCTTCATCTTCCGATGAAGACGATGTATAAACTATTCTATACCGTTTCTTGTGATCTTCAAGTTTTTTAATTTTTTCACGGTAATAATTTAATTTCTCCTTAGCTGTGTTTCGGCATGTTCGGTAGATGCTTAACGCCAAGGAGCTAAGGAGGCGCGTGCGCTCGTCGCCGTGCACGAAAAAAGAATGAGTATGTCTGGGAGCGGGATGACCGGGAAGGATAGGGGAATGAATGAACGAATGAACAAAAAGTCAGTTCAATAGTCAATTTATTGTCTCTTAATATCGTGCAGAAGTCGCCTGTAGGTTTAAAGGACTACCTGGTATATGTTATATCTGAAGAATGAAACGAACGAAATATAATAAAATTACAAACATAATATAACGTTACGTTATTTGTGACTTTGATCACTATATACTCCACAGTGCCTATAGTTTTTTGTCCACGGTGTTCTGACAGTGTTTACCAAATTTTCCTGTGAAAAATAGTTTTTTATTTTTAACTAGATAAACTAAATTATACCGTATTACATTCTTTTTTCATAATAGCTTACATTTTTCTAATTATACTTAGATGTATAGTTTGAGGTGTTCTAGCTTTAGTGAATTTGACTTTTTTACAAAAATATGCCTCTCATATAAAAACTACTTTTAGTGCTTGGAGTAGAAAGTCTTCCTGACTGCCTCAAGTAGAAAAGAGTTTCAAATCGTTTTTTTTTGTAATATAACATTCTAGTGAGCATAAAACAGCTTGTGAAAATATAAATACTATTGTGGCATTGTAGCAGGAAGTGAGTGAAGATTATCAAAAAATGCTGGACAAATAATTCAAGATATGATGGAATATATTTGGCAAAAACTCACACAAGCCCATACAATTGTAATATGATTCTATTTTTAGTATATATTAATACAATTCCACATTATTAAAATAAAATAAATGCTTGAATATGTGGTACCGAAAAAAAGATATACCAGATCATACATGTCCAGATTTTATCGTGCACAGTCTTTACTTCTCGCACTTGTATCCAAAACTACTATTTCGAAGTCTGTAGATTTATTTCCAATGTGCTCGATAGTCGTGTGAGGCACGAAATCTGTGAATTTGTTCTACTCTTCGACTGTAATGCTTGACTACTACTAGCGCATACTTTTCGATAGAGCTTTTATGGTCATGGTACTCCTGAAGAACAAATCAAATTATTTTTAATAAATATTTTGATTTTTTATTTTAAGTAGACAAACTACTGTAAGCATTATTATTGATAAATACTTTAACTTGTAAGGATAACTACTTTTTATTTAACATCATCTTAAAAGACTGTCAATAAACTATTCCTTGTTGCTCGTTCCCGCCATTTTGATGTTATAAAATGACGGGTATACAGCTGCGGCCGCCATTCGGATCGTGACCAGATTGTTGTAAAGACGTCTTGTAAATATTATTGTCATATAGTGTAATTTATTCATATTTAAACCTTGTAACAAACGAATACAAGTGTAAATACTGGTAAAGTACTGGTTTATTTTATAATCCTAGTGATATCCCCTACATCTCAGCAGTGGGATCTAACAAAAATCGACAGGATTTTTGCCACGCCGCACAAAAACGTAAGGTTTTCGTTTTTTATTATTTTAAATAATAAATTAGATTGATTGGTGAAACTATATTTTCCGTAACTGAGTAAGTCCGGAGGTTTATATGGTTAGTTTAACATGGTCATTTTGCCAAAGGTTACTCTTTTGGATATGCACATGTTAGATGGTATGTTTATTGATAATTGAAGGTAAACTGTATTTTCCGTAACGGAGTAATTCCGGAGGTTTATATGGTTAATCTTGCATGGACATTTTGCCAAAGGTTACTATTTTGGATATGCACATGTTAGATGGTATGTTTATTGATAATTGAAGGTAAACTGTATTTTCCGTAACGGAGTAAGTCCGGAGGTTTATATGGTTAGTCTTACATGGACATTTTGCCAAAGGTTGCTCTTTTGGATATGCACATGTTAGATGGAGATGTTTGTTATGTTGTTACATAATCAATATAATTAATTATCAGAGAGAATAGTAAGTCGGATATTGTTGTCATCATTCCTAATAAAGATAACTTCACAATCCATAAAAACATGTCCTGTTATTTAAAATCAACTTTTATGACCTAACCTTCAATACAATAAGTATAGTTTGATATTCGCTTAAATTTTGAATAAAATAACGCTGGTATTATTATAACCGTATAATTTGCCTACAGTATGTCTCAATGGTATATATGTTTATATTTATATTTTGCAATAGTCAAATTAATCTTTTAAAATACTACCCGGTAATTTATGTTCGAAGATCTGCGGGGAATAATTTTAAATTAATTATTTAATATGAAGGAAATTATTTTTTTGATATCTTACGATATTATTTAAAAATGCAATTATGAAGCCCTTTTTGGAAAGCGCATATTATTTGAAAACAATTTTACGAATATCATGCCATAAGCAGGCTGCATTCAAAATACTTTGTATCTCTTTCTAATAAGTAAATTTGTAAACAAGTTGAAAATAATAATAAATCTTAGGAAAAGGTAATTTAAATTCCTTTTCCATTAATACCACAAACAAATATAACATTATTTCGATAACGGAATATTCAGTAATGAAATGAATATGCTTTATGAATATGATCAAAATGAAACAATAATTTATTAGAAACTCCTTAATGCCTGTAGTGTGTACAATGTCTCTAGGTGGTTCACGCTTATGTATCACTTCATATTATTAAAATGTTTATAATTACTATTTCTTCTCGTGAACCATTATTGTCGTTAAAAATAATTATGGTTAAATGTCAATTAATACCAAGTGCGTTTGGATATACCTACATAAAAGTGTAAAGTTTTCAAGTTAACGTGATCGTTCACGCCACAGCTAAGTAACAGCTTAAGACTGGTATTAACTTGGATTTAGTATAAATCAATTTCAGATAGACCATATGAACCAAGGTGATTAAATAAAGTGTGTAAAGAAAAGAAAGTATAATTTACAATAATTAATAAATGGCCTGTATAGCTTTGTCTAAGTACAAGTTATATTTCGTCTTAATAAACGGTACTATAAAGTTCATAGAAATTACCTTTTATACTTATACAGGGTGTTTGGTAACCGGATGCAAAGCCGAAAGTAGGAGATAGCCTAGGTCATGTAGAACATTTTTAGCCATACTTGTCTTAGACAAATGTTATTAGTTTTTTTTTAATTTAAATTTAAAAATTTGTCGGAGAAAACTGCAAAACTTCAGACTAAATCGATAATTAGTACTTTTTTTACTGCAGGTAGATTTTTTTTTTGTTTTATTTCTTATTGTGCAATGTCTATCAAACACTAGAAAAGTGATTTCAAACATCTGTGTCTAAAGAAAACAAGTTGACAGCGATTTAAAATTTTAGTTACATGAAAATGTAAACGATTTAAGTGATTTCAAAGTACGAAAAAAAAAAACTAAAATAGCCACGAATTTTCAAACCATTTTAAAAACATGCTTGGCTTTTACCCTTTTATTTAAGCTATCAAACACGACTGTAGCTACTGTATCCTTGAAAATAAGCCACCTAAACCAACTGGGTAGCTAAAATGTTTCACTCTACTTGTGATACTTGTGGTAGTTGTGGTGACGAATCTAATTATGATTTTACAATAAAACATTGGTTCTGAATACTAAGTTGGCGTTGACTTGACATTTGACTTGTTTTAAAAGGGTTAAGTGTACTGGACAAAACTACTACATGCAATTTTAACAAACAAAGGCTTGCGGCGGTGAGAGACAAAAGGGACTGATAGCGGCAGGCGGCGGGCGATAAGACAATCATGTCTCAAGCCATTTTATCTTTGAAAATAGGCTACCTGTACTAATAAGAGGGAATGTTTAGGGTAAATTAAAACAAAAGCATAAAAGATAAGTTATTTATTTTTACGATCAACACATTAAAATTACACATCATCGCTCGTTTTCAAAATGTGACCCGCCGTTTCGAATACAAGCACGAGCCCGTCTTCTTACTTCTGTGGTGGTTGTTCCGAATATCATTTCTTCCCTCATCCTTTCGAACGCCGCTTCTATCCTCTCCCTCAGCTCTTCTACGGTATTAATGACCTCTTGTGTGTAGACTAGCTCCTTAGCTCGGCCCCAAACGAAAAAATCCAATGGTGTCAAATCAGGTGACCGAGCGGGCCAAGGGATTCGTCCGCCTCTGCCGATCCAACCGTCCGGGAAACAGTTATCCAGATGCTCCCTTACAGCCAGAGAGTAATGGGCGGGACAACCGTCGTGTTGAAATGTCACTGCACCGGGCAGCTGGTCTTCGTCAATAAGCCTGGGCAAATCGTTTTGTAAAAATTCCAAATAATTTGCCCCATTTAAATTATTTGGCAAAAAATGTGGCCCAATAAGGACTCTGCCGATGATTCCAGCCCACACATTGACGGAAAACCTTCTTTGGAAGGACACTTGCTTTTTCCAATGTGGATTGTTGTTTTTGTCAGCCCATTGGTGTAGGTTATGGAAATTTGTGATCCCCTCCCGGGAAAATTTCGATTCATCGGTCCAAAGAATGCTTCGCAAAAAACGTCGGTCTTCGATATCCGCATTGAGTAAAAATCGGCAGAAGTCCACTCGGCGTGCAGGATCTCCTTCGTCCAAACCTTGAACTCCGATGCCGCGAAAAGGATATTTTCCCTCACGATTCATTGTGGCCCATACTTTCCATGTGGACAAGTTCAGATTACGAGCTACCACTCTGATGCTCGTATTCGGATCCTCTGCAAATGCCTGTAGAACGTCTTCCTCCACTTCAGGGCGATTACGTCCTGGATTCCCTCCATGTTGCACAGCAATACCATTCTCACGTAGCCTTCGGAATGAATTGTAAAACACTCTCACATTAGGCAATCTCCGGTTTGGAAAACGCTCTTGGTACATCCGTCGGGCCATCGCTCCATTACTGTCAGCTTTGCAGTACATGTAGATAATGTCGGCGTATTCTTCGTTCGTAAACTCCATGTTTACAATGAAGAAGTCGTAATTACACGTGAAGGAGCGCCTACGGCAGCTACAACTTGACACGGTAAATTGAGATGAGAGCGGGAAATTAAACCACAATGAACGTCTAATCGCAACTGAAGTTGTAACTAGACTAAATTACTAGTTTTTGCACAAATACTCATGTAGCTAATCAGTTTATCTTTGTCAATAAAGCACAAAACCGATCATCTTTGTTTAACGCCGCTCACCGCCTGCCGCTATCAGTCTCTTTTGTCTCTCACCGCCGCAAGCCTTTGTTTGTTAAAATTGCATGTGGTAGTTTTGTCCAGTACACTTAACCCTTTTAAAACAAGTCAAATGTCAAGTCAACGCCAACTTAGTATTCAGAACCAATGTTTTATTGTAAAATCATAATGAGATTCGTCACCACAACTACCACAAGTATCACAAGTAGAGTGAAACATTTTAGCTACCCAGTTGGTTTAGGTGGCTTATTTTCAAGGATACAGTAGCTACAGTCGTGTTTGATAGCTTAAATAAAAGGGTAAAAGCCAAGCATGTTTTTAAAATGGTTTGAAAATTCGTGGCTATTTTAGTTTTTTTTTTTATCGTACTTTGAAATCACTTAAATCGTTTACATTTTCGTTCGTTTAAATTTTAAATCGCTGTCAACTTGTTTTCTTTAGACACAGATGTTTGAAATCACTTTTCTAGTGTTTGATAGACATTGCACAATAAGAAATAAAACAAAAAAAAATCTACCTGCAGTAAAAAAAGTACTAATTATCGATTTAGTCTGAAGTTTTGCAGTTTTCTCCGACAAATCTTAAAATTTAAATTAAAAAAAAACTAATAACATTTGTCTAAGACAAGTATGGCTAAAAATGTTCTACATGACCTAGACTATCTCCTACTTCCGGCTTTGCATCCGGTTACCAAACACCCTGTATAAGTCTCGGTGTGGTAACTGACCACGTATTTTTGAGTTCTCTACTTCCTTACTGTATTCAATCCAATAAATAAAGTTGATGATTAAATCACAATAGTTAAGTTAAATGGGTACATTGACTATTCAGATGTCTGTTTATATACAAAATAAAGTAACAAAATAAGAACAAGAGCCTAGTCGAGATTTGTTAATCTCGTGTATGTCGTCGGCATATTACCACGCATATAATCCCATGTGTGTATTTTGTTTTATCGAGGTATATGATCATAAATAATATAATCACTTATAATGTCAATTGATCTCTATTTTTCGCCTGATAAAGGTTTAGATGGCAATTGACAAATTAAAGGATATTACCGATTTTAATTACACAGGAAGTTGATGCAAAATCGACGTGACATGATGATTTGACGATCTATTATAATTGTGTCCACTAATGACTAATGAGCAAAGTATTGCTTAGAAATTTACGAACTGAGCCCTTTTTACACAATATCAAAAGAAAGGAGAGTTATTATTTAATCATAGAGTGAGAAGAATGCGCCAATGATAGTCAAAACGCGTATAAATGCCAATGATAGTCAAACGCGAATATATAAAACTGAAGTTGCTTGAATATAATAACTAGTATGTCGAGTATAATCGTTATAAAATTTATTTTAGATAATTAATTTAAACGTTAATTCAAGCAATACCTGTATTTAACAGGTAGAGACACATGTAGAGTCGTCATGTAGAGTCACATGTAGAGTCGACATGTAGAGTCGACGTGTAGAGTCGACGTGTAGAGTGACGTGTAGAGTCGACGTGTAGAGTCGACGTGTAGAGTCGACGTGTAGAGTCGACGTGTAGAGTCGACGTGTAGAGTCGACGTGTAGAGTCGACGTGTAGAGTGACGTGTAGAGTCGACGTGTAGAGTCGACGTGTAGAGTCGACGTGTAGAGTCGACGTGTAGAGTCGACGTGTAGAGTCGACGTGTAGAGGCGACGTGTAGAGTCGATATGTAGATATGTAGAGTCGATATGTAGAGTCGATATGTAGAGTCGATATGTAGAGTCGATATGTAGAGTCGATATGTGGAGTCGATATGTGGAGTCGATATGTGGAGTCGATATGTAAAGTCGATATGTAGTCACATAAAGTTACTTATAGTGTCGAAATATAAAGTCACGTATAGTGTCAAAATATAAAGTCACATTTGGAGTCGATGTAGACAACGTGTAGAGACGAAAAATGACATGAAGAGTCAAATGCAGAATAAAAACTTATGATTCTTATGTAAAGACAAATGTTTGAGGTGACACGTATAAAGTGGACTACGCATATGGTGGGGTTAATGCAACAAACGTGAATGGACATGTCAGACCTTTTTTCAGGCCTACCTAAATAGATCTATTTACCTATATAACCTACTTATGTGAAGCACGTGAATGAACGTGCAGGACTTTTATTCAGACCTACCTTAATAATCTAGTACCTATGAAACGCACGTGGATGAACGTGCGGTACTTTGAATCAAACCTACTTGAATGTATCAAGTACCTGCGCAACGCACGTGAATAATGTGCGAAACTCTCATTCAGTTTTACCGTAATATAATACCTAGCAATATTTTAGGAAAGTAATCAATAAACTTTGAATTTCATACGATTATGAGAATGGACGATATACATCATCATATATTTAAGAGCTTTACTACAGTAAAGATACGGCCGCGCAAAACATTAATTTATAATAGCTTAATTTTTTTTTCTTATGCTTTTTGTGACATTCTAAGATACTATATTTTTGAATCCTACTAACTTTCCTCCCGGAAGAAGGTACAAAAATTAAGTGTCAAATAAACGCTTTATTTTTTCGCTTTAAATAATAATAACATTTTTATTTTGTCAACATGTCAATATTTTTGTAATTAATGAAAAACGAGTAAAATCAAACTAAATATTTTCACGTAAAGCAACTTAACCAAGAAGATACAATGGCTTCGATTAAGTATATCGTAAGTCGATAGTAATAATTACTAATAGGCAGGACTTTGATTAAAGTATCATGAAACTACTTCATCAAGCTATTTACCTCAAAAACCTACAAACAATATGTTTGTATTACGGGTATAGTCATTTACGTATGTATAACATTAATTAAATTGATTATAGACTCAATTTATTTTAGACTTTGTGGTAATCACGTATAAATTAAGACTAATGAACAAATCACGCAAAAAAAATGCAATGGGGTAAAGAAAAAGTATAATTAAAAAAAATTGCTAATTCCACTTACAAATAAACTTTAACTCCCAGCATTTAGGATCGATTTCCTATGCTACACGCCACGGGTGTTTTGACGCGGGCGACGGGAGTTCGCAGTCAAGGTCACGCTCATATACAGCTTTAGTAAGTAAACCATTCTCACTAGCTAGGTGGTAAAACTAAACCTTACGTCAATGTCACGTCAAGGAATTTTAAACGTAGACGCTTTGATTGAACAATATTTATAATTATAATATGATACAGAATAATTTGTGTATATTAAGTTACCTACATACCTACCTACTGTACTTATACCCGATAGGGGACAGTAGGTATCGGTGATACATAATAATAATGAACGTAGTACAGTGTATATGAACTATGGAAGTAAACTAAACGCCAATATAACATTTTCTATTTAGGTACTTAGTAGGAGATCGCCGTCTGCAAATGTTTGTACGTAATTTATTATTTGAGTAGAAATAAGAGGGCGGGTGTATAGAATTTTTTATTATCATTTTAATTTAAGTGTCTTATTAAATATATCTGTATACAGGTTGTTTTTTCAACAATTATCCAAATTGTGCAAGGTGCAACTAGCAAAATATGTGACGTTTTCAATAAGTCAAAGGTACACCATTGTTGGTTATCAATAAGGCATTACTGCCATAAAAAATATCCAAAAATAAACTCTATTCACAACCGACTATGATGTAGGTACCTATTAATCCAGTAATCGGAGATTCATCGCCATACATTACCTTACAAAATGTGGAGTACAAAATGTTTTAATGGGTATTGGTAGGCTACAGGTTGGTTATTAAAAATCTAGATTTTAGACCTTGAAGGCTCCCCGTGTTGGCCGCCATCTTGGTTTAAAGGTGCCGAAATTCGGTTTTTTAACCTTGATGCTTAAACAGTTGTCAGTATGACTAAAGTATTTATGGAATGAATAAAGAAGATAAAATTGTCGAATATTTTTTATACATAATAGCTCTATAAACCTTATAGATAAAAAGATACAGGGGGAGAAAAAAGTGTATTTTTAAGCTTCTAAATTCTGTCCTTCGAGATAAAGAAATTAAATTTCTACCACAGTTATGTCATTGTCATTCATATAATGATTCTTATAAAAGATATTCAAAATTTGGTTTTACTCCCAGAGCGGTTAGAAAGGGGGGGTGAATATAGAAAGGCTCACACAATAATTCAATGTTCTGTTACTCATCATGGCCTTCCCATAGAAAACTTCGACGTCTGATCTGCCGAAATGTTTTTTTGTGATATCGGTGTTGGTCCCATAGTAAAAGTTGTTAAGTATGGCCTACCTAATCACCTCGCTCAAATTGGCTAGTTATTGAAAAAACATTATTTATATAGATTAAAGATAGATTTAATAAGCCTTTGTCCTGACTCATTAACGCATTTTTTTGAAATTACACCCTTAGGGTGGTAAAAAGGGGGTTAAAAGTTTGTATGGGTATGATTTAAAATTTTAAGTTAGAGACTTGAAACTTTGTTCGTTGGTTGGCTACTCACTTAAAAACAAGCATTTAATTTTTCTTTTATTTCCTGTGTTGTTTTAATTTATATTTGTTCTCAAATGCTATGGATCATGGTTATCTGTAAATAAATGCATTTTAAAAAGTTTGTATTAAAGCGACTCCAAAACTACTGAAGCTAGAAAATTGTAATTTGCAGAACAGATTACATTTATAATGTGTACAAGTAATAAGAAGCGATTTTGAAAACTTAGACCCCTAAGTGGGTAATGAGGGGGTTCAAAATGTTGTATGGGTAAGGATTAAAATTTTAAGTTGAGGGTTGACACTTCGTACGTTTACTGCTAAATAAAAAAATAATAAAAGTGATTTCAGCATTTTTTTTAATTCAACCCCTAACGGGGTTAAAAGAGGTTGAAATTTTTTAAAGAGATTTACTTTTTTTGTGACAGACTTTCACAGACCCGGGGATGAACAAAAGATAGTACTAATACTTAACATCACATTATAAGAAGATAAAATAAGGAATGAAACTTTGTATGAGCAGCCGTATTATACACGGAAGAAGTCAGGGTGGATAGCTAGTATTACCTAGACATGTATATACATGCGTATAATAACATTATAAATGCGAAAGTGTCCGAATTGATTGCGATGAATAATTAGTAATAGAAATAATTTGAGTCCCGGGAAAATCAAGCCTTGAGGCAGTGAAAAGGGTTTGCAAGACTTGCAATGTATGTTCGTATGTGAAATTATTAATCGATGAACCGTAATACAGGGTGGATTTTCTTTTTGGGTCAGTGAGGGCAGCTACCAGATCCCGTGCTGCTACGCAAAAATGGTCTTAATAAACCTCCCCTCAATTTTTTATTAATGAAGGTTGGCGTTTACCAATTTTGAATAAAACAAACATGTTGCGAGAAAAAGGTCATTTGTGACAAACTTTTTTTTACAATCCAGAATCGAAAAGTCTGGAACCAAAAAAAAATCCTACTAGAAAGCTACCAATTGAGGAAAACTTTCCCATACAATCAGTATGAAAATGAAAACTTTAATTTTTCACATGCTATTTTGTTTTGCCAGTCGATTCCATTCCTATCCAGAATCAATAGTTTCCTAGAGATCAACTTACCGTTATGTACAGTCAGACGTCACAAATTCAAGATTTTTTTCCATACATTTACTATGGAGAAAAAGTGAAATTTTATTCATATTTTTCTATCACGCCAATCATAATACAGTATGAAGACATTATAGTTCAAAATATCAAAAAACGGGGATTTTAAGGCAGTAAATGTATGGAAAAGTTTTCTTAAAATTGTAGCTTTTTAGTACATGACCGTAAGTTGACCCGTACGAAACTATTGATACTGCATAGGAACGGAATCGATTATCATAAAAAACAGCATGTGAAAAATAAAAGTTTACATTTTCATACATATTGTATGGGGAAAAAATTCTCAATTTGTGGCTTTTTTAGTTGGTAGTTTTTTTGGTCCCATACAAGCTTTCGTTGCTGGATAGGCATGGGATCGATAAGCATCAAAAAAAGTTTGTGAAAAATTACCTTTTTCTCGTACCCCGTATGTGTTTTTCAAAATCTGTAAACGCCAAACTTCATTAATTTGAAATCGAGGGAAGGTCTTGTAAGTCCATTTTAGCGTATACACAATAGATCTGTCAGACTTACACATAAAAAGATACAGGGATGAAAAAAGTATTTCTTTTTTTAATTATGAGAATTTGATAAATGTTAGCTTAAAAATTATATGCTTCGAGATTAAGAAATTTATCAAATCTGAACTACAGTTTTGTCATCTTAAAAAGATTATTTTAAAAGATATTTAAAAGTTGGATTCACTCCCATAGCGCTTATAGTTGGGAGGTGATTGTAGAAAGGCTTACACAGAAATTCAATCTTCTCTTACTCATCATGGAATATTATTAGGCGTTGTCAGGTAAAGTTATCGATCAATTTGGGTATAAGGAATTTGGATTTGATAGAAAGCTTGTAGCTTTTGATAGATTTAAAAAAAAATTAAAAGTTTGAAGATATTTTAATTTTTTTAAGCCTTCATTTAATTGATAAGTTATTATTAAAATATTGTATAAGAAATAAACTAACTAAAAACTATTATTTATGGCTTCTCTTGTGCGCTCAACTTGGTTGGAATTAATAATTTTGAGTTGGAATTATTATCTTTGTTGAAAATAGAAACGATTGGCATCAATTATCTTCAAAATTAGTTTTGGTAAAAATGACAAAATGAGTAGTTCTTATACCCGACAACGCCTAGTATTCCATGATGAGTAACAAAACATTGAATTTTTGTGTAAGCCTTTCCATATTCGCCCCTCTTACTAAGCGCTCTGGGAGTAAATCCAAATTTTGAATATCTTTTAAAAGAATCATTATATGAATGACAATAACATAACCCTGGTAGAGATTTAATTTCTTTATCTCGAGGCACAGAATTGTGAAGCAAAAAATTAAATTCTCATTATTTTTAACAATTATACTTTTTCCACCCCATGTATCTTTTTATCTGTAAGACTTACAGGGCTATTAAGTATGAAAATTTATAGACAATTTTATCTTATTTATACGTTCCATAGACACATTAGTTATACTAACAACAGTTTAAGCATCAAAGTTAAGAAGCCAAATTTTGGCACCTTTAAACCAAGATGGCGGCCAACGCGGGGAGCCTTCAAGATCTAAAATCTAGATTTTTAATAACCAGCCTGTAGCCTACCAATCTCCATTGAAATATTTTGTACTCTAACTTTTGTAAGGTAATAATGGAGAGGATTCCCCGATGACTGGATTAAAAGGCACATGATTGTCGGTTGTTATTAGAGTTTATTTCTTAATGTTTTTATAGCAGTAATGCCTTATTGATAATGATAACCAACAATGATGTACCTTTGACTTTAAAACGTCGCATATTTTTTTCGTCGAATAAAATAATAAAAAACCGTTTGAAATTATAGTAAATGTTCTGTGTTTTTTATTTAAAATTAAATATATTCGCATTTAATTGTACAAATAAGAACGTGAATGCGAATATCAAAAAACATGCAGATATTCGCGAATGCGAATACATATATTTTTTACATCCCTAGCATATAGTATGGTTGCTTTGCGCAACCGTATATTTATTTAGTCGTGGCAAAAATCGCCGCTTGCGCTATTACTGTTGTGACCTATGTTGCCATGATATCGAACCAAAAAAGAGTAAGCGTAAAATTTAAAAATCTGTAGTATATGAGAATAACAACAAATAAACAATTCTTACTACATTTTAATTTTGGCTTATCGCATTGACGAACTTCGAAATTGAACCGTACTATTTAAGTTGGTACGTACGTACGTACCACGAACCGGAAGGCGCAGCGTGGGTAGACCCCCCGCAAGGTAGACTGATGACCTGGTGAAGGTCGCGGGAGTCCGCTGGATGCGGGTGGCGCAGGACCGGTCATTGTGGCACTCTGGGGGAGGCCTATGTCCAGCAGTGGACGTCTTCCGGCTGATATGATGATGATGATGATGATTTAAGTTGGCTTACCGCATGCCTAAAAATATTTATGTTTTGAACTCCGACTCCGACACACTATCAATTTGCCATATTTCGTATGCAGTAAATATATGATGTAGGTACACGACACAAAATTTGTACGTTCCTAATGATACATTACCTCTCAATTAGCAATATTATACCTACTTTGGTCAATTTTACCCGCACTTGTACTCGAAAGAAGTTTTTATTTACCCTAGTCGCACCGTTGTCAGGTTATTGGTACGTCTATTTTACTCAATAAATGGTGACATTTTTATTATGATGATGATGACCTAAAATATTTAAAATACAGATACATCTGCGCTGGTAACACAGCGCAGGCGAGGCACGACCCTTGCACGTGGTCAGCCATCACTTCTTTTCTCCGCTCCCGTAACCGACCGATCCAATAACCAATCCCGTAACCAATCGTGATCGTTCTCTGGCTCATGCGCGCCAAATTTAAAACAACGGTGATGAGTGTTTGGAATAAAATAAGTAACAACTTATTTTAAAATGCGATTTATGCAAATTTGAGCTAAAAAGTGCGCATTATGGAAATCCCAAAACATACTTACTTATTTACAAATTTTTATTGGTAAATAATTTACACTCCCATAAAACCCACCCTCCGGTATAAATTATAATGTGATTTATTATCAGTATATATAATTACTATATTTAATTATTGATCATAAAAATTGTAGCCAATTACGATTTTAATGCACTGAAATATGCTCTGTAATAAAAAAAACTCTAGATCAATTGACTATAAATAAGGAACCCATTTTTATTTTTTGTGCCATTCGTGGTCAATATTATAAAGCAAATATTAATGTATATTTACAAGAAACCATACGTTAATTAATATTTTTAAGTAATAATCTACGAATTTTTATATTTTTAAATATATTTAAACAAGTGAAATTTTGTGAGATTATGTGTCGACGTAATCACTAGATTTATGATACGTCTGCTACATCAAAAAAATCTGCTATTATTAATTATTTCCAATTCGCCATACTAGCCGACCGTATAATGACTGTATTACTTGTCTCTTGTACGTGTACGTAAAACGCCAATACTTTCATCTGTCGTCATGTATAGTATGGACAACTCAAATGAAATAAATCACAGATAATCAAATCAAATAAGACGTCAAAAAAGTGGTTTCAGTGGTCTCTGATTACATTTACTATTTTATTATTAAAGCTCATCAATTATCATTGTAATATTTTGTATGTATGCCTAACAAATATCAGACGTTAATTCAATCGTTTATGCAGTTTGAGAATTTTAATTTAATGGAGTGCAATACCTATTTCTATGAATTACCTACCTACATTTAACCTAATAGTAAACGTTGACGACATTTAACATTAAAGCTGGGTAATAGGCAAATCCCTTTTACTAAATGGCTGAATGCATCTTAGAAAAGTCCATTGTATGAATCTTTTTTAATTTATTATACTGAGCTAAACGTACAGTTAGTTAAAAGAATGTAGTAACTATAATAAACATAAGAAGAGAAATTAGAGGAATTAAACAACATATTTAATATTATCCGTACAGTTAGTTAAAATAATATAGTAACAATAATAAACATAAGAAGAATAAATAAAGGAATTAAACATTATAGTTAATATTATTCGTTATCATGTTATGTCCTGAGATCAGTGACAAAAGGGCAAAATTAGGTTTGTTAAATTCGTGTATCCAGTTTTAACTTTCTGCGACTACTGCAGAGTGCAAATTGAGGTTCGTAAGGGACTTGCATAATAAAAACTTTGCAAAACCACATACTTATTACTGCTTATTTACATTAGTTAAATATTGGTGAAACTGGTTCAGTACTTATTTTATTTTTCAATTCATTGGTTAAGGCCCTGATTTTTCTAGTAAAAATAGGATAATGACGACACTATGTTTAGCTTGCTTTCATCGCTACTAAACTAGTTATTTATTATTATAATATAAGTATTTCACATATATATATATGTTCATAGTACCAGACCACTAAGACTGATTTATAATCATATTTTAGGAATCCAGCAATACGAGATCATTTTAATTAATTAATTGAAAATATATCAAAGTTCATAGGACCAGACCACTAAGACTGATTTATTATCACATTGGATAATGTTACGAATCCAGCAATACAAGATCATTTTAATCAATTAATTGAAACATCGATACAAATATGATAGTTAAATTATGATTAATAAACTTGTATAATAAAAATATCTTAGCGCGGCTAAATAATCGTGACAAAGTAAAATTAACGCAACATAAATTGCCTATATGTTTTAAAAATCAAAGTCAATAATATACTTACAAAAGAACAAGTTTGCGTTACATTGGCATTGCCTTATTGTACTTTTAGAAAATTATCGGTAGATAACATTAAAACGTATATCACTATACTTATTAGATAACTAACCACAGTAGAACACTTCGAAGTTCAACTTAAAATAAATGGAACCAAATTAAAATAAATTAAAACAACTCCGCGCCTGAAAAAAATATATTTTAATCCAAAATGTTACTCTTTTCTTAACGCGTCAAGTTGTATATTAGCAAACGTTAATCAAACAAAAGTTACTTACTTCATAATATAATCATTTATTTCTTGCAATACTTAATAGATAGTTAATAATATTTGATTCTTAAACTTATACTTTTAAAACGTAAATAAACAATTACGTAATTGTCATTATAATATTTAGGTAATCACATATGTTGAAAATAACAAGACTAAATTATTCACGTTTCTAAAGAAAGTGTTACAAGTTTCAGACTGACGACCCAGGAGCGTCCAGGTGAAAGGGCCAGGGTTTGGTATTTCTTTACCACCCAGGAGTGCCCAGGTGAGAGGGTCGGGGTGTAGAACACTTCCGACCCAGGAGCGCCAAAGTGAGATGGCTAGGGTTATGATATTCTTCTTCTTCAAAAAAGGCATCATCTTCACCTACATCTTCTCTGACGCTACGCTCTCGAAAGAATGATAATGGTCGTCACGGCATGTGTAGTGGTGTGGTTCAGAACGCCACGCCACTCTGCACGACTCTCCGCTGTCGTTATGTATTCAACTACGTTGTGAGTGTTAATAAAATTGGTCTGTATCAATCATGTGGTTATACATGTGGTGTTGTGCGATATTCATGTGAAAGTGATAAGTATTATGTTATTTGTATGTATTTTATGTTATAAAGTTTCCTTCTAATTTGAATTTTAAAATGCATTAAACAGTCTAATAATATTTTATTTAATAACGTAAACAATAATTGCGCTTACAAATTAACTACTGGTTTGATCTTTGCTGCTGTATAGAAATGTATGAAACTTAATCACTATTGTTATTATTTAACCTTGATGATGAAGTCTTCTTAATTAAATATCATGTAAAATAACTATTGGTTTGATCTTTGCTGTATTGATATATCAAACTCCATTACTATTCAATAATTTTAACTGTTATGATATATCTTATTCGTAATACTCAAACTTGATGATAAAGTCCTAATAATTATATATTATGAAGTCGATAAGCAATATATTATGAAGTTAAGAAGTCGATAGAATAATCATTTATTTCCTTTGTTGTTTACACTGAATGAAATAAACTTGTACTACTTTTACAATGAGCACTTATGCACAAAGGCCAACTTAATCATAAAGATAATGAGTAATCAACTCTTTGTGAACTTCTTGTGAAGTTCTTTATTTTATTATCGATGATAGTTCATTTTACATTGTATAATCATTTATAATAATATACTACAATGATGTGAAACTGATAGTCAAGGTTCAACATGACCATGAGTAAAATAAAAACATTATTTCATTAACTTATTAGTTATTACAAGAGAAAATGTATTAAATCCGATGTGTTAAGATTCAAAACTCTAATTATGTTATTAATATGGGTATTTAAACAGTTTGTATTCATTACCTTTTATTGTCAGAATTGATCTGTAAATTATTTTATTTGAGCTATTATTATTATCTTTCTTATCGATCGTTCTATACTTTATTATCGATGATAATTAAACATCGGTATCAACGTTCAAATTTCGTGGCACTTGGTAAGGGTCGCAAAAAAAGAAATACATAGGTATCATTGTTTTATTTATTAGTAATAAATAACATTTAATTTATTTTTGTTCTTAATCGTACTTTGGTAAACTGTACATATATTTAAAGAGGTTTATATTCTTAATACGTCATAGAACCTCAATACTCATTTCATTATCCATTTGTAAAAAAAATTCTAAATGCCAAATAGGCAACAAATGTCAATTTAATTGTCATGCAAAATAATATGTGGTAAAATCTTCAACGATAATAGTTCTTAAAAACACTAACAACTACAATTTAGCATTGATAAATCTTTACCCAACTCCCTATCAGACTTGAGAAAATGGATTTGACGCAGTATACTGATTTTATATTCACTAACGAAGGTGCTTGCTGTACTATTTGCGAAATGAATATAAAAAAGAAAAGGTACAATATAGAGAAACATTTGAAATCAAAATCTCATCAAGATAAATTATCTGATTCACGCTGCCATTTACAGGATATAATACGAGATAATGCTGATTTCGAAATTAAAGACGATATCGTATATTGCAAATTGTGTAATTCGAAATTATTTCCCTCTAAATCTAGTATCGACCGCCATTTAAAAACAGATTTACACAACAAAATTCATAAAAATAATGCACAAGAAAAATTTAATAAAGATTTAACAGAGTTTATGATTTGTTCGAATATACCGTGGTCAAAATTAGACAATCCTAAATTTAGAAATTTTGTAGAAAACCTTTTAAATCATAAATATGGAAACGATATTACTGTGCCGAATGAAACAAAAATACGAGTAAAATGCTTACCTGAATTGTATGAAAAGAAAAAAAATGAATTGAAAGAGAAATTACAAAATAAAATGATTTACCTCAGTGTTGATGAAACATCAGATTCCGTGGGAAAAAAAGTGGCAAATATTTTGATCGGAGCTCTAGATGGAACTAGTACCCAGCCACATTTATTTGCTTCTAAGGTATTGGAGGCGACTAACCATTCGACAATAACCAAACTCGTTGAGGAAACCCTTGAAGATCTTTGGGGCGATGAATACAAAAAAAACATGGATAAATTATTATTTTTTATAACGGATGCCGGTTCCTACATGGTAAAAGCAGCTAAAAACCTTGTTCAGAAATATAAAAATATGACTCATGTAACATGCATAGCACATGGATGTAATCGAGTCGCAGAGATAATTAGAAGTCTTTACCCGACCATAAACAGTTTGATTGACTGTATCAAAAAAATATTTCGTAACGCTCCTTCAAGGACAAATTTATTTCATCAAATGTGTGTAAATATTCCTCTACCACCCCGACCCGTGATAACAAGATGGGGAACATGGTTAAATGCTGCCTCATATTATCACATGCATTATGATAAAATCAAATCTGTCATCGATGCCTTAAATCCGCGTGAAGCGAGTGCAATTTTTAGAAATTGCACTCGCTTCACGCAAAAAAAATTTTCCGTAACCGGAATTTAAAAACTGAGTTACTATTCGTCGATACACACTTTAGTATAATTGCTAAGTCAATAAAATTATTGGAGGATCCAAAACTGAGTCTAGCAGAATCATTAAACATTGTTCATGGTTTGCAAAAAAAAATATCAACGTTAAGGTTACATCAAAATGCCAGAAAAGTTTATTTTAAATTAAAAAGTGTATTAAAGAAAAATCCTGGTTATAAGACTGTACAAATAATTAACCAACTATCTAAAAACAACGAGGCTGAAATACCAGAAAGTGTAAATAAAAACTGTGTGCAAAATTTTCAATGCTTGACATACCTTCCTATTACCTCAGTCAGCGTGGAAAGATCTTTTAGTCATTTAAAATGGATATATTCTTACAGACGTCAAAGATTGACAGCAAAATCTATGGAACAAATTTTAGTGATCTATTCTAACTCGTAAAATATTGTATGCCACACCTGGACATAAAGTGGCTTTTTCCGCACGCTACGCGTACGGATAGAGCCGCTTTCTGGCCAAATGTGCACATATTTTTCCAACACGGGAGGTAATAAAGAAAGCCCTCGATCGCATAATTACGTCCCTCGCTTGCAGCTTGGGCCGCAACAATTGCGATTGCGCGGCCTTTCTTTGTTTTACCACCCTAATTAGGAAATGTACTATTTAGGGGCTTTTTTATTTACATATACAAAATAAAGGTTAAAAATACTAAGTGATTTGTTTGTATTTATTTTTCTGCCAACCGTACATTGCCACGAAATTTGAACGTTGATACCGATGTTTAATGATAATTCATTTTACATTGTATAATCATTTATAATAATATACTACAATGATGTGAAACTGACAGTCAAGTGTTGACATGTTCATGAGTAATATAAAAACATTATTTCATTAACTTATTACAAGAGAAAATGTATTAAATTCGATGTGTTAAGATTCAAAACTCTAATTATGTTATTAATATGGGTATTTAAACAGTTTGTATTCATTACCTTTTTATTGTCAGAATTGATCTGTAAATTATTTTATTTGAGCTATTATTTCATTAAGTTTTGGCGAAGGGTCTCGCCTCGATTAGGATGGCCGAGCTGTAAGCATTATTATTGATAAATACTTTAACTTGTAAGGATAACTACTTTTTATTTAACATCATCTTAAAAGACTGTCAATTGACTATTCCTTGTTGCTCGTTCCCGCCATTTTGATGTTATAAAATGACGGGTATACAGCTGCGGCCGCCATTCGGATCTTGACCAGATTGTTGTAAAGACGTCTTGAAAATATTATTGTCATATAGTGTAATTTATTCATATTTAAACCTTGTAACAAACGAATACAAGTGTAAATACTGGTAAAGTACTGGTTTATTTTATAATCCTAGTGATATCCCCTACACTACTTTATAAATCATAAACATATGTAGATGTCATATACAAAGAAAAAAGTGACCTAGGCCTCCGGCACACCGGTGGCACCGGTGGGCATCGGAGGCCTAGGTCATTTTTTCCTTTGTATATGACATCTATATAAGTTTGTCATGCTGGTACTCGACTGAAAAGCTCTTAATTATGTAACGATTGTAAAAAATAACAAATCACATCGCGCATTTGGAGTTGCAGGCGTCCATAGGTTTAGGTAGCTGCTTACCACCATGCGGGCCGTATACTTGTTTGCCACCGTCGTGGTATAAAAAAAAATACTTTAAGAAAAACTTCACGAACATTTTTTGACCTACTTATACGACATTGCATACAATACTTTTTCTACGACTACACGTAGTTTTACATAAAATGCGAAATTGAATACTTCATGGATATTGCAGTTATTTTGTCAAAATAATCAACAATAATTTAAGTTTCACCTTTTAAAACACTATTTCAGGAATAGGAACATAAACACACAGTCGTTATTTAAACAATTATCAAATAGCGACAGATTCGTAAAAATATATTATTTCAAAGTTTGCCACCACAAACGAATGGGAAACATTAAAACTACAAAGTATGTCTGTGGTTCTTTTAATTTTTTTCTTTTTAGGGTTCCGTAGTCAACTAGGAACCCTTATAGTTTCGCCATGTCTGTCCGTCCGTCCGTCCGCGGATAATCTCAGTGACCGTTAGCATTGGAAAGCTGAAATTTGGTACTGTAGAGGTTGGATAGAAACCTCTACATTACTGGTCGTTTTATGTCAAATATTCTTCATTCAAATAAAAGTCAATGTAAATAATGAATCCAATATGAAAAACAGTCACCATCGAGGCTACCAGCCTCATGGTCACGCGCGCATTCCTTAAAATAAAATCTAAATAAATCAAGATTATCAAGCTCTACCCCCTGTGTTTTATCTGAAGCTACACCACCCTCACATATTTGGTGGAGGATGCGTGAGGGTGTCTGTTCCCCGTGATGTCGAGCGCGTGAGAAGAAATCAGTGTACCATGCTATGCGTATGTCGACCCCGTGATGTTGAGCGCGTGAGAAGAAAGAAGTGTACATGCAATTGATGCGATGCGTATTTCGACCCTGTGATGTCGAGCGCGTGAGAAGAAGGAAGTGATGCAATTATAAATTTATGAAGATATCGATGCGTGATTCGACGCTGTGAAGTCGAACCAAGAAAGAAGATGTGTTCGTGTTGTAATTAGTCTCACATTGCGAGCGAGCAGAAGGCACAGGTGGTAGCGGGACCACTGCTAACGCACCCATAGGGATGGCGTTCGGCGTGGCAGCTGCTTTCCTACGGCCGTTCCAGCGAAAGCAGAAATAGCGCGACCAGTGCTCGAGCGCTCCATAAGGAAGACGTTCGGCATGGCGGCTGCATTGCTGCATTAAAAGGTGATGTGATTGATTTGATTTTATTATTTCATTTCGTATTTGCGTGATTGACATTTGTCTTCAGCGAGTAGGTAATATACGCTAAGATCATGTCAACGCAACGCAACGAAGAAATATAATTGACATCGCAAGTCATGTCAGGGAGTTGTCAACAAATTTTTCAATGCTATTGTATAGGAATCTGTAACGGTTCTCCGACAGGCGATTCGACGACGGGCTATTCGTCGACAGAACTTTTCATCTTTTTTTTTTCGTCGACAGAACTTTTCTCCGACGCACGTTTCGCCGACAGAACTATTCATCCTTTTTTTTCGTCGACAGAACTTTTCTCCGACGCACGTTTCGCCGACAGCACTATTCATCTTTTGATTTTTCGACGACATAACTTTTCGACGACGAACGTTTCGCCGACAGATAATTTCAACTAACGCGCATCACACATTTGAGAGGAATTATGCGCGGAATATCATAGACATCTTAGTAAAATTGGGAAATTTGTGTATGGTAGTGAAATTTTTGTATTGAACCACAGACAATTTGCAGCCGGATATCCGTCATCTGGCTGATTTTTCTCTATGGTAGCTGGATTCTGAAGTGTGTGGAGCAACAAAAAACTGTGTTCAAAACTTAACGTATGGCACCGGCATATACGTCAAATTAACCAATCGTAAACGGAGCTCATCCGATTGAGTAACCGTATCCGGCAGCTTGTCTTCATAACGTTTGTGTTCAGCTTAAACGAGCAACAACTAAGCTCTATCTAGACCCTGGAAGAAGGCGACAAATTTAAATAAAAACATCGTATGACAACCCCGTATATAAGGCGACTTAACAATAATGATACTTGCTTTTTTTTTCTTACGGGATAAATCAATTACAATCGTTATAAAAATTACTATAAATTTTTCTGAAAAATTTTACACGCTTTTATTCAGTTTCACCTACGTTGCCTGTAATCAAATCTCTTAAGTTAAATTTGACCCACTTCTCGGTTTCCGATTGAGCTGAAATTTTGCGCGCATGTGAATATTATGGTGACCTATTGATTCTCCAAAATATTATTCGCCAATTATCGATTCGCAGACAACCACTCGCAGATGGGTTCTTTGGTAGAAACACGATTGGCAGAATTTCATTACGCAGAGTAATCTTATCGAAGACCAGTCAGTGCGCAGATTATTGATTCGCATATTTTCTTTTCGTAGAATGATCGTTCTGTAAGTAGCACGATTTGCCGACCAACCATTAGTCGAAAAACGGTTCAAAGGATGATCATTTGGTATAAAATATTGTTTCCTAGGCATTTCATAAAACGCCGCTGTTTTATGATATGCCTAGCTAACATCCGTCATATCGGTCAAAGCTCATCCATTGACAGCATTGGGCATATCGTAAGTAGGGTACGCTACGCCATAAAATACGACAAACTAAAGCTGTGTAATCGCGAGGATCGGCTGATCCCGATGTATTTGCAAAATTACTAGACATTGAAACTCGTTATGCGTGCGCATTGAAAAGTACGAGGATGGAGTACATGAATAACATAATAACTAATATTGATGACATATGTCGCAGAGTGTGGCGTGTCGTTGCGTTAGAGACCGGTAAAAACAAAACCGCGGTAAATACTGCGCTAGACGTGCTCGTGAGCCGGGCACCTGGAGACTGCCCGACCGCGCGCGCCGCTGCCGCCGCCGATCAGTTAAATCGATATTACGTAACAGCTACTGATAACACTGCCAGACCATGTATAAATAAAGCGCTTGCCTACTTAGAACAATATCTTTTGGGTAAGTCGTTTCAATACCAGTTTAAACCTTACACTATTGATGAGATAGTTAAAACTATAAAACTAATAAAAATAAAAGAATCGAAAGATATAAATGATATGTCCACTCACACTCTTAAGTATATACCACTGATTCTCGTGTCCCTATTGTTAAAATTATTCAATAGCTGTATTGAGTCGGGTGTTTATCCGGACGCCTTAAAAATTATTAAGATGCAGCCGGTATATAAGGGTAAAGGTGAGATACACCTCCCTAAATTTTACAGGCCTATTTCCTTGATACCAATTATCTCCAAAGTTTTTGAGCGCCTATTGGGTGTAAGGATAATAAACCATCTTACATCTAATAAATTACTAAACGGACAGCAATATGCCTACCAGCCAGGGCGCTCCACGGTACACGCAGCGCGTGACGTCATTGAGCGCGTCCTGGGGCACATCACGCGCAAGCGACATGTTGCGGCAATATATTGCGACTTGTCGCGCGCATTTGAAATGGTAGATCATTCACTACTTTAAAAAAAGCTGGAGCGCTACGGTTTCGGAGGCAGTTTTCTCAAAACGATTTCATCTTTTCTATGTAACCGAAAGCAATGTACATACGTGCGAAATTCAAGGTCCCGTGTTGAATCGTTACCAGGTTGTGCAGTGCCCCAGGGGTCGACAATGGGAAATTACTTGTTTTTATTACTTGTAAATGACATTACAGCAGCTTGGTCAAACCCTGAATATGTAATGTTCGCTGATGACACGTGTATTCTAGTTAACGCCAGCAGTGTAACAAACCTGAAAGTAAAATTAAATCAAGCTATTGAAAAAATCTCATCATGGTTTAAAGCAAACGGGATGCTCCTTAATATTGAAAAAAAACAATCTAATTCACTTCCAGCTGCGTAATACAAAAATTGATAAACTAGACATTTTATTGAACAATGTACCAGTACCTCAAGTAAATGAAGTAAAATACCTGGGTTTTACGATAGACGCGGGTCTCACGTGGTCTCCTCATATTAATGCAACATGCAGCAAGCTGAGCTTTTATTTTGTATATATTTATTGATAAAATATGTAGTTTAAACCTGAAATCATCATATAAAACCGGCCAAGTGCGAGTCGGACTCGCGCACCGAGGGTTCCGTACAAACCTGTAGGTATATATGGGTAGTAACTTTAAAAGTATTAAAAATATTTTGTATTATATGATGTAACTAAAAATTTACGGTTTTCGCAATTTTTCCTTTATCCGTGCTATAAGACGTTGCTTCGTACCAAATTTCAAGATTCTGAGTTCACGGGAAGTACCCTGTAGGTTTTGATTCCCTTGCGAGTTTCGAAAATTTGCGGAAATTTGCGGCATAAACGGCTGTATCTTTTGATTTCGTTGGCTTAGAAGTTTGATTTTTTCACAGCTCCAAGGGACAGTAGACCTGAGTATTTGTTATAAAATTCAGCTTGATACCTCCACGCGTTCTTGAGAAAAAGGGTCTTGACAGATGGACGGACGGACAACAAAGTGATCCTATAATTTGATTTTAGCGCAGACTTCGCTTGCACGCAAGTGTCGCGCCATATTTGAATCGTGAACGTGTTTGGCCCGGTTACCCTCATCTGGCAGAAAAATATTGGTCAGAAATACACTTGGCATAACGTGTTTCGCAGAAACACTTTCGGTCGAATGGTAATCTATATATATATAACTCAAAGGTGACTGACTGACTGACTGACTGACATAGTGATCTATCAACGCACAGTCCAAACCGCTGGCTCTAGAGATCCTAAATTTGGCACGTTGGTTCCTTATAAGGTCTAGGGGTGCGCTAAGAAAGGATTTTTCAAAATTCATCCCCTAAGGGGGTGAAATGGGGGTCCAAAGTTTGTATGGGGAAACAAGATTAGTTAGTCTATTTTATTCGAAACTTCACAGAAGTATTCCTAACAATAAATGAGTAAATACGTGTTGCAGGTTTTTTGAGAATTCAACCCCTAAAAGGGGGAAATGTGGTCAAAAAGTCTGAAAATCAACATGGGTATTGTTTCTATGGTTTATCGGGTCGTTGATTACGAAAACAACAACGATTTTAAAATCCGACGTGGCGGACGTGAAATACCATCTTCCCTGTTAGGGTACAATGGGGTTGAAATGTCTAAATATCCATATGGGTGTCGTTTTTGTGATTTTTTGGGACGTTAATTAAGAAAATGGCATCGATTTTGAAATTTAATATTGTGGACATGAAAATTCTTGAAAGTACGAGTATTTGTGCCAAATTGCAATCTTCTTCTAAATATATAAAAGAAGAAACTGACTGATATATCAACGCACAGCCCAAACCGCTGGTTCTAGAGATTCCAAATGTGGTACGTAGGCTCCTTATAAGGCATAGGGATGCACTTAGAATTTTTTTTTTTAATTTACCTCCTAAGGGGGGAAATGGGGTTCAAAGTTTGTATGGGAAACGAGATTAGTTCAACTATTTTATTCGAAACTTTACAGGAGTATTCCTAACGATAAATGAGAAAACAAGTGTTTCAGCTTTTTTGAGAATTCAACGCATAAGGGGGAAATGTGGTGACAAAATTTAAATATCAACATGGGTATTGTTTCTATGGTTTATCGGGTCGCTGATTACGAAATCAACACTAAAGGGGGTGAAATGGGGGTTGATAGTTTGCATGGGGAATTTTTAAACGTTGAACCAATTTAGATGAAACTTGGTATAGAGATAGTTTGTGTACCGGGAAACGACATGGGACAGTTTTTATCTCGAAAATCAATCTTTAAGGGGGTGAAATGGGGGTTGGAGGTTTGTATGGAGATTTTATTACCGCGAACCGATTTCGATAATTTTGTTGTGGATATAGTTTGAGTCCCAGGAAACAATATAGAATATTTTTTAAGCCGAAAATCAATCTTAGAGGTGTAGAAAACATGTTGGTAGTTTGTATGGCGAATTATTAACCGCTGAACAAACGATTGAAATGAAACTTGGTACATATTATATAGATTGAGTCGCGGTAAACAATATAGGATAGTTTTTATCTCGAAAATCAACCCTCTAGGGGGTGAAACGGGGGTTGAAAGTTTGTATTGGAAATTAATAACCGTTGAACCTATTTAGATGATTTGGTATGGAGATATTTTGCGTTTTGTATGGAAGGATATATAATAGTTGTTATCCCAGAAGTCATTCCTTAAGCGGGTAAAAAGGAGGGTGGATTACTAATTCCACGCAAATGAAGTCGCGGGGAAAAGCTTCTATTCAAGAGTAGAAATCTGTATTAATCATAATCTCTCAGTAGTAAGTCGTTGATGGCGTAACAATTAAACAATTATTGCAATAATTTCTTTAAAATAAAAAAATGAGGGAACCGCCGTCTTCAAAACGTGGTATACCGAAACCACCAGAATGTAACGAATACTATTCCGAAAACCGCTTCTAAATCAGTTCAGCGAAACGCAAGATGATCGCGGACAAACATACATTCCTACATACAAACATACGAGTCTAACTGAGAACCTCCTTTTTTAGTACTTTTAGTACGCGGGCGAAGCCGCGGCAAAAAGCTAGTTTTGCATAAAGGTAGTATGTAGTTGACATGAGAAACTGTTCAGATTGGCACTCAACAAAGACAGTTTTAAGAAGCTGACTGCCAATGCTACTGAACCTTCAGTAATGGAGAGGCACCTGAAGAAGAAGAAGATACGACACGTTTTGCAGCATATTGTTTTGCAGAACATTACTTTGGCTGACTTTGGTTTAGCATCATTTTATGTACCGTAATAATCCTATAGCATACTATTACAATAGCATAATTATTTTCTGCTAGCAGAAAAGTGGGTTAGGTAAATTTTACGTAGTAGAATTTAGATTTATTTAGGTTAGGTTAGTACTGCAACCCCCGCGGAAACAAACTGTTGCCAGAAAAATGGATTAGGTTAGGTTAGAGTCGCGACCCCCCGCGGAAACAACTGTCGCCAGAAAAGTGGCTTAGGTTAGGTTAGAACTGCGACCCCCGCGGAAAAAAAATATTGCCAGAAAATTGGGTTAGGTTAGGTTATAACTATAATGCTGCAAGAAAATGTTTGGGTTTTGTTATTCACCAGTGTAAGCTTTTCGATTCTCATACCGCCCTTATTGTGCTTTATAATGCGTATGTTCTAAGCCGACTCGAATGCAACACATTAATCTGGAGTCCCCATGAACAACAGTATACCTTAATGCTAGAGAGGATACAGTAAATTTTGTTTCGCTTTCTCTTCCGAAAGCTCTATGGGTACTACCGTCACTTGTACCCTACTCTATATATACTCGGGATGGTGAACTACACTTCCCTTGAGGTCAGGAGAAATATCTATCTTATAAGACATTTCTTTCAATTAATACGTGGCGAAACTTGTAAACCTCCATTATTAGCCCTCGTGTCACTGCGTGTGGCTCCAGTGACGGGTATTCAGCTCCGGCCACGTCGCCGTCAACTGTTTGCAGTTCCGTCGGTGCAAACTTGTGCTCTGTCCCATTCACCCCTACACCAAGCTCTGAGTCTTCTTAACGATATTTATATATTAACGATATTAACGACAACGACACTAAACTAGATATATTCTTTACCACTGAAAGTAGTTTTCTTGCCACTAGTAACGGCTATTTGGAATCCATTTCTGCTCGAAGCTCCATTATTACGAGGGTTGCTACTTATATATCCGGAAACAAAAAACAAACAAACGTACACGGCTGAAAATGGTTTTATTGTTTTTCAAAGTATTCCCCTTGATGATCTATGCACTTTTGCATTCGCGTGAACCAATTTTTAAAGCACTTCTGCCACTCCGCCTGAGGTACCTCCATAACGTGTTGTTTGAATGCGTCGACAGCATCTTCAGCGGTCGAAAATCGTTGACCGCGTAATTTATTCTTTATATTTGGAAATAAATAAAAATCGTTGGGTGCCAAGTCAGGGCTGTACGGCGGATGACCCGTTAATTCCACATTTTGACCCTCCAAAAATAGAGTTGTTTCGCGTGACGTATGACAGCTGCCATTGTCATGATGAAGAATGATTCTTCGTCGCTGGTTAGTTTTACGAATTTGTTCAAATACTTCCGGTAAGCAAATGGTCGTGTACCACTCTGAATTAACCGTTCTACGGTTTTCTAGTGGCACTGTAGCTACATGGCCATTAATACCGAAGAAGCAGGCCACCATTTGTTTCAATGTACTTTTTGCACGAGTAACTTTCGTAGGGTTCGGCTCATTTTGAAACACCCATACCGTTGATTGTTGCTTCGTTTCGGGATCGTATGCATAGATCCAGGATTCGTCACCTGTATAGATGTTATAAACGGCTTTTGAGTCACCACGGTTATATTTTTTTAACATTTTATTGCACCATTCGACGCGAGCATCTTTTTGCTCTTTTGTTAAGTTGTGGGGTATCCAACGCGAACAAATTTTTTTTACAGCCAAATAATTATGTAATATGCTATTAATGCTGGCCATAGAAATACCCAGAGTCGCCTCTATCTCGCGGTACGTAACATGTCGGTCGTCCATTATAAGTTTTCGCACAGCCTCGATATTTTGTTGTACAACGACCGATTTCGGGCGACCTGCCTTAACTTCGTCCGTAAGCATACTACGTCCACTATTGAACTCACTAAACCAGTTATACACAGTAGTTTTAGATGGGGCTTCATCACCAAAAGTTGAAGTTAGTTGATCTATGCACTGTTGTTGCGTTAAACCACGCCGAAAATCATAATAAATCATAGCACGAATATTTTCACGAGTGAGTTCCATTCTTGCTGCGAGATGACATTTAAAACCCGTCAAAAACAAAACACGAGCGTTAATAAGAAAAAAAAAAATATACCGGCCAGTACTTAAAAAAGTTCAAATTTTACCATGGAGGTCAAATATGCTATTTAAGAAGATTGTAATCCCGGTTTACGGATATATAAATAGCAGCCTATGTATTTAATTAGGATTTGATGAAATTGTTTAGTACGTAAGTTTTAAGTAATTTGTAACATATTTTCTCGTTTTATCTGTCCGGTATTAACATGTGTAGCTAGACTGTAAGTGTTGATTTGAGGAATAAACAAACAAACAAACAACAACAAGAACTGCGACCCCCGCAGAAACAAACTGTTGCCTGAAAAGTGGGTTAGGTTAGGTTAGGTAAAAGTATTTGTGGCAGCCGCAACGGGCCATTGCTCTTGGTGACTCGAGCATACCGCGTTAACTAGCACGTAGCAGCCTGGCCGGGAGCCCGCGTTGGGAAGACACAACAAATTACTACAGACACAATTGGCAGATAACAATTTCATTAACCATTGCAGAATACCGAGACAAATATGCTCATTATTACAGCGCCTGCACGTTTTTATGAGCAATGCATCCAATCCCGCATATGTCTTGTACAATATGATAAGACAATGAAGATTATCTTGTAATCAAAAAAATATTCGGCTTCACAACTTTATGCCGCCTAAATATTATGCAAACAAAAAAATCTGCGAAAGTACTATTCGTTTAGAAGACAGTTATGCTCATTAACATTATGCCAATATAAGATTCGACATTATAAAAATCTGCGAAATGATTTATGCCAAAGCATACACTGTGTAAGGTGTTTCTGCCAAACGTTACTTCTGCCAAGTATCATTATACAAAACAAATATATATCAAAAAAGTTTCTGCAAGACGGTAGCCCGTCTAATGATTCTCCGAAATATTATTCGCAGATTTTTGATTCGCAGACAACGACTCGCCGAACAGCGTTTCGCAGAATGGTTTATTCGTAAATGTATCTTTTGCTCGACTAACATTTGGCAGCTCTACGGTTCGCAACTAGTTCAGTTCTGCAGCATCTGTTTTAACTCGCAGAACAATTATTGGAAGAAATTCGTTTGGCAGAGGGTTCACTATTGTCTTGCAGAAACTTTTTTGACATATATTTGTTTTGCATAATGATACTCGTTCGTAATGATGAACGTTGTTCGTCGAGTCGTCGTCTGCGAATCAAAAATCTGCGAATAATATTTCGGAGAATCCTTAGACAGCCGAATACAATGCAATATTATGATGAGATGGAGCTGATTTTATGATGGAGCTGGAAGGTGGCCATCAGAACTCCTCAAATACTCAATCATAATATTGCATTTTCATGCGCGCAATATTTCAGCTCAATCGGAAACCGAGAAGTGGGTCAAATTTAACTTAAAAGATTTAATGACAGACAACGCAGGTGAAACTGAATAAAAGCGTGTAAAAAGTTTCAGAAAAAATATAGTAGTTTTTATCAAAATTGTAATTGATTTATCCCGTAAGAAAAAAAAAATTCAAGTATCATTATTGTTAAGTGCCTTATATACGGGGTTGTCATACGATGTTTTTATTTAAATTTGTCGCCTTCTTCCAGGGTCTAGGATAGAGCTTAGTTGTTGCTCGTTTAAGCTGAACACAAACGTTATGAAGACATTCAATATTTCTTGCAAAGTGACGGTTTGGCTATGGGTTCCCCGCTGAGTCCCTTAATGGCGGACATTTTTATGGATCACTTTGAAAACCAGCACATTGTAGCTAATGAGCATATTTTGTATTATTTTAGATATGTGGATGATTTGATTATCTGGTGGATGGGGAGTGTGGACCAGCTGGACGCTTTTGTAGATCTCAATAACAAGCACCCAAAGATCAAGTTTAAGAAGGAACTAGAACAGAACGGCTCACTCAATTTTCTTGATTTAACGCTCACAAGAGTAGATCATAAACATCAGTTCCATATTTACCGCAAGCCAACACATACCGGCATCTTCCACTCATCCGTGGCAGCATAAGTTAGCGGCATTTCATTGTTATGTGCATAGGTTGTTAACCGTGCCTCTTTCTGATGAGCATTATCAGATGGATTTAGATAATATTTATCATTTAGCTATCTCGAATGGCTACGATAGGTCTGTCGTGGATGGTATCATCAGAAAGAAGCAAAATAGTTTGGTTAGCAATATGTTGTATGCTGCACGATCGTCTGATCCCATTTAAAAGTTTCAAGCGAGCATTACGTATGTCGGAAAGTTATCAGATGCAATTCATAACACTTTAAAATCCAACAATATTAATGTGGCTTTTAAGACCAATAACACCTTGCGCTCAAGACTTTGTAATGGGAAGGATATACTAGAGAATGGGAAGAAGTCTGGAGTGTATAAGTTGACTTGTGATGACTGCCATAAAGTGTATGTGGGGCAAACGGGACGTAATTTTAACACAAGATATAAGGAGCATGTTGCTATAAAGTTTTCTGCCAACAAACTGCTGTGCAGTTTGGCAGATAGGTGAAATTGATTAAATGTATCTAATATTGTCGCGAAATGTATCTCTTTTTGTTAAAAAAAATAAAGAAAAAATTAAAATTCGTCTTTGATTTCTTTGACTATCAGGTATCAGTCATATCTATAAACAGCCTATACACAGCCTGTCTTTGACCGTGGAGCTTTAAATATGAGGACTGATTGTGCTGAATGTGCTCCTTAAACTGAGCTACTTTTAGTCTAAAACTATTTGAATAAAGGTTATTTTATGATAATACTTCGTTTATATATAACTAAATTTAAGGGCCTCCTAGCCTTGTCGGTCGTGACCCTGCCTATGAAGCAGGAGGTCCCGGGTTCGAATCCTGGTCAGAGCATTTATTTGTGTGTTTATCACGGATATTTGTTCCTGAGTTATGGATGTTTTCTTTGAGTTTAAGTATTTATCTGTATCTATCTATAATATATATTGTCGCCTAGTACCAGCAGCACAAGCCTTATTGAGCTTCACTGTGGGACTAGGTAGATTCGTGTAAGATTGTCCCATAATATTTATTTATTTTATTTTACAAATGCTCAAGTAAATCTTGAATTGTATTTTTTTTACAAATCCAGTTATTTTCAAAAGTTGTAGTTTATGAGCAAAATCGATCCTTACATTTAAAGCCCATGATCAGAGGCATACTGTATACTATTAACTTTATCTGCGTGCTATGGAAAATGAGATGTAAACATGTATATTTAACTTAAATCAAAACATTTATCTCATTAAAAAGTAATAAAAATTTATCGTAAGAAGTTTTCATGGTTGTTCAAAATTTGGCATAGCACCATCCCCATATAAAATTATCCGGTAAAATAAATTAATAATCATATAGTTTCGGCTTAACTTACGGATGATAAGTGAGCCCGTCTTTTTTATTTTGTTTTCCAGTTCTACTCTGACACCATTTTACGGCGCAAGAAGGCATGTTTACTAAATTATTTAATTTTTTGATAAACTTTACTACCACCGTGTCACTGAACCGCCATTTGTAAACTAAACGGCTTGGCGGCTCAGTTTGTAAGCCCCGCCCCCGCGTCTCACATATTGTGGGGTCGTTTTTCAGAACTACTTCATTGTCTATGTAGTATCATTTCCGTATAAAACAGATATGCAGAATTCATTTTTGATATTAAAAACGTAAAAATCCACATTAAAAAAAGACCTTTCTTATGATATTTTTTGTATTTAGAAATAAATTATATTTATTAGTTATATAACGTTCTAAAAAAGAATATTTTTTGAGTGTTTTTCCTCTCCGCAGAGCTTTTTTTTTAGTTTCGATTTTTACTTTTTTTATTATCAAAAATGAATTCTGCATGTCTGTTTTATACGGAAATGATACCACACAACCCCTAGCAGCCTTAACCAGAGAGTAATAACATATTGCACGAGACCCCTGATTTTGACGTGAAGGTCCAATAATTTTACAGCCCTCCAATACTAAAAAATATTCATCATGGGGCACTCTATCCATGGCCAAAAATTTACAACTTTTTCTCGATGCGCCCATTTTTTTTAAAATTCAAGCTCTGCTATAAGTATTGCTTGTATTGTGTCTTTCTTTAGTTTTCACCGTCCTTTGTGGGCCCGTTTTTAGGGTTTTAGGGTTCTGTACTTAATATGCCAACTCAATGTAACAAATAGCCCATTTTTTTAACTCTTAAGTGGGGTCACTTACTGTGACGGACGGAAAACTACGGAACCCTACACTGAGCGTGGCCCGACACGCTCTTGTCCGGTTTTTTAAAGTTCTTTTTTCTAAAAACGCTGTGTTTATTTAGGTTCCTTATGTTGGCAGTAATTTATTTTCTTCTAAAGTCGTGACTGCACGCGATTCTATTTTGGCTCTTTTATAGAACAAATGCTTTTTCGGGGAATAGACTAGATAGACTTTTCTTCGAGTATATTATCTATGTTCTTATAAAGGTGATGACGAATGTATAAATGACAGATAAAAGTACAGAAGAAGAAAAAAAAACCTAATGTAACCGTTGACACCTGCATTATAAACGTGTTTATTGTCAACTTATTGATCAAAATTAGCTCGGGACGTTTGATTCTACACACACATACAAAATACATTTGAAGACTTGTAAAAACTCACCTATACTAACCAGTAATATTTTAAAGCTGAACCTACCTAAAGCTTGAAGTTAACTGAAACTTTTCTTTGAAAGTGAGGATCTTATCACTAAGGGAAATAATAGGATTTAAACAACATATAAGTTAATAAGAAAATTTATTCAAGTAATAAGAAATTACTGTTAATGGAAAGTTAAATTACTCTATAAACTATTATTTTTATAATGATATTAGATATCATGTAACCGTTAGGTCACATTAGATATACCCCTACAGTTCAAGGGCCCAAATATGCCAGAGAAAAAACTATAGCGGTGAAAAAAAACTGACGCCCAAGTTTAACCTGCACACATACAAAATGAATTTTGTAAAGATTAAAGACACACAATTTATAAAAAATATAAAATAATGGCATGATTTTCTAGTGGTACATATTGGACTACATTATGATAAGTAATAAAAGGTCTCCTGAGGTGTGAGAAACGCTAAACAACAAAATTAAATCTGAACAATGCTCAAACAAACACAGAAAACCAGAAATTAAAAGAAATAAATCCAATTTTACATAAAACAAGTAAAATATGGTTTAAAATATCCTACATTAACCTACAAACTGTTAAAACAAGTATTATAACCTCCTCAATATTTAACATGACAATTATGTATATCTAACTACTATTGTGAAACATACCTACTCCCTACATAATGCTATTGTTGACTATGTAAAAATCTTCATAAGATTTGAATAAAGCAAAATATTGAAATTACTGTATACACTGTATACACGATAAAACAGAAGCAATTTCCTTTATGCAGTAAAACCTGTAATTGTAATAAGTTAAACATAAAAGGTAATTATATTATGTTATAATGATTAATGTCATTTTATTAAAATATTGTAATATTAGTAATGTGATCATAATATGATATGTCATAATATAGATATATGGGAATAGGATAATGTAACTCTGGCTCATTAAAATCTTAATATTAATCCAGATTATCATTAAAATAGAATAGATGATTGCAGTCAACTATAAGGCTACTTTTTATACCTCATAAAATTACCGAGCATACGCCGATACTTTAGGCTAAGCTATGTCTACACAAAAGGTCCCAACGTGAGTTATTGCATGCAGAACCATAAGATAAACGTCTTTTAGACTTGTATACGAATGCGTAACCCTCAGGTGACGAACATGCAGACCCTAATGGGAATGCTGATTAACAAATCCCTCAGGTAGGCCCTATCATTGGACATGCATACCCTAATGGGTTAGCCCGTTATAAATTGGACTTGCATTCGTCTACATTATCTTAGGTTAACCCGGCCCTATCAAGCATACATGCGCAACCAACCAGCCCGACTTGCATATTGGAACATCTCACGTGTGGATAAGAATTACGAGTATGTTCAGATACCGAAGCTTATTCTAGTTAGTTGATAGACAAATACACCCAGCACGGCCATAAACACGTCAATAATATGAGGGCAGCCTCTAATATTATGAAACCAGCCATTCTATTGTATTTGTTATTCGAAATAAGCATGAACACAACTATTATTTCATTTTATAAGCCAGTTGGATTAGGGTTTGTTACCTTTTACCCAATAATGTATTCAATATGCTTAGCGTTTACAATAAGGCTTTATTTCCAAGTTGAATCATAGTTAAAATGTAGTTGTACTTATAGACTAAATTGACCGCATAACTGAGCTGAGTTCGTAAATCTCAGTAATGTATAATCCTCTCACAGTAGAGTTCTGTACATATTACCTATATCATCATTGACTCCAATGCAAACCGTCTCATCCATATGATAAAATAGTTAAACATATGATAAATTTATATATATTGGAGTCTTTAACGGTTTACTATCGGTAAACAAATGATACAGACTCTCGTGGTGCGAGATCAGCGAGTAAACTCGTCAAGAATCAATTCAATCCATACCTTAAAATATACTTCCTGTATGAATCTAATTTAGACTCATCGAAATAGTATATTTCTCTAGAATGAATTCACAGTCGGAACCTCTGAGGAAAATATACGTCTTGTATGAATCATATAAAATTCATTCAAGCAGTCTATTTTGGAATATATAAGTTCACATGGATCACCCTTTTCAAAGATCTCCAAGCTAGATCCACTAAAGACAGAATACCACTGTTGGAAGAACGGTCTGGCCCTATAATAAAACACAGTTGCGTATTCCATCAACCTAGATCAAAACCATTGCTTAGCATACATATTAATAAATAATTTTGGGTAATACCGTTACCTTTGTTACCAAGTACCTTTTGTCATAACTGGAAGGAGTCTTTACAACTTGTCGACATTTCCAGTTATAACTACCTCATCGTTGGAACAATAACTATTTAAATAATATCCATTGTGACTGGTTCTCAACGACTACAATATTATAAATAAATATAGTGTGTGATTTATATATATACACATTTTAGTATATAAATGGACAGGTGCTGTTGACGAGATTACTATCAGTCTATATACTTAATGATATAGAATCATTATATTTATAGATATTAAATTTACTTGTATGACCAATCTATATGTATATCAACAATAGCATTCTGTAAATGATATCCATGAGATGTCAGCTATCACAAATCATTTGCAATTCACGCAATCCGAGCTACATACCAAAATCAAGGCATCTACGATGATCTAAACCATTTTGACTTCAAGTATCATTTAACTAATGCAACATAAAGTATTATCTATTCCTTCAGTGGAAAGATCGTGTGATTTACAAATAACCAGCAGCCGAACTAAATCAGTGGAAAGGAAGTACGAGTAACTTAGGACTTATATATACTATTAATAGTTTATTGAAGATGTCAACTTCGTTGACAGAGCGTTAATACTTAAATAAAATGTATTGTTAAATCTAAATGATAAGAGCAAACGTCAACATGAAGTATGTATATATTAGAAGTCCTTCGTACTCGTGTATCCTCACATTATGAAATCACAATAATCAAATATAAATTACTAGGTATGTTGCACGTTATTCAAATATGGTTGAATCAAACATAATAAAGCCTTATTTATTGGTATAGCACGTATAAATTTATAAAGATCAATCTCTTATTTAAGTAAACTCCAAAATCGGATATTTTGTAACTGTACTAAGTACATAGAAACCGTACTAGCATGGAACCTCGCTGACGCTTAACATTAAACCTATTTTGTCACCCGTCTGTGTAATAAAGAGAAGTATGGAACTAACTCACAAGAACGCTTTTCGTATATCACCATACGTGGCAACGTGGAGAAGCATCATCACGGGCTGCTGCTTCTGGCCTCTGGAGTTTGCTCAGGATAGCCGCCCGCTGTTCTGGCAGTGATCAACTCACGATGTCAGCGAGCAGCGTGCCACGTGCAGCAGTCGTACGTCCGATGCTCGTGTACCGGAAAACACATACATGCACAAGTTTAAAACAGTAATAGTAAAGGTGTTTCTCCGTACTATGGTATATATATATATGTATTTTTAGGTAGGTAGCCAATGAGGGTTTCCGCTATTGAGATTTTCACTAGATGGCAGCACCGTGACGACAGGTCTGTTTGACAGTAGCTGTCAAAATCCACCAATCAAAAAATATATGGTTAAACATGATTGGTGGATTGTGACAGCTTGACCTCTCGCCACGGTGCTGCCATCTAGTGAAAAACTCGATCGCGGAAACCCTCATTGTACTAAATATTGAACCTTTCAAAGTACCTACATTTATTTATTGGGCAACCTAATAATAATTTTCACTATTTGACTCTATAAGTAATAAAGATTCTCAATCAGTGTTTAACAAACACCGTCAAAAAAATTAAATATCATGAAAAAGCCCAAACTAGAAACGTGCTAAACAAAAACCTTGGAAAATATCGTGTAAACCACGCAATAAGTCCATTTCTTTTGACCGTTTAAAAACTATATATGCACACAACACAGTTCGTTTCGTTTAACATATAATGTCCTCTACTCATGACTCGCGTCGTGCTCTAATGTTAAAAAGTAGGTATCATATAATATCGTCGGTTATCTTATGAGCGTTGCAGGGCGGCATCGCTCTATAAACCTACAGAACCTCTGTTACTTTCGACCCTCCGTTAGGTTTGACCCCGGTCTCCCCTAGTAGTAATAACAGTAGTACAGTAGCAATCACTTTTTTGCACACGATAGGCATTTAAGTACAAAAGCGAACTCGAAGGGGTCAGTTTACCAATTATTTATCTTAGTTGAGATCTGCAAAAGCTCATCTCTTCGCCTTCGAGTTTCGCCTACTCGCAGTTTAATATAAACCACTAAGCAAATGTAACGCACGTTTAATAAAGAGACTTATTTAAAGCAATAACGTTAAAGATTTTTTCTTAATTTAATTTTACTTGCAAATTATACCATCCGAGAGTCAAAACTCCGTTCCATTCACTTTAATGGAGACTACATTTTCATGTAATAAGACTCGTAAGAATAATCTTGTCTGAATTGAATATGAAGTTAAGGTTACTTCAAAAGTTGTAATGACGATTATTTTTGGTTTTTGGTTAGTTATATTCATGATCGATATTGTATAACGACATTGATTTATTATGTACACTACTAGATAAGCTATCAAGGACAAATTTTGTGCGCCATGTTTGGCGGTTGACAGCTGTCACTGAATCTAAGAGTAGCTTTAACAAAACAGACGTGACACTGTTTTAACAAAATTCATATTCTGCTTAAACAAATTTTGTAAGGAAACGTAATTAACTAAATTATTGTTTTATTTATACACAATGTTTATTTTGCTCCGTACCCTAGAGTTTTAGGAATGAATGGAGAAAAACACTATTTTTGCCGACAAGCGCCTTTCAATACGAACTTTGAGGGTTAATGATCCTTGATATTTACTTAAAATGACATCGATTTTGTATTTTACTCGCATTATCAATTTTAGCATAATCGCCCTTGTTGTACAATATAAACATGTTTAATGAACTAAACATTACCTTAACGTACTTATCTAAAATATGTTTAGTACGTAAATATTTTTATGCTGCGTACTATTAAACAATAATGTAGGTAAATCAAGTCAAGGGACGTATGTTGTGTTACTTCTACGACATTAATCTGTGCGCCAAGGAATATGGCGTCCCACCGGCAACATTAATATTTTAAATGGCTTATAATTTTCCGGGTATCTAAAACATAAATCGGCAACTTTTCTAAGGCATATAATAATATAAATTGGCCGTGAATTAATATTTTAGCGACAATATTTTTTTATAAGCGTCAAACATGTGGCATCATATTATTGAAAAACGGCAGCAATATATAGCTGACCAAAAAAATTACCTGGGAACTTGAAATAATAGGTTGGCAACAAAAATATTACCTTGGCATCTATTATTCAAAGCAGGCTTGGTTTAAATATTTGTTGCCAGCCATTTGTTTCTACCTAATTAATCATTTTTCGGGTATCAATTGCTGGTATCATTTTAATTACGGGAGCACTAAAATTTCAGGAAACTGGAATATTTTTAAGGTTCCGTACCAAAATGGTTTAAAAGGAAGCATGTGCAACTCTGTCTTGTCACAATGTCTATTTGCTCCGAAATTGCTAGATCGATTGAGCTGAAATTTTGTAGGTTGTATGTCCCTTGGTGCTTTAAGGGGGTAATTAAGAAAATTAAATAAAATGTTTTGCAAACCATAGGGTCATTGTTAGTTACCATCAGGCGGGCCGTATGCTTGTTTGCCACCGTCGTGGTATAAAAAAATGGCTTATAATTTTCCGGGTATCTAAAACATGAATCGGCAACTTTTCTAACGGATATAATAATATAAATTGGCCGTGAATTAATATTTTAGCGACAATATTTTTTTATAAGCCTCAACATGTGGCATCATATTATTGAAAAACGGCAGCAATATACAACTGACCAAAACAATAACCGGGAACTTGAAATAATAGGTTGGCAACAAAAATATTAACTTGGCATCTATTATTCAAAGCAGGCTTGGTATAAATATTTGTTGCCAGCTATTTGTTTCTACCTAATTAACCATTATTTGGGTATCAATTGCTGGTATCATTTTAATTACGGGAGCACTAAAATTTCATGAAACTGGAATATTTTTAAGGTTCCGTACCAAAATGGTTTAAAAGGAAGCATGTACTACTCTGTCTTGTCACAATGTCTATTTGCTCCGAAATTGCTAGATCGATTGAGCTGAAATTTTGTAGGTTGTATGTCCCCTGGTGGTTTAAGGGGGTAGGTAATTAAGAAAATTAAATAGCATGTTTTGCAAACCCGGTCATTGTTATAGTTTGTATTTTTAAATAAGCCTAGGAAGATTTAGGTGCGAAGACGAGCAAAGGAACAAGGAGCTTAACTGTGATTAAAAGTTAAATTTCAGTGCATTTGTCATAAAAAAAATGCAAACAAAAATATATAATAAACATTTTGATCTGTATGGAACCCGTAGTATGCAATGTTCCCTCTCTTTATTACGTATTTTGAATGTATACATTGAGCACCTGAGCTTTAGGTAATACCTATTTCAAAAGGTAGGCACATGGCACATGTGTTAGTCATTAATTTTTTTAGTAGAAACACTACTACTTGTACATTATACAACTTGTTTTATTTTAGATGTCAATAAACAACAGGTAATGATTATTATAAACTGCACTATGTTTTTTTATTTTCCTTTAAAACTTAAGAAGGTGTGGTCTGTGAAGAAGTAACTCTTTTTTTTTCACAATAGAAAATTAATGATCCATTTCGCCTATTTATCTTTTTTTTCAGCCCTATGAGGGAAAACTACGACAATCGCACGATTTTTCTAATCTAAAAAAAAAGGAAGTATAGGTCTGCTGGGTTGATTATTTTTTCAATGTTTTCAATGTTACCTACACAAAAGGCACCATTCATTATGCTCTATTTAACTAGGTTGGTATTTTGGTAATACTATACAAAAGGCACCCTTCATTTTTTCTAAATCATATCATATGTGGCATATGAATTTTGGTTTTAGATATCTGACTATAAATACTTACCTACCAATATTCATAGACCCTAGTAACTTTTTAAGAATCCAATTTATCTTATAATTACAGGTCGCGTAAAGTTGCCCGTTGTACTAATATTGAATATGTAATTCACTTTAATTGCTTCCTAAATATTTTAAAAGTACCTTATTTTTAATTTAATAGGTAATCGTTTTCGATTAAAAAAAGGCTTCTTAAAATGCTTCCCAGTTATAAATTCAGTTTTCAATATAATTATTTGATACCTACCTATAGTTAAACAATGGCTATTAAGACATTAAAAAACAGCCCATATTGAGATAACGTACGGCCCCAAATTAGTCGCCAACCTATTAATTTTGGTACCCATTTTTATTTTTTATAGCTACCCAAATTCAATTATTTAGCAGCCTGGTTAAATACATGCCATTTTAAATGACTGTAATAAAAAATAAATAAAAAAGCATTTATTGTCGCGGAAATCCAGAATCCAAAACAAAAAAAAATACAAAAAGAAATACAGACAGATAGACATACACCGAAGTAAACAAAAAAACATAAAACAATACACAAGAAGGGAAAGGAAAAATAATACAAGTAACACACAACTTAAAAACTAAACTAAATTCCGCGACAATAGGCTCGGAGCTCAGCATTTGCCGCCACCACCAAACCCAAACAACACACCAAACCACACCAAACTATGCACTTACTGGGAATACTATGGAATGTAATTCCGTGGCTTTTATTACTATTTTTGGAATTATTTTTACAGCTTATTATCATGCAAGAATTTCTAGTCTTTGACTAGTATTTGATTTTTTTTTTTTTTTTAAACTTTCGTGGTCCAACAGCCAATATCAGATTTCTAGTGATTTTCAGTACAACTCATGGTACAAATAATTTCTTAGGGATGTTATCTCCTTTTACTCAATGTATAACGAATAGGTACAATTTAAACGGACTTCCTGTAAAGCATAACCTGTTTCACGGCGAACAATATACTGATAATTATTTTCTACTACAGGACTTTTATTTGTCATTTAAACATACATGATGACATAGATAAGAACATGCATAATTGATCTGAAGACAAGTCTATACTCTATTCCCCAAAAACGCATTGGTGCCTTCAAGGCGGCGTATCGTTTTGGCAGTAAAAACGTATTTAGTTTAAACAAAACTTAACAAGTAAATAATTTCTAGCAACCTAACAACTTAAATAAACGCAGCGTTTTTAGAAAAAAAAAACTTTTAAAGGTTATTACAAAGTTAACTAAACACACTTAGCCGATTTTACTTCTCCAGGTTTTTCAGAGAGAGATATAAAAGAGACGCAGATAATCGAATTTATATTTCAAGGTTCGCTCTAACCCCATTGAAATTTTAGTTTTAGTTATATTTCTTTGTATTTGAGCTAGATTAAGATTTTACCTGCGTGTGTTTTAGTAAGAGAGCCCATGACACTGAACCTAGTTCGATAAGTCTCCTAGATGCCGATGCCGATGCTGCAATGCAAAAAAAGTGGTGGCGTATTTCAATTAAAAAAAAACCGGTTTCTAGTACGATAAGTCTCCTAGATTTCCTTTGTTCCTCGAAGCAGGGGAGGGGTAGGGCTACACGATAATGCGGTGCTGCAAGCCCTCATGCGTGGCCTTGTCAGTGGCAGCAGCATCATTTTTTAATAAATAAAAAATAAAAAAATACGCCACCACTTTTTTTGCATTGCAGCATCAGCATTTCGTGTTCCCCCATTAAAGACGCGTCTGATTATATATATATCTCATCTAGGAGACTTATTGAACTAGGTTCAGTGTCATGGGCTCTCTTACATAATAGACAAATCCACATTTGCAAATGAAACGGTAATCATGATTTCATGATAAAAAGTAACATTTTGATCGGTTGGCAGTAATTGTATTTTCGTCGTATTATCTAATTCATATAAAGAGTCAGTAAAAATAATGTAGGTACCATCGTGGGCACAGGTAACTAACCTCCCATAACACTTATTGCAACGAGATAAGGTCTGTAGTTGCCGTGCTTTAGTAGTCATCTGAAATTGTCGATGTTATACATTAAGTAACAAACACGTGACAGATTGGAAAAAAGGGAAACCATAGAGTTTCAATTTCAGTAAACTCTCGGATGAGGTCATATTTTAAAAACCTTTAGATTTTTTTTCTTACTATTGAGGTTGTTTATGTAATTAATAAAAACGTCCCGCTAAGTTACTTATTTGCATACAAAAGTGAATATTATACTATTTCTCGTCTACTTACCCAGAAAATGAATAACTTGACAGCTAATAAGTTAATTGGTAATAAATATTTTGGTAATAGGTTTAAAGATTTAGACTCTAAACACTGTGATTGGGTACTGTAACTCTTGAGTCCAATAACAACTATGTATATAATAGTTCTTAGTAATTTTGTCTAAGGTACTAATTCCAAAACATTAAACTGTTCTCCAATTATAAACCTTATCACAGGAAGTATAGGGTGCCGTAGACGTTTAAAAAAACGATTTATATGTAAATAAATGTTTATTAATATATGTACAATTATTTCAATGAATCTCTCTCATTATAGTAGGCATACTAGTTATTTTTAACATAGGTACAGTCGCCATCAGATATATCGGAGCGGCCAAGGCGGTCACAAATATCTGAACATCACCTCTATTGTCGAGGTGAACCTGTACTGTCACCGACTTGAATTTTTGAGCCATTTACGGTTTAAGCTATATTCTTTTGTTCCATACTTACTCTATAAAATGTCTAATGTTAAGTGGACCCTAAAAGGCTCAACAATTAAAGTACGTGACCGTACCTATAGGTAGCTATGCAATCATGCATGTATTTGCATGTATATACGGCAAACATTTGACAGAGTTTGACAAAGGTACTATGTTAACTTAAACTTAACTTTTAACAAAGGTTTTATATACCTACAGAAGCAGTTCTTACAAAGCCTAATATAGGCATAAGTTACCATATATTTAGTTCAACGATAGCTGTCTTTCGAAAACATCGCTCTTTCGAGTGGGTTAATCACGATCATCATGAATGCCATTGTAGGTGTTTTGTATACAGCTGCAATAAAAAAACCCTTTCTTATTATATCACGCAGGGCAGGGTTAATGCGATCATAGCTTATGCAAGATCCTAATGAATTAATCCTAACTAATGATCTTAATACAGACTCGGCTAAATTGATTATCATAACGCAATATTTGATGCATCCAATTTAAAAATGGGTTTCATTTATTTATCAAGCGATTTCAAGATTACGAAAGGAGGTTCTCAATTCGTCGGGACCTTTTTTTGCGTTTTTATGTACATATCACCGATTATTCGAAAATGGCTGAACCGATTTGTTTTTTTTTTGTTTGAAAGTATACTTGACATTGTTACCAAGTTAGGATCTGATGATGAGATCTTGAAGGATTGAGGAAACTCTTTTAAAATTCGGACATTTGCTTTTGGAAAGGTGGAGTAGGCTAAGTGAAGTCGATTCTATTTTATTTAAAATTACTTACACCTAATGGATGAACTTGAAAACAATCTTATAGTGTGTCTAGATACTTCTATGGGGCAACAGTGATGTTATGAGGTAGTAGGCAATGCTATAATTATTCTTCGTCGTCTCTTATAAGGATATCGTCAAGAAACGATGCCGGTGGCTCGATGTCATTCCGATACCGTGCCCAAGACAAAAACCATACTATACTCATTACGTGAGCACAACAACCCACAGTGCGTCTGCCTACCAAGCAGCTGCAACAATACCCAGATAGAGCAGCTCTGGTATTTATTACGAATGGGTTGGTGTCCACAAGTATATAAGTATAGTAGGTTTTCCTACTGGTGTGCCGCGACTGAATTCTACCTCGTAGCAAATAAGTATTGTCACCACCATGCATATGTTGACGACACACTTCAATTTTGTATGTACCGGTAGCCCTAATGTGCTCGCCATAATATGAGCGGGCTTGTTTGATTTGACATATGCCCAGAGCAAATAATATTAAGTCCTCAAAAGTCAGTTGAGGAAAGTTGTGAAGCTCTGGGAGATTTCCGTCAATACTTGTAAATTGCACCCTAACTCTGTTCAGATTGTGCATTTCTACATAGTCGGCTAGATCATTTGGGGTATTTTGTTTGGCTTGTGCAATCTCCAAAATCACTGCAGAGTAAAAGCTGTCGTGGATCAGCGGGTGGAACTTATTAGTTAAAGCTGCAGCGATTTTAAAGTCCTGCATCAAGTGGGTCGTAGCAGTATTAAAGTATTCTTGGCGAAACAATTTAAAATCTCGCTTAAACCGTCCGTTACCTACTTCGACCACCCATCTACATAAGGTTATACACCTTGACTTATTTGCTGCTATTGTGCTTAATTGGGTTTCATTATCCTCTTTAGTTTCGGGCAAGTGAGTTTTGTATCCCAGTTCCTGAAGGAACGAGATAGCATCTCTGAAACCTCTATCAAGGATGAAAACATCATTTTCTCTAAAGAAGTTTCTTAGAGGACTGCCATCACTAAAGAGTTTGATCATAATAGATGCATCTAACTCTGTTGCAGGGTCAGGTCCAATTGCATCTAAAATATAACCGTTGCAGCACACAATTAAGAAAGGTTTTACTAAGTTTCGATACTTATGTAAACTATGTTTTTTTTTTGGTACATGTAATTGCTGCTTTTTTGCACATAAATGTAGGTACCGTCGCATATGACTATGGCTGGCATTAATTCAGGATCCGCATCTGGCATGCCGAATAAGCCAGCTGGTATGGTCAAGTTAAATTGAGCAACTTGTTGAACTGAAAAAATATTTGTCCCAAGGTGCAATTGAATAAATTGCTCCTCAAAGCACTGTCTTACTATGTTTTTCTACTCCGATACTTTTATCTGTCAATTATATGGTCCCGCAAACGAATATAAAAGCAGGTCTTATGCAATTTCAAAAAAGTCTATCTAGTCTATTCTTCATAAAGACCCTAGGGTTATTATGTGATATAATGCAACTGCTAACAGAAGTTCCCTGTGAACCCAACATTTTTTTTTCTACTCCCGTTTATCTATCATTTATACATTCGTCATCAATGTCATCATCTATATCGTCGAAGAAACACATAGATAATATTCTCGAAGAAAAGTCTATCTAGTCTATTCCCCAAAAAAACAACTGTTAAATAAAACCGCCAAAATAGAATCGCGTGCAATCAGGACTTTAGAAGAAAATACATTACTGCCAACCTAAGAAACCTAAATAAACGTAGCGTTATTAGAAAAAAAAACTTTAAAAAAGAAAAAATTAAAAGAACCACAGACATACTTTATAATTTTTACGTTTGCCATTCGTTTGTGATGGCAAACTGCAAACTTTGAAAATAATATATTTTTACTAATCTCTGTCGCTCTTTGATAATTGATTTAAGTAATAACGATGGTGTGTGTTTGTGTTAGTATTCTTGAAATACAGTGTTTTAAAAGGTGAAACTTAAATTATTGTTGATTATGTTCACAAAATAACTACAATATCCATGAAGTGTTCAATTTCGCATTTTTTGTAAAACTATGTGTAGTCGTAGAAAAAGTGTTGTATGCAACGTCGTATAAGTAGGTCAAAAAATGTTCGTGGCGTTTTTCTTAACAATTTTCGCCTACGGCTCAAATTGTTACCCACGCCACTCACCTTTTTTGACCCCTCTTATACAACTGTTGCATAAAATACTATAATGTGGTTGAACACAGTAGAGCGAGCAACGTTAAAAAGAGAAGCTATGCGTCCATTGCTATCACCTGTACGAAGTTTCAGCAAGTACATAGCTAAACTCCGTCTCGGATTTTTGACCCTTTCGCCAATTGCCGGAATTTCATTAATGAGTCGTTCAAATTGATATGGACTAAAGCCTAACCAATATTTACACAAACTTGCATTTAGTCAAATCAGGTTTTCAATGGCATTATTTCGTGTTGCCCTAAGTTTAAGCAGAGAACACAGGTCCTCCACTTGTGTTGCCGTAAAATCTGAACAATTAGCAGTTGTGTACAAAACATTCCAATCGTTATGACATTCATTCAAATGATAATCACTAATACGAGCGCATCTGGGCACATAAAATGAATGATCTATTTTTAGTCTTTGTTTTAAAATTGTTGGGACTAAAAGTCTAGAACGATTTTCACATAACCTAAATATACAGTGTCGTGAAGTAGATGCCGCGCGTCTGTAGTTAGTTAGGCATGTTAATTTTTGGAGCTGCACGAGGTATGGCAGGTATAGGTATGACTGCTGGAATCGGCATAGGGGGTGGCTCTGGTATATTGTTGGGTTCTTCGACATCCATGTCCTGTAGCTGTGGTTCCACATCCCTGTTTCCATCTTGTTGTCTTTGCCTTTGTACAGCGCGGGAATCTCGTAGCCAGCAAGTTGCGCAAACTCGTTGCAATCGGTCTACCTGAAAATACATGTTTTGCCTATTAACCTGTTTATTTTAAGGATATTTAATTATCTTTCTATCATGAAGAAGTATGATAAGCAAATACACTGAGAAATAGCCATATAGGTACAGTCAGCAATGAAAGTTCAAACACATCACACACATGAGTTCAGTCAAACACATGTTTGAAGCGCTGTTCAGTAATTAATGTCATAGAGAAATAAGTAAGCTTAGAGTGCTCACTTCATACAACTTATTTGATAATAAGTAACCTATAAATGTATGCACTTTTTTTAATTAGTTGTGTAGGAGGTATGGTAAAACTTAATAAGTATTAATAAGTTATAACCTCACCTAAAAAGTAATACTTATGAAGTTTAAATCTTATTAATAAAAAGCTTGAGCAAAACTTTTAGCCATCTATGGAGTGAGCACTCTTAAGATTACTATTACTCTATGCTAATGTAATATTTATATGTCTTGTTACTTTTGTAATCTTATTTCGTTCGCCAACTTTCGTTACTGACTGTACAGTCCTGAACTAGACACATTGTCATCATTTGACGGCCTCTTAAACTTAAATACAAAGAAAATATCCATAACTTAGGAACAAATATACGTGATAAACACACAAATAAATGCCCTGACCAGGATTCGAATCCGGGACCTCTTGCTTCGTAGGCAGGATCACTACCGACTAGGCTAGGAGACCGTTGAATAATAAGCGTAATAAGAGTAATAAGCGTCGCTAAGGCATAAATACTATTAGGTACTTAGTACTATTTTAAAAGTAAAGTCAGCAGCAGAAGATAATAATCGAGGAGTTACGCTCACTTATTTAGGTCCATATTTTGCTGACTACCATGTGTACTAAATGGTTATATGAGGTTTATTACCTGTTGTAACTGAATCCACTGTAAAATAATATTTCTTTGGGAAGATCCATCAGGTACTGCAAAAGTTTGGTGTTCTCTTAAAATCGATGAACCACATGGCATGCAGACACTCCTGTATCCAAATCGCCTTGCTAATTGTTCAGTTTGAATACATTCTGTTAATATCTTGAAGCAATTCCCACAGACGGCATCTAAAAGGCGTAACTGAAATATAAAGTACAAATATGTAGGTACTTTAACTGTTAAAACCCATGATCATCCTCCTAGCGTTTGTTTTGATTTTCAGCCATGGCTTATATTTGAGCCTTTTGTTACATTAAATGAATCCATATTTTCAGACGTGACTGTACCAGTTTTTAAGAACGCGATTGCCATCTGTCCTTCCAACCCAAAGGGAGTAATTTCCTCACGATGTTTTCCTACACCGAAAGGTGACTTGGTAAATATTTATATTTCATACATAAGTTCTGAAAAACTCAGTGTTAGGTACAGTCAACTACAAAAAGATGTATCCACTTTTTCACCTTTTTGCGATGTAATAAGGTCCAAAAGTGGATACATCTCTTTGTAGTCGACTGTACAAGCTTGGAACCCGAGATATCCCGATTGAAAGTCGGGCGTCCTGCCGCCAGGCTACCAGCGTAGTTTTTGTTTGAACTGTTACATCACATAAATATAAGATATAATAGAAAAAAAATGTTTTCATTTATAAATCTTCTCGGCGTCATTGTTGAGACTATGAAGCACGACTTACTCACCTCGCGAGATATCCACGTACGTACAAGTTGACGCACATCTGCAGCCAACTCAATTAACAACTGTTTCTGCACATTAGTGTGAAACCGTATCGCACAGTTAACACATTGGTTTTGCCCAAGCTCAACTAAACTTGTCGAAGACATAACTAATCCATAAAGACGGAAAATGTGTGATGGCCTTCTATGGTGCACACCCGGTTTACTGCCATACTAACTCTCAGTTATATACATATTCATCTATGATACTAACTTTCTCATCATAGACGTTGACTTGACGTTTGTCAAATCGAGGGGAAAAATGAAGGCTAGTAGCCTCGCTCTTTTTCGTACGCTACACTACCCTACATTTAGGGTAGTGTGATACGGATATTTCATCATTCGAATTTTTTCCCCGCGGCGCCATATTGGTTTGTTTGACTGACGGTTATTTTCAAGTGGTGGATAATTTCAATTACTTTAAATTGTATAACTGGAGACATAATGCGGACCCCAAAATGCTGTATTTGTGGTAACAAACGAGAGAACGCATTTTTGCATTTTTTTCCAGTAAGTGACGAAAAGAGATTTAATCAATGGTTGGCCTGTGTAAACTTGGAGTCGCTAAAAGTATTACCAAAAGGCATATTGAGTACGCGCTCAGTGTGTCACGTACATTTTGAGAGACGGTTTATAAAACCAAACAGCCGACTGAAATATGGTGCCTATCCGACATTGTTCACACCTGATGAAATAACTAGTGGAGTACCTGCACAATAGTACCCAGATATTTGTAAGTATTTGGCCGTCTCTTATAAATTCACATTTTTTTCTATACTAATTGTACATAGTTTTTTTTTAATTGGGTATTTTCATTTCAGCACTTGAATATCAGAATTCGCGGCAAAGACATTTAGATCACAGCTATTTTAAAAGTGATCCGCCTGTAAAAGTACCAAGACTCACTGGTAGTAAGTATTTTTATTAGATTTTTCATCCATATTTAACTTATAACAACCTATTTTTCCTTATATATATCATAAGCAGCGACCAGAAAACCGCTTCATTTGGTTAACCATATTAATTTAATGTAGTTTCCCTGTTGAAATTTCAATATTTACCACTTATATCGATTTTGGCTGCTTTGTGATACAAAAATAATATCTTGAACTATTTAATTATACAGTTTTAATTGTCTACTATATGTAAATATTATCTACACGGTAATAAATACTACTTGATGCGGGCTTTTTTTATAAAAAAACATTTTTTACAATAGTTTGGTAGGTGAGTAACTACCCTACCAGATATAATATCCCTTTATTGGTAACCGGTTCCGGTCCCAGATTCGCAGGTTATGAAATTTAATGCTTTGATGTTATGAAATTTGACTTGTAGAAAGCGTATTAAGTTTTAGAAAATGATAGAGCCTACTGAAACACACACGGGCGAAGCCGCGGGTACCGCTAGTTATATTAGTAGTTAATAATCCCTATTATTGTCATTTCAGCAATTGAATATCAACACATGGAGAGGCATTTCGATCACAACTACTGTAAATGCGATCCAACTGCAAAAGTCAAAAGTTACTTAATGTGCTCATAGTGGCTAATTATAATAAAGATCAGATTAATGTAAATCAAAACTTCATTAGAATATATTTTATTGTTAAATTATTTCTCTCAGGTACCTATACAATGATAATTAATAAATCGTGTAAAATAATTGTTATTTTATTTTCATGACATTATCATCCCTTATATCGAGAATCACTTGATGGCCGCATTTTCTTAGTAATTCGAATTATTATTTTAATTACTACATTTGTTTCAATGTAACCCATTAGATTCAAAATATAGATACATATTGTGTTCCTCTCAATGACTCTAGAACTCATTCTTAATTGAGAAAATGTTATTGCAGTTAATATCTACTTTTGGAAAATGCATACAGCATGTTGTTTGTAATGTTTTTGATTGTATTTCCATGCATTACAAAGGACTACTTCAACGGAAACCGACAAGTGTCTCCCCGGCAACTTCCCCAGCTATTTCGTCAGGAATCTATGACTTTCCGTCCCTCGGCAATGTACTTTTTATTTTTAATATCCTGTTCTAAAATGCTAATGTTAAACTTGGGAGAATCGAAAAATCGTATAAAAAAAGGAACAGAATGATAATTTCAACTGCAGAATTAGTATACTTATAAATGGCCTCAAATTATACATAATACTTTTGTAAAATCTTACAATGACAAAAATAAATAAATTTAGGTACGTAAAAAATGAAAAAAGGGACCCTGATTTTCTGAAATACACTAAATGTTCACACCAGGATTTGAACCCGAGCCCCCGGTTTAGCAGGCAGGCTCACTACCGACTAGGTTAAAAAACTGCCCCTGTCACATGCCTGCCACAGATTAAACAACGTGTTAAAAATTATATTAGACAGTCGGTCGTCTGATACGTAGTATCTACTAAGTAGTCTGTGCTATGGTGATGGCACTGATGGCAGACATTGGCAGTTATTGTCAAACACAAAGTCAAACAGATCTACCATTAACAGGTTAATTGCAAAGAGAATATACTTCTTCGTGACAAAACAGTCCTTCGCGGTCGTGACGGTGAAATTAAGCCTTATGTTAAAGCAATAAGAACATAGACAGCGGTAAAGCTTTTCATAATTTTCAGCCTTTTGTAGAGTCTGTTCAGAAAGAGAAGTGTCGTAGAATGTACAAGCTCCCATATAAACCACGACACTTCTCTTTCCGGACAAACTACACAAATACATTTTCAACCAAACCTTTTTATTATACGTTTTACAAGTAAGTACACGGAATCGTCATCATACTCATCATAAATGTCAACGTAGCATCTTTTTATTAAGTGTTTCTAATTCCCGTTTCATTTTCATGCAATATTTTGTCTATTTACATTAAAAAATGAGCAGTTGTTTTATATAAAGGCGTCAAATGTATACGCGACCATATTGTGGTGGGCCTGGAAGTGGAATTGACGATCTCCTTTAAATACATTGTTACAAAGGGTGAAACGTAATTATTGTTGTTTATTGTTGAATATATACTGCAATAGCCAAAGAGGTGAGCGAATATTAGTTGTTTCTACAATTATATATTTTAAGTAAAATTTTGTATGTAGTCGCAGAATAAGTATTATATTGTATGCAACGTTGTATAAAAGTCAAATATAATCGTGTTATTTTGGAGGGTTTTTTTACTGATTACACGAAATAAACTTACGTAGGTATCAAACTATCTTCTCTTATTACGTTACTAAATATGATGTATTTGTTATTTATAACGGGGTTGTCATATTATTCATGTGGGTACGTTGCTAAATCGTGGATGTAAGGCCTACCCGTCTTGGAAAATAAACAGTTAGTCATAACTTGATCTTGTGGTTTAATTGATGCGCTCCCGATACCTTTACATGGCGCAGCCGGTTAAAAATAATAAAAAAGGTTTATAAAATAGAAGACTAAAAGAAAGAAGATAAAGAAAAGACAAAGAAGATAAAAGATGGAATCCGTGCTCACTCCCCCGTTACCGTTTAGGTTTGAGGAAAATGTAACCAACATGGCGTTTGGCAGCTTGTGTGAATCTTGAGAAAATGGAAAAAAGGATTTCAAATATATGTTAAGGCCTGCGAACTAAATAAGAAAACGGAAGAAATACAGATGAACATATTTCTACACGTCGTGAGGGAACAGTGTCGTGAGATAGTTGAACAAAGTGCTACGAAATGTGCAACGTTATTAGCGGCCTTAATAGGCCTATAGTTCAAAATCTGTAAGAATGAACTTTTGACACTTCAGCATTGACGTCATTAGTGATGGGGCTAAGACGTATCGTTTGTCAAATTCAGCGATTATTTATGAATTGTTCGAATCGATTTTACTACAACCGATCTTTTCTTGTTATATGCCCTGTTATATTAGCTGACCAAGGGCGGGTTTAAATCCAGCAAGCTGTACCCGCACCTTTTTCATTACATGATTTTAATTAAATATGATTCATCCTTAAATTGTTACCTAACTTTTCATAACTAACATTTTTGGACCCGGGGTATGTCCTTAAACTACGTCCGGACTTGGGTATGTCCTTAAACTATGCCAAAAAGAGAGGTATGGGCACTGCGAATGGCATCTCGCTTAGTGTGGTAGGGCACGTTCAGTGAATGTCATCTCGCTCAAATCGGAGCAGAGCCCGACTGGGGAAGTACCTCCACCTTACAGAAAACCACAGCCAAATAGCACTAGACCCTACTCATAGTGTTGTGTTCCTGCTGGTGAGTAAGGTTGCCAAAGAGCTCAAAGAGGACCCAGTGTGTTGACGATGAGGGACCCTCTTGTTCCTTTAGCCGTCAACACAGTGAATCCTCCTTTTTGCAAAGGGTCGGCAACGCGCATGTGACTCCTGTGGAGTTACAGGCGTCCATAGGTTACGGTAGCTGCTTGCCATCAGGCAGGCCGTATGCTTGTTTGCCACCGTCGTAGTATAAAAAAAAAAAAAACTAACATAGACTACTTACTTGCCTAACTTCTATACCTTAAAACAACTATGAAATAAACGCATTTGTATTTGTGTTTTATTTGTATTTGTACATATTTTGTATCACAAATCTTAACTGCATTTACAAAATTTTGGGAGAAAGTACAGTTCAATAAAAATGGCTAAACCGAATTTTTTCATATTTTTTGGACTTACGGTTCAAAAGTTACAGCGGGGGACGACACAATTTTTCTGACTTTCGAAGCGATTATTTCTGAATATATTTCCTTAATCACAAAATGTTCAAAGAAACCTCGATGTTATTTTTAAAGACCTATCGATTGATGTGCAACATGTTGATGTTTGGTAATTTTTTTTTTAAATTTAGTTTAGCCATTTTTGAGTTATTTCTAAAAAACTTCTTCCATAGGCATCAAATACGACCTTTTGGTATTAGTTTGGTTCTTATTCCATTGAAGGTACGGAATCCTCTATTATGCGTGGTCCGACATGCACTTAGCCGGTTTTTATGGAATTGGACTCGTACACCGTCCACTACTACCTAATAATACAGATAATCAAAATACGACAAAGCTCAAAATATCTCGAACAGTTCTGGAATTTGGTACGTAGGTTAAATAGATATATCTGATGATACGACCTTTTGGCATTAGTCTGGTTCTTATTCTATTGAAGCTACGGAACCCTCCATTATGCGTGGTCCGACACGCACTTGGCCAGTTTTTTCACATCGTACTTAATTTTATTTTCGTTTTGTTTTGGTTTTTATTATTATATATTGTCTATTGATTACATAATCGGTTTTATCGACTTACGGAAATGTAATATGAATCGGAACAGCAGATATGGTCACAACACTAAATTTAAAAAAAAGGAGGCGTAGACCGTAACTGTTTGCATGCTAAATTGTTATCGTAAAATATTCAATAACTAAGATATGTAAAAATGTAACATTAATTAAGTTATGTTTATTAAAAATGAAATATTGTGTTTATGTACATGACAAGCTGTAAAATCGTTATGGGATTTTGTTTATAATTTCAAAGTGTCTTGCGCGTTTACGTTCTACGGGCGTTGCGATGTGTCAAAAGTTCATTCTTACAGATTTTGAACTATAGTAGATAATCATTTTAAAGCGAAGAAAATGTTACGGTCGAGCGTCATCGGTTTGTTACTCGGCAACAGGGTGAACATGAGTCCATAGATCAATACGTCTTTGAATTGAGGAAGTTGGCTCAGTCGTGTGAATTTAATAACCTAAGCGATGGGTTGATAAAAGATAGATTAATATGTGGCATCGCGAGTGCAGCGATAAGGGAGCGGTTGTTACGTGAGGACGACTTAACACTCAACAAAGCGCTAGAAATATGTCGGGCCGCTATTGTGTCGAAGATGTACTCGTATTCAGAAGATATTAAACGAGAGAGTACTGAAATGAAAGATAAAGGAGAGTGTTCAGCAATCAATAAAGAGGTATGCGAGTTGAGGCGAAAAGAGGCAAAGGTCGAGGCAAGATCGAGTTCAAGTTCCGGACGAGGATGGCGCGGCCGCGGATTTGCGTCTGGCGCGGGCAGCGGCGGCGGCGCGGCGCGCGCGGGCGCGGGCCCGGCCGGCGCTCAGCACCGCGCGCCGTACGTACATCGTCGAGGGCGGTGCGGTCAGTGTGGCGGCGTACACAGGAAGTACGACTGTCCGGCTTATGGCAGAACATGTATGAAATGCTCGAGACCGAATCATTTTGCGAGAACGTGCACGGTGTACATGGTGGAGGAGTCCGAAGATCAGGTAAATAACATTAGAAATCGATCCTGCGACGTGTGGACCACAGAACTAAACATAAATAATGTGCCTATTAGTTTTAAATTACATACAGGAGCAGACGTTAATATATTGCCAAAAAAAAATATTTGAAAAAACTTGGAATATCGGATAAAGATTTGTTAACAACGAATACGAGACTTTGTCAATACGCAGGGGATGGTGGTGGGGGATGATTGGAAAGATTTTTTTTACTCGTTAGGTACAAAAACGAAATATCTGTATTAGAATTTAAAATTGCCGGGGTAAATGCCGCGCCCATCCTAGGACGATTTGCGTGTACTGAGTTAAATTTGGTCAAGCGCGTTATGTCTGTACAGTCTGATGATCAGGTTCCCGAATTTATAAAGGAGTTTGGTGATGTTTTTACAGGAATAGGTTGTCTTCCTGGTGATTATAAGATTCAATCAAAATCAGATGCCGTACCAGTCATTCATGCACCTAGGAAATTACCGTTTGCGATAAGGGATGCTGTAAAAAATAAGTTGTTGGAGATGGAGGCTCAGGGTATAATAGCTAAAGTTGAAGGTCCTTCAGATTGGGTTAGTAGTATAACCGTGGTCAAAAAACCTAACGGAGATTTGCGTATTTGTTTAGATCCTAAGGAACTAAACAATGCAATTAAACGGGAACACTTTAGACTACCTACCATTGATGAAATAGTATCAAACTTGTCAGGTGCGCGTTACTTTAGTACCCTTGACGCTAGCTCAGGATTTTGGCAGGTGCGGTTAGACGACACAAGTAGGTATTGTACCTTCAATACACCTTTCGGGAGGTATAAATTTTTAAGGATGCCTTATGGAATTTGTTCAGCGTCTGAAGTGTTTCACAAAAAGATATACGAAAATTTTGATGATATTGAAGGGGTATGTACGTACATAGATGATTTGTTAGTGTACGGCCGAACGAAGAAAGAACATGATGAGCGATTATGAAACGTATTAGAGAGATGTGCGAGAGTTAACCTAAAGCTAAATAAGAATAAGTGTCGGTTTGGATTGGAGGAAATAAAGTACTTAGGGCATTGTATAACAAAGGATGGTCTGAGCCCGGATGACTCACACATTACCGCTATAAAAAATATGCCTACGCCCACGAATAGGAAAGACATTGAACGATTTTTAGGACAGGAACGTTTATACCTAATTTATCGGATAAACTCAACCATTAAGACAGTTGTTAAAAAAAGAAATTGAATGGCATTGGGAGGAGCCACAGAGTACATGTTTCAATGACTTAAAAAAATGTTTGATAAAAAAAACCAGTGTTACAGTACTATAGTATGAAAGAGCCTATTATTATTTCAGTAGATTCGAGTAAAAGCGGTCTGGGCTGCTGCTTGATGCAAAACAACTTACCAGTATGCTATGCATCTAAAGCGCTAACAAAGACGGAGCAAAGATATGCACAGATCGAAAAAGAACTGTATGCCTGTTTGTATGCATGCGAGCGTTTTTATCCATATATATATGGTAGGTCCGATATTACGGTTGAAACCGATCATAAACCTTTGATAAGTATAATTAAAAAGCCCATAGTAGACTCACCATCTCGTTTACAAAGAATGTTATTAAGGCTGCAACGCTATACATTCAAATTGGTATAAAAGCCAGGTAAACATTTATATATAGCAGACACACTATCGCGTGCGTATGAGCCGAGCGCGGGCGCGAGCAAACTTTGATAATTAAACCAACCGGATGCGAGACGCGCACTAATTTCTATCAGAAAAAGTCTGCCAATTTCGGCGCGGGGGACGAGGAAACACACACAAATACTGTTAACACTAATGCATTTTCCATTGACGTCGCTACACACGCACACGATATAATTATCAAACACTAGCATAAAATATACTCACACAAGTACAAACTCAGACACAGACAACCTGTCCGTGAACGAGATAATGTCATCTTTAAGTAAACGTAGACAGTGCGAGGAACGCGTCGATAATAATTGACTTAAGTATCGATATTTGTGACGTTTTCAAGTCAAAGGTACATCATTATCGGTTGTTAATAGAGTTAATTTCTAAATGATTTTTTTATGATTACGCCTTATTGACAACCGATAATGATGTACCTTTGACTTGAAAATGCCACATTTTATCGTATGCCTACATGTCACTGGATATAATTGATAAAATTATAATGTTAAGTTGTGATTAAATATCAAGTTTTTCTACCAGCATATTACTTACAATGTTAGTATTCTACGTAAGTTAGTTTGTCTATTTGTTCAGGACAAATCTTGCAAGCTGATTTAGAATAACTTTTATATTATCAATTTAATATTTTGATGTGTATTTGCTTTTATATTTAGAAGAAAATACTACAAATTGTGAACAAATAACTATTACAATGAAACAATGAACTGCAAAGAACTCTGGAACATCACGGGATTCGAACCCACGTGTTTAGATTACCGTTCCAATGTGCTTCCAATTACACTAGACGTTCCTCTATCCACCTCAGTGAATTTTTTCCTCAGTGAAACAATGATGAATCAGTCACTAGCGACATCGTGATGTTCCAGAGTCCTTCGCAGTTGATATTTTGATTGTAATGGGCATCTGTTTCCAATTTGTGTTTCTATTTCTATTATCTCTTCATCATTTTCTATTATAAATAAAAAGTATAACATACTTACTGCTAATGTTAATATCGACATTTATTTTTGTGCTGTCCCATTACTAAAACTTACCTGTTAGGTACAGTGATACCAGAGTCAGAAATTAAAAGTGCCTATTTAAGGGGATAAGTGTGTATAACGTACCTTATAATAAATAAAGTATAATCCATACAAAACTAAAATGCTACATTAAATCTATGGTGAAAATAAAGGAACGAATTATTTTCTAAACAGGAATATCGTTATTTCAAGCATCTACAAGTATATTTCACTTAAGGGGCGCCACACATTAGAGCGGAATTCAGTGCAGAATTCATCACACTAGCTGAAATTTGTCTATTAAAACGGAAATTTATTTATAGTAGCTGTATTTTTGAGACCATAGACAAATTTCAGCTATTGTGCCGTACTACAAGCACACAAACGCTGAGTTTCTTACGCTGGTTCTTCTCAGTTGGGGCTCCTTTCCGAACCAGTAGTAGTTTATTGCCCTTCCCATAATACGGTTTTAAAAAGATTTGAATTCAATACAGTTGTTAAACCAGTGTTTATGTTTTATTTCATTACCGTGCGTCCGTGCGTAATGTGCTATAGGCTAGGTTATCCTGATAGTGTCAGTTTTTTGAGTTCCAAACCACCTTACTGCCCTGCCCTCGCCCACATGCGTGTGATTGAGTTTTACCTTTGAAGTACTGACGTTAATCTTTTCATTTTTGTTAATGATTAAAAAATAATATGTAATATGAATAATTTAAAAGTCGATTAAAATATGTTTAGAAACAATTTAATAACAACACACACACAGAAATACACTGCTTTTTTAACAGAGCAATGCTTTACAATTATGCATGGCTGTATGCCGAATGGGCCTCTGCCTAACCCACGGAGTATCTTTTAAGTGTATTAATATAAGTAGAAAAATGAGAAGTATAATTCCAATGTGTCCTAAGCTCTTGAAACCGAAGGTTCAAAATTATGTAAAAAGATAAGTTATTACATAAAAAATACATATAGAAAAAAGATTATGACCGTAACGCAAAAAACTTGCCTGTTTTATCGGTAGCAGAGAAAGTAAAAGTTTTGTCGATCCCAATAAAAAAGGTTGGTTATCGGGAACAATATCACAGGTGTTAGGTCCACGTAATTATAAAATCAGATTAGTAAATGGTAACGAAATAGTTAGAAATCGTAGGCATATTATTCGTGACTCGCCGTTAAGCGCTGCCCAGTGCACTGTGTAAACAACACTGCACCTGCATCTATGTTACCTACTAATGGTAATAACATTGTTACTCGTTCCGGCAGGATAGTGAGGGCTCCAGATAGATGGGGCAACTGGATCTAAAACCAGTTTTTGGTACTGCACGGAGGAGAGAAGAAACATCTCAAAAATGTAATCACAAAACCTAAATGTACTATGTACATACATAAATCTGCATGTCAACGTAGATATTATTCTATAGTACTCATTATTAAAACAACTGCAAGGATGTATAACGGCCTCCTAGCCTAGTCGGTAGTGAGCCTGCCTATGAAGCAGGAGGTCCCGGGTTCGAATCCTGGTCAGGGCATTTATTTGTGTGTTCATCACGGATATTTGTTCCTGAGTTATGGATGTTTTCTATGTATTTAAGTATTTATCTATATCTATCTATTATATATATCGTCGCCTAGTACCCACAAAACAAGCCTTATTGAGCTTACTGTGGGACTAGGTTGATTTGTGTAAGATTGTCCCATAATATTTATTTAAAAATAACATTATTCATGCATGAATTAAAAGTAGGTTAGGTACCTACTGTATATGATTTGATTGTCACTGAAACATAAACCTTGTGAAATTGATAATTTTTAAAATTTTAATTTGTAAATCCTGTTGAATGATAATTCTCAACTTATAACTTGATGTCGTGAAATAATTACAACATAATTTAGTTTAAGTAGTAAGTACATATTTGTGTATTTCAAATACCTACTAGCTAACGCTAAATTTAAGATTTAGGTGTTGTTATTGTAATGTAACCCTAAAACTAAGTAATACCTACTTATAAAATAAATAATGAATACAAATATTAACGTAATACATGGTAATTCTGAAAATATATTCTACTATTACCTGTACATAAGTAGATAAACTGTTAAATAATTAATTTTATTTCAGAAATATTAAAATATAAAATATTGCTGTTGAATGTAAATTACGTATATATAAATAAAAAAAATAAAAAATAAAATAACTGCATGCGATGTGTCATAATCTCATAATATATTTTTTTATTATTCATGTGGGTACAGTCAAGTGTAAAAATATGGGTGGACTCAACTTACTCAAAAATATGTCCCAGTATCTTTATTCCGTTGTAATAAGTGCGTAGTACCATATTTATGAGACGAATTATATGTGTTTCACTAAATATAATAGTACCCAGCCTGACACAAACCTAATGTTGAAAATCCATTCCTGTAAAAATACTACTAATGATCTGCCTTGTAACTGCCAAGAAATAGAAAAAGTGAGCTTTACAAAGTACCTAGGTGTTATATTTTATATTAGATCAAAGACTCTCATGGAATTGCCACATTGATTATGTCAATAACAGAATAAGAAAACTTACCTGGATCTTTAGAATTCTCAGACACATATGCTCTAAACAATTACTTAACAAAATATATGTCAGCTTGGCACAATCTATAATCAGTTACTGCATATCTGTTTGGGGAGGTGCAACCAAGACGAAATTCTTGGAAGTTGAAAGAGGGCAACGTTGTTTGTTGAAGGTAATGTACTCAAAACCATACAGGTTCGCGACGAGTGACCTATATCAAATAAGCGGTCAGTTGACAGTTAGAAAGCTGTATGTTTTGAGTGCACTCCTAAGACTACATAAAAATTTAGTATTCAACCCTAGCCTGCCAGTTCGTAGACGTAAGAATAAAGTTGCCCCTCTCCCATTAGCTAAATCAATGTTTGCTAAACGTCAGCATTCAGCACAATCGGCATTTATGTATAATGAAGTGAATGATAAAATAAATATTTACCCACTGCAATATTATAAGTGTAAAACAACTATAACTAAATGGCTACATAGTCTCACTTATGAGGAAACAGAAAAACTTTTATACCGAGCTAAAGCTAATACCTACACGTAGTACAGTTTATACCTATAGTTAATCATGATAAGTCTAAATAAAAACATACACACACACACTTACACACACACCCAAACACACACACACACACACACACACACACACACACACACACACACACACACACACACACACACACACACACACACACACACACACACACACACACAATATCATCTAGAATATAAATTAATTTAGTAATGTATAAAAACGCCTTGTTGTTTATTTTACTTAAAAATCATGTATGACTCTTTGTTATGGAGGAGCGAGACTTCCTGATACAGGTATTTTTTACCTAATAGGAAGTTTCCACCTTGTTATAATTATGCCAAAATTGTAAGGAAATAAAAATATTTTTCATTTTTTTCATTTTCATTTTTTCATTTAAAAAAAAAACTTGCATACACGCACACTACGTGCAGGTCTAAAACATGGTCGCAACTGAATGGCACGGCGGACGCCCGCGCAATTTATTAGTCGTTTTACTCCAACGAGTGGTGACCCCAAGTCGCCTTGTAAGGCTTATCTAGTGGTTACCTTATCTGTGCGTATAACATAATGATTAGACATGTTCTTTCCGTGGACCCTTCACATAATACAGCTTTTGCCCGCGGCTTCGCTCGCGTTAAATTCGGGGTAACACGGTTCCCCTTTCCTGATTTAAAACATAGAAGAGAACTCGGAACAGAATATTATTTTAATACGCTACTGTAGACGAAATTATTTGTCTTTATAGCTTATGCACGATTTTTTTGTTAGTCACAAATAGTCCGCATACCAATTTTTAGCTTTCTACCTTGAAAATTGCGGAATGCTCCATACAAAATTCCACCCCCCATTTTAGGGAAGTGGGGGGTTAGAAAGAGACAAAAAGTAGCCTATGTCAATCTCCATCTCTTCAACTATCCCCACTTAAAAAATCACGTCAATTCGTCGCCCCGTTTTGCCGTGAAAGACGGACAAACAAACAAGCAAACACACACATACACTTTCCCATTTATAATATTATAGTATGGAAGTATGGATATGGATTTGGGCAATTATTAATTAAAAAGACACAATGACATGGCGATTTATAAGTATTAGAATATATTAACGCAATATATGAGTAAGGTGTGTTCCTATACAAGGCCACCAAGGTACTAACTTACAAAGCTTGTGATAGGTCCTTAAGATTATAATAAATGGGCTGTTGTTTCTGTTCAGTTACGTGCATATGAGTGAAAGAGAAAATATTACAGCATACTAGTTTAAGTGAGATAGATTTAGTTTTGTTAATTCCAACACGCCCCCTCAAAAATAAATGTACAATAAAAAAAATACTTTATACAACGTAAATATAACACACCTTTCTCCCTGGGAAACGATACATCTTGACCGCGTTACATTTCTTCTAAGAGTTGGGAAAAACCCAGGTAAAACCAACTCTTAGTCTTATTGTTATATCATACGTATATATACTCTTAGCATAATTAATTTTAATTCTAAAATAAAGAATCAGACTTAATCTGTATACTATGAGCTCATTTAAATAACATATATTAATATGGTACCATTTACAATAGTAAAATTTAGGATTTATCACATAATATGCATATGCAAAATTTCATAATTGAATCGATTGATCAGATCGATTCAACCTAAATCACTTTAAAGTAAACGCTTAATTACAACAATATTTTACTATATGTGGCCCGACCTCATCTCGTATCATGACGTCTTACATGAGTAGGTCTAGTGATGGGCCGGCGGAACGTGCCTCGTTCCCGGGAGCGCGCCCCGCGGGCACGTTCCCGGGAATTCCCCACTTTCCCGGGCACGTTCCCCAAATTGGGGAAAGTTGCATACAAGGTAAAAATGTTCCATAAGTGAAAATTAAAAATGAAATAGATAAAAAGCATATGTACAGAACAATAGATATTTGTACAACAAGAGAAGAAAGTTCATATTTACTTCGAGTGCTAATTTTGAGTCCTGAGCAAGCGAAAGATTCTATAATAGAATCACGAGCGTAGCGAGTGATTCTAATTTAGAATCTTGAGCGTAGAGAGGGACTCAAAAGCACAAGATGTAAATAACTTTATTCTCATGTTGAACACACTATTTTTCACCTCAGCAGCAAGAAGACATGGAAAAATACAACCTGGGTGATGCTTAATCCTTCTTTGTCACTTTATTCACTCGTATTTATTACAATATTTTTACAATTGAGTTCAAAAACCTCAATAATAATTTAATAACACAAAAAATAATCAAAATAAATTAAATATTTTTAAAATAATGGCGGTATAGATACCGCCATTTTCACTTTTGTCAACTTTTTTTCATCTGCGTTCGGTAACTACTGTTTGATCACAATACGAGAGATTGTTGTTAGTAATAATATTTTTCACATGATAATCTTGTATTTTTTTCGTTTATACTTATTTAATGTTGAAATAAAGAACGTAAATTATTTCAAGTGGAGTATAGTTAAACATTTAAAAATTAAAATTTGTATAAATTATTCTTACAAATTAGTACTTGTGCGCGTTTCAGAACGTTACGTTCCGACTCTGTTTCAGGAGTCTGCTATCGGAAGTTCGGAATACGAATTAAAATTAAATAAAATTAGATTGAATGACATTTAAAATATTTCTATCTCTCTCTATGTACTAACGAGGTGAAAAAGAGAACGCGAATAGACTCCCGAGTATTTCGAATTTGTATTAGACCTCGTGCGCGAAATTGACATTGTAATATTTGTAATTCCAAGGTCACTTCAAGGTCATTCTGTCTCACGCTCGCAGCAAAATTGAGTTTTGCTCACTCTTTTTAGGTATCAAAGAACCCTCCTTCCTGTTGCTGAGGTGAAAAGTACATTGTACACCCTAAAGTTGCAATAAAGATTGTTCATTATTGTTATTGTTATTATTTATATTTCGTCGCTTCATTCTTAGATATAAATATACAACAATGTAGTACTTTTATTCTACTGGCAACCTCGCACATAATTTAAAAGTCACTATTTTAACCACTTCTTGATAAACTTGTTTCTGGTAGTGGCGCCATCTTGCTTACTTCGGCACGCTCCTTAGTTGGTATCGTCATTCTTTTATTGTGCGCGGCAACGAACGCACTGGTCTTTGGAACGAAAACGAATTTTAGTAACTGTTCCAAGAACACAATAAATATAATACAAATATGTCGCGAAGAGGTTCCGATGGACAGGGACCACCTAGGAAAAGGCGTCGTGTAATTATTTATTCAGATTCTGAGGATTCCGAACAGTCAGGTAAGTCAGTTTACTTACTATTCAACATAACACACTACGGCCATTTAGGAGATTATTTTATGCTTGGGGGTTGACCGTGAGTCAACACGAGAGCGCGATTTACCAGGGAGTTGTCCGAGAGACAACACGATGGTATTATCTAACCGCGGGATTGTCCGAGAGACAACACGATGGTTTAAATCTACCCAGGGGTTATCCGAGAGACAACACAGTGGTGTTTTGTTCCTTAACGAATGTTAACCGAGACATACCAACTTGAAAGCAAGCTAGGTTACACACGTAACATTCGTATTAGGTTACAGTTATTAGTTTCGTCAGTTTCGGCCATTAAAATACACTGATAATATTTTTATTTTTTTTCTCGATATACCCTCAAAAATAAACAACACTTAAATATTGTTGTAGATAATGAACAACAACAAATTGACGAAGACAACGAGGTTGGCTTACCACCTATAGCCTACCACCACCAACGAGCAATGACCCGGAGGATTCACCTGAAACAGAAGGTCAACAAATGGATTCTACGACTCAACAGACCGAAACCTTGCTCGAGGAACCCCCCGCTGAACTGGATATGGAGTTTTTAGCGGCGTTAGGCGATCCGGTGGACGCCATACCCACATACGGAGAAAAAATTCAGCAGGACCTGGCTCAGCGTTGGCTGCCCCTGCTGTGCAGTGGTATGCCTAAAGATAAAAAGGAAATCCTTATAAAGGAACACACCATCCCAGAGAACTGTAAATTCCTACGAGCCCCTACTTTGAATGCTGAAATTTCAGCAACAATTTCTGACATGGCTAGGGCTCGGGACAAGAAGCTGGAAACTAATCAGAACCAGCTGGGACTAGGAATTTCAGCAGTTGGTAAAGGATTGTCCTTACTCCTCACCAATGATGACAAACATAAAAAGATTCAAGCCATAAAATCCATTGCAGATGGCTGCAGAATTTTATCAGACCTGCATTTTAATGAGACACAAGCTAGAGTGAAACTCATAGCACCTGGCTTAGACAAAGCTTTCCTGCATGTGATACAGGACGGAAAGCGTGACGAGTCTCTCTTCGGCGAAAAACTTGCCGACAAAATAAAAGCATCCAAAACTATTGAGAAACAGGGTCTGCAGATCAAGAAGCATCCACCTCCTCAGAAGATCGCCGCAACTGGAGCTGCTCAATCTCAACCATCAAGCTCTCGCCCGCGCGCCCAGGGAAACTGGCCGAGCACCTCTCGCTATCAGCCTTCGAGAAGGGGGGGGCGCGGGAAAGGGTACAAGTACGGGACAACGTCCCGCAGGTCAGCGTCGTCAACCACGACAACCAGCAAATATCCACCGGCGACCGGCGGCAGACAACGTGCTGCAACCCACCAGTAGACGAGGTACGCGTTCACGCCGGTAGGTTGCAGGCATTTTATAAATGTTGGACATTAATTACGAAAAATACCGTAGTATTAAAATGGATTCGAGAAGGGCTTCCAATCCCTTTGCGTAATTACGTTAAACAATATATTGTACCCACAAATTCATTTTTACAAGATGAATGTACCGACATGAAACTAGCCATAAAAAATTTAATTCTTTTGAGCGCGATAGATAAATGTAAACCTTTACCCGATCAATTCATCTCTAAAATATTCCTGGCCCCGAAATCAAATGGTGGGAAGAGATTTATTTTAAATCTTAAACCATTTAATAAATTTGTTACGAAATCACATTTTAAAATGGAGGATTACCGACATTACCGTACAGCTATAAAGTTAATCCCAATCCAATCCCAAAATGGGTTCATGGCTACAATCGACCTAAAAGAGTCCTACTTACTTGTGCCTATTAGACCTTCAGACAGAAAATACCTACGGTTTATTTTTAATGTTGATAACTCAACTGAATGTATTTTGTACGAATTTAATTCTATGCCTTATGGTTTATCAATCGCGCCTAGAACCTTCACAAAAATAATGAAGGAAGTGGTATCCTATCTCCGCCAACAAGGGTTCACGAATGTCGTTTATTTAGACGACATTTTGTGTATAAGTCATAATTACGAGGAATGTCCCCGCAATGTCACGGAAACCACAAGCTTACTGGAATGCTTAGGCTTCATTATCAACTTTGACAAAAGTTCGATTATACCACAACAATGTTGTCGGTACTTAGGGTTTATTTTTAACTCAGTGGAAATGACACTATCTCTCCCAACGGAAAAACGCAACATTATAGCAAACTTAATAGGAAAATTTAAATCATTAAAGGTTTGTAAAATACGAGAATTAGCTCAATTTATTGGCACTTTGACTGCCGCGTGCCCCGCTATACAGTACGGCTGGATGTACACCAAACGTTTAGAACGCTTAAAGTTCTTGGCATTACAAGAACATTCTTCATATAACGCTAAGATGAATTTGTCATCTGAAATGTTATCGGACTGGGATTGATAGATTAATGTAATCGAAACTACATATAAACCAATCGAAGAATTAAGTTTCGACTTAGAGATATTTACTGACGCTAGCCGTACACATTAACCATTTAGAATTGCTCGCGGCCTTTTTAGGGTTAAAATGTTTTGCTCGAGATAAACGTGAGTGTGCTATATTGTTGCTTATAGATAACACCACAGCCGTAAGTTACATTAATAGAATGGGTGGAATACAATTCCCCCATTTAAACGATATCACTAGAAACATTTGGCAGTGGTGCGAGAACCGAAAGATCTGGCTTTTTGCTTCATATATCAACACAAAAGAGAACAAAGAAGCGGACGAAGAGTCTAGAAGGATAAATCCCGATATCACGTGGGAAATAACGAACAGTGGTTTTAAAAAAATCACGCGGCTACTAGGTAAACCAGATATCGATCTTTTCACTTCCCGCACCAACACTAAATGTAAAAATTATGTTTCTTGGAAACAAGATCCCGACGCTTTAGCGGTCGACGCTTTTACGCTTTGTTGGACCCCGTGGTTTTTTTATGCATTTCCACCCTTTCCTCTAATCTTGAGGAGTTTATGTAAAATAATTACCGATAAAGCAGAGGGAATATTTGTATTCCCTTACTGGCCGTCGCAGCCATGGTTCCCGTTGATAATCCGTCTGGTTAATTCTGAAATAATTTTCCTTGACTCCGTAATTGATGTTCAATTTCGTTCTTATAGGGGTCAACAGAGGTTTACCCTGGCTGCGGCGACGCTCTCCGGCTCGCGTTCAGTAAACGCGGGTCTCCACCAGCAGCTTTAGATCTTATGGTAGCATCCCTTGCAAAGAACACTCTGTCACAGTATAACGTGACATATAAATTGTGGTGGAGGTTTTGTTCAGATAGAAATTATAACCCACTCGAAGGCACAGTATCTAACGTGTTATCATTTCTATCAGAGAGATTTAATATTGGAGATTCATACGGTTCATTAAACTCTCATAGGTCGGCACTCACTTTGCTTTTGAGAAGTGATGTTTGCGTCAACGACCAAACCAAGCGACTCCTCAGAGGCATATTTAAGTCTCGACCTACCGCCCCCAAATTTTGTGAAACTTGGGACCCTCAGATTGTACTCGATTACATATCTCAGTGGTACCCTAACCCTAACCTCTCGTTAGAACAAATCACAAAGAAGGTGGCGGTTCTATTAGCGCTGTGTACAGCTCACAGAGTGCAGACTTTCTCGCTAATCAAACTCAATAATTTAAAAATCTGTCCCGGTGGAGTTAGGATCGCTATCTCAGATATTATTAAAACATCTGCAGCAGGTAAAGAACAGCCAGTTCTAGTCTTACCTTACTTTAATGAAAATCGCAATATCTGCCCGGTTACAGTCATCCAAGATTATATCGAGAAGACAAAAGAAATCAGATCTAGTTCACAAAATCTTTTGCTAACTTTCAAACGGCCACACAAACCTGCTTCGTCACAATCTATCAGTCGATGGATTAAGGAAGTGTTAGGTATAGCAGGTGTGGACGTGTCAGTGTACGGCGCTCATAGCACACGTCACGCGGCCACGTCCGCTGCACATGCCTCTGGCGTCTCAATCGATGTCATCAGGAAGACAGCCGGGTGGACTAGTGGGTCGCAGACATTTTCAAAGTTTTACCATCGTCAACTAACGGACGACGGGATCTTTGCAAGATCAGTCCGCTTCCCTCACTGATTAAAAATGATTTGCTGAATTATTTTTCGTAAATTGTAATCAATTCCTAAGGAAAAATAATAAAGACTTTACTTCTAATATGTCGTTTATTTATAAAATAATACAGACATTTTACAATACTGATAAAACTTTCAACTCTAAACATCTACATTGTTGTATATCTAAGAATGAAGCGACGAAATATAATAGAAGATCAAACGAGCTTCGCAAGCGAAGTTCGATCGATATTATATGAGTACGCTTCATTCGAAGATATAAGACCCCCACCCACCCTAACCCAGTGTGAAAGTTTTGTTTCTCTAAAAGAATGACGATACCAACTAAGGAGCGTGCCGAAGTAAGCAAGATGGCGCCACTACCAGAAACAAGTTTATCAAGAAGTGGTCAAAATAGTGACTTTTAAATTGTGTGCGAGGTTGCCAGTAGAATAAAAGTACTACATTGTTGTATATTTATATCTTCGAATGAAGCGTACTCATATAATATCGATCGAACTTCGCTTGCGAAACTCGTTTGATCTTCCATTATTGTAGACAAAATAAGATAAATACTTATAAGTACTTATACGTATTTCAATTATATTATTTTATCAGAAAAAGAAATTATTTATTAAAAAGTAGTAGTAGAAAAAACTAAAAATTCAACAATGTCATTAATAGTCATTATTGAATTTGAATACTCTTTGTAACGATTAGTGTTTGTAATTCATATTATGTGTTAGTATGTGACTAATACAATATACAGATGTCTATTATCAATATATCTTCTTCTTCATGTGCCATCTCCGTCCAGGAGGTCGGCGACCATATGTCTATATGTCTCTCTATATTCAGTTATGCGAATTAGTCTATCTATGCTCTCCACCTCTAACCAGTCTCTTATATCAATATATATTTAGATGTATATATTTGTATATAAGTAACTAGTTATTTATTGCATTTATAATGAAAAAAATACGTGAGTGTCGTGGAACACTCGGTTGGAACGAAGTTGTTATTTAATTTTTGACATTTTTGTAATTTTTTAATGTTTGTCAGTCATTTTGTCTTTTTTTACTTTTATGACTTTTTTTTTACTTTTTAACTTTTTTTACTTTTCCACCTTTTTTGACTCGACTTCTTTTTAATTTTTGACTTTTTCGACTTTATGACTTTTTTTGCTTTTTTTTTACTTTTTTGACTTTTCACTGTCACTTCTCACTTTTCAGTTCACTTTATTCTATTTTACTTTATTTCAATTAACATGTTTCTGAATCGTATGGCTTTGTATTGCGCGTTTTCGTGACGGTCACGTAACTTTTTCGCCTAGCCCCCCCCCCCCCCCCCCATCCGCCAACCGTCCGATAAGGAACTTCGTTCCAAAATCTGTGATAATTATGTAATAATATAAGTTTCTTTATGATTAAAACGCTCCTTCGCTTCCCCGGTACAATGGGGAATTGCCGGAAACATTGGGGCACGTTCCCGGGAAAGTTGGGGAACGTTCCCCATCTTTCCCGGGAACGCGGGGGAATTTGCTTTTGTAAAAGAAATACATTATATATTGTCATGCTAAATATTGTTATTATTCCTTTTATAATGGATACCATTCAAAAAAGTAATGTAGCTATACACATATTCAACTTTCCCCAATATTCCCCACGGTGGGGCACGTTCCCGGGCACGTTTCCGGGAAAGTTGGGGAATGTGGAACGTGCCTGGGAACGACCCATCACTAAGTAGGTCTCATCTCTGACTTCCATTTTTATATTAGTACCTAAGTCAAGAGGCATTCAGACCTGCACCGCAATGCGGTCTAAGGCACGTAGCCCGACTTCATCTCGTATCATATCTGACTCGAGTAAGTCTCATCTGTGACCGCCATTGTTTCAAAATAAGTAGGTATCTAAGTCAAGAGGCATATTCAGACCTGCACCGCAATGCGGTCTAAGTAGGGTTACCAGGCCCAAAAATGAAAAAGCCGGACTCCGCGCTTAATTTAGCCGGACATTTGATCCCAAAAGCCGGACATGCTGGTCTTTCGAATCGTGCCACTGGCGTGACTGGCGCGTAGCGTAAGTCAGACCAAAGCCTAACAAAAGCCGGACAGGCCGGACGAGGAATTATTTGGCCGGACACACCCGTAAAAAGCCAAACATGTCCGGCTAAAGCCGGACACCTGGCAACCCTAGGTCTAAGGCCAGTGGCCCGACCTCATCTCGTATCATTTCTGACACGAATAGGTCTCATCTCTGACCTTTACAATGGACACTATGTTATTACTTTTCTTATACTTCTTACACCTTGTGCTCTTTAGCTATTCCAATCAAATCTAACTTTGTACTTTCCTAGGATATGGAACAAATACTCGTATCTGCAGCATCTCTCTGTAGTGGCATACATAACTTATTATTATTTATTTATTTTAGAGTACAGCACCCACAACACATCTAATTAAAATCGTTTGTATAAAGCGTGAACACTATTAAATTGTCGCCTACATTTTTACTTTGCTAGCGTGTTGCATCGAACCTTTTTTGAATATTCTTTTGAAATTTTAAATTTATAAGGATCGTGAAATATTAGACAACCATAAAACGTTCATTTGTTTTTTATCTATGTAAATGGCGTTACACTAAAAAAATGTTCACGAATTAATTTTGCAAGAATTTAGTAAAAATCCTCATTTTGCTCATGATAATTTTTATTTAGGTGAGTTAACGATGGATTTTGGTTTATGTTAGACGATGATCTTACAGCTATTTTTTTACCGTTTTATGCAATGTGGATATCGACTTCTTTATGTATGTGATAGTTTTGCCCGTTTCTTTCTCCGATTGCTGTTTTAATTCAATGTTATCATTGAGTATTTTATTTATCTTCTTTTTTAGAAAAACAACTTTCTTTTTTAATTTCCATATATCCTGTTCTAAAAGGCTGATTTTTATTTTGTATTCTTCACAGGTTGCCGCTGCTTTTTGCCTTTTTTGAGGCGTGCGTCTTATTGGCGCGTCTTCAATAAGTAACTTGTTATAGATGCTATGTTTATTTCTGAAATTCATCGACTTGTTTTTTCAGTTCATGGTTCTCAGTGTTCAGCCGTTCTATTTCAGTGTGTGCACTCAATAGTTCTATGTTAGCGCTACTTAACTTTTCCCTTAACTCGGTTAACTCTGAGTCTTCCAAGTGTGAAGCATTTGGCAGACTTCTAGGACTGACCCCTTCTAAATTAAATAATTTCTGTGAATGCATTAAAAATTACGACTGGGAAAATATCATGACATCAGGAAAAGAACCTGATCAGAAGCTTGATGATAGTGTTTGTACATACTTTCTAGCAAGCATTTCCTTAACTTAAATATCCAAAAAGAACAATAGACAAAAAATGGGTCTCCGAGGTAATAATCTCCAAAATGTATATATTAGAGGATTTAAAAAGCCTGTGTAATATATTTCCTAATAACGTTTCTCTTTTGACCTTTAAGGATAACTTCGAAGAGCTATATAAAAAACTGATAACATATAGACGTAGTTATTACTTTAGAAATGAGATCTGTAGCGCAAGTAATAAGGCCAAAGTAGAAACTAGTGCAACGAATGGCAAAAGTTTACCTTTTGAGACCTCTAAACCCAACGCACTAGCGACAGATATAATTTTTTTATTAATTCCGTGAATTGCTTCACGGCATATTGCCCATAGGCAACCGGATATACAGTCGTCACTGCAGCTACTGAGGTCATATATGCCAGAAGTAGAGGATTGTGCCTGGTACCTTTCTCAGTAGGTGAAATTTATCGGCTTATTAAACAATTTAAACCAAAACATACCAGGGATATATATGAGGTTCCTACCAGTATTTTACGTCAGCTACCTCCGTCATTCATTGATGTTTTATGTCATAGTATTAACCTATGCTTAAAAATGGGTCTTATCCCGAAACACTGAAAAATATTTAAGTTGTACCAGTGTATAAAGGCAAAGGAGACAAGTCGGACCTTAAAAGTTACAGACCCATATCGATCATACCGGCACTGTCCAAGGTTTTTGAGCTTGGTCTTGCCAATAGGCTCATAAATCATTTAACGGGTAAGGGTATATTGGCTAAGGAGCAATATGCATATCAAACTCATAAATCTACCGTAGACGCGACCAGAAAACTAATTAGAATAATCTTTGATAAATGGGAATTAGGCTGCAAAGTTGCAGTCGTATTATGCGATCTCTCATAAGCATTCGACCTTGTAGACCACGTGCTTATACTCAAGAAATTGCATCACTACGGTGTTCGAGGCACTTTCCTTAAAGTATTTGAATCATTTCTAAATAACAGAAAACAATCCTGTGAAATAGACATGGATGGAAATAAAGGGAAATCAAATTACAAGTCACTTGGCTCCACATCTGTCCCTCAGGGTTCTGTTATTGGTAATTATTTATTCCTAACATTGGTAAATGATCTATCAGCCTGCACATCTCATGGTCAACTGGTGGCGTACGCCGATGATAGTGTATTTGTTGTATCAGGAGCTAATTTTGCAGATTTACAGTGTAAAGTAAATTATTTGATAATAGACATCGAAAAGTGGTTTAATGTAAATGGTATGCAACTTAACATTGACAAGACAAATGTGATTCAAATCTGTCTTAGGAGTATACCCCCACAAACGCTTAGAATTGAGCTAGATAATATTAGCGTTCCTCTGGTGGATAATTCAAAATATCTTGATTTCATTGTCGACTCTGGTATGAAATGGAATGTCCATATAGACGAACTATGCAAAATATTGGGAAAAGCGTGTTATGCTATCTCACGTTTAACAAAAATGCTTGACAGTCAATGTGTTAGATTTCTAACACTGCATTTGCATACTTTGCTTATTTTCAGTCCATCATCACCTATGGAATTGATATGTAGGGACAGACGGTAGAAAGAGAAAGAGTTTTTATTCTCCAAAAAAGGGTACTGAGAAAAATGGCTGGGGTGCCTTGGTATACGCCTGCCCGCGACCTATTTAGAGCCCTAAGAATAATAACCGTTCCGGGTCTATACATATTAGAAGTGTCCAAAATTGTCCGTAAGAATCGGAATGAATTTGGAAAGCGTAAACCACATCTCCACAATAAAAATAATCTTCTTCCGAACGGACACGTTTTCAAAAAATCTGAGCAGTGTGTATGGTATATAGGGCCCAGAATATACAACCGACTGCCTGGCAACTTAAGAATAGATGAAATGTCTGACACGGTATTCGCAAGTAAGCTCAAGGAGTATCTGATAGACAAAGCTTTTTACTCTGTAGATGAATTCATAAATAGATTAGATTGACCCTTATTAGATTATATTGCCTGTATAGCGAACCATACATAATGTAATAAGATTTATGAATATCTACCTGACATAATTATATTTTTCATTGTGGACATACAATATTAGTTTATCTACACTCACATTGTAAGTTCTCTAAAACGTGTTCAAAAACGGTAGGCAATGGCTAGCATTACCACAACCGATTTTACTATGATAAGCTTTTTATGTGTGGCAGTAACGTAATTTTAACTTTACATGCTCAACTATTGATGTGTTATGAGTTTTGATAACATAATGTACACCTGCACGCTCCCGCGCGGCCGCCGACACGCGCCTCCCCGACCGCGGGCACAATCGAGTTGGCCATGGCGGTGCAATGGCGGCCATTCTATGGTTTCGGAATACGGCATTTAGGATAAATAATATGAGTGTAGATAAAGCAGTGTATGCAACTGTACGTAATTAGGCCTTAAAACACTCGTGTGATCTTATTAAGAAACTCACCTGCGGCTCGTTTCATAAAACCACACTCATGTTTTAAGGACCCTTATTACTTAACAGTTACATAAACTACTATTATTACATAATTATGTTTAAATAAAAATGTATTGATAATTAGTGCATGTGTAAATAGTTCTAAATTATAATTTCTGTATGTGTACAAAACATGTTAAAAATGTTAAATGACGTGTAACATATGTTATCAATAAAGAATTTAATTTAATTGAATTGAATTATATTAATCATTATTTAAAAAAACTTTCACACTTATGGGCTTTCAAGTATCTCGCGGCACCCGGCGGCATTGCGCCTATCTCAGCAAAAAATAATGATAGTTATTGCTTTCTATTCAGTGTGCTTTGAAATTAGCAATTCGTCATACAAAATGGAATATAATGCTTGTTTTTATTATTGTTTTATAGCATTAGTTTTATAATATTTCTATGTGATTAAAATAAAATTACGTATTTAGTACCTATCTAACTAAGTAAATGCAGAGTGCCCAAACTCGCTAATATGTTTAATGTAGGTACTGTAGGTAGAGGTAACTTATCGAAATTACTTTTAGTGTCTTTAATTATCTCAAGTGTAAAAACGGAAAATTAAAAAAATATAAGTAAATATTTCCAATACGTACCATATTTCAAACTTATTTTAAATGCGTAGGTCAGTAGGTAAGGTACCAATCGTTCGATACATATCCGCCGACATGAATCAGCGACTTACTGGCGTTACCTTAACTTATTTCCATGTCTCACTAAGAGAGCCCGGGGTACGCTCGGCAATCTAATCTGAAGTAGGTGTTGTTGTAGGTGCTGACATGGATGTTATTATTTAAAAGTGCTGTTTCTAGGTCGTTATTGGCAAACCCGTACTGTCATCTAGCACGTCCAACCGTTTTATTACAGTTGTCTCTCGTTGCCTTTCATTCCCACTCACATAATGTTGGTGGTCTTCGAAGCTAGAGGTTTTATCTGATAATCATGGTGGTAAAATTATTTTTATTCCTTACGAGTATAATAACGGGTTCATAGTGAATTCTCATATGTTTCTTTTTTGGTATCCCTCGTACATGTACTTAAAAAGCTCTTTTTTTCTTTTTAAATTTATTAGCTTTTCATTATATTATATGTGCTGCTTTTTCTTTCCTTTTCATTCAGTTTTATTTTGTGATTCGTTGATGTTTCAATTATAATGTCCACTGTCCCCAGCAATAATATCTATGGGGTTTTAAAGTTTTGTTCTTAATCTTCACTGTTGATTATGTTAATGTAATATCATGCTCCGCTATTTGAGATAAAGGTAACATTGTTGTGATCGCTTAGTTTCCTTGTGTTTATTGTTTCATTTTGCTTCTCATCTTCGTGTAATACCACCAATCGTTTAGATAGATAGAAGATACCCATTATTATTATTATTAATTCTACTGAACATTGTGACCAACTTGCTCTCGGGTAAAATTATTTTTATTAATGTCGGAATATCTAGATTCATACTTTCTTGTAGGTTTTCTTACGGAGTATCGAATTTGCGCCTGAAGTAACAGTTGATCTTTTTCATGCAATTTCACTTCATGGTCTAGAAGTCTAGTATTTCCGAGTGCTAGACTTTAATCATTTTCTGACAATGTTTCTATAGCAGTCACTATGCCATCAGTTTTATCAGTGTCATAAACAAATAGGTGATTTGTCGGCTTCCTTCAATTTAGCACCAGCGGCCAAAAAATCATATATCAAGCCATCAAGCACTTGAAAATTTTTGTGTTAACAACTTTCCCTCATCTAGTTTTGAATTTAGTAGCCGCTTTTTAAAAGCCAGTTGCGTCCGATTTTTTTTTTGATAATCGAGTCAAATTTTGCAAATAAAAACTTGCTGTTTGTTGGTTGTATAATCACAGTATATATAATTTTCGTATGAAAATCCAATTAATGAATCTGCTAAGTATTCATTTATAGTATACCTTTAGCTTTCTTATCCTTTTTGGTCCAATCATTTGTTCGGATTCTCGGGCCTTTTCTATGATAACTGAAAGCACTTTTAAGGCGCCCAATAAATTTTAAACACGAAACTTCCACACAAGTCACTATAATTGTTGCCACTAAAAGCCTCAATGTTTCGTTTCACTTGTAAAGTGTTTATTTTCACTCGAACAACTCTATTATGATCCACGAACCGTGAATTTCTTAACACTGATCACAATAGTCTAATTAAAAGTCACTGGGCCCATAACCTATTAGATTTGGGCAATTATTAATTAAAAGACACATGACGATTTATAAGTATTAGAATATATTATCGCAATATATGAGTAAGGTGTGTTCCTATACAGGGCTACCAAGGTACTAACTTACAAAGCTTGTGATAGGTCCTTAAGATTATAATGAATGGGCTGTGGTTTCTGTTCAGTTACGTGCATATGAGTGAAAGAGTATTACAGTATACTAGTTTGTGAGATAGATTTAGTTTTGTTAATTCCAACAATTTAGTATGCTACAGTTGTACTCACTTCAATAATACCCATTGTATACCCGTTACGTTTGCATTACAAAAAAAAGAGACAAATATATAGATGCATATAGACAGAATATAAGTAATGTAGTGAAATCCACACCGGCACGTATGATCTGTCCAATCCGTAATTAACCACTTGTAACTACATTACCTCGCACCATCGACATATAATATCAAGACGAGTAAAGGCAAGCAAAGTTCATGTAAAAACACGACCCATTTTTACGTTTACAAAACTAAAATGTCTTATGTCTTATTAACCAAAGTACTCATTCTTTAAGGATATTTTTTGTGTTAACCTTAATTCCGCAAAGGTTTCATGCCATTTCACCAATAAGAAAAGTTGCCGTGTTGTGAGTGGTCAAAATCAATTTGACAATGAAGTTTAATTGGACAGGGGATACTCAAATTAAATAACTGAAATGTCAAGTTAACGTATAATAAATACGCCTAAGTTTGACGTGGATGGGTTCACGTAATAAATAATAATGCAATCAATTAACAATTTATTTTTAGTGCATTTTTCATTACTTATGTAATATACGTAAATTTAATCGTTCTTGGAATAAGGAATAATATGAAAGCCTTCTATTCATCTTTCATTTATTTAATAAAAGTGCTTAATTACAATATCCCTATATATTGTAACGTCTTACATACTACCAAATATGCATAAATTAACATAAAGTACCAAATAATAAAATATAAATGCCAAAAAGCACTAGACCCTACTCATAGTGTTGTGTTCCTGCTGGTGAGTAAGGTTGCCAAAGAGCTCAAAGAGGACCCAGTGTGTTGACGATGAGGGACCCTTTTGTTCCTTTAGCCGTCAACACAGTGAATCCTCCTTTTTGTAAAGGCAACGCGCATGTGACTCCTGTGGAGTTACAGGCGTCCATCGGTTACTGTAGCTGCTTACCATCAGGCAGGCCGTATGCTTGTTTGCCACCGTTGTAGTATTAAAAAAAAAAAATAGTAAAGATTTTGAACTTTTTTACAATTGTATAAATGCGGGATTTAGGGAGACCCTCTTGGTCTCAAGGAACATAATGTTAAGCAATTAAGGTTGATTATGGCAAAAAAAAACGATTATTTTTTAACTTTATATATGACCAGACTACAAAATAATAGCATACCTTCAATATAAATAGTTAAAATTCTCTTTGCTTCTTCGTTTTTTAGAACAAAAAAAATATCGGATGAGTTCGTTTATGTGTATTATTTATTTTAGCAGGCTTAGGGAAATACAAAGATAAATTTACATTTTGTATCTATTTTTTTATACTACAACGGTAGCAAACAGGCATACGGCTCACCTGATGGTAAGCAGCTACCGTAGCCTATGGACGCATGTAACTCCAGATGTGTCTCATGTGCGTTGCCGACGCTTTCATATAAAAGAGGATTCACTGTGTTGACAGCTAAAGGGACAAGACGATCCCCCGTCGTCAACACACTGCATCCTCTGAGCTCTCTCGCAAGCTTACTCACCGGCAGGAACACAACACTATGAGTAGGGTCTAGTGCTAATTGGCTGTGGTTTTCTGTAAGGTAGATGTAGTTCCCCAGTCGGGCTCTGCTCTAGATTTGATAATTAAAGACTATGCTATGAAGTTATAGCATTCATTATTAATGAAAAACGAGAGTCATAGGTACCTATTAGTCAGTTGTACTAGAAATGGCACGGCCAGAATGGTATGATTTTACCAGAGTAAGTATAGTAGGTACTAATTCGAAGGGTTTTGTTTTGTCGATTTATTACTACTAGGTAATACTTATAAATTAACATTCATTATAATTTTCTTCAAATGAGTTATGTTTACTTTTCCAAAACTTTTCTTGCATAACATCGACAAAGTCCGTAATGTATGAGAATATCTATGCGTGATTTACTTACCGATGAAAAGAAATATCACCATCTTTGGCGCCTGTGTGGCTCCTGCACCAAATCACGGCACAAGCCGGCATTTTAATACCGATATATTACCGAAATTTCATGGACCGAAAAAACAAATATTTTGACGACATGACAATTTCAAAATGTTTGACATGATATTAGGGCACCGCTGTCACAAGCAGATTTTGATCGTTGATTACGCTTCCTTACTTATTATTCTTCCAAGCCTCGCACATACCATGGAAAATGTTACCATGGAAGGAGATTTCCTTTTCAAGCGGAATTTCATCAAACACATTCAAAATTCTAACGTCTAAGTTACCAGACATACCTATTAGTGTCTCATTCGAAATTCCTACGAAGCTGCCGAAAACGCGGCACATCGTTCCCGGGATCAAAGGATAAGAGTATGCTGCACTGCTTAGCTATATTAAATCCAGAACAATTAATTTGTGTAATTTCTGCAACATAGTCTGTTGTAAAAACTCACCTATACTAACCAATAATATTTTAAAGCTGAACCTACCTAAAGCTTTAACTGAAACTTTTCTTTGAAAGCGAGGATCTTATCACTAAGGGAAATAATAGGATTTAAACAACATATAAGTTAATAAGAAAATTTATTCAAGTAATAAGAAATTACTGTTAATGGAAAATTTAATGTCTCTAGAAACTATTATATCTAATGTAACCGTTAGGTCACATTAGATATACCGCTACAGTTCAAGAGCCAAAATATGCCAGAGAAAAACTATAGCGGTGAAAAAAAACTCTGACGCCCAAGTTTAACCTGTACACATACATACATTATAAATTTTGTAAAGATTAAAGACACACAATTTATAAAAATTATAAAATAATGGCATGATTATCTAGTGGTACATATTGGACTACATTATGATAAGTAATAACCAAGGTCTCCTGAGGTGTGAGAAACGCTAAACAACAGAATTAAATCTGAACAATGCTCAAACAAACACAGAGAACCAGAAATTAAAGAAATAAATATAATTTTACGTAAAACAAGTAAAATTTGGTAATATCCTACATTAACCTACAAACTGTTAAAACGAGTATTTAATTATAACCTCCTCAATATTTAACATCACAATCATATACCAACTACTATTGTGAAACATACCTACTCCCTACATAATGCTATTGTTGACTATGTAAAAATCGTACATAAGAATTGAATAAAGCAAAATATTGAATTTACTGTATACACTGTATACTACTGTATATACGATAAACCAGAAGGATTTTCCTTTAAGCAGTAAAATCTGTAATTTTAATAAGTTAAACATAAAAGGTAAATATATTATGTTATAATGATTAATGTCATTTTATTAAAAGATTGTAATATTGATAATGTGATCATAACGTGATGTGTCATAATATAGATATATGGGAATAGGATAAGGGAACTCTGGCTCATTAAAATCTTAATATTAATCAAGGTTATCGTTAAAATAGAATAGATGATTGCAGTCAACTATAAGGCTACTTTTTACACCTCATAAAATTATCGAGCATACGCCGATACTATATGCTAAGCTATGTCTGCGCAAAAGGTCACAACGTGAGTTATTCCATGCAGAACCATAAGATAAACGTCTTTTGGACTTGTATACGAATGCGTAACCCTCAGGTGACGAACATGCAGACCCTAATGGGAATGCTGATTAGCAAATCCCTCAGGTAGGCCCTATCATTGAACATGCATACCCTAATGGGTTAGCCCTTATAAATTAGACTTGCATTCGTATACATTATCTTAGGTTAACCCGGCCCTATCAAGCATACATGCACCACCAACCAGCCCGACTAGCATATTGGAACATCTCACGTGTGGATAAGAATGACGAGTATGCTCAGACACCGGAGCCTATTCTAATTAGTTAATAGACAATAGCACCCAGCACGGCCATAAACACGTCAACAATATGAGGGCAGCCTCTAATATTATGAAACCAGCCATTCTATTGTATTTGTTATTCGATATAAGTATGAACACAACTATTATTTCATTTTATAAGCCAGTTGGAGTAGGGTTTGTTACCTTTTACCCAATAATGTATTCAATATGCTTAGCGTTTACAATAAGGCTTTATTTCCAAGTTGAATCATACTTAAAATGAAGTTGTACTTATAGACTAATTTGACCGCATAACTGAGCTTTACATTCGTAAATCTCAGTAATGTATAATCCTCTCACAGTAGAGTTCTGTACATATTACCTATATCATCATTGACTCCAATGCAAACCGTCTCATCCATATGATAAAATAGTTAAGCATATGATATATTTATATATATTGGAGTCTTTAACAGTTTACTATCGGCAAACAAATGATACAGACTCTCGTGGTGCGAGATCAGTGAGTAAACTCGTCAAAGAATCAATTCAATCCATACCTTAAAATATACTTCCTGTATGAATCTAATCTAGACTCATCGAAGTAGCATATTTCTCTAGAATGAATTCACAGTCGAGATCTCTGAGAAAAATATACGTCTTGTATGAATCATATAAAATTCATCCAAGCAGTCTATTTTGGAATATAATAAATTCACATGGATCACCCTTTGCAGTAAAACACTTCTTAATTGCATTAACACGTTTAATTTTGACGACAAAGTAAAAATATTTAATATTAGCAAAAATAATCAATTATTTAAAATTTAGCATTTCACGTAAAAATCACAATAACGGCATCTAAATAAGGGTATTTCACATTCAATAAGTTCCCTAGTGGTCAGAATGCAATTAAATTACAATAACAAAAATATTTAAATTTAGCACTTCACTTAAAAATGAAGACAACTGTACCTATTTCACTTTCACATTCAACAACCTCCCTAGTGGCCAGAATGTAATTAAATTACAATAATTAAAAATATTGAATATTAGCACTTCACTTAAAAATGAAGACAACTGTACCTAAACAAGGACATTACACATTCAATAGTTAGCAAAACCGGTAAGTAAAAATAAAGACTCGGCTAGTAATAATTTGGCTGCAGGAAAATAATGGGTTAATGAGGCGGGTGATATGGATGGTGACAGATGATTCGCTGGCTGAACGTAGCCTAAATTAAAGAGCCAGGTCTTTATACGCCCGTCAAACGAGGCAATTGGAATTTGGGGAATTTAGCAAAACAACAAAAAAAACTATTATGGCACAAAAATACTGGATACAAAGAAAAGGAATCCGATTTATAACGTTTTTAACAAAAATGTAAATAATTTGATACTCTCGAAAGCAGGATGGCTAAAGCTGTTGCTTTAAATTAAAAAGAGTTCGTGGGCAAGTGTCCGCTTTGATTTAGGCGGACCCAATAGCTCGCTGAACTCTTTTTCTCACTTGGAGAGCCCGCTGGATGCGGACTCTAACTCTCCGATGATGTGGCGAAGAAACCCGCGGAAATCGCGGCAGCTGCAGACCGTCCCGCCGGCCCGGCATCCACAAGCGCCTTCCGGAATCCTTCCGGATCAGGCGGTTCCAGTGTATAGCACTTGCTATATAATTTATATGGCCTTTTTTGCCCGGCAATGGTTTTGGTTTTATTTTTGCTCCAATAATGTATTAATAGCACTTGCTATATAATGTTTGAAATAAATCGCACTTCACCACGATGCAACTAAGCAAATTATAGCAAAAACCCCAGACCAAATCCAGATTATCTCTTTTTCTTTCCCAAAATCTCACGGCGCTCTGACAGACTCAATCAAAAATCAACTTTTTTCTTTTTGACAATCTGGAATACCTCAAAAATTCACATTCAAAATTAGCGCGAGTATTATCTCAATTTTATAACTGCCAGACGTATTACAAAATACGGACTGATATAAGCGCCATCTACCTGTAATGCCGTGAATCACAATGTACGCTTTTTTTATATATCAACCGTGACCTAGCCTTAGACACAGAAGTTCAGAAGTTCTAAAGAAAGTCGACAGATGTCGTACGATACGTAGCGTCATGCTACACCTTTTCAAAGATCTCCAAGCTAGATCCACTAAAGACAGAATACCACTGTTGGAAGAACGGTCTGACCCTATAATAAAACACAGTTGCGTATTCCATCAACCTGAATCAAAACCCTTGCTTAGGATAAATATTAATAGATAATTTTGGGTAATACCGTTACCTTTATTACCAAGTACCTTTTGTCATAACTGGGAGGAGTCTTTACAACTTGTTGACACTTCCAATTATAACTACCTCATCGTTCGAACAATCACTATTGAAATAATATCCATTGTGACAGGTTCCCAACGACTACAATTTTATAAATAAATATAGTGTGTAATTTATATATATACACATTTTAGTATATAAATGGAAAGGTGCTGTTGACTATATTACTATCGGTCTATATTCTTAATGGTATAGAATCATTATATAGATATTAAATTGACTTGTATGACCAATCTATATGTATGTCAACAATAGCATTCTGTAAATAATATCCATGAGATGTCAGCTATCACAAATCATTTGCAATTCACGCAAACCGAGCTACATACCAAAATCAAGGCATCTACGATGATTAAAACCATTTTGACTTCAAGTATCATCTAACTAGTGCAACATAAAGTATTATCTATTCCTTCAGTGGAAAGATCGCGTGATTTACAAATAACCAACAGCCGAGCTAAATCAGTGGAAAGGAAGTACGAGTAACTTAGGACTTATATATACTATCAATAGTTTATTGAAGATGTCAACTTCGTTAACAGTAGCGTTAATACTTAAATAAAATGTATTGTTAAATCTAGATGATAAGAGTAAACGTCAACATGAAGTATGTATATATTATAAGTCCTTCGTACTCGTGTATCCTCACATTATGAAATCACAACAATCGGATATAAATTACTAGGTAAGTTGCATGTTATTCAAATATGGTTGAATCAAACATAATAAAGCCTAATTTATTGGTATAGAACGTCTACATTTATAAATATCAATCTCTTATTTAAGTAACCTCCAAAGTCGGATAAATTGCATCTGTACTAAGTACATAGAAACCGTACTAGCATGGAACCTCGCTAACGCTTAACGTTAGACCTATTTTGTCACCCGTCGGTGTAATAAAGAGAAGTATGGAACTAACTCACAAGAACGCTTTTCGTATATCACCATACGTGGCAACGTGGAGAAGCATCATCACGGGCTGCTGCTTCTGGCCTCTGGAGTTTGCCCAGGATAGCCGCCGTTGTTCTGGCAGCGATGAACTCACGATGTCAGCGAGCAGCGTGCCACGTGCAGCAGTAGTACGTCCGATGCTCGTGTACCGGAAAACACATACATGTACAAGTTTATAACTGTAATAGTAAAGGTGTTTCTCCGTACTATGGCATATATATATTTTTTTTTTTTAGGTAGGTAGCCAATTGTACTAAATATTGTACTTTTCAAATTATCTACATTTATTTATTGGGCAACCTAATTATCATTTTCACTACTTGACTCTATAAGTAATAAAGGTTTCTCAATCAGTGTTTAACAAACACCGTCAAGAACAGATAAAGTAAATAATCTTAATAATTTACTGTTTATGATTACGTGGATTTAAATTATTTAGCCGTATATTGAGCAACAAACTGCTCAATAATGTTTATTTATTTGAATAAGCTGTAGAAACCTTTAACGTACTCATTACTTGGAACTGTACAATGGTATTTGCATGCAAGACATAGAAAACATTGATTAACCAATATGTTACACAACTAACATGGTACTAGCTTCCATGTGCACCTGCAAGCCACCACCATGACTAGCTAGAAAATGAAATTACTTATTATAGTGATTAAACGAAATCAATGCATATACCATCATATTCAATTTATCGAACCTTAGTAGAATTTTATTACGGCGGCATAACGCACACTAATGTTCAAATATGCTGGTGAATACTAATTTCACTGAAAGATAATAAAATAATACGGCACAAATGAAAATGGGCATAAAACAATAAATCAAAAACAACACACCGGGTAGACTGACTTCTGCTGGATGGATTGACTCTTCGCAATGGCACCGAAGTCTCGCAATAGACTCCTTGGTCCGGAACAGCTCTGCCGACAGCTCCCTGAAGTGCTCGGTGAAGGCGCCATCTCACAGTCGATGTAACCGGGAATTTGAGAAATAAACAAGAATTAACAAAACGTATTTTCCCATAGTTGGCTTACTAATTTTACGCCCTATTGTGGGATATGTAGAATAACTTATTTATCAAGAATGAAACTAAAACTTTAACTACAACGACGAATAAATATTGTTAAAGTTATAAAATAAACGAATGCAAAGGTAACTACTAATTTACTCGAAGTATATAATTTGAGAATGAATGACGGTTAATTATATAGAATAAACCAATGGATTAAATATGATAGGAAATCATATTAAATTAGAGAAACCTAATAAATTGTCTACTCAGAAACCGAACTCTAAAGAACACTAGATAAATACGTAACCCTCTGACGTAAGCAAGGACGGAACTTGATAGAAAGATTCACCGAGGCTGAGCAAGCGTCGATGGCTCAGCCGGTCAGAGCGATCGGACCAGTGTTTCGAAAGGTCGCAAGTTCGAATTCTGCTCGACGCGGTGAATCCTTCAAGTTCAACTCAACCCGATAATGTTTAAGACCTACAATTGTGTTTACTCATCTAACTGTTTCTACTAACAATAATTTAGATAACGTATGCCTTCCCCTTTATTTACCATATACGAAATATTAACATAAATACGCACCGGCGCAATTCAATAGTAACATAAACAGAATAAATAAAACCCGTGAATCAATACTTTAATGACCTCATTACTATGAACCTAAATTGCACATAAAATATTTACGTATACATACCGACACACAATAAACTTAGCCATCCTATTTAGTTGGCTAAATGACAAGAATAACCACTCATACTAATCAAAACTGATTACAAATTTTATGGCAATTCAACCACCAATTCAATGACGCCATGCCATGCAATACGAATAAACTGTGATCGTACATTTTAATTCTAAACTGACTACGAGTATACCCACATCGCACGCCCTCTATAGATACCTGTAGGTTATTAAGTCTTTTCCCGGTTTCTATCAAATCTATGCTTGTAATCACCATTCTTTTGTTATACATTTGACTAACCACTAACTCACTCAATTAAATGGCGAAACACAACAAAATAGATAGACGTACTTAATAACGAACTGAAATTCTCACCAACTGCAATCTACACATAAACCAATGATTTTACTTTTTATTTTGGTTAAATAAACACGCCTCGATAAGACTATCAGATTATCTGCTGAATAACGAACTTAAAATCTCAACACGTTTCAACCCGAAACTACCCACTATCCTGTAAATATTAACGCGACGGTCCGTCATACGCACTTTCTATTAAAACCCGAATAAATCTAAATTTCTTACCGAGACAGTTAGTAGTGACTGATGCTTGCGAGCCACGTGGAACACGAGATTCTTCATGCAATGGTCTTCAGCGCTCCAACAAGGTCCCTCATCTTCGTTACCATAGAAGCGCGCGGGCCGTGGATTTCTCTTGATAATAGATCTGTGAACAAACTCAAACACTATTTGCACCTTACAGCCTAAACTCACTGATCTCCGTTAAACGCGACGCTCTGCTGAAGAAAAAGCCCAGATATTTCCTTCCACAACCTTATATAGACTTTTCATGTCTTCAGATGAGAACCCCCGAAACCGACCCCCGCTAATCCAAACGTTCCTCAATCCATTCAACAACTCTTATTTTGATTGGTCCAACCAACTCAGCTTGATTCTGATTGGTTCCCATTTTTCCCGCGTGTTTTACCGAGCTATTCTATAATCTATCGTGAACCATAGATTAAAGACAAATCTAAAACAAACTTAAAACAACCAACATTTAAAAAAATCTAAAATTATGTTAATTTTATTATTTTACGTTTCAATAAAAATAAAAAATAATCATTTATTTTGTTTATAAAATAGGCTTAGATCTGCCCATAGAGAAACTGAACGACTCTGGCAACGACTAAATTAAAAAGTTCACCTATCAAGGAACATAATTTTGTAAGCTACCCTCACTTCATTTTCGTATTGTAGCAAATTGATTTTATTTCGAAGTCAAAGACAAGGTATAGTTCAAAATAATTTAATGCTTACAGTGTAGCTGGATGTTTTCAGATGTCGGTCTGTTACAATGTGTTTGTTCTTATGCACATTTGTGTGAGATATTGTTTGGATCTGAGTCGATAATAAACAAGAAATACCGAAGTAACACGAACGTTGTTGAGTAATTCGGTAAATAATAGTACCGCGTACAGAGGGTTGACTGCAGGGATCGGGAATATGGAATGCTAATGCCGGTATTTTTTGTATGACCCATTACCGGTATACCAGGATTGCCCATACGAAAAATAGCAGTATTGCGTACCTTGATCAAAAACAGTTTTTTAAATTAATTTTGATAAATATGATGTTCCAGGTTGACAAGTCATATCTTAGGAACTCAATCATATAAGTAGGTAAAAGTAATAAATAAATAAACAAAATAATTACCTAATCAAAGAACTAAGAACATAATTTTTATATAGAGCAAATACCGGTATCGAGTCCCTGGTTGAGTGTGTAATAAAACTCCTGTTAGGTATCCAAACGCTCCTAAACGTAGCCCTCTGCGTATCATTGACACCCTCGAGCTCCCTACATTTCACCTAAGATATGACTTGTCAACCTGGAACAACATTTTAATAACCTCAAAAATATTTACGATGGCGAAATTACATCAAAATATAAATTTGTTTGTCAATAGCTGTACATCTTTACCTTGGTTTATTAATACAAAATGAAATGTTTAGTATTACATACCCGTCATAACTATTAGCAGTATGTTTGTAAATATCTTGTAAATCGAACAATACTTTTCAAGTTTGAAACTCGGCCAAGCACGTTAAAAACACCTGATGTCTTAGTTCCCGTGCTCGGCGCTCCACTTTGAATTATTTTATTCATTTTAAGTATATTTAGATGGTTTCGTCGGACAAACTTGGGTAAACATCGATAATCCTTAGCACTAATAGGCCAAGAAAATAAGATTTTTTTGAAAAATTAATTCCCAGCAGGCTGGAAATCGTTTTAATACCTTCATGTCCCAAGTAACACAGGAAGCATTATAACATATGCATAGTTAACTTATTTCGAACTTAAGGACCGTATAAACTCTTATATACGTTCACCGAGCAACTTGTCGCATTATATGATGCTTTGAGCTGTATAACCGTTGTATAATGGCATATCTAAATGCTTTTGTAAAGCCTTTAGCTTTAGTGCAGCATACGACAACGCAACTGTACAGCTTTCGACTGTTTAAAAGCACTTAAGTGCTTTAGGTTCTACAATAGCATTATATAATGCTTTAAGCTGTATAACGGTTGTATAATGGCATGTATCAATGCTTTTTTAAAGCCTTTAGTTTTAGTGCAGCGAACCAAAATGCAACTGTACAGCTGAATGCTGTACAGTTGCGTTTTGGTTTGCTACACTAATGCTTCGGTGTGGTTTAGTGCCTTAGGTTCTACAATAGCATAAATAAATGCTTAATGCTGTTTATGATCATGAATATTAGCCATTATAATGGCACGTAAATCCGGTATACAGCTTTCAGCTGTTTTTAGTGCTTTAGGTTCTACAATAGCATTTTATGATGCTTTACGCTGTAAAATGGCTTGTGTAAATGCTTTTGTTTAGCCATTAGTTTTAGTGCAGTGAACAACATGCAACTGTACAGCTGAATGCTGTACAGTTGCGTTTTGGTTTGCTACACTAATGCTTCGGTTTGGTTTAGTGTCTTAGGTTCTACAATAGCATAAATATCAGCTATTTTTAATGCCTTAGGGTGTACAATAGCATTTATAAGTAGGTAATACGTTCCTAATGCAGTATAATAGCAAAAATATAAACCATTATAAAGCCAAGTAATTCACTATAAGGGGCTGTTCATAAATTACGTCATTTCAAATGGGGGGGGGTCTGGACATCGGATGATGGTAGCATGACGTAGGAGGGGGGGGGGGGGTCATTCCGAAGATCACATCATCAATGTGTAAAAAAAGGAAGTCGTGTTTCTATAAACTTTTAATGCTATAAAATATTATCTACTAAATAGTTTTTTATTTTACAATTAAGCTTAAAACGCATTTTTTTTTAATGACGTCACTTTATTTGGCAGGGGGAGGGTTGCATGATTTTAGGGGGGGGGTAAAAATCATCAAAAATTGATGGTTTAATTTATGAACAGCCCCTATACAGCTTTTAGCGGTTTTAGTGCCTTAGGTTCTACAATAGCATAAATAAATGCTTAATGTTGTTTAATAGCATAATTATTCACGTATAATGCTGTAGGCATAAATAAGGCATTTTTTAAGGGTCACTGAGCTGCTATTGGACTAAGAGCTAGCCACGTCAGATATGACACAATAATGAGAGCAACAAAACCCGTCTGGTTAGATTGCTTTACTATTCTTATTGCTAGATCCTGGCATCTGGCAGCTTTTAATGGGTGGAGGTCACAGTGACAGACTAGCAAAATGTTTTAATTGGAAAATAGTAATACCAAACTAGGTAAAAATTGCTGAAGTTGTCTCAGTTATAAAGGACAGGGCCTATATTTTAAGGGGCTCCCTGGCGCCAACGACCTTAGATCTGATTCCCATAGTTTTCTAATGATTTTATATAGCTTATCATATTATCAGTAACGGCTTTAAACAATATAGTATCCTATATTTACTTCAATATTCATTGTCTTCGAGATATTTGACATCAAAGTCGAACCGGTTTAGGCTAAAAAAGTGGTTGTATGGTCATAAATTTTGTTTTAATTAGTTAAAAATTAAAATCTCTCTATAGTTTTTAGAGACATCAAAGAGGAACCCTAATATGTAGATTACGTATATGTAAGATTCTTTACACCATTCGAATATCGATAAAAGTGTTTTTTTTAGCCATATTTTAAAAATATCATAAAAAAATAACGGCTCATTTATTTCAAGATCCGGCTCAACAGAATGGAGATAAAAGATTCAAAAACCGATAGTCGTTTGCCTTATAATTGTATCTATAGTGAATATGTTGGAATATCGACTCGAAACTGGTCAAAAATCGATAAAAAAAAAACGTTAGACCAAAAAATATTGTGTATTATTACCATACATCGGGGTTTTCGGTGCGGGAATGTTTGACATTAGCCAAGAGTAGGCATTAACCTAAAAAACAGAATGTACTCTAGCACGTTTCTACCTAATGAATAATTGATCGAAAAAATCATAGGTATATACAATTTATGTGTAATAGCTGACTATTATGTATATATATATATTACCTATGATTTTGTTCAAGTATTTTTTTATTAATTCATGTAATGACTGATCGTTGTCAACCTCTTCAGTTAATCAGGTAGTTCATAAATATCGGACGTCAAGATTAATATTTGACACTTATTATACCGTGTCTTTGTCTTAGGTAGATCAAGTTAATAAATTTCGGATATGCAATTGCATTTTTAAAATGCTAAGTATATAATAGTCAATACAAACATGCCTCTAAGAAAAAAAGCTCGTATCATAGTGTGTAAGCTATTCACAGAGAGGTAGTTATTCATTAGGCATAATATGATATTTTCTCAGACTAACACTCAACCTATCTGTTTATCTCTACTCTTTCTCAAATCGTTCCCGCACCGAAAACCTCGATGTATGATTATTACGGAAACAAAAACAGTAGGCGACAAACTATGAACTATATTTTATTATACATCGTTTGGCACTACTTTCTCCCAACATAAACTTTTGTATAATTTCTCTTAATATTGTATAGTATTTGTATAGTTTCTCATAATATTGCATCAAACCCAGATCTCTAGGATTTATTTTCTTGAAATGGTTTGCATTCTTTGACCTCCACCACTTTAAAGCTGCCAGATGTCCAGGTCTAGAAATAAGCATAGTATACCAAACTGACTAGAGGGGTTTGGTTGCTCTCATTATTGTGTCATATCCGACGTGGCTAGCTCTCCGTCTATATAGACCAACGCCATTTTGTAAATAATTTATAACCTAAAAATAAAATCATGCGGACCTATTTATATAAGGAAAATACCTATATAATAATGAAATTACTTAATTTAAGACTGCTCAACCAACACTATTAGCTTAATAATGCAAAACTCGTTCTATACGAGGATTACACAATTGTTTTGTTTATTTGACGCATATCTTTTTATAATATTTTATAGCAAAACCACAATAAATCAAAGGCGCGTGAAAATTTTCAATGAAACTTATATACACCTTTACAGTAAACTACATTGCGCAGTAATATTTGAAGGATATAATAACGTAAAAGAGCCAAAAACTTTTATAAATTTTGTTAGGATGCAAACAAATATGACGTGTCACTCATTCAGTTTTTTGTACAGTCTTCGTCCATTTTATATTGCGAGACAAAGTAGTTAAATCACAACGTTCATTGTATTATAACATTTGTTCCGTCGGTGTTAGAGACGTTTTTGCATTGACGTAAGGTTTATTTTACTACACTCTTATGCTAGTATAATGCTTTTGTATTGCGATTGGCAAGTTAATCGAGAGTACTTATGCTTCTTTACTGCGATTAGCAAGTTTTTTGGCCGTATTAATGCTTCTTTAATGCAGTTGGCAACTTAATAGAACGTACTAATCATTCTTTAATGCGATTGGCACTTTCCATGACAACGATAATGCTAATAGCGCAGACATATTGCGCCTGTAATGCTATTAAATGACCAGTATAGGATCTTAAGCTGGGTAATTCGTGCCCATTTAAGACCTATATCAGCACTATAAACGTTTATTTTGTGAATTGTGTAAACGAAGATTTTGTGACTCAGTGGGCTGTCATTTTCTTTAATCGATCTCTCTCAGCAAATTGGCTAATGCTGGAATGTTTCCCTGAACCAGGCTTTCTTGTGGCAATTTTTGTAAAGAAAAAGGACGCAAAAATATTATAAATAGCTCTTTAGCTCTATCCCATTTCCACAAAGTTTTCCACGGTCTTCGCTTTCAGCCATAGGGAATTAATACTGTGGAAATTACATATTGTTTCGCGACGTTGTTCTCCTCGATTAACCATTATTTTAAGATAAAGAATCTCATGCCCATTAAAAGTACGGGATTAATTAACAGATGTATAAGCTTTCAATTGGCATTTATATAAAATTTTAGTATATTTCTTTACTTACTTTTTACGTCTTTAAAACTTTGTCCAGATTTCATTCCGCATACTTTATAAACCATTTATCCATCCTAGCTCCTAGAAAGTTGGGTGTCTTACCGCCCAGGCCACTTTAAAAGCAACTTTTCTTATAGGTATGTTAAATAAAGCTAAACTAAAACCGGAAATAACTTAAAAAAAAAATCCTAACAACGACCTTCCAAGCCTTGACGTTTCGGCAAGGTGCCCATCACACCGCACAGTCGTCTGTATACTACGGTAAAATATCTTGAAGACATAGGTATCTTAACAATTAAGAAAAGTTACGCCCATCGTCTCCGAAAAGTAAAAAAAATAACCGAAAATACGGCCACGTCGTTTGGTCAAAAAATGTAAAAACAGGTGTTTTTTAGGGTTCCGTAGCCAAATAGCACAAAACGGAACCCTTATGGATTCGTCATGTCTGTCTGTCTGTCTGTCTGTGCGTCCGTATGTCACAGCCATTTTACTCGGAAACTATACGACGTATCTGAATAAAATTTACACATAAGGTGTATTTTGTATGCCGCTACTTAGTTATGTAGTAAAATTTGAAAAAAAAAATTTTAGGGGGTGCTCCATAACTAAATTTCAAAAAAAAATTTTTATCCAAATATCAACATGTGACACATCAATCGATATGTCTTTAAAAATAACATTGAGGTATCTTTAATTATTTTGTGACTAAGTGAATATTTTCTGAAATAATCGCTTCGAAAGTCAGAAAAAATGTGTGTCCCCCCCTGTAGCTTTTGAACCGTAAGTCCAAAAAATATGAAAAAAATTAAGGCGATGTGCCTTATCATATACTTTCTACGAAAATTATTTTGAACATTATCGGTTCAGCCATTTTTTTGACCTTTTGGTATTAGTTTGGTTCTTATTACATTGAAGGTACGGACCCCCCTATGCGTGGTCCGACACGCACTTGGCCGGTTTTTTAATTTTTGGATTTTTTGAATGACTAATATTATGTTGTTTAAAATGGAAATTCGTGGCAAGGTAACTATTACTTTGAGAACACCAATAATCTTACGGTCGAGAATGTGAAAAACGTTATGTATACGAAGCTTCCTTAAAAAGTTATCCGATGGAAGATAAATTTAGATCTTAAAAAATCTGTACATTGTTGTTGTCGACAGCGATGGACATAAAGTACCACAACTTTCGTTTTGAAACCTCGCATTGGAGTAAACTGACTCTGGCATTTAATGTGATTAAATACATTATTAAAAACCATGAAAGATTATAAAAATAACTATGTTATATTTATTTTATAAGAAATTGAATGTGTCCAGATTTCATTCCGCATACGTTATTGTATCCATGCAGAAACATCAAATAAGGCCGACGCCGAAGTTGTACGTTTGAGTAATTAAAAGCCCTCACAAAAAGTTTTCTCCGGAACAGAGTATTGACTTTGGGGTAGATATGCTTGTTTCCCGCCCGAGTTCAGTTTGACTTTGCCGTTCACCTGATATGTTAGCTATGGCTTGGCTGGTATGATATAATGGGAAAAACTTGAATATCTATCTAAGGAAGGAAAACTGAAATTTACACACTTTTGTATTTAAAAAAAGGGACTTACGGGAAGTATGATTTATTATTGGGTCATATTATATAAATAATACTTTTAAGTAAGGGTAAGTACCCTTACTTAAAATATTCTTTTTACACCACAAAGCTAACAAAATCGATAAGTGGGCGAAAACTAATATACCTACCCTACGGCTAGCACATGAGTGACGCGACAGTATCTAGCGCGCGAGATAGACTACACGTTTCTTTTTAATTGATACAGTCAGAAACGACGGGTAGACTATCTCGCGGGCGGATACTGTCGCGTCACTCTTGTGCTAACCGTGCAGTACGCGCAGGTTAGTTTAACGTGTCGGAAAGTAAGACTTATTTTGCCTGTCATCAATCATCATCCTCCTAGTATTTTTCGGATTTTTACCACGGCTCTATTCGGTCCTCTCGGCAACCTAATCCCAGGAATTGGCGTAGAAACTAGTTTTTACGAAAGCGACTGCCATCTGACTTTCCAACCCAGAGGGGAAACTAGGCCTTCTTGGGATTAGGTCCGGTTTCTTCACGATTTTTTCCTTCACCGATAAGCGACTGGCAAAAATATCTAATGATATTTCGTACATAAGTTCCGAAAAACTCAGTGGTACGAGCCGGGATTTGAACCGGAGACGTCCGGATTGAAAGACGTGTCTTACCACCAGACCACCAACGCTTCCTATGCCTATTATGCCAGTATTTCAATTAATGTTGTTTCCTAAATATAATGAGATTAATGAGTTTGTAAATATCGATGGCAAACAATGATTCAAATAAATTATCATACTTATTTTTTATTAAGTAGAACCATTTGCTAACAAAATCTGAATTTATTAGGAGGAAAATGATAAATCACGACCCCGCGAGATTCGCACTGGCAACTTTCTGGAACATCGGCCTAGTCTAATTCTAAAGTCTTAATTCTAAAGTATTAATTAACAATTCACCCAGAGAATCAACATTGAATCCGGCACCTGGGGTAGGTTTATTTATAAGATTTTAGTTAGTGATAATCCCATCAAAAACAAAATGTGAAATGAGAGCCAAGTTCTTCGCCGAGAAAAAAATTGATATCTATATGGGTGCCAAGTTCTGTGTAGAAAATCCTAAAATTTCAGTTACAAGAACAGGCAACATCCTAAAATAAATTTACACAATAATATTTATTTCACTTGGGATGTAGTAGTAGTAGTAGTATAATACTTTATTGTAGATTTCTTCCAGTCAACCTTTGAGCAGTTGAGGGAGAATTAGAACTGGTAGACATACCTGGCTGTACAAAACGGCAATAAATAAAATAATAATAAAAGAATTAAAGATTGGCTAGTTTTCACGTACAGGCTACATTATAAAATAAAAACTTATCTTAAGTTAGAGAAGTCCCTGTTTTTACTGGTTAGTTGGTAAAAATTAGCCAAAACAAATCTTGAACTTGAATTGCATCCCAAGTGAAATAAATATTATTGTGTAAATTTATTTTAGGATGTTTCCTGTTCTTGTAACTTGGCACCCATATGCTACCGCATTTTACTAACATAGGCATATATTTAGGTTTAAGTTTTGTAGGTATAAGTTTAAACCAGTATGGATTATTTGAAATCTGAAATAAATTATTTTTAAATCTTGAAGCAAATCAAATTATTTTGTTAAATATTTTTTTGCATTTTTTTTTTTTTTTTTTTTTTTTTCTTTTTTTTTTAAAGAGGGAGGGAGGGACGGAGGGTTTGGTCACTTTTTCTGAAGTATATGACATCTATTTTCAGTTCAAATTATTTTTATTTTATTTTTATTTTTTATATATATCAATTCTTTTGTCGGCGAGGAACTTCGCTCTCATTTCACATATATGTTTTTGATGGGATATCATTACTTTTTCAATTAAATATAAGTAAACTAAAATTCATTTTTGCTATTCTATTACAAGTTCGACAGGGGCTTGGTGTGTAAATAAAAAATACTGTATTTTGGAAAATATTATAATCGTTTATGTAACTGTGACATAAATACTCAATGTTGCGTTTATATAATATAGTCTGGCAAACCATTTCTGTCAGTAGAAACGCGCGGCAAATTCAAAATACGTACCATCGGGTTCATAATTGCATACCCAATTTATCAATGCATTCATTCATAAATTGGGTATGCAATTATGAACCCGATAGTACATGTGGCAACCCTTTGTGATGAGACACCATATTTCATGACGAACATTTAAATTCACATTGAATTTGTTTCTAGTGCATTTCACTCTCTCATCTTAAGCGCGAGTGAGGTAGCAACGTTGCCAATTAAATTTAAACTCACTTTTAAGGCATTTGTCAATTGCCTCAACCAGATTATCTGTTGCAGTTGATGACAGATCAGACGAAATATATCCGTCTCCTTTTTACACACCGTAAATGTCACCAAATGAAAGGGGCGGAAATACCAACTAAAATTAAAAACATAACATTTGATGATCATTGCTGCTTTTTTCACTGATTTTAGTGTAGTCATACTTTTGTTCGCTGTACATTGCTACTGCGTTTGTTGGCTGGCCAGACTATATATGCCCGTAACTCCGTCCCCACCCGTATTTGAACCGGATATTGGATTTTACGTGTTCAGTGCTGAGATAATTAGACCCGTACCGATAAATTATGAAGTTTCGATAATATTAAAGATGCTTATTTTTCACATACAGAATTCAGGGCATCCAACTTAGCTAATAATAATAATTTGTGTCATCCTAGGTTGTTGCTTAGGTAGAAACTTTGACATTTCTGTTTTTAAACATTATTCGGTGAATATAAAATTAGAGATCAAAATTGTTTTTTCACTGTAACAGCAAAGTTGTTACTGACGCACGCACGCGTTTTGTGTCACTTTCGTCAATGGGAATACTGACATTCAATCAGCACAAACATGTGGACTTTTATAAGCCTATATAAAATTAGAGTTGATTGATTAGGTACTGTGCTTTCTAAAATATCGGTATCTAGTATTTGAATAAATTTGTGCCATATTAATCAATGATTTTTTTTTTCTTGTAGAACCCTGTTAACAGTATAATAAAATATTAAAGTTATTAATGTTTGCGTTAGTATTTTTATAAAAGCGTATCGAAACCATGTTTGAAATTTGTGTCGTTATAATCAAGATAATTTTTATTTTTCAAAACAAAAACTTTTTTTGCGTAAAGGGCATGCGCAGGGAAGGGTAAGGCGCGGGCGGGGTACATGTACCGGCCAGTCTGCCTAGCAGCTCGTTTGTTTTCTATACATTATTACTCTATACATACATACAGTAATAAGTGCGACAAACACAAACAGCGAGTTTTGAATCGCTCTTCTTTATTTTTCATAGTAAAGAAAGCAGTAATATAAAACTTAAGTAATTAATGGTGATATAACGTATGACTACACCGTAGTCCGTAACGGACTGCGACGGCGGATCTGTGTGCCACGGTTAACCTAGTTTACCATATAAACAGTATTTTGACAAATTGTCACAGATCATTTGTAACTAATAAATATGTAATTTATGCATCAAGGCGGTTTGTTTACAGAGTGCCAATCGTGAAACGCGAAAATCGAAATTTCGTTATCTGCCTCTCGGTTGGACTAGCAAAGAGCCGGGCTGGGCTTAATAAATTTTTCATCAGATGTCATAATAACGCTATGTTTTTATTAACTTATTGTATAAAATACATACAAATAAGCAACTTTTCTTTAACTTTTTTTTAACTCAATAGTTTTGAAAGTTATGGGGCCCTGAAGGTTGAGTACAATTTGGACTATTTTGGTTGAAATTGTGTCATTATGACACATACTTTTTTTTGTCTTATTGTGTATAATGTACTCAAATAAGCAAGTTTTATTAGAAACATTTTTTTAACTCAAAAACTTTGAAGTTACCTTACTTTGAAGATTGACTACATGGAGTAAAATTTGGACTTAAATAATAAAATGGCGACGGGGTATCATTTTAACGAGTACTTTTTATGATTTTTCCGTAGAGAATACGCTAAAATAAGCGTGTTTTATTTGAGAAACTTTTCTCTAAAATCAAAAATGGCTGAGATAATGGACTTTGAACTTGTATATAATTTGGAATTTAAAGAAAAAACCATCGACGGGACGTCATTATAACATGTACTTTTTATGATTTTTCCATATAGAATACGCTAAACTAAGCTTGTTTTATTCGAAAAACTTTTCTCTTAAATCAAAAATGGCCGAGATATTCCCCTCCTTTTTGTAAAGGGTCGGCAACGCGCATGTGATACCTCTGGAGTTGTAGGCATCCATAGGCTACGGCTTACTATCTGGCAGGCCGTATGCTTGTTTGCCACCGTCATGGTATAAAAAAAAGAATAAAATAAAACAAAATAGAAACAGAATAAAAACAAAATGAAAACAAAATAAAAACAAAATAAAGACAAAATAATAACAAAAATAAAACAAAAGTAAAACAAAAGGCAAACAAAAGTAAAACAAAAGTAAAACAAAAATAAAACGAAACTAAAACAAAAAATATACGTTGCGTTTTCTACCCATACTTCACGATGCTTGAAATCTTCGAAAATGTCCTCAAAAATCTAGTCAAAACACAAACAAACAGTAAGCTACCGCTTAAAAGGTACGTCGGGGCGAGACAAGCACGAGTTTATTGCCCCACTCCCCGGCTACCCGCGCCCCGCTCCACCGCTCAGTTCCTTTGTCGAGTATGTCAGCTAGATCACCCCGCGCGCGCCTCCGTGAGCAAGTACCTACATCGTAACTGCTAAGATTCCAGCGCCTGGTTGACCCATGGTTTAACTTGTTAAGAAGCGAGCCGGGGGTCTACTTCTAGTAGTCACTACAGAAGCACGCCGAACAGGCTTGCCATGAAGGTCATGCGCTATAGTTAGGACTTAGTCCGAACGCAAATATTGTTTCTGTTTAATTTTTGTCGAAATATCAATGATGAAAGTGACACAAATTGAAATATCTACTTTAAAATCCCTTTGTGATTATTATAATGTGAACTCTGGTGATTTTAATAATTTATTGAAACGATCACAGCCTAAAAAAACGAATTTACCAAGAAACTAAAATTTTCATTGCTTAATTTGACACATATTGATTTTATTGACGTATTTTAAGGTGATGATATAGTTAATCCTTATTTTATTAACTCTAATTTTTTATACGAAGTTTTTTAGCGTTGTCATGCTATATCAAATTGCACTCGACGTAAATGACACAAACTGGTTTTGTGCAACAATAAAACTGTTCTAAATACAAAACAGTTATATTTTGAAACTCTAATATTCTTTTACTCAAGTTATGGCAAGCTAAAAAAGTTAACCTCAAATTATTGAATTACAAATAAGCACCAATTGAATATGACACAAAACGCACTGAAAGTTTCTCATGTACGTGTACATGTATGACTTTAGAATTTTCGAAACTTAACCCTCAAAATATTACCAGTGGGACGGGACTAAATATGTATTATCCTTGTACAATGGGCTGCGTCATTCTCGCTTCTCTGGACGTTAAACCTTTTTTAACACGATTGAGCCTGCTTTTTAGGGTTCCTTACTAAAATCTCAGAAAATACTGGACCATTGAGCAGCTATTTTGTACACATATGTAAGTCAGCGACCCAAAAGCAGGCATGTAACGCCAATCTATACATTTTAAACATGGGGGCATTTGTGGAGTGAGGGGGGATCGAGGACATGAGGAATTGAAAACTAAAGTTTTGGAAACTATTTTGTGTGCTATATCAAATAAAAGAGCTTAAATGTTAGAATCTTAAATATATTTTTTGTCTAATTTTATTAGGTATAGTTAAAAAGTTATTTAAAATTTGATCTCGGAAACTGCTGGACCGAAAATATTGAAAAAGAGTGAGACTCGCACTTGCCCGATTTTTTTTTTGTTTGCCTGTATGGTGTCTCATTGCTGCCAAAGCCTGCTATTTATCTCATTTTTATCAAATCTCGTTAGGCCCTGTAGTCAAGATGACAATCGTTTGCAGAAAACGAAACGAAGAAAACACATCCCCACGTCCATTGATTTTTTGGACAAAAATTACGACTTCTTGCGAAATATGGGAGCATTTAAATTTAATATTTTGGCTATTTCTTAGTTTATTGATGTGAGTTTACTCATTGGATAATGTACTTTCAATATTGATTGAAAGTTTTTTGATATCCTGTATATTTACTGGATAATGGCCTGGAAACACTTAACGAACACATACAGGGTATTAGATGAACAATGTAAGGTAGAAATTTAAACAGTTAGAAAGTATATGCATTTAAATAGTGGTTTTGTCTCGTAAGTTAACTAATAACGCTCGAAACGTCAGGCAAAATAATAAAAGTCATACGCGATGAAGTCCATTTTTTTACTGTTATCCTAGCCCTATGATACGAAATCCTCCATTTTACAAAATCCGAGTCGTGTTTGACCTGTTTTTTTTGTTTTTTAGGGTTCCGTAGTCAACTAGGAACCCTTATAGTTTCGCCATGTCTGCCCGTCCGTCCGTCCGTCCGTCCGCGGATAATCTCAGTGACCGTTAGCACTAGAAAGCTGAAATTTGGTACTAACATGTATATCAATCACGCCGACAAAGTGGTAAAATAAAAAGTGGAAAAAAATGTTTTATTAGGGTCCCCTATACGTAAAGTGGGGAGTGATATTTTTTTTCATTTCAACCTTAACGTGTGATGTATTGTTGGATAGGTATTTAAAAATGAATAGGGGTTTAGTAAAATAAATTTTTGATAATGTAAATATTTTCGGAAATATTCGCTCCAGAAGTAAAAAAAATGTGTCCCCCCCCTCTAACTTTTGAACCATAAGTTTAAAAAATATGGAAAATCTCAAAAGTAGAACTTTATAAAAACTTTCTAGGAAAATTAATTAATTTTGAACTTGATAGGTTAAATAGTTTTTGAAAAAAAATTACATAATAATTTCTGAACTAAGTTTGTGATTTAACCGTATAAGCAGGTGTTTGTTGTACCTGTAAATTCTACAAAATCACAATGAAATGACGTGCTTTCAAATAAAGTAAAAACGGTGAAAATCGGTTCACGCAATAAAGAATTATCCCATAAAAATCATCTTCCATACTTTAAGCTCGCGCGCTATTGTTTACTTAATTTGCCGATAGATGTCGCTGTACGTGGAACGCTCATATCATATCCTACATGGCGGTGTTATTTTCACTCCTAAGTGGGGACACTTACTGTGACGGACGGAAAACTACGGAACCCTACACTGAGCGTGGCCCGACACGCTCTTGGCCGGTTTTCATTAATACGCTCGGGTCGTGGTGTACCCTTAACTCAACACTCAAAAAACCGCCTCGAAAATACAAAATTGAGACTTCACTGTGGGAGGATTCTGTATGTAAACCTGTAATATATTTATGATCGGTATACTTTCAAAACATGATAACTGACTAACACATCGTTTCGAGAAAACGCGTTTTGAATGTTTGATACGTCATAGTGCCAAAAAGCAAACTGTCTTTTGCTAGTTTAAGCGTACGGAATTGAAATTGTGGGTATTAAAAATATCGGTAAATGACGAAATGAAAATTAGGTAGCACAACAATATGAAAAACCGGCCAAGTGCGTGTCGGACCTCGCATAGGAGGGTTCCGTACCATCAATGGAATAAGAACCAAACTAATACCATAAAGTCGTATCTGATGCCTATGGAAGAAGTTTTTTGAAGATAACTCAAAAATGGCTAAACCGATAATGTTCAAAACAATTTTCGTAGAAAGTATATGATAAGCCGCATCTCCTCAAATTTTTTCATATTTTTTGGACTTACGGTTCAAAAGTTACAGGGGAGGGAGACAATATATCTGACTGCGATTATTTCAGAAAATATTTACTTAATCACAAAATAAAGAAACCTCAATGTTATTTTGTTGTTTTTTTTTTTTATTTTAGTTACATGTGCGCCTCCCCAAAATTTTTTTTTTTAATTTAACTACATAAATAAGTAGCGGCATACAAGATACACCTTAGGTGTAAATTTTATTCAGATACTTCGTATAGTTTCCGAGGAAAATGGCTGTGACATACGGACAGACAGACAGACATGACGAATCCATAAGGGTTCCGTTTTTTGCCATTTGGCTACGGAACCCTAAAAAGAACTTCCAAACCAAAAAATTGGAGGTGTACTTACCATTTTTTAGCAGTATGCACAAGTTAGTTATTTTTCCCCTCGTACTTATGTACTTGTGTGTACTTACATTTATACAAAAGGCAACCGGTGTTAATGTAAATCTAAGTTATAAGAAACCTATTACTAACCGCAAATAACTCATAGAAGAAGAAACAAATGAGAAACCGGCTTATAATTATCATTTATGATATTTTGTCTGTATATTTAAACATGGTTTATGTAAGTTATTACGTTTTGTTTTTAGCAATATGATCAAAATAGCAATAAAAACCAATTCATTTAAATTAAATATTCTATTAATTACTATTAATAACAAAAAGTATTACCTTTTTTATATTTTAAGGCACTTCATTAATGTTGTGTACTATTTTTACCTACCACATTTTATTTAAAAGCGAAAAACGTGCCCCAAGTGCCCTGGTACGAAACATAGCTCAATAGATTAAATAAACATAAAGATTTTCGCGAAATTAATTCATGTAACAGACATTTATAACCTTTGACTTTTGAAAAAGCTCTTATAACTATTCATAAATTGTCTCACAGCCACACCAGTTAAATGCAGTTATTAGTGTTCATTTTGGTCTGACTGTCTTAAATGATCAACAAGTGAAATGTAATAAATGACGTTATAATGCTTGAACAGATTAAAAAGTAATGTTTAATTTAGTATGTTTTACACGCCATATAAGGTTGTCTATTGTTTGCCCGAAAATAATAAAAATAATACTCATATGCCCGTATTTTATTTGCCCGAATTTCATTTGCCCGAATGTTTTGTTTACCATAAAAATGATGTGACATACTCTTTGTTTACCCGATTATTAGATCACGAGTGCCATACGTATTGTTATCCATATTATTAATTGTAATATTTAATAGAATATTTAAACGCTATAAGTACTAAATAATGGTTTAATGGTTTGGCAAAATTTTGCCGAAGCTTGGCATATACGAATTAATACATTAATGGGAAAATCCCATCCCGGTTTTAATTTTCAGGGTTCCGTACTGTAATGTTCCCTAAGACCTGTGAAGCCTTAGCCTAGTTTAACCTAAATTAACCATAATGTGATTGTCTCGAAGGGTCTACATTGGCACGTGATTCTAGTGGGGACCTACGTCGTGTGGTAGTATGACTCAGGTTCTTTTTACAAGATAGAAATGAAGCAAACTCTGAAAGAATAGGATAAAGTAACTTAAGATACGAGTAGTTTAACCAGTGTTGTCAAGAAAGCCTAGTAAGTCGATATTACTTTCACATAGTCTAAATTCTACAAAAATATTATTTTTGATTGGTAAAGTCTAGGCTCCTCCTTCCGCCTAAGAGATTGCTATCTCTCTCTGGACTACCAGAAGACAGTGCCCCTCGTTCCAGACTGATCAGGGCCCCTCCAATCTTTTTTGTACTGTGCGGAGTAGAGGTGTTTTTCACCAGGGACATATTTCTCAACAAATGAAGCCACTTGCTATTTTAGTCAAGGAGTTTTCTGCAGAGTCAAAGGGAACTGCTACATCTCAATCCTTATGGAGTTTAGGAATCTACTCCCTTAAATATAGATATAAAGAATCCTATTTTAGTGATTCTAAATAAATAAATAAGGTCTGACCCATTCTGGTATCAGGAGGTGACTGACTGTGCTTTGCTTAGTCAGATAGAACAGTAAGAGCTTCCATAAAGTAAAGCTTTCATGACCATGTAGATTGAGAGGTTAGAGTTTCTTAACCCATAGGAAATCTCGGGAATTGTAGAATTTGTAATACAATGTGAATGCAAATCCCTACTGAATCTACCAACGTTCCGGAATCGCGCAGTTCGTGAAGTGAAACGCCAAACTCCAACAAACTCAGGCGAGGTCCTGACGCCAGTCAGAACCTAGCCCAAACGTCCCTGCCTAAGGTAAAATATTCGAGAATCGAGGTTAAGGAGTAAAGTAGAGTGGACTTAACCATAGGGTCTCTGTTATACCTACCTACAACCTAATAAATCTAATAGTGAGAGGATCAGCGAATTGAATGTAGTGGACCTAACCTCAGACTATCCTAATATCCCTATCCTACCTATCCTACAGAAGTAGCTAGACTCAAGGTATTGAGTTGAATTGACTTGAGTCTCGCTACCATATAATATTTTAGAAATACGGTGAAGCTTGAGGTATTGAGTTAAATTGACTCAAGCCTGTTCCGTGGGGAAAGTGAGAAATCTATCAGGCTATTCTAAAGGCAAACTAGAGAGGAGACTCTCACATTTAAACTAATCGTGTGGTGTGGCCCTATGCTAGCGGACTAAATGGGGCGAAGTCTGACCCCGATGTTTGGGTGAATCCCTAAGACTCCTGGGCTACAAAAATGGCAGAAACGGGTAGGTTTAAACCAGAGTATGATTCAAACTGTCCCCAATCCCTGCCCATCATATCACCGCGCACTCCACCTATCAGAGAACCAAGGAGCCAAGGAGGACCCTTGGTACTCCAATATATAGCACGTCGCTATCACTCCAGTTATGACTTAGAGAGATTACTTCAAAATATCTTTCAACCAGGTCGATATAGAAAGCCGCGAAATTATAACTGGCAAACGTATATCACTTTGGTATCAAGGGATTTAGAATATCTGCACTAAGTCCCGCCTACACAATTATAAAAGCTCCCTAAAGTCCACAGGGTCCCAATACACAAAGAATAGGAATGGTCCCGAAGATCCTTTTCCAAATTCAGAGGGTAAGGGCCACGCCCCGTTGGACCCTAGGAGGGCTCAGAGTAAACGTCACTTTTCCTATTCAGAGGTCATTCATAGCACAACACCAAATAACTAATGTCACTATTTCTGATTTTCCCAAGTTATGAACGGTCTACCGGAACCAGTCCCTGGAATCACTGATAGTCGACCTCTAGAGTCTCAGTAGATCCCGTTTTCCAGCTCCAGGCATCCCGGTATTCCTTAGGAGATCAGCGGTGTGCACTTTGAATTTCCTACGATCGCGAAGATAGCAAGTTTATTACAAATTCATAACTGATTATTATGAAGCTAAGTTGATTGTAAATTACCAATTTAAGCAGCTATTTAGCGAACCGTTGTGGTGGAGAGCAGGGCGTAAACTAACTCTGAACCGATTTGACTTTCCTTGTCACCTCGCAATTCTTAATAAATTCAAATTTTGCCGCTTTTTTCATATCTAGAAGCATAGACATTTCCCAGGCATAGCCAAAGGTAAACGTCTAAGGCGATCATTCACTATCCATTCGACAGCGTATGTCAACCAGTATTAAGCAACTAAAACTAAGGGGTGTTTAGATAATATTTAATTACATACGGGGAAGTACAGACGGCCCGTTACAGTACCTCGAAAGGAAAAAACGGAACCCTTATAGGATCACTTTGTTGTCCGTCTGTCTGTCTGTCTGTCTGTCTGTCAAGCCCATTTTTCTCAGGAACGCGTGGAGGTATCAAGCTGAAATTTATACCAAATACTCAGGTCTATTGTCCCTTGAATCTGTGAAAAAATCAAACTTAAAAGCCAACGCAATCAAAAGATACAGTCGTTTATGCTGCAAATATTAGAGTATTTCGGCACTCGCAAAACCTACGGGATACTTTCCGTGAACTCAGAAACTTGAAATTTGGCACGAAGCAACGTGATATAGCAAAGACACTGGAAAAATAACAAAAAGTAGACATTTATTGTAAAATCATACAATTTTTTTTTTTAAATCTTAAACTTACTACCTTTTTCCTCATAAACGCGTGGAGGTATTAAATTGAAATTCATGTCAAATACTCAGAGCTATAGGACCTTTCAGATATAGCAAAACCAAACTTTTATGTCAACGCAATCAAAAGAAATAGCAATTTAAGTCGCATATTTTGAAACTGAGTACTTGCAAGAAACTCAAAACCTAAAGGGTACTTCCCGTAAACTCAGAAACGTAAATTTTTAGTTACATCATATAATAAAAATATTTTTAATAATTTTAAAGTTACTACCCCTATATACCTACAGGTTTGTACAGAACCCTCGGTGCGCGAGTCCGACTCGCACTTGGCCGGTTTTTTTTTCTTTTAGTAATCCCCCTATATTATGATTTCGGTGATAAAAACTACTCCATATCATTCCCCAGAACTCAAGCTATCTCCAAACCAAATTTAATCTAAATCAGTTCAGCGGTGATTGATATTTCATACAAACTCCCTCAGTTCCCTTAAGGGATAAAATCTCCTGGGATATCCTATGTCTTTCCCCGGTACTCAAAATCTCAATCTATCTTCACACTCGGTTCACGCCAAATTTCGGTTCAGCGGTTTAAGAGGCTGACAACACCCGATGACCTTCAAATTGACTTTACTCAAACCGTTTTTTAGCTGTAACTACTTGTTTTGAGAAAGTAAAAAAAATATATGTTATTATTCGTTATATTTGGAAGGACTTCGTTATTCCGATACACGGTTGGACGAAATCGGCTTGATAGAAAATAATTTCAAAGTTACATCTTAAAATTTGCTTTAACAGCATATCTTTTGTTTCTTGACTTATACGTCTGTAACTAAGAACAAAATTCCACCACACTAATACTAAAAACTTTATTTTTCTCAATTATTGCGTTTTTTTTTTTAATTCATCATTTTGCTAAATTTGCAATGATCTCCCATACTAATCGTAACAGTGTTTCTCTTCCACTCGCGCTGAAAAAGGTAGGGAGGGAATTTAGCTGTTGTCAGCCCCTTTAGCGTGAAGAGGTAACAGACAGACCGCCAAACAGATTTGGCAAAGGTTACGTGAGGGGAGTAACTAGTTTTTAAATTTTATTTTAAGTAAAGCATGTGTCTTGCACTTCTGCTGCTTATACCGATGATGTTACAATACGGAAAAGCAAAAAAGTACAATACATATGAATGGACATGTTCGTCATAAAAAACTAGCGACAAAATTTATGAAAAGGAAATTATTTTATCAAACACCTCATTCACCAAGACTCTTTTGTCAAGATTTTTACAGATAACCTTAATCAACGGGAGCGGGACATATTGTGGACGTGACATCTCACCGCAGCGCCATGGAAGTGCCAGATAGGGGACTGGCTTTTAATTTAGGCAAATAAATGTGAAGTCGATGACCTAATTAATAAGATTGGCCACTAGAATAATAGATCTGCCACCAAAATTTTACCACCAAATAATATCAAAACGATTACCGAAAAAAATACTTAAATTTCCGGCAAATTATATGTATCGCCAAAATAGTTAATATATCTGATATACCAAAATCGGATCTCCAAACAATATTGTTTGTTCATATGAACACAATTACAAAAACGTATTGGTAACTAAAAACAAAAAAATTGCTCCATTTTTAGGGTTTCCTTAGCCAAAATAGCAAAAACCGAACCCTTATACCATTTTTATTATTATTTTTCAGAGCTTTTTAATAATAATTTTAATATTCCTAGATTTCTTATCTATATTTTCTATGACTTCTTTGGGAAAACTGTTTAGAATTGTAGGTATGTAAGAGGTCCAAACTCTGTTACCATACCCATTATTATTTTTAGCGGTTATAAAGGTTATTTAAACCGCCAAGTCACGAGACAATATTATAATAAAACAAAACAGGTATATCCAAGGGTATATCTTATTTAGTCTAAGAGCTAGACGTCGCGACGATGTGTGGGCTTTTGCTCAGTGATTTATGTGTTGTTTAATAATTTTGCGCCATTTATTCACTGAAACGAGCCTAATTCAGAATATTAATTAGTTAGTTGTTGAGATTTTTAGACCCTATACCTACAATGAATAACAGTGGCAATTGTAAAGTATGAAGTACCGAGGTATCAATAGCAGTAGGTACCAAAAAAATCTTAAATAGCGTGAAGTCGATGTTTCGACAAACTTATTAAACTTGCAATGTGCGATTTTTTCAGAAGTGCCTAACTAACACCCTACCCGCCAATTTCACCAGGTCGTTGAAAGCTCATAGTTTAACAATTTTCATAGCGACGTTTAGGTATAACGTAAATAGGACAATTAGGGTAGGTAATATAAATCTTAAATAACTTTAAAACAATTTATCACGGATGACTGTCATTTGAAAGTCAAGATATACATATATAACGACGAGCGAAGCGAGCGAGCAGAAGCACTTGTTAGGTGAACTGCGAACAAACAATGTGTGAAGCCGAGAGAAGGAGGCAAGCGGGCCGCGGTAGCGTTCAGCAGACGCCAGAACTGACTTATTTTATTATACGTTCATAATTAAAATATAAGGTATTTTTGTTATGATATGCTCAGTATTTTCATAACATGGCTGTACAAACTGAGGCATATCATGAAATACCGCCAAAACAGTGCTATAACGAAAAGATAATTTGGATTAAGGAACAAACTTTGACTGGGCTTTTGAAAAACGGCTGTCGCAATACATAGACATAGTAGGGTCTAGTCGAGACATTTTATTTTGATGGAACAACAAATTACCGATTTTCGAACTTTTCCCTATACCTTCCTTTTGGCTAAATTTCATGATTCTGAGTCTATGGGAAGTAAACCTATGGTTTTCAGTATAAGTTTATAATCACATTTTTTTTGTGATGGAACAAAAAAGTTATGATCGTTGGACTTTTTCCTGTACTTCTTAATTGCATGCTAAACATGTTAATATGTGTCAGATGAGACAATTTTGTAACGAGTGCGATTGAGACACCGCCCCCTACATTATGCTCTCTATCAGACCGTTTTTACTACTTATTACTAGTACCTTGGATGAATAAATTATAGGATGGAGAATGCCTGTACAACAAACTGTGACGCAAGATGGCGGCTGATTTGAATGTGTGTGTCCAGACGAGAGTTGCCATGTAATACAAATTTTCCCGATGAAGAATACAGTATTTAAAAAAAATAAAAAATTAGATTATTAATATATATGGTTAAATAGAATTAATAAGCGACTGTTTTAATAAATTTGATGAAATATATTTCTGAAGAGGCGACTAAAAGGTAAAAGATAAAAAAATCTAAATTTACTATTTATTAAAAGTACACGACTACTGTTGAGTATGGTGGCCTCTCTTGTCGCATCAATACTATTATTTTAAGCATACTTTATACCTTTTTAATCTGGAGGCACGGCAGTGCCCTTGCTAAGACGAACACAACTAAAAGTGTTATTACGTATTCATTTATTACGTAACACGATTTAGGGGGGAGGGGAATTGACCATGTCTTACTTCTACTGCAGAGAAGAGGATTATTATTATTATTATTATTATTCTTACGTAGAGGCGGAAGAGGGTCTCTGGCAAAAAATGTCTTACGTAATCAATGAACGACGCCTTATCTTATACTAAGCCTTGTTTAGAATGTAATAAAAACTTTTTGAAAACAAAATCGGTTCATCCAAACGCGAGATAATCGCGAAATAACATACATACATAGGCTGCTATTTATATATCCGGAAACCGGGATTACAATCTTCTTAAATAGCATATTTGACCTCCATGGTAAAATTTGAACTTTTTTAAGTACTGGCCGGTATATTTTTTCTTTCTTATGTCGCTCGTGTTTTGTTTTTGACGGGTTTTAAATGTCATCTCGCAGCAAGAATGGAACTCACTCGTGAAAATATTCGTGCTATGATTTATTATGATTTTCGGCGTGGTTTAACGCAACAACAGTGCATAGATCAACTAACTTCAACTTTTGGTGATGAAGCCCCATCTAAAACTACTGTGTATCACTGGTTTAGTGAGTTCAATCGTGGTCGTAGTATGCTTACGGACGAAGTTAAGGCAGGTCGCCCGAAATCGGTCGTTGTACAACAAAATATCGAGGCTGTGCGAAAACTTATAATGGACGACCGACATGTTACGTACCGCGAGATAGAGGCGACTCTGGGTATTTCTATGACCAGCATTAGTAGCATATTACATAATTATTTGGCTGTAAAAAAAATTTGTTCGCGTTGGATACCCCACAACTTAACAAAAGAGCAAAAAGATGCTCGCGTCGAATGGTGCAATAAAATGTTAAAAAAATATAACCGTGGTGACTCAAAAGCCGTTTATAACATCTATACAGGTGACGAATCCTGGATCTATGCATACGATCCCGAAACGAAGCAACAATCAACGGTATGGGTGTTTCAAAATGAGCCGAACCCTACGAAAGTTACTCGTGCAAAAAGTACATTGAAACAAATCTCTATACAAACTTTCAACCCCTTTTTTACCCTGTTATAGGTTGAATTTTAAAAAACGCTGAAATCACTTTTATTGTTTTTTAATTATTAGTAAACGTACGAAGTTTCAAATCTCTAACACAAAATTTTAAACCCCATCCATACAAACTTTCAACCCCCTTTTTACCCCTTTAGGGGATGAATTTAAAAAAGCCCCTTCTTAGTGGATACTAACGTTTTAAAAACTACCTATTGGGAAAAATTCAGCCCTTTAGGTCCAACGGTTCGGGCTGGGCGTTGATTTAAGTCAGTCAGTCAGTCAGTCAGTCAGTCAGTCAGTCAGGACCAGACATAGGAATCCGCGGGGCAAAACTGATTGACAAGTAGGGAGTTCCTATATCGATAAACTCAACTATCGATGCTAGTTCTATATACTAGTGATCACTCAAGGGTTTGCTTGTAAAAATAGGTTTTTATTAATATTAAAAAATAACAACTCAATCAATACTCTTTTTCGTTTTTAAAAACAATTTTATAATTTTACTCGTCCCAATTTTTGTCTTCGTGAATGTCCCATTTACTATCCCATTTATTATTTAAATTATCGGTGCTCGTTCTATATACTAGTGAGCCCCCAACATGATGTGTTTTTTGTTCTATTGTTCAACATAGCATAATTTAAATAATCGCTAGGTTATATAAAGGTAGGGCGTAATACCTATTGCTCTACAAAATAGTTAATATTATCCCACGTAACATGTGCAGCTCATGGATTAAATAGGGTGGCTGAGAAAGTAAGATCTCTGTTTCCAAGTGTTAATACCTTGATATCATCGGTCAAAAAAATATTATTGAAGTGTCCGCCAACAATTATAAGATGGGGCACATGGTTGCAAGTAGCAAACTATTATGCTATATATTTTGATGATATAAGACGAGTTATGAATACATTTTCTGTATCAGATGGCATAGCGGTTAAAAAAGCAAAAGCTGCATTTAATAAATCAAATATCTAGGGTGAACTTAAGTTTACAGCCGAAAATCTAAATATTATTCAAGAGTCTATAAAAAAATTACAATCGCCATATCTGTCGCTAGACTTTGGTGTACGAATAGTAAAAAAGTACAGTCTACATTATCTAAAATATATTTGAACGAAAAGGGAAAAATTATTTACACTAAATTTAAAAATGTTTTTAACAAAAACTTCGGGTACGACACTATGGAAAAAAATAATATGCTACAAAAAGGTGAAGAAGTCATTTTACAACCGAACAATAGGCGAAGTACAATAGATCACTTTATGAAATTTTGTTATGCCCCTATAACCTCCACAGAAATTGAGAAGTCATTTAGCCACCTGAAATGGATTTATCAGCCAAGACGGAGACGCATAACGCCCGAAAATATGGAGCAAATTTTGGTCGTTTACTTTAACAATAGTAAATGGGACATTCACGAAGAAAAAAATTGGGACGAGTAAAATTATAAAATTGTTTTTAAAAACGAAGAAGAGTATTGATTGAGTTGTTATTTTTTAATATTAATAAAAACCTATTTTTACAAGCAAACCCTTGAGTGATCACTAGTATATAGAACTAGCATCGATAGTTGAGTTTATCGATATAGGAACTCCCTACTTGTCAATCAGTTTTGCCCCGCGGATTCCTATGTCTGGCAGGACTTTTACGTTTATATACAGGATGATTCATGAGACGTGAGCAGGAACAACCCTACACACTTAGTTAACGATAATGAATCGACCGCCATCATGTTTAAGTGAAACAATAACGCCTTTCAATTTTTTTTAACCTTTTTGTTTCATAGAAATTTTATTCTCTGTAATCATGGTCACCCCACATAAACAAATCAATAAAGATAAAACCTCTTTGACAATCATGACAGCACTTTGATCATGAAAAATAAAAAATAAAAATTAAGTGAGATACGATGTTTCAAAAGTAACCAGACATCAATTTGACACATATCACAGAAAAACAAGAGAATATCAGTACTCGACGGAGTATTCTAATTGTAGAGTGACCATGCGTGTCGTAAATAATTTCAAACATTTTATTTTTATTTAAAAAAAAATTTTTGCGCTTATCACACTAATACTGATATCAAACAATAGCTTATTTTTAACTGAATCCGTAGTATTAAGCCTGCTCACGTCTCATGAATCACCCTGTATATAGATGACTAGTACAGTTTTGTTCGGTAATAAGTTTCAACTGTGGTTAGGGAAATAAAGTAAGAGTGATGTCCGGTTTCTCTTTTGGTCCTTTGTTTGCATTTAGCCATTTGACAGCGCGACACACTTTATCACTCCAACCAATCGGACGATGATGTCAACAACCCTTTCGCTGGCGAGAGTTAAAGAACTGGCCTGGCTAGACACAGAACACTGTGTCTAGATGGCACACGTCAGGCAAGAATATCAAATCAGACGCAAATGCAGCAGAAACTTTGATTTTTTTTAAACTCTTAAAGTCCTCGAGGATGAGGGAGGAGCTTTTGAGCAGTGAACTTTAAACTCGTTTTAAATATCGTTCTGATCATATATCATATATTTCACACAATAGTCATGTTTCGTTGTCATTTTTAGAGTTGAATAGGAGTTTTGGACGTTTACGTAGATGACATCCCTAACAAATTCCTTGTCCCAAAAGTTGTAGTGAAAATCACTACAAGTCTATTCTACTCTTTGATTCAGTCATAGCTGTTGTAATGGATCTAAGGCATCCATATAGAGCCTATTTCAATGAGACGGTAAAGTTGTTCGATATTGGGTCTTTGCTATTAACTTTGTGTAGGAGTTGATTTCATTTTCAGTTTCGGGAAAAATTATGAGTTTACGAGTAGGTCATGAATACCGGAATTCCGGAATCTCGAAATACCGGAATCTCGGACCGATTTTTACGATATTTCAATACCGGTATTGTTAAGGACCAAAATCAAAATATCGGAATCCCGGTATTGGAAAGTTTTCGTAAAATTTTATGTAAATTTGATGACATGAATGGGTAAAAGTACAAATTTGAAGATATTTAGTCTAACATTGTGTAATAATATTTTTCATGTACTGCATCATTTATCTTCTTTTATCTTCGTTTGTGCAGTTTAAATTGGCTCATTAGTGCCGCAGGGACATTTGCATTGATACAAAATCAGCCCCACATTATTTCGATTGATTGACGATTTTTATCAAATCAACCTAACCTAAGAGATTTGATTTGGAATTTTACTACTAGAAAAATGAGAAATTCCGTTGATACCACTTAACAGAATTTATTTTTACGAAGCGAAATGTACCGTTATTCGTAGAAAAAAATACAGTGATAATATCAGTAAGAAAATGTCGTAGAATATCTGACATGCTCTTCTTTGTGGAGCCATAAGTGCGGTCACATATTTTGCCGCCATCAAAGAATAACATATTTTTAAAAACGTCAGTACAGCCGCATTTATTTACAGACAGAAGTGAAAGATCCCTCTGTGGCCACCCCTACAAACGAGAAATTCGTCAAATTTGAATACGCGTAATAAAATGTTTTGTAATCAATAGCCACAGAGGGATGAAATTTCATAGGAGAGGGATGGCATTTGGGCATATGGTTTTCCACATCATACAAAACTCATAAAACAAATTCCATCCGATTTCAATGATTGTAAATGCGTTTTTCCTAAGTTGTCCTCCACCGATCGAAAAATTCACCTCTGATGCTTCCAACTCTGATGGTTCGATAACTGCCCGGCCTGGGCGGATGGCAATTTGTTTTCGGTGTCTGTATGTGATGAAGAACAAGCATGGTAATTTTCAAGCGGTTGCGTGACATTTTTTTTAATTTTTTTTCTTCGCCTTCGTACAGGGAACCAGACCAACCAGGGGGGATGGCATTACAATTTTAGATAGATAGATAAAATCTTTATTCAACCACAACTTACATGCATAACGAAAAATATTCAAACAAATCAGATCAAATAAAATTACATTAAACTTGGATGAACTATTTATAGCTACATATTGTATATACATAGCTAACTTGGTCAAGGGTCATGTGTTGTGGTATAGAATTGGCGCTGACTCAGCATGCTTGCCACGGACTTGGTGGAGCCCACAGCGCTGATCTTCCGTCAGAACCTTTCAACCTACACTAGTGTAAAACGACCAGTGTAGCGCAAGTCAGTAAATAAGTTTAATATTGTAAGTACATACATAGAAAAAATAAAAAATAATAATACAATATATTTTACAAGATAATAATAAGTGTTTTGTGCATATTATATTGAGTGATAGAGAATTAGAGATTTAGTAGTCCAAAACTGAGAGCGAGAATGTAGTGTTAGTTTAAGAGGGGCTTAAAATATTAATTTACAATTGTGAGGGGTGTGGGGTAATACTAGTAGATAATGGAATTTTAGGTACTTCGCTTTTGAATTTCTAATAAGTGTTGACGCAATTTTATTTTAAATAGAGGTTTACTTTTTAATGTTCGAATTGGAGGAGGAATATTGTTCCAACATTTTGTAGCTTGGTACCTAAAACTCCCGCGAAAGGCAGCAGTGCTGTGTCTTAGTGATTGCAACATCAGAATGCGTGGGACCCTAACTGAGTGACAGCTCCTGTTTACTGACCAAACAAGTTTTTTAAATAAATAGCTTGGAGTCTGTGTATTTATTGTGTCGAACAGTAAGCAAGCCATCATTAGTTTCTGACGTGGTAGCATTTTGAGCCAATTTCCGTTATTTATATAAGGTGTAACATGAGTACGGGGAGGAATCCTGTAGCTGTTTTGTTATATAACCAGCGTACATTCTTTCAGGCAATCGCTGTTTCAATTGGTTGCCTCGCGGTCACTGAAACTACGCGTCATTGCTTTAACTAGTTGGACTAAATTCATGTTGGACGAATTGATGTTAGGCGACATACATGTTGACGTAATACGCTTTGGCCGAAATGCTATTGGACGACATGCATGTTGGACCAAATGCGTGTTGGACGAAATGCTAATTGAAATATCATTTGGACGAACTGCGTATTGGACGTACAGCTAACAAATCATCTGAAATTTTAGTTTACGATTCTGTTGAATGATATTTATATATTTTTAATACTGGATAGGATAGGTAGCCCGGTAGTACCCTACCTACAGGGCGACTGGTAATTCGTCGTATTCCTTCAAGGGGGTTATTCTACAGCTTATTTGGAGTGGTTTAAGTCCAGTCAAGCAGGGGTCAAAACTCATTGGTTTTCAAGTTATTCAAGATGTTAGATTTTTTTAATAAATACCCGCTTTTTGACCTAAAACTAGTATTTTTTTTTAAACTACGTATTTTTCAAATAAAAAAAAATTTTTTCCGAATAGCCAATGAATCACTGATTACGTATAATAATAAAAAAAGTACAAAACATATCAAAATTTTGCAAATAAAAGCATCTGAAGTCAGAAGTTTTTGTAATTTTTTTTCAAATCTTGTTACATTTTAAGGCATAACTAAAAAAAAGTAATAACACTTCGTGTACAAATTACAGAATTTATTTCCTCAGTTCATAAGCTTTCTAAAAAGGTACAATTTATGACATTTTATATTTTTTCATTTTTTACAATTAATAATAATAATACCAGAGCAGGTACAGGACTTAGCGTACTTGACTTTACTTGTTTGTGTCGTTTTAAACTCGCCGAAGGCATACTTTGTCTCCAGTTTCTTATCTTATCTTATTCCTTGAGGTAGTAGGCACTGCAGATTGCCTTTGGTGAAACAAACAAACTGATTAAGGGTCATTAGCTAATGAGCTAATGAAGTTAAATTACTTTAATTAGTTTGTTTGTGTCACTTTAATTCTTACGGCGGGTTTTTCGCCTTCTGTTCCTTATCTTATCTTAATTTTATTGGGTGGCGATGCTTCTCATGGGGTGAGACTAACCAGGTTTAAATAGGTCATGTAGTAATTAATCAGTTAGTTACTTTCAACTTTCTTTCCAATTCGGACGATATTGATAACTAAGTTTTTTCTCAAATGGCTACTTACGAATTTGAAGAATACGCAGATATCATTTATTGTTACGGACTCTGTGATGGTGACGCCGCTGCAGCTAGAAGGGAGTACCAACTTCGTTACCCTAACCGCCGTTTACCTCACGTAAGCGTGTTTGGTTCATCGTACCGTCTTATTCGGGAAAAAGGATCAGTTAAACGCCGTCAAGCTGATTCTGGAAGACCTCAACAATACGATCCTGCTGAAGATGAAGAAATCTTGCACTTTTTCCGGGCAGACGGTACTACTTCGACGAGAATTATGGCTAACCGGCTCGGTATGTCTCAGTGGAAGGTGTGATTTACCCTGCACTCAGCTCGACAGTATCCGTATCATTACACTCCAGTACACGCTATTGAAGAGGGAGACCCAGTAAGAAGGATGGATTTCTGCAGATTTTTAATTAATACTGATATCGAAGATCCCGAATACCTAAAGAGAATTTTGTGGACGGACGAATCTAATTTCGACCGTGACGGGATAACAAATTTGGACCCGGGGTATGTCCTTAAACTACGTCCGGACTTGGGTATGTCCTTAAACTACGCCAAAAAGAGAGGTATGGGCACTGCGAATGGCATCTCGCTAAGTGTGGTAGGGCACGTTCAGCGACTGTCATCGCTCAAATCTGGAGCAGAGCCCGACTGGGGAAGTACCTCCACCTTACAGAAAACCACAGCCAAATAGCACTAGACCCTACTCATAGTGTTGTGTTCCTGCTGGTGAGTAAGGTTGCCAAAGAGCTCAAAGAGGACCCAGTGTGTTGACGATGAGGGACCTTCTTGTTCCTTTAGCCGTCAACACAGTGAATCCTCCTTTTTGTAAAGGGTCGGCAACGCGCATGTGACTCCTTTGGAGATGCAGGCGTCCATAGGTTACGGTAGCTGCTTACCATCAGGCAGTCCGTATGCTTGTTTGCCACCGTAGTGGTATAAAAAAAAAAAAAATTACCGCAATCTGCACTTTTGGGCTCCCAAAGGTCAAAACCCAAAGAAATCAAACGAAGGAGCTCACCAACAAAGATTTTCTTTGAACGTGTGGATGGGAATCGTGCACGATAATTTAATCGGACCTTTTTTTCTGCCAGCTCGATTAACCGGCATATAATACTGTTATCTCTATTCCAAATGAATTACTATCTCAATGTTTAAAAGAAAAGGCATATTATTTAGAAAAGCCACTTGAATTAAAGCTAGTTTTCAGTATTTATTTCAACACTAAATTTCCTTTCTCGAACTGCACCAAAGCTATGAAAATTAAGATGTAACTACTAATTGATTTTTTCTACTCCTGTACTTTTATCTGTCATTTATACATTCGTCAACAACTTTATAAGAACATAGATAATACACTCGATGAAAAGTCTATCTAGTCTATTCCCCAAAATAACACTTGTTCTATAAAAGCGCCAAAATAGTATCGCGTAATCGCGTGCAAACACGACTATTAATATAAAATAAATTACTGCCAACCTAAGAAACCTAAATAAACGCAGCGTTTTTAGAAACAAAAACTTTAAAAAAGAAAAAATTAAAAGAACCACAGACCTACTTCGTAATTTTTTACGTTTCCCGTTCGTTTTTTGGGGCAAATTGCAAACTTTGAAAGTAATTTAGGTATTTTTACTAATCTCTGTAGCTCTTTAATAATTGATCAAATAACGACGGTGTGTATTTGTGTTAGTAATGTTAGTATTATTAAAAATAGTGTTTTAAAAGGTAAACCTCCCGGGTTCGAATCCTGGTCAGGGCATTTATTTGTGTGTTTATCACAGATATTTGTTCCTGAGTTATGGCTGTTTTCTATGTATTTAAGTATTTATTCATATTTATCTATTATATATATCGTCGTCTAGTACCCACAACACAAGCCTTATTGAGCTTACTGTGGGACTAGGTCGGTTTGTGTAAGATCGTCCTATAATATTTATTTTTTTTATTTTTTTTATTTTTTTAAAACTTAAATGATTGTTGATTATGTTGACAAAATAACTGCGATATCCATGAAGTTTTCAATTTCGCATTTTATGTAAAAGTAAGTGTATTCGTAGAAAAAGTATTGTATGCAACGTCGTATAAGTAGGTAAAAAAAGGTTCGTGGCGTTTTTCTTAACAATTTTCGCCTACGGCTCAAATTGTTACCCACGCCACTCACCTTTTTTGACCCCTCTTATACAACTGTTGCATAATAGTACATTACTTACCTAGGGCTGTAAAAAAAAGAAAGCCCGAAATCGCAGGTATTTGGGACCCGAGCCGCAGGCGAGGGTTGTAAATATGCGATAGAGGGCTTTCTTTTTTACTGCCCGTGGTGAGTACACAATTTTACGTCCCCACCTGGCCATAATGCGAGTTTTACCGTAAGCGTAGCGAGCGGTAAAACTCACATTATGGCCAGGTGTGACGTAAACTACTATTATGATACTCCATATTTTCCAGGTGAGTTATAATTCGAACTTTAATATTACAGTATAATTTTCATGAAAGCTTAATCGTAAATAGGGCATGCAAATATCGGACGATTCTCAATACCGGTATTGAATCCGATATTAGCGCTCAATACCGGAATTCCGGTATTAATACCGGTATTGGAGGTGACCAATGAAAAACGTTATTTAAAGGCTAAAATCAGTTAAACACTCAACAACCGTAACAGTTAATCATATTTTGTTGTATTTATTAACTGCAACTTGTTAATATTCATTTCATATAAGTACAGTTGTCTTCTTGATTTGTGATTTTTGGGGTTTTAAATTTGTGGTCCAGCAACTGGGTACATAACGTTTTATATAATTTCATCATCATCATACCTATATTCTAGTATTTTTATTTTTTTAATACCACGACGGTGGCAAACAATCATACGGCCCGCCTGATGGTAAGCAGTTACCGTAGCCTATGGATGCCTGCAACCCCAGAGGATTCACAGGCGCGTTGCCCTACCCTTTAAGAACCTATATAGGTACACTCTTTTTTTGAAGAACCTCGACAGGGAGTTCATTCCACAGCCGCAGCGTTCATGGGAGGAAATTCCTCTTAAAACGTACGGTGCGCGACCCACTAGGCTCCAGGGTGTGAGGATGAACACAGCATTAGGGGTAATTAGTCAGTGTTTCTCTTTTCAATAACTAAAATCTAAATTAAAATAAATAATTTTCTTTTCAACTTTCAATATTTTGTTTGATTTTCTTTCCCTGTAGTAAGTTCCTTTATGTAGGTATTTATATTTACAGAAGTTTCAGCCTGAAGCTTGAGGTAAGTAGGCTCTAGAAAGCATTTAGAAGCCTTCGAGGAAAAGCGTTAGGAGTAGCCCATTACACCGTCAACCGCCAAACATGGCGCACAAAATTTGTTCTAGATGTCACATCTAAAGTCTGACCTGCCAACGAATGCAGTAGCAATATACAGCGAACAAAAGTATGACAACACTAAGAATCAGTGAAAACAGCAGCAATGATCATCAAATTTTATGTTTTTAATTTTAGTTGTTATTTCCGCCTCTTTCATTAGATGACATTTACGGTGTGTAAAAAGGAGACGGATATATTTCATCTGATCTGTCATCAACTGCAACAGATAATCTGGTTGAGGCAATTGACATATGCCTTTAATTGGGAACGTTGCAAGAGTTCTATCTCACTCGCGCTTAAGATGAGAGAGTGAAATGCACTAGCAACAAATTCAATGTGAATTGAAATGTTCGTCATGACATACGGTGTCTCATCACAAAGGGTTGCCACATGTACGTATTTTGAATTTGCCGCGCGTTTCTACTGACAGAAATGGTTTGCCAGACTATAGTAAAATACATAATAAATCAATGATTTCGTGGAAACTTTTGTTAGAATATTTTTTAAGTAGATATATTTTAGTTTTGTCTGTGATTCTTATATTGAGCTACATAATTGTGTTTGTTAATACCTTAAAAGAGGACGCAGCATGTATACAGAAAAAATTTGAGTAACTACGTGCAGTTCGCAACATTAATGAGACAACTTTTGTTCCAGGTTTCCCATGAATAGGCGTGTTCCGGTGCTTCCGCCGTATAATCGGTTTAACGACCGCAACGCCAGAACAAGCAACACTCGCCAACTTGCTTCCAAGCCTAAATGAAATCTAAAAACATTCTCTTTCATGTTATAGAATCGATTTTGCAATGTAAATTTTTCTATGCAGTAAGACATCGGTTACACGCTAATTCTAGCGTCAGTTCAGTTCAGCATTGTAGGGGCTTAGCCAAGATGACAAACGTTTGCAGAAAACTAATCGAAACGCTATCCGTCTCTCTATCGCACTAAAATGGAAGAGTGAGCGAGAGCGTGGAGCTTTGCGTTTCGTTTTTTGCAAGCGATTGTCATCTTGGCTACTCAGAGAAATAAACCAATGGAGTAGTAACGGCGACTGATGATATAGTAGTAATGGTCAGGCGTCCATCTCTGTCAAAAGTACAAGACCACTGGTCATAGCGTTTATATAAAACTAGTTGTCACGCGTCAAACACCATTCATTGAATGTCAGTCAGCGCGGAACGATCTGAGGTAAAAATGCCGAATTGCTGCGTGTTTTCATGTAAGAAAAGATCTGAATTATCTACTTTACACAAGGAAAACGTTTCTTTTCATCTGTAAGTATAATTACGTCTAAATATCATCAAATAGTGCACGAAATTATCAAAAACTAAAGAATATTGTCAATTAAAAAGTGTTGCCACTTAATGGTACTACATCTGCTTTAGGGTAATTTTTAAACTTGACTCTTCGGGGTAAGTGAAATATTACAAACAAGAGTAGGTAATCGACTCCAGTGCGGTAGAAATACGTCCGCCATTATGTCATTGTTATGACAGGTTATAGCTCACCAAACGAAGACGCTTAACTGCCTGATAGGGGACCGACCGACCGACCGACCGACCGACCGTCTAAAATCAACACTTAAGGGGGTGAAATAGGGGTTGATAGTTAGAAACAAACAAACTGATTAAGGGTCATTAGCTAATGAGCTAATGAAGTTAAATTACTTTAATTAGTTTGTTTGTGTCACTTTAATTCTTACGGCGGGTTTTTCGCCTTCTGTTCCTTATCTTATCTTAATTTTATTGGGTGGCGATGCTTCTCATGGGGTGAGACTAACCAGGTTTAAATAGGTCATGTAGTAATTAATCAGTTAGTTACTTTCAACTTTCTTTCCAATTCGGACGATATTGATAACTAAGTTTTTTCTCAAATGGCTACTTACGAATTTGAAGAATACGCAGATATCATTTATTGTTACGGACTCTGTGATGGTGACGCCGCTGCAGCTAGAAGGGAGTACCAACTTCGTTACCCTAACCGCCGTTTACCTCACGTAAGCGTGTTTGGTTCATCGTACCGTCTTATTCGGGAAAAAGGATCAGTTAAACGCCGTCAAGCTGATTCTGGAAGACCTCAACAATACGATCCTGCTGAAGATGAAGAAATCTTGCACTTTTTCCGGGCAGACGGTACTACTTCGACGAGAATTATGGCTAACCGGCTCGGTATGTCTCAGTGGAAGGTGTGATTTACCCTGCACTCAGCTCGACAGTATCCGTATCATTACACTCCAGTACACGCTATTGAAGAGGGAGACCCAGTAAGAAGGATGGATTTCTGCAGATTTTTAATTAATACTGATATCGAAGATCCCGAATACCTAAAGAGAATTTTGTGGACGGACGAATCTAATTTCGACCGTGACGGGATAACAAATTTGGACCCGGGGTATGTCCTTAAACTACGTCCGGACTTGGGTATGTCCTTAAACTACGCCAAAAAGAGAGGTATGGGCACTGCGAATGGCATCTCGCTAAGTGTGGTAGGGCACGTTCAGCGACTGTCATCGCTCAAATCTGGAGCAGAGCCCGACTGGGGAAGTACCTCCACCTTACAGAAAACCACAGCCAAATAGCACTAGACCCTACTCATAGTGTTGTGTTCCTGCTGGTGAGTAAGGTTGCCAAAGAGCTCAAAGAGGACCCAGTGTGTTGACGATGAGGGACCTTCTTGTTCCTTTAGCCGTCAACACAGTGAATCCTCCTTTTTGTAAAGGGTCGGCAACGCGCATGTGACTCCTTTGGAGATGCAGGCGTCCATAGGTTACGGTAGCTGCTTACCATCAGGCAGTCCGTATGCTTGTTTGCCACCGTAGTGGTATAAAAAAAAAAAAAATTACCGCAATCTGCACTTTTGGGCTCCCAAAGGTCAAAACCCAAAGAAATCAAACGAAGGAGCTCACCAACAAAGATTTTCTTTGAACGTGTGGATGGGAATCGTGCACGATAATTTAATCGGACCTTTTTTTCTGCCAGCTCGATTAACCGGCATATAATACTGTTATCTCTATTCCAAATGAATTACTATCTCAATGTTTAAAAGAAAAGGCATATTATTTAGAAAAGCCACTTGAATTAAAGCTAGTTTTCAGTATTTATTTCAACACTAAATTTCCTTTCTCGAACTGCACCAAAGCTATGAAAATTAAGATGTAACTACTAATTGATTTTTTCTACTCCTGTACTTTTATCTGTCATTTATACATTCGTCAACAACTTTATAAGAACATAGATAATACACTCGATGAAAAGTCTATCTAGTCTATTCCCCAAAATAACACTTGTTCTATAAAAGCGCCAAAATAGTATCGCGTAATCGCGTGCAAACACGACTATTAATATAAAATAAATTACTGCCAACCTAAGAAACCTAAATAAACGCAGCGTTTTTAGAAACAAAAACTTTAAAAAAGAAAAAATTAAAAGAACCACAGACCTACTTCGTAATTTTTTACGTTTCCCGTTCGTTTTTTGGGGCAAATTGCAAACTTTGAAAGTAATTTAGGTATTTTTACTAATCTCTGTAGCTCTTTAATAATTGATCAAATAACGACGGTGTGTATTTGTGTTAGTAATGTTAGTATTATTAAAAATAGTGTTTTAAAAGGTAAACCTCCCGGGTTCGAATCCTGGTCAGGGCATTTATTTGTGTGTTTATCACAGATATTTGTTCCTGAGTTATGGCTGTTTTCTATGTATTTAAGTATTTATTCATATTTATCTATTATATATATCGTCGTCTAGTACCCACAACACAAGCCTTATTGAGCTTACTGTGGGACTAGGTCGGTTTGTGTAAGATCGTCCTATAATATTTATTTTTTTTATTTTTTTTATTTTTTTAAAACTTAAATGATTGTTGATTATGTTGACAAAATAACTGCGATATCCATGAAGTTTTCAATTTCGCATTTTATGTAAAAGTAAGTGTATTCGTAGAAAAAGTATTGTATGCAACGTCGTATAAGTAGGTAAAAAAAGGTTCGTGGCGTTTTTCTTAACAATTTTCGCCTACGGCTCAAATTGTTACCCACGCCACTCACCTTTTTTGACCCCTCTTATACAACTGTTGCATAATAGTACATTACTTACCTAGGGCTGTAAAAAAAAGAAAGCCCGAAATCGCAGGTATTTGGGACCCGAGCCGCAGGCGAGGGTTGTAAATATGCGATAGAGGGCTTTCTTTTTTACTGCCCGTGGTGAGTACACAATTTTACGTCCCCACCTGGCCATAATGCGAGTTTTACCGTAAGCGTAGCGAGCGGTAAAACTCACATTATGGCCAGGTGTGACGTAAACTACTATTATGATACTCCATATTTTCCAGGTGAGTTATAATTCGAACTTTAATATTACAGTATAATTTTCATGAAAGCTTAATCGTAAATAGGGCATGCAAATATCGGACGATTCTCAATACCGGTATTGAATCCGATATTAGCGCTCAATACCGGAATTCCGGTATTAATACCGGTATTGGAGGTGACCAATGAAAAACGTTATTTAAAGGCTAAAATCAGTTAAACACTCAACAACCGTAACAGTTAATCATATTTTGTTGTATTTATTAACTGCAACTTGTTAATATTCATTTCATATAAGTACAGTTGTCTTCTTGATTTGTGATTTTTGGGGTTTTAAATTTGTGGTCCAGCAACTGGGTACATAACGTTTTATATAATTTCATCATCATCATACCTATATTCTAGTATTTTTATTTTTTTAATACCACGACGGTGGCAAACAATCATACGGCCCGCCTGATGGTAAGCAGTTACCGTAGCCTATGGATGCCTGCAACCCCAGAGGATTCACAGGCGCGTTGCCCTACCCTTTAAGAACCTATATAGGTACACTCTTTTTTTGAAGAACCTCGACAGGGAGTTCATTCCACAGCCGCAGCGTTCATGGGAGGAAATTCCTCTTAAAACGTACGGTGCGCGACCCACTAGGCTCCAGGGTGTGAGGATGAACACAGCATTAGGGGTAATTAGTCAGTGTTTCTCTTTTCAATAACTAAAATCTAAATTAAAATAAATAATTTTCTTTTCAACTTTCAATATTTTGTTTGATTTTCTTTCCCTGTAGTAAGTTCCTTTATGTAGGTATTTATATTTACAGAAGTTTCAGCCTGAAGCTTGAGGTAAGTAGGCTCTAGAAAGCATTTAGAAGCCTTCGAGGAAAAGCGTTAGGAGTAGCCCATTACACCGTCAACCGCCAAACATGGCGCACAAAATTTGTTCTAGATGTCACATCTAAAGTCTGACCTGCCAACGAATGCAGTAGCAATATACAGCGAACAAAAGTATGACAACACTAAGAATCAGTGAAAACAGCAGCAATGATCATCAAATTTTATGTTTTTAATTTTAGTTGTTATTTCCGCCTCTTTCATTAGATGACATTTACGGTGTGTAAAAAGGAGACGGATATATTTCATCTGATCTGTCATCAACTGCAACAGATAATCTGGTTGAGGCAATTGACATATGCCTTTAATTGGGAACGTTGCAAGAGTTCTATCTCACTCGCGCTTAAGATGAGAGAGTGAAATGCACTAGCAACAAATTCAATGTGAATTGAAATGTTCGTCATGACATACGGTGTCTCATCACAAAGGGTTGCCACATGTACGTATTTTGAATTTGCCGCGCGTTTCTACTGACAGAAATGGTTTGCCAGACTATAGTAAAATACATAATAAATCAATGATTTCGTGGAAACTTTTGTTAGAATATTTTTTAAGTAGATATATTTTAGTTTTGTCTGTGATTCTTATATTGAGCTACATAATTGTGTTTGTTAATACCTTAAAAGAGGACGCAGCATGTATACAGAAAAAATTTGAGTAACTACGTGCAGTTCGCAACATTAATGAGACAACTTTTGTTCCAGGTTTCCCATGAATAGGCGTGTTCCGGTGCTTCCGCCGTATAATCGGTTTAACGACCGCAACGCCAGAACAAGCAACACTCGCCAACTTGCTTCCAAGCCTAAATGAAATCTAAAAACATTCTCTTTCATGTTATAGAATCGATTTTGCAATGTAAATTTTTCTATGCAGTAAGACATCGGTTACACGCTAATTCTAGCGTCAGTTCAGTTCAGCATTGTAGGGGCTTAGCCAAGATGACAAACGTTTGCAGAAAACTAATCGAAACGCTATCCGTCTCTCTATCGCACTAAAATGGAAGAGTGAGCGAGAGCGTGGAGCTTTGCGTTTCGTTTTTTGCAAGCGATTGTCATCTTGGCTACTCAGAGAAATAAACCAATGGAGTAGTAACGGCGACTGATGATATAGTAGTAATGGTCAGGCGTCCATCTCTGTCAAAAGTACAAGACCACTGGTCATAGCGTTTATATAAAACTAGTTGTCACGCGTCAAACACCATTCATTGAATGTCAGTCAGCGCGGAACGATCTGAGGTAAAAATGCCGAATTGCTGCGTGTTTTCATGTAAGAAAAGATCTGAATTATCTACTTTACACAAGGAAAACGTTTCTTTTCATCTGTAAGTATAATTACGTCTAAATATCATCAAATAGTGCACGAAATTATCAAAAACTAAAGAATATTGTCAATTAAAAAGTGTTGCCACTTAATGGTACTACATCTGCTTTAGGGTAATTTTTAAACTTGACTCTTCGGGGTAAGTGAAATATTACAAACAAGAGTAGGTAATCGACTCCAGTGCGGTAGAAATACGTCCGCCATTATGTCATTGTTATGACAGGTTATAGCTCACCAAACGAAGACGCTTAACTGCCTGATAGGGGACCGACCGACCGACCGACCGACCGACCGTCTAAAATCAACACTTAAGGGGGTGAAATAGGGGTTGATAGTTTGTATGGGGAAAACTTGGCATAAGACATACTTTGAGTCCCAGGAAACGACATAGGACAGGTTTTGTTCTGAAAATCAATCCTTATGGGGATGAAGTGGGGGTTGGAGGTTTGTATGGAGAATTTTTAACCGCGAAGCGATTAAGATAATATTTGTTGTGGATATAGTTTGAGTCCCGGGAAATAATAAAGGACAGTTTTTGTCCCGAAAATCAATCCTAGAGGGGTAGAAAAGAGGTTGGTAGTGTGTATGATGAATTATTAACCGCTGAACCTATTTAGATGATTTGGTATGGAGACAGTTTGAGTTCTGGGGAAGGATATACAATAGCTGTCATCCCAGAAGTCATTCCTTAAGCGGGTAAATAAGAGGGTGGATTACTTATTCCACGCAGACGAAGTCACGGGGAAAAGCTTCTATTCAAGAGTAGAAATCTGCATTAATCATAATCTCTTCTGGTGTAACAATTCAACAATTATTGCAATCATTTCTTTAAAAAAATAAGGGAATCATTTTCACCAAAACGGGGTATACCGAAACCTCCAGAATGTAACAAATACTTTTCTGAAAACCGCATCTGAATCAATTCAGCCAAACGCGAGGTAATAGTGGACAAACATACCTAAGTACATACAAACATACGGGTCAAACCGAGAACCTCCTTTTTTAGTACTTTTAGTACGCGGGCGAAGCCGCGGGAAAAAGCTAGTTTTCTATAAAAAAGATTCTTTGCACTTTTTTGCTGGGATCAATGTTTAATGAGATATCGAGGAAATATGATTATTATTCATATTCCAGCCCTAATGTGTGGGATATCGTTGGATAGGTCTTAAAAAAAAAGGATATTTTAAAACAATTTTTGAATAAAACTAATACTTTCGTAAATATAAGCTCCGAAAGTTAAAAAAGGTGTTCATCGCATTTCCTCGATATCTCATTAAACATTGATCCCAGCAAAAACGTGCAAAGAATCGTTTTTATAGAAAATTATATGTTAATGAATTTGCTCTGTTAAAAAAGCAGTGTGTCTCTGTGTGTGTGTGTGTGTGTGTGTGTGTGTGTGTGTGTGTGTGTGTGTGTGTGTGTGTGTGTGTATGTGTGTGTGTGTGTGTGTGTGTGTGTGTTGTTATTAAATTGTTTCTAAACATATTTTAATCTACTTTTAAATTATTCAAATTACATATAAATTTTTCATCATAAACAAAAATGAAAAGATTAACGTCAGTACTTCAAAGATAAAACTCATAGCTTCACACGCATAGCTTTTTGAATTATATATGTCGTCGAGGACCGCCGAGGGCAGGGCAGTAAGGTGGTTTGGAACTCAAAAAACTGATACTATCAGGATAACCTAGCCTAGCACTTAACACATTACGCACGGACGCACGGTAATGAAATAAAACATAAGTACTAGTTTTTTTTTTTTTTTTTTTTTATACCACGACGGTGGCAAACAAGCATACGGCCCGCCTGATGGTAAGCAGCTACCGTAACCTATGGACGCCTGCAACTCCAAAGGCGTCACATGCGCGTTGCCGACCCTTTACAAAAAGGAGGATTCACTGTGTTGACGACTAAAGGAACAAGAAGGTCCCTCATCGTCAACACACTGGGTTCTCTTTGAGCTCTTTGGCAACCTTACTCACCAGCAGGAACACAACACTATGAGTAGGGTCTAGTGCTATTTGGCTGTGGTTTTCTGTAAGGTGGAGGTACTTCCCCAGTCGGGCTCTGCTCCAGATTTGAGCGATGACATTCGCTGAACGTGCCCTACCACACTTAGCGAGATGCCATTCGCAGTGCCCATACCTCTCTTTTTGGCGTAGTTTAAGGACATACCCAGGTCCGGACGTAGTTTAAGGACATACCCCGGGTCCAAAAGTACCTAGTTTAACAACTGTATTGAATTCAAACCTTTTAATCCCTTTTGTGGGAAGGGCAATTAACTACTACTGATTCGGAAAGGAGCACCAACTGATTTCCGACTCCAGTATCACTGTACCTAACAGGTAAGTTTTAGTGATGGGACAGCACAAATACAAATGTCGATATTATAGTGGAAATGTATTAAGTGAAATGGAATGTTACTAGAGGGTTCTACCGGCAATTCCGACATCTTAAAACAATCATAATATAACATTAGCAGTATGTGTAGCATGACGCTACGTATCGTACGACATCTGTCGACTTTCTTTAGAACTTCTGAACTTCTGTGTCTAAGGCTAGGTCACGGTTGATATATAAAAAAGCGTACATTGTGATTCACGGCATTACAGGTAGATGGCGCTTATATCAGTCCGTATTTTGTAATACGTCTGGCAGTTATAAAATTGAGATAATACTCGCGCTAATTTTGAATGTGAATTTTTGAGGTATTCCAGATTGTCAAAAAGAAAAAAGTTGATTTTTGATTGAGTCTGTCAGAGCGCCGTGAGATTTTGGGAAGAAAAAGAGATAATCTGGATTTGGTCTGGGGTTTTTGCTATAATTTGCTTAGTTGCATCGTGGTGAAGTGCGATTTATTTCAAACATTATATAGCAAGTGCTATTAATACATTATTGGAGCAAAAATAAAACCAAAACCATTGCCGGGCAAAAAAGGCCATATAAATTATATAGCAAGTGCTATACACTGGAACCGCCTGATCCGGAAGGATTCCGGAAGGCGCTTGTGGATGCCGGGCCGGCGGGACGGTCTGCAGCTGCCGCGATTTCCGCGGGTTTCTTCGCCACATCATCGGAGAGTTAGAGTCCGCATCCAGCGGGCTCTCCAAGTGAGAAAAGGAGTTCAGCGAGCTATTGGGTCCGCCTAAATCAAAGCGGACACTTGCCCACGAACTCTTTTTAATTTAAAGCAACAGCTTTAGCCATCCTGCTTTCGAGAGTATCAAATTATTTACATTTTTGTTAAAAACGTTATAAATCGGATTCCTTTTCTTTGTATCCAGTATTTTTGGGAAGGACTGTACAATATGTGACATCGAGTTCAGGCTTCATATTTTTTTTGGGGCTTCTACGCGCCAAATGACAACTCCTCACCAAATTTAAAGTTGCGGAAACGCTTGGTTTGCGAGATAAAAAATAATCAAAAGTTCCATATAAAATCCCGATTGTACACCGCCATGACAGTCATGACACAATATTTTGCGTTTCGTTAAACGTGTTGAGAAAAACTAAAACGTGATGATTTGTTTTACGTTCAGTTTTTACATAAATACAGTTTTTTCGACTTATTTGTGTACAATAATAGTTACATGATATTTATTCAATGATTCTTTTAATTTATAAGTATTATTTTGTGGAAATTTGTTGATTAATAATTATCAAAAATGGTACGAATTTACTAAAACGCGTAAAACAAAACGCAAATAGAATTGGCGGGGTCTGCGGGCGGGGGATAGGAAGGACTGTACTTTAAACGGCTATTAGACATGGCAATTTGTAGGGCCCAACCTGTTGTGTTGGGAGGTGTAATAGGAGGTTGGGCCCGTAGGGAGCTGAAGGAGGGTGAGGGAGAGGCAGGGTACACAACAGGTTGGGCCCTACAAATTGCCATGTCTACTAGCTGTTTTAGGTGACATGGCCAAATACGCCCATTTTTTTTTAAATAATAGAATTAGCCATCCCTATTGTAAATTTGAAATCCAAAAAGTGCGGAAATGCATGGTTTTTTAAAGATAAAAAAATTGAAGTTCCCATATAAAAGTCACTTTTTCGTCAATATTGAGCAGTTCAATGGGCACATTTCATAGTCGTCTGAGGGCCATATGTTAGCGTTAGGGGGGAGGGGAGAGGAGAGGGGGGGAGTGTGATAGTGTTAGGTTCTGGCGCTTTGCCGGCCGCTGCCGCGGCACGCTCGCTTCGCTCGCTCGGCTCGCGCGCTGTAGGGTCGCAGTTCTACCTAACACTCCTCCTCGCTTCGCTCGTCGTCGTACCTACACCGACCTGCCTTAGAGTCTGTCTGAAACTACTTTGAACTAACCCAAAAAGTTCCTACAAACGCGTGCAAATGAACGAACGCAAACTTTGACAGGCAGCACGTAATTGGGAATTTTGTATGGGAACAATAATATTTTTATTTTGGGTTCCGCACCATAAGATTTGGTGGGGAGACTGAAGATATGATGAATACAATCTATAAAAAAATAACCACGAAGACTAAGGCGGGAGCTGAAGCGAAGCCTTAGCCTTCTAATCTAACCAGGCCCAAGTCGGTTCTGCCCTAACAAGTTTTATAGGTTGTTAATAGGGACATCCTCAATAAAACAAGTATTTAACAATTATATTTATTTATATATATATAATATACACTTTATTAGCTCCTCGAAGGGATCTAATTTATTAATTTTAATTCTTCGCCTCCATGAAAATTCGATCAACCAGTCTGTGAAATTTCCTTTGAAATTGTCTTTATGGAAGATCCGCTTGAGTCCTCTCCAGTGACTTTCGATGCGTTGGGTGTGTGTCCCATCTGGTGCTACAAAACTATTTTCTGGATCACTGTGATTCACTTTTTTGTGGATGTATCCATGTTCAGGAAGGCAATCATATGCCCTCCAATAGTCTGTATGTATTGTGGTGCCTTCCTGAACGTGCTTTATTATAAGTGGCACCAAAACTTCCGCAGATCGCACATTTTCGGGACACACTTCTATCCTTAAATCGTCACTACCATCTTCTATCATTCCTAGAACCCAATGGCCTTCCACACGCCTTCCTCTGTTATATTTTCTTTTACCAAATTTAGATTCATCAATCTGAACAATTTTTCCTTGACCGCCAATCTTAGGTCGCTCCTCTTCATGTTCCAATTCGTAGACGCATATAGCTTCACGGCAGTAATTAAACCAGTCGGCTATCGTTTTGCTTGAAAGGACTTCTTCGCGGTCTTCGCTTGACGTCTCGCGTTGCGCCTGGTCATAGCTGTAGCCACTGGTAAACATATACATCAATTCAAACACCAGTGGCAAGTACAGGTGCACATTCGAACCATGTGTCCTTTGCTCGGCTTACCAACTTGTTTCGGCAGTTGCTTTTTCGGCAACGAAATGCTCCCAGCTGCCCTCGACCAGGTCTCTCGAGCGTCATGGGTTTTTTGTGGTAGTTGCACAATTTCGTGCGAGGGATTAATTGCCTTTCTTCAGCAAATTCAATACTGGATTCCACTGAGTGGAAAGTTTTGAACACTTTCCTGAGATTCCACTGCCCTCTAATTTCTTCACTGTAGAGATTCTGACGCCTGTCTGAAGAGCCAGACGCTAGTGGTGCAGCAGTACTGTCTGACGCCTCCGTAAAGGTGGGAGAGAGTGAACGCTGCTCGGTAAAGGTAGGTGACTCGGGCATAATCCCCGATACACCTTGAGGAGCCTATAACAAAAAAACTAAGTTATTATTTGCCAAATAATATATTTAATAAATTTTATCAAGAAAACCATAAGTTTATAATAAAACAGTCTTCTTCTTTAAGGGTCGGCCTAAAGCAAAGGAAGCGCAATTTATAACACCTATTTTTTATGATGTTATCCTTGAGAATACGCTAAAATAAGCATGTTTTGTAGAATTTTTTTTTTCTCTAAAATCAAAAATGGCCGAGATAATTGACTTCAAAGTTGGCAAATTTCTAGCACTTATAAATTTTTTAATGTCAAGTCAATAGTGACTTTCCGTATCTCCGGCGCTGCGGGAACAGCAGCCCTTCCGCCCTTGCATGACGGCGCACGGTCACTTCGCTCGGCTCCGCAGCTTCGGCTTGTTGGTCGCCTTCGGCGACCAGCCTCAGCCGCTCGCCTCACTCGTTCCCGCGCTTCGTCATGGCGGGCGAGGGCTGCTCTCCCTCCGCGCCTCCGGCTCTATAAAAACACTCTAGGGCGCGCTGTGTCGGCACGCGTCCTAACCAGCGAGAGCCCTAAATTCGGACTTTCGCAGGCTAATATTGTATACATAATATTCCATTATCGAAAATTTTACATTTTACAATCTATCATTTATTGGTAATTATCAAGTTTCGAGAAAAGTTGCCCATACAAAACATGCTTATTTTAGCGTCGTCTATACGATAGCATCATAAAAAATAGGTGTCATAATGATACCACCCCCATCAAAATTTGAGAGATTTTTTTAACATTTTTTTTCTCGAAAACCAAGCGTTTCCGCAACTACATTTATTGTTTAATAACACAGTACTTACATTAAATCCTCCTTCCCATCTAGAGCAACCAGGTACCGGAGAGATTGAACACGTCCGAGATGATTCTGTATAGGTCGGAAACTCAAGAGTCTCCACAACCTGTACATCGGCTGACGACGTGGTGGCGGTAGGCACAAGTGGCTCACTAGAGTCCAACACTTGCACACACGAAACAAGCGGCTCACTAGAGTCTATCACTTGCACACGCGGAATAGGCGCTGAAGAGGAGCTCAGATCAAGGGACTCGCGAGAATCCACTTGTCCTACTCTCAACTCTTCAGGCGATGACATGGTGGCTGACGAGGCTTTAGGCTTCGGTAGCACCAAAGTAGTCGTATATAAGCACAACAGGATCACGATAACGCTCTCAACTAGAAGTACGAATAACGACTGGCAAAGCAAAATGGCGTGGCGTCTAACAATGTTTCATGTCGTATCCCCCGCCCGCAGACCCCGCCAATTCTATTTGCGTTTTGTTTTACGCGTTTTAGTAAATTCGTACCATTTTTGATAATTATTAATCAACAAATTTCCACAAAATAATGCTTATAAATTAAAAGAATCATTGAATAAATATCATGTAACTATTATTGTACACAAATAAGTGGGAAAAACTGTATTTATGTAAAAAACTGAACATAAAACAAATCATCACGTTTTAGTTTTTCTCAACACGTTTAACGAAACGCAAAATATTGTGTCATAACTGTCATGGCGATGTACAATCGGGATTTTATATGGAACTTTTGATTATTTTTTATCTCGCAAACCAAGCGTTTCCGCAACTTAAAATTTGGTGAGGAGTTATCTTTTGGCGAGTAGACGCTACAAAAAAAATATGAAGCCTGAACTCGATGTCACATATTGTACAGTTGAGCCTATTTTTGTGCCATAATAGTTTTTTTTGTTGTTTTGCTAAATTCCCCAAATTCCAATTGCCTCGTTTGACGGGCGTATAAAGACCAGTAGGCCTAGCACATGAGTGTATCGACAGTATCTCGCGGTCGAGATAGACATCTGTCACTGTCTAACTGTATTCATCAGAAAGTGACAGATGTCTATCTCGACCGCGAGATACTGTCGCTACACTCATGTGCTAGGCCTACTGGCTCTTTAATTTAGGCTACGTTCAGCCAGCGAATCATCTGTCACCATCCATATCACCCGCCTCATTAACCCATTATTTTACTGCAGCCAAATTATTACTAGCCGAGTCTTTATTTTTACTTACCGGTTTTGCTAACTATTGAATGTGTAATGTCCTTGTTTAGGTACAGTTGTCTTCATTTTTAAGTGAAGTGCTAATATTAAATATTTTTAATTATTGTAATTTAATTACATTCTGGCCACTAGGGAGGTTGTTGAATGTGAAAGTGAAATAGGTACAGTTGTCTTCATTTTTAAGTGAAGTGCTAAATTTAAATATTTTTGTTATTGTAATTTAATTGCATTCTGACCACTAGGGAACTTATTGAATGTGAAATACCCTTATTTAGATGCCGTTATTGTGATTTTTACGTGAAATGCTAAATTTTAAATAATTGATTATTTTAACTATAAAACTTTCGTGAGACTCTAACATATTAAAAATATTTATAACGGGTTACTCACGTAATTCACGTCGCGGAAGGCAGCTCGTGAAAATGGTCATCGTAAATTGACCGAAACATGTCGAGCAAAAATCGACTTAAATTACGTGAGTAACCCGTTATAAATATTTTTAATAATTGATTATTTTTGCTAATATTAAATATTTTTACTTTGTCGTCAAAATTAAACGTGTTAATGCAATTAAGAAGTGTTTTACTGCATATGTTATACTTTTTATATATAATAGAATATGAAGAAGAGATAATAGAAATAGAAACACAACTTGGAAACAGATGCCTATTACAATCAAAATATCGACTACGAAGGACTTTGGAACATCACGATGTCGCTAGTGACTGATTCATCATTATTCATTACAGTGAAAAATTCACTGAGGTGGATAGAGGAACGTCTAGTGTATTTGGAAGCACGTTGGAACGGTAATCTAAACACGTGGGTTCGAATCCCGTGATGTTCCAGTCCAGAGTTCTTTGCAGTTCATTGTTTCATTGTAATAGTTATTTGTTTCCAATTTGTAGTATCTTCCACTAAATATAAAGCAAATTCACATCAAAATATTAAATTGATAATATAAAAGTTATTCTAAATCAGCTAGCAAGATTTGTCCTGAACAAATAGACAAACTAACTTACGTAGAATACTAACATTGTAACTATTGTAAGTAATATGCTGATGATAAAACTTGACATTTAATCACAACTTAACATTACAATTTTATCAATAGTTAAACCTTATACTTGGTAAAGAAACAAAAGTATATAACTAACCTACGATCAATGTTACTCTGCGTCCGTAGGACAACCCTACACGTGATCCCTGGGTGGTGCTAAAAGAGTAACAAACTTGGCAGCTCTACTGTCCCACACATATTGGTCATTATTCATTATGCCCGGTCATTATGTATAATGACCTTTTTGTCACTTGGTCCATAACATATACATAGAATGGCATTTCTAAATGAATTAATAATCTTCTTGTAAATATCGATAAAAGTTATTTAGTCTAAGTACCTACTTATATCGAAATTAATACCGTCTATTTTAGGTATGAAACAATAAACTGTTCGCTGCTCTGTGGAGTTCGCCTTCCTGAATTAGATATCCCTTTTAAAAAAACCGGTCAAGAGCATATCGCGCCATGCTCAGTGTAGGGTTCCATGGTTGCAGTCCTGTTACAATACATCCATTCAAATTATCATTTATTAAGGGATATTTTGCGGCACTTACATAATTTTGCTATGTGGCACTTACGTCCTTTTACGCGGAAAACGCATAGGTGTTTTTGAGTTATTACTCAAAAACCACACAACCGATTTTATTCAATATAGTTTTCATTGAAAGTACATATTAGGCCTTACTTTCATAAATATTTCCAAATTTTTGGACCCACGGTTTAAAATTTAAAGGCCCTTTTTTAAACGGGCGGACAGACGGACATGGCGAAACTATAAGGGCGAGCAGAGGACATTAAAAATTAAAGGTAAGATTAATTTTGTTCCTAATTTTAGACAGTGTTCACAGAACTGTATAGAAACTACTTCAGTAAGTATATAAAGTTATAATAAAATATAAAATTTACTAGTATTGCGTTTACTCGAACTAATCAGATTATTACACATGAGGACATGTAAAAAAAACAAATCTTATTTCATTACAATTCTATTACTTTTGAAGTTATTTTTTCCTAATTTTCGACTATGTTCGCAGAACTGTATAGAAAACACTTACTCAAAGTTTATGGTAAAATGTATAATAATATATTGCTTCAAAGAATTAGAATTTTATATTTTTAGTATTTCTAGGTAAATATGAATTCATAGAATTTATAAACTGGAATACCTAAGGATGTAAAACAATTTAACGTCAAATTCGTACTTTCACATATAATAGACGAAGAGCTAGCCACGTCAGATATGACACAATAATGAGAGCAACCAAATCCTTCAGTCAGTTTGCTATACCATGCTTATTTCTAGATCTGGATATCTGGCAGCCGTAAAATGGTGAAGGTCAAAGAATGCAAATCACTTCAATAAAACAAATCCTAGAGTTCTGGGTTTGATACAATATTATGCGAAGTTATATAAATAATTAGATTGTATCATTGCCAAAATTTCTGTTGGGGGAAAGTAATGCCAAATGACGTATAATGTAATTGTAAGTTTGTCGCCTACTCGGTTTGTTTCCGTGATACGCGATGTTTTTATTCTAATGGTATAATATAGACCTTGTCCTTAATAACTGAGACAACTTCGGCAGTTTTACCCTATTTTCGTTTTTTTTTGCGTTTCACATCAGATATGTTGGGATCCTTATATGTAACGGCCTTGGTCCAAGCCCCGTAAGCAGCCTGCTTGCGAATTGTAGCTTCTCTACAGGGCCGATTAAACCAAGGTCGTTTGTCAGCAATCCATCCAAGGAGTCAGGATCATTTGATGTGGAACAGAGCTGCTTCTACCGGTACGACGCGTAAAATTCGCGCAATCCATCCTAATCCGCGGACCCTGCAGAAATCCACTTTTGTGGAATTGGACTCCGCTATTCCTTCTGTGTTTTCTTGCCATATTTTTGGGGAGTGTGTGGAAAATAAAAGAGGATTCACTGTGTCGACGGCTAAAAGGACAAGAGGACGAAACAAACCGATCGAGGAACGATGTGGGAGGTGCAATTTGCAGGCGCAGCGTACGGAAGGGCCCCCGGTCCCCCTCTGTTACAGTAGCCGGGTCCACTCCGGACTCCTACACTGGCACAACTAAACCAGGGATTTTTCGCAGGTTGGCGGTTCAGCACTGCTTTATCTACTATATCTAAACATTCACCATTCAGGAGAATCTTAGTGTCCACTGGTGCAACGTTTGGCAAAACAAATCTAATACATTTGGTTTTCTTAGCATTAAGTAGCAAATTGTTAATAGTAAACCAGTTCAGTACAGCAGCTAGTGTGTTATTACACTTATTACCCGACAGCACGACGCAAAGGAGGGTAATGTGTTTACCAGTCTATGTATGTATGTATCTATGTTTGTTCCTTTGTGGCACTCTAGGCAAAATGCGTAAGCCGATTTACATGATTCTTACGTCAATCGATTCGTCTTTATTGCGCGAGTGTCACTGAAGATATTTCAGCACTCAAAATCCAAAATGGCGGCAATCAGACGCCATATAAAAAAATAAAAATAGGCGTATCATGGCGAGTGGGGTATCATTCGATAGGGATTTTAAAATAACTACTTGGTTTGTAACACCATTTTTATTAATAATAACCGCTTAGGATCTATGATTACTAAAAGTTTGTAATTCAGCAAATGTAAGGTAACAATATTTACTTTTATTCGCAAGTTGCTTATATTCGATTATTATTATTGATTGTTCGTATTCTTTTTATTAAGGGACAGTCAATTGATTCTTTTGGCAAGTCACGTGATCTGTGGCGTGACTTGTCTAAAGACCTCGATACACAATGGCCCATCATGGGCCAGTCTAAGGGACACAGCTATACGACGGAAGGAGATCGCAATATCGTTAGCTCCCTCTAACGCATAGCTGCGTCCCTTAGACTGGCCCATGATGGGCCATTGTGTACTGGCAGCTTAACGGACCGATTGAGGGGGTAGATTGGCGGGAATAGTCGGCTATATAACATAGCGACCACCTGAGCGGGCATTCGATTGTGAACTGTCAAGCGGGACGCATCTAGTTAGTACCGATTAAGTCGTGCTTCGAAAGGATTGTGAAATATGGATTAATTTATATGAATAAAAAAAAGATATATTTATGCAAACATGGATGTGACCTGGCGGCGCTAATACAAACTACCGAAAAATATGCAGCTGAATAATAAAGAAGTAGTCGTCGTAGTCTTGATAGTGTCAAAACACGTCTATATTTGTAAAGTAGGCCAATGAAATTGCTCTCACTTACCACCGTTTTCAGGCGCCTGAAACATGATTACAGACCGTTTAAGGGAAAGACCTAACATATATCCTATTTAACGTATGGATCAATATGGGTCTGAAATAAATGTTTTTTTTTTTTTTATATCCACGAAACGGAAATTGCTCCCAGTTACCACCTTATTCAGCAAGCTGAAACACATTTTCAGGTCGTTTCAGGGGAAGGCCTAACACATATCAGAGAATCAGAAATTCCTCACATTTACCACCGTTTTCAGCAAGCTGAAATACATTTTCAGGCCGTTTCAGGGTAAGGCCTAACCCATATCAGAGAATTGGAAATTGCTCCCAGTTAACACCGTTTTAAGGCGCCTGAAACATGTTTTCAGGCCGTTTTATGGGAAGCCCTAACACATATCCGAGAATCGGAACTTGCTCCCAGTTACCACCGTGTTCAGCAGGCTGAAACTTATTTTCAGGCCGTTTCACGGGAAAGCCTAACACATATCAGAGAATCGGAAATTCCAAACTGTATAAAATACATGCTGTAGAATTGTAGATGTTTCATTAGAAACGTAGGCATATGGTCAAAAACCAAAAGATACGTATGTTTCTGATGATCCTAACAAAACTGGGGCCGTATTCTAATTTTTAAACACGTATAGACATGATCCAACTTCAATACAATTCCAATGCATTAACAACTCAACACAGCTACGGCATAAACATCTGAATCAGAAATATCAGAATTTGCTTGAGAAATATTCCAACGCAACTCCAATGCAACTTCAATATTGGTTGATCGTTCGTTGTGTGTTGGAGTTATGTTTGAGATAGGTTGTGTATTGGAACTTTAATGTATTTTTCACCTCACTGGCTCGGAAAGCTCTTTTTTATTCTTTAAAAATAGATAGCAAAACTGCATTTTATTCACAAGAGTGCAAAGAATATTTTAAATTCGAACGTGATATTAGTCACTTTTTTATACATAATAACATGTAAAGGCCACTTCAGACAGGACAATCTTCGCCTATCTGATTAAATTGTCTGCTCAAATCAGGTGCTGTGGACGCAAAAATTATTTTACATTTAATTGTATTCAATTAAAAACATTTAGTGTAAACAATTTTGTTTCATGATTTTACTATAAAACGCTTTAAAGCTTGCAAGAAATATTATTTTGATCGATCCATTTTAATTGATGAACTACCTGTCTCAGAATAATTCGAAAATTGTGCATTGTTTTTGGTTTATCTGTGACGTCATTTTTTAATTTTAAAAAGTTATTTTTTTTACTTATATTTTTAAGTTTCAGATTGCGTTTTTTATTTGTTATTCAATCAAATACAAACATAATTATTTTACATGTTTTTTTAAAGTGGGGCATTCCACTCATACAATAGTATGTTATTCAATCAAATACAAACACTGAAAACATTGAAAAAATAATCAACCCAGCAGGATTTGAACCTCGCATCGATACGCCTTACCGGGGCTCGATCGCTTTACCAATTAAGCTATGGGTTCAGTTACTGAGTTGACGAAATTCTCAATGCCTTCAATCATCTTTTTGCATTTATTTTTACATCGACTTTATAACAGCCGTAAGCGACATCTAGGTGCTAACAACTAGAGTTAGATACCCTTCCCGCCGACCCTTTTACAAGTGTCACAACGGAAATAATAGATGGCGCTGCTATCAACTCATAATTATTTTACATGTTTTTTAAAGTGGGGCATTCCACTCATACAATAGTATGTTATTCAATCAAATACAAACACTGAAAACATTGAAAAAATAATCAACCCAGCAGGATTTGAACCTCGCATCGATACGCCTTACCGGGGCTCGATCGCTTTACCAATTAAGCTATGGGTTCAGTTACTGAGTTGACGAAATTCTCAATGCCTTCAATCATCTTTTTGCATTTATTTTTACATCGACTTTATAGCAGCCGTAAGCGACATCTAGGTGCTAACAACTAGAGTTAGATACCCTTCCCGCCGACCCTTTTACAAGTGTCACAACGGAAATAATAGATGGCGCTGCTATCAACTCATAATTATTTTACATGTTTTTTAAAGTGGGGCATTCCACTCATACAATAGTATGTTATTCAATCAAATACAAACACTGAAAACATTGAAAAAATAATCAACCCAGCAGGATTTGAACCTCGCATCGATACGCCTTACCGGGGCTCGATCGCTTTACCAATTAAGCTATGGGTTCAGTTACTGAGTTGACGAAATTCTCAATGCCTTCAATCATCTTTTTGCATTTATTTTTACATCGACTTTATAGCAGCCGTAAGCGACATCTAGGTGCTAACAACTAGAGTTAGATACCCTTCCCGCCGACCCTTTTACAAGTGTCACAACGGAAATAATAGATGGCGCTGCTATCAACTCATAATTATTTTACATGTTTTTTAAAGTGGGGCATTCCACTCATACAATAGTATGTTATTCAATCAAATACAAACACTGAAAACATTGAAAAAATAATCAACCTAGCAGGATTTGAACCTCGCATCGATACGCCTTACCGGGGCTGGATCGCTTTACCAATTAAGCTATGGGTTCAGTTACTGAGTTGACGAAATTCTCAATGCCTTCAATCATCTTTTTGCATTTTTTTTTACATCGACTTTATAGCAGCCGTAAGCGACATCTAGGTGCTAACTACTAGAGTTAGATACCCTTCCCGCCGACCCTTTTACAAGTGTCACAACGGAAATAATAGATGGCGCTGCTATCAACTCATAATCCGGTAAGGCGTATCGATGCGAGGTTCAAATCCTGCTGGGTTGATTATTTTTTCAATGTTTTCAGTGTTTGTATTTGATTGAATAACATACTATTGTATGAGTGGAATGCCCCACTTTAAAAAAACATGTAAAATAATTATGCGTTTTTTATTAATTATTAATGTAATATCTGCCATCACCTTTCAATAAATGTATTAAATCAACGCAAAGACCAGCTGAGATATTTATGTAGGTACTTACGACAGGTGTAATAAATTTTTCGTGATATGTGACTTTGAGGTTATGTAGAGTTTTGTATCGAATTATCATTTCAAGTTCTTTATTTCAGTGTAAAATCGAATAATTGAAGCGAAACCTAGTGCTAAATGAAGTCCAAGATCGTTTGTTGCATAAGTAGGAGCAAGTGCTGCATATTGTCACAAAGCAAGAAAACACTACAATTTAACAGGTTTAAGCACCAAGCATCCCGCTACCTACAACAGACTTTTCAAGCCTTTGAAATGTTTTCCTTTATATACCTACCTAAGCTATGTATAAAATAAATAAACACCAAAACCTCACGTGCGTTTATTGATTATTCAATTATACAATTCGTACATTAGATTAAATAAGTGCCTAGGTACCTAAAATAGTCGTCAAACGAAATGATAAAAGGAAATCATAATAAATAAGTAAGAGTATACTGAGTGATATAATATATGTAAATTAACATGACTCTCTTATTCATACAGATAATGAAGCTAATCGTGTTCCATTCTAAACTGAAAAGTTGTATTTTCTGGTAGATGTAGTTACTCGTTTCCCTCGACTGGCCTTATGATTTTAGCAATCATTGTAAGTATCAATGATTCATTCCTTCCTGGATGTCAACTATTGTATTTTGACCACATAATCTTCTGTAAATTTTAAGTTGTTATTTTAATTTCTTCGCACCTTCTATTTCATTGTAAAGTCATAAATATATCAGAATTATCAATTATTTTATTATTCAATGCAGAATTACAATTTTCGAAATGGCGTACAAAAGCGCGCGACAGGCATCCAAAAAATACTAATTTTTGTTTGATGTACATTGCTGCTTTTCTATGGAGCAATGCTGCTGTTCGATTCGCTTAGTGTTGCTATTTTTTTGTTTGATGTACATTGCTACTGCGTTCATTGGCTGGCCACACTATATTTTCCTCGCTTTAGTGATGTGAAAAGATTTGTGTTACACACGGCTGCAAGGTTATTTTTACGTCTCGTGTGTTGCAACACTTGCTACGCTCAGGATTCTATTTTTGAACTACTCGCTTCGCTCAGGATTCTATTTTTATATTTTTTAACCATAGAATCCATTCGCTACCTCGCAGTTCAACCCTAGAATCCATTCGCTAGCTCGTGCTTCAATTCCACAGTCGCGGTTAAAATAAAACTTTGCACCCTTGTATAACAAATAACTATTTCTCAAACATGCTAGGAAATGGTCGCATTTTGTTCGTAAATTGAAGACGCAAAGTGCTCAATTTTATTCTTTTCAAATTTAAAAAGTAAAACGCAGCGAAAAAAAATGAGTTTCCATAGAATCATTTTACTCCTAGGAATAAAATGACTGTATGAAAATCCATTTTTATCCGCTGCGTTAACTTTTTAAATCCTACGATTGCAAATAAATGACTAAGGAAATGTTGCATTCAGCCAAGTGAAACCTTCGTTCAACCAGACAAATGTCAAAATAATCGCAAACACGTTGTCGCGATTCGAGATGCGCGTGTCAGATTTAGTTAATAAAAGACAAAATATAATTTATTTCATTTATTCAACATTGAATAGATTAAAGGTGAGAGTCCATTTTATAAATATAAAATTTTAAGAACGACCATGGTAAATGCAATGATGTTTATTAAAGAATATTACTTATAATAATTCCGAATAGATTAATCAATGTTTCAATACAGCCATCACCACTAAGTAAGTCAAGATATAAAACAAAGGATCTTAAATCCATTCTAATTCCTCAACCATTACTACAAGTATCCCGTAAGGCCATTAATCATAATATTCTGCACATAATATATTCAACATTTGTACCAAAAACAGAGTAATATATATATATATAATCTCATGTAATCAGAAAGGCTAAATTATTTCCAATATAAGGTTGGTGTGTACGTTGTACCATGCACCAACTTGAAATACAGTATTACACGTTTATATATTTGAATACATTATTAGGTACACGGTAACAAGGTACACACCAATACATTTTATTCAATTAACCCTCGATATTATTTAGAGGTGAGTAATCAATATTACACTTAACTTGGTTCTTGCTGGTTAGCTCTCCAATCACCAATGTGTCCCACAACTGCCAGACACTTGTTTATAAGGGCTTACCCATTACCCCTTCTACTACCTGGCAGGACAAGAATTCTATATTACCGGCACATCCGGTTATCGAAATAATTGGAAATAGTATAATAGTAAATATATTTGCTTAGTTCAAAATAGATGAAAATATAATTTAAAAATGATAATAAGTTATTATTTACTAAACCATAACCATATATTTACTAAAACTTTAGTATCGTTTACTTAATCATAATGTGACAGCAATACAGGATATCCGCTTCGCGCTAATACGTAAAGGTTCAAGTAATATATTTACTCCTTGTAAATCACTTCAAGTGAATAATAATTAGCAATGCTAAATTATTACACTTGACGAGATTATTTACTTGTACAATTATTCGATTATTGTCAACTCGACTATAATAATTGAATACAGGATATCCAGATACGTAATATTTAAGTTAGCAAGCATATTTACTAATTTCAATCCAAATAATCTAATAAGGATTAACGTAAACGAATAGAAATCAAACTGCAATTATTTCTGATATAATCCGATAGTTGCATTATTTGCATTCTGGCAGTCACGGTCACATAACAATACATTAAGTTTCGGTATTTGAAAACTTACGTCTACCTTACAATTTTAACTTCTTAGATTTCAACTTATGGATTACTTTAGATGTAGATTCGATACTGGAAGTGATGAAACTGTACGTTTTGGCCATTATTTATCTCACAGTCTGTATATCTCACACGGCCATACTGACAGGTACTTCGTTCCCGAAGTGCCCATTTCTCATTATTACATCAAGCTGGCTCGCAGGCTCTGTATCAGGTCCCTATATTGCTACTGTTTCACTCACATCAGGTGAGAGCTCGCAGGCTCGGAAGCAATTATCCTATCTACATGATACTCTGCTAGCGTTACTCACCACAACAAGCACAGCTAGCAAGCGCCTCTAAGGTGCTACTTTTCCACCGATAACATCAAGTGGGGCTCGCAGGCTCGTAGCTGTCCCCTATATTGCTACTGTTTCACTCACATCAGGTGAGAGCTCGCAGGCTCGGAAGCAATTATCCTATCTACATGATACTCTGCTAGCGTTACTCACCACATCAAGCACAGCTAGCAAGCGCCTCTAAGGTGCTACTTTTCCACCGATAACATCAAGTGGGGCTCGCAGGCTCGTAGCTGTTCCCTATATTGCTACTATTTCACTTACTTACACCAAGTGAGAGCTCGCAGGCTCGGCAGCAATAGCTTTATTTACAGTTACGTTGCTACTGCTTCTCTCATCCTCGTCAAGCAAGGTAACGTAGCAACTTTTCATTCAAGTTTCATTCATTTCTCGTCAATAAATTCATTCGTTTCGTCGTCGTGTCATTCGTCGTCGTTTTCACTCAATCAGTCCAACTATAAACATAACAAGTCGGTCACTTGTTTGAAAGAGGGTAATGTGAAAATTTTACGGTGATTTGTATACCTAATGATCATATCTGACCTTGGCATCTGGACAAATCCTGAAATCCCACATGGGGTTACTTCTCAGGAATGCTATGTAGCATTTTTGCCTACAAACGTTATTTCCAGTAATCAACAATAGTAGAAGCATACTGTATCAATCATGGGAGCGTTTATGACAATTACAGGTTAGTGACACACCACGTCAGGGCAACGCAATTTGTTAGTATATGTGTCTGTGTTCACTCTGACGTCTCACATATTTGTCACATAAGACACTTGTCAAAAGTCAAAACGTAATTAATGTCGTGAATAATGTAACTACTGGCATAAATAAAATAAAATAAATATTATTAAAAAAAAACGAACGGGGTTTTATACCTTTCAATGAATGTGTCTTAATGACTGTCTTTCCCTAATAAGCTTTTAATTACATAAAGGAAAAAAAAAAGGTAAATTATTAATTTCTTCGCAACCACTGGACTGAATGTTATGACATTTTATATACTGGTTCTAAATACCTTAACGCATATGTTCGTTTCAGCTTCGTCCAGTGGCCAAGGATACTCAAAAATTAAACTCGTGAATTTCGTCAGGTGGACACATCAAAAACCCATATCGATAGTTCCACAATTTTAGTACATAATCAATTCAGAATATATAATTGATTCATCTAAAAGGACATGGTTCCTACATCGTAACCGTTTATCCTTCAATGAGCGTTTTGGTTTTTCAACGAACCTTTCTTTATCCGAATTTTATTCGGCAACACATTTCATTCTTTGTATCTATCAATTATAATGGAATAAGTTTACTTATTTCATACGAGTTTGACAATCGTATAGAATAATGTTCTGTTTATGCTTGTATTTATAAGGGTCTTTTTTTTGCGTGTATTTAATCGGGGAACCGTTCAATTTAAATAGTCATGATATTTTTATTGATTATGATCGAAGGAGCCGACTTAATTTATTGTTTGATACGGCTTGCAAATTGCAGCTTAGCGTAATGCCTACGAAAGCATTTTACGACATAAAATATCATGTTTTACGAAGTGTTTCTAAGTTAATGTCTCAATCCAAACAAAGTTAGGAGAACTACAAATTTTTGTGTTGAGTTGCGACGTAGTTAAAATTATACAAGGAAAAAAAAATTAGCTTCGAAATGCGATCGACGATTAATCTTCGGGAATTATATAGTGAACCCTTGTAATACATACTAACAAAACAAACATAGAAACAAACGGTCTTCCAGCCTAGTCGGTAGTGACCCTGCCTCAGAGTTGGGCAAAAATTATTTATTTACCAATAACCGGGAAGATAACTAAATGATCTTTATTTGAAATAACTAAATAATCCATCATTTGTTGTTTTGAATATATCCAGATCAGTTTAATTTTTATCTAGATCAATTAGTTGGGATTTGAAATAAAAGATGAATGTCAGTAGTACAGTCATGTAGAACTAGAAGTGGTCAGATGAATAAGATAGCTGTAGCTTAGCTCTTATATTTAGTCAGGTGCCTTGACGCGATATTCTATATAAATTCATTATTCTAAGCTTACTCCAATAACAAACGAGGCCAGTTTTCTTCATCTAGATAATTTATCTCAACAAAAAAAGTTGTCAACGCTATGTTTGTGATTGAATTTATCTCCGAATAAATTTATTTGAAATTATTATCTAGATAAGAAATTATCTAAATATCGCCCAACTCTGCCCTGCCTTCGAAGCAGGAAGTCCCGGGAAATAGATTAAGGTGCATTTTATCCGCTTTCTAATACTTGATTGTTTCAGAATTTAGTTACTAGTATGGAGATTGGATGATGAAATAACAATTAGTACAACCAGCAATAATTATTTTATATCCGCTCGGTCATTCTGCAGATAACGGAAACAAAATCTTCTATTTTTAAATATCTGTTCAAGTCTCAAGGTACTGAAATTTTTTACAATTTCAAATAACTAACTAATTTAAATTTTACTAACAGTTCTCAGATTTCGTTATCAGATCATATCTGATCAAGAAATCGTGAATTTAGTTGTCATACGAGTAAAACTATCAGCTGAAAATATTATTACTTAATTTGTAATTGGTAATACTCATACTGTAAGCAGAAACTCGTTGGTATCTCGAGGTGTATGTCACAACTGCATACCTAAATATATAATATATTTTTTTACGTTTGCTTCATCTATGTACTAATCTAAACTTGGCATTGTCTTATTGTGTAGCCTGACACTACGATTTACTATAATGTACCTACTTTCCCAATTATTACTTTTAATTACGTTAATACGTAATAGATCATAATTTAAAATGTAGTACATAAGCTAGAATATAAGTAAATTTAAGTAAATGATACCATTTTTATAAAAATATTAATGAACTGCAACATCGAATTGTTTCATTAATAACAAAGTCCCCCTTTTTTTTAATGAATAAGAAAAACTTGTATCATCGTTGACGGTATGACGGTAGGTATAGCATGATTTGCTTAAGGCGTTTACCCTTAAAATGGCAGTACTACGGATAACGTTAATGCTCTGTAGAGGTGAAAAGAGGTATCGTACTGCGAAATAGTGACAAGGAAATACGTAAATATTCATGAATTAAATTAGATATCATACAGTCCAAGAAAAATCATCGGACACAGGCAGCAATTTTGGGACGGAAATTGTTATGGATGCCACTTAATTTGTATTTCTTATATAATGTACATATGTATTTAATATCAATTTATTTTTGCTATAGAGGTATTTATTTGAATGATAAAGGTGAACTATCACTTTACAACCTCGCAAGACTCCCGTCTTTTGATGTAGAGAGACCGTGATCTTTAGATAAGTGGATTGTCGATAATAATATTAAATATTAAGTTTTTTTCTTTATAGCATATCACGTATTATATTATTTTTGACGTCAGGGTTATCCATGTAAGTTATTATGTTTGACGTCAAAATGACAGATTACTGCCAGTCGCCGAACACTAATAATAATATTATAGCCTAGTACGTATTACGATTAATGCCTGCAATTATTCGGATATTATACGGATAATACGAATATTTCGAATAATTTTCAACCAAATTACTATTCGAAATACTCGGATTGCAAGCCCTAATTACGATTAAAATGTGCTTAAAACTTAGCAAGAATAAGTTTAACTATGCGATTTATAATTCAATAAATACAGTTCATAATGATGGTCATCAAGTTTTTTTTATGTACGTTTCGTTAATATTATTTTTTTTAACGAGTTGTATAAGATATAGGATATTCTTGTTTTTCTAAACTAAAAAACACAACAAAGCAATAGATATCTCAGCAAAAAGATCTTTAAGTATAGTGTTCCTCTATTGAATAAAAAAAATCATGGCATACCGGAATTACACTTCACACTAGCCACCATTTTTCACATTTCACACTAACCACCATTCTTCACTTCACACCATTAGATAATTTCGAGCTCCAGGTATACTCCTGTTGTCCAGTCGCAGTCTGCTCGCTGGTGGCCACCATGGGAGGCACGGAGTAGTAGTTGTAGTCACGAACTGGATCTTGATTTTTCCGTTAGTGTCAGATAGTCGGCTGGCCCATATTTCCAGTAATTTCAGCCTATGATGTATAGGTATGGTGCAGCATTCCACGTGGAAAATCATCTGAAACATTAATTTTATAGGCGTAGAGCGTGTTTAAGATCCCTGACTTCTGATGTCAGATTTAGTTAATAAAAGACAAAATATAATTTATTTCATTTATTCAACATTGAATAGATTAAAGGTGAGAGTCCATTTTATAAATATAAAATTTTAAGAACGACCATGGTAAATGCAATGATGTTTATTAAAGAATATTACTTATAATAATTCCGAATAGATTAATCAATGTTGCAATACAGCCATCACCACTAAGTAAGTCAAGATATAAAACAAAGGATCTTAAATCCATTCTAATTCCTCAACCATTACTACAAGTATCCCGTAAGGCCATTAATCATAATATTCTGCACATAATATATTCAACACTTGTAGCAAAAACAGAGAAATATATATATATATAATCTCATGTAATCAGAAAGGCTAAATTATTTCCAATATAAGGTTGGTGTGTACGTTGTACCATGCACCAACTTGAAATACAGTATTACACGTTTATATATTTGAATACATTGTTAGGTACACGGTAACAAGGTACACACCAATACATTTTATTCAATTAACCCTCGATATTATTTAAAGGTGAGTAATCAATATTACACTTAACTTGGTTCTTGCTGGTTAGCTCTCCAATCACCAATGTGTCCCACAACTGCCAGACACTTGTTTATAAGGGCTTACCCATTACCCCTTCTACTACCTGGCAGGACAAGAATTCTATATTACCGGCACATCCGGTTATCGAAATAATTGGAAATAGTATAATAGTAAATATATTTGCTTAGTTCAAAATAGATGAAAATATAATTTAAAAATGATAATAAGTTATTATTTACTAAACCATAACCATATATTTACTAAAACTTTAGTATCGTTTACTTAATCATAATGTGACAGCAATACAGGATATCCGCTTCGCAAAATACGTAAAGGTTCAAGTAATATATTTACTCCTTGTAAATAACTTCAAGTGAATAATAATTAGCAATGCTAAATTATTACACTTGACGAGAATATTTACTTGTACAATTATTCGATTATTGTCAACTCGACTATAATAATTGAATACAGGATATCCAGATACGTAATATTTAAGTTAGCAAGCATATTTACTAATTTCAATCCAAATAATCTAATAAGGATTAACGGAAACGAATAGAAATCAAACTGCAATTATTTCTGATATAATCCGATAGTTGCATTATTTGCATTCTGGCAGTCACGGTCACATAACAATACATTAAGGGTAGTTGCGGTATTTGAAAACTTACGTCTACCTTACAATTTCAACTTCTTAGATTTCAACTTATGGATTACTTTAGATGTAGATTCGATACTGGAAGTGATGAAACTGTACGTTTTGGCCATTATTTATCTCACAGTCTGTATATCTCACACGCGCGCATTGGCGCATGCGCGTATTCGACGATTATTTGTCTGTGGTAATAGATTTGAAAAAAAAAATGCAAGCAGTTGTGAAATAAGCTATCGTTTTCTTTAAAATTGATTAAAATAGTAAACAGTATGAGCTCAAATGACGACAGTGAGATGGAAATAGACGGCACACCGTCTCATTTGAAAGAAGAAGCAAGCTTAAAAATGAACAACTTGCTTTCTGCTAAGTCGTGGGACAAATATAACAGGACTAACGACATGGTACGTTCATGCTGTGGAAGGACAGCCAAAATGCTAGAAATACCTTTTCGTTCACAAATTGCCCCGGAATGTCTAATATAACATTTAACATTTACTAATAACATGCCTTATTTTTTGTACGAGTATTGTACTATGTCACTTAACCCTTATTAAAAACTTATTACTTTTTTTTTTTTTTTATACCACGACGGTGGCAAACAAGCATACGGCCCGCCTGATGGTAAGCAGCTACCGTAACCTATGGACGCCTGCAACTCCAAAGGAGTCACATGCGCGTTGCCGACCCTTTACAAAAAAAGGAGGATTCACTGTGTTGACGGCTAAAGGAACAAGAAGGTCCCTCATCGTCAACACACTGGGTCCTCTTTGAGCTCTTTGGCAACCTTACTCACCAGCAGGAACACAACACTATGAGTAGGGTCTAGTGCTATTTGGCTGTGGTTTTCTGTAAGGTGGAGGTACTTCCCCAGTCGGGCTCTGCTCCAGATTTGAGCGAGATGATATTCGCTGAACGTGCCCTACCACACTTAGCGAGATGCCATTCGCAGTGCCCATACCTCTCTTTTTGGCGTAGTTTAAGGACATACCCAAGTCCGGACGTAGTTTAAGGACATACCCCGGGTCCAAGGACATACCCCGGGTCCAAAGGAAATAGTTGAGTTATAGTTGAAATTTAATTTGTTTGATTTCCTCACATTATTTGAGAAAAGCACTGTGTATACCTAAATGGAAACAGGCATTTTCCAACTCGGACCTTTGCCAGGCCTCGGCAAGCCTCGGCCTGGCATCTAGGTACCACGTCAGGATATGCCTTTCTTTCCATCCCTCGGCAACAATGTACTATTAAATTTAGAATACGGCACCTGGAGGAATCGTTAAAATATTTGACGATTGGGTTGGGATCTCGAATAATGTTAAGAAGAAACTTAAATGTTAATCATTTCCTAGTCAACGGAGCAATGGGAGTTTTAAGAAAAACAGAATAGCCAGCTCTTCGGAGGGACCAGTTGGAACCCAGAGAATTACCACAAGCCGTTTTATGTCGAATTTGATGACAAGGCTATTAGAATGACAAAGTCCCTGGTGCTGGTGTCAGAATCCAACCATCGCGACAGAGTATGATGCCCTTCGTGGACAGGGCAAAATAGAGCGGAAAATGTTGCCACTCCTATTGTGTTGGGGTGTTACCGTCCATAAATTACAGGGAACAACTTTGGACCAAGCCGTGGTCGATTTAAGTTCGCGTATTTTTGCGAAAAGTCAAGCGTGTGTAGCCTTAAGCCGGGTTAGGTCTCTAGATGGATTAATAATAAGTAGTGAAGACCATCGCAAGCTTCTCATTAACCCCTACGATAAGAACTCCCTCGACGAAATGACAAGATTGCGAAGTTTATTGGCTTATAACCCTAACTAAAAAGTTTAAAATATTATAAAAAATTGAATTAAATTAATTGATTAATTATCCGCGAAGGACCGAGCCGCGCCGACCGAGCCCCGAGCTTGTAGCGAGACATACTGGAGCAGCAGCGTGGCAAGTACCGGACAGAACTTAATGGTCTTGTGTCATACAAGCAAACACGAAGGCTCGAGTTGTTTCAGCTCAGCCCCGGGCCTGCGGCTCTCGGGTTCGCTTATTTATCACTTGACCACAGAGCTATGTCCGGTCCCTGCAATGTTGCTGCTGAAACACTTCTCGCTATGACGCTTCGCGCCTTTGGCCTTCACAAAAATTGTCGCTTACCCTCTCTGTCCTTCGGCCCTTGGGTTCGTATGTATGGTATGGCGCTTGTCCATTGAGTTCTTTACGCTCCCTGAAATGTTGCTGCTGAAGAACTTCTCGCCATAATACTCCGTTTCTTTAGCCTTCACAAGAAAATTGCCACTTACTCTCGGGCCTTGGGCCCTCGGTTTTGCATGTTTTTCGTTTGCACATTGAGTTCTGTACGGTCGCTGCAATGCTACTGCTGAAATACTTCTCGCTGTGATGCTCCGCGCCTTTGGCCTTCACACCAAGTGCCGCTCACCCTCGGGCCTTTGGGCCTCGGGCTCGCATGTGTGTCGCTTGTTCATTGAGTTCTGTACGGTCACTGCAATGTTACTGCTGAAGCACTTCTCGCTATGATGCTCCACGCCTTTAGCCTTCACACCGAGTGCCACTCACCGTCGAGCCCGCATATATGTTACATACTTAACCACTGAGTCATGTCCGGTCCCTGCAATGTTACTGATAAAGAATTTATCATAATGAACCTCCGTGCCTTTGGCCTTCACAGAAATTGCCTTCGGCCCTCGGGTTCGCATTCGTATTTTTTCTATTCTGTAGCCTTGTTATTATGGTAGTTGGAGCAAGAGCTCCACGAGTCCGCAAACCATTAATCAGCCTGTACTTACTGGATGTTGTAGGTGTACTATTTATAATGAGATTTTAGCAGTTTTAGTTTTTTGCCACATTATCTGCTACAATGATAGTAAAAAGTTGAAAATAAATAATAAACTAAATTTTAAAATTTTAAAAACCCGACTGCGTAAAAAACTAAAGCCAATAAAAAACTAAAAAGCCAAAAACAAGGCCAATGCGCTAAAAATTTGTAATTTGTTATGGAAGCTATATTGGTGCAAACATTCCCCATAAAGGCCAAGCAAATAAGATCTATAAAAAGTGTTTTGAGGAATTAATTCCCAGCAGGCTGGAAATCGTTTTAATACCTTCATGTGGCCCTAAATGCATGTAATCCGAGTTTGCCCAATCCCAAGAGGTGTGCATAACTGTTTAGCGAAATTTTTTCTCTTTGTCAGGTTTTTGCTTGTAGCTCTAAAACAGTACGTCCGACGGAAAATATCATGTATATCAATATTAAAGAGAGTTAAATTCTGCGTCGAATGAGTATCTTAACTTCTAATTCGGTTTAGCGTTACAGCCGAAATCAAAAGTTATAAACCGGGAAAATGTCTCATTTAATTGAAAAACTCATATTTTGACTTCCATACCACATATCTCTGAAACAGATGACTCCTGGTGAAAAACCAATACAATAAAAGTTGAAGACAATATATAGGATATCTTTAAAAAGTGGCAGACTTCGGGCTCGGATACCGACAGGGAAGACTATAGACAAGCAAAGAAAGTGGCAAAGTCCTGTGTAGCAGTTGCTAAAGCTGAAAGCTGAAAACGAAATATTCAAACTTGCAAAGTCACGGCAGAACCAAACTAAGGACATAAAACGCAACAAGTATATTAAAGATCCATCTGGCAAACTACTTACCCGTAATGAAGACATAAATAAAAGATGGCAGGAATACTATAAGAACCTGCTTAACGAAGAGTATCCGCACGAGCCGCTAAACCTAGTACCCCCTACGCAAGGCCCTGTAGAAGAAGTCACTATCACGGAAGTTACAAAAGCTTTAAGTAAAATGAAAAACAGGAAAGCGACAGGGCCCGATGAGATACCGGTGGAAGTATGGAAAGGGGCTGGACACACCGGAGTGGCCTGGCTAAAAGACCTCCTCAATGAGGTTATGCTAAGAGGCAAGATACCGCACATGTGGAGGGTTAGCAACTTAGTGCCTTTCTATAAGAACAAAGGAGATGTAGCAAACTGCAGCAACTATCGCGGCATTAAATTAACCTCCCACACATTAAAAATTTGGGAAATAGTCCTTGCCAACCGACTAAACAAAATAATCAAAGTAACCCCGAATCAATGTGGTTTCACAAGCGGAATAGGAACGATGGACGCAATACATAGCGTGAAGATTCTAATGGAAAAATATAGATCGCTTAAGAAAGACCTCCATCTTGTATTCATCGATCTTGAAAAAGCTTTTGACCGCGTTCCAAGGAAGTTGATTTGGCAAGCTTTAAGGTCACAGCTAGTCCCAGAGCACTACATCTCCCTGATAAAAGATCTATATCATGGGATAACAACAAGAGTATGTAGCCCCTCAAGTCAGACTGACGATTTCGAGGTGAAAGTCGGAGTCCACCAGGGCTCCACCATAAGCCCTCTACTGTTCAATCTAGTCATGAACTATATCACGGAACATCTGCAGCGTCCTGCCCCTTGGTCATTACTTTACGCGGACGATATAGTTCTCATTGCAGAGACTTTAACTGATGTGCAGGAACAGCTTAACGCATGGCAGCAGGCTTTGGAGAGACATGGGCTCCGGGTAAACAAAGACAAAACTGAATACATGTTGTGTAATCTCTCTGGAAACAATGACGACATTAACAACGCTTCTGTAACGATTGAAGGTTCCTCAATAAAGCAAGTAGAGCAATTTAAATATCTTGGCTCAATCGTAGCTACGAGACAGGCGACTGAAAAAGACATTCAGCACAGAATAGCTACCGCGTGGCTCAAATGGAGATCGCTATCAGGCGTGCTGTGTGACAACAGAATGCCCATTAAACTTAAAGGCCGATTTTATAAACAAGCAGTCCGACCAGCGCTTATATACGGATCGGAATGCTGGCCAATGAGAAAGGCAGACGAACAAAATATGCACGTCACCGAAATGAAAATGCTGCGCTGGGCCGGTGGAGTTACGCGATTACATAGATTTAGGAACGAGTATGTGAGAGGAACTTTTAAAGTTATGAATATCGAAGAAAAACTCAGAGAAAATCGCTTGCGGTGGTATGGGCACGTTATGAGGCGAGACCGGGATCACATGACAAGAGCTGTGATGGAAATACAGGACGGGAAGCAAGGCAGGGGTCGACCAACTACCACCTGGAAGAGCACCATCGAAAAAGATCTCAAAGCCAATGTTTAAGACGCAGGTACAACACAGAGAAGATTGTTGTGGCGGAAGCGCACGAGGAGGGCCGACCCCAAGTGATATGGGAACAAGGCCAGGAGAAAGAAGAAGAATAAAAGTTGAAGACAATATAATTTCACGTTATATAGACATTTCAATTTTCAAATTCAGTCATTTTGAAAGACTAAATTTGGCATGAATTTAAAAGCGGTTTTTTACTAATTCCTTCTAAGTTGCATATTGTATGAGGTGTGAGGCGTACATTTAATGCATTGTTACAACTAAGAACATTTAGGTGCAAATTTCTACGTACCCAGACAGAAAACTATTTATACACCGTGTTTTTTTTTATTTCCGGTAATTTCAAGACGCCAGTGGTTTAATTAGCTCCAGTTCTGAGGTAATCGATAGTTCTTTTTCGTCTTTCTGATTGTGTAAATTTTTCTTTTAGTCTGAGAACCCGCTATAAAGTCATGTAACTGTATGTTAAGACAATACAATATTAATTTTGTACTAAGCAGAAATGTCTGCAATCAAAATTTCAATTTTATAATTGAAAGAAAAATGGAATGATTCGGACCGGTGTTCCGAAAGGTGGCAAGTTCGAATCTTGCTCGCCGCGGTGTATTTTTACATTTTTCTTTCAATTATAAACTTTTCATTACAATATGTTCCCTTTGTATCTAGGATTGTTAATAAATAAATAAATAAATAAATAAATAAATAAATAATAAATAAATATTATGGGACAATCTTACACAAATCAACCTAGTCCCACAGTAAGCTCAATAAGGCTTGTGTTGTGGATACTAGGCGACGATATATATAATAGATATATACATATAAATACTTAAATACATAGAAAACATCCATAACTCAGGAACAAATATCCGTGATAAACACACAAATAAATGCCCTGACCAGGATTCGAACCCGGGACCTCCTGCTTCGTAGGCAGGGTCACTACCGACTAGGCTAGGAGGCCGTTAATATTCGAATACAATTTCATTGACATGACACCGGAGGGTTTGGTCACTTTTTCTGAAGTATATGACATCTATTTTCAGTTTATATATAGTAGTGTAACTACTTAAAAATTGCAAATCAAAAAATTTTGAACAAAATAATTTGATTTGCTTCTAGATTCATAGATGGCAGCACCATCTCTCTCGCTATACCAGAATCACGTAAGTAATTCGGATAGGAGGTGCAAGCGCGTACTGCGCATGCCCTTAGAGTATGGTCAACGGCGCCTAGCCGTTTCAAATTCAGAGATTGCATACATAAGAAAATTTGTCAAGTTCCGCCGTGACCGGGTGGTCTAGTGGTCAGGACGTCAGCCGCGAAAGCTGAAGACGCCAGTTCAAATCTGGCCTCGGACACCGGACGGTTTGGTCACTTTTTCTGAAGTATATGACATCTATTTTCAGTTTATATATAGTAGTGTAACTACTTAAAAATTGCAAATCAAAAAATATTGAACAACAAAATAATTTCATTTGCTTCAAGATTCATAGAAGGCATTAATAAAATATCGATTACCTCAGAACTGGAGCTAATTAGGACACTGGAGTCTTTGAGAAATAAACGTAAGTTAAGCTTGATTCACACACAGCGCGGGTGCGGGTCGGGCGCGTAACCGACCGGGCCCGCGACGCGTCTATTGGCTTCACACAGAGCGCGGGTCGGGTCGGGCGCGGCCCCGCGCCGCAGTGGGTATGCTCGGCGGTGGCTCCAAGGCAGTCTGTACTAAGATGTTGGAGGATACGGACACAGACGAGGAATTATTATGTCTGCTTGTTTTGAGAAACAGAATTCGAAAAAAAAAGATAGTATGGTTTCACAAAATCAATAAAAAAAAGGTTTAAAATTTGGAGACTACCATCGATTGTGTAAAGAACTGTGTTTCTACATATGAAGATCGGTTTTTACACCCACAAACAATTGTGTTTGCGAACACATTCTATTATTTTTTCATTCACTTCAATTTTTTTTGTAAGAAAATACAACTTCAATGAAACGCGCGCACGCGCCCGACCCGCGCACGCTCTCTGTGTGTGGGCTTGTTTACAAACGAACGTATGACGAAAAAAGCGACCGCCCACCACCCGCGTCGCCCGCGCTCTGTTTGTGGCAGCGGGCGCGGGCGGGCGCGGGCGCAAACGACCGGTCCCGCGCCCGACCCGCGCCCGCTGCGTCTGTGATGATGTTCATATAAAACTACTGAATACAAGCGTCGCGGGCCCGCTCGGTCACGCGCCTGACTCGCACCCGCGCTGTATGTGAATCAAGCTTTAAGCTCAGGAATATACCCTTGAAATTACCGGAAATAAAAAAAAACACGGTGTATAAATGGTTTTCTGATTGGGTACGTCTTAGAAATTTGCACCTAAATGTTCTTAGTTGTAACAATGCATTAAATGTACGCCTCACACCTCATATTTATGGAAAATATGCAACTTGGAAGGAGTTGGTAAAAAACCGCTTTTGAATTCATGCCAAATTTAGTCTTTCAAAATGACAGAATTTGAAAATTGAAATTTCTTTATAACGTGAAATTATATTTTCGTCAACTTTTATTCTATAGGTTTTTCACCAGGAGTCATCTGTTTCAATGATATGTGGTATGGAAGTCAAAATATGAGTTTTTCAATTAAATGAGACATTTTCCCGGTTTATAACTTTTGATTTAGGCTGTACCGCTGAACCGAATCAGAAGTTAAGATACTCATTCGAGGCAAAATTTAACCCTCTTTAATATTGATATAAATGATATTTTCCGTCGGACATACTGTTTTCGAGCTACAAGCAAAAACCCGACAAAGAGCAAAATTTTCGCTAAAAAGTTATGCACACCTCTTGGGATTGGGCAAACTCGGATTACATGCATTTAGAACCACATGAAGGTATTAAAACGATTTCCAGCCTGCTGGGAATTAATTCTTCGAAAAAATCTTATTTTCTTGGCCTAATAATGGGTCCCGACTGTTTAACACGTTCCCTGTGTATGTATCACATGTGTCGCATTTGAAGGTATTGATGATACGTGAATGCTGCACATATGATACACAACCCTATCATAAGGACAATTTGAAATCTGCACGTAGGAGCTAAGCAAGTCAACTTGCTTGCACGTATCGGCTATGAAAAGTTATAATTTGAGACTAGGTAAAGAGGCACTTTATAAAATGTTGCCAGGCTATCGAGTGTACCTATATACCAAAAAATTGCACGTGTGGGGTGAGTTCCTGTTCTTAACTGCACAGGTAACGTGTGTTGCTATGTTCCACATTAGAATATAATATCTGTTATGTGAGTATCGATTGAGGAACATTTTCTTTCAATGATGTAGATCTTTAATATAGTTTCAAATATTTGTCTTAATACACGAGAGAAAAATTAGTCAAAACATACAGCAAGACAAAGGTATGAAAAAAATATTTGAGTTCTATGCGAGGTAGAGCTTCTCCCAAGTAGCACACAAATAAGCGCTAAAAGTGCGGTATAAGGGCTGTTTGTAACGGCTAAGCCTGCACAAGCAAGCTCTACAGTAGCGATATAGAAGTTCTATAGCGCTAAAAAGGGCCCAGGTTATACAGGCTTAAGCGTCATATACTGCTAGAGTCGCTTTAATACGAGCTTAAGCGATACAATAGATAAATGGCTAAAGAGATATAATGGCGCGTGAAGAGCGGTAGTAAGAGCTAAAGGAGTTATAATGGCGCGTGAAGAGCGGTAGTAAGAGCTAAAGGGGTTGTAATGGCGCGTGAAGAGCGATCGTAAGAGCTAAAATAGGAATAAGAGTTATAATATAAGACACCTCTATGCCCCTCTTATACGGTACTGTCACTCTAATATGCAACTTAAAGGGTTTTCTAACTCCTATTGACTTGAAATTAGTGATATAAACATCCTAAATTGCATATAATAAAATGTTAAATTATTTGTGCGAACATCAGTTTACTGTCAAAGTATACCGTAATCTAATTATATTTATCACGCGCCCCTCGAAATCGTGAAATCTGCATTGTAAAAATATATTAAAGTGTATTGTAAAATTAAACGTAATCTTAAAATGGTTCACACATGTCAGACAGAGCCTTGTGATAATTTTATAAATACATTATATGCAAATTCAAAGTGTTTATGTTGGAAATTATAGTATATTATATAAGAAAAGTAATATATTAAATCTACATGAAAACAAATTTTATCAAAATAGCAATGGCGACTTGTTAGAACTGCTTTAAGCATCTACTATCGCTACTCTAACTGTATTAGCGGTAGTATAGCGATAGTAATCGCTATTGTAGAGCCTAAGTATCTACTATAGCGATAGTAATCGCTATTTTAGAGGCTAAGGATCTACTATAGCTATAGTTATCACCAGAGCTCGGATTTTTCACGGCAAAACAAAACACTAGCGTAATTTAGCCAGTGCTTGAAATATTATTTTATCGATATCGATAATTCAGAACTAGAAGAAATAAAAGTCACCAAATAAAATTAATATGTAATAAAACTAATAAAAACATTTGTATAAAGTTACTATATATTATAAACAGACGCAATTTCTTCTTCAAAATCTACGTCAGTACACACAGCAGCACAAGACATTTTATTTGGGTAATAGTGATAGGAGTAGATGATCATTATCTTTTCAACATTCTCTGGGAGTAAACAGTTGCGTTTATCACTATAAATCCATTTATGTACACTAAATGTACGTTCAACTTCAGTTGACGTCAAGGGAGCAAATTTATAGAATTCATTATCAGTTCGGGTAATATTTTCAGATATGTCTCTTAAAATTTCTTAATCAGGATTTCGTTCGAGCACGGCTTCAAATTTACGTATCACTGGTAAAAGTTTACTCCAGTTTACGTAGCAACGAACAGTATCCAGAATGAGGAAGGATTCCGCAATGGATAAAGTCGAACATTGCAATTGTTCTGTTGAAGAGGCTATTACTTCGTAGTTGTCGCGAATGAAATTTAACTCCGGTCGTAGTTTGCGTGTTTGAAAACATTTTTTTGCAGCTCTTATAGCTGCCGAGTCATTAGCAAGTATGGAGACGACATCACGTATTTGCTCATAGTATTGAGCGTAATATACCGCAGCAGATATCCAAGTTCCCCATCTGGTGATAATTGGCTCGGAAGGTAGGGGAATGGACGGATATTTTGCCTTAAAAAGGCGTACACGCTCTGGAGATTTTAGGAATATCTTTTTGACATTCGATATCAACCCATCCACACCTTTGAAATTATCTCGCACTTCTTCGGCAACCCGGTGCAGACCATGAGCTAAACACGTAATGTGTTTCATACGAGGAAACGTTGCTTTTAAAATACGACCGGCTTTAAGCATATATGCGGCACTATCTGTGCAAAGTAAAAGCAAATTGTTTACGATGTCATTGAAAGAATTTTGAAACAAAAATTTTAATTGGTTTATTATTAGGTTTGCTATTGTTTCCCCATTTACCTTCTCTAAAACCTTCGACCCCAAAAGATAAAATTGCTTAGAACAATTTTTTTGTAAAGACCGAATCACCACGTTTGTCACACATTTTCCCATGAAATCTGGTGTTTCGTCTATAGATATCCACAAATAATTGGTTTTGTTTACCTCTCTTATACCCTGTATAGTTTTTTTGTACACGAGATTTAAATAAATTTTTCGCAGGGTCGATTCGTCCGGTAAAGAAGTCATAGAGCAGTCGCAACATAAATACTTGTTAAAAAAATGACGAAAATTATTGTTGTTGACTGTTGCCCATGGTATGTTGCATGAAATAAGAAAAATAATTAAATCGAAATAAAATTGATGTTTCCTATTTGGTTGCCCCGAACGGTAATTGTGGCGGTTGCTTTTCACATGATTCTCAATATTGCATTTCTTCAGTTTTAGATGCATATCGCACATAGAGCAGTATATAGTGGAGGTCACTTCATTATAGACTAACTCAGGGTGATTTTCAATCCACGTTTTGATCCGATCTTGTACATTACTCATTTTTGTATTAATTGATACCTTGCAATATTAAGTTATTATACGTATATCCAACACGTCGGATTCAATGCGTTGCGAAATAAATAATACCTAGATGCAATTTACGTTTTATACGTAATGAAATGACAGTTAAAGTGTGAATGTCATATGTCATGTGAGATGAAATTTGCAGTCGTTTCTATCATTTTAAATGAGGTGGTATAGTTACTTCGTTCTAAGTTGTACATGCAGACCTACCTCTTTGTTGCTCGACTATGGCAAAGCTAAAATGAAAAGTTATTTTATTACTTATACAGGATGTCCGGTAATTAATGCACAACCTTCTAAACCCCAGTAGGTCACCTTAGACTGGTCAAAAATATTGATTTTGAGCTCTAGTAAGTCTCCTGTTTTTCGAAATTTTCGCACGTATGTTAGTTTTTAAATTTTGACATTCACACTGATAGGTGTACCATCGAATAAAAAAAGAAAAAATGTACTGAGGCAATACCTGTCATATACTCTAGTAAGACTCGATAGGTGTCGATAAAATAATATTTCAAGCACTGGCTAAATTACGCTAGTGTTTTATTTTGCCGTGAAAAATCCGAGCTCTGGTTATCACTATTGTAGAGCCTTAGGATTTCCAATATTACGCTAAAGTACATTAGCGATACAGAAGAGGTTAAAAACTCCTTTACTCGTATAAGAGAGAATAATGCAGGCTATAGTTCTTTAATAGGTGTCATTATTCTCAGATATACCACTTTAAGAGATAGTAAGGAGTTATAATACTCTACTACGTTAAAGGTAGTAAAAAGGATCTCAATATCTCTATTGTACCGCTTTAACCTACATATAACACTCTAGTAACTCTTTAAGTGGTATAACGCAGGCTTATAACTCTGTTGTAAAGCTTTAACCTTCTCTTCTCCTCTTATAGATCTTATAGAGTTATATGGGATCCTTATACCTCTCTTATGCAACTGATGCAGGTACAAAAGCGCTGTAATACTCTCTTATACCGTCAGAGCCGTTACTTTGACTATTGTATCGCGATTATACCACATTAGCCTTTTTGAAGTTATTTATATCCCTTATATACAGCTTAAGGAGTATACAAACTCTATTAAACCGTTGTTGTACCACCTATAAGCGGTATAATGTCTGCTTATACCGCTAGTGTGCTACTTGGGCTCTGACGTTAATGTCAAGGCAAAGCTTTTCAATATTAAATAACAAATTTGTAACGCATTGGCCTTATTTTTGGCTTTTTAGTTTTTTATTGGCTTTTAGTTTTTTACGCAGTCAGGTTTTTTAAATTTTTAAATTTAGTTTTTGATTACAGTCGAATCGGTAGATTGTCGGTCATCTTGAAAATTAAAGATGTATACACAAGGTAAATCATTTATATAAACCAAAAACAGGAATGGACCCAAAATTGAACCCTGTGGCACTAATTTTACTGAAGTCCCTTTAAACTGGGTTTTATTTACAACAACTATTTGTGTTCTGTTGCTAAGATATGAAGACATGAGATTCAAGGCATTTTCTGATAAACCATAATGTTCTAATTTAAGAATGAGGGTATGATCTAAACCAGCCATACTCTAAGTGTGTTCCGCGGAACCCTCTAGGGTTCCGCGATACCCCTGTAGGGGTTCCGCAAGAATTTAGAAAAAAATAACAAAACACCTCTCTCAGGTCGACCGTTCTGACGCGGCGTATCACGATTGTAGGGTAGGATTGTAGGGTTCCATCAAGTATTTCGCTTTCCAAACGTGTTTCGTCACCAAAAAAGATTGATAACCGTTGATCTACACCATCAAACGCTTTATAAAGATCATAGAATATACCAATTGCATCGTAATGTTTTTCCCAGGCAATGAAAATATGTTTAATGAGTACCGCAGCAGCGTCGGTTGTGGAACGTCCCTTTGTGAAACCAAACTGATTGCTTGTAAGCAATCCGTGTCTGTTGAAGTGGCCCAGTAGATCATTTAACATTAGCTTTTCAAAGACTTTACTTAGTGCAGGAAGTATTGATGAGTAAAAAAGTTAATTAACAAACATAAGACGCATGATTATACATTGTTTACTTGCCTAACAGCTAACGCATGGTCGAAACTAATGAATAATTACGTGCAATCCATACCGTATTCGATTATTTCACTGAAGACATAGCCTCGTTCGTATTAAATTTTCCAAATTCGGCTTGGCACCGACTTCAAATATATCAGTTGGTAACGCATATAAATAATATACTTATAGATTTATTTTATCCTTTTTGAAGTCGATTTATCTTTTTTTTTTGTTTAAATTTAAGTTACTTTTAGTTACGTACTAAATATTACTTCGTGATATATAGAGTAACAGACAACCATACACACGGCCAGCTTGATCGATGTAACAAAACTATATGGGACCCTTACCCAAGTTTTTTTGCCATTTTTGCCAGAGAAGCCGAAAAAGTGACAAGTTAAATTATTTTCTGCCTTTTCTGATTGTAAGTAAATTCAATTATTATACGTCAACACTCTTGTTCTTTAATTAGTTTCTAGGTTTCCAAAAATAATGAACAAAAAGCTGTACCTAAAGTGTTAATTTTGAATAATGAACTAGAGCCTCTATTGTCCCAGGGCAATACAATAAATGAAAGTGTTTACCTAAGTAATTGCATTGTTCTCATTTTTATGAAGAATTTTGAGTCTCAAGTGAATCAAGTTAACCACTTTAACTGTACTAATAAAGAATTCCGTTCACCAGAAGAATGTACGAGGTTTTTTCTTTCATTATTTAGACTGTCAACAAAGAAGTGTATCAGCAACAGTAAATACGGGTCACCTGGAAATTTAAAGCTATATTCGAACGAGCGGAGCGTAAACCAAGTGAAGTTCTTACAAACAACTTCAACTACTGTGACGTCTCGGCATTTCGATGGCATTTTGATTTTGAGGGTTTGTTCTGCGAAAACTTTACTAACGTTTTTCTGATGTTTATGAAATTTGTTGGGGTTGTAGCAGAAATACATATAATTTGAGATTTCGCATATGAGCTGGATCGATCAAGGGATTATGGAGTTAGAAGGCGAAAAAAATTATGACGTGGTAAGTTCTTACAAACAACTTCGCCTACTGGGACGTCTCGGCATTTCGATGGCTTTTTGATATTGAGGGTTCTGCGATAATTTTAGTAACGTTTTTCTGATCTTTATGATATGTGTTGGGGTTGTAGCAGAGATACATACTAGTAGTTCGCCTCGAACTCAGAACTCGCGATTTCCTTACATACGAGATGACCAATATAACAAGACCCTTGTGATGATTTTTTCACGCCTTCTAGCTCCATGACCTGCTCGATCGATCGACCTCTGGTCGATCCTGCTCATATACGAACTCTCAAATTATACGGATCTCTGCTACAACCCCAACAAATTTCATGAAGATCAGAAAAGCGTTACTAAAGTTATCGCGGAACAAACTCTCAAAATCAAAAAGCTATCGAAATGCCGAGACGTCCCAGTATTAGCCAGAAGTTATTTGTAAGAACTTGCTTCGCTTACGCTCCGCTCGTTCGATAATTTGAGAGTGGGTATATGAGCAACACCTACGTATTTCTGATTATTTTCAATGGTTTTCGCTTCCCAAAGGTTGTCTGGAAGAGATCGCTTATTAGCGATAAGACCGCCAATTGTTTTACCTCTGATTATTCTGTTTGTAACTTGTATTTTATGTGTTTCTTTATTTTGAAGTGTGCAATAAAGAGTATTTATGTTATGTTATGAGCAGAATCGATCAAGCGGTTGTGGAGCTAGAAGGCGAAATAAAATTGGTCATTTCGTTTGCAAAAAATCGCGATTTCTCAGTTTGAGGCGGACTACTAGTTTATTTGAAGATTGTTTTTCATTTAATGTTTGTAGTGGTTAGTTATGTTTACGAGAGTTGAGCTGAATGACTACACACTCAGCACATTACCTACTGATTGCAAAAAAGTGAATGAATAGTATGAACGAGTGAAGTTAATGTAAATGTAATTAAAATCACGATATATTTTCCAAAATAACGTAGGACAAAAATGAATGAAAAAAACTGGTAATTTAGTCTGGAGCAAATACCGGTTTCCGAACCATGGTCCTTAGTATTCTTTAGGGTTCCGTCCGTACCTCGAGAAAAAAAAACAGAGTACGTCCGTCTGCCTATCTGTCTGTCTAACTATCAAGGCCCTTTTTCTCAGGAACGTGTGGAGGTCAATATCAAGCTGAAAATAACATCAAATACTATTTCACCTCAGCAGCTCGAACCCGGGGCCGCGATTCGAAAAATAAACACACACACTGGAAAGACACAGCTCCAACCCAACTCAACCCAACTCAACTCAACGCTATAATGACATTGACATTTGCTATTCGAACAGATATTCATTCAACATTGGTATCACATTGGTCACACATTGGTCGCACATTGTAGCAATGTTGAACCAATGTGCGACCAATGTGAAACCAATGTGAGACCAATGTGATACCAATGTTGAATGAATATCTGTTCGAATAGCAAATGTCAATGTCGTTATAGCGTTGAGTTGAGTTGGGTTGGAGCTGTGTCTGTCCAGTGTGTATGTTTATTTTTCGAATCGCGGCCCGGGTCTTTGGTGCTCAATAACAGTCAGCAAAATTCAATTTTGCTGCGAGCGTGAGACAAAATGAGATATGTCCTCAGGAAAAAGAAAGAGAAAGTAATATTTTCAAATCAGTAATTCATTTGAATATCAGACCCCCGATGCACACCAAAATAGCTTGAAAACCTAATCACAAGATTTGTCGCAGGCTCTAGTTTTTAGTAAATGTGATATTTGTTATAAGTAGCGAAACTGGAGCGAGAATTGAGTGGGAGTCAGTGAAAGTAGAGCGGAAGAGGACCGGAACTGGGTGGAAGTGGAGCGGAACTGTCGAAATAGGAGTGGAACTAGAGCGGAATTCAGTAAAAGTGGCGGGAATTGAGTGGGAATAGAGCGTAAGTGAAGCGGAACTGGTCGGAAGTGGAGAAAAACTGGCGGAAATGGAGCGGAACTGGCGGATTTAGAGGGGAACTGGCGGAATTGGAGTGGAAGTCAGTAAAAGTGGTGGAAATTGACTCGAAGTCAGTAGAAGTGGAGCAGGACTGGGTGGCAGTGGAGCGGAACTGGTGAAAATGGAGCGGAACTTGAGCGGCACTCATCAAAAGTGGCGGAAATTGCGTGTAAGTCAGTGGAAGTAAAGCGGAACTGGGTGGAGGTGGAGCAGAATTGGCAGAATAGAAGCGGAAATTGAGCGAAACTCAATAAAAGTAGTGGGAATTGATGTAAGTCAGTGGAAGTAGAGGGGAACTGGGTGGAAGTGGAGCAGAATTGGCAGAATTGGAGCAGAACTCAGTAAAAGTGGCAGGAATTGAGTGGAAGTCAGTGGAAGTAGAGAGGAAGTTAAGCGGAACTGGTTGGAAATAGAGGAGAACTGGCGTAAATGGAGCGGAACTCGCGAAACTGGAATGAAACTCAGTAAAAGTAGTGGAAATTTACTGGAAATTAGTGGAAGTGGAGCAGAACTGGTGGAATTGGAGTGGAAGTGAGTGGAAGATAGTGGATGTGAGGTGGGATTGGTCGGAATGGAGTGGAAGTTAGTGGGAGTGAACAATCATTTAAATTTTCTGCTATGTTCTCACTGCTGAGGTGAAAAGTTGTATGAGCAACATGAGACCAAAGTTATTTGCATCTCGTGCCTTTGAGTCACTCACTACGCTCAAGATTCTAAATTAGAAAACTTAAAATACTTTGCATAATGGCAACCGACTCTGGTGATCCTGGAAGCTGTTGTTTTCAGATAGGCATACAAGGATCCCAGAAAACATAGGTGTCGAATTTCATTGCTGCCACGATTGATTGACCTCTAATTAAGACCAAAAATAGGGTTTTATCATCAAATTCTTTAGTCTTGGGGCCTGTTTCACAATCTCCAGATAAACTTATCTGCCAGTTAAAATTATTGCTATCCTTTTCTCCAGTCATATAAAAGAAAAGGACAGCAAACATTTATCTGACAGATATGCTTTAACTGGAGATTGTGAAACAGGCCATTAGTGATTTATCCCTCATACATTCTAAAATATTTGCACTGGTGTGTTGATTACAAACCTCCTGGTATATTTTTCATTAAAATCAACGCAAGGAAAAAACATCATTTCATATTTGGTGACTTCTTGCGGCCGCCATATTGTTTTTTTTAGATATATAAGTGTGGATTCATTGTTCAGATCAAGTGCAATTAAGGGATATGTCACTTTGTAGAAATCCGCTTAGCATCCTAGGCTTAAGGGTGTATTCAGTTTTCAGTTTTAAAACCATTACCCTACTTACTGTTTATGTCGCAGTCAGTTAAAATGTTGATATTAGTGTAGCTGACACACAAAACTATAAATAAATGTTGACTTTGTATTCTCACAAGTTTCATATCATGAGAATATCCCCTGGAAAGGCATTGATGATACACTTCACTTCCTAAAGTGCTATCTCTAAGGAGGTGCATTTTTCTGCAAAAGTGTACGCATATTTCTATGTAGAATTTAACGAGATTTAATATTGTCCTAGATCATATTTTAATAGAGTACGTAAATTTGGAGGGAATTTTGCGGTTGGTAGTTTAAGACGTCCTTACGATTTGTTAGGAGAAATATGTTTTTAAACTTCATATGTAAGTTTGTATTATTTATATTAGATATTTACACTTTTACGAAAAAAACATTCTAACATACAAGTCTCACAATAAAATGTCAATGTAGAACATAATCTGGTAAACTTTTGTAAAAACTGTATAATAAACATCAGACTTATGTAATTTAGTAGTTTGAAAAGGTAACATTGAAAAAATCACATATTATCATAAAAACCTACAAAATCTTAAAGGTTGACTGGTAGAGAAGTCCGCCTTTTGTACGTTATTTTTCCTTATATGCAATAAAGATTAAATAAATAAAAACTTCACGGAATCGTTTTGTATTTTATTTAATTATCACATATTTTAGTAAAATTAAACATTAAGTCAACTCAAAATAAAAATAAAATAGGGTGTACAATGTACTCTGTTCTGTACATATGCTTTTTATCATTTTTATCATTATTTCATTTTTAATTTTCACTTATGGAACATTTTTACCTTGTATGCAACTTTCCCCTGTTTGGGGAACGTGCCCGCGGGGCACACTCCCGGGAACGAGGCACGTTCCCCCGGCCCATCGCTAATCGGCAATCGCTATGTAGCGTCGAAATAACTGATCCGCTTTTCATGTCTAAATGTGTTTATGACCCAGTCGTTTCAGTTGTTTCAGTCAGACGAAAACATTTAGTGTAAACAATTTTGTTTCATGATTTTACTATAAAACGCTTTAAATCTTTCAAGAAATATTATTTTGATCGATCCATTTTAATTGATGAACTACCTGTTTCAGAATAATTCGAAAATTGTGCATTATTTTTGTTTTATCTGTGACATGTAACTTTTTAATTTTAAAAAGTTAGTTTTGTTTACTTATATTTTTAAGTTTCAGATTGCGTTTTTTATTATTTATTAATGTAATATCTGCCATCAGCCCATCACCTTTCAATAAATGTATTAAATCAACGCAAACACCAGCTGAGATATTTATGTAGGTACTTACGACAGGTGTACTTAATACATTTTTCGTGATATATGTGACTGTGAGGTTATGTAGAGTTTCGTATCGAATTATCATTTCAAGATCTTTTTTTCAGTGTAAAATCGAATAATTGAAGCGAAAACTAGTACTAAATGAAGTCCAAGATCGTTTGTTGCATAAGAGCAAGTGCTGCATATTGTCACAAAGCAAAAAAACACTACAATTTAACAGGTTTAAGCACCAAGCATCCCGCTACCTACAACAGACTTTTATCAAGCCTTTGAAATGTTAAGTACCTACCTAAGCTATGTATAAAATAAATAAACACCAACACCTCACGTGCGTTTATTGATTATTCAATTATACAATTCGTACATTAGATTAAATAAGTCGTAGTCGTAAATAGTCGTCAAACGAAATCATAATAAATAAGTAGGAGTATACTGAGTGATATAATCTATGTAAATTAACATGACTCTCTTATTCATACAGATAATGAAGCTAATCCTGTTCCATTCTAAACTGAAAAGTAGTATTTTCTGGTAGATATAGGTAGTTACTCGTTTCCCTCGACTAGCCTTATGATTTTAGCAATCATTGTAAGTATCAATGTTTCATTCCTTCCTGGATGTCAACTATTATAAGATTCGAGTAGTAGACTGAGAGCTTGCCACGTCAGATGTGACACAATAATAAGAGCGACGAAACCCCTATCGTTAGTTTGCTATACTATGCTTCTTTCTAGATCCGGACATCTGGGAGCTGTTCATTGGTGGAGGTCAAATAATGCAAACCACTTTAAGAATACAAATCCTAGAGTTCTGGTTTTGATGCAGTATTATGAGAAATTAGATAAATTATTAGATTAAAAGGATATCATTGCCAAAAGTTTCTGTTGGGAGAATGTAGTCCAAAGCGACGTATAATCTAATTCATTTTGTCGCCTACTATTTCTGTATCCGAAATTATACGCATTGTTTTTGTTCTAATGTTAAAATAGCCCCCGACCTCTATAAATAAGACAGCTTGGCAGTTTTTACCTATTTTACTAGTACTATTATCCAACTGAAAAATTGTGCTATTCTGTCACTCTGACCTCACTTATACTAACTTTGATGTAGGTAATTTTATACTTGAATGTGATAATGATAGTTGATTATGAAATTCCATTTTTGTGATAGTAAGTACTATGATTTGTGTTATTGACTGAGCGTTAGCGAAGGTCTCCGTTTCAGCTTGGGCCGAAATGCTTTCGTATGTCCGGATGTTCTCCTCTACAGGTCGCATTTCTTAACGGATTCCCGTGAGATTTTGTCAGCGGATTCTTTAGTTACGTAAAATTTTTCAGACGTGGCGTTTTTGGAAAATTTTCAAAATGGTGGAAACGGCATAAACGGCTTAAGCGCCATTAGCACTTTCCATACCACCTAGTGCTACGCGCTACGCTCGTAGCCCGTAGCCACGTATTTGTCGTATGTAGCGCGTAGTAGCTACGAAGAGAGATCCCGACAGTCGTGGTCGTGAATGTGTTAAGGTCCATGACGCTTAAGACCATTTTCAATTCGCTATGATATAAAGAGCTTAAGCACCATGATGATCTATAGTGCTTAAGACCGTTGTGAGTTCGCTGAGATAATGACATGTGAGTTCGCGAAAATCGTATGTCGATACGTAGCCTAATTTGACCCAACAATTTAAGTCTTACGTGGTGCAATTGAATGACGGTTTGATTAACGCTAGCTATATGGTAGCTATCTACATAAGACGTCTCAGGCTCGATCCTTCGCACATGACATTCTTTTTGTATTTTTTTTAGTTTAAATTTCGTAATTATTAATAGGGCCATGGATACATTAGTTGACTCAAAACCTTAAGGCACTGGTCCCACCGCGGGCGAGTAACTATGAGCTATCGGCTATTTTCTAGCCCTAGAAACGAACAAAAGATAATCGCTCCCGTGTAAACAAAAGAGAGATGTATATTTATTCATTCATTCAGTTCATCGCAGTCTGAACAGCCAGCTATGAACTATAAATATATATCTCTCTCTTTTATTTACACGGAAGCGATTATCTTTTGTTCGTTTCTTGGGCTAGAAAATAGCCGATAGCTCATAGCTTACTCGCTCGCGGTGGGACCAGTGCCTAATGGCGCAGGGTGTTCCTGTTAATCTCGAATGCAGCGAATAGAGGGCGCTATAGTCAAAATAATGCTAACAGTGTTTTTTGTAACTGCTAACTTAATTTTCTCCGTTTTATAAAAAGTATCCTAAACAATTTCTAATTTTTAAACAATCCGTCTGAGATGCCGATTTTTGGGCCAAGGAGATATAAAATTTATGGGCCATTTTATTTAAAGTTGGATATTCCACTTTTTTTAATAAGTATACTTTTTAGATGATTCTGATTCAGAATCACGAGCTTCTTATGACTTATTATGACGGTAAGAGAATGGAACTAATTAAAAATGCTTTTAAAAGTGTGTACAAAATCAAATCACAAAACCTTATAAATCAAAAGTCCTCCCGAGATCTAGGTGTCATTTATGATGATAAGCTTACTTTTAATGAGCATGTGGAATGTGTTACTGATAAAGCTTACAAAGCCCATGGCTTTCTGATTCGTTCCGCTGGTGACTTTAAAAAAATGAAAACAATTAAAATCATATACTATACCTATGTAAGATCTCAACTTGAATATGCTTCTCAAATATGGAACCCGTTCTATAAATTGTATGCAGACAATATTGAAAAAGTTCAAAAAAAATTATTAGATTCCTCTCTTTTAAATTTAAGCTGAATATTGACAACTATTTTGTGTCATGCCAAAAATTACACCTTGTCCCTCTATTTAAAAGACGATCGGCAAATGACATAAGTGTATTCATGAAAATTGCCCAAGGTAAAATCGATTCTCCGGATCTAGTAAGTAAGGTACAATTCTATATACCTGCCTCGCAATTGCGCAGAAGACCTTTGCTTCGCATCCCTCATTCTCGCAATAACATTCGTAAAAAATGTTTCTTTCCGCGAATAACTAGGCTATTTAATGAATTGAATGATATCTCTGATGTAGACTTGTTTCCAGGGACCGGAACCGGTAACCATTAAAGGGGTATTAGATTGGGTATTTGATAGAGTTGTTTTTAAAAACCCTATCAATTCGGTAAGCGTATCGTTTGACTTACCCGAACGAAAGGCTAACCATGTCAATACAGTTAATTCGGGTAAGTGGTTACAACCCAGCATATGGTTTCCCTATCAGATAGGGTTTTTCAAATGCGATTAAGCTATTTTAAACTCTGTGACCAATACATTTGAATTATTTATTATTCGAGGACCCTACGAGCTAAGCGCTGCCGGGCGGCACGAGCGAGCGTACAGACAAACAAGAATCTATTTGCGTATGTTTTCGTACTTACGCCTTTGATCTAGACGCTATTATTGCTTGTTAGTGCGCTAAAAGATCGTTGTGTGGTGCCGGTGTTTTTGTTCTTGCCATTCGAGCGTGACGGCTCGTGTCGGTTGAATCTTAGACCCAGGCTTATAGGAACCAAAATCAAATGCATATTGTGAAGTGTTAAAATATATAATTTTGTGTTATTCTAGTTATAGGTAGTACTTTGTTTCAATGGCTCCAGCAAAATGTGACGCCGTTCACCGATACTTCTAGTATAATGAAACGATCAATATCAGTCATTGTTGGACACTCACGAATAAAATGATTATTTGAAAAAAATATCGTAAGAATAAACTTATGTTGATTGTATTCCCGTTAAAATGATTCAAAATAATTTCGTCGGGACTAATATATGCGAGAAAATGTAATAAAAATAATTGATTCTTAACAGAATCATTTAATCATGCTTTTTATTTTAAATAATGTTCCGCGTATAAGAATGTATCTGGGTTTTTCGGTGTAAGAAAACATCGTGTGGAAACTGGACCTAATCCCAATAAGTTCAGGCACTTTTTGCGCGCGCGGCGGCGACGCACTATGGCCCAAACGCCCGATCTAGCTGTACAAAATTATTTTACACTCAAAGACTAAAATTTACTATTTTTATTATTTTGCTATAATTCATGTGAAAAAAGGGTAACCAGTGTAGGTTGACCTTTGTATAAGAATAATTACTAGGGCAGAAGAGGTCAGCTAAACTTGGAGATGTAATTTTAAGAGAAATGAAGCATTATTACAAATGGCACCTAAAAAAATTAATAATTAACTTAAACTATATTTAAGTATTTTAATTCTGCTATTCTTATATTTTGGTGCCATTTGCAATAATGCTTCATTTCTCTTAAAATTAAAAACCATGTTTAGCTGACCTCTTCTGCCCTGGTAATTATTCTTATACAAAGGTCAACTTACACTGGTTGATTTTTTTTTCACATTAATTATACCAAAATAATAATAAAAATAGTCAATTTTAGTCTATGAGTGTAAAATAATATTGTCCAGCTAGATCGGGCGTTTCGGCCATAGTGCGCCGCTGCCGCGCGCGCAAAAAGTGTCTGATGGTCATAGATTATTTAAACAAGTTTATTCCTTGTCAAATGATCTGTAAATTTGGAAATTTGTAGTTCAACTCCTCCTTAATGCATAGAAACCGAAATTATAACGTTTTTCGAAAATTAAAATACCCTCCCAATTGATTTAAAAAAAAAACCGGCCAAGAGCGTGTCGGGCCACGCTCAGTGTAGGGTTCCGTAGTTTTCCGTCCGTCACAGTAAGTGTCCCCACTTAAGAGTTAATAACACCGCCATGTAGGATATGATATGAGAGTTCCACGTACAGCGACATCTATCGGCAAATTAAGTAAACTATTGCTAAACTATTGCGCGCGAGCTTAAAGTATGGAAGATGATTTTTATGGAATAATTCTTTATTGCGTGAACCGATTTTCACCGTTTTTACTTTATTTGAAAGCACGTTATTTCATTGTAATTTTGTAGAAATTACAGGTACAATAAACACCTGCTTATACGGTTAAATTACAAACTTAATTCAGAAATTATTTTGTAATTTTTTTTCAAAAACTATTCATCCTATCAAATTCAAAATAATTTTCTAGAAAGTTTTTATAAAGTTCTACTTTTGAAATTTTTTTCATATTTTTAAAACTTATGGTTCATAAGTTAGAGGGTGGGGGGGGACGCATAGTTTTTTACTTCTGGAGTGATTATTTCCGAAAATATTTACATTATCGAAAAATGATTTAAGTAAACCCCTATTCATTTTTAAATACCTATCCAACAATGTATCACACGTTAGGGTTGAAATGAAAAAAAAAATCACTCCCCACTTTACGTATAGGGGAGGTACCCTAATAAAATAAAAAAATCCACTTTTTATTTTACCACTTTGTCGGCGTGATTGATATACATATTAGTACCAAATTTCAGCTTTCTAGTGCTAACGGTCACTGAGATTATCCGCGGACGGACGGACGGACGGACGGGCAGACATGGCGAAACTATAAGGGTTCCTGGTTGACTACGGAACCCTAAAAAGGTCACTTTTTGCAAAAGTCGACGGTTTGCAAAAAGTTTACAACATTTTAATTTGAACAATTAACTGTAGTTAAAGGCCTACAAAACTGACATCATATTCAAATTTCAGCTCTCCAGCACTTCCGGAACGCGAGTTATTGAATTTACAATATTTGCAAAAAAATGTGTTTTTTTGCGAATTGCGGACGATCCTCTAGACCGATTTTGCTCTACCGGGGCTCATTCTCTTTGTTTTATAATTGCGCACATTTGTTATATTTAACTATTTTTTTGTCCGACCCGTAGTTTTTCCTCTAGAAGAGAAAAACTGGTTTTTACCATTTTTTTGGCACCTTAGCGCCCAATATTCACTTATAAATTTTATTGATATCAATTCCTGCCACTTTGACCTATACAAATAATTTTTTTCCCGTCCAATAGGAATTGACTGTACTTTTTATGATTTTTCCGCTAATTCTATCCGAGTATTGCTATAATTATTTGAATTGCGTGTTTTCTATAATTAAATAAATGAAATCAAATAAAATAGGAGTTGATAATAGTTTAGAAATGCCCCGAAATGTTTTGATGACTTGGCAGAAAATTTCTAAATTCACATGTTAAAAATTCAAAAAAATATATTAAAAAATTAATTGGTTGGAACCATATTTGTTTTCATTGTAATATTTTTGTCACAACTTGAAATTGTTTTACGATTACCGATAAATCATTTCCTCGCAAATGAAGTGAAAATTAGAGTGTAACCCTCGTCCATAAAACCCATTTTACACTCGACTTTTAAACGCCTCGCGTAAAATCGTACGTTTTATGCACTTGTTGTACAATCTACTATTATAATATAATAAAAATATAATAAAATAAAAATGAAATAAAAATGAAATAAAAATGAAAATAAAACGAAAACGAAAGGAAAACGAAACGAAACGAAACGAAAACGAAACGAAAACGAAACGAAAACGAAACGAAAACGAAACGAAAACGAAACGAAAACGAAACGAAAACGAAACGAAAACGAAACGAAAACGAAACGAAAACGAAACGAAAACGAAACGAAAACGAAACGAAAACGAAACGAAAACGAAACGAAAACGAAACGAAAACGAAACGAAAACGAAACGAAAACGAAACGAAAACGAAACGAAAACGAAACGAAAACGAAACGAAAACGAAACGAAAACGAAACGAAAACGAAACGAAAACGAAACGAAAACGAAACGAAAACGAAACGAAAACGAAACGAAAACGAAACGAAAACGAAACGAAAACGAAACGAAAACGAAACGAAAACGAAACGAAAACGAAACGGAAACGAAACGGAAACGAAACGGAAACGAAACGGAAACGAAACGGAAACGAAACGGAAACGAAACGGAAACGAAACGGAAACGAAACGGAAACGAAACGAAAACGAAACGAAAACGAAACGAAAACGAAACGAAAACGAAACGAAAACGAAACGAAAACGAAACGAAAACGAAACGAAAACGAAACGAAAACGAAACGAAAACGAAACGAAAACGAAACGAAAACGAAACGAAAACGAAACGAAAACGAAACGAAAACGAAACGAAAACGAAACGAAAACGAAACGAAAACGAAACGAAAACGAAACGAAAACGAAACGAAAACGAAACGAAAACGAAACGAAAACGAAACGAAAACGAAACGAAAACGAAACGAAAACGAAACGAAAACGAAACGAAAACGAAACGAAAACGAAACGAAAACGAAACGAAAACGAAACGAAAACGAAACGAAAACGAAACGAAAACGAAACGAAAACGAAACGAAAACGAAACGAAAACGAAACGAAAACGAAACGAAAACGAAACGAAAACGAAACGAAAACGAAACGAAAACGAAACGAAAACGAAACGAAAACGAAACGAAAACGAAACGAAAACGAAACGAAAACGAAACGAAAACGAAACGAAAACGAAACGAAAACGAAACGAAAACGAAACGAAAACGAAACGAAAACGAAACGAAAACGAAACGAAAACGAAACGAAAACGAAACGAAAACGAAACGAAAACGAAACGAAAACGAAACGAAAACGAAACGAAAACGAAACGAAAACGAAACGAAAACGAAACGAAAACGAAACGAAAACGAAACGAAAACGAAACGAAAACGAAACGAAAACGAAACGAAAACGAAACGAAAACGAAACGAAAACGAAACGAAAACGAAACGAAAACGAAACGAAAACGAAACGAAAACGAAACGAAAATAAAACGAAAAAAAAATGAAAAAAAAATGAAAAAAAATGAAAAAATAAAAATTATATATACACGGTGAATCTGAGTATCCCGACAGATTTTAACCATACACCCCGAATAATTATCCGAAAATAAGTACCATGACTATTTTTCAGTAAAAAGTATATAACCATCCGCCATCTTGGATTATAAAACAGAAATAATTTTCGAAATTACATCCCCTAATTATAAATATTAATTATTTGAAACGGGCTATTTACCTCGCACCCGAAATATCGGGTGCCCAATAACGCTAATATACATAATACATGGTAAATTTTTTTTTTTTTTTTTTTTATACCACGACGGTGGCAAACAAGCATACGGCCCGCCTGATGGTAAGCAGCTACCGTAACCTATGGACGCCTGCAACTCCAAAGGCGTCACATGCGCGTTGCCGACCCTTTACAAAAAGGAGGATTCACTGTGTTGACGACTAAAGGAACAAGAAGGTCCCTCATCGTCAACACACTGGGTCCTCTTTGAGCTCTTTGGCAACCTTACTCACCAGCAGGAACACAACACTATGAGTAGGGGGTATACCCCGTTTCAAATAATAATTATAATGTGAATGACCATGTGAGCTTAAAAAATCGTATATCCCATAATTAGCTGAAAACGACTACCAATCCCTACGCCAATTCATAGGACTAGGTTGCCAAGCGGACCACAGGCTCAACTGAGCCGTGGCAAAAGCCGGGACAAACTCTAGGAGGATGAATATTGGTTTGTGTCAAATCGATTTGAATATGAATAAAAATTGTGTTTTTATTCTTATTCAAAATAGAAATAGAAATAGAAATAGAAATAGAAATAGTTTATTCGTAAACACATACATATAAAAGAAACAGAAGGAAAGAAAACATAATACAAGAAAGTGCCACGAAATGGCCTCATCTCAGCATGATGCTGGCGGTTGTCAGCGCTGATCTTCCGATGAGACCATCGGGTGAAAACAATTCACGGAAGGTAACACAAAACAAGATAAAAAAACTAAAAGCAAACAAAGAGCATTAAAAGAAACATAAAGATTATAGATATCTACTTAAATTTATATGCAAAAAGTAAAATATCGGTAAAACACAATAGAAAATGTCTGTCCGACCAAACTTGTCTTGGCCGTGTATTAGGCATAGAACGCATGCGCACTAATTATGACAGGCATGACATTGACAGTCGACATGAAAGAAAAGGAAATTATTAAAGATCAAGTATTATGCTGTTATTACATTGAAAACAATAAACATTTAGTATAAAAAATACGATGGCAATGCGACAGGAACATATTTCAGTTCAGTGGTACGTTAACAATACAATGTCTACAGGCAACTTGTTTCCAGTCTGCAGGTTTCCTGGTTAAGTTGATGGTCGAGCATGTACTTCTTAAGCTTGAATTTAAAACTATGAATACTTTGCAGGTTTCTCACTGGCGGTGGAATATTGTTCCAACATTTAGACGCTGCATATCGGAAACTTCCTCGGAAGGCGGCCGAAGAGTGGTGCGGCGTGAGCAAGTGAATCCCACATTCGCGGCGTGCACGGAGCTTAATGCAAGAGAGCTTATTAAAAAGATAAGCAGGAGATTTATACTTTAGCACACCGAAGAGCAGACAAGCCAAGTGAAGTTTACGGCGGTGTTGCATTTTAAGGATATTGTGGCTGTTCAAAAACGGGGTAACATGGGCTCTCAACGGTATATTAAAACTGAAGCGAGCACAGGCATTTTGTACACGTTGTATGAGCCTTTTTGTCCTAGCAAGGAGCCGTGGTCCAACTACTACATCCACATAGTTTAATTTGGATAACACAAGTGATTCGACTAGCTGAATGCGCAAGTTTTCGCTTAGATATGGCCGGATTTTGTATAACACCTTAAGTTTGTAGAAGCAGCTCCTGACAGCCTCAGATGTATGCTTCTCAAATCGAAGTCCACTGTCCATTAAAAGACCTAAATTACGGGCTTCATACACACGCTCAACAGGTTCATTCATCAGCATAACATTCGGCTTATTACTGACACCAGCCTGTTGTTTCTTACTGCCTAAGACAAGGTATTTAGTTTTACATGGGTTAAGTAATAGGCAATTGCTGGGCAATTACTGATGGGATGGGCAAATAATTATTGCCCATCTCATCAGTACGTGCGAACTATGCAAAAATAAACTGAAGGTAAGACACATTTCTTTAACAGAAATTCTTTAATTTAAAGTTGTGTACGTGAGCAGAGGACTGGACTGTGAGTGTGACTTTAGCAGAATGAATAAACGACAGCAAATCTTATATTTACTCAATTTGTTCCGCCGCCACCTCTCCTGTTCCATTTCAAATGAGAAAGATAGAACCGCCTGCCTGCGTGGAAAAGAGACAGGAAAAGGGTAGCCCTATGATAGGGTAAGCGGTAAATATTAAGGCTATCTTTACCCCATTCGACTCGGAAACCACATTGAAAAGGGTTAAGCCTATTCAAAATGATTTCCATATCGATAGGGTAACCCAATGATAGGGTAACCCTATCATTAGGGTAAGACTTTAATAGGGTTACCCTATCGAAACGATTAATCAAATGAATGGGTTTTCCGGTCCCTGCTTGTTTCATAGCAAGATTACTTATGTTAAAAATATTATTGTTAATAGATAGTTAAAGTCATGATCAATGATCATATCGACCCGGGCCCTATCACCATAAACGGAATCCCTCTCGAGGTTGTTTCTGAGTACGTATATCTAGGTCAGATACTCCAACTAGGCAGTACAAGCAACAACACACAACCTCGACAAGGAGATTAAGAGACGCATACAGCTAGGCTGGGCAGCATTTGGGAAACTACGTCGAGTCTTTTCATCGCCCATACCACAGAGCCTAAAAACAAAAGTTTTTAACCAGTGCGTCTTGCCTGTCTTAACATACGGTGCTGAAACGTGGCCACTCACTGTGCAACGTATGCGTCAGCTCAAGGTTGCTCAGCGAGCTATGGAAAGAGCTATGCTCGGAGTTTCTCTTAGGGATCGAATCCGGAACGAGGTTATTCGTCAGAGAACCAAGGTTACCGACATAGCTCAGCGAATAAGCAAGCTGAAGTGGCAGTGGGCAGGCCACATATGCCGAAGAACCGATGGCCGTTGGGGAAAGCTGGTTCTTGAGTGGAGAGCGTATGACAGCAAACGCAGTGCTTGGCGCCCTGCAGCAAGGTGGAGCGACGATATCCGTAAGGTGGCGGGTACAGATTGGAAGAGGAGAGCTGAAGATCGAGCTCAGTGGCGTGCCATGGGAGAGGCCTATGTCCAGCAGTGGACCGATACAGGCTGATGATGAATGAATGAGATAGTTAAAGATACCCGACATAATTTTGCGTTCATAGATTCTGACCTGAATATTTCATAGTGTAATATCTTGCTATTTAGAGACTATATATTCATGTTATTTAGCATTATATATGTGGAAGCTTGTAATTTGCATCTAGTTGATAAGTCTATTAACATATGTATATTAGGCAGTAAGCATCCCAAATAAATAAAATAAAAAATAAAATAAAATAAAAATATCTGAAAAATGGGAGACATTTTGTATCCTACTGGAATCGAAAGAGTTCGTGATTTTGAGTCGATATCATCAAAAATTTCCCAAAAAAAGTGGAGGAAACAACATTAAATAAAAGGCAACTACACTCGCGAGCAAATAATACGGGTCAGTGACAAAAACCCTTATATTTTGCTAATTAATAGCGGTATGTGCAGGAAACTAACTGTGTATTAAAGAGAATTTAATATCGAATTAAATTGAACCTTCAATGTTCTACAAGAATTCTGGAAAAAGTTTTATTTAAAAAAAAGTCGAATTTGGTACCAAATTCAAATCGAGCTTATTTCACTTTTGATTGTTTTCTCACTTTTGTTTTCAATCTGTCAAAGCAAAATGATAAAAGGCAGTTTTTTGTTGACTTTGATGGTCATTATTGAATTACTATCATGTCGCTAACACAAGATGAATGTACACGTATCGTCACTTTGTTACAAGAAGGCAGAAGTCAGAGATATACTGCAAGAAGAACAGGCGTGTCACTATCTACGGTGCAGAGGGTCCTCCAACGTTTCCTACAAACTGGCAGGAACCTTCGAAGACCAGGAACCGGCAGGCCGAGATGTACTACGGCTAGAGAAGATCGATTTATTGTATCAACAATGCTCCGAAATCGGCATCTCACTGCAGTTGAAGTCAAAAACCAACTTCGGGAGACCCGAAGAGATGACATCAGCGAGTGGACTGTAAGGCGGCGGCTTCATGAAGCTAATTTGACCCCACATAGACCGGCAAATGGCCCAAAACTTGACAGAGGGCATCGAACTGCAAGGAAACTTTACGCACGCGAATACAGGCGATGGGGTGCCGAAGAATGGGCAAGAATTATGTTTTCTGACGAATCCAGATTTATGCTCTATGCACATGACGGGCGGCGAAGAGTTTACAGACGGCCAGGTGAACGTTTTATTCCAGCCTGTTTTGAAGAAAAAGTTGCTTTCGGCGGTGGGTCTGTTATGGTTTGGGCTGGAATCTCTTCAGAGAGTCGCACGCAATTAGTTTTGATAGAAAATGGAACGTTAACTAGTACCAGGTAGGTGGAAGAGATTCTTAATGAGCATGCAGGCCCATATTTAATTAATATGGGTGAAAACTCAATGTTCATGCATGACAACGCCAGGCCACACACCGCACAGATTGTGGAAGATTATTTTGAGGAGGTTGGCATCAACACTATGAACTGGCCCTCGAGAAGCCCGGACCTAAATCCGATTGAGCACGTATGGGACGAGCTCGGAAGGCGTGTAAGAAATCGAAACCCCGCCCCAGCTACACTTAGACCTGAAACAGGCGTTAGTGCAAGAATGGGCTAATATCTCGCAAGAACGCATAAGAAACTTAATAAACAGTATGCCCAATCGTTTAGAAGCTGTAAGAAGAGCCCGGGGAGGCAATACGAAGTATTGATATGTTTTACTTTTTTTTGTTTTTAGTTTTGTGTGTGAGCTACCACGGTTGCTTTTTACCTATAATTAATTGATATCGTGTTTACTATGTTAATTAAGTAAAAGTAAAATACAAGTGAATATCATCTCTAACTCTTGACGTTGTTTTATTAACTATGCATTTATCTATAATATACAATTTAATTCAGGCTCCTAGCTTTATTATTTTAGGAAATATTATAGTTTTTCGTACTGACCCGAATTATTTGCACGCGAGTGTATATTTTCTGCCACCACAATTTAGATTTGCCACCCAATTTGCTCACCAGCCATCTCAGGAATAAGATATAAATAGCTGTATGGTGATGAAAACCGTGTTTATCAAGCCAGGAAAAGTTGTGCATCGTAGGCAAATCTGTAGCAGTTGACGGTATTTATATATACTGAGTTCAAGTGCCAAATTCTAAGGTTGAATATTTAAGACGGGAGAAAAAAGAGTACACACTGAACGATTTTTTTCATACAAAAAACTGTTAGGTTTATTGTAACGACGTACTAAGGGTTAAAGGGGGGGCGGAGCCCCTCGCACAAAGCAGACGTACACTGGACGATTATTATTTATACCAAAAATAATAAGGTTGAATATTTGAGACGGGAGAAAAAAAGAGTACCTATTTATAAAGTTAACACCGTAATAATGGCAAAATGTTTTTGAAGAACCTCATTTTGTCTGAAATATAAGTAATTAACGTTTATTTATTTTACTAAAATTAATTTAAATAACAAGTTTATGTATAAATCATCAGCATGAAACCATGGTTGTTCTTTAAAACTGCGTGAATGCGAAACGATGAAGATAAATGGGTTTGCGTACATTATTTGAAATTTCTATCGACCCCGAATTTACTCAGTTTTAGCTATGCTCGCGAGGTCTACAGCTCACAGAACCACTAGTATTAACCATAGTAGTTATTACTTAGCGTACTAACAAAAATTGATCCCAGTTGATCTTGGAATAAATTAATATACCTACATTAAAAGCTGCCAGATGTCCGGATCTAGCAATAAGAATAGTATTGCAATCTTCCTTATGGGTTTCGTTGCTCTTATTATTGTGTCATATTGTATATTGTACACAGGTGGCAAAAAATGGTATGCAAAAGTTGGGTTTCGTACGGCGCAATTCCCAGTTTCTAACTCCGTTCGCCCTTAGAACTCTATACGCGGCGTTGGTTCGGAGTACTTGAGACCAATGCGGTTGTATGGAATCCCAGCGAGAAAAAGTACATCTTAATGTTGGAAAAGGTACAAAAGAAGTTTTTAAGGAATTTGTATAAAAAAGAATTCAAATATTTCCCGTTTTTGTACCCAACTCAGTTTCTCCTAGGCCACTTGGGGTACGGGTCACTCGAATCGAGACGATCCCTGGCGACAGTCAAATTTGTGTTGGGTCTTATGCGCAACAAAGTTGATAGCGTTGAATTAGTACGTGAAGTGATGCGGTTATTCGTGCCCGACTCGCGAAACAGATTCCGTGAGCCGCGCTTGCTGGCGCCGGCGGACGCGCGCACCGGCCTCTACCGCTACTCGCCACTGCGGCACGCACTTCACGTGCTCCATGCTCAGCGCGGCTCCTCAGTGCGATTTGTTCGCCTCAGGGATGGCAAGTTTGATAGATGAGTGCAGGAGAATGTTCGAGAGAAATGAATGTGTTATTTAATTAGTTATATATACTGAGTTTGTGACGCAATGGTGTTAGCTATAAGTTGCAAATATAATTTCAATAAATAAATAAATAAATATCTGACGTGGCCGTCGTGGCCAGCTCCTAGTCCATACCCACGTTTCCGCTACTAATGCTTTGGCACGTTTATATTTTCGTTACGTATAAATATGACATGTGATAACCCATATCAAAAGGGCGGTTATGGCGGCAGTCGCTTACATTATAGTCGTTGTACAGGTTTAATATAGTTTTCAAGCAGTAAAGATGTAAACGCCAGGCCCATAAGATAAGGTCACCAGCCCAGCCTTTTGATTTGCATTGTCACATACAAAGAAGTCAGTACGGGTACAGTAAACTACAGCTTTTTTATTTATACTCGTATAAACTTAAAAGGGTAACGTTGCACTACAGTAAGCTACAATCAAATTATGTTTTAGATTTAAGGCTCCTTATTCCCTAAAAGGTCGAAAAACTGTATTAATGGAAAAAGCCGCATAAAATGCTATGTATAAGATAGTTTGAAGTATTAGTAATACCAAAAAAACTTTAGAACCATATTTATTATTATTAAGTACCCAAAAATACGATTCTTACAAAAAGTGTCCTGTGAAGTGTGATTTATAGGTCATTTTTTAAAATTCATAGTATTTTTAAATTAACCACTATAGTAATGATATTTTTATATCGTGATAGAAATATAGTCTAACTTTATTATGGTAATATTTTTAGGGCTACATATTTATTGGGTTTTCGTGAAAAAAATTAAATGTAACCGTGTTTTCATCAAAAAACTGGCATATAATCAGAAGGTATTTTGTCTATTATCCACGATGAATCTTCGATTTTTATTTCGATGGCCGTCTCAGACATGATATACTCAATTGAATTTTATTCAAATTGAATAAGAATTGTTACCCTTTTTTGCGTAGTTTGGAAATAAACGTCATATCTAATTGGAAAATCCGAAAAGGTCTTCAAAGACAACCAATTTTTTTCATATTTTTATTTTTAAAATGTAATTTTTGCTCCGATGGCCGTCTAGATAAAGAAATAAACTATTATATGCATCAATAGTTGATTTAAAAAAACTAAGATTTTTCGCCATAGCCTTCGAAGAAAATGAAGCATTTCGTGAAATTCGCGCGTTTTGGGAATAAGGCCTCTTAAAGTTTTGCGATATGCTTAGAATAGAATACCTACTTTTTAATAATATTTTGTTTAAAATAATATGCTGTTAAAAATTTCAATTGTTATTTGTTCTATAAGGCTTAACTTGAAACTTTCGAGCTCTCAAAGAGACTTAGACGCCTGAAGGTTCGGCAGCTGCTACAGACTTACAGCTTACGACTCAAATGGACCGTAAAACAGGGATAAATTTCGTGACCAACCGCGACTTATCCCCAGGCAAATTACAAAAAAAAGTTACTATTTAAGAAGATTTTGCTCATTGGGTAACATACTTTTGGTTATAATTTTAACGATTACATCCTGTGATAATATACCCAGCCAGACGTGTATATAAAGTAGTGCCAAGTGACGTATGGTGATATTCATAGGGATGCTGATAAGCAATAATGTGTCAATCCACAAAAACAAATAAAAAAAAAAGATTTGAATGCCATTTTGTAGCCTGTGTCCTGATCTATTTACGTTATGCAAAAATAAACAAAATTGATTCAAAATATTAAACATAAAAATCTTTCGGTAATTTCCTATAATAATAAAATTATGTTCGTTTTTTATGGAATATGTATTAATAATAATAATAATAAATACTCTTTATTGCACACCTCATACAGTTACAAGCACAAATTTTACAATTAGATAAATTTAGGTAGAGGTAACAACAGGCGGTCTTATCGCTAATGAGCGATTTCTATGTATTGTTTTATTTTTAATTATATATGCTTATCCATGTTATATGTTAAACGGCAAAGTGACATAAATTGCTACCTGATGTGTCCGATCATTGGCTGATATGTCTAAAAAGTTTCAACTGTCTTAACACATTATTGCCATAATCACTTTCTGTTGAATATCCACCGTTTCAACTTATTTAAATTTAAAAAAATGCATGTAGAGGGTTTTCTTTGTAGTCTTTTATAGATTTGCATGGTTAGAATTAGAAAATATTAAACTTAAGTTATTATTGCAAAACGAAAAAGCAACGTTATTTATGAATTAAAACACTTCATTATTTTTTGCAAAATATAGTTTAATGCTTTATATTGATCGAAAAAGTGTTACGTGCTTTGACACATTTTATTTTTTTATAAAAACGCGACATTTTTTAAACAAAAAACACAGTGTTTAGTGCCATGCCGCATATTTAGAGAATTTAAATGAACAAAATTATTTAGCAATGACCAAAAAGAAAAATATTGCCTAATATGTAAATATTAACTGCTGATGTCTTTTTAGAAAGTTAAACCATTAAATAAGTAGCTACTTTTAAACAAACAATTTAATCATGTTTTAGGTGATTAATAACAGTTAGTTTAGTTTTAGGAACAAATAACTTCAAACCTGAAAAAATAACTTTTAGGCACCATTTTCTCAAAATGGTGGTCCGGTCACATGCATGCAGTTTGTTGCCTACTGTTTGTTTCCGCAATAATATAATACGTATGTTAGAAGACCTTAGCAACGCAAGCCTCGAGATTGGGCTGAAGATGAACATGTCTAAGACCAAAGTCATGACATGACTAATGGCACCAAACGTAGGATTGAGGTAGATGAAGAACACATTGCATATGTCCATGAATACCTTTATTTGAGCCAAAATGGTCTCTTTCCAGGCACGACAGCAAAAAGAGGTCGAAAGACGAACAGAAAACGCCTGGAAGACCTATTGGTCCATGAAACACCTTATGAAAGGTGACCTACCTCTGTCACTTAAACGTAGGCTCATGGACATGTGCATGCTTCCAATCCTCACCTACGGTACTCAGACTTGGTCTTTGACGGAAGCTCAGAAGTCCAAATTCGGGGTTTGCCAGCGAGCTATGGAGCGCAGCATATTAGGTGTGAAATTAAGGGACCGTATCCGGAACACCATGCTGCGCTCTAAAACTCAAATAACAGACTCGAAAGGCGGCCAAGTTGAAGTGGGACTGGGCTGGTCACGTCTGCCATGTTCCAAACGACTTGTGGGCTAGGATAAACATTGAGTAGGTGCCTCACGAGTCAAACCGAGGACCCGGCAGACCTCGATGGCGATGGCGGGATAACTTGGACTCCTTTTTGCGAGACTGGCCAGAGGTAGCGCTGGACCGGGACGACTGGAAGAAAGGAGGGGAGGACTTTGCCCAGCAGTGGGACACAATAGGCTCATAATGAATAATATTTTTGGTCTAATCTTAGAATATAGATAAGCCAAGCCCTGTTCTCTATAATGATACCACTTTAGCATTATAAACTTATTTTCAACACACCTGCTCGTAACGAGGTTCTTATTCCACCTCATTAGGCTTATAATCCTAGATATTAAACACGCGTGCATTTCACAATAATTATCGAACTAGATAGTGTAATAATTTAATAATCCGACCAAGTGACGTTTGTAATCTAGTACCAAGTTGTATGTACGCAGACGAATAGTTGTAATTTAGTCGGGTATTACCTTTATTTTTTTTAACTCTTTAGGAGTTTCCATTCTAAAAAAGTTTAAATAAAATAAATATATTTAAAATATACACATTTACGATAGAATACAAATTATACAATCCTGATTGTGAACAAGAACCATTTCAACTTATTATATTACTCGTAAAACACAATAAACTATGTTTTAAACACGAATTGTTTGACTGAAGAACAAATCATATTATTTTTAATAAATACTAGCTTTTGCCCGCGGCTTCGCTCGCGTTAAATTCGGGGTAAACGGTTCCCCTTTCCTGATTGCCTCCGGAATGCTCCATACAAACTTTCACCCCCCATTTTAGGGAAGTGGGGGGTTAGAAAGAAAAAAAAGTAGCCTATGTCACTCTCCATCCCTTCAACTATCTCCACTTAAAAAATCACATCAATTCGATGCTACTATTAACGAAAAACAATCTTAGCACTTATTACAAAGAAATAAGGTTTAGCACTGTTAGTACGCTACGACTAGTATCCATGAAGTTATAAATTTAAACTATACTCTTGGGCGTCAAAGTGAGGCCAAAAGAGAGAGTAATATAGGGAGCTGCGTCTTGTTTTAGGGAGTTATGACGTCATTAGACATTAATGCTAGCATGACAACAAGTCAAAATGTCAATGTGTGCCAATTTTGTAACGAGTGCGAGTGAGACACCACCCCCTCCCTCCCGCACATTATGTCCTCTATCGGACCGTTTTTTCTAGTCACTTATGAACCACTGTGTTTCACGGTAATAAGGTTCATCTGTTTGTAGGAAAAAAGTGCAACAATTGCACCCACTTTTTATACACCATTTTATTTCTAAATTATTTGTTATGGCAGTTAACGTTGTATTGACAACCGACAATGTTGTATACCTTTGATTGAAAACGTCACATATTATCATTTCAGCCAGTGTTTATGACATGTCTCAAACCTGCACGGAGTATGAAGCCCATTGAAAACCCTATTTTATTTTTTTAAGAGCGCATGACAATTATCGTTTTAATCTCTATAGCTAAATGTCAAATTCAGGAAGGAGAATCTTCTGTAGGTACTCGTATACTATTACTTATTATATGATCATAATGCCATATTGTGGCTGAAGAGTAATACTCCACTTTATAATTATAACTTCATGCGGCAGCCATGGATGACGGTGACGTCATACATTGACTATGTCAACCTAGAATCAACAACAACAAATTGTTTCCACATACTTTAATTTATTTTAGTAGGTGCTCGAAGTGACCACCGCCTTTTTCAATACAATATTCAACACTCAATAAAATGCATTTTATTCATTTTAGACATCATGTTTCATACAGACATTTACTGCTTAAGACCTACACAATCGATATCTAAATAGAAATAGTGTAGGTTTTTTTTTTTCAAAACAACCGGGTTCGATTCCCGAACGGAGTACAGATGTTTTTTAAAATGTATGAATGCAGTTTTTCTTGTTATTTAAATCGATGACATGGTTCCTCAGAACAGATCTTCGTATGTCTTATAATTTCAGACTTTCCCATACTGACCGATTTGAATGAGACACCCTGTATATATATCATCAGTCGCCGGGTTAGAACGAAATTTTGGTGTGACGAGTTGATGTCTAAATTAACTTCAATACAACTTTTTGTTCAAATCAATGAATACCATATAAATAGTGCTTAGCTAGCGCCTAATCGTCTGGATCAGAAATAACAGTATTTGCTTGAAAATTATTCCGATACAAATCCAATAAATACAAACTAAATATTGATTGATTGTTTGTTGTGTGTTGGAGTTATGTGTATAATAGATCATTGAGTAACAGGAGATGACATCCGTAAGAAATGTCTTCGCCGTAATGTTAAGTGCCCGGCACTTAAAGTCAATACATTCGCTCTTGAACCACTGACATGCAGAGCTACTGACAGCTGTCAACCGGCAAACACGGCGCACAAAATTTGTTCTAGATAGCCGATCTATTAAATTACATAATATATCAATGAGATAGATTGTATTTTTAGTTAATAAACTTTAAAATTAGAATACGACACCAGGAATCCGCTAGGCGTGGGCTCTATATGTGTAGCGAATTTCTGCTACAGAGCGGGAAAGTGTTTGAATCGGCTACGAGTGTAGTATGGACGGGAAACTGACAAATGTGAACGAAAACTAGCAGAATAAACCAACGAAAAGTGTAAACCTTCTCGAAAATACCGATGCACACTTATTTTAAATTACCTCAATCAAATACTTACTAGCTATGAATAAAACTTTTTACCTTTGTGAACAGCTACAATATCTTAGTCACCAACACTTCTATTTATTTCCTAAATAAAAGTATTCTCAGCCACAGTTTGACCTATTACCCAATATATATAGCCTAAAATATGTCCCTTTTCAATATTTATTAGTGTGAGTCTTTATAATGTGCACATCGGAAAATCCGAGAAACTACGACAAATTTTATCGACGAAATTGCGCAATGGGCGCGTGCAACAAAGGCGCAGGTAGAGACCGTAATCTGACAGTTACTGTAAATGCTACCGAGGGTTTGAAAGTGGGAAGTTTTTTTTGGTTGTACAAGACATTGTAACATAAATCAAATTTTAATTGCAAATTTTAATAAATTACATCAAGTTTTCAAAATGGCCTCCACGTTGTTGAAGACACAAAGCCGCCCGTTGAGAAATTTAATGTGTGGCTCTCCGTATCATTGCGGGATAATTTTTAATGTCGTTCGCACAGTTCATAATGCGTTCTTGTAAATCCACCTCATTGTGAATAGGGGTGCTGTAGACGCGCTGTTTCATTGTGCCCACAAAAAGTAATCAAGTGGCGTCATATCGGGCGACCGTGGCGGCCAACCTGCAGGCCCTTGCCGACCAATCCATTGATGAGGATAGGTATTGTTCAAGAATGCCCTCAGATCTAGCGCGTAATGGGCAGGGCAACCATCCATCTGCAGAAACATCCTTCGGCGAAATGCGAGTGGCACGTCTTCCAGCAGGTCCGGCAAATCATCCCTTAAGAGTTCTAAAAACCTTGTTCAAGATTCTCGGCAGTATTATTGGCCCAACCAAAATGTCGTCAATGAGAGCCGCCCAAACATTAACTGAGAACCTTACTTGAAAACCAGAGGGTCGTTTTAATTTTGGATTCTCGTCCTTGGGACACCATCGGTGCAAATTACGATAATTTGTAATGCCGTCTCTCGTAAATGTAGCTTCATCCATCCACAGTATTTTTCTCATGAATTCAGGATTTTCTCTTATTTTAGCCAGGATCCAAGTTGACATGACGCACCTTGGACGCCAGTCTACGTCGTCATGAAGATGTTGCACTCTTCGGTAATGGTAAGGATGCAAACCTTCTTTTCTGAAAATCTGCCACACCGATTTCTGTGATAATCCGAATTGCAGGACCAGACGCCTAGTACTAATGCTCGGATTTGCGAATAAAGCATTTAGTACTGCTTATTCGACAGCGACATCGATGATTTGTTGCGGCTCGCGGCGATCTCTGCCGTTTCCGAGACCAATGCGGGCCAACTTTCTGTGGATTTCTTGGAAGTTGCGTTCAGACGGCACCGGTATCCGGTTTGGAAATACAGCAATGTAAAGCACGCGTGCTCTTCTAGCAATTCCATGAGCCATTCCATAATAAAAATGGATGTCGGATATGTGTCTCGCAGGAATCTCACTTAAACGCGGCATCGTAAGAGCACTCGAAAACACCCGTACGTAATTACGACACGAATGAATGAAAACGGCAAAGAGTAGGAGAGGAGTAGTAGCAGCGGTGAAAACTTCAGAGCGACTGTCAGTAGATTAGCCTTAGCCTACCCTTATGTAGTCTTAGCCTTATCTCAAAACCCTGTGGTGTTTTTAGGTACAGCGCCAATTTGCACCTTTGTTGCACGCGCCCATTGCGCACTTGTTAAGGCCATTGTTTGACCGCTAATAACAAATGTTTTATCTAAATCATATTTAAACGTGGTAATTTTACTGTTTGAAAGCTAATACGGTGTAGAATAATGTGAATTAATAAAAATGTGAGATAAATGGGACATTTTATTGATATAACTTACATTTTCAAAAAAAAAGTAGGAAAAATAAACCAAATTTCCCTAAAAATCTTGTAATAATAAATTGAGGGTGAATTTTTTTTTTTGAATTATTATCTTATGTCCTTAGACTGTTATCCTTGATCATTATTGTTTTTGTTGCGTGTCGATAGGCCATGTAGTTTAAGAGCAGTTACGTTTTATGTACATGTAGTATGGAATTGCAAAAAAAAACTTTAAAAAATCATAAAAAAATAATAAGAGCAAAAAAATTTTTTTTTACTTTTTTGCGTCGATAAAATTTGTCGTAGTTTCTCGGATTTTCCGATGTGCACATTATAAAGACTCACACTGTATTATTAAATTTAATATAGAACAAACAATTGCTCAGAACTTTTGTGATATACCTATCTTGAGTAGTACTCGCATGGTAATAATTAAGTGCGTAGTAGCGGAGCCGTCTCAAATTAATATTTCTAAAAAGACCGTAGAAAATAAAAATTCAAGCGTTCAAAATGGCTTCTAGTTTTATTCAAGTCTAAGACTTTACGAACTATATTCTAGCCGCTGTTCTTACGGCTGAACAGCCTCAAGTAGTGCAGGTAAATAAGTTCCAACTGAATTCCTTTGAAAATAAAATGAAAAAAGTTGGCTGAAACTCATTGTTCTACAACGAGCGTTTGCATGACCTCATCGCAAGTGTACGCCCACTGACTTCATGGAGAACTTGTGCCGCTTGGGGTCTAAACTAGGTCTTGTAAGCTTGTTCCGTACCAACAGAGAAGTACTATATTTACCTAACCATAGTTGAACCTTATTACCGAGCAAAACAGTCGTTCATAGGTGACTAGTAAAAAGTAGTAAACACGGTCCGATAGAGAGCATCTTGTAGGGGGCGGTGTCTCAATCGTACTCGTTACAAAATTGTCACATCTGACACATAGTGACATTTTGGTTGTCTGATGACGTCATTACATCCTTAGTCAAAACGAGACATAATCCCCTAGATCAGTCAGTCTCTTTCGGCCTTACTTTGTGACTGAAGATCCAGTTAAAAATGATAACTTCGTTTCTAAGCGAACCGCTATCTGCCGTCACCCGCTTGTCGCCAGTTTGCGCCGGCTATATAACTGCAGAACTCTATTTCAAAAAGATCTTTAAATAAACTTGCTAACGACTCCTTTTAAACCCTTTATATAACTTCAGGAGGAGACCTTTGAAACGTTTAGTTTCAAAACTTTTACGAACAGCATTTAATAGGTTTTTTAATGAAATAGGCACTAAAAATTATCGTACCTTAACATGCACGTCAATTAATTTGCAATGTACATATTATTAATTCTTCCATATAAATACACTTTTATATCAGTCAACACACATTACAAGAGAAAAAAAAAACCTTTATCTAACATGCACATATCCGCAGCGCAGGCTTCGTCAGGTGACAAATGGAAAGCCACAATGGAGTTTATAAATACATAATATATGTTTTTGATAAACTGAATTCAAGTAAAAAAGCAAGTTCAAATAAAATAAAAAGTATATTTAAATATCTAGTATTTATTTTATATTACAAAATACGCGACAATCCGTATTTCCAAAATATTTGACGCAATCTATTTTGTAGACACATATGTATGTACGAGTATGAACGTGGCGTGTGTCACATTTTGTGGCCTTCGTTGTTGACTATCTACTGTGCTGGGCTTTTGGATGAAGAACCGGACGCCTGCATTACATTCATAGGCATAGGTATATTTTGTCAAAGATAAATGTAACACTTTATTACTCACTGCTTAAGCTTTATTTCTTTCAAATATAAAATAAGTATCATTTATTCATGGTACAGTCAAAGATACGTACCGAAAAATCGTCTCATAAATATGGTACTACGCACTTATTTCAACGGAATAAAGATACTGGGACATATTTTTGAGTAAGATGAGTACACCCATTTTTTCACTTGACTGTACAAGGTGTTTAAACAGGTAAAAAGTAGGAAAAGTAAACTATAACAACACGTATGAGAACACTTTAGTAGACACGAATTAGTTCCCCTAGCATGGTGATAGCCACGCTGGGCTAACGCTGGTCTTCCGTCGTTAAAGATTTTAATGTTTTGTTTATCAACCGACTTAAAGATTTCGGAAGAGGAGGTTATCAATTTGTCGGGATCTTTGTTGTTTGCTTTTTAGGGTTCCGTACGTCGAAAAGAAAAAACGGAACCCTTATAGGATCACTTTGTTGTCCGTCTGTCTGTCTGTCTGTCTATCCATTTTTCTCAGGAACGCGTGGAGGTATCAAACTGAAATTTATACCAAATACTCAGGTCTATTGTCTCTTGGAGCTGAAAAAAATCAAACTAAAAAGCCAACGCAATCAAAAGATACAGTCGTTTATGCTGCAAATTTTAGAGTTTTTCGGCACTCGCAAAACCTACGGGGTATTTTCCGTGAACTGAGAAACTTGAAATTTGGCAAGAAGCAACGTCATATAGCATAGACAATGGAAAAATTACAAAAAGTAGACATTTTTAGTAAAATCATACAAATTTTTTTTTTTTTTAATTTCAGACTTACTACCTTTTTCCTCGTAAACGCGTGCAGGTATTAAATTGAAATTCAAGTCAAATACTCAGGGATATAGGACCTTTGAGATGTAGCCACCAAACTTTTATATCAACGCAATCAAAAGAAATAGCAATTTAAGTCGCATATTTTGAAACTCAGTACTCGCAAGAAACTCTAAACCTAAAGGACACTTCCCGTAAACTCAGAAACTTGAAACTTGGCACGACGAAACTTCATTATTATAAGCACAGACAAAGGAAAAATTACGAAAAGTAGAAATTTTTAGTAAAATCATACAAAAAATATTTTTTTAAATTTTAGACTTACTACCTTTTTCCTCGTAAACGCGTAGAGGTATTAAATTTTGCTTGTTATAGGTTTGTCGGAACCCTCGGTGCGCGAGTCCGACTCGCACTTGGCCGGTTTTTTTATGTATGTTCACCGATTATTCGAAGACCGATGGACCGATTTGGAAAATTATTTTTTTGTTTGAAATAGTAAACTTCACAGTTGGTCCCATTGTCACCAGGTCAGGATCTGATGATGGGATCCTGACCTGGTTACAATGGAACGTTCTTTTATATTTTTTACCATTGAATAATTTTTTTTTTTACCTTTCCACGACTTAGCTTAATTAAACCTTAGGATAATTTAAGATAGATCACAGTAAATGGAACTGAGTTTACCGAACTTTTTAATGGATGGGTAATCAGATTATGAAAAGTTGACGAAATCTTTTGAAAATCTGACGGAGAGTTTAAAATCAGAGTAAAATACTTTGGTTCCGCGTACCGCTAAGTACATAAAAAGTATTCGAAACTCACAAAAAATATTTTAATTTATTTATATGTAGGTATACCATTCAAATATCGTCATATAACTATATAATTACTTTATAAAGAAAAGAATAAGGTTTTTTTAATACCTACCTAGGTTTGATGTTGATGAAAAATCAAGAAATAACGTGAAGAAAACGGGTACATATCAAAATGTATAAAGTCAAATAAAGTTGAAAATGTTGAAATGCATAAGTTCAAAATACCTGAAATCGAAAAATATAACGCTTAAAATGAATACCCATCAGAAATTAATAATGTACGTTTTCGATAAACGACGAAACACGTAGGATCATAATGTATAATACGTTTAAAATGAATACGTACAAAATACATAATTTTGGAAAGCATGCCAATCAAAAGTAATAACAATTGACATACATACGAGTATGTTTATTTTTTTCGTTAGGACTCGTAGGTAATCTAACATTTCATTCTCATATCCAGAAATATAGAAAGCAAGTAAATAAAGTAGCGATTACGAGCAAGTGTTCCGTATCCGTGGACCGTATTCTAACTTTAAAACACGTAACACGATCCAATTTCAATACAACTTCAATGCATTAACAACGCAATACAGCTACGGCATAAACATCTGAATCAGAAATATCAGAATTTGCTTGAGAAATATTCAAACGCAACTCCAATACAATACAACTTCAATATTGGTTGATTGTTTGTTGTGTGTTGGAGTTATGTTATGTGTGAGATAGGTTGTGTTTGTTAAATTTAGTGTATTTTAAAATTAGAATCCGGCACCGTATCGCACGTTTGGCCGCAAAATCTGAGCGGACCGAGAGTATCGGACACATAGAGATAGATGTGCAATGTGTACCTCACCCCCCCTTAATAAAACTCTTTACCCCATTAATTTAACTTAACAAATAATAACTAATTAACTGACTTAAACTAATTAACGTGAAAGTTAAACGTAATGGCCAAACACGTGATCAGTCTAGTGAGGAGGACACCTATGTTGTACCGTATTAACCCATTTTCTTTTAACGTGAGATCAGTTATTCTTCGGACTCCGGTGGAAATAGCAACCTAACCCCTTGTAGCCCCTAGGAGGATAATAAAACCGCATCTAGACACACGGCAGTGTGTCCGCCAAGTTCGAGCAAAAAAAAGCGACACACCGGCCGTGGGTTATATTACACGAACCATTTCGGGCCAATTTTGACCACCCTATAACTCAAAACATATTTTATCTACGCATATGAAATTTCGAGTGTCTGTTGACATCCCCTTAATTGTCTAGAATACAAAATTTCATTATTCTACCTATAGCAGTTCTTGAGATATTGACGTCAGAAAATCGCTATTTTTACTATACACTCACTGACTCACTGACTCACTGACTCATCAAAAACCTAGACCACTTCCAATGGTCGTACTGACTTAAAATTTGGCATGGAGATAGGTCTTAAGGTCAAAGTAAAGGGAAAAATCTGAAAACGGCCAAGTGTGAGTCAGTTTTAAAAATAGTGAAGGTGTAACTTTGTTCTACTATGAAGTCATAATGAACTAAGTGGGTCTATCTTCCAATGGTCGTACCGACCTGAAATTTGGCTCGAAGGTTTGTCTTTAGGTCGAAATAAAGTAAAAATCTGAAAACGGCCAAGTGTGAGTCAGTTTCGAAAACAACGAATGTGTAATTTTGTTCTACTATAAGTAGGTATGGAGTGGAAATGAGATAAGACTTATTTAAATTTAGATACATACCAATTTAAGACAATACATGTTTGTCTTAAAGACAAGAACAATAAAATTGTTCACCACTCTGTGTGTGTCTGTTGCGGGAACCGAACCCACGATTTACGAAGTACAAAGCAGGTCACTAGGTACACTAGGTGCGCTAAATCCGTCAAACAAAAATGAAAAGACTATTTTTTCTCGCATAGTCTAAATAATTTCTAATTTTACAACTAATAATATCGCAGATTCAAGAACATGGAAATCATATATACTCTAAGATGGAATTATGTATACTACTGCCCATCTCACCCTCCGATACGCCACGGGATGAGATGGGATGGTGCACTAGGGCTACATAATAGGACACCAATTATAATACCTACTGGTAGGTAGGTATTACCAAGTTATTAATTATCTATGTAGGTAGCGTACTTACAAACAGAATAAAGTACGTTATTGATGTATGTAATTATATGTAAGTAGGTACATTTTATAGGTGTAGGGAGCCAGTTTATTTGTAAAAATCACCTATAAATAAATAGTAAAATAGAATTAGACGCTTAGTATAAAGGTTATAGTATAAAGTACATACCTAAGTGGAATGAGACATTTCCTAAAGCAAAAGTGATAAAAAAATAATAAAGAACCTACACCCAACAAAAATAAATGAAATCCCATCAAAACCATAAATGTGAAAGGCTGCCAAGTTCGATACTATGGGAATGCTTCGCCTATAAAAGAAGTGAGATCTGAATAAGTACCAAGTTCCATAAAAATACCTCAAATCATAAATAGTTATAGGAATGCACACTTGATTTCCAGCAGTTTTTAAGGTACATTTTGAATAAGTATCACGTTACATAGAAATACCTAAAATTATAATAGTCAGAGAAACGCACACCGGTTTTTTAGCAGTTTCCTGATAACATTTATTATTTTCAGTACTTTTTAATGATGTAACTTGGCAAGTTTTAATAGAAAATTATATACTTGACACATTGTAGTCCAAAGGTGTCGATTCATTGCATTGAAAAGGTGTGTGGTGTGTGAAAACTTGCCAAGTAACATCATTAAAACGTACTGAAAATAATAAATGTTATCAGGAAACTGCTAAAAAAACCGGTGTGCGTTTCTCTGACTATTATAATTTTAGGTATTTCTATGTAACGTGATACTTATTCAAAATGTACCTTAAAAACTGCTGGAAATCAAGTGTGCATTCCTATAACTATTTATGATTTGAGGTATTTTTATGGAACTTGGTACTTATTCAGATCTCACTTATTTTATAGGCGAAGCATTCCCATAGTATCGAACTTGGCAGCCTTTCACATTTATGTTTTTGATGGGATAGAATGTACCTGAATTACCCAATGAATAAGTAATAGAATGAGAACACAAGAAACAGAGTCACTTGGTATAAAAATTTCAGAAAGATTATTTTTTATTGTAAAATGTAAGGTAAAATGCTTAAAAATAAATAAATTTTTTTGGTAATGGTCCCCAATGGCCTATTTAGTCCTTAGGATAACAAGGATGTAGCAAACTTCCTGGAATAAGTCCATTTTAAAACCTACATATATTATAGAATTTACTCCTATCATCTGAGTGCTAAGATAAGCGTGAATATCACACTAAGGTACTACATCCTTGCCCGATGAGGTATTAAGGCACCCTATTTCTCATCAGTACAATTCAATGAGGCTTCCTAGTCCTACCTGCCTAACCCTAGGAGTGGAAGACCCTTCGAGCGACTCTACTAACGGTTTGGAAGCTTAGGTGACGTTGTGATGAAGAAAACCGCCAAAATATTCATCGTCAAACTTTCAGACTCATTTAACAACATGAGAGCAAATCTAAACGCCAAAAAATCTTGTCCATCCCATAAACTGTAAACTGAGTCATTATTTCTGAGTTTTCTACCAAGAACCATCCTTAGTTGTTGACCACAATTTTTTTTGAAGTCATACTAACCAATTTAAGCATTATGTAACTTTGAAATAATACAATGGACTGCTCTGCTTGCCACTGACCAAATCAGACTACTGTTTCAGAATGATTTGTTATTCAGAGTTATATGAATACTATAAAACCAATGAAATGTATATTTATACCTTTATTATACCAGAAAACTCATAAATTGACTAGAAAATATCGCAAAAGATTAATATCATCAAGATAATATCCGAAAAACCGCTATTTATAAAGAATAATGCTTTCAAAAATATGAAAAGCTTGAAGAAAATGCCTACTTCCCCTTTGTGTATGAATTTAATCTATCACTAACCCCATCTGCTTAGTATTTCTGGAATATCTGTCGTACTTACCATAGCCCAAATATTCCAGACAATATTCAAGTGTATCCCTAATCCTAAGCTGTAAAAGTTCGGCCAATGAATCCGAGATTGCAAAGCTATCAATATGGTGTTGTGTAGGTCTCCCCTTCCACGGCTAAAACGCCAGGGTGGTGGAAGTAAGATCGGTCCCTATCTGGTGTATATAAAGAATATTTACATATATTTAACAAGACCCGAGCACGATCTCTGTAAGGCTTCGACAAGTCTTGTCACAAGCTGGCCAGCAACTTAACATCGAATTGAGGCCCTTATCTAACCTTACTGCTGGCCTCTCGTGTTCAGTGTGGCACCACATGGTGATGTAACGTTACTGTGTTGGTAAAAAGCAACGCCGAGCTTCCACATGCTCGTCACAAAACTAGAACTCCAGCCCTGTCTCGTTTGACAGCCGTTAGGTTAAAACAGAACTGAATAACCACACTTTTTGATTTAGACAGTAACTGGTTCTATTATTTAAATAAACACTCAAGAAAATTTACATGAAAACTAAACTCCCATTAACATAAGTTAAAAACAATTAAAAACCACAAGAAATAGTAAACGAAACTTTCTCCGCCGCAAAACATCTAGATCTACATTTCCGAGATACTTTCAAAGTTTCCCGGATCTGCAAAGTCTAGATTTAACTCTGAGCCGAATCAAAATCATATAGATTAAAACTCTAGGTCAAAGCTTCGCGACACTGAAAATTTCACTCACACGTACCAATAATAATGATTTCCTAAACCAGTCACTTATCCGTTCGACAATTAAGATTTGAATGCTCGAGCGCGTCCCTTGCACCCCTATTTATAACTTTTATTGGGTACACTAGCTATGATACCCGGCTTCGCTCGGGAGTTGATATGAGATTACGTGGTAGATGAAATAAAAAAACATACTATGACGTAAAAAGTAAAAAATATATTTTGAAAACATTTTCTATATTTACATGTATTTACATTTTCTCATTATTTACACTACTTGTTTATAAACAACATTTTTCATTTTATTGTCCGGGGTATATATATATAAATTTTTCGAACTTCCTACTCTTGAGCAAGCTACATATAGCTGACCGTGAGAGAAGCAGGATTCTTTGAGGTTGATGCCACAATATTTCAAAGTTTGCCCTTGCGCTTTGTTAATTGTAAAACTAAAGGCTAATTTAATTGGAAACTGCAATCTTTTAAATTGAAATGGCAATTCAGAAGAGATCAGTGGTATTCTAGGTATAAATACTGTGTGTCCTTTGTTCTTTCCAGAAATAAGTTCAGCTTCAATGACATTATTCGATAGCTGTTTTACGATCATCCTCGTTCCATTACATAGTTTTGGGGAGTTGAGATTTCTGAGTAGTATGATTGGAGATCCAATTTTCAGACGAAGGCAGTGTAATGGCCAGACATAGAAGTTTTAGTGGCAGGAATGAAAATGTCATAGGGACTTCTCAACGATATTAATTTATCGATAAATCGTCATGACAGTTATGTTGTACATATAATATGAATTTGGAAGTTGTATATATTATTATATAATATACAGCATAAACTTATTATAAATCGTTTATGAAAATGGTTGTCATTCGAATTGTTTTAGTTGTTAAAATGATTTCTTGGTTTAACTACAATAATATTGCCCGGAATATCAAAGCAATATTATTGTAGTTGATAATATAGACTTCCGCAAAGTATCGCCTGAGTCCATAAATTATTTCCTGCTTTTTTTTGTTAATTTCTAATAAGTGTTAAATATATAACATATCACCATTACATAACGTCGATAGGTAGTTATCAGCATTACAGGTTAATTTATACTTTACTCGGTAAACATAGTATGTGCTATGAAATGTCACTTCGAAAGTTATCGATAAATTTATTATTTTAAGGAAGTCCCTAGTTTTTGCCACAAAAACTTCTATGTCTGGTAATGGCATTCCTGGTACTTGTAAAGAGTTTAGAAATTCAGTAGGAAAGTTGACACTTTCTTCAATGGATACCATCGTGTCGATCGATTTATATACTTTCTCTTCACCAGGTATTTTCTTTAGAATATTAAAATTGATATCGTCGACAATATTATTTTTAGTGGCCAAAATTGCTCTTTGAAATAACCACTCTACGTTGGTATAGTTCTGAATAATATTTGGATAAATTTTGTCGATTAGTTCGTTTTCAGTAGTGGCTATGTTACAGAAATCACTATTGAGTTCAATGAGGCCGGTCGTTTGGTCAGTAGGATATGTACCTTCGCCTATTTGTAAAAGTATTTTAGCAAAATGTGCTGTTGTTTCATCTTTTGATAATTCAACCCTCATGTTTTTTGTTAATTGCAGTATTTGTACTTGCGGCCAGAGATGTGACTTTTTTAAGCATGCATTGATCTCGTCTGCTGGTGTTGATTTGGGAATAACTGGAAGTGTTTGTCGAAAATCTCCTGAGAGTATGAGTAGAGCTCCTCCCATCATTTCAGAGTTTTTTCGCAATTCTTGTAATGTTCTGTCCATGGCTTCTAGTGATTTTTTAATGGGCCATGGTGCATTCATCCCAGAAGATAATTTTAGCATGTTTTAGAAGTTGACCCCGTCCAGCTGTTCCTGAGATTTTACATACCGGGAATTGTTGTTCGGCTATATTCAACGGTAGTTGTAAGGCAGAATGGGCAGTTCGTCCTCCTTCCATAAGTGTGGCTGCAATGCCGGATGATGCTAGTGCCAGTGCGATTTGTTTTTCAGCACGTATTTCCGCCAGTATTAGATTTATTAGAAACGTTTTACCGGTGCCTCCTGGTGCGTCCAAGTAAATAATTCCACCAGTGTTGTTATTTATTCGGTTCATTATAACGTTGTAATTTTTTTTTGATTGTCATTGAGGAGTGGTTTGTTGTGAGCAATGTATTCAAGTAGTTCATTGACGTTGTAGCTTTTTTCCTTTGTAATTTCGTAGTTTAGCACACTGAAAGTATTTCTTTGTGGTGCTGGCATTCCAATTTCTACTAAGGTCTGGTTATTTATTGCTAAACATTTATCTTCATTCATTGAAGATGTCGTCATTGAATTCTATAGTCAGTTCTGGATTAGCTTGTCGGATTTGGTACAATATATCATCACTCATATTCCTTTTGAAAGAGTCCCATAGCTGTTTTGGGTTTGATGGGTTACATGTTGTTAGAATTATGGCGAATAACTCTCGAATTTGTTCAGCTGAAGCTGTGAGTGTGGCTTCTTGTAGTGTTAATTCCCAGTGGTTATCGTTTTCCAATAATCCTAAACGTTGACATGCTTCTCTGTAAGTCTGGCATATGTAGCCGTCAATAGTCCTGAGATCTGTGAAACTTGTTGGTCCCCGTATTTCGTGTAACAACATTCGGAGATAGAAACATTCGGCATTGTTTGGATGTACAGTGTATACTCGACCTATTGCGTTAGTTTTCATTATTTCTGGATGACCCTCTTCTGGCATTCCTTGTTTTCGTCGTTGAAAAATTTTCCTTGTTTTGTCCCACGTATAATAAATAGGGACGTCGACATACAGTAACGTCTTTGCGAATGGATCCGTTTGGCAAAGTTGGAAAAAAGCTGTTAATGTTGTGTTCTGAGGTGGTTCGCTTGCAATTTTTCTAGCCGAGTCTTTTGTGAAGTAAACTCTCTGTCCATTCTCCAAATGTACTGCTAGATGTTGCACAGCTGGTTCGCGTTCGTGTATGGGAAAACTAAAAATCCTCCACGCTGCTTCGTTACTGTTGATGTATCTTCCCATTTGGTACATGAGGATTTCATCATTTCTATTATTTTGTTCGCTATTTTGGACTATTTGAAATACTGCCATATCACTACCTTTGTTTACGTACTTACATATATATTTAATAGATTTTACTGAATTGCAATATTCAACGTTTATGTGTGCTTGGAACATTTTGGAAAGTAGTGGGTTATATGGTGCTACCCATTGATTATCTATTTCCAGTTCGTCTCTGCCTTGTATTCGTATTTTTGCTGTGAAGCCACCGTTTTTCGGTGATCGTCTTCTATATTTGGGATAGCCGTCATCTTCAGTTTCTGTATCGTCCAAGTATGGTTTTGGATATTTTTTTGTACATTTTCCATCACTCATGCATGGCGCATTGAAGTTTAATGGTCCACATGGTCCGTGAATCATGTTTTTCACTACTATGTTGTATAGTTCCGGATCATTTTGTGGATTGGGAAATTCAGCTTGGATGATTTTGTCGATATCCGTGGGATAAATTTTATTGTGTAGCCATATGAGATTGTGTGAGTGAGGTAATCCTCGTTTTTGCCACTCGATTGTATACATCCAGCATCTAACGGTTCCAAAGATGTGGTATTTTGTGATGACTTCAATAAATCTTATTTGTTTTTGTCGAAAAACTCGGGCTATCATGTCGTGTCGATCCATGGAGGTTTGTCCGTATATTAGTTGTTCTTTGATTTCTGGCCATGATGAGTTGCATGTAAATGTTATGAAGAGATCAGGTCGTCCATATTTTCTTACGTAGGTCATGGCATCTTGAGTATATTCGTGCATATGTCTTGGACTTCCTATGTATGATGAGGGTAAGATTACCATTGTTCCAATATCGTCAACATTGCCGTCATTTATGATCGCATCTCGAAGGTGGATGTATTCTTCTGTGCGTAGTTTCTTCTGATTCAGTCTTATGTAAAGCATCCGTTCTGCTTCTATTTTTGCGTACATATCTACCAGAAATTGTTGGAATAAACGGCGAGTGTTGAGAATGTGATTGTATATTTCATTGTCTCTGATCATTAAGCGGTAAGCATAGAACTCCTTGGAAGTGACTTTTTTGTTTGTTTCTATGCCTGTTTTAGGATGAATTTGTTTTATATTGAAATGATAACCATCCTCTCCGTGCAGAAATATTAACGGATATTGAAGAGCATCATATGAACGGTGTGTCTCTGCAATGCGTTGTAGTCCTTTTCTTCTTCGTTGTACAATTATGTCACGGCTTGTATTTTCATTGTCCACAATTACGATGGCGACTTCATCTATCTGAGGTGCATTAAATCTACGTTCGTGTTCTCCACGTGGTCTTTTATCGGCTCGAATTACAATTTTATAGTCATCAGAAATCATGCGGTCTAGTGTTGTTTTGAATATGTAAATCAGTTGATTGTATTTGTGTAAGATCCTCTGTACATCTTGGATTATTTCGCGTTTCAATCCAATAAAATTTGTACATCGTTGATCAATTTCGTTTTCTTCATTTCCGATGAAATATACTTGCAGAAATTTATAGTCATCGTTAGGCATTGGTAGTAACGATCCAATTTTGTGATAAATTTGCCCTTGAATTGAAAATACATATTCAAATTTGTCTCTATTAGTGTCAGTCGAAGTAACACCGAAAGAAGTCATTTGAAAGCAGGAGTTGTATGATCTTATATTTTGAAGAAAGTGTTTTGATTCTGGTGTTTCCCCGGTCATGTAATGTAGAAATTCCTGTGTAGGTGCTTCCAGTGGTGGTAATCGAATTTTTCCATTCATGCAACAGAGACCTGGTGTTTCTTTACTGAATTTTTTCGCGTGGCAAAATTGGCAAATGTTATTCATTTTTCCGATCACAACATATTTATGATCGTAATATTTCTTCGTCGGTTCGTAGTGGAATGCTTCCTTTGTTAGATTATCTTTTAAAATGCTCGATTCTTCAATACTTTTATTTTCTTTTCTTTCTTCGCTTTTTCCGCTTCTCAGGGTGCTCATTCTGGTTCGTTGATTTTGTAAACGTGCTTCGCGCTCTTCTTCCGTTTCATTTCTTCGATTTTCTTTTTGTTTCCGCCGTTTCGCTGCAGAACTGGCAAGATCTCCACCTCTTTTACGTCTAGGCATTGTATTCTGTAAAATATAAATTAAATGAACATTTTATAGACAAATATATTGTTACGTAAACGTGGAGCACGTTGAGACAAAGAAAAAAAAATTATTTAATCTTCAAGCGGTCGCGCCATATTTTGTTTACGGCCAAAGTATATAGAAGGCATCGATTCAACGCCGCGCGACTACTTGAAAGTTAAAGAAATTACAATTAAAAGAAAAAAAAACCATTAGAATTAATTAAATACACTATTAAAAATACTCACATTTGATATTTCACAATAAAGGCTCACAGAAAACTTTTTTCTTCTTCGCTTCGAAATCGAGAATTAATTAAACACACTATTAAAAATACTCACACGTGATACTTCAAAATAAAGGCTCACACACAGATAATTTCTTTCTTTTTCGTTTCGAAATCGCTTGTTTCGCTGTTCAAATCAAACTAACTCTGGCGGGTGACACCGGGCTCTTATATATTAAGAAAGCTAGGCTCTAGGATATTCGAGAAAGTTGGCGCTAGGATATTCGAGAAAGTTTGGGAATAATCGTTCGTTTAAGTCCATATTGTGTACACTGAATGAAATTCAACTATTCGACAACAGATGGCGCCACTTTGGACAATGAATGAAGTTCAACTACTCGACAACAGATGGCGCCACTACTCTTACTTTCCGAGTTGAAGGGTTGGAAAAGCCCTTATATCTTTAAAGACACCCTTTAGGTTAAAACGGGAACTTTCTTGTTCGAGGGGGAATAAAGGGCTATCACACTATATAAGTCCCTTTATCGTGCTGGGACTCCTTTTTAAGTTTTATCGGCACGCACATTTTCTCAACTTAGTTTTATTATATATAATGATATTGTGGACGTAATGGTTACTTAATGGATACAGCTTGCTCAAGTCGAAAAGGTCTTAAATTCTCTTGCCCTTTTTAGTTCATTTTAAATCTTATTCCTTCCGTTTAAGGTTCGGACTCATTTAAATTCCATTCTTTTCCAAAATTTATATTAAAATAATGTTAATATTAATTTGACTCAAGTCAAATTGATCGTAACTCTCTTTGGCCTTCTATTTATTATATGTCTTCTGCTATTGACTTAAGGTTCAATTTTATTTGTTAGCCCGTCAAAATTAATAACTTCAATCTATGTTCCCATGCAAAACTTTTGACGGAGAGTCAACCACAGAAATCACGACCTGACAATGAAATCAATGAAGTCTCCCAATTAGTCCTCCATACTATGCCCACCTTTATATCCGGAATATCTGGCAACTGTAAAGTGGTGGAGGCCAAAGAATGCAATCCACTTTAGTAAAACAAACCCTGGAATTCCGGGTTTGATTTACTATTATAGCTGCATTAGTTTCCTAAGTACCATGTAGAACCTTGCCTTATGTAAGACCTTATGTAACACATTATTATGAAGCAATTAATGAATAAATGAAAGAATTACGAATTATTATGAGAAATTATATATAATAACTAGATTATCCGATATACCTCGGTGGTCCTTTACCTATTTTGGTATTAATATTTTCCAAATCAATAATTTCGATAGTCTGTCACTTCGACCTCCACCCATCAAAAGCCGCCAGATGCCCAGATCCAGTATCAAGAATAATATAGCAATTAAACCAGACGGGCCCTGAACGCTTCCTCCACCATGCCACTTCCAATCCCGGTCAGCTCCTAGTCTATCAGAATTAAAACAAAACAATTCCTGGTATTTAAAATTAATTCCCAAATTTATTAAATAACTATTTATTGATTTTCTAGGAAAGGATGGATCTTGACGCGTGAAAAGGGTCGTAACTCTTCTTGCCTTTCTGTCCTTTATTTATCTTATGCCATTTCCATAAGGTTCAATTTTATTTGACCTCCATTCATGGGAAACAAATCAATAAAAATATCCTTGACACAAATGAAAAGGATTGTAATTCTCTTTGGCCTTCTGTTTACTTTATGTTTTCTGCCATTGTCTTAAGGTGTAAATTTATTTGACATCGTCTCACTGACCTGTATTTTAATAATATGAATTTTATTGTTTGTCAATTTTCTTCTCCGTAGTTGCTATGGGAACCAAACAAGGTTATATACATGGCAATAATAGTACATAATATATCTATTTTTGATATACGGAATGTTTCCGCTTGATGTTTCTTTGGATTAATTGGTTATTGTATTGAAGTAATAATTTGTCACGCCCGGCCCATCACTAAGCAATTTTCGTGATTCTTAACCTTTATCTTTGAATGAAAAAAGATAATAATAAAGATCCCTAATGTTCATATTTTAATAGTCAACCATGTCCATAGTACATATTACAGTAGATAGTACATGAACGAGGTATGTATCTAGTTACAAATGGTCCTAAGTTCTGGCACCCGTGGCTGCTGGCGCGGCGAGCGCGCAACTTGTGAGTGTTTTGCTAAGTTCTGGCACCCGTGGCTGCTGGCGCGGCGTGCGCGCTCCACTTGTGAGTGTTTTGCTAAGTTCTGGCACCCGTGGCTGCCGGCGCGGCGAGCGCGCTCCACTTGTGAGTGTTTTGCTAAGTTCTGGCACCCGCGGCTGCTGGCGCAGCAAGCGCGCTCCACTTGTGAGTGTTTTGCTAAGTTCTGGCACCCTTGGCTGCTGGCGCGGCGAGCGCGCTCCACTTGTGAATGTTTTGCTAAGTTCTGGCACCCGTGGCTGCTGGCGCGGCGAGTGCGCTCCACTTGTGAGTGTTTTGCTAAGTTCTGGCACCCGTGTCTGCTGGCGCGGCGAGCGCGCTCCACTTGTGAGTGTTTTGCTAAGTTCTGGCACCCGTGGCTGCTGGCGCGGCGACCGCGCTCCACTTGTGAGTGTTTTGCTAATTTCTGGCACCCGTGGCTGCTGGCGCGGCGAGCGCGCTCCACTTGTGAGTGTTTTGCTAAGTTCTGGCACCCGTGGCTGCTGGCGCGGCGAGCGCGCTCCACTTTTGAGTATTTTGCTAAGTTCTGGCACCCGTGGCTGCTGGCGTGGCGAGCGCGCTCCACTTGTGAGTGTTTTGCTAAGTTCTGGCACCCGTGGCTGCTGGCGCGGCGAGCGCGCTCCACTTGTGAGTGTTTTGCTAAGTTCTGGCACCCGTGGCTGCTGGCGCGGCGAGCGCGCCACTTGTGAGTGTTTTGCTAAGTTCTGGCACCCGTGGCTGCTGGCGCGGCGAGCGCGCCACTTGTGAGTGTTTTGCTAAGTTCTGGCACCCGTGGCTGCTGGCGCGGCGAGCGCGCTCCACTTGTGAGTGCTTTGATCATAGTTCAACCTAACATAGTCCTCCCAGCTTGGCTCATCATCGCTCCTTGCATCGGTGCTGCGAGTAGGATAAATCTTGAATGGGCGTTGTCTCTGTTCAAAAAGTAGGTGTGATGATGATGAGAGAAGCGAGTAGGAACTTGGTAAGTTTAACTTTGATTAAAACGCTTAGCAGCCGAATGTTCCACAGTAGCGATATGGGCCCCTGGGGCCCATTTCTCGAAAGCTTGTAACTCGTAACACAAATACTCGTAATACATTCTAGCAAAATATGTCGAAAAGTGACATCCGCTTGTATTACAAGTTACAAGCTTTTGAGAAACGGGCCCCAACGAGTGGAGTGTCAGAATGCATTCCATAGATACTTAATTTAAATGTGTACATACTCGTACATATATTGTGCAATGTTTATAATAATTTGTAATTATATATCACAATTTTACCATGTGAATTACAATAAAAAATGATATGAAGATTTGGTATTGTACACTTTCGACCCTCCTCTTCTCTTTAAAATTTCCGAATGGGGTTATTAGTAAGAATCAGTGTACCTACCTACATTTAGGGCGTTATATATATTGACTATTATTTATTTCAAGTTTAGGGTTCCTATACTGTTCTTATACTGAAAAACCATACGGACTAACAAACATTATGAATTCTAACTGTTACTCGTATATATTTTGACCATTATGTATTCCAAGAGTAGGCAATCAATACGTATGACAAACAACTTTAGGTATTTTGATACAGTATGTATTTTGAATTTAGGTATATTGGGCGTATGAATTCTAACCGTATGTTTATACATTTTGATATGTACCCGAAGAAAACACCTATATAGTAGAGTCAATTATTAAAGTACCTGCCTAGTAGAGTAACTTAACAAGCTTTATATCGTAATTATAATATTTTATTTATTTATTTAAACAATAAAAAAAGTGTACAAGAGACGGACTTAATACCTTAAGGCGTTCTCTACCAGTCAATCATTGGTATATTGGTCTTTACCAATATTATAGTATAATAGTATACTTATACAGTTAGTTGCATAACTGAACCAATGTGCATCACTTTGACATGCTTCTTTCATTATTTCAGAAGAGGCTAGTTATTAAGTTACTATTTTATTATTAATTGGTAACAACGCTAATAAACTTACTGACCTATTATGTTATTGTAGATAAAAATAAACATTTTCTCTATTAGATAATATTTTGTACTGACTCAGTTTTGCACCGACATCGTTAAATGAAGATAAGTCTGATCAATTACGGAAAAAATAAAAACTTTCAGGTTATATTTGTTCGTCTGGTGTCAGCTATGTATCCATATGAAAAGCCAATTTCGATTCATTGCATTCACAATCTTGATTTTTTTATTCATCCATGATTTTGAACCAATAACTGACAGTCGCTTGCGAGACAACTATGATATCACACTTTTGTGACAGGTGGAATCCCTCAAGAGTGATATCTAAAATGGTGGCCATAGCCATAGACAAAACGCTCTAGCTCTAGAAGTAGTACTTTTTTGTGCTTTCGGCCAAGTCTAATTTTTTTTTACTATTTTTTCGGAACTCAGCATCACTTGTATGAACATGTGCCATGGGGCTTATCTTTGTATCACGTAACGTAGCAGGTCATGCGGCCTCCGCCCGTACTATAGGGAATAGCTAGTATATTAATAAATTAATAAATATATTGATGTTTTTTTACCACGAATTGTATAGAGTTGTCCATTCCTTTGTAATGCAAAAAAAGAAGCATAAACGACTCAAGCGACTGTGGACTTGAACCCACAACCTACAATTTGTAGTATCTATATAGGTAATAGAGGTATATTTTTTCTTTTGTGTTTTAATGTTTCTTGGGTAATAAACTTGCATATAATATCTTTATTTTTCACTTCTCATGCTTGTAAAGTTGGACTTTAAGTCGTGCATGGACGGCATAAAATCTCATTTTAAGCTCTAGGGCATATGTAAATATTTTTTTAAGACTAAGAATGTGGCTCAAAAGCCAAACAAATTTCATTTGTCACATCATTTCATTTATATCGCACAATTTAATTGAGCAGTAAAATTTCGTAGAATACTGAAACTTGTTCTTTTATTATATTCTTGCTATAATTATTTGAATTGCGTGTTTTCTACAATTAAATAAATGAAATCGAATAAAATAGGAGTTGATAATAGTATAGAAATACCCCGAAATGTTTTTATGACTTGGCAGAAAACAAGTATCTATGTCTAAATTCACATGTTGAAAATTAAAAAAAAAAACATTAAAAAATTTATTGGTGGGAACCATATTTGTTTTCAGTGTAATATTTTTGTTACAACTTGAAATTGTTTTACGATTACCGATAAATAATTTCCTCGCAATCGAAGTGAAAATTAGAGTGTAGCCCTCGTGCATAAAACCCATTTCACACTCGACTTTATATCAATCCTCGCTCGCTAGCTCGCTCGGATGGATAAACGCCTCACGTAAGATTGTACGTTTTATCCACTTGTTGTACAATCTACTATTTATGAACATTATTTGCCATATGCTGTGATCATATAAAATTTTTAAACAAAAATGAAAATTAGGGTTTTCCCACATCTATCGACGCGGATTCGGCAAAATCTGGTGGAAAAAAGCTTATATCCACGCAATAAGAGCGAAAAAGACGTTGGCAGGCGTCAGCCGAGCCACTCCGAGCCGAACCGTGCCTTGTTAGCTCTTATTGCGTGGACATACGCTTTTTTCCACCGGATTTTGCCGAATCCGCGTCGATAGATGTGGGAAAACCCCTCAAGCTACCCCGGGTTGGCCTACAGATTTGTAGAGTAATATGCAAAGATCAATTATTTGACCATTTAACGGCTTCCTAGCCCAGTCGGTAGACACCCTGCCTACGAAGCAGGAGGTCCCGGGTTCGAATCCTGGTCAGCGCATTTATTTGTGTGTTTATCACAGATTTGTTCGTGAGTTATGGATGTTTTTATGTATTTAAGTATTTATCTGTTATATATATCGTCGTCTAGTACCCATCCCATAACACAAGCCTTATTGAGCTTACTGTGGGCCTAGGTCTATTTGTGGAAGGTTGTCCTAGAATATTTATTTATTTATAAACACTCGGCCTTTAGATTTGTTAAATAACTATAAAAACTTGCAAATACCAGACAGACATTTCATTTAAACTCAGGTTTAGTGTTTTTCTATTAACATTGCCTGACTGACAGATTTAATATTGTCTCCCTCGATTTATATTTACTACTAGACTAAATAATAACGCAGGGAATGACAGACAGAATGCTAGATGGAAAATGTCTACGGAATTATAATTTCTTAGCCTAAAATGGATAGTCGGCTATTTAATATTACTCCTATTCGAAACAATATTAAATACGTAATTGCGTAAGTACTTAGGTACGAGTACTTCTTAGTTAGGGTAGGTCGATAAACCTTAATCTGGTAATTATTGAATAAATATCAGACTCAATTTTTTTATTTGCTTTTAGCACATATATTATGCATGCAAATACATTTTTTTCCCGATTTAGATGATATTTATTTTCTTTGTTTTATTTAAATATTTAAAGTACTCTAAAAGTACACTTCTTTATAACATTTAAATTGCTATCATAAATAAAATTTAAATCAAAATATTTACAATAGGTATTACCTACAATTCAATTAACTATAAGTAGGTATTCAATTAATGAGTAAACTAAATTCTTTACTTTAGAAAAGTTAGCTACATTAACATTTTTTTAAACAAACACATATGCAATATAGAATGGAGTAATCCTTCCGAAATACAATTCACTCACTATCATGTCATGACCTAGAAAGTGCAGTTCACGAAATATCAAATTAGCAAACCAATCCAAGTTATCCAAGGCATACGCTACCCCTGACAAAAACTAAATCTTCAACAAGTAATCGTGGTGTTCCACGTACAGTACCGTGCAGATGTATTTAATGACGACATTTCCAGAATAATGACTGTCGCGTGTCGGTCTAATTTACAGGCTACCGCAATCAACTACAATCAGGCCTAGCAGAAATACGAAAATGTACATTTGTCATGTCAATTACAATGTAAGTTGCTATTTGTTTTTTTCCTGTGTTATATATTACTAGCTTTTGCCCGCGGCTTTGCTCGCGTTAAATTCGGGGTAACAAACCATACAAACTTCCACCCCCCATTTTAGGGAAGTGGGGGGTTAGAAAGAGACAAAAAGTAGCCTATGTCACTCTCCATCCCTTCAACTATCTCCACTTAAAAAATCACGTCAATTCGTCGCCCCGTTTTGCCGTGAAAGACGGACAAACAAACACGCACATACACTTTCCCATTTATAATATTAGTATGGATACCCAGGAGCGCTGAATTCGGCTGACGGAAAAGTTGTTCATTTGAGTAATTAAAAGCCTGTCTGCGGTTAACTCACGAAAAGTTTGACCCTTTTAACTTTGCACTTGACCTCTACGATACTTGTTACCAACCTGTAACTGTAACTTGCTGGAGAGTAATTTTGGCCCATATTCCAATCAATGATCATAGTAAATTGTGCAACAAGAAGATATATTATAACTTTTATTTACTTCGATTGTGACGAAAAACTGTATGACTACTATATAGTCTGGCAAACCATTTCTGTCAGTAGAAACGCGCGGCAAATTCAAAATACGTACCATCGGGTTCAAAATTGCATGGTCAATTTATCAATGAATTCATTCATAAATTGGCCATGCAATTCTGAACCCGATAGTACATGTGGCAACCCTTTGTGATGAGACACCGTTTTTCATGACGAACATTTCAATTCACATTGAATTTGTTTCTAGTGCAAATGCACTCTCTCATCTTAAGCGCGAGTGAGATAGAACTCCTGCAACGTTCCCAATTAAATTTAAATTCATTTTTAAGCCATATGTTAATTGCCTCAACCAGATTATCTGTTGCAGTTGATGACAGATCAGACGAAATATATCCGTCTCCTTTTTACACACCGTAAATGTCACCTAATGAAAGGGGCGGAAATACCGACTAAAATTAAAAACATAAAATTTGATGATCATTGCTGCTTTTTTCACTGATTCTTAGTGTTGTCATACTTTTGTTCGCTGTACATTGCTACTGCGTTCGTTGGCTGGCCAGACTATATATTTAACGTAACCTTTTGTTAACTGAATTCTAGCAGTGTGGCCGGCGCGCCGCGCCCCCGCTTTTTCTGCTCGCTGAACTTGAATATTCCCCGCCGGGTGTATGGCATGTAGGTTTTTATAGCAGAAATAGCTACTAGTAATAGGGCAAGTCTTCAAAATTATCTGGGCACGATCCGTTATGTCAACGAGAGCGTGTTAACATGCCTTTGAACACTTCGCAATTATCTGAAGAACGCCTCAAGGCGATAAAGAGCACGTTTAGATATTTTTTCAACACACCTGCTCGTAACGAGGTTCTTATTCCACCGCTTTTATGCTCATAATCCTAGATGAGACATGTGTGCATTTCACAATAATTGTCCAACTAGTGGAATAATTTAATAATCCGATCAAGTGACGTTTGTACTCTAGTACCAAGTTGTACGTACGCAGACGAATCGTTGTAATTTAGTCGGGTATCACCCTTTACTATTTTTTACGGTTCCGTAGTCAACTAGGAACCCTTATAGTTTCGCCATGTCTGCCCGTCCGTCCGTCCGTCCGTCCGCGGATAATCTCAGTGACCGTTAGCACTAGAAAGCTGAAATTTGGTACTAATATGTATATCAATCACGCCGACAAAGTGGTAAAATAAAAAGTGGATTTTTTTTATTTATTAGGGTACCTCCCCTATACGTAAAGTGGGGAGTGATTTTTTTTTTCATTTCAACCCTAACGTGTGATATATTGTTGGATAGGTATTTAAAAATGAATAGGGGTTTGCTAAAATCATTTCGGAAATAATCGCTCCACAAGTAAAAAAATATGCGTCCCCCCCCTCTAACTTTTGAACCATAAGTTTTAAAAATATGAAAAAAATCTCAAAAGTAGAACTTTATAAAAACTTTCTAGGAAAATTATTTTGAACTTGATAGGATGAATAGTTTTTGAAAAAAAATTACAAAATAATTTCTGAACTAAGTTTGTAATTTAACCGTATAAGCAGGTGTTTATTGTACCTGTAATTTCTACAAAATTACAATGAAATGACGTGCTTTCAAATAAAGTAAAAACGGTGAAAATCGGTTCACGCAATAAAGAATTATTCCATAAAAATCATCTTCCATACTTTAAGCTCGCGCGCAATTGTTTACTTAATTTGCCGATAGATGTCGCTGTACGTGGAACTCTCATATCATATCCTACATGGCGGTGTTATTAACTCTTAAGTGGGGACGCTTACTGTGACGGACGGAAAACTACGGAACCCTACACTGAGCGTGGCCCGACACGCTCTTGGCCGGTTTTTATAACTCTTTATGAGTTTACATTCTAATAAAATAAAAATAAAGTAAATATATTAGAAATATACACATTTACGATAGAATACAAATTATACAATCCTGATTGTGAATAAGAATCATTTCAACTTATTATATTACTCGTAATACACAATAAATTACGTTTTAAACACGAATTGTCTGTTTTAATATTGGCTGTTTGGCATTATACGTCCGCGCCTTTGCCTCAAGCTGCACGCACATCCAAAAAAGAAAATTGCGCGCCATTTATAAGTTAACCTCAAATCATTGTACTATCGGGTTCATAATTGCATGGCCAATTTATGAATGAATTCATTGATAAATTGACCATGCAATTTTGAATCTAATGGTACATGTGTTCGATTTTTCTCGTCGTGTTTTATTAATTTAAACAAATTATATTTTCAATTAATAAGAAGACAACTTTAGCGTTAATTTAACCCCTGGATATATTTCAAAATTGTGATACATACTAGTAAAATGTCATCATAAAAATCTAGTGAGCAATACGTAAGAAAAAATTACTCTCATTTATTGCACAATAAATGTGAAGTCTTTAATTTTATGAAATGATTTGAAAAAGAGTTCCAGATACTCAATAATATCACAAAAAAGGTTAGTTAAATGTATTTATCTTAGGTTCGTAAGTAACTCTATCCTGTAAACATTCTGACAATTAATGTATTTATCAGAAGTTATTACTTAATTATACTATTCTGTTATTTCCTCGCAAGTGTGTTGAAAAACGTATGAAACGCGTGTGCTTGATCATTACATAAGCTCAGCTTCCTTATGCGCACTCACATGCGTTCGTGCGCACAATATCGCTTCGTATGTAATGATCAACTTAGGACACTTGTATCATAATGTACTATTATCGCCTTGGCCGCTCCGATATACATATGTGGCGGCTGTACCTGGCACTACTATGGTTCTATTGGATTTGGCTGTAAGGACTACCATCCATGTCAGAAAATTCGAAAAATAAATAAGAATTTGATACTATTTGATGATTGTCAGTGTTCTACAGTTCTACCACCTATATCTGTAAAAAACTGCGACCAGCCAATGACATCGTATGTTTTTGCAATATTGACCTTTGTGACTATAAGAACAAGGTAAAAAAATGCATAAAAAGACAAATTTTGATTTTTCGCAGAAATCAGTGCCGTTTTTGTTGCGTAAAATATTGGAATATAAAATACCTATTCAAATTCATACTTAACTTACCATGTATTTGTATGAATATGATGAACTATCTATTTTCGTAACATAAACAATGCCTTTAGGCATTAAGTCCGCCATTTGTACATAATTTAAATTGTATTTTTGCAATAAAGTTTAAATAAATAAGTAAATATTAATAAAAATATGCCACCAGTAAATAGTGTCTTTACTCAATAGCAGGTAAGTATGATGTATATGTTAATCTATGACGTAAGAGCACTTTGTTAGCAGGTTGATTATGTTGGCAGAACGAATTGTAATAGAGAATAGAACAAGAGCATAAAATCTACCACTTACGCTGTGTATATATTTTACAATTAGCTAAAGAAAGGAGACCGTCAATTCCAGGCCCACTAGCGATAATGGTCTCGTATAAGGTTTGTTCTGCAATTTTAAGCAAATACCCATTTTATTACGAAACTAGACAAAATATTTCATGAAAATGAAACGGGAATTAGAAATACAAAATAAAAAGTAATTTCGTTGATCCTTCCGCGATCCAAATAGTGCTTAATAAGTTGTTAACGTCTTTACAGCATTGACATAAGGTTAACTTTACCTGGACTGAGACGAAACAGACATTTTTAGAAAGGAGTTACGTTTACTATACTAATGTAGTTTATTATTCTAGTTTGACACTGTGGATGACAGTCTGCCGCATAAAGTTATAATTTTAAACTGGAGTATACTCTTCGGCCACAAAGTGGGGCCGAAAGAAAGGGAGCTGCGTTTCATTTTGACTTGGGGCGTTATGACGGCATTATATCATGCTCTTTCGATAACGAAACGCATTTTTTTTCAATTTAGTAATGTCTGATACTCGTATGGATTTATAAAAAGTGGATGTAACTGTTGCACATTTTCCCTAACCACAGATGAACCTTATTACCGTGAAAAACAGTCATTCATAGGTGATTAGAAAAATAACGGTCCGATAGAGGGGATAATAAACTTTAGATTAAATATGTTTGTATGCATGTTGTTGTCGCGAATAAATGTTTTCTATTTCTATTTTTTTAATTATGGGGGCGGTGCCTCACTCGCGCTCGTTACGAAATTGACACACATTGACATTTTGACTTGTTGTCATGCTGGCATTATTGTCTAATGACGACATAACTCCCTAAGTCAAAACGATACGCAGCTCCCTGTATTACTCTCTTTCGGCCTCACTTTGTGGCCCAAGAGTATACTCCAGTTTAAAATTATAACTTCATGGATACTAGTAGTAGCGCACTAACAGAGCTAAACCTTATCTCTTTGTAATTAGTTCTACGATTGTTTAGTTCATAGTAGCAATGATGGTTTGACAGTCATTATCTTTGTTTATCTAAATACAAGAAATCAGCGGCAGGATCAAAATATGACTTTTTATTATTTTATTATGATTTTCGTTTCATTATCATGTCAGATTTTGTAGATATTCTTCAAAAAACCGGTAGTTATTTTATGTTATACTGTAAATCATAAACATGTACGCTTTTAAATATTGTCCTTATCACATTCACGTTTTTTCATCCCCGATTTCTCAATTTTCCCGGTAGATTTCATGATTATTTTATGACCATCCTGATCTAGAAATTAAGGCGAATGTTTTGATACCTACTTCATAATTATACGCACCTTAATGAGCTGGGGCAAATCGCCTAACAAAATTGACGATCTCCTTTGATATATTTCTTCATTTCACGAGCATCGGTCATTTTCGGCAACTCTCGGTTCGTTTCGCTAAACTTGAAGTGTGAAGCATAAACTATGTTTATCTACACTCACACTGTAAGTCTTCTAAAACGTGTTCAAAAACGGTAGGCAATGGCTATCATTACCACAACCGATGTTACTATGATAAGCTTTTTATCTCTGGCAGTAACGTAATTTTAACTATACATGCTCATATATTGATACGTTATGAGTTTCAAATTCCGAACATCGAATTCGATAACATAATGTAAATCCTGTGCTCCTTCCTGACCATCGGCACGCGCCCGCGCGACCGCCGGCACAACCGAGTTGGCCATGGCGGTGCAATGGCGGTCATTCTATGGTTTCCGAACACTTTATTTTGGATATATAATATAAGTGTAGATAAGCAGTGTATGCAACTGTACGTAATTAGGCCTTATTACGTAACAGTTATATAAACTACTATTATTCCCGTCGCCCGAAATTTTTCCTGAAATAATGATAAGTGATAATACAGAAAATACCAAGAACTGTAAGTATTAACTTATCATTAGAGACATTGGGCCCCTGATTCAAGCCATCAGATATAAATTAAAATTGTGCATCTTATTCCAAAAACCTGCCAAGAACATGTCGGGTATACATTACTTAACATTTACTGATTGAGTTTTAAGACCTGCACAAACCGGCGAACGGTAGCACAGATTATCAAAGAGCAGCGCACACTGACAAGGGAACATCCTCCCCGATACTGCTCGCGCCCATCAGCGTGGGGCCGGCGGCCGGCGACGCGCGCTCGGGATGTCTCCGGCATACGCGCTATTGGCGCTATACGGTATCAAAAGGGATTAACCTCACCAGCGTGCGCGTGTACATGCCCATATCTGCTGAGTTACGCTGTCTTTCCTTCCCGACGCTTCGCTACACCAGCACACTCGGGAGACTCCGGCGCATATCGGTGGATGCCGTAGCATGTCGCCGCCAAATACCGCCGCGGTATCCTGTAACGTCAATACCGCGGAGAGAAATCCTCCGTGATGCTCCGAGGTTGGTCTCAGGGGATTAAAATTTATACCATAAGGTAAGTATAAGGTAGGTTTGTATATTATAGGTTTGTATAAAAATAATATACATTTATAAATTTTACAAATTTATATGGCAAAAAATACACCTAGAAAAACAAACTTTTGCTTTGGTTTCATTGTGCCTAAATAATATAATGGATTATTCTCAAATTTTTCGAAATTTCAAATTGCCATGTAGCTGTAAAACCTTAATAACAAATTGCCTCACTGTTAAAATAATCGAAAAATTTCCCGAAATGCCTAAATTTTGCAATGTTCATTTGATTCATTTCCTTCAAATACTTACCCAATATCAGATACGACGAAAATGCAAAATGTCATGGTCTCATAATGCCCAAATTATATTTACAAGATTTTTACCACATATATTACGTCATTGGCATAGTCCCGACATTGTTTTCCACGACTTACTTGGTGAGCACGAGGTCCGTTCGCAACCTAACCCCAAGAATAATCTAAATATACTTTACAAGTTAGGTTAGTGTCTGAGCGTTAACGATACTTTTAGAATTTTAGGTATTTTGGGATTTGGTTATTATGAAAACGTGGAATTTTGAATTAACGGTGATGTGAAGTTTAGTCTTTATGATACAAAGACATTAAAATTCCGTCAAAATAAAAATCCGGTTTTTTGAAAAAAAAAATTAGGCATTCTGGGATTCAGGTATTTTAAACACAGTCATTTTGAAATCTAGAGTGTTAGTAACTAGGTAAAATAAACTTAGGGAATAATGAAACCGCAGCAAACTTTTGGGTACATGAGTTTTTTTATAGGATCGGATCTTATGAAAAAATTTGTAATTCACTTAATTTTAAGTCTGATTAGGCAGTGACAATGCTGGCACATATTGCTGACACAAAGGTAAAATAAAATCGGAGTGGCTTCTATAAATAATATTTTATGTTGGAAAAAAGTGTTCAATAAATATGTGGATGAAAAAATACAATCTTTACTTTTTTATTGAGAAATAAGCAAACCAAGTTACATATACAACTGTTACAAATAAGAAGCATGACAGTCATGATCCCTGGCAGGGTTGAATGCTGAAGGTTGCCTAATGATAGATAAGTGATAACGTAATAAGGTGTCGGTATTTGAGTAAACATAAGTAAACTCTTTATTTACTTACGCGAGCGGAGCCGCGAGCCCATCTAGTCATTTATAAGTGTTAACTAACCAGGCGCCCACAGACTAATCAGGCAGCTGTCGAAAAAACTGTTTGAGGTCACCGCGGACCGTAGGGCTGGCTCGTTCCTTGCGCAAAGGATTGGCATAGCGATCCAGAGGGGGAATGCAGCCAGCCTCATGGGAACCCTTCCCCAGGGTTCGGACCTCGGTGACCTTACCTAAATTCTCAGTTTTCTTTTAATTTAAATTTTGTAGGTAGTTTTTAGCTTCAATTATTTAGCTAGTTAGGGTTCCTTAGTCAACTAGGAACCCTTATAGTTTCGCCATGTCTGTCCGTCCGTCCGTCCGTCCGCGGATAATCTCAGTGACCGTTAGCACTAGAAAGCTGAAATTTGGTACTAATATGTATATCAATCACGCCGACAAAGTGGTAAAATAAAAAGTGGAAAAAAATGTTTGGGGTACCTCCCCTATACGTAAAGATTTTTTTTTTCATTTCAACCCTAACGTGTGATATATTCATGGATAGGTATTTAAAAATGAATAGGGGTTTAGTAAAATCATTTTTTGATAATGTTATTATTTTCGGAAATAATCGCTCCAGAAGTAAAAAAACTGTGCCCCCCCCCCCCCCCCTCGAACTTTTGAACCATAAGTTTTAAAAATATGAAAAAAATCTCAAAAGTAGAACTTTATAAAAACTTTCTACGAAAATTATTTTGAACTTGGTAGAATAGTTTTTGAAAAAAAAAATACAAAATAATTTCTGAACTAAGTTTAGTACATTGTTGTAGAGGCTTGAAAGTAAGCTATAGGTGGATCGAGTTAGTTCGAGTTGAAGATACGAGTCCACCTATAGCGCTTTCGGCCGAGATATTACATAGTGCTTTTCACGACTACTGTGAGGAAATAAAAAAAAACATTTGTCATAATACTATAAATGCTTTAATAGAATATCCAATTCAGTATTTCATTCCCGCCTTTTTACTATTTTTTTTTCACTTTCAAGAAGCGTTTTTCTGTTGTTTGTTTCAAACCGACTCATTTCCGTTTTCCGTTTCTTTTTTTTAACAACAGGTAGTTGGGCCGATAAACAACCTTATTTTATCTTTTGAAACATAAAGTTGTGCCAAAAAAAGACCTTTTAATGTTTTTAATGAATGCAATGACATAACTGGACAATTTACTTTCCAACTAATGACATTTCATCGCTACAATAACATTGCTGTAGTGGTGGTTCAGGTGCTACAGCAAATGCTCACTTTCCAGCTTGGATTTTGACCATCTTTTGTCACATTTCCGAACAGTAGCGTGAAATGTAATTTAACCGTATAAGCAGGTGTTTATTGTACTTACCTGTAATTTCTACAAAATCACAATGAAATTAATGACGTGCTTTCAAATAACCCAACCATGGGGCCATTTTTTTAACTCTTAAGTGGGGACACTTACTGTGACGGACGGAAAACTACGGAACCTTACACTGAGCGTGGCCCGACACGCTCTTGGCTGGTTTTTTTTTTAAATAGTTGTAGGTCATATTTCCTTATATTTTAACTTTATATATAAGTATTATCATGAATATTGTAACATAGTAGAAATGTAACAACATTGTTGTCGCAGATAAGTCAGATAACTTAAAATTACTGTTGTTTTTGTGTAACTAGATCTAAGTTAATCATTTTCTCGATTTATACCAATTTGTTTATTTTTGTAATTTAATAAAGTGTATAAAAATTGTGTGTACATGTCTAGTTCTTAAGTACTGATCTATGTCTAATTTTATTGATATTATGTCGTAATACCCAAAATGTCTAGATTATAAGAATTTTGTACTAATCTATGAAGAAATGTCCCATAATAATATCAATTTACACCCTCCTACAATCATGTAATAGTTTAAGATTATTGGCTAATAAACGAATGACATACTCTGCACATATAAGCCACTAGTACGAGTACTAATAAAAACCCATAAAAGTGGCCAGCACTCGTACTCGTACTCGCGGAGATCGCCCGCTACCGCCGCGCCGAGCGCACGTGCCGCTGCGCTCCGCAATAATCGTGCCTCGCGCCTCGTTTTTTCCCGCGCTTTTCGCGTCGAGTGTTTACTCCGCGATTCCCGCCCTCTGCCGCGTTGAGCCCTGCTCCGCGAGCCAAGGATTGTGTTAATTAGTGCCTATGTACCCGAGACAGTGACTCTATGTGCCGAGACAGTGACTCTTAGTTTAAGTGTGTGCGCTTCACGAGTACGTGCAAATGGGAAGCAGAAAAAAAGAAAAAATTGATAATGCGATAAAAGATTTAATCGCCACTCCCCCTCATCCCTCCAACCTCTCCGCCTCCCCCCACCGCGGGGTCAGCCTAGAGGCAATCATGGATAAACCCACCATCATGGACGAATTTATAAATACACATTGCCCCCACATGGGGCCCTCCTGGCTCAGCTTCCAAGCTACAGCCACAGCAAACGGCAAAAAAGAATGCCCCGCCGCCGCCGCCGCCGCCGCTGCCGCCGCCACCGCCACAAAGCCACCGCCAGCGTTACACCTGGAAAACAAAGGTAAGGTTGCACCTGCTCGCTCACATAAATATGACGTAACCTCTCAGACTCACCCCCCCTCGAACTCAAACAAAGACTTACAAAACTGCCAAAATGAAGTCGAGGCGCGCCATCGCGCCTTACCGAGAGCACGTTCCCGCTCAGTAGCGTCAAACCGCGGAGGCGCGTCCTCCCGCTCACACCCCTATAATAGACTCACCTCCCCCCCCAACCCCCAGCGTTCCTTCTCACGCTCAAGATCACGCTCCCCGCAGACCGAGGAGATTTTCAAAATAATTACGAGCCACGACAGTAGGATGCTCCCAAACACAAACTTTAGCGCTAACTCACTGGCGTTCAAAAATAATGATAACCATTCAAATTCTAACAACCAATCGGAGACCTCGGAAGCCGAGGGTTTATCCGAGAAATCCGACGACAGTTTCACCACCGTAGTGGGCAAGAACAAACGCAAACGTAACGGGAAAGGAAAGACCTCCCCCCCCCCGAAACAACCCACACAACATGTACACTCTCCGCTCCCCTCGACCCAAAATTCGTTCGCGTACCTCCCGCGAGAGGAACCGCCCTCACAAACTGATATGGACTACGCCGAGGCGTCCGACGACGACAGTGACGGCCTCTCGGACTACTCTGACAACGACGCTACTGCCACCGCCGACGATAATGACCCAAACACTACTAAACCCAAAACCAGACCTCCCCCAATCATTACAGTTTTTGACCCAAACAGATGGGCCACTCTGTCAAAACGAGCCCATGCCAGGAACCTGGGCTTCTTAAAAGCCTACGTAGGTGAGGAAAGATACACCAAAGAAGTCAGACTATTTCTACACACACAAACCATCGACCAGTTTAGGGGCTGGCGAAAACTACTGGTCGATGGTTTCACCACCCGCCCTACGGGCAAACAGAGAAAGCTGAGAGTAGTCATACTCGGCCTCCCCGTTGCCATCGACACCGACGAGATAAAAGAGGACCTCCTCCACCAGGGCCTCCCAGTGCAAGAGGTCACTAGGATGGAGAGGGGCCCTAGAGAAAGGCGTGAACCATTTAACGCGGTTCGCGCCATTCTTGACTACACAAATGCCGGGAAAAAGATTTACAATATCCAAGCCGTGTGTGGACTAAGCGGCCTCAGAGTTGAGCCCCCCCACCGCAACCAAAGAGTGGCACAATGCCACCGGTGCCAACGCCCGGGGCACACAGCCCGTTATTGTACGCTCCCATACAGATGTGTTAAATGCGGCAGGAATCACCCATCAACGGGATGCGACAGAGTACCAGACGAACAAGGCAAACTTACAACAAAGTGCGTACTCTGCGGCGGTGACCACCCAGCGAACGCGTCGATCTGCCCCGCGTACCCCCCGCCAAAAAACATCAACCCTCGCTCCCGAAATCACACCCAACAAAACAGAAACCAATCACAAACCAATAATAATTCCGCACCCACCAGTGCAAATCGCCTCACCGCCCAGCCAGCCCTACCTGACCTCCCGCTAGAACCTACACAATTAAGCTCAAACCACGAATTTCCGTCACTCAAACCCCCTCGCCAAGCCTTTCCCAACTCCCAACAAAATCCCCTACCCCACGATAGGGGAGACCGGGGTAAACTGTCACACCCCTCTAACCCAAAAAGAGGAGCTTGGGGAAATCCCACCCCGAATCACCCAACCATTCAAAGCAACGCCACTAGCCGAGCCCCCACAGGCCCCCCCCTCCCCCGCCAAGGCAACCCCCCCCCCCCTTCCCCAACCCTTACACCTTCTCCCAAGGCCCCCAGGCAAATTCAAATCCACTTTACCAACTCCAAAACCAAACCCACCCCATGCAATATGCAGCCCGACCTCCTCCAGCCCACCCCAATGCTCATCATCATCATCCGCACCCCCCTCCTAACTTCGGCGACCCCGAAGAGGACACCAGGCTGGTTTTAGAACTCGCCAACACCGTAGATATCGATGAGATCTGCCAATTAGCTGCAAAAATCCGCAGCGCCCGTTCCATCGCAGGCCAACTGCTGGCTATGGCCCAGCACGCGAGCCTTTTAACTTCAATTAAGAAACTCTGCAAAAACGATAATGGATTATACGCCTAACAACAGACTCAAACCCAGGTCACTCAAGCTAGCATGCTATAACATAAATGGTATTAAGGGAAAAAGGGATGAACTCTCCTGTACCATGAAGGATCTCCAACTGGATATCCTCATGGTCCAGGAGACTTTTCTCAAACCCCCCCATCGTAGCCCCAACGTCGCGAATTACAAAATAATCCGCGATGACAGAGTGGGGAACCTAAAAGGAGGCACACTTATCTACTGTAAAAAGACCCTCCACTGCTCTCCTGTCACACCACCAGCTCTTGTTAATATGGAAATTTCAGCATGCAGATTAGCGCTCGCTGGTCATAAACCTGTCACAATAGTCTCCGCGTACCAACCAGCAACTAAATCCCTATTACGAGCAGACTTAGAGACGGTCCTCGGCATGGATGAAGCAGTCATCATCGCCGGGGACCTCAATGCCAAACACATCTTTTGGAACTGCCGTGTTAATAATCCCAATGGCAACACACTCCTCAACTTCATCCAAACCCACGACACCCCAATCGATGTCCTTGCCCCCCGAGAGCCGACCCATTACCCGGTACAAGAAAACCACTTACCTGACATCCTGGACGTGGCCCTCCTCAAAGGGGTCGCACTGACAATGCGATCCATTGAGGTGGCCCACGTCCTGAACTCGGACCACAGGCCAGTGGTTATTGGACTTGGCCCCCCCCCAACGGATCCAGAGGCCACCCGTAAGGTGACCAACTGGGTTAACGTGGGGAAGGAGCTGGCCAATGACGACTGTCCAGTCCGTCAGGTCTCAGCCCTCCCGCTCTCATCAAGAGCGGAAACAGACACCGCTGTAACTGTCCTCACGACTGCACTCCAGCAAGTCATCCAAAAATGCTCCAAAGAGGTCCCGGCGGGCGATGATCGACGCTGGTCCCTACCCAAAGATATCCTAACCCTATTAAACATGAAAAACAGAGCCCTTAAGGCATATGACGCGCATCCAAGCCGCGAAAACAAAAATATTGTTAACAGACTTCAGCGTCAGGTGGGGGAAAGGGTGAAGGAACACCGGCAGGACAGGTGGGACGGGTTGCTAGAAGAGATCAGGCCAGGCCACCAGGCTTACTGGCGCCTGGCAAAGTCTCTGAAGGCAGACACGCAAGTGTCCATGCCCCCACTTGTCAGGCCGGACTCCCCCACTCTCGCCTTCACCGACGTTGAAAAGGCAGATTGTCTAGCGACAGCTCTAGAGGAACAGTGCTCACCGGGTAAAGTACCTCAAGACGCAAACCACATCCCGCAAATCGACGCCGAAGTTGAGGCCATCCTGAATGGGGTCCCGACAGGCCCTCCTCTCAGACAAGTCTCCTTTATAGAAATAAAATCTCTCATAAAGAAACTCAAACCACGAAAGGCCCCGGGTCCGGACGGGATCACAAACAGGTTGCTAAAACTCCTTCCAGATGACATAATCACCATCCTAACAAACATATACAACGCAGCACTAACAAACTCACATTTCCCGGCAGCCTGGAAGGCAGCGTCGGTTATCGGGATTCACAAACCGGGAAAGCCCAGCAACACTCCTAATAGCTATCGCCCCATTAGCCTACTTAACATCCTGGGCAAACTTCTCGAGCGTGTCATCCTCACGCGACTTATGGAGGTCGTCACATCCAACAAAACAATTATGGATGAGCAGTTTGGGTTCAGGACCGGCCACTCATGTGTGCACCAAGTGCACCGTATCACGGAGCACATCATTGACCGGATGACGAGCCATAGGAGGCCGACCCCCACGGGAGTCATATTCCTCGATGTGGCGAAGGCCTTTGACAAGGTTTGGCACAACGGCTTGCTCTGCAAGCTGTCTAGAGCCAACGTGCCAATCCGTCTCCTGCACATCATAGGAGACTTCCTTGTCAACAGGACCTTCAGCTACAGAGTGGAAGGGTCTCCTTCGACTCTACATCCGGTCAAGGCAGGGGTGCCGCAGGGCTCGGTCCTGTCCCCGACCCTGTTCGCCATCTATGTGAACGATCTCCCTAAAGTTGACGGGGTCAACTATGCGTTGTTCGCGGATGACACAGCGTTTTACGTCTCCTCGCGCTCACCAGACAAGCTTGCCTCGCTCCTCCAGCGAGCGGCAACCTCCCTAGGAGAATGGTTCGACCGCTGGAGGATCGAGGTGAACCCTGATAAGAGTGTTGCCGTGCTTTTCACGAGACACAATAACGCCACACCTGGACAGGGCATGCGTCACATCCAAATGTTAGGCAAACCAATAGGCTGGAGCCACACGGCAAAATACCTCGGGGTCACGCTAGATAGCAAACTCTACTTTCGTAACCACATCAAAATCGTCCGTGACAGGGCGGCTTACATCATGGGTAGGCTCAATCCTCTACTTAACAAACACAGTAAACTCTCCCTACAGGGGAAAATCACGCTTTACAAAACATGTGTTCGACCCGTCCTCTCATATGCCTCAGTGGTGTTCGCTCACTCACCGAAGCACCGCCTCGCATGCCTTCAAACCCTACAGAACAGATTCACGAGGATGGCGGCCGGCGCTCCGTGGTATATGCGGAACGTCGACCTCCATAGGGAACTCGGCCTCCAAAGTATAAACAACTTCTTCCAGATGGCATCGAGGCGTTTCTTCGATGGCACACCCCACCATTCTAACCCATTAATTAACTCTGCATCCAACTACCTCCCCCGCCCTAACCCCAAAAGGGGTCACCGTAGACCCAAGCATGTACTGACAGACGCTGATGACGAAATAACTATTAGACAGAAAACTGATCAAAGCCCCAAAGATTCCTATCCTGCAAACCCTAACACCCTCACAGACGTAACAAACCTGACAGACGTGACAGACAAAATCAACAGATTAAGACATAGCAATAATATGCACCAACGAGCAGGTGCAACCTCACAACAACGGGGGGACCCCCACCCCCCGCTCCTGCAACCCGCAGGAATTACAGATGACGCGTCAATGGCGGCGGCGACAGCGGCGGTCGACGCCACCTGAACCAGCCTCCACACAACGCAGGTCAATCATCAAATCCATGATGGCTTCTCGCCCCCCCCCGCAGACTAACAAACTAACTGACTACTTCTAGACTTAGACTTTAACTTCAACACAACATAACGTACTAACTGACAAATGACACCCTATGTGGATAAAAGACCTGCCAGCCCCTCAGGCTCCAGGCAAATTCAAAATCTCCCCGGGGTGACCCTTCGGGTCCCCCCGGCGTCACCACCTCGGGCAGCTAGAGGCCCATCTCTAAGTCCCGACTACCCCAAAAAAAAAAAAAAAAAAAAAAAAAAAAAAAAAAAAAAAAAAAAAAAAAAAAAAAAAAAAAAAAAAAAAAAAAAAAAAAAAAAAAAAAACTCACGTACTGACTGACGATGAAAACAGGGACCTTCTCTACTCAACCGACGATATGGACACAGACACTGACACCTCAGGTTGGGAAAAAGTTCGCAACCGCAAGGGAAAACGTGCGTGGTCGAAGTCTCCAACGTCTTCGGCGCCGGCGCCGAAGGCGCCGCGGACTCCCTCCGTCTCAGCACCCTCTGTGCTGGCCCCTCAGGCCCGTAGTGCCACTCCAGCAAGAGACGGCGGGTCTTCGACAACAGCTGTGATCCCGTCGAATCCTACCGTCGCAGCACACTCTGTGCAGGCCCCTAAAACCAGTAGTGCCCCTCAGGCAAGCGGCGGCGGGTCGTCGGCACCAGGGATCGACCATAATAGGCTCGACTCGATGGTACTGGTCGATGTACAGCGATGGACCACTGCTCGGGCCATGGCCCAGCAGAGGGGCATTGTCATACACCGAACGGATCTTCAGACCGAACCCTATTACGGGCTTAGGATCACGGTCCAGGGATCCAAAACTTACCGAGCCCTGGCCAGGCTCTTCGAGGAACTCAAGCTGTCCTTCAACCGGCGAACGTTCCCCGAAGAGAAAGACCACAGGGCCATCATCCGCAATGTACCTAGGTTCTTTGAGGATGATGAGGTAAAGGCGGATCTAGTGAGGAAGGGAATTAACGTTCGGGAGGTGTGTCGTCTCTATCATAAGTCTAGGGGCAAATATGATATTGTTCTGATGAAGACTGATCCCAGTCCTAGCTCGCGTCAGGCTCTTCAAGCCATCAAGAGCGTGTTAGGTGTTACGGTTAGGGTCCTCCCAACAAGAGGAACTACGTCACGCAGTGTCACAACTGCCAGAGGTACGGCCACAGCGCTCGTGGCTGTAACTCTCTCGGTGCTGGCGACCACTCGTCTCGCAACTGCCCGCGTCCGAAGGGTTGCAAGGACCCGGTAGGCCGGCGGTGTGTCAACTGCTTGGAGCGCAAGCTTCCCCATGGGCATACCGCCAACTGGGGAGGCTGCCCCTGTGCTCCAAAGCGGAAGGACACCTCCGGCAAACCGAAGCCCTCGCAACCTGACGGGCGTAGGACAGGCAAGACTCAGGTGGCTCCTCAGACCACTAACGCACAAGAGTTCCCCGCCCTTAAGGCTGTAGGATTAGGGCTTGCCAACAAGAACCCGCCGCCCTCTGCGGTCGCAGCACCCTCTCCGGAACCCTCAGTGCCCTCGTCCCAGGGGGGCCCCGTTCCCCGGGGTACCCCCGCACCTCAAGCAGGCCGGCCTGCCCCAGGTCCCCTCCCAGTTTCTATACTGGCCTCAAAGACCCTCTCTCCCCAGGAGCAGAGGGAATATGAGGCTTATATAGCAAGCGCTAGCAATTACTTCTTCGCCTCAGTGTTAGGCCGTCAAGTCGCTCTCCACCAGAATGAATAATAGTTGCCTCAAGCTTAAACCCAGTTCGCTAACCATCGGTTTTTATAACGCCGATGGCCTAAGCCGAATGAAGGATGAGATTACACTCTTTCTGCGCGATCATTCCGTCGACATCTTCCTAGTACAGGAAACATTCTATAAACCGTTTATGCAATGTTTCCGCGTCCCTGGTTACACTCAGATTAGAAACGATAGGATTGGTAGGGCCCGCGGGGGCACTTGCATCTTCTATAAAAGTTTCCTACATTGCATCTCTCTCAACCCCCCTCCACTGACAAATATGGAAGTGTCGGTCTGCCGCATATCGATGGACGGTCATCCCCCCATATCGATTGCGTCAACCTACATCTCTCCATCACTTAACATACTACAGACTGACCTAGATAGTTTAGCAGCCCTAGGCCCCTCGGTCATCGTGGCCGGACCTAAATAGCAAACACGTCGACTGGGGATGCGTCGCGACAAACCCCAACGGTAGGCTGCTCAATCGTCTATTGATCGAAAGCCTCCCTTTCGATATCCTCCCTCCCCTTGAAGCAACCCACTACCCCCATACTGAAGGACACCGACCAGATATACTTGACGTAACCCTTCTAAAGAACGTAGCGCTTACTCTGCGTTCTATAGAAGTGCTAGACGAATTAAACTCAGATCATAAGCCGGTCCTCTTGCGACTGGGCCGGAGCAACACGGGTTCAGAGCCCAGCACTCGACCACCACGCAGCTAACGCGAGTGCTACATCACATGGGACAAGCCACCAACAAAAAGGAACACACCGTGGCCGTGTTTCTGGACATGGAGAAAGCTTTCGACAGAGTCTGGCACGACGGTCTAATCTACAAACTTTCTCTGTCCACAGCTCCCCGACGCATCGTGAGAACATTGGCATCCTTCCTGGCAGACCGACGCTTCCACGTCCAAGTGGAGGGCGCCCACTCCCTTGAACGCCCCATCAGAGCGGGCGTTCCACAAGGGAGCTGCCTGTCACCGGCCTGCTACGCCCGCTACACCGACGACATACCAGTCGTTGGCGACGCCAAGCTCGCCCTCTTCGCGGACGATGCCGCCTACTACACGTCGTCATTCAAGATTGCACACGCAATCCAGAAGATCCAGCCGACGCTCGACGCCCTTCCTGACTGGCTCTCCAAATGGAGACTATCAGTCAACGTGGGCAAGACGCAAGCCATTATTATTACTAATGCCATTAAACTGGCTCCTCCTCCTTCTCTCTTAGGTCAGCCTCTTGTGTGGTCGCCCACAGTGAAATATCTGGGGGTCACCATCGACAAAAGGCTCACGATGACGCAGCACGCCGCGGAAACACGCCGCCGAGCCCTGGCCGCCCGCGCGAAATTATACCCCGTGTTCAACAGTAAGCTCCCTGTACGGACCAAACTCGGACTGTACAAAGCTTACGTTCGAACACGACTTACCTACGCCGCACCTGCCTGGTATTCTTTCTGTTGCAGGACAAACAAGGATAAGCTAAGACGGCAAGAGACGATGGCGCTACGCATCCTCACCAAGGCACCGAGTCGCAAGAGGAACGCCACCATCGCCGAAGAACTACAGTGGGAGGGCCTGGAGCAGTTCGTAGTCAGACTCGCGCGGGTCATGTTTGACCGCGCGGACAACTCTGGCTACGAACACCTCCAGAACATCCCGCCCCACTACATCAGGCCTCCCGAGCGCAGGGCCCGGGCTCTACCACGGGCCCTGCTACACCTCGGATAGCAGCAGACGCCAGCACCGCGGCTGGGCCATCGGGCCCGCCGCGGCCGGGCCATCGGGCCCGCCGCGGCTCGCCGGGACTAGAAGCAGATAACAACTCCCAGCGGGGAAACACCTGCAACTACACTGCTCAGATTTCTTTACAAAACTAAATAAGTGTTTTTATTCATCTCCCTACATGACCTGGTAAATGGTACAGCGGGTCAGCGCTGCTTGGTTCAACGTGGTAATCCGGTCTGCACACAACAATTGTAACTCCTTATAGGTTATCTACAAGACAAAAATAAGCTCTGTAAGTTGTTCTTTTAGTTTTAGCGCTGCCTTACTGGAACATTGTCAAGCGCTGCTGAAAACTTTGCAAATCAGAATATGCTATAACTGAAAGGCTCTGCACTGAGCAGTATGCTACTCGTACGTGCAACGTTGGATTAAATATTGATTAGTGAAGAGCCTTTTAGTATTTCTGTTTTGATTTAAAAAAATTGAACACGATTGCTGGTCAATAGACAAACATTATTATGACAAAAACGGGACTTAATCCCGTACACTTACTTTTATTATTTTCCTGACGTTTCGAGCGTGCCGTAACGCTCGTGGTCGCAGGCAGACTTGCGAGGAATTGTATCAGCACCTCCTAGCTGCGCGGGTTTTTCGAACTACCCGCACTTGGTCTCGATTATGCACATTCACGCTAGGGTTATCACTTTGCCTACACACAACACTCACGACATCTGGTGGTTTGGAAATGCAAGTATTTTCACGCTTACAAATGCTGATCACTGGATTCCACGAAGACGAGATCCCCTGTCCCTCGTTCTGGTTGAAATTTTTATACTTCCTAATTTCAATAGCCTCTCGGTAGTTTCCTGCTATAACGAAGACGTTCTGTAGAGAGGACTTTTGGATTATGGAGCTCAATCCAGTGGTTTGGTCCAGATTCTAACAAATGTTCGGCCACAGTAGACTTGTTTATTTGCCGATTTTTGACTGCTGTGATATGTTCCCTGGCCCTTTCCGCTATTGTGCGTTTGGTTTCCCCAATATAGGAACTTTCCTATATTGGGGAAACCAAACGCAGGCGTCCATAGGCTACGGTAGCTGCTTACCAACAGGTGAGCAGTATGCCTGTTTGCTACCGTTGTAGTATAAAAAAAGGGATACAAAATGTAAATTTATCTTTGTATTTTCCTAAGCCTGCTAAAATAAATAGTACACATAAACGAACTCATCCGTTATTTTTTTAGTTCTAAAAAACGAGGAAGCAAAGAGAATTTTAACTATTTATATTGAAGGTATGCGATTATTTTCTAGTCTGGTCATAAATAAAGTTAAAAAATATTCGTTTTTTTGCCATAATCAACCTTAATTGCTTAACATTATGTTGCTTGAGACCAAGAGGGGTCTCCCTAATGTAACGGATTTATAAAATTGTAAAAAAGTTCAAAATCTTTACTATTTTATGTTAATTTATGCTTATTATGTAGTATGTAAGTCCCTATATTGTAATTAAGCACTTTTGTTTAATAAATGAAAGATGAATAGAAGGCTTTCATATTATTCCTTATTCCAAGAACGATTAAATTTACGTATATTACATAAGTAATGAAAAATGCACTAAAAAGTAAATTGTTAATTGATTGCATTATTATTTATTACGTGAACCTATCCACGTCAAACTTAGGCGTATTTATTATACGTTAACTTGACATTTCAGTTATTTCATTTGAGTATCTCCTGTCCAATTAAACTTCATTGTCAAATTGATTTTGACTACTCACAACACGGCAACTTTTCTTATTGGTGAAATGACATGAAACCTTTGCGGAGTTAAGGTTAGCACAAAAAAATATGCTTAAAGAATGAGTACTTGATTGGTTAATAAGACATAAGACATTTTAGTTTTGTAAACGTGAAAATGGGTCGTGTTTTCACATGAACTTTGCTTGCCTTTACTCGTCTTGATATTATATGTCGATGAATACAAGTTAGTGCAGTTTAAGTGCAGTGCACGTCGATCACAAATCACAATAGCTGGATGATTGATTACAAAAATAAGCTGTAGGATCTAGAATTCATAAGAGAAAACAAATATTACATATTATCGATCGAGGATCTGATCGAGCTGAGAAAATGAAAGGGCTGCCAAAGGTTTCGAAACTCGATTTTGAATTTAAAATATGGATTCATAAAGGTATGGATTGGTAATATGCCAGAAGAAAAAGGTCGATAGTGTAACGTTCCGTTACACGTATCGTTACATTTATCACAAATATTTGTGCCTGGGTTATATGAATGCTTTTTACTATATCTATTATAAAAATATGTCGTCTTCTAGTACCCAAAACACAAGGCTTGTTTGTTGAGCTTACTGTGGGACTAGAACGGTTTGTGTAACATTGTCCTATTATATTTATTTATTACAATTACAGAGTCACACAAAGTATAAATAACTAGTACAAAGTAATATTGAGCGTAGCGATATTTAATTTGTGCCCAAAACAGAGTTATATCAGCAGTTACAGTAACTCTAACGCTCTTATTCAGCAGGTTTGTACAGAAGTTTTGTGCTACTTGGGTTACTACCGGTTCTAACCTACACCTCGGACCCGACAAAAAATGACCGACAAGAAACTAGGCGGAACTTGTTATTGATGCTAACTAAATAAGACTAAAAATTACTTTTTTTTCAGGTAACAGAATGATTTATAACTGTTTCAGTGGGCGAAACGATATTATATTTATCTTATCAGTAACAAAACAAACCCCTCAAGGAATCTTAGTTATTTTCTAAAAGATATTTAAATTTACTGTATTGCCCTGGGACATTAACTTATAAAAGTAAAACCGGCCAAGAGCGTGTCGGGCCACGCTCAGTGTAGGGTTCCGTAGTTTTCCGTCCGTCACAGTAAGTGTCCCCACTTAAGAGTTAAAATAACACCGCCATGTAGGATATGATATGAGCGTTCCACGTACAGCGACATCTGTCGGTAAATTAAGTAAACTATTGCACGCGAGCTTAAAGTATGGAAGATGATTTTTATGGGATAATTCTTTATTGCGTGAACCGATTTTCACCGTTTTTACTTTATTTGAAAGCACGTCATTTCATTGTGATTTTGTAGAAATTACAGGTACAATAAACACCTGCTTATACAGTTAAATTACAAACTTAGTTCAGAAATTATTTTGTAATTTTTTTTTCAAAAACTATTCAACCTATCAAGTTCAAAATAATTTTCCTAGAAAGTTTTTATAAAGTTCTACTTTTGAGATTTTTTTATATTTTTAAAACATATGGTTCAAAAGTTAGAGGGGGGGACACATTTTTTTTTACTTCTGGAGCGATTATTTCCGAAAATATTTACATTATCAAAAAATGATTATAGTAAACCCCTATTCATTTTTAAATACCTATCCAACGATATATCACACGTTAGGGTTGAAATGAAAAAAAATCACTCCCCACTTTACGTATAGGGGAGGTACCCTAATAAAACATTTTTTTTCACTTTTTATTTTACCACTTTGTTGGCGTGATTGATATACATATTAGTACCAAATTTCAGCTTTCTAGTGCTAACGGTCACTGAGATTATCCGCGGACGGACGGACGGACGGGCAGACATGGCGAAACTATATGAGTTCCTAGTTGACTACGGAACCCTAAAAAATGGTCTTAATTGGTTGGATTGTACAATAAAACATAGCGGGCAAACAATAATTTAATAATTGGATTTGAATTTCCTTTTAAAGTCAAAGTTTTTCATTAACGTTAAGCAAGGTTAAGGTACCTACTTAATTAAAAACCAGCAAAACTTCAAAATCGCAAAGACTTCTACTTCATTGAATTTAATCTCGGGAGGAATGAAATTAGGGGGCAATAGGGCCTTTGCCCAGTAGTGGGACAGCACAGGTAAGTAAGTAAGTAAGGTTTTATTCGTAAATATAGGTATTTATACATAGTTTCACTATATTTTGCATCTGGCGTACAAAAAACAATAAGGTACCTACTTATCCTCGTATATCCTATCATGCACAGACTATACCCAAGTAACACAGGAAGCATGCATAGTTAACTTATTTCGAACTTAAGGACCGTATAAACTCTTATATACGTTCACCGAGCAACTTGTCGCATAATATGATGCTTTGAGCTGTATAACGGTTGTATAATGGCATATCTAAATGCTTTTGTAAAGCCTTTAGCTTTAGTGCAGCAAACCACAACGCAACTGTACAGCTTTCGACTGTTTAAAAGCACTTAAGTGCTTTAGGTTCTACAATAGCATTATATAATGCTTTAAGCTGTATAACGGTTGTATAATGGCATGTATAAATGCTTTTTTAAAGCCTTTAGTTTTAGTGCAGCGAACCAAAATGCAACTGTACAGCTGAATGCTGTACAGTTGCGTTTTGGTTTGCTACAGTAATGCTTCGGTGTGGTTTAGTGCCTTAGGTTCTACAATAGCATAAATAAATGCTTAATGCTGTTTATGAGCATGAATATTAGCCATTATAATGCCACGTAAATCCGGTATACAGCTTTCAGCTGTTTTTAATGCCTTAGGGTGTACAATAGCATTTATAAGTAGGTAATACGTTCCTAATGCAGTATAATAGCAATAATATAAACCATTATAAAGCCAAGTAATTCACTATAAGGGGCTGTTCATAAATTACGTCATTTCAAATGGGGGGGGGGTCTGGACATCGGATGATGGTAGCATGACGAAGGAGGGGGGGGCGGTCATTCCGAAGATCACATCATCAATGTGTAAAAAAAGGAATGAAAGTCGTGTTTCTATAAACTTTTAATGCTATAAAATATTATCTACTACTTTTTTACAATTAAGCTTAAAACGCATTTTTTTTAATGACGTCACTTTATTTGGCAGGGGGAGGGTTGGATGATTTTTGGGGGGGGAGGGTAAAAATCATCAAAAATTGATGACGTAATTTATGAACAGCCCCTATACAGCTTTTAGCGGTTTTAGTGCCTTAGGTTCTACAATAGCATAAATAAATGCTTAATGTTGTTTAATAGCATAATTATTCACGTGTAATGCTGTAGGCATAAATAAGGCATTTTTTAAGGGTCACTGAGCTGCTATTGGACTAAGAGCTAGCCACGTCAGATATGACACAATAATGAGAGCAACAAAACCCGTCTGGTTAGATTGCTATACTATTCTTATTGCTAGATCCTGGCATCTGGCAGCTTTTAATGGGTGGAGGTCACAGTAACAGACTAGCAAAATGTTTTAATTGGAAAATAGTAATACCAAACTAGGTAAAAATTACCGAAGTTGTCTCAGTTATAAAGGACAGGGCCTATATTTTAAGGGGCTCCCTGGCGCCAACGACCTTAGATCTGATTCCCTTAGTTTTCTAATGATTTATATAGCTTATCATATTATCAGTAACGGCTTTAAACAATATAGTATCCTATATTTACTTCAATATTCATTGTCTTCGAGATATTTGACATCAAAGTCGAACCGGTTTAGGCTAAAAAAGTGGTTTTATGGTCATAAATTTTGTTTTAATTAGTTAAAAATTAAAATCTCTCTACAGTTTTTAGAGACATCAAAGAGGAACCCTAATATGTAGATAACGTATATGTAAGATTCTTTACACCATTCGAATATCGATAAAAGTGTTGTTTTAGACCATATTTTAAAAATATCATAAAAAAATAACGGCTCATTTATTTCAAGATCCGGCTCTACAGAATGGAGATAAAAGATTCAAACACCGATAGTCGTTTGCCTTATAATTCTATCTATAGTGAATATGTTGGAATATCGACTCAAAACTGGTCAAAAATCGATAAAAAAAAACGTTAAACCAAAAAATATTGTGTATTATTACCATACATCGGGGTTTTCGGTGCGGGAATGTTTGACATTAGCCAAAGAGTAGGCATTAACTTTAAAAACAGAATGTACTCTAGCACGTTTCTACCTAATGAATAATTGATCGAAAAAATCATAGGTATATACAATTTATATGTAATAGCTGACTATAATATACACGGTGCCCATGAGCATTGCGAGAGATTTTAACCACGCATTTCTGAGGTCAAAAGAATGAAAAAACATTATATGACTTTTGTTGTAAAACGCCAAAAAAAAATTTTTTTTTTTTTTTTTTCAGTTTTTTGGAATGCTGTTCTACATAAAAAGTAAATGTCATTAGAAAAAAGTAACGGAAAAAGTAAATTGCTACATTTTTTCTCGTAAAAACTAGTCCATGAAAAGTGTTTCTTAGGTCTTTGATATCAGTCAATAAGAGATGTCTAGACTATATCCCATACCGGTGAGATCGCCATCAAAAAATCATTTTACACTGAGAAACAATTCAAAATGCAATTTTTTGTAAGTAGTATTTACTCTGAAACTATGGCGAATTTCGGAAAAGTTTAAAGGACATTTTGTTCTCTAAATATGATCATGAATACACTGTTAAAGTCTCTCGCAATGCTCACGGGCACGTTGTATATATATATATATTGTAGGTACATATACCTATGATTTTTTCAAGTATTTTTTTATTAATTCATGTAATGACTGATCATTGTCGGTTAATCAAATAGTTCATAAATATCGGACGTCAAGATTAATATTTGACACTTATTATACCGTGTCTTTGTCTTAGGTAGATCTAGTTAATAAATTTCGGATATGCAATTACATTTTAAAAATACTAAGGTATATAATAGTCAATACAAACATGCCTCTAAGAAAAAAAGCTCGTATCATAGTGTGTAAGCTATTCACAGAGAGGTAGTTATTCATTAGGCATAATATTCTTTCTCACCAGACTAAACATGGCTAGTTTTTATTAATTAATAAAGCCCGCCAGCTTGAACATGTCATGCTCGCTTAAAAGACTCTGCTTATGGTGGCGTCGTTGATCGGGTCGCCACTTTCCCGAAGAAAGGTTGAGGGAAACGATAGCTGAGATATGCGTCATACTCGTGAACGGGTGCTGTTTGTGGAGACAGGTCTGTTTAGGCAAACTGGGGCAACATATTTACGTAACTTTTTATTGATCATATTTAATTTTAGTTTAATTGGCTTTAGACACAACATTCGGTGCTTGATTATCCATATTTTTTATTATTATATAGAATATATAGATCAAGACACTTGGAGACCTTATACATCTCTAAGGATAATTTAGAAATAGTATGTTTATTGTATACTAGAATCACTTACTTTTTTTTTATTTAAATTCAAAATTATTTTGTTTCTAACTGTTGATGATGGATTATTATAATTTGGAAATTTATTTAGAAGACACAGTTCAGGTAAGAAAGTATATCAAACTTGTATATAATTCATTTTCAATAGTCAGATTTGGACTCATCTTTTTTCTTTGGTATTTTTCTTAAACTATAACCTATTGTTGGTTAATCTAACCTTGGTTTGATATGTTTTCTGTTAGAACAACGCACTTATATAAGTATGTATTGTTTAGTTTTGATGTACTGTTGTTTTGAAAAAATAAGTCCCGCCGAGTTTCTTGCCGCACATAATTCTTCTCGGGTCAGAGGTGTAGGGTTAGAACCGGTGTAGTTTGATTTTTTTTTCTCACTTTTACTTTGACGTGTAAAAGTGCCCTTGTGGCCTACTTACTGAATAAATGTTTGAGTTTGAGTTTGAGTTTGAATATGATATTTTCTCAGACTAACTCTCAACCTATCTGTTTATCTCTACTCTTTCTCAAATCGTTCCCGCACCGAAAACCCCGATGTATGATTATTACGGAAACAAAAACAGTAGGCGACAAACTATGAACTATATTTTATTATACATCGTTTGGCACTACTTTCTCCCAACATAAACTTTTGTTAATTTCTCTTAATATTGTATAGTATTTGTATAGTTTCTCATAATATTGCATCAAACCCAGATCTCTAGGATTTATTTTCTTGAAATGGTTTGCATTCTTTGACCTCCACCACTTTAAAGCTGCCAGATGTCCAGATCTAGAAATAAGCATAGTATACCAAACTGACTAGAGGGGTTTGGTTGTTCTCTTTATTGTGTCATATCCGACGTGGCTAGCTCTCCGTCTATATAGACGAACGCCATTTTGTAAATAATTTATAACCTAAAAATAAAATCATGCGGACCTATTTATACAAGGAAAATACCTATATAATAATGAAATTACTTAATTTAAGACTGCTCAACCAACACTATTAAATAATAATGCAAAACTCGTTCTATACGAGGATTACACAATTGTTTTGTTTATTTGACGCATATCTTTTTATAATATTTTATAGCAAAACCACAATAAATCAAAGGCGCGTGAAAATTTTCAATGAAACTTATATACACATTTACAGTAAACTACATTGCGCAGTAATATTTGAAGGATATAATAACGTAAAAGAGTCAAAAACTTTTATAAATTTTGTTAGGATGCAAACAAATATGACGTGTCACTCATTCAGTTTTTTGTACCGTCTTCGTCCATTTTATATTGCGAGACAAAGTAGTTAAATCACAACGTTCATTGTATTATAACATTTGTTCCGTCGGTGTTAGAGATGTTTTTGCATTGACGTAAGGTTTATTTTACTACACTCTTATGCTAGTTTAATGCTTTTGTATTGCGATTGGCAAGTTAATCGAGAGTACTTATACTTCTTTACTGCGATTAACAAGTTTTTTGGCCGTATTAATGCTTCTTTAATGCAGTTGGCAACTTAATTGAGCGTACTAATGATTCTTTAATGCGATTGGCACTTTCCATGACAACGATAATGCTAATAGCGCACATATTGCGCCTGTAATGCTATTAAATGACCTGTATAGGATCTCAAGCTGGGTAATTCGTGCCCATTTAAGACCTATATCAGCACTATAAACGTTTATAATGCTACTATAAAACGAACTGAAAATGCTAAAAGCATACAGATATGCTGTAAGACGGCCGTTATACTGCTTTGATGTGTTACTTGGGTACAGATTGTAATAATTAAAGCTACAGACAGCAGTTCGACATACTAAATAAATGTACCTAAAAATGTGTCAAGGCAAATATTTTTATATTATCATAAAAATCGTTAATTCATTTGTTAATTGTCATATTTCGTTCAAAAAAATCAGTAAGGAAATAATAGCACTTATTTATTAATAATGTCATTAACTTATTTTTTTATGATGACATATATTATTTAAGGACCACCCCTTCCGAATAAATAAAGAAATGATACCGCATACTTTCTGGAAAACTCATTGTTACGGACCAATATTACGCTGCCTTTTAAGTATACGAGTACTATAGGCAGTATAATCAAACTGAAGTACACAACTACAATTCATCAGTCATATTAGAATAAGTTCCAAATTAATCGAAATATTTTTAATTTGTATTCCCCATTCCTCGATTAATTGAAGGCGGCTGGACTGATTACTGTATACGAGGGCGGAGTGATAAGTCCGGTAAAATCATTAGTTAAGGTAATATGTTCACAATTTCAATGATGCTCACTTGTAGTCGAACCTTTTTGAGGCTGAATTGTATATTTTCAGCCAGTTCGCATCATTACTTTTTTTTTGACAGCGAAGAAAAAAAACAATTGCTTTGATGTTTGCAAACATGGAGAAAAGTGAGTTTCGCGTTCTGATCAAACATTATTTTCTTCGAAAAAAATCTATTACGGAAACAAAAAAAAGCCTAGAAAAATATTACGGGGACTCTGCTCCGTCGATTAAAATGATTCACAAGTGGTTTACTGAGTTTCGTTGTGGTCGTACAAGCACTAATGATGCCGACCGACCCGGACGGCCAGTTGAGGTCACTACACCAGAGATGATAAGGAAAATCCATGATATCGTATTGGATGACCGAAGAGTAAAAGTCAGAGAGATAGCTGATATTGTAAGCATTTCAGACGAAAGGGTTCGTAATATCCTACACACTCATTTGGACATGAAGAAGCTATCCGCCCGTTGGGTGCCGCGATTGCTTACAGAGGATCAAAAGCGTACTAGAGTGGCCATTTCAGAAGAAGGTTTGGCGAAGTTTAGGCGTAATAAAAAGGATTTCATCCGTCGTTTCATAACTGTAGACGAAACTTGGATCCATCATCTTACACCAGAAACCAAGGAGCAGTCAAAACAATGGATTGCTTCTGGTGAACCTGCACCGAAGAAGGCCAAAGCAGTTTTATCGGCAAATAAAGTTATGGCTACCGTCTTCTGGGATGCTCGTGGTGTAATATACATTGATTACCTTCAAAAAGGCAAAACAATCAACGGCGAATATTATGCCAATTTACTGCAACGATTTCATCAAGTTTTAATGGAAAAAAGGCCCCACTTGGCGAAGAAGAAAATTCTTTTTCACCAAGACAACGCACGGGTGCACACTTGTGCAGTTGCCATGGCTAAAATCCACGAATTGCATTACGAATTGGTCGCCCATCCGCCTTATTCGCCAGATTTAGCCCCCTGCGATTATTTCCTTTTTCCTAACTTGAAGAAATGGCTTGGAGGAAAAAGGTTTAGGTCGAATGAGGAAGTGATAGAAGAAACCAATGCTTATTTTGAAGGGTTGGAGCAATCGTATTATGCGGAGGGAATAGAGAAGCTAGAAAAACGTTGGAATAAGTGCTGTGACTTAGAAGGAGACTATGTCGAAAAATAAATATTAACTTTGCCTATAACATCACAAATAGTTTAATTTTTACCAGACTTATCACTCCGCCCTCGTACTTACCTTTAATGTAATGAAATGAGATAACAATTTTTACGTCACACCTGGCCATAATGTGAGTATTACCGCACGCTACGCGTACGGTAAAACTCGCATTATGGCCAGGTGGAGACGTAAAATTGTGTACTCACCACGGGCAGTAAAAAAGAAAGCCCTCTATCGCATATTTACAACCCTCGCCTGCGGCTCGGGTTACAAATACCTGCGATTTCGGGCTTTCTTTCTTTTACAGCCCTTGGTAAGTAATGTACTATTTTTTTGTATGCGTGTGTAAAAACTATGACAACTTCTTAGTGCACTTCATCATCATCATCTAAGGCTCTACAGCCTGGGGTGGGCCTTGGCCTGGTCGAGCAGCTTTTTCCATTCTGGTCAGTTCATGGCTTGTTTCTCCAAAATCTAACTCCTAACGTTTTGATGTCTTTCTGAACGTCGTCCAACCACCGGAGCTTAGGCCTGCCTTTACCGCGGCGTACGTCATGGTTTACTATGCAGTAGTTTTAGTGGGGCTCTATGTTCATTCATCCGCGTTACGTGTCCGGCTCAGCGTAAACGGCCTATCTTTGTGGTCTTGATGATGTTCTGCTCCCCGAATAGGTCATAGAGCTCGTGGTTGTACCGCGATCGCCAAAATCCCACCACCAAAAATCCTCCTAAGTATCTTTATCTCAAACACCAAAAGGCGGTTTTCGTTCTCTTGACTCAAAACCCAGCTCTCTGAGCCATAAGTTAGGATTGCTCATACTAAGGTCTTATGTAAAGTGAGTTTTAACACTCTTGACAGTAATTTGGGCTGAAAGTATTTTGACATTCCAAAATAACTTGTATTGGCGGCCATTATTCCCTTGCTGATTTCGGTCGATACATCATTTGTTTGTGTAATAATGGCCCCAATAGTTAGAGAGGCCATGACACTGAACCTAGTTCGATAAGTCTCCTAGATGAGATATACACGATGATTCATAATCGGTGATCAGGAACCAATTTTTATTATTTAGTTATCGATACTGAACAACATTTACTATATGGTGGTGGTGGATTCTAATTTTTTTTTTTAATAAAAAACCGGTTTCTAGTACGATAAGTCTCCTAGATTTCCTTTGTTCCTCGAAGCAGGGGAGGGGTAGGGCTACACGATAAGACTTTCATAGACTAATAATGGGTCAAACAGTACTTATATGAATTTATAATGCCGTGCTTTGAGCAAGACTAATCTGGGTAACTCGAGGGAATTTCTTGTATGTTAATTATTTGCACCATTTACAGAAGCTCTATGCAACCGCTGGCACCCTCTTATTAAGTCCCAGTTAGCTATGCTTACGTACAAATTACTGAAGCCTCTGCCTTAATAAACTTGGAATGCGAGAAACCCGGTGAAATCTACTTTAAATGAAAATAGATTTAGGTACTGTCGTAGCTTCCACGTGACTAAACTAAACGAGTATTATCACGTGTCTAATAAAGTTTATTGAATAGAATAATATTGAATGCTTAGTCCTCGAATCTTCCTATTTCCACAAAATATCTGATATTCTATTATTTGTCATTAAAATTCAATCAATGAATGCTAAGTTTATGAAAAGAAAAGAAAATAGTGCGTCAAAGATGTGTCGAGCGTGCCGTAACGCTCGTGGTCGCAGGCAGAGGGAGTCTGCCTGCGACCACGAGCGTTACGGCACGCTCGAAACGTCAGGAAAATAATAAAAGTAAGTGTACGCGATTAAGTCCCGTTTTTGTCATAATAATGAGTGAACATCGTGTAAGTTTAGATCTATGCTAACATTTCATGTCGGATTACGTTTAGTGCGCTGCATACATCCGTCTCATAGGTAGAACGAGACGGATGTATACGGCACGTCGAATGTGATCTGTCATGTTAACGCACTGAAGGTCAGCCTCTACCACGAGTCATTACAGAAAATTCTGAAACCTTTCTGCAGTCGTTAACGAATCAACGGGCTTCGAATAGTTTTCCTTCGGTATCGACAGCAAGAAATTCGAAATCTCTATGCTGACATACATCCGTCTCATAGGTAGAACGAGACGGATGTAGTCAGTGCAGTTTGTTATCGATAGGTTTTATTAAAACGCTACCATAAGACACTAATTTGACATACGTCACCGAAAAATACCGTATCGACTGTAGAAAACTCTTTCACTATCAAATTGTACGGTGAGATGTCAAAACATGGTGAAAGTGAAAACCATTCGTATTTCTTGTGTTATATTTATATATTATTAATTGATGAAATAATATCGACAAAGCCTTATATTAATCATAATTTGTTAAGAAGACTGCATAGTATGATAACTGGAACTGGAAAACGAAACGGTAAATTTCAAGCCGATATGAGAAATAGAAATATCCACATCAACACTTCTATAAGAATAATTTTAAAAAAGAAATCTAGACCCAAGAACTGCTGAATATTTGTGAGATTTATGTATTAATAGTCAATTAATCTGATTTTAAATCGACACAAAAATACCAACTCTAACCTAAAATGAATGGTAAGTAGTTGAAATTTGATATGATAGTTATAAACACTTTCATTTTCAATCATAATAATTACAATGAAACTGTGAAAAATATCAAATAATATTGAAACATCTTTTACAGGTTCTTGTGCATCATTCATTTCTGATTGATTGCTGTAGCAGCTAACTTATCACCGGCAAGGCAAACTATTTATCCCAGGAAGGTGTATTATTTTATATTCAAGAAGTAACAACTGCGTTTCAGGCCGGCATCTTCGAATTATTGCATCCAAGTACTATAAAATAGTGCTTACTTAAAAGACATCCAGATTTATACAGGGCACTTTGAAATGATAATGTACATAATTATATTAAAGATTTATTTATTGCGAAATAGCCTTTTAAAGTAACATTGTCACAAACTAGAAACTTATAAGTACTACTAACAATTACTCGTACGTGTAACTTATAAATAGAAATAAAACTATCATTATGCAAGAAGCGGCAAAGCCGCAATCCTGCGTTGTTATGTATGAAAACCGGCGGCTTGCTGGAGCATCTTTAGCTTCCCTTGTGCGTTTGTTAGGTCGTGAGGCTCCGTGCCCCTTGCTCCACGGATCGATTGCCTCGACACCAACAATAGTTAGACGAACGACAACTATATGTAATAGTCTTGTAGTGATTTCGGATGTCGGGCGCCGCTCCGGCTTGTTCGCTGGTAAATAAATTAAAGGACTTGGCCAACGTGTCGGCGTCGACGCAGGTGGGATGTGTAACAATAGCGAACTGCCTATACTTTAGAGAATCAACAACATCCTGAAAGGGTACTTATCCTTTTGTGATTATACAATAGACCTAAATAATAAGAAATAAACCTATGATCCACTATGATCTTGATCACTAAAAGTCGAACTGTCATGTTGACAAAATAACCAAATAAATTAAGAATCACCTAACACTACATATGGTCGTAGTTCTAGGACGTTTTAAACTAGTAGTGTTATTTGTACATTTGACATTTCATCAATTTGGTTTTCTTAGGTAATCCTATATCCTACGACGAAATAAATATATGGATGGATGGATGAAGTACTGACAGTTTTCACCCCTTTTCCTAGCTTTGAATATGTATGACGAAATACGTAATTTCCCTGTTTAAAAAAAAGTTGCAATCGGTGAACGTTATGAAAAAATAGTAAAAATAAAGATCCTGACGAATTGAGAACCTCCTCCTTCGAAATCTTGAAGTCGGTTGATAACATTTTATGCGTTAAAAGTCACGCGCGTTTAAATCAGGTAAAAAAAAGGCTTACTGTCATAGCTTGTATTTCAGTAAGCCAGAAACAAATTTCATGACCAATCGCAAGGCGTCCCAGGCGATTATAATTTTTGAAGTGGTTAAGGACGAAGTATAATGATGACTCGCGTAGGTCAGCTGTCGCTCCGTTGGTGGGTTGCGGAACGTCAGTATTTGATGCTATTATTATCAGGAAAATCGTCAGCCGGCTGATTTGAGGTAGAAAAACCGTCTGCTTATACCCTAAATACCATATATTCATGTGACTAGTTTACGGTTTTTTCAGTGCTATACAGTCGGCTGATGATTTTTATTTTATTTGTAATGGCATATAAATTATCACCTGTTTCAACTGGGACGCGATGGTCATTTTATTTTATATATATTTTATGTGAGAAAATGGCTGCTGTTCCTCAACCCACTCAAGGAACGGCAGCTGACCATCACGAAGCTTGATTATTTACCGCCCTTAACCACTTAAAATTTACCGCTTGGGACACGATGACCAACGGAAATTATTCCTGGTTTACGGCCTAGCAAGCATATTAAACACCCACAAAAAGTATGGTAATTTTTCAGAGCTAGTACGGTTTCTATGCTTATTATTGTTCACTGCTCATATAATTGTCTACAGTTCTAAACCTTCAGATAAAATGTACTTAGGAAGTAAAACCTTTTTGGCTTACCTACAATCTGTTTCGGTTGGTGTGAAGGATGTGACGTTTGTCACGTCACGTCACTTTGTAAAGTATTGAAATCTACACAAACGAAACAAGCAATCGAACTTTCGTGAGCGAATTGCATAAACGATAATTTAACTTATGGTATGGCAGTAATTTTTAGTTCTATAAGTGACCGCTAGAGGCTCTGCACAAATTCTCCATACAAATAATTTACGAATTCGTGAACGAATCTCGAATTGGGCTTATTTGCATGACTCGTGGTAGAGGTACTGTACAGTTTGTTATCGATAGGTTTTATTAAAACATTACCATAAGACACTAATTTGACTTACGTCACCGAAAAATACCGTATCGACTGTAGAAAATTCTTTCACTATCAAATTATAAGGTGAGATGTCAAAACATGGTGAAAGTGAAAACCATTCGTATTTATTGTGTTATATTTATATATTATTAGTTGACGAAATAATATCGACAAAGCCTTATATTAAGCATAATTTGTTGATAAGACTGCATAGTATGATAACTGGAACTGGAAAACGAAACGGTAAATTTCAAGCCGATATAAGAAATAGAAATATCCACATCAACACTTCAATACGAATAATTTAAAAAAAGAAATCTAGACCCAAGAACTGCTGAATATTTGTGAGATTTATGTATTAATAGTCAATTAATCTGATTTTAAATCGACACAAAAATACCAACTATAACCTAAAATGAATGGTAAGTAGTTGAAATTTGATATGATGGTTATAAACACTTTCATTTTCAATCTTAATAATTACAATGAAACTGTGAAAAATAACAAATAATATTGACAGCGCCGGATCTAGAACTTTTTCGAGGCGGGGCAAAATCTGAAAAATGCCGCCCCCACCCCTGCATATATTTGATTCTGATTATTAACTATCAATACTGTCATATAATTTCGACCAACAGACGCCTACTATTAGTCATTGATAGGCCTATATATTAACGGAAAGAACGCCACAACGACCGGTCTAGCGTTGCTCTTTCTATGTTAATTTTTTTTTCGAATACATATGTACATGGACGTCTAAGTCATATATTTTAATTAGGATAGCTTTTAGTTATACGGCAAATACGGAAAACATTTCGCTCTATCTAAACCTTTTCTGCGCCCCCGTACGTCGTAGTTATGGACCGGGCGGCCACATCGCGGAGCAGTTTGGAACCTTATTTCGTCGAAAAGTTTAATAGGTCACAAATCACTTGGTTGGACAGCCCTCAGCCTGGTCCGTTCCGTTTTCGGACACTTTTAGTGGGGCAAATTTTGGGGTGTTTTTACCTCGTCGAGTAGCAGGATGAAACCAACCTCTTTTGATAGCTAAAGTGATGCTATTTCAATATTTTTTGGTCGGACAGCCCTCAGCCTGGTCCGTTCCATTTTCGGACACTTTTAGTAGTGCAATTTTTGGGGTGCTGTTTCTGTCTGTAGCCGAAATTTACGGCCCTATATTCATAAAATTTGGTGTGTGAGTGGCTTTTATAACTCGCCATATATTGAAGCATAAGAATTATTATTATTATATAAGGGTTCCGTTGTTTTGTGGGGCACTCGATGAGGTACCTAAGGGATGAGGGACGGCTGTGGCCGCCCGGTCCTTTACGCGGATTCAGTGTAGTGAGCCTTCCTATACATACGTGCACACAATGATACAAGTTACGCAACAAACAGTAAAAGTTGCTTTTCACCACTCCACCTCGGAAACGCGCTCTTTATCCCTTGAAAACGGATGGGGGAAAACGCATTTTATCCACATGTGCTGGGGAAAGTAATGAGGTACAAGTTTTGACTTGTTTTTAGGGTTCCGTACCTCGAAAGGAAAAAACGGAACCCTTATAGGATCACTTTGTTGTCCGTCCGTCCGTCCGTCCGCCCGTCTGTCCGTCTGTCAAGACCCTTTTTCTCAGGAACGCGTGGAGGTATCAAGCAGAAATTTATATCAGATACTCAGGTTTACTGTCCCTTGGAGCTGTGAAAAAAATCAAACTTCTAAGCCAACGCAATCAAAAGATACAGCCGTTTATGCCGCAAATTTCCGAAACTCGCAAGGGAATCAAAACCTACAGGGTTCTTCCCGTTCAGAATCTTGAAATTTAGTACGAAGCAACGTCTTATATAGCACAGATATAGGAAAAATTGCGACAACCGTAAATTTTTAGTTACATCATATAATAAAAATATTTTTAATAATTGTAAAGTTACTACCCCTTTCCTCATGAACGCGTAGAGGTATAAATTGAAATTAATATCAAATACTCAGGTCTCTAATACCTTTAAGCTGTAACAAAATCAAACTTCTATGAAAACGCAATGGTTGAACTTTTACTTATATACCTACAGGTTTGTACGGAACCCTCGGTGCGCGAGTCCGACTCGCACTTGGCAAGTTTTTTTCACGTTATCTGGCAGCATGGACTTTAAAGAGATGATTTTGAATCATATAATTTTGAAAGCATTTATTTGACTTCGATTTTTTAGAGCTTAAATTTTTCCTGAGGTGGTGTGGTGAAAATTTTTATATTATACTCGGCAGCAAAGTTTGTTCAACCTCACTTGCCTTGAGGCCCTCGTACGCTCAAGATTCAATTTTTTTAACCACTCGCTACGCTCGTGGCCCAATTTTGGAGTCTTACGCTAGCTGGGGTCTCAGTAAAGCACGAGAGGAAAACATCAACTTTGCCCCGTTGTATAATAAATAACTATTATCTATGGTGTCAGTGCATATTCGAGCACAGGCTTTGTTCACATGTTTTATTCGGCTACCATAGTTTCCCTTTCCCTTAAAATCATTTTATTAAACACCAGCCAAGAGCATCTCAAACCATGACTAATGTAGGGTTCCGTAGCTGCGGGCCCGTCACAATATTTACACTTATTCATAAAGTCGTTTTTTAGGATATTTTGCCATGAAATTACAACTTTTGCTATAAATTAAAAATGGCTCAGAGAATCGGTTGAGTTTCTATTCTATGCAGTTTTAATACTTTTAATTGAACTTTTATTTAGACATCCATGAATTTTCCATAATTTTTTGGCCCAGGGTTCAAAAGTTAGAACGGTACGCTTTTTTTTTTAATTTCGGAGCTATTGCTTACGAAACTATTGATTTTATCCAATACTTGATTTAGATGTTTGAAGCAATACACGGCCCTGAGAGATACCGATGAAGGAGTTACCAAATATACCGTGTACACGATGCCGCCCCCGCCGCGTTGCTACTGCGGGGCCGCGATTCGAAAAATAAACACACACTCTGGACAGACACAGCTCCAACCCAATTCAACTCAACGCTATAACGACATTGACATTTGCTGTTCAAACAGATTTTCATTCAACATTGGTCTCACATTGGTCTCACATTGGTCACACATTGGTCACACATTGGTCTCACATTGGTACAACATTGGTACAATGTGTGACCAATGTGAGACCAATGTTGAATGAAAATCTGTTCGAATAGCAAATGTCAATGTCGTTATAGCGTTGAGTTGAGTTGGGTTGGAGCTGTGTCTGTCCAGTGTGTGTGTTTATTTTTCGAATCACGGCTCGGGTATCATGTACACAATGCCGCCGCCACGCCGTCATCGCGCCGCCGCCGTACCTCTGCGCTGTGTATACGAGACGCATAAAAGCCCACCACCGCGCCGCCGCCCCTCTGGGCTGTGTATGCGAGAAACAAAAGCCCGCGGCTAGCCTTTGTAAGCCTTTGTAGGTTGTAAATAGAAAAAAAAACAAAATGTTTTTTTTTTCAAATTTATGAAAAAAAAATGAAAAAAAACCTGGCACCATTGTTTTTTTTCTAAATAAGGTTTTTTTTTCAGATGAACAAATATTACGACAAACACGGTTTTTCGTGATTTATTCATATAAGAAACTTAAAACTAAGTACATTAAAGTAGGTATGTCTGTTATGTAACTAAACTATTCTCAGTAAATGAAAAAAAAAACATTGAACTTATTCACTAGAACTATCAGCAGCATAGTACCACTACATATTTCATTAATATAAGTTTAATAAAACCAGAAATTAAAGTTGTTAAATTAAATTAGTTTAATAGTTAACATAAAGTCTAAAACAACCGTATAAGAGTATTAACTGCCTTGCAAATTTTGAGATTTCGTACTTTTGAAAAAAAACATATTCCAGAAAAAAAACTGTTCTTTTTCACGGTTTTTTTTCAGGTTTTTTTTCAAGACAGAAACCGTTTTTTGCAACCCTAAGCAAGGCAAACTATTTATCCCAGGAAGGTGTATTATTTTATCTTCAAGAAGTAACAACTGCGTTACAGGCTGGGATCTTCGAATTATTGCATCCAAGTACTATAAAATAGTGCTTACTTAAAAGACATCCAGATTTATACAGGGCACTTTGAAATTATAATGTACATAATTATATTAAAGATTTATTTATTGCGAAATAGCCTTTTAAAGTAACACTGTCACAAACTAGAAACTTAAAAGTACTTCTAACAATTACTCGTACGTGTAACTTATAAATAGAAATAAAACCATCATTATGCAATAAGCGGCAAAGCCGCAATCCTGCGTTGTGTTATGTATGAAAACCGGCGGCTTGCTGGAGCATCTTTAGCTTCCTTTGTGCGTTTGTTAGGTCGTGAGGCTCCGTGCCCCTTGCTCCAAGGATCGATTGCCTCGACACCAACAATAGTTAGACGAACGACAACTATATTTAACAGTCTTGTAGTGATTTCGGATGTCGGGCGCCGCTCCGGCTTGTTCGCTGGTAAATAAATTAAAGGACTTGGCCAACGTGTCGGCGTCGACGCAGGTGGGATGTGTAACAGTAGCGCACTGCCTATACTTTAGAGAATCATTAACATCCTGAAAGGGTACTTATCCTTTTGTGATTATACAATAGACCTAAATAATAAGAAATAAACCTATGATCCACTAGGCTATGATCACTAAAAGTCGAACTGTCATGTTGACAAAATAACCAAATAAATTAAGAATCACCTATTACATATGGACGTAGTTCTAGGACGTTTCAAACTAGTAGTGTTATTTGTACATTTGAAATTTCATCAATTTGGTTTTCTTAGGTAATCCTATATCCTACGACGAAATAAGTATATGGATGGATGGATGAAGTACTGACAGTTTTCACCCCTTTTCCTAGCTTTGTATTGAAATCTACACAAACGAAACAAGCAATCGAACTTTCGTGAGCGAATTGCATAAACGATAATTTAACTTATGGTATGGCAGTAATTTTTAGTTCTATAAGTGACCGCTAGAGGCTCTGCACAAATTCTCCATACAAATAATTTACGAATTCGTGAACGAATCTCGAATTGGGCTTATTTGCATGACTCGTGGTAGAGGTACTGTACAGTTTGTTATCGATAGGTTTTATTAAAACATTACCATAAGACACTAATTTGACTTACGTCACCGAAAAATACCGTATCGACTGTAGAAAATTCTTTCACTATCAAATTATAAGGTGAGATGTCAAAACATGGTAAAAGTGAAAACCATTCGTATTTATTGTGTTATATTTATATATTATTAGTTGACGAAATAATATCGACAAAGCCTTATATTAAGCATAATTTGTTGATAAGACTGCATAGTATGATAACTGGAACTGGAAAACGAAACGGTAAATTTCAAGCCGATATAAGAAATAGAAATATCCACATCAACACTTCAATACGAATAATTTAAAAAAAGAAATCTAGACCCAAGAACTGCTGAATATTTGTGAGATTTATGTATTAATAGTCAATTAATCTGATTTTAAATCGACACAAAAATACCAACTATAACCTAAAATGAATGGTAAGTAGTTGAAATTTGATATGATGGTTATAAACACTTTCATTTTCAATCTTAATAATTACAATGAAACTGTGAAAAATAACAAATAATATTGACAGCGCCGGATCTAGAACTTTTTCGAGGCGGGGCAAAATCTGAAAAATGCCGCCCCCACCCCTGCATATATTTGATTCTGATTATTAACTATCAATACTGTCATATAATTTCGCCCAACAGACGCCTACTATTAGTCATTGATAGGCCTATATATTAACGGAAAGAACGCCACAACGACCGGTCTAGCGTTGCTATTTCTATGTTAAATTTTTTTTCGAATACATATGTACATGGACGTCTAAGTCATATATTTTAATTAGGATAGCTTTTAGTTATACGGCAAATACGGAAAACATTTCGCTCTATCTAAACCTTTTCTGCGCCCCCGTACGTCGTAGTTATGGACCGGGCGGCCACATCGCGGAGCAGTTTGGAACCTTATTTCGTCGAAAAGTTTAATAGGTCACAAATCACTTGGTTGGACAGCCCTCAGCCTGGTCCGTTCCGTTTTCGGACACTTTTAGTGGGGCAAATTTTGGGGTGTTTTTACCTCGTCGAGTAGCAGGATGAAACCAACCTCTTTTGATAGCTAAAGTGATGCTATTTCAATATTTTTTGGTCGGACAGCCCTCAGCCTGGTCCGTTCCGTTTTCGGACACTTTTAGTAGTGCAATTTTTGGGGTGCTGTTTCTGTCTGTAGCCGAAATTTACGGCCCTATATTCATAAAATTTGGTGTGTGAGTGGCTTTTATAACTCGCCATATATTGAAGCATAAGAATTATTATTATTATATAAGGGTTCCGTTGTTTTGTGGGGCACTCGATGAGGTACCTAAGGGATGAGGGACGGCTGTGGCCGCCCGGTCCTTTACGCGGATTCAGTGTAGTGAGCCTTCCTATACATACGTGCACACAATGATACAAGTTACGCAACAAACAGTAAAAGTTGCTTTTCACCACTCCACCTCGGAAACGCGCTCTTTATCCCTTGAAAACGGATGGGGGAAAACGCATTTTATCCACATGTGCTGGGGAAAGTAATGAGGTACAAGTTTTGACTTGTTTTTAGGGTTCCGTACCTCGAAAGGAAAAAACGGAACCCTTATAGGATCACTTTGTTGTCCGTCCGTCCGTCCGTCCGCCCGTCTGTCCGTCTGTCAAGACCCTTTTTCTCAGGAACGCGTGGAGGTATCAAGCAGAAATTTATATCAGATACTCAGGTTTACTGTCCCTTGGAGCTGTGAAAAAAATCAAACTTCTAAGCCAACGCAATCAAAAGATACAGCCGTTTATGCCGCAAATTTCCGAAACTCGCAAGGGAATCAAAACCTACAGGGTTCTTCCCGTTCAGAATCTTGAAATTTAGTACGAAGCAACGTCTTATATAGCACAGATATAGGAAAAATTGCGACAACCGTAAATTTTTAGTTACATCATATAATAAAAATATTTTTAATAATTGTAAAGTTACTACCCCTTTCCTCATGAACGCGTAGAGGTATAAATTGAAATTAATATCAAATACTCAGGTCTCTAATACCTTTAAGCTGTAACAAAATCAAACTTCTATGAAAACGCAATGGTTGAACTTTTACTTATATACCTACAGGTTTGTACGGAACCCTCGGTGCGCGAGTCCGACTCGCACTTGGCAAGTTTTTTTCACGTTATCTGGCAGCATGGACTTTAAAGAGATGATTTTGAATCATATAATTTTGAAAGCATTTATTTGACTTCGATTTTTTAGAGCTTAAATTTTTCCTGAGGTGGTGTGGTGAAAATTTTTATATTATACTCGGCAGCAAAGTTTGTTCAACCTCACTTGCCTTGAGGCCCTCGTACGCTCAAGATTCAATTTTTTTAACCACTCGCTACGCTCGTGGCCCAATTTTGGAGTCTTACGCTAGCTGGGGTCTCAGTAAAGCACGAGAGGAAAACATCAACTTTGCCCCGTTGTATAATAAATAACTATTATCTATGGTGTCAGTGCATATTCGAGCACAGGCTTTGTTCACATGTTTTATTCGGCTACCATAGTTTCCCTTTCCCTTAAAATCATTTTATTAAACACCAGCCAAGAGCATCTCAAACCATGACTAATGTAGGGTTCCGTAGCTGCGGGCCCGTCACAATATTTACACTTATTCATAAAGTCGTTTTTTAGGATATTTTGCCATGAAATTACAACTTTTGCTATAAATTAAAAATGGCTCAGAGAATCGGTTGAGTTTCTATTCTATGCAGTTTTAATACTTTTAATTGAACTTTTATTTAGACATCCATGAATTTTCCATAATTTTTTGGCCCAGGGTTCAAAAGTTAGAACGGTACGCTTTTTTTTTTAATTTCGGAGCTATTGCTTACGAAACTATTGATTTTATCCAATACTTGATTTAGATGTTTGAAGCAATACACGGCCCTGAGAGATACCGATGAAGGAGTTACCAAATATACCGTGTACACGATGCCGCCCCCGCCGCGTTGCTACTGCGGGGCCGCGATTCGAAAAATAAACACACACTCTGGACAGACACAGCTCCAACCCAATTCAACTCAACGCTATAACGACATTGACATTTGCTGTTCAAACAGATTTTCATTCAACATTGGTCTCACATTGGTCTCACATTGGTCACACATTGGTCACACATTGGTCTCACATTGGTACAACATTGGTACAATGTGTGACCAATGTGAGACCAATGTTGAATGAAAATCTGTTCGAATAGCAAATGTCAATGTCGTTATAGCGTTGAGTTGAGTTGGGTTGGAGCTGTGTCTGTCCAGTGTGTGTGTTTATTTTTCGAATCACGGCTCGGGTATCATGTACACAATGCCGCCGCCACGCCGTCATCGCGCCGCCGCCGTACCTCTGCGCTGTGTATACGAGACGCATAAAAGCCCACCACCGCGCCGCCGCCCCTCTGGGCTGTGTATGCGAGAAACAAAAGCCCGCGGCTAGCCTTTGTAAGCCTTTGTAGGTTGTAAATAGAAAAAAAAACAAAATGTTTTTTTTTTCAAATTTATGAAAAAAAAATGAAAAAAAACCTGGCACCATTGTTTTTTTTCTAAATAAGGTTTTTTTTTCAGATGAACAAATATTACGACAAACACGGTTTTTCGTGATTTATTCATATAAGAAACTTAAAACTAAGTACATTAAAGTAGGTATGTCTGTTATGTAACTAAACTATTCTCAGTAAATGAAAAAAAAAACATTGAACTTATTCACTAGAACTATCAGCAGCATAGTACCACTACATATTTCATTAATATAAGTTTAATAAAACCAGAAATTAAAGTTGTTAAATTAAATTAGTTTAATAGTTAACATAAAGTCTAAAACAACCGTATAAGAGTATTAACTGCCTTGCAAATTTTGAGATTTCGTACTTTTGAAAAAAAACATATTCCAGAAAAAAAACTGTTCTTTTTCACGGTTTTTTTTCAGGTTTTTTTTCAAGACAGAAACCGTTTTTTGCAACCCTAAGCAAGGCAAACTATTTATCCCAGGAAGGTGTATTATTTTATCTTCAAGAAGTAACAACTGCGTTACAGGCTGGGATCTTCGAATTATTGCATCCAAGTACTATAAAATAGTGCTTACTTAAAAGACATCCAGATTTATACAGGGCACTTTGAAATTATAATGTACATAATTATATTAAAGATTTATTTATTGCGAAATAGCCTTTTAAAGTAACACTGTCACAAACTAGAAACTTAAAAGTACTTCTAACAATTACTCGTACGTGTAACTTATAAATAGAAATAAAACCATCATTATGCAATAAGCGGCAAAGCCGCAATCCTGCGTTGTGTTATGTATGAAAACCGGCGGCTTGCTGGAGCATCTTTAGCTTCCTTTGTGCGTTTGTTAGGTCGTGAGGCTCCGTGCCCCTTGCTCCAAGGATCGATTGCCTCGACACCAACAATAGTTAGACGAACGACAACTATATTTAACAGTCTTGTAGTGATTTCGGATGTCGGGCGCCGCTCCGGCTTGTTCGCTGGTAAATAAATTAAAGGACTTGGCCAACGTGTCGGCGTCGACGCAGGTGGGATGTGTAACAGTAGCGCACTGCCTATACTTTAGAGAATCATTAACATCCTGAAAGGGTACTTATCCTTTTGTGATTATACAATAGACCTAAATAATAAGAAATAAACCTATGATCCACTAGGCTATGATCACTAAAAGTCGAACTGTCATGTTGACAAAATAACCAAATAAATTAAGAATCACCTATTACATATGGACGTAGTTCTAGGACGTTTCAAACTAGTAGTGTTATTTGTACATTTGAAATTTCATCAATTTGGTTTTCTTAGGTAATCCTATATCCTACGACGAAATAAGTATATGGATGGATGGATGAAGTACTGACAGTTTTCACCCCTTTTCCTAGCTTTGTATTGAAATCTACACAAACGAAACAAGCAATCGAACTTTCGTGAGCGAATTGCATAAACGATAATTTAACTTATGGTATGGCAGTAATTTTTAGTTCTATAAGTGACCGCTAGAGGCTCTGCACAAATTCTCCATACAAATAATTTACGAATTCGTGAACGAATCTCGAATTGGGCTTATTTGCATGACTCGTGGTAGAGGTACTGTACAGTTTGTTATCGATAGGTTTTATTAAAACATTACCATAAGACACTAATTTGACTTACGTCACCGAAAAATACCGTATCGACTGTAGAAAATTCTTTCACTATCAAATTATAAGGTGAGATGTCAAAACATGGTAAAAGTGAAAACCATTCGTATTTATTGTGTTATATTTATATATTATTAGTTGACGAAATAATATCGACAAAGCCTTATATTAAGCATAATTTGTTGATAAGACTGCATAGTATGATAACTGGAACTGGAAAACGAAACGGTAAATTTCAAGCCGATATAAGAAATAGAAATATCCACATCAACACTTCAATACGAATAATTTAAAAAAAGAAATCTAGACCCAAGAACTGCTGAATATTTGTGAGATTTATGTATTAATAGTCAATTAATCTGATTTTAAATCGACACAAAAATACCAACTATAACCTAAAATGAATGGTAAGTAGTTGAAATTTGATATGATGGTTATAAACACTTTCATTTTCAATCTTAATAATTACAATGAAACTGTGAAAAATAACAAATAATATTGACAGCGCCGGATCTAGAACTTTTTCGAGGCGGGGCAAAATCTGAAAAATGCCGCCCCCACCCCTGCATATATTTGATTCTGATTATTAACTATCAATACTGTCATATAATTTCGCCCAACAGACGCCTACTATTAGTCATTGATAGGCCTATATATTAACGGAAAGAACGCCACAACGACCGGTCTAGCGTTGCTATTTCTATGTTAAATTTTTTTTCGAATACATATGTACATGGACGTCTAAGTCATATATTTTAATTAGGATAGCTTTTAGTTATACGGCAAATACGGAAAACATTTCGCTCTATCTAAACCTTTTCTGCGCCCCCGTACGTCGTAGTTATGGACCGGGCGGCCACATCGCGGAGCAGTTTGGAACCTTATTTCGTCGAAAAGTTTAATAGGTCACAAATCACTTGGTTGGACAGCCCTCAGCCTGGTCCGTTCCGTTTTCGGACACTTTTAGTGGGGCAAATTTTGGGGTGTTTTTACCTCGTCGAGTAGCAGGATGAAACCAACCTCTTTTGATAGCTAAAGTGATGCTATTTCAATATTTTTTGGTCGGACAGCCCTCAGCCTGGTCCGTTCCGTTTTCGGACACTTTTAGTAGTGCAATTTTTGGGGTGCTGTTTCTGTCTGTAGCCGAAATTTACGGCCCTATATTCATAAAATTTGGTGTGTGAGTGGCTTTTATAACTCGCCATATATTGAAGCATAAGAATTATTATTATTATATAAGGGTTCCGTTGTTTTGTGGGGCACTCGATGAGGTACCTAAGGGATGAGGGACGGCTGTGGCCGCCCGGTCCTTTACGCGGATTCAGTGTAGTGAGCCTTCCTATACATACGTGCACACAATGATACAAGTTACGCAACAAACAGTAAAAGTTGCTTTTCACCACTCCACCTCGGAAACGCGCTCTTTATCCCTTGAAAACGGATGGGGGAAAACGCATTTTATCCACATGTGCTGGGGAAAGTAATGAGGTACAAGTTTTGACTTGTTTTTAGGGTTCCGTACCTCGAAAGGAAAAAACGGAACCCTTATAGGATCACTTTGTTGTCCGTCCGTCCGTCCGTCCGCCCGTCTGTCCGTCTGTCAAGACCCTTTTTCTCAGGAACGCGTGGAGGTATCAAGCAGAAATTTATATCAGATACTCAGGTTTACTGTCCCTTGGAGCTGTGAAAAAAATCAAACTTCTAAGCCAACGCAATCAAAAGATACAGCCGTTTATGCCGCAAATTTCCGAAACTCGCAAGGGAATCAAAACCTACAGGGTTCTTCCCGTTCAGAATCTTGAAATTTAGTACGAAGCAACGTCTTATATAGCACAGATATAGGAAAAATTGCGACAACCGTAAATTTTTAGTTACATCATATAATAAAAATATTTTTAATAATTGTAAAGTTACTACCCCTTTCCTCATGAACGCGTAGAGGTATAAATTGAAATTAATATCAAATACTCAGGTCTCTAATACCTTTAAGCTGTAACAAAATCAAACTTCTATGAAAACGCAATGGTTGAACTTTTACTTATATACCTACAGGTTTGTACGGAACCCTCGGTGCGCGAGTCCGACTCGCACTTGGCAAGTTTTTTTCACGTTATCTGGCAGCATGGACTTTAAAGAGATGATTTTGAATCATATAATTTTGAAAGCATTTATTTGACTTCGATTTTTTAGAGCTTAAATTTTTCCTGAGGTGGTGTGGTGAAAATTTTTATATTATACTCGGCAGCAAAGTTTGTTCAACCTCTCTTGCCTTGAGGCCCTCGTACGCTCAAGATTCAATTTTTTGAACCACTCACTACGCTCGTGGCCCAATTTTGGAGTCTTACGCTAGCTGGGGTCTCAGTAAAGCACGAGAGGAAAACATCAACTTTGCCCCGTTGTATAATAAATAACTATTATCTATGGTGTCAGTGCATATTCGAGCACAGGCTTTGTTCACATGTTTTATTCGGCTACCATAGTTTCCCTTTCCCTTAAAATCATTTTATTAAACACCAGCCAAGAGCATCTCAAACCATGACTAATGTAGGGTTCCGTAGCTGCGGGCCCGTCACAATATTTACACTTATTCATAAAGTCGTTTTTTAGGATATTTTGCCATGAAATTACAACTTTTGCTATAAATTAAAAATGGCTCAGAGAATCGGTTGAGTTTCTATTCTATGCAGTTTTAATACTTTTAATTGAACTTTTATTTAGACATCCATGAATTTTCCATAATTTTTTGGCCCAGGGTTCAAAAGTTAGAACGGTACGCTTTTTTTTTTAATTTCGGAGCTATTGCTTACGAAACTATTGATTTTATCCAATACTTGATTTAGATGTTTGAAGCAATACACGGCCCTGAGAGATACCGATGAAGGAGTTACCAAATATACCGTGTACACGATGCCCCCCCGCCGCGTTGCTACTGCGGGGCCGCGATTCGAAAAATAAACACACACTCTGGACAGACACAGCTCCAACCCAATTCAACTCAACGCTATAACGACATTGACATTTGCTGTTCAAACAGATTTTCATTCAACATTGGTCTCACATTGGTCTCACATTGGTCACACATTGGTCACACATTGGTCTCACATTGGTACAACATTGGTACAATGTGTGACCAATGTGAGACCAATGTTGAATGAAAATCTGTTCGAATAGCAAATGTCAATGTCGTTATAGCGTTGAGTTGAGTTGGGTTGGAGCTGTGTCTGTCCAGTGTGTGTGTTTATTTTTCGAATCACGGCTCGGGTATCATGTACACAATGCCGCCGCCACGCCGTCATCGCGCCGCCGCCGTACCTCTGCGCTGTGTATACGAGACGCATAAAAGCCCACCACCGCGCCGCCGCCCCTCTGGGCTGTGTATGCGAGAAACAAAAGCCCGCGGCTAGCCTTTGTAAGCCTTTGTAGGTTGTAAATAGAAAAAAAAACAAAATGTTTTTTTTTCAATTTTATGAAAAAAAAATGAAAAAAAACCTGGCACCATTGTTTTTTTTCTAAATAAGGTTTTTTTTCAGATGAACAAATATTACGACAAACACGGTTTTTCGTGATTTATTCATATAAGAAACTTAAAACTAAGTACATTAAAGTAGGTATGTCTGTTATGTAACTAAACTATTCTCAGTAAATGAAAAAAAAAACATTGAACTTATTCACTAGAACTATCAGCAGCATAGTACCACTACATATTTCATTAATATAAGTTTAATAAAACCAGAAATTAAAGTTGTTAAATTAAATTAGTTTAATAGTTAACATAAAGTCTAAAACAACCGTATAAGAGTATTAACTGCCTTGCAAATTTTGAGATTTCGTACTTTTGAAAAAAAACATATTCCAGAAAAAAAACTGTTCTTTTTCACGGTTTTTTTTCAGGTTTTTTTTCAAGACAGAAACCGTTTTTTGCAACCCTAAGCAAGGCAAACTATTTATCCCAGGAAGGTGTATTATTTTATCTTCAAGAAGTAACAACTGCGTTACAGGCTGGGATCTTCGAATTATTGCATCCAAGTACTATAAAATAGTGCTTACTTAAAAGACATCCAGATTTATACAGGGCACTTTGAAATTATAATGTACATAATTATATTAAAGATTTATTTATTGCGAAATAGCCTTTTAAAGTAACATTGTCACAAACTAGAAACTTAAAAGTACTTCTAACAATTACTCGTACGTGTAACTTATAAATAGAAATAAAACCATCATTATGCAATAAGCGGCAAAGCCGCAATCCTGCGTTGTGTTATGTATGAAAACCGGCGGCTTGCTGGAGCATCTTTAGCTTCCTTTGTGCGTTTGTTAGGTCGTGAGGCTCCGTGCCCCTTGCTCCACGGATCGATTGCCTCGACACCAACAATAGTTAGACGAACGACAACTATATTTAACAGTCTTGTAGTGATTTCGGATGTCGGGCGCCGCTCCGGCTTGTTCGCTGGTAAATAAATTAAAGGACTTGGCCAACGTGTCGGCGTCGACGCAGGTGGGATGTGTAACAGTAGCGCACTGCCTATACTTTAGAGAATCATTAACATCCTGAAAGGGTACTTATCCTTTTGTGATTATACAATAGACCTAAATAATAAGAAATAAACCTTTGATCCACTAGGCTATGATCACTAAAAGTCGAACTGTCATGTTGACAAAATAACCAAATAAATTAAGAATCACCTATTACATATGGACGTAGTTCTAGGACGTTTCAAACTAGTAGTGTTATTTGTACATTTGAAATTTCATCAATTTGGTTTTCTTAGGTAATCCTATATCCTACGACGAAATAAGTATATGGATGGATGGATGAAGTACTGACAGTTTTCACCCCTTTTCCTAGCTTTGAATATGTATGACGAAATACGTAATTTCCCTGTTTAAAAAAAAGTTGCAATCGGTGAACATTATGAAACAATAGTGAAAATAAAGATCCTGACGAATTGAGAACCTCCTCATAACATTTAACATTTTATGCGTTCAAAGTCACGCGCGTTTAAATAAGGTAAAGGCTTACTGTCATAGCTTGTATTTCCCGGCTCCGATGGCATGAACCGTAAGCCAGGAACAAATTTCATGACCAATCGCAAGGCGTCCCAGGCGATGATAATTTTTGAAGTGGTTAAGGACGAAGTATAATGATGACTCGCGTAGGTCAGCTGTCAGTATTTGATGCTCTTATTATCAGGAAAATCGTCAGCCGGCTGTATTGAGGTAGAAAGACCGTCTGCTGATACCCTAAATACCATATATTCATGTGACTAGTTTATGGTCTTTTCAGTGGTATACAGACGGCTGATGATTTTTATTTTATTTGTGATAGCATATAAACTATCACCTGTTTCAACTGGGACGCGATGGTCATTTTATTTTATATGTATTTTATGTGAGAAAATGGCTGCCGTTCCTCAACCCACTCAAGGAACGGCAGCTGACCATCACGAAGCTTGATTATTGACCGCCCTTAAAGACTTAAAATTTACCGCTTGGGACACGATGACAAACGGAAATTATTCCTGGTTAACGGCCTAGCAAGCGTATTAAACACCCACAAAAAGTAGGGTAATTTTTCAGAGCTAGTACGATTTCTATGCTTATTATTGTTCACTGCTCATATAATTGTCTACAGTTCTAAACCTTCAGATAAAATGTACTTAGGAAGTAAAACCTTTTTGGCTTACCTACAATCTGTTTCGGTTGGTGTGAAGGATGTGACGTTTGTCACGTCACGTCACTTTGTAAAGTATTGGAATCTACACAAACGAAACAAGCAATCGAACTTTCGTGAGCGAATTGCATAAACGATAATTTAACTTATGGTATGGCAGTAATTTTTAGTTCTATAAGTGATCGCTAGAGGCTCTGCACAAATTCTCCATACAAATAATTTACGAATTCGTGAACGAATCTCGAATTGGGCTTATTTGCATGACTAATGGTAGAGGTACAGTGCTCGGACAAGTCATCGCAAAACAATCGCAACACGGCAATAGAACAAGATTAATAGAATCGCATTATGTACAGTATTATTTAATTATATTTTTCAATGACATTTATTACTGCAACCCAAAATTCACCATACGTGTGTGATCGTATTTCCATTAACATTTTTTTAAATCCAGATGGTTGCATTGCACATATGCAACCATCAACTTCTGCATTTTCTGGAACAAACCAATGTTTTATTTAATTATTTGTGTTAGATATTATTCACTGTTTTCATTTCATTACATTATTAAGTAAATTGATCATATGTATGTCCCAATATACATTTGATAAATAATAATAAATAATAGTAGGTATGTAAGCCGTCTTTGTTAGGGTAGCTTTATTTTGTCTGATTAATAAACAATAGTAAATAGTTGTTAAAAAATACTTTCAAACCTTTTACTCGAAACTGCCGAAACACTTCCATGACATCTTCCCAGCAATCGTCAAAAATCAAGCTGTTGATATGTTTGAACATAAATCGCAAGCATCTTTCCCGAAAATTGTTTATGCAGGAACAGAAAGTTGGGACTGTATAATAAAGAAAGCATTTTTATTCAACTTATCTTCAAAAACTATGTATGTATGTAATGATTTAGGTAGGTATGATTTTTTTGTTACCATAATTAGCATTTCCCTTTCGAAGAGTAATTATTTCCATTTTCGCCCTGAATTGTCTCATAAATTGTCGATAATCTTCTTCATCGAACAAAGCCATATTTTTTGTAAGCGACCGACTACATTCGCGAAATAACGGACTAATTTTATGTCAATCCGACAGAAAATTTTTAAAACTTGTGAGTAAAGAGGTTTTTTATCTGTAAACTTTTTTTTAATCAGGCCAAATAAGTTAGCAGCACGTTCATACATATGTAGAGTAAATAATGTCAAACACACACATACAACAAACACACACATACATATTACAATATTAATATTATTCCACAGACCTACTTCTATTTACCTTACTTACTACACACGTAACTAAATTTTACTTTGACTGTTTTTATTTTTTTTCTGTTTACCCTTAGAATAGAAAGACCTTTATAATTAGAACTTACTATTGTAAAATTAGTATGGAATACCTAACATCTAAACATTGGTAATGTTAATTCACGTATTGGGTCCCAAGTGGGAAGATAAAAATAAAACAATGTTTGTTTGTTACTTGTTATTTTGTTAAATAAAATATTCTTTTTATAATTAAGATATTACATTGCTTACAACAATACACTCATGGAACATTTATAATCTATAAAGTATATTCCCGTGAACTCAGAATCTTGAAATTTGGTACGAAGCAACGTCTTATAGCACAGATAAAGGAAAAATTGCTAAAACCGCAAATTTGTAGTTACATCATATAATAAAAATACTTTTAATAATTTTAAAGCTACTACCCCTATATACCTACAGGTTTGTACGGAACCCTCGGTGCGCGAGTCCGACTCGCACTTGGCCGGTTTTTTTTATTAAGTACCTACACTAAAAAATTAGACGCGTTTTACCTGAAATAAAACGCATATGAAAATACTTACCTCACTGGAAGCTTTATAATTGAGATAGCATATCTGTTTCCGTCGAATTATCACCAGCAAAGTGCTTTATTTGACTTTTGATTCCAACGACGTGGCGACACCTGGCGGATCGCGCCATTTTACACAGGTAAAAAATGTCCGGTGATCGCTTTGTCATTGGCTCAATTACACCAGGCAGAAATGAAATGAAAGCTTCCAGTGAGGTAAGTATTTTAATATGCGTTTTATTTCAGGTAAAACGCGTCTATTAAATTACTTGACCGTCACTGGAAGCTTTATAATTGAGACCTGTTTGTTATCGCCTGGTGCCGCCACTGCTAAGGTTGATACTCAAAAAACTAATGTAATGTAACGCCAATGTGATGGATTAGTATCTGGATGTACTAGTAATAAATTAAAATACAAAAATAGTAATTTCAACGAGTTAATTCTTTTACCAATTAAAATTTGTAATAGCATAATATATTGACTTTGCTTATAATAAAAAGTTCTACGTTGCGTAAGTAATAAGTTATTACTTATAAATAACATTGAATACAACGCAAGTGCCTTAGTACAAATCAGATGTACATGCCTATATTATTTATTATAAATCACTGATCACTATAGAGGATTAAATAATTGTGTGACATTTGTATTAGAAGTACTTGGTATTGCTACTTCTCTCCTATAAAATCGCTGGAAAGTGTTGGCTGATTGCAAATTTCCATGCGCCATAATTTCATCGAGGGAATGATTTTCCCACCAACTTTAAGAAGCCACAGCTGATCGGATGCTACCTGGAGCAACTTTTATGTTTGCTTCTTTAAACAATGTTTTAATCCAGTTAGCTATAACCGTCCGTGAGGCCGGTTGCGGTCTACAGAGTTACAAATAAATTTAACGATTTAGCAGAATTACGTCTTTCGTTCAAAGGGGAATAGTTCGTTCAATCCAAAAAATAGGATTTAGCTTATGATTATTAAAGTTTAGCCAACAGCTTCCAACCTGACTACCTGTAATTACCTGTGTCTGTTTTTGAGCCAAATTGGGGCCAAAATATTATACTTTCATTTGATCTTATACAATTTCCAGGGTCAATTGTTAGGAAGGTCAAATCATGTATGCGTCTACCAGGGCAAAGAAGTAGTAAAGTGGCTGTATGACGAGTTGTCTGAAAGATATTGTTTTCATCTACTGTATAATCAGTTAAAAAATCAGCCAGCTTACAAACATCCCAAACTGGAGGTTTACTTACTTTCGGACACCTTAGAGAATATGCTTTACCAAAACATGTGAACTTAAGCAACTTGAAGTTTCAGTGTTACACAATATAGAAACTACTGTATTATTATGTAAAAGTATGGTATTATAAGATAATTTATCTATTAAATGTAAATCCGATAAAAATTGTGCCAATTGTGATCCTGTGGGAATTTTTGGGTTTACATTTTTTGAACTGGACCAGGAGACCCAACGCTGCCAAGCTGTTTTCTAAGTTCTTAATGTAGACTTTCTCCAAGAATTTTTAAGCAATGATTGTTGATCCGTGTTCCAAAACTCTAGCGCCTCGGACCACCCCCACATTTCCAAACCTCGAGAATTATTTTCTCGACCTGAGAGGCGGCAGCCCTGTCGCCGTGTTGACGAGATTTCTTTGTAGATTCTTCAGGGTTAGCGGCGCAGCTGGCGCTCAAGCTTTCTCCTAACGAGGAACTACTATGAGAAATATCCCGGTCGACTCAAATGACACGGGACTTTGGGTATCAGAAACGGTGGTGGAAATACCCACGCGAGAGGGTAATACCAAGGAGTGCTGAATGCATCGTGGTAAAGGGCTACAGGGTCTTTCAGGTCTCGGGATACATAATTGTGTACCAGGTGGACTGTCGCCGAGGCAAACAGATCCACAACCGGTATTCCCCACTTCGCAAACACTATGTCCACACAAGCCGGTAGTAAATGCCATTCCGGAGGAAGGCGATGACGCGATAGGTGATCCGCTTGACAATTGTTCTTGCCCGGTACATAGTGTACGCTGAAGTATATCTGATTTTGATCTAGGAGATCGAAGATCTGATGGGTTATGTTTACGAGGGCTACCGATTTGCACCCCCCTTCTTTCCTTAGATGGGCTACAGCTGTTCTGTTGTCGCATTGTATGAGCATCGAGCTGTGATGCAACAGGTGAGTGTAACCCTGAAGAACATGAAGGAGAGGTAACATTTCCTTCTGATTGCAATGAAGATTCTGTTCTTCTCGTGACCAAGACCCCGAGAGAGCTAGGTCGTTCAACTGTGCCCTCCCAACCTTGATCCGACGCATCTGTCACTAGAAAATTGGTGGGGAGAGGATGATGCAGGGTCGTTTGATGCCTTACCCACCAATTTAGTTCGTGCAATATGCTTTGCGGTATCGGAAAAGGTTTGGTTGAGAGATCTTAGAAACAGGGAGTTTAGAAACATTAGGAGTCGTCGATGGTTGAGCCGACCCCGCGGGACAACGAAACTGGCGAAATACAAGGACCCTACTAGTCTCTGGGTGCTTTTTAGGGTCAGTTTTCGGGTCAAATTTTTGGCGTAATGTTATTACTTTTTCTGTTGGTTGTTGGTTAGTTGTTGTTTGGACAGTAGTTTTGACATGATCTTGGAGGACTCGTGCATTTTGATGCACAATTAAAAAGTCGTCCAAGTATACTAAAATACTGACATTGCACTGTTGTCGCAAGATTTGAGCTACCCAATTTGTCAGCATTGAGAACGTTTTCGGAGCCGTGCTTAACCCAAACGGGAGACAGGACATTTTTAGCAATTTGCCGTTGTAATCTAGGCGCAGGAAGCGCCTGTGTATCTCGGCTACTTTCACATGGAAGTACGCTTGGGTTATGTGGACTTTGCACATCCAGTCGTTTGGTTGTAGGAAGTCGGGAATTCGATGCATGGTTATGATGTGAAAAGGTTCGGCCAGTACATGATCGTTTAGCGCTTTCAAGTTGAAAATTGGTCGAGCAGATCCGTCTGGTTTTGGCACAAGGAAAAGAGGAGAGATGAAGCTCGGTGACAGCTGTGCTACCTTTAAAACACCTTGAGCTTTCATTGTGTGCACTATTGCAGAGATCTCCTTTGACATAGGGGTGTGAAAGGGGCCCGAATTCACATCGGGAAACACCAGTGGGGGCTTTGAAAGGAATGGTATGCGATACCCTGTGATTAGTTTTAATGTTATTTCTGGTGCTCCCATTTTCTTCCATTGCGTGTGGAAGTGCGCTAACTGGCCTGCTTGAAACGGTTCTGAGTCATGGTTTTTGCCGTTTTTGGTTACCTTTGTAACCGCTAGCGGCATTTCCTCGTCCTCTATTACCTCCACGATCGGGCCGCGAGCCTCGACCATGAAATGACCCTCTTCCACTTGTGTGGTAAGCGGTCTGATTGTTTGGAGGTTGATTTACCCATGGGTAATTTGGTTGTTGACAATTAGGGCAATGACATACACCCCGCGAGGGTGCATTGTGACAAGTTTGCATATGCGTGTTTAGCATGGGAAAGTACCCTGAGCTAGCATTGCATAGAATTCCACGCGATGGAACTGTAGGTTTTCTTAAGCCTTGCCCCCGCGAGGGGCGGCTGTTAGGCTGAGTTGCCTTACCAAGGGTATTTTGTTTAAGAGGCCAAATTTAGTTGTTGACAATTAGGGCAATGACATACACCCCGCGACGGTGCATTGTGCCAAGTTTGCATATGCGTGTTTTGCATGGGAAAGTACCCTGAGCTAGCATTGCATAGAATTCCACGCGATGGAATTGTAAGTTTCCTTATGCTTGCCCCCGCGAGGGGCGGCTGTTAGGCTAAGTTGCCAAAAAGCTTTTCGAACTCCCGCTGCTTTTTCAAGAGCTAATGTAACAGGATTGGGATCAAAAATATTAGCTGTGGAAGGAGGAATCTTATTTAACAATGCCTTGACAAGTGGTTCTTTAATTTGGCTTGTAATTGCGTCTCTATGCATTTCAATAGCTTCGGCGCGGTGACCACAAACTATTAGTAAAAGATCAGAGGAAATCTTTTGTAGGTCGCCTTTTTGAAAAAGCTCATCGACCTCAAGTGTTTAATTCATCATAAGAAAAATTCATACTCTTTGCCCATGATAAAAGACTACGAATACTATCTTGTACCGCTATATGTATATGATTTATCAGCATAAGCTAGATGACGTAAGGTATTATACATGTTTACCTCTTCGTTTGTTTCCAGGTCTACGAAACCTGGGGTATGATTGTATAGTTTTTGTGTATATCTAACCTCAGATCATGCTACGCTTCCCAAGCGCTGAACGTCAAGAAGTATTTTCAGTTTTTTTTTTTTTGAAGATTAGGGGCAGATGGCTCTTTTAACTTCGTTTCAATATCAAAAGTGAAAGGCAAATTTGAATTTGCGTCTTGACTTTCAGCGTAAGGGCACGGGGCATCACTAACATCATTACCATCATACAATTTACCACTAACCTCGGACAAATTTGACAAATTATCAGAGCAAGAAAGATTTTCATGTGAATTTACATGGCAAGTTCTATTTTCATAACAATTATTGTGGTCAGTAGTATTATCACACTTATCATTGCATATCACTTGGGCCAGGCTGCGGCTCCGCCGAGACCTTTTGATTATTATCCGTTTCTGAAATAGAAATAGTATTAATCAAAGTTCAAAATGGCACCTGATTGTATTTTTGTAACGAATTTTTTGACAAAAATACAATCGGAAGGTTCTACCTACAAATAAAACACTATAGACTGGTTTTATGCACAAAAAACGTATTACGTAATGGTCCGAACAGAAAAACTGTTAAAATGTATGACCACTTAAATATTTTAGTAATCGGGTACTTACATGTTTGATAAAACACTTTAACACCGAATATATTTTAAATAACATCTATTTTTCACAATTTTAGAATTGTAATGGTCAGAGGACCTGATTTGCTGTGCACGTGTTGCTTCGACGGGAAACTGATCGCCAATGACAAAGCGATCACCGGACATTTTTTACCTGTGTAAAATGGCGCGATCCGCCAGGTGTCGCCACTGTCGTTGGAATCAAAAGTCAAATAAAGCACTTTGCTGGTGATAATTCGACGGAAACAGATATGCTATCTCAATTATAAAGCTTCCAGTGACGGTCAAGTAATTTAATATAATTTAATATATCAGTTTTGTACTTTTATATTTACTCACTTTTATATCATATTGATTACTCTGTAAAAACCTCTGTCAATTCCTGAAATGAATATTTTTGGTATAGGTATTTCAAATCCAAGGTAAAAGCTAGCCAAGTCAAATCTTGAACTTGAATTACATCCCACCTGAAATAAATACATTGTGTACGTATTTTAGAATGTTGAATTTTTTGTAACTGAAAGGAGATCGTCAATTCTGGGCCACCTGATATAAACCGTATACAGTTTGTACTGCAACGTAAAATAAATACTCATTTTATTGCTAAAGTAGACAAAATATTGCAAAAAAATGAAACGGGAATTATAAATACTAAATAAATAAACATTATGTTGATTTTTCCGCGATTAAAATACAACAAGACAAGTCGTTAACGTCCTTATGGCATTGACATAAAGTTTAACTGCACCCTGGCCTGAAACGGGATTGTTTTTTTGGTTTGACGCTGTCAATGTATAGCGTTACATAATCTGCGTTTTAATACTGTTCGGTAAGTTAGAACATTGTAATATTATAATAGTATCTAAGCCTACGAATACGGAAGTTTAAATTAAAAATCGACTGTATTAAAACGCCTAAAAATTGAAAATGCGTATTTTTGCATTTTTGATCGGAGTTTGAATATTAAAAGTGGGTTTCATAATGGCATAATATCATGCTCCTTCGATAACGAAACGCATCTTTTTTTCAATTTTGTAATGTCAGTACCTCTACCACGAGTCATGCAAATAAGCCCAATTCGAGATTCGTTCACGAATTCGTAAATTATTTGTATGGAGAATTTGTGCAGAGCCTCTAGCGGTCACTTATAGAACTAAAAATTACTGCCATACCATAAGTTAAATTATCGTTTATGCAATTCGCTCACGAAAGTTCGATTGCTTGTTTCGTTTGTGTAGATTTCAATACTTTACAAAGTGACGTGACGTGACAAACGTCACATCCTTCACACCAACCGAAACCAGTAAGCGCCATTTTATATCTCTGACCGAAACAGATTGTAGGTAAACCAAAAAGGTTTTACTTCCTAAGTACATTTTATCTGAAGGTTTAGAACTGTAGACAATTATATGAGCAGTGAACAATAATAAGCATAGAAATCGTACTAGCTCTGAAAAATTACCCTACTTTTTGTGGGTATTTAATACGCTTGCTAGGCCGTTAACTAGGAATAATTTCCGTTTATCATCGTGTCCCAAGCGGTAAATTTTAAGTCGTTAAGGGCAGTCAATAATCAAGCTTCGTGATGGTCAGCTGCCGTTCCTTGAGTGGGTTAAGGAACGGCAGCCATTTTCTCACATAAAATACATATAAAATAAAATGACCATCGCGTCCCAGTTGAAACAGATGATAGTTTATATGCTATTACAAATAAAATAAAAATCATAAGCCGTCTGTATACCACTGAAAAGACCGTAAACTAGTCACATGAATATATGGTATTTAGGGTATCAGCAGACGGTCTTTCTACCTCAATACGATTTTCCTGATAATAAGAGCATCAAATACTGACAGCTGACCTACGCGTGTCATCATTATACTTCGTCCTTAACCACTTCAAAAATTATCATCGCCTGGGACGCCTTGCGATTGGTCATGAAATTTGTTCATGGCTTACGGTTCATGCCATCGGAGTCGGGAAATACAAGCTATGACAGTAAGCCTTTCATCATCATCATCTCAGCCATAAGACGTCCACTGCTGAACATAGGCCTCCCCCTTAAGCCTTAAGTGTGGTAAGCCTTTACCTTATTTAAACGCGCGTGACTTTTAACGCATAAAATGTTATCAACCGACTTCAAGAGTTCGAAGGAGGAGGTTCTCAATTCGTCAGGATCTTTATTTTCACTATTATTTCATAATGTTCACCGATTGCAACTTTTTTTTAAACAGGGAAATTACGTATTTCGTCATACATATTCAAAGCTAGGAAAAGGGGTGAAAACTGTCAGTACTTCATCCATCCATCCATATACTTATTTCGTCGTAGGATATAGGATTACCTAAGAAAACCAAATTGATGAAATTTCAAATGTACAAATAACACTACTAGTTTAAATTAAAACCTCCTAGAACTACGTCCATATGTAATAGGTGATTCTAAATTTATTTGGTTATTTTGTCATCATGACAGTTCGACTTTTAGTGATCATAGTGGATCATTGGTTTATTTCTTATTATTTAGGTCTATTGTATAATCACAAAAGGATAAGTACCCTTTCAGGATGTTGTTGATTCTCTAAAGTATTAGGCAGTGCGCTACTGTTACACATCCCACCTGCGTCGACGCCGACACGTTGGCCAAGTCCTTTAATTTATTTACCAGCGAACAAACCGGAGCGGCGCCCGACATCCGAAATCACTACAAGACTATTAAATATAGTTGTCGTTCGTCTAACTATTGTTGGTGTCGAGGCAATCGATCCGTGGAGCAAGGGGCATGGAGCCTCACGACCTAACAAACGCACAAGGGAAGCTAAATATGCTCCAGCAAGCCGCCGGTTTTCATACATAACACAACGCAGGATTGCGGCTTTGCCGCTTCTTACATAATGATGGTTTTATTTCTATTTACAAGTTACACGTACGAGTAATTGTTAGTAGTACTTATAAGTTTCTAGTTTGTGACAATGTTACTTTAAAAGGCTATTTCGCAATAAATAAATCTTTAATATAATTATGTACATTATAATTTCAAAGTGCCCTGTATAAATCTGGATGTCTTTTAAGTAAGCACTATTTTATAGTACTTGAATGCAATAATTCGAAGATCCCGGCCTGTAACGCAGTTGTTACTTCTTGAATATAAAATAATACACCTTCCTGGGATAAATAGTTTGCCTTGCTGGTGATAAGTTAGCTTCTACAGCAATCAATCAGAAATGAATGACGCACAAGAACCTGTAAAAGAAGTTTCAATATTATTTGATATTTTTCACAGTTTCATTGTAATTATTATGATTGAAAATGAAAGTGTTTATAACTACGAGTATCATATCAAATTTCAACTACTTACCATTAATTTTAGGTTAGAGTTGGTATTTTTGTGTCGATTTAAAATCAGATTAATTGGCTATTATATACATAAATCTCACAAATATTCAGCAGTTCTTGGGTCTAGATTTCTTTTTAAAAAATATTCTTATTGAAGTGTTGATGTGGATATTTATATTTCTCATATCGGCTTGAAATTTACCGTTTCGTTTTCCAGTTCCAGTTATCATACTATGCAGTCTTATTAACAAATTATGCTTAATATAAGGCTTTGTCGATATTATTTCGTCAACTAATAATATATAAATATAACACAATAAATACGAATGGTTTTCACTTTCACCATTTTTTGACATCTCACCTTATAATTTGATAGTGAAAGAGTTTTCTACAGTCGATACGGTATTTTTCGGTGACGTAAGTCAAATTAGTGTCTTATGGTAACGTTTTAATAAAACCTATCGATAACAAACTGTACTGTACCTCTACCACAAGTCAGACAAATAAGCCCAATTCGGGATACGATCACGAATTTGTAAATTATTTGTATGGAGAATTTGTGCAGAGCCTCTAGCGGTCACTTATAGAACTAAAAATTACTGCCATACTATGAGTTAAATTATCCTTTACCCAATTCGCTTACGAAAGCTCGATAGTTTGTTTCGTTTGTGTAGATTTCAATACTTTACAAAGTGACGTGACGTGACAAACGTCACATCCTTCACACCAACCGAAACAGATTGTAGGTAAGCAAAAAGATTTTACTTCCTAAGTACACTTTATCTGAAGGTTTAGAACTGTAGAAAAATTATATGAGCAGTGAACAATAATAAGCATAGAAATCGTACTAGCTCTGAAAAATTACCCTACTTTTTGTGGGTGTTTAATATGCTTGCTAGGCCGTAAACCAGGAATAATTTCCGTTGGTCATCGTGTCCCAAGCGGTAAATTTTAAGTGGTTAAGAGGCTGACAACACCCGATGACCTTCAAATTAACTTTACTCAAACAGTGTTTTAGCTATAACTCCTTGTTTTGAGAAAGTAAAAAAAATATATGTTATTATTCGTTATATTTGGAAGAATTTCGTTGATTCCGATACACGATTGGACGAAATCGGCTCGATAGAAAATAATTCCAAAGTTACATCTTAAAATTTACTTTAAACAGTCGTATGTCTTTAGTTTCTTGACTTATACGTCTGTAACTAAGGACAAAATTCCACCGCACTAATACTAAAAACTTCGTTGTTTTATATTTCTCAATTAATGCGTAGTTTTTTTTTAATTCATTATTTTGCAAAATTTGCAATGAGCTCCCATACTAATCGTAACACAGTGTTTCTCTTTCACTCGCGCTGAAAAAGATAGGGAGGGAATTTAGCTGTTGTCAGCCCCTTAAGGGCGGTCAATAATTAAGCTTCGTGATGGTCACCTGCCGTGCCTTGAGTGGGTTGAGGAACGGCAGCCATTTTCTCACATAAAATACATATAAAATAAAAATGACCATTGCATCCCAGTTGAAACAGGTCATAGTTTATATGCTATTATAAATAAAATAAAAATCATCAGCGGTCTGTATAGCACTGAAAAGACCGTAAACTAGTCACATGAATATATGGTATTTAGGGTATCAGCAGACGGTGTTTCTACCTCAATACAGCCGGCTGACGATTTTCCTGATAATAAGAGCATCAAATACTGACGTTACGCAACCCAACAACGGAGCGAGAGCTGACCTACGCGAGTTATAATTATACTTCGTCCTTAACCACTTCAAAAATTACCATCGCCTGGGACGCCTTGCGATTTGTCATGAAATTTGATCCTGGCTTACGGTTCATGCCATCAGAGCCGGGAGATACAAGCTATGACAGTAAGCCTTTACCTTATTTAAACGCGCGTGACTCTGAACGCATAAAATGTTATCAACCGACTTCAAGAGTTCGAAGGAGGAGGTTCTCAATTCGTCAGGATCTTTATTTTTACTATTTTTTCAAAATGTTCACCGATTGCAACTTTTTTTAAAACTGGAGAAATTACGTATTTCGTCATACATATTCAAAGCTAGGAAAAGGGGTGAAAACTGTCAGTACTTCATCCATCCATCCATATATTTATTTCGTCATAGGATATAGAATTGCCTAAGAAAACCAAATTGATGAAATTTCAAATGTACAAATAACACTACTAGTTTAAAACGTCCTAGAACTACATCCATATATAAAGTGTTAGGTGATTCTTAATTTATTTGGTTATTTTGTCAACATGACAGTTCGACTTTTAGTGATCAATTGATCATAGTGGATCATAGGTTTATTTCTTATTTTTTAGGTCTATTGTATAATCACAAAAGGATAAGTACCCTTTCAGGATGTTGTTGATTCTCTAAAGTATATTCAAATTCAAATTACACATCCCACCTGCGTCGACGCCGACACGTTAGCCAAGTCCTTTAATTTATTTACCAGCGAACAAGCCGGAGCGGCGCCCGACATCCGAAATCACTACAAGACTAGTTAGACTTAGTTGTCGTTCGTCTAACTATTGTTGGTGTCTAGGCAATCGATCCGTGGAGCAAGGGGCACGGAGCCTCACGACCTAACAAACGCACAAGGGAAGCTAAAGATACTCCAGCAAGCCGCCGGTTTTCATACATAACACAACGCAGGATTGCGATGGATGGATTGGATGGATGATTGGATGCTTCTTGCATAATGATGGTTTTCTTTCTATTTATAAGTTACACGTACGAGTAATTGTTAGTAGTACTTATAAGTTTCTAGTTTGTGACAATGTTACTTTAAAAGGCTATTTCGCAATAAATAAATCTTTAATATAATTATGTACATTATAATTTCAAAGTGCCCTGTATAAATCTGGATGTCTTTTAAGTAAGCACTATTTTATAGTACTTGGATGCAATAATTCGAAGATCCCGGCATGTAACGCAGTTGTTACTTCTTGAATATAAAATAATACACCTTCGTGGGATAAATAGTTTGCCTTGCCGGTGATAAGTTAGCTGCTACAGCAATCAATCAGAAATGAATGATACACAAGAACCTGTAAAAGATGTTTCAATATTATTTGTTACTCGTATTTTTCACAGTTTCATTGTAATTATTATGATTGAAAATGAAAGTGTTTATAACTATCATATCAAATTTCAACTACTTACCATTCATTTTAGGTTAGAGTTGGTATTTTTGTGTCGATTTAAAATAAGATTAATTGACTATTAATACATAAATCTCACAAATATTCAGCAGTTCTTGGGTCTAGATTTCTTTATTAAAATTATTCTTATTGAAGTGTTGATGTGGATATTTCTATTTCTCATATCGGCTTGAAATTTACCGTTTCGTTTTCCAGTTCCAGTTATCATACTATGCAGTCTTATTAACAAATTATGCTTAATATAAGGCTTTGTCGATATTATTTCGTCAACTAATAATATATAAATATAACACAATAAATACGAATGGTTTTCACTTTCACCATGTTTTGACATCTCACCTTATAATTTGATAGTGAAAGAGTTTTCTACAGTCGATACGGTATTTTTCGGTGACGTAAGTCAAATTAGTGTCTTATGGTAAGGTTTTAATAAAACCTATCGATAACAAACTGTTCTGACCTTCAGTGCGTTAACATGACAGATCACATTCGACGTGCCGCATACATCCGTCTCGTTCTACCTATGAGACGGATGTATGCAGCGCACTAAACGTAATCCGACATTAAATGTCAGCATAGATCGTTTGTATGTGTTGCTGTCGAAACTGAAGGAAAACGATTCGAAGACCGATTATTCGTTAACGCCTATAGAAAAATATTCAGAATTTTCTACATGACTCGAGGTAGAGGTACTGACCTTCAGTGCGTTAACATGACAGATCACATTCGACGTGCCGCATACATCCGTCTCGTTCTACCTATGAGACGGATGTATGCAGCGCACTAAACGTAATCCGACATGAAATGTCAGCATAGATCGTTTGTATGTGTTGCTGTCGAAACTGAAGGAAAACGATTCGAAGCCCGATTATTCGTTAACGCCTATAGAAAAATATTCAGAATTTTCTACATGACTCGTGGTAGAGGTACAGATACTTGTGCTATCGCACTTAACGGTGGTAAACCTTATCTCTTCGCAATAGGTGTTAGGAATGTTCAGTTAATAGTATCAACGATGGTTTGACAGTCGTCTTTGTTTACCGAAATACAGGAACTATAAATACGATCAAAATATGACTTTTTATTATTTCATCATGATTCCCGTTTTGTTTTCAAGTTCGCTTTTGTACATTATCTTTAAAAAATCAGTACTTTTTTACATTAATATATAAATCATAGGCAAGCACGCTTTCAAATATTGTCCTTGTCAGATTCAAGTTTTAAATGCATGATTTTTCAGTTTTCCCATTAGATTTCGCAATATTTTTACCACCATCCTGATCTAGAAATTATGACGATACTTTAAAAATAAGAGCCATTCTTAAGAGGCCTTATTCCCATGAACGTTCCTCAATTTCATGAAATCTTACTCGATAGATGGCGGTAGCGCTCAGTACGCGACCGCTGGCAATGACCGACGATCGAACGATCTTGATCGTTTTCAACTTCAATTACAAGTAAAATTCTTTTTACGCATAAGTTACACACAGGCTATTTATTTTCTTTTATATGGAAGATACTACTAATTAAAGTATGTAGTAGGGACTGTTGGAGATACTTTTCGAATTAAAAGTATCATAAATTTCGAATTTCGAAAATTAGGTTTATTTAGTATTGTATAGACTGTTTTACACTTATGTTTCATTTTTTACCCTCCTTCAATATGCCTGTATTCGGTAGGAAATAATTTATTACTTATACATACATAGGTAGTATTTTTTTTATTTTTTTTTATTCCAATATGGCTGAAATTTTTTTTTTGTAAAAATGGTCATGGTTGCAAATTTCGACTACTTCGGGTGTGTCGATTACGAAAATGATCATCGTCATGGTAGTCATTTTCGACTAACTCAGGATGTGCAGAATTTAAAAATAATGGTTATTTTAAAAACAAAGATGGCGCTCATACACTTTATGGTAAAAATCGTTATGGTAGTAATTTCCGATTAATTCAGGGGTGTAGATTTCGGAAAAAAGGACGGTTTTAAAATCAATGATGGCGGAAACGGAAAATTCTGTCAAAATCGTCATGGTAGTCATTTCCGACTAATTCGGGTAAGCAGATATCGAAAATAATGTCTATTTTGAAATCCAAGATGGCGGTAATACACTTTTTTTGTAAAAATCGTTATGGTAGTCATTTCCGATTATTTCAGGGGTGTAGATTTCGAAAATAAGGTCCGTTTTAAAATCGAAGATGGCGGAAACGGAAAATTCTGTCAAAATCGTCATGGTAGTCATTTCCGACTAATTCGGGTAAGCAGATATCGAAAATAATGTCTATTTTGAAATCCAAGATGGCGGTCATACACTTTTTTGTAAAAATCGTTATGGTAGTCATTTTCGATTAATTCCGGTGTGTAGATTTCGAAAATAAGGACCGTTTTAAAATCAAAGATGGCGGAAACGGAAAATTCTGTCAAAATCGTCATGGTAGTCATTTCCGACTAATTTGGGTAAGCAGATATCGAAAATAATGTCTATTTCGAAATCGAAATGTTGGTTATACACTTTTTTTGTAAAAATCGTTAAATTTGTCATGGTAGTCATTTTCGACTAATTAGGGTGTGCAGATTTCGAAAATAATGTCTATTTAGAAATCCAAGATGGCGGTCAAACACTTTATGGTAAAAATCGTTATGGTAGTCATATCCGATTAATTCAGGGGTGTAGATTTCGGAAAAAAGGACGGTTTGAAAATCAAAGATGGCGGAAAAGGAAAATTTTGGTCATAATCGTCATGGTAGTCATTTCCGACTAATTCGGGTGTGCAGATTTCGAAACTAATGTCTATTTAGAAATCCAAGATGGCGGTCAAACACTTTTTTGGTATAAATCGTTATGGTAGTCATTTTCGATTAATTCAGGGCTGTAGATTTCAAAAATAAGGTCCGTTTTAAAATCAAAGATGGCGGAAACGGAAAATTCTGTCAAAATCGTCATGGTAGTCATTTCCGACTAATTAGGGTGTGCAGATTTCGAAAATAATGTCTATTTAGACTTCCAAGATGGCGGTCAAACACTTTTTTTGTAAAAATCGTTATGGTAGACATTTCCGATTAATTCAGGGGTGTAGATTTCGGAAAAAAGGACGGTTTTAAAATCAAAGATGGCGGAAACGGAAAATTTTGTCAGAATCGTCATGGTAGTCATTTCCGACTAATTCGGGTAAGCAGATATCGAAAATAATGTCTATTTTGAAATCCAAGATGGCGGTCATACACTTTTTTTGTAAAAATCGTTACAGTAGTCATTTTCGACTACTGCAGGGATGTATATTTAAAAAAAAAAGACCGTTTTAAAATTCAAGATGGCAGAAATGGTAAATTTTGTCAAAATCGTCATGGTAGTCATTTTCGACTAATTAGGGTGTGCAGATTTCTAAAATGATGTCTATTTTGAAATCCAAGACCGCGGTCATACACTTTTTTAGTAAAAATCATCATGTAAGTCGTTTTCAATTAATTCAGGGGTGTTTGCGCTCGCAACACTGAAGTGCCCTGTGCCAACCGCAGGGATACTAGACGACCAATGAGGGCTCGCGACGCCAGCGCCGAAGTTTAACGCATACACCACGTCGCCCAGGAAGCGCCGCGGGCACTCTCTCTTGCCTCTAATCCGCCAACGAAACCGCGCGTGTCCGAGACTACATATATATATATTTGTACTTGCATATTTAAGTAAAGAATGGTAAATGTTTGAATTATAGTTTTTATTCTAACAAACATCCCAAACATAATTGGCGACCGTGACAGGACACGCGCGGCATAGGCATTTTATTATATTTTTTAGTGCCGAAGCCGAGAGGTCGGCCATTTTGGAGCGTGGGCTTGGAGCAGACGCCGCCGCAAGACCCGAGCCGAGCAGGTCAACTTTGCCTGCCTTCGCCGCAAGCCCAGATCAACGTGCCCGAAGAGGAGGAACGAAGAGGGACGGCTGCGGCGAGTAGGCGCGCAAGATACGAGGCGCCAAGACTGCAGAGCAGGGCATCGACGGCCGGTAGCGAGGCGGCAGCGCGTGGCAGCTAGCCAAACGAGGAGAGTACCGTGAGAAAGTGCCGCCCCTATTTCTTACCCGCATTCCAATATACTTACCACACTCCTTATACCTAATCTTACCCACATTCCTTAATCTTACCCTTCTAATTTAGTAGCTACCCAATTTGCAATTCCCTTTAAATTCTTATTACAAAAACCCCGTCGAACTTAAATAACCTTTTTATTGCATTGAACTTACGTAACGTACCTAACTTGACAATTTACTTTAAACTTAAACTTAAACGAATCCCATTCTAACTTAACTTTAATCTGAGTGCCTACTGTGTGCTATTGCTTCATTTTGTTTTACTTTCAGCCAGTGTCTTCAAAGTGAGATGAGTGCGTGACCTTTGACCTTAGTGTGACCTAACCTTACCACGTGTTTGTTACTTACTTATTTTCGTTTCAACGCATTTCAACGTCAACTAAGGCTTTTAGCTAAGCGGTGCAGTGTTCATTTTGTTCTTTTTTTAATTTAAAAACTTAATATTTCAAACCTTTGTGAAGCTGCACGTGCCTTGTTATTTCGTGACGAAACCATTTTTGATTTTCTGACCACGCATTCACGCTTAATTCATTTGCATTCAAGATTTCAGTTAAATATTTCATTTGTATTTAAAATTAAATTGCACCTTTTTTCGGTTCACTTTCGCTGACCTAAACGTCTCTTTATCTTTTAACTTCTCACCCGCTGGCATCTTGGTTTGTGTTCGCATATGCACACTTTTCGCTTGCGCAATTTCAGTGGAAAACCTGCCGATTCGTGCACCACGTGGCACGTCTACGCCTGCGAGCACGTGCTGGGCTGCTGCGTGGTGAAGCCGCAAGCTGCGCACCGAGCCTACACTGCGTAGCTGTTGAAGTTTACAAGGGGCGTGAGCTGTTTTGCCAATTTTATTTACTTACGTGGATAACTCTTTACTTCTTATTAAAATTAATACGATTCTATTTGCTTGACTTCTCTGCTCAATTAAACACAACTCAGCATGTCTGAAGAGACGAAACGAGAAGCTCTTCTAGCGGAGCTGCGTATTAAACGTGGCTCAATAAAAGGACAAGTCTCTAAATTCCGTGGTTATTTAAATACAATCGCAGATGATGAAGTGCTGACCGGTGTTAAATTTAATGAGCTGACTTTAAGATTGAATAAAGTTATTGAGTTATCCACGCGCCTTGACGAGCTGCAAACTTCAATAGAAGTAGCTAATGCTGACAATTTTCACAACGAGCTTAACGAAAGGGATTCTAATGAGAGCCACATTAATAAAGCTATAGCTACTGCTCAAACTATACTTGAGCGCTCACAGGTTCAAAAGGCATCAACGGAAGACTCTGTCAAAACCTGCTCATCAGGCGGCTGTCATTCGGAGCACCTCGGCTTCAAGCTTCCTCAAATTAAAATCTCTAAATTTGATGGATCTTACTATAAATGGATGGAATTTAAGGATCTTTATGAATCTTTAATTCATAACAATGAGCATATCAAGCCAATACATAAGTTCCATTATTTAAGCTCATACCTTGAAGGCGAGGCGGCCCGAGTGATAGCAAATTTAGAAGTGTCCGCTGTCAATTATGCTGAAGCCTGGAAGCTGCTGTGTGACAGGTTCAGTAACAAAAGGCAACTAATCACTAACCATTTAAATGCTTTGTTTAATATGGATTCCTTACAGCGAGAGTCTGATAAGGCTCTAAGATTTTTAGGTGATCATGTAACTAAAAATCTTCGGGCGCTGAAAACATTAGGTCAGCCAACGGAGCACTGGGATACCATCTTAGTTCATCTATTAGCAGCAAAGTTAGACTCTAATACTAATGCAAAGTGGGAAGAACATAGAAACACTCTTAAAGAGTGGCCAACGCTTGAAGATTTTAGGGAATTTCTAACAAACCGTGCAGATATCTTAGAAAATCTGTATCGATCTAAAAGAGATAGGCAAGCTAACCACAAGCCAGAGCCTGTGGCTAATAAAACTCCATTTAAACATGATAAAAACATAAAAACCTTCATAATTTCAGAAAAACAAAGTGACAAGGGTCGGCCGTGCTTCGTGTGCCAGTCCGATCATCGAGTATACGACTGCCCTACCTTCAGAAAAATGTCAGTCGACGAGCGCTGGTCGCGGGCTTCTAGTCTAAAGCTGTGCCACGTCTGCCTCCGTCCGGACCACGAGACTCGTCAGTGCAAGCTCAACGGCTGTCGTGTATGTAAGAGACGTCACAATACATATTTACACAATAAACAACTAACAAATAAGCTATCTAGCGAGTCAGCCCAGGATCACAGCGTCCAACCTAACGATAGTGATAAGGATGCAGTAGCCTCCTCATCGACTATGCTAACTTCTGACAGTGCCGAGGTGCAAGGCACCTTTACTGCTAATACTGTACTCGCTAGCAGTGAAGCATTGTTATCGACAGCGCTAATTGAAATAATTAATCCTCACAATAATAAGAAAGAAACTGTCAAATGTCTTGTAGATAACTGCTCACAATCTAACTATCTTACTGAATCATTAAGGCAGCGTTTGCAACTTGATATTCAGCCTCTAACTGCCTCAAGTGTTACAGGAATAGGAAATACGCCTCTGACCTACAAACCTGTACGTTGTGCAGCTCAAATCAAATCTAGACTAAGCGACTTTAATGCCAATCTCGACTTTCTAGTACTAAATGAAATAACTGATCGCTTTCCAAAGAAATATGTTGACATAAGTCACCTTAACTTACCCGCGTCTACCAGCCTTGCTGACCCAACTTTTAATGTCCCATCACAAATCGATGTTCTTTTGGGAGTCTCCACTTTTTGGGAAATTATAACTGGGATTGCAAACAAACTGCCAAGCAGCAAGTGCACTTACCTTATCCCCTCTAAACTTGGTTGGCTTGTGGCGGGCCCAGTACAAGGAGCCTCCACTCATGTAAATTCAGTAACAACTCGCAGCTATTTTTGTTTGTCTGATCTGTCTGCCCAGATGACTAAGTTTTGGGAGACAGAAGAGCTGCCGTCTGAAGCGGATTTCATATCCGGAAGTGAGCTGGAGTGTCTCCCTATAGAACAACACTTTGTTGAAAATACTTATCGCCAATCTGACGGCAGGTTTGTAGTTCGAATGCCTCTAAAGGACTCTCCAGACTGCCTAGGCAACACATTTAACATAGCTAAAAAACGCCTACTTAACTTAGAAAAACGTTTCAGCAAACAACCTGACCTTAAAACAATGTATGTTGATTTTATAAACGAATATGAGCGTTTAGGTCATCTATCGGAGTCTAAGCAATGCTACATGGCCAACCACCTTCCTCATCATCCTGTGATGAAGGAGAGTGAGTCTACTCGTCTGAGAACGGTGTTTAACGCTAGCTGTCCAACCTCGTCTGGTTATTCAATAAATGATATCCAGATGGTAGGTCCAAACATACAAAACTCGCTGTTTGACATATTGCTTAGATTCCGCCAGTATAGGTATGTGCTCTCTGGTGACATAGAAAAACAGTATAGGCAAATTTTAATGAATGAAGCAGACAGAAATTTACAAGTCATTTTGTGGCGCGAAGATGAGCACCTGCCTATACGCTCGCTTACCTTGAACACTGTTACTTATGGCTTCGCCTCGGCAAGCTGGCTAGCGGCTCGCTGCTTGTGGCAGTTGGGAGCTGAGAGCAGGGACCCGCTGGTTACAAATATTATACAGAACAACTTTTATTGTGACGATTTACTAGTGGGCGCTGACTCTGAAACTGAGCTGCTACGCATACAATCTGGCGTCTCACAGGCTTTAGCTGCTGGTTGTTTTAACTTACGTAAATACCGCTCAAATTCAAATGCGTTATTACAGTCTGATCTTATTAATCAAGATGATCATTTAGCTTTGAGTCAATCTTGTCAAACACTTGGACTGGGCTGGCAACCCAGCCAAGATATGTTAAATTTCTCAATTAAAACTGACGACTCTGATGAAAAGGTTACTAAAAGAACGATTTTGTCTAAAACGTTCCAAGTTTTTGATCCTTTAGGCCTATTAAGTCTATGCACCGTTAAGCCTAAAATACTACTTCAGACTTTGTGGAAGGAAGGCAAATCATGGGACGAAACTGTTTCTCCTGAAATACAGCGAATATGGTCGCGGTTTATTAAAAACTTACATCACATTAAAAGTCTAAACATACCTAGGTACGTTTTATGTGAGTCTCCTTCCACAATTGAATTACACTGCTTTTCTGACGCAGCAGAGACTGCGTACGCAGCTTGTGTTTATGTAAAAACCATTTCAGGCTCAGGCGAGCAACAAGTACACTTACTGTGTGCGAGAGACAGAGTAGCTCCTATACGGCGAACCACAATTCCACGATTAGAGTTGGCAGGATGCTTATTAGCAGCCCAGACGTATGCCGCAGTGGTAAGGGCCTGGAGACGCCCTGTCTCTCGCACTATATTTTGGACAGACTCTAGCTGCTGTCTAGCATGGCTAAAAACAGATATTTCTAAGCTCAAGACGTTCGTGGCAAACAGAGTTGCTGCCATAGCTAAACTTGCTCCGGGAGCTGTCTGGAGACATGTGCCTACAAAACAAAATCCAAGCGACCTCGCTACACGTGGCGTCGATCCACAACATGTCTCTGGTGTAGCTCTGTGGTGGCATGGCCCTGAGTTTTTACTGAAACCTGAATCTGAATGGCCAGAATTGAACTCTGAGGCACCGGACGTCTTGCCTGAAATTAAGGTAACGTCTATGCTTACAAGCGTAGACCCTGAACCGCCTGTTATAGATTTTAGTAGATTTTCAAAATATAACAGGTTACTACGTGCTATGGCTTATGTTCGTCGCTTCATAAACAACTGTAAAACTAGGCTGCCTAAATTAACTGGTTCATTATCTGAACAGGAACTTAAAGACTCTTTGCACACATTAGTTAAGATTGCACAACAGCAATCATTTACGTCTGAGCTTGAAGCGATGAGCAAAGGCCACAAGTTGAGCCCTAAGTCGCATATTGCTACACTTACTCCTTTCATAGACTCTCAAGGTACTTTGAGAGTCGGGGGGAGACTGGATGCTTCTGATTGTAGTTATGAAAAGAAGCATCCCATGTTATTACGTGCTAAACACCCACTAACCAAACTCATTTTTACACATGAACACAGACGTCTCTTACATGCAGGACCACTGTTGCTGTTATGTTCGGTACGAGATACGATATGGCCGGTCGGGGGCAGGAAACTTGCGAGAAGCACGGCCCACAATTGTGTCACTTGTAGGCGCACCGCCGGTCACACTTTAAAAAATATTATGGGCAACCTGCCCGAACAACGCATAAAGGCTGATTTTCCATTCACGTCAACAGCTGTAGACCTAGCCGGTCCTTATTTAATAACAGATCGCCGAGGACGTGGATGCAAGATCACCAAATGCTATATGTGTCTATTTATATGTCTAAGATATAAATGTGTTCATTTAGAAGCTGTGAGCGACTTGTCTAAAGATGCATTTGTACTTGCACTTCGCAGATTTATCGCCCGGCGCGGTAAGCCTGCGGAGTTGTTCTGTGATAATGGTAGAAATCTAGTAGCTGCAGCTAAAGAGATAAATGACTTTTTTAAATTATATGAGAATGATATATCTGATTTTGCAGCTGGTCAAGGTATAAAATTTAAATTTGCGCCAGCTTATGCTCCTAACTTCAACGGCTATGCAGAAGCCGGTATTAAAAGCGCAAAATTTCATCTCAAACGAATCTTAGGCACTACCCATCTCACCTTTGAGGAACTGGCATCTCTGTTTTGTTCTGTGGAATCTATTTTGAACAGTAGACCTCTCTGTCAGCTCTCCTCCTCCCCTAATGACTTTTACCCCCTTACTCCCGGGCACTTTCTCATTTTTAGGCCGCTGACGTCGCTACCGGCTCCGCCACTTCAAGATCGGAACCCGAACCGCCTGGATCGCTACCTGAGACTCGAACAGCTGCGCCAACACTTCTGGAAGCGCTGGTCGTCGGAGTTCGTGTCCCTACTACAGCAACGATTCAAGTGGCGCGAGAGACAACGTGACCTACAGCTGGGAGAACTCGTACTCATTAAGGAGGAAGGCCTGCCGCCGATGCTTTGGCGCATGGGCAGAGTTGTCTAACTGTACTACGGGAAAGATGGCGTGCCACGAGTTGCAGACATAAATACCGCTAGAGGGCTAGTCAAGCGAGCACTCAACCGAATATGCCCGCTGCCTACGCAGGAAAAGGAAGCCTGAAAGATATTCTTTCAGCGGCCCGGAGTATGTTTGCGCTCGCAACACTGAAGTGCCCTGTGCCAACCGCAGGGATACTAGACGACCAATGAGGGCTCGCGACGCCAGCGCCGAAGTTTAACGCATACACCACGTCGCCCAGGAAGCGCCGCGGGCACTCTCTCTTGCCTCTAATCCGCCAACGAAACCGCGCGTGTCCGAGACTACATATATATATATTTGTACTTGCATATTTAAGTAAAGAATGGTAAATGTTTGAATTATAGTTTTTATTCTAACAAACATCCCAAACATAATTATATAGATTTCGATATAAGGACCGATTTGAGATCCAATATGGGTGTTAACCCCTTACCGCATACCAAGCCATATTTGTTCACCAAATTTAGATTTTTTTTTTAAAGATATTAAATTTAATTAAATATCGAAACTACAATACTATTTTTAAAAAGCTAGTTTTCGTGAATCGGAACGTGTTTTTTTTATTTCGGTGGGTAGTCAATTTATTGCAATAATGTTGTGGGTAAGTGACAGATGCTCGTTCAGTGCAGTGCGGAGTAAATAGATAAACTTTCCAGCTACATAACAACGATACAAAGGTAAGTAATGACACCAAAAAAATATAAATACATAGTTTAATCATTCATTAATACAGGTGATATATGGATTTTGCGATATACGTTGTTTTTGTAATAGTTTTGACCTTGTTCTTGTAAAGGCCAAATTTGGCTTCGTATGCATTCGAGTCATGCAACATGTCCTGTCATATTTGGCTTCCTATGCATTAAGGTGTAATTTATTAGCAGTAGATGAGCAAATTATCCCTACAAAGTGTCGTCATGAGTTAAAGCAATACAATCCAGCGAAACCACATAAGTGGGGTTACAAGAACCAAGTTTTAAGCGGAGTATCAGGCTTCAGCTATGACTTTGATATCTTTGCTGGTGTCCAAAGTAATTCATATCCTGCTGATGCACCTGACTTTGGCATCAGTTCAAATGTGGTTACTCGACTTACCTCAACGGTTCCTCAACATCTCAATTATAAGGTATGTTTTGACAATTGTTTAACAGTCCAAAACTTCAAGTATATCTATTTAAAAATGGTTTGTTTCCTTTTGGTACTGTATGGCTTAACCGTGTGCCAAACTCAAATATACCTCCTGAAAAAGAGATGAAAAAACGAGGACGTGGAAGCATGGAGGAAAAGACGGCAATAATGGATGATGTGAAGTTAAGCTTAGTTTCATGGTTTGACAATAAAAGACAGAGAATATGCTATCGGCGTATGTGGGAAGCGAACCGACAACAAAAAAAGAACGTTATGTTCGACAGTAAAAGGAATACCAAGATATAACTTCTCCTCAAGCAGTTATGTTTACAACCAACACACGGGAGGTAAAGACCTATTAGATTCAATGCTTGGATATTACCGGATTCATCTACGATATCGAATGTTACAAACGGATTTTTTTTCATATGGTTGATATGTGTATTGTTAATATGGCGTAATATGGTTGTTATGGCGTCGAATCGGTCGTCGAAATTTAACGGCCTCCTAGCCTAGTCGGTAGTGACCCTGCCTACGAAGCAGGAGGTCCCGGGTTCGAATCCTGGTCAGGGCATTTATTTGTGTGGTTATCACAGATATTTGTTCCTGAGTTATGGATGTTTTCTATGTATTTAAGTATTTATCTATTAATTCTATTATATATAACGTCGTCTAGTACCTATAACACAAGCCTTATTGAGCTTACTGTAGGCCTAGGTCGATTTGTGTAAGATTGTCCTATAATATTTATATTATATTTATATAATCAATGAAGATCAGTATATGGCATTGTTTTATTTCAAACTTGCTGTTGCAGAGCATTTTCTGAAAGTAGGTCAACCTAGTGCAAGAAAAAGAGGCAGACCAGCCGGCATTAACGCAACACCCACATCAAGTCGTCTAGGTACTCCCTCCAGCCTACCCGCGTCTCCTGTTTCGACCAAAAAGTTTCGCAAGACTCCAATGAGATCTCAAGATCTACCCCTCAATGCTGTTAGATGCGATAATATTGACCATTTTCCTATTTGGACGAAAAACACCCGCCTGTTGCGTAAATATTGTGGGAAGTACCGTTCTTTCACAAAGTGCGAGAAATGCTTGGTATATTTATGTTTTAACGATAAACGTAACTGTTTTACCGATTTTCACAAAATATAGTTAACACGATACGATTAAACCTAGCTGCATACGAAGCCAAATATGATTAACCAGTGAATTCACTATAATGCATATGAAGCCATATATGGCGTTGCCTTGTAGTTTCTTTATTAATGAATTAAAAAAATCAATAACTATGTCAAAGTGTTATATATATCCAATAAAGTTATATTTTGCAAAAAAATATTTTTTTATTCAAACCTTTAATAATTCATGCGGTAAGGGGTTAAAGGACAATTATTGTAAAAATCGTCATGGTAGTCATTTTTACTAATTTACGTGTGTAGATTTATACAATAAGGACCGTTTTAAAATCAAAGGTGGCGGAAACGGAAAATTCTGTCAAAATCGTCATGGTAGTCATTTTTGACTAATTCGGTTAAGCAGATCGATATCATTATTTTCGATAAAATAATGTCTATTTTGAAATCCAAGATGGCGGTCATACATCTTTTTGGTAAAAATCGTTACAGTAGTCATTTTAGACTACTGCAGGGATGTACATTTCAAAAATAAAGACCGTTTTAAAATTCAAGATGGCAGAAATGGTAAATTTTGTCAAAATCGTCATGGTAGTCATTTTCGACTAATTTGGGTGTGCAGATTTCGAAAATAATGTCTATTTTGAAATCCAAGATGGCGGCCATACACTTTTTACTTGAAAATCGTAATGGACGTCATTTCTAATTAATTCTGGGATGAATAATTCGAAAATAAGGACCGTTTTAAACTCAAAGATGGGGGAACTGAAAATTTTGTCAAAATCGTCATGGTTGTCGTCTTCGACTAATTTGGGTGTGCAGATTTTGAAAATAATGTCTGTTTTAAAATCCAAGATGGCGATCAAACACTTTTTGGTGAAAATCCATATGGTAGTCATTTCCGATTAATTCAAGTGTGTAGCTTTCGAAAATAAGGACCGTTTTAAAATCAAAGATGGCGGAAATGAAAAATTTTCAAATTCGTCATGGAAGTCGTTTTCGACTATTTCGGTAATTGTCGAAAATAATGTCTATTTTGAAATCCAAGATGGCGACCATACACTTTACTTGTTATTTTACCCATTTTCGATTAATTCAGGCGTGTAGATTTCAAAAATAAAGTCAGTTTCAAAATCCAAGATGGCAGAAATGGTCATTCATTTATAAAAATCGTTGGTATTCAGATATGTCGATTTCAAAAACAAATTCTGTTTTAAAATTCAAGACGGCGGCCATATACTTTTTTGTATCCCCGATTGAATCGAAAATGACTACCATAACGACAAATTGAACGATTTTTACAAAAAAGGTGTATGACCACCATTTGGATTTCAAAATAGACATTATTTTCGAAATCTGCACACCCTAATTAGTCGGAAATGACTACCATGACGATTTTGACAGAATTTTCCGTTTCCGCCATCTTTGATTTTAAAACGGACCTTATTTTCGAAATCTACACCCCTGAATTAATCGAAAATGACTACCATAACGATTTTTACCAAAAAAGTGTTTGACCGCTATCTTGGATTTCTAAATAGACATTAGTTTCAAAATCTGCACACCCGAATTAGTTGGAGATGACTACCATGACGATTATGACCAAAATTTTCCGTTTCCGCCATCTTTCATTTTCAAACCGTCCTTTTTTCCGAAATCTACACCCCTGAATTAATCGGATATGACTACCATAACGATTTTTACCATAAAGTCGGTCAAACGACCGCCATCTTGGATTTCTAAATAGACATTATTTTCGAAATCTGCACACCCTAATTAGTCGAAAATGACTACCATGACAAATTTAACGATTTTTACAAAAAAAGTGTATAAACAACATTTCGATTTCGAAATAGACATTATTTTTGATATCTGCTTACCCAAATTAGTCGGAAATGACTACCATGACGATTTTGACAGAATTTTCCGTTTCCGCCATCTTTTATTTTAAAACGGTCCTTATTTGCGAAATCTACACCCCTGCATTAATCGAAAATGACTACCATAACGATTTTTACAAAAAAGTGTATGACCGCCATCTTCGATTTCAAAATAGACATCATTTTCGAAATCTACACCCCCGAATTAGTCGAAGACGACTACCATGACGATTTTGACAGAATTTTCCGTTTCCGCCATCTTTGATTTTAAAACGGTCATTATTTTCGAAATCTACACACCTGAATTAATCGAAAATGACTACCATAACGATTTTTACAAAAAAGTGTATGACCGCCATCTTGGATTTCAAAAATCTACACCCCCGAATTAGTCGAAGACGACTACCATGACGATTTTGACAAAATTTTCCATTTCCGCCATCTTGTATTTTAAAACGGTCTTTATTTTCGATTTAACGATTTTTACCTAAAAAGTGTATAACCGTCATCTTGGATTTCAAAATAGACAATATTTTCGAAATCTGCACACCCAAATTAGTCGAAAATGGCTACCGTGACAAATTTAACGGATTTTACCAAAAAAGTGTATGACCGCCATTTGGATTTCAAAATAGACATTATTTTCGATATCTGCTTACCCGAATTAGTCGGAAATGACTACCATGACGATTTTGACAGAATTTTCCGTTTCCGCCATCTTTGATTTTAAAACGGTCCTTATTTTCGAAATCTACACCCCTGAATTAATCAAAAATGACTACCATAACGATTTTTACAAAAAAGTGTATGACCGCCATCTTGGATTTCAAAATAGACATTATTTTCGATATTTGCTTACCCGAATTAGTCGAAAATGACTACCATGACGATTTTGACAGAATTTTCCGTTCCCGCCATCTTTGATTTTAAAACGGACCTTATTTTCGAAATCTACACCCCTGAATTAATCGAAAATGACTACCATAACGATTTTTACAAAAAAGTGTATGACCGCCATCTTCGATTTCAAAATAGACATCACTTTCGAAATCTACACCCCCGAATTAGTCGAAGACGACTACCATGACGATTTTGACAAAATTTTCCATTTCCGCCATCTTGTATTTTAAAACGGTCTTTATTTTCGATTTAACGATTTTTACCAAAAAAGTGTATAACCGCCATCTTGGATTTCAAAATAGACAATATTTTCGAAATCTGCACACCCAAATTAGTCAAAAATGGCTACCGTGACAAATTTAACGGATTTTACCAAAAAAGTGTATGACCGCCATTTGGATTTCAAAATAGACATTATTTTCGATATCTGCTTACCCGAATTAGTCGGAAATGACTACCATGACGATTTTGACAGAATTTTCCGTTTCCGCCATCTTCGATTTTAAAACGGACCTTATTTTCGAAATCTACACCCCTAAATTAACCGAAAATGACTACCATAACGATTTTTACCAAAAAAGTGTTTGACCGCCATCGTGGATTTCAAAATAGACATTATTTTCGATATCTGCTTACCCGAATTAGTCGGAAATGACTACCATGACGATTTTGACAGAATTTTCCGTTTCCGCCATCTTTGATTTTAAAACGGTCCTTATTTTTGAAATCTAGACCCCTGAATTAATCGAAAATGACTACCATAACGATTTTTACAAAAAAGTGTATGACCGCCATCTTGGATTTCAAAAAAGACATTATTTTCGATATTTGCTTACCCGAATTAGTCAGAAATGACTACCATGATGATTTTGACAGAATTTTCCGTTTCCGCCATCTTCGATTTTAAAACGGACCTTATTTTCGAAATCTACACCCCTGAATTAATCGAAAATGACTACCATAACGATTTTTACAAAAAAAGTGTATGACCGCCATCTTGGATTTCAAAATAGACATTATTTTCGATATTTGCTTACCCGAATTAGTCGGAAATGACTACCATGACGATTTTGACAGAATTTTCCGTTTCCGCCATCTTTGATTTTAAAACGGACCTTATTTTCGAAATCTACACCCCTGAATTAATCGGAAATGACTACCATAACGATTTTTACAAAAAAAGTGTATGACCGCCATCTTGGATTTCAAAATAGACATTATTTTCGATATCTGCTTAGGGAACGTACCCATACTACGTGACCCGTTTAGGGGGGGGAGGGGGGTCGTCAAAATACTACTCATGGTCACAAGGGGGAGGGGGGGGGGGGTTTAGGTTTACGTCACGTAATCAATAATTATTATAATTATGCTCTAGGGAAATCTCGCGCAATTTTTTTTTACTTTTTAATTATGGTTTGCACGCACCTTGAGGCGTTACGCGGCAACCGCCGTTTTAATAAATACGAATATGCGTCAAATTATGATATTTTTTACTTTCTGTTTGCAAAAAAACAATATTAAGAATTACTACGTGACAACCAGAGGGAGAGGGGGGGGGGGGTCTTGGCATATACTACGGTTGGTCACCGAGGGGGGGGAGGGGGTGAAAATTGTAAAAAAATTGGTCACGTAGTATGGGTACGTTCCCTTACACGAATTAGTCGGAAATGACTACCATGACGATTTTGACAGAATTTTCCGTTTCCGCCATCATTGATTTTAAAACCGTCCTTTTTTCCGAAATCTACACCCCTGAATTAATCGGAAATTACTACCATAACGATTTTTCCATAAAGTGTATGACCGCCATCTTTGTTTTTAAAATAACCATTATTTTTAAATTCTGCACATCCTGAGTTAGTCGAAAATGACTACCATGACGATATTGACAAAATTGTCTAGTTTTCAAATAAAAAATCATTTTAGGTCACACCTGGCCATAATGTGAGTTTTACCGCACGCTACGCTAATTGTGTACTCACCACGGGCAGTAAAAAAGAAAGCCCTCTATCGCATATTTACAACCCTCGCCTGCGGCTCGGGTTACAAATACCTGCGATTTCGGGCTTTCTTTCTTTTACAGTCAGTCCTTGGTAAGTAATGTAACTAATGTACTATAATAATATTAAAGTAAAGTAATCTTTTATTTCAAGGATCTTTATAATTCAATCGCACTTCTCGCAACTATAGGGCAATGGAAACCGGTCACTACGTGTTGGGGATTTCATACAACGTTACCCGTTTTAGTGGCCTCTTAGTGTATCTAGCTGGCAAACTTACGTAATGCGCGTAGGACGATTTAGCACAGGTCCGTCGTCTGTGAGCTCTCGTTCCATACTGAGCTAGAGGCGACGGCGCGATGTGTTTTGTCAAGTTTTTAACCGATTTAGAGTCATCTTCAAAAAATTACACTTTATTTAAATTTTGCGTTACAGTAATGATTTTTTTTTTCGTGGTAGATCTATAGCTGAACTTTAATATATTTATATCTTTAGGGCAGAATATTTATCGGCCTTCCGTGAAAAAAATTAAATGTAAACCTGTTTTCATCAAAAAAATTGCAATATTCAGAAGGTATTTTGTCTATTATCCAAGATGAATCTTCAATTTTTCTTACCATGGCCGTCTTGAACATGATATACTGAATTGAATTGTATTCAAATTTTATGAGAAAGGTTCCCTTTATTTGAGTAATCTGAAAAAAAACCAGACGTCTAACTGCAAACTCTGAAGAGGCATTAAAAGTTAATTTAAAAACACAAAGCATTTTCGCTATAACCTCCGAAGAAAATGATGCATTTCGCAAATTACGCGCATTTTGGGAATAAGGCCTCTTAAACGGTCCTAAATAATCTGGGCCAGAACACCTAACAAAAATTGACGATCTCCTTTTAGGATTTTCTTTACAGAACAGGCACTCAAATTGTTATATTTAAATTCTCTTGTCGGCGAAGAACTTGGCTCTCATTTCACATTTATATTTTTGATGGGATATTATTCCTTTTTGTACAGTCGCCATCAGATATATCTGAGCGGCCAAGGTGGTCACAAATATCTGAACAACGCATCTGTTGTCAAGAAGTTTCAATTGTTAAGGCGATAAAGTGCATGTGCAGATGTTTTTTAATACCTTGGCCGGTCCGATAAGTTTGATGGCGACTGCACATAATAAAACCAAACTATCACTCTCATAAGTCTTATATACCTACGATATAAGACATAATATTACTATTCACCTACTTTGATAATAGAACCTAATGCCCATATTTACCCACCGATGGTGAAATAAATGCAGTTTTCTTCGTCTTTCTAATCTACATTTTGCTGCCTTAGAACAATTTTTTCGCATCCTGTATATCAGGGGTTTTTAAAGTGGGGCGTGGGGCCTCGGGAAATTTGAACGGGACTAGACCATTTACTCCCGTTTCCTTGCATCGAAGCGAAGGGGGGCGTGGGAATATCATTTTAGGCAGCAGGCATAATTATGTTTACGGCGATCTCCGAAACGCACTCTACAACACAACGTGGAAGCCAATTGGTATGAAATTTTATAGTTTAGAGTAGGTACCTTTTTATGAATAATTCTTATTCTTATTATTCTTATGAAAAGTAGTTTCCTAATTATGAATAATTTTCAGTTATCAGATTTTTTGTTTCTATACGCCTAAAAGTCTATCTTGATACCAAATATCAAGTTCCTGAGTCATTTAGAAGTGCCTTAGATTTTCCACAGGTTTGTGATCATTATTGCAAAATTATTGATAATTAATCTTGAAGCAAATCAAATTATTTTGTTCAATATTTTTTGATTTGCAATTTTTTAAGTAGTTACACTACTATATATTAACTGAAAATAGATGTCATATACTTCAGAAAAAGTGACCAAACCCTCCGGTGTCCGAGGCTAGATTTGAACTGGCGTCTTCAGCTTTCGCGGCTGATTTTTCAAATAATTATCAATAATTTTGCATTTGACAGATTTTTTTGTTCATTTACGCATAAAAGTCTATCTTGATGCCAAATATCAAGTTTCTAAATAATCTGGAAGTGGGTTTGGTTTCTGCCAGGTTTTTGATCTAGAGTCTGTACGAAAAGAGAAGTGTCGTAGTTTGTATCAAGTCCCATACAAATCACGACACTTCTCTTTCCGCAAAGAATATTGATATTATTATTATTTTGATACTAATTATCAATATTTTTTAAAGTTTCAGACTTTACTAGTTATTATTATTACGCCTTAAAGTATATGTTGATGCCAAATATTAAGTTTCCAAGTCATGTGGAAGTGGGTTAGATTTTTGCCAGGTTTTTGGTCTAGAGTCTGTGCCGAAAGAGAAGTGTCGTAATTTATATTAAGTCCGACACAAAGCACTCATTTAAGTTTCATTAATTTCATTATAGAATTAAGGTGTGCAAACAATAAAGCAGCTCAAGTAATTACTTCTCACTTCAGCACTCGAACACAGAAAAGTTACTCAACCACAAAACAACGCTGGCTTAGTTCGCCAGACTTACAAGATTCGTTATTTGGTTTCAAAAATCATAAAAGGAAACCAAAAGATGGTGTAATTTGTTATAATATGTACCCTAAACTAAATATTACGTACATTTGTGAAATTGCTCACACTCAGTAATGAGGCGCTGACACTTGTATAGATAGTTTTCTAGGAACACCACGGGCTCAAAAGAATCACATCAGTTGGTACCTATTTGTAAGACTCCGCAATTACTTTTGCATGAGTTTTCGCGAAATCCTCCTGTTACTCCGGCAAACTGCTTGACAACCGTTATATTTAGATTCAACATAATCTCGTGACCTGGTGACGGCGACGACGATACTCGTACCTAAGCTGCTGGCTTAGTATAGAAGAAAAATGTCAATAATAGCATTGAGTAACAGGAGATGACATCCCTAAGAAATTATTTGTACCATGAGTTGTAGTGAAAATCACTAAAAGTCTGACATTGGCTGTTGGACCACTGACATGGTTACACGCAAGTGTCAAACTTTAAAAAAAATCAAATACTAAACGTAAAGGCTTCTTGCATGATAATAAACTGTAAAAAATATTCTAAAAATAGTCATAAAAGCCAGGGAATTACATTCCATAGGTAAGTAAGTGCAAAGTTTGTTGTTACATTAATTCAAAATATTAATGTTGGCGGTGCGACGCCATATTCCTTGGCGCACAGATTAATGTCGCAGAAGTACAACATATGTGCCTATACTTGATTTACCTACATTATTGTTTAATAGTACTCAGCATAAACATATTTACGTAATAAACATGTTTTAGATAAGTACGTTAGGTGATGTTTAGTTCATTAAACATATTTTTATTTTACAATAAGGGCGAATTTACTAGAGTTGTTAATGTGAGTAAAATACATACAAAAGATTTTTATCATCTGAATTTAACACTTAAATATCGAAATATCACCCATGTTATACCTACTTACACAATGTTTTTTCATCCGTGCGAGGAAATCAAAGTCATTTTAAGTAAATATCAAGGATCATTAACCCTCTAAGTTCGTATTGAAAGGCGCTTGTCGGCAAAAATAGTATTTCTCTCCATTCATTCCTAAAACTCTAGGGTATGGAGCAAAATAAACATTAGGTAAAAATAAAACAATCATTTAGTTAATTACGTTTCCTTACAAAATTTGTTTAGGCAGAATATGAATTTTGTCAAAACCGTGTCACGTCTCTTTTGTTAAAGCTACTCTTTGATTCAGTGACACCTGTCAACCGCCAAACATGGCGCACAAAATTTGTTCTAGATAGCTCATCTAGTAGAATACATAATACATCAATGAATAATAGTACATTATTGCAGAGGAAGGGAAAGATAAATTCGTGGACAAGCGTTTTTTTTCTCCAAATGTTAGCGGAAATAAATAAATTACATATTTAGGTTAGCATTAAATATCATGAATTTATGAATCAGCTTCCTTTTATAATATTTTTTTTAGTATAGATCACTACTTATACTGCCAATGATCATTTAAATAATATTTAAAAATCAATTTTCGTCAAAAACTATTTAAGACAGTATTAAATATGCTCCTTTCACACAACTGTAAAAGCTTAAACAGGTATTAGACATTGCAATTTGTAGGGCCCAATCTGTCAGGTTGGGAGGTGTAATACGAGTTAGGGCCTGTAGGGAGCTGAAGGAGGGTAGAGAGAGGTAGGGTACACAACAGATTGGGCCCTACAAATTGCTATGTCTAATACCGGTTTTAAACCTTTAAAAAAGGTTGTTTTGTCTATTATTATACTAAGCCGTTTTCGCACGATCAGACGCGGTGGTCCTGCAAGCAATGACACAGAACGAGACAATGAAGGGTTTTTTATCTCACTATCTCGCTCTATCCTATAGTTTGAAGGGGTTGCCGTTCAGATGATGTAGATGTGGATTAAGTTATTGGCTGTTTGAAATGATATTTCTTAGTCGAATGAAATGTTTAAAAGGTAAAAAAAATACAGCAATGGATTTTAGTACAGTCGAGGTCAAAAATACCTTTACAGTTGAGTGTTACAAAAATACCTCTACATTTAAATAAGTTTACACACTACATGACAAAAACATGCTTACAACACACATGACAGATTCATCTTTTCACTTAATGCACCAAAGTTCAGTTTACAATCTGTCTTCCATAGAAACATTGTCACAAATTGTGACATAATAGGTTTACATTGCATGTTACAGAATTAGATTTCCTGTTAATGTGCCGTAAATATGTTTACAGATATGATGGGCCCGTTCTTAATTTGAATAATTACCAATTTTCTATTTAATTCCCAATAGCCGATGTAGTGAAATTAAGAACGTTCAATAGAATTCTACGAGTAGATATATTAACTACTAGCGACCCGCCCGGCTTCGCACGGGATAAAAAATAGTTATTGTGGGTTATCCCTAAGAGATAGATATATACCATCGGGGACTTTTTTGTAGACCTTTTTAAGGTGTACAATACTGTGGTACATTATTTTGATCTATCTCTTAGGACTCAGCCAGCGTTTGCAATGTAAGCGCAAAAAATGGGTTTATTTACGACATCACATTAGAAACCTTTTAACGGCCTCCTAGCCTAGTCGGTAGTGACACTGCCTACGAAGCAGGAGGTCCCGGGTTCGAATCTTGGTCAGAGCGTTTATTTGTGTTCATCACAGATATTTGTTCCTGAGTTATGGATGTTTTCTATGTATTTGAGTATTTATCCATATTTATCTATTATATATATCCTCGTCTAGTACCCATAACACAAGCCTTATTGAGCTTACCGTGGGCCTAGGTCGATTTGTGTAAGATTATCCTATAATATTTATTTATTTATTTAAACCTCTAAAATCATCAGTGTTTCTCTACTATATTATGCATGTATTATACATATAAACCTTCCTCCTGAATCACTCTATTAAAAAATCCGCAACCGCATCAAAATCCGTCGCTTAATTTTAAAGATCTAAGCATACATAGGGACAAACAGCGGAAAGCGACTTTGTTTTATACTATGTAGTGATGTCGTTCGTATGGTCAGCGTTAAATTCCATGAGATTTTCTTCGGCCTCAGCTGTTTGATCCCTATCAGCATCAATTAGGCTTTCCCAAATGAAATAAGCACGCTCTTGTTGTTGGAGAAATATATAAATGAAACTTCATTAAGATTTTTGCCTTCATAAGTATAGGAACATCATAAATTTCAGTGTTTGGACACCCGCCGAATATACAAGAACTCCACTCGGGTGTTTTACGAAGTAACATCACTGAGTCAGGAATTTCAGCACTCAGAAATATTTTTTGTCACAGAATTTATTATTCTTACAATCCCAAATTGAAACTGACTGACGTGCAAAATGGTTCATTGACATATAAAAAGATCGAATGAAGTAGTCAGTCAAACGCTAACTTGATTTTTTTAGCATGATCGCAATACATCTTAGTCCGGACCACTTTAGGGGGTCAATAGCATGATAGGCACGAAATCTCATGACCACTTTATGGGTCTTTGGCGTTCAAAGGGTTAAAAGGAACTCTTACATAATTTGAGATGTGTTAGAATATGATATAAAGAAACCGTCCAATTACTACTAAGGATTTCTTGTTGAAATACTATATAATGTATGTAAAAACACTAAACCAAACAAATAAAGCTAAAAAAATAGTACTACTTTTAACTCCCTTAATAAACAATAAATAATAAAGCCGAAAGTTAGTAAAGTTTAGTTAGCGTTAATAAATAATGAAGCTCTCTTTCTAAAGCCGAAATTTATATTTATGACGATTTCATGTCATTATTAAAATTAAAAACGGGCTAATCAAATCTGTTGACACATTTATGTAGCAATAGGTATAAGTAAACGAAAAGTAAGCTAGAACGTAAAGTTTTTAATGCCACTGCAAATGTAATAGTAGTTGTATGTATGTAACTGTTACGTAATAAGGGTCCTCAAAATACGAGTGTGGTTTTATGAAACGAGCCGCAGGCGAGTTTCATATTAAGATCACACGAGAGTTTTAAGGCCTAATTACGTACAGTTGCATACACTGCTTTATCTACACTTATATTATATATCCAAAATAAAGTGTTCGGAAACCATAGAATGACCGCCATTGCACCGCCATGGCCAACTCGATTGTGCCGGCGGTCGGGAGGGAGCGTGCCGTTGGTCAGGAAGGAGCACAGGATTTACATTATGTTATCAAATTCGATGTTCGAAATTTGAAACTCATAACGTATCAATATATGAGCATGTAAAGTTAAAATTACGTTACTGCCACAGATAAAAAGCTTATCATAGTAACATCGGTTGTGGTAATTATAGCCATTGCCTACCATTTTTGAACACGTTTTATAAGACTTACTTATGTGAGTGTAGATAAACATATTTACGTCACACCTGGCCATAATGTAAGTATTACCGCACGCTACGCGTACGGTAAATCTCGCATTATAGCCAGGTGGAGACGTAAAATTGTGTACTCACCACGGGCAGTAACAAAGAAAGTCCTCTATCGCATATTTACAAATACCTACGATTTCGGGCTTTCTTTCTTTTACAGTCCTTGGTAAGTAATGTACTATAAAAATATACACATTTACGATAGAATACAAATTATACAATCCTGATTGTGAATAAGAATAATTTCAACTTATTATATTACTCGTAGTACACAATAAATTACGTTTTAAACACGAATTGTCTGTTTTAATATTGGCTGTTTGGCATTATACGTCCGCGCCTTCGCCTGCACGCACAGCCAAAAAAGAAAATTGCGCGCCATTTATAAGTTAACCTCAAATCATTGTTTATTTGTTAGATTTTTCTCGTCGTGTTTTATTAATTTAAACAAATTATATTTTCAATTAATAAGTTTAGAACTTTAGCGTTAATTTAATCTCTGGATATATTTCAAATTGTGATACATACTAGCAAAATGTCATCATAAAAATCTAGTAAGCAATACGTAAGAAAAAAATACTATAAGTAATTTATTGCACAATAAATGTGAAGTCTTTAATTTTATGAAATGATTAATACTCAATAACATCACAAAAAAGGTTAGTTAAATTTAATTATCTTGGCTTCGTAAGTACCTCTATCCTGTAAACATTCTGACAATTAATGTATTTATCAAAAGTTATTAATTATACTATTCTGTTATTTCCTCGCAAGTCTGTTGAAAAACGTCGTATGAAATGCGTGTGCTTGATCATTACATAAGCTCAGCTTCCTTATGCGCACTCACATGCGTTCGTGTGCACAATATCACTTCGTATGTAATACAAATACAAATACAAATAATTTATTGAGAAAAGTATAGTACAATGTTTGTTCTTACGGACTAAGAATTTTTTTTTTAACGACAAGTGGTTAACAAATGCCTGAACTAGGATTCCCTGTGTTTCAGGCAGCGAAGGACAAAATTAGTTAATTTTTTTAATTATTCACTTAATTATAAACTATATATTACACAATAAACTCTTATCACCTTAACAAAATAAGTAGGTTCTTAAGTATTAAATATATAGGACAGTATATAGGTAGTTATTTTATGACTAATAGTAATTTCTCTGTATCATCGTACGTCATTTTCTGAAGGGCGCGTCGTAGAGTATTCTTACAACAGGCATAGCTAAGTGGGTATATGTCTAGTGTTGCATTTAACCTGTTGTACAAAAATGGGCCCGCAAAGACAAAGAATCTAGATAAAAATACGTGTTTCTTTTGTACTGTTTTAATACCTACAATATCTTTGCGTCTCTTATTTCTATATTCAGGGTTAAAGGAAGTTCTGGCGTGCTGCTTTAGCGTTGTGCTTAATATATATAATTGACGAACAGTTAATACTTCACATGATTTATAAAGGAGGTCAGTAGGGTATAAGAATGGGCGGGAAGTAGCTACCTTTAGTACCGCTCTCTGAGCTCTTTCTAGGGATAGAAGTGTAGTTTTTGCTGTGCCACCCCAAGAAGAAATGCAGTACGTTAGTATCGATTGACATAGTGCAAGGTATACTTGCTTGATTAAATTTGGGTCAGCGATTGAACGAAGTTTTTTGAATACAAACATTAACTTTCGAACTCTATTGCACAATGCTTCAATGTGGTTTTTAAAGGAGAGGGTTTCGTCTATCATGACTCCTAAATACTTAATTTTGTCAGTAATAGCTATGGATTGACATGAACAAAGATTATTTGATTTTTCTTTACAGTTATGTACGTAGAGTTTGAGGTTATGTGCATCCGGATCTGTTTTCCGCATGGCAAAACTTATAAAATTCGTTTTGTCAGAGTTAAGTGTTAATAGATGAAGTTTTAGCCAGTTAGTTACAACATTAAATCCGCGTTGTGCGTACTCGTAGACCTCGTTTGTCGACTTTGCGGAAAAAAGGAGGACAGTGTCATCTGCGTAGGAAATGATTTTGCCACTATCTATTTTTAGATTGCATAGGTCATTAATATAAATTAAAAATAGGGTTGAGGCCAAAACGCTTCCTTGTGGCAAGCCAAAAGATGTGTTTTCTAAATCAGAACTGATAATGTTATCTATTTTTACGCATTGCGTACGTCCGTCCCTAGACGGCGATTAGCTCGCGATTAATTTGTGCTGTGTGCCTCTAATGCCTAGTGATTCAAGCTTGTGCAGTAAAATGGAAGTAGAAACAGTGTCAAAAGCTTTGGCAAGGTCCAGGAAGATTCCTATTGTCTTGTTACCCTTGTCTAATTCCTGAGCTAAATAGTCAGTCAGTTCATGTACAGCATCTCCGGTTGATAATTTGGACCTAAAGCCAAACTGCGTTTTTGCCAAAAGCGAATGCTTCTCCAGATATTGAACAAGTCTATTGTTAATAATTTTTTCCAGAATTTTTGATGTCGCTGGTAACAGAGAAATCGGCCTATAATTTGTTACTTGAACTTTGCTACCAGATTTATAGACAGGGATTACAACGGATTTTTTCAGACATTTCGGAAAAATTCCTTCAGAGATGCACATTTTGAATATGTGTGTTAGCGGTGGAACCAGGATGTGTCTGAAGGTCTTTATTATTTTGTTCGAGATGCCATCCCAACCAACCGCGGAGTCATCTTTTAGGCTCATGATAATTCTTTCAACTTCAGCTTCATCCGTGTTTAATAACACAAATGATTTGGAAGATTTGTTTGTATCGGATTTTATTGTTGAAGAGGGTGACGACGAATCACCCTGGACTTTTTCAGCCAGGTGTTTGCCTATGTTGACGAAAAACTCATTTGTGCTATTTGCGGCCAGTAATTCGGATGAACCTGCTTGCATTGCTTGTAATGATCAACTTAGCACACTTGTATCATAATGTACTATTACGGCACATGAGAGGAAATCTTATTCTGTAACATGCAATGTAAACCTATTATGTCACAATTTATGACAATGTTTCTATGGAACACAGATTGTAAACTGAGTTTTGGTGCATTAAGTGAATCTGTCATGTGTGTTGTAAACATGTTTTTGTCATGTAGTGTGTAAACTTATTTAAATGTAAAGGTATTTTTGTAACACTCAACTGTAAAGGTATTTTTGACCTCGACCGACAAAGACCGTATATTTGACGAAACCAAACGAGTCGTACTAATGTCTACATTGAATTTGATGACCATTTTAAGCAAATCTGCTTATTGGATATTAGATGGTACCTTTAAAATTGCACCTGCATTATTTACACAACTTTACACCATACACGGTAACATTTTCAATGACAACCCAAAGACGTTTCCATTATGTTTTTGTTTAAGTACAAACAAGGACAAACGGACGTATGACGTCATGTTTGAATTAATACTAGAATACGGACAGGAACATGACTTGAATATTAGCCCGAATGTCTGCATACTGGATTTCGAAAAAGCTAGTATTTCAAGCTTACGATCCAATTTCGAAAATATTACACTGCATGGATGTTTGTTTCACCTGGGACAAATAATTTACAGGTAAAAAAATTTCTTACTTAACCTACTTTCGGTTTTTGTCGCAGTTCGTTTTTGTGGGGTCGCAGTTCTAATCTAACTTAACCCACTTTTCTGGTAACAGTTGGTGTCTGTGGGGGATCACAGTTCTAACCTAACCTAACCCACTTTTCTGGTAACAGTAGGTGTCTGTGGGGGTCGCAGTTCTAACCTAACCTAACCCACTTTTCTGGTAACAGTTCGTGTCTGTGGGGGTCGCAGTTCTAACCTAACACACTTTTCTGGTAACAATTCGTGTCTGTGGGGGTCGCAGTTCTAACCTAACCTAACACACTTTTCTGGTAACAGTTCGTGTCTGTGGGGGTCGCAGTTCTAACCTAACCCACTTCTGATAACAAGGTCCAGAAATATTACAAGATTATGGTTCACGCCAATCAACTTTTTTTAGTAGGTAACATGACATCTGACTTAGGTCGTTACATATTGTTCAGTTATCATTTTGTTTTTTAGGGTTCCGTACCTCGAAAGGAAAAAACGGAACCCTTATAGGATCACTTTGTTGTCCGTCTGTCTGTCTGTATGTCTGTCTGTCTGTCTGTCTGTCTGTCTGTCTGTCTGTCTGTCTGTCCGTCTGTCTGTCAAGACCATTTTTCTCAGGAACGCGTGGAGGTATCAAGCTGAAATTTATATCAAATACTCAGGTCTATTGTCCCTTGGAGCTGTGAAAAAATCAAACTTACGCAATCAAAAGATACAGTCGTTTATGCTGCAAATTTTAGAGTTTTTCGGCACTCGCAAAACCTACGGGGTACTTCCCGTGAACTCAGAAACTTGAAATTTGGCACGAAGCAACGTCATATAGCATAGACAATGGAAAAATTACAAAAAGTAAACATTTTAAGTAAAATCATACAAAAAAAAAATTACATTTTAAACTTACTACCTTTTTCCTCGTAAACGCGTGGAGGTATTAAATTGAAATTCATGTCAAATACTCAGGGCTATAGGACCTTTCAGATGTAGCAAAACCAAACTTTTATGTCAACGCAATCAAAAGAAATAGCAATTTAAGTCGCATATTTTGAAACTTAGTACTCGCAAGAAACTCAAAACCTAAAGGGTACTTCCCGTAAACTCAGAAACTTGAAACTTGGCACGAAGAAACTTCATATAGCACAAACAAAGGAAAAATTACGAAAAGTAGACATTTTTAGTAAAATTATACAAAAAATATTTTTTTTAATTTTAAACTTACTACCTTTTTCCTCGTAAACGCGTAGAGGTATTAAATTGAAATTAGTAATAAACATACTACAACTTTTGCTTGTTATAGGTTTGTACGGAACCTTCGGTGCGCGAGTCCGACTCGCACTTGTCCGGTTTTTATTTAAATCCATTTTTTTTTTTTTTTATACCACGACGGTGGCAAACAAGCATACGGCCCGCCTGATGGTAAGCAGCTACCGTAACCTATGGACGCCTGCAACTCCAAAGTAGTCACATGCGCGTTGCCGACCCTTTACAAAAAGGAGGATTCACTGTGTTGACGACTAAAGGAACAAGAAGGTCCCTCATCGTCAACACACTGGGTCCTCTTTGAGCTCTTTGGCAACCTTACTCACCAGCAGGAACACAACACTATGAGAGTAGGGTCTAGTGCTATTTGGCTGTGGTTTTCTGTAAGGTGGAGGTACTTCCCCAGTCGGGCTCTGCTCCAGATGTGAGCGATGATATTCGCTGAACGTGCCCTACCACACTTAGCGAGATGTCATTCGCAGTACCCATACCTCTCTTTTTGGCGTAGTTTAAGGACATACCCAGGTCCGGACGTAGTTTAAGGACATACCCGGGTCCAAAATCCGGGTCCATTTTATGTTAGGTAGTATTGTCATGGTTTTAATTTATTGATTTATCTAATAAAAAAACAAATTTAAAAATAAAAATTATAAGTTTTTTTCATGAAGTTTTAATGTGTACTTTGACAAGTACTCATGAAACGAAATAAAATCAAGAGTTTGTTCTATGAAGTTAAAGCTGTTAATGTGGCTGTTGGACCGATTGCCTTGGTATTTGACGAAAATTTTACTTAATTAATTTTGATAAAATAGCGACTTTAGGCCGCCTACGCACAACATAAAGAACTTTTAGAGTATGATATGTGAAAATATCTCCATAACATATTTCATTTTAATCGGTTTAAGCGTAAAGTACTTTTTATTAATAATTTACTCAATGATATCCTGTTTTTTACAGCTAGTAAATCGTGAACTGAAATACCATACTTAATATTATAAATGGGAAAGTGTATGTGTGTGTTTGTTTGTCCGTCTTTCACGGCAAAACGGGGCGACGAATTGACGTGATTTTTTAAGTGGAGATAGAGTCTGACTATAGAAATATTACCCATATATTTGGCGGGAAATTCAAAAACTCATGGGCTGGTCACACCTTGTGTAGCAGGAATAATAGTTTTGATACTAGAAAATACTTTTGACTTCTGTGCACACGTAAGGTGGTAGGTAGGTAGGTAGGTTTAGGTAAACAGACAGAAGTCAACGAAGTAAACAAGCTTCACAGGGTGTTAGAAAGATCTTTAACCGACTGCAACAAGAGAAATACATTCAGAAATTAAAGTCCCCAATACATGCTCAGAAGCAAGTACAAATAATCTAATAACTATGTACTTGAGTTCCCTATTCACTTGTTTTAAGGGATGGGTTTAGTTGGTTTACGTACTGTATAGACATGTTTCGCGAAAATATTTTTATTTATATTTTTACATAAAATTACGGAAGGACTGTACAATATGTGACATCGATTTCAGGCTTCATTTTTGTTTTGTAGCTTCTACTCGCCAAAAGACAACTCCTCACCAAATTTTAAGCTGCGGAAACGCTTGGTTTGCGAGATAAAAAATAATCAATAGTTCCATATAAAATCCCGATTTTACACCGCTATGACACAATCAGCGTTATGGTGAGGGGATGGCGGAGGGAGAGGAGAGGGGGGGGAGTGTGATAGTGTTAGGTTCTGGCGCTTCGCCGGCCGCTGCCGCGGCACGCTCGCTTCGCTCGCTCGGCTCGCGCGCTGTAGGGTCGCAGTTCTACCTAACACTCCTCCTCGCTTCGCTCGTCGTCGTACCTACACCGACCTGCCTTAGAGTCTGTCTGAAACTACTTTGAAATAACCTAAAAAGTTCCTACAAACGCGTGCAAATGAACGAACGCAAACTTTGACAGGCAGCACGTAATCTGGCAAAGCAAAATGGCATGGCATCTAACAATGTGTCATGTCGTATCCCCCGCCCGCAGACCCCGCTAATTCTATTTGCGTTTTGTTTTACGCGTTTTAGTAAATTCGTACCATTTTTGATAATTATTAATCAACAAATTTCCACAAAATAATGCCTATAAATTAAAAGAATCATTGAATAAATATCATGTAACTATTATTGTACACAAATAAGTCGAAAAAACGGTATTTATGTAAAAACTGAACATAAACAAATCATCACGTTTTAGTTTTTCTCAACACGTTTAACGAAACGCAAAATATTGTGTCATGGCGGTGTAAAATCGGGATTTTATATGGAACTTTGATTATTTTTTATCTGGCAAACCAAGCGTTTCCGCAACTTAAAATTTGGTGAGGAGTTGTCTTTTGGTGAGTAGAAGCTAAAAAAAAATATGATGCCTGAACTCGATGTCACATATTGTACAGTTGAGCCAAAATTACTACTGACCAGTCAGTCCACAGATTTCTCCTAAATTTTGGTTTTCAGTAAGTAACTTCTTACGTTCCAATGTTTTGATTGTATTGATATTTTCCAGAACTTCTAGTTTATCCGTTTCTTTATACACTTGTCCTGTTTATGAGATTCAGGTATTAATAAATTCACGTAATTAATCAAAGTTATATGCAAATGTTAGAACTTGTACTTAAAGTATCAAAATATTAATAGAGCTCCAACCTACAAAATTGTTGACGACTTGTAAACATTGCAGTTTTTCGTTATACAACACGCTTCACGTCAACTTCGCACATCGTCGTAATTATTTACGAGCCTAAATAATAGTTTGCGGACCACTCGGTACAGTTATTTTTAATATTATTTAAAATAAACCCCTTATAAACCGTGAACAATTTGAAATAATGACATAAATACATAAGTGACAACAGACTTTTAACTTTTTTTTTTAAATCATAGACAATTGGTGATACAACAAGGAAATATCTGTCAACAATATTTGGCTAGTCAGACTCTAGTTGAAGGGATGGAGAGTGACATAGGCTACTTTTTATCTCTTTCTAACCCCCCACTTCCCTAAAATGGGGGGTGGAAGTTTGCATGGAGCATTACGCAATTTTCAAGGTAGAAAGCTAAAAATTGGTATGCGGACTATTTGTGTGCGGTTTATTCTGTTCCGAGTTCTCTTCTGTGTTTTAAATCAGGAAAGGGGCACCGTGTTACCCCGAATTTAACTCGAGCGAAGCCGCGAGCAAAAGCTAGTGATATATAATAATGACAGACGGGTTATGTACGCTCCAAAAGTGAAGCACCTAAAATGAGTGGATTCAAACAACTGTCGCCAGTCGCACACGTGCCAATGAGCTCCCGTTACCCGCGTGAGAAAGAGACAAACTGTAATTTTTTGACAAAAGTGACAAAGATGTAATAATGTCAAATAGATAAACATAACAAAATCGTTGCGAGGTTATGAAATAACTCTGGAAGTATTTTTTCTGCTCATTTTATTAAAGTATAACCCATCCATAGTAAATATCATTGCTGAAATAGATGTCTTATACTTCAGTACTTCAGATAAGGTTACCTAGTGAAAAAGTAGCTGGCCTCGGACACCGGAGGACTCGGTGCCGTACGTAAATTACATAAGCAATACATTAAAAACACAATATATCTCAAACATAACTCCAACACACGACAAATAATCAACCAATATTGAAGTTATATTGGAGTTGCGTCGGAATAATTTCCAACTCTGCATAACAAGCAAACTCTGATCTTTCTGATTCAGACGCTCAGGCGCTAGCTGTATTACGTAGTGTGGCATACCGAAAGAACGCCAGCTACATCTCGCGGCGTCCCTTCGGACTATCCGCGCTATTAATTTTGTTTACCGGCCAAGTTGCACGAGTAAGGGTAGATTAGATCGTGGTTCGTCTACTTATAGTTAGGTGGCGCCGATATCAAAATATGATGTGTCCTTTTTTTATTTTGAAAGAAGCTGACGACTGAGAAAAGAGGATATTCGCATCAATTTTAAATTCAAACTTTGTAGGAGTTTGGAATAGTTTTTGTTTTAGTCGAGAAGAGATATTGATTGTGAACCTCGAGCTGTGCAGTTGTCAGAATCCATTTTGACATCCCTTTTTCCCTATTTTAATCTGAGTTTGATTATTTGTTGGGTGTGATTGGAATTAGTATTTTTTTTGATATCCAACGCCAATTGCGTTCGTGTACCGCGTCGGAGGGGCGTCAAGCGTTTGCGGCCGAAACTGCGATACTGTCCAACGCAGATATTGGAAACCGGCGTATCGTCTTGGAATACAGCCGCCAGTCGCTTCTAAAGAACTCGAGCCCGCAATACGCGTGGATCACCAGGTGAAACCGGAGTATCGTCTTGGAATACGGCCGCCAGTCGCTTCTAAAGAACTCGAGCCCGCATTCGTGGCTCACCAGGTGAAACCGGAGTGTCGCCCTGGAATACGGCCGCCAGTCGCCTCTAAAGGGCTCGAGCCCGCATTACGCGTGGCTCACCAGGTGAAAGCGGCGTGTTGCTCCGTGAAGTGTTCTAGAGTTTAATTGGGGACTTCGTATTTTATTTGCCGTGCTTTAGTTCTATATTGTTGTTATCATTCTTACATATCTGCGATCCGCATCTTTATATTAACCCTAAATCCCCAAAATTCTAATTGCCTCATTTGACGGGCGTACAAAGACCTGGCTCTTGAATTTAGAGTCTGGACTAATTCAGTTTATAATTTAGACTCTTTCTGGAGTCTCGGTGTGGGGTCAGGACAACTTAGTCCAATTCAACCCCACAAAGACACAAGTTTGCGCGTTTACCGCTAAGAAAACCCCATTTACTGTGGCCCCTCAGTTCCAAGGCACAACCCTTACAATGTCAGGGAGTATTGGGATCCTCGGAGTCGACATTTCCAGTGACGTCCAATTCCGTAGTCACCTTGAAGGGAAGGCCAAGCTGGCATCCAAAAAGCTCGGTGTGCTCAACAGAGCGAGGAGATACTTCACTCCGGGGCAGAGACTGCTTCTTTACAAGTCGCAAGTCAGACCCCACATGGAGTACTGCTGTCACCTTTGGGCGGGAGCACCTGGATACCAGCTTGGGCCCTTTGACTCGGTACAAAGGCGCGCTGTGCGGATCGTCGACGATCCCAAACTCGCGAGTGATATTGAACCTTTGAGTCTAAGGAGAGACTTTGCCTCCTTATGTGTGTTCTATCGCTTGTACAATGGGTTGTGCTCCGAAGAACTGTTTGATATGATGCCCACGGCAGCTTTTTATCACCGCACCGCTCGCCGCCGGCAGGGTGTTCATCCTCACACCCTGGAGCCCAAAGGGTCGCGCACAGTACGGTTCAAGAGGAATTTCCTCCCACGAACGCTGCGGCTGTGGAATGAACTCCCTGCCGAGGTTTTCCCAGCGGGCTACAGTATGAGGTTCTTCAAAAAAGGAGTGAATAGGTACCTAAAGGGTAGGCAACGCGCATGTGAATCCTCTGGGGTTGCAGGCGTCCATAGGCTACGGTAACTGCTTACCATCAGGTGGGCCGTATGCTTGTTTGCCACCGTCGTAGTATAAAAAAAAAAAAAAAAAAAAATTTAGGCTACTCTCATCCAGCGAATCATCCGTCACCATCCATATCACTCGTCTCATTAATCCATTACTTTCCCCGCAGCCAAATTACTAGCCGAGTCTTTATTTGTACTTACTAGTTTTGCTTGTACTCGTTTTATTTTCCTTTCGTGCGGAAAGTAGACGTTTACGATACTAACGTAATTATTGAATGTTAAATATCTCTATATCTATATCATTATCGTCATTTTTATGTGAAGTGCTAATTTTAAATATTCTGATTATTGTAATTTAATTACATTATATACGGGTCTATGATACTAAGAAAATTATTGAATGTGAAATACCTTTATCGATATCGTTATCTTCATTTTTATGTGAAGTGCTAATTTTAAATTATCTGATTATTGTAATTTAATTACATTCTATCCACTAAGGAAATTATTGAATGTGAAATATCTTTATATAGATATCGTTATCGTCATTTTTATGTGAAGTACTAATTTGAAATAATCTGATTATTGTAATTTAATTACATTCTATCCGGCTCGAAGGACCAAATTGCTTATTTTAAATAATTTACTTAATCTGCAAAATGAAACGTGTTAATGCAAATTACGAAGTGTTTTACTGCAGTAGTTAATGCATTGGAGTTGTACTGAAGTTGGATCGTAGCTTCACGTGTTAAAGTTAGAATACTGCCTCGGTCACTTTTTACTGTAAATAAATAAAAGACATCCACTTCAGTTTATAATTTATATATCTATAATATAATAAAGCTGAAGAGGGTCGAAAGTCTGTACATGGAATGAATCCGAAAAAAAGTTGGCTGGGGATACTTAGAATCGATAGCAGAACACTTTCCAACAATTTTTAGAATTTTTGTCTGTTTGTCTGTTTGTCTGTTTATCTGTTTATCTGTTTGTCTGTTTATTTGACCGCGCATCACGTGAAAACGGCTGAACGGATTTTGATGAAATTTTGTATAGAGATAGTTTGAGTCCCGGGAAAGGACAAAGAATAGTTTTTATCCCGAAAATCAACCCTGGCGGGGGTGAAAAGAGGGTTGAAAATTTGTATGGAGAATTTTTAATAGAAATTAGTATGGAGATAATTTGAGTTCCGAGAAACGACAGAATAGTTTTCATCCCCAAAATAAACCCCTGTGGGGATGAAAAAGGGGTTGGAAATTGGTATGAGGATTTTTTACCGCTGAACTGATAAAGATGAAATTTGGTAAAGAGATAGTATGGGTCTCAAGAAAGGACAAAGGATAGTTTTCACCCCGAAAATCAACCCTAAAGGGGTGAAAAGAAAGTTGGAAAATTGTATAGGGAATTATTAACCGCAGAATAGATTTACATACATTTGGTATGGAGATATTTTAAGCTCTAGAAAAGGAAATAATAGTACATTATTGCAGAGGACGGGAAAGATAAATTCGTGGACGAGCGATTTTTTCGGACGAAGCGCAGCTGAGTCCGAAAATATAAGACGAGTCCACGAATTTCTATTCCCGCCGAGGCATATATAACGCTTTTCTCCAAATGTGCGAGGAAATAAAGTAAATTTAATAAATTAAATATTTAGGTTAGCATTGAATATCATGAATTTATGAATTAGGTTCCCTTTACAATATTTTTTCTTTGTATAGAGCACTACCTATACTGCCAATCATCTCCCAAAGTTAATTCAAATAATATTTAAAAATCAATTTTCGTCAAAAACTATTTAAGACAGTATTAAATATGCTCCTTTCACACAACTGTAAATGCTCAAACCTTAAAAAAAGTTGTTTTGTCTATGATTATATGAAGCCGTATTCGCACGATCAGACGCGGTGGTCCCGCAAGCTATGACACAGAACGAGACAACCAAGGTTTTTGATCTGACTATCTCGCTCTATCCTATTGTTTGAAGGGATTGCCGTTCAGACGGTTGGCTGTTTGAAAAGATATTTCTTAGTCGAATCAAATGTTTAAAAGGTAAAAAACAATGCGGACGGCAAGTACAACTTGTCGTCCGCTAAAACAGGACAATAATGATTTTTTTTTTTTTTTTTTGTATTATTTAGTAAGTAATGACTAACTTCACGTACTAATTTTACTACAGTAAGGTGAACATTTCCGAGCACGTTGGAGAAAAATAGTTTTATCTCAGAAATTATCCCTTAAGCGGATGCAAAAGGGGTGGAAGTTTACATTGGGAAGAAACAACCAATAACCGCTGTACGTATTTAGATGCAATTTGGTATTGAAATAGTTTGTAATTTTTTGGTCAAGGTAGTCAAATTTTTTATAACAAGTTACCCGTCGATGCTTTAAATTTACCTTTACCCGCACTTAACAAATATTTGAAAATGTTATTAATGTCAAAGGGTTATTGCAGGTTCGAGGACTATATATGACGGACAAAGATGCATGGCCCAAACCAGAAACTAGAACAAAATCATCTAACATTTATAGGACACGGTTTAGGTAGGAAAACATATCAAACGTTTTGTGAAGCAGTCAGATTAGGATTTGTTTTTCTTTATAATTTAACAATAGGTATTATCTGTCTCTCAAGCTGTTTTGATACGTCTTCTTGAAGAACTACGCATTATTTTGTATCTTTAAGATCTAATAATGTATTACTGTTTTGAAAAAAATAAGTCCCGTCGAGTTTCTTTTCGGTCATAATATTTCTCGGGCCAGAGGTGTAGGGTTAGAGTTAGAACCGGTGGTAGTTTTGGAACGAAGTTCCTTATCGGACGGTTCGCGGATAGGGGCTAGGCGAAAAGGTCACGTGACCGTCACGAAAAAGAGTCACGTCACGAAAACGCGACAACCATACGATTGAGAAACATGTAAAATGGAATGAAATCTCTCTCTTCAGTCGGTCCCTCATTACTGAGGATCGTGATCACTAGGAAGTACTTTTAACTTGATGATCTGTCTCCATCGGTCCCGGTCCGTAGTAGCCCTCACCGCCTGGTAGAATTTGCTTGAGGAGGTTGCTTCCTTGACTTGGTCACACCATCTGGTTGGTGAACGGCCACGGGCTCTCTTGCCTTCAATACCCCCAACCACGACCAGTTTTTCCAGGCTCTCGTCTCCTCTTTTCATGATGTGGCCAAAGTATGAAAGTATACGACTCAAACAGACGGCAGACAGTCGTGTCTTAATGTTAAGCTGTGAAAGAATAGACACATTGGTACGTTTGGCCGTCCAGGGTATCCTGATCATTCGCCTCCAGCACCACATCTCGAATGCGTCTATTCTTTGTCGTTCTCGGGCTAGAATGGTCCATGTTTCCACTCCATACGTAACATATGGAATGAAATAAAAAAATATAAAACAGAATAAAGTGAAGTGTAGTGAAAAGTGAAAGTGAGAAGTGACAAAGTAAAAAATGTCGAAAATGTCGAAAATTTCAAAAATGACAAAATTTCAAAAATTTCAAAACTTTCAAAAATTTCAAAAATTTCAAAAATTTCAAAATTTCAAAAATTTCAAAAATTTCAAAAATTTCAAAAATTTCAAAAATTTCAAGAATTTCGACTTTCGTTCCAATCGAGTGTTCCACGACACTCACTTTTTTTTTCTCTGACGTTCATTAGTGCATTATAATGTGCTTAGAAGAATAAATATCTTAATCTACACCAATATCATAAATCCTCTATTCCGCGTTCGGAAACCGTATGTAATTACCACAATTATTGCAACCAGTAACGTAACATCAATGTTTTATCAGTGACAGTGTGGTAAAAACGTATGAAAATTCATTACCTACGGTAACGTAATGAAAATCTGCCCTCCTCTCTGACCTCACCGACTGGTCATGGCGGTGTAATGGCGGTCATTCTAATGGTTTCCGAACACGTCATTTAGGATTTTTTATATGTGTGTAGATAAAGCAGTGTATGCTTCTGTACGTAATTAGGCCTTATTAACAGTTACATAAACTACTATTTATCTCTTTTAAGGGTTCCGTAGTCAACTAGGAACCCTTATAGTTTCGCCATGTCCGTCCTTCTATCTGTCCGTCTGTCCGCGGTCTAGCTCAGTGACCGTTCGCACTAGAAAGCTGAAATTTGGTATCAGTATGTGCATTAATCACGCCGCCAAAATAATAGAATAAAAACTAAAAACATATTTTTATTAGGGTACACATAAAATGAGGGGTTAATTTTTTTTCGCTCCAACCCTATCGTGTTGGGTATTATTGAATAGGTCTTTCAAAAAGAATAGAGGTCTTCTAATAATTTTATGGATGAAACTGATAGTTTTGTAAATATTAGATCTGAAGTTTCAAAAAAGGGCGTCTCCTCCATAGACGCCCTTTTTTACCGTGACTAACTTTTGAACCGTGGGTCCAAAAAAAAAATGGAAGTGAGGACTGATAAGAACTTTCAATAAAAGCTATATCGAATAAAATCGGTTCAGCCGTTTTTGAATTATCAGTCAAAAACGCATAGTGAAAGGAAGTGCCGGATAGTAAAATGACGTAAGCGCCGCCAAATATCCCTTAATAAACGACTTTTTGAACGGGTACTTTGTAACTGGGCGGCAACTACTAAACTCCCTTCCCCCTCCCCAAGTACACCTCAAATAGAAGTAATCATTACTGATCCCCTCAAAAAATCATTTCTGCATTAGTGACGCCCCCCCCCCCTATTTCAACCGCGCTGCAACCGCGCCTGTTCTTACCTTTCATATGCTTAGACTGATTTGACGGGAGGATCGATTTGGATGATATTTGCCGTGGAAATGAACGTATAAATACAAAAGTTGTACTGTATCGTCCGATATACACCTACTACTCTAAATATGTCTTTAAATCATGCCAATAAAAATTACAAGGATATAAAAAAGTATTGATTTTTGAGTGTAGTTTCATTTAGTGGTAATTGTAAAATATTTTATCAGGACTACTGTCCTCTAGCGTAGCCATCTGTCAACTTTACTTCAAGTTCCGCCTCCAGGGTAGCGGGAGAGAAATTAGGGGTGAATTAGCCACTTACTGCCACAGACCGAATTCCACGCGGGCGGAGCCGCGGACACAGCTAGTCTATATATATATAAAAGAAGAAACTGACTGACTGACTGACTGACTGACTGACTGACATATCAACGCACAGCCCAAACCGCTGGTTCTAGAGATTCCAAATTTGGCACGTAGGTTCCTTATAAGGTCTAGGGGTGCACTAAGAAAGGATTTTTCAAAATTCACCTCCTAAGGGGGTAAAATGGGGGTCCAAAATTTGTATGGCGAATCAAGATTTGTTAGATTATTTTATTCGAAACTTCACAGGAGTATTCCTAACGATAAATGAGTAAACACGAGTTTCAGGTTTTTTGAAAATTCAACCCCTAAAAGGAGCAAATGTGGTCACAAAGTCTGAAAATCAACATGGTCATCGTCTCCTTTTTGAGTACTTATAGTACGCGGGCGAAGCCGCGGGAAAAGGCTAGTAAGTAATATAGTATCCAATCAAATAATATGATTTTTTCCATGATTTTTAGCAAATAAATCATTATTTGATACTTATATTCGTGCATAAATTTCACGTTTGTTCAGTATTTTCAGGTGCTTACCGCGCTACTAGAGGCTTATCTTGAGTGACGTAAATGCACACCAACGTTGTTTTTTTGTTCAAAGGTAGTGAAACAGTTCCGCAGGCACGAAAAATGTGCTAGAAGAAATGTTAAAGCGTTTAAAATTGTACCTACTAGTTCTATTTCAGTTAAAAACTTCTAGATTCTAGCCTTGGCTGTATTTGTGGTTGAGCGGTCACAAGTTGTGTAGGTACGGTAAGTTCCAACTGAACTCAATTGAAAATGAAATGAAAGAAGTTGGGTGAAACTATTTAACGAGTGTTTGCGAGTATTCCTACTTGACCGCATTGCTATTGTATACACACTGCTTCCATGAAGGAACTTGTACCGCTTGGGGTCTAAACCTTAAAGTTAAAGTTCTAAACTGCTGTCTTACGTCACCTGTCTAAGCTTGAAATTGCGCGTCGGCATTGACTGAGTGCCGCGCTGTCGGCATGGAGACTGTTGAAAAAGCTCTCAATGTTTAATTTAAATAAACTTGTTAACAATATCCGGTCATTTGTCAAGTTCCGCCGTGACCGGGTGGTCTAATGGTCAGGACGTCAGCCGCGTAAGCTGAAGACGCCAGTTCAAATCTGGCCTCGGACACCGGAGGGTTTGGTCACTTTTTCTGAAGTATATGACATCTATTTTCAGTTTATATATAGTAGTGTAACTACTTAAAATTGCAAATCAAAAAATATTGAACAAAATAATTTGATTTGCTTCAAGATTCATAGATGGCAGCACCATCTCTCTCGCTATACCAGAATCACGTAAGTGATTCGGATAGGAGGTGCAAGCACGTACTGCGCATGCCCTTAGACTATGGTCAGCGGCGCCTAGCCGTTTCAAATCCAGAGATTGCATATACATGAGAAAATTTGTCAAGTTCCACCGTGACCGGGTGGTCTAGTGGTCAGGACGTCAGCCGCGTAAGTTGAAGACGCCAGTTCAAATCTGGCCTCGGACACCGGAGGGTTTGGTCACTTTTTCTGAAGTATATGACATCTATTTTCAGTTTATATATAGTAGTGTAACTACTTAAAATTGCAAATCAAAAAATATTGAACAAAATAATTTGATTTGCTTCAAGATTCATAGATGGCAGCACCATCTCTCTCGCTATACCAGAATCACGTAAGTGATTCGGATAGGAGGTGCAAGCACGTACTGCGCATGCCCTTAGACTATGGTCAACGGCGCCTAGCCGTTTCAAATTCAGAGATTGCATATACATGAGAAAATTTGTCAAGTTCCGCCGTGACCGGGTGGTCTAGTGGTCAGGACGTCAGCCGCGTAAGTTGAAGACGCCAGTTCAAATCTGGCCTCGGACACCGGAGGGTTTGGTCACTTTTTCTGAAGTATATGACATCTATTTTCAAGATAGTTTGAGTTAAAAAACATTACTTGAGAGGTTTATCGACAAAACTTTTTTTTTTATTGCCATTTCTTTTTTTTTGTAGAAACGGCCGACTTGTTGCACTATTTTTGAAATATTTCGGTTGTGTTGAGTTTATTTGCCATTTTTAATGTTTTAATTAATTGTTATTACTGCAACTTATCCGCTTAAACTCAAAAAAAAAAAAAGCGGGGATGAACGCTAACGATAAACTTGAAATTCTAATAAAAAACCGGCCAAGTGCGTGTCGGACCACGCATAGGAGGGTTCCGTACCTTCAATGTAATAAGAACCAAACTAATACCAAAAAGTCGTATCTGATGCCTATGGAAGAAGTTTTTTGGAGATAACTCAAAAATGGCTGAACCGATAATGTTCAAAATAATTTTCGTAGAAAGTATGTGATAAGGCACATCGTCTCAATTTTTTTCATATTTTTGGACTTACGGTTCAAAAGTTACAGGGGGGGGACACAATTTTTCTGACTTTCGAAGCTATTATTTCAGAAAATATTCACTTAATCACAAAATGGTCAAAGAAACCTCAATGTTGAAGATTGATCGATCGATCGATTGATGTGTTACATGTTGATATTTGGTTAAAAACATTTTTTGAAATTTAGTTAAATCTATGGAGCGCCCCCCTAAAAATATTTTTTTTTTCAAATTTAACTCCATAACTAAGTAGCGGCATACAAAATACACTTTATGTGTAAATTTTATTCAGATACGTCGTATAGTTTCCGAGTAAAATGGCTGTGACATACGGACGGACAGACAGACAGACAGACAGACATGACGAATCCATAAGGGTTCCGTTTTTTGCCATTTGGCTACGGAACCCTAAAAAGGCCATTTTTTTAATTATTTAGCTCAAAACTCCAAAAAATTTCCAATAAATGTTGTTATTTTATGTTTCAATATTAAAGCCCATGGTATTCTCTAAAAGATAACTACACAATGCCTAAAGATATTACTAATACTTTTTGAAATACGACTAGGGTTTGCAATCCGAATAAACCGAATATTCAATTATCCGAATATCCGCCGAAAATAATATTCAAAATTATCCGAATACTAAACCGCGAATTATCCGAATAAACGGATATTTTGAAAACACTAATAAAATCATTTATAAGCAGGAAAAATTCAAAAAAATTACGAGAAAAAACACTAATGACTACTGACGTTTTATGTCCATCTGTATTGCCCAAATAAGGTGTTTAGACAAATGTTCCATATTAAGTAAGTATTATATTTTATTAAATAAGTACCTGAATACCAACTTACATAAATTACATAATATATTGATTAAATCTAGCAGACACGAATTGTTACTAATGTTACTATTATTTATTAGGTATTTAAATGAGCAACGAAAACACTTGCAGATAAGACGGATTTTCTACCTGTCACTAAAATAATTATTGGTATTACCTACCTACTCTGAACCGACCGAACACCGAACCCATTCGCTCAGTCAGTCAGTCAGTCTGTATTGTATCTATTACGTACGAAGGTAGGTTGTCTGCGATAATGACAACTCATATAATGATTATAAAAGCATGTTGTGTTTTTAATTTTCAGGTTTTTTGTTACTTGACTTGTTAATTTTATGCATTACACACCTTTAAATACGCTAATTTTGTTTTATTTTATAAAATACGAAAATTATACGAAATTATTCAAATATCCGAATATTCGGATAATAAATGTTGAAGTATTCAATTATCCGAATATTAAAAAACTGGGCGGATATTGCAAACCCTAAATACGACTATTTGAAAATGGACCTTCACGCTGTCCGAAAAAAGGGTAACGCAGGTAAAAACAATTGTCTCTTCAATTCACCTCCCCTCTCCGTCGCCAGCAGGCGTCGTCGGTCCCTACTTCCATTCGATACGTCTCGTAAGTTTGAAAATAAAACAAAATTTTACTTCTTAGTATTATTTATTACGTAAGTACGAAATTTAACTTTGTTCAATATGACCACCCTTAACAGTCACGCAGGCAAGGGCTCTAAATGAGATCCTTTGTGTAGCACGGCATGTTTCTGCTGCAATTTTCTGCCATTTCTGCCGCTGCAGCATCAATCCTTTGTTTTAAATAGTCTCTGGATTCGATAGGTACTGCGTACAATTTTTGCTTTAAATAGCCCCAAATATAATAGTCCAGGGGCGTTAGATCTGGCGACCTCGGAGCCCAGTGGGACCGCCCCTCCCAATCCACCTGGAATAATTTTCCGGAATAAATGCACGAACATCATTTGCATAATGTGCTGGGGCTCCATCCAATTGAAAGTACAGGTTGCGTCTCGTCAACAATGGGATGATTTCTAGCAACCCTGGCAAGTCGTCACGCAAAAAGTGTAGCATGGCGTCTGCATTAAGCCTTCTTGGCAATTCGAACGGGGCAATAACTAAATCATCAATCATTGCAGCCCACATGTTAATTGAAAATTCGTGTTGGAATCTTGAGTCTCTTATCGCAAAGGGATTTTCAGCTGCCCAGATGTGCAAATTTCTGTAGTTCGTTATGCCGGCTCTGGTAAATGTTGCCTCATCGGTCCAGAGAATGGTTCGTAGGAAGTTCGGATGAAGCCGGTGCTGACATAATATCCACGTACAGAAAACCAGTCTCAGCACGCTATCGTCTTCAAGTAGGTTTTTAACACGTCGATAATGATACGGTGAAGGCCTTCTTTCTTCAAAATTCGCCAAACTTTCATTCGTGTTATGCCGAGTCCTGTAGCAATTCTGCGAATTCTCAGTGTTGGGTCCGCTATCACTAAACGTAGCACTTCCTCGTCATCGTCCTGACGAATAACTTGAACAGGTTCATTTCTTCTTCGAGCTAAGCCCAATTCACATATTTGGCGATGCACTGCAATAAAGGAGCGATAACCAAGGGCGGGCCGGTCCGGATATCTTCTTCTGTACTCTTCCGCAGCAGCACGTGCATTTCCATTACATATACAATATGCAATGGTGCTAAATTTGCAATTCGAGGCATTTTGAAGTCTTAAACTTGAAAAAATTGAATAAAACAAATAGCGTCACGAACACAGGGCTTGATCGACTAACGATAATAAAATCCCATAAAGACCACAAGGAGCGTCGTCGGTCCTTGTGGTCTGCTGGCGACGGAGAGGGGAGACGAATGGAAGAGACAATTGTTTTTACCTGCGTTACCCTTTTTTCGGGCCGCGTGAAGGTCCATTTTCAAATAGTCGTATTTCAAAAAGTATTAGTAATATCTTTAGGCATTGTTTAGTTATGGTTTAGAGAATACCATGGGCTTTAATATTGAAACATAAAATAACAACATTTATTGGACATTTTTTTTTGTGTTTTGAGCTAAATAATTTAAAAAACGGCAATTTTTTTGTTAGAATTTCACGTTTATCGTTAGCGTTCATCTCCGTTTTTTTTTAGTTTAGCGGATAAATTACAGTAATAACAATTAATTTAAACAATCAGAATGGCAAATAAACTCAACACGACCGAAATATTTCAAAAATAGTGCAACAAGTCGGCCGTTTCTACAAAAAAAAAATGGCAATAAAAAAAAAACTTTTGTCGGTAGACCTCTCAAGTAATGTTTTTTATCGATAATTTTACGTAAACAATCGACCTTCTTTCGGCGGTCACTTCTCCCTGGGACAGACTGTATATATTAATATTTAATACCCTAAAACTGAATTCATAGAGCTTGTTTAGTGAGCACGTTAATTCGTGCAATCTTGTCGCTTCCATGTTAATTATATTTTTTTATGGCCCCTAATATGTTTTATATTATCTGATTAAAGCATGAAGTACAGTTTATTTCTGTATTTTTATTTTTGTGAAATGCTTTAATACCTTCCCAAAAATATCACCAAAACTTCGGCAACTTTTCATAAAATTGCTCTAGCTAAACATACTCTCCCTCAAAAAATCTGGGGGCACGGCAGTGCCCCCGCCAAGTCAAGCACGGCCGTACCATCCTTTTCCCGAAGCCATTTAGGCCATTTTCGACCCCCACTAATTCTGTTGTCGATAAAGCTAGAAGGCTGAAATTTCTGTGATCAAGAGGCCATAACACAAGGAAGATGTATTCCCAAAATCATTGAATTTTAACATGTACTTTAAGAATTATTGCACGTCAAAATTCCTTAATTTTGTCACTGACTCACTGATCACGATCATCATATATCTAAGGTACTTCTAGGAGTCCCACAAGCTCCAAATTTTGAACATTTCTAGTGTTTAGGCTAAAAGGCCACAGAAAATTTAAACATACCGCAAAATCAGTCGGGTTGTCTAGTTTTACAAACCGCACAGTTAACATTGTAGTCAAATATAAATATATGTGGTAGCAAAGTTATTTTTTCTGTTGCTAAAATTTTAGCATCTTAACACTACATAATTAGATAGGATAGGTTAGGTGCTTTTAAAAAGGAATGAGATCCCATCAAAAACATTACATGTACAAAAATGCTAGTCTCGCAACGCTACGAGTATTCTCCTACTGCAAAAAGTATTGAGATCTAATGTAAAACCAAACCGGTGTGCTGGAGTTTACTAAAAACATGTCATTGTGATCCTTAGAATATTAGATGTCTATATTTTTATAATAAATAGGATGACTTGGCAATCGCACAAGACAAATAAATCATGTAATAATATTACATGATATAATATAATATGTACACATTGATAGGCCGACTTGTGCTATACGTGTGTTTAGCCGTGCGATGGCCAGGTCATTATATTTATTATAAAAATATAGACATCTAACATTCAAAGGATCACAATGTCATGTTGTTAGTAAACTCCGGCACACCGGCTTGGTTTTACAATAGATCTCAATACTTTTTGCAGTAGGAGAATAGCGTTGCGAGACTGGCATTTTTGTACATGTAATGTTTTTGATATACATATATGAAAATTAAAACACTGTTCGACTTATTCCTCAGATGACTAATTTTCCAACGTATTTGTGTATTTTACGCACTAGTATAACTTAATTTTAATTAATAAAAACCTTACTCTTTTCACCTCTCCAAGCAAAAAACGCGAAATAGGTGTTAGATTAGAAACAAGAAAATAAAAAAAGCGTTTCACTTATACAATTAAAAAAGAAACGTACTTTCAAAATACGAACTAATAGAAGTTTCTTTAGTTACTGCAAAATAGTAAGTACCAAAAAGTTGAGCGAAATCGAGAAAAAAGTTTACCGGACTCTTAACTACTTTTTGTCTCTACCCCTTTGAACAATATACTTTAGAACTTATTAAATGGTATTTTTGGGCCTGTTATTATGTAACTAATCTTACAACATATGATTCACATTTAAATTAACCGACTTATCATACCTATATATTGCTCGTTCAATATCCATAACATGGACTGTATTCTAAGTTTTAAACACGTTTAGACACAATCCAACTTCAATACAACTCCACTGTAAACTGTATTATTCTACGCAACACAGCTAGCAACTAAACGCCTGAAATAGAAATAGAAATATTTATTTGCTTGAATACGTACAATGGTTCTTAAATATAAAGTAGTTGAGACACAGTACTCAGTTCAATATCCATAACATGGACTGTATTCTAACTTTTAAACACGTTTAGACACAATCCAACTTCAATACAACTCCACTGTAAACTGTATTATTCTACGCAACACAGCTAGCAACTAAACGCCTGAAATAGAAATATAAATATTTATTTGCTTGAATACGTACAATGGTTCTTAAATATAAAGTAGTTGAGACACAGTACAGTATAAAGTAGTTGAGACACAACATCGACATGCAAATTATTTACAAATAAGTACACGAGGGTACTAAATAATCCTAATTATTAACATGCAATTAAAAATATACAAAACGGATCAATTAATTAATTGGAAAATAGAGTTAAAATTTAAATATGTCAATTACGTATGTCAGATTTGGGTTAAATAAAGTTTTACAAAATTTACTAATTATTTGAAATAAAAAATGGACGAGTTATGGTCAAATCAAAATAAGATAGTAAAATTAGGTTAGATGTTATGTCAAATTTAGGTCAGGGTGAAATTATACAAAATTGATTAATTACATAATTATGATTAAACATAGAATATAACGATATAACAGACTTGTGACAAAAATAAAAATAAAAATACATGTGTCAAATTTAGGTCAGCTAATATGAATTCGATACGTCCCATTTAAAATACTCCTTAATGCTATAAAAACGATGGTCATGTAGCCTAACTTGGTCTAACTTGGTCAATTTAGTCCTTAATATTTTACCACTCAGCATTCTCAGCTCTTGAGGGAGTTTATTAAAAATTATAATAGACATATTGACTGCATTTCTCTCATATATGTCAGACTTACAAGGTGGATGGTACAAAAGATACTGGTACTGAGTTCGGAGCTCTCTTGTAGACATTACTTCGCGCTTTATAAAATAATCTGGGTCGCTAGCTGTAAAAATACAAACTTACTGAAAGTTTGTATTTTTACATTGATAATATATACATTGATGCTAATGGAAGAGTGTTGAACTTTTTGAAGAGAAGTCTACAGCTTTCATCAAAATTAACACCAGCCAATGCTCGTACGCAGTCTTTCTGAATCACAAAAGCCCTCTGAATGTCAACAGAATTACCCCAAAGTAAAATGCCGTAATTAAGGGTAGATGCCACATATCCGTGGTAAGCTGCTAACGCGGCCTGAGTGGAGATAGTGTTCTTTAGATTTCTTAAGGCAAAAACAAATCGCGATAGTTTAGAACACACCATGTCGACGTGGAATTTCCAGTTTAAATGTCTATCAATAATGAAACCTAGGAATTCAGCACAATGAGATTCTTCAATTGTAGTGTTATTGGTATTAATTGTAAGATTGAAAAATAAATTTGAATTGGGATGATAAAATTGTGTAAATAGTGTTTTATTTAGGTTAATATGGAGGCTGTTACATTCTATCCATGTACTTACATCTAGAAATTTTTTTTTTATGTCCGATTCATAAGAGTTTATGTCACTTCCCTTCACTATTAAGATCGTATCATCTGCGAAGAGTACACCTTTGTGATGTTGATTGCGGGAGGTCATTAATAAATAATAAAAATAATAATGGATGAATCAGAACATCATGTATATTGTAAATGTTTCATATAAAGGATCAAAGGATTCATAACACGAAGGAACGTAAACAGAAAACTGGGAGATCCACGGCCAATGGCTGACCAGGCACTGCACTGATTAAAAATAGTATGCTAAACTTAAAATAATAATATGATATAATACCTACTGTAATATAAATTGTAAAAAAATTTAAAAGCAATTTTCGGCGTTACATTTCCTTTTCTGTAGTATTCTCATTCACATCTTACCTAATAAATTAGTTGCACGAGGCCTACATACGACGTCATAAATCACTTAATGTGACACTAAGATTGAAGAGGTCATCAATGTCGTACGGGTCACCAGAATAGTGCCAAGCTATCCCAGCGTGCGTCATAGGAAAAAATATACACGTACTAGGTACAGTAGGTAGGTCTTACAAAACTAGCCTGATTTAAAATCACATGATCTTCACTCATTAGTTTGATAAAACCGGCCAATAGCATGTCGGGCCATGCTCAAAGTAGGGTTCCGTAGTTACCGGCCCGTCACAATACACCCACTCAAAGGTGGTTTTTTATATGATATTTTGCGGCACTTGCGTTATTTTACTATGCGGCACTTACGTCCTTTTTTACTAGGCGTTTTTGAGTTATAACTCAAAAGCGACTCAACCGATTTTATTCAATGTATTTTTCATTGAAACTACTTATTCTCACTTTTCCGGTGTCACTTTTATGATATTTTCCAATTTTTTTGGACTTGCGGTTCAAAAGTTATAGGGGGGGACGCACTTTTTTAAACTTTCGGAGCTGTTATTTACCAGACTATCAGATTTATCCAAAAATTGCTTAAGAAGACCCTATTCTTTTTGAAGACCTATCCAACGACACCCCACACGATAGGGTTAGAACGAAAAAAAAATCACCCCCTACTTCATGTGTACGGGAGCACCTAAAAAAACTTTTTTTTTCATTTTACCTCTTTGTCGGCGCAATTAATACAATACACATACTCATACCAAATTACAATTCTCTAGTACTAGTAGTCATTGAGTTAGACCGCGGACAGACGGACGCACAGACGGACGGACAGACGGACATGGCGAAACTATAAGGGTTTCTAGTTGACTAAGGAACCCTAAAAACGGGACTTAATCACACACATTTACTACGAGGGTGAATTGAAAAGTTCTGAGCCTGACCTATAAATTAAAGACTTATGGATATATAACAATTTTATTTTTCTACATAGTCTCCTGAAAGATCACAACACTTTTGCCATCTTGATTCTAACTTTAGGATTCCTTGTAAAAAAAAAGATTCTTCCAGGTCATCAAAATATTCAGTTACGGCTTCTTGTACCTCTATATTCGTCTTGAATTTTCGCCCCGCTATGTGTTTTTTTAGATTAGGGAAAAGAAAATAGTCGGAAGGGGCCAAGTCTGGCGAATAAGGTGGATGCGGCAACAATTCAAACCCACAATTTTGTATTTGCGCGATTGATTTTGCCGCAGTATGGACAGGAGCGTTGTCTTGGTGGAATAAAACTTTCTTAGACAACATACCAGGCCTTTTCGTCTTAATTTCTTCACGAAAACGCTGTAGGAGTGTGCAATAATAGTCAGCATTTATAGTTTTACCCTTTTCAAGGTAATCGATCATTATGATCCCTCTGCTGTCCCAAAAAACTGAAGCCATTACCTTCTTAGCGGACAAAATGGCCTTTGCTTTTTTCGGCGGTGGTGAACCTGACCTTTTCCATTGCTTGGATTGTACTTTTGACTCCGGTGTATTGTGGTGGAGCCAAGTTTCGTCCATAGTTACAAACCGGTTAGTAAAGTCTTGCGGATCACTTCTAAACAAGTCCAAACAATCTTGCGACACTGTATGACGGGTGCGTTTATTTTCCGCTGAAAGCAGCCTAGGTACCCATCTGGCTGAGACCTTAGAAAATCCAAGATCGTTGGTGATTATGTTTTGCACTCGTTCATAAGATATCCCTATTGCGTCCGCTATCTCCGCGATCTTCAACCTCCTATCGTTCATAACCATGTCTAGTATTTTATGGACATTTTCATCTGTAGTGGCTGTTAACGGGCGGCCACTCCTAGGTTCATCTTGAACTGCTTCTCTGCCACGTTTGAAATCCGCTGCCCATCTTTTTACAGTGGCATACGATGGAGCGAATTCCCCTAAAGTCTGGCACATATCTTCATAAATTTGTTTGGGCGTTAACCCTTTTTTTTGCAAGTACTTTATGACGGAACGATGCTCAATTTTATCCATTGCTAAGAAAATCCCGAACCTTCTTTACTAATACGATCATAAATTTTACAAAAGTGACAGCAAAAAAACAAAAGACGATGCATTATGATTAAAAAACATGTGAGTATAACGTGCCAGTATTATTTTTTCTTTTTAATTTGAAGATCGACCTTAGGCTTACAATATTTCAATTCACCCTCGTATATAAAATTAGAATTTTTATGACGTTTCGTGTCGTGACGCTTGCGGTTACAGGCAGACTCAAGTTAATATTAAGGTCAAAACATTAAAAACTATAGTAGACTCTTTTTTTAATCGACTTCAAGATTTCAAAAGAGGAGGTTATCAATTCGGCGTGTATGTTTTTGTAATAATAAGAACCTAAAATAAATTTTGAATTTTTATCAAGTCTTTACGTGTTTTAAAGTTAGAATTCGGCCCCTGCTAAAACTTAATAGCAAATCAATTTAAAATGTCACTAACTAATATCGTTTATGGCATAGTGCATCCATGGTGCATCCTTATAAAAAAAACTCAAAGTAATATTACAATTTATTCAAAAATAAACAATTTTATTATTTTAATCACAAATAAATACAGAAACCAAAAAAATAAATATATAAATATATATACATATATATATATATATTATAATCTAAAATAAATACTGAAACCTCAAATAAACACTCCAATAACAACTCAACGACACGACACTCGTATTGCAGAACATAACGAGCCGCACCGTGAAATTGCGCCACATAAAGGGCACCTTCCTGCCTAGACCGTAAGAGATAGAGAGGTTCTCTTCTTTACTAAATGTAGGCTAACTCAATACCCCGAGGATATTTTTTAATTTTTTCGATATCGCTATTCGTTTTCAAGAAATTGCGGATTTAGTACGACAAGACACCAAAAAATTTGTAATTTTTCGACATTTTAGCAACTTTTAAAAGAAAATTTTATTTGTTTTAGTTTTATTTTTTTACCATTTTGTAACCCTTGGCAAGGGGCATCTTTTGACATCTCAATCATCCACTTAGCCCTAAATCTCACGAGACCAGTGTGTAACGTGACAATTGTAGAATTGTAATTGTAAGTTTTGTGGGATAGGCCACAGGCCAATGTATCACTCTCGCTGAAATTGGAGGCCTTACGGCCTGGCCACGACTTCGGTCTTAGCGGCGAGCGGTGCGGCGGGCGGCGCGGCGAGACAGAGCGGAGCGGCGCGCATGCCACGGACTTCGCAGTCGCGTCAGCGGTTTCGTGCGCAAAGGACGTATTTAAAATGGCGTTATCGAAAATCGCTCTCGAATGTCTTGGAAGTAGCGCATATTTCAGGCAGGACATTTTATTTTCGAGAGATGGAGTGCACGACTTAAATAGACGTTGTCGTACATATGGGGAATTCTTTACTTTGTATCAAGAATATAGAAAACACCCCGAAAAGTTTTACGAGTACGCCAGAATGAGTATTGAAACGTTTGATTATATACTCCACCTTTGGGAAATATACTTACGCCTGGCTAAAGTGAAATCAATAATTTTAAACAAAAAAGAACCGTCATTAAGCATCCACCTTTCCAACACCAAATGCTCGATCTGCTGTAAAAAATACTCAAATCACCATAGGTGTGCCTATAATAGTTGAAGAGTTCCCTCGATTTCTCCAGGATCCCATCATCAGATCCTGACATGGTTACAATGAGACCAACTGTGAAGTATACGCTTTCAAACAAAAAAATAATTTTCCAAATCGGTCCAGCCGTCTTCGAATAATCGGTAAACATACAAAAAAAAAAAAAAATTGCAAAAACAAAGATCCCGACGAATTGATAACCTCCTCCTTCGAAATCTTGAAGTCGGTTGAAAAGGGTTTTGACCAATCCGGAAAAATGATGGATGATGAAAAATGAGGATGTTTTGATAGCCATATAGCGGGCCTATTCAATATTTCTTTTATAAATAACTCTGTATCCGTTTTCCGCGCGCGAATCGTCTAAAAAATTTTATTCCTAGTTTTACCGCCCGAGACGTCCGTCAATAACGCTCGTCGCACCGCACTGAAATCGTGGCATCCTTCCTTTGGCCCGTATCGTTGTTTCCCCTGCACCGCGGCCCGCTCGCCGTCGCCGCCCGCCGCTCGGTGCAGCCCGCGCCGCAAGACGCGCGAGCGGCAGCGCCGTGGCACGTCTTTTAACAGCTATGCGATTGTTTTTACCGCTCGCCACTCGCCGCTGCCGCTGCCGCTCGCCGCGCGTGTCCGTGGCCAGGCCGTTACTGATGCGATCGAAAAAACATTTTCAATGTTAAAACTATTTAGAATTAATCTAAATTAAAACGACCTACTTACCTACTGGATCATTAAGAGAGATTGGACGAATATTCTCTGAATACTCGTAGTCTTAATTAACGATTCCGAGTTACCAAATGTAGCATTCTGAGAGAAAACGCGCGATTTTCTGTCATATATCTACCGAACTCACTATACTTTTAAAAGAAACCTTCAAATAGGTACTTACCTAAGTATCGCATGATCAAACCCTGACCGGCAATTTTTAACAAAAAATAACGAATTGATAACCTCAGGGATTTTTGTAATGCTTTGTATGAAAAATTACAATACTGCCTATTTTACTGTAAATAATAATAATAATAATATAGCCTTTTTATTCCTTAATTACTTACACTTAATACATTTACATTTCAATTCGCGATATATATTTAACATGCATATTTTTTTTTAAGTTTAGTTAAATATTTTTAAGGACCTCTTCGCGAGTAAAGGCCTCCTCCATACTCTTCCAAGTGTCTCTATCTCTTGCCTTTTTAAGCCATTCTTTTCCTGCTGTTCCGTTAATTTCATCAATCCATCTTTTTCTAGGCTTTCCTTTTTTTCTCTTGTTGGGTGGTCCTGTCCATGTAGTTACTTTTCTTGTCCACTTATTGTCGTTCATACGTGCAACATGGCCAGCCCATCTCCATTTCTGTGTCTTGCAGTATTCTAATGCGTCTATGATGTTTGTTATTTCCCTAATATCTGAATTACGTTTCCGATCTCTTCTTTTAATATTTAATATACTTCTTTCTAAAGCCACTTGGCACGTCCGTATTTTGTGTTTTGTATCATTGCTGTATATCCATGTTTGACTGCCGTATGAAAGACATGGAAGAATACAGGTGTCTAAAACTTTCTTTTTTAGTTTTACAGGAAGGTTGGACTTCAGCACCTCCTTATAGCCCCAGAATTTGTTCCATGTGATCTGTATTCGTCTGTTTACTTCGTCTAGGTGTCTTGTTTTTGAAAATGATATTTGTTTTCCTAAATAGACGTATTCTTGTACATATTCTAGTGTAGCGTTGTTGACGTAGATGGGTCTTCTGGTAGAGTTCGTCATTAATTTTGTTTTTCCGGTGTTGAGTTCCAGACCGACTTCGAGGCTGACTGTATTGAGTTCGTTGACCATTTTCTGTAGTTGGCTGGCTGATTCTGAGAAAAGAATGATATCGTTAGCGAACCTAAGATTTGTTAAAAAATCGCCTTTTATATGTATTCCTTTGCCTTTCCAATTTAGCTTTTTCATGATATGTTCAAGCACAGTAATAAATATTCTAGGCGAGAGCGGATCGCCCTGTCTGACTCCTTTGCATATTTTTTTTTGTGGACCTTTGGTTTCCATTTTTACGCGTGATACGCTGTTTATATATATATTTTGTAAGAGCTCTATTGTCTCTGTTGGTACATTGCAATCGCTTAACGCTCTCCACATACTGTCATGGGAAATGGAATCAAACGCTTTGGCGTAGTCAATGAATGCCAGATAAAGCGGTGTTTTATGTTCTTCATATTTCTCTATGATTAGATTTAAGGTGTGAATATGATCGGTTGTAGAGAAGTGTTTCCTGAAACCTGCTTGTTCAGGAGGTTGAAAGTTTTCTGTAAATTTTACAAGACGGGTTTCGAGACACGTTGCAAATAGTTTATAGATGTTAGGTTGCAGGCTGATAGGCCTATAGTTGCTGATATTAGCTGGGTCGCCTTTCTTGTATAATAAAATTATGTCGGATTTTGCCCATTCTGTAGGTATTTTTCTAGCCTCTAGAATCATATTAAATAAGGTGGTGATAGGGGATACTAGCAGAAACCGGCCTGCTTTTAACGCTTCGTTGGGTATTTCGTCGGGCCCAGGGCTCTTGTCCGCTTTTAAAGTCTCTATTTTTTTCAAAATCTCTGACTCTGAGAACCGCTCTATTTTGGTAGAGTCTTGAGAGATAAGTTGGTAATGCTCTTGTTCTTTTGTGTTTGATGAATAAAGAGATTTATAAAATGATGTAGCGGTGCCAATTATTTCAGTTCTAGAGAAAGTTTTAGTTCTTGTAGAGTCTTCATACAGGCAGGGGATCCATTGTTTAGTGTTGTTTAGTGCTTTGAAACCTTTTTTTAAGCTTCCTAATGATGATTTTAGGTGATTTTCTATTGTTTTTATTCTATAGTTCTCATTTTCCTTTTTCATAACTTTGTGAATATGTTTATATAGGTAACTTCGCTCTATCTTTTCTTCTTTTGTTATGTTTTTCTTTTTTGTCAATTCGCTTCTTCTTGCTATAAGGTTTTTTATATCCTCTGTAATTATGTTGTGTTTTATTGGAGATTTCTCTTCAGTATTTTTCAAACTTTTCACTAGAGTTTTTTATTTGCTTGTAAAAATACTCTATGTCTTCTGTATTGCATATTTCTAAGGTATTTATGTTTTTGCTTAAGTTTACTAGGAATTTCTCGGTTTCTTCTGGTGATTTTAGTTTCGTGTATTTATTTCTGTATTTGGCTCTACTCTTGGTTACTTTTGAAAGCACGACCGTACTCCTTATTAGACGATGGTCGCTGGGGAACGAAATATTATAAATTATCTCGATATTAGCGATTTTATTCCTGTTATTGCTGCTGACAAAATTGTAGGAGAGTATCGCCTCTTTTGTCTCTCGTTCCATAGCAGTATTTTCCTAGTATATTTTCTTCGCCGATTAGACGTTGTCCGACGCGTGCGTTAAAATCTCCCATTATTAATTGGATATCTGAACACCGTTCGTAGGCTTGTTGAAGCTGGTTGTAAAACAGGTTTATTTCATCTTCGTTTGAAGCTGAAGTTGGTGCATGGACTTGTAGTAGTGAAAGCTTTGTGTTATTAAAGTTGAGCTTTAAGATACATATGCGTTCTCATATACCAACAAAGCTTTCGAAGTTTTGTTTATATTTCTTTTTTAAGATAAATCCAACCCCATATTGCCCCTTAGTTTGACCATAGCTGCAAAATATATGATCATCATCCTCTTCAATATTATAACCCGTTCTTCTTATTTCAGCTAAGCCGATAATGTCATATTTTATGTTGGAAATAGCGTGCTTAAAATCTATTAGCCTTTCGTGTGATAAGAGCGATCTGGCTTTGTATGTACATATGTATAGTTGTTGGTATGGTCGTGGTCGTAAACTTCCTCGGTGACCAACCGGCTTGGAAGTTGATTTTCATTTATTGTTTTTGTTTGTTTGTTTAAAGCTTCTGAGTGGGAGGAGGCGCTTAACTGTTAGGCGGTGGTGTCATTTCTATCTTGATTGTTATTTATCTGTGTTGGGTTTTTATTGACTAAGAAATTAAGCATGCTCGGCTTTATAACTCGATCACTGAGACTATTGGACCTCTTGACTGTTGATTCAGGCAGTTGTATTTTGTTCTTTTTATTTGCTTGTGTGTTACTTCTTTCTTTTTGCATTGAGACGTTGACTGGTGACGTTGGAAGTTTTCTTTTCGTGTTGTTTTTAGTAATAAATATCATATTTAAGTATAGCTGTATTTCCTTTTTCTCTTTCTAATTTAAGCTGATTTTGTAATTCTCTCCTCTTTTCTAGAACGTATTTTGGGTAGTCTTCTTTCATGTAGTATTGAGTATCTTTAAGTGCACTTTTCTCCTTAAAGATTTTTATTTTCAGGTTGAAAAAGTTACTACTAATGGGGGGGGGGGGGTTCTCCCCTTTTTTTCCCAACCTTTTAGTTTCTTGGATGTCATTGTAATTTAGCTTAATAGAGAAATATTGTTCTAACCATGTAATAGTGTTATTTTCTAGGGTCTCGTATGATGTCTCAGTCTCCTCGATGCCAAAAAATGCCAAAAAGTTCCTATTTCTTGCCTGTTTTTCCAAAAAATATATTCTTTTTTTCTTGGTTTTCTACTAATTCTTTAAGTTTTTCATGTTTGTGTTCCCATAGACAAAATTTATCATCTATGATTTTGTTAATATTTTGTGTTACTTGGTCCGTTACGCTTTTTCCATTTTGTTGAATTGTTACTTTTTGCTCATCCAACTCTTTTTGATTTTTTTTTTAGTTCTTTTAAAACTTCTTCCATGATTGTGTGATTATGAAACAATAACTTATACTTGAGGTTTATTTTTCTTATGGTGACGCCCTCTGTTGGCGCTCCTTTTTATTTGGTAGTTCGTATACTTTTACGATAAACCTGCCTAAGCGCAGGTGGGCTGACTTCAGTCACGTAGTTGGCGTTGTATTTCGTTTGTATCGTAACAGATGGCGTTAGGTATGCGCTCGTTCGTTGTGCAATTGTTGTCGGGGTAATAGTTCGTATTTATCTCAACAGATGGCGTACGGTGTCCGTATTGATTGTTTTCAAGCACGTTTACAAAAGAAAGTAGGGTTATGTTGATGGTCAAAATGTCTATAAATCGTTCTTCTTTAGTTCTGCACTTAACTAGACTTTAAAACTGTTCTGCTTGATTTTATTTAGCTTGATGAATGCAAAAGTCCACAAAAATGTAATGGCTGGAGTAATTTTCACCGCACATATTTGTTAAGTTTTCACATTTTGTTAGCACTTAGATTTTGTTGTCTTCAATTTTTCACCAACTTTGATCATCACACTATCAGGTAAAACTATTGTTTTAGCGAAAAAACACGTATAAGTATTATATTTTTGTTAAATTTACGGAGCCGATGTATGCCGTGGCACAGTAGCGCCCTCTTTACTGTAAATACCTAATGCATAAAAAATAATTCCGATAGAGTTCTGGTTTTGATGCAATATTATAGGAAATTAGGTAATTAATTAGATTATATCATAGCCAGAAGACCTTCACCTTCACCTTATCTGTGAATTTATAGAACGGGTTCCATATTTGAGAAGCATATTCAAGTTGAGATCTTACATAGCACAGTATATGATTTTAATAGTTTTCATTTTTTTAAAGTCACCAGCGGAACGAATCAGAAAGCCAAGGGCTTTGTAAGCTTCGTCAGTAAGACATTCCACATGCTCATTAAAAGTAAGCTTATCATCATAAATGACACCTAAGATCTCGGGAGGACTTTTGATTTATAAGGTTTTATGATTAGATTTTGTACACACTTTTATGAGCATTTCTTTTCCTAGTAAAACTCATACTAAAGCATGTTGATACGTTAAAATCTAAATTGTTGTTTTTACAATACAAATCTAGTCTATCCAAGTCCTCCTGCATCTTCTACTTGTGGTCATTTAAGACTTAGGTTTAATGATCTCCGAGATGGTCTCTACAACGCTATATGGAATAAAATTGGTTAGTTTTTAAATAAATTTCCAGTAAGGCGGGCTCCAGCACTATACAGTTATCGAAGGAAATCATATTATAGTACTAGCTTTTGCCCGCGGCTTCGCTCGTGTTAAATTCGGGGTAACACGGTTCCTGATTGCCCCCCGGAATGCTCCATATAAACTTCCACCCCCCATTTTAGGGAAGTGGGGGGTGGAATCCCTTCAACTAGCTCCACTTAAAAAATCACGTCAATTCGTCGCCCCGTATTGCCGTGAAATACGGACAAACAAACAAACACACACATACACTTTCCCATTTATAATATTAGTGTATTTATAATATTTATGAATAGGCTGCGGGATACTATTATGGTCCTCAGTCTGTAATAATTATGTTTCGCTTCTTTTTCAGACTGCGTCGACCGTCCAGCGGTGCCCTCATTAGGACTGTAGTTCCTAATAAACTAATCAATTTCTATATAATCCATCATGTTAAGTTGTAGTCCTACTAATTCCGCAACTTATGTTATGATCTAAGTGATATAGTTTTATATTACTTACTTTTGGTTTCATCACCTAAACGGAAAAAGTGGCCACCATTTGCCCTTCAGGTAATAAAGCAAGAATACGCAAAACGAAACTACTTATGTTGGACTAAGAGCTGGCTACGTCAGATATGACACAATAATGAGAGTAACGAAACCTCTCCAGTTAGATCGCTTTACCATCCTTATTGCTAGATCTGGGCATCTGGCAGATTTTAATGGGTGGAGATCAGAGTGACAGACTTACAAAGTTTTTCAGTTGGAAAAAAGTAATACCACAATAGGTAATAACTGCCGAAGTTGTTTCATTTATAGAGATTTAGAGGAAAGGGTCTAAATTTTAACATTAGAACAAAAAACATTGTATATTATTGCGGAAACAAAAACAGTAGGCGATTAACTATACATATCTCATCTAGGAGACTTATCGGACTAGGTTCAGTGTCGTGATTACTATAATGCCAAAAGGTCGTATTTGATGCCTATGGAATAAGTTTTTTGGAAATAACTCAAAGATGGCTAGACCGATAATGTTCATAATTTTTGGAGAAAGTATATGATGACGTGCATCTTCACATTTTTTTTCATATTTTTTGGACTTGCGGTTCAAAAGTTACAGGGGGACGACGCTATTTTTCCGACTTCCGAAGCTATTATTTCTGAAAATATTCACTTAATCACAAAATGTTCAAGGAAACCTCAATTTTTTTTAAAGACCTATCGATTAATGTGCAATATGTTGATATTTGGTAAAAAATTTTTTTTTGAAATTTAGTTACATGTATGGAACGCCCTCCCTGAAAATCATTTTTCTGCAGTTTTACTACATAACTAAATAACGGCATACAAAATACATCTCATATTTAAATTTTATTAAGATACGTCTTATAGTTTCCGAGTAAAATGGCTGTGACATACGACGGACGGCCGGACGGACAGACGGACATGACGAAACTATAATGGTTCCGTTTTTGCCATTTTGGCTACGGAACCCTAAAACCAGATTAGGTTTACACATTTTCGTAGAACTACGAAATAAAACTGACATTCACTGCATTCCAGTAACCTCAAATGTAAGTAATATTTGAGTAAAATGTACAAAAGCCAAAGCGTGCCGACTAAACAAGTACCTAAATATGCATGCATAAAATTCGTACCTTACGAATGGAAAGAATAATAGGTAAATTTTATTAAAGTATTTATTTTTATTTAATCAATATTTGTACATAAGAAAACTTAACGTACAAAGGCGAAGTTATTGCCATAGGCATTATCTACCAGAATAAACTAAACTAAATTGATAGAGAACGCAAAATAATGTTTCATACGTGTAGGTATTTTCATCTGCGCGCAAGGGACACAAAAAATGGCTCCTAATATATAACTCAAACAGAAGCCTCTGTGTCTTGCAGTTATTAAAAAAAAATAACCTGCGCAATACTGGAGGAGGCGCAATTTTCGAAAATTCGAAAGTTAGGTATTTGTTTTTGAAAAAATAACTGTTGGACACCAAGAGTAGGTATCTGCCTTCATAATACTTTTATTAACCTAATTCCAAAAGGCGAATTACTTCTCAACATGGCAATTCTATATTGTTAAATGAATTTGATCATCCAATTTTCCGGTAGAACTAAATGCAATCATATTTTTTTGTTTAATATGAATGAAATTTCCTTATTTCAAATAAGTATTATTAGAATTAAAAAGATTGTGGTTATGAACCTTGGCTCGTTTCAATGTGCTATATGAAACTTATCATAAGTACTTCTGTGCTCACGAAATAATTATAATTCCATTTTTAATTAACAGCCATCGATGAAGGAACACACTTGAGGAATTCTAACGAAGCTTTAGTTTCCCATCTAAGGTGGAAGGTCAAATGCTGTCATTTGACCTTCCACCTTAGGCCTACCCTTCTATAAAAAATAGTTCCTACTTACCTAACCTGTTAGTGATAACTGAGTTAGACCGTCGACTTATCCTGAAGTACAAAGCCTATCCTTATCTTTATCTATCTATTAAAATTAGGTTATAAACATTATTTTACTACAAACAAACAAATTCAATTATAATCAGGTACTTATAAAATAAAACTACTAAAACTAAATCTAACTTAAAACATAAATAGATATCTAAAAATGACCCTCCAAACCTTGACCTATAGGCAAGGTGCCCATCACACAGGCAGCATTCCCGCGCTGAATCGCTATGGCTTATCTTTTCCCGAGTTCTTTATAAAGCCCGTGCGCACCTCTGCCCCACGGATCTAGGAACGCTCTCGGGCGTACGCCACCGCCCCGGCTTGTCGGCCGGTCGTTGAGATGTAGGACGCCACCAACGTGCCCGCGCACGTGGCGTCCCACACCAGAGCACGGCCCATCCTCCAGGCGCCCGAAGAGTAACAGTGTGACCATGGTGACCAAGCCGATCTACCGGGGCCCCACTGGAAAAGCAGCTGCAGATTTCGACCCCAATACGGAGACCGACGACAGCAATACAGAGCGTACTTGGGTCAATGTAAGTACCGGTGTTGGGCGAAGGATATGCATGGAGCCAGTGCCCTGCCTCCGGTTTGGAAACTGTTAAAAGTCTTGCTAGGCTAATTAACCTAACCTAACCGACGAAGTGTCCACGACCACGAGTGACAAGTGGCCGCGGAGGCTATAGTGTTCCCGACTCTTTAGCATTTGGGTTTGGAAGGTACACTTCGACTCGGCACAGCAGCTAGCCAAGCATTCGTGGCCCCACCCAAGCGCGCGATCCCACAGTTTGTAGCCGTCGAGGCTTTAAGGGTATTACCTGTGAGATCAGACGTGCTATGGATAGAGGACAGGAATGCAGGCAAAGCAACGCTTAAAATATTCCGCGCAGGTTCCCAAGCCACCGAACCTTGCCGTGATGCAAGCCTGGGTCCACGCCTGCTCGTTAAAATGAACGTTGTTAATGGCCTCAATTTGGGATTCTGGGATCAGGTCGATAGGGAGAGTCAAATTGGGGAATTTCCAGATGGGACAGCAATGCAATCGATTGGTGAATTTTGGTATAAGCAAACACAATATTAATAACACAATCAAAATACGACAAAAATCGAAACTCGCCGGAGAGTTTTGAAATTTGGTGTGTATGTTGATTAGAGGTCCCGTTTTATTGTCCACACCATTTGACATTTGAGGACCTCGAGGAACCGCCAGCATCTTGGAAAATGTCCTCCATCCTGAAGAAATTCGCTTTTCCCTCCGAATCTACGCACTCTATGAAAATATGATCTAGTACAATATTAAAGCTCATTCAATTCCACATAGAAACATGCGTACTCTTTTGCTGAAAAATGCACCTCCTTAGAGATATCACTTGAGGAAGTGAAGTGTATCGTCAATGCCTTTCCAGAAGTGCACTTGTGCTACGAATTTTGCACCTATCCCGCGTCGAACTGTCAAACGACAAAAATGTGTCGCTTTGACATTTGTTCGCGAGTCAGCGGGTTGTAGCGGGTAAGTTGTGCTACGGATTCACGAGAGAGTCTACGTCGCGCCTTTTCTCGACTGTCGATGAAGTCGCGCCCAACATGTGCTAGCCGTGCACACTGAAAAAATGCCTTGGTTGATTTCAATTTTGTAAAACTTAGTAGAATTATAGTTAATATTACAAAACCTGCAAGATTGAAAATACGAAACATACTTGGGTTGACGTTTTAAACAAGTAGTTTTGTAGATTTCAGTTACACGATATGTAAAACTTACCAAACTGTAGGAGTATACTTTACAAAACTACTAGTTTAGTAAATAATACAAAATCTCTTCGTAGATTTTGCACACACAGTTTGTAATACTTACCAAACTGTATAAATATAATTTACAAAACAATACATTTAGTAAATAATACAAAATTTCCTTATAGATATTAGCAAACATAATTTGTTAAACTTACCAAACTGTATAAGTAAAACTTACAAAACTATTACTTTAGTAAATAATACTAAATCTCTTTGAGAATTTTAGCAAACCAGTTTGGTAAACTTACCAAACAGTACAAGTAAAACTTACGAAACTATTACTTTAGTAAATAATAGTAAATCTTTTTGGGAATTTTAGCAAACCAGTTTGGTAAACTTACCAAAAAGTATAAGTAAAAGTTACAAAACTATTACTTTAGTAAATAATACTAAATCTCTTTGAGAATTCTAGCAAACCAGTTTGGTAAAATGTATAAGTTAAAGTTACAAAACTATTACTTTAGTAAATAATACTAAATCTCTTTGAGAATTTTAGCAAACCAGTTTGGTAAACTTACCAAACCTTACTAAACTATTACTTTAGTAAATAATAGTAAATCTTTTTGAGAATTTTAGCAAACCAGTTTGGTAAACTTACCAAACAGTATAAGTAAAAGTTACAAAACTATTACTTTAGTAAATAATACTAAATCTCTTTGAGAATTCTAGCAAACCAGTTTGGTAAACTTACCAAACTGTATTAGTAAAAGTTACAAAACTATTACTTCAGTAAATAATACTAAATCTCTTTGAGAATTCTAGCAAACCAGTTTGGTAAAGTTACCAATCTGTGTAAGTAAAACTTACAAAACTATTACTTTAGTAAATAATACAAACTCTCTTTGAGAATTGTAGCAAGCCGGTTTGGTAAACTTACCAAACAGTATAAGTAAAAGTTACAAAACTATTACTTTAGTAAATAATACTAAATCACTTTGATAATTTTAGCTAGAATTCTCAAAGAGATTTTGTATTATTTACTGAAGTAATAGTTTTGTGGGCGTTTTTCAATTAAAATTTACATTGAAAAATTTGGCTGTCCCACTAGTTCATCATTTTTTATTTCATATTCCACTTGTTATTTAGGAATATCAGTGATATAGTTTGATCCCAGAAGTGTTAGGCATTCAAAATAAATGTATACAACGATTAATATATTCTCATTTAATATATTTATCTTTAAAAAGAAAACAATAAGTACAAAATTCTTGATGTCCCACGTCGACTCTGCTATGTTTAAAGGCAATCTGAAATATAACACAAATTTTAATAAGTATTTAATGGGGTCACACAGATAACTCAATGAGTCTAGATTATAAAAATGTGTGCTTTATATACACTTAAATAAGTTTTAATGTATAAAAAACTACTTTTCTACCGTCCAAAGAAATGGAATGTACCGGAAAGTCCTGTTTCGTCACAGCAAATTTGACGACTAGTCTAGCCAAAATCCTTTTAAAAGTTTATAATATTTCGATCAAAGCAACATTAGAAGACTTCCCAAACGCCACCATCTTGATGGATCTCTGTTAATGTCCTCATTACGGTGACGTAAAGTGGTTGTGCCGTGATGGTACAAAGAAAGTGTTCCGGTAAAGTCACAGTATTTTCGGTAAGTCTGCATTAATTATGCTTTCTTATGATATTTTTTGTATTTAAAAATAAATGATATTTATTAGTTATATAACGTTCTAAAAAATAATATTTTTTTGAGTGTTTTTCCTCTCCGCAGAGCTTTTTTTTTATTTTCACTTTTTACTTTTTTACTATCAAAAATGAATTCTGCATGTCTGTTTTATACGAACACACAACCCCTAGCAGCCTTAACCAGAGAGTAAATAACATATTGCACGGGACCCCTGATTTTGACGCGAAGGTCCAAAAGTTTTACAGACCTCCAATACTAAAAAATATTCATCGTCGGGCACTCTATCATTTTTTCAAATTCAAGCTCTGCTATGAATCCACGTGTAATACAAAAAGCATACCAATTTATATCCTACACTCGCCTCAAGGCTAGGCCATTCTGTGGGGTAGTTGCAAACATGTAAATAAAACACGTATGTATGTCGCAACGGTTTTAGAAAATCTAAAAAATTGTTTCTGGGTAGTAAGACTTTGTGGACATACATAGTCAGTCAGCTGGATATTGGGACAGTACGCGCCAGAAGCCAATAGAAGGGCTTTCAATTGATTGGAAATAATAAATTAATAATACGGGGTTCTGAATTTCTTCCATAAGTTTAAAAGTCGCGTGGAATTAAATTTCTTGTTTTGTAAACGCCTAAAGACACACATAACGTTGATACAGTTACATATTGTGCAGAGCAAGCATTCTTTGTTGCACCAAAAACTATCTAAGTAACAACAGGCGGTCTTATCTCTAAAAAATGAATCTCTATTATCAGTAGTTTCACCAAAAAAATATTTTTTTATCAATGTATTTAGGTAACGCCATTTTAAATACTGCATAGCTTTGACATCATACCAATTTATATAGGTACTTATTTATCTGAAGACCAAATCAAATTATTTTAATAAATATTTTGATTTGTTTATTTAAGCAGACATTATAAACTTTTATAAATTTCATTATGTCATATACAAAGGAAAAAGTGACCTAAGTCTCCAGTGCCCAGGGCTGGGATCGAAACCAGCGTCTTCTGCATTCGCGGCAGATGCCCTAAACCACTAGGCTACTCGGGTCACAACGGCACCAGTGGAATTTTCACGTGTATATGCAATCTTTCGAAATGCTAAGGCGTATTTGGCCAATCATCTAAGGTACATGATCATTATGAGTTTTTACCTCCAATCGGAACTACTTAGGAGTTCATCGAAGGCGAGAGAGATGGCGCTGCCTTCAATACATCTGAAGAACAAATCAAATTATTTTAAAAATATTTTGATGTGTTTATTTAAGTAGACACACTACTATATAAATTATCTGCCGCGAATGCAGAAGACGCTGGTTCGATCCCAGCCCTGGGCACCGGAGGCCTAAGTCACTTTTTTCTTTGTATATGACATCTATATAAGTTTATAGGTTCTTATTTAATTAAGACATTTTAACAAGAGACGTAAAGTAAACGGTTTAAATTACAGGAGACATATTACATCCCCAGTCGGAAACTTGGAGAAAAAACATATATTCCCGCACAAGCGAAACTACCTACTAGCTACCGTAATCAGCTAAGAGTATTAAGGAAAAATATGTCTCCTGATATTACATCCCTAGTCAGAAAGTTGGAGAAAAAACATATTACCGCACAAGCGACAATCTACTCGCAAGTAATTCTAATATAGAGATTCACTTTTTAGAGATAAGACCGCCTGTTGTTCACTAGATAAAAAATATGAATTAATTACAAAATGTAATTGCAAGTATAAATTCATTCTTGATTCAGTCTTGATTCAATTACAATATTTAATTTGTAAATCAATTGCTTTTTCAATTAAAAATTACTTTAGGTCAGACCATACAAAAGGGTGTTTCAATCGAAAGTGCGAAATTCATTGGGGTCTGCGTGCTTTCTCCGCTTCGCACGACTCCTCGACCCCGTCACGACGTACCCTCACGACATCCCCTTACGATCCGCAGTTGACCCCTCTCGCCCCCCTCCGAACCCCCAGTACGACCCCTTTCCCACGACCCCCGACCGCCCTGATGACCCCCCACGACGCCCCTCTAGCCCCCCCCTTTGATGCCCCTCGACCCCCCATCTCAACCTCTTCATGACCCCCTCGACCCTTCCCACGACCCCACCTCACGATGCCCACGATTCCCCTTACGAACCCCGCTAAACCCCCCTTACATAATAATTTCCTGGGGTTAGCGGAGTTCGTAAGGGGGGTCGATCCAGGGATCGTGAGGGCGAGTGGAGGCGAATCGTGGGCATCGTGAGGTGGGGTCGTGAGAAGGGTCGAGGGGGTCATGAATAAGTAATTATAAGTAATTAAAATACAAAAGTAACTAATTACACCCACCACTGTTATATGCTCATTAACAACTTTATATGAGCGTATTAATTTGACAAATTGATAAACGCTTATATTGCAAAAGTATTACATATTGCCCAAATATGAATGTATCACAAGTGCATTAGCCTTACCATGAGTTCACTGTTTGCAGTAACCGTACTCGCTAGCGACTGCGTGAACGATTAGTATGGAGATTTTTAGTTCTATAAGTAACCGCCAAGGGCGCTATCTATACTTACTACACAACGCGCACAAACGTCGTTTACGCAGTTTCTAGCGAATACGGTTACTGCAATAATACTACAGAGGTCACAGCACACACGTTTGAATTACCTCTCAATCATCGTTCATAATAGACGAAAAGAATACTTACCAAAAAGATGACTTGTGGGTAAGGCAACCTGTTAAAAGGCCATGTCTAGCGTTTTGTGTACGGAGCGCTTTTAACCATTAACATTATACCTATATTATATGGAACAACCTTCTAAATTATAACAAAATGAACCCGGCGGGCTCATTTTGTTTTAATTTAGAAGGTTGTTCCATTCTTATTGTAAACTCACTTTTGCCAGAGGCAGCAGCATCAAAAGATTGTGGATGTATGCCAAAACAAAGCGCCTGATCTTTTTATATCAGTAACAAGATGTGATGTAACTTAAACCTAGCGATAACTGCAACAATTAAGATGTTACGTTATTAAAAATGTGTTATGTTTTATAATAAAATAAATATTTTTTTAATTTCTCAATTTGTTGTTTATTTTCTTGTTCACCCTGTCATTACAAATGTGATAGAGCCTGTCATGTCGTTGTGTATATGCAACTGTACATAATTTTATGAAACGAGCCGAATGCCAGTTTCATATTAAGGTTACACGATTGTTTCAAAACAAAGTTATGCACAGTTACCTAACACGAGTTACTAATTAAATTACTTGTTGTAATTAATTATTCTAGATATTGTTATTGTGTGCCAATTTACTCTTATGTCTACTTTTATAAATTAAACTAAGTGGCTTTTGTTATTTTTTGGTATATTATATATTATGGTATATATTAAGTAGCTTTTTAATTCGCTTTAATGCATTTTAGGTTCAAATTTTAATGATATGTTTTGATTCTGTTTATGCAACGATTGTGATCATAATAAGTGCACGACAGCGTTTCAAAATGAAATTATTTTAAAGTTGCATAAACAATTTTTTTTTTTTACGCTCATGTCAACAATCTTCTGTAATGTATATTATAGAGGTTTTATGGCATGTGGTCATACTCGTATAATGGGACGGTTATTGTATCTGTAATGTATTTTAATTTGTATATTATACTAATATAATTTGGTATTTCTTACTAAATTAATATAGGCATTATATACGAAATATTGTGGTTTGATGTAACAAAATCATGTTTCGTAATATGTACGCAAGTAAACTATTAAAATCCACAAAAGCCTTTTAGTAGAATTTATAAGAGATATTTTGTAAATTGCACCTCAGCAAAGTAGTAAAAATTACAAAATTGGTTTAGTAAATCGTACAAAATCATTTGCAGTAAATTATGCGAAAGCGCTTTAGTAGAATTCACTCAGATAAACTGGGTAAAATATACAAAAGTTGAGTAGTACATTGTACAAAAGCCGTTTAGTAGAATTTATTAGAGATATTTTAAATTGCACCTAAGCAAAGTAGTAAAAATAACAAAATTAGTTTAGTAAATCGTACAAAATAATTTGCACTAAATTATGCGAAAGCGCTTTAGTAGAATTCACTCAGATAAACTAGGTAAAATATACAAAAGTTAAATAGTACAGTTTACTAGAGTTGTTAAGTAGAATTAACCTTAGTAAATTTCGTAATCTATACATTCCTTAATTTGGTGATATCTACGAAAGTTCAATGCGTCATACATACGAAAGAAACTTAGTAAATATTACAAAAGTATATTACTTTATTCCACTAAAGAAGTTTAGTCATATCTACGAAATTTCAGTACGCAATACATAATAAAGAAATTTAGTAACTATTACAAAAGTGTATTACTTAATTCCACTAAAGAAGTTTAGTAACATCTGTCAAAGTTCAGTGGTCATACATACTAAAGAAATTAGTAAGTATTTCAAAAGCATATTAAGGCGCTAGGCGCTGATTGTGGCTGAAAACTGTTACTTTCTAAGGGATATATCTCAATAACGGATCATTCAAAAATTTTGAAAAAAATATATGTTATTTACCATTTCATGTACAACATTGTCAACGTTTGAATAACTCGTCTAACGTATAGTTTCTCTGTTATGTAAATGTAACGAAATGTCGTTTTACGGTTAATTTTACTTATATCTACTGAACGGCTCATTCGATTTAAAATATTGTTGAACTAAAAAATATGTACTACAGAACACTAAAAACTCAACGTAGGATATTTAAATTGATTAAATTTTCTTAAACAACTTGATCATAATTCCACATTTCGTGCGTTATTAGCTCTAAAACGGCGTTGCTGGCAGTCGTGAGCTAGCTTTGAGACGAGGAGGCTGTGTCGCTCGTCGCTCCGTGCTTCCCTTGTACTACATATACTTGTGCTTGGCCCGTGAGCAATAATATCGGACTTACTGTGCCTAAAGACTAAATAACTGCAGAGGGTTCATGCGGTGCGGATATAACGTGTCTTCCCGGAATCAATAATGTATAGACGTTTTATCTTTTAAGATAATGTACTCGTATGCATGTATAAAAAGTGTATTTTATTTAGATTATAATACAAGTAAAAAACAAATGAAATAAAAATGGAGAAAAATCAAAAATCATGAATCTCACATTGCTCTGAAAACAAATTTGGTCATGTAAGTAAACTAAAATTATTATGTTTTAGTAGACGCATGCATCACGCAAAATAGGCATTAGACGTCAAGTTGCGGAAATCTGCTAGTACTGCAATACAATAGACTAATAATTAATTTAATAAAACACTCCAAAGAACCGAATTTATTTAAACATATTTGTTTAAGAATACCGTGTTCTAAACGAATGTAATATGCGTTTTATTTTAAGATTAAACACAATCATTAATGTTATACTTTATACTAATTTCTCAAATCTAGAAATTGCGAAGTAAACTGCAAAGGATTGCAGATAAACTGGCCAAGAGAATATCGGGCTATGCTCAGTGTAGGGATCCGTAGTTGCCGGCCTGTTACAATACATCCATTCAAAAGGTCCATCCATTATAAAGAAATATTTTGTGGCACTTACGTTATTTTACTATAGGCATAACTCAAAAACGGCTCAACCGATTTTATTCCATATAGTTTTTATTGAAAATACGTGATAAGTATTTCAATGGCCTCACTTCCAGGAATTTTCCCAATTTTTTTGGGCCCACGGTTCAAAAATCTAAGAGCATTTTAACTTTCGAAGCTATTATTTACGAATGTATTCATTTTATCCAAAAGTTCTTTAAGGCATATTCTTCTTGAAAGACCTATTCAACAATGGGTTTCAGATACTTATTGTTTTACGACTTTGTAGGCGTAATTAAAACACATAATTACTCATACCAAATTTCAGTCTACTAACTATCACTGATCAAAGCCTGATTGAGAATCTAATAAAAAATTGCTGATATTTAAGAGTTCAATGTATGTAAGAATAAAGGAAAAAAAGCTTTTCTTTTATACCACGACGCTGGCAAACAAGCATACGACCCGCCTGATTGAAAGCAGTTATAAAGCCTATGGACGCATGCAACCCCAGAAGATTCACATGCGCGTTGACTACCCTAAAAAAACTTTACTATGTCGGTGAAATGCAAATAAATACAAATTTTATATTAATTATCAACACAAGTGAATAAATAAATTACTACTAAGGGTTAATACTACCTATCAAATATCTTTAAAAGACCGGCCAAGTTTGTATCGGACCATGTATAATGTAGGGTTCTGTAGAAAGTAGTTTCTTGGAGATAACTCAAAAACGGATGAACCGATAATATGAGAAATAATTTTCGTAGAAAATTAAGTACTGAGCCTTCTTGGTATTTTTTCATATTTTTTAGACTTACGGATTAAAAGTTAGATGGGGGCTATTATATTTAGACTTTCGAAGCAATTATTTCTGAAAATATTGAATTAATAAAAAAGTTTAAAAAATACTCTATATATATATATAAGATTTTTAAAGCCGTATCGTACAACATGTTCATATTTACAAAAAATATATTTTTGACATTTAGTTTGGCATACCTATGTATGGAGTGCCTCACCTAAAAGTTTTTTTAGCAATTTAGCCAGAAAACTAAGTAGCGGCACATGAAACACACCTCTAGATAAAATTTCAGTAATATATGTTTTATAATAAAAATGGCTGTGACATACGGACGGACAGACAGACATGTTTCAAAAAACTTTTAAGGGTTCCGTTTTTACCATTTTGGGTATGGAACCCTAAGAAGTGTTTGCGCTGTGTTATATTTTAAAGATCTAAATTTAATGGGCTTACAGCTCTCATTTGTATGACGATTTCGTGCACAAATACCGCTCCTTATATGTGCATTTTCACTATTCCCAAGTTGCAACAGCCTTAGTTTTGTTAATTTTTCGTAATTAAGTGAATTTTTACGGTTAATATTTAAAATCGCAACAAAAAAGTAACCATCTATTAAGCTCACTTGCACAGCAAAAAATCCAAATTCACATGAAAACACCGCTTTGATGTGCATTCAGTTTTTTTTGCTGTACTAGTCAGTATTTTTTTATTTTTTTCTGATATGCGGAATATTTTTAACCATATTTCGTAAATTCATAAATATTTTGCCGCTCACTGTACTTCAAATTCAAAATCTAGGTTTTCATTTTTTAGGGTTCCGTACCTCGAAAGGAAAAAACGGAACCCTTATAGGATCACTTTGTTGTCCGTCTGTCTGTCTGTCTGTCTATCAAGACCATTTTTCTCAGGAACGCGTGGAAGGCAGCTGAAATTTATACCAAAATACTCAAGTCTATTGTCCCTTGGAGCTGTGAAAAAATCAAACTTAAAAACCAACGCAATGAAAAGATACAGTCGTTAATGCTGCAAATTTTAGAGTTTTTCGGCACTCGTTAAACCTACGGGGTACTTCCCGTGAACTCAGAAACTTGAAATTTGGCACGAAGCAACGTCATATAGCATAGATAATGGAAAAATTACAAAAAGCAGACATTTTTAGTAAAATCATACAAAAAAATATTTTTTTAAATTTTAAACTTACTACCTTTTTCCTCGTAAACGCGTGGAGGTATTAAATTGAAATTCATGTCAAATACTCAGGGCAATAGGACCTTTCAGATGTACCAAAACCAAACTTTTATGTCAACGCAATCAAAAGAAATAGCATTTTAAGTCGCATATTTTGAAACTGAGTACTCGCAAGAAACTCAAAACCTAAAGGGTACTTTCCGTAAACTCAGAAACTTAAAACTTGGCACAAAGAAACTTCATATAGCACAGACAAAGGAAAAATTACCAAAAGTAGACATTTTGAGTAAAATCATACAAAAAATATTTTTTTATATATTATACTTACTACCTTTTTCCTCGTAAACGCGTGGAGGTATTAAATTGAAATTCATGTCAAATACTCAGGGCTACAGTACCTTTCAGATGTAGCATAACCAAACTTTTATGTCAATGAAATCAAAAGAAATAGCAATTTAAGTCGCATATTTTGAAACTGAGTACTCGCAAGAAACTCAAAACCTAAAGGGTACTTCCCGTAAACTCAGAAACTTGAAACTTGACACGAAGAAACTTCATATAGCACAGACAAAGGAAAAATTACGAAAAATAGACATTTTTAGTAAATTCATACAAAAAATATTTTTTTAAATTTTTTACTTACTACCTTTTTCCTCGTAAACGCGTAGAGGTTTTTTCTTGTTATAGGTGTTTACGGAACCCTCGGTGCGCGAGTTAGACTCGCACTTGGCCGGTTTTTTACATAAAAATCTACTAATCGAGATCGTTATTACTTATCTTATTTAGTAGCATTCCTAAAAAATGTCACAGTATTCAAATCACAAAACATCCACAAAAGGATTAGGTATGATTATTATAAATCTGCCCGCGCGCCTCTGAGTAAAGTCATATTCTTTGAACATTATTGCGGTGCATCGCGGCGGATTTACGCACGATCGCAATGAGAAGGGTACGCGGGTGGCGCGGGTAGAGAGCGCCCAAACGCTCAAGGACACTCCGGCGACAATCGTCTTAATTGATTACACGCAAGACGTTTAGTAGTAACTATCAAAGTTATGCACGTCATACATATTAAAGAAATGTAGTAATTATTACGAAAGTAAATTCGTACACGCTACGACAGTAATTTAGTGAAGCATACAAAACCTTTTGGCGAATTACAACATCTATTTCGTTAAAAGTACAATACAAGTCCGTAAAATTTACTAACTATTTTTTGTCAAACGTACGAAATTGGTGTGACTCCACAAAATATTAGTTTTACTAAACTAGTTTTGTAAAAAGTCCTTTACTAAAGCAGTTTTGTAAAAAGTCCTTCACTAAAGCAGTTTTGTAATATCTATTTACTAAACTAGTTTTGTAAAAAGTCAACCAAAGCATGTTTGGTAAATTCAACAATATTTGTGTGTAGGTCCCAATTTAACCCATAAATTTCGTAAAAATTTCGTAAAATCAACGAAAGTATTTTTTCAGTGCAGGGGATATTACAAAGTTAACGTTTATTTATTTATAGTTTTGTATGTCAGCTACACCAATATCAACATTTTAACCGACTGCGACAAAAACAGTAATGGTTTCGAAACTGAAAACTGAATACACCCTGTAGCCTAGGATGCTAAGCGGATTTCTACAAGTGACATTGATCTACAATTCTACATACACACCAAATTTCAAAACTGTCCGGCGGATTTCGAGTTTTATCGTATTTTGATTGTGTTATAAGATAAATAAAGCACAGTGACTGTTAATTTTGACGAGGCGGTCCGAATTATTATTGAAAGTGGAGGGATTGCATCATCAAAGAGATACAGGTTGTCTTAAGACAAAAAAAAATTTCATTACATCAGTCAGTTTATAAAGTTATTCAACATATATATTTTAATTCTGATAAAACCTGGCCAAGTCAAATCTAACCTACTTTAAGATCTCACATTTTTAAATAACAGCAATTGTTATAGGTATCCAATAAAGCAAAGAAATAGAGTTTAATACTTGTTCATAGTGTTATTTTGTTCCTAAAAATACATATTTGGATTTTGCATAGAACTTGGCACTCATTTAGATCTCCATTCTTTTTGCGGCGAAGCCCACAGCCAAGCATAATTTTTGTATTGAACTTGGCTCTCCAAGTGGGGTTGTTAAGCGACATAAAAACGTCGAACCTCAAATTTTGATGCACTAGTATAAAATTTGGCACAGTTCTTTCTTGTCCCTAGACAAGCTGATTAAGATCGGTACCCCAAGATACCCCCCCTTCTGGCGCCGGGGAGGGGGGGTTAAAATACCACTCCACCCGGCTTCATTCAAAAAATTCTAACTGTTCACGTTTAGCTAATGGGTCAAGTTTGGTATTAATTTCGGATAAAACGACCATGTAGAATTCGTTTCTGGTATTAAAAAATGCAATTTACTCAGTAATATTTAAAAATATATATGAAAATCGAAAATCTCAACAAAATTTTTTAAAAATATTCCAGTCATCATAAATATTAATTTGCTAGTTTTTTTCATACACTAAAAATACAATATTAAAATATTGTATTTTTAGTGTATGAAAGTATTTCATGTAGATTAAAAAAATATAACATTTAATAACCATTACTAACAGAAAATGGCATTAAAAAAAAATCGCGTCGTGCGTCGTGAAATTATTTTTACCGCCGTCGGCATCCGCGGTCAAAATATCCAAATACCGCACTGTAGATAGGTACCATGTAAACTTGTTATTTATTGAAATCGATTATATACAGTGTGGAAAGATAAGTCGGGCCCTGGAGGGAAACTACTTTAAAACGTTGAGATAGCTCAATTAGCTGAAAGGAAACATTCTTTGATTTTTTTTAAGGGACATAACTGGATTGACAAATTTTTGGAAAAGAGTACAGTTTACAAAAAAAACTATTTATTGTCAAATTTTTGGCATAAATAATTTTTATGATAATTGATGCCAATCGATCCTATTTCCAACAAGGATAAAAACTTCTTAATACCAACCAAGTTTAGGGCACAAGAGAACACATAAATAATAATAAAAATATTTTTCATACAATTAGTATGGAAAAAAGTGAAAATTAAGAAAAAAACTGTGAATGCAGTTTTAGTTGTTAGGAAAAATAAAAGAATGTTCCCTTTGAGCGAATTGAGCTATCTCAAGGTTATAAGGTAGTTTCCCTCCAGGGCCCGACTTATCTTTCCACCCTGTATATATAACAAAGATAAAAACCGTACCTGACGGAATGTGGCAATCCTTCAGAAAAGGGACTTTTAGTATAGGATTTGAGTGTGCAACATCTTTTCCTTGTGCTAAAATAAGCCAATTTATAATAAGAATAAAAAACCGTTACTTATTTAAATTTAAGAAATTTGGACTTCTGTTAAAAAGGTAACGTAGAAAGATTGGTGCTTATATTTGTATAATAGTATTGCTTAGGATCAGTCATTATATATCTTCAATAAGTCGCTTACCTGTCATACAAAATCATCACATATTTTTGGAGAATGCTATTGGCTTCTGCTATTGCTCCATCTTGAAGTAGTTTAAATTCTTGTGTGGCCGGGTTAAAGGCGTTCCGAGCTTCAAAGGCACTTTTCTCACCTCTTCCATTAAATAAGGATACTGTGTCGCATCCAGTGAATGCATGGAACACGGGCAAGACTGACGTTTTTTCAGGGCCTCATAGAAACAAAATAGAGTTTAGTTTGCGGAATGTATAAACTATAAAATAATGTATGGCTATTATAACAAAATACTCTTACCTAATAGAGTGGCATGCGATAAAATTGTGTTTTTTCCCTATGCCAATATGAACCTACAATTCCTGTAGTTGAAGTAAGCGACCTATTGAAGAGGTCAAGTTACGACTACATGTTGAAATTTAAACGTTTTTAATTTACTCATATTATTGCAGGCCGAGTCTCTGCTCAACACTAAATGAATGCCGGAAGTCCTTCTTCTTCTTCTACCTAGCGTTATCTTGGCTATTGCCAGGGTTCGCTTTCCTGCTCGCTTTCCTCCACTTTGCACGGTCCTGGGCATCTTCTTTTACGAGCCCGTTTTCACTCATGTCGGCCTCCACGACATTCAGCCAGCGCTTCTTTGGTCTTCCGCGACCGCGTCGAGGGCAGTCCAGGGCTAGATTTAGATCCCTATGTAGTCGGGTGGCCTGCGAGAGATGTGACCGAACCAATGAAGGCGACATTCTTGGAGCTTCTCCGCTACGTCACGAACTGCGAGGCTGCCGCGTATGTACTCATTATGAATGCGATCAGCACGTGTAACGTCGCACATCAACCGCAGCATCTTCATTTCTGTTACGCAAAGCTCCTGAATATGCCTTCCACGAACCGGCCACGTCTCGCTTCCATATATTAAAACCGGTCGGATGATGCACTTGTACATTAGCCCCTTCAGTCTTAGCGGAATTCTGCGATCGCAGATGACTCCTGTGACCTCTCGCTACTTAGACCAAGCTGCGCTGATTCGAGCTCGGATGTCGTGGTCAATGGACCCGGACTCATGCAGTACGGATCCCAGGTACATAAACTTGCCCGTTTTCACAACAAGTTCGTTCCCTATTTTGATAGGAACGGGATAGTACTTCCGCAGGCCATGTATTCGGTCGTCGAGTCATTTAGCTTTAGACCACCGTTCTCTAGCGATCCCTTTCATAGGTTCACCTTTCGCTCTAGTTCCTGTTTGTCCTCGTCCGTCAGTGCAATGTCATCTGCATACATGAGCAGCCACGGCGGCGGGTCCTGGATTTCCGCCGTAACAGCATCAAGCACAACACTAAACAGAAAAGGAGTAAGGGCCGAGCCCTGGTGCACGCCAACTGTGATCGGGAAGGGTTTAGTGTCGCCAACAGCGGTCCTCACTAGAGAAACCGAGTTACGGTACATATCCCGGATAATGTCAACATAGACTTGTGGCACGTTCTTCACCCTTAGTGCCCACCATACCATCTGACGAGGGATGCAATCGAAAGCCTTTTGCAGGTCAAGAAATGCCATGTAAAGTGGCCTAATGCCCGAAATACTTATTTACGAAAGAAGATCGTCAGCTGGAGAATATACCACCAACAGAAAAAACCCTATATCAGCATTTACTACGCGTAGTGTACATTTAAATAAATGTACCCAGCTACTCGTATGTCTTTGTGGAGGGCACTATGATGAAAGACAAAATGTATAATTAAATAATTAAATTGTAGTTAACTGTCTTATTATTTTTATGATTTATTTTGCGTTTCTTATTAAAGTGTGACTGTCCACAATCTGTGAACGACGCTTCCGAAGTTACTTTGGCCATATAATGAGAAGCGAGGACGAAAGTTTGGAAAGATTAATCGTTATTGGCAATACTGAAGGCAAAAGGTCACGGCGCCGTTCACCAGCACGATGGACTGACCAACTCAAAGTTGAGGAACCCTCTCAGAAGTTCTACGATGTGATAAGGAAAGCGATGGACCGAAATCGATGGCGAGAGTGTGTTCGTGCCAATCGTGCCCGAACAAAACCCACCAAACACGATCATCCGTCATGATGGATGCGACCAAGAAGGAGAATGCGTTTCTTGAGAATACGCGAAAAATATATAATGACTGACGCTAAGCAATACTGTTATACAAATATAAGCACCAATATTTCTACGTTACCTTTTTAACGGAAGTCCACATTTCTTAAACTGAAATAAGTAACGGTTTTTTATTCTTATTATAAATTGTCTTATTTTAGCACAAGGAAAAAAGGTTGCGCACTCAAAAGTCCCTTTTCTGACGGAATGCCACATTCCGTCAGGTACGGTTTTTATCTTTGTTATATTATATAAATAATCGATTTCAATAAATAACAAGTTTACATGGTACCTATCCAAAGTGCGTTATTTGGATATTTTGCCCGCGGATGCCGACGGCGGTAAAAATAATTTCACGACGCACGACACAAATTTTTTTTTAATGCCATTTACTGTTAGTAAAGGTTCTCAAATGTTATATTGTTTTAAATCTACATAAAATATGCTTTAATATTGTATTTTTTGTGTATAAAAATAACTAGCAAATTAATATATATGATGACTGGAATATGACAATTTTTGTTGAGATTTTCGATTTTCGTATGTTTTTTTTTAATATTACTCAGTAAATTGTATTTTTTAATACCAGAAACGAATTCTACGTGGTCGTTTTATCCGAAATTGATACCAAACTTGACCTATTAGCTAAACGTGAACAGTTAGAATTTTTTGAATGAAGCCGGGTGGAGTGGTATTTTAACCCCCCCCCCCCCCCCCCCCCCCGGTGTCAGAAGGGGGGGTACCTTGGGGTACCGATCTTAATCAGCTTGTCTGGGGACAAAAAACAACTGTGCCAAATGTTATACTTGTGCATCAAAATTTGAGGTTGTGCACTTAACACCCATACCTACTATCCTTTTTTACATTTATGTTTTTGGTGGGATATCATTACTTTTTGTAAAGAAAACTAGGCAGGTATTGCGATTTAATGTTTTTTCTTGCGTTTCCGCTGCATGGTTTTCTTTTTTATGCTATTGTCTACATTCTCTCTTATAGCGAACGGGTTGTACGAGTATAAAGTATATTTATTTATTCATTGAATCTCATGTTACTTCACTTTTATACTGTTACTGGTTTAGGCACGAAGAACGTTTAACTAAAAAGAATAACTAATAGTACTACCGTACAGAAAGTTCACTCCTTCACAAAAGTCAGATTTAGGTATAAAATTATACCTATACTCGCCGCCTGCAAGCAAAATTGAAACTTATAACCGCGCACGAACCGTGAATCTTCTTTGCGCGCCGCAGTTTTATGACCGAGCTGTGAGCACAGGGTTGTCACTTGACAAGTTTTTGTACCTATACCTACTGATTTATTATTTTTAAGATAAATATATGTAGGAGAGTGCTCCGAGGAATTGTTCGGATTAATCCCTGCCGCCTCTTTCCGCCATCGTCCTACGCGACAGCATTACCATCATCACCACTTAGATGGTTGGCAGTCCTCAACTGTGCGTTTCTCAAGAAACTTCCTGCCTCGCACAACAAAACTGTGGAATGAACTGTCGTCTGCGGTATTTCCGGACCGATACGACCTTCAAACCTTCAAGAAAAGAGCGTATTCCCATCTTAAAGGCCGGCAACGCGCTTGTGACCCCTCTGGTGTTGCAGGCGTCCATGGGCGGCGTTAATTGCTTACCATCAGGCGATTCGTCTGCTCGTTTGCCTCCTATTTCATAAAATAAAAAAAATAAAAAAAAATTACAAACGTTGATTCTGTAAATATGAAATTTTTATCCGGAGATAGAAACTTTTATAGAGATTATGTCTGATTCTCACGGAAGTAGGTATGCCACAGCCGTATTCCTTTAAAAATATGTCGGTCAGTACCTAATATTGTTTCTGGGCAACCAATATTCAATAAATTAAGGATGTTTATTTTAACTATTACTAAGTTTATTTTAACTATTTAAAAATGTTATTTCTGCTTCCTTGTTCTTCCATTTATTAGACATTCGTAATGACATCTTTTATACGGATTAGATCGAGAATTAGGTTTCGAAGCCATTGTGTATTTTCAATTTTGCGCGAGCGCCACGTGAAACGACTATCCTGCGAGCCGAGCGGCAGCCCACTGCCATACGCCTGCCCGGGAGGCGCGCCGGCCAAATATACCTAAACTGCGTAGTGAAACCCCCTGGTTATAGTATGACAATCATTTAATTCATCGTTGAGAAAGAAGCAGGATGAACATCAATGTAATAAACAATAAATAACTAAATCGGTATTCGTAAGCGGTGCTGTTTTATGTGTTGCTCGGGAGCGCTTTTATGTAGATTTACATCTGTTCTGTGTATAATTATGTGGTGCCGCGCGCCGCCGACGACACACCGTTGGCCGGTCGTTTAGCGCGTATTACAAGTTTTTTGTATGGGGACACCACTTATTTTTTGACTAAACTTTATTTTTATACTAGCTTTTGCCCGCGGCTTCGCTCGCGTTAAATTCGGGGTAACACAGTTCCCCTTTGCCCTCCGTAATGCTCCATACAAACTTCCACCCCCCATTTTAGGGAAGTGGGGGGTTTGAAAGAGACAAAAAGTAGCCTATGTCACTCTCCATCTCTTCAACTATCTCCACTTAAAAAATCACGTCAATTCGTCGCCCCGTTTTGCCGTGAAAGACGGACAAACAAACAAACACACACACTTTCCCATTAGCAAATATAATAATACATATATTGGGATAGTTTCAAATATCTGCTTGTAACGGTTCCAACGATACAATTTTTTTTTTGTATGGGGATCCCCCCTATTTTTTAACTTTTTTTATTTTTAGATTTTTTGCTATGCTTACACACAATTACCGGTTGGATTCCAAATATCATCCTTCTAGGTCATCTGGAAATAGGTATATGTCAGTCAGTCAATCAGTGCTAAAATTTACGACTTTTTGACCTTCATATCTTTATAACCGTTTGAGCTAGCTTCATGAAATTTGGGCTTCTAGATGTCCTCATGGATATAATTAAACACACGTAGTTTTATGTGTTTACGTTAAAGAGGTTTTGAGTTATAGAAGGGTCAAAAGTGGCACCAAGTGGTTCGTGTAATATACACTTGGCGCTGGCTAGCCAGTTCATTTGCTTGAACTTGGTTTGACACGCTGCCGCGTGTCTAGATATGATAAGGCATATCTCCTCAATTATTTTCATATTTTTTGGACTTACGGTTCAAAAGTTACTTTCGAAGCAATTATTTCAGAAAATATTCACTTAATCACAAAATGGTTAAAGAAACCTAAATGTTATTTTAAATGACCTATCGATTGATGTGTTGATATTTGGTTAATTTTTTTTTTATTTAGTTACATGTATGGAGCGGCCCCCCTATAGATTTTTTTTTTTCAAATTTAACTACATAACTAAGTAGCTGCATACAAAATACACCTTATGTGTACATTTTATTCAGATACGTCGTACAGTTTCTGAGTAAAATGGCTGTGACATACGGATGGACAGACAGACAGACAGACATGACGAATCCATAAGGGTTCCGTTTTTTGCCATTTGGCTACGGAAAAAAGATTTTTGACAATTAGTTCTTGGACCCGGGTATGTCCTTAAACTACGTCCAAAAGAGAGGTATGGGTACTGCGAATGTCATCTCGCTAAGTGTGGTAGGGCATAGCACAGCGAATGTCATCTCACTCAAATCTGGAGCAGAGCCCGACTGGGGAAGTACCTCCACCTTACAGAAAACCACAGCCAAATAGCACTAGACCCTACTCATTGTGTTGTGTTCCTACTGGTGAGTAAGGTTGTCAAAGAGCTCAAAGAGGACCCAGTGTGTTGACGATGAGACCCTCTTGTTCCTTTTAGCCGTCAACACAGTGAATCCTCCTTTTTGTAAAGTGTCGGCAACGCGCATGTGACACCTTTGGAGTTGCAGGCGTCCATAGGCTACGGTAGCTGCTTACCATCAGGTGGGCCGTATGCTTGTTTGCCACCGTCGTGGTATTAAAAAAAAATAGTTACATGTATGGAGTGCCCCTCCTAAAAATAATTTTACTACAAAACTAAGTAGAAGCATACAAAATTAAAAACTTATGTCAAAATATTATTAAGATACGCCTTATAATTTTATATCTTATAATTACGATTAAAATGGCTGTGATACACGGATGAAAGGATGAAGGATTCCGTTTTTGCCATTTTGGCTACGGAACCCTAAAAAAGTAACTTGCAACTTAATTATGTAATTTCATTGGTGACGTGCTACTGATGCGATCTAATGTCGTAACTTTGTATAATGAGGGGGAAGCTAAGCAAAAAGATATTAAGAATCTAAAAACTATTTTATTTAGGTATATTATAAATACTAGGTACTTTAGGAAGTTAAAATAAATAACTTTGCTGCATTAGCACCACTTAAAAAAGTCTAGTTTCAAACTGCAGTTGTAACTTAGGTCGTTATGGTTTTCTTGAAGTTACTAACTTAGTTGCGTCGAAACAAGTGACCCGCTAACTTTAACCCCCTCTCTCCTCTTAAGACGATAACTTCCCGTAGTTGTAACTTAAATGGGTTTGAATACTCGTACATTTAAACCGGGGAAACCATCAAGCGTCAACGTAGGACGAGTTGAAGAAAACTTTTTTTTTGTCCAGCATGTTGTTACAAATTACATTTGAGTTACACTATGTGACGCCTTACGGCATACACATTTTAGAGCACGCATGTCAGCTTCAGTCCTTAATTATATAGTTAAAAAATATATTATTATTATGGGACAACCTTACACAAATCAACCTAGTCCCACAGTAAGCTCAATAAGGCTTGTGTTGTGGGTACTAGGCGACGATATATATAATATAGATACATATAAATACTTAAATACATAGAAAACATCCATAACTCAGGAACAAATACCCGTGATAAACACACAAATCAATGCCCTGACCAGGATTCGAACCCGGGACCTCCTGCTTCATAGGCAGGGTCACTACCGACTAGGCTAGAAGGCCGTTGATGATATTTACACCTCCTTATCCTCTATAATATATCTTTGTGAGTAAGTACTACGTATATTTGTGTGCTTCAAATCGTGTAAGTTAAATTTCAACCTTTTCGCGGTGAATGCAAAACGAAACGCCTTCGGGTTGAATTGAACCACTTTTGCACCGCTAATACCGCTATATATATGTGTCACCGTAAAATTCTAAATTCTAATTAGCGAGAATCTTGCGGGATCGATTATAATCTAAAGGTATTTACAATTTAACAAATACACAACAACTATACAATTTTACGAGTTTTTACGGTATGTTACGGTGACATACTGACATATATATTAGGTAAGCAATGACTAACTTTCCGAGCACGAGTAAGGATATGTATTGTATTTTTAAAAAAACAAGCATAACGTAGCAGTTATCTACGAACGTAGCTAACTTTTCTTACTAAATTGAGCCAAAATTATTACGGAAATCATATGAAGAGTTTGAGTTTGCATCGCTAAAATAGCACTTTAAAAACATGCAAAAATAATTATGAGTTGATAGCAGTGCCCTCACTTGCGATAGTGTCGGCGCGAAGGGTATCTAACTCTAGTAGTTAGACTAGTTAGTACCTAGATTCGCTTACGGCTGCTGTAAAGCCGAAGTAGATCAAAATAAATGCAAAAAGATGATTGAGGGCATTGAAAATTTCGTCAACTTAATAACTTGACCCATAGCTTAATTGGTAAAGCGATCGAGCTCTGGCAAGGCGTATCGATGCAGGTTCAAGTCCTGCTGGGTTGATTATTTTTTCATATCGCGAATATGTTATAATACCTACTTAAGTTTTGCATTGATAATAACTACTTGCTTATCTATAGATAACATAAACCACAGAACTGCACTGCAATTTGCAAGGAGAAATCTATTTAATATGTACAATGGCGTTCATAATTGCATGGACACCGCTAGGTCGACTTTCGTATGCAGCCGCTTGCGCTCTGATTGTATGGTTTGTTCAAATACCAAACTAGATGGCGCTGGTAGCGAAAGCATTGAATAAAAAAAATGTTGATAAATATTATTGACCAAATAATATTACTTAGCCAATCTTAAGATTAATGAAATACATTATTATTTTAAAAGTCGATGAATAGCCTTAAAATGTTTCAGCGAGTTGAACTTTAATGCACATTAGGTTAAAATAATTAGCTTAGCTTTGTTAGCTAATTGACAGGGTAAACTAGAAAAAAATACTGTTATGTTAAACGTTTGATATTTTCATGTGTTATGACAAACAACCTTTTGACAGAATTAGCTAAATTGGGCCGTAAACTAGAGTAAAACAAAACTGTTAGTGCTACAACAAGTCAATTACTTTACATTTTATTGAGGTTTACGCTTAAGTAACATTTCCGAAAACGGAAAAGGATTGAAGCTTCACCACAATAAAAACAGTAGGTTACCTATTAGCTACCATAATAGAGGATCGGACTGTTATCAAAAGTAACCATTCATACCTATTAGTTAGCAACTGAAACAAACAAACGGAAATTCAGGGAACATAGATTACACAATTATTACGACTTTGCTTTTGACAACAATTTATTAAAAATATGACTTTGAATAGAAACATATTCATTTATTATCGTATTATAATTAGATACTTATTTACGGATAATCAGGAACGGCATAAATATATACCAATAAGTACACTTAGGTGCATAACTGTCCCAAGCAAGTGTTATTAACATACTTTTAGTTCTAAAATGAAAATAAAAATGTATGTTATAATTTTACTATATTTTCTAAATCAACTTACATATAATAATAATAATAATAATAATAAATACTCTTTATTGCACACCTCATACAGTTACAAGCACAAATTTTACAATTAGATAAATTTAGGTAGAGGTAACAACAGGCGGTCTTATCGCTAATGAGCGATTTCTTCCAGACAACCTTTGGGTAGTGGAGACTAGAGAAAAACAATAAGCAGTAGGTAGGGTAGGTGGGTAGGTAGGGTTGGGTAGGTAGGCAGTAGGTAGGTATACTTCATACAAAAGAGTAAAAATTAAATCAATAACATATCTCCTTATGTATTTAATATCTCATATTTATTGGACCACTTTTACACCGATGGGTAAAACTTATCGTCGTGCATAGTTAATACTTAGTCCAGAGCCCTTTGGAGTTTTTAACCTCTGCCAGACGTTTTGGCATACTCTTGACAAGCTTTTCACAATAGTCAGGAGAAATTTCTTCCCACTGTTGTTGTACCCGTTCCCACAAAACTTTAACTGACGATGGTGGTGAATCATATTTGTTTAAGAGAGCTTTCTTTAAGTACGACCACAAATTTTCAATCGGGTTGAGGTCAGGACTCTGTGCCGGCAACATATCTCCTTATGTATTTAATATCTCATATTTATTGGACCACTTTTACACCGATGGGTAAAACTTATCGTCGTGCATAGTTAATACTTAGTCCAGAGCCCTTTGGAGTTTTTAACCTCTGCCAGACGTTTTGGCATACTCTTGACAAGCTTTTCACAATAGTCAGGAGAAATTTCTTCCCACTGTTGTTGTACCCGTTCCCACAAAACTTTAACTGACGATGGTGGTGAATCATATTTGTTTAAGAGAGCTTTCTTTAAGTACGACCACAAATTTTCAATCGGGTTGAGGTCAGGACTCTGTGCCGGCCACTCCAGACGTATCTTTGCTTACTTAGCCATTTTTTTACAATTTTTGCCGTATGTTTTGGATCATTGTCATGTTGAAAAACGATCTCATTCTCGGGGTGAGGCATATTTTCAACAGTTTCCGTCAAATGTGTCTTCAGAATATCGAGATACATTTCTTTTTTCATAATCCCGTCAATTTTCTTTAAAGACCCATAAACAGTCATACAGCCCCAAATCTTTATGTTGCCGCCCCCATGCTTCACAGTTTGGATGAAGTCCTTTCTATTCAACTTCTCCCCCTCCCGCTTCCAACTCCACTGTCTCCCGTCGGTTGAAAATCTATTTATTTTTGTTTCATCTGACCAAATCACTCGACTCCAATCATCTTCCGTCCACAATTCATACTTTTTTACGAATTTAAGGCGTGCTATTATTACTTCTCAGACAAGAGGGGCTTTTTCTTTTTTTTCTATAGCTCGAAGACCAGCCGTACGAAGGGCCCGTTGCACAGTCCATTTGCTTACTACCTTACCGGTGTCCTGGCGAAGTAGTGCCGATGCCTTGGAAGCCGTTGTAGCTTCTCCTGTAGCCAGATATCTGACAACTCTTCGAGTATCTGTAGCGGTTAATTTCTTGGGCCTGCCACCCACGTTCTTTTCGAGTATTAGCTGGAACTTTTTTTTAATTCTTTGCACAGCACTCTTACTAACGTTTAGTAACCGGCTAATTTTCCGCATGGATAAACCTTCTTTCAACTTTTCTTGTATGGAATCATTGAATGATCTTGAGAATGGCCTCATTTTGAGAGTATACAATTTATTTATTTTTGACGGAACAAAAACAACTGCAGGTGATAATATTTTTTTAAATAAGCCAAATTTAAAATTCAACGGCCAGTTTTATCTTTACAAATTTGAACAAACTTTCTCATTGCCTGGCTGGTGCAAAAGTGTCCCAATGAAATGCGAGTACATTTCTACAGCCATCGGTGGTAACCCGTGACGAACTCGTGATAAATAATAGTTATTACCCGGACAATATCCCTTGCCTGGCAAATCTATTATAGGTTATAAGATAGTAACATATTGTCCCCTATGAACAAAAAACGTATTGGTTGGGACAGTTTTGCACCTAAGTGTATATACGAATAAAAAGCTACTCACCAATCCGAGAATCCGACCCTCTATTTTATTTTATAAACCAGCTGAGGCCGCGAATATGTTATAATACCTACTTAAGTTTTGCATTGATAATAACTACTTGCTTATCTATAGATAACATAAACCACAAAACTGCACTGCAATTTGCAAGGAGAAATTTTCAGTAGGTAATTAATATAGGTGGTCAACATGTTCGGTATATACTTTTGAATTTTGGTTTGAATTTTTACTGTTGTCTCACATTATGAAGCATTATTTATTTATCTTATTCATTAATACTACCTAAGGTCAGTGTCAATAGAATAGTAAAATAAAGTAAACCAATGGCTGAATTTCTAAGCAAAAAGAGAATTTGATACATGACAAAATATTATTAAAGAACCCCGTTTTCACTGAACTATAAGTATTAATGGACATTTTTACTAAAAAAATAATGTAAAGATTACGTTTAAAGTGCGTAATTGCGAAGCAATGAAGGTAAATGTGTTTGCTTACATTATTTTACTTTTCTATTGACACCGAACTTACTTACCTACTTTAACTAGCGTTTCGATAAAAGGCCACCTCAAAGTAACATAGATTTATCAAATGACTACTAAAAATAATACTTTTACGTTGAAATTAAGCCCTAAACCACAATCTGAACCACGAACACTAATTATCCCATATTTTCATGCAATGTGCTTCCAGCGCTTCCAGGGTCCTTTCATTTTGATTATCCCAGCGTTGGACTATAAAACCCCATAAATTTTCTATAGGGTTTAAATCCGGTGATCCACGTAGCTCCACTATTCGCGCGGCTTGGTATCCTGACAAGTTCTCCCGGACCGGCTGTAGTCATCCAGCCCCACATGTTCACTGTGAAACGACCCGATTCCGTGTCGGGCAAGACATGCTCGTTGTCATCCTTGTTGACTGGATTTAAAAGTCTTTTCGTTAGTAAAGATGACATTAGTCCAGTCGTCGTCTCGATGTGTGTGAGCAAACTGTAACTTTGCTTGTTTTATGTGCATCTATCAACAAAGGTTAACGGCGTGTCTGCGATGATGGAGTCCCTCGTTATGAAGGGCACGACGACCCGTGAGCGCGCTTGTGCCAAACAAACCCGCATAGTGCCTTGTCGGCCTAAAGCCATATTCCTCATATTCCCGTACTAACAACTGACGTTGCTGTGTGTCAATGAGGCGTGGTCTACCAGTTTTATGCTGGTGTAACAAAGATCCTTGGAATCTTCCTAGTAAAGTAACAGTTTTCCTCTGAAACAATAAAAAAAATATTATCATAATTCACTATATGTAGACATTTTTTAATGAAGTAAAGAAGTAAAAAAAACTACTTACGTTTACACCAGTTTCTCTAGCAATCTCTGATATATTATAGTCTTCATAATGCAATTCAATTATTCGCGATCTTAATAACAAGTCAATATTGCTTCGAGAACTCATTTTGTTTTAATAATTGATAATATAAACTAAGCAATGAATTCAGACGCAACGAACAATAGAAGAAGAAATCGGTCAGGTAATAGAAAAACATTTAGTATGGTATTTAGAAAACTTACATCTACCCTCTTTCATTTACTTGACATATTACTAACAAAAATAAAGCGTGTCGCAAATTAACAGTACCCATATTGTGGTATTGCAATTTTGACGTTTGTTTAATTCGAATAAAACTCTAATTCCATTGGCGTCTTTTACGGATTTAGTTCAATAATGACAAGCTTGATATGCATGGTCTCAACTAGTAATGAATTTCACCGGCATTATTAATAGTGATTTGGTTCAGTGACTGACGTATGCGAATTAAACGCAAGAGTGTCCGGGTTCAAACCCCGCCAATAATTATGAAATTTTGTGTTTTTTAATGTCTTGGAATGAAAGGGCACTCCGTGACGCCATCCAATACGGTAAATACAGAGAATTACGATGTGGATTCTGAATAGCTGGATGGACGATTGAAATGAAATAACAGTGAGAGAAAAAAAAACAAGAATTGTTCTCAACTTCCAAAACCGATTAATGTATCGTTGAAATATTGAATTAAGCAAAATGGGCAAACAAAGTTTGTAAATATAAACTGGATATTTTATTTTTTTATTTTCAACTGCATTCAACGCCATCTAGTAACAGCTTACTGTACTAGTAAGATTTACAGATAGGTGAAATAGCCTTATTACACAAAGAACGCATAGATGGCGTCTAATTTAGCTTCAAACTATTCTGTTGCTGAATTGGGTATGCACTTTTGACGCGAGTGACGCGAGTGTACACACAAATAAATAAGAACCGTTTGCATGAGGTGAGATAATAAATAGGTAAATAGATAGGAACGTATATTTCATAAGACACGTCTCCTTTTTGGCCAATAGAGTTCATGATTATAAGAAAATTACTGAAGTCAATCTGAAAACATATTAATATACTCGTAGGTATAAGAGCCCACAACTGTACTGTGTATCGTTTATACCTATTTAAATATTCCGCACTGAACGTTCAAAGATCGTCATGTTAAATTCAATCTCAGGGCAAAGATGAAATAGTGCGCTTGACGAATCAACAATACGGCACGTCAAGATGCATGGAGGAAAGTGGTCGTCGGCCGTGTTCGTAATGTGTTTAGTTGATAACCGAGAGCCGCGCGCGCCGCCTGCGCCCAGCGCCCACGCAGAACGCCGCAGTCTTATCACTCGACAACATAACACCATTAACCGGCCGGCCGGTGCCCGCGTATGCTTAATACCAATGCAAGTTCAGTTTAAAGCCTCCTACAGTGTCACCGAAGATATTACAAGGATTGTTTCAAAGGAGAGAACGATCGACACATTTCCAGTGTTGGCTAGCAATTGTCTCAAGGTAGCTATTTCGAGTTACTTAGTGTTTATTTGTTACCATCATACATTATGTATTGGTAACTCAATTGTGCATGCATTGTCCAATACTACTGGTTGTTGAACGTAATCTTGTCTTAATGTGCCCAGCACGATTCAAGAGTATTTTTTTTTGTAAATCTACCGACCTTTTTACTAAAATACACAAACACCTTGATCAGTTGAGTTTGTTTACACCTTTTGTGGAGTTTTCTTTGGCTTATATCTACCTAATACAGACTCAAATAGGAAGACGTACTTAGTACTTGCAGTAATATTAGCATAAGCAGGTAAAGTAAATTTATTTCACCATCAGAAATTACCTATCATAACATCAGGAGTTAGCTACACTATTGTTAACACAACCAAAATCAAAAGATTATTCTTTAGTAGGTACAATTTATAAATATTATATCCACACACTCAGACAAACACAGATAAATAACCCCTTCACATCTCACACTCCTCCTTTTTTAATTCAGTTAATAATGTCTTATAAATACCACGATTAACGTAACATCAATTAATTAACCAAAAATATATGGAGAATTTACAGCGAAATTATTAAATTGTCTAGTTACACACATAGACAATAAAATAAGAAGACGTAGCGCCGTAAAGACAAAACTGTGATTCCATAATAAGCCGATTTCTTCGTGTTTACGCGCGACACGCACACATATACAACTCGTGGACGAGCGGTGATTGGTTCAAACGTCAAAAGTGAGTGTGTGTGCACGAGACCGCGGCTTATTATGGAATCACAGTTTTATCTTCGTGGGATTCCGTCTCCTTATTTTATATGTCTATGGTTACACAGCTCAGACTATCCAAATGGCTATAAAAGCCTAAATAAAACAAACAATTTAAGGATTGTACCTATAGACCTTTCCTAAATAAACTAATCCAAAACACATTACCCTGCACTTGTACTAATTTGTTATCTCTGAAAATAACAAGAGCTATTTGTATTAAACGTTTAAAACCTTTTTCACTTCTCATGCTCAAAAAGTGTGTCGTACAATATTAGGCGAAATAATATTAAGTCATATAAATTTCGGTGTATTGATAATTAGGATTTTGGAGAAACAGGGTTTAAGTCAATTAATAATTATGATAAACTAGCTTTTGCCCGCGGCTTCGCTCGCGTTAAGTTCGGGGTAACACGGTTCCCCTTTCCTCATTTAAAACACAGATATTCTGTTCATAATATTCTGTTCCGAGTTCTCTACTCGGAACAGAATATTATTTTAATACGCTACTGTAGACGATATTATATGTCTTTCCATTTGGGGATAGGATGTAAAGATTCTGGACATTGGACACACGCGAACAATCATACTAATATTATAAATGATCGAAGTTGCGGAATGCTCCATACAAACTTCCACCCCCCATTTTAGGGAAGTGGGGGGTTAGAAAGAGACAAAAAGTAGCCTATGTCACTCTCCATCCCTTCAACTATCTCCACTTAAAAAATCACGTCAATTCGTCGCCCCGTTTTGCCGTGAAAGACGGACAAACAAACAAACACACACATACACTTTCCCATTTATAATATTAGTATGGATTAGTATTATGAAAAAAAATATTAGGACAACTGATGAATAGGGCAACTGATATTAGGTAATAAATAACATATTAGGGAAAAAAAATCATCGATACAATGTTTAGGCAACTGTAATTAGGACAAATGAGCATTAGGGAAAATGATCATTATAGCCTTAGGGTATATACAAACAGGACAAAAAACTTTAGGGATTCAGATATAGATCCAGATAATAATTTTAAACAAAAAAGAACCGACTTCACTAAGCATCCACCTTTCCAACACCAAATGCTCGATCTGCTGTAAAAAATACTCAAATCACCATAGGTGTGCCTATAATAGTTGAAGAGTTCCCTCGATTTCTCCAGGATCCCATCATCAGATCCTGACCTGGTTACAATGGGACCAACTGTGAAGTATACTCTTACAAACAAAAAAAGAATTTTCCAAATCGGTCCAGCCGTCTTCGACCAATCGGTGAACATACATAAAAAAAAAAAAAAAAAAAAAAAAAAAAAAAAAAAATTGCAAATTGATAACCTCCTCCTTCGAAATCTTGAAGTCGGTTGAAAATAGAATATTCTACGTACTCTTATTTTCAACCGACTTCAAGATTTCGAAGGAGGAGGTTATCAATTCGTCGGGATCTTTGTTTTTGCTTGTTTTTAGGGTTCCGTAGTCAACTAGGAACCCTTATAGTTTCGCCATGTCTGCCCGTCCGTCCGTCCGTCCGTCCGCGGATAATCTCAGTGACCGTTAGCACTAGAAAGCTGAAATTTGGTACTAATATGTATATCAATCACGCCGACAAAGTGGTAAAATAAAAAGTGGATTTTTTTTATTTATTAGGGTACCTCCCCTATACGTAAAGTGGGGAGTGATTTTTTTTTTCATTTCAACCCTAACGTGTGATATATTGTTGGATAGGTATTTAAAAATGAATAGGGGTTTGCTAAAATCATTTTTCGATAATGTAAATATTTTCGGAAATAATCGCTCCAGAAGTAAAAAAATATGCGTCCCCCCCCCCCCTCTTACTTTTGAACCATAAGTTTTAAAAATATGAAAAAAATCTCAAAAGTAGAACTTTATAAAAACTTTCTAGGAAAATTATTTTGAACTTGATAGGATGAATAGTTTTTGAAAAAAAATTACAAAATAATTTCTGAACTAAGTTTGTAATTTAACCGTATAAGCAGGTGTTTATTGTACCTGTAATTTTGTAATGAAATGACGTGCTTTCAAATAAAGTAAAAACGGTGAAAATCGGTTCACGCAATAAAGAATTATTCCATAAAAATCATCTTCCATACTTTAAGCTCGCGCGCAATAGTTTACTTAATTTGCCGATAGATGTCGCTGTACGTGGAACTCTCATATCATATCCTACATGGCGGTGTTATTAACTCTTAAGTGGGGACGCTTACTGTGACGGACGGAAAACTACGGAACCCTACACTGAGCGTGGCCCGACACGCTCTTGGCCGGTTTTTTTTTTTTTTTTATGTATGTTCACCGATTATTCGAAGATGGCTGGACCGATTTGGAAAATTCTTTTTTTGTTTGTAAGAGTATACTTCACAGTTGGTCCCATTGTAACCAGGTTAGGATCTGATGATGGGATCCTGGAGAAATCGAGGGAAATCTTCAACTATTATAGGCACACCTATAGTGATTTGAGTATTTTTTACAGCAGCTTGAGCATTTCCTTTTGGAAAGGTGGATGCTAAGTGAAGTCGGTTCTTTTTTGTTTAAAATTATAATCAGCAATACTGCGTCAACAGTTAAAGACTGTAGTATCTCTGACTATTGTAATTGTAACCACCTATCTGACTTGCCTATCTAATCTACAAGATTTTTGTTCACGAACGCAAATTTGACCTTTTGACACCATGTTTAACAATAAGTATAGTTAGTAAGAAAACCACAATTGCCTTCTAAGCCACTGAAAATTAATCGCAAAGCCTCATTGCCAAGACGAGTAGTTTTGTATAGTTATGTACTATCGGGTTCAGAATTGCATGGCCAATTCATGAATGAATTCATTGATAAATTGACCATGCAATTTTGAACCTGATGGTACATACTCGTATGTCGATAGGAGCGTCGTGTGATATGGTTCTGTGCGTTTTTACGTTATCGAGGTGTGAGTTATTGGTCAGAAATAGCTAAACATTTTATAGAAAATCTCATTTCATAGCCGAACTTTTGCAATGAATATGTGCCTAAAACCTGGCGGAGAAAATCTTATCGGATAATCCGGTAATCTTATTTCCACGGGTTCTTTAATAAGTTCATAACCCTCCTCTCAGAATGCGGCGCACTTATCAAAAGTACACGAGTAAGATATAAGTATATTAAAGGAGATCGTCAATTATGGGCCACCTGATCTAAACCGTATACAGTTTGTACTTCAATGTAAAATAAATACTCATTTTATTACTAAAGTAGACAAAATATTACAAAAAAATGAAACGGGAATTAGAAATACTAAATAAATAAACATTATGTTGATTTTTCCGCGATTAAAATACAGCAAGACAAGTCGTTAACGTCCTTATGGCATTGACATAAAGTTTAACTTCACCCTGGCCTGAAACGGATTGTTTTTTTGGTTTGACACTGTCAATGTATACCGTTACATAATCTGCGTTTTGATACTGTTCGGTAAGTTAGAACATTGTAATATTAAAATAGTATCTAAGCCGTATAGTATAGTCGTTAACGTCCTTATGGCATTGACATAAAGTTTAACTTCACCCTGGCCTGAAACGGATTGTTTTTTTGGTTTGACACCGTCAATGTATACCGTTACATAATCTGCGTTTTGATACTGTTCGGTAAGTTAGAACATTGTAATATTAAAATAGTATCTAAGCCGTATAGTACGGAGGTTTAAATTAGAAATCGACTGTATTAAAACGCCTAAAGATTGAAAATGCGTATTTTTGCATTTTTGATCGGAGTTTGAATATTAAAAGTGGGTTTCATAATGGCATAATATCATGCTCCTTCGATAAGGAAACGCAACTTTTTTTCAATTTTGCAATGTCAGATACTAGTGGTATCGGCACTTAACGGTGGTAAACCTTATCCCTTCGCAATAGGTGTTAGGAATGTTCAGTTAATAGTATCAACGATGGTTTGACAGCCGTCTTTGTTTACCAAAATACAGGAACTATAAATACGATCGAAATGTGACTTTTTATTATTTCATCATGATTCCCGTTTTGTTTTTAAGTCAGCTTTTGTACATTATCTTTAAAAAAATCGGTACTTTTTTAACATTAATATATAAATCATAGGCAAGCACGCTTTCAAATATTGTCCTCGTCGGATTCAAGTTTTAAATGCATGATTTTTCAATTTTCCCATTAGATTTCGCAATATTTTTACCACCGTCCTGATCTAGAAATTATGACGATTTTTTAAAGGTCAGAAACATTCCTAAACGGTCCTAAATAATCTGGGCCAGATCATCTAACAAAAATTGACGATCTCCTTTCATTATTTACGCATTATCTAGTTATAGGTCGGTTCATGAAAGCAAAAGAGTGAACACTTTCTTCACCTGGTAAAATTAATGCAAATAATTCATATCGATTTACTCATGGATTAAAAATAAGCGATCACTCTTTTACACCACAGAACAAATAGTATTCCGTGGAGTGCACATTCAAGATATTTATAGGACGTAACTGTGGTTGATGTGTGTTTACTGTTTAAGGACTTGGTTCATCAGAGATACCCGTATAATAGGGGGGGACGGGGAAGAGATTGAAGCGGACGAAAAATAGAGAGATAAAAAGTTTGTCGGAGGTCTAAAAGATAATTCTAAATGTCCAATGGGTCGACCTAGATAATAACCGCACGAGACGAAGCTTTCAAAGATTTACCGCCCTCCGGATGTTCAATTAGCACGGAGTTGCGAAAATTAGGAAAATGTGCGACCTCTAGTGTGAGAGACTGAGATGTTTATTAGAAACAAAGTAACTTATTACTTTTGAGATATTGCAATTAAGTTGAAATAATCCCGCAGTCGAGATTGTCCCTCTGCACCTTAGGGGCTTTGTAATCCTGTGAACATACGTTTGCAAAACACGAGCTTAATCTTCAAATCATAAAGTATGTGTAAAGCGTGTGTGTCATACTTCAGAATCAATAAAATCGTATTTATTCGAAGTACTTTGTATAAAATTTAAAAGATTTTATAAGTCTCCCTATGTCGAGAAATTGTGTCAAGACGAAACCAAAACTCACTAAAAGACTCCTGAGGACACCGAGACACCTACTACGCAAAATAAAAGGGTTGATAACGGGACATAATACACTCAACAAACACATCTTCAATATAGGTAGGACAGACAGCCCCCTGTGCCGTGCATGCATGGAGGCAGAGGAAACAACTAAACACATTCTGCTAGACCGCAAACAGGTAGAAGTAACTAAGCACCTAGGGTCTCCAAGCACCTTACACGACGCGGTAAGCAACATAAAGGGTTTGCTGGGGTTCGTGGAGGAGCTGGGGTGGTTAGAGTAGCGCCATCCCCATTTCACGCAAAATAGGCACGCTGGATGTCGACTTGCGGAAAATGCCCGGTAAAACTAACTAACTAACTAAAGTCTCCCTATTTTAACCGACTGCCGAAGGAAGTTATCACTCAAGTTTCTATCGAATAAGAAAATGACCGCAAATTTTGTACCATCCAATGGGGCTTTAAAATGCAGGGGCGACTTTGAAAAATCAGTGTATACAGATTTTTACCTCCGGAGTTCTGGTAATAGACAAGAATTTATATGAAGAGATCAAGTAAATTTTAAATAATGCTGATTTTATGACCGTTTGAAATCTATCCAAATAACTCAAAAATCTCATAAAGTCACCGCATTTTACCGGTATCAGTTTCCTGTGACAAATTTGTTCTTTTAGATGCTTCCGCATCCGTTAAATTCATTTTAGATTATTTGGCAATTTGTCGTCCCGTCAAATTTGCGAAGAATTTATAAAATGTTACTGATCCCTGTATGGACGTTTAATTTTTTTTCGAATTCCTTGCTTAACTGAATTTGTTTTTAAAATTATTTGAATTTTCTATACCTTCAAGTAATAACTCCATGGATTTTTATACCAAGCACTGAACAGTTTGCAAATTTGGAAGTTGAACAGTCGAGGTCAAAAATACCTTTACAGTTGAGTGTTACAAAAATACCTTTACATTTAAATAAGTTTACACACTACATGACAAAAACATGCTTACAACACACATGACAGATTCATCTTTTCACTTAATGCACCAAAGTTCAGTTTATAATATGTCTTCCATAGAAACATTGTCACAAATTGTGACATAAATGGTTTACATTGGATGTTACAGAATTAGATTTCCTGTTAATGTGCCGTAATAGTAGTTTATCTACACTCACACTGTAAGTCCTCTAAAACGTGTTCAAAAACGGTAGGCAATGGCTAGCATTACCACAACCGATTTTACTATGATAAGCTTTTTATCTGTGGCAGTAACGTAATTTTAACTTTACATGCTCAAATATTAATGTGCTATGAGTTTTGATAACATAATGTAATTCCTGTGCTCCTTCCTACCAACGGGCACGCGCCCGCGCGGCCGCCGACACGCGCCTCCCCGACCGCCGGCACAATCGAGTTGGCCATGGCGGTGCAATGGCGGTCATTCTATGGTTTCCGAGCACTTAATTTAATATATATAATATGAGTGTAGATAAAGCAGTGTATGCAACTGTACGTAATTAGGCCTTATTACGTAACAGTTACATAAACTACTATTATCTACACTCACATTGTAAGTCCTCTAAAACGTGTTCAAAAACGGTAGGCAATGGCTAGCATTACCACAACCGATTTTACTATGATAAGCTTTTTATGTGTGGCAGTAACGTAATTTTAACTTTACATGCTCAACTATTGATGTGTTATATGAGTTTTGATAACATAATGTACACCTGCACGCTCCCGCGCGGCTGCCGACAGCCCGACACGCGCCTCCCCGACCGCCGACACAATTGAGTTGGCCATGGCGGTGCAATGGCGGCCATTTTATGGTTTCGGAATACGGCATTTAGGATAAATAATATGAGTGTAGATAAAGCAGTGTATGCAACTGTACGTAATTAGGCCTTAAAACACTCGTGTGATCTTATTATGAAACTCACCTGCGGCTCGTTTCATAAAACCACACTCATGTTTTAAGGACCCTTATTACGTAACAGTTACATAAACTACTATTATTTATATCAGGGTTTTGAGAACTTCGTCGACTGTAAAATTCAAAATTTCAGAGCAACATCATATCGTTTAGCCAAAATTAACCTACACTCTGCCTATTCTATCATCAAACAATGTCTCTTCATCCCAAAATTTACATATGTTCTCCGCGGATCCCATATTTGGAAATACCCTGATTTGGTCTCAAAATTAGATTCATTAGTCGTAGAAACACTCACATCCATCTTCAACATCACTTTCGACGACAGAACTTGGACCCAGGCTAGCCTACCTATTAGGTTCGGTAGCCTGGGTATCCGCAAAATTTCCTGTGTAGCGTTACCTGCGTTCTTGTCCTCGGTGCATGGTACTCATATCCTTATAGGGAAAATATTAGCCCCTTCCATTGGGTCCCTGGAGGCTGCACACTGCACCGAGGCCTAGAACGTTTGGTCTGTAAGTTGTCCAAACACGGACCCACCTGAAAATCCCTGCTCGCAAAGGCAATGGGACGAGCCGGTCTGTCGACTAGTACGGAAAAAACTCTTGGATACCTCACCTAGTTCGACAGACCGTGCTCGTCTCCTAGCTACTGCAGAGTGGGAGTCAGGTCTTTGGCTGAAAGCTTTACCGTCCCCTAATATAGGTACATTTATCGATAACACCACCTTCCGCATTGCAGCCAGTTTACGTTTGGGGGCATCAACAAACCATCCACATCGCTGTCAATGCGGCGCCATGGTGGCGTCATCCGGAGGGCCCTTGTCAGTGCCAAACTGCCGGCTGTCCTAGAGCCCAGCGGTTTGGCCAGGGATGACGGCAAGAGGCCCGACGGCATGACGCTGGTGCCTTGGAGTATGGCCGGCCATTAGTTTGGGACGCTACTTGCGTTGATACCTTGGCACCGTCCCATATTCCAGGTACCAAAATTAGTGCTGGTGCTGCGGCATCCTCGGCCGAAGACCTCAAGCGCCGCAAGTATGTTGCTTTAGAAAGCATCAGCTACATATTTGCGGCGTTTGGCGTTGAATTGAAACTTTAGGGCCGTGGGGGCCAAGCGCGCGCGACTATACAAAGATTTGTCGGCGCGTCTAATAGAGGCTTCTGGTGACCAGAGGGCTGGCTACTATTTTGCTCAACGAATAGCTATCGCCATTCGGCGTGGTAATACGGCCAGCCTTCTGGGCACCTTGCCCGTTGACAGCGATCTGGGTCAAATTTTTTATCTGTAATTTTAAGTACGTTAAGTTACGTTTATGTTTTTGTTACACTTATACTGTTATATGAATAAAATAAAATAAAGTCATAATAACGTAAATATTTAAAGGGGCATGATTTAACGACTTACACTTCATTTGATGATAAAAAAAAGTCTTAAATCCTATAGTCAGCCTCCCCCGGCTGATTTCTGGGTTTACGACCTTTTTAAAATTACTGCTTCAAACCCAATAGTCAGCATCGGCTGGCTGACTATTGGATTTTGTACAAAAAACTAGTTTCCCAATAGTCAGCCGCCTTAAAAATGTTACTTTCTTATGAATGTATACATATTTTTTATACGTTTTTCAGATAGTTTGAGTATTAATTAAGTGAAGCCGTCCACATTCTTTCAACAAGAAATCACAATTCGGCTTCGGCTACTATCGTCTTACCAAAATACCATGTCACACTTTATAAAAAATGGCGCATTTCTCATAAACCTTCATGTCAGAAGACACCACTTCTTTGAAGTAGTATTGTAGTTCATGCTAGAGAATTTTTTTAAAGAATTAAGCTATATGACAATAAATTTTCTGCAACACATTAGTAACCCTTTTCAAAAGAATGAACCAGCTTTTATTCGATTTGTGTGTACATTTTCCATATATATTATTTCCATATACCTTTTATACAGTTTAATATACTTCACGTAATAGAATCACAACTTATATGCTGACATTCACTTCGAAATTCGGAATCGCATTGTGTTTCAAGAAACGCAATGCGATTCCGAATGCGACTCAAGGGTCACCTTTGATTGTTTAAGATGGAACACTATTTCATAAATTCGAGTCTCTGGCATTAAAATGAAATATTTCTGTAATCTCTCGTCACTCTATCTGCAGTTTTTTGGGAGTTCGCGCGCAAGTTGATTGTAATATTTTTTAGTTTTTCAAAGATATAAGTAGCCGTATCCTGTAAAAAATATTTAAGAGAGACAGTAAAATTTTGACTCAAGTTAATGGCCCTTTAAATCACCAAAGCAACCTTATTAATAAAACTTATAATTTGTAAAATAAAAAGGAAAATATAAAAAAATCCATAGTTTTTAATGTATTGCTCAGCGATCACAAGTAACTAGTTGTAGCAAATAAAGATGTACATAGCCTTAACGAGTCCAAACAACATGACAAAACTCCAGAACTACATCACGCTTTGTAATTTTAGCAATTTTGATTGTTTAATTTCACGGGCCTGATAGCGTAGCAAGAATCTAATCGCGGTTTGATAATAAGCACTCAGCATATTAGGCTCATGCGCGTTGTCGACCCTTTGAAAATCTGAACACCCCTTTTTGGAGATCCCCTTCCTATACCGGGTGTTTCCTGTAATAGGGGCAATCACTTAAACCGTAGATTCTACTCCTCAAACTGGACAATATTAGTTCAGCGACTTTTAAAAATAACTTATAATTTGATTTTAATTTCACTTTAAAGTTTATTCGAACACGCAATGTATTGCGAAATTGATTATTTCTGTTTGGTGACAAGAGTGACAAGCAATGTCAATTAGACGGATTTTAACGTACATTGAAAATACTATTTAGTATGTATGAAAAAGAGACAATATAAAAACTTCATTTTTTTTTAAATCTTAGAACAAACGTTTCATTGTTTGAGGAGTAGAATCTACGTTTTAATTTATTGCTCTTATTACAGGAAACACCCTGTATACGAGTAGATGTGTAGTCTTACAAATGTTACAATAAATGTAATACAAGTATGTCTGCTTTTATAAGAATAAATGATTATTGAAGTCTCCACTTAAATTTGCGTTTAAAAACGGTGCAATTTATTATTAATGCTACCCGGCGACTTTGGACATGCACAGGTCCATTAATATTTGGAACACCGTCATTCAAGTTCAATTATGGAACAGAAATCTCTTGAATCTCGCCAGGAAAATGGAGAAGGAAATGTTAATTTACTTATTGCCTATGTATCTTTAACGCTTTCTGTTTTACAATAATCACAGAAGTACTACAGATAATCCAGTAATTGGGGAATCATCTCCATACATTCCCTTACAAAAGATGGTGTAGAAAATGTTTTAAGAGGTATTGGTTGGCTTATAATAAGATTCAGGGAGTAAAAAAAGTATCATTTTTAGGATTTCCTTATCAAAACGGAACGCAAAAACGGAACCCTTATAGTTTCATCATGTTCGTCTGCCCGTCCCTCCGTCCATCTCTCCGTCCATCTCTCCGTCCATCTCTCCGTCCGTCCGTCCGTCCGTCCCTCAGTCTGTATGTCGTACGAGGTGTAACAAACATGCTGGTGATCCGTCTAAGGGCATAACTGGTATCGTATTATCGTATACTAGCCTTTTCCCGCGGCTTCGCCCGCATACTATAAGTACTCAAAAAGGATAAGATACCCATGTTGACTTTTAGAATTTGTGACCACATTTGCCTCTTTTAGGGGTTGAATTTTCAAAAAACCTGAAACACGTGTTTAATCATTTATCGTTAGGAATACTCCTGTGAAGTTTTGAATAAAATAGTCTAACAAATTTGGACCCCCTTTTTACCCCCTTAGGGGGTGAATTTTGAAAAATCCTTTCTTAGTGCATCCCTAGACCTTATAAGGAACCTACGTGCCAAATTTGGAATCTCTAGAACCAGCGGTTTGGGCTGTGTGTTGATATGTCAGTCAGTCAGTCAGTCAGTCAGTCAATCAGTCAGTCAGTCAGTCAGTCAGTCAGTTTCTTCTTTTATATATTTAGTATCATATTGGTATCTAATTATGAAAATTTAAGGGAAAAACATTGTCGCGAAAAAAAGACAATTGGTTATGTATGGAGGGTTGGCCAGCTGGGGCGATGTGTTCCATAAAAAAAAATTCGCGTCCAAAAAATTTTTTCCCTACTTTTTCGTACTCTCAATAGGATACCAATTATGCCCTTAAACGGATCACTAGTATTTTTGTTACACCCTCTATGATACAAATGATACTTTTTTAATCACCTGTATCTTTTTATCTGTAAGACATACAGATGATCTATTGTGTACATTGATTTATTATGTATTCTACTAGATGTGATTTCTAGAATAAATTTTGTGCGCCATGTTTGGCTTTTGACAGCTATGACACAATCAAAGAGTAGTATAGACTTGTAATTATTTTCACTGCAACTTTTGGGACAAAGAATTTCTTAGAGATGTCATCTCTCGTTACTCAATATTATATATTATTAATATGGCAAAATTGTAGAGCATTTTTTCTTCTTTTTACGGTCCATAGACATTTTAGCCATACTGACAACCGTTTAAGCGTCATGATTAAAAAACAAAATTTTGGCACCGTTAAACCAAGATGGCGGCCAACGCTCCGCCCCCTAATAGTCTAAACTCTAGATTTTTAATAACCACCCTGTAGCTTAATAATATCCATTAAAACATTTTCTACACCACCTTTTGTATGGCAAAATGCTCCAATTACGGATCTAATATAGGAATTAGCTGGGCTTTTGATTTTTAACAATTATGCGTGTAGAATATTATGGAATCATATCATTAGTCAGACCACACTGTCATGTTTAATCTAACAAGCTAGGTTAGAGTAGGTATGTACGAGCACTATTAGTAGCTAGTACTTAATATTAATTGATTTAGGTATTAAGTGGTCCTTACCAAAAACCAGAGTACTTTGTACTGATTTAAACTTACACGATTTTCACTCATTGCGTGCCGTAACGCTCGTGGTCGCAGGCAGACTCGAAACGTCAGGGAAATAATAAAAGTAAGTGTACGCGATTAAGTCCCGTTTTTGTCAAAATACAGAGTACTTTGATTTGAAAAATACCAAAATTAGTTTAATACCCAAATTTTTGCCGTTTCATATTATTTTCTGATAATGATAACCTCACTTTTCGCCTGTATTTCTTTGGATGTAGTTAAATAAATATCTTATTTACATCATGGGTCTAAAACTCCAGTAAATAACTTATTTCAGTGTGGTTTCTTTTAAAAAATCACACATAAATGCACACAAGTGATGTATAAATGAGGTTGGTTTTGAATTAAAACTCAAGGTAAAGGAGTAGCAAGCACCCTATATACTTATTACCTGAGAGAGCGCGCGAATCAGTTTCTTGATTTGATACTTACTTGATGCAGTTGATACCTAAGCAAATTATGAAAAGCAACATCACCATTTACTTGCGCAACATTTTTGAATCTTGCAATTTATAGACCATTTTCTATTTTCGCGATCTATGTCTGGCGGTTGGTCTCGAGTTCATCATATGGACGGTCAATACTGGGTCAACTAAATAAATGCAAATAAATAACATGCAGATTACGAGCGTTTTGTTACTTCTAGCTTAATGTATTTTCTGTGCTATAAAATATATTTTAAACAATATGACCCCATTATAAATTAATTATCAGCAATCCCATTTATACCTTGATTTATCTTACAGCCATTCAGATTCCAATTCCTTTTAACAAAAATTAAAAGGTCGAGCGTTTTATTGTTAACACGTTCGCTGCGACAGAGAGGGCCGAAACACCCGATGCATGTGCTCTCCCTCAGATGTTTTAAGATCTACTCGTTAATTCATTAAAATTTGACGCGGGTCTTCTGACCCCATAATGCACTGGTTGATGTTTATTTCGATTCCTTGTGTATCAAGTCAAAACGTCCGTTATACATGACTACCCAGTCCCTTCCACTGCCACACTGATCTGATTTGATTGCATTATTTATGTGCGATTAGTGTTGTGACATTATTAACGGAAACTGACGTGCATAACGATAACGTGTAGTTAAATAGATTTCTATTGATGATATTGCGCTTAAAATTATTATCATGCATTAAGTTAAGTATGATAATCTTACCGTCAAATTATAAAGTAAACAAATTTATTGTTCTGTGTAGAATGTAAATAAAAGTACCTACTGTGTCGCATGTTTCTACAAAATCCATATGTAGAAAATTAAACCAATACGGCAATACGTATTTTTGATTTAATCAAATTATGTAATATTTTTGATTATTAATGTTTCCACAACTTGTTTCCCATCACTAATAATTCCTAATTCAACTCATTATTCAGTTCACCTTCGGGCCATTAGTACTCTGTATGTATTTTTTTGTACATCTCTAGAATTAATATCAGGAACCCAGGGCGGAGAGAAAATTACAACAATCCACTCTTGAACTAGTGATATCAATACCCAAAATTTGATGATTTCGCATATATGCAGCCATTTTTATCGATTGACACCTTGCTAGGTCTTTGAACCCCATAACGCAGGGGCGGAGAGTTTAACTGACGGGCAAATCTACCCTGTTACGCACAGTGTGAAAAAACCCTAATTTCGTTCCCGCAGCGAGCGTGTTAAATATGTACCTACATTGAATTTTACAGACAATTGACCAAATTACATTGTTTTCAGTGTAATCTGGGGGAGCGGCAGTGCCCCCGCCAAGTAGAGCAAAAAAAAGCGACACGGCCGTACCATCCTTTTCTCGAATCAGATCAGGCCATTTTCGAACCCCTATAACTTCGTTGTGGATTAAACTAGAAGCCTGTATTTCTAGTAACCAAGCAAGCACTGTATAAACACGGTATATATCAAATTTCATTCAATTTGAACCAGTAGTTTGACCGATCATCAAAACTCTAAGGCACTTCTAGCAGACATAGAACCTTCAAATTTTGAATACAATTAGTGTTTAGTGTATAAATCAAGGAATAAGTAAAATATTTTGCAATTTCAGTCCAGTTTTCTAGATACACCAACTGCATAAATAACTTTGTAATCCCATATGATATGATATATATCAATGATTAATTAAATATATGTCAAAGAATTTAACATCAAAGCCTCCGAGAAAAACCCATAGAGACAGGGAGTGGGCTTTGAGAAAAACTGTAGCTGAAGCTCAATAAATAGTACGGGAAAAAAAGAGGAAGACTACCTACAAAAATAAGAGGCTTTAAGAAAATTCGTTATTGGTATTTAAGAAGTAGAGGGTACTGGAAAGGAAAAAAACCGGCCAAGTGCGAGTCGGACTCGCGCACCGAGGCAGGGTTCCGTACAAACATGTAGGTTTGATATGAATTTCAGTTTAATACCTTTACGCGTTCATGAGGAAAGGGGTAGTAACTTTAAAATTATTAAAAATATTTTTATTATATGATGTAACTAAAAATTTACGGTATACGCAATTTGTCTTTTATCTGTGCTATAAGACGTTGCTTCATACCAAATTTCAAGATTCTGAGTTCACGGGAAGTACCCTGTAGGTTGTACCCCGTAAAAAGTTATGAGATCCATGTAATACCAAGTCGGTTGATTTATTCAGTCCCTACTTAAGGGACCTTCTGTCTTAAGTTATTACGTAATTACCTAATCTAACAACATCTTATATAGTGGTGCACACGACAACAAAGGGCATTATACGGATTTTAGCGATGATGGGATCTCCTTTTTCATAGTGAGACTTTAGGACCCATAGGCCATTTTAGGAAGCAGAGCCACCTAAATTTATGGTGCGGTGGGGGTAAAAGGGGGGGGGTTAAAATTTGAGCGACACATAGATTGAAAACTATAAGTCTTAGCAACATACTTCAAAGGCAAGAATTGTAGAGAATTTCATGAAAAATATATCTTTTATTGAAAGTTTTGTGGTAACTTCAACCGTTTTTGTGAAAAAAATATGAATATTCCGTCTTTTGTGGGAAGTGGGAAAAACAATTGTTATATTTGTGACTAGAGATGGGTAGGGGTGAGTAAATACTGAGTATTTACTCAGTAATTATCCAAAGCACCCTGTAAATACTCGTATTTACTAATTTCGGTGGGTAAAAACTATTACTAGGTAAATATATAAAAAAGTGAGATTAAAGCACTAAATTGTTTTGTATTGAATATTTCTAGCGTGTATAAATAATATTTTTGTTATAAGAAGCATATTAGATGAAAAATTTTGAATTTAGAGAATGTAGGAATGCAGACGTGATAAAAACATGGTCAACTATTTTGTTTCAAATACGAAGGTATTTACTTTGAAAACATGGGACTTAAGTCGTTTCTGTATTCTAGATAAGTGCATTTCGCAAGCTGATTCGAATATTATACAGATGTTAACAAAATGTTTACAAAAAAAAACTGCCACGAAAATACTTTACAATATTATAGGCATTATAGCTCTTATCAGATAGCGCGGCGATTGTTAGCTATTGCTAATGAACAAAGAATATAGAAATAATGACCATAAACTGCGAACAAAAGTCCACCTAATTTGCGGCGTGGACTTAAACTGTATTCTCTATTATATTTGTCTACTTCTTATCTCAAAAGTATGCACAGTTTTAACATTAATAAACATCGTTTTCATAAGGGATATATAGTGTCGCAGAGTGAACAAAAGGTGGCTCGGCTCGCTGAATGTGCTTTAAATCCTTATCTTGCAAAATGCGCGTTTCGCTTCCCTTATTTTGATTGGGTGATTAGCGGACACTAACAAGTGTAGTACGATTAGTATCCAATGAAAATACAGTTAGGCACGCTGGCGCGCCTGGCGCCTTTGGCACACTCAGTTGCTGTTTGTCAGTCAACCTGTTCGGAGGACTACCTACTTGCTCATTTTACGTAAAGTGCCTCGTGTGATTTTCCTTGGACCCTTACTTTGTATATGGACTTTGATGGTGTTTTCTTTGTGATTAAAGTTAACGTTTCTGGACTTTTGATTTTTGTTAGTGAATATTTTTGGATAATGGATATTTTTGGTAGCGTGCCTCGTGTGATTTTCCTTGGACCCTTGCTTTGTATATGGACTGCTTTGCATTTTCTTTGTGATTAAAGTTAACGTTTCTGGACTTTTGATTTTTGTTAGTGAATATCTTTGGATAATGGATATTTTTGGTAGCGTTCCAGTCTCACGCTAAAATGTGTGGCTCTGACGACCGCGACAGAAATCACATGCTCGAAATTGGATTACAGCACGGTTAGCACAAGAGTGAAGCGATAGTATCTCGCGTATAGTACTACCCGTCTCTTTTTAAATGATACAGTCAGAAAAAGATGGATAGACTAACTCGCGCGCGAGATACTGTTGCGTCACACTTGTGCTAATCGTGCTGGGATATCCAAGTTGTCGGTACATCGATCTTGTGAAGCTAGGTATCGCCATTAGCAAACCTGACCCCGTTCAAAGCAAAGGTGAGTGTTTACGTGGCACTTACGTCATTTTATTAAGTTTTTTTTTAAGAAAGAATATCAGTGTTTATTTTCAGTAAAAGGTTTTGAATTTAATACCTACATAAGTTAATAGCACAATCCAAGAAAACAAAATCCACACTCAGTAGCACCGCAACCAATGCAGTAAGAAAAACAGTCATTCTCTGAATATATCTATAAATTTACCTACACTCCACACAGCCAATCAGATCACAAATTTATATTTTAAGAATAGATGTTTAATTGTGTTATTCAAATATTTTTTTAGTAAAAACGCACTCGCCCGAAGCAAAAGCTACCAATAAAGATACTTGATATCTGTCCAACGCCCGTTAGAATCCACTTACCGAATCTTGAATTTATCGGTTGGCTGGAGTTGTGGATACCATGACACTGATACATGAATATCAGAATAATGAACCTACACTTCGCAGCTTTTGTGGGTTTATCATTGCCCGATCATGCGTGACGGCCTGTCGCAATCGATTTATTAGTAACACAAATCTCTACCCGAAACTGCCAAACTTTATTTCGTATCTAGGTACAGTCGGCGTCAAAGATATGTTTAAACTTCTGCACCTTATTACAACGGGGTAAGGTTCAAAAGTATAAACATATCTATTACGTCGACTGTACATACACTTAGTCATTGACTGCGTGATATGCAATACTAACAAGTAACAATGTTCTATTAAGTAAACACTGCGTTTCAATGCCGCACCAAGCCAATTATGTAGACTTTTGACGATTATTTTACCAAAAAAGGAGAGCGGATTTTACCAAATTAGAGTTAATAGACTTCTTAGTGGCTATCAAAATAAAAACACAACAAAAGCTAAATAGCCCATTAAAAAACAATAAGCTTTGTTTCATTTAGTAATCTCATTAATAAACCTTGGGTTTAGGAGCTAATTTTGTGACTTGCGCGACGTGGAGTGCTATTTTACTTTAAATAAATGTTAAGTAGTTAATAACTTCAATTTAATATCCATTGCGTCTAATGATTGCAGCATCGCGTCGTTTTGTTTTCATGGTTTTCATAAATTATTAGCTAAAGTATGCATTTAGACACGTATTTAAATTAAGAAATTCCTACATGAAATTACATTTTGTATAACCGTCCCTACATATTTTATTACTAACTTGACAAGATATGTGTGGCTATTTCGGAAAAGGGGCCACTTTGTCGATATGGAGTTATTAGTATTTCCTAAAACCACATTAAATTTGCTATGTATTAGTTAAAAAATGAAGTCTCTATGTGTAATGGTTATTTTTGCATTAACCTTTAAAGTTGCCCTACTGAAAAAGCAACTACTGAGAAAATCTACATATTTCTAGGTTACTAAATTGACTAAAATCATACCAGAAATCCTTACAGGTCACACGTCATGGAAGCCTGAACATCAAAATGGAAGGATAAAATTTCAATGTGAATTTCGATGTTTTTTCTGTGCATGTAACACGAGACTCAAAATAAATAAAAAATTACGTTAATAAATGTATTATGAATCTAAAACAGACATATACCTTTAATGAAATCCTTCTTATTAGTCATAAATTACCAAATTTAAAAAAGTCAACGTGACAAAATATATACCAAAAACCTACAAATTTCACGTGTGCTCTAATAAATATCATAAGATAACGGAACAAACACTATTATCATGTATTAAAAACACACAAAAACTCAAACTGAACCAATTTTTTGGAATGTTAAAGTTTTGAGATTTTCTGTAATAAATTATAGGTAAGGTACCACTTTGTCGATGTACTAAAGTTAAGTAACTCCTTAGTGAAATATTGTTTTTGCTTTTTTTTTCGTTATAATATTATGTAACACTAACATAGTCTCTTAAGATTTGTACAACTAACACTTTTATGGACATACTATGTCTGAAATAATCAATTTATTTATTAATGCATTATTGTCATTTCAGGCATGTTACAAAACATTGTTATGAATAATTAATTGCAGATTGTTACTTTTATAGTTCGTTTGCGCGTTTTTTACGTTTTTGAGAGTAATTTTCTTTTTACTTTAAATATGGGTACCACTTTGTCGCTTACATGATCCGGAGTCCCCAAAAAAATTAAAGTGTTAAAAATCCAATTTAAAACGTTACTGTCATGATGGAGTAGTTTGTTATTATGTTTTAAATGTATATTGAACCAAAATTAAACGAAAACAGTAATGTTGGATCACTATCGATAAAGCCGACTGCAGTCAGCGTTGAATAAACTACAAGAAAAGTACGGGACAATAAAAATAGTACATTACTTACCTAGGGCTGTAAAAAAAAGAAAGCCCGAAATCGCAGGTATTTGGGACCCGAGCCGCAGGCGAGGGTTGTAAATATGCGATAGAGGGCTTTCTTTTTTACTGCCCGTGGTGAGTACACAATTTTACGTCCCCACCTGGCCATAATGCGAGTTTTACCGTAAGCGTAGCGAGCGGTAAAACTCACATTATGGCCAGGTGTGACGTAAAACACTATAACTCATTTCCACCCAATTCCACTTTCACCTCCAATTTTACTGACTTCCGCTCCAATTTCGCCACTTATTATAAATAGCATATTTACTAAAAACTAGTGCCGATGCCAAATATTGAGATTAGGTTTCCAAGCTATTTTGGTGTGTACTGTAAGTATGATTAACAAAAGAAAAAGAAAAGCGATATTATGATCGCTCTGCGTGGCTCTGTATTAGTTATATCTTGGCTAAAAGTATGATATCGTCGTTTTTTCTAGGTGTTGACAAAGTGGTACCCTAGGCACTAAATTTTGAGGCTCTCAAAAGGTGCTTAAAATGGTCATTTCAGCGTTGGGCTCAAAATCACAGGTTTATCCGTTTCTGTTAAAACCGATTTTCGATATATTTTGTCATTTTTCACTAAACTGCCCGGTACTCGGTAACTAGAATCGACAAAGTGGTACCCTGCACTAAACTCGTACACATATCATTTTACATATATAGTCTATCTATCTATAGTAAGTTATTAAATAGCTTTGAAGATAAATGTTAGATAATTTACAAAAGCAGGTGTAACTATTTTAGGAATATAAATTATGAAGATACTCGTCATAAATGATGCATGCCAATTTCCATCCTTAGGAAAAAATAAATAACTTACAGCTACGACAGGTAACTTTTAATTGCAATTTACAAACTCAACATTTTGATTTCATGTTATAGCCAAACGTCGGACTATAGGGGCAGTTTGAGGGCAAGGTAAGGTTTACAAAAAAATCTTAACTTACGAGTATTATAATGTACCTAGTATTTGTAACATAGTTAATTAAATTAGTTACCCGTTAATGTGTAAATACTCTTTGAAGTGATGACTGATAGCCCACTGAAGTGGCCACTTAAAAAACAAATAAATAGCTGACATGCGTCATTATGACTGTTGTTCATACTTATATTTGTTGGTAGAGTGCAGTCTAATCAATAGAAAGATTTGATTTATTTGTTAATTTGCATATCTATGTATTGCAATGGATACGATACTACGACAGCACTCCGAACTTAAGTCACAGAAAGGTCACATATATTGCTTAATATGTAAAGTTAATATGAAGCCCAAAAAATATAATGTTGATCGTCATCTATCTTCAAAAACACACAAATCAAAAAAACTACTACTCTTGAGATGGTCAATAAAGATATAAATTTTAGTATTGAAAATAATAAAATATATTGTAATTTGTGTCATTGTTACATAATTCCCAAAAAATGCAATATTGAAAGACATCTTGGTTCGCTCTCACACAGGCTGGTAAAAGATAAGCAAATGCAATTTAACGAAGATTTGACGAAATTCTTAGTTGAATGTAATATCCCATGGGCTCAGTTACAGAACCCAAACTTTAGAGGATTTATAGAAAAATGTATCAATCAAGAATACGGTGAGAATATTACTTTGCCTCATGAAAGTTACTTACGTAAGAAATACCTCCCGAAAGTATACGAAGAAACAAGAAGAAATAAGGGAGGCATTAAAAAAACAATATATTTATTTAAGCATTGATGAGACCACGGATGTACAAGGAAAACCAGTCGCCAACGTAGTAATCAGAAGCCTTGATGATGCCGAAGCTGAAACGTGTCATGTCTTCAGCTCAAAAGTTCTTGAAAAAACGAATAATATTACTATTTCAGAACTCGCTCAGAGCACGCTTGACGATCTTTGGGGTGCCGACCATGACAAAAATAAGGAAAGACTTTTATTTTTTGTCACTGGTGCAGCACGCTACATGACTAAAGCAGGAAAACGATTATCTCAAATATACCCGAATATGACATACGTAACGTGCCTAGCTCATGCGTTGAACAGGGTTGCAGAAACAATTAGAACACTTTACCCCAATGTGAATAACTTGATAAATTGGGTAAAAAAAATATTCTTGAAATCTCCCCTAAGAAGAAACGTTTTTCGAGAAATGCTTCCGGGTGTACCGTTTCCCCCCCAACCTGTTATAACAAGACGGGGTACGTAGCTAGCTGCGGCATCTTACTATGCCAAGCATTATTTTGCTGTTAAATCTGTTGTAAATACACTAAATAGTCGTGAAGCCATTGCGATCAAAGAAGCAAAACGTATATTTGCTATAGCCAGTGTAGAAGAAGAAGTGAAGTTTATTCATACACATTTTTCGGAGATAACAAATAGCATACAACACTTGCGAAATCCGAATTTGCCGCTGCAGTCTTCTTTGAATGTAATAAATAAGACGATGAACAAATTGTCAAAAGTACGTGTGCACCCTAAAGGAAAACAAATATATCTTAAATTACGAAGTGTCTTAAAATCTAATCCAGGGTATGAGACAGTAAGGATGATGAATAAACTAATTCAAAACGAAGAGGTTGAGACTACAAGTAACGTCAATAAAAACATTTTTCAGCATTTTGAGCAATGCAAATACTTGCCAATAACTTTAGTCGATGTTGAAAGATCGTTCTCCCATTTAAAATGGATATTTACAAGCCGACGAAGAACCTTGACTGCCAAGAATTTGGAAAAAATATTAATAATATATTCTCATAATAAATCTACAAATGTACCATGAATGTAAATTAAATCAAATATAACACAGACTATTCAATCTTATTTTTATTTAAAATTTAAAGAATATAAAAAAGTAAACACCTAACTAACGTACAGCCTTAGGGCTGTGTTCATAGAACTTGACATGCCCAGTTAACTCATTTGTGTTTTGTTCCTTTCTCACAGCTGCAATTGTCTGAGTGACGGATAAAGCCAAACGAACTTTTTCGCCATTTTGACTTATATGTAGTCCAAGTACGTTTATAAATAACGCAGTTAGTTGCTATGATATTTGGAATTTCACATTATAAATACCAGGTACCAAATACTAAGTACAAATACTCGAAAGTGAATTGATTGATTTGCGAACCTTACCTATCATTCTGACATGCCACAAATAGGCCCGCTGGAGTCCGACGTATGGTTATAGCAATTGCTTATTTCTCTAAACCTTGTAAAAATAATCAATCTCGTCTTGCTAGTAGTTCTATCGAAGATTGTACCCGAATGGATTTGGAGAGTTGAAATTATTATTTTGCTTTTCTGCTACTTTTATTCCTCCATCTGAAAGATAATATACTTAAATACTCCAGTTAACTAAAAACATAATTTTAATTGCAGTAAACTATATAGTTCGACGAACTAGTGATATGTATTTAACGAAAAAATAACTTTTACCTTGACATTAAAAACATCTTAAAAGTAAATCGCAAAAAATGTAAGAGTACATCAGGAAAGTCAAGGGTGGACATAGAAATGCCGAAGTTGGCCTTTCAATCAAACCGACTGGCAGGCATGATGACCAAAGATTTTAAAAAACTTTTAAGTAATCCGTTTATACTATATTTACCTATATACGAGCTTGAATTTGAAAAAATTGTGCGCATCGAGAAAAAGTTGTGAATTTTTGGCCATGCATACAGTATTGGAGGTCTGTAAATTTTTTGGACCTTTACGTCAAAATAGGGTCCCGTGCAATATGTTATTACTCTCTGGTAAAGGCTGCTAGGGGTTGTGTGATATCATTTCTGTATAAAACAGACATACAGAATTCGTTTTTGATATTAAAAAAGTAAAAATCCATATTAAAAAAAAGTTCCCCGATCCCCGTAAGGCGTATCGATGCAGGTTCAAGTCCTGCTGGGTTGATTATTTTTCAATGTTTTAAATGTTTGTATTTGATTTAATAACAATCAGGACACATTAGAATTAGGAAGAGGCGAGTTTTCAGACGTTGTGGAATGTTGACGGGTTTGAGGACGTCCGCTAGTTTGTTTAATGCCGCCCAACGTCCAACCCAGATTAATTATTCTGGAGATCTCCTTCTGAGTCTTTTGTCAAAAGATAAAATATGAGAATGAGAATGAGACATTTATTGATAAAAAATTTCAACATTTTTTACACGTCAGTTACAATGAAGTACTTATAAATTATATTTACATCATATTTTCATGCTTATTCTATAGCAATTTTGGTTATTTTTCATTTACATGTAGGTAAGTACATTATTTGTATATGTTCAAGATACATGTAATAATCAACCATCTTTTTCGTTCCCAACATTTACAGGTGGGTTCGAATTACCAGGGACGTTCGTGATAACTTTAGTCTTGGACATATTCATCTTAAGACCTATCTTCAATGAAGCATACAGGTCTTGGATCATGCTTTAAAGATCTTCCTGGGTCTCGGTAAACAAAACAATGTCATCGGCAAATATGGGTATGGGTAACACTAGTTTTGTCCCATGCAATTGAAAGCGTTTTTACGACGTATTCTAGTACCGCCGTAAAAAGCTTGGGTGAAATGGTATCCCCTTGCCGCACTCCCCGTTGGATAGATATTGGGTTACTGAGTTTGTGGAGCCGAATTTGCATTGTAGCCGAGCTATATAGTTTCCGAAGTATATCTACATATCGAGCCTCGATTGAGCAACGACTAAGAGAGTCAAACACGGCCCAGTGCTCGACACTGTCGAAGGCCTTCTCGTTATCGGCGTAGGCCATCCACAGGGGCCGGTTATACTCGTGACACTTAACTTAACTCCATTAACTGCTTTACCGCGTGTCAATGGTGGAAAATACGCTTCGGAAACCAGCCTGCTCGGGAGGTTGGCATTCGTCAAGGATACTGGTAAGATGGTTGCATAAAACTTTTGCGAAGAGTTTGTACATGTGTGCATGTGTGAAAGGAGACTTATGGGGCAGTAATATGGAATAATAATGAGGCAAAATAACAAAACACCTGTCTTACGGTAATTTTCCGTATAACGACTTTCCCCCCCCCCCCCCCCCCTATAGTCTCAAAATACGGTATAAGACTATAATATCTGATACTTAATATCATCGTAAATCAACGTCGCGATACGAGTAAAATACAGCATGCAAATACCTGAGTAAACAACATGTAAATTACAGAACCAACTTTGGTTCTAATTGCCTGCTAAATTACACGAGTCCAAATAAATTGCTAAAACTACAATCACCACGTGTAAGAATTAGATCAACTTCATATAAATCCATGGTATTTATGCCATTATTCGCCTGAAAACATGAAAATGAAGTAGATGAGTAGGTACCTTTTTACCGACAGCCTCTTTACAGATCGCGTTGACCACTATGATATATAATAATGACAGATGGGTTATGTACGCTCCAAAAGTGAAGCACATATAATGAGTGAATTCAAACAACTGTCGCCAGTCGCGCACCGGCCAGCGTGAGATACGGACGCGCCAATGTAATTTTCTAACAATGAGAGTGACAAAGACGTAAGACAATCATTACACAAGATAGATAAACATAATACAATCGTTGCGAGGTTGTGAAATAACTGTGGAAGTATTTTTTCTGCTCATTTTGTTACAGTATAACCCATCCATAGTAAATATCATTGGTTGACCATAATTTTATTACTTTGTTTGGTATGAAATTTTGTATTTTTCACTCTTGGCGATTTTATATATCAATGCATTTTTATTTAACGTGTGAATCGCACAGTTTTCAGTGTGATTCTGCTAGTTTCCGTCCAGGTCTAGTTTCCCGTCCACTTGATTAACAATTATATGGTCAACAAATTCTCTATTTATAGTTTTATCTTTAGTAGATTTTATAATTTTTTAAGCTCTTATTTAGGGAAAAACTTGAATATATTTATATATAGTGTTGACGGAAAACTGAGATATGTGGACGAAAACTAGCATAATCACCCTATATAGTTAAAGCCTGACTGAGAAATACAGGGTGTTTCCTGTAATAAGAGCAATAAATTAAAACGTAGATTCTACTCCTCAAACAATGAAACGTTTGTTCTACAATAAAAAAAAAATATGTTTTTATATTGTCTCTTTTTCATACGTACTAAATAGTATTTTCAATGTACGTTAAAATCCGTCTAATTGACATTGCTTGTCACTCTTGTCACCCAACAGAAATAATCAATTTCGCAATACATTGCGTGTTCGAATAAACTTTAAAGTGAAATAAAAATCAAATTATAAGTTATTTTTAAAAGTAGCTGAACTAATATTGTCCAGTTTGAGGAGTAGAATCTACGGTTTAATTTATTGCCCCTATTACAGGAAACACCCGGTATATGATCATGCGCCATGTTGCGGAATTTCATTGGAACTAATTTCTTACACCGGCTATAAATTTTAATGATAGGTTGTTACTGTTGTCAGTGTAATTGTGACGGTTTACTTAAATAATAGTACTGTTGAATATAAAATAATAAATGTCAAGAAAAGCTTTTTGGCTATTCATAGTCAAGAGCAAAACATTGTAAATGAGGTATGTAATAATCGGCGAAAATAAAACACTTGGAAAATGAAACATTTTCGCTACGAAACGTTTACAAATTGACATCAGAGCTAACAGGTAAACAAATCAAGATGACATGATATTAGAGAATAATGTACCTACTTATTGACTATACTGAACTGTTGCCATATATCTAAATGAGAATAATAGCGGCCTCTTGACAATGATCATATATTTCTGGTCAGTATATAAAATCTCAGCACGGCCAGGTACCTCCATTATCTTACCTATTTGTATTTATGTTCTTAAACGAACCTAGCTCTATTTTATACTTCCTACTTATTTTATTTGTTTAGAATTCCGTTTCTCAAAGAAAAATTAGACCTCTTCATTGGATCACTTAATTTGTTGTTCATTAATCTATAAATAGGTACCTTTTCTTAGGGTTCCGTAGCCAAAATGGCATAAACTCCGTCCGTCTGTCCGTCGTCACAGCCGTTTTACTCGGAAACTATAAGAGGTATCTTGATATTTTTTTTAAATTTTAACATAAAGTATATTTTGTATGCCGTACATAGGCACATGTAGGTCCTAAAAAATATAATTAGGTTTTTTGAAACATTATTTGAATGAGTGAATATGATCAGAAATAATCACCCGAAAGTTCTATCTATTGAACCGGATATCCAAAAAATATAAAGAAATTAGAAATGTTTGTATCTACAAACATCTTTGCATGTTCTTCCGACGAAAATTGTTTTGACCATCATCGGTTGAAGCGTTTTCGAGTTATGTCCAAAAAACCTCTTCCATAGGCAGATACGACCTTTTGATAATTATTTTTCCTTATTCCGTTGAAGATACGGAACCCTCCTTTATGCGTGGTCCGACACGCACTTGGCCGGTTTTTGTGGTTAGACGAGTTGTAATGAATATCAACTTTTGCGGTTTCTTGACGTTGTAAAAATCAAGATTTTTATATGATCTTTATAAAAGATACCTTCTATGCCAACTTTAAAATTGGACCTTGAGTGACCATGTGCCACTGTTTGTTACTTGTGAGGCTCTAAATAATCCTTGATAAATCGAAATATCCACTTCTTACGAAGCGATTGATTATAAATCCCTTTATATTACATGAGAACAGTTCATTGAAATGAAATAATAGTTGTCTTACCGTCTAAAATTATGTAGGCATTGCAGTGTTGTTCCGGATACGGTAATTGCCGTAATATACGGCAATTCAGGGGCATTACAGTCAAAAATACGGCACACGGCAGCGGTCCCATTGCCGTATCTCCATACATTTTTTAGACACGTTTTCGCCAATTTTCTGGATACGGCAAATCAGCGGCAATTATGTTAAGAATTTGTATGGGGATACGGCAAATTACGCCTCGGAATACGGCAACCCCAAAATTCCACAAGATTCCACAAGAACAACACTGAGGCATTGTAACTACTTACTATTTATTCAATAATATACTTATATAACCGTTTAATAAATATACTTGGATACGCGACACAACTACACGAGTTATTTTAATACTTAACGCATATTTACGAGTATATTCAACGGTATTTATATTCAAATAATTTAAACTTTTTTTGTTTCTTCCAACTGGCAACGACAACTAAACATTTATCAATTTAAGAAGTGTTTCCATTTACCTAACAAAGGTGTCTAATTAAATTGAACTCGAGACAACAAAGACGTGAATGAAAACGCCTATGAACACCTAATTAAGTTTAATAATAGCAACTTCAAGGTTTCCTTTATGACGAACTCTTGTTAACCAACTTCCAGTAAGTTGCTATAATTTATTTCAAAGCAAATCTTAATCCTCTTTAACATTTCTTAAGACATACAAATAGCTAAAGATAATTATTACAAAAGACAAATTTTCTGGGAGCGATATAACCAAATACTAACGGGAGGGATAAAGAGAGAGAGGGCCCAGAGGTGTTGACGCTGAGGCGCCTCTCGTTCCTTTCTCCGTCAACACAGTGAATCCTCCTTTTTGTATAGGGTAGGCAACGCGCATGTGACACCTCTGGTGTTGCAGGCGTCCATAGGCTACGGTAGCTGCTTACCATCAGGTGGGCCGTATGCTTGTCTGCCACCGTGATGGTATAAAAAAATTCATAGAAACACTTTGAAACAACGAACTTCTTCTAACTAATAACAAAACTTAACTTTGAATTGAGCTTGGAATTTGAAATTTTGCTGCACTCCCAGATAAAGTTGACATCATTGAGTTTTGATTTTTCAGCTTAATTTATGTATATTTTAATGTTATTAGCACAGTCTAGTTAACACGTTATAGAAACAATAAAGTAAAGAAAAGTTTATAGAACATATAAGTTAGTAATCAAAATCTAGACACACGGCAGTGTGTCCGCCAAGTTCGAGCAAAAAAAAGCGACACACCGGCCGTGGGTTATATTATACGAACCATTTCGGGCCAATTTCGACCACCCTATAACTCCAAACATATTTTATCTACGCATATGAAATTTCGAGTGTCTGTTGACATCCCCTTAATTGTCTAGAATACAAAATTTCATTATTCTACCTATAGCAGTTCTTAAGATATTGACGTCAGAAAATCGCTATTTTTTACTATACACTCGCTCACTGACTCACTGACTCATCAAAAACCTAAACCACTTCCAATGGTCGTACTGACTTGAAATTTGGCATGGAGATAGGTCTTAAGGTCAAAGTAAAGGGAAAAATCTGAAAAAGGCCAAGTGTGAGTCAGTTTTAAAAATAGCGAAGGTGTAACTTTGTTCTACTATGAAGTCATAATGAACTAAGTGGGTCTATCTTCCAATGGTCGTACCGACCTGAAATTTGGCTCGAAGGTTTGACTTTAGGTCGAAATAAAGTAAAAATCTGAAAACGGCCAAGTGTGAGTCAGTTTCGAAAACAACGAATGTGTAATTTTGTTCTACTATAAGTAGGTATGGAGTGGAAATGAGATAAGACTTATTTAAATTTAGATACATACCAATTTAAGACAATACATGTTTGTCTTAAAGACAAGAACAATAAAATTGTTCACCACTCTGTGTGTGTCTATTGCGGGAACCGAACCCACGATTTACGAAGTACAAAGCAGGTCACTAGGTACACTAGGTGCGCTAAATCAGTCAAACAAAAATGAAAAGACTATTTTTTCTCGCATAGTCTAAATAATTTCTAATTTTACAACTAATAAAATCGCAGATTCAAGAACATGGAAATCATATATACTCTAAGATGGAATTATATATACTACTGCCCATCTCACCCTCCGATACGCCACGGGATGAGATGGGATGGTGCACTTCTAGGGCTACATAATAGGCCACCAATTATAATACCTACTGGTAGGTAGGTATTACCAAGTTATTAATTATCTATGTAGGTAGCGTACTTACAAACAGAATAAAGTACGTTATTGATGTATGTAATTATATGTAAGTAGGTACATTTTATAGGTGTAGGGAGCCAGTTTATTTGTAAAAATCACCTATAAATAAATAGTAAAATAGAATTAGACGCTTAGTATAAAGGGTATAGTATAAAGTACATACCTAAGTGGAATGAGACATTTCCTAAAGCAAAAGTGATAAAAAAATAATAAAGAACCTACACCTAACAAAAATAAATGAAATCCCATCAAAAACATAAATGTGAAAGGCTGCCAAGTTCGATACTATGGGAATGCTTCGCCTATAAAAGAAGTGAGATCTGAATAAGTACCAAGTTCCATAAAAATACCTCAAATCATAAATAGTTATAGGAATGCACACTTGATTTCCAGCAGTTTTTAAGGTACATTTTGAATAAGTATCACGTTACATAGAAATACCTAAAATTATAATAGTCAGAGAAACGCACACCGGTTTTTTTAGCAGTTTCCTGATAACATTTATTATTTTCAGTACTTTTTAATGATGTAACTTGGCAAGTTTTAATAGAAAATTATATACTTGACACATTGCAGTCCAAAGGTGTCGATTCATTAAATTGAAAAGGTGTGTGGTGTGTGAAAACTTGCCAAGTAACATCATTAAAAAGTACTGAAAATAATAAGTGTTATCAGGAAACTGCTAAAAAAACCGGTGTGCGTTTCTCTGACTATTATAATTTTAGGTATTTCTATGTAACGTGATACTTATTCAAAATGTACCTTAAAAACTGCTGGAAATCAAGTGTGCATTCCTATAACTATTTATGATTTGAGGTATTTTTATGGAACTTGGTACTTATTCAGATCTCACTTCTTTTATAGGCGAAGCATTCCCATAGTATCGAACTTGGCAGCCTTTCACATTTATGTTTTTGATGGGATTAAGATTTCTTGAATATATTTTATACCACCGTCTCTTTAGCTTTATAGATAATCAAGTATTTTAATCATTTAACAGACTGTAAATTTACAATTAAATACACAGCCCATCGAATCTAAAATACCACTTTAGCTATTACTGCTTAACACCGCGATGTAGGAACGTACATGGGCAGCGCCATCTTTTAGCAAATTGTGTCAGTAATTTTTGCTACCTAACCTTAGTACGAAAGTTGGTATTTCATTCAGGGACTTAATATTTAATAGTTGAAAAATAGTAGTTTATATAGGTAAATGTTACGTAATAAGGGTCCTTAAAATACGAGTGTGGTTTTATGAAACGAGCCGCAGGCGAGTTTCATAATAAGATCACACGAGTGTTTTAAGGCCTAATTACGTACAGTTGCATACACTGCTCTATCTACACTCATATTATTTATCCTAAATGCCGTGCTGACACATGCAACATTATAATTAAAATTGATTATAAAGGTATAGTATGCTATGAGGAAAAATAAGATTTTGACGCACGGTTCGCACGAGTCTAATTATAAAAATCGAATAAAGAATCTTTCCCACAGTCTTAAAAATATCTTAATTGCTTTTTAATATACACAATATTGATTTAATTTAGTACTAAGCAAAAACGTCATTACGAACCGTCTCGCACGCAGGCTAGATGACTTCCAGCCTCCCGAACAAGCCGGTTTCCGAAGAGGCTTTAGTACCGTAGACCACATCCATACGCTCCGTCAGGTAATACAGAAGACTGAGGAGTATAACCTGCCCCTCTGCTTAGCGTTCGTGGACTACGATAAAGCCTTCGATTCGATCGAAACCTGGGCTGTACTACAATCTCTCCAAAGGTGCCAAGTAGACTATCGCTATATCGAAGTGCTGAAGTGTTTGTACGAGAACGCCACTATGTCAGTCCGACTCCAGGACCAGAACTCGAAGCCTATTCCGTTGCAGCGGGGAGTCGTGCAAGGAGATGTTATTTCTCCTAAACTGTTTACCGCTGCACTGGAGGATGTCTTCAAGACTATGGACTGGAGAAGGCTAGGCATCAACATAAACGGCGAGCACATCACTCACCTTCGGTTTGCTGACGATATAGTAGTCTTGGCTGAGACCATGGAGGATTTGAGTACAATGCTCGATGACCTCAGTAAAGCCTCCGAGCGAGTTGGTCTAAAGATGAACATGGATAAGACGAAGATCATGTCAAATGCCCATGTAGCACCAACTCCCGTTACAATCGGAGACTTTACACTCGAAGTTGTGGACGATTATTTATACCTAGGACAGACTGTCCAATTAGGTAGATCCAACTTCGAGAAAGAGGTTAATCGACGAATCCGACTCGGTTGGGCAGCGTTCGGGAAGCTACGGCACATCTTTTCGTCCAATATTCCGCAGTGTCTAAAGACGAAAGTCTTTGACCAGTGTGTGTTGCCAGTGATGACATATGGCACTGAAACGTGGTCGCTTACTATGGGCCTCATAAGAAGGCTCAAAGTCACCCAAAGGGCAATGGAGAGGGCTATGCTTGGAGTCTCTCTGGGTGATCGCATCAGAAATGAGGTCATCCGCAGCAGAACCAAAGTAACCGATGTAGCCCTCCGAATTGCTAAACTGAAGTGGCAGTGGGCGGGGCACATTGCACGTAGAACCGATGGCCGTTGGGGCGGAAAGGTTCTTGAGTGGCGACCACGAACCGGAAGGCGCAGCGTCGGTAGACCCCCCACAAGGTGGACTGATGACCTGGTAAAGGTCGCGGGAGTCCGCTGGATGCGGGTGGCGCAGGACCGGTCATTGTGGCACTCTTTGGGGGAGGCCTATGTTCAGCAGTGGACGTCTTTCGGCTGATATGATGATGATGATGAAAAATGTCTGCAAGCGAAATTTCAATTTTAAAATTACATAATATTGTTTTTAAAAATGTCACCGGTAGATATTCGTTTAAAAATAATTGGTTGTACGCAGTTACGAAGGCTCATAAGTCGAAAACAGTTCGTTTTGAGACAAAAATATGTACATACACAACTTTTTGATACGAATGATAAATCCCAAGAAATAAGCGCAAATGACATTTTACCCCCTCAACGTCGCCCCCTTCCCTCCAAAACTCGAATGTTAAGTGGGAACATATACGTACGTTCGTATTCCCAAATCTAAAAAATAAGACGTCTAAGTGACATTTAGTTTTTAATTTGACGAATTTTTACTAATATTTTGTTATAAATAATAAAAAATAACTACACCCACTTACTTTAAACCTGTACAATATCCCAAAAAGACATTTTTATTAAAAAACGAATCTACCCGACCATTTGGGTAGATACGGGTAAATACCGGGTAAATAGGTATTTACCCGGTGGGTAGATTGGGTAAATACCTGCGAAATCCCTTTTGATTACAAAAACTCTTCAAAAAATTCGCTACACTGGCGATGAAATAGAAAAACAGGCAAATTGTGACCTACTAAAGTTTTTTTTCTATAAATAGCACGTGCATTACTATAGAGTTGGTTTAATATAAAATATTCATATATACTCGTAAGATTGCATAGTCATTTATTTTTGAACAACTCTAGTACATATGTGTACAAAATATCAGTTCAATCGATCCAGTAGTTTCGGAGAAAATTGGCTTTGACAGACAGACAGACAGAGTCGCACCATAAGGGTTTCTTTTTTACTATTTTGCTACGGGACCCTAATAGAAAATAAAAAGTCTCTACTCATAGAATTAATATTTAAAAACACAAATGACGTAGGTAATATTTGTTTATTTTTAGCGAAGATAATGTGGCATTATTTTGAAAGATACCATTGGAGATTGGCGCTTAAGTCGTCGTTGTACAGATCCCATACTGTTATCGAGCAATAACAGAGTAAGCGCCAACCTCCGTGTGGTGCCTTTACCAAAATAATTACACATATACACTTTTAGGGAAAATGAAGACTTGATTGCACATTTAGATAAACATAAAACGAGAAATCAGCCGTTTAGAAACTTGGAGACGACTTATAAACTTGTTCCATTCTATTTATTTCGCCTTTGTGACATTTTCCTGGATTACGTTGTGAACATTGTTTTCCTTAGTTCGTTTTTATATTTATCACTAGCCTTTTCCCGCGGCTTCGCCCGCGTACTATAAGTACTCAAAAAGGATACGATACCCATGTTGATTTTCAGACTTTGTGACCACACTTGCCCCTTTTAGGGGTTGAAATTCCAAAAAACCTGAAACACGTGTTTATGATTTATCGTTAGGAATACTCCTGTGAAGTTTCGAAAATAATCTAACAAATCTTGATTCGCCATACAAACTTTGGACCCCCATTTTACCCCCTTAATTAATTTAATTGGGCTATCGATGTGCCGCGTCGACCAGATTTGATCTATTGTGGCAGATTTTACCCCCTTAGGGGGTGAATTTTGAAAAATCCTTTCTTAGTGCACCCCTAGACCTTATAAGGAACCTACGTGCCAAATTTGGAATCTCTAGAACCAGCGGTTTGGGCTGTGCGTTGATATGTCAGTCAGTCAGTCAGTCAGTCAGTCAGTCAATCAGTCAGTCAGTCAGTCAGTCAGTTTATTCTTTTATATATTTAGACTATCACTACATAGTATAAAACAAAGTCACTTTCCATTGTCTGTCCCTATGTATGCTTAGATCTTTAAAACTACGCAACGGATTTTGATGCGGTTTGTATTAAATAGATAAGAGTGATTCAAGAGGAAGATTTATATGTATAGTACATATATGATATAGAAGGGAAACCCTGATCATTTTAGAGGTTTTTTACTCGTATGTGATATCGTAAATAAACACATTTTTTTGCGCTTACATTGCAAACGCTGGCTGAACCTTACGAGATAGATCAAAATCATGTACTACAGTATTGTACACCTTAAAAAGGTCTACAAAAAAGTCCGCGATGGTATATGTCTATCTCTTAGGGATAACCAACAATAACATTTTTTTTTGTCCCGTGCGAAGCCGGGGCGGGTCGCTAGGAAAAAAATATCAGTACGTATATCACGTAATATTACTATGATTAAATTATTATATTTTGTCGAATCCTTTTAAACGAAGTGACCCGTTCTCAATTAACCTAATCCTTAATAATCGTAATTACCAGCAATTAGTGCAACCGGCCCTAAATATCGTTTAGGAATTAGTGATAGGAATCCCCGGAGTTAAAATTAATATGCTCGGCGCAGGGACGGAACATGGAAGTAACTATTGTAACTAATATATTTGCAAACATCATCTAGTTCTCGGATTTAGTTAGCTACTTATAACTACAAGTAGGTACCTATTTATTCTTCGTTAATTAAATGTAAATTAAAAACATTTGATCACACTTGCTCATATTTTCACGCAATTGAAGCGGGAGTTAAATCGCATTTTGCTCCCACGGGAGCGATAGCATTTTTTATGATGCTACTAACTCATACTAGTCATGAAGGTTATAAGTAAGATATTTGTTTAAAATCAAACTATTAAAATGAGTTTTACTTTTAGAAAGCTGCCCTTAGACATTTCATTTTTTATTTATGATGAAAAAAACCGGCCAAGTGCGAGTTGGACTCGCGCACCGAGGGTTCCGTACAAACCTGTAGGTATATAAGTAAAAGTTCACCCATTGCGTTGACATAGAAGTTTGATTTTGTTACAGCTGAAAGGTATTATAGACCTGAGTATTTGATATGAATTTAAATTTAATACCTCTACGCGTTTACGAGGAAAAAGGTAGTAAGTTAAAAATTGAAAAAAATATTTTTTGTATGAGTAAAATCATATATCAATATAAAAATGTCTACTTTACGTAATTTTTCCTTTGTCTGTGCTATATGAAGTTTCTTCGTGCCAAGTTTCAAGTTTCTCAGTTTACGGGAAGAACCCTTTAGGTTTTAAGTTTCTTGCGAGTACTTCGTTTCAAAATATGCGACTTAAATTGCTATTTCTTTTGATTGCGTTGACATAAAAGTTTGATTTTGCTACATCAGAAAGGTCCTATAGTCCTGAATATTTGACATGAATTTCAATTTAGTACCTCCACGCCTTTACGAGTAAAAAGGTTAGTAAGTTTCAAATTTAAAAAAATATTTTTTTATATGATTTTTATTAAAAATGTCTACTTTTTGTAATTTTTCCATTGTCTATGCTATATGACGTTGCTTCGTGCCAAATTTCAAGTTTCTGAGTTCACGGGAAGTACCCCGTAGGTTTTGCGAGTGCCGAAAACTCTAAAATTTGCAGCATAAACGACTGTATCTTTTGATTGTGTTGGCTTTTAAGTTTGATTTTTTCACAGCTCCAAGGGGCAATAGACCTGAGTATTTGATATAAATTTCAGCTTGATACCTCCACGCGTTCCTGAGAAAAATGGTCTTGACAGACAGACAGACAGACAGACAGACGGACAACAAAGTGATCCTATAAGGGTTCCGTTTTTTTCTTTTCGAGGTTCCCCTAAAAACTAATAATTTAAACTATTAAAAAGCCGTTTCAAATATTATGCTGAATGTGTCCTATAACCTATAACCTGAATGAAGCCTATAACCTGTCAAAACAATGACAAAAAAAAATCTAGGCATAATTCCGCTGTATTGAAGATTGATTTCGCATATAACTAAGGCTTATAATTTTCCGGGTATCTAAAACATGAATCGGCAACTTTTCTAAGGCATATAATAATATAAATTGGCCGTGAATTAATATTATTGCGACAATATTTTTTTATAAGCCTCAAACATGTGGCATCATATTATTGAAAAACGGTAGCAATATATAGCTGACCAAAAAATTTACCGGGAACTTGAAATAATAGGTTGGCAACAAAAATATTAACTTAGCATCTATTATTCAAAGCAGGCTTGGTTTAAATATTTGTTGCCAGCTATTTGTTTAATTGTTAATTACGGGAGCACTCAAATTTCAGGAAACTGGATTATTTTTAAGGTTCCGTACCAAAATGGTTTAAAAGGAAGCATGTACTCTACTCTGTCTTGTCACTATGTCTATTTGCTCCGAAATTGCTAGATCGATTGAGCTGAAATTTTGTAGGTTGTATGTCCCCTGGTGCTTTAAGGGGGTAATTAAGAAAATCTAGATATCTGACTATAGATAGGTACTTACCTACCAATATTCATAGCCCCTCGTAACTTTTTAAGAATCCATTTCATCTTATAATTACAGCTCGTGTAAAGTTGCCCGTTGTACTAATATTGAATAACTATGTAATTCACTTTAATTGCTTCCTAAATATTTTTAAAGTACCTTATTTTTAATTTAATAGGTAATAGTTTTGATTAAAAAAAGGCTTCTTAAAATGCTTCCCAGTTATAAATTCAGTTTTCAATATAATTATTTGATACATACCTATAGTTAAACAATATTATAGATAATGTTCGGCCCCAAATTAGTCGCCAACCTATTAATTTTGGTACCCATTTTTATTTTTTATAGCTACCCAAATTCAATTATTTAGCAGCCTGGTTAAATACATGCCTATAACTAATGTTCTTTTTTCTTCACAAGTGACATGAAAAACATTGTGTATAACTCTGATTCAAATTCTCTCGTTTATCATATTTTATTTACCCCCTCTATGCACCCGGACGGCAACCAATAGATTAGGTTAATAGGTATGTGTAATAGTGGGTATACGCATTCCATGCTTATATAATTAATATCTACTTACGGAAAAAGGTTACAACTCCATATAGGTAGTTTCACTGATATTTAATTAGTGAAAAAGTTAAAAAAATAGGTAAGGCCGTAGTTCAAAAACAGGAAGTAATCAATTCATTATTGAATGGTATAAAATTTTTGCTGCAGTCTATTTTGTGATCAGAAATTAATTAAGTCAATAATGGAATTGTAAGATTTTTGTACTGTCGTTTTAGTATTTTTTTTTATTATTTGTAATTTCCGATATTTTAGTATTTTAGTCCGATAAATAAAGTCTACCACTATTAGTCAATTACAAATAGCATCAATCTACAAGCGTAAACAGTGCTCCCGTCCCGGGCCCGCCATTTGTTTTGTCGCCTATGTTTGCTAACTTCATTAATTTGCCAAATAGCAACAAAGCAGTTTGATGAGATTAATGTTTGCGACGAGGTTCATTCGGTTTCTTGCGAATTGCCCGCATTCAAATTCTTGACTCCGTTCTCAGGTGCGCCATTTTTCGAGGGCTTACCATTGAGTAACAGGAGATGACATCCCTAAGAAATTATTTGTACCATGAGTTTTAGTGAAAATCACTACAAGTCTGACATTGGCTCTTGACCACTGACATGATCACACGCAAGTGTCAAACATTTTTAAAAATCAAATACTAAACGTAAACGCTTTTTGCATGACAACAAACTGTAAAAATAATTCTAAAAATAGTAATAAATCCATGGAATTACATTTCATGGGTAAGTAATTGCAAAGATTGGTGTTACACTAATTTAAAATATTAAATGTTGGCGTTGCGACGCCATATTTCTTGGCGCACAGATTAATGTCGCAGAAGTAACAACATATGTGCCTACCTACACTTGATATTCCTACATTATTTGTTTAGTAGTACTCAGCATAAACATATTTACGTAATAAACATATTTTAAAGAAGTACGTTAGGTAATATTTAGTTCATTAAACATATTTTATTTTACAACAAGGGCGAATTTGCTAAAATTGTTAATGCGAGTAAAATACATAGCAAAGATTTTTATGATTTGAATTTAAAACTGAAATATCTAAATATCATCCATGTTATACCTACTTACATAATATTTTGTTTTCATCCGTGCAAGGAAATCAACGTCATTTTAAGTAAATATCAAGGATCATTAACCCTCAAAGTTCGTATTGAAAGGCGCTTGTCGGCAAAAATAGTATTTTTCTCCATTCGTTCCTTAAACTCTAGGGTAAGGAGCAAAATAAACATTACAGATATATATAAAACAATTATTTAGTTAACTACGTTTCCTTACAAAATTTGTTTAGGCAGAATATGAATTATGTCAAAACAGTGTCACGTCTTTGTTTTTTTTTCTTTTAATTAATGGCTTTTACTCCTCGCCTATCTTAGCGAGGTGAATTCTGCCAATGTCAAGGTATACTTATGATTTCATTTATTTGAGTAAAATACAATAAAAGCAACGTTGTTCGGTTAAGGCCTTGTTGATTGTAAAGTGATAGCCTCCTTACAAACACGTGGGTGGCCGGGACCCCGGATAACCGTTTGTTCAACTAAAGGATGGTTACTCGCGTTTTTGGACCAATTTTTCATTAGCTGCACACTTGTTCGTTAGGTCACCGCACAATAAGCTATCAATATTACACACTGAACTACGTAAATGAGCAAAAAACAAAAACTATTCTAAAGACGACGTAGCCATCTCGAAGCTCAAACGGAAATCCCACGTCTTTTTTGTTAAAGCTACTCTTTGATTCAGTGACAGCTGTCAACCGCCAAACATGGCGCACAAAATTTGTTCTAGATAGCTCATCTAGTAGAATGCATAATACATCAATGGGGCTTACCTACATGTCTAGTGCGATGCTGATGGAAACAAATTTTCAAATGAAAGATGATATTTTAACCGAAATTATTTAGAGATGTACATATACCTACATATTGACCAAGCGCATCTAATTTAGGTACCGCCACTGAATGCGAGTACAACGCGCTGGTGAAATTAATTGAATTTATAATTGAAACACGCTGGCGTTTTGGTTTTAGCATTCGGGGTACCCCAAATATTTATAGAAATATGAACTAAAAGCTTTTAAAAGACTACGAGGCCTTGCCCAAAGTTTGGCCAAAACCATGTCGTCGTTATTAGGTTGTAATTTTTTCAGCAAATCCGTTTCCTATTACTTTTATACAGATCAAATGTTCGGTAGTGGGTTTTTTGCGAATTGCAAACTCAATAGGGAAAAAACATGATCAAAATGATCATTCGATTACTAAAAAATAAATGTAAAATTAAATTATAATATAATATAACGAAGGCAAATAAGTAAACACCTTTTGACAATCAAAGGTGTACCGTGCAACTGTACAACTTTGCCTTTTTAACATGACTTTGCCCAACGCAATTTCAATAGAGATGAAATGTCATAAAACTAGTAACACATACACTTTCCTATTAATCTGTGTTTTATAGTTAATCATATTGTTGTCAACACTAACAAATTGATTGTCATGTATCTAACTTCAGTCATGCGTAAGCCGACTGTGATTTCGGATGTGTTTTGGCGGACCTAAAGGACCTCAAAAACTTCGGTGGTATATCGGTCCAGGAAAGTCCTACGGCTATGTAATTTTAACTGTTACTATAATACAGCTCAGAAACAATGTAAAAGAAATTTTAACATTATATCTCTATTATTTTACGGAGCAATATCATTAACGTAGGTATTCGCGTATCACTTTTGTTGACTTTTCCCAGCACACTTCTATTCTACCTCTAGGGTTGTCAATAGTATGTTATAAATGACTAAACACGTTATTGTACATTGTGGAATGCGGGAGGAATGCAAATCTAAAAAATATTTACCATAATAACTGTTATTGTTTTACAGTATTCGATTTTCGCCTAGATAGTTTTTATGAGGATAAAAATTTGTTTCTTTGTTAATTATTCATGTATCTCCATTTAATTTATGAATCATTTTTATTCCATTAGGGACATGCATGATTTTTTTGGAAGACGTCATTCGATTCTATTTCCCTGTAGATTCAAATGTCTCTTTAAACCTACTATCTATGATAGCCCTGAAACGTCAAAAATGTGAGAATACGATAGGCGTCTGCGCCTCGCGTCAAAACGCCCCATACAAGAAGTGTGAGGTTTGTGACGTCACCGACCACAAAGTCGCAGAAAACTGTTTGGAAGGAACAAGTTTTTGGAAGATTTTTGTAATTTTAGGCACGAAAAAATGCGTTTAGCTATTTTTTTTCTTGTTAGAACATACATTACAACATACATAGAAAATACATTTGAGGTATAAAAAAATACTATAATCATTAATAAAAGATCTTGCAAATTAGCAAATTTGTGATCCAAAATAAAAGACAGTTGAAACCATAGAGATGGAAATAAGAATGGCAAAGCGCGACTAGCGCACTAAAGAGGTTGGTGCTCTGTGGTTAAAACCAACAAATATTTATTTGTATATTAAGCATGATCTTTTCTTCAATTTTAAGGAACGTGACGTCATGTCCTTCTGTTCTGAACGAATTCGTCTAATTAATTGGCTACATCTACATTCCTCCTACAGGTAGTTAATGTTACGGAATGCTCATAACGAGCTCCATGTAAAAAAGTGTGTATGATGTTGTTATCGCTGTCCGTAGATACGACCCATCAGCTTCCGTTTACGACCGACTCCTGCGCAACGAGTAAACTATCATCGCATTAAACGAGCAACAAAGAAACGTCCTTTTGAAAATGAACGTTATGCCTACGGAATATTCTTACGGTGATAAAATAATAGCAGCGTTTCATAGCGAGAATCACAGACGCGAGTTACGACTGAAGTCGTAACTCATAATGAGATGTTTTATTTACTAGCTTTACTCAGTTATTGCATAGTAATCTGGATGTTTACTGTATTTATTTACAAAATTACCCAGCACAATACACCATTATTTGTATCATATCAAGTAACTGTAATTTTATTTGAATCATTGCGGTAGATTATATATGCGGCTGCAGTCCTCATATTATGTAAATACGTCATAGACGTCATAGTAGTCATAATGAAGACTTTAGGGCTAAACTGATATTTAGATAAAATGACAGTAAGTGCCTACTAAAATAATAAAAACAATGTACAATTGTTAAAAACTTAAAAGTAAGTATTAGCAGAGATTATACATATACAGCCTGTAAATTTCATACGGGCGTATACTTTATCCACCTATAGTATCCAGCAATAGGACTCATATACTATAATCATTTTGTTAAATAGTGTTATTAATTATGTGTAACGATTTTTTAAAGTCCTACCGGGCACCAATGTACGCTATCCAACTGATTTAAAACTGACATAACTAGACCCCGGACTCTTGTGGCAATGACGTCACAATAGGGTGATTTGGGGAGTAAACGGGACGGTGCTATGAAACACGGTTAAAAACTCGGTTGTTAACCGAATACATTAAATTAGACATTTTTAACAATATTACTTAGTAAGTTGATCAATATTATCGTTTGCTATATTACTTGCAAACCATGCATTTGTACGTTAAACTGGCATTGGTTTTGTCGGCCACTCGCTCCTTGTTCGTCACAAATGTCAGCAAGCCAGTTTAAAGTACAATTGTATGGTTTGCACTAAAAAATAACATTAATCAACTTACTAGATAATTTTGTTGAAAATATCTAATTAAAATGTATTCGGTTAACAACCGAGTTTTTAACCGTGTTTCATAGCACCGTCCCGTTTACTCCCCAAATCACCCTATTGTGACGTCATTGCCACAAGAGTCCGGGGTCTAGACATAACTGACATGACGCATCGGTAAATTAATTGTCATGGATGCAATACATTACGGGCTGAATTATTATGTATGAAAAAAAAAATCCTTACTTTCATAAATAAATAAATGTAGATAGGTTCCCTAGGTCCAATACTAATCGCCAGTACACTATACGCCCGTATAAAATTTACACACTGTATAGATAGCCACAGTCTAAGAACTTTTTGAGGCTCTAATCTGAAGCACCATCTGAACAAGACCAACCAAAGCTTCCGTATAATGTAGCTACGTTCGCTCGGTTTCCCGACCGCGGTAAAACACACCGTAAAGGTGGTTTTCCACCGGCGAGGCGAGGCGGGGCGTGGAGGGGCGAGAATTGAAATTATTATGGCAAATATTCAATCCCCGCCTAGCGCATCTTCGGTGGAAATAGTAAGGATTGACGAGGATGTGCGGGACTTGAATTGAAATATTTGTTTGTGTAAAAATGAACCTTATTGCTTCAGTTATAGGGTAGAAATTAAATCTGATTTTTACACCGGCGAAGCTAGGAGAGGAGAGGCGAGGCGAGGCGAGACGAGACGGGGCGGGAATTTAAATTCGTATTGCATTTTTTCAATTCCCTCCTAGCGCATCTTCGGTCGGTGGAAATAGTAAGGATTGACGAGGATATGCGGGACATGAATTGAAATATTTGTTGGTGTAAAAATGAACCGTCTTGTTTTCGTCAGAGTATAAATTAACTCTGCAACAGAAAAATGCTTCACGCGATCGATAGGCGTTTTGTTGTTCGTTGCCGTTTATGTCTTGATTTTCTTTTTTAGGGTTCCGTAGGCAGAATAGCAAAAACGAAACCCTTATAGTTTCGGTATGTTCGTCCATCCCTCCTTTCGTCCGTCCGTACTATTTCACAGACACTCTTGAGATGAGATTATTTCTTGTTGCAGTATCTTCATCCGATTCTTCTTAATAATGCTAATTCACGAGACATGATACAGCAATCACGCACACGTGATACACAAATACACATATTTCAAGACTAACTTAACAGCACTACATCTACGTCCAAGCTACGGCGGTCGCGCGAGGGCTCGCGCGGGCCCGCGCGGGCTCGCTATAGCTATTAACGACAATTTTTAGTGGAAAAGGGCCAGCGCGATTTCAATTCTCGCCCCTCCACGCCCCGCCTCGCCTCGCCGGTGGAAAACCACCTTAACACTGATCCGCCGTTGCAGTCCCTCACGGACTACGGTGTTAGCCAAGAGTATAATAATTTAAAACCGAAACACTAGGAATTATGAGTTCTGCCAGCAAAGCATAAGGCTTTTTTAACGAATTAACCTGTTCGGACACTGTCTAATTTCAGATAATGCGGGTTTTCTTTCGATAAATAATATATTTTATTACGTTCTATATTATTTTATTTTTATTCATGGACTACATTTAGATACCCAATCAAATTATACAGGCCTGCGATAGCAAACTAAATTTGAAATGCTTGATAAAAACAGGTGTTATACTATGGGGATTTGTCGAAAAAAGGCCGCACACTGCTTCGGGACTTCACAGCCTGTTAACGCAATCATGTTCGCTAGGCTGATTCAATTTGGCCGCAGTATGCACTCGCGTGTAGCCATATCGACCAGCTGATTGACATTGGATTTGTTTAGTTCAGTCTTCGCCCTTGACCCAGTAGGATTACTACGATATAGATAAATAAAATTTTGTTTGGCGTATTTTACAATTAAACAACAGTTTACAATTAAATTACATGAGTTACAATATACGAAAATATTAGGGTTTTCTCTCAGTACAAAAGTGAAAAAAATTTTGAGCATGGATAGAGTGCCCTACGATGGATATTTTTTAGTATTGGAGGTTGTAATGTCTACCCTATAAGCTTAATACTAAAAGGCTTCTAAACGCTTACAAGAGCCTTCTAAGCTTACTTACCTCGAGCTTCAGGCTGAAATTTCTGTAAATATAAATACCTACCTAAAGGAACTTACTACAGGGAAAGAAAATCAAACAAAAGATTGAAGATTGAAAAGAAAATTATTTATTTAAGTTTTAATTTTGGATTTTTGTTATTGAAAAGCGAAACACTGACTAATTACCCCTAATGCTGTCTTTCCAGACGTCATTAGGTGTTAGTTTCCGATTCCTAGGCTTTGCGAAGGTAAAAACGAAACTAACGAAGCAAAAAACCTTCGCGCCGTATTACAGTGAAATAAGTAACGTAATTATAAAATCAAATACATTAATTAATAAACTATCTATACAGTAGCTTGCTCTGATACGCAGTTTGGCCGAGATGATTGTGAAAGCTAGTGGAGACCCAACGTTGTGTGTGTAGTTTTTTTTTTTTTTTTTTATACCACGACGGTGGCAAACAAGCATACGGCCCGCCTGGTGGTAAGCAGTTACCGTAGCCTATGGACGCCTGCAACCCCAGAGGATTTACATGCGCGTTGCCTACCCTTTAGGAACCTATACACTCCTTTTTTGAAGAACCTCATACTGTAGCCCACTGGGAAAACCTCGGCAGGGAGTTCATTCCACAGCCGCAGCGTTCGTGGGAGGAAATTCCTCTTAAATCGTACTGTGCGCGTCCCATTGGGCTCCAGGGTGTGGGGATGAACACCCTGCCGGCGGCGAGCGGTGTGGTGATAAAAAGCTGCCGTGGGCATCATATCAAACAGTTCTTCAGAGCACAACCCATTGTACAAGCGATAGAACACGCATAAGGAGGCAAAGTCCCTCCTAAGACTCAAAGGTTCAATATCGCTCGTGAGTTTGGGATCGTCGACGATCCGCACAGCGCGCCTTTGCACCGAGTCAAAGGGCCCAAGCTGTTAGTTACCGCAAGTCCTTTTCGATAAGGTGAGAAATAACCGCAATATTTAAAATATATATAATTCCTAACTTAAATGTAACGGAATATAAATACAATAGACAATGATAGGTTAGCATATTAACTGTTGACGTTAAAAATAGAATAAGAAACATCATATAAATATACCCTAATTAACAGACTCTAATAAATAGTAATATTGAATATTAAAATTACACTAGAACTATTATGATTGATTAAATATTTCGTTGTTTGTTAGATAGTTATATTTACAACAAAATATATGTAAGGAGGTTTGCTGGACTCCCAACGTAGTGATTGTTGGCGAAGTACGCCAGTACAAAATATGTGGCATTTCAGTTTTGGCGGTTCCGTCTTCCAACGGTGGAACCACGACCAGTAGTCTACAGTTCGAAGCTTAATGGATCGGGTAATATATGTTGTCTACGGCCAGTGGCCTTACAGACCTGTTGATTGTGCGTTCTGAGCATTTGTAATGATCCAAGTGTGCGACCGGGCCAGTAGCCTACAGTCTTGCTTCATACATCAATGTATAGTTGACAGATAACCGCCAATTCCTCCACACCACATATGCAAATAACGACTGGTACATTTAATAATTAAGTAAGCAAATACCAACCACCGTTTATGACGTGGTATATAAATTTAGGAAGTAAATAGCAAGTACCTACCATCATTAATAAGCAAATCTGAGTTATCTTGACGTGTAAGACCCTCACCGTACCGTCATCACTGCACGAGACCGGATATTACTAAGAACACCTAGTACGCTAATGGCGTACTTACATGGCAATAAACTCTGTAAGTACATGCTGTAATGCGCGTCATATGTTCAAGTGAACCATGGGTGATACAGTGCGCGTTGGGCTTCACATAGTGTTCCCCGTTGCCACCAAGAAAACACCAGATAAGCATTCTACATGGAATAAATCTCTACGCTAGAAATCCAGCATCTTATCCCTTATATAATTACTAAAGTGTTACATGGAAGTACATACATATTACGCGATATCGTTTAACCATGGCCAATAGTTAACCGACATCGACAATTAACATTTAAAAGATCGAACCTATCTTAAACGTTGCATTAAAACTATATATTTATATTTATAAGGTAGTAGAAATAAATAGTTAACATATAGAACGTAGTTACCCGAAAAACTGTATTAAAATCTACTTAGATAAAATATGGCTTGGTACTCTCAAACTAGAACCTATTCGACACGTCAACAGTGAATATATATACTACTACGGAGAATAAATATTACGTATCCTGAATAGTTAGGTATTGTAAATATAATATACGCACACATAAATACACACAGTCATATATAGTAAAATGTAAAAGGTTCAATGTTAAAATAAACCACAAACACAGGCCATTGAAGAACCTGGTTCGAATATAAGCTATCAGCCTATATAGTAGAATAGAAATAAATAGAATATCATCAAATAGTTAAACGGTTTCCTCACGAAAACGAGTTCCACAGAAATGCAAAATACTATTATTTATTTGCTGTGTTAATATGTGTTTGAAAACCAAGTCAAATAATACCCTACATCAAGCAATAACTCAAATACTTAATCATTGCTCGGAGTTTAAACCTATGTTAAAACGTCCATACGATTTAAGAATCGTTTATGAAAGAAGACGAAGATTGTATTTCAATTCCACACTCAATAAATAATCAAAACATTTAAGTACTTATTTAAATTAGACATACGGACGGCTCTAGGCACAGCGGAATACTGCTTCGCTTCGCTCGCTCAGTAGTAGTATGAACACTATATATGAACTAATATACTTAAACACATCCCTACTTTATTGTAATCCCAAACTAAAGCTCAAATATTTACAAAGGTGGATTAATAATAACACCCTCATTATTCTAACACTCACTGCAGGTAAATAAGCGTAACGCCTGTAATATTGGTACCCAGATACCCCAACTAATAAAAGAAAGGTATTGACCGTTATTATAATATTCGTACGCTTCACTAGTAAAGATATTGTAAAATGCTAATGGCGCACTTACAATTCAAATAAAAGTGAAATATTTAAAAGGACTTACATAAAGTTGTAGACCTCGATCTTGGCTGAGAGATGCTGATGTCTTGAAATCTCGTTCCGACTAAGTTAAGTTCGAACCTTACCACCCGCTTTTATAATTTCCGTACCCTGTCTCCCGCAATCACCTACATTCCCCTTTGTAGCTTTAATCCAAACACCTCTTTAAAAATCTTACCGATTACTCATCCGATTCCGCTATTGAACCTAGTTATCTAAATAATAAGGTTGATGATCCAACCTGTAACCAACCAACTAAAACCAAATAAATGTCTAACAGACAAGGTTCAAATTCGTATGAACTCCTCACTCGTCGTCTGCACACCGCTTCTCGATCGCCTGCGAAAATCTAAGCAAATATGCGGGTGGGTTAAGATTAACCTCGCGCGCTGCAAGATTATTCCTACCCGCATTTATGTAAAATTATTAATTAATAATTACAATTTCAGGATTTTCTGGTAAATTGCTGAATAAAACTTAGAAACTACATTTGGATAAATATGCTAAAAATATAGGGAATATATATATGATAATGAAATATACATACAATAGTGTTTCTATAGGAAACGAAAGCAAATTCAATGTAACCGCATGGTCAATTTTCACCAATAATTATTAATACGCATATATTTCTAACAAATATCAATAGGAATGCTAAGAGGACTATATTGTCTATCGAATGAAAATATTTATTTGTACTCGGAAGTAAATAATCACGTGTTTATGACACAATACTGTTCTTAACCAAATCTTCCTAAATAACTATTATTTTTATTCAATCTCACAAGAAACATTGTTACTTTTAATGCCTATTTAGATCAAGGAATTAGATTTTACGTTTCCATTTGTTTTCTGCTACATACACTAACATCTATAAATTCGAGGTTAGGTTTTTTTAGGAACCAAAATTTATTAGAAAATACTATTATCTGTACTCCAAATGAATTACCATCTTAATATCTAAACGAAAATGTATATTATTTAGAAAAGCCACTTGAAATAAAGCTAGTTTTCAGTATTTATTTCAACACTAAATTCTCCTTCCCGAACTGCACCAAAGCTATGAAAATTAAGACATAATTACTAATTGATTTTATGATACTCCATATTTTCCAGGTGAGTTGTAATTCGAACTTTAATATTACAGTATAATTTTTCATTAAAGCTTAATCGTAAAGTCGTAAATTTTCCTGAAACTGAAAAATGAAATTAACTCCTACATAACGTTAATAGCGATGTCACAATATCGAACAATTTTACCGTCCATTGAAATAGGCATTATATGGATCCCTTGGATTCATTACAAGGTCCGTAAAATTTTTGGACCTTCACGTCAAAATCAGGGGTCCCGTGCAATATGTTATTACTCTCTGGTTAAAGCTGCTAAGGGTTGTGTGGTATCATTTCCGTATGAAACAGATATGCAGAATTCATTTTTGATATTAAAAAAGTAAAAATCCATATTAAAAAAAAGTTCTGCGAAGAGGAAAAACACTCAAAACATATTATTTTTTAGAACGTTGTATAAGTAATAAATATCATCTATTTTTAAATAAATAAAAATGTTATTAAGAGGCATATTTAATGCAGTTTTTGAATATATACAATTTTAAGGCCTTTAAAATACAAAAACTACGCGAAAAAAATCATTCGCGTCGTGGTGTATATGTTTTCTCCTTAGTAAGTATCGAAAATCAATGTAAAACGTGAACATCCGTAGCGTATTGACCTTAAAATGTATGTATTGTTTATTATTAATAACTTTTGCTCAGAATGCCTTCTACAAAATGCAAAAAAAAAAAAAAAAAAAGAATTATAAAACACATTTGTTCCAAATATAACGATTAATACTTAAGTTAGTATAAGGAATTTTTTTTTTCATTTTGTAGAAGGTATTCTGAGCAAAATTGACGAATAATAATCAATACATACATTTTAAGGTTTTTTTCCGGTTCCGGTTGTCAAACAGCGAAAACGTTAAAGAGAGAGCTCCGTGCTTATCAGTGAAAATAAAATAGTTAACACTCAGTGTCACGTGAAAATCGGATTGTGTCCTATCAAACAGTGCACTAGCTTATGAACCATCCATAAGTTACATGTTTAAAACAAAGAATTATCACGAAGTGCAATCAATTACATCGTATTTGGAGGTTAAGGGATCTGTCAAAGTGCTACGGGCAAAAACAAGTTACGTTACCAGTAGTGTTGCCAGATACAAATTCGACCTACGTCCAAATCCGTCCAATACACGCAAGGATGAACGCCTCACTGCAGCAACTGTTTGACAGTTTGAAAATAGAAATAAAGGAATAACTCTCGCAGCAAAGCCACGATCTCAAGCAAGAACTTCACTCTTCTATCACAAACACGCTAACGGAAAAGATCGATGACAAACTTTCACCGTTAGTAGAAGAAAATAAGAAACTCTCAGCAAAAATCATAGAATTAGAAGAAAAATTGCACTATCTAGAAAGAAGCGGGAAAGAAAACAACATCATTCTTTTTGGAATAGAGGAAGACGAAGGCTCGACAGAGGAATTATTTGGCAAAGTGAGAGAGAGGGTGCAGAATGACTTAAAAATAGAACTTTCATACCAGGAAATAAATAAAATCCACAGGATTGGCAGAAAAAACAGAGATGGCAAAGCAAAGGGCAGACCTGTGCGGATTTAATTTGTTAGAGAGGTAAAGAAAAGACAGATAATGAAGGCAAGGAAACAATTTAACAATGAAATATATGCAAGCGAAGACTACCCCAGAGAAATTCAAACCAAAAGGAAAGACTTGCAAGTGAAAGTTCAAGAAGAAAGAGAGAAGGGAAACACCGCTTTTATCAATTATGATAAGCTGGTGGTGATACCAGGCAACAAAGATAATAGAAAAAGAATGCCTTCAGGGTCACCTCAGCAAGAAAGTCAACCAAAGAAGCAGCAAGCCACCGAAGTTGGAAAAGCAAATAGGGCCAATGCCTTCGATGTGATGAGAAGCATCAAACTCACTGTCCCTGTCAGCAGCCGATAAAACAAGTTCAAGTAAATGCTAGCAATTAAATACCAGCCGGAAAACACCAAACCAAACACAGTTAAACAAACATAAAACAAACACAACAGGTCCCAAGCCGGCTGGTCACCGTGGGACATCTGACCAAAACCCTCCAACTAACAAAACTGAAGAAAATAGGAACAAAGATCAAACTTTTAACATTTTATCATACAATGTGAGGTCGCTAGCCACAACAGAAAGACACCTGGAACTTACACATACCTTAAAAAATATAAATTGGGATGTAATGGGTATCTCCGAAGTTAAAAAGTTTGGGTGCAATATTGAAGAATACCAAGATCATATTCTGTGCTATAAGGGAGAGACTAAGGGTCTACATGGAGTAGGCTTCTTAATAAACAAAAAGCATAAAGAGAAAATAATAAGATTCCAGGGCATTTCTCAGCGAGTAGCATCTCTGCAACTGGCTCTAGGAAATTTAGACATCACGCTGATCCAAGTGTATGCACCTACAGAAAACTCAACGGAAGAGGAAATCGAGAACTTCTATAATGATATTGACAAGGCTCACCTTTCATCAACCGCAGGAACAGTATTAGTTATGGGAGACTTTAATGCCAAAATAGGTTGTCCTAAAGAAAACGAACAACTCACAATGGGCAAATTTGGTATAGGCGAACGAAACGAAAGGGGCGAGCGCCTCATTGAATATGCCATGGAAAACAAGTTATCAATTATGAACACCTACTTCAAGAAAAAGCCAAGTCGCAAATGGACCTGGATGTCACCAAACAGTAGAACCAAGAACGAAATAGACTATATATTAGCAAACAACCGTAATTTAATAACAAATGTAGAAGTCTTAAACAATATAACATTTCCATCAGACCACAGACCCCTGAGAGCAACTATACACTTAAAACAACAAAAGAAGACCAGAAAAAATTACCAACCACCCCCAGCCATTCCCATGACAGAAGGTGAAAAGGAAACCTATGTCGAAGAACTAAAAGCACGGCTCGACAGTACCAACATACAATACACAAGAGCACAAGCATACTACAATTTTATAGAAAAATCAATAATTGACAGCTATAAGACTAAAAACATAGTAACAAACAAGACCCATAACATTCTTAGTAAACAAACAGAAGAACTTATAAGAAGGCGCACGGAACTTTCACTCACAAAAAGGAAAGACAAAGAAACAAAGAATGAACTTAGCAAACTATACCAAGAGACAAAGAAGTCAATAAGGAAAGACTACAGTCACCACAGACATGAAGTAATTGCAAGAAACTTACACGACTACAGAAGTACAAAGAGAGCTTTCAAAGAGCTAAACACACACAAAACCTGGATACAGAAATTACAGTACAGATCCAAAGAATCATCAACGAGAAAAGACATCAAGGACCAGAGGCGTATTTGGAAATTTGGCGCCCCGGGCCAGAAAAATTTGCCGCCCCTGTTACTTAACCAGACAGAATATTAAAATTTTCTTAAGACTCTCTGAACCTTTAGTTTGTACGATCAAACGTTGAAAAAACTGCTGACGCCTTTTGCATATCTGCGTAGCGGGATCGACACCGTGGTACAGCGCTACACGTTACGGCGTTACTTATTCATCGAAAAGTAAAAAGTTTTATACGTCGGTAAATCGCTTAGTCGGACAGCCCTCAGCCTGGTCGGTTTTAGTTTTAGTTTTCAAATTAATTTTACATGAAAGAGTGTATTATTCTCCTGGATTATTTTTTAATTGCATATTTTAGAAGCTAGAAAGAGAATAAAACTTTAAAGTCAAATGTCTTATTAAATATTTCTTGCATAAAAAACAAAATTTAGTAACCTTAAACTTATTTTTGAAAACGTACCGAAATGCAAATCAGAAATTTATTTTTCAGCATTTGTTGTTGTTTTATTCAACAGTTACAATAGTTACATGTATGGAGTGCACCCCTAAAAAATGTTTTTAAAGATAATTATTGTGCTCCATAATATGACGGGTTATAAAAGCCATTTACACACCCATTGTATTAACACATTGTATAGGGCCGTAAATTTCGGCTACAGACGGAAAAAACACCCCAAAAATTGCACCACTAAAAGTGTCCGAAAACGGAACGGACCAGGCTGAATGCTATCCAATCAATAAATTATGGAAACTTTAGCAATCAAATGAGGTTGGTTTCATCCTGCTACCTGCTACTCGATGAGGTAAAAATACCCTAAAAATTGCAGTACGAAAATGTTCGAAATCGGAACGGACCAGACCTAGGGCTGTGTGACCAAAAAATATTTTAAGAGCATCACTTTAGCAATCAAATGAGGATAGTTTCATCATGCTACTCGATGAGGTAAACACACCCTAAAAATTGCACCACTAAAAGTGTCCGAATCCGAAAACAGAACGGACCAGGCCGAGGGCTGTCCGACCAAAAATGAAAGAGCATCACTTTAGCAATCAAATGAGGTTGGTTTCATCCTGCAGATCCTGCTACTCGATGAGGTAAAAACACCCCAATAATTGCACCACTAAAAGTGTCCAAAAACGGAACGGACCAGGCCGAGGGCTGTACGACCAAAAAATATTGAAAGAGCATCACTTTAGCTATCAAATGAGATCGGTTTCATCGTGCTACTCGATGAGGTAAAGACACCCCAAAAATTGTACCACTAAAAGTGTCCGAAAACGAAACGGATCAGGCTGAGAGCTGTCGACCAAGTGATTTATAAATACAAATACGTTTATTTCATTACTTAGTTGTTTTTAAGGTACAGAGGTCAGGTACGTAAGTAGTCTATGTTAGGTAACAATTTAAGGATATGAATCACATTTAATTTAGAATCAAGTAATAAATAGAGTGCGGGTACAGCTTGCTGGATTTAAACCCGCCCTTGGTCACCTAATTGGAGAGGTATTAAGTTACATTACAAATTGTATTGTTAAAATGAAATAAAAACCTTAAAAAAGGACAATAATTAATAGTTTCTTTACGGGGTAGGCATTAAGTACACACAAGAACAGAATAATCAGTAACTTACGTCTATTGACATAACCTAAAAGTTAACTTGACAGTTAACATTTAGGCTAAACTGTTAGTTAAGTGATTTGTGACATATATTTTTTTTACTTTTCGATGAATAAGGTTCCAAACTGCTCCTCGATGAGGTAAGTGATCATACGGTGGCCACCCGGTCCAATAGGCTTGTAGTCGTAGCCTATCCATCTTTCCCAACCATTACTTATACCGAAACTAATGTTCCCAGTAACTTGACGACTCAGTTTCTGGAGGGCGCAAAATATACTGGGTCGGACGAACGCTAAGATTAGGAAATATTATAGGGTCTATAATCGCAGATTCTCAACGATCAGCTTTTAATGACTTGATTAAGTTTACTGACTGAAAACGGAAGCTTAGTTAAATAACCAGGCATGGTTATATTGTCCTCCCTTTTAGGAAAAAATGCAGTTTACTTTATGTGATACATAATAATGACAGAGATGGAAAAGCGGCATTAGTACCTACAAAATAACGCCCATCATGTTTATTTAGATTGTGGCGTTTTGAAATTGTTTGTTTAAAATTACTCTTTCTTAGGCCTTATGGGCCGGTACCTAACCGAAGTTCAGCATCGAAAAAAGCGCCCAGAACCGAGCACACGGGGAGGCTCGCGCCGCCCCTGGCAGCCTGCCGCCCCGGGCCATGGCCCTCTTGGCCATAGGGTAAATACGCCCCTGTCAAGGACCATGCAACTAACTTCTACAGGGAGCTATACAGAAGAAGAGACACCTTACCCATAATCCAGCAAGTCAAGGAAGATACTACAACATACCCGATAGAGCCATTAACTGTAAAGGAGGTACACAACCACATAAAGAAACTGAAAAATGAAAAGAGTCCGGGCCCGGACGGAATCAGCAATGAAGCTATAAAAATAGGTGCAACAGTGCTGGCATATCATCTGACAGAATTATTCAACCTGGTACTAGATCAGGAAACTGTACCAGATCAGTGGTGCACCTCAGATATAATACTACTGTTTAAAAAAGGAGACCCACTAGATATAGGGAACTACAGGCCGATCAGTTTGCTAGCAAGTATCTACAAACTTTTTGCTTCATTAGTCCTAAAAAGAATTACCCAGGACATTGATAATGCACAACCAGTACCACTGACCACATGCATACACTACAGCAAGTAATGGAAAAATACAATGAGTTTAATAGACCCCTGTATGTAGCATTTATAGATTATAGCAAAGCTTTTGATAGCATAAGCCATAGCTCTATCTGGGATGCTCTTAACCAATTTAAAGTCAACCAAAAATACATCAACATCATAAGATATATATATAGTAACAGCACCAGCACAGTAAAGCTTGAAACTAGAGGCAAACCGATAACCATTCAAAGAGGAGTGAGACAAGGCGACCCAATGTCACCAAAACTTTTTATCGCCGTTCTAGAGAATATATTCCGCAAGCTCGACTGGTCGAATAAAGGAATCAGAATAGGAAAACGTTATTTGAGTCACCTCAGGTTTGCAGACGACATTGCCATACTAGCAGAAACACCGAAAGACCTAGAAGAAATGGTGGAATCCTTAGACCAAGAAAGCTCCAAGGTAGGCCTCGAAATGAATGCTTTGAAAACCAAATTAATGACAAACAGCCATAAAAGACCCATCTCTATTAGAGGGAAAAGTATAGACTATGTCACTAACTACTTATACTTAGGAAAGCAGTGTCATTTGAAGAAACAAATAATGAAGATGAAGTAGCGAGTAGAATAAACACCTCTTGGAGAAGATTCTGGTCGCTGAAGGAGATACTAAAAGGAAATTACAGTATACACATGAAAAAAGTGATCATGGACACCTGTCTCCTACCATGCCTACTATATGGATGCCAAACATGGGTATTTACAGAAAAGGTGAAACATAAAATTCAAACAACACAAAGAGCCATGGAAAGAAGCATTCTAAAAATCAGGAAACTGGAAAAAGTACGAAGTGTCAAAATCAGGCAAAAGACGGGAGTCATAGATGCCCTCGCATACTCATTATCCTTAAAATGGCGATGGGCCGGACATGTTGCGCGCTACTCTGACAGAAGGTGGACCATTGCAGCTACAAAGTGGAGAGGACCGTCTGGAAAGAGACGTGTTGGCAGGCCGATACAACGCTGGGCCGACGGTTTAATCAAAGTTGCTGGCAAAAGTTAGGAAACTCATGCTGCAAACAGAATGTTATGGACGGAGTTGGAGGAGGCCTTCACCCAAAGAGGGGTTCATATCAAAGAAAACTAAATGAAACTCAAATTTATTTATATATATATTTATTTATTTTTTACTTACAACACAAAACACGTAATACTTACACTTAAGTTTGATATGAATAAACGGCTTTTTTATTTATTATTTTATTACATTTTAAGGTCAATTCGCTACGGTTGTTCACGTTTCTTATTGATTTTCCATACTTATAATGGAGAAAACATATACACCACGACGCGAATGATTTTTTTTCGCGTAGTTTTTGTGTAGTAAAAGCTTTAAAATGTTTTTTGTGTTTAAAAATAAATGATAATTATTAGTTTAAGTATATAACGTTCTAAAAAAATATTTTTTTTGTGTTTTTTCCTCTCCACATAGCTTTTTTAAGTTTCGATTGTTACTTTTTTATTATCAAAAATGAATTCTGTATATCTCTTCAATACGGAAATGATACCACACAACCTCTAGCAGCCTTAACCAGAGAGTAATACCATATTGCACGGGACCCCTGATTTTGACGTAAAGGTCCAAAAATTTTACAGACCTCCAATAATAAAAAATATTCATCGTGGGGCACTCTATCCATGGCCAAAAATACACAACTTTTTCTCGACAAATTATATAGATTGCTAAAATTCAATAATGTAGACTAAAACGTATATACAGTGACTTTATAGAAAAGCTTGGGAACACATGGAAGAGAAATACCCTAAATCATAAAGTTGTCATCAAGTCTTTTACCAGACAGTGATGCTTCGACAATAACTTATAAATAGTTACAAAACAATATTTAGAAAAGACAAAAGACAGATCACATAAAACTTATAGGGATTCACTAGACGTTACGTACGTAATGCTAATAACACATGTAATCTACTTTAAGGCAACATTGGAACGAGAAATCGTTCTGGGATATCTCAAGTTTCATCCCACCGGTCGTTACCTACATACCTGCTCAATTTTCCGATCCCGTAAGTAGTCTCATTTGAAAGAAGGAAGAATCATCTTGCAAATGATATGCACATTTCCATGCTAAGAACTCTTACAGCTGTTACAAAATTGCAAAATGATGGAAATAGCACGGGTGCTCATGGCCCAGTCTTGTTACCTACTGCGGAGGAGGACCTATAAATCAAAGTTATCTTTAAAGGTTTTGGATATTTTTTTCTGTAATTAAACAGGTACGTTCTGTCAAAATTGGAATTATCTGAGGAGATTTAATTATTTAAGGGTGAAAATTAAATTACTAAAAAAATGCGCTTCATCATGACCCTGATCTCTCCGTCTCTCAAACGATAACTATTGGGCGATTTGACAGTTCGTGAATACTAATTATAATACCAGAGTAAATTGCAATGCCAAATAACTTTGGTTTCATTAATTAGGCATTAGGCGTCACTAATTAATGTACTTCACTAATAGGTTGAAATATCTTACTTGTAATTATATTTTTAAGTTCAATAGCGATATGTTGGTGTCAGAGTAACTAGTTCATTTCGTATTCCATGTTACCGTGTTACCTTTATCAGTGATTTTAACCTCTTGAACTAAAGTGACTATTGCGTTTTAAATAGTAACTATTAATAAAAACACAAATTTGTCATTTTTGCGACATCATGAGCCTAAGTGATGGAAGATACGACTCCAGCGGAACCAGTGATAGCGATGATGAATTAAGAATCGTTCGGGAATACAGGAACCGGAAACGGGTATGCTAAACATTAAGTTAAAAGGTTCTTAAGGTAATTTTGCTGAATAGGAGGGGGAAGGATGTACAGAACGCTTTTCTAAGGATGAAGTAAATACCTTCCTATAGAAAACTATCACGAGGTCATCTATTTTATTCCTAGTAAAGTAAGTAAATTGCATTCAAAGTATATCATGAATTTTAAGTGCGTTTACTTTTCTTTACGAGTAGACGCTAGTTTAAGAAGAATTCAAGAAGTTCTTATCATACATCTGGTCGCATCTATTTGTTATGCCATTATCTTAATATATAAATTTCAACCATACTGTTTAAAATTGTATTTAATGCGAAACTACAGACATAACATATAGCGCAATCATTGGAGCATTTGCCTTACAAAAGGTGGAGTAGAAAATGTTTTAATGGTTATTGGTAGGCTATAGGGTGGTTATTAAAATACTAGATTTGAGACCTTGAGGGGGGGGGAGCGTTGGCCGCCATCTTGGTTTAAACGTGCCATAAGTCCGTTTTTGAACCTTGGTGCTTAAACGGTTATCAGTATGCCTAAAATGTCTATGGAACGTATGAAGAAGATAAAATTGTCTACAATATTTCCATACACAATACATCTGTAAGTCTTACAGATATAAAGATACAGGGGGTGAAAAAGTGTATATTTTCTTATATCATAAGAATTTTATTTATTAGCTTCAAACTTTTGTGCTTCGAGATAAGAAATGAAGTCTCTACCACAGTTTTGTCATCTTCTAATGATTCTTTTAAAAAATATTCAAAAGCTGTATTCACCCCTAGAGCGCTTATAGAGGGGGTGAAAGTAGTAAGTCTCACACACAAAATCAATGTTCTAACTCATCATAAAATACTACTAGGCGTTGTCAGGTATAGCTTTCGATCAATTCGGGTATAATTAATTTAGATGTAACAAAAAACATACATGCTTTCATACAAAAAATAATAATTTAAAGAAAGTGCTTGAAAACATTTTTTTTAAACTTCATATAACTGTCAAGTTATTATTAAAATATCGTATAGGCTTTAGCATTTTTTACATAATGCTTGAACAGTTGACTTTATGACAAAAATGTCTACGAGAAGTATAAAGACAATGAGTGTTAATGCCTCTTTGGCGTATTTATTATATTTTCAAGCATTTTCTTAAAATTGTTTTTTTTGTATGAAAGCATGTATGTTTTTTGTCAAATCTAAATTAATTATACCCGAATTGATCGAAAGCTATACCTGACAATACCTAGTAGTATTTTATGATGAGTAATACAAAGAAGTGTGTGTGACTTACTACTTTCACCCCCTCTATAAGCGCTCTAGGGGTGAATTCAACTTTTGAATATCTTTTAAAAGAATCATTAGAAGATGACAAAACTGTGGTAGAGACTTCATTTCCTTATCTCGAAGCACAAAAGTTTGAAGCTAATAAATAAAATTCTTATGATATAAGAAAATATACACTTTTTCACCCCCTGTATCTTTATATCTGTAAGACTTACAGATAATAATAATAATAAATAATAAATACTCTTTATTGCACACCTCATACAGTTACAAGCACAAATTTTACAATTAGATAAATTTAGGTAGAGGTAACAACAGGCGGTCTTATCGCTAATGAGCGATTTCTTCCAGACAACCTTTGGGTAGTGGAGACTAGAGAAAAACAATAAGCAGTAGGTGGTGCATAGAAACAAAAGAGACGAAACAGATAACACAGCACATTCATATGAATATACATACTTAAATAAATACAAAATAAACATACATATACGTACATATATACATATATAATACACACAATAAGAAACAACAGTGTCAACTTAAAAACCTAAGGAAGAGATAAATAGTATTCCTTAAGTTGCGATTTAAAGCTACCAATAGATTGCGCGCGTTTAATGTTGAGAGGGAGAGAATTCCACAAACGAACGGCCTGGAACGTAAATGAGCAATTATAAAATTTGGAAGATGAAGATGGCACTTTTAGGAGCAATTTTTGAGAGGATCTAATAGAATTAAGATAAGAGAAACGCTCTTTGAGGTAGCGGGGAGTTGCAGGGTTAAAAAGTATAGAAAAGAGTAAAGAAAGTATGTGAGAGTTACGGCGGTGACGGATAGGGAGCCATTTGAGTTGAGAACGAAAACTAGAAACATGGTCGAATTTGCGTAATCCGAAAATGAACCGAATGCAGGCATTTTGAATACGCTCAAGCTTATTAAGTTGCTCCTCGGTTAGGTCTAAATAGGAGATATCTGCATATTCAAGAATGGGGAGAAGTAACGACTGAGCAAGCGCAATTTTAGTAGCATTTGGCAGGAAATTCCGGAGCCGTCTGAGAGACCCTATGGCAGCAAACATCTTCCTGCTCACTTCACTCACCTGAGGCACCCATGATAGACAACGATCCATGATACAGATGTATTGTGTATGGAAATATTGCAGACAATTTTAGCTTCTGCATACCTTCCATAGACATTTTAGGCATACTGATAACCGGCCAACGCTCCCCCCCTCAAGGTCTCAAATCTAGTATTTTAATAACCACTCTATAGCCTACCAATAACCATTAAAACATTTTCTACTCCACCTTTTGTAAGGCAATGTATGGAGATGATTCCCCAATGATTGCATTAATTAGCGAGTGTGTGACCGGTAGCCGTACCTACCGTAAACTTTAAAGAATTTCTGATATCACGGCCTAGTTCTCAACAACTTTTTCACAAGGCTCCATATCTTCTCGACGATACGTACCATCCATAAATAAATATCTACTTACGCGTAAATCAAACAAGCCTAAAGAAGAAAACCCCGACAAAATTATGATAGCGCACTTTATCGAATTAAAATCTATCACCTAACCTTTGCGGAAAATCGCAATAAAATCGGTCAACACGTTCTGAAGATAAATGGAAACCTCTAAATGCAAAAATCGTCTCCAGGTACATGATGTAAATTTATGGGTACATGTATTTTTTTCGAACTGGCTGTCAATTGCTCTTTCTATTCTCTCCAAATGTCCTGGATACGGGACAAGATAACGCTGCACGTACAGTTACAGTCGACGTCAAAAATATGTTTACACTTTTTCTCCCTACTCCTTTGTAATAAGGATCAAAAGTGTAAACATATATTTGACGTCGACTTACATTTTTGGTGACGAATTCATCCAGTATTTTAAAAATCCAGTCAACAGGTGCCGGGGTTAATAGTCGCCTAGGTACTTAACCGCAGCCGTTAACTAACCATTACATCTACCATTCATTACGATTCCCCGACTACAGATAAGAGTGTTGTGTCACGTCTACATTAGTATTATACGAGTAATATCCGTTTTACGTAGTTTCCTCATACGTATTGTCATGTAGATGTTGGTGAAGGTGTGCACTTACTCGCGATCTATTGTTCGGCGAACATGTGACATACTTATAAACCAATAACGCTTTGCTGACATTATTGTTGCTTTGAATGTCAATTACTTTTAGACGTCGCAGTAAACTTAGTAAACCTATACAACTAAAAAGCAATCAAGAGTAAGTTTAGTGCCTCCATAGCCTGATTCTAATATAAGTAAAACTATAAATAAGGAATTAAATGCATTTCTGCCTTAACTAAGCTTTCTCCTATCTTACTCGGACAAGTACCAATGCCAACACAGTGGAGGGACCACCTTTTTATGATTAGGTATATGTAAATTTTTTTTCAAACTTTATTTTATCATTTTGTTGCGAGATTTATATGATCCATTTCAAATCTTGGCATTTTTTACTATTAAGGATCTGAGACCTAACCATAGAATGGAAAAAAACAAATAGACAGATTTACAAAAGGGTGGTTGTTTTTTGTTGCGAGATTTATATGATCCATTTCAAATCTTGGCATTTTGAGACCTAACCATAGAATGGAAAAACAACGACCTATGGTTTTTATCATTATTAAGTAAAAAAAAAACCTTTGTCGCTTAACGATGATGTCGGCCCAAAATTTATTACGAAAAAGGTATAACGCTGATATTGGTCTATATATTGGCAAAGAGTATTAGTAGGTAGAATGAGTTCATTCCCTGTGATCTATTAACAAATGAAGTGTGCTTATCATGATGCCACATAGGCCCCTTTTAGTTAATTAGTTACTATATCTTATTGCCTCGATTTTTTTCACATTGCCAAAAACCATCAATTAGCTGAAAGGGAAATTTAGTGAAAGGGCCCGCTTTGTCGGTTAACAAATAGACATTTCATTCCTTCACTAATAGCGTAAAGGTCATTGAGTAGTTGGCTATTAGAAATGGCACTAAGTGTAGAATGAACAACGATGTGAGCTCGTTTATTTAATTGGTTCAACCGATGCAGGTAAAATTAAAGTCTAAAGTTGAGTTGCTAATAATTAGTGATGCACGAAAACTCAATATCGAATTATCGATAGAGTTTAACTATTTGACAGCTGTCAAAATACCTGATAGCGATTAAGTATTCCATATACATCCATGATTCCATACGCTTCCCTCACGTGTGAAAGTCTTATACCGGCTGTACACTCTCGCCGACATGAGTGCACTCGTTTTCTCTCTAGAAGAAAGCTCTCGCCTGAGAGCGTACAGCCGGTATTAAAACCCAATAATAATTCCCAATTTTTGAAAAGGTATAATATATAACGTTCTGTATTTACCCAACATTGACCTAGAATTTATGCTTTGCCTCGAAAGGGCAAAATTCCGCAATCATAGACAATTGTCTATGAATAGATGAATTCAGAACGGAATTCAGTACAATTGTGTGGAGCGCCTTAAAAGACAAAATCAGACGGAACTGCTTAAATTTGTCTCCATACAAAACTTCAGCTAACATCAGATTAAAAGCCCTGTTACACTTTACTTTTTTTAGTGTCCTAACTAGCATTCTAATTAGGATCCTAACTTTTTTCAATAGTAAATTTACTTGCTAAATCCTGTTAGACTTGACTAAGAAGTACTAACTCCGTATCGACAAATTGAGACCTTTTTCCCTGCAGGGACACATATGGCCGTGAGGATACTATAAGTATTATAGTTTTAGTATAGTTTGTCCGGCGGCCTTAAGACAGCGGAAAGCGACTTTAAACAGGGGACAAAATAAATATCTAAACGTATTTTTAAACACTTTCAATACGACCGCGTATAGGCTTTTACAGCAATAAGCAATGCAAATGTGATGCAATTTAAACTCAATCTGAACACAACTCACTGCATTACAAGTAGGTAAATAGCAAACACGAGCTTAATGGGATATCTTGCGATTCAGACTTGAAGGGTAATTTTAGATAAGGATGATTTTGCTAAGTTATGCTACTGGCAACACTACTCGTACGTACGATTTACAATCTTTGGGGGTTCATTTTCTTAACTAGTTATCTTCATTGGTACCTACCTTAAAAATATAGTAAAAAACTAAACTTATACCTATTAGGACTAGGTTTTACTAGTTTTAAAACTTAATTACCTACGTTTACTTCGCAAAAAAATAAAATAATTGCTAAGCTTTTGTTGGTTTATTCATTTATTTATTTCCTCTGCGGGACACTAACCAATAATGTAAGAAAAGTAGGGCTGTTCATAAATTACGTCACTTCAAATTTGGGGGGGTCTGGACATCGGATGATGGTAGCATGACGTTGGAGGAGGGGGGGTCATTCCGAAGGTGACATCATCTCTCGCATCTTTAAAAAGTGCTTCAATGAGTAAAAAAAGGAATGTAATTCGTGTTTCTATAAACTTTTAATGCTATAAAATATTATCTAGTAATAGTTATTCTACAATTAAGCTAAAAACGCATTTTTTGAAAATGACATCATTTTATTCATTGGAATTATGATGGTTGGATGATTTTAGGGGAGGTTCAAACATTATCAAAAATGTATGACGTAATTTATGAACAGCCCCTTACTTAATACGGGTAACCATTAAATCAAAATATGTAATTACTATAAATATTTAAAATGTAGCTTCATTTACTCTTTCCAGAAGCGGAAATAAATATAATCGTAGGTATAGCTTGTAACAAAACTAGGAATTCATAACTAGTCCGCAGTGCAGTATTCTCGATAGCTCAAGCGTCTATCTGGGTAGGTATAGGTGGCTATGCTGCGGCAACCAACAGATATCCAAACAACTCCTTTCACAAATACTACATTTCGGGCATATTCAAAAAGTTTGTATCGCTCTCTTAATGGAATTCGGCCCACGTTTTATTTATCATACTCGTAAAATGATAAACTACGAGTTCCATTAGTAGACTGACTTAACTGGCGAGTTAGTGGTTTTGAATGAAGTGAAAAGGACAGCTCTATACAGGTAATATTACCTTCCCTTTTGTGCATACATTGTGATGCAAACGTTTGTTTGTAGTAGACGCTTTAGCTTATCACACGTGCCAGGTATTAGAATATAGTTAAAATTATCTCGTTTTTAGGGTTCCGTAGTCAACTAGGAACCCTTATAGTTTCGCCATGTCTGCCCGTCCGTCCGTCCGTCCGTCCGCGGATAATCTCAGTGACCGTTAGCACTAGAAAGCTGAAATTTGGTACTAATATGTATATCAATCACGGCGACAAAGTGGTAAAATAAAAAGTGGAAATTTTTTTTTTATTAGGGTACCTCCCCTATACGTAAAGTGGGGAGTGATTTTTTTTTTCATTTCAACCCTAACGTGTGATATATTATTGGATAGGTATTTAAAAATGAATAGGTGTTTCCTATAATCATTTTTGGATAATGTAAATATTTTCGGAAATAATCGCTCCAGAAGTAAAAAAATATGCGTCCCCCCCCTCTAACTTTTGAACCATAAGTTTTAAAAATATGAAAAAAATCTCAAAAGTAGAACTTTATAAAAACTTTCTAGGAAAATTATTTTGAACTTGATAGGATGAATAGTTTTTGAAAAAGAAATACAAGATAATTTCTGAACTAAGTTTGTAATTTAACCGTATAAGCAGGTGTTTATTGTACCTGTAATTTCTACAAAATTACAATGAAATGACGTGCTTTCAAATAAAGTAAAAACGGTGAAAATCGGTTCACGCAATAAAGAATTATCCCATAAAAATCATCTTCCATACTTTATGCTCGCGCGCAATAGTTTACTTTATTTGCCGATAGATGTCGCTGTACGTGGAACTCTCATATCATATCCTACATGGCGGTGTTATTAACTCTTAAGTGGGGACACTTACTGTGACGGACGGAAAACTACGGAACCCTACAGTGAGCGTGGCCCGACACGCTCTTGGCCGGTTTTTATGAAAATGATTCATTCAAATAGCGACCTTACTGTTTAGCCAAAACGATTACAAATACTATGCTAGATTTTGTTAATAAGGATCCTCTCAAGTAATTTGGACTATACTCACCTATCGTAACGGGGCAAAGCTCTTGGCCCATTAATAACAAAATCAGTCGCATTCCTATGGTTATGACTAGCTAATGAGGAAATCCAATATTCTGTTAGATCCGGTCTCAGAAAACCATAAAAGTAATAAATTGGGCGTAATGTTATGTTTCTTTGCAATTGATTGCCCTGTTCTGAAGATAATCTAATATTTATTACAATGTTGACTTGACAAACACGGAAACAGTACCGGAATATTACGAAACATGCAACGTTCCGTTAGTGGGCGTCTTCAAAAATTGTTGTAAATTGTTCGGATTCCGAAATTTTTTAGTTATTTACTCAAAATCGTAAATACTATTGATTCTATGATACAAGAATTATTCCAATATTTTCGAATCCACTGACGCTAGTTTTCCATGGGCACTTATATGGAATTAGTGTAGGTAATAGAAAGTAGAAAATACTAGTCGACAATATTGGGACACTTTTTGTGTTGAATCTATTCCCCTTATCATGGGCGCCGCCAGAATTACTTTTAGGGTGGTGCATCTCCACAGATCTACATCATTTAAATAGTAGATTGTTTGACAAGGGTCTAAAGTAGGCCATATTCCCACGAGGTGGTTATTTTCCCGAACGAAGTGAGGGAAAATTGTTCGAGTGGTAATATGGCTTTTAGACCAGAGTAATGCATACTATTTTTCACTTCGATTGCGAGAAAATAAGATAAAAATACTTATTATTTACGCACAATAACTAAACTAAGGTTAAATTATGGTTTAACTTGACGGTCTTTTAATTTTTTTAACTTCTTTGACATAGATACAAAATATAAACACCACGAATAAATGCCACAGACGACGGTATAATTAGCTCTTTAAAGTAGCTATTAGACATTGCAATTTGTAGGGTGCAACCTGTCGGGTTGGTAGGTGTAATGGTACTTAGGGAGTAGGAGTCCCGATCTAGGGCGATCGGCAGTGCCCCGACATCCGCAGCTGTTTATGGAGGTCGTTAGAGTTATTTTACCTTTTTTATTTATAATGTTAGCCATTTTCTACACATTCCGTCTGGTTTTTTATTTAAAATAAAAGTTAAATTGTGTAGATTCGCTGGTAATTAATATATTTATCTAGTTTTGTATTTAAATAATAGAAGGGTTGGGCAGATGAATTCAGGCAGCTCGAGCGGTCATTTAAATATCTATAATAAAAAAAACAGTTTCCGATTATGACTGTTATGAGTACTATCACCGTGCTTCACCAAATACATTTTTTAGATGTTTTGAAGGCATCTCTGTAAACGTTGAGCTAGGGTCGGTAGGGACGATTTGTTGGTGAGGTAGGGTCGGTAGGGGCGATTTGTAGGGAAAGTGTAATAAAGTGCGTTGGGGCCGCCAGGAGTTGGACACAACCGATTGGGCCCTACAAATCGCCATGTCTAATAGCGTTTAAACAGTTTAAACACGCTTTAAAGCGCTTCCAAAAAATTACAATCTTTTTTAATGATTGTGAAGTAGGAACTAAAAAACACCTCACGTTTTGAGAAATAAATTGCGTTTCCTCATTGGTCGATTTTAACATTGCTGTATTCTGATTGGTTGATATTAAATACAATGTTTTTTTAAGGACTTTAATTATTTACACAGTATACGCACCAAAAAAGTATCTAGCGTTCCGATTAACTTCGATATGTGTGTTGTGATTGGTGGATTTAATATGGTGAAGTGTTCCGATTGGTCAATTTAAAATGTTTTGTAAATCATAAATATGTATACATTTTAGCCCTAGAGGCTAAATGTACTACTTTAATCCGCCTTGGTAAGCATAATATGACACACTTTTTGAGCATGAGAAGTGAAAAAGAAATTATATAACTTTTCCTAACAGGGGTGTGCAAGTGCACCCTTTGCACCCTGCTACCGGCGCCCATGCCCCTTATGATTCAAAGTAGCAAATAGGTAACAGAAAGTTTATCGGAATTCGAATAACACTGGAACTTTCAACGATTAGTGAAAACGCCCCAGCATAGGATGCGACGCATCTGTCGCCAGTAACCAGTTTAATATGTAAACTTAATATTACATTTGCATTTAATATTACAGTTGCATTTGTAATGCGTGCACACTGCAGACAGGAGATGAGTGCACCCTGCTTGCTAATTTCTAAATGCAGAGGCGATAACCCAATCTAATTCCAATGTACATATCGCTCGCTAAGTGATAAACGGGATTATTTAAAAATTCGGGTAAAAATTGTTTTTGTATTAAATCGGCCTATTACAACTTTATAGGGTTTCTTTCATAAACCGGCCCAAACCATGAGTTAAAAAGAGATAGACTTCTTTGCTGCGTTTTACTATTATGAACTACTAGCTGACCCGGCGAACTTCGTACCGCCAACTTCCACAGACTCCCGTCGACCTCAAGTTCACTCCTACCCCAGTCCTACCGTCTCCCACCACTCTCCAACTGTTGTCCAACCATCTCCCACTCTTGTCCACCCTTCTCTCACTCTCTTCCACCACCCTTCTCCCACCGACTCCTACTTCACTCCCATCCCATCGACTCCATTCCCACTGACTCTTACACTACGTCAGTCTCATCGTCTCCACCTCCTCCCATTGTCTTCATCCACTCCTATTAACGGACTTACACTTTCTTAACTTCCATATAGGGTTGCCAGGTGTTAGCCGGACATGTTTGGCTTTTTACCAGTGTGTCCGGCCAAATAATTCCTCGTCCGGCCTGTCCGGCTTTTGTTAGGCTTCTGTCTGACTTACGCTACGCGCCAGTCACGCCAGTGGCACGATTCGAAAGACCAGCGTAGCGTATGCAAAAAAGGCATGTCCGGCTTTTGGGATCAAATGTCCGGCTAAATTAAGCGGCTTTTTCATTTTTGGGCCTGGTAACCCTACTTCCATAGATTATGTTCCATTTTCTTTTTAGTTTCTCCAATATTTTAATAGTTATTCTGTTATTCGGGGTGGAGATATGTACATCCAAATATTTTTTAAGAAAAAAAAACCCGACTTCAATGGGGAAAGCTGGTGAAAGATTATTATGTAGATGGTGTACTCTTAGACTCCATACAATGAAATAACTTGCTTAACAAACACAGCGAAGAGGACAAATCGCCAAACGTGAACTATGCGTCGTTGAAGAGTTCCGTTCTGATCATCATCAGCAGTTCCACTTTATTAAATGTCACTCTTTTGAATGAAAATCTTGATTTGTTGAAAAAAATACAAAAATCAAATGTGTATGCCCTTAAGATTTGAGGAGTTCCCTCGATTCCTCATGGATCCCATAATCAGAACTTGAGGTTGACGAAAATTTGTCCTGACAATCAAACTTGCTTAACAAACACAGCGAAGAGGACAAATCGCCAAACGTGAACTATGCATCGTTGAAGAGTTCCATTCTGATCATCATCAGCAGATCTACTTCTTCAAATGATCTTCTTGAAAAAATGGTGAAATAAAAACTGCAGTTAACATTTTTTTTGGGTAAGGTTCACATGAAGTAGGGGTAAAAAATTTTTATCGGCTTCTAGTTTCTACCCTATTATATTTTAATACACAAATATGAAATTATAAAAGATGGTACAATTAATAATAAAACAGCTTTAGAAAATAAATAAATAATTCTTGAAATGATTCACTGTTTTGAATGAAAATGATGGATTTCTTGATAAAAATATGTATATGTATGGCTTTAAAGTTTGAGGAGTTCCCTCGATTCCTCATGGATCCCATCATCTGAACTGCGTATTGACAAAAACGGGACCAATCTGTAATATATATATAAACTAAAAAAAAAAACATACACGCCGAGTTGAGAACATCCTCTTTTGAAATCTTGATGTCGGTTAAAAATCAAAGATATGAAAATCGGTTCAGCCGTTCTTGAGTTATAAATGGTATATAGCGTTTTGTTATACCACGTTTTATGTCACGTTCCGCGGGAATGGGATAAAAAGTATCCTATGTCCGTCTTCTTGTTCTAAGCTACCGCCCCACCAATTTTCAGCCAAATTGGTTCAGCCGTTCTTGTGTTATAAATAGTGTAACTAACACGACTTTCTTTTATATATATAATATAAAAGATTGTCTACGGACATAAGACATACAGCCTTGGCCAGAAGTGTTGAGCACCCTTGCGATTTTCATACAAAACTCGAAGCTTTCGTCCAGCGTTTCTATATTTTTAATTCAAACTGAACAGGCATGTTCTGTTGAAGTTAGTAGTAACTGCATAGAATATTTGCAATATCCCACCGACCTAAAGTCGCATTTTTGTGACCTTAAGTTTTCATGTTTTATATTTACCTTGAAATTGTTATTAAGTGAAGTTTTCTAGATATATAAATGAAATGTAACATTTTACGTCACCGTACATTGTTATTATTGGGAAATAATACTTAACATCAAAACTGTAAACAAAAAACTGTTATGCTCAATACTTCTGGCCAAGGCTGTATACAGCGAAAGGACAACGTCGTTGCTGACGCTTTATCTAGAGTTGAGATAGTCGATTTTCAAAATATTGCAATAGACTTTTCTTTGATTGCGAAGGCACAACACAAATATGACGACTTGTAAACATTATTACAATTCACCATTAAATTATGACAGACAATGACAACAAACAGTCAAACACAAAAATAAAATAAAAGTTTATTTGAAAATGGTAATGCGCGTTTATGTATTGATCTTGAACAGACTCGTCGTGCCAATGTTACGAATGCTTCAACTCAATTTTATAACTACCCTCATTTAAATATTGAGCTGCTACCCACTTTTAAATATTGAGCTCGAACAGGCTTGTCATATCAATGTCAATAAACAAAATGGCCGACATGGCCGGCTTTTAATTAAGGTCATATTTGTTCTTTGAAATCAAGGGTTTTGTAACTTTTTAATACTTATTCTGTTAACCAGGGCTGTGACCATTCAAACTAATCCGAAATCATCTAAATCGGTTTAGCCGTTCTCGAGTTATAAACGGTCTTACTAACACCACTTTCTTTTATATATTTAGATACTTATCTCATTTAATGCTAAATCAGCTCACTTTAGTCTTGTTCCGACCTTATTGAGCGCAGGACGACACGTTCGCGTTATATTTGGCGATAAATCTTTGTTGCATTAAAAATCACGTAAGTAATGAAACAATATTTTATAAAATATTGTCATATTTAGAGTTAGTGCGTTTTATTAGAAAACATGTTTCTTAATAAAGTGGAGTAATTCAGATAATATCACTTTACTAAGAAATGCATTACGTTTTTAATATTGTAACTGGTGATGCACTACTTCATTATTATAAATGAAGGTAGATTATGAAAACTATTTGTGTTGAATCGTTTTTTCATTTCTGAAGTGTTAAAATCGTGTCAACATCTAGACATTACTTACTTTTTCATAAAATAAAACGTGCGTACTGTGGTTTATATGTATTTATGTCATTTTATACCATCAACACGTGCGTTGTGAAAGTATTTAACTACTTAAGATACACAAATTTCTCATACCACCAGGCTAAAAACGTCCATGATGATTTAGTAAGTACCAATTCATACCAATATCATCAATTTCCTTGAAATAAAAAATAGGTATAAGAATAACTACTCTAAATTAAATAATATTCACATTTAACTGTACTCAGAATAACCAAATTGACTTTAATTGTATAACAGTTTCAACAAGATTTTGAAAATCTTAAAGTAGGCATACGCGTAATAGTCTTGTCATAAATAATTATCTTTCAATAATTTAACTTTTTGTTTTTTTTAGCCTGCTGATAATGATAGATGCTCCCCTCGAAAAATCTCAGTAGTACAACATGCAACTGAAAATGTGGAAGAGGAATCTGACGTTGTTGAAAATTCGTTTACCGATGAATTCTTGGAATTAAATCCGGTTTTACTAAGTCGTCAGCGGTATTTATATGAGCTTAGAGATGAGATCCCTGGTTCAAGTTACGTTGTGTCACCTATTCATTCTGACGAGAGCGATGTAGACTTGACTGATACAGACCCAACATACAAAGGTAACTTGTCACGTAATCATGTTGCACAAAAAGTGGTAGCAGCATCATCTGGTTCTTCTTCGTCTGAGTCGTCGTCTAGCAGTTCTTCTTCAGATTCTGAACACTCGGCACAGTCGGATACAACTAAAAAACGAGGCAGAAAGAAATCTCGAAATCCGCTAAATTGGAAACAAAACAAGGTACAGCAGCAAAGAAACAGTGGTCAACCTTATACATCGATGTCTGCATCATCTAAATCATTCCCAGGCCGCAGCGTCAAACCTACTTGTACACAAACTTGCAAACAAAAGTGCACGGAACAAATTGATGAGGAGATTCGATCGACCATATTTAATGCATTTTAGGAATTAGGCGACTTATACAAGCAAAGAGCTTTCATAGGTTCATCTATGGTAGATGTTCAACCTAAATATAGATACACTAACGCTGAAACCCTAGAAGCTTCAATAAAGCCTATTATTTTACGGTAGGTAATAAGAGAATCCGTGTATGCAAATTATTTTTTAAAAATACTTTAGACATCACGGATCGAATGATTCAGACGACAAAAAAGAAACACGATGGTAACGGATTTCTACAAGAAGATTTTCGAGGTAAACATGAGAATCATAAGAAGATTTCAGAAGATTTAGTTAACGACATTAAGGAGCATATTAATTCGATTCCTCACATAGAATCGCAATATTTGAAAAAAACTGCGTTAAGAGAATACTACATCGACGGCTCAAAGACAATTGTCTTAACAATCACTGACTGACTGATGTCAATTACTGATCTATATAAAGATTTTCAAGATCAACAAGCTGAAAAGGGAAAAGATGCCGGAAAGTACTCTTCTTATTTCAAAATTGTTACCACTGAATTCAATTTAGGGTTTTTTCAACCCAAAAAAGATTTATGCAACGAGTGTGTTAAATACGAAAATTCTTGTCCCGCTGAGAAAGATAAAAATAAACAAAAACATGAAACTCACTTAAATGAAAAAAGATTAGCTCGTATTGAAAAAGGTATTGATCGCCAAAATATAAATACAACTAACAAAGTAGTATATACGATCTGCAAGCCGTCATGCAATGTCCAAATGGTAATACTTCTGCGTTTTATTATAAGTCAAAATTAAATAGCTTTAATTTACTTTGACTGAATTAACAAAAAAAGATAGTAATACACAGACTCGAGCTAAAAAAAATAAAGAATACACCGCGTATGAAACAGTTGATTGTTATTTCTGGACTGAGACTGATGGTAAAAGAGGGGCAAATGAAATTGGTTCTTGCGTATATAACTACCTCGAAAATCTCGCATGCAAAAATGTGGAAAACGAAATTGACGTAATTTTCTATTCTGATAACTGCTGCGGACAAAATAAAAATAAATACGTAACTACCATGTATTTATACGCCATTCATTCGTTAGATCAGATAAGAACTATAACACACAAATTTATCATCACAGGGCATACACAGAATGAGGCTGATAATGTACATAGCCTAATCGAAAAGCAGATAAAAAGAAATAGAAAATCAGGTCCAATTTACAGCCCGCAGCAATATATTCCTATAATAAAGAGTGCCAAGAAGACTAACAAACCATTTGTGGTTCACGAATTGACGTATGATTTTTTCAGGAACATGGAGTTATTGCAAACAGAATGGGGATACAATTATAACGTTAATGATAAGGGCGAAACTGTTGTGTGAAATGATATAAAAAAATTGAAGTTCACGAAAGAGTGTCTTCTATTACAAAAGCTCGTATGAACAAGAGGAATACAGCAAAGTAAATGTACGTAATAAGAGAAAGAAGATGCCTAGCGTAAGTGAAATATATTTACAAACATTGTTTAGCGAAAAAATAGAATTGACCAATAACAAGAAAAAAGATTTACGAGAATTGATCTCGAAAAACCTTATACCTAATTTTTACGCAGATTATTACAAAACAATTATATAAAGTGTTATAAGTACTTACTTAGGTAGGCATATTGGGTTTACACAGAAAGAACGCTTATACTAGCTAGTTAGTGTTAGATCTTTTTTTTGATAATGAACTAATGTAATGTGATACACAAAGTAAGTACCAATAATAAGTGTTAGTTTTTTTTTGTATTATTGAATTAATGTGACTGTTACTTCTAGTAACTCCTATCGAAGACTGTTTTACTTAATTAGAAAAATGTATTATTAGTTAAGTATTGAAAGTACAAGCATCTAGATAATATTTAATATTAGACTTGTTATGATGCTAAGGCTGAAAACATATCTTTATCTATAAATAAATGACTGCTCGTTATACCTAAATAGCTGTAATAAAAAATCTAAAGTCATAGACAACATAGCTAATTTTACTTACTTAAAATCGTTAACAAATATTAATATTATTTGGTTATTAAGTTAATAGTGCATTTATTTTGTTACTGGGTACCTATACCTATTGCAATATTTTCGACACCATAAGTTGATGAAAAAGCTCAATTACGTAACGTAATTAATAGTTTCATCATATGACTGCGTAATAAAGTTTTGATGATTAAATCTATAGTTTTTTTATTATTAATTTGCGTCCCACTGCTTAACCACCTGTTTATGTAATTACCAAAATATTTCACTTAAAACACTACTATATTTTTTTTAAGTTATTAAAATGCATTATCACTCGATAATTTACTTCTATAATATTTTTTTTATAGAAAGTAGCATGATTATGAAATATGCAATTATTTACACAACCTATTTTTGTAATGAAAAGCATCATTATGAGTTGTGCCTTAAGATATATAAAACATTTTTTAAAGTTTCGTAATAAAGCGTCATATAACTGTAGTATTTTTTTGAAACAGTCATAAATATTATGAACTACTTAAAAAAAAATACTTTTGTCAATGAAAATGGTAATATAACGTATAAACAATTTGAATTAATCTATATAAAGTAAAATATACCTAAACATCTTGTACATTGACGCATAAAAAGTGACACGCTCGGAAGAAGGGATTTTTAAACGCGTTTTACTACACTTTTGCATTTTTGTTTTAATGCCGTTTATCACTAAGCGAGCGATATATGTAAATATTGTATTACCTAATGCATATGCAATGGAGAGTTTATTAGAAGCTTGTAGCCAAAGTCTAGGATGTTTAATTATTTACCATATTGGTGTCAGAGACAACAGTAGATTTTAACCATGGGACGAAAGGCACCCGGGGTATGTCCTTGAACTGCGTCCGGACTTGGGTATGTCCTTAAACTACGCCAAAAAGAGAGGTATGGGCACTGTGAATGGCATCTCGCTAAGTGTGGTAGGGCACGTTCAGCGAATGTCATGTCGCTCAAATCTGGAGCAGAGCCCGACTGGGGAAGTACCTCCACCTTACAGAAAACCACAGCCAAATAGCACTAAACCCTACTCATAGTGTTGTGTTCCTGCTGGTGCGTAGCCAAAGAGCTCAAAGAGGACCCAGTGTGTAGACGATGAGGGACCTCCTTATTCCTTTAGCCATCAACACAGTGAATCCTCCTTTTTGTAAAGGGTCGGCAACACGCATGTGACTCCTTTGGAGTTGCAGGCCTCCATAGGTTACAGTAGGTGCTTACAATCAGGCGGGTCGTATGCTTGTTTGCCACCGTCGTGGTATAAAACAATAAAAATAAAAAACCCATTTCAGACGAGATAGACAACATTTACACATAATTTCAGGGATACATTTACAGTAGATTTTACGTCTTGACGTAACTTTTATTTAAAACTATTTAGGCAAAAGGATCGTCGTACAAAATCAGGAGTATCAGAATGGAAATTGAAAGAAAAATTAATATTACTACGAATTTTCATCGCTAATAGCATAAAATAAAATAAAACATACCAACTTTAAAAGTAAAACAAATATTTAAAAAAAATAACTCATTTTCAAAGCATTACAGATGAAGTTATTTATTATTCTTTAATTTAGACATAAAAGTAAATAAGTACATACTCTCTCTCACTTTTCGTGTCGATCCCTCATTATTGAGGATCTCATGACCACTTGGTTTTGAAGCTTTGGTGATATGTCTCCATCGGTCTCGATCTCTCGTAGCCCTCACCGCTTGATGGAGTTTGCCTGAGGTGGCTTTTTTAACTTGGTCAGACCATCTAGTTGGTGCCATTGGAATTGAATTGAATTGAATTGTTGGTGGGGTTTTTAGGTCTTTACTCTGCTTTCCGTTCAAAACGAAAAGTACATACATATTTAGATTATACGTCACAAAACGCACAACCCGTGTAGTCTTAGTACCTGCAATCCTGTCATAAATTTTCAAAGCAAATAATATTAAAATTTATTGCTAGTCGACACAAGCAGTTAGATGAAGTTTCTGGAATACAATACGAAAAATTGCAGAATTATTGAAGACTCGTGCCTCGTATTTCGCCATCTAAAAAATGTGTTCCGTTAACTCTTAATCTTTTCACCAATAGCATAAGATAAATAAATAGATAAGCTTACCTGATAGCTAAGTTATGATACGTATGATAGGTAGTTAACTGTTTGAAAACTCGTCGCATGTCCTGCAGTTTGGTGTTAATATTTACCAGTAGCGTTTTGGTTTTGATATTTATCAGTAGCCTTTTGGTGAAGGAAAACATCATGCTGAAACCGGACCTAGTCTCAATATGGCTTTCCACGATGTGTTGTAAGGTCAGATGGCAGTAGTTTTCTTAAAAACTAGTCCCTACGCCAATTCACGGGATTAGGTTGCCAGGCGGACCCCAGGCTCAATTAAGCCGAGGCAAAAGCCGGGACAAACGCTAGAAGGAGGCTGAGTCCCTTTTAACGAATTTAACTTATTATCGTTTCAAAACACAGATTTATCTGTTTCAAAATAAGCCGACAACCCGTTGTCTACAACAAAAACACTCCTCCGTTAGAATTGTTTCATGCCGGACCGGCTGAACTCACAAATTGCCGGTCTCGATCTACAGACAGCATAAATCCTGTAATAAAACAACTTTTATTGTGATAGGCAGTGGATTCTCGTTTACATATTGATTAAATATTTATTTGTAAGCAGTGGGGTCAATCTACAATATCGTTTTGAGGTTGATGCAGTGCAGGGGGCATAGGTATTCCATGAACAGTTCTACGAGGGGTAATCCAAAAGTAATGATAATGACTTTGATCTCGCAAATGTATTTGTATTTTTTTCCATTATATAAACTCTTTGTTAGTTTATGTTCATACATTATTCAATACAATTATAATAATACTTCATAATTATTTATTAAATTTTATAATAAATCCTGAATAGTGTTTACGCAGCAGCGCCAATAACTTAATTATTGAACTTTAGATACTTGTAGACGCCTACGAGAAAGCCCAAGATGAAGGTGGCCTTAAGTGTTATTAATAGTTAAGAGGCAATTCATGTTTCTTCGCTTATTAAGTAAGTACTAAATCAACAGAAATACACCTAAAAACCTAAAAGAGAATTTAACTTAAAATGGCTCAAAAGCTATTTTAAATTAAAGGTCTCAAAACTTATGGTCTAACTAAAAGCTAAATAATGGAAATCTGTATTTTTAAGAACACTTACCATATACAAGACAAGTATTCATTCACACCTAAGCAGAATCAAATACCAAAGTAATTGATACAGGGCAAAAATACGACGCGTCGGTAAATATAACTGAAATTAATCTCTAACTTAAATAATCCTTAACTTCCAGGGTCGGACGACACATTTGACTTAGTCGTTTTGAAACGGATTATTAATAACACGGTTGTTATTGTTTTCGCTGTTGAACCTTGATGTCAATTGTGCTCATACATCCTGCTTAATTACATAGTGTAGTCGTAGTCAGTAACCTGTCTGACCTGTATCAATCCCGTTGCTTATCTCATGTCCCTTGTCTCATGTGAATATGATTTATATATAGTTCCATTTCCATAAAATCTGGCATAATGGAAGATCCTGTTTATGATGTTTTGGTTCGTCTGAGGCAGAGAATAATTGATTGAGCCTAACCTTTAGACGTGTAAAAAGTAAAGATATAAACGCATTTTTATTTTGTATTTTGTATCTATATAATTGGAGTCAATTGTTCAATCTAAGAAAACCGAGCCCGGAGTTTAAGAGCTGAAGTTTAAGTGGCCAATTTTTGTTAAACAGATAGACGACATAATGTACAGTCACCGGCAATAGTATCTTCCTACAGGAAGGCCGCAAAAATATGTGACACGCTCTTATGGCCCTACAAATAAGAGCGTGTCACATGTTTTTGCGGCCTTCGTGTAGCAAGATACTATTGCCGGTGACTGTACCTATTGAGCCGTACAGTTCCATTTGAGCGCATTTTTAGGGTTCCGTACCCAAAGGGTAAAAACGGGATCCTTTTACTAAGACTCCGCTGTCCGTCTGTCTCAATGTCTGTCCGTCTGTCACCAGGCTGTATCTCATGAACCGTGATAGTTAGACAGTTGAAATTTTCACAGATGAGATGATTGTATTTCTGTAGCCGCTATAACAACAAATACTAAAAAACAGAATAAAATAAATATTTAAAGGGGCTCCCATACAACAGACATGATTTCTTGCCGTTTTTGTCTGTCACCAGGCTTGTACCTCATGATTTCATGAACCGTGATAGTTAGGCAGTTGAAATTTTTACAGATGATGTATTTCTGTTGCCGCTATAACCACAAATACGAAAAAACATAATAGAATAAATATTTAAGGGGGCTCCTATACAACAGACATGATTTTTTTTGCACGGTTATTTTCTCGATCTCTTTTAATTTTTTTCGGTGTTAGGGCAAATGCTCAGTATAGGTACAAAGAAAACAAGCAGCATAACCCTGTCATTACAATTTATTTCGTATGTTCTATAATGGATATGTATTATTACTGCTAAACTTAAAGCATTTGTGATCCAAAGTAAAGTTTTCTTAAATAAAAGAAAAATTAGATTGAGGGACAAACTTTTAGTTTGCCTTTGAAAAATTGTTGTCTCCGTACATTGACATAGGCTGCTAATAGTTAACCAACTGTAAATAAGGTTGCAATAGCATTTTTTTGTGATTTTTTTTCCTATTTTTTACTTTAGTTGTGAGACCTTCCTTCTTGCCGAGTTTTATAATTCTAGGTTTATGGGAAATATCCTTTAGATTTTGATCCCCCGTTGACTTAGGAGCTTGATTTTTTTTAAATCAAGCTCCGGACCGGGACCGCAGACTTATAAGTATTTTATGTAAATTTTTACTTGATTCCTAAGCGTCGGAAGCCCGTGTTGCTCGAAGTTCCTGAGAAAGAGGGTTTGAAAAAGAGACAGCCGAACAAAGTAATCATTTTTAAACTTTCGTGAGACATACTAACACTATAAAATATAACGGTTACCTCACTCACGTCACTCCGGCGCGGCGTGCTGCGCGTCGCGCAACAGTGCGCTACGGGCCGGTTCAAATAGCACTCTTAGGGCTTGAAGTTGGAGACCTAGGCTCTCCAAAACATGTCGCGCGAAGTGACTAAAGTGACGTAAGTGTAACTGTTATAAGTATTTTATAGTGTTTATAGAAGAAAGTAATCCTACAAGGGTTCTGTTTTTTTTTCCTTTTGTGTGACGGAACCCTAAAACACGGTTTATATTGGCATAGATAAGTAAGTAGGCATAAAGTATTTTGTATTAAAAATTAGATATAAAAAGAAGCAGTAGTCGCCAACCTGCTATTACACTATAAACTGACATATCCAAAAGAACAAGTGACTAAGGCCTCCGGTGCCCACGGCTAGAATCGAACCAGTGTTTTCTACATTCGCGAGTCGCGACAGACTCGTTATTACATGGTTCAATTTATAACAGGGACTCCGCTAAACAAAAGTCAACATGATTAAAATTTTACTTTGCACAAACACTCTGACAATTATAAAGTTCATATTTCATAACAACAATAAAATTTTAATCTTGTTCCAATTATCAAAGTTAGAAATTAAATACAATAACTGACAGTGATATGGGGATCGTTTAAATATCGAACCTTCGTATGCCTACTTCTCCTATTTGATTGAACAACGTTTAATGAAATCCAAACATAATAAATTTACTCTTAAATCTTCGAAATTTTATGTAAATTATGGTAATTATTTAATAACATTTTGTCTGTAGATAAAATACACAGTGTTTCCTAGAAAATACTTTACCGTAAAAGATTGATGATCAACTTTTTTTTCTTTTTTATGAATTGCTTGGACTCCTTGCCTTTATGAAATGTATGTGGCAGATTCACTATTTTGACAGTTGACCAAGTTGAGGTATGGTTGAGGTGACATAGGTGTTGTCAATTATTTTGAAATTTGATATTGACAAGAGCCTTTTGCATATGGATGGTATAAGGAGGATGGGTCTCTCTTATAGGAAAACGGTCGAAAAAGTGTCCAGCAGTAAGCAGTTAACAATAGTTCCAATATCTCCGGGTGGTGCTAGGTATAATAAATAATAATAAATACTCTTTATTGCACACCTCATACAGTTACAAGCACAAATTTTACAATTAGATAAATTTAGGTAGAGGTAACAACAGGCGGTCTTATCGCTAATGAGCGATTTCTTCCAGACAACCTTTGGGTAGTGGAGACTAGAGAAAAACAATAAGCAGTAGGTGGTGCATAGAAACAAAAGAGACGAAATAGATAACACAGCACATTCATATGAATATACATACTTAAATAAATGAGAATAGTTGAGCGTATGAAATGAACTTTATATAGTAAGTGCCTAAAAATATTAGTATTCAAAAACTGCATTAAATATGCTTCCCTATGACATTTTTTTCATTTGAAATTATCGATATATAATACTTAAATGACGTTCTAAATAAAATTAATATTCAGAGTGTTTGTCTTCTCCGCAAATAATTATTTTGCAATTATGTATGGATTTTTAATATTTTAATATCAAAAATCATAATATGCGTAATAAAATATTCGTTAAAAAATTTAAAAAAAAAAGCCCTGACCGGGATTCGAACCAGGGACCCTCTGCTTCGTAGGCAGGGTCACTACCGACCGGGCTAGAAATATGTGATCATGCTATTGTTGCGCCATCAGTTTAACGCCTTTTGACGGACACTTTTGTAACATAGAGATTGATATCCTCCTTATACCATCCATACTTTTGCAGTTTAATTATTTGTGACATTGTGCACTGCGATCGTTCACGTTATCCCCACCATGCACTTCGCATATAGCGAATAACAAGTTTGAAGTGGGCTTGTTTTATGGAAGATGACATCTGCTGCTTTTGGTAGCAAAGCGTAAAGTAACTTAATCTTTATTTCTTATTCTAATTTTATTATATCGAATAACACTGGTTAACCTAATACGATGCAAAAATAATTTATTGCAAGGCTAAATAAAACAATGAAACAGCGTCTATCGAGTTAAAACCTGCCTATCTAAAAACCATTGCAGTTACCACTAATGGACTAAGAGCTGGCAACGTCAGATATGAGACAATAATGAGAGCAACAAAACCTGTCTGGTTAGATTGCTATAATGTAGGTACTTATTGCTCGATCCGGGCATCTGGCAGCTTTTAATGAGTGGAGGTCTGATAGATAGACTAGCAAAATTTTTGTATTGGAGAATAGTTATATCAAAAATAGGTAAAAACTGCCGAAGTTGTCTCAATTATAAAGGACATGGCCTATATTTTAATAATAGAACAAAAAACATTGCATATTTTTGCAGAAACAAAAACAGAAGTCTAGGAGTTGTTTTTTTGAAGTGGTTTGCATTCTTTGACTTCCACCACTGCAATAGCTGCCAGATGTCCAGACCTAGATATAAGCATAGTATAGCAAACTGACTTGAGGGGTTTCGTTGCTGTGTCATATCTGACGTAGCCAGCTCTCCGTCTATAATCTTTTCCGAAAATCGCAGCAAGCATGCCTAATTTTTTTTTTACCTAACCAATCAAACAACATAATATTGTCTTCGGTTGCCGCGATAGTTATTCATGAAATAAAACAATTAAAAACGGATTTTATCGCGTGTACACTTGTTTTATTTCAATCAAACAACCTCAATATACATACATACAATCACACCGTCTTTGTTCCGTCGGCTGAAAAAGTGCTAACGAACAAATACGAAATAGTCACACATGAATCATACGTCACCGTTAATCTTTCCTGATATGTTCCAAATAACCCAGCCTATTTTCCGGGCCCTTGCGTTGGGGGCTTAACATAATAAAATCGCGGTCGGGAGATATACTCATAAACAAATAATACCTGTTTGATATTTGGAATTGGCCAAAGCGGGAAAATTTCCACAATTGCCGACTACATTACGTTAGCAGTTTTGTTCGCCGCGAACGCTGTTGCCTCAATATTGTTGCATAATTTATATTTCTGTACTATTGAAAACTCAGTCTTTTCCTGGAAATTGCTGACGGTATAGCGCAAGTTATTACCTACTTTCATTACTGTAGGTATTCTTGTTTGCAAATAGTCATCATTTACTTTTATGCGAAAAGGCATGGGTAACTTAGTTGTAGCAACATGGAGGACTTTGTATTACACCTACGTGGGATATAGTGGACCATGGTTCATAATAAATTACGGTTCACAGTGGATCTGTTGTTCTTGATATTTTGCGCTCACAACCACCTCCCCTGTTTAGGTACTAGTCACTTGTTGGGTGGTTTACCTATACTTGTTGCCTTTCATTCATATGGTTTGTAATGCAACAAAGGTAAGCGAGAACTTGACATGTCTCTTGTCGTAAAATGTCGAGGTGAATTATTTCTTTTATTGCCACGTTTCGATGTCTTTTGCTTCTTTACAATCTACACAATATGTATAACACTGTATAAGGTACATCTTAGCAATTCTTTTTTTAACTTTGCGATTTGTAATATATTTTCATTGATACAGTCATGGTATTTCATATATGGAAATTATGGAATATCTGCTGATGCAGATTCCCGATACCAACACACACACTCTACAAAGTTACATAATCTAATTATTATCTTTACAGTCAAATCATTACATTACTAATAACGTGCCCATTGATTATTATAATTTAGGCTGTGATTTTTTTTTACATTGTCGTTACAGAGCGTTAAACGTTTTTAAAAAGCACATACCTATTATTATATAAGTGGAAAACGAATTTCAATTCCTATCTCGTCATTTTTGTATACAAAAATAAACCAAAACGACAAATACATCAAGCAGGCCGAGCATAATATTGAAATCATCGATTTTTTCAGATAACGAATGGATAAGTTTATACAATTGCAGCTATAAAAGTTATATTAGTTCGAGAGTAGAACACAGTATAGGCAGTACTTTGTGAACTGCCGTTAGCGTGCAGATTGCTAAGCTTGCTATTCCTATCGTGTATCATCAGGTCTGAGGTGAACCAGTACGACTAATCCTTCAAGACCTGATACCACTAGGAGTGTTCGAGGGTCTAACTTACACCGGTTAGTCTGAGGTGTTGTAAGCGATAGAAATAGGAGATCTGCAGCGGGCTTGCCGAAACTCGCAACAATGTCAGCTCTAGCTAGTATGGAATTTCTTTTTCGAGAGACAGATGGCAGCTGCTATTCGGCAAATTACTTCGCTTAATAAATCAAGAAATCCTTTTATAACATTCTATTCTTAAGCCGGTTTAGGTTGAATTTCAAAAGATTATGCCGCCATCCGGCTGTTTACATTTGCCTAATGCATACTTATAAGGGATATCGAGGATAAGCTGCCAGCGAGTCGGCGCTCTTGTCTTAGATAAAAATGGGACTGACTTTTATTATTATGTAACTTAAACAAAACCTTCAACGTAAGTGTTGAATAAATTATACACACAATTTGTGTCATTTTTAAGTAAGTGTACCTGTAACATGTCATGTCTACTAATTTAAACCTTTACGTACCTACAACAATTCAGATAATTATACAGAAGTAAAATTTATTTGCCGGTCACGTAGTCGTAGGGTAAGCACATTAAAATGCCCGGCTTAGTAATAAAAGGGCAATGTTAAGAGCCCGGTAAAGTTTTTTTTCGATTTCGCTCAACTTTTCGATACTATTTTACCAGTAACAAATAAGACTACCACTTGTATACATTTATTGGAAAATCGTTTCTTTTTATACTGTATAAGTATACTTTTATGATTTTATGTTTCATTTATATCTAATTCACCTAAATCTCGCAGGTATTTCGTGATTTTTGCCTGGAGAGGTGAAAAGAATAAGATTTTTGTTGATTAAAATGATGTTAAAAAATATATATAAAGACGTTGGAAAGTTAGTCGTTTAAGGAATAAGTGGAACAGTTTTTTCATTTTCATACATATTTTTTAAGCAAGAGTATGTTTACCTAGAACAATTTTAATAAAAATTTTAGAAGTTTAGGTGGTATTTTTGGGAATATATTAAAGTATTTTATAAAAATTTAAATGTAGGAATAAACTTGGCTTTATGCTTTATTCAGATAATATAAAACATATTGGAGGGCATGACAAATAATAATAAAAAAACAAGCGACAAATTTACACGGATCAATGTCCTCACTAAACAAGCTTTGCAAGAATTATGTTTTGGAGTATTAAATAATAATAAATGTGGACCAAAAGTATTTTTTTGCAATAACAAGACTTCAAGATATCTTATTAAATGCAATTCATGTGCGTTATTTCATTATTAGCGATTTTCGTTTTCAAATCGTTACCGGACTCTTAAGAAGAATCTGTAAATTTTACTGACGTGCCTCATTGTTTGAGGTTTGAAGTATTGTTATAGATTGTTAGAATAGAACGAACTCATTAGTAACATTCAGAAGAAATTCATACAATGACTTGGTAAATCGCATTGGACAATAAAATAGACATTTATATAATATTAACCCATTATGTAAATCCATCCATCATATGTATTTATTGATAGGCCGGCTTGCGACCAGGTCATCTTATTTTATTTATGAAAAAAAAATAGATATCTAATATTCCTTCCACCTCCACCGATGAACAGCTGCCAGATGCTCGCATGTAGAAAAAAAAAAAAAAAAGCAAAAAAAATTTAGTTCTCGTTATTTTGTCACATTTTCCGGGGCTAACTCTCCGTCCAATAACTGTATACATTTGACAACCTATTTTTATAAATTGTAGATTACAATTTTCTTATAAATTGGAGGTCAGAGTGAAGGACTTTTATTTATTATTTAGTTTCACCTGTCCCGTTGTCTGTAATCCAAATCTTGCAGTTAAAATCTTAGAGAATTCAACCGACCGGAGTCGCCATTGACAGGCGTTCCCCTCTGCCGAAAACATATGACCAGTGGTTATACACGTGTATGGACTGACGTTTATTTGACGTAGCTATTTCTACGTTACGTAAGACATTTGACGTTCCCCTCCCCGCAAAAATCGGCACTTTTTTTGTATAGAAAATGACAGACATGGCTACTCCATCCGGGTTGAATTCTCTAAGGTTAAACCGATTTCCGATTAAGCTGAAATTTTTGCAAGCATACGTATATCGCGTGACAATGCAATAATATGATGACATTGATGACATGGAGCTGATCTGATGAAGGTAGCCTCCTCAACACTCAACATTATCCCGTCGTATTTGGGCTCGTTGCATTTGTACAATTAGCAAAAAAAACTTATCACAAAAAATAAAATTTTGGAAATGTTTTTTTTTTTATTAGTTATGCTATTCGCGAAAAACAAATATTACCAAGTAGTATATCTACGGGTAACGGACAATCCCGTTAGGTTGTCTTCTTGACACAATCTCATTACTGAGGACAATCTCATTTGAATCTCGGACATGGAAGTAATGATTGCTGTGATGATGATGACGCATTTCTCAATTGAGTTAGGTACTTACATTTTGTTTATGAAAGATTGTATTTAAGAAAAAAACGAACTGACTTCACCACCATTCCAAAAGAAAATGCCCGAGCCACTGTAAAAATATATAAATCACTATATAGGTGTGCCTATAATATTTGAAGAGTTCCCTCGATTTCTCCAGGATCTCATCATCAGATTCTGACCTGGTCACAATGGGACCAACTGTCAATTTAATCTCTTTCAAACAAAAAAAATATTTACTTAAACGGTCCAGCCGTCTTCGAATAATCTCAGTGAACATATAAAAAATAAATAAAAAAAAACCCCGACGAATTGAGAACCTGCGAAATCTTTAGGATCGGTTGAAAACTGGAATATCGATTCGTAAACGTATTTTTCAAGTAAGTACCTAATTGTATTATACCCATTAACAAACTTTTTTTTTTTAATTTACAAACCTAAATAATACTCCGGACATTTTGCATCTCAAAGACATATTAACGAAGGTTATTTGAGTTATTTGTATAAGGGTTAGTAACCTACAGGCCAATTAGTGAAACATTTTTGTTTGAAAGGTCATGAATAGGTAGTTCATTAGTTTCATAATTAAAGGCGGTACACAGGTAATTGCCGGCCAAGTGTGATATTAACACAGATATCTATAAGTACGTAAGTATGTTGGTATACCGCAATGCTTACTTATTAGATTTGTTTTTTTTTTAATGTCTGGACGTGTAAAGTGATGCTTAGGAATCTTATTATAACGAACATAATCTCAAACGTCATGCACAATTTAAAAAAGTACTAATGGTGGACTTAATCAAAGGCATTACCAGTCTACCATAGTTTATAATATATCGATCGTACTAGTAACTATCTAATAGTGAATATCGATTATATTTGACCGGATTTTCTCTTTCACCAAATAAAAAAATTAAATGGAAAATGAAGGTAATATATTATTGACCGTTGGGTACTGTATATTTACCTACTCTAACATTATTGTTCATTTATTCTTTTATAAGAATAAATGAACTTAGCGTATTTTCCCTAAATAAAAAGATGTTGCTTCTGTTATTTGAGATTTGATTTCCATCAGGCTTAATGAAGTAGCCTGCATAGTAGCAATTTAGATCGGTTGTGCTGTTAGAAACAAACAATAGGTCTGAAAAGATACCGTTCGTTAACAGCCATAAAAGCTTTTCCGAAGGCCTAGGCCACTGCTATCTGATAAGTTCGCCCTTTATCTCAATAGCAGAATTATTCATTTGATAATATTTATTTTATTTCATCCGTGTACAAATCGGAATATAGTACGAGCATATCAAATATTGAAATGCTGATTTAGTGAATCAGTAATAAATAATCAATAACCGTTCATTGTTTTGAGTTCGTAGTTTCCTGGCTACCCAAAGGTTGTCTGGTTGTTACCTAGTTTTTATCACTGTATCGCTGTATGTTTTCCTTATTTCTCATGTGGTGTACAATAAATAATATTTATTATTCTTATTTTGGTTTCTTAAATTTCTCAGTACACAAGTACTGGCGTAATGAAAAGTACGGGCCGAGGCCAAGTGCATTTCGTATTGGATTCTTAAAATTAAGTTTCTAATCTAGGTTGTGTTTGTTATTATGTTTTAGTCTTTGTTTTTCTCTTCTAAGTGAAGGTAGCTTTACTTCCATAATCGCGGGCATTTGGCCAAACGAGAAAGGAATTTATGATTCTACTGTTCTAGAAAGAAAATGTACTAGTCTGCAAGTGTTCATGGTAACTGCTTTTTGAAGTAGAATGTATGTGAGCGGGTGAAGCTGTGCAGAGTGTGCAGGGTGCGAGGAATTACACCTGTGGACGAAATAATGATCGGTATGGTTTTCAGTGCTTGCTCTCCATTGGTTTTCAATCTCTATAGTCAAAACTAACTATATATTTACTGATTTTCTCGGTTAGAGTAGATACAAGGTTATGAGTGTTTGGTACTGCTACATCAATAAGGTATAAAGTCCTTGCAGCTTTGTCGTGTAATGTAATGTCTGGCTCATTATTGGGAAAGATGAGAGAAAGCCCTAACAGTCTTCTTAGGGTGTTTGCCGACAGATGGGATTCGCCTATGTTAAAAAAATGGATCGGTATGCATTCTACTTTTGTTAATTTTAATTGGTGACATGTTATTTGATTATTATTGGAATTTAAGTAATGTTTTGTTTTTATAATTATTATTTTAATTTACTTATGTTGACATTTTTTAATTTTTTATTATTTTTAGGGTTCCGTAGTCAACTAGGAACCCTTATAGTTTCGCCATGTCTGCCCGTCCGTCCGTCCGTCCGCGGATAATCTCAGTGACCGTTAGCACTAGAAAGCTGAAATTTGGTACTAATATGTGTATTAATCACGCCGACAAAGTGGTAAAAAATGTTTTATTAGAAATATAACATTATGCTTCGGGATAAAGTTATCTCACTTATGCTTATTCGTGTAACTAATTACTCTAATTAGGTAGCAAAGGTAAACTACGGCATCATTTGCAGCTAAACCTTGTCACTGCTAGTTAGATACTTGTATAAGGAAAGAAAGGATTCATCCCGAAGTATCATTTTATACGGCTCTGCTATCGTTCCAGAAAATAAGTTGCTATGTTAGGTTTTAAAGCCATGACATGCCGTTAAAACTGTTAAAAGTCGCACTGCTGAACTACTCGGCTACAATTAACTTATTTAATCATGGATACTTGTGCAGCTCTTAATACTTTCTACCATATCCAATTGGGATATTGAGTTGTGAACATAATGCACACATGCTAGGTTTGAGCTGGGCGTTCCACGTGCGCGGTGTTACTGTAGACTCGTGCCGTGCGCGATGAAGCGAAAAAGTCGATAAGATTTGTAACTCAAACTACATTAACATTGCATTTTGAAAATCAAAATTGAAGCAGAGAAAACGTCGCCTTTTATAGAAATAACTAATGTGCAATAACCGGTTTTCACTATCCTTGAATATATAACCTTATCTCTCTAAAACTCATTTCTTAATTATTTAACAAACTTTGAATTAATTCCACTTATGTAGCGAAAAGCATCACCACTCGCCCCTATTAAGGTCGTGTACACGTTTTTTGCACAAATTCTCAATATCTTTCGACGCACAGAATATCTACTAAACTGAACGAACTCATTGTTCCTAGAAGTATAACACCTTTAAGATACCTGTTAACTTTTATAATTGCGCTACTTTTAAACATTACGTAAACCAAAATGTAAACAGTACCTGACCTCAATCACACGTCGATGTTTCCTCGTAACCCACAATTAGGTATTCAAGCGCGTCGCTGATAAACGCCTGCGGCAATGAAATGCTGAATTAACATATCCAACGTGATGGCGCTCAGGGCCGGATCTTGCTCCGTGTCGCCATCTGTGTTCCGGGATGCAACTTAGCATTGTTAATGTGCTACATAGACATAAAACATCAGAAGGGCGCTCAAACAAAATTCACCGAAAATATGGCTCAGTCAATTGCGGTAATATTTAGAAAACCTAAGATTTCTACCACGTTATGACTAGTATAAGTTGACCTTCATATTTGTGGCATTCACGCTTATTACGTAGTCTTGTTTACGCTGGCCTAATTTTAACAAAGCGCTTTGTTGGTAATGGGTATCCTCTTTCGCTCGGTTCTCTATGGCAAAAGGGGTCGCATAGGACCCACTTGAACTATGTCACTATTTGCATGCGGACTGTGATCTTCTACATTATACGAGTTCAATGATGCGCTAGCATTTGTCGCAACCCAAAACTTACCTAGCTACGAGTACATTAGTAAATGTACGCGTTGTGATTAATTCTGAAGCTGTTCGTAATGAATGTGCCTCTAAGGAAGCCTCGAGCTTGTTGTGAAATTTATATCGCGATACGTGAAGCAGTGTCTCCGCTGCGTCATCGCGTATTTTCATATGATGGTAACCAATGATATTTATTATGGATGGGTTATACTCTAACAAAATGAGTAGAAAAAATACTTCCAGAGTTATTTCATAACCTAGCAACGATTCTATTTAGACAATCATTACATCTTTGTCACTCTTATTTTCTCACGCGGGTGACGGGAGTCCATTGACACGTCCGCATCTCACGCTGGCCGGAGCGCAACTAGCGACAATTGTTTGAATTCACTCATTTTAAGTGCTTTAATTTTGGAGCGTACCTAACCCATCTATCATTATTATACTCGTATATCATAGGTGGTAACTATCTAAGGTTAACTATATAGTTAAATTAAACGCTTACCTCCAAAGGGCCGAACCACATAAGAGATAGTACTTACATGTAGATAAACATAACAAAATATTTCCCAGATCTCTTGAGTAATGAAAATGACAATTAATCATAATTAATTACATCAACTTTAAACCTCTACCTCTACCCTTACAGCGTCTCTTCTCAAACACAGTCTGGCACGGTGTTATTTTAAAATTAGGAATTCCCATGTTCTATGTCAGACGATCGATATTCATTTCGAAACAGTCTATAAGCGGCAGCCTAAACAGATATACGAGTACGTCGTGTTGTAATTAGTTACCTACATTGAAGAATGAAATAAAATACGTCGAATACCAAGAATTGTTTATTTCCACGCTCCACAATAGCATGCAGATGCTGTATTAGTGCTCAAGTCACAGATCATATTAGAACATAAATATTAGACGGAGCATAGTACGGGTATGGTGTCACTGCCGCCTGCTGCCATATTAAATAGTAATTGAAGAATTTATTAAATGCGTACGACTGTTTAATAAAGCTTCGTCCACGTTTACGATTAGTAGGGCAAATGGCTGATCTCGGATTTATCGATAAGTTAAGTCGATGGTGGTTCAATGGTATTCTGAACTTTATTTCTAGGTTATTTATTTAACGTCTCTCAACTTTATGATCTATTTGGATAAATTAGTGCAAAGGTATATTAACCACCGAATAGTGGTGTTAGTTTCCGGGACTTGTATATTAAAAACAAAGCTATGGCCTTAGACACTAAACTTGAGCTGATGTTCAAACACCGCTCACTGAAGAGTGAGCGGTGTTAGTAGCAGTTTGTTATTTTTTCTCTTTATTAAAGATTCATTGCATAAAAGGAAGCATAAACATCAAAATCTGTAAATTGATCGACTTTTTAAGGAAATGTAATGACCTCGAACGGTCTTCGAATTTTAAAATTTTGATTTGTCTCGGTTCGAAGGTTTTGCTATCAATATAATCTTTTATCATCAAAACGAATTGACTCTGATTTGATAGCTAATGTCATTACAACGATTGACGCGCCTCATTATCATTAACGCTAAGCAATGTCATTTTGACAACTATTTCACACGAACTTGATTACGGATTGATAACAAGAAAAGGACGATCTGAATAAGACAAACGACGCCTTTTTTGATATGTACAATCCTATCCAATATGTAATCGTTTTTTTAATTACATACAATTTTAATTAGGCCTCCATCTCTAACATCTATGTAAATAACGATATATAAGTTATAATGCATGCTCCGATGATATTTTTTCAAAGTTCAGACAACAGCCTAGCGGCCACACGGTATGATTGACATATTTTCGTAGACGGGTAGGTGTGAATAACCTGTTCTACACATACACTTAACAAACAACCGTTCCTAACACAAAAGAGCGTACTACGAGTTGATTCAAGTCCAAAAATACCACCCTACAAATCAATTTATTGCTAAACATCCCAGGATTAAAAATACCAATAAAGAGGTACTTTATACCAGTGTGGTTAAGTTTTTAAAAAGACACGTATGTGTGAAGTTTAATTGTTGGCCTACAATTAGGTCACAGAGATGTAGTGTGTAAATACAACAACATGAAATTATATGTACTTATATTTGTTTATGTAAATTATATTGGAATCAGTCTCCTAACACAACATAACATATTGTGGTAATAATAGCTTAGGGTAGGTAAAATAAACATATCGGAGAATAGTACATTACTGCAGAATCCAGTAAGTAAGCCTTCCTGGCCAAGGATGAGTTAACCGGACCGAACCGCAGGTGAGGTCCGGTTATATACGAGGCCAGGATGGCTTTCTTACTGGTTGAGGCTTGTATAGTGCTTTTCTCAAAAATGAAAGAAAGTTTAACAACAAATTCGTTTAATTAATATTGAAGGTTACATTCATATACGGGCAATTACTGATAGATATTTTTATCGATTTACCGGGGGCATTTATGTTTGTTTCTTGTACATCTGGATTAATGGACTCTTGGCTGACAGTAAATGTCTGTGAAACATTAATTTGGTTGTTTGGGAAGGTGGATGGTTGCGATGATGTTACGGTCAGGGGAATAGTGGTCGGTTCTTGGCGAGAGGTAGATGGCTGCGGAGTCAGGCTTAGCGGCTGTTGACGCGATGTAGACGGCTGCGGGGAGGTAAAAGATGGTGTTTTTTGAGTATTCAATTTAATTTTTTTATTTATATTGCTTGTAATTTCACTTTTATTTTCTAATGACTCTTCTATATATCCTTCGGCAACTCGGTCCGATTTCCACCCCCCGTGTCGTTTTATTGTCGTGAGATTGGCTCCAGAGTCAGCCAGAAGGGTAGCAGACGACCTCCGGAAACAATGGCCAGTATAGCTCTCTGGATTTGGTAAATTCAAATATTCTGCTATTTGTTTAGGCATTGCGGCAATCTTATGACGACCGATGTTTTGCCGCAAGCATGTCCCGCTTCTACAGGGTGATTCATGAGACGTGAGCAGGAACAACCCTACACACTTAGTTAACGATAATGATTCGGCCGCCATCATGTTTAAATGAAACAATAACGCCTTTCAAAATTTTTTTTACCTTTTTGTGTCGAAGAAATTTTGTTCCCTGTAATCATGGTCACCCTACGTAAACAAATCCATAAAGATTAAAACCTCTTTAACAATCATGACAGCACTTTGATTATGAAAAATAATTGTCAAATTAAGTGAGATACGATGTTTCCAAAGTAACCAGACATCAATTTGACAGAATGTTATCTTGTTTTTCTGTGATATGTGTAACATCAGTACGCGACGGAGTATTCTAATTGTGTACTAAGTGACCATGCGTGTCGTAACTAATTTTAAACTTTTTATTTTTACTTAAAAATTTTTTTTTGCTCTTATCACACTAATACTGATATCGAACGATAGCTTATTATTAACTGAATCCGTAGTGTTAAGCCTGCTCACGTCTCATGAATCATCCTGTATAATTGATAAAAAAACGATCGCTTTTCGTATTTTCAGGGCGCAGGTCATGGTATTTCCTTACAATATGAGCTGACTCCTTGTGTATAACAAAAGAGCGATCAATTTTTGTTTTTGTTTCTCGTACTTTTACCAAAATTATTTCATTATGGTATTCCACGTCACTGTTTTTAATATTATAGAGCTCCATACTTCGGCAGGCGCCATTAACTCCCATTATAGTAATAACCTAAAAACAAAAAAAAAACTGTTTTAAATCGAGAATATAAAAATAAGTATCTGTTAATTGGAACCAGATTTAATAGCATAATTATATTATTGCAACCGACTAACAGACAACTTACATCACAACAATTTAAATGAAATAAGTAAATAAAATAAATATTACCTTCGCTGCTAGATAAACATCATCGGGTGCTTCATTTAAAAACTTCTGTATGTTTTGGCTGGTAAATACACTCGATTTTTTTCCTTTGTAGCCAGTCGATTGTCTTTTCAACCAAGTGATTAAATTGGAATAATTCTTAATGTTTACATCGTGTTTATTTTGCACTACACATCGATGCATAGAATACACAGCCCATAAACTTGTCGGCTGCATTGTTTGGCGAAGAAAGCTGAAATATGCCAAGAATACATTTTCAGACCAACTGTTGGCTTGTTTTTCTGACTTCCACTTCATAAATTTTTCATATATCGCTCCTTGGATTTTGGAGGAAGTAAATTGTTTTTTGCTAATTCGGCCTCAGCTTTTAAATCAGGAGGAGTGCCATCTATTTCCGAATCGGATTCGCTTGAACTCATTTTTTGGGATTATTTATGTTCACGCGGTAAAATAAAACACAATTGTCGCAATTGAATGTGAAATCCCGCCAGTCGTTGTTTTTTTTTTACTAAAAAGTTTGCGTTTAGTTTGGAACATTGTTCTATTTTTACATTACTTACATGAATGTTTTAGTAAAAAAATGTAAATTATTGTTTTTGAAACTCCATGTTAATTTTAGAATGGAAAGTTTTAATCCAACATGATTTATAAACTGAAATTACTAAATACAAACATAAAATCCCACTATACTTCTACAACATTACTAAGAACAAAACGCAACGTGCATACTTTTTCTGCGTCGCGTTAATAGACGGAGAGCTGGCCACGTCAGATATGACACAATAATGAGAGCAACGAAAACCCTGTAGTTAGTTTGCTATACTATGCTTATTTCTAGACCCGGACATCTGGCAGCTGTAAAGTGGTGGAGGTCAAAGAATGCAAATAACTTGAAGAAAACAAATCCTAGAGTCATGGGTTTAATGCAATATTATGGAATATTATCTAATTAATTACGTTATATCATGTCCAGAAGGTTCTGTCGGGGGAAAGTATTGTCAAATGATGTTTTTGTTTCCGCAATAATAGACAATGGTTTTTAATCTATTTTTATTTATTTATTTATATGTATAATCTAATGTTAAAATATAGGCCCTGTCCTCTATAAGTGACACAACTCTAGCATTTTTACCTATTTTGGTACAACTTTTTTCTAACTTAAAAACTTTGTTGGTCTGTCACTCTGACGTCCACCCATTAAAAGCTGCCAGATGCCCGGATCTAGCAATAAGGATGTTAAAGCAGCCTAAATAGACAGGTTTCATTGCTCTCATTATTGTGTCACATCTGACGTGGCCAGCTCTTAGACCATAAGTGTCACAGACTATAAAATGGCTGTTTAAGGCTCCAAAAATATATCTATCTCATAAAATGACATACCGAAAAGAGAGATAGATATATATTTGGAGCCTCCCTCCTATAACCATGTTATATGGCTACACTCTAATCTGTGTCTGGTACTATGTTTTTTTTTCTAAGCAGATCTAAAGAGGATGACCTACTGTCCAGTAAGTAAATGACATACTTACTTACTGGACAGTAGGAGATTCCAAATTTAAAATCTCGCTTCTTACTGGATAGTTGTGAATATGTCTCCGGTAGAGTTCACTTTCTGGATACATTTTAGGGATATTATGGCAACATTACATATCATTTTTGAGAAAACAAATTTACTGGCCTTAAGAGACGTTATTTACTAAAAGTTATTTGTATTACGCTACCTACACACCCTTAGTTATATTATTGAGACGTTATCATATAAACCGACGACTCGTATTCACCAACCTTTAACGCTTCCATACTAATTTAGAATGCTTTGTTTTGCTACTTGTCGCTGCTGTTATGTATGTATTTACTGATATAAATTGCCAGTTTCAACAAAGTTAAACATTAGCTATTGCAGCTTATTGGTGTAAAATGCCATTGTCTAGCGACGATTTTACAAGTATATCAAAGAGCGTTTATTTACTGCTTGCGGCGTTTGTAAATAAAACGGAGTCTGTGGATGGTAGTCCATGAACATGAGATGGAACTGAACGCCGATTTAGGCTGCGCTATCTCTTGTATCAGAAAAAGAAATGGCTGACAACTAATCCCTCATAATATAATCCAGGAAGCCTATTCGAAGAATGCAAACTGTTGACGGTTAGATTTTAGTTTGATATTGATCAGGAATAAACCCGTCAGAAAAGATTTGGTCATTCAGACCATTACTTTCTTATCTTTTGGTTATACTCGTATGTCAAAATCAGTTTGCTGAGCGCCAATACGATACATCAATCCTAACGTCTTAAGTAGTTGCTTTGGTTTCGAAAATTTGTTTAGTAGTCATTTTGACGACAAAAGTAAATAATTTTGACAACCAATGCCTAACAAATTGTAACTTTTAAATAAGCAATGCAATTTACACAAAAGGCGAGTTGATTAGATAGGAACCTAAATATGTAGAAAAGGCGGTTAGAAGGTATCATTAATAACGTGTCAAGTTACCCTAAACTTTCCTTACATTTTTTTTTATATTTAACAGGATGAGTAATTAAGGGTGAGTTCGCGTCGTGGCCACTGACAGGCACTTAGCTAGGCACTGAAAGGTACTAGAATTTGTTGACTCTCTTATATATTGGATACCGACAATACAACACATCTTCGGTTATGACTGGTTTTACTTAAATACTCCATTTCGACCCTCCAACTATCAACATATCTCACACTCAAAGCACTCTTAAGGCGCTAGGCGCTGAATGTGGCCGAAAACTGTTACTTTCTAAGGGATATATCTCAATAACGAGTCATTCAAAAAATTTGAAAAAAATATATGTTAAATTACCTTTTCATGTACAACATTTGCAATGTTTGAATAAGTCATGTAACGTATAGTTTCTCCGTTATTTAAATGTAACGAAATGTCGTTTTACGGTTAATTTTGCTTATATCTACTGAACGGCTTATTCGATTTAAAATATTGTTGAACTAAAAAATGTGTACTACAGAACACTACAAACACAACGTAGGATATTTAAATTGATTAAATTTTCTTAAACAACTTGATCATAATTCCTTATTTCGTGCGTTGGTAGCTCGAAAACGGCGTTGCTGGCAGTCGTAAGCTAGCTTTGAGACGAGGAGGCTGTGTCGCTCGTCGCTCCGTGCTTCCCTTGGCCCGTGAGCAATAATATCGGACTTACTGTGCCTAAAGACTTAATATAATAACTGCAGAGGGTTCATGCGATGCGGACATAACGTGTCTTCTCGGAATCAATAAAGTATAGACGTTTTATCTTTTAAGATAATGTTCTCGTATCATATCGTAATGATCTCGTTCATGTACGTTCGTATAAAAAGTGTATTTTATTTAGATTATAATACAAGTAAAAAACAAATAAAATAAAAATGGAGGAAAAAACAACGGTCATGAATCTCATAATGCTCTGAAAACAAATTTGCTCATGTAAGTAAACTACAATTATTATGTTTTCGTAGACTAATGCATCACGCAAAATAGGTGTTAGTCGTCGAGTTGCAGAAATCTGCTAGTACTGCAATATAATAGACTAATAATCAACTTAATAAAAACTCCAAAGGACCGAATTTATTTAAACATATTTATTTAAGAATACCGTGTTCTAAACGAATGTAATATGCGTTTTTTTTAAAGATTAAACACAATATTTAATGTTATACTTTATACTAATTTATCAAATCAAGAAATTGCGAAGTAAACTGCAAAGGATTGCATATAAACCGGCCAAGAGAATGTCGGGCTATGCTCAGTGTAAGGATCCGTAGTTGCCGGCCTGTTACAATACATCCATTCAAAATGTAGTTTATAAAGAGATGTTTTGTGGCACTTACGTTATTTTACTATAGGCATAACTCAAAAACGGCTCAACCGATTTTATTCCATATAGTTTTTATTGAAAATACGTGATAAGTATTTCAATGGCCTCACTTCCAGGAATTTTTTCAAATTTTTTGGACCCACGGTTCAAAAATCAAAGAGCATGTTTTACTTTCGGAGCTATTATTTACGAAAGTATTCGTTTTATCCAAAAGTTGTTTAAGGATTATTCTTCTTGAAAGACCTATCCAACAATGTGTTTCAGATACTTATTGTTTTACCACTTTGTAGGCGTAATTAAAACACATACTCAAACCAAATTGCAGTGTACTAACTATCACTGAGCAAAGCCTGATTAAGATTCTAATAAAAAATTGCTGATATTTAAGATTTCAATGTATGTATGTAAGAATAAAGGAAAAAAGCTTTTTTTTATACCACGACGCTGGCAAACAAGCATACGACCCACCTGATGGAAAGCAGTTATAAAGCCGATGGACGCCTGCAACCCCTGAAGATTCACATGCGCGTTGACTACCCTAAAAAAACTTTACTATGTCGGTATTGTCGGTGAAATAAATACAGATTTTATATTAATTATCAACACAAAGTAAATAAATAAATTACTACTAAGGGTTAATACTACCTGTCAAATATCTTTAAAGGACCGGCCAAGTTTGTATCGGACTACGCATATTGTAGGGTTCCGGAGAAAGTAGTTTCTTGGAGATAACTCAAAAACGGATAAACCGATAATATGTGAAATAATTTTCATAGAAATTAAGTACTAAGCCTTCTTGGTTTTTTTCATATTTTTTAGACTTACGGATTAAAAGTTAGATGGGGGGCCTATTATATTTAGACTTTCGAAGCAATGATTTCTGAAAATATTGAGTTAATAAAACAGTTTTAAAAATCCTCTATATATATATATATAAGATATTTTAAAACCGTATCGTACAACATGTTCATATTTACAAAAAAAATATTTTTGACATTTAGTTTGGCATATGTATGTATGGAGTGCCTCCCCTAAAAGTTTTTTAGCAATTTAGCCAGAAAACTAAGTAGCGGCACATGAAACACACCTCTAGATAAAATTTCAGTAATATATGTTTTATAATAAAAATGGCTTTGACATACGGACGGACAGACGGACATAACTCAAAAAACTTTTAAGGGTTCCGTTTTTGCCATTTTGGCTATGGAACCCTAAGAAGTGTTTGCGCTGTGTTATATTTTAAAGATCTAAATTTAATGGGCTTACAGCTCTCATGACAATCGTATGTCGATTTCGTGCACAAATGCCGCTCCTTACATGTGCATTTTTACTATTCGCAACTCGCAACAGGCTTAGTTTTGTTAATTTATCGTAATTAATTGAATTTTTACGGTTAATATTTAAAATCGCAACAAAAAAATAACCATCTATTAAGTTCACTTGCACAGCAAAAAAAAACCAATTCATATGAAAACACCGCTTTGATGTGCATTCAGTTTTTTTTGCTGTACTAGTCAGTATTTTTTTATTTTTTTCTTATATGCGGAATATTTTTAACCATATTTCGTTAATTCATAAATATTTTGCCGCACACTGTACTTCAAATTCAAAATCTAGGTTTTAATTTTTTTACATAAAAATCTACTCTTCGAGATCGTTATTACTTATCTTATTTAATAGGTAAGTAGCATTCCTAAAAATTTCACTGGAGTACTTAATCACAGTATTCAAATCACAAAACATCCGCAAAAGGATTATAATTATTATAAAGCTGCCCGCGCGCCTATGAGTAAAGTAATATTCTTTGAACATTGTTGCGGTGCATCGCGGTGGATTTACGCACGATCGCAATGAGGGGTACGCGGGTGGCGCGGGTAGAGAGCGCCCAAACGCTCAAGGACCTCCGGCGACAATCGTCTTAACTGCTATCCACACTTAAATGCCAATCTCCACTTTACTCCTTAACATTTTTATAGAAGAAAAGAAGTTTCACGACCTGACGAACCTAGTTTACACTATAAAACTTTTTCAATTTATTTTAGAATCTCCAGCTTTTTCATCGCTCAAAAATGAGTCTGAAACCATTGAAAAATAAATTGACCAATGTCGGGATCGCCGTTCATTTCACACCCTGTCAATTTAAAAGTAGTGCGAGTATTTACTTCATTTTATTCAGCCATGATCCGAAGGCTATCAAACTACAATTTTTCACTAAAACTAACAGTAAAATATTATTTCGAGCGTTAACGTAACAGCTGCTACAGGAGTAACTTAGCGAAAGTGGAAAACTTGGCTTATTCTGCTAAATTTTTCTGAGCCTTTTTGAAGTGTCTTCGCGCTAGACTCGGCCGTACCTACAATCTGGGTTATTGCCGCGCCCGCCTTTGACGATGGCCCTAATGTATTTTCAGTTGATGAAAGACAACCCTTTCATTTTGTATCGCGGGGATGATTTTTTGACAGAATTTAGGACAATGCTGTGATTATTCTTGCGGTTATGCCGTAAAACATCTAGAAATAAAATTAATTGCTTACATGTATTCTTAAGCTGTCAAGTAGTCAAAAAGTTAAAGTAGGTGGAAAGATATTGATAGCGACATACGTGTAAAAAGAATGGCTACTTCGTTACGTTTACAAAGAGAACGCATTGTAACGAAAGTTACAAATGTGCTGGATTCCATAACAATATGTTCGCGTGACAGAAGCGATAGGCTTTAATTAGTCACACAGCGGTTACCAATTCTCATTACTGTTTTGAACAAAACAGCACGTGCCCAAGCATTACGTTATATTTAGGCGATTTTCAGATTGGTGCCGCAACCGGAAGCGGCGACGGTGTGTAAGCGTTACAGCGCTATAGACGTGTATAGCGCTATCTCGTTCGCACACCGTCGCCGCATGCGGAAACCGCTTAGGTTGATTTACAAGAGCTAGGGCCCAGTTTAACTTGAAAACGGGACAGAAGATGCAACGGCAATATTAGACAGCCATATTCAAATCTTTTGCTATTACGTATGAAAAAACTATACTAAGTTTAGTTTTTACTAGAGCTCTCGCTACACGTGTTACACGTGGTCTCTACGTCATGCTGCTCCTGAAACAATTCTCGCAGCTACGTTCAGAGGCTGGGCCCTACGCGGTACTCGGTCTTTGGCCCTCGCAGACATAGCCGCTCACCCTCGGGCCTTCGACCCTCAGTTTCGCTTTTAAGATACTTGACCGTTGAGTTTAGTCTGGTCCCTTTCATGGTGCTGCTGAACCAATCCCTGCTGCGACGTTCCGGGCCTGGGCCCTACGTGGTACTCGGCCTTTAGCTTACGAATAAATTGCCATTCACTCTCGGTCTTTCGGCCCTCAGGTTGGCTAAGAAACTTGATCCCTGAGTTTTGTCCGGTCCATGTCATGCTGCTGCTGCTGAAGCAATTTTCGCTGCGACGCTCCGGGCCTGGGTCCTACGAAGTACTCGGCCTTTAGCTTTCCCAGACATAGTGGATCAAGGGACTTGCCATTGAGTTTTGTCCGGAACTGTTATGCTGCTGCTGAAACAATTCTCGCTTCCGTCGGCCTTAGTAGATTTGTCCTGCTGCAGGAGAAGTAGGGGAGACCGGGGACAACTGAAACAATTTGCCTTTAACCTCCTGTGACCGTTATATTTTTATGAGTAGAAAGATGTGCGCTCAAAATATTTCAAGGTTAGTTTTAAGGTTAGAACCAGATGGTTCCTAAATAAAATGTATTTGGATGGTCTATAATCCATAGTTTTTTGACAATAATGTAATAAAGATAATGGGGCAGTATGGTTCAATTGACCTCACATGAGTGTCAATTGAAACACTATGTGAGGTCAATTGAAACACTCAAATATCTTCGGCACAATAAAAGTACTTATATCTGTTTCAATCTTTTTCATTCCTACCTCGGCATACAATGAGCTCGTCAAAAGTTTGCAAGCATAACATAAACATTTCTCAATTTATGAGCATCTGAACATTTCGATAAAAAACATAGTAAAAAAAAAAGAGTATACAACTTTTAGTTTTCTTTGTCGCTACTACCTTATAGATATACCTTAACCAAAGTAGTTTTAATGAAATTCTAAGATAAAACGATTAAGAATCGCAAAAAAACAAGCATTATTATGTTTCATACAAAAGTGCTTGTTTCAACTATAACAATGTTCCAATCATAACCTTTCCCATACACCCTGTGACGAGTGTTGCAGACGTCGGAATGTAAAATGAAATAATAGGCGCAATAAAATAATCAGTTTAAATTGTTTTTTTATGTAAACAAAAACATAGCGATATGCCAATTTTAAAAAAAAAATTAACTTTCTCTGATATACATTTTAACAGAGGCCGACCTCTTTAATCGGCCAGTTGGCAGCAGTCGGTTGTAGCTCAAAACGTATTATTATTATATATCAAACATATCAAATCAACATACGGGTCAAACTGAGAACCTCATTTTTTATGAAGTCGGTTAAACACAAATGTTCACATAACCTCGAATAAAAAAAAACTGCAGATTTCAAAAAAAAACTTTGTATATCCATAATTTATCAACTAGGTCAAAAACTACACAAATAAATGTGAACATTAATAGAACAAACATGTGTATCGAATACAGAACCTTATATTTTAAAGTCGGTTACTTTTGGGGACGATTAAAACGCCAGGACGATTGAAACGTTTCAATCGTCCACAAGCAAGTTGTTTCTATCGTCCCCACACCACGTTTTTCACTTCAAGGTCAAATACTATTTATAAAAAAGACTCGAACGCTGATGAACGGCCATTAAAAACATTCGTTTATTCCTAACTATAACACCAAAATAATTTGATTACTCAAAATACTACAGTAAACGAAGTTATAAGAAAATATACGAGAGCACAAATACTTACTTTTTACCGCGAAAAACTGGCTTGGCTCGTGGACAATCCCGTCTTGCACCGGCGCTCGAGCGCTCCTGGCCAAGGATTCAAATATGGCCGACCGCGTATTCCGAGTGTTGCGTCAGACGCGTAGGTATTATAGTTATCGAGAAATTTGACTTGTTTCAATCATGACGTGTTTCTATTGTCCCCGGTCTACCCTACTTTCCGCTCGGACGTTGCGCTCACACGCTACGGCGTTCGGCCCTCTTTTCGAAGTATATTCTGCTGCAGGAACTCGGCTATTAGCATTCGTAGGTCTTGACGTTCGCCTTTTAGTTGAATATCTTGACACAGCTGAACGAATCAATTTTGATTCAGTTACCAATTTGATGGACATGGACAACATAAAAAACCGTAAGTTTTACAATAATCGCCTGGATTTAGTAGCTAAACGTAGCTATTGACTACCTCGCATCCCGCTAGAACTTGGACGTCCGGTTGGTTGTTGTTAACGCGGTCTACAATCATCATCTTTGTCTTTTCACGATTGATTTTACTAGTATGTATGACAATTTTGAATTATATCTAGAGGTTATTGTCGCTAAAGTTGTCTTCCTGCTCACTTAAAATATAATTTGTTTAAATTAATAAAAAACAACCAGAAAAATCTAACAAATAAACAATGATTTAACTTTCTTTTTTGGATGTGCGTGCAGCTGGAGGCAAAGGTGCAAAGGTATGACAAACAGCCAATATTAAAACAGACAATTCGTATTTAAAACATAACTCATTGTGTATTACGAGTAATACAATAAGTTAAAATAATTCTTTTTCACAATTAGGATTGTATAATTTATAAATGTGTATACTTTTTTACAATGCAAACTCCTAAAGAAATTAAAAAATTAAAAAATACCCTAGTAAATTACAACGATTCGTCTGCGACTACAACTACAATTTGGTACTAGTACAAACTTCACTTGATCGGATTATTAAATTATTACACTAATTCGATAATTATTGTGAAAAGCACGCGTGTTTAATATCAATGATTATGAGCCTAAAAGCGGTGGAATAAGAACCTCGTTACGAGCAAGGGTGTTGAAAAATAATTAAATCCAATATATCTATATATTTATTTCTTTTATTTAAGTACAAAAGCCGAATAATTGAAAATAAAAATGGAAAAACATGTTAGATGAAAACATATTTTTATAAAACAATAGGCTTTTGTGCTCCTTGTGAGTACAAGTAAACATACACCGTGGGCCCTTACAACTATAAAGATTTTAACAGTTTTACTATGGCGTTGTTGCTCCGATAAGGCATAGTTTACACGTCCTTATTGACAGATACCAAAGTGACAAGGAAAACTATGCAGAAACTTAAGTATTGAAAAAAAATGTACCTATTTGTTTTAGGCGATTTTATTACTAACATTTACTTTTCATGTGCAATAAACATACAAATAAGACTCAACGATATAATTTTGAACAAAAAAGAACCGACTTCACTAAACATCCACCTTTCCAAAAGCAATTGAGCTGCTGTAAAAAATACTCAAATCACTATAGGTGTCCCTATAATAGTTGAAGAGTTTCCTCGATTTCTCCAGGATCCCATCATCAGATCCTGACCTGGTTACAATGGGACCAACTGTGAAGTATACTCTTTCAAAAAAAATTTCAAATCGGTCCAGCCGTCTTCGAATAATCGGTGAACATACATAAAAAAAAATAGCAAAAACAAAGATCCCGACGAATTGAAAACCTCCTCCTTCGAAATCTTGAAGTCGGTTGAAAAGAGAAAAATAAATTATAAAATATAAAATTACATAATATTTTTTCCTTCTTTTGGTCTCAGAAATTCGTGGTTAAGATCTGTCGGGTTATTCGTGCCCACGGCGTATATCTCTATCAGAAGAATCTGCAAATATTTGGTACCAATCAGTAAAAAGCATTCATTCATTGAAAAACAAATAAAAATATGCATTAAAGTAGGGACAATCTGCATTCTGTTATTGTAATCTAACAAAAAGCTTTTCTATTTGTTTTTGAACACACACAGTGCACTTTCGACGTCTTTCGAGTCTTGTAGTCTCGTCCATTGTAATGTGTGCGACAATACCCCGACAAGGCAGCAGACTGGAAAGTCTTTGGCTTTGTGAGTTTAAGATTGATCGTGCATGTCCGTAGTTCAATCGCCTGTCGTTAAGCTCATACGCAAACTGATGAAGCTCTCTCATCCTTAACGACATTGCATTATTGAACATGGATGTTATCATTTGGTCTATTTTAGACTGCTTTTGGCATATTGTATCGAAAATTGTTTTCAACCTATTATGTGAAACATCACTATCTCAATATTGGATTGCGTACTGCATTAAGTATTTGGCCTTAACACGTGACGACTTATGAATATAGTAGGGATATATATAGCTCCGCTAAATGAAGCTCGGGTTCCTGTCTCGGGAGTCTCGGGTCGGGTTTCTTGTAAATAAACGTGTCTGAAGCTGAAGGAGGGAAAAACACCTGCTTAAAATGTATTGGACCAATACATTTTAGGTGTTTTTCCCTACTTCAGACACGTTGATTTCCCCTACTTACGCATTTTATGCACATTTATTTTCAAGGTGTCTATCTGGTGAAGGGTATCTTTTGAATTGCTGCGGGCTAATGATGATTACATTATCGCGGCTTGATAACGCTATTCAATAGTCTGAATCCACTGCCGGGGACAATTATTTACACCTTCGTTCATTATGCCATCATTATCTATTTAGTTTTCCTTAATGTGTCACACCCATGTACCTAATATGCTATTACAATACCTATTATATATTTTGTGTACCTAATATGCTATTACAATACCTATTATATATTTTTCCCGGGATAACTTTAGGAAAATTTTGAGCTACCTACTTTATAGATTAGATGTTAAACGGGCATAAAAGCAAATTTATTTTAAATATACTTGATGTATTTTGGTAAACGGCTAGATCGCATACTTTTTTTATTATCAATACAATACAAAAGAAAAAATCTGTACATTGGCGTATAAGTTGAATTTTCAACCGCTACTGCTATTTGGAAGCCACCCCATTTGAGTTAACCTCTAATGTCCAATTTTTTGTTATGTCTACAGATATTAATAAAGTTGCTATTATTATATTTTACTAGTGGAAATGCAGTATGCCTTATGGGCACCGTTGCACCGGCAACGGCAGGGAGCGGGTTGTTCCTTTAAATTCTTTGTAAAATGTGTAATTTATTTATTTTCTATACTACTACTACTATTACTAATTGTAAATACAAAATAAAAATTTTAACTAGATAAAAGTTTAAAGTTGTCATATTTTATTATGGGGATGGGGGGGCGCACAGTAAAGTTACGAAGTAGAGCGCCCGCGCGTCTAATCTACTTACACTAGATGGCGCTAGTGAACTTCACTCTGGCCAAACTTGGAAACTTCATTAAAACTGGATATGCGAACTCCAAAAAATCCAAACAAGTTCAAAGAAAGCAATCAAAATTCACGGAGTTGTACCGCGAGTTGCCCTAACTTTCGAGCACCTAAGCAACAACAACTAGCATTTGACAAAGTGCAATCCTGCTGTCGCTAAACTTTTCGAGTGCTATTTGAAAAAGTGCTTTGTAATATCTAATTTAAGTCCAAGCAATCTAACAAAAGTCTGTTGTTGCAGGAATCTGAATACCTGCAATTTATTAATACCATTTTCCTTTTAAAACTAATGGGTAAACATCGATAAAGTGTGCGGTAGAGCCTATGATAAAAGAGATATGGATGGCGTTCTGATATCATCCCTAAGTTACCAATTAACCCCCTTCAACTGCTTTGAATATGACCCAATACGCAATTTCCCCTGTTTAGAAAATGGTTGTGATAGTTGAATCAAAGTTTTCATTAGATAAAATAAAATTATTAACGTCGAACCTTATGTGCAGTGAAACGGCTCATGTCAAAGCTTGTATATGTCCCGTCTCCGATGCCATAGAAAAACTTAAAAACGTGGGGTTATTTTGCAGAGCAAATACTAAATATTTCTATGCTTTTGTCGTTCACCGGCTAGAGCCAGTAAATCGAAATGCCTATTCCAGCTTCAGCTTAAAAATGATTGAATTTTACCTAATCAAGCGGAAATTCACATTTCCGGCTGGGAATTTTTCATTTTGGCTTCACGTGAAATTAATGATATAATGATGCGAGCTGCTTTTTTTACATTTTATTTGCTTTGATCAATGGATATGGATGGATGGTTTACTAATGAGCAATAAAAGATAAAAAAAGATAAAAGATATTTATTCTTCAATTTAGGCAATGCACTTATGAACGTCAGAGTGAAAACTAAATACTAAGGTACTTGCTTAATTTTGAATATTCTATTATGTATAAATTGTTAAATATAAGAAACTGTATTTCTGTCTGTCTTGTCGCCGCCGTGTGTAGGTGACAGAGTTTAAAAAAAAAACATTAATTACTACGTACTTAATTGAAACCAAAATTTTTGTTAGCTTGCGCGCTGAAGAAAAACTCTTGTTTTTGTGTGTAATTTTTTTTCTGTCGCCCAAATCTGGTAACAAAAAATATTGGTTCTTAAAACATTGCTTTTAAATGTTGTACCCGAGACCTATAGGTAAAAAATATTACATTTTGCAAAAATATCTGATTGCTATCGATCGATCGCTATGTAGCGTCGAAATCGTAGCAGGCTACATTTTCACGACTGTTTAGTCTAAACTTCTGAAAAATAGTTCAGATTGTATCTCAGGAAGGATCGGATTCTTATTCGTTCATTAATATATTTTTATTTGATTTCAGATAGGGCAACTAACAGAGCTGCGATGGCAACCGGGTGGGCCAAAAACTCAAGAGGGCAACAACATCGCAATACATGTCATTCCACCCGATGGCGAAGAAGACGACGAGTTCGTGCCGCCGCTGCGCATGCGCACCCGCAGGAAGATGAGCACCCCGCTGAGCGCGCTGCCGGGCGCTGCCGAGCGGCTGGTTGGCATGCCTAGTAAGTCACTTATAAATTCACTAATGTACATTAGATATTAGGTTCGGAATTTAAAATAGGGCGGGAGAAGTTTAGGTCAAATCAAGCTATAACCAAAAATTGGGCTGAATATCGGGTCTATCGGGAGCAGAAGAGACAACTTAAACGTCGTCGCGTCGTTGCATCTCATGGCGAAGAAGATTGACGAGTTTGTGCCGCCGCTGGGTATACCATTTCATTTATTGACACTAAAAATTATAAATGTCGTAAGGGACATTTTTATCGTACTGACAGGTATACGTACGTGGACCATAAAACTTTTTTGTGTATAGATAATGAAAATGTGAAATGACGTCAAAATTTTGTCCCTTACAGCAAAATAAGCTGTTATTGCAAATTCATATCTATGACTAATTTGTAAATTCTAATGTCGTAAGGGACCATTGAGAAGTCGTGTTACTAGTTTTTTTTTAATTAAATTTGTTGCAAAATTAAAGAGCTCAAAGAGGACCCAGTGTGTTGACGATGAGGGACCCTCTTGTTCCTTTAGCCATCAACACAGTGAATCCTCCTTTTTGTAAAGGGTCGGCAACGCGCATGTGACTCCTTTGTAGTTGCAGGCGTCCATAGGTTACGGTAGCTGCTTACCATCAGGCGGGCCGTATGCTTGTTTGCCACTGTCGTGGTATAAAAAACAAAAATAAAAAATAAGGGGATGCATTCTAAACTATCTACGCCAAAATAATCACATAACAGGCAGGACTAGATCAAAACATTGTACCTAAAACGGGATTCGGCTATTTCATGTCTTCTGGCAACGGATCAAAAAATTTCAAGAAAGAAAAGAAAAAATACGCTGCACCAAATAAAGTTTAATGAACCGATTGATTCAAAAGTGGAAAACTTTAACTGCTGACGCTGTAAAAACTTATGAGTAACTTAAAGCCCTTTCACATTATCCGTACCGTTAACTTAGCCTACGATGCTCAACTTTGCCTGGCTTGACGTAGGCAGTCCTATGAATCATGCCGGCGCGAGCGAGTTATATACCTACGTTTTGCGCTTCCGCCGGCAAAGCTAAAGTCAGTGGGTTACCAACGCGCTCACTGAACGTAAGTCGTACCGCGCGCGACGCTACTCGGAACTTGGAACAATGTCATCACGAAAAAAAAAAATTATTGCAATGTGGATGGATGTAAAAATAGCAAAGCTAATAAAAACTTATCGTTTTTCGCTCTGCCGACGGATGTGGAAAGGTAAGTAGGCATACAAACTTATGTTATAATAATAATAGACATGTTATTATTTTCAAAATAGATAGTCGGTAGATCATCTACTTATTCCCTTTCTTCAAAATTGTAGGTAAGTGATACTTTTACAAAGCGTTGCTGCGTAAATTGACGTAAAATGCATTTTTATTTAAGTATGTACTAGGTATCTGCCTACCTAAAATTTAAAGTCAGGTACCTACCTGACTTTAAATTTTGTTGCGACTGGGTTATTAGGTTATCGTTATCAGTGTGTATGTAATCTATGTTTCGGTTTTGATCAAATAACAGATGAAGGTACAAATAGCTTATCGTTTCTTAGTAGACTATTAACGAAATACAAATCTCTCAAATAACTAGGATGATATTGCTAAAAGGCGATTAGAATAAGATTCAGATAGCTGTCAATCCATATTAATTTTAACAGTGTGTGGCAAATCTGTCAAGATTAATCATACTCTCGTCGCGGCAACAAAATATCAATCAATATTACTCATGTAACTATAATTTGTATGCACCATGCGAACCACTTAAACACTAAATCAATGTAAAATACCTATTTCCTTAACTATAAAACATTTCCAAGCATAGGCAACCCTAGCAATTGTGCGGGTGCGCGGGAGGTGCGGGGTGCCGCGCGTTGAAGGCCGCTCCATTGTATTATTGCGTAGGTACGTAAACCGTAGGTATTTGCTTTTTCTATGAGTGATTCATATCTGTTCATAAGAACTATTATATAATCTGTGACCTTAGGCTGACCAACAGATTTTTCTGCTGACGAAAACATATTTTTTTTACAGATTAATTCAATTCTTTGTATTTGCTAGCACCTATTTAGAATCCATGAGCAAGAGTTTAACTCAACCACACCCCTACGGTAAGTGTGTGTTCTATACAGGGTGTAATCGTTAAGTGTGGCCAGGCCATAATTCCGTAAATATAACAGATATCAGAAAACTTCCAACTGATATCGAAAGTGCGTTACCCAATGAGTAAAATTACATTAATAACTTTTTTTTGAATAAAATCAGAACTATCCCAAACATTAACTTCAAACCCGGACCGACGTTCGGATAAAGACTAGTTTGTACGGTCTAGTCATTTCACCGTTGTCAAATTATTCATGAATTGTTTTATTTTATTCCATATCAATCAATTATCATGTTATTACAGTTTATTCGTGCAAATAATGAATCTCAAGCAGTTTTATCTCTTACGGCACCGACGTTCTTCTTTGGGAGTGAGTCGTCGTAGGTACTAACTGTATGGGAGCGTTTAAACTTAATATTTTTAATATTAATACTTTTATTTAAAAAAAAGTTATTAATGTAATTTTACTCATTGGGTAACACACTTTCGATATCAGTTGAAAGTTTTCTGATATCTGTTATATTTACGGAGTTATGGCCTGGCCACACTTATCGATTACACCCTGTATACAGCACCTACGTGTCTAGCATACCTATATATAGGAACGAAAAATACCTTACTCTAAACCCAATTAGGATTTTTATGTAATGGTAATGTAGAGGCCGAGCCGAGAATCTCTAATTAACGAGAGGCTCGATGCTTTTATTTAAATTTCCTTATAGTAGGATAGAGAAAGTTGCATGTCGTCTCTTACGTGGAAGTCAAGGGACTGGCAGAGAACAAAAAAGAGTGGCGGTTACTCCACCGATAAGAGCGTACCTCTTAAATATTGATTACTATAGTAGAAAGAGCTTTTTAGTAACATTTAGATTTGAACGTCTTTTAAGTGTTACCGTAATATTTTACGTACTTGCCGTAAGTAATGTTGTAATGCTATATTAAAGGTACACACACGGGGGTACGGTACGTTACAGCAATGATTCGCCCGATTGATTAAGGCGCCTTGACTTGGATTTAGTTTTATAAGTCACTGCCTTGACTTGGATTTAGTTTTATAAGTCACTGATTTAAGTTTATCGCTCGCCATAAATAATTCAATTGAAATTATTTATTTCGAAATTTTCGAATCAATTAAGGATCCATAGATTGTTAGTGTATACAGCTAGAGAAGACTTAAAATTAGGGTTAGTGACATAGAATTAGATAATAATTATATAAAAATAAAACTAAAAAAGCGGCCAAGAGCGTGTCGGGCCACGCTCAGTGTAGGGTTCCGTAGTTTTCCGTCCGTCACAGTAAGTGTCCCCACTTAAGAGTTAAAATAACACCACCATGCATTGCGCGCGAGCTTAAAGTATGGAAGATGTTTTTTATGGGATAATTCTTTATTGCGTGGACCGATTTTCACCGTTTTTACTTTATTTGAAAGCACGTCATCTCATTGTGAGTTTGTAGAAATTACAGGTACAATAAACACCTGCTTATACGGTTAAATTACAAACTTAGTTCAGAAATTATTTTGTAGGTAATTTTTTTTCAAAAACTATTCAACCTATCAAGTTCAAAATAATTTTCCTAGAAAGTTTTTATAAAGTTCTACTTTTGAGATTTTTTTCATATTTTTAAAACTTATGGTTCAAAAGTTAGAGGGGGGGACACATTTTTTTTTACTTCTGGAGCGATTATTTCCGAAAATATTTACATTATCAAAAAATGATTTCAGTAAACCCCTATTCATTTTTAAATACCTATCCAACAATATATCACACGTTAGGGTTGAAATGAAAAAAAAAATCACTCCCCAGTTTACGTATAGGGGAGGTACCCTAATAAATTATTTTTTTCCACTTTTTATTTTACCACTTTGTCGGCGTGATTGATATACATATTAGTACCAAATTTCAGCTTTCTAGTGCTAACGGTCACTGAGATTATCCGCGGACGGACGGACGGACGGACGGACGGGCAGACATGGCGAAACTATAAGGGTTCCTAGTTGACTACGGAACCCTAACAATCGGTACAGTATACTGACATAATATTACATAAAAAGATGCACCATTTCTCAACATCTGACTCTGCCACATGTAGGCTATAATAGGAAGAAATAAAGTATGAACCTTGAACAGGGTCAATATGGTGCCCACTCAGATATTCAATTAAACAAACTAATTCTATGTTTTCATATACATAGGGGATACACAATCAGGCCAAGAAAATTAACCCCACAATAGTGCTGTAGAACGACTCGTACCTACAGCAGATTCTCTGACAGTCTTATTACGGTATAACACTGGCCGATTACAAATTTTCACGAGCCATATTTTCGGTAAATCTTGTTAAAGACTGTACCTCTACTGACTGTATATCCTAACTTAAGAGGCCTTATTCCCAAAACGCGCGAATTTCACGAAATGCTTCATTTTCTTCGAAGGCTATGGCGAAAATACTAAGTTTTTTTAAATCAACTATTGATGCACATAATAGTTCATTTCTTTATCTAGACGGCCATCGGAGCAAATATTACATTTTAACGAGTGTAATATGAAAAAAATTGGTTGTCTTGGAAGGCCTTTCCGGATTTTCCCGTTAGGTGTACCGTTCATTTTCAGATTACGCAAAAAAGGGTAAAAATTGTTATTCAATTTGAATTAAATTCAATTGAGTATATCATGTATGAGACGGCCATGGAAATAAAAATCGAAGATTCATCTTGGATAATCGACAAAATACCTTCTGATTACATGCCAGTTTTTTGATGAAAACACGGTTACATTTAATTTTTTCCACGAAAACCGTATGAATATTTTGTCCTAAAAATATTACCATTGCAAAGTTAAACTATATTTCTATCACGATAAAAAAAACATTACTATAGCAGTAAATTTCAAATTACTATGATTTTTTTTAAATGACACTTAAATCACACTTCACAGGGCACTTTTTGTAAGAATCGTATTTTTGGGTACTTAATAATAATAAACATGGTTCAAAATTATTTTTTTGTATTACTAATACTTCAAACTATCTTATAAATAGCATTTTATGCGGCTTTTTTCATTAATAGAGTTTTTCGACCTTTTAGGGAATAAGGAGCCTTAATGTCCATAGGTAATTTAATTATCTTATCCTGAGCCGGAGTACTCTGCGGTCGAACCGACACCAGTAGAAATGATGTAATTTATATTAAGTCGGTAAATATGAATGGCTCTTTATTTTTGCACGTTGTTTGACGGGCTGCCACAAACAACGTGATTTGCAGCTTAAATTTCCTTTGCGCTCCTTGCAGAGTGTGTCTTGGTCGTTATACAAGTGGCATACTGATTTTCGTACAATCACAGATTACCTACATTATATTAAAACAGATATACCGCATTCATCCAAAGGGGAAAATCTCGATTGTTATCGTTTGCCATTGTTTTTGCATTATATTTACTATCATAATACTATCAGTTTGCTCTGATTAGGTAAGCAATAAATTTTTACGATAAAAAATTAACGATGGTATATATTTCTTGACTTATATGAGGTAAATAATGGTGCAAAATGGGACATGAAACTATATGATTCAAAGAGGTATAATTACTTGTTTATCCCTTGAAGAACAAACGGGTCTGAAAATAAGCGTCACGATGGGTCGTTGTCGTTGCGAGCAAACTGTAATAATATTTCACTAATGGCCAAACCACACCGGTTCTTGCTTGGTAAGGCGAACCACAGGCGATCCTGATGCTGATGTTCCGCATACGCAAGCGGTTTTCATAGGCCTAAAGACCGTTCTACATTGAATGCAAGAAGCCACAAACACGAAGTATGGAGTCAATTTTGCACATGCCTTTAAAATCTGTAGATAATATTAATAAGTCCATTAATGGTAAAGTACCAAATACGTAGGTATGTATATGAAGAATCTATAAATATACATATAATAATTTTAAACAAAAAAGTACCGACTTCACTTATTATTACCTTTCCAAAAGAAAATGCTCGAGCTGCTGTAAAAAATACTCAAATTACTATAGATGTACCTATAATAGTTGAAGAGCTCCCTCGATTTCTCCAGGATCCCATCATCCTGACCTGATGACAATGGGACCAACTCTTTCAAACAAAAAAAGAATTATCCAAATCGGTCCAGCCGTCCTCGAATAATCGGTAAACATACCTTAAAAAACAGGGATCCGACGAATTGAGAACCTCCTTCTTCTAAATCTTGAAGTCGGTTGAAATTAACAAATAGATGAAACATAACGCATTATCATCTGATGATTATCATCCTATATCTATAGGGGAATATTTAAACATTGATCTGATAATGCTTTTCCATATAGGTATTTACGTAATTGATCAGTCTAAAGTACTTTGAAATCTAATGTGTTTTTTACATCCATAACGATAAAACGACAGCGGCCACTCGAGATAGGGATGACACATGCAACGCATTAGCAGTAATCGGCTTATCATTATGAAGGCAATTGCCGAAACCCGCTTATGAATTGAAAGTCTATTCCTGAAAACCAGGGCTGTAAAACAGAAATGGCAGCTTCGGCCAGACTTCAGTTTTAGGTAGAGAAAATCAATCAAATAAATTATAAATTAATCGCAAGAACAACCGATGTCACCCCACCAATATGGCGGTGGAAATCCGATCAGGAGTTTACCTAGTGATTTTGGTCAATTGTCATTGGAAAATGATGAGAATTTAATTTTAGTCCAATAGTCATGCTAGTAGACTATACCATATTTAGCGGTCAGACCTATTAAATTTGTTCTTTCCATTTGTCTTTTCGTGTTAAGTATTTTGTACATTTTTTTTTATAGTGCTTTACGAAAGGAGGACCTTTTTACAATTGGTTTTTTTTTGGTAACCCTACCATATACAGTTGGTCAATAAAATGTATTCTATTTTATTCTATTTATAAACCCAATTGGACCGCAAAGAGTAGATACTGTAAAACGGGGTGAGTTGGGTCAAAAAAGACATTCAAGCCTCGTGGAAAATGTATTTTTACATGTGGCACATTGATTTTTAAACATAAATAATATTCCGGCCATATAGTATTTCAGTATTTTAATTATTATCTGTCGTTTAATTTCATAATTTTAACGGTAAACAAAAAAATTGTGGGAAGTCCCATCTCACCCCGTAGTGGAGTTAGAGAGGATAGCAATGGGGTGAGCTGGGAAAATGTACGGGAAAAAACTTTCGGATTCTGATTTCCGGATTCGCTTTGCCCTGATCTGCGTTCCGTGCATATTTATCGCTCCTCTTCCGCATGAGCGCTCCCTGGAACCCTCGTTCCACTCCGGGTACATATCTTTCATCTCTCACTTCTAGAGACTCCAATTTTTTAGTGCACCGTAGTGCTAGTTCACTTATAGTTTCGCCATGTCCGTCCGGCCGTCCGTCTGTCTGTCTGTCTGTTTGTCTGTCTCTCCGTCTGTCAACCGTGAACCTATGAACAGTGGGTCAAATACATTTGAAAAAATTCATGGAAGTGAGGCCTGATAAGTACTTTCAACGAAAACTACATATATGTTGAATAAAATCGAAAGTGAAAGGACGTAAGTGCCGCATAGTAAAATGACTTAAAGGGCCGCCACATATCCCTTAATAAACGAGCTTTTGAACGGATGTTTTGTAATAGGCCGGCAACAACAGAACCCTACACTGAGCGTTGCACGACATGCTCTTGGCAGCAATAACAACTGAATATATTCGCGTCCCATCTGCCCCCTCAATCCCCTAGTACCCCATTTTTTCGGTACCTCTAAACTTTTCCATTTAATATAACCCCGACGGAGAATATTCACCGTGAACAATTCGGAAAATATTTGACGCGTTTATTTTTAAATCGGCGGCTTCTGCTGTTTATCAAAATTAATTAGGTACGAGGTGAATTATGTAACGGGAGTTGGTCGTCTTTTTAGGGTTCCGTAGTAACCCTTATAGTTTCGCCATGGCTGCCCGTCCGTCCGTCCGTCCGCGGATAATCTCAGTGACCGTTAGCACTAGAAAGCTGAAATTTGGTACTAATATGTATACCAATCACGCCGACAAAGTGGTAAAATAAAAAGTGGAAAAAAATGTTTTATTAGGGTACCTCCCCTATACGTAAAGTGGGGAGCGATTTTTTTTTTCAATTCAACCCTAACTTGTGATATATTGTTGGATAGGTATTTAAAAATGAATAGGCGTTTACTACAATCACTTTTTGATAATGTAAATATTTTCGGAAATAATCCCTCCAGAAGTAAAAATAAATGTGTCCCCCCCCCCCTCTAACTTTTGAACCATAAGTTTTAAAAATATGAAAAAAATTTCAAAAGTAGAACTTTGTAAAAACTTTCTAGGAAAATTATTTTGAACTTGATAGGTTAAATAGTTTTTAAAAAAAAAAATTACAAAATAATTTCTGAACTAAGTTTGTAATTTAACCGTATAAGCAGGTGTTTATTGTACCTGTAATTTCTACAAAATCACAATGAAATGACGTGCTTTCAAATAAAGTAAAAACGGTGAAAATCGGTTCACGCAATAAAAAATTATCCCATAAAAATCATCTTCCATACTTTAAGCTCGCGAGCAATAGTTTACTTAATTTGCCGATAAATGTCGCTGTACGTGGAACGCTCATATCATATCCTACATGGCGGTGTTATTTTAACTCTTAAGTGGGGACACTTACTGTGACGGACGGAAAACTACGGAACCCTACACTGAGCGTGACCCGACATGCTCTTGGCCGGTTTATTTTTATTTTTATTGGAGTTTTGTCACTAACTTGAAAGATCAGTAACGTGAAATGATAATAACAATCTTAACATCAGTATTGTGTAACCTAGCTACATTGAGAAATATACAAAATGGAGAAACCGGACACTCCCAAGATATTCATTCGTAGTTAACTACTGTTTATTTACTTACAGATTACACAGTCTCATTTTGCTCTTCATTGACATTTTACCTCTAAGCGACATAAAAGAGAAACTTGGCATAAGTAAAATCCGTATATACACAGGAGCGTAAGTTAGTAGTTACTATATACTCCCGGAATAGCTTAGGTCAGAAACCGTGAATGCAACTTAGCAGCATGGCATTTGCACCCCGGGAGCCAAGGTTTACGATTTACGATAGAGTCGCGTACAGGAATTTTTGTCTATGACTCGGAGACAGTGTCGACAGTCCACGTACCGGGTCGTAACGTAAGCAATTCAAATCAAAGTAGTAATACTGCCAGTGTTGCTACCATCTAAGAAACCAACAATCATTGGACTCCTTAAAACTAGTTTTTTAGTAAGTATGTTACTTATTAGCATATGAGATAAAAGAAGTCTGCCTTTAAAGCCTATGACGAAAATGTATAACAAAAAACGCTTATTTTACGAAAGGGGAAACTATTTTCTCGTTTCCTTATTCACTACATGTCATTAACAAATCCGTGTCTTTATCCTGAAGTACCTAAATATTAAGCTATTTATCTCCGATATTTTTAAAGAAGGGATGAATTTAAGGGCATGTATTTAACCAGGCTGCTAAATATTTGAATTTGGGTAGCTATAAAAAATAAAAATGGGTACCAAAATTAATAGGTTGGCGACTAATTTGGGGCCGTACATTATCTCAATATGGGCTGTTTTTTAATGTCTTAATAGCCATTGTTTAAATATAGGTAGGTATCAAATAATTATATTGAAAACTGAATTTATAACTGGGATACATTTTAAGAAGCCTTTTTTTAATCGAAAACGATTACCTATTGAATTAAAAAGAAGGTACTTTTAAAATATTTAAGAAGCAGTTAAAGTGAATTACATATTCAATATTAGTACAACGGGCTACTTTACACGAGCTGTAATTATAAGATAAAATGGATTCTAAAAAAGTTACTAGGGTCTATGAATATTGGTAGGTAGGTACCTATAAGTAGGTATTAAGTATCTATAGTCAGATATATAGAACCAAAATTCATATGCCACATATGATTTAGAAAAAATGAAAGGTGCCTTTTGTATAGTATTACCAAAATACCAACCTAGTTATTAGAGCATAATGAATGGTGCCTTTTGTGTAGACCTAAATACCTACCTATACTTCCTTTTGTTTAGATAAGAAAAATCGTGCGATGGTCGTAGTTTTCCCTCATAGGACTGAAAAAAAAGATACATAGGCGCAATGGATCGTTAACTAGCCGATGGTTGACGGATTACGCGCAAAAATCAAGTTTACGTTGCTACCCGTTTTCATAAAATAAAGTAAGATGTTTTATTAAAAAAACCGGTCAAGTGCATATCGGACCACGCATAATAGAGGGTTCCGTACCTTCAATGGAATAAGAACCAAAGTAATACCAAAAGGTCGGATCTGATGCCTATGGAAGAAGTTTCTTGGAGATAACTCAAAAATGGCTGAATTGATAATGTTCAAAACAATTTTCGTAGAATTATTAGATAATAAGGCGCATCTTCTCAAATTGTTTCATATTTTTTGGACTTACGGTTCAAGAGTTACAGGGAGACACAATTTTTCTGACTTTCGCAGCGATTATTTCTGAAAATATTCACAAAATGTTCAAATATTACTTGATGTTATTTTTAAAGAACCATTGATTGATGAGCAACATGTTGATATTCAGTAATGACTTTTTTTTTCTTTTACCACCAAAAATATTTTCTTCTGCAATTTAACTACATAACTAAATAGCGGCATACAAAATACACTTTGTTAAAATTTTAGCATGATACGTAATTTTAGTAAAATGGCTGTGACATACGGGCGGACGGACATACGGACATGACAAAACTATTTGGGTTCCGTTTTTGCCATTTTGGCTACGGAACCCTAAAAACCAGTCAAGTGCGAATCGGAGTCGCGCCCCGAGGGTTCCATACATCACACATTTTTAATAATATTTTTTCTTGAGTCCGATGTTTAACTTCACACACTCCACAAGATATTTATGTTATGACAGAAAATAAAAATTTACATTCTCAAAACAAGCCCTTTCATTTACACACTGCCAATAAAGTTGAAAGCTATAACGGCCAGAAATGGCTTGGCATGCAGTCATCATCATCATCATATCAGCCGAAAGACGACCACTGCTGGACATAGGCCTCCCCCAAAGAGTGCCACAATGACCGGTCCTGCGCCACCCGCATCCAGCGGACTCCCGCGACCTTCACCAGGTCATCAGTCCACCTTGCGGGGTGTCTACCCACGCTGCGCCTTCCGGTTCGTGGTCGCCACTCGAGAACCTTTCCGCCCCAACGGCCATCGGTTCTACGAGCAATGTGCCCCGCCCACTGCCACTTTAGTTTAGCGATTCGGAGGGCTATATCGGTTACTTTGGTTCTGCTGCGGATGGCCTCATTTCTGATGCGATCACGCAGAGAGACTCCAACCATAGCCCTCTCCATTGCCCTTTGGGTGACTTTGAGCTTTCTTATGAGGCCCATTGTAAGCGACCACGTTTCAGTACCATATGTCATCACTGGCAACACACACTGGTTAAAGACTTTCGTCTTGAGACACTGCGGAATATTGGACAAAAAGATGTGCCGTAGCTTCCCGAACGCTGCCCAACCGAGTCGGATTCGTCGATTGGCCTCTTTCTCGAAGTTGGATCTACCTAACTGGACAGTATGTCCTAAGTATATCGAGTGTAAAGTCTCCGATTGTAACGGGAGTTGGTGCTACATGGGTATTTGACATGATCTTCGTCTTATCCATGTTCATCTTTAGACCAACTCGCTCGGAGGCTTTACTGAGGTCATCGAGTATCGTACTCAAATCCTCCATGGTCTCAGCCAAGACTACTATGTCCAGAGTCTTGAAAACATCCTCCAGTGCAGCGGTAAACAGTTTAGGAGAAATAACATCTCCTTGCCTGACTCCCCGCTGCAACGGAATAGGCTTCGAGTTCTGGTCCTGGAGTCGGACTGACATAGTGGCGTTCTCGTACAAACACTTCAGCACTTCGATATAGCGATAGTCCACTTGGCACCTCTGGAGAGATTGTAGTACAGCCCAGGTTTCGATCGAGTCGAAGGCTTTCTCGTAGTCCATGAACGCCAAGCAGAGGGTAAGCAGAAAAGGGTTAGTTTTTTAAATAATGTGAAACACGAAGTGAAAAACAAAATTCACTACTGGGTGTCAGTAAGAACCGGGTTACCTAACCAACATGCATACCGGTCGCGCAGAAAATTTTGTTTATACCACGACGGTGGCAAACAAGCATACGGCCCGCCTGATGGTAACTAACAATGACCCTATGGTTTGCAAAACATTTTATTTAATTTTCTTAATTACCCCCTTAAAGCACCAGCGGACCAACAAAATTTCAGCTAAATCGATCTAGCAATTTCGGAGCAAATAGACATTGTGACAAGACAGAGTAGCACATGCTTCCTTTTAAGCCATGTTGGTACGAAACCTTAAAAATATTCCAGTTTCCTGAAATTTTAGTGTTCCCTTAATGAAAATGATACTAGCAATTGATACCCAAAAAATGGTTAATTAGGTAGAAACAAATAGCTGGCAACAAATATTGAAACCAAACCTGCTTTGAATAATAGATGCCAATTTAATATTTTTGTTGCCAACCTATTATTTCAAGTTCCCGGTTACTTTTTTGGTCAGCTATATATTGCTGCCGTTTTTCAATAATATGATGCCACATGTTTGATGCTTATGAAAAAATATTGTCGCTAAAATATTAATTCACGGCCAATTTATATTATTATATGCCTTAGAAAAGTTGCCGATTCATGTTTTAGATACCCGGAAAATTATAAGCCGAATTTAAGTCCCTAGAGCATTAAATCAGCCCTCCCTATGGGTCACGAGCCGTTTCCCTTTACTTTGAGTGAGTGGCCGTTTTACTAGTTAGAAAAGTCTGAAAGAAAAGTCCTCAGCTAAAGTTGCATTGCCTTGGGATTTTTATTGATTGAAGTCGCACGCACTTCTGTAACTTTTCTCTCAAAGTATGTTTCCCCTTTAAAAATGGTTGAGAAAAAATAGGTATGGGGGGTTGATATATCGATAAAATTCATTATACTATAGGTACATAATTAAGAGCTCTATTATAGCTGTCCAAACATATTGTACATATAAAACATAAATGTTGACAGTTATTCACAGTGATCGGATTTTACGGTGCAACACGGCGGAATACATACACTTAATTATTATGCGAATATAGTGGTTAAAACGTTAAAGTGTTATTGAAATGTATTTGATGTACCTAACTAAAGTAAACAAACAAGTAAAACGAAGATTATCCGTATTAGCATAATTTTTGAGATTAAAAAAAAAACTGTGTTACACCCTAAAATCCCATCACTGCTGATTCAGCTTAAACCAAACCTAATGACAATTAGCCACAGTTTCAATGGATTAATGAAACCTAGACCAAGTTAATCCCAATTTCTAAAGTTACCCTCCGGGGCCAAAGTTGCCCGTCCTCACAGAACCTAAGGCACTTAGGTTATGGAAATTGGCTAGTAAAGTAATATTAAAAAAATGTCAGGATACCTGTGTGATATAAAAGATCGCAACCCAATCTACTTTAAACTCATCTCGGCTTGCAGCAAAATAACTGCGCTGGAAATTGTGCATTTGCATTAATATAGGATGCAATTTCTACATTCCTCGTTGATCATTTCCAGATGTAGGTACCTACTTAGAAGGAAATTTATACTTCCACTTGTGGGTAGTTATTTTGAATATAACTGTAACTGTTCTAATGTTATATGCACAGATCTAGTATAGTAAGATGGATTGATAACGATCAAAAGTGCGACGAAAACAGTAATGCAAGAGTGTGTGTAAATGTCGATGTAAGCGAAAAAAATAGTGATGCCAAGTAGAACAGGTCAATTATTTATCGATAGTTGACTTTCTTATCGATAAGTTGCAACATTAAATTTATATTTATGTTTTACACTAAAGGGCATATTAAAATTCTATGAAACTAAAATATATTTAGCAAAAAAAACTGGGTAGCGGTCATTAGCGGCACATAAAAAAACACCTCTATCTAGTTAATTTCATCAATACACGCTTTTTTTATATGTAGGGACAGACTGACATGACAAAGCTATAAGGATTCCATTTTTGCCATTTTGATTACGGAACCCTAAAAAGAGGATATAATGAATGAATGAATAAATGCTTTATTGCACACCTCAAAAAAAAACACCACAGTAGAAATAAAAAAATACATGATAAAATGAGGCAAACAACAGGCGGTCTTATCGCTAATGAGCGATCTCTTCCAGACAACCTTTGGGTATTAGTGGATATAGAGCGTGTCTTACAAATAAGTAAATGTAATAAATAAGCCCCTAAAATCGGGTATTACAGTTTAAATTTACTACTTATCGTCTGTCCGAAAAGAGAAGTGTCGTGTTTTATATGGGAGCTCCTACATTTTACGACACTTCTCTTTCCTGACAGGCTCCTATCATGCAAGATTCAAAACGGTTACAAAAAGACAATTTAACTAGGTTTTTCCTTTGAGTAGTTGTGCAATCCAGGACGCAACACGACACCATTCTTTTTTTTTAATTTTAAGTGATTTAATACCGGATTATATTATATTTTTCACGATTAAATATTAGCTCTCACGACGCGGGTGTTTGGGTGTAAAGAGGGACGTCAAAAGTTGTCGTACTTGGAGAATGATCGTGTATCTCTTTCGCACTCGCGGAATGTTCATATACGTGTTGGTTTCTCTTTTGCGCATTTCATCTGTCTTTAGCGTAAGCGCCATTTTAGGTCTGTGATTATATGTAACATAAGTAGAAGTTTCATGCTTAATAACGATGTGTACAATGATGTTCGAATTCTATTTCGGGTAACCTCACTTTTGTATCAAATTATGGACATAAATTATTACCCGGCAGATGCCCAACGCACCACGCCATCCCGATCGCTATCGCCGCTGGACCGAACGAAGCGGCGCTTCAGCACCATGGTGTCGTCGGCGGCGGCGGTGGCCGTGTCGCGCCGCCTGTCCGCGACCATCGGCTGGTGCCTCGCGACACCCACGCAAGTCAAACCGCAGATTGTGCGGCAGGGTCGCGCGTTATGTCTACAGTACATAAAGACTCAGATTAGGAGGTCTTCTATGTGTGCTAATAAGGTAAATCGTTGTTTTTAATTATAGCCCAATATAGAAACCGCTTGATAGCATGTGTCAATAGCGAACCTAACCTAGGAGCGCCCTGCGTTCAAAATATTCCTTGAAAATTACTCACGTTTCTCCGCTCAGTGTTAATACCTCATATCTTTATCGTTTCGCGTCTCTTCGTTGTTACCCGATAGCAAAAACAGCTTAATATTTAAGTCTCAAGATTTTGTTGAAAACCTGTTTAAATCACGCATAAACAGAGGCCGGAATTCTCGTCACACTTTTGAGCTGTCATAGGGAATTTTCGTTTATCGACTTCCGATATACATATTTTATCGATACATTAATGAACACAACATATTAAATTAGATTAAAAGTAGAAGTAAACAACAGTCGGTCTTAGCGATGAGTTTGTTGCGTGTGCGGTCCCTCTTCCATTCGAGCGTGTGGGAACGTACGTACGAGTATTTGCCCGTGATTCGTTTGAAGGCATAAGTACCGCTTGAATTCGACGGTGGCCAGGGGAACGCGCTGTCGTACTCGACACATTACGACGTTTTATTTTTCTCCTTGTCTGTAGTTTGACGCACCGATTCATCGAGAAGCTCACGCTAACACCGTCCGTCTGAAGACAACAGCCGAATTTGGCAGCCGGCACTTCCAACCACGGCGTCCACAGTTAAAAAAGGATGTCGGTAATTTTAGTCCACATGCTGGGGACGGTACCGGGAGCGACTCGGTGCAGTAGCTCGTACCATCCATGCTTGAGTCCGTGCGATGGCTGCGAAAACCGACGTAAGCTGCGCGTCTCCATCACCTGCTGGATGCGCATCCATTTGAGAACGGTTTTCTACCTCCGCTTTCCTTCCACAGTGTCCTTGTTGATGTCACCGTCGGGCCTTTTCGTATTAGAAAGCAGTAGGCCCGAAAGAGACGCTCATCATTGCGTTTCACTTTGAGGTAGCGAACCAGTCTCGAGTATGCAATGTATACTCGAAACTGGCTCGCTACCGTATGCATGCGTAGTTATATTATAGGTGCGCATTGTGGTCTCGTAATGCTTGGCTAGTTCTTGGAGGATATACGAGCACAGCTTGCCATCATAACGACAGTGATCACCAAAGTACCTTGCGTACGGTTCGGTGTAAGGTCCTTTGCCCTTCATCGCGTAGACGAAATTTAACACGTCCAGCGTGTCGGGTAGAACGGGAGCAGTCTTCATGTAGAGACTGTAAATTATGCCCAGTTTGACGTTGATGCGCGACAGGTCTCGCACGTCACGTCTAATCTCCTCGATCAAATCTAATCATTTCTACCTAATACGTAATCATATTTTAAATATTGTATTCTGTATTTATCGATATACATACTTATATGTATATCGGAAGTCGATAAACGCGAAGTGGACAGCTCAAAAGTGCTACGAGAATTCCAGTTTCTGCACATAAATTAAGTATTATGGTTTGACACGTAGGTACTTAGATACATTACGGGGGTCAGCGTCGGTGTGTGAATACCAAATACTTTGCTCCTTTTTTTACGAGTCTTTTTTACGACAGGAGAATGAATGCATCTAGAAAAAAATTGAGAGGGTAATAAATAGATAAATAAATATTATGGGACAACTTACACAAATCAACCTAGTGCCGGAGTAAGCTCAATAAGGCTTGTGTTGTGGGTACTAGACGACGATATATATGACGGAGAAGGGATCGGGCTGAGGCAGGCCGAGGGTAGGTAGTGCGGGTTGCTTCGGAAACTCAAAATACTGACACTATCAGGAATCAAGATAGCCTAACACTAAACCATTACACACGATATACACGGACGCACGGTAATGAAATAAAACATAAACACTGGTTTCATAACTGTATTGAATTCAAATAATTTTAAAACCAGATTAAAGGAGGACAATAAATTACCACTGGTTCGGAAATGAGCCTCAACTGAGAAGAACCAGCGTAAGAAACTCAGCGGGACTTATCTTTTGTTATCTGAAACACTATTAGAACTAAATTGCGTACAATAAAAGATCACACAGGTACAAAAATACTTTCTAATCACAAAATGATCTTAAACACTTTAACTACGAAAATAATTGACTGATTTTATAAGGCTTTAAGAAAACGAGGAGAATTCCCAGCTTGCGTCCGTGTGCTACTCAAAATACCACCCGTTACTCTAAACGACCGAACCGATCCGACCCGTCTACATGAGAACGATCATGATAGTGACTGCTCGGCTGCCAAAGCCACAAAGAGTACTGAATCAAGACTGCTTGAATACTGAACCAAGACTGCTCCCAGAATGAATGCTCAATCAAGACTGAATCAAGAATGAATGCACAGGTACTGTGCTCCTGGTTTTTATACTGTCCCCAGGCGGGTAAATCTATAACCGAGTTTTAATGACTACCGGCACATTTCTTACTTTAAAATAGGGTAAATCGAAACGTCAATTTTATTGACTACCTACACGGACCAAACTAAGACCACTCCCAAGCAAAACAATGCTCGTCGTTTTCCAAACTTGCTACTAATTCAACAAAGGTATCTTATTGCAACAAAATATCATAATTCTATCAGTTGTGATGCTTATAGCGTAGCTCTTCGACAAGCTGTTGTCGTCACGCTCCGACATATATAATAGATAGATATAGATAAATACTTAAATACATAGAAAACATCCATAACTCAGGAACAAATATCTGTGATAAACACACAAATAATTTGCCCTGACCAGGATTCGAACCCGGGACCTCCTGCTTCATAGGCAGGGTCACTACCAACTAGGCTAGGAGGTCTATGTCGTAATGTTTGCGGAAGGAAATGCCTCTGAAACCGGACAGTGTGCAACCGTTTATATTCCAAGGTTTGAGGATGTGTGTCCTGTCAACCTCTGTTATCAAAACATATAATAAACAAAGAACACAATAATGAAATAAATCGTGAAGCTGATATCACGAATGACAACTAATAAAATACTAATTAACTACATGATTGACTTTCAATTTCAACACGGCTGTAATTTGTATATTGAAAGGTACAGAAGTATTACTTATATTTGTTATGCGCAACCTATAATTTGATTCGTCAATTTATTCAATTGAATCAACTGTCTGACAATCAAATCGGATGGTATAATTAATATAATGAACGAACTGATATCACAATAAATATAAATCTGCTTTCTGTTTATGTTGTGTAAACTAAATAAAAGCCGTTTTCATATCTAGTAGAGCAAACTCAACAATGTCAATCAAAACAATGTCTATGCTTTCACAAATAGCCTGGGAGGGACAAGAATTTAGAAATTAATAAAAGCTTACTTAGGTACTTTTTGGCCTATTATTAAAAGCATTAACTAAAAGGCTAGCTACCAAAAGTTTACTTCTGTTATGAGCCGTAAGCGACATCTAGGTCTAGTAGTTAGCACCTAGATGTCGCTTACAGCTGCTGTAAAGTCGATGTAGATCAAAATAAATGCAAAAAGATGATTGAAGGCATTGAGAATTTCGTCAACTTAGTAACAAGACCCATAACTTAATTGGTAAAGCGATCGTGCCCCGCCGGTAAGGCGTATCGATGCGAGGTTCAAGTCCTGCTGGGTTGATTATTTTTTCAATGTTTTCAATGTTTGCATTTGATTTAATAACATACTATTGAATGAGTGGAATGCCCCACTTTAAAAACATGTAAAAATAATTAAAAACCTACAAATTATATAACTGGTTCCAAATGTTGGAAGCTAACAAGAGGCTCAACACACTTTTTATAGCGCCATAGCCCTACTAGGGGACGGATTGGCAAAAAAGCTGAAATTCGTACGATTTTTTGCGAAAATCTTATTGATAAAATACGTATTTCAAGCTATCAGCGAGTCCGACTACTAATCTTCAGGACTTAACTGCCTTTACAAGAGTACAAACTGATAAGTAACCGAGTTGTGTACTTCTGTAGTTGCCCGTTTTTTTATCATAGTCCAATCAAACCAAAGTCATACAAATTCGAATTTTATTAAGAACCTACTATTCCGTTTTTTGAAGCATAAAATATCTGAACGTTGAGCGTATATTTTTTTGACGTTTTCGCCAAGTAGGTATAAACCAAATGACTGGACTTAATCGCGTAAACTTTTATCATTTTGACCTGAAATTTCAGACGTGTCTACATCGTGTCCTTTGAAGTTCGATTGTTTTTATTTGACGCCTCCATTTGCTAATAGTGGCAGTTGTAGCAGTAAAAATAAAAATACGGCTATTCGTGAACAAGAAATTTCCTTCAGCATGATTATTCCTTAGGACCCAAGGATGGATTTGAGAAGTGAAGCCACCAAGATTTTTGATGTAAATTTTTAGGGGGGGGGGCTCTCAACTATATCTTGATATCTATATCAGTTAAGCTACTAGGCCAAGTTTGGTATCGTTTTCGTATAAATCGGGGATGCCGAATAAATTTATGGTATAATTTTGACACTACTTCGGAAACGAAGCAAAAAAAAAACTTATTCTGAAATTCCCTATTTCACAAGGAAAAAATCCATAATTTATAACCAATTATGAATCTTGAAAAACTAAAAGGTGCTTTGGAAAGCCTTATTATTCGTTCATTAAAAAAAATCATTGCATCAAAAATCTTGGTAGGTCCACTTCTCAAATCCTTGGATTGGATCCTAAGGAATAATCAGGCTGAAGGAAATCCTTTGTTCACGAAAAGCCGTATTTGACCTTTTTATGTCTTGTGCAAACGCAACCATAATCACTGGATTCCACGATAACATAAAGACATGCGTTTGCTTCCTTAGCAAATCTTAAATTATGCCTTGGAAGCTCGGAACCATGATTGAAAAACGACATGTTCAAAACACCGGGGCGGATAAAATGAAGATATGATTAGGCGATTAAGTCCCGATTAGTTGAAATTACCTAAGTATATATATATTAATAAATGTGTGTTCTAATCGAACGGGACTTGACAACTCTTGTTTTTTTTGTAACAGCAAATCGTAGTGAAGCGTCTGCAACGAATGCTCGAGACTGAATGCGGAGAAGAGGCGAACTGTAACGCAGAGACCGGCGTACTTGCAGGCCTGCGTGCCCTGTGCGCAGCCTTAGAAAGAAAGCGGCCGGATGCTTTTCGACATGTCGCGCGGCAGGCCACGCGCGCGCCCTGTGCCATGCTGCGCTCTGACACTGCTTTGGCGGAGTTAGCTTTGGCACTTGCTCGCCGAATCACGAGAGATAACATTACATGGTCGAAGGTACGTCTTATATTTACAGAGAATTTTCCTAAAATGCCAGCTCGATCTAGAGAAGGCCCGCGGCGCGGCGAGCAGACGGAAACGGGAAAACCTTTTTTTTACATGTCGTGCAACAAGCCTCGCGAGCGCCCTGGGCCATGCTGCGCTCTGATTCTGACACTGCCTAATAGACGGAGAGGTGGCCACGTCAGATATGACACAATAATGAGAGCAACGAAACCTCTCTAGTTAGTTTGCTATACTATGCTTATTTCTAGATCCGGACACCTGGCAGCTGTAAATTGGTGGAGGTCAAAGAATGCAAATAACTTGAAGAAAACAAATGATAGAGTTCTGGGTTTGATGCAATATTATGGTAAATTATGTAATATCATATCCAGAAGTTTCTGTTGGGGGAAAGTATTGCCAAATGATGTATAATGCAATTTTTAGTTAGTCGCCTACTGTTTTGGCTTCCGCAATAATAGACAATGGTTTTTAATCTAATGTTAAAATATAGGCCCTGTACTCTATAAATAACACAACTTTGGCAGCTTTTACCTATTTTGGTATTACTTTTTTCCAACTTAAAAACTTTGTTGGTCTGTCACTCTGACCTCCACCCATTAAAAGCTTCCTGTAAATGATGTAGGTGTTCCACAGTAAAACGAACAGATAAACGGAAACGAGAAACTATCTATTTTCAAAGTTACAGACACCACGTTATTTTAAAGTGAGAGCAGTATGTACGTGTGCCGCGCGCGGATAGACAGGACGACTGATCGGTGGTCAAACACAAAGACCGTTGGAACCTTGTCGCTGCGTCACACGTATATCTTAAATCTACCTTCGAATTTCACCTTATAGCTATACTATACAAATTGTCGGAGTACCAACATAAAAAACAGAATACAAAATAAAAGAGAAAATAACCATTTTGAGCACGTCGCTAACACTTCCAGATGCCCGGATCTAGCAATAAGGAATGTAAAGCAGTCTAACTAGACAGGTTTCATTGCTCTCATTATTGTGTCATATATGACGTTGCCAGCTCTTAGACCATAAGGCCGTTTTCACACTGCTACGGTTTCCGCATGCAACGACGGCGCGCGAGCGAGGTAGCGCTCTACGTTTGTATATAGCGCTGTCAAACTTCGCCTTGGCGGAGCTAGTTTTGGCACTTACACGCTAAATCACGGACACCGAAAACTTAGAATTATTTACATGATCGATAGAAAGCTTGATGTATATTTATGTATACGGAGGCAAACTTTTATACAACCAGCTGTATCTACCTACTCGTATAGACTGGTGTTGCCCTGAGAGACATCTACCTAAGTTTAGCGTAGCGTAGTGTAAACAGACTCGAATACCGTGATAGAACACGAAGGAAATAGTCAATAGACAATAAGTTTGTTATTAACGACGTCACCATCCACGTACTACACTCATATCAAGAATTCAGGTGACACTGTATAACTTGGCGATCCTATTCTTTGTTTTTTTTATAAGTATAATCATGAGGGCTCTTTTTTCCAGATAGCGGCTGTATTTTGCATTTGTGGGGCACTATCTCGAGAGGCAGCTGAGGCAGCAGACGGTGAACCAGCATTAGAATTAGTCGCAGCGCCAGCAGCGGCGGTAGCCGACCTTCTGCACGAAGAGACGGGATCCTGGATAGCTGCCAACGGCGGATGGGTAATATATTTCAATCATCATATAGATTGAATAGGAATACCGCTTCACTAGAATCATTATTCTAACTACAAGAAACAATACAAACAATAAAAAACATGAGCCGATTGCAGGTAAATGTACCTGCAATCGGGTCGTTTCTAATTGTTCACCTATTCCGTTCAATTGTACCTTACAAAGCCCGATTGGATTTCGCCAAACTGGAATGAGAACTTAATCTGAGATTAACGCAAACACAATATTGCGAATACATGATTTAGATATCTAATGAATTACAATTTTACGTTTACCTAATAAATCAAATGAGCCAATAAATTAAAATCTATATAAATATAGTTCGGTCTACAAATACTTTTTAAGCATTAGGCACTGGTCCCACCAAGAGCGAGTAAGCGAGTAAAGTTAAGCGAGTAGCATTACATTGCGGTTTGTCCAGGTATAGAGCGATCGATCGACCTTTCAAGGCCCGCGATAATGCCACTCGCTTAACTTTACTCGCTTACTCGCTCTTGGTGGGACCAGTGCCTTAAACTCGACGATTAGAAAAAGAAATTCTACAGCGATGATCTTGTTTTGTTTATTTTAGAATGGGCTGGTGGAACGACTGCGAGCCAGCGAGCGTGACCAACGGTCTGAAAAGACATTGCGCGTCATGGTGTCATTCTTCGCCATGGCATTCGTCATCCTACTGCTACTAAGATGGGTGCTACACGGTCACACGGCATACTACAATTAACCCTTAATTTCTCACGTTACAAATGGTCATGTTAGTTCAAACCTTCTTGACGCCCATTCGTTTTTATTACGTTAATTCGATTTCTAGTGACTTTCTATTCTATGATAAGGAAAGACAACAACAATATTGCCTGATTAGAGTAATTCCCTTATTGCCTAAATCAAATTAGGCCACTCGATGTCACATATCTAAATTTTGCCGAGACGAGGTTTTAATCAGAGAAATGGATACATGGATACATTTTGTCGAGTTACGGAATACAATTAATAATAAATATAATATAAGCATTCAATTCGCACACAAAAGTATTGTAAAGGATAAGCTATGATTAGTTTTAATAAATGTAATTTATTTTTGTTAAATATTAAAAATGATGTTCAAGCAAAATTGTATGTTCTTTTTTATATTATTATAAACCTTTAGCAAAACATTGATCCTGGTAATGCGGCAAGGCAGCGTATTTAAATCAAAACAAATCATTTATAGGCCCGTTAAACTAAACCATCAAAATTGCTAAAATAACAGTGCGTGATATAGTTCTGGATTTTTGATATGTTGTTAAGGCTATTTACATCTTTGTTTGCTACATCTAGTTACTTGTGCTGGCTGGGAAATACATTTAAAACAACAGATTTTTTTATATTTTCCTATTGATTTTACAAATTATAAGTTTTATTAATAAAGTTGTTTTGGCGATTTTAAACCTTTATAAGGCCCCAGTTATACAGATATGCTACGTGAAAGTTAAATACACTACCATGTTTGTAATGCACTGGGCAAAACATCTCATCAACTGTTTGTAACACATCTACGGCGAAAAAAAAAACGAAATCACTAAGAAAAACATGTGGTAATATATGCACTCAGCCTGTTAGTGCACTTGAATTTTCAGATGATTTGTTTCCAATACACCTATTCATTGACATTGACTTAACAAACATAAGGTGCTTTGTACCGACTGGCGTTTAATTGACTACATACGGTAAATCGAACATTATTGTGTATCTTGTAGTGGGTAGGATTAATAAACAAATATCACTGAAAAAATTATAACCTGTGGCCCGTTTCGCGATACAATTTATTAAGTTACAATTTAATATTCTTTCAAGGAGTTAGAAAGAGACTTCCACTTGTAAATTGTGTTCTGTCAGGTCTACTTTCAATTGATAATAAATTAAACTTGGTTCTCATTAGATATAGCTTATATTTTCCATTTTCCAATACATGTTTTCAATATATCGATAACCTTCAATCCTCATGAATTAATCGTGAATTGCAAGAGCTATAATTCAAATTATTAGATACAGCGACGTGTATATTTTTAATATATAATGGAAACAATGACGATAGCTTGCTTTCCTTGACAGGCATAGTGCATGAATTGGCCACATACTATACATTAATTAATTACACTAAAATTTAAAAAAAAAATTATACTACGACGGTGGCAAACAAGCATACGGCCTGCCTGATGGTAAGTAGCTACCGTAACCTATGGACGCCTGTAACTCGACAAGAGTCACATGCGCGTTGCCGACCCTTTACAAAAAGGAGGATTCACTGTGTTCACGGCTAACGGAACAAGAGGGTCCCTCATCGTCAACACACTGGGTCCTCTTTGAGCTCTTTGGCAACCTTACTCACCAGCAGGAACACAACACTATGAGTAGGGTCTAGTGCTATTTGGCTGTGGTTTTCTGTAAGGTGGAGGTACTTCCCCAGTCGGGCTCTGCTCCAGATTTGAGCGAGATGACATTCACTGAACGTGCCCTACCCAGGGCTTGGAACCGGTACCAAAAATACCGGTTACATACCGGTATTTATAGGTTCTTTTCATTTCGGTTCCAGAGTACCGGTAAAGAAAAAATACCGGTACTAGCAGTGAAAAATATCGGTTCTCTATAAAGGTTCCTGGCTTGAAACCGGTACCGAAGGTACCTGTTCCATATTTATGAGTTTTTTTCATTTCGGTTCCGCAGAACCGGTAAAGAACAAATACCGGAATTAGCACCGAAAAATACCGGTTCTCTATAAAGGTTCTTCCACGTGTACGCGACGTTGTCGTTTAGTGCGGTACGCATATTCGGTGCGTAATACCTACACTACAAACGAACGCGGCGTTGCGCTGCGCGTTGCCAGCATGCCAGGCGAATCAGCGATGCGCGGTGATTCAGTTCGAATTGAACACACGGCGGAAAGTGGAAGTTCATTGTTGTGTATTTATCAACCGACTTCATGATTTCGAAGGTGGAGGTTCTCAATTGGCTACTTTCCTAAAAAAATATTCGAAAATAAGGACCGTTTTAAAATCAAAGATGGCGGAAACGGGCAAAATTTTCAAAATTGTCATGGTAGTCATTTCCGACTAATTCGGGTGTGCAGATTTCGAAAATAATGTCTATTTTTAAATCCAAGATGGCGGTCATACACACTTTTAGTAAAAATCGTCATGGTCGTCATTTTCTATTAATTCAGGGATGTAGATTTCGAAAATAAAGACAATTTTAAAATCCAAGATGGCGGAAATGGATAATTTTGTCAAAATCGTCATGGTAGTCATTTCCGACTAATTAGGGTGTGCAGATTTCGAAAATGATGTCTATTTTGAAATCCAAGACCGCGGTCATACACTTTTTTGGTAAAAGTCATCATGTTAGTCGTTTCCGATTAATTCAGGGGTGTAGATTTCGAAAATAAGGACCGTTTTAAAATCAAAGATGGCGGAAACGGGCAAAATTTTCAAAATCGTCATGGTAGTCATTTCCGACTAATTCGGGTGTGCAGATTTCGAAAATAATGTCTATTTTTAAATCCAAGATGGCGGTCATACACATTTTTAGTAAAAATCGTCATGGTAGTAATTTTCTATAAATTCAGGGATGTAAATTTCGAAAATAAAGACAATGTTTAAATCCAAGATGGCGGAAAGGGATAATTTTGTCAAAATCGTCATGGTAGTCATTTCCGACTAATTCGGGTGTGCAGATTTCGAAAATAATGTCTATTTTTAAATCCAAGATGGCGGTCATACACATTTTTAGTAAAAATCGTCATGGTAGTAATTTTCTATAAATTCAGGGATGTAAATTTCGAAAATAAAGACAATTTTTAAATCCAAGATGGCGGAAAGGGATAATTTTGTCAAAATCGTCATGGTAGTCATTTTCGACTAATTAGGGTGTGCAGATTTCGAAAATGATGTCTATTTTGAAATCCAAGACCGCGGTCATACACTTTTTTGGTAAAAGTCATCATGTTAGTAGTTTCCGATTAATTCAGGGGTGTAGATTTCGAAAATAAGGACCGTTTTAAAATCAAAGATGGCGGAAACGGGCAAAATTTTCAAAATCGTCATGGTAGTCATTTCCGACTAATTCGGGTGTGCAGATTTCGAAAATAATGTCTATTTTTAAATCCAAGATGGCGGTCATACACATTTTTAGTAAAAATCGTCATGGTAGTCATTTTCTATTAATTCAGGGATGTAGATTTCGAAAATAAAGACAATTTTAAAATCCAAGATGGCGGAAATGGATAATTTTGTCAAAATCGTCATGGTAGTCATTTTCGACTAATCAGGGTGTGCAGATTTCGAAAATGATGTCTATTTTGAAATCCAAGACCGCGGTCATACACTTTTTTGGTAAAAGTCATCATGTTAGTCGTTTCCGATTAATTCAGGGGTGTAGATTTCGAAAATAAGGACCGTTTTAAAATCAAAGATGGCGGAAACGGGCAAAATTTTCAAAATCGTCATGGTAGTCATTTCCGACTAATTCGGGTGTGCAGATTTCGAAAATAATGTCTATTTTTAAATCCAAGATGGCGGTCATACACATTTTTAGTAAAAATCGTCATGGTAGTCATTTTCTATTAATTCAGGGATGTAGATTTCGAAAATAAAGACAATTTTAAAATCCAAGATGGCGGAAATGGATAATTTTGTCAAAATCGTCATGGTAGTCATTTTCGACTAATTAGGGTGTGCAGATTTCGAAAATGATGTCTATTTTGAAATCCAAGACCGCGGTCATACACTTTTTTGGTAAAAGTCATCATGTTAGTCGTTTCCGATTAATTCAGGGGTGTAGATTTCGAAAATAAGGACCGTTTTAAAATCAAAGATGGCGGAAACGGGCAAAATTTTCAAAATCGTCATGGTAGTCATTTCCGACTAATTCGGGTGTGCAAATTTCGAAAATAATGTCTATTTTTAAATCCAAGATGGCGGTCATACACATTTTTAGTAAAAATCGTCATGGTAGTAATTTTCTATAAATTCAGGGATGTAAATTTCGAAAATAAAGACAATTTTTAAATCCAAGATGGCGGAAAGGGATAATTTTGTCAAAATCGTCATGGTAGTCATTTTCGACTAATTAGGGTGTGCAGATTTCGAAAATGATGTCTATTTTGAAATCCAAGACCGCGGTCATACACTTTTTTGGTAAAAGTCATCATGTTAGTCGTTTCCGATTAATTCAGGGGTGTAGATTTCGAAAATAAGGACCGTTTTAAAATCAAAGATGGCGGAAACGGGCAAAATTTTCAAAATCGTCATGGTAGTCATTTCCGACTAATTCGGGTGTGCAGATTTCGAAAATAATGTCTATTTTTAAATCCAAGATAGCGGTCATACACATTTTTAGTAAAAATTGTCATGGTAGTCATTTTCTATTAATTCAGGGATGTAGATTTCGAAAATAAAGACAATTTTAAAATCCAAGATGGCGGAAATGGATAATTTTGTCAAAATCGTCATGGTAGTCATTTTCGACTAATTAGGGTGTGCAGATTTCGAAAATGATGTCTATTTTGAAATCCAAGACCGCGGTCATACACTTTTTTGGTAAAAGTCATCATGTTAGTCGTTTCCGATTAATTCAGGGGTGTAGATTTCGAAAATAAGGACCGTTTTAAAATCAAAGATGGCGGAAACGGGCAAAATTTTCAAAATCGTCATGGTAGTCATTTCCGACTAATTCGGGTGTGCAGATTTCGAAAATAATGTCTATTTTTAAATCCAAGATGGCGGTCATACACATTTTTAGTAAAAATCGTCATGGTAGTCATTTTCTATTAATTCAGGGATGTAGATTTCGAAAATAAAGACAATTTTAAAATCCAAGATGGCGGAAATGGATAATTTTGTCAAAATCGTCATGGTAGTCATTTTCGACTAATTAGGGTGTGCAGATTTCGAAAATGATGTCTATTTTGAAATCCAAGACCGCGGTCATACACTTTTTTGGTAAAAGTTATCATGTTAGTCGTTTCCGATTAATTCAGGGGTGTAGATTTCGAAAATAAGGACCGTTTTAAAATCAAAGATGGCGGAAACGGGCAAAATTTTCAAAATCTTCATGGTAGTCATTTCCGACTAATTCGGGTGTGCAGATTTCGAAAATAATGTCTATTTTTAAATCCAAGATGGCGGTCATACACATTTTTAGTAAAAATCGTCATGGTAGTCATTTTCTATTAATTCAGGGATGCAGATTTCGATAATAAAGACAATTTTAAAATCCAAGATGGCGGAAATGGATAATTTTGTCAAAATCGTCATGGTAGTCATTTTCGACTAATTAGGGTGTGCAGATTTCGAAAATGATGTCTATTTTAAAATCCAAGACCGCGGTCATACACTTTTTTGGTAAAAGTCATCATGTTAGTCGTTTCCGATTAATTCAGGGGTGTAGATTTCGAAAATAAGGACCGTTTTAAAATCAAAGATGGCGGAAACGGTCAAAATTTTCAAAATCTTCATGGTAGTCATTTCCGACTAATTCGGGTGTGCAGATTTCGAAAATAATGTCTATTTTTAAATCCAAGATGGCGGTATACACATTTTTAGTAAAAATCGTCATGGTAGTCATTTTCTATTAATTCAGGGATGTAGATTTCGAAAATAAAGACAATTTTAAAATCCAAGATGGCGGAAATGGATAATTTTGTCAAAATCGTCATGGTAGTCATTTTCGACTAATTAGGGTGTGCAGATTTCGAAAATGATGTCTATTTTGAAATCCAAGACCGCTGTCATACACTTTTTTGGTAAAACTCATCATGTTAGTCGTTTCCGATTAATTCAGGGGTGTAGATTTCGAAAATAAGGACCGTTTTAAAATCAAAGATGGCGGAAACGGGCAAAATTTTCAAAATCGTCATGGTAGTCATTTCCGACTAATTCGGGTGTGCAGATTTCGAAAATAATGTCTATTTTTAAATCCAAGATGGCGGTCATACGCATTTTTAGTAAAAATCGTCATGGTAGTCATTTTCTATTAATTCAGGGATGTAGATTTCGAAAATAAAGACAATTTTAAAATCCAAGATGGCGGAAATGGATAATTTTGTCAAAATCGTCATGGTAGTCATTTTCGACTAATTAGGGTGTGCAGATTTCGAAAATGATGTCTATTTTGAAATCCAAGACCGCGGTCATACACTTTTTTGGTAAAAGTCATCATGTTAGTCGTTTCCGATTAATTCAGGGGTGTAGATTTCGAAAATAAGGACCGTTTTAAAATCAAAGATGGCGGAAACGGGCAAAATTTTCAAAATCTTCATGGTAGTAATTTCCGACTAATTCGGGTGTGCAGATTTCGAAAATAATGTCTATTTTTAAATCCAAGATGGCGGTCATACACATTTTTAGTAAAAATCGTCATGGTAGTCATTTTCTATTAATTCAGGGATGTAGATTTCGATAATAAAGACAATTTTAAAATCCAAGATGGCGGAAATGGATAATTTTGTCAAAATCGTCATGGTAGTCATTTTCGACTAATTAGGGTGTGCAGATTTCGAAAATGATGTCTATTTTAAAATCCAAGACCGCGGTCATACACTTTTTTGGTAAAAGTCGTCATGTTAGTCGTTTCCGATTCCGAATAAGACTCCCATATTGGACCCCCCAAATAACAGGGATTAGTATGTTTTTAAAGGTTTTTATTTAGTTTCACCTGTCCGTTGCCCATGGTTCAAATGACCAACTTCCCGATTTCCGATTGAGCTGAAATTTTTCACGCATATGTATATCGAGTGACAATGCAATATTTTGATAATATAAAATAATGTCCATTTAGAAATCCAAGATGGCGGTCAAACACTTTTTTGGTAAAAATCGTTATGGTAGTCATTTTCGATTAATTCAGGTGTGTAGATTTCGAAAGTAATATCCGTTTTAAAATCAAAGATGGCGGAAATGGACAATTTTGTCAAAATCGTCATGGTAGTCATTTTCGACTAATTTGGGTGTGCAGATTTCGAAAATAATGTCCATTTTGAAATCCAAGATGGCGGTCATACACTTTTTTTGGTAAAAATCGTTAAATCGAAAATGAAGACCGTTTTAAAATCCAAGATGGCGGCCATACACTTTTTACTTAAAAATCGTAATAGTAGTCATTCCCGATTAATTCATAGGTGTAGATTCCGGAAATAAGGACGGTTTTATAAATAAATATGGCGGAAATGGAAAATTTTGTCAAATTGGTCATGGTAGTCATTTTCGACTGATTTGGGTGTGCAGATTTCGAAAATAATGTCTATTTTGAAATTCAAGAGGGCGGTCATACACTTTTTTGGTAAAAATCGTTAAATTGAAAATACAGACCGTTTTAAAATCCAAGATGGCGGAAATGGAAAATTTTGTCAAAATCGTCATGGTAGTCGTCTTCGACTAATTTGGGGATGTAGATTTCGAAAAAAATTTTTGTTTCAAAATCCAAGATGGCGGCCATACACATTTTACATAAAAATCGTAATGGACGTCATTTTTGATTAATTCCGGGAAGAAGACTTCGAAAATAAGCACCGTTTTAAAATCAAAGATGGCGGAAACGGAAATTTTTGTCAAAATCGTCATGGTTTTCGTCTTCGACTAATTCGGGTGTGCAGATTTCGAAAATAATGCCTATTTTAAAATCCAAGATGGCGGTCATACACTTTTGTGGTAAAAATCTTTAAATCGAAAATAGAGACCGTTTTAAAATACAAGATGGCGGAAATGGAAAAATTTTGTCAAAATCGTCATGGTAGTCGTCTTCGACTAATTTGGGGGTGTAGATTTCGAAAAAAATGTTTGTTTCAAAATCCAAGATGGCGGCCATACACATTTTACATAAAAATCGTAATGGACGTCATTTTTGATTAATTCAGGGAAGAAGACTTCGAAAATAAGGACCGTTTTAAAATCAAAGATGGCGGAAACGGAAATTTTTGTCAAAATCGTCATGGTTTTCTTCTTCGACTAATTCGGGTGTGCAGATTTCGAAAATAATGCCTATTTTAAAATCCAAGATGGCGGTCATACACTTTTGTGGTAAAAATCTTTAAATCGAAAATAAAGACCGTTTTAAAATACAAGACGGTGGAAATGGAAAAGTTTTGTCAAAATCGTCATGGTAGTCGTCTTCGACTAATTTGGGGGTGTAGATTTTGAAAACAATCTCTGTTTTGAAATCCAAGATGGCGGCCATACGCATTTTACTTAAAAATCGTAATGGACGTCATTTTTGATTAATTCAGGGGTGAAGACTTCGAAAATAAGGACTGATTTAAAATAAAAGATGGCGGAAATGAAAAAAATTTACAAATTCGTCATGGAAGTCGTTTTCGACTAATTCGGGAACTATAGATTTCGAAAATAATGTCTATTTTAAAATCGAAGATGGCGATCACATACTCTACTTGTTATTTTAGCCATTTTCGATTAATTCAGGCGTGTAGATTTCAAAAATAAAGTCCGTTTCAAAATCCAAGATGGCAGAAATTGTCATTCATTTATAAAAATCGTCGTTATTCTGATATGTAGATTTCAAAAACAAATTCTGTTTTAAAATTCGAGATGGCGGCTATATACTATTTTGTATCCCCGATTAAATCAAAAATGACTACCATAACGATTATCCAGAAAAAAGTGTATGGCCGCCATCTTGGAATTTAAAACAGACCCTTTTCTCAAAATCTAAACACCTGAATCAGTCGAACAAGATTACCATGAAGATTTTCACAAATAGGTCATCATTGCTATCTTATATTTTAAAACAGTGTTTATTGTCGGAATTCACATTGCCGAATTAATCAACAGAGACTACTATAACGATTTTTACTAAAATTGTATGACTGCCGTCTTGTATTTTAAAACAAAAATTATTTTCTAAATCTACACACATGAATTAGTAAAAATAATAATAATAAATAATAAGAATAGCTTTATTGTACATATAGACATCATGTTACGTAATAGTTACACAACAGGATTTTTGTACAGACAAGTCGGTGTGGAGTGGTCAAACTTTCGACCCCTAGACTAGGTAAAAACCAATGCCTCAAGGGGTTGACTTCTTCTAGGTTCAATGTCATCATAACACTCAACAATTTGAGTTTGGTGGAAAATGACTACTATGACCATTTTTACAATAATTGTCCTTTAACACCCATCTTGGATCTCAAATCGGTCCTTATATCGAAATCTACACCCCTCAATTAACCACAAGCGACTACCATAAAATTGTTTTGAGTGTTATGATGACATTGAACCTAGAAGAAGTCAACCCCTTGAGGCATTGGTTTTTACCTAGTCTAGGGGTCGAAAGTTTGACCACTCCACACCGACTTGTCTGTACAAAAATCCTGTTGTGTAACTATTACGTAACATGATGTCTATATGTACAATAAAGCTATTCTTATTATTTATTATTATTATTTTTACTAATTCATGTGTGTAGATTTAGAAAATAATTTTTGTTTTAAAATACAAGACGGCAGTCATACAATTTTAGTAAAAATCGTTAAAGTAGTCTCTGTTGATTAATTCGGCAATGTGAATTCCGACAATAAACACTGTTTTAAAATATAAGATAGCAATGATGACCTATTTGTGAAAATCTTCATGGTAATCTTGTTCGACTGATTCAGGTGTTTAGATTTTGAGAAAAGGGTCTGTTTTAAATTCCAAGATGGCGGCCATACACTTTTTTCTGGATAATCGTTATGGTAGTCATTTTTGATTTAATCGGGGATACAAAATAGTATATAGCCGCCATCTCGAATTTTAAAACAGAATTTGTTTTTGAAATCTACATATCAGAATAACGACGATTTTTATAAATGAATGACAATTTCTGCCATCTTGGATTTTGAAACGGACTTTATTTTTGAAATCTACACGCCTGAATTAATCGAAAATGGCTAAAATAACAAGTAAAGTATGTGATCGCCATCTTCGATTTTAAAATAGACATTATTTTCGAAATCTATAGTTCCCGAATTAGTCGAAAACGACTTCCATGACGAATGTGTAAATTTTTTTCATTTCCGCCATCTTTTATTTTAAAACAGTCCTTATTTTCGAAGTCTTCACCCCTGAATTAATCAAAAATGACGTCCATTACGATTTTTAAGTAAAATGCGTATGGCCGCCATCTTGGATTTCAAAACAGAGATTGTTTTCGAAATCAACACCCCCAAATTAGTCGAAGACGACTACCATGACGATTTTGACAAAATTTTTCCATTTCCACCGTCTTGTATTTTAAAACGGTCTTTATTTTCGATTTAAAGATTTTTACCACAAAAGTGTATGACCGCCATCTTGGATTTTAAAATAGGCATTATTTTCGAAATCTGCACACCCGAATTAGTCGAAGACGAAAACCATGACGATTTTGACAAAAATTTCCGTTTCCGCCATCTTTGATTTTAAAACGGTCCTTATTTTCGAAGTCTTCCTCCCTGAATTAATCAAAAATGACGTCCATTACGATTTTTATGTAAAATGTGTATGGCCGCCATCTTGGATTTTGAAACAAACATTTTTTTCGAAATCTACACCCCCAAATTAGTCGAAGACGACTACCATGACGATTTTGACAAAATTTTTCCATTTCCGCCATCTTGTATTTTAAAACGGTCTCTATTTTCGATTTAAAGATTTTTACCACAAAAGTGTATGACCGCCATCTTGGATTTTAAAATAGGCATTATTTTCGAAATCTGCACACCCGAATTAGTCGAAGACGAAAACCATGACGATTTTGACAAAAATTTCCGTTTCCGCCATCTTTGATTTTAAAACGGTGCTTATTTTCGAAGTCTTCTTCCCGGAATTAATCAAAAATGACGTCCATTACGATTTTTATGTAAAATGTGTATGGCCGCCATCTTGGATTTTGAAACAAAAATTTTTTTCGAAATCTACATCCCCAAATTAGTCGAAAACGACTACCATGACGATTTTGACAAAATTTTCCATTTCCGCCATCTTGGATTTTAAAACGGTCTGTATTTTCAATTTAACGATTTTTACCAAAAAAGTGTATGACCGCCCTCTTGAATTTCAAAATAGACATTATTTTCGAAATCTGCACACCCAAATCAGTCGAAAATGACTACCATGACCAATTTGACAAAATTTTCCATTTCCGCCATATTTATTTATAAAACCGTCCTTATTTCCGGAATCTACACCTATGAATTAATCGGGAATGACTACTATTACGATTTTTAAGTAAAAAGTGTATGGCCGCCATCTTGGATTTTAAAACGGTCTTCATTTTCGATTTAACGATTTTTACCAAAAAAAGTGTATGACCGCCATCTTGGATTTCAAAATGGACATTATTTTCGAAATCTGCACACCCAAATTAGTCGAAAATGACTACCATGACGATTTTGACAAAATTGTCCATTTCCGCCATCTTTGATTTTAAAACGGATATTACTTTCGAAATCTACACACCTGAATTAATCGAAAATGACTACCATAACGATTTTTACCAAAAAAGTGTTTGACCGCCATCTTGGATTTCTAAATGGACATTATTTTATATTATCAAAATATTGCATTGTCACTCGATATACATATGCGTGAAAAATTTCAGCTCAATCGGAAATCGGGAAGTTGGTCATTTGAACCATGGGCAACGGACAGGTGAAACTAAATAAAAACCTTTAAAAACATACTAATCCCTGTTATTTGGGGGGTCCAATATGGGAGTCCAGGTTTTCCGCACGTACAAATAAACATAAGTTCGATCACCAACTGACGAACGAAACAAATGAACGCAGCGAGTGAGCGAGCGCCGAGCGGACAAAGCCGACGCCACGAGTCAGAGAGAGAGAACAAATCCTTTAATACGCGGCGACAAGTAATACCGGTACCTATGCGTGATTCGGAACCGTTACCAAGTCTAATACAGGTTTATGGTTCAAGGCCACAATACCGGTTCCCATTAAATACCTGTAATTCAAGCCCTGAATACCGGTACCTCGGAACCGGAAAATACCTGTAATTCGATCCCTGGATACCGGTACCACGGAACCGGTACCAAGTCATATACCGGTTCCTGGTTCGAAGCCACGATACCGGTTCCGAAAAATACCTGTAATTCGATCCCTGGATACCGGTACCACGGAACCGGTACCAAGTCATATACAGGTTCCTGGTTCGAAGCCACGATACCGGTTCCGAAAAATACCGGTATTTCAAGCCCTGGCCCTACCACACTAAGCGAGATGCCATTCGCAGTGCCCATACCTCTCTTTTTGGCATGGTTTAAGGACATACCCAAGTCCGGACGTAGTTTAAGGACATACCCCGGGTCCAAATACTGACCGAAAAAGTACGAATGAGGAAAGAAAGCCTGATATATTCGCTGTATAATACCATTATAGTTAAATAAAAAAGAGAATGTTCTTCTCCGTAAATGTTTATTAACTATGTGGTTTCCAAATCGTCTCTGCCAGGCCCTTTAATTTTTCACAATTTGAACCTAAATTCGACTGTTTACCTTAAATATTTCACAAGATACGGCTACTTATATCTTTGAATAACTAAAAAATATTATGATTATAGTCTGGCCAGCCAACGAACGCAATGTACAGCGAACAAAAGTATGACAACACTAAGAATCAGTGAAAATTGTAATGTTTTTAATTTTAGTTGGTATTTCCGCCGCTTTCATTAGGTGACATTTACGGTGTGTAAAAAGGAGACGGATATATTTCGTCTGATCTGTCATCAACTGCAACAGATAATCTGGTTGAGGCAATTAACATATGCCTTAAAAATGAATTAAAATTTAATTGGGAACGTTGCAGGAGTTCTATCTCACTCGCGCTTAAGATGAGAGAGTGAAATGCACTAGAAACAAATTCAACGTGAATTTAAATGTTCGTCATGAAATACGGTGTCTCATTACAAAGGGTTGCCACATTTACGTATTTTGAATTTGCCGCGCGTTTCTACTGACAGAAATGGTTTGCCAGACTATAACTTGCACGCGAACTCCCAAAAAACCGCAGATACATTGACCAGAGACTACAGAATAAATAAATTGTAATTCCAAAAGGCTGTGTATGACGTATAGTCTGGCAAACCATTTCTGTCAGCAGAAACGCGCGGCAAATTCAAAATAAGTACATGTGGCAACCCTTTGTGATGAGACACCGTATTTTATGACGAACATTTCAATTAACATTGAATTTGTTTCTAGTGCATTCACTCTCTCATCTTAAGTGCGAGTGAGATAGAACTCCTACGTTCCTAATTAAATTTAAATTTATCTTTTAAGGCATATGTCACACAAAATATATCCGTCTCCTTTTTACACACCGTAAATGTCACCTAATGAAAGGGCCGGAAATACCAACTAAAATTAAAAACATAAAATTTGATGATCATTGCTGCTTTTTTCACTGATTCTTAGTGTTGTCATACTTTTGTTCGCTGTACATTGCTACTGCGTTCGTTGGCTGGCTAGACTAGATAACCATACAAATGCGACATAGGTATGTATATATATAAAATTATTAATATAATATTACATATTATTTACATATTTTAGTGGTTGACAACTTGACAGTGAGGGCCGTTCGGAAATTATGAATTATGTTTACGTCCGGCATATTTGACAGGTTAGTTGGTCAAAAGGAGGACGAAAGTAAATAAATTAAGAAAACCCGGCTGACTGACAAGGCAAGAATAGCATTTGACACACGACAAAATATATTCTTACAGAAATTAGTTTTCTTTTCACTGAAATATAGGTAAAGCCTGACCAGAAATATATGATTATTGTCAAGAGGGCGCTATTATTCTCATTTATATGGCAACAGTTCAGTATAGCCATAGAGCGTATTATTTCTCTATGGTATAGTGACATCTTGATTTGTTTACCTGTCAGCTCTGATGTTAATTTGAAAATGTTTCACAGCGAAATAGTTCCATTTCCCGAGCGTATTATTTACAGCTGTTTATTACATACTGAGGTGGAGACCCTAGTTATAGTTATGTGTGACAACCCTAGCTGTAAGTATATCACTCACTGTATTGTGGAATTCAGTAATAAATGGTCTTTAACACGATTCACACGTATTCCTATTCACTACTCCCCCGCACCACACCTCATGGCGACCCTGCCACCTGACGCCGTGGCTTGCAGCGAAACCGCTGACGGGACAATTTCGGTCACGTAGCCAGTGCAACTGTGCTCTCTTATAATTAATTTTAGAATAGGACGTTATCACCTTGAATTATGTGTGCGAGACAGTGCAGTGCATTACTCGTACTCGGACAGTCACCGCCACCAAGCGCTAACAGTTATTCTCTAGTGATCGTTGAACTTTTTGTATCAATTGCTGTTTTTGTGTTGCTGTACAAGTACAACAAAAATGGGGAAAAGTTACTCCAAAACTGAAGATAAGGAGGTAATAATAACTCAAACTGCGGGGGCTGGGAAAAATACAGCCTCGGAGAGCGACAGTGACCTTCACGGCGGCTTGGCGCTCAACAATATTATGGTGGGCATCCTTCTGGCAGCGATTGGGTTGGCAGCCTTACTGATTTTATACAAGAAATATAAAAAGCAGCAGCAGCAGTGGATACGGAGAACTATAAGCGCAGAATTTATACGCCGCACTGCAATGCGTATATCCGGACGGAAACCGACGGCGCCAGAAGAGGACATGGTTTGAGCGGACGGTCAAGGTTAGTTCCAGTCCAATCGGCGAAAATGGCTATCACACGACAACAGTGAGTGATTATAGAAATAGTGTTAATGAGTGTTTATGTTCGTATTCCTGGTTCCTGGACGGTTTTCTATAACAAGACTTTAAAAATCCCTAAATTAATTAAGCAAATTACTTACTTATTTTACTTTTAATGGCATGTGAATTAGAATTAATATACTCAAAAATCTCTGAAATTCAAGTAAGCTTACGAAAACTGGGTGCAAAGAGAGAAACAAGTAAGGATTTAGTTAAAAATAAGATAGCTTTAGCAGATAAGTACTATGCAGAATACAAAATAATTTTGCAAAACTTGGAATGTACCTCTAGTGATTTTAAGTCTCCAGTATTGTCGGATTATATTTTAGATGTTATTATAGAGAAAATTGAGGCAGTTTATGCCAAAATAAAAAGTTATATTACTTGTGAGTCGGTTATAAACAAAGGCATAAAAATGGATAACTTTGAAATAAAAACGGCAACTAGCTTGGTGATGGTAATGGACGGTACGGAAGAAACTACAGAAAAAATTATTGATAGTGTTGAGATGTACAACTCTTATTTGAAAGATGCTGCAAACAAAAATATGCTTATAAATTTTGTTCTCAAAACGCGACTTTCAAAATCCGCTAAATTAAAATTAAAAAAGACTTATACCAGCTGCGAGGAACTGATCACTGATATGAAACAAAAATTATTAACGCGAAAATCATCAAATTCATTACTGTCGCAACTCAACAGCATCTCTCAAAAAGAGTCGACAATTTCTGTTATGCGGATAAAATTGAACAACTGTTTGTGGATCTTACAATTTCACAGGCGAATTCTAACGAACAAGCCTTTGAAATTTTAAGTCCCATAAACGAGAAACTTGCAATCAAAAAGTTTGCAGATGGGCTTAGAAACAGACGCCTAAGCACTATAATAGCAGCCCGCGACTACTCAACTTTAAAGGATGCGGCGCGTGCTGCCGAGGACGAGGAGCTGGCGCAGCCCTCATCGTCGAACGTGGTCCTCAGCTACAGAGGTAAGCCAAATAGATTTTCACATTATAGAGGCGATAGAGCCAGAGCGAATTCCACTTATAGACCACGTGGATATTATCCTCGTAACCAAGGATATTCATACAATCGTGGGGGTAGCTCGTATTACCCTAGATACAACAGGGGACGGCCCAACACTAACACTAGCGGTTTCCCTAGGAGATTCGGATCAAGGTCAAATCGTTATAATAATCGTTACCCTAGAGGTAACCAAGGTCAAGTGTACACCGCACAACAACCAGGAGTAGATACTCCCTTACCAAGGGCAGAAAATATTGAATCGGGAAGAAGTCAGTTTTGTCGAGACTAACATTAAACATCATGTATTTACTTTCGACAGTGACACGAAATATATACTTTTGCAATTAGGAACTAAGAAATGTTCATGGCTTATAGATACAGGCGCATCGTTATGCGCTATAGATAAACGTGCGTTGTCTTCTCAACATGTGCAATTATTCAACGACAATATTGTTGTAAATGGCTTGGGTGGAAAAGTTTATTCGGAAGGTTATGTTATTTTGACGTTAACAACACAAGATAACATCACTTACACACATAAATTTTACGTATTTGACAATCTACCCTGTAAAACCAATGGCATTTTAGGACTAGATTTTTTAAATGCATTTCAATCCCATATAGACCTAGAAACTTCTACTATTACTTTTAAAAATTTGCACTCACAACAAACATTGCCAATGTACAGTCAACCGAAGATTTCGATTAACTATATAAAACTGCCACCGCGATGTGAATCTATACATTATATACAAATAGATCAAAATATTACTAATGATTGTGTTGTTTTGCCGAAGCAATTACAAGAAGATATTTTTTTAGCCAGTATGATAGTTACACCCAATAACAGCGTAATTCCCATTAAAATTTTGAACGTTAGCGAAAAAACGGTAGAGTTACCTATATTTAAACCAGAATTGTGTTATTTAAGTGAATATTATATATGCAATTTCAAGTCGGAGAATAACAGCGTGGGAAGAGCAAAAACTTTACTGTCCCAGTTGAAACTTGATCATTTACATTCCCAAGAAAGTGACACGATAGAGTCTATTTGCGCGAAGTATGCGGACATATTTTACCTACCGGGCGATAAACTGACGACTACAAATGTTTACGAACAATCAATTCAATTGAAACCAGGTGTTTCTCCTACATATGTAAAACCGTACAGATTACCAAAAAGTTTACAACCGGAGATAGATAAGCAAGTACGTCAAATGCTACAGGATGATATTATAGAAGAGACCAACAGTGAGTGGTCTAGTCCCATTCTTTTGGTACCGAAAAAGGTAGATCAGACAGGAAAAAAGGGATGGCGTTTAGTAATTGATTATAGAAAGTTAAACAACACTATTCAGGATGATAAATTCCCGTTACCAAATATTTGTGACATTTTAGATTCTTTGTCAGGATCCGTATATTTTTCACATTTGGATTTGAGTCAATCTTATTATCAGGTAGCATTAACACCAGAATCGCGTAAACTGACAGCTTTTACAACAAATACAGGCCAATATTCCATGAAACGTTTACCAATGGGTCTACGAATTTCACCTAACGCATTTTCCAGGGTCATGACTGTTGCAATGTCTGGTTTGACATATGAAAAATGTTTCGTTTATCTAGACGATCTTGTCGTTTTCGGCAGGAATTTAGAAATTCACAATAAAAACTTAATCGATGTCCTTGAAAGGCTGAGAAAAGTAAATTTAAAATTAAATCCAAACAAATGTCAATTTTTAAAAACAGAAATGTTATACCTAGGGCATATAATTTCATCAAATGGAATTTTGCTCGATCCAGATAAAATTTCAGTCATTCAAAAGTACCCAACACCAACGACGTCAGACGAAGTACGTCGCTTTGTTGCATTTTGTAATTACTATCGAAAATTTATACCAAACTTTGCTTTCATTACACTGCCACTTAATGCTTTATGTCGGAAAAATGTAAATTTCAATTGGACAAAAGAATGTGAAGAGTCTTTCGAACTTTTTAAATCTGCAATCATGTCACCACCCATACTACAGTTTCCAAATTTTTGTGAAGATAACGAATCACACATGCATCAACACACAAACAGAAACATATGCATCAGGTGTTGCCATAGGATCTGTTCTTTGTAACAGTGACATGAAACCAATAGCATATGCTAGCAGACCCTTAAACAAGGCGGAAAGAAATTACCCCACTATTCAAAAAGAATTGACTGCCATAGTGTGGTCGGTAAAGTATTTTAGACCCTATTTGTTTGGAAGAAAGTTCACAGTAATGACAGATCATAAACCGTTAGTATACCTGTTTGGCATTAAAGACCCTTCAAGTAGGTTAAAATTCAGATTAATTTTAGAAGAGTACGATTTTAAAATTGCGTACGTGAAAGGAAAGGATAATGTAGTAGCAGATGCTTTATCAAGAGTATGTATCACATCAGACGAGTTAAAAGAACTTAATAATGAAGTAGTATCCGTATTAACAAGAGCGCAAACTAAACGTCTAAATCAAAATACAGACTCAACTGCCACTCAAATCCCTAGTAAACCCCTTGACAATTGGACTGATCAACCAAGAGTCGTGGAGATATTACGGATTCCGTGTGGTTCGGTGGAGATGAAGCTTGTAGATGGTAAAAAATTGAAGGATGTCAAGCGTGAAAAAAAAAATTAAAGTTGAAACCGAGTGTTTTGCGTATGCGTCAAGCATTAATATGTTATACATTAACCTTGATTTCAAATCACATTTTACTCGAGCAGAATTTGTAAAGAAATTGAGTGATTTTTGTAATAAAATAAATGTCGACAAAATATGTATAAATAAAGATGATAGTAACGCATTATTCATAAAAGAAGTAATAAATGAAGTAAGAAGAGTTAAGACATGGACCGGTCCACGAATATGTGTCTTAAGAGGAGTAAAAAGAATTTATGATAAACATGAAATTAAATTGATTTTAAATGACTATCATTTGCTGCCAACCGCGGGGCATGCAGGTGTACGGAGAATGATAAATAACATAAAGAGACATTTCTACTGGCCAGAACTCGAAAATGACGTTAAACAATTTATTAATAAGTGTGACAAATGTCAAAAAATTAAATATTCTCGTAATGTTAAACAACCTATGGTTATAACTACTACGACATCAAGTGCGTTTGAAAGAATATTTCTAGATATTGTAGGTCCTATTGATAGAGATATAGATAATAATTCCTATATTTTAACTGTTCAATGCGATTTAAGTAAATTCATTGAAGCGTATCCTTTACAGAGTAAAGATACGGTTAGTGTAGCTAAAGCCTTAGTTAAGAACTTTATTTTAAGATTTGGGATACCAAAAACAATAGTATCAGATAGAGGTACCGAGTTTATGTCATCTACAATGACAGAAATATGTAAGTTATTAGAAATAGAAAAAACGAATTCCACAGCTTATCATCATCAAACTGTAGGTTCTTTAGAAAACTCACACAAGCATCTGGGCGCTTATCTGCGCATACAGAGCGAAAAGCACCCAGAAGCTTGGAGTCATTGGTTACCGTTTTGGTGTTTACTATTGGTGGTGGTTACTATTTACAATGTTTCGCTCTTGACTATGAATAATTTTGGGATATTTTTGTCTTGTATTATTTAATATTCAACACTTTACTGTAATTCAAATAAACCGTGACAATGACACTGACAGCCTATCACATGCACTCACACATGCATATCGTTCTGTCAGTAAAATAATTGCCAGTGCAAGAAAAGAGGTCCAATGAAATTTCACAACCTGGTGCATGATCATATATTTCTGGTCAGGCTTTAAGTAAAAATTGATATTTTTATTAAAAATAAATGTAAATAACATAAAATTCATGAAAATTCGTAAGACGGACACGTGACCTGATCGAAAAATGGTTACAATGCCATTGAAGCCAATAGACCGCCGGCGCGGCGTAAATGTATGCCTGCGCCTGCTGTTTCGTTCGAAATCGTAATCTTAGCACTACGAAATACAAAACTACTATTGATGCGGTAGGTATTTATTAGATTATTAATAGATTTAAATAGGTTAGAATCAAAATTGTTCGTTTCTTATTTCAGCTACCATAAACCTATCGTATCAGTTTTAGAGACTGGCGATGATGGTTCTAGTAATGATGATGGTGTAAGAGTCGTTGAAATTATGGATGGAAGTTGATATTTCTGAGAAATAAACTTTTTAATGTTAAATAATTGTAATAGTTCTGAAGTGTTAAATTTTTAATGTAATATAAATTGTCATGTTTGTGTACGATAGCGCAATAAATGAATATTGTATTTTACCACATACAATTTTTATACTCATAATTAAAGCAAGTCGTGCAAAATTATTCCCTAACCATTCCAAAATATCAAAAATGCACAAAGTTAATATTCAAGTTTTCACTTCTGCCGGCACTCCCGGAGTGCCACCGTTTTTTTTTTATTCATAATTTAATTCGCCCACATAATGAATGGACTTAGTATCCTTAACAGTACCAGTAGTACCAGGGTCACATAAGACGTTAGTAGTCGATTTGTAATGCGATCGCCACAGTGCTAAGCAGGATTGACCTGCCCAGCTAGGTTCGCAAATGTGATGAATACAGTTCAGACCAGGGTCGCATGGCACAATAAGAGTTCATTTGGATAATTTGATAATTTTTGCATCCTATCAACTAATAGTAGGAGAGCCCATGACACTGAACCTAGTTCGATAAGTCTCCTATACGAGACATGGATATATATAATTAGACGCGTCTTTAATGGGGGAACACGAAATGCTGATGCTGCAATGCAAAAAAATGGTGGCGTATTTTATTTTATTTTTTTGAAAAAAAATAATAACCCGGTTTCTAGTACGATAAGTCTCCTAGATTTCCTTTGTTCCTCGAAGCAGGGGAGGGGTAGGGCTACACGATAATGCGGTGCTGCAAGCCCCCGTGTGTGGCCTTGTCAGTGGCAGCAGCATCAAAAGATTGTAGATGTATGCGTTAATTTAATTAATAAAACTTACGAGATTGTCTGTTACTCGCTTTATTTATAGAAAAACATTTTAATAAGATTATCACAATACGCTTTTACACCATGACAGACAAAAATAAAAATCATAGAGATATTTGAAATAGGAATGAACATCAGTGTTGCCACTATATATGTACATTATTCCAACACGCCTCCTTACATTTATATGGCAACAAAATCATTAAGTAACATTAATGTATTGTAACTATATTACATCTAAAGTTAAACACAAATAATATTTGAGAGACTGTATGAACCAAGTTACCCTTGCCTTCTATAGGTATACTTTTATATTCAAAATCTCTCTAAATTTAATAAATTTAACATTTCCTAAAGCTTTGGTCAAAATATCAGAGACATTATTTTCAGACTCTATTTTAACAACTTCAGTCCTTCCTTCCTTGAAATGTTCATGTATATAATGGTAATGAACTTCAATGTGCTTAGAATTTTTAGTGTGATTTCCATATTTGGCAATATCTACAGCGCCAGAGTTATCTTCATATATCTTAACAGGTTGTCAATTTTTCTTAAAAACATCAATTATTTAAACGATTAAGAAATTAAGTTCTGTTACTGCATCTGACAGGGCAATATATTCGGCGAAAGTGGATGATTTTGTAACACAGTTCTGTTTCTTTGATTTCCATAAGATGACATTGCCAAATAACCTAATTACATATCCCGTGGAAGATTTCCTGTCAATAGAATCGCCTGCCCAATCCGAGTCTACAAAGCAATCTAAGATGTCAGCATTATCATTTTTATAATATTGTAACTTCATTTTTTTAGTCAAAAATAAATATTTTAACACTCTTAAGGCATATGCAAAATGTGTCTCATTACAGCAATTTTGGTAGCGACTCAAGTAATTTACACTAAATGAAATATCTGGCCTAGTGCCAGAGCTGATATACAATAGTGCACCTATTAAATTTCTATATCTCACGTTTTCATTTAAGTCAAATTTCTCCAATTTCAAATTTATTTCCATAGGTGTTTTGTACAATTTGGCATTTTCAATATTATAACGTTTGGCTGGCATTACTCAATGTAATGTTCCTGACTCAAAGTTAAGGTGTTGTTTTGTTCATAGTTATATTCAATGTCTATACCAATATATTTCTTAACTTTGCCTAAATCTTTCATTTTAAATTTGTCACATAATCTAGTTTTAATGTCACCAATTATATTTTTGTCTCTACAGCAAATCATAAGATCATCAACAAATAATAAAAGGTACACATCCAAGTTATTTTCCTTTTTAAAATATAAATAATATTTGCTTCTTTGAAAATCTAGTGTAGTCCAACAATTATTAAAACATTCATACCAAGCGCGTGGACTGTCTTTTAAGCCATATAATGATTTGTTTAACCTATAAACCTTTTCAGTGTCACATTCATAGCCTAATGCCTGTTTTACATAAACTTCAGACATAACTTTGCCATTAATAAATGCTGTCTCTACATCCATTTGATGGATTTCTAAAGAATTTTGACAACAAAAAGACAACAAAAGTTTCAAACTTGGCATTTTAGCCACAGGAGAGTAAGTATCATTTACACAATCAGTTTGTTGGAATCCTCTAACTACTAATCTTGCTTTGTACTCACCTTCGCTTTTCCTTTTATAGACCCACTTCACGTCAATTACCTTTTTATCCGCAGGCCTGTCAACAAGTGTCCATGTTTCATTTTTTACCAGGCTGTCCATCTCTCTATCCATTGCTGCTTTCCATTTTTCTGAGTCTTTACTGGTTACTGCCTCCTGCAAATTTTCTGGGGTCATAGCATCACAATAGTTTACACTAATACAATAATAGCCAAATTCATCACCAAATCGCACTGGTGGCTTAACATTCCGTTTAGGTTTCTCTTCTTCCTCATTTCTATCAACTTTTGTATCATCATGAGCTTTTGCTTTATTCTTATTATCCTCGTCTGGACTGTTGTAATGTCTACCCTTTAAGCTTAATACTTAAGGCTTCTAAAGCTTACAAGAGCCTAGTACTAAGCTTACTTACCTCAAGCTTCAGGCTGAAGCTTCTGTAAATATAAATACCTACCTAAAGGAACTTACTACAGGGAAAGAAAATCAAACAAAAGATTGAAGGTTGAAAAGAAAATTATTTATTTAAGTTTTAATTTTGGATTTTTGTTATTGAAAAGCGAAACACTGACTAATTACCCCTAATGCTGTCTTTCCAGACGTCATTAGGTGTTAGTTTCCGATTCCTAGGCTTTGCGAAGGTAAAAACGAAACTAACGAAGCAAAAAACCTTCGCGCCGTATTACAGTGAAATAAGTAACGTAATTATAAAATTAAATACATTAATTAATAAACTATCTATTCAGTAGCTTGCTCTGATACGCAGTTTGGCCAAGATGATCGTGAAAGCTAGTGGAGATCCAACGTCGTGTGTGTAGTTACCGCAAGTCCTTTTCGATAAGGTGAGAAATAACCGTTATATTTAAATTTACTTACATCTAACGGGATATAAATACAATAGACAATAATTGGTTAGCATATTAACTGTTGACGTTAAGAATAGAATAAGAAGCATCATATAAATATACCCTAATTAACAGACTCTAATAAATAGTAATATTGAATATTAAAATTACACTAGAATTATTATGATTGATTAAATATTTCGTTGTTTGTTATATGGTTATATTTACAACAAAATATAAATAAGGAGGTTTGCTGGACTCCCAACGTAGTGATTGTTGGCGGTTGGCGAAGTACGCCTGTACAAAATATGTGGCATTTCAGTTTTGACGGTTCCGTCTTCCAACGGTGGAACCACGACCAGTAGTCTACGGTTCGAAGCTTAATGGATCGGGTAATATATGTTGTCTACGGCCAGTGGCCTTACAGACCTGTTGATTGTGCGTTCTGAGCATTTGTAATGATCCAAGTGTGCGACCGGGCCAGTAGCCTACAGTCTCGCTTCATACATCAATGTATAGTTGACAGATAACCGCCAATTCCTCCACACCACATATGCAAATAACGACTGGTACATTTAATAATTAAGTAAGCAAATACCAACCACCGTTTATGACGAATGGTATATAAATTTAGGAAGTAAATAGCAAGTACCTACCATCGTTAATAAGCAAATCTGAGTTATCTTGACGTGTAAGACCCTCACCGTACCGTCATCACTGCACGAGACCGGATATTACTAAGAACACCTAGTACGCTAATGGCGTACTTACATGGCAATAAACTCTGTAAGTACATGCTGTAATGCGCGTCATATGTTCAAGTGAACCATGGGTGATACAGTGCGCGTTGGGCTTCACATAGTGTTCCCCGTTGCCACCAAGAAAACACCAGATAAGCATTCTACATGGAATAAATCTCTACGCTAGAATTCCAGCATCTTATCCCTTATATAATTACTAAAGTGTTACATGGAAGTACATACATATTACGCGATATCGTTTAACCATGGCCAATAGTTAACCGACATCGACAATTAACATTTAAAAGATCGAACCTATCTTAAACGTTGCATTAAAACTATATATTTATATTTATAAGGTAGTAGAAAGTATTAGTTAACAGATAGGACGTAGTTACCCGAAAACTGTATTAAAATCTACTTAGATAAAATATGGCTTGGTACTCTCAAACTAGAACCTATTCGACACGTCTACAGTAAATATATATACTACTGCGGAGAATAAATATTACGTATCCTAAATAGTTAGATTTTGTAAATATAATATACGCACACATAAATACACACAGTCATATATATTATAGTAAAATGTAAAAGGTTCAATGTTAAAATAAACCACAAACACAGGCCATTGAAGAACCTGGTTCGAATATAAGCTATCAGCCTATATAGTAGAATAGAAATAAATAGAATATCATCAAATAGTTAAATGGTTTCCTCACGAAAACGAGTTCCACAGAAATGCAAAATACTATTATTTATTTGCTGTATTAATATGTGTTTGAAAACCAACTCAAATAATACCCTACGTCAAGCAATAAATCAAATACTTAATCATTGCTCGGAGTTTAAACCTATGTTAAAACGTCCATACGATTTAAGAATCGTTTATGAAAGAAGACGAAGATTGTATTTCAATTCCACACTCAATAAATAATCAAAACATTTAAGTACTTATTTAGATTAGACATACGGACGGCTCTAGGCACAGCGGAATAGTGCTTCGCTTCGCTCACTCAGTAATAGTTGAAATAGTACCTAATATACTTAAACGCAGATCCCTACTTCATTGTAAACCCAAACACAGCTAAAATATTTACAAATGTGGATTAATAATATATCCCTCCTTATTCTAACAATCACTGCAGGTAAGCGTAACGCCTGTAATATTAGTCCCCAAATAACCCAATTATTAAAAGAAAGGTATTGACCGTTATTATAATATTCGTACGCTTCACTAATGTCCGTGAAGTTGACCGCCCCAAACTCAGTATCCTGAATTTACGTATCTATATCGTTAGTTCATCGTTAGTTCACGTTAGTTCAGTATATTAAATCGTAAGGACCCGACTCCAACATCGATTTTTTTTAAAAACAAAATGGGGCGGCTAACTTCACGCTACCGCCCCAAAATTGATTTATCGGTTTTTGTCGATTGTAAACGGTAGATATTCGTTAGTTCACGCGAATTCACAAAGAAATTTCGTAAGGACCCGATCCGGTATATTTTTTTTTAATTTTTAAAGTGGGGCGGCTAACTTCACGCTACCGCCCCAAAACGGATTTTTCGGTTTCTATCGATGGCAATCGGTAGATATTCGTTAGTTCACGCGAATTCACAAAGAAATTTCGTAAGGACCCGATTCGGTATATTTTTTTTTAATTTTTAAAGTGGGGCGGCTAACTTCACGCTACCGCCCCAAAACGGATTTTACGGTTTCTATCGATGGCAGTCTGTAGATATTCGTTAGTTCACGCGTATTCACAAAGAAATTTCGTAAGGACCCCATTGTGCATATATTTTTTTTTATTTTTAAAGTGGGGCAGCAAACTTCACGCTACCGCCCCGAAACGGATTTTAAGGTTTCTATCGATGACAATCGGTAGATATTCGTTAGTTCACGCGAATGCGTAACGAAATTTCGTAAGGACCCGACTGGAAAAGTTTTCCTATTATTATTAAAGTACTGGGGCGGCTGTCTTCACGCATATGATACTGGCCAAACTGTACGGATATCAGCATAACTGGCCACATGAACCGATAAGATGAGGTGTTTCATTGTTTGTTCAGGCATTTTGGACGTAAGGACCCATATACTTTGGCTAGAAAAAAATAATTTCGAAAATATATAACGACCATTTTAGGTATTCAGATAAAGTGTCACATATGGTGTTCCCTTGAGATCCTAACGAATTAAGTGCATGAACTATCCTTTACAAAGCACGGCAAATCGATTAGGATATGTTTATTGCGGGCAAACTTAGCTACATGCCCACAATTGATCATACAACATTTCTATAGAAAAGTACTGGGGCGGCTGTCTTCACGCATATGATACTGGCCAAACTATACGTATATCATAATAACTGGCTACATGCACCGATAAAACGAGGTGTTTTATTGTTTTTTCAGGCATTTTGGACGTAAGGACCCATATACTTTGGCTAGAAAAAAAATAATTTCGAAAATACATAACGACCATTTGAGGTATTCAGATAAAGTGTCACATATGGTGTTCCCTTGAGATTCTAACGAATTCAATATCTCTACGGAGCACGACTAATCGATAAGGATGTTCGTTGCTGGCAAACTAAGCTATATGCCTACAATCGATCATACAATATTTCTATAGAAAAGTACTGGGGCGGCTGTCTTCACGCATATGATACTGGCCAAACTATACGTATATCATAATAACTAGCTACATGCACCGATGAAACGAGGTGTTTTATTGTTTGTTCAGGCATTTTGGACGTAAGGACCCATATACTTTAGCTAGAAAAAAATAATTTCGAAAATATATAACGACCATTTTAGGTATTCAGATAAAGTGTCACATATGGTGTTCCCTTGAGATCCTAACGAATTAAGTGCATGAACTATCCTCCACAAAGCACGGCAAATCGATTAGGATATGTTTATTGCGGGAAAACTTAGCTACATGCAAACAATTGTTCATACAATATTTCTATATAAATGTACTGGGGCGGCTGTCTTCACGCATATGATACTGGCCAAACTATACGTATATCATAATAACTGGCTACTTGCACCGATGAAACGAGGTGTTTTATTGTTTGTTCAGGCATTTTGGACGTAAGGAACCATATACTTTGGCTAGAAAAAAAATAATTTCGAAAATACATAACGACCATTTGAGGTATTCAGATAAAGTGTCACATATGGTGTTCCCTTGAGATCCTAACGAATTCAATATTTCTACGGAGCACGGCTTATCGATTAGAATATGTTTATTGCTGGCAAACTAAGCTATATGCCTACAATCGATCATACAATATTTCTATAGAAAAGTACTGGGGCGGCTGTCTTCACGCATATGATACTGGCCAAACTATACGTATATCATAATAACTAGCTACATGCACCGATGAAACGAGGTGTTTTATTGTTTGTTCAGGCATTTTGGACGTAAGGACCCATATACTTTGGCTAGAAAAAAATAATTTCGAAAATATATAACGACCATTTTAGGTATTCAGATAAAGTGTCACATATGGTGTTCCCTTGAGATCCTAACGAATTAAGTGCATGAACTATCCTCTACAAAGCACGGCAAATCGATTAGGGTATGTTTATTGCGGGCAAACTTAGCTACATGCCCACAATTGATCATACAACATTTCTATGGAAAAGTACTGGGGCGGCTGTCTTCACGCATATAATACTGGCCAAACTATACGTATATCATAATAACTGGCTACATGCACCGATGAAACGAGGTGTTTTATTGTTTGTTCAGGCATTTTGGACGTAAGGACCCATATACTTTGGCTAGAAAAAAAATAATTTCGAAAATACATAACGACCATTTGAGGTATTCAGATAAAGTGTCACATATGGTGTTCCCTTGAGATCCTAACGAATTCAATATCTTTACGGAGCACGGCTAATCGATTAGGATATGTTTGATGCTGGCAAACTAAGCTATATGCCTACAATCGATCATACAATATTTCTATAGAAAAGTACTGGGGCGGCTGTCTTCACGCATATGATACTGGCCAAACTATACGTATATCATAATAACTAGCTACATGCACCGATGAAACAAGGTGTTTTATTGTTTGTTCAGGCATTTTGGACGTAAGGACCCATATACTTTGGCTAGAAAAAAATAATTTCGAAAATATATAACGACCATTTTAGGTATTCAGATAAAGTGTCACATATGGTGTTCCCTTGAGATCCTAATAAACTAAGTGCATGAACTATCCTCTACAAAGCACGGCAAATCGATTAGGATATGGTTATAGCTGGCAAACTAAGCTATATGCCTACAATCGATCATACAATATTTCTATAGAAATGTACTGGGGCGGCTGTCTTCACGCATATGATACTGGCCAAACTATACGTATATCATAATAACTAGCTACATGCACCGATGAAACGAGGTGTTTTATTGTTTGTTCAGGCATTTTGGACGTAAGGACCCATATACTTTGGCTAGAAAAAAAATAATTTCGAAAATACATAACGACCATTTGAGGTATTCAGATAAAGTGTCACATATGGTGTTCCCTTGAGATGCTAACGAAATCAATATATCTACGGAGCACGGCTTATCGATTAGGATATGTTTATTGCTGGCAAACTAAGCTATATGCCTACAATCGATCATACAATATTTCTATAGAAAAGTACTGGGGCGGCTGTCTTCACGCATATGATACTGGCCAAACTATACGTATATCATAATAACTAGCTACATGCACCGATGAAACAAGGTGTTTTATTGTTTGTTCAGGCATTTTGGACGTAAGGACCCATATACTTTGGCTAGAAAAAAATAATTTCGAAAATATATAACGACCATTTTAGATATTCAGATAAAGTGTCACATATGGTGTTCCCTTGAGATCCTAACGAATTAAGTGCATGAACTATCCTCTACAAAGCACGGCAAATCGATTAGGATATGTTTATTGCGGGCAAACTTAGCTACATGCCCACAATTGATCATACAACATTTCTATAGAAAAGTACTGGGGCGGCTGTCTTCACGCATATGATACTGGCCAAACTATACGTATCTCATAATAACTGGCTACATGCACCGATGAAACGAGGTGTTTTATTGTTTGTTCAGGCATTTTGGACGTAAGGACCCATATACTTTGGCTAGAAAAAAAATAATTTCGAAAATACATAACGACCATTTGAGGTATTCAGATAAAGTGTCACATATGGTGTTCCCTTGAGATCCTAACGAATTAAGTACATGAACTATCCTCTACAAAGCACGGCAAATCGATTAGGATATGTTTATTGCGGGCAAACTTAGCTACATGCCCACAATTGATCATACAACATTTCTATAGAAAAGTACTGGGGCGGCTGTCTTCACGCATATGATACTGGCCAAACTATACGTATATCATAATAACTGGCTACATGCTCCGATGAAACGAGGTGTTTTATTGTTTGTTCAGGCATTTTGGACGTAAGGACCCGTATACTTTGGCTAGAAAAAAAATAATTTCGAAAATACATAACGACCATTTGAGGTATTCAGATAAAGTGTCACATATGGTGTTCCCTTGAGATCCTAACGAATTCAATATCTCTACGGAGCACGGCTAATCGATTACGATATGTTTGATGCTGGCAAACTAAGCTATATGCCTACAATCGATCATACAATATTTCTATAGAAAAGTACTGGGGCGGCTGTCTTCACGCATATGATACTGGCCAAACTATACGTATATCATAATAACTAGCTACATACACCGATGAAACGAGGTGTTTTATTGTTTGTTCAGGCATTTTGGACGTAAGGACCCATATACTTTGGCTAGAAAAAAATAATTTCGAAAATATATAACGACCATTTTAGGTATTCAGATAAAGTGTCACATATGGTGTTCCCTTGAGATCCTAACGAATTAAGTGCATGAACTATCCTCTACAAAGCACGGAAAATCGATTAGGATATGTTTATTGCGGGCAAACTTAGCTACATGCCCACAATTGATCATACAACATTTCTATAGAAAAGTACTGGGGCGGCTGTCTTCACGCATATAATACTGGCCAAACTATACGTATATCATAATAACTGGCTACATGCACCGATGAAACAAGGTGTTTTATTGTTTGTTCAGGCATTTTGGACGTAAGGACCCATATACTTTGGCTAGAAAAATATAATTTCGAAAATATATAACGACCATTTTAGGTATTCAGATAAAGTGTCACATATGGTGTTCCCTTGAGATCCTAACGAATTAAGTACATGAACTATCCTCTACAAAGCACGGAAAATCGATTAGGATATGTTTATTGCGGGCAAACTTAGCTACATGCCCACAATTGATCATACAACATTTCTATGGAAAAGTACTGGGGCGGCTGTCTTCACGCATATAATACTGGCCAAACTATACGTATATCATAATAACTGGCTACATGCACCGATGAAACGAGGTGTTTTATTGTTTGTTCAGGCATTTTGGACGTAAGGACCCATATACTTTGGCTAGAAAAAAAATAATTTCGAAAATACATAACGACCATTTGAGGTATTCAGATAAAGTGTCACATATGGTGTTCCCTTGAGATCCTAACGAATTCAATATCTTTACGGAGCACGGCTAATCGATTAGGATATGTTTGATGCTGGCAAACTAAGCTATATGCCTACAATCGATCATACAATATTTCTATAGAAAAGTACTGGGGCGGCTGTCTTCACGCATATGATACTGGCCAAACTATACGTATATCATAATAACTAGCTACATGCACCGATGAAACAAGGTGTTTTATTGTTTGTTCAGGCATTTTGGACGTAAGGACCCATATACTTTGGCTAGAAAAAAATAATTTCGAAAATATATAACGACCATTTTAGGTATTCAGATAAAGTGTCACATATGGTGTTCCCTTGAGATCCTAATAAACTAAGTGCATGAACTATCCTCTACAAAGCACGGCAAATCGATTAGGATATGGTTATAGCTGGCAAACTAAGCTATATGCCTACAATCGATCATACAATATTTCTATAGAAATGTACTGGGGCGGCTGTCTTCACGCATATGATACTGGCCAAACTATACGTATATCATAATAACTAGCTACATGCACCGATGAAACGAGGTGTTTTATTGTTTGTTCAGGCATTTTGGACGTAAGGACCCATATACTTTGGCTAGAAAAAAAATAATTTCGAAAATACATAACGACCATTTGAGGTATTCAGATAAAGTGTCACATATGGTGTTCCCTTGAGATGCTAACGAAATCAATATATCTACGGAGCACGGCTTATCGATTAGGATATGTTTATTGCTGGCAAACTAAGCTATATGCCTACAATCGATCATACAATATTTCTATAGAAAAGTACTGGGGCGGCTGTCTTCACGCATATGATACTGGCCAAACTATACGTATATCATAATAACTAGCTACATGCACCGATGAAACAAGGTGTTTTATTGTTTGTTCAGGCATTTTGGACGTAAGGACCCATATACTTTGGCTAGAAAAAAATAATTTCGAAAATATATAACGACCATTTTAGATATTCAGATAAAGTGTCACATATGGTGTTCCCTTGAGATCCTAACAAATTAAGTGCATGAACTATCCTCTACAAAGCACGGCAAATCGATTAGGATATGTTTATTGCGGGCAAACTTAGCTACATGCCCACAATTGATCATACAACATTTCTATAGAAAAGTACTGGGGCGGCTGTCTTCACGCATATGATACTGGCCAAACTATACGTATCTCATAATAACTGGCTACATGCACCGATGAAACGAGGTGTTTTATTGTTTGTTCAGGCATTTTGGACGTAAGGACCCATATACTTTGGCTAGAAAAAAAATAATTTCGAAAATACATAACGACCATTTGAGGTATTCAGATAAAGTGTCACATATGGTGTTCCCTTGAGATCCTAACGAATTAAGTACATGAACTATCCTCTACAAAGCACGGCAAATCGATTAGGATATGTTTATTGCGGGCAAACTTAGCTACATGCCCACAATTGATCATACAACATTTCTATAGAAAAGTACTGGGGCGGCTGTCTTCACGCATATGATACTGGCCAAACTATACGTATATCATAATAACTGGCTACATGCTCCGATGAAACGAGGTGTTTTATTGTTTGTTCAGGCATTTTGGACGTAAGGACCCGTATACTTTGGCTAGAAAAAAAATAATTTCGAAAATACATAACGACCATTTGAGGTATTCAGATAAAGTGTCACATATGGTGTTCCCTTGAGATCCTAACGAATTCAATATTTCTACGGAGCACGGCTTATCGATTAGAATATGTTTATTGCTGGCAAACTAAGCTATATGCCTACAATCGATCATACAATATTTCTATAGAAAAGTACTGGGGCGGCTGTCTTCACGCATATGATACTGGCCAAACTATACGTATATCATAATAACTAGCTACATGCACCGATGAAACGAGGTGTTTTATTGTTTGTTCAGGCATTTTGGACGTAAGGACCCATATACTTTGGCTAGAAAAAAATAATTTCGAAAATATATAACGACCATTTTAGGTATTCAGATAAAGTGTCACATATGGTGTTCCCTTGAGATCCTAACGAATTAAGTGCATGAACTATCCTCTACAAAGCACGGCAAATCGATTAGGGTATGTTTATTGCGGGCAAACTTAGCTACATGCCCACAATTGATCATACAACATTTCTATGGAAAAGTACTGGGGCGGCTGTCTTCACGCATATAATACTGGCCAAACTATACGTATATCATAATAACTGGCTACATGCACCGATGAAACGAGGTGTTTTATTGTTTGTTCAGGCATTTTGGACGTAAGGACCCATATACTTTGGCTAGAAAAAAAATAATTTCGAAAATACATAACGACCATTTGAGGTATTCAGATAAAGTGTCACATATGGTGTTCCCTTGAGATCCTAACGAATTCAATATCTTTACGGAGCACGGCTAATCGATTAGGATATGTTTGATGCTGGCAAACTAAGCTATATGCCTACAATCGATCATACAATATTTCTATAGAAAAGTACTGGGGCGGCTGTCTTCACGCATATGATACTGGCCAAACTATACGTATATCATAATAACTAGCTACATGCACCGATGAAACAAGGTGTTTTATTGTTTGTTCAGGCATTTTGGACGTAAGGACCCATATACTTTGGCTAGAAAAAAATAATTTCGAAAATATATAACGACCATTTTAGGTATTCAGATAAAGTGTCACATATGGTGTTCCCTTGAGATCCTAATAAACTAAGTGCATGAACTATCCTCTACAAAGCACGGCAAATCGATTAGGATATGGTTATAGCTGGCAAACTAAGCTATATGCCTACAATCGATCATACAATATTTCTATAGAAATGTACTGGGGCGGCTGTCTTCACGCATATGATACTGGCCAAACTATACGTATATCATAATAACTAGCTACATGCACCGATGAAACGAGGTGTTTTATTGTTTGTTCAGGCATTTTGGACGTAAGGACCCATATACTTTGGCTAGAAAAAAAATAATTTCGAAAATACATAACGACCATTTGAGGTATTCAGATAAAGTGTCACATATGGTGTTCCCTTGAGATGCTAACGAAATCAATATATCTACGGAGCACGGCTTATCGATTAGGATATGTTTATTGCTGGCAAACTAAGCTATATGCCTACAATCGATCATACAATATTTCTATAGAAAAGTACTGGGGCGGCTGTCTTCACGCATATGATACTGGCCAAACTATACGTATATCATAATAACTAGCTACATGCACCGATGAAACAAGGTGTTTTATTGTTTGTTCAGGCATTTTGGACGTAAGGACCCATATACTTTGGCTAGAAAAAAATAATTTCGAAAATATATAACGACCATTTTAGATATTCAGATAAAGTGTCACATATGGTGTTCCCTTGAGATCCTAACGAATTAAGTGCATGAACTATCCTCTACAAAGCACGGCAAATCGATTAGGATATGTTTATTGCGGGCAAACTTAGCTACATGCCCACAATTGATCATACAACATTTCTATAGAAAAGTACTGGGGCGGCTGTCTTCACGCATATGATACTGGCCAAACTATACGTATCTCATAATAACTGGCTACATGCACCGATGAAACGAGGTGTTTTATTGTTTGTTCAGGCATTTTGGACGTAAGGACCCATATACTTTGGCTAGAAAAAAAATAATTTCGAAAATACATAACGACCATTTGAGGTATTCAGATAAAGTGTCACATATGGTGTTCCCTTGAGATCCTAACGAATTAAGTACATGAACTATCCTCTACAAAGCACGGCAAATCGATTAGGATATGTTTATTGCGGGCAAACTTAGCTACATGCCCACAATTGATCATACAACATTTCTATAGAAAAGTACTGGGGCGGCTGTCTTCACGCATATGATACTGGCCAAACTATACGTATATCATAATAACTGGCTACATGCTCCGATGAAACGAGGTGTTTTATTGTTTGTTCAGGCATTTTGGACGTAAGGACCCGTATACTTTGGCTAGAAAAAAAATAATTTCGAAAATACATAACGACCATTTGAGGTATTCAGATAAAGTGTCACATATGGTGTTCCCTTGAGATCCTAACGAATTCAATATCTCTACGGAGCACGGCTAATCGATTACGATATGTTTGATGCTGGCAAACTAAGCTATATGCCTACAATCGATCATACAATATTTCTATAGAAAAGTACTGGGGCGGCTGTCTTCACGCATATGATACTGGCCAAACTATACGTATATCATAATAACTAGCTACATACACCGATGAAACGAGGTGTTTTATTGTTTGTTCAGGCATTTTGGACGTAAGGACCCATATACTTTGGCTAGAAAAAAATAATTTCGAAAATATATAACGACCATTTTAGGTATTCAGATAAAGTGTCACATATGGTGTTCCCTTGAGATCCTAACGAATTAAGTGCATGAACTATCCTCTACAAAGCACGGAAAATCGATTAGGATATGTTTATTGCGGGCAAACTTAGCTACATGCCCACAATTGATCATACAACATTTCTATAGAAAAGTACTGGGGCGGCTGTCTTCACGCATATAATACTGGCCAAACTATACGTATATCATAATAACTGGCTACATGCACCGATGAAACAAGGTGTTTTATTGTTTGTTCAGGCATTTTGGACGTAAGGACCCATATACTTTGGCTAGAAAAATATAATTTCGAAAATATATAACGACCATTTTAGGTATTCAGATAAAGTGTCACATATGGTGTTCCCTTGAGATCCTAACGAATTAAGTACATGAACTATCCTCTACAAAGCACGGAAAATCGATTAGGATATGTTTATTGCGGGCAAACTTAGCTACATGCCCACAATTGATCATACAACATTTCTATGGAAAAGTACTGGGGCGGCTGTCTTCACGCATATAATACTGGCCAAACTATACGTATATCATAATAACTGGCTACATGCACCGATGAAACGAGGTGTTTTATTGTTTGTTCAGGCATTTTGGACGTAAGGACCCATATACTTTGGCTAGAAAAAAAATAATTTCGAAAATACATAACGACCATTTGAGGTATTCAGATAAAGTGTCACATATGGTGTTCCCTTGAGATCCTAACGAATTCAATATCTTTACGGAGCACGGCTAATCGATTAGGATATGTTTGATGCTGGCAAACTAAGCTATATGCCTACAATCGATCATACAATATTTCTATAGAAAAGTACTGGGGCGGCTGTCTTCACGCATATGATACTGGCCAAACTATACGTATATCATAATAACTAGCTACATGCACCGATGAAACAAGGTGTTTTATTGTTTGTTCAGGCATTTTGGACGTAAGGACCCATATACTTTGGCTAGAAAAAAATAATTTCGAAAATATATAACGACCATTTTAGGTATTCAGATAAAGTGTCACATATGGTGTTCCCTTGAGATCCTAATAAACTAAGTGCATGAACTATCCTCTACAAAGCACGGCAAATCGATTAGGATATGGTTATAGCTGGCAAACTAAGCTATATGCCTACAATCGATCATACAATATTTCTATAGAAATGTACTGGGGCGGCTGTCTTCACGCATATGATACTGGCCAAACTATACGTATATCATAATAACTAGCTACATGCACCGATGAAACGAGGTGTTTTATTGTTTGTTCAGGCATTTTGGACGTAAGGACCCATATACTTTGGCTAGAAAAAAAATAATTTCGAAAATACATAACGACCATTTGAGGTATTCAGATAAAGTGTCACATATGGTGTTCCCTTGAGATGCTAACGAAATCAATATATCTACGGAGCACGGCTTATCGATTAGGATATGTTTATTGCTGGCAAACTAAGCTATATGCCTACAATCGATCATACAATATTTCTATAGAAAAGTACTGGGGCGGCTGTCTTCACGCATATGATACTGGCCAAACTATACGTATATCATAATAACTAGCTACATGCACCGATGAAACAAGGTGTTTTATTGTTTGTTCAGGCATTTTGGACGTAAGGACCCATATACTTTGGCTAGAAAAAAATAATTTCGAAAATATATAACGACCATTTTAGATATTCAGATAAAGTGTCACATATGGTGTTCCCTTGAGATCCTAACAAATTAAGTGCATGAACTATCCTCTACAAAGCACGGCAAATCGATTAGGATATGTTTATTGCGGGCAAACTTAGCTACATGCCCACAATTGATCATACAACATTTCTATAGAAAAGTACTGGGGCGGCTGTCTTCACGCATATGATACTGGCCAAACTATACGTATCTCATAATAACTGGCTACATGCACCGATGAAACGAGGTGTTTTATTGTTTGTTCAGGCATTTTGGACGTAAGGACCCATATACTTTGGCTAGAAAAAAAATAATTTCGAAAATACATAACGACCATTTGAGGTATTCAGATAAAGTGTCACATATGGTGTTCCCTTGAGATCCTAACGAATTAAGTACATGAACTATCTTCTACAAAGCACGGCAAATCGATTAGGATATGTTTATTGCGGGCAAACTTAGCTACATGCCCACAATTGATCATACAACATTTCTATAGAAAAGTACTGGGGCGGCTGTCTTCACGCATATGATACTGGCCAAACTATACGTATATCATAATAACTGGCTACATGCTCCGATGAAACGAGGTGTTTTATTGTTTGTTCAGGCATTTTGGACGTAAGGACCCGTATACTTTGGCTAGAAAAAAAATAATTTCGAAAATACATAACGACCATTTGAGGTATTCAGATAAAGTGTCACATATGGTGTTCCCTTGAGATCCTAACGAATTCAATATCTCTACGGAGCACGGCTAATCGATTACGATATGTTTGATGCTGGCAAACTAAGCTATATGCCTACAATCGATCATACAATATTTCTATAGAAAAGTACTGGGGCGGCTGTCTTCACGCATATGATACTGGCCAAACTATACGTATATCATAATAACTAGCTACATACACCGATGAAACGAGGTGTTTTATTGTTTGTTCAGGCATTTTGGACGTAAGGACCCATATACTTTGGCTAGAAAAAAATAATTTCGAAAATATATAACGACCATTTTAGGTATTCAGATAAAGTGTCACATATGGTGTTCCCTTGAGATCCTAACGAATTAAGTGCATGAACTATCCTCTACAAAGCACGGAAAATCGATTAGGATATGTTTATTGCGGGCAAACTTAGCTACATGCCCACAATTGATCATACAACATTTCTATAGAAAAGTACTGGGGCGGCTGTCTTCACGCATATAATACTGGCCAAACTATACGTATATCATAATAACTGGCTACATGCACCGATGAAACAAGGTGTTTTATTGTTTGTTCAGGCATTTTGGACGTAAGGACCCATATACTTTGGCTAGAAAAATATAATTTCGAAAATATATAACGACCATTTTAGGTATTCAGATAAAGTGTCACATATGGTGTTCCCTTGAGATCCTAACGAATTAAGTACATGAACTATCCTCTACAAAGCACGGAAAATCGATTAGGATATGTTTATTGCGGGCAAACTTAGCTACATGCCCACAATTGATCATACAACATTTCTATAGAAAAGTACTGGGGCGGCTGTCTTCACGCATATGATACTGGCCAAACTATACGTATATCATAATGACTGGCTACATGCACCGATGAAACGAGGTGTTTTATTGTTTGTTCAGGGATTTTGGACGTAAGGACCTATATACTTTGGCTAGAAAAAAAATAATTTCGAAAATACATAACGACCATTTGAGGTATTCAGATAAAGTGTCACATATGGTGTTCCCTTGAGATCCTAACGAATTCAATATCTCTACGGAGCACGGCTAATCGATTAGGATATGTTTGATGCTGGCAAACTAAGCTATATGCCTACAATCGATCATACAATATTTGTATAGAAAAGTACTGGGGCGGCTGTTTTCACGCATATGATACTGGCCAAACTATACGTATATCATAATAACCAGCTACATGCACCGATGAAACAAGGTGTTTTATTGTTTGTTCAGGCATTTTGGACGTAAGGACCCATATACTTTGGCTAGAAAAAAATAATTTCGAAAATATATAACGACCATTTTAGGTATTCAGATAAAGTGTCACATATGGTGTTCCCTTGAGATCCTAACGAATTAAGTGCATTAACTATCCTCTACAAAGCACGGCAAATTGATTAGGATATGTTTATTGCTGGCAAACTAAGCTATATGCCTACAATCGATCATACAATATTTCTATAGAAATGTACTGGGGCGGCTGTCTTCACGCATATGATACTGGCCAAACTATACGTATATCATAATAACTAGCTACATGCACCGATGAAACGAGGTGTTTTATTGTTTGTTCAGGCATTTTGGACGTAAGGACCCATATACTTTGGCTAGAAAAAAATAATTTCGAAAATATATAACGACCATTTTAGGTATTCAGATAAAGTGTCACATATGGTGTTCCCTTGAGATCCTAACGAATTAAGTACATGAACTATCCTCTACAAAGCACGGCAAATCGATTAGGATATGTTTATTGCGGGCAAACTTAGCTACATGCCCACAATTGATCATACAACATTTCTATAGAAAAGTACTGGGGCGGCTGTCTTCACGCATATGATACTGGCCAAACTATACGTATATCATAATGACTGGCTACATGCACCGATGAAACGAGGTGTTTTATTGTTTGTTCAGGCATTTTGGACGTAAGGACCTATATACTTTGGCTAGAAAAATAATAATTTCGAAAATACATAACGACCATTTGAGGTATTCAGATAAAGTGTCACATATGGTGTTCCCTTAAGATCCTAACGAATTCAATATCTCTACGGAGCACGGCTAATCGATTAGGATATGTTTGATGCTGGCAAACTAAGCTATATGCCTACAATCGATCATACAATATTTGTATAGAAAAGTACTGGGGCGGTTGTTTTCACGCATATGATACTGGCCAAACTATACGTATATCATAATAACTAGCTACATTCACCGATGAAACAAGGTGTTTTATTGTTTGTTCAGGCATTTTGGACGTAAGGACCCATATACTTTGGCTAGAAAAAAATAATTTCGAAAATATATAACGACCATTTTAGGTATTCAGATAAAGTGTCACATATGGTGTTCCCTTGAGATCCTAACGAATTAAGTGCATGAACTATCCTCTACAAAGCACGGCAAATTGATTAGGATATGTTTATTGCTGGCAAACTAAGCTATATGCCTACAATCGATCATACAATATTTCTATAGAAATGTACTGGGGCGGCTGTCTTCACGCATATGATACTGGCCAAACTATACGTATATCATAATAACTAGCTACATGCACCGATGAAACGAGGTGTTTTATTGTTTGTTCAGGCATTTTGGACGTAAGGACCCATATACTTTGGCTAGAAAAAAAATAATTTCGAAAATACATAACGACCATTTGAGGTATTCAGATAAAGTGTCACATATGGTGTTCCCTTGAGATGCTAACGAAATCAATATATCTACGGAGCACGGCTTATCGATTAGGATATGTTTATTGCTGGCAAACTAAGCTATATGCCTACAATCGATCATACAATATTTCTATAGAAAAGTACTGGGGCGGCTGTCTTCACGCATATGATACTGGCCAAACTATACGTATATCATTATAACTAGCTACATGCACCGATGAAACAAGGTGTTTTATTGTTTGTTCAGGCATTTTGGACGTAAGGACCCATATACTTTGGCTAGAAAAAAATAATTTCGAAAATATGTAACGACCATTTTAGGTATTCAGATAAAGTGTCACATATGGTGTCCCTTGAGATCCTAACGAATTCAATATATCTACGGAGCACGGTTTTTCGATTAAGATATGTCTATTGCTGGCAAACTAAGTTATATGCCTACAATCGATCATAAAATATTTCTATAGAAAAGTACTGGGGCGGCTGTCTTCACGCATATGATACTGGCCAAACTATACGTATATCATAATAACTAGCTACATACACCGATGAAACGAGGTGTTTCATTGTTTGTTCAGGCATTTTGGACGTAAGGACCCATATACTTTGGCTAGAAAAAAATAATTTCGGATTTCAGTGCCACATTTAGCAAGGTTTAGGGTCAGTAGATGTAAGAAATGTGATACTGCAGTGACAGGTTGCTAGCCCACAATACACTTCCACCCTCGTCCCTTAGTCAGACTTCTACGACACCCACGGGAGGAAAGGGGGTAGTGATATTATTAAGCCGGCACCACACGGCTACTAGAACTTAAAATAAACGAAACTAAACACTCACCTGAACTTAAACCATATTGGTTGAGGTTATAGTAGTTGTTACTTTGTTGAAAACCAGTACTATTCAATGAACATCCATTTGTATTCAAAACAGCATTTAATATTTTTCTTGCTCGAGACATTCTTCTGTCCATCTACGCACATTTAGCCCTAATTCAGGGTTAACTATTTATTTGTTGACTGATAAACCACAGCGAGCTCGAGAAACATACCCGCAAATATGTAATGTTGTGAGCGAATGAAGGTGTTATGATCTGTACATGTCATCTTCTTTCATTTAAGCAAACGTAAAATAATATGTTTTTACGATACACTAAGCGGATGAACGTGTTATGTGCGTACATAACATTTTCTTCCATGTCGGTTCAGACTAAGGGTGGGTTGCACCAAACCGCCTGTAAAAGTAAGCCAAATGTTACGCTAATCGGAGCTACTTAACGATTGCTAACATAAATGGGTTGCACCAAGTGCAAAATAACAGAACGTAAGAGTTAAGCGGGATGCCACTGTCTAAACGCATTTCTACTCACATTTTTATGGTAGAATATTTATTCAATATGGCAACACAACCATAAATGCCAAACTAAACTTGTCAAAATCGTCACACGAAGAAAAAAATCTAAAGAAAGGAGCGCGAACTAAACTTAACTTTGCACTCTGCTCTGCAGCTTGAAAATCAAGAATATACAAACATTTAGCCATTCCTGAACATGTTTATTACTCAATCAAAAAGTGGGCTATCCATTGCGCCTTACGAGGAAATTTTTTCAAAGGATAATGCAACTTGTGCTGAGAGTGGAGTTTAAAGCGAAAGCCAGAATAGTCGGCTGGTGTATTGTGCATTATATTATAGTGAGTAAATCATCCTGCTAGTTTATTACTACTTACAGAACCCTAAACAAGTAAAGCCGTTGCTGGAAGCACCAAATGGCGAGAAGGAGCCCAATCGCAAAACAAAGGCATCACTAGTTTTAACTCTTGAAAATTCGTAAAAATAGGGTACTGAATCCCTCCAACCTGGTTGATTATGGCTGGCACTGTAACCAACGTCCTAAATATTGAACTTATACATGTACTTACTTATTAAATGAGTGTTCTAAAGTATCTTAACGGCCTCCTAGCCCAGTCGGTAGTGACACTGCCTACGAAGCAGGGAGTCCCGGGTTCGAATCCTGGTAAGGGCATTTATTTGTGTCTTTATCACAGATATTTGTACCTGAGTTATGGATGTTTTCTATGTATTTAAGTATTTATCAATATCTATCTATTATATATATCGTCGTCTAGTACCCACAACACAAGCCTTATTGAGCTTACTGTGGGACTAGGTCGGTTTGTGTAAGATTGTCCTATAATATTTATTTATTTATAATATTTATCTTTGTTAACAAATGATGAGTAGCACATATGTTACACTAATGAATAATGATACACAATGTTTTTTATTTTAGGTTTGAATTTACCTTTGGTATTGAAGACAAGATGAAATCGAGGCTTGTTATGCTACTCAGTGCCTAACTCCAGGATGTTTGAAAGTAAAAATGCAGTGATTTCAAGAAATTGGTAGAATCTCAATGTAAAAATAAAGTATAATTATACTAACCTAATCAATCAGTATTTTAATTTTGATAATAAAATACATAATTATATTTATTTAGTTACCTTATTTTTGTTTTATTTATTATTCAAACACTGGCATAGGTTTCCTTTGTAGATGGAAGCAAGATCCTCCCCCCTCCAAACATATTTCTACTGCAAATATTATTCACCAGTTTTCTAGCACTTGGCATAAATAATCAATGAAACTTGACACTTGAAGTATTTTAAGTCAGATCAATCAGTTCTTAGATAGTGTGAAGCGGACCCTTGGCCAAAGTGAGCCAGCTTATTGATCGGACAAAAAACTTCATATACTGAACCACAGATCTTTGATAATGGTTATTAACAATACTCTACTCTTGATACATGTTACAAATATTATTCAGGTAAAAGTGACCATAAAACAGTGTGGCTAGGATTCCAAAAATGTTTTCTTATCACTTGTATCTTAATAATCATAATCATTTATTTCTTTGTAATGATATATGTTTACAAGTCATACAACAGCCATGTAGGTAGGTACCCAGTTACTATTATGTTTTATTTGTGAATAGGTACCTATGCTGGTTGGGAAAGATATATGATAAAGAGAGACCTTTATTATTTATTACTAATAAATTCATAGTAAAATCATAACATAACACATATTTTATAATTGATTTTGAGCACTGATGATAGGACTAGGACTAATCAAAAATGCATGCATACATACATCATCTTAGGAAGCTTTTTCCCTTATAGAAATGTAAGTATGAAAATATATCTACTTTTTATACTTACAAAATGAAATGCATGTACTTATTTTGCGTACAGTCACCGGCAATAGTATCTTCCTACATGAACTGTACAGTGAGTACAATTTGGATTAAAAAAAGCATGTTCATAATAATGTCCGATTTAAAATATACTAATGGGGAAGGTATCTGTCAAAAGTCAGGAGGTGCCAGCATAAGTAGGCACCTACCACTAGTTTTGTTGAATGAGATTTGGCTTAAAGGGCTAAAATTAATGCCAGTAAATTCCAAATAAAACAAGAATTTGACACTATTGGTAGGACTGAGACTACAACCTATGCCGGCACCATCTGTAAACACTTGATTGGCCATAATCCTGATTGCAGCGACGAGCAGCAAATGGTAGGTAACAATTGCCATAGAAGAGCGACACACATGAAGTCAAATTAGTTGTCAGTAGATAGTTTATTTATTTATATGGGTTTAATGTTTCAATAGATCCGTAAAATCTTTGTGTTTATTTCACAAATTAAACTGAAATACAGTGTAAGCTCTTTATCAACACTCAAGGGACCGGACATTTTGTGACATTATCACAAGTTGTCATTAAATAGAGGCCTACTGTGCTTGTTTTAAGGCAAATAATGAAATCAAATAAAAAACAAGAATTATATGAATTACTATAATGAATTTTCATACACATTTGAATTTGTGGATACCTAACCATTGTTGAACTATTTTTTTATTGTCCCACAACACATGACACTCTTATTTACTTGATTGTAAATTCCGCATCACACTTTATTTACATGTACTGTTCTGAACATTGTTTAGTTAGGTGTCGAGGCTCGATTTCTGTAGGACATTGGCGATAAATGTTTGGTGGTATAACTTCATGCCCTTATTAAAAGCATTAAAGAAACCTCTCTGATCATCTGGCATCTTTTGAATCGTATGACTTGCTCCCATCAAGTCCCGTTCGTGGGCTGTTCTACCGTGTCATAAAACTTGTCTTTCTTCTTGACCTGGTCATTCCACCGCGTCGGAGGTTTACGTTCCCTTTTGTCTTCTACCTTGCAGTATTCAAGTCAACCGTTGTTTCCAAAGGTTTGGTCTTCATTGACAAAAACAGAGTGGTTTTTTAATGGTTGTCATGATTCTGGTCCTGCTCATTCTACGGCTGTCGGCTTTCATGACAATGACTGTAGGTTCTGGTATGTTTGTGATACATAACAGAAGTCTGTACTATTTCAACCTGAAGTCACTCGGCACTCGATTTTAACTAAATAACGCACTTTTTACAAAGAATTTTATGTACTTATTATTTAATACCGTTATCTGATCTAAAAATTGTGAATAAAACCAAACGTCAATCGTATACGCCTTTTTACGTTCAGATACTCGCATATATTTATTACTGCAAACAATATTTTAATATTTTTCATCAAATATCACTGTCTTTTTGTCTAATAATGCATTTATCCTTGAAATACGAGACATTTTTGCAAACTGTCAGCCATATTTAAACGTAGATTTGAGTTAACCAGTGCTCGATGGCTGGTTAAGGTTAACGTAACTTTCTGACTGCTAAAGTGCATGGTGCAACGGAAAAACGGACTTGACGTCTACTGTAACCATGATGAGTTCGTTAAGTGTGCGTGGTGCAACCCGCCCTTACTTCTTATAAATATGCACCCACTTAATTTTGTAAGAAAACTCCCTAATAATCTTTAAAGCCGTTTGAAGGTATATTTTTACTTTTCGATTGTCGTTAACGATTGGCACCTCGGTCACTGTGGTGACCGATACATACATTTATCAAAATAGATGAAGCAAGCCAATATATGTTTACGTGAATATTTTTGTGCATGAGTAGTGTTAAATGATGATGTATGTAAATCAAGTAGGCACATACTCGTGTATGTGTTACTTCTGTGACATTAATCTGTGCATCAAGGAAAATGGCGGTGCACCGCCAACACAATGAGGGTTTCCGCTATCGAGTTTTTCACTAGATGGCAGCACCGTGGCGACAGGTCTAGCTGTCACAATCCACCAATCATGTTTAACCATATATTTTTTGATTGGTAGATTTTGACAGCTACTGCCAAAAAGACCTGTCGTCACGGTGCTGCCATCTAGTGAAAATCTCAATCGCGGAAACCCTCATTCTTTCAAATTAGTGTAATGGTGCGTACACACCGGGCCAACGAAGAGCTATCTATCTCATTCTAACAAATAGCTACCGTATAAGTGCTTCGCGTTCGTTGGCACGCCGGTGTGTACCTACCTACGCACCTTAAGACCAAACTTTGCACTTACTTACATATGGAATGTAATTCGGTGGCTTTGTTTACTATTGTTAGGATTATTTTTACAATTTATTATCACGCGCGAAGTCATTACGTGCAGTATTTGATTTTTAAATTTTTTTGACATTTGCATGGTATCATGTCAGTGGTCCAGCAGCCAATGTCAGACTTTTAGTGATTTTCACTACAACTCATGGTACAAATAATTTCTTAGGGATGTCGTCTTCTGTTACTCAATGATTAGGTAACTAAAAGGATTGCATTGTTACCCGTGTGGTTTGTAAAACCAGACAACCCGACTGATATTGTGGTATGTTTAAGTTTTCAGTGGCTTTTAGCCCTAATACTAGATGTGTTTACAATTTGGAGCTTGTGGGTTAGCTAGAAGTACCTTAGAATTATGTTGATCAGTCAGTCAGTGTCAAAAATAAGAAACTTTGCCTTGCAATAACTATTAAAGTATAAGTTAAAATTGAATGATATTGGGAATATATCTTTCTTGTGTTATGGCCTCTTGTTCACTGACATTTTAGACGTCTAGCTTTATCCACAACAGAGTTGTAGATAAAGCTAAACAGTCGGTAGGGGGGTCGAAAATGGGCTAAGTGGCTTCGAGAAAAGGATGGTACGGTCGTGCCTTTTTGTTTGTTTTGTTCGACTTGGCGACAAGACCATCCCGTTCGGTCTGTGTATTATTACCTTGAACGGTTTATACCTGGTATCCTAAGGCTGTGTTTCCACCAGAGATGAGCGAGGATTGTGTTTGTTAAGCACCAACAGAATCACTTCATTTGTTTCTTCGCACAGCGCAGCTCTAGGATTGGTTCTTAAAAAAAAACACATTCCTCGCTCATCTCTGGAGGAAACGCATGAGGCCAAGTCTATGAAAGTTCATATTGTTTATATAGATATGGCTATCATTGAAACCTTTTATTAAATACTAGCCTTTTCCCGCGGCTTCGCCCGCGTACTATAAGTACTCAAAAAGGATACGATACCCATGTTGATTTTCAGACTTTGTGACCACATTTGCCCCTTTTAGGGGTTGAATTTAAAAAAAACCTGAAACACGTGTTTACCCCTTTATCGTTGGGAATACTCCTGTGAAGTTTCGAATGAAATAGTCTAACAAATCTTGATTCGCCATACAAATTTTGGACCCCCATTTTACCCCCTTAGGGGGTGAATTTTGAAAAATCCTTTCTTAGTGCATTCCTAGACCTTATAAGTATAAGGAACCTACGTGCCAAATTTGGCATCTCTAGAACAAGCGGTTTGGGCTGTGCATTGATATGTCAGTCAGTCAGTCAGTCAGTCAGTCAGTCAGTCAGTCAGTTTCTTCTTTTATATATTTAGATATTCTATTTCAAATGAGCGTGTCCTAGTCCAGTCCAACATAGCAAAAATCAACTGACCCTAGTTTGTGAAAATGCCAAGGGTGTCCATCTCCACGAAGTGACAGCTACGGCCTTGAAACGTATCGGATAAATTTTCAGGGTTGTCAAAATATTTCGTTTATTTGTGGCATGACCACAGATAAGATAATAGTATTTTATACAATCGTGACATAATTAAGAGCTTTTCAGTCGAGTACCGTGTTTAGGCCACGAAACTTGCTGAGTGGCCTAAGTAAGGTAAGAGATTGAAAAACTTGATTATGTCACTATTGTATACAATATTTTTTCTACGAGTGCTCAATATAGGCAAGCCGGTAAGAATTGAGTTTAACGCCGCGACCTGCTGCCTCTATACAATAGAGTAAGTTAAATCTCCCGGAAGATCGTGCCCGAGCCCGCGCGGCGACGGCGGCGTGGCCGCGCGGGCTCGGGCAACAGTGTTACAATATTGTATGAAAATCCTTTGTACAATCGTTGGCGATGTCACAATATGCGACCATAAAAGCTCTATCGGAAAGTATGCGCTAGTAGTTCGGTCTACACAATCACAATTCAAGCATTACAGTCGACGAGTAGAAAAAATATTTGAGTAGTTTATAGTAGTAGGCTAAGAAAATTAGATTTTTTTGAAGAATTAATTTCCAGCAGGCTTGAAATCGTTATAATACCTTCAAGTGGTCCTAAATGCATGTGATCTGAGTTTGCCCAATCCCAGGAGGTGTGCATAATTTTTTTGCGAAATTTTTGCTCTTTGTCAGTATTTTGCTTCTAGCTCAAAAACGGTACGTCCGTAGGAAAATATCACGTATATCAATATTAAAGATGGTTAACTTATACTCCAGTTCAGCGGTACAGCCAAAATGAAAAATTATAAATCCTGAAAATATCTCATTTATTTGCAAAACTAATTTTTGACTTCCATACCTTTGAACCAGATGACTCCTGTTGAAAAACCTATAGAATAAAAGTTGAAGAGAATACAATTTCACGATATATAGACATCTCAATTTTCAAATTCAGTAACTTTGAAAGGCTAAATTTGGCATGAATTTAAAATGGTTTATTTTCTAAATCCTTCTAAGTTGCATATTTTCCATAAATATGATGTGTAATGCATTGTTACAACTAAGAACATTTAAGTGCAAATTTCTATAACGTACCCAATCAGAATGAGAAAACTATTTATACACCGTGTTTTTTATTTCCGGTAATTTCAAGGGTATATTTCTGAGCTTAACTTAAGTTTATTTCTCAAAGACGCAAGGGTCAGAATTCGCTCCAGTTCTGAGGTAATCGATATTTCATTTATGTCTTTCTAATTGTGTAAACCTACATTAAATATTTTTTTTTGCTCTGAGCACCCGCTACAAAATGATGCACCTGTGTGTTAAGTCAATACAATATGCTTCCTGTGTATCTCAGGCTGTTAATGTTTGATATGGAATTACATTGACATGTCTAGTTTTCAATTGTTTGGTTTAGGGACCGATTGAGGAATCAATCAGTAACTGCTGAACCTACTTACTTTAATGAAACTTTGTATAGAGATTGAGACAGTTTGAGTCCGTAAAAAGTACATAAAAAGTAGTTTTCATCCCAAAATACCAACTCTTAAGGGGCTGAAAAGTGGGTAAGAAGTTAGTATGAAGAGTTATTAATATAGTTAAACCGATTTAGATGAAATTTGGTACCTATGAAAATAGTTTGAGTTCTGGGGAGTTTTTATCCTAGAAAATATTCCTGAAGGGTGTGAAAAGGGGGCAAAAGTTATTTGTATGGGGAATCAATATCCACCGAACTGATTTAAGTCCATTGGTAAAATGTGGTATGGAGATAGTTTAAGTTCTGGAAAAGGAAATAAAATAGTTTTTATCTTAGAAGTCAAGTAAAAAGGGGAGTGGATTACTATTTCTTTACTAAGTTTCATATAAATAGGTTCAGCAGTTATTGATTGATTCCCCAATCCCCTAATGTAAATAAGGTATATTAACTCAACCAAACAATTGAGCATAGTGACATGTCAATGAAATTTCGAACATTAACAATCCGAGATACAAAGGAACCATATTGTAGTGACTTAACACACAGTTACATGATTTTATAGCGGGTTCTCAGACTAAAAGAATAATTAAATGTAGGTTTACACAATCGGAAAGACAAAAAAGAAATATCGATTACCACAGAACTGGAGCAAATTAGGACACTGGCGTCTTTAAGTAATATACTTAAGCTCAGGAATATACCCTTGGAATTTAGAAATAAATAAAACACTTTTCCGATTTGGGTACGTTTTAGAAATTTGCACTGAAATATTCTTAGTTGTAACGATGCATCAAATGCAGGGCACACATCATATTTTATGGAAAATATGCAACTCATAAGAATTTATAAAAAACTGATTTTGAATTCATGCCAAATTTAGTCTTTCAAAATTACTGTTTTTGAGAATTGAGATGTTGATATAACGTGAAATTATATTCTCTACAACTTTTATTCTATAGGTTTTTCAACAGGAGTCATCTGTTTCAAAGCTATGTGGTATGGAAGTCAAAATATGAGTTTTTCAATTAACTGAGACATTTTCCCGGTTTATAACTTTTGATTTCGGCTGTACCGCTGAACAGAACTAAAAGATAAGTTGCTCAATCGACGCAGAATTTAACCCTCTTTAATATTGAAATGAATGAGATTTTCCGTCGGACGTATCGTTTTCGAGCAAAAACCTGACAAAAAACAAAAATTTCGCTAAAAAGTTGTGCACACCTCGTGGGATTGGGCAAACTCGGATCACATGCATTTAGGACCACATGAAGGTATTAAAGCGATTTCCAGCCTGCTGGGAATTAATTCCTCAAAACACTTTTTATAGATCTTATTTGCTTGGCCTATAGTAGTTTTGTAATAAAATAATAATTAGATTGGACAAATAAGGTAATAAATTTGAATAAATCAATGGAAATAAATCGAGGAGACGTCATGTGTCACCGTTCATCTGTCAAAGTTCTGTCGAACGCTGATTTTGTAGGGAAGACGACCTGTTTTTTTTTATACCATGTCGGTGGCAAACAAGCATACGACCCGCCTGATGTTAAGCAGCTACCGTAGCCTGCAACTCCAAATGTGTCACATGAGCGTGCCGACCCTTTAAAAAAAGGAGGATTCACTGTGTTGACGGCTAAAGGAACAATAGGGGTCCCTCATCGTCAACACACTGGGTCCTCTTTAGAGCTCTTTGTCAACCTTACTCATCAGCAGGAACACAAAACTATGAGTAGGACCTTCTGTACGAAATACTGGTCTTACCTATGTGAAAATGCGTAAACTGGGATTTCTACCCAATTAAGCCTCTTATTGATACCGGAAACAAAAAGGAAGGGAAATGAAATAGGTAGTGGCAAATATAATCTTTATTAATAAATGAATGGCGCCTGCTCAGATCCAGGGTGGCGGAAATGCAAATAAAAAGAAACTTCAGTTTTAAATGTTTATACATAGCGACTGGAAAAGTTTTCGAAATTATTTTTTTCTACCCAAAGCATATGGGTCCTTACGTCCAAAATACCTGAACAAACAATGAAACACCTCGTCTTATCGGTTTATGTGGCCAGTTATGCTGATATCCTTATAGTTTGGCCAGTATCATATGCGTGAAGACAGCCGCCCCAGTACTTTTATATAGAAATGTTGTATGATCGATTGTAGGCATATAGCTTAGTTTGCCAGCAATAAACAATTCCTAATCGATTAGATGTGCTCCGTAGATAAAAGTCCATGCATTTAATTCTTTAGATTCTCAAGGAAACACCATATGTGACACTTAAACTGAATACCTAAAATGGTCGTTATATATTTTCGAAATTATTTTTTTCTAGCCAAAGTATATGGGTCCTTACGTCCAAAATACGTGAACAAACAATGAAACACCTCGTCTTATCGGTTCATGTGGCCAGTTATGCTGATATCCGAATAGTTTGGCCAGTATCATATGCGTGAACACAGCCGCCCCAGTACTTTTCTATAGAAATGTTGTATGATCGATTGTGGGCATGTAGCTTAGTTTTTATTTTTTTATTTTTATTTTTATTTATTTAAGGTTTGCCAACAGGTGTAATACATATTAATACTTATTGCTAGCCATGACAAAAAAAAAAAATTGCTTGAGTATTCACCCAATAACAGGCAAACACCACATGCATGTTAAGAACTACTTGCTTACATATACTTAAACTAAGTAGACAGAGAATGTAGCTTATTTCAAAAGGCAGTAAAATTAGGCACTTAAATTGGTTCAGGAATTTTGAGACACAGATCTCTATAATCATCTTAATCCTTAGGTATTTTTATTACTATAATGAGTGTCTCAAAATTCTAGAATGTTCTATAAAATTAAATGTACGAAAAAATGTTTGAAAAAAAGAAAACTAAAGGTTTTTTTTTTATATAACTAAATATTAACCTTCCGTCTGTGTAGTAATGTTTTAAACTGGTTACATGACATTTTTAATATATCTACCCTATACTGTTTAAATAATAAATTATGCTCTTTACTTATTCTAGGAATTAAGCTATGAGATCCAAGATTCGTTCTGTATGTTTTATACGAAAAAGGCCGAAAGTTTGCTAGGCGAGAGTGTGGCCGAGGAACAGTCCAAGTAATTGCTTGCAAAAGCTGTGGACAGTCAAGCTTACCAGAGACAATTTTATGTAGAAACACCTGGTCAGAAATCCAACGACGGTCCTCGAGGGTTATCATTTTAAAATGTTTCAAGCGAGCATTGTATGAGCTTAGCACACGAACCTTTTTTTGATGTACTGTAAGGAAAGGACTAGTAGTAGTTTGCCAGCAATATTCATATCCTAATCGATTCGCTGTGCAACGTATAGAAAAGTCCATGCATTTAATTCGTTAGGATCTCAAGGGAACACCATATGTGACACTTTATCTGAATACCTGAAATCGTCGTTATGTATTTTTGAAATATTTTTTTTCTAGCCAAAGTATATGGGTCCTTACGTCCAAAATGCCTGAACAAACAATAAATTACCTCGTTTCATCGGTTCATGTGGCCAGTTATGCTGATATCCGTATAGTTTGGCCAGTATCGTATGCGTGAAGACAGCCGCCCCAGTTCTTTTCTATAGAAATGTTGTATGATCGATTGTAGGCATATAGCTTAGTTTGCCAGCAATAAACAATACCTTTTCAATTAGTTGTGAACTGTAGAAAAAAGTCCATGCATTTAATTCGTTAGGATCTCAAGGGGACACCATATGTGACACTTTATCTGAATACCTGAAATGGTCGTTATGTATTTTTGAAATTATTTTTTTCTAGCCAAAGTATATGGGTCCTTACGTCCAAAATGCCTCAACAAACAATATAACACCTCGCTTCATCGGTACATGTAGCCAGTTATTACAAATTCTGTATAGTTTGGCCAGTACGATGTCCGTGAATATAGCCGCCCCAGTACTTTTCTATAGAAATGTTTTATGATCGATTGTAGGCATGTAGCTCAGTTTGCCAGCAATAAACAATTTTTTTTTCATTTAGTTGTGCTCCGTAAAAAAAAATACATGCATTTAATTCGTTAGGATCTCAAGGGAACACCATATGTGACACTTTATCTGAATACCTAAAATGGTCGTTATATATTTTCGAAATTATTTTTTTCTAGCCAAAGTATATGGGTCCTTACGTCCAAAATACCTGAAAAAACAATAAAACACCTCGTTTCATCGGTGCATGTAGCTAGTTATTATGATATACGTATAGTTTGGCCAGTATCATATGCGTGAAGACAGCCGCCCCAGTACTTTTCTATAGAAATATTGTATGATCGATTGTAGGCATATAGCTTAGTTTGCCAGCATCAAACATATCCTAATCGATTAGCCGTGCTCCGTAGAGATATTGAATTCGTTAGGATCTCAAGGGAACACCATATGTGACACTTTATCTGAATACCTCAAATGGTCGTTATGTATTTTCGAAATTATTTTTTTTCTAGCCAAAGTATATGGGTCCTTACGTCCAAAATGCCTGAACAAACAATAAAACACCTCGTTTCATCGGTGCATGTAGCCAGTTATTATGATATACGTATAGTTTGGCCAGTATCATATGCGTGAAGACAGCCGCCCCAGTACTTTTCTATAGAAATGTTGTATGATCAATTGTGGGCATGTAGCTAAGTCTGCCCGCAATAAACATATCCTAATCGATTTGCAGTGCTTTGTAGAGGATAGTTCATGCACTTAATTTGTTAGGATCTCAAGGGAACACCATATGTGACACTTTATCTAAATACCTAAAATGGTCGTTATATATTTTCGAAATTATTTTTTTCTAGCCAAAGTATATGGGTCCTTACGTCCAAAATGCCTGAACAAACAATAAAACACCTTGTTTCATCGGTGCATGTAGCTAGTTATTATGATATACGTATAGTTTGGCCAGTATCATATGCGTGAAGACAGCCGCCCCAGTACTTTTCTATAGAAATATTGTATGATCGATTGTAGGCATATAGCTTAGTTTGCCAGCATTAAACATATCCTAATCGATTAGCCGTGCTCTGTAGAGATATTGAATTCGTTAAGATCTCAAGGGAACACCATATGTGACACTTTATCTGAATACCTCAAATGGTCGTTATGTATTTTCGAAATTATTTTTTTTCTAGCCAAAGTATATGGGTCCTTACGTCCAAAATGCCTGAACAAACAATAAAACACCTCGTTTCATCGGTGCATGTAGCCAGTTATTATGATATACGTATAGTTTGGCCAGTATCATATGCGTGAAGACAGCCGCCCCAGTACTTTTCTATAGAAATGTTGTATGATCAATTGTGGGCATGTAGCTAAGTTTGCCCGCAATAAACATATCCTTATCAATTTGCCGTGCTTTGTAGAGGATAGTTCTTGCACTTAATTTGTTAGGATCTCAAGGGAACACCATATGTGACACTTTATCTGAATACCTAAAATGGTCGTTATATATTTTCGAAATTATTTTTTTCTAGCCAAAGTATATGGGTCCTTACGTCCAAAATGCCTGAACAAACAATAAAACACCTCGTTTCATCATTGCATGTAGCTAGTTATTATAATATACGTATAGTTTGGCCAGTATCATATGCGTGAAGACAGCCGCCCCAGTACTTTTCTATAGAAATATTGTATGATCGATTGTAGGCATATAGCTTAGTTTGCCAGCAATAAACATATCCTAATTGATAAGCCGTGCTCCGTAGATATATTGATTTCGTTAGGATCTCAAGGGAACACCATATGTGACACTTTATCTGAATACCTGAAATGGTCGTTATGTATTTTTGAAATTATTTTTTTCTAGCCAAAGTATATGGGTCCTTACGTCCAAAATGCCTCAACAAACAATATAACACCTCGCTTCATCGGTACATGTAGCCAGTTATTAAAAATTCTGTATAGTTTGGCCAGTACGATGTCCGTGAATATAGCCGCCCCAGTACTTTTCTATAGAAATGTTTTATGATCGATTGTAGGCATGTAGCTCAGTTTGCCAGCAATAAACAATTTTTTTTTCATTTAGTTGTGCTCCGTAAAAAAAAATACATGCATTTAATTCGTTAGGATCTCAAGGGAACACCATATGTGACACTTTATCTGAATACCTAAAATGGTCGTTATATATTTTCGAAATTATTTTTTTCTTGCCAAAGTATATGGGTCCTTACGTCCAAAATGCCTGAACAAACAATAAAACACCTCGTTTCATCGGTGCATGTAGCTAGTTATTATGATATACGTATAGTTTGGCCAGTATCATATGCGTGAAGACAGCCGCCCCAGTACTTTTCTATAGAAATATTGTATGATCGATTGTAGGCATATAGCTTAGTTTGCGAGCATCAAACATATCCTAATCGATTAGCCGTGCTTCGCAGAGATATTGAATTCGTTAGGATCTCAAGGGAACACCATATGTGACACTTTATCTGAATACCTCAAATGGTCGTTATGTATTTTCGTAATTATTTTTTTTCTAGCCAAAGTATATGGGTCCTTACGTCCAAAATGCCTGAACAAACAATAAAACACCTCGTTTCATCGGTGCATGTAGCCAGTTATTATGATATACGTATAGTTTGGCCAGTATCATATGCGTGAAGACAGCCGCCCCAGTACTTTTCTATAGAAATGTTGTATGATCAATTGTGGGCATGTAGCTAAGTTTGCCCGCAATAAACATATCCTAATCGATTTGCCGTGCTTTGTATAGGATAGCTCATGTACTTAATTCGTTAGGATCTCAAGGGAACACCATATGTGACACTTTATCTGAATACCTAAAATGGTCGTTATATATTTTCGAAATTATTTTTTTCTAGCCAAAGTATATGGGTCCTTACGTCCAAAATGCCTGAACAAACAATAAAACACCTCGTTTCATCGGTGCATGTAGCCAGTTATTATGATATACGTATAGTTTGGCCAGTATCATATGCGTGAAGACAGCCGCCCCAGTACTTTTCTATAGAAATGTTGTATGATCAATTGTGGGCATGTAGCTAAGTTTGCCCGCAATAAACATTTCCTAATCGATTTGCCGTGCTTTGTAGAGGATAGTTCATGCACTTAATTTGTTAGGATCTCAAGGGAACACCATATGTGACACTTTATCTAAATACCTAAAATGGTCGTTTTATATTTTCGAAATTATTTTTTTCTAGCCAAAATATATGGGTCCTTACGTCCAAAATGCCTGAACAAACAATAAAACACCTCGTTTCATCGGTGCATGTAGCTAGTTATTATGATATACGTATAGTTTGGCCAGTATCATATGCGTGAAGACAGCCGCCCCAGTACTTTTCTATAGAAATATTGTATGATCGATTGTAGGCATATAGCTTAGTTTGCCAGCATTAAACATATCCTAATCGATTAGCCGTGCTCTGTAGAGATATTGAATTCGTTAGGATCTCAAGGGAACACCATATGTGACACTTTATCTGAATACCTCAAATGGTCGTTATGTATTTTCGAAATTATTTTTTTTCTAGCCAAAGTATATGGGTCTTTACGTCCAAAATGCCTGAACAAACAATAAAACACCTCGTTTCATTGGTGCATGTAGCCAGTTATTATGATATACGTATAGTTTGGCCAGTATCATATGCGTGAAGACAGCCGCCCCAGTACTTTTCTATAGAAATGTTGTATGATCAATTGTGGGCATGTAGCTAAGTTTGCCCGCAATAAACATATCTTTATCAATTTGCCGAGCTTTGTAGAGGATAGTTCTTGCACTTAATTTGTTAGGATCTCAAGGGAACACCATATGTGACACTTTATCTGAATACCTAAAATGGTCGTTATATATTTTCGAAATTATTTTTTTCTAGCCAAAGTATATGGGTCCTTACGTCCAAAATGCCTGAACAAACAATAAAACACCTCGTTTTATCGGTGCATGTAGCTAGTTATTATGATATACGTATAGTTTGGCCAGTATCATATGCGTGAAGACAGCCGCCCCAGTACATTTCTATAGAAATATTGTATAATCGATTGTAGGCATATAGCTTAGTTTGCCAGCAATAAACATATCCTAATCAATTTGCCGTGCTTTGTAGAGGATAGTTCTTGCACTTAATTCGTTAGGATCTCAAGGGAACACCATATGTGACACTTTATCTGAATACCTAAAATGGTCGTTATATATTTTCGAAATTATTTTTTTCTAGCCAAAGTATATGGGTCCTTACGTCCAAAATACCTGAACAAACAATAAAACACCTTGTTTCATCGGTGCATGTAGCTAGTTATTATGATATACGTATAGTTTGGCCAGTATCATATGCGTGAAGACAGCCGCCACAGTACTTTTCTATAGAAATATTGTATGATCGATTGTAGGCATATAGCTTAGTTTGCCAGCATCAAACATATCCTAATCGATTATCCGTGCTCCGTAGAGATATTGAATTCGTTAGGATCTCAAGGGAACACCATATGTGACACTTTATCTGAATACCTCAAATGGTCGTTATGTATTTTCGAAATTATTTTTTTTCTAGCCAAAGTATATGGGTCCTTACATCCAAAATGACTGAACAAACAATAAAACACCTCGTTTCATCGGTGCATGTAGCCAGTTATTATGATATACGTATAGTTTGGCCAGTATCATATGCGTGAAGACAGCCGCCCCAGTACTTTTCTATAGAAATGTTGTATGATCAATTGTGGGCATGTAGCTAAGTTTGCCCGCAATAAACATATCCTAATCGATTTGCCGTGCTTTGTATAGGATAGTTCATGTACTTAATTCGTTAGGATCTCAAGGGAACACCATATGTGACACTTTATCTGAATACCTAAAATGGTCGTTATATATTTTCGAAATTTTTTTTTTCTAGCCAAAGTATATGGGTCCTTACGTCCAAAATGCCTGAACAAACAATAAAACACCTTGTTTCATCGGTGCATGTAGCTAGTTTCTATGATATACGTATAATTTGGCCAGTATCATATGCGTGAAGACAGCCGCCCCAGTACTTTTCTATAGAAATATTGTATGATCGATTGTAGGCATATAGCTTAGTTTGCCAGCATCAAACATATCCTAATCGATTAGCCGTGCTCCGTAGAGATATTGAATTCGTTAGGATCTCAAGGGAACACCATATGTGACACTTTATCTGAATACCTCAAATGGTCGTTATGTATTTTCGAAATTATTTTTTTTCTAGCCAAAGTATATGGGTTCTTACGTCCAAAATGCCTGAACAAACAATAAAACACCTCGTTTCATCGGTGCATGTAGCCAGTTATTATGATATACGTATAGTTTGGCCAGTATCATATGCGTGAAGACAGCCGCCCCAGTACTTTTCTATAGAAATGTTGTATGATCAATTGTGGGCATGTAGCTAAGTTTGCCCGCAATAAACATATCCTAGTCGATTTGCCGTGCTTTGTAGAGGATAGTTCTTGCACTTAATTTGTTAGGATCTCAAGGGAACACCATATGTGACACTTTATCTGAATACCTAAAATGGTCGTTATATATTTTTGAAATTATTTTTTTCTAGCCAAAGTATATGGGTCCTTACGTCCAAACTGCCTGAACAAACAATAAAACACCTCGTTTCATCGGTGCATGTAGCTAGTTATTTTGATATACGTATAGTTTGGCCAGTATCATATGCGTGAAGACAGCCGCCCCAGTACTTTTCTATAGAAATATTGTATGATCGATTGTAGTCATATAGCTTAGTTTGCCAGCAATAAACATATCCTAATCGATAAGCCGTGCTCCGTAGATATATTAAATTCGTTAGGATCTCAAGGGAACACCATATGTGACACTTTATCTGAATACCTCAAATGGTCGTTATGTATTTTCGAAATTATTTTTTTTCTAGCCAAAGTATATGGGTCCTTACGTCCAAAATGCCTGAACAAACAATTAAACACCTTGTTTCATCGGTGCATGTAGCCAGTTATTATGATATACGTATAGTTTGGCCAGTATCATATGCGTGAAGACAGCCGCCCCAGTACTTTTCTATAGAAATGTTGTATGATCAATTGTGGGCATGTAGCTAAGTTTGCCCGCAATAAACATATTCTAATCGATTTCTCGTGCTTAGTAGAGGATAGTTCATGTACTTAATTCGTTAGGATCTCAAGGGAACACCATATGTGACACTTTATCTGAATACCTCAAATGGTCGTTATGTATTTTCGAAATTATTTTTTTTCTAGCCAAAGTATATGGGTCCTTACGTCCAAAATGCCTGAACAAACAATAAAACACCTCGTTTCATCGGTGCATGTAGCCAGTTATTATGATATACGTATAGTTTGGCCAGTATCATATGCGTGAAGACAGCCGCCCCAGTACATTTCTATAGAAATATTGTATGATCAATTGTGGGCATGTAGCTAAGTTTGCCCGCAATAAACATATCTTAATCGATTTGCCGTGCTTTGTAGAGGATAGTTCATGCACTTAATTCGTTAGGATCTCAAGGGAACACCATATGTGACACTTTATCTGAATACCTAAAATGGTCGTTATATATTTTCGAAATTATTTTTTTCTAGCTAAAGTATATGGGTCCTTACGTCCAAAATGCCTGAACAAACAATAAAGCACCTCGTTTCATCGGTGCATGTAGCTAGTTATTATGATATACGTATAGTTTGGCCAGTATCATATGCGTGAAGACAGCCGCCCCAGTACTTTTATATAGAAATATTGTATGATCGATTGTAGGCATATAGCTTAGTTTGCCAGCATCAAACTTATCCTAATCGATTAGCCGTGCTCCGTAGAGATATTGAATTCGTTAGGATCTCAAGGGAACACCATATGTGACACTTTATCTGAATACCTCAAATGGTCGTTATGTATTTTCGAAATTATTTTTTTTCTAGCCAAAGTATATGGGTCCTTACGTCCAAAATGCCTGAACAAACAACAAAACACTTCGTTTCATCGGTGCATGTAGCCAGTTATTATGATATACGTATAGTTTGGCCAGTATCATATGCGTGAAGACAGTCGCCCCAGTACTTTTCTATAGAAATGTTGTATGATCAATTGTGGGCATGTAGCTAAGGTTGCCCGCAATAAACATATCCTAATCGATTTGCCGTGCTTTGTAGAGGATAGTTCATGCACTTAATTCGTTAGGATCTCAAGGGAACACCATATGTGACACTTTATCTGAATACCTAAAATGGTCGTTATATATTTTCGAAATTATTTTTTTGTAGCCAAAGTATATGGGTCCTTACGTCCAAAATGCCTGAACAAACAATAAAACACCTCGTTTCATCGGTGCATGTAGCTAGTTATTATGATATACGTATAGTTTGGCCAGTATCATATGCGTGAAGACAGCCGCCCCAGTACTTTTCTATAGAAATATTGTATGATCGATTGTAGGCATATAGCTTAGTTTGCCAGCATTAAACATATCCTAATCGATTAGCCGTGCTCTGTAGAGATATTGAATTCGTTAAGATCTCAAGGGAACACCATATGTGACACTTTATCTGAATACCTCAAATGGTCGTTATGTATTTTCGAAATTATTTTTTTTCTAGCCAAAGTATATGGGTCCTTACGTCCAAAATGCCTGAACAAACAATAAAACACCTCGTTTCATCGGTGCATGTAGCCAGTTATTATGATATACGTATAGTTTGGCCAGTATCATATGCGTGAAGACAGCCGCCCCAGTACTTTTCTATAGAAATGTTGTATGATCAATTGTGGGCATGTAGCTAAGTTTGCCCGCAATAAACATATCCTTATCAATTTGCCGTGCTTTGTAGAGGATAGTTCTTGCACTTAATTTGTTAGGATCTCAAGGGAACACCATATGTGACACTTTATCTGAATACCTAAAATGGTCGTTATATATTTTCGAAATTATTATTTTTCTAGCCAAAGTATATGGGTCCTTTCGTCCAAAATGCCTGAACAAACAATAAAACACCTCGTTTCATCGGTGCAAGTAGCCAGTTATTATGATATACGTATAGTTTGGTCAGTATCATATGCGTGAAGACAGCCGCCCCAGTACATTTATATAGAAATATTGTATGACCAATTGTGGGCATGTAGCTAAGTTTGCCCGCAATAAACATATCCTAATCGATTTGCCGTGCTTTGTGGAGGATAGTTCATGCACTTAATTCGTTAGGATCTCAAGGGAACACCATATGTGACACTTTATCTGAATACCTAAAATGGTCGTTATATATTTTCGAAATTATTTTTTTCTAGCTAAAGTATATGGGTCCTTACGTCCAAAATGCCTGAACAAACAATAAAACACCTCGTTTCATCGGTGCATGTAGCTAGTTATTATGATATACGTATAGTTTGGCCAGTATCATATGCGTGAAGACAGCCGCCCCAGTACTTTTCTATAGAAATATTGTATGATCGATTGTAGGCATATAGCTTAGTTTGCCAGCAACAAACATATCCTAATTGATTAGCCGTGCTCCGTAGAAATATTGAATTCGTTAGAATCTCAAGGGAACACCATATGTGACACTTTATCTGAATACCTCAAATGGTCGTTATGTATTTTCGAAATTATTTTTTTTCTAGCCAAAGTATATGGGTCCTTACGTCCAAAATGCCTGAACAAACAATAAAACACCTCGTTACATCGGTGTATGTAGCCAGTTATTATGATATACGTATAGTTTGGCCAGTATCATATGCGTGAAGACAGCCGCCCCAGTACTTTTCTATAGAAATGTTGTATGATCAATAGTGGGCATGTAGCTAAGTTTGCCCGCAATAAACATATCCTAATCGATTTGCCGTGCTTTGTAGAGGATAGTTCATGCACTTAATTTGTTAGGATCTCAAGGGAACACCATATGTGACACTTTATCTGAATACCTAAAATGGTCGTTATATATTTTCGAAATTATTTTTTTCTAGCCAAAGTATATGGGTCCTTACGTCCAAAATGCCTGAACAAACAATAAAACACCTCATCTTATCGGTTCATGTGGCCAGTTATGCTGATATCCGTACAGTTTGGCCAGAATCATATGCGTGAAGACAGCCGCCCCAGTACTTTAATAATAATAGGAAAACTTTTCCAGTCGGGTCCTTACGAAATTTCGTTATGCATTCGCGTGAACTAACGAATATCTACCGATTGTCATCGATAGAAACCTTAAAATCCGTTTCGGGGCGGTAGCGTGAAGTTTGCTGCCCCACTTTAAAAATAAAAAAAAATATATACACAATGGGGTCCTTACGAAATTTCTTTGTGAATACGCGTGAACTAACGAAAATCTACAGACTGCCATCGATAGAAACCGTAAAATCCGTTTTGGGGCGGTAGCGTGAAGTTAGCCGCCCCACTTTAAAAATTAAAAAAAAATATACCGAATCGGGTCCTTACGAAATTTCTTTGTGAATTCGCGTGAACTAACGAATATCTACCGATTGCCATCGATAGAAACCGAAAAATCCGTTTTGGGGCGGTAGCGTGAAGTTAGCCGCCCCACTTTAAAAATTTAAAAAAAATATACCGGATCGGGTCCTTACGATATTTCTTTGTGAATTCGCGTGAACTAACGAATATCTACCGATTACAATCGACAAAAACCGATAAATCAATTTTGGGGCGGTAGCGTGAAGTTAGCCGCCCCATTTTGTTTTTAAAAAAAATCGATGTTGGAGTCGGGTCCTTACGATTTAATATACTGAACTAACGTGAACTAACGATGAACTAACGATATAGATACGTAAATTCAGGATACTGAGTTTGGGGCGGTCAACTTCACGGACATGCTTCACTAGTAAAGATATTGTAAAATGCTAGTACACGACAAACTATTAAGATAAAAGTGAAATATTTAAAAGGACTTACATAAAGTTGTAGACCTCGATCTTGGCTGAGAGATGCTGATGTCTTGAAATCTCGTTCTGACTAAGTTAAGTTCGAACCTTACCACCCGCTTTTATAATTTCCGTACCCTGTCTCCCGCAATCACCTACATTCCCCTTTGTAGCTTTAATCCAAACACCTCTTTAAAAATCTTACCGATTACTCATCCGATTCCGCTATTGAACCTAGTTATCTAAATAATAAGGTTGATGATCCAACCTGTAGATACAAAAACTTAATAAATGTCTAACAGACAAGGTTCAAATTCGTATGAACTCCTCACTCGTCGTCTGCACACCGCTTCTCGATCGCCTGCGAAAATCTAAGCAAATATGCGGGTGGGTTAAGATTAACCTCGCGCGCTGCAAGATTATTCCTACCCGCATTTATGGGAAATTATTAATTGATAATTACAATTTCAGGATTTTCTGGTAAATTGCTGAATAAAACTTAGAAACTACATTTGGATAAATATGCTAAAAATATAGGGAATATATATATGATAATGAAATATACATACAATAGTGTTTCTACAGGAAACGAAAGCAAATTCAATGTAACCGCATGGTCAATTTTTACCAATAATTATAAAAACTCATATATTTCTAACAAATATCAATAGGAATGCTAAGAGGATATTGTTTATCGAATGAAAATATTTATTTGTACTCAGAAGTAAATATTTACGTGTTTATGACACAATACTGTTCTTAACCAAATCTTCCTAAATTACTATTATTTTTATTCGATCTTATAATAAAACATTGTTACTTTTAATGCTTATTTCGATCAAGTAATTAGATTTTACTTTATCATTTGTTTTCTGCTACATACACTAACATCTATAAATTCGAGGTTAGATTTTTAGGAACCAAAATTTATTGGAAAATACCATTATCTGTATTCCAAATGAATTACTATCTCAATGTTTAAAAGAAAAGGCATATTATTTAGAAAAGCCACTTGAAATAAGATAGTTTTCAGTATTTATTTCAACACTAAATTATCCTTCCCGAACTGAACCAAAGCTATGAGAATTAAGACATAACTACTAATTGATTTTATGATACTCCATATTTTCCAGGCGAGTTATAATTCGAACTTTAATATTACAGTATAATTTTTCATGAAAGCTTAATCGTAAAGTCATAATTTTTCCTGAAACTGAAAATGAAATTAACTCCTACATAAAATTAATAGCAATGTCACAATATCGAACAACTTTACCGTCCATTGAAATAGGCATTATATGGATGCCTTGGATTCATTACACTGTGGTTTGTGTTTATTCTGTTTTGTAATGTTTTTTCTGGTGTATAGTACTTTTCTGTAGTATCCTCTTTCTCTTTCTTCTCAAGTTCAGTCTTATCATCTTTGTTATCTTCAAAACCACACAATTTAACATCTTCTTCTACAATATCACAGTGTCTGGCTATTATTACCTTATTGTCAATCAGTACTCTATATCCGGTGTCACTATATCCTAGCAATATTCAAATTTCTGCCTTTTTGTCCCATTTAGACCTTCTTTTCTCTTCTGGAATTCTTACAAATACTTTACTGCCATACATTTTCAGATACTTTACTGTTGGCTTCCTTTTAAAGAATATTTCATAAGGCGTTATCTTTTCTTTAGTGTTAGTTAAGATTCTATTCTTCAGGTACGCCGCTGTCTTAATGATTTCTGGCCAGTATTTTCTGTCAACCTTTGCTTCTGATAGGAGACATCTACCCATGTCCATCAAAGAGCGTTGTTACCTTTCCGAGGTCCCATTGAGTTGATGAACGTAAGCTGGACAGGGTTTTATAATAATTCCCTTTTCCTTTGCAAAGTTAAATACTCTTGAATTCATATATTCTTTTCCATTGTCACAACGTATTTCTTTAATGCACTTCATTCACATACTGTACTATGCAATCATATACTTCATCTTTTGTTTGGATACAGTATACTTTGACTAGTTTGCTATAGTCATCTATAAAACTCAAGTAGTATTTTTCTCCATGGTTACCAATGGTTTGATGTGGACCGTTCAAATCTGTATGAACAATCTCTAAATATCCTCTGCTCTTCTTCGGTTATTGCAAAAAAGTTAGTTATGCATTTTATTTTCAATACATGTTGCACACTTCAAATATTCAGATTCAATTTCTTTGGGTAATCCATCTAATGATTCATTTTTGCACATTATTTCCAAGTTATTAAAGTTCACATGTCCCAAGCTACGATGTAGTTTTTCTTTAGTAGTCATAGTGCTTTTACTTACATTTGCTTCTAGTGTCTGTTGATCAACGTAACTTTTCATCTTATACAGTCTATCTTCTTTGATTGCAATAGCTATAATTTCTCCATATGGATTATATATTTATGATGTCCTTCCTCTTTGTATGACAGTGTTTTTGTCAGTGACTTCTGAATAACTTATTAAGTTTGCCTTCATTTCTTTGACATAAAACACATTTGTCAGTTTTACCTCCGATTTTTCTCCATAGACTGTGAAATATGTTGTAATGTTACCAACTTTGGTTGCTTCTAAAACTCTACCATCTCCAACTTTCACTTTGGCTGTCTTCTTTAGTGTCTCACAAGCTTCAAAGTATTCATCAGTATTAATTATATGGTCCGTGCATCCGGAATCAAGTAACCAATTTATTTCACCTTTATTTCTCTTTTCTTCAGCATATCTTGCAGCATTGTTTACAATTGTTGTATGGAAACTATTTCCATATTGTTCCTGATGGTAATTTCCTCGGCCTCTATGAAAATTTCTAGTATTAAATGTTCCACGTCCTCTACTGTTAGAGCGACCTCTAGTTCCAGAAAATCCTCGAGCTCTATTTGCAGAAAAACCATGACTGCGGCCTCTTGGTAAGTAATTAGTGCGAGCACGACAATCTCTCTGTAAATGGCCAGGACTTCCACATGAAAAACAGGTCTGTGATGATGACCTAGCGTCAACTCGAAAGGCATTTGAGCTGTCATTGGACATCTCATTTGATTTTTATTCCACACTTTTAAGTTTAATTTTGCTTTTTAAATATTCAACCGTTCTCTCCTTTTCTGGCAAAACATCAATCAAGTCACCAATATGACTATAAGTTTGAGGCAATGCCTTCAGCATATAATTCAGTTTTTCTTGTTCTGTTATATCTGCGCCTGCCTGCTTCAATTCGTTAACGGCCCTTTCGAAGTCATCGAAAAATAAAGTCACATCCTCGTAGTTCTTTAACTTGACGTTTTCAAGATTATGCCGGCACACAATCTGTAAGGCCGTAGATTTCTTTAGGTACATTTCGTAAAATTTTTGTATGATTTCATAAGCAGTGTCTAAATCACTAATATATTCTAGTTGTTTATTAGATATTGCGCTATATATGTAATTCGTTGCCTGAACATGTCGATCATTCCATTTGTCATCGTCGTCTTTTGTTTTATCTCTCATGACCACATCTTTGCACTTTTTAAATTGCAAAAACTTCAATATGCGTATTTTCCAGTTACTGTAGTCTGCTCTTCTTGACGTCCTTTTCTGTATCTCTTCTACACTCTTATATTTCTTTGTAACCACGCTCTGCTACCATGTTAATTTAATGAATAAAACTTACGAGATTGTCTGTTACTCGTTTTATTTATAGAAAAACATTTTAATAAGATTATCACAATACGCTTTTACACCATGACAGACAAAAATAAAAATCATAGAGATATTTGAAATAGGAATGAACATCAGTGTTGCCACTATAAATGTACATTATTCCAACAGTATGAAAAAACAAAGCGCCTGATCTTTTAAATAATAAAATCATTTTAATAACGTAACATCTTGTTGCAGTTCAGGCGCTAAGTTTAGGTTACATAACATCTTGTTTTTGTTATAAAAAGATCAGGCGTTATGTTAATTATGGTTTTATAAAAAAAGAAGCTTCAAAGATAATGAATGCTCAAAATGCGGATAGACGCTCGTTCGATAAGTTATAGCCTGATGGGCTCTCTCGTGCTCACTTCAACTATTTATTTATCTAGTCTAGTATAGTCGATAGCAGTTAGATCTCGAGAAAGTAGGAAATCTCGGTTCTTATTTATTTTGGCGTAACATTGTAATTTGGAGCAAACGATCGGTTCGCGACGCGTAAAATCGACTGCGTATGGCAGTGGATTGATCGCATCGCGAAATGATACGCAGTACTTCCTAATTGGACAGTAAGGCCGTGGCTGGTTGACGCCGGTTCCGGCCAAGTGCGCGTCGGACCACGCATAATGGCGGCTTCCGTACCTTCAACAGAATAAGGAAAAATAATAATCAAAAGGTTGTATCTGCCTTTGGAAGAGGGTTTTAGGGGATAACTCGAGCATGCTTTAACCGTTAATGTTTGAAACCATTTTTGTTGAAATAATATGCAAAGATGTATGTTCCTTACATTTTTTCATATTTTTTGGAACTCTAGTTCAAACGAAGCCCTGTGCAGTCAGTTCGTATTGCACAGGGCGGCTCGTCATCACTTCGGGAGTCTAAATACCGCGAGCCATCCGGTTGCCTCGCGGTCACTGAAACTAAAACTACGCGTCATTGCTCTGAATATATGTGACTGCGTGAGTTGCTCAGCATTAAGATATCGATTGTATTTAATAAGTACCTAAGGATGTGTTACTTTTCTATATAATGTTTGGTAATGTGTGTATATGGTATTGTCACGTAGCGCCGTCTAGTAAGAGCCGGTGGAACTATGTGATTAATTATTTTATTTTATGATAGTATTAATTTGTAATTATTAAAGAACATTTTATTTCGATAGTATGTAAAATAAAATAATTATATTATTATTATATAATACAAAATCTCGTTCCGTTTTGTTGTGTAATAAAACCTACATGTTTAGTTTGAAGCTAACTGGCAACAACGGTTTGGAGCAAAAAATATTCGAAATTCAAATGACCAAAACAAAGAAAATGGGAAAAAGAAAAGAAGATGGATACAAGAGAAAAACGTAAACTGGATTCTATCAAATATATTAGAAAATAAATACATTTTGGATCTTTAATGATTTACTTAAGCTATTAAGTTTTACCTAAGCTGTTTGTTTCGGCTGATTTGTAAGTATCTTTATCTGTTTTTTGTATGTTGCTACTGATTTTCCCGTAATTATTACTGCGGGTCAGCTTATGGTGCTTAAGATTATCATAAGCTGTTGTGCAAGAGCTAGATGATCATTATATTCTATTGTTTTCAGGCCATTCGCCTCAAAAGACTGGGGGAAATGCAGTTGAAATATATGTTTTGTCTTCAGTGACAGGTACGTGTTGGCCCTTAAGTTTGCAGTAGTCTTGGACCTGTAGGTATCCTTTTAACGTTACCATTGCTTTTTAAAATGATTTGAATATCATAACAAAAGATGAGGTCTGATGGACAGTTTTGTTTGACATATTTAATGCACAGGTTCTAATACATATTATTTAATATCTTCAAATAAACTTAATTTAATTTAACAATGATGGTGGTTTATCCTATAATGTAAAACTAGACATTAACGAACCAATAGCTCTCCGGATAACAGCTGAGCTAGTTGTTAGTATATTTTAGGGTGTATTAGCAGACTGAAAGAAGTAATAAATAATTACCAAGTGGAGACTGTGTTTTCTTTCATTTATTTATACCCCTTAGTATTATGTAACCAGACGGGATCATTTATATAGGTTTTTTTTTTTAATATAGTTTACAGTATGAACAGATCTTTATAAAAAATTACAAAAAAACATTAACAACCTACTAGGATCACATAAATCGTAGCAGGTCGCCCAAGACATAATGAATGAATGAACTTAGTTTACCGATAAAGCAAGTTGCAAGCTTAGTCGGTCGGAGCAATCCTTAACAGTACCAGTACCAGGGTCACATAAGACGTTAGTAGTAGATGTGTAATACGATCGCCACAGTGAGCTAGCTAGCAGGATTGACCCGCCCAGCTTGGTTCGCAAATGTGATGAATACAGTACAGACTAGTGTCGCAAGGCACAATAAGAGTTAGTCATTTATTGGAACGAAGTTTCTTATCGGACGATTCGCGGATGGGCGGCTAGGCGAAAAAAAGTCACGTGACCGTCACCTAAACGCGACACAAAGCCATACGAACCCCTTTATAGGGTAAATGCTTTGCTTATCTTTAGTCGATAGCACGCTATTAGTTAGATCTCAAGAAAGTAGGAAATCTCGGTTCTTATTTATTTTGGCGTAACGTTGTAATTTGGAGCAAACGATCGGTTCACGACGTGTAAAATCGACTGAGTTTGGCAGTGGTATGATACGTAGTACGTGCTAATTGAACAGTAAGGCCGTGGCTGGTTGACGCCGGTTGCGGCCAAGTGCGTATCGGACCACGCGTAATGGCGGGTTCCGTACCTTCAACAGATTAAGGAAAAATAATCAAAAGGTTGTATCTGCCTTTGGAAGGGTTTTAGGAGATAACTCGAGCATGATTTAACCGTTAATGTTCAAAACCATTTTCGAAAGAATATGCAAAGATTCCTTTTTTTTTTTCATATTTTTGGAACTCTGGTTCAAAAGTTACAGCCCCCCCTATACAATGTTTTAAACGGAATGATTATTTCTGAAAATATTTACTTCATTATAAAATATGTTTAAAAAAGCTCAATGTTATTTCTGAAGACCAATTGATGTGCAACATGTTTATTTTTGGTAAAAAATATGTTTTTGGCAATTAGTTACATGCATAAGTACATGGACTTTAATATTTTTTCAGCAATTTTATTACAATACTAGGTATGGCATACAAACTACAACTAATGTTCAAATTTTATTAAGATACGTTTAGCAGTATCCGAGTAAAATGGCTGAATAAATAATTGTAATAGTTCTGAAGTGTTATAGTAGTTTATGTAACTGTTACGTAATAAGGCCTAATTACGTACAGTTGCATACACTGCTTTATCTACACTCATATTATATATTCTAAATGAAGTGTTCGGAAACCTAGAATGACCGCCATTGCACCGCCATGGCCAACTCGATTGTGCCGGCGGTCGTGCGGGCGCGTGCCGTTGGTCAGGAAGGAGCACAGGATTTACACTATGTTATCAAATTCAATGTTCGGAATTTTAAACTCATAACGTATCAATATATGAGCATGTAAAGTTAAAATTACGTTACTGCCACAGATAAAAAGCTTATCATAGTAAAATCGGTTGTGGTAATGCTAGCCATTGCCTACCGTTTTTGAACACGTTTTAGAGGAATGTGAGTGTAGATAAAATTTTTAATTAATTAATATAAATTGTCATGTTTGTGTACGATAGCGCAATAAATGAATATTGTATTTTACCACATAAATTATTACTACTTACTTATAATTAATACTTATATTTTTATACTGATAATTAAAGCAATTCGTGCAAATTTATTTCCTAACCATTCCAAAATATCAAAGTTTTCACTTCTGCCGGCACTCCCGGAGTGCACCCCGTTGTTTTTTTTTAATCAAGCTGTTCTTTGCTGTTTGCCGACAATAACAAGCCGGTCACAGTTTCTTGTGTTGCGTGGAAACAAATCTTTTGCAGTTTTAAAAGATCAGTTCACGTGCTTTCATATAAGTTTCAAATGGTTTCATTCATACCTCTGAAGAAAGAGTAATACGGGAGAGTACGAGAAGGAAATACTTACATTATAAATTGCAGCCCAATCTAAATGTAGTTAGTCATTGTGCTCATTTCCAAGGTGTACAACTCTACAACAAGCTTCCTGGTGAGTGGAAGAACATTACTAGCCTAAATATTTTCAAGAGTAAATTGAAAGCATTGTTGTTGCGTGAGTGCTTCTATTTAATTGATGAATTTTTAAATTATTTTTCTGCTAATTGACTTGTTATAATTATTAATATTGACATAATCTATGTACCTAATGCAATTAATAATGAATGCTTATAACAATTCTAGTTTTAAACTTTTGTATAGTTAAGTTACTAATTAATGCATGTTAGATTTAAAAATTAGATGTAGTTTCACATTCAGATACAATTGTAAAGTTGTTATTGAATTAATAAATAATAATAATAATATGTCTGGCCAGCCAACGAACACAGTAGCAATGTACATCAAACAAAAATATAGCAACACTCTAGGGCGAATTGAAATGAGAATTGTTCAATATAAAAGCAGCAATGTACGTCGAACAATATATTGGTTTTTTTTTAACGCCTGTCGCGCGCTTTCGTACGTCAGTCGTCATTTTGAAAATTGTAACTCTGCATTGAATAAAATATTGGATAAAACTGATACATTTAGAACTTTCCATGAAACAAGGTGTGAAGAAATTAAAATAACTAACATATAAAATGGGCATAGAAGATTGGACGTGGCATTATGCGACAATTTTAATTTTAATTAATTCATCATCATCATCATCATCTCAGCCGTAAGACGTCCACTGCTGAACATAGGCCTCCCCCTTGGACCTCCACACGTACCGGTTGGAAGCGACCCGCATCCAGCTACTTCCGGCGACCTTAACAAGATCGTCTGACCATCTTGTGGGTGGACGTCCTACGCTGCGTTTGCTGGTTCGTGGTCTCCACTCGAGCACTTTTCGGCCCCATCGGCCACGTGCAATGTGGCCTGCCCATTGCCACTTCAGCTTGCTAATCCGGTGGGCTATGTCGGTGACTTTAGTTCGTCTACGAATCTCCTCATTTCTGATTCGATCACGTAGAGAAACGGCTCCCCTCTCCATAGCTCGTTGAGCGACTTTGAGTTTTGAGATGAGGCCGATAGTGAAAGACCACGTCTCGGAGCCGTAAGTCATCACTGGTAACACACATTGATTAAAGACTTTTGTCTTGAGGCACTGAGGTATGTCGGACGAAAAGACATTACGTAGTTTCCCGAACGCTGCCCAACCGAGTTGGATTCGGCGGTTGACCTCTTTCTCGAAGTTGGACTTACCTAATTGGACTACTTGTCCTAGGTAGATCTAAGAGTCAACAACTTCGAGGACCGAGTTCCCAACAGAGACTGGGATGGGCACAACATTGGCATTTGACATAAGTTTCGTCTTGTCCATGTTCATTTTTAAGCCCACCCGTTGTGAAACTCGGTTGAGGTCATCGAGCATCATGCTGAGTTCCTCCATCGACTTTGCCATGACTACGATATCGTCGGCAAACCGAAGGTGAGTGATGTATTCGCCGTTGATGTTGATGCCAAGTCTTCCATTACGGCAGTAAACAGTTTTGGAGAGATAACGTCTCCCTGCCTTACGCCTCTTTGCAATGGAATCGCCTTCGTACTCTGCTCCTGCACTCGGACCGACATGGTGGCGTTACTATACAAACACTTCAACACTTCGATATACCGATAGTCAATATGGCATCGCTGAAGGGACTCAAGCACCGCCCATGTTTCCACCGAATCGAAGGCTTTCTCATAGTCCACAAACGCTAAGCATAATGGCAAGTTATACTCTTCGGTCTTCTGTATAACTTGCCGCAGCGTATGGATGTGGTCTATGGTACTATAGCCTTTTCGGAAGCCGCCTTGTTCGGGAGGCTGGAAGTCATCAAGTCTGTGTTCGAGACGGTTCGTGATGACCCTTGAAAACAGCTTATAGACGTGGCTCAGAAGCGTGATGGGTCGGTAGTTCTTCAATAGGCTGTTATCACCTTTTTTGAAGAACAGCACCACCTCGCCTCTATTCCATGTTTCAGGCGTTATGCCCTCGGACAAGACGGAATTAAAGAGCTTCTGGAGGACTTTAAGTACCGGTGTTCCACCCACTCTCAGAAGCTCTGAAGTGATTCCGTCTTTGCCCGGCGCCTTGTTGTTCTTAAGCTGCTTCAGGGCCATCCTAATCTCGTACAGACTGATGTCCGGGATATCTTCGGTATAATGTCGGGACAGCTTGGCTGTTGGGTCTCCTCCCAAGCTGTCAACGGGCTTTGCGATCGGAGTGTATAACTGTCCATAGAACCTCTCGATCTCGCCTAAAACCTCTGCTTTGCTCGACGCTATGCTGCCATCTTCCCGTTTCAGCTTTGTCATCTGGCTTTGCCCAATAGACTTGTCCTTTGCGAACACTTTGGAGCCTTGGTTTCGCTCAATAGTCTCTTTAATACGGTTAGTATTAAAGAGACGCAGATCATGTCGCATGGACTTAGATATCCGCCTATATGACTTCGCGTCATCGGGAGACTGCAACTGTAGCGAGCGTCGTTCAGCCATGAGGTTTAAGGTTTTCTCGGTCAATTTCTGAGGTCTATCTTGACGGCGGGGTCTAAAAAACTTAGACCCTACTGTGTGGACAGTTTCCACTAGCCCGTCGTTGATTTCGTCCACTGAAGCCAAGTTATCTAGGCAAGCAAAGTGGTTAGAGAGCTCGAGTTGAAAGCTTTCGGGGTTTAGAACATGGGCTCGAGTAGGTCGGAGCGTAGACTTCATCAGGCTGGACCTTTCAAGTTTAATATTGATATTCAGTGAGCCTCTTACGATTCGGTGATCACTACCGGTCTTTATCCTATTGATCACAGAGACATCACTGAATATCCGTTTCTTGTCGGTCATGATGAAGTCTATCTCGTTTCTCGTGGACCCGTCAGGACTCATCCAGGTCCATTTCCTGTGAGGCGGCTTCTGGAAGAAAGAGTTCATCATGAAGAGTTCCTCTCTCTCCAGAAAGTCGGCCAGCCTCTGACCCCTAGGACTCCGTTGCCCATACCCAAATTGCCCCACTCTCAACTCATCCCCGCTTCTCTTGCCCAACTTTGCGTTGAAGTCCCCCATAACAACAGTAAAGTAGGTTTTAGAAGTATGCATGGCCCTACTTACGTCCTCATACATAGCCTCTACTTCATCATCGGAGTGTGACGAGGTTGGTGCGTACACCTGAATGACCTTCAAGGAATACCTTTTGGATATTCTGAGTATTAGGTATACCACTCTGCTCGACACACTGTCGATGGTTATTATGTTGTGAGGGACTTCTGAACGAGAAACCCCACACCACCTTGGGACTGTTGGTCGCCCTCCCGGTGGTAGAGCAAGTTACCAGACTTCAGGGTTGTCGTGCCTTCCCCTTCCCTACGAACTTCGCACAACCCTACAATGTCCCAGTGTAACCTGATCAGTTCCTCTTCCAGCTCGAATATCTTTTCGTCAGTCCTCATAGTGCGTATGTTGTGCGTTACCGGGGCCAGTCGTCGTGGGGGTGGATAGCCGGATCTTTGCCGGAGATTCTTAGCACCCCTGACCCCGCTGATGTCCTGACCGCTACCATAGCCAGAGCACCGGGGGTCGCCGGAAACTCGGGGCCGTGGTTTATTTGTGCTCTGCATGATGGGGGGTTAATGCCATAATCGCCACGCTTGGCAGGCGGGTTGGCGATCGCAGTCGAGTACACCGAATTTGAGGGACGCTGCTGCCCGTCCACCGGTGGTCTTGGACGTAGTTTAAGGACATACCCGGGTCCCGGACGTAGTTTAAGGACATACCCGGGTCCCGGACGTAGTTTAAGGACATACCCGGGGTTAATTAAAAGGCGGGACTCCATTGTTCCCCAATCTGCACATCATGCGAAGGACTGTGTGACAACGTTGATCCTCCGGAAGACAGCTCTGACGTAGGCATAGAAAAGACTAAAGAATGAGACAGAGGTATGTCGAATCTCACAAGTTATTGTGTAATCCTTCATCTCTCCTAGTTATATGATCACAAGTCAGTGTCTCAACACTTATTTTCTAGGAGAATGACTCCGGACGATGACGATGGAGCAATCGGACCCTGAGCTAGGACCCGATGCCATCGAAGAACCTCAGCAAGATCCGGAAGGTATGTTTAATCTCACAACCTATTTCATCTCTGCTTGAGAAATAACACCACCTCTTTATTTTCCAGAATATTTACCACAAGCAGAATATTTACCGGGACCCATCGCTACCGAAGAACCTCAGCCAGGTTCTTTTAAAAGATAACGGCTCATATAATAGTACGGGCGGGGACCGTATGATCTGCTACGTTACGTGATACAAAGATAAGCCCCATGGCACATAACAATTGTGGCAACAAATAGCAATTCGTATGTAGGTACAGAAAAACCCAGTCTGCCAGTTCCTGCATGGCCAGAAGTGCACGGCAGACTGGGAGTCTATTCGACATGGCATAACTGACAGTCGCATGCGAGGCCACTATGATATCACACTTTTGTGACAGTTGATTCACCTAACCACCTACGTCAAAATCAAAAGCCCGGCTAGCATATGTTACGTTGTCGCCTGTCACTCCATACTTCGAGTCGCGCTTGAAGTATGAACTGTCGCATCACACGTCAAGTTATGCTAGGCGTGCAGGTCTCGCTAGAGGAATTTCTCTATTGGCATGGGCGCCATCTTATTGTTTTGACGTTGACGTCAGTAAATTATGGGAATCCCACGTAAGGCATTTGTTTACCTCTAGTAGGTAAAGAGAGCCTTGAAGCATTTTATGAAAACTCATAGCGACATCTCTGAATGTCTTCTGAAACTAAATACGTGTGTGAGTATGTGTGTAAATCATACGTGTATTTTCGTGCTACAATACTAGGCTAGAACTAGGGTAGTCTACATAGACGGCTTACACGCAATTTTTTAGATTTGACGATGCATTTTTGGGTGTAGCAACTATGCCGAAACCTGTGCTTTGGGTAAAAGATATGTGACAAATATTACATATTGAATAAAAATGACTGGTATGAATGATTTTAAGATTTCTTGTAACCAATAAATGTTTTTTGTCACAAGAAATAAAACAATACATAGACTTGTAAACCGACCACGTAGATCCAATATTATGTAGAATAGGTTTAGTGTAAATAAATTATAATATCAAGAATACAACCTTGATATCTATCTCACGTGTTTATATCGAGACCCGAAAAAGTGAAAGATTACAAAATTATAACTAGTGTATGGTTAAAAAAGTGGTATCTTGAGCGTTGCGGGGGGCACTAGAAGCAAACAAACTGCTGCCGAGAGTATTACAACATTTTTCACCACGCCACGGCAAAAAAATACAAGCTTAGGTAAATACATAAAACAAAACAAATTAATTCTGCCAAATATTTATGGTTCAAAATCATCGTTCTATAACGTAAAGTAATAACTGTTCTCCCTTGTGAAAAAAAAAACAATTTTACTGACGCTTTAAAAAAATCAAGATAGGCGGTGGTGCTGATGTGATGAAAAAGCATTCATACACAAGAAAATAATTTTAATAAGAAAACCTAACTACTAATAATATAATTATTTAATTTTGCAATGTTTCTGTCTGTTTTAATACCTACTAATACCTACTATAGTGCTGCAGTCTTTGTTACGTCAACGTCTATGGAAAGTTTGAGGCATTTCAAAAACATCAGAAAATAAATTAAATTCGAGAAATAAATGAATCTTACACAAATCGAACTAGGCCCACAGTAAGCTCAGTAAGGCTTGTGTTATGGGTACTAGACGATATATATATATATATTAGATAAATATGGATAAATACTTAAATACATAGAAAACATCCATAACTCAGGAACAAATATCTGTGATAAACACACAAACAAATTCCCTGACCAGGATTCGAACCCGGGACCTCCTGCTTCGTAGGCAGGGTCACTACCGACTGGGCTAGGAGGCCGTTATTTCTATCGGTAGCCTGGTAGTCAGTGCCTTAAAGGATTGTTTGACATTTGATACTTCACGCAGATAAACATAGTAGAAAAATGGAGCAACAGTATAGTAATTATCAAAACAAACTCTGGTAGCCTGGCGGCCAGACGCCCGACTTACGCTCTAAGGATCGCGGGTTCAAACTTGGGTCCTACTACTGCCTCCTAACTTAACTAAGGTTTTAGACACTTCAAACAATTTTACACATATTCTTCATAGATTCTAATGTAATGTAAGACTCTTATATTACAAAGGTATTCCTAATCCTGAGAGTTGAGGATGTTATGGAAATATAAACATATCATGTAAATAAATACAGTGCACAGTAGTACTAGTCATAATCCTCATGATTATTTATTTATCGTATGGCTACTGGATATTCAGAGAGGCATTTCTTCTCTGGGGTAGTAGTAGTGTGAAAGCAGATGATGAAGAAAATCCAGTGAGTGCTGCGAGGTCCAGATGGGACAATGCAGCTGCCAAGTTTGTTACTCTTTTAGCACCACCCAGGGATCACGTGTAGGGTTGTCTAAGGTGTTTCCTACGGACGCAGAGTAACATTGATCCCCAATATGATAATGATTATAACTAATTGCCACTAACAAGACCCAAGTTTTGAATTACTATTTAGGAGACTCGGGATATGAAAACCAATGGGTCTTCATTTCAAAAAAGAAGTTGACGTTTACTGCAAGTAAACGTAATTGTGTATCTGACTGACTTACGTGTAAGTTATATTCCAATATTATATCATATTATATTTCTTATATAATGAATTGATATGGTTTACATGGCACTTTAAACTATACATACTTGTTTCTTTAAACATCGATTTTTTTTAAGGGTGTTCAGTTTTTCAGCTGCTTTCGCCACCGCATCTGTATGTTTATTGGATCCGGTGAGGTGAGAAGCCGCCAGTGTGTCTACGCATGTAGTATCCCACATGCACATGTACATGGGGAATGGCTATACAGCCGCATACAGTCAAGGCGTTGTAGGAGATTTATTGCTAGTGGCTTGCTTAATCTGAGGAAATCTACTCTAACATAGCATCCAAATTACACAAAATAATGCAGAGCACAGTGAATGCAGGGTACTGTAGAGATATTCCCAACAGCAGGGTGGAAGAACACCTACAACTCATCGCACTTTTTGATGTTTATCCATTCGCTCCTCGGCCAGATATCGACATTTCTTTTATGGCATGTTAATTGAACTTTAGGTTAAATAGGTAATGCCAATCATATTATATTTTAACAGTTATATATTTTTAATAAATACCTACAATTAACAATCATAAAAATTATAAATATTAATGTGCTCTCAGTGAAAATGTCTTAAAATCATATCAATTTTATAATTACTTCTAGAGGTATCTTACCTAAGGAGTGGTCCTGAAATAAAGTAGCAGTGTACAATCTTGTGTATTTTTTAATTTAGTGCTAATTTTGAAGCAGAATATTTATTTTATTAATCCGTAGATACAATACTAATAAATAAAAATACAATCATAATAGAATATGTGAGTATATTTAAGTTTTCGCGTTTTTAATTCAACATACTTTGTAACCTTTTGAACAACATAATTTGACAATCTTCAATCGACATCCGCTACAATGCCACAATTGTATTTCCATTTTCACAACCCGTTTTATGCTTTTCAGAATTTCATCTTAGCAAGAAGCTACATTAATTAACTGTATTTTAGCTAGGATGGTCAGGAAGACTCTCTAATCTAACCTCTGACAAAGATTTTTCTATGGGAGATAATTTTCTATGAAAAAAGGCAAATACATTTAATTAAAAATTACTGTAACTACCTTAAAATGAAGCCAGATAAAAAAGTTTACTATTGAAGAAAGACAATTTATTAAGGTATAAAATAGCGCATCAAATCAAACTATAAGAAAAAACATGTTTTTGAGAAACACCTCAAAAATTCTGTCAGAAGACGCTGTTCAAAAAACTATGTGTATGATGGAATACAAAAGGCGAAAACTTCCAAACGCTGTTTTATTTAAGTACGATTGTATTTACGTTTTGTATGATTGTATCTAGAGATTATTTAAATATAAACACTGCTTCTAAATCGGCACAAAATAAAAAGATAAATCAAAAAAGGCACGGCTACTTTTTTCCGGACCACTCCTTAGTTTGAATAGTCAGAAATCAACTTCGCGCAAAAGTTTCGGGGGGGGCAATTACTAGAGATCGCCTCCATCATTACTATCGGTAGCCTGGTAGTCAGTGCCTTAAAGGATTGTTTGACATCTGATACTTCACTACTTAAACATTATAGATACTGGTGCCGGCTATACTGTAAATTTATCAAAAATCTAAAATTACCGGTCGGCTTCCATATAGCGTTGACAGCGTTGTAGAGCCCATCACGGAGATATTGAAAACATAAGTCTTAAAGGTCGTAAATGGGCGCTAGTATGTGTGGCGTCAAGTTGAAAAAAAAAATACGTTAATTTATAGTTACGCTTAAATTTTGACACACGGCGAAGCCCACTTACTTAACCACCCACAAAATCTACATACTTACCAAATTTAAGGCCATTACGGTGGGCGTATAAGGTTTTAAGACCAGTTGAAATCGCAATTTGTTGAGCCTTAATTTATTTTTGAGCTTACTGCTCGAAATTTTTACAGAAGCTATAAGACCCGTTTAGTAAGAAAATACCAAATTTAAGACCATACCGGCGGGCGCATAAGGATTTAAGACCATTTTAAGAAATAGTCGGCTTCATAACATCAACTGTAAGACACTCCTCCGTCTACAGCTCAGCCAGCCTCGTAGGTAAAGTCACTAAAATCTTACAGGACCCCCAAACCATGGAACAGTGGGCTTAGAGGAGGCCAAAAAAGCTTGGTGAAGTGGTTGGCGGGTCAGGATGTTTTTACCCATCCAAATTGCCATTGGAGCTGGGACGACGTATTGTGCCAAATTTCTTATGAGTCACTCGCTCCTAAGCTGCAGCACTGGCTACCGGCTTACCCGTCACCAAACAGGAGGTTTGGTGACAGGGAGGACAGCTTTTCCAGACACTGTCAGTAATAATGACATTATTTCTCTACTCATCTTGCTCATCCTTCATTCATATACATAGAAAAGGATGGGTACAGAAATATTGACATTATTACTGGATAGAAATAAGTCAAATAATAATAACATTAAATAATTAAAATACTTTTAAAAAAAAGAAAAAGAAAAAATATATAAATGTACAAAAATGTATAACATAAAAAAGTTAAAAACTAAAATAAAAACGTCTTCTAAGGCTTTTCCACAAAATATGCACTTAATAAATACACACAAATCATATGTAAGTTAACCAGTGAACGCACCGGGTAGTTCGGTTTAACTGGTCCCAATGCACAACATTACATTGTTGCATTGCGCTTGGTGTTACCGAGCGCCTTTGTTCTTAACTCGTCCACCAGTTTTTGCATTCTACCCTCTCCCATTTAGCTTTAAGATAAATATTGTTTTCTCAGTAAGTGATTTATGTAAATCTTTTTGAGAAATAAATGTCTTAAACCGTATAGTATCTGGACCGGCACCTGATTGATTGAAATCTGATTCCGGCTTTGAGTCCGTGTTTGTGCTCCACACAGGTGTTCTTGCGGTACTTAAGTAAATGCCACATGCGTGCCTGTGGGATGCTATATGCGTAGACACACTGGCGGCTTCTCACTTCACCGTAACCAATAAACAAGCAGGTGCGGTGGCCAAAGAAGCTGAAAAACTGAAGACCCATAAAACATTTTTATACCTTTCGTAGTCGAGACCCTTGGCGCGTGGGGACCCAGTGCTCAGTAACTTTTTAAAGAACGCAAAAAGAGGCTCAATTGGTGACCAAAGAGCTGGCAGCTTCCTCGCTCAACTCATAAGTTTTGCGATACAGCGGAGAAATGCTGCCACCATCCTCGTTTGTTAGTTTCTAACATGTCGATACATATAATATATCGGAACCTCGACCAAACAAATACTCGTGGTAAATACCCCGTTTTAAATAGTTTTTGTAACTTCCATAAAAAAAATTGCTTTCTACGACGTTAAAAAAAAATTGTTTTATTTAGAACGTCATATAAATATTGAATACCATTTTTTTTTTTTTTCAAAAATTAAAAATATTAGGATGAACATTTAAAGCATTCTTTTAGAAACATGAATGAATGAATGAAAGATTTATTCATGACAATGACAAAAAACATAATAAACAATAACATATACAACCCGAAACATTAATTGCCACGAAATCGTCGCAACTCAGCGTTAAATGCTGGCAGGGCCAGCGCTGGTCTTCCGTTGCAACCATTTGATGACACGGCGCATTGACGCTACGATCACATCCCCAAAGTAAGAATATCTTAATCAAAACAAGAGAAAAAAAAACAATAAAAAAACAGGAAAAAAAAAACATATACCTGTTATACACTTTATAACGGCATCTTAAACTATAAGCCACTTAAACATGGATATCCAGTTATGCGTGTGCCAATTAAGTAAATTTTTGAAACTATTTAAACTATTTTTTTCAAAACTGTCCCGCAAGGTTAACTTTTACGGTTTAAAATAAGGCGGTGAAGTGCCTAGTTTATGGTCAAAAAATTTGGAGTGGTTAGCTCAAAAATAATACAAATGCAAAAATTGCGATTAGATTAGAATCTTAAAATAGGCATGATGACACATATTGATTTATGCAATAAAATTTAGTTGATAGGATGCAAAATGATCAATATATCCAACTAAAGTGAAAATTTATAAATTCTTTTGAAGTGGCTCAAAGATATCAAGCTGCAAAATTTTACGATTTTTGAAAGTGTGAATTGAAATGATTTTTAATATTGTACTGTAAAATAAATTCTATGGCAACCATACACATAAACGCAACGTTTCACTGTAAAAATAGCAATTTCATAATTTTTCCATACTTTAAACAGGGCAACTATGTGATCGTGACGTCACTTTTGCACGTCATTTTGTTAGGAGCGTTTTGAGAAACAAATGCAAATCTCGGACTTCACGTCTCATTTCTGACTTTTCTGTTGCTTTAACGCAATTGGCCCCATATAGACATTTGATCCTCACAACAAAACGAATCGATTGATACCATACATGAAAAAATTCACCATGCCTATTGTATGCTCCCACCGGAATTTGGTATGTAGGTTATTTAAAGTAGACTTTACCGTGAGTACAAATTTGGAGCGGTAAAACCACTGATTAATTAACGTTATTTTCTTGTATTTTCAACTTGACGCCATATGATATGATATGATATTTATTCAAGAACAATTTACATCGTGTTATACATACTAGCGCCCATTTAAGACCTAGTAAGACTTATTTTTTCATGGTCTCGAAGATGGGCTCTATATCGCTATATGGAAGCCAACCGATAAGATTTTTGATAAATTTACAGTGGGGCGGGCTAACAAGGTGTAATCTGTGTTCGTATCACGGATTTATATGAAGTGGATCTTTTTCTTAAACCTTGTCCCTAACCAAGGATGTGCATTTCTGTCATTGAATTTGACAACTAGTATCCGATACGTTTGCCTAAGTGAGAAAGAGAACTTGCCATGTGTGAAGAAGGGACAACATGATTCGTAACGTCAAAGAGGGACCTCTGTATAGTACTATTGTTTACTCGGTGCCCTAGCCACAGTTGAAAATTATTACCGAGTAAAAGAGTCGTTCATAAGCGACTAGCATAAAAACGGCCAAGTGCGTGTCGGACCACGCATAATAGAGGGTTCCGTACCTTTAATGGAATAAGAACCAAACTAATACCAGATGTTATTTTTAAACACCTATCGATTGATGAGCAACTTGTTGATATTAGGGGAAAAATTGTTTTTTGTAATTTAGTTACATGGAGCGCCCCCCATAAAAATATTTTCTCCTTCAATTTAACTATATATAGTCTGGCCAGCCAACGAACGCAGTAGCAATGTACAGCGACCAAAAGTATGACAACACTAAGAATCAGTGAAAAAAGCAGCAATGATCATCAAATTCTATGTTTTTAATTTTAGTTGGTATTACCACCCCTTTCATTACGTGACATTCACGGTGTGTAAAAAGGAGACGGATATATTTCGTCTGATCTGTCATCAACTGTAACAAATAATCTGGTTGAGGCAATTGACATATGCCATAAAAACGAATTTAAATTCAATGTAGAACGTTGCAGGAGTTCTATCTCACTCGCGCTTAAGACAAGAGAGTGAAATGCACTAGAAACAAATTCAATGTAAAAGAAATGTGAATTGAAATGTTCGTCACGAACACGGTGTCTAATCACAAAGGGTTCGCACATGTACGTATTTTGAATTTGCCGCGCTTTTCTACTGTCAAAATGTTTTGCCAGACTATAATTAAATAGCGGCATGAAAAATACACCTTATGTCTAAATTTTATTTTATTCGTCTTATAGTTTCCGAGTAAAATGGCTGTGACATACGGACAGACGGACTGACGGACAGACAGACGGACATGACGAAACTATAAGGGTACCGTTAATGCCATTTTGGCTACAGAACCCCTAAAAATACTAAAAACGGTCCGATAGAGAGCATAATAGTGGGGGGCGGTGCCTCACTCGCACTCGTTACAAAATTGTCACATTTGACACATATTCACATTTTGATTGTCTGATGACGTCATTACCTCCTTAGTCAAAACGAGACACTCCCTTAGATAAGCTTCTCTGTCGGCCTTACTTTGTGACCGAAGAATGAGATCCACTTCATATACATCCATGGTTCGATACCTACGTATACCTACTAAAAAAAAACACCAAACTCTCTGCCATGGGATTCCCAATGTCCTGTCAACATATCTAAAATGGTGGCCATAGCCATAGACAAAACGCTCTAGCGAGACCTACTGACAGCTTGACAGTTAGGTGTATCACTCTATCACCTAGTGAGACAAGTGTGAGAGCAACGTCTCGCAGTTTGGCATCTCGAATCGGGGCCCTGGTTAAAAAGCAACAAGTTTGACCCCAAATTTACGTCACTTTTGAATCAGTCTCCCGGGCACTTCCGGCCATAGATGAATATGTATATAACTGAGATAGATAGGCAACTCTACGGCTCGTACTTGCAGCAGCTAGTGCCACCATCTAGTTTCATAGTGCTACATTTGATCACGTTACAGGGGAACGGGGGAAGGGGTTTACAGGGTATGGGGGGTGGGAGGGGAGGGGTAGACCTCGTCCCCCTCGCCCCTTCCTGACAGCCGTTCGGCGGGGAATCTAAGTTTGGACGTCCTGTAAATAAAACTAAGTTTATGTCAAATGCATACAATATTTATTGTACATATCATTATATTTCATTAGGTACATACTATGCACAATTGTTATACCCACATATAACTTAATATCTGACAAAAACCTAAAAACCGGCCAATAGCCATAAATAGGTATATCAGTTTAGTAAATACTATATTATACCTAAATATATTAATTTGAAAAGCTAATTTAAATATTAACCTTAATGTAATGACAGACATGGTGCGGTGGTGCCTAGAAATTAGGCATTTCCTGATAGCAGTTATAAAATGAACCTATCTTAGACGATATTCTTTTTGAAAGATCTCACACAATACTCGTTGAACTGAATAAATTCACCCCCAGTTTATGTGTACGGGAGGTACCCAAACAAAACCACTTTGTTTTACAACTTTGTCGGTGTGATTTATACATACACTCATACCAAAGGACCCCGCAGCAAACATAGGGAAAAAGTGGTTTCAGTCAAATCGCTTGAAATTTTAGTATGATGTAGATTCAGGTCTCCTTATTAATTTTTTATAAGGGCTCAACTCCCTCAGAAGTACACTGTCAGAAATAATCAAGTTTATACTATTATATTTCTATGACGTGTTTCTTAAAATCTATACTTTGAAATGACCCACAATGATACTTACTGGCGTTAAATATGATCTTAATAACGTTTCTGTCACGTTGAAATCGCATTTTGTTAGTTATTTATATTAAGCAAAAGCAAAGAGAAAGATTTTACGAAAAATTGGTATGTTACATATGCTTTGTATGAAACAATACTTATTGATTATTTCTGAAAGTATACTTTTGAGTGAGTTGTGCCCTTATAAAAAAATAATCAAGAGACTCGAATCTACATTGTACTAAAATTTCGTGAGATTTGACTGAAACCACTTTTTCCCTATGTTTGCTGCGGGGTCATTTGAGCTTTCTTATACTAACAATATATCACTTAACTAGTGAGCAGACATACAGACAGAAAGAAAATTATTACGAGGAATTTTTTTCTTCTATTATTTGACGTGACCTATCCCACAATACTTGGTGGAAATGTACCTTCAGTCACAATTAACAATTGACATAAATCTAGGTACAGGGAAATTTTATTTTACTAGTATATTACCTAATTGTGGCGACAAAAATTTAATTACGCAAATCTGATATATAATCTGGTACCACAGAAACAATAATTGATCTCGAAACATCGGAGGTAACTATTAAGTTAATATACGCAATTTAGTTCCGTTTTAGTTAATAATCATAATACGTAAAAGCCGTGAAAGTTTAAGTCTTATTGGTGTTGACAATAATAACGATGCGTAGGAAGGTACAATCATACATATATACCGTAATTTACAGAAAGTAAGTGTACAATATACATTCTTCTTGAAGTGATAGGGCTCCAGCCTTTTATGTTGCTACATCACCGTATTCTGGTGGGTTCATAAGCCGACTTAGGTATACCTAGAACATAAAAGTAGAGAATAATTGTACATACAGTTACGATCTAACAAATCTAGTCAATTTTTGTACCAAACTATGTGTGCACGACGATAGTGTTATTTTATGAGATTAATAATTAAAGTCAGTACACAAAAAGAGGCACAGTAAAAGGCGTCGCTCAAGCCGGCTTTTGCCGTAGACATTCGATCATACTAATGGAATTGATAGTCACAAAGAACCAACAAAGCGCTTCGTTATCCGACATTTACATTCAGCCCCTGTCGCTGCCCCTCGCGCTGCCGGCATTAATTCCCTAAATACTGCTGCAGCAGGATCGAGAGGAGTGTGTGTTTACATACTGCCCTACCACTCACTTCGCTTTCAAGTCTCGGCAATGGCAGTGGTTGAAATAATTACAGCGGCCGCGTTGTGTCTTTTGCGATCCTCCAGGTGCTCGACGAGTACTGAGCGACGGAGGAGAATGTAATTGGAAACACGTACTGCCGCTCGCGCTTCCGGTCCTTTGACTTCGCACAAAAAAACCGCCATTTAGGGGAGCGCCGGGCAGCGCGAGTGGCAATAGCAGTGGCATGAGAAGTATCATATTTACACACTCGTCCTTCCCACTTCCCTGCCCACTTGCCTGCTCAATTCGGCTGAATGTAAATGCAGTATTAAAATTAAACCAGCGGCAGCGTATTCCGGATAATACGCTAGTTACTAGGAATTCAGTAAAAATAAATATCGTTAGGAAACCAAACTTCTCACAATAAGGTCTAGTTAAGCTCTGGGTTTGTTTAAAGTCCAGATGGCAATCGCTAATGAAAAAGGTTCGTCTTGAGGATAGATTCAGGTCATTTTATACGAATGAATGAATTTTTATGGCAGTAACGCATTATTGACAACCTACAATGATGTACCTTTTAGTTGAAAATGACACATATAATCACCATAATATCAAGATCTGTTATCAGCACTCTTTACCTATACAAATCTGACTGTGGTCGTGTGTGTTGATCCTAATATATGTATATCTAAATGAGATAATAAAAGGTTGTCTGGAAGAAATCGCTCATTAGCGATAAGACCGCCTGTTGTTACCTCTACCTAAATTTATCTAATTGTAAAATTTGTGCTTGTAACTGTATGAGGTGTGCAATAAAGAGTATTTATTATTATTATTATTATTATAATAAAATTAAAATGTTTACGCAACAATACCTTAAGTCATTGGAGTTATTTCCCCGCTAACCCGTAGATACTGGAGCTTCGGATTCCAAAAACCTGAAACAATATTATTATAACTAGGTATAATTTGACAGTTACTTATATTTTTAAAGTAAATTATGATGCTACCAAATTCCAAATGAAATTTTATTGAAGAGACACACCTTTTCAAAACTAAGCTGAAGTCTCTTCTATTAAAAAAAGCTTACTATTCCATCCAAGAGTTTATGGAGGATAAACTTTTAAAACAATCCAACTTTTAACAAGCTACTTTTTATATAAGCATGGAGACTTTAATTGTGATATAGTTTAGATTTAGGCTCAATTTTAAAACTTGTTTATTTTTAAATAATAATTTAATTTCATGTCTTACCTTGAACAGGCGTACGTAGGCTTTGCAGAAGATACAGTAGACACGGGAACAACGTTACTGACTCCTGCTACGGCCACTTCCATTGGCAGTGGCACATCTGCAAGATATTTATAGAACATACTCAGAACACGCGAGTAACAGGACTTAAAAGTTCAGTACGGGAACGCCTTTTTAACGTATTAGTACATTACTGCAGAGACCAGTAAGTAAGCTTTCCTGGCTGAGTATTTAGTAGCCGTCCGAGTCGAAGACGAGGACGGCTACAATACGAAGCCAGGTAAGCTGATTACGGTCGAAGCATGTATAGTGCTTTTCTCAAACATGTAAGGAAATAAAATTACTTGTTTAGAGCTTCAGTTACTGGCTGAGTGATTTAATGTTGTATGAAAATCCTTTACGTACGTCGCGCTGAACCTGCCTTGGAATAGAGTCCCTACTGGTCTCTAATTACTAACGTAACAGGAACATTTCCGAGCATGTTTGAGAAAAAAAATGAAATAACTCGCAATTCCGATTTTATATCGTGACCGTATACGACGTTTTCGACTTTTCTGACTTTTTTGACTTTTTTGACTTTTTTGACTTTTTTTGACTTTTTTGACTTTTTTGACTTTTTTGACTTTTTTGACTTTTTTGACTTTTTTGACTTTTTTGACTTTTTTGACTTTTTTTACTTTTTTGACTTTTTTGACTTTTTTGACTTTTTTGACTTTTTTTCACTTTTTTTGACTTTTTTTGACTTTTTTGACTTGATGACTTTATGACTGACGTTTTTTTGACTTTTTTTTACCTTTTTTGACTTTTTTTGACTTTTTTGACTTTGACTTTTTTGCCTTTTTTGCCTTTTTTGACTTTTCTGACTTTTGACTTTTTTGTCATTTTTGACTTTTTTGACTTTTTTTGACTTTTTTGACTTTTTTGACTTTTTTGACTTTTTTCACTTTTTTCACTTTTTTTGACTTTTTTTGACTTTTTTTGACTTTTTTGACTTGACGACATGACGACATGATGACTTTATGACCGACTTTTTTTGACTCTTTTTTGACCTTTTTTGACCTTTTTTGACTTTTTTGACTTTTTTGACTTTTTTGACTTTTTTCTTTTTTTGACTTTTTGTGACTTTTTTGACTTTTTTGACTTTTTTGACTTTTTTTGACTTTTTTTGACTTTTTTGACTTTTTTGACTTTTTTGACTTTTTTTACTATTTTGACTTTTTTGACTTTTTTGACTGTTATGACTGTTATGACTTTTTTTTATTTTCGTACTAACGCGGACAGACGGACATGGCGAAACTATAAGGGTTCCTGTAGTAGTTCCTATAGGAACCCTAAAAAGGACATACATACAGAGACTATATATACTTTATCTACACTCATATTGTAAGTCCTCTAAAATGCGTTCAAAAACCGTAGGCTATGACCAGCATTACAACAAACGATTTCACTATGATAAGTTTCTTATCTGTGGCAGTACCGCAATTTTAACTTTTCATGCTCAATTATTGATGTGCTATGAGTTTTGATAACATAATGTACACCTGCACGCGCCCGCGGCCGGCGACACCCGCCCGCGCGACCGCCGGCACAATCGAGTTGGCAACGCCGACACAATCGAGATGGCCACGGCGGTACAATGGCGGCCATTCTATGGTTTCCGAATACGGCATTTATAATAAATAATATGAGTGTAGATAAAGCAGTGTATGCAACTGTACGTAATTAGGCCTTAAAACGTAACAGTTACATAAACTACTATTATTTTGTGCTGAACTCCCACCTTTATCAACCTTGGTTCAATCAAACAGTTTACTTATTCCTATTGTTCATTTTATTTGAGATTAGAAAAAAGTTGACAGAACGATGTACAGGTTTCTTTATCAGGCAAGATACATGTCACATCTGTCAGAGTGCCTACGCCGTCATTAAATATACTAAGGGCCTGTTTCACAATCTCCAGATAAACTTATCTGCCAGTGAAAATTATTGCTATCCTTTTCGCCAGTCATACAAAAGAAAAGGACAGCAAACATTTATCTGACAGATATGCTTTAACTGGAGATTGTGAAATAGGCCATAAATATATTTGTATTTATAGTAAAGCTATGTTATATTGAGTATTTAACAATATTTTGATAGTAATTATTTTTTGGAATTATTTTATTATTAACACTTTTAATGTTCTTGTAAATGTTGCACAATATAAAACCTATAGAAGAAGAGGTTCGAGACGGATGGTTAGATTTTTAAATATTTTCTCGCGTCATCTGTCATTCGTATCTCTCAGACATATCTGGATAAGTAAAGGTATTTGCTTGTTCTATTATTGTGCGATTGGTTGGAGGGTTATGGAGCAATCAGAGGCAGGTCCGAGTGGCATACAACAATAAAAGCCACCTCGTAGTCCAACAAATCTTTTACCATCACCTAAGACAATTGTTTTATTATTTAGTATTATATAATAAAACGATTAAATATCGTTTAGAAGAACTTTTGTTTACGAAATTTTATTAATAAGTGCATATTATGATTGTCAATTAAATAATTTTCGTGAATACTGATAAAGAACTAGACGTTAAGTTTCCGTTTTAGAACGTACATGCTTCACTGTCTGTTTTTAAATTTTCACGTAAGTATCTCTTACGTGATAATCAAAACGAAATTGTGTTTTTATTGTTGTGTTGGATTATTTAATCTGCAAATTGTTATTATTTATTCACAAATGTGAACTCTTAATCATGTTAACTAATCGCTTGTTGGTGTGTTTGCAGTGTGTTTAAATTGAACATTTAGAACAGGTTGGCAACTACTGTTTCTATGTTTACTCAATTTCTAATCTCAAAAAAAAACGAAGTATAGTATAAACACAATGATTCCTGATCCCATAGCCTCAATAGCTTTGACACTAATGGGAACAATTCTAATTTCTCTAATTTAGTCATGCACATCCTTATAGCGAACACTGAAGTGCTGGTAGCCTGACGGTAAGATGTCTGACTTTCAATCCAGAGCTTTCGGGTTCAAACCCCGACTCGATTGCGTTTTTATGAATTTTTGTACAAAATGTAATTTGATTTACCCGTCGCTTTTTTCTGGAGGAAAATATCGTGAGGAAATCGGACCTCCTTCTGGGTAAAAACTAGCAGTCGCACTAGTTCATAGGTTTTGGTTGCCGACGGTACCCAGGCTCAGAGCCGTAGCAAAAAAAACCGCAACAAGACGAACGCTAGTCGAATTATGATGATGGTGATTCTAATTAAGCTGATTACATTATAGCGTTAAAACTAACCTGGTAAATGAAGCGTTGGTATAGCCAAGCGGTTGAGGCGCCCATTGGGGTAAATATATTTGGCCTCAAAATGGCGATGGCATACCCGCGCATTATTGTAGATCGCCGTGTCCGCCTTGCCCACAATATTTCCACCGATCCTTATTACCCACGTTCGGAACCTTTCAAGTTCTGAAGGGTTCCTGAGATTGGTGGGATTTGGGAATGCATGCATTTGAATTCCTGAAACAAGCATCATTTTTCGTTAAGTTGATCCGGTCCACGCTCTTGGCAGATTGATTATAGAAAAATAATATTATACTAGTCCTGTCCTCGTTGATTATTGCACAAGGGCACGCAGCAATTTGGAAGCGACATTTTTATATGATAATTCATATAATAATTACCCTGCACCCAGAAACTATTTAATTATTTTAGACAACTGTCACTATCTTCAAAGCTTGCGCTAAAAGAAAGAAAGAAAAATTGACTTCGCCGCCATCATGATCCCGATTTTTTGACGTGATAACGTCTTTAAAATCGTTTTAGTCGGGTGACATGTTCAGAAACTTGTGTCACACCAAAACCTCACGAGCGCGATCGCAGGTATAACGAGAGAGAGACGGACCGATCTCCCGTCTCATCTCGAGCGCTGCCAGTCATTCCGTGAAACTTGTCACGCGGAATCCTCACGAGCGGTTAGACGTTATCACGTAAACATCTCGATCGTAAACCTACTTTACAAACAACCAATTTTTTATTTAGCACAAATGTTGCCACAATATCTACTACTTTCTACTAGTGTTTTAAAAATCTATGTAAATCGTGAAGAAACAAACTATTGCACTATTTAACCGTAATTAAATAATAAATGGCATAAAAAAAACATGTTTCAATAATAAACTAATTTAACAAAACTTAAACCCAGAATATTTAAAACTTCTATGTTTTTCAAACAGCAACACAGCCGTCACATGCTGCACAGCGCTATCTAGCGTACTTTAGAAAAACCAAAATCACAAGTAGCTCGCAGTTTGTAGATGGCGCAGAAAGTATAAAAATATCAACGCTCCTGTCAAAGTTCTAAGAGACCATAGCATGCTTCCGGCCATGCAGGAACTGGCAGACTGGGGTTTTCTGTAGCTACATACAAATGTCATTTCTCGAGGAGAGATTGCAAAATATATTGTGAGTTCCTGGCTCAGAGTCTAATTGCTCCATCGTCATTGTCGGGGGTCGTTTTCCTAGAAAATAAAAGAGGTGGTAAGACACTGATTTGTGATCATAATATCTAGGAGAAATGAATGATTACACAATAACTTGTGAGATTCGACATACCTCTGTCTCTTTCTTCAGTCTTTTGTATGTCTACGTCAGAACTGTCTTCCAGAGGCTCAACATTATCACACAGTCTTTCACAGATTGGGAAACAATGGAGGCGCGCCTTCCTGAATCCATTAAAATTGCGTTGGCAGCCTTTACATTTACATGAAATGTACCGGAGTATTGAGTTTGGTGCAGGGTCCAAAGTGGTTGGCACTGGCACGATACAACTACAGGGTTTTTTTCCACCACAACTTCGATTTAGATATCTTAAAGAAGCTATAACTAGTAGTCCGCCTCAAATTGAGAACTGGCGATTTACTTGCAGACGATATGACCAGTATAACAAGACCATTCTGACGATTTTTTTTCGACTTCTAGCTCCAAAACCGCTTGATTGATCCTGCTGCATATACGAACTCTCAAATTGTATGTGTCTCTGTTACAACCCCAACAAATTTCATACATATCAGAAAAACTAAAGTTATCGCGGAACAAACCTTCAAAATCATAAAGCCATCGAAATGCCGAGACGTTCAGACGTCCCAGCAGACGAAGTTGTTTGTAAGAACTTCACTTCGCTTTCGATCCGCTCGTTCAATAACTTTTTCACAGATAATAAGAAATTTGCAATGACAAAACAGTGACTGCTGAAAATTTACAATTTTCAACTCGCACTTGAGACCGAACGGTTCACCTGGAATAAAAAACTAAAAAGAGATATATGTAGATAATTTTAAGTACTTTAATTTCTGTAAACAGACCATTTACTAAAAACTAATAGTTTTCGAGTTTTAAGCAAAAAACCGTAAAAAAACTGATTTTTTTCGTTTTTTTGCGATTTTTTTATGTTGCGTCACGAAATTTTGTCCGCAAACCTCAGATTCGGATTCAGCACCCCAAAATACATAAGGAATGAAAGAAATCAGAACTACTCCAAAACTTTCTCACTAGGGGCCCTTTAGAGTTACATTCTATATCATTAGCATTACATTCTATATCATCATGTATCATCACTGGTGATGATTCATCACCAGTGATCGTAGATTTTCCAGCATTTTTGGTGCAGTGCTAGGGTTTTTATTATTTTGATGCTATTAAAATGTTTGAACCAAAAATCTAATAAAATCAAAGCCATTTAGAACTAATTTATTTGGTAATTAAATAACAATTTGACAAAAAAACGTCATTGCACCGGTTTTGCTGAAAAATCTACGATCCCTGATCATCACGCATTTTCGTTGTTGATAAATAATACTCGTCCTATTCAAAAATGCTGGTGATCCTTTTAGGGCATAATTGGTATCGTAGTTATAATAAAAAAGTAAAAAAAAAAAATTTCTCGCGAAAAAAATATTGCTTTTGTATGGAGCGTTGGCCAGCCGGGACGATTTGTCCCATACAAAAAAAAATTTTTTTTTGTATTAAAACATTTTTCTCCTACTTTTTCTTACTCGCAATGCGATACTAATTATGCCCTTAAACGGATCGTCAACGCCGTTTGTGTGTATTTCACGCCTAAGTCTGCACAAATAAGAGAGTAATGCATTTTATCTACACCCATATTGTAAGTTCTCTAAAACGTGTTCGAAAACGGTAGGCAATGGCTAGCATTACCACGACCGATTTTACTATGATAAGCTTTTTATCCGTGGCAGTAACGTAATTTTAACTTTTCATGCTCAATTATTGATGTGCTATGAGTTTTGATAACATAATGTACACCTGCACCCTCCCGCGCATCCGCCGACGCCCGACACGCGCCTCCCCGACACAATCGAGTTGGTCATGGCGGTGCAATGGTGGCCATTCTATGGTTTCCGAATACGGCATTTTGGATAAATAATATGAGTGTAGATAAAGCAGTGTATGCAACTGTACGTAATTAGGCCTTAAAACACTCGTGTGATCTTATTATGAAACTCACCTGCGGCTCGTTTCATAAAACCACACTCATGTTTTAAGGACCCTTATTAGTTATTACGTAACAGGGCCGCGATTCGAAAAATAAACACACACTGGACAGACACAGCTCCAACCCAACTCAACTCAACGCTATAACGACATTGACATTTGCTATTCGAACAGATTTTAATTCAACATTGGTCTCACATTGGTCACACATTGGTCTCACATTGGTACAACATTGGTACAACATTGGTACAACATTGGTACAACATTGGTAATACAATGTGAGACCAATGTGTGACCAATGTGAGACCAATGTTGAATGAAAATCTGTTCGAATAGCAAATGTCAATGTCGTTATAGCGTTGAGTTGAGTTGGGTTGAGTTGGGTTGGAGCTGTGTCTGTCCAGTGTGTGTGTTTATTTTTCGAATCGCGGCCCAGTTACATAAACTACTATTATCCAGTAATACTCCTATTTATTAGGATTTCGTTTTATCATTCGTTTCATGACTAAGTAATTATAGGTACTTGCTTATATTTAGGTAATCTATTGTTTGAAGTGTATTGTTAATTAATAAACCCACGGAGATATTGGTAGTTATTTTTTAATAAGTACATCAGTGTTGGCCGAACATTAGTGTAATTGAAAATTAAAAATTACAGATTGAAACACGTTAGTTAAAATTGAACACTAATAGTTTAATGCAAATTGATTTCAATTAGAATTAAAATTAATTGTAACTAACGTGTTAATCCTTTGCGAATAACTAATAATTGAAGATATTAAATTTTTAGTCTTTCTCAAAAATTTAACCCATTAATATAATTTTTAGTGTAGATTGAATACATAATTGACATTAATAATTAACCTAACTAAACGCGGATTTAGGTAGAGCTACGTGGTTTTGATTTTTGTTTCGATTTTGAATCCGGACTGGGGGGCTTGTATTAATAAGCAATGGGACCGGTATCCTAAGATGGCGGTCATGCTGGACCCTGGGGATCCCTACTTGATCTCGGGTTCGGCGCATCATAGACTCATGCTGTTTGGGCTCATTCGACTTGTACTGATGAGCAGATGGTACCGGTATCAAAATCTGGAGCTCATGCTGAACCCTGGGGATCCCTACTGGATCTCGGGTTTGCCGCATCATAGACTCATGCTGTTTGGGCTTATTCGACTTGTACTGATGAGCAGATGGTACCGGTATCAAAATCTGGAGCTCATGCTGGACCCTGGGGATCCCTACTGGATCTCGGGTTTGACGCATCATAGACTCATGCTGATTGGGCTCATTCGACTTGTACTGATGAGCAGATGGTACCGGTATCAAAATCTGGAGCTCATGCTGGACCCTGGGGATCCCTACTGGATCTCGGGTTTGGCGCATCATAGACTCATGCTGTTTGGGCTCATTCGACTTGTACTGATGAGCTCTGAAAGAAAGAACTTCAAATGAGAATTTAAAAAACTCTTCATAACCTTAAATTCACATTCTTCATGAGGGGCTGGGCTTTGCATTGATTTAGTGCATTTATTGAAAGGTGGCCAGTAAGTAAAGTAATATCTTTAATAAATTATATAAAACACAATCTGAAACTTATGTATGTAAGTAAACAAAACTAACTTTTTTAAATTATAAAGCTACATGCCACAGATAAAACAAAAGTTATGCACAACTTTCGAATTATTGAAAGACAGGTGTTGCCAACCCTCGATTTTTCAAATTTGCCGCGCTTTTCTAGTGTCAGAAATGGTTTGCCAGACTATGTAAATAGAGCCTAGACTATATAATAGACTTTATCTACACTTACATTGTAAGTCTTCTAAAACGTGTTCAAAAACGGTAGGCAATGGCTAGCATTACCACAACCGATTTTACTATGATAAGCTTTTTATCTGTGGCAGTAACGTAATTTTAACTTTACATGCTCATATATTGATACGTTATGAGCTTCAAATTCCGAACATCGAATTTTAGAATAGAAATAGAAAATTCTAATTTGATAAAATAATGTAAATCCTGTCCTCCTTCCCGACCAACGGCACGCGCCCGCGTGACCGCCGGTACTATCGAGTTGGCCATGGTAGAGATGGGTAGGGGTGAGTATAAATACTGAGTATTTACTCAGTATTATCCAAAGCACCCCGTAAATACTCGTATTTACTCATTTCGGTGGGTAAAAACTATATTACTAATAAAATATATAAAAAAGTGAGATTAAAGCACTAAATTGTTTTGTATTGAATATTTCTAGCGTGTATAAATAATATTTTTGTTATAAGAAGCATATTAGATGAAAAAAAGGTAATTAGCAGTGAGAAGAAATTTGGAATTCAGGGAATGTAGGAATGTAGACGTGATAAAAACATAGTCAACTATTTTGTTTCAAATACGAAGGTATTTACTTTGAAAACATGAGTCGTTTCTGTATTCTAGATAAGTGCATTTCGCAAGCCGATTCGAATATTATACAGATGTTAACAAAATGTTTACAAAAAAAAACTGCCACGAAAATACTTCACAATATTATAGGCATTATAGCTCTTATCAGATAGCGCGGCGATTGTTAGCTAGTGCTAATGAACAAAGAATATAGAAATAATGACCATAAAGGGTCAAAACTGCGAACAAAAGACCACCTAGTTTGCGGCGTGGACTTAAACTGCATTCTCTATTATATTTGAAGACGTGAGTGGAAGAACATGGTATGTCGCGTTTTTGACATTTTTTACTTTTTCTAATAAATGAACGTTTTAAGCCATGTTGCATAACTTTACGTTTTCAGATTTCGTGTTTTCAAGCTATAAAAGCCTTAAACTTAGTGGAAGAACATGTTAAGTACCGTCAAAACTTCATTTCTCAGTGGATAAACATGATATGTACGACTTAGGGCGGGTTGCACCACGCACACTTAACGAACTCATCATGGTTACAGTAGACGTCAAGTCCGTTTTTCCGTTGCACCATGCACTTTAGCAGTCAGAAAGTTACGTTAACCTTAACCAGCCATCGAGCACTGGTTAACTCAAATCTACGTTTAAATATGGCTGACAGTTTGCAAAAATGTCTCGTATTTCAAGGATAAATGCATTATTAGACAAAAAGACAGTGATATTTGATGAAAAATATTAAAATATTGTTTGCAGTAATAAATATATGCGAGTATCTGAACGTAAAAAGGCGTATACGATTGACGTTTGGTTTTATTCACAATTTTTAGATCAGATAACGGTATTAAATAATAAGTACATAAAATTCTTTGTAAAAAGTGCGTTATTTAGTTAAAATCGAGTGCCGAGTGACTTCAGGTTGAAATAGTACAGACTTCTGTTATGTATCACAAACATACCAGAACCTACAGTCATTGTCATGAAAGCCGACAGCCGTAGAATGAGCAGGACCAGAATCATGACAACCATTAAAAAACCACTCTGTTTTTGTCAATGAAGACCAAACCTTTGGAAACAACGGTTGACTTGAATACTGCAAGGTAGAAGACAAAAGGGAACGTAAACCTCCGACGCGGTGGAATGACCAGGTCAAGAAGAAAGACAAGTTTTATGACACGGTAGAACAGCCCACGAACGGGACTTGATGGGAGCAAGTCATACGATTCAAAAGATGCCAGATGATCAGAGAGGTTTCTTTAATGCTTTTAATAAGGGCATGAAGTTATACCACCAAACATTTATCGCCAATGTCCTACAGAAATCGAGCCTCGACACCTAACTAAACAATGTTCAGAACAGTACATGTAAATAAAGTGTGATGCGGAATTTACAATCAAGTAAATAAGAGTGTCATGTGTTGTGGGACAATAAAAAAATAGTTCAACAATGGTTAGGTATCCACAAATTCAAATGTGTATGAAAATTCATTATAGTAATTCATATAATTCTTGTTTTTTATTTGATTTCATTATTTGCCTTAAAACAAGCACAGTAGGCCTCTATTTAATGACAACTTGTGATAATGTCACAAAATGTCCGGTCCCTTGAGTGTTGATAAAGAGCTTACACTGTATTTCAGTTTAATTTGTGAAATAAACACAAAGATTTTACGGATCTATTGAAACATTAAACCCATATAAATAAATAAACTATCTACTGACAACTAATTTGACTTCATGTGTGTCGCTCTTCTATGGCAATTGTTACCTACCATTTGCTGCTCGTCGCTGCAATCAGGATTATGGCCAATCAAGTGTTTACAGATGGTGCCGGCATAGGTTGTAGTCTCAGTCCTACCAATAGTGTCAAATTCTTGTTTTATTTGGAATTTACTGGCATTAATTTTAGCCCTTTAAGCCAAATCTCATTCAACAAAACTAGTGGTAGGTGCCTACTTATGCTGGCACCTCCTGACTTTTGACAGATACCTTCCCCATTAGTATATTTTAAATCGGACATTATTATGAACATGCTTTTTTTAATCCAAATTGTACTCACTGTACAGTTCATGTAGGAAGATACTATTGCCGGTGACTGTACGCAAAATAAGTACATGCATTTCATTTTGTAAGTATAAAAAGTAGATATATTTTCATACTTACATTTCTATAAGGGAAAAAGCTTCCTAAGATGATGTATGTATGCATGCATTTTTGATTAGTCCTAGTCCTATCATCAGTGCTCAAAATCAATTATAAAATATGTGTTATGTTATGATTTTACTATGAATTTATTAGTAATAAATAATAAAGGTCTCTCTTTATCATATATCTTTCCCAACCAGCATAGGTACCTATTCACAAATAAAACATAATAGTAACTGGGTACCTACCTACATGGCTGTTGTATGACTTGTAAACATATATCATTACAAAGAAATAAATGATTATGATTATTAAGATACAAGTGATAAGAAAACATTTTTGGAATCCTAGCCACACTGTTTTATGGTCACTTTTACCTGAATAATATTTGTAACATGTATCAAGAGTAGAGTATTGTTAATAACCATTATCAAAGATCTGTGGTTCAGTATATGAAGTTTTTTGTCCGATCAATAAGCTGGCTCACTTTGGCCAAGGGTCCGCTTCACACTATCTAAGAACTGATTGATCTGACTTAAAATACTTCAAGTGTCAAGTTTCATTGATTATTTATGCCAAGTGCTAGAAAACTGGTGAATAATATTTGCAGTAGAAATATGTTTGGAGGGGGGAGGATCTTGCTTCCATCTACAAAGGAAACCTATGCCAGTGTTTGAATAATAAATAAAACAAAAATAAGGTAACTAAATAAATATAATTATGTATTTTATTATCAAAATTAAAATACTGATTGATTAGGTTAGTATAATTATACTTTATTTTTACATTGAGATTCTACCAATTTCTTGAAATCACTGCATTTTTACTTTCAAACATCCTGGAGTTAGGCACTGAGTAGCATAACAAGCCTCGATTTCATCTTGTCTTCAATACCAAAGGTAAATTCAAACCTAAAATAAAAAACATTGTGTATCATTATTCATTAGTGTAACATATGTGCTACTCATCATTTGTTAACAAAGATAAATATTATAAATAAATAAATATTATAGGACAATCTTACACAAACCGACCTAGTCCCACAGTAAGCTCAATAAGGCTTGTGTTGTGGGTACTAGACGACGATATATATAATAGATAGATATTGATAAATACTTAAATACATAGAAAACATCCATAACTCAGGTACAAATATCTGTGATAAAGACACAAATAAATGCCCTTACCAGGATTCGAACCCGGGACTCCCTGCTTCGTAGGCAGTGTCACTACCGACTGGGCTAGGAGGCCGTTAAGATACTTTAGAACACTCATTTAATAAGTAAGTACATGTATAAGTTCAATATTTAGGACGTTGGTTACAGTGCCAGCCATAATCAACCAGGTTGGAGGGATTCAGTACCCTATTTTTACGAATTTTCAAGAGTTAAAACTAGTGATGCCTTTGTTTTGCGATTGGGCTCCTTCTCGCCATTTGGTGCTTCCAGCAACGGCTTTACTTGTTTAGGGTTCTGTAAGTAGTAATAAACTAGCAGGATGATTTACTCACTATAATATAATGCACAATACACCAGCCGACTATTCTGGCTTTCGCTTTAAACTCCACTCTCAGCACAAGTTGCATTATCCTTTGAAAAAATTTCCTCGTAAGGCGCAATGGATAGCCCACTTTTTGATTGAGTAATAAACATGTTCAGGAATGGCTAAATGTTTGTATATTCTTGATTTTCAAGCTGCAGAGCAGAGTGCAAAGTTAAGTTTAGTTCGCGCTCCTTTCTTTAGATTTTTTTCTTCGTGTGACGATTTTGACAAGTTTAGTTTGGCATTTATGGTTGTGTTGCCATATTGAATAAATATTCTACCATAAAAATGTGAGTAGAAATGCGTTTAGACAGTGGCATCCCGCTTAACTCTTACGTTCTGTTATTTTGCACTTGGTGCAACCCATTTATGTTAGCAATCGTTAAGTAGCTCCGATTAGCGTAACATTTGGCTTACTTTTACAGGCGGTTTGGTGCAACCCACCCTTAGTCTGAACCGACATGGAAGAAAATGTTATGTACGCACATAACACGTTCATCCGCTTAGTGTATCGTAAAAACATATTATTTTACGTTTGCTTAAATGAAAGAAGATGACATGTACAGATCATAACACCTTCATTCGCTCACAACATTACATATTTGCGGGTATGTTTCTCGAGCTCGCTGTGGTTTATCAGTCAACAAATAAATAGTTAACCCTGAATTAGGGCTAAATGTGCGTAGATGGACAGAAGAATGTCTCGAGCAAGAAAAATATTAAATGCTGTTTTGAATACAAATGGATGTTCATTGAATAGTACTGGTTTTCAACAAAGTAACAACTACTATAACCTCAACCAATATGGTTTAAGTTCAGGTGAGTGTTTAGTTTCGTTTATTTTAAGTTCTAGTAGCCGTGTGGTGCCGGCTTAATAATATCACTACCCCCTTTCCTCCCGTGGGTGTCGTAGAAGTCTGACTAAGGGACGAGGGTGGAAGTGTATTGTGGGCTAGCAACCTGTCACTGCAGTATCACATTTCTTACATCTACTGACCCTAAACCTTGCTAAATGTGGCACTGAAATTCTTAATTTCTTGTGCAAAAACAAATAAAAAGTTTATTTACCTTCTTAACAAAAAAATATATATTTATATGTATATTTTTTTATTACTAAGCAGAAACGATAGCTCAGTTGGCGAGAGCGATTGGACCGGTGTTCCAAGTGGTCGCGGGTTCGAATCCCGCTCGATGCATTAATTTTTCCATTTTTCTTTCTTACTTAAAATTGTAAAAAATATTTTAATTAATATAGCCTTAATTATTATATATTTTCAGTGTTTCCAATTGACGAAGCGGCGAGACAATCCCACAGCCATGAAAATTATGCAAGCAATTTGGGCGATTCTTCATTATTTGATTTTACACACTCTGTGGAATCAACAGTTAACTCGTCACTCATACAGGTGCAAGACTCAGACCTCGTGGCTCCATCCGAAGAGAACTTATCCATGGAGTTAAGGTCATACACTTTCTTAAATAATGTTACTTTCAACCTAAGTGATGATGATATTGTGGTCGATCCGATAACTGATACACACTTGAATTCAGATGTTGTTGAGCCATCGGAAGAAGACATTTTCTCAGTCAATACTTACATGCTTGCACGCAAAAAAGTAACTGATAATCTTTGTCTAGACGTGTCCAGTCAAGATTGTAGTCCCATTTCGCCGAATGCTAATGAGGACCACGTTTCTTGTCCTCTGACTATATCTAACGCCGATGTTACTGATAATATGTCTAGGCACCTTAATTCCGATTTAACTACAAATAACAATACACTTATCAATGAACCATCGACTAGTGATTTGCAGCAAACAGCTCGCAAGCAAAAGATTTTTACGCCAAAAGAGCAAAGTTCTAGAAAACGTAAACGCAACCCACAGGAATGGAAAAGAAAACGAGAAGCATTGTTAAGAGAAAAAGGTGAAGAGTATACATCATATAACAATAAAAAAGTAGCTAAGAAAGACATCAAAGAAGGACTATTATGCAATGAGAAATGTAGGTTAAAATGTTCAGACAAATTTTCCATCGATCAGAGAAAAAAGATTTTAAACGATTTTTACACTTTAGACATCAACGGAAAAAATGCATTAATTTCTAATAGCATGAAAAGTATGCCAGTTGTAAGAAAACGAAAAGGGGCTCAGAAACACAAAACCTTTAGTTACAAGTACTTTATATTTCGCGACGGTGTAACTGAAGAAGTTTGTAAGTTGGGTTTGTGTTATTTATATCAAATAGGAAGGGGAAAGATTGATCATATTCAAAACCAAATTAAAAAAGGGGCCTCAGTCCCTAAACCTGACTGTAGGGGACGGCATTCTAATAGACCTCATAAGGTGGATTCTGAAGTATCGAACAAAATTAAAAACCATATTGCAAGTTTTCCCTCGGAGGAGTCGCACTACTCTCGCCACAAAAATATATTCAAGAGATATTTGTCGCCGCTCTTAAATGTCACAAAAATGCACCAACTTTATATTGATATGTGTAATGCTGAATCACTCCCGAAAAAATTCAAGATTACAAAAACTACATATAATCAAATTTTTGTAACGGAATATAACCTTTCGTTTGGGTATCCTAGGAGTGACACTTGTGCAATTTGTGATGAAGGCAAATGTACAGAAGAACACACAGAAAGTCATCAGGCTGCAGTTGAAGCAATGAGGTCTGATAGAGATAATGCTAAAACAAGCGAGGACGTAACTTATATCACAATCGATTTGCAACAAACGATGCCCTTACCTAAAATTCCCACATCTAAAGCTTTCTACTTACGACAAATTTGGTACTATAACTTAGGCATTCATAATGTCAAAAAGGATAAAGAGAATGCAATATTTTGCACTTGGACGGAAGATGTTGCTGATCGTGGAAGTTGTGAAGTTGCTAGTGCCTTGCTAAGGTTTGTAGAGATTGACCATAGTGGAAATTCAAGAAATAATCATCTAATAATATGGTCAGATTCATGTGCCGGGCAAAATAAAAACTTTAATATGATTTGCCTGTACCAATATATGATATTAAAAGGTTACTATAAAGTAATAGACCATGAATTTCCTCAAGTTGGACACTCTTATCTCGACTCTGATCGAGATTTTGGACGCATAGAAAAGGTCTTAAGGCGACACGAATCTATTTTTGTTCCAGAGCAGTACAGGGATATAATTCGCTCATCATCAAAATACAATCAAGTTCTTGACATGTCTGGGCATTTTCGAAAGATTAGTGAGCTGACAGCTAAATTAAAGCTGATAAACCGAAAAAAAGACTTAAATAAATCAAAAATACGGTTTCGTGATGGTATTCGATGGATTCGCGTCGAGGAGTTTGGGTCTTATCTATATAAAGAAACGTACGACATCATGACACCGTTTCAAAAGGTTGACATCATGAAAGTAAAATTCAGACCAGATGATTTCATTTTGGAACGAATCTCGGGCAAATATGGCACTATATCCCACGAGAAAAGGGAAAATATTAAGGACCAACTCAAGTATGTTAAGCCTGAATTTAAATTTTTTTATGACGAAATTCTTTTAAATTAAATGTATTTTTGGTAATAAACATCTTCATGCACTAGACGTTTTTTATTCAACCGAATTGTCAAAGTGAAAGAACATGCTATGTACACAAAATTACTGAAATAATATATATAAACGCATATAATTTTAATTTTGTGAATGACTATTAGTCAAATATTCTATTAGTTGTATTTTAAGAAAAAAAACATGAATCTATTTGTACCATTTCATTTTCTACAGCTAAAATACCTTTAAATGCGATTTACTCGAAATTTTACTTTTGCGACATACCATGTTCTTCCTCTCACGTCTTCATTTGTCTACTTCTTATCTCAAAAGTATGCACAGTTTTAACATTAATAAACAACGTTTTCATAAGGGATATACAGTGTGGAAAGGTAAGTCGGGCCCTGGAGCGAAACTTACTTAAAACGTTGAATTGAGCAATTCACTGAATGTTTCCTTTCAATGAATTGCTCAATTCACTGAAAGGAATTCTTCTTTATTTTTTTTAAAGGGACATAACTACATTTACAATCTTTTGGAAAAGAGTACAGTTTACAAAAAACTACTTATTTTGTAATTTTTGCCATAAATAATTTTTATGACAATTGATGCAAATCAATCCTATTTCCAACAAGGATAAAAACTTCTTAATACCAACCAAGTTTAGGGCACAAGAGAACCCATAAATAATAATAAAAATATTTTTCATAAAATTAATATGGAGAAAAGTGAAAATTAAGAAAAAAACTGTGAATGCAGTTTTAGTTTTTAGGAAAAATAAAAGAATGTTTCCTTTCAGCGAATTGAGCTATCTCAACGTTTTAAGGTAGTTTCCCTCCAGGGCCCGACTTATCAGTCCACACTGTATAGTATCACAGAATGAACAAAAGGTGGCTCGGCTCGATGAATGTACTTTAAATCCTTATCTTGCAAAATGCGCGTTTCGCTTCCCTTATTTTGATTGGGTGATTAGCGGACACTAACAAGTGAAGTACGATTAGTATCCAATGAAAATACAGCTAGGCACGCTGGCGCGCCTGGCGCGTTTAGCACGCTCAGTTGCTGTTTGTGCTGTTTGTCAGTCAACCTGTTCGGGGGACTACCTACTTGCTCATTTTACGTAAAGTGCCTCGTGTGATTTTCCTTGGACCCTTGCTTTGTATATGGACATTGATGGTGTTTTCTTTGTGATTTAAGTTAACGTTTCTGGACTTTTGATTTTTGTTAGTAAATATTTTTGGATAATGGATATTTTTGGTAGCGTTCCAGTCTCTAGCTAAAATGTGTGGCTCTGAGGACCGCGACAGAAATCACATGCTCGCTATTGGATCCAAGTTGTCGGTACATCGATCTTGTGGAGCTAGGTATCGCCATTAGCAAACCTAATTTTATTTTAAAGTATTTCCTAGTCCCTATTCATCCGATCATTTTCATATTTTTGTACTTTGGTTTAAATGTTATAGAGGGGTAAACATAATTTTAGTCTTCAAAAATGTTTTTATCTCTCCAAAAATATATTCAATATATAAAAAAATATATTTAGAATCATCCACGTTATTTTAATGCCTTATTTAATCATGTAGACACGTTGATGGTTTCTGATTTTTGGTGTGGCAATTAGTGACATGTATAGAGTGCCCCTCTTAAAAAAATGTTTTTTGCGACTTTGACTAAGTTTCAAAATGTTATATCCCTTGCAGCACTCTAAATAGTTTATACCCACCAATTTGGGTATAATCTGGGTTCGGTATACCAAACGAGCCTACAGCGCCCTACGAATCCAATACAATAACACCTTCAGAATGCTATTAGGACTCCCTAAATGGTGCAGTGCATCAGAAATGTTCGCACAAAGGCACACGAACGATTTTTATGCGATCATGCGCAAAAAAATTTCATCGCTGATGGGTCGCGTAAAACGGCTATTACACATGGCAATTTGTAGGGCCCAACCTGTTGTGTCCAACTCCTGTCGGCGTTGGGCCCGTTATTACACTTTCCCTACAAATCGTCCCTACAAACCCTACCTCACCAACAAATCGTCCCTACCAACGTTTACAGACATGCCTTCAAAACATCTAAAAAAAAAACCGGCCAAGAGCGTGTCGGGCCACGCTCAGTGTAGGGTTCCGTAGTTTTCCGTCCGTCACAGTAAGTGTCCCCACTTAAGAGTTAATAACACCGCCATGTAGGATATGATATGAGAGTTCCACGTACAGCGACATCTATCGGCAAATTAAGTAAACTATTGCGCGCGAGCTTAAAGTATGGAAGATGATTTTTATGGAATAATTCTTTATTGCGTGATCCGATTTTCACCGTTTTTACTTTATTTGAAAGCACGTCATTTCATTGTAATTTTGTAGAAATTACAGGTACAATAAACACCTGCTTATACGGTTAAATTACAAACTTAGTTCAGAAATTATTTTGTAATTTTTTTTTCAATAACTATTCATCCTATCAAGTTCAAAATAATTTTCCTAGAAAGTTTTTATAAAGTTCTACTTTTGAGATTTTTTTCATATTTTTAAAAGTTATGGTTCAAAAGTTAGAGGGGGGGGGACGCATATTTTTTTACTTCTGGAGCGATTATTTCCGAAAATATTTACATTATCGAAAAATGATTTCAGTAAACCCCTATTCATTTTTAAATACCTATCCAACAATATATCACACGTTAGGGTTGAAATGAAAAAAAAAATCACTCCCCACTTTACGTATAGGGGAGGTACCCTAATTAAAATAAAAAATCCACTTTTTATTTTACCACTTTGTCGGCGTGATTGATATACATATTAGTACCAAATTTCAGCTTTCTAGTGCTAACGGTCACTGAGATTATCCGCGGACGGACGGACGGACGGACGGGCAGACATGGCGAAACTATAAGGGTTCCTAGTTGACTACGGAACCCTAAAAATGTATTTTAGTGAAGCACGGTGATAGTACTTACATATAACAGTATACATTAAATAAAATAAAAACTGTTTTTATTATTATAGATATTTAAATGACCGCTCGAGCTGCCTAAATCTAACTTCATCTGCCCAACCCTTCTATTATTAAAATACAAAACTAAATAAATATATTAATTACCAGCGAATCTACACAGTTTAACTTTTATTTTAAATAAAAAACCAGACGGAATGTGTAGCAAATTTATAAATAAAAAAGGTAAAATAACTCTAACGACCTCCATAAACAGCTGCGGGTGTCGGGGCACTGCCGATCGCCCCGATCGCCCTAGATCGGGACTCCTACTCCCTAGGTGCTATTACACCTACCAACCTGACAGGTTGGACCCTACATATTGCCATGTCTAATAGCCGCATAAGGGAGAGTCAGAATGGTATTCTGAAGGTGATCGCGGGTAGATTTGGCTGTCCAATAATGTGGCATTGGATGGGTGTAGTAACAACTACCTTGACTTATGTCAAGTAGATTGTATTTTAGTATGTAATTTAGGGGAAGTAATTAAATGAACAGCCGTTTTTAAAACTGATTCGCAAAAAAAATAGCCATTAAATCATTTGGTCAGCATACAAAAATTTTGCTGGCAATAAATAAAAATAGAGCTACAACTCTTGTTCAGCAAAAAACTCACAAACGGACAACGTTATAACCAATATTGATCTGCTTTTGTTATAATTTATCTGCTAAATAAATTGTTAAGCTACAAAATAATTACTTGGTCAGCAAGATTAAAAAATTGGTGGGTAGAAAAAAACATGGCCGTAAGCAGTTTAAATTAAAGGTATGCAATATATGATTTCAAGCTCACATGGTCATTCACATTATAAATATTACTTGAAACGGGATCTTCTTCTTTCTCGTTCCCTCACTGCTGAGGATCGCGACCACATGTAGCTTGCTTCCATAATGTGCAGTCATAGGCCATGTGGACTGCACGGTTCAGGCTGCCGCACGGTGGGCTGAAAATCGGGCTCCATAGAAATAGAAACCGAAGTCTTAAATTTGAACTTTTTTTTTTAGGAATAGCTATGGTTAGGTGTTATTATGTCCCAAAATTAATCTTAGCTTATTTGGTTGGAAAAATAATTAATTATAATTTTTTTTCTAAATCTTTGTATGGCGCGTATCAGAAAAATCGAGTTTTCTCCGAAAATAAAAAGTTAACCGTAATATCCTGACAGATGATTTTAAACACAATTATTCTTAATTTTTCCACATAATTAGAATTTTCCTACGGGGTGCACTTTTTTTTTTAAAAATCGAAATATATTTTTTATTTTTTTTATTTTAATATAGTTAAACTCGTTATTTTGACTACAAAAAATGAATTTGAGTTTAATCGAACCAATAACTTACGCGTAGTGAATTTTTGTTCTAAGCAAATGTATGGAGCGTACGAGTAAAACGGATTTTTTTTCAAAAATTAAAGGTATACCGTAATATCCTTGCAGATGATGTAAGAACCAATTATTAAGGATATTTTCACATAACGCGAACTTTTCTACCGTATGCACTTATTTAATAAAAAATAAAAAACGTATTTTTTCATGCTGAAATAGCTATTTCTCATTGTTTTAATCAAATAAATAATAAACATACAAGAGTTACAAGTAGAAAATTGAAAATAAAACCATTAGGTACCTTAATACCCTTGCATCCTCTTTATTACATTATCTTTGTACTTAATGAAATAGTTTTTAACAAATGACACATTGAAAACTTATGAGTCTAAAATTAATGATCGTTAATGAGGTCCGGTTACAATTGTTAGTAGATAATATGAATGCAGTTTAATCATTAAGGTTTTAATCATTATGCTTATAATTATTAAAACGTAAAACTAATTACAATAACAATGATATAGAATGGTGGTGTTCATTAGTACTTGCAATAAATAGGTAAGGGGTACATTTTATATTTTAGTTAATCTTGAGCTTCTCAACCGCTAACATACGACCATAAACCATGGACAGTCTTATTACGAACTTGGACTTGTACGGATATGATATTGTACCGATTGGTCATCTCTCTGAAGAAGCATCCGAGGCACGCAACAAAGACTTCAGAATGTTCAGAGAGCATCACTCACAAAAAAACGAGACAAGCTTCGAACAGAGATGTATTTAATATGTTGCTTTTGTCTTCCGATCCTGTCCTTTCTTCGATGAGGCCAACAATAAGTGGAAAAAAGAAACAGGCTTTCTTCCCTGAAACTTTAGAATTATTCATTTGTCTGGAACCTCAAGAACAAGAAGTGACAGATACCTCAAATGTGTACCCTGATTCTGAAATGGACACGGATTCGGAAGTAAGCGACCAGGAGTGCGATTTTTGAATCTCACCAAGTGACTAATTCTCACCGATGTGAGTGATTTCCGATAGTAAATCACTCACATCGGTGAGAATTAGTCACTTGGTGAGATTCAAAAATCGCACTCCAGGAAAACTAAACTTTCTGGATTCCTATATTAGCATTAGAATACTTTTAATTAGGATAGCATTACACACATACTTATTTCTGTTTTTATGTAAACCAATTATTGATAATGTTACTGATATTTATTTAATTAAGTAAATTCGTAGTATCTACTAATGATTGTAACCGGACCTCATTAACGATCATTAATTTTAGACTCATCAATTGTCAATGTGTCATTTGTTAAATATAATGTAACAAAGAGGATACAAGGGTAATAATGTAAAGGATGTAATGGTTTTTTCTTCAATTTTCTACTTGTAACTCTTGTATGTTTATTAAAACAATGAGAAAAAGCTATTTCAGCATGAAAAAATAAGTTTTTTATTTTTTATTAAATATGTGCATACGGTAGAAAAGTTCGCGTTATGTGAAAATATCCTTAATAATTGGTTCTTACATCATCTGCAAGGATATTACGGTATACCTTTAATTTTTGAAAAAAAAATCCGTTTTACTCGTACGCTCCATACATTTGCTTAGAACAAAAATTCACTACGCGTAAGTTATTGGTTCGATTAAACTCAAATTCATTTTTTGTAGTCAAAATAACGAGTTTAACTATATTCAAAAAAAAAAAAAAATATATATATATATATATTTCGATTTAAAAAAAAAAGTAACAAACCCCGTGCACCCCGTAGGAAAATTCTAATTATGTGGAAAAATTAAGAATAATTTTGTTTAAAATCATCTGTCAGGATATTACGGTTAACTTTTTATTTTCGGAGAAAACTCGATTTTTCTGATACGCGCCATACAAAGATTTAGAAAAAAAATTATAATTAATTATTTTTCCAACCAAATAAGCTAAGATTAATTTTGGGACATAATAACACCTAACCATAGCTATTCCAATAAAAAAAAGTTCAAATTTAAGACTTCGGTTTCTATTTCTATGGAGGCCGATTTTCAGCCCACCGTGTGCCGCCAGCCGACCTTTTTGCGGCGTTCGACCATCTCATCCGTGCCCCACCGCGAGCACGTTTGCCATTCATACGGCCCAGAACAATGTGTTTCTCAACCTCATGTGTACTAGACCGCATAATATGGCCAAAGAACCTAAGGGCACGCTCCTGGCATATTTTGGAAAGTCGTGTGGGAATATTGAGCTCTCTTAAGATGGAGATGTTAGTTTTTCTAGCTGTCCAGGGTATACGCAGCAGTCTTCGCCAACACCACATCTCAAAAGCGTCAATTTTAGCCTTCTCGCAGCTTTTCAGACTCCACGTTTCGGCACCGTACAGAAATATCGAGAAGACTAGAACTTTCACCAAGCGTACCTTTGTTGAGTGACGAATACCTCTGTTCCTCCAAATCCTGTCCAGATTAGACATTGCACTCTTAGCCATGCCAGCTCTGCGGCGTATCTCGTCGGAACAACCACCGATATAGGTTATCAATGACCCAAGATATACAAACTGGGTGACTTTTTCATACTCGCTGAGTGCGCCAGTAACTAGTAGTCTGTTTGCCCTGTCCACTACCATTACTTTGGTCTTGGAATGGTTAATCTTGAGACCTAACTCAGCGCTTTCTTCTTCAATTCTCTTCAGAAGACCCGCCATTTCCACTTCACTTGACGCAACTACTGTCGTCTGCATACCTCAAGTTATTGATCATTCGACCACCTACCGAAACACCTCCTCCCCAACCCTCAAGAGCATTCCTCATAATGTATTCGCCGTAAAGGTTGAATAATTTTGGCGAAAGAATGCAGCCCTGACGAACGCCCCGCTCTGTGTGGAAATCGCTAGATTTATAGTTCTCCAGTTTTACGAAGCTTGAGCCGTCAAGGTACAGATTCTGTATTAAGTAAGCAAGGTGTTCCGGTACGCCCATCTCGACAAGCACATCAAACATAGCCCTCCATTGCACGCAGTCGAATGCTTTGGCATAGTCTATGAAACATAGTACCAGCGGTTTATTATACTCGCGACATTTCTCAATAAGAACTCGGACGTTCAACATCTGTTCGCGAGTACCCTTTCCAGCTACGAAACCAGCCTGTTCACCGGGTATCTGGTGATCTATGAAGCACGAGAGTCTAGCATTGATAATACGCAGGAGCACTTTGCTAGCATGTGACATTAGTGACAATGTTCTGTAGTTTTCGCATCTTCTTGTCGAACCCTTTTTGTGCAGTGGCACCACAGCGGATTGCGTCCAATCTTTTGGCCACTGACGACGAGCACCCGATATTTCGGCGCAGTTGCATGCACCATCATCACGGAGTTACTCCGCCGCAACTGCGCCGAAATATCGGGTGCTCGTAAAAACAAATATACATGGTAAATATCCCGTTTCAAGTAATATTTATAAAGGTATGCATATTAAAGCAATGGTAATCTGATATAATAAAGTTGGTGGCGTTTGATTTGAAAAATCGGCAGAGTTGTAATCGGAGTGAAATTAGTCCACGTGACACGAGCAGCCAATCGTGTGTGTGTATTCTATTCTAAGGTTATTAGCTAATGTCTTTTTTGTATTTTTGATATTTTTTATTGATTAAATTTTTTTTGGATTAACTTGCTCGTTTAAGAACTAAAGCGGTCCAAAGTTGCGAATTCGGCAATAGAATTACTACGGAGCCAGGGACCAGGGAAATAAAGTGGGTTAGGTTAGGTTTGAACTGTGACCCTCAACCGACCCGAACGGCTACAAATAAAGTGGGTTAGGTTAGGTTAGAACTGTGACCCTCAACCGACCCGAACGGCTACAAATAAAGTGGGTTAGGTTAGGTTTGAACTGTGACCCTCAACCGACCCGAACGGCTACAAATAAAGTGGGTTAGGTTAGGTTAGAATTGTGACCCTCAACCGACCCGAACGGCTACAAATAAAGTGGGTTAGGTTAGGTTAGAACTGTGACCCTCAACCCACCAGACAAAGACAGGAAAACGAGGGTCAGGGGGCGAGGGGGGCTTTGAGCTAAAAACAAGCTAATCAGCTGGTTTTTTTTGAAAAAAAAAACTTTGCATCATTCAAATACTTTCCTTTCATTTTGTCCTCCAAAAAATAAGTTTATTGGACAGGCAGTTTTTGGGGTTGGGCAGTAAGCTGCCCATTCATAAAATGGACTAACTAACGAACCTAACCAAGTAAAAATAGGGATACTAATATTTTTCTTTTTTTTCTCATGCGGGGGGCGTAGCTTTTTGTTTCAAAAAATCAGCTGATCAGCAAAATGTAAGAGGTTGGTAAGACATTTGCTGATCAACAGATTTTTTTAGCGAAACAATTTTTTCGGATCATTTCAGTTGTAATCCAAAATGAAATAATTCGCTTACCCACTGATTGCTTAAAGAAATCTGATTTAAGGCTTACTGCCGCTCAAATAATTAAATTGCCAACCAAATCATTTTAGACCATGTAGCTCCCCCCCCCCCCCCTCCCATTTATCGGCCCTTAATAACTTTAAATAATAAATACTATGTAATTGAAATAAATATATAACTTAACGACTTAAACTAACTAACGTGAAAATAAACGTAAACTTAAACTTGTGGCCAAACGCGTGGTCAGTCTAGGGAAAAGGACACCTATGTTGTACCGCAGTAACCCATTTTCTTTTAACGTGAGATCAGTTATTCTTCGGACTCCGGTGGAAATAGCAACCTAACATAGCTGGGCACCGTTAATCAAATAGTTAACTTCGTTAATCGTTAATCCGCTACAAAAAAAGTTAGCTTCGTTAAACGTTAAAGCGTTACATTTCGGAAGAATTAACGCAAGTTAACGTTAATCGTTAATCCGTTAATATGTGTAAAATTGCTAAGTAATGAAATAATCAAACGAAACAAATCTCTTCGCAGTTTTCTCACTCGCACGAGCCGGAAAAATATATCTAGTTTTGTTTTTGTTTCACTCGCTGCCACGCGCCGCCCGGCACTTGTCGTTCATTTCATACTTGTCTGAACCTGTTTTTCGCGCCGCGCCGCGGTACCGTGCGGTAAATAGTAGGCATTGGATTAACGATTAACGGACTTCTGCATATTAACGGAAGTTAACGTGTCCGTTAACATTTTTAAAAGTTAACTTAAAAGTTAATCCGTTAATCAAAATGTTAACTTCGTTAATTAACGATTAACGGATTAACGAGTTAATGCCCAGCTATGCAACCTAACCCCTTGTAACCCCTAGGAGGATAATGTAACCGCATAGAATGTACCTGAATTACCAAATGAATAAGTAATAGAATGAGAACACAAGAAACAGAGTCACTTGGTATAAAAATTTCAGAATGATAAATTTTTATTGTAAAATGTAAGGTAAAATGCTTAAAAATAAATAATTTTTTTTGGTAATGATCCCCAACGGCCTATTAGTCCTTAGGATAACAAGGATGTAGCAAACTTCCTGGAATAAGTCCATTTTAAAACCTACAAATTTCATAGAATTTACTCCTATCAACATCTGAGTGCTAAGATAAGCATGAATATCACACTAAGGTGCTACATCCTTGCCCGATGGGGTATTAAGGCACCGTGAACTCATCAGCACAATTCAATGAGGCTTCCTAGTCCTACCTGCCTAACCCTAGGAGTGTAAGACCCTTCGAGCGACTCTACTAACGGTTTGGAAGCTTAGGTGACGTAGTGATGAAGAAAACCGCCAAAATATTCATCGTCAACCTTTTAGTCTCATTTAACAACATGAGAACAAATCTAAACGCCAATAACCCTTGTCCATCCCATAAACTGTAACCTGAGTCATTATTTCTGAGTTTTCTAACATGTAGAACCAAAAACCAACCTTAGTTGTTGACCACAAATTTTATGAAGTCAATCTAACCAATTTAAGCATTACGTTACTTTGAAATAATACAATGGACTGCTCTGCTTGCCACTGACCAAATCAGGCTACTGTTTCAGAATGATTTGTTATTCAGAGTTATATGAATACTATAAAACCATTGAAATGTATATTTATACCTTTATTATACCAGAAAACTCAAAAATAGACTTGAAAATATCGCAAAAGATTAGAATACTGCTTTAAAAACGTTAAAATCAGGATATCATCCGAAAAACCGTTATTTATAAAGAATGATGCTTTCAAAAAAACATGAAAGGCTTTAAGAAAATGCCTACTTCCCCATTGTGTATGAATTTAATCTATCACTAACCCCATCTGCTAGTATTTCTGAAATATCTGTCGTACTTACCATAGCCCAAATATTCCAGACAATACTCAAGTGTATCCCTAATCCTAAGCTGTAAAAGTTCGGCCAATGAATCCGAGATTGCAAAGCTATCAATATGGTGTGGTGATGATCTCCCCTTCCTCGGCTAAAACGCCAGGGCGGAGGAAGTAAGATCGGCCCCTATCTGGTGTATATAAAGAATATTTACATATATTTAACAAGTCCCGAGCATGATCTCTGTAAGGCTTCGACAACTCTTGTCACAAGCTGGCCAGCAACTTAACATCGAATCGAGGCCCTTATCTAACCTTACAGCTGGCCTCTCGTGTTCAGTGTGGCACCACATAGTGATGTAACGTTACTGTGTTGGTAAAAAGCAACGCCGAGCTTCCACATGCTCGTAACAAAACTAGAACTCCAGCTCTATCTCTGTTGACACCAGTTAGGTTGAAATAGAGCTGAATAACCGCACTTTTTGGTTTAGACAGTAACTGGTTCTATTATTTAAATAAACACTCAAGAAAATTTACATGATAACTAAACTCCCATTAACATAAGTTAAAAACAATTAAAACCACAAGAAATAGTAAACGAAACTTTCACAGCCGCAAAACATCTAGATCTACATTTCCGAAATACTTTCAAAGTTTCCCGGATCCGCAAAGTCTAGATTTAACTCTGAGCCGAAACAAAATCATATTGATTTTAATTCTAGCTCAAAGCTTCGCGACACTGAAAATTTCACTCACACGTACCAATAATAATGATTTCCAAAACCAGTCACTTATCCGTTCGACAATTAAGATTTGAATGCCCCCGCGCGTCCCTTGCACCCCTATTTATAACTTTTATTGGGTACATATTGGGGACGTAATGGTTACTTAATGGATACAGCTTGCTCAAGTCGAAAAGGTCTTAGATTCTCTTGCCCAAGGTAGTTCATTTTAAATTTTATTCCTTCCGTTTAAGGTTCGGACTCATTTAAATTCCATTCTTTTCCAAAATTTATATTAAATTAATGTTAATATTAATTTGACTCAAGTCAAATTGATCGTAACTCTCTTTGGCCTTCTATTTACCATATGTCTTCTGCTATTGACTTAAGGTTCAATTTTATTTGTTACCCCGTCAAAATTAATAACTTAAATCTATGTTCCCATGCAAAACTTTTGACGGAGAGCCAACCACAGAAATCACGACCTGACAATGAAATCAATGAAGTCTCACAATTAGTCCTCCATAGTATGCCCACCTTTATATCCGGAATATCTGGCAACTGTAAAGTGGTGGAGGCCAAAGAATGCAATCCACTTTAGTAAAACAAACCCTGGAATTCCGGGTTTGATGTACTATTATAGTTACATTAGTTTCCTAAGTACCATGTAAAACCTTGCCTTATGTAAGACCTTATGTAACACATTATTATGAAGCAATTAATGAATAAATGAAAGAATTACGAATTATTATGAGAAATTATATATAATAACTAGATTATCTGATATACCTCGGTGGTCCTTTACTTATTTTGGTATTAATATTTTCCAAATCAATAATTTCGATAGTCTGTCACTTCGACCTCCACCCATCAAAAGCCGCCAGATGCCCAGATCCAGTATCAAGGATAATATAGCAATTAAACCAGACGGGCCCTGAACGCTTCCTCCACCATGCCACTTCCAATCCCGGTCAGCTCCTAGTCTATCAGAATCAAAACAAATCAATTCCTAGTATTTTAAATTAATTCCCAAATTTATTAAATAACTATTTATTGATTTTCTAGGAAAAGATGGATCTTGACGCGTGAAAAGGGTCGTAACTCTTCTTGCCTTTCTGTCCTTTATTTATCTTATGCCATTTCCATAAGGTCCAATTTTATTTGACCTCCATTCATGGGAAACAAATCAATAAAAATATCCTTGACTCAAATGAAAAGGATCGTAATACTCTTTGGCCTTCTGTTTATTTTATGTTTTCTGCCATTGTCTTAAAGTGTAAATTTATTTGACAACGTCTCACTGACCTGCATTTTAATAATATGAATTTTATTGTTTGTCAATTTTCTTCTCCGTAGTTGCTATGAGAACCAAACAAGGTTATGTACATGGTAATAATAGTACATAATATATCTATTTTTGATATACGAAATGTTGCCGCTTGATGTTTCTTTGGATTAATTGGTTATTGTATTGAAGTAATAATTTGTCACGCCCGGCCCATTACTAAGCAATCTTCGTGATTCTTAACCTTTATCTTTGAATGAAAAAAAAATTATAATAAAGATCCTTAATGTTCATATTTTAATAGACAACCATGTCCATAATACATATTACAGTAGATAGTACCTGAACGAGGTATGTATTTAGTTACAACCAGCTCAGTATGACATTAATTGCGAACTGGTTTAGAAATACTTGCTGACCGCAAGTTGCTAACCAAGTGTCCAATTTTGCTGACCAAATATATATTTTTGCTTACCAAAATAGGAATATTCTGCAGATCGATTAAATGACACCCGTAATTTAGTATGTAATCTTAGTCTTATAGGAATTCTAACATAGCTCTTAAGTAAAATACTGTTTCTAACAACATATGGACTATGTCTGAAATAAAACTATTTTGATTTGATTTGAATACTGAGTATTTACTCGGTATTTACCCTTGAGTATTTACTCACTACCCATCTCTAGATGGCGGTGCAATGGCGGTAATTCTATGGTTTCCGAACACTTCATTTAATTTTAGGATATGAGTGTAGTGTAGATAAGGCAGTGTATGCAACTGTACGTAATTAGGCCTTATTACGTAACAGTTACATAATAGTACATTACTTACCTAGGGCTGTAAAAAAAAGAAAGCCCGAAATCGCAGGTATTTGGGACCCAAGCCGCAGGCGAGGGTTGTAAATATGCGATAGAGGGCTTTCTTTTTTACTGCCCGTGGTGAGTACACAATTTTACGTCCCCACCTGGCCATAATGCGAGTTTTACCGTAAGCGTAGCGAGCGGTAAAACTCACATTATGGCCAGGTGTGACGTAAACTACTATTACACTAAAGTCTATAATATATGGTCGATTTATGAATGAAACGCAACCATAGAGTTTTATCGTGCCGTGGCACGGGATCGAAGAAAGGCGGCCATCTCAGGAATAAGATATAAATAGCTGTTTGGTGAAGGAAATCATGTTCAAGCCAGGCAAAGTTGAGCATCGTAGGCAACGTTGTAGCATTTGACCGTACGAATAATTAAACCCAAAAATGCAAGACTACACTTACATGCTTTGATAAATATATTTTACTTTAATCAAAGCTTACATGCGATTTCAGCGTCAAAATTGTATCAGGTACAGACACATCTCGCACTCGTTACAAAATCTACATTTTCACGTCATGTTGGCATTAATTTCTGATGACGTCATTACCTCCTTAGTTAAAAAGAGACGCAGCTCCTTCTATTACGCTCTCTTTCGGCCTCACTTAGTGGCCTATGAGCTATGCCGCTGAGTATACTACAGTATAAAATAATAATGTGATTTTAACTGCCATCTATTGATATTGACATGGACTTTTAGGAAACTATGCGTGTTTATTATTATTTTGACCTGGTAACCCTCCTTTGTTTTAAAGGTTGTTGCTATATTTGTTTTTAAAAGTTCAGGGTACTTTTATGCATTAAAATAGAAATAAACAAATTAATGATGTTAATTAATTTAAGTAAATATTATATGAATATTTAAGTAATTATACAAAAATAAAAGTGAAATGTGCATCCAGTGAGTGAAACGTTCATTATTTTATTTATTAAACTGGCAACCTTAACCTCGGTTACTGTCATGTCGGAAAGAGAAATAAATTGAAACAATTGAGAATATATCAGAATACATATTTATTTTACGGTTGGGTGTTATTTAGCTGATCGATATTACGACTTAAAGTCTCATTACGTGTAAGTTTCGTGTCTACATAATTTGGTTACGGATAATTATATTGGTCATTTACAAAGGGAATAAAGATTTGAAAAAGAAGATCCTATTTTACGTGTGAAAGACAGAGATAGACGAACGGAGTTGTCTGCTGTCAATCTTCAATATTCTAATTTTAATTGAAATATTCGTAGCAATATTTATTTTAATACTAATTGTACTGTAAAGAAGTAATAGTTAAGATAATTTATCTGATATTAAAGTCCTAAGAGCGACACATAAAACAGGAGAAATCACATTGCAAAAGTGGCCTTTGCAGCTGCACTTTGGTATGGAGTCTCAGAGTGTTTATCATTCGAAGTGACGTTTACTTTGCTTATTCGCAATGTTTAATAATATTTTAATTTCAGATGTTAATGAGGAATCACAATGAAGAATTCCTGTCCGAGTAAATGAACCATTACTAGAAAGAAACCTTAAAGGTGTCTCGTTTTTTTTGTAATCACCAGCTTTCGAGATGATGAAAAGTACTTTAACTAAGGATAAACCAGGCAAAATGAGGATCCGAGCGTTTCCTGTAAGTAACCCTGTGCTTATTATGCTGACATTGAATGTGTAATACATATTTATCATCACAAGCAAATCAGCTAGGGACAATCTTACCTTACACTAATCAACCTAGTGTCTCAGTAAAAGGCTTGTGTTATAAGTACTACACAAACATGTTCATAAAAAGATACCAAATTAATATACTGAGTATTACAAATATCCATAGTGCAATCTGTAATAGATCATAGAACTTACAATTTCATTTCTAACGGTCAGGTGATTAACATTAATAGGTTAGGCCATTAGATCACAGCTAAGGTGTAATTGTATACAAAGATGTTCTGACTGTTAGTCTTTTAGCATATTGTATAAATGTCTTAATGTGTATCTACAATCAATTAATCACTCAATTTATTCAAGAAAAACACACATGTCATTTTTACAATTTATTGTATTAACAACTACTTTCATAAATTAGTAATATGGTCCTGCAACAAATAGTGTGTGTATTTTTTATCATTTGTAACATTGTATGATATAAAAACCATAGTGTATACTATAAACTGTAAACTAAATAGTATGTAAACTTTTGTTCCAAACTTGCAAACACAGCAATGATAACACTAATGAACCTTACATTGTAATTCAGAAATAATGTAATTCAGCATAATGGTCCATTGTCAGTGGTGGTATTATACTAGCCATACTGTGAACACTCTTTGAATGCCCAGAGAATCATTCATATTTCATGGCTTCACTGTTTATGGTGTATGCAATTAGGGTGAATGTTCAAATTTCTCTTAATGGTATTGTCCAATTTATTTGCAGTTTTTTAAGATTATGTATTATAGCAGCAATGCATAATTAATCTCAATTAAATGAAAGAACAGCCTTATTACTAGCTTACGGACATGTGGTGGCATTATTGAGCAGAGATGGCACTGTAGTCACCTAGGTTATATTTTATGATTGAATGACTTTTATTTTTTTGTCTAAAACATACCACCAAAAATATTATTTTTCATATTGTTACTCAATTTAATTAGGCAGACCAAAAATTGTTGGAAATATCAGCCGAAGGTCTAGCGGAGAAAACGAGGGGAGATTCAATAATTTGATCCAAAAATATTGGCATTACTGGCATAAGAAATAATGCCACCACCTGTCCATACGCTACTTATTACCAAGCAAGACAAAGTGGGCAGAGGTAGTGAGACCACTAGCACTCGTTGCAATGTTAATACTGTCATTTTGGCACTAGTGTCTGATGTTCCGTCCGTTTATTAAAACCAAATGCCATCCTTTTAGCCTCACTTTGGTTGAAGTTCATTTGCCGGACTCTGGAGAACATTATATTTTACATTGTACTTTCATGATTGGGACATTTGAATATATTAAAAAATAAAAATTTGATTAAAACTAGGAACAATTAACAATAAACTTACATAAATTAAAAAATATCTTAAATAAATACACACTAAAACAAAAAATCTCCCCGAGGCATGCATTGATTTATACAAAAAGGGAGATATGGTACCAGGCGCTCGATTCTGTGCCATCAAATATAGGTTCTGGCACCTATATTGAATTAGTCGTGTGGCAGTTTCTCAGTCACACTTTGTGCAATGCGCAATATATGGAGGTCTCCCTTACATACTCGTGTTAACTATATGGGTTTATCTCTTTTGCCCATGATGCACATACATTATAGCGGTGTGTAGCATTTTACAAGTGTGTAAGTGCAGGACCACATTTCAGTTTTGTTTACTATGAACGTCACTAATCTTCCTTTTTGTTTATGTCTATGGCGGCATGGTATCGTAGATGCTGGCAGCATTTCCCCTTTATATGGCAATACCAATACGTTCAGCAAAGTAGCTGCTAGCTCTACGGTCACCGGTGGCATCTACTAGCCTCTTCGAGAGTTCTCTGAAGAGGGCCTGTGCACCGGGAACCCACGGCCAAAGGTCTCGACACCGAACGGAACAAAGTTATATTCGACGCCGAGGCCCCAATTTTGTATATTTTTAATTATTAACAGTCGTTTTATTATTTGAATTGTCGTTTTAGTATCTGGGATATGACACAACACCATAGTTCCTTTTAAGACTAGTTATTATAATATTTTGTCATAGAAATTGTATATTCTGACAAAAAATGTTTTGATCTGATAATATTGAATGCAGTATCAAAATCCTTATCAAAATAGTTTGGTGCAATTGATTATGTTTAGTCTGTGACCACGGCTTTATGGTCATTACTTTTTGATTGTCAAATATAGCAATATTTTGAAATTGGAATGTCAAATTGATTTTGGCTTGGAACTAAATTATTTGTATTCAATATGTCATAAATTATATTTTGACAAGAGGGAAAATTTAATCAATATCAAACCATTATTTGTATTTACGTATTGTAACTGTTTTGTGTTTTTGTTACTTCTGTTTTAATTTTGTACAATGCCTATTTAATGATTTAAATACATATGATAAATTCAAGATGACACGAAAATTTCAAGTATGGAATTACTCAGAACCTTACTATCAAATGTATCCAGACACATGGGTCTGTAAAAGACAATGCTAGTAGAATAGTGCTGAGTGTGTTGTGAGTTAGGGTTGCGGCATAGGGCGGACACGTCATACTACATAACTCGTTTGATCGTCTATGTGTGCATGGCACGTCTGTACACACTTCGATGTGTACGTAAGTTCATGACGCGCTGCCTGGTGGTTTCCTACCAACCGACCGCTGCGGGGTGAGGCAATTGCAATCGGGGCAGGGCATAGCATGGTCGTTCTGTATGAAATACTATGAAATATATTTATTCTGTTGTTCATCGTCAAATTCAAGCAAGTTGTTGCGTTTTTGCTTATTAAATAAGAATATTGCACCAATTGCAGTCAATTTTGCTTGCTTGATATTACGTTAAAGGCAAAACTTGTGTAAAGTACAGAATAATTACATTAACGTCCTTTAGTGCTTTGTACCCTAACTCACAATTAGAAATAGTGGTCAACATAATACAATTTGGTAAACACTTTGTTTCTTCTGTTGCAGATGACTATGGACGAGAAGTATGTGGAGAGTATATGGAGTTTACTAAAAAATGCAATACAAGAAATACAAAAGAAGAACAATTCTGGACTTTCGTTCGAGGAACTCTATCGCAATGCATACACTATGGTCCTTCACAAACATGGCGAAAGACTCTATACCGGCTTGAAGGAAGTGGTCACACATCACCTTGAAACAAAAGTAATTCTGCCGCTTACTTCTTAGATTTTTTTATTTTATCACTGATATTGACATGCTGTGTGATAAATTATCACACAGCATGTCAATATCAGTAAAATTGAAACTAAAATAAAATAATAAAATATATAACTAATAGTCAACTAAAATATAAAAGTAAGCTTTGATGGACATTTTCATCCTTTTGTAGGTTTACATTGTCTGATAAAATGTAATACCCAAATACTCCACCAAAGTAATCCACACATACGGAGTTACGGACAGCTAGTGTTTGTGTCTGCAACATTTACTTAAAATATTACAATCTAAGAATCTTTAATTATAGGTCAGAGAAGACGTCCTACACTCGTTACACAATGGATTCCTGCAGACACTAAATAACGCATGGACGGACCACCAGACCAGTATGGTGATGATACGTGATATACTTATGTATATGGACAGGGTATATGTGCAGCAGAACGAGGTGGACAATGTTTACAACTTGGGGCTTATCATTTTTAGAGATCAGGTATCCACCTTTATTTTAAATCTTTGGGTAACAGTATAATGTTATGTTTAATCCTATGCTTTGCTCCCATTAATAAGCATGGAAATCCTTCTAGCTCTGAGACGGTTAACCCTTTGAATACCACACGTCATGTGCAAAAACATTACTCACACGCCAAGATCACGGACGCAAGCATCTTGGCGCTGTGGTTACAACTACTCATGACAGTCATGACACCTTTAGGTGTTCTTGGCGTTCAAAAGGCCACTTCTTCACCCCATCAACCGCAATGTGTCACTAATTACTAATTATGCGTTTCCAGGTTGTCCGCTACGGCTGCATCCGCGACCACCTGCGGCAGACGCTGCTCGAGCTGGTGGCGCGCGAGCGGCGCGGCGAGGTGGTAGACCGGCTGGCCATCCGCAACGCCTGCCAGATGCTCATGGTGCTCGGCATCAACTCGCGCGCCGTGTACGAGGAGGACTTCGAGAAGCCGTTCCTGCACCAGTCTGCCGAGTTCTACAGGGTATGTTGACCTGTAGACACTGCTGGAGCTGATGGCGAGGTGGTACACCGGCTGGCCATCCGCAACGCCTGCCAGATGCTCATGGTGCTCGGCATCAACTCGCGCGCCGTGTACGAGGAGGACTTCGAGAAGCCGTTCCTGCACCAGTCTGCCGAGTTCTACAGGGTAAGTTGACCTGTAGACACTGCTGGAGCTGATGGCGAGGTGGTACACCGGCTGGCCATCCGCAACGCCTGCCAGATGCTCATGGTGCTCGGCATCAACTCGCGCGCCGTGTACGAGGAGGACTTCGAAAAGCCGTTCCTGCACCAGTCTGCCGAGTTCTACAGGGTATGTTGACCTGTAGACACTGCTGGAGCTGGTGGCGAGGTGGTACACCGGCAGGCCATCCGCAACGCCTGCCAGTTGCTCATGGTGCTCGGTATCACCTCGCGCGCCGTGTATTCGGGCAGTATAGACTAGAGACACCTGCGAAATCGAGTTTATTATCGGTTTTATCGGATTCACACGTTCTTTTCTATGGTTACCTCGTTTGTTTTAGGATTAGAAAAATAACGGTCGATTTCGCTCATGTGTCTTTATTTTATTCAGGAATATTTATTTTTATTTGATAATTTGTTTCGATTTTTAGTGATACGCTTAAGACAAGAAGAGGCAAAATCGCGAGTTTAAAAATTGTTTCCCCAGAAATCGCACGACAAAAGTCGCACGATTTTTCTAATATAAAAAAAAACTAAATGTAGGAAATTAGTCGCTTTTGTACACCGATATGTAATAAAGAATGGGAGACACAATCAGCCCAAAAAAAAGGCCCAAAAATAGTGCTGTAAGAACGACTCCGTACAGCAGTTTCTCGGTCGGTTTTACAGGTCAGGTTACAAATTTTCACGAACCATAATTTTCGGTAAATCTTGTTTATACTACTACTACATTCGAACTCAATGCTTTTTTACTTTAGCGTGGAAGTCTAAGATATCGTCGAGGACGATACGTCAGGAAGTTGTATGCTATGCAGTCGTTTTTAAATTACCGTAGACGTGAACATCCACAATATTCTTCTATCGTGGACGGAAAATTAAAAGCGTCTGCTTAAAACTCCATACATTAGAGTACCCTGTACCGTGACGATATCGTCAAAGTATGAAAGCGACCATAATCCCTACAGCACACATGTGGTAGGTATAGCAATCGATTGATGGCCCGCTAATCGGGGGAATCCCCGAACAATGTTTATTAACGTACTTTTTAACCGACAGGAAGTACGAGATGAGAACTGAGTGTTCATTAAACTGGGATTCCCCGCAGGCGGTTGATGGGTCGATAGTTACTTTTAACCATATTCCGAAGCTACAATATTAGATAACTTAAAAACGGAGTTGGGCGTTATTTAGATAATTATTTCAAATAAATTTTTCGAAGATAAATTATCTAGATATAAACGAAACTGAGCTAGATAAATTCAAAATAACAAATGACGGATTATTTAGTTATTTCAAATAAAAGATGATTTAGTTATCTTCCCAATAGATAATTTTTGCCGAACTCTGCTTAAAAACAGTTAATGACTATTATTTTATTTTTACGTTTTTAGTCACGCTTTATTTTTGGTCACTATGCGCATCACACTACGTGAGTCAAACATAAAATACATTTAATATGACTAATGAGTAATGACATGGTCATGATAGTTTAAATTCTATTATTAGAAAGTTGGTAGTTTGGCGTTGGGCGACATGAAAGTAAAATAAAATTGACATTACACAATCTAGACGATTGACTGATATTGACATTTCCTACTATTTCTGATAGACACTCCATACATTTTTAGGGTAGGGTTCCGTAGCCAAATGGCAAAAAACGGAACCCTTATGGATTCGTCATGTCTATCTGTCTGTCTGTCTGTCCGTCCGTATGTCACAGCCATTTTACTCGAAACTATACGACGTATCTGAATAAAATTTACACATAAGGTGTATTTTGTATGCCGCTACTTAGTTATGTAGTTAAATTTGAAAAAAAATATATTTTTAGGGGGGCGCTCCATAGATGTAACAAAATTTCAAAAATTTTTTTTAACCAAATATCAACACATCAATCGATAGGTCTTTAAAAATAACATTGAGGTTTCTTTGACCATTTTGTGATTAAGTGAATATTTTCTGAAATAATCGCTTCGAAAGTCAGAAAAATTGTGTCCCCCCCTGTAACTTTTGAACCGTAAGTCCAAAAAATATGAAAAAAAATTGAGGCGATGTGCCTTATCATATACTTTCTACGAAAATTATTTTGTACATTATCGGTTCAGCCTTTTTGAGTTATCTCCAAAAAACTTCTTCCATAGGCATCAGATACGACCCTTTGGTATTAGTTTGGTTCTTATTACATTGAAGGTACGGAACCCTCCTATGCGTGGTCCGACACGCACTTGGCCGGTTTTTTTGTAGTACCATTCGTTACATCGTGACATAATATAAATAGTCAATTACATGAGGAGTTTTAAGAGCACTGAGTAAACCTCTAATTGTTTATCACTATTTTTTAATTTTTTATGTCATAGGTATCATATAAAATTCAGCCCGTCCGATACGCGAGATGGGACACATTTTTATTTTTTGATTGAAAACAAAGGAGCATAAATTCAAATTAACTTAAACCTTTCGTCCCCTTTTGACGTTATGTATTATGTTTCACGTGTATGGTCTAGATAAAAGATTTAGCCGCCCTTATCTGATCTATCGCGTCGTTTGTTGCAGATGGAATCTCAGAAATTCCTAGCGGAGAACAGTGCGGCGGTGTACATCGCGCGCGTAGAGGCGCGTATAGGCGAGGAGGCGGAGCGCGCCCGACACTACCTCGACGAGAGCACCGAGCCGCGCGTCGTGGCCGTGCTCGAGCACGAGCTCATCGAGCGGCACATGAAGACCATCGTCGAGGTACAGACATTACATCACTAGCCTCTACAGTACAGACATTACATCACTAGCGTGCGCGCGGTCGAGGAGGCAGGTCGCGGCGGTTTTTGGACTAGAGCATCGGACCGCACCTCGCAACGCACATCGGTGCCCACGATCGAGAGTTTGGGCACGTGGTAGCACTACGTCAACCTGATCCGGCCATTTTTCAAGGTTATGAAGGGGGGAAATGGGCGGCCGCGTATTGTCCAATTCTATGGAGCTTATGAGGTTTATTTATAAGGGGTTATTTAACAAGAAAATCCACCCGTATAAGTCAAAACATTTTGATCGAATCGCTGGAACTCACTGGTCGCGCCCGCTTCTCGAAGCGGCACAATCAAAGGCACGACAGCAATGCTTGCTCGCCGCGTGCCTCGAGTCTGCAGTTTGAGTGTTAGGAAGTCCTCGATAAATGATCTAACCACCGAAGTCAAAGTATCTTCTTACGTGTATTCTTATCCTATACAGATGGAGAACTCTGGCGTAGTCCACATGCTGCTCCACACGCGTACATCAGAATTGGCGTGCGTGTACAAGCTGCTGTCGCGCGTGGCGGAGGGGCTGCGCACCGTGGCCGACGCCGTGTCGGCGCACCTGCGCGAGCAGGGCCGCGCGCTGGTGCAGGAGCCGCACCACAACACCAACGCCATCGCCTACGTGCAGGTACACAGTGCTCCGCGTGCAGCTAGCGGTGTGTACACGCTGCTGTCGCGCGTGGCGGAGGGGCTGCGCACCGTGGCCGACGCCGTGTCGGCGCACCTGCGCGAGCAGGGCCGCGCGCTGGTGCAGGAGCCGCACCACAACACCAACGCCATCGCCTACGTGCAGGTACACAGTGCTCCGCGTGCAGCTAGCGGTGTGTACACGCTGCTGTCGCGCGTGGCGGAGGGGCTGCGCACCGTGGCCGACGCCGTGTCGGCGCACCTGCGCGAGCAGGGCCGCGCGCTGGTGCAGGAGCCGCACCACAACACCAACGCCATCGCCTACGTGCAGGTACACAGTGCTCCGAGTGCAGCTAGCGGTGTGTACACGCTGCTGTCGCGCGTGGCGGAGGGGCTGCGCACCGTGGCCGACGCCGTGTCGGCGCACCTGCGCGAGCAGGGCCGCGCGCTGGTGCAGGAGCCGCACCACAACACCAACGCCATCGCCTACGTGCAGGTACACAGTGCTCCGCGTGCAGCTAGCGGTGTGTACACGCTGCTGTCGCGCGTGGCGGAGGGGCTGCGCACCGTGGCCGACGCCGTGTCGGCGCACCTGCGCGAGCAGGGCCGCGCGCTGGTGCAGGAGCCGCACCACAACACCAACGCCATCGCCTACGTGCAGGTACACAGTGCTCCGCGTGCAGCTAGCGGTGTGTACACGCTGCTGTCGCGCGTGGCGGAGGGGCTGCGCACCGTGGCCGACGCCGTGTCGGCGCACCTGCGCGAGCAGGGCCGCGCGCTGGTGCAGGAGCCGCACCACAACACCAACGCCATCGCCTACGTGCAGGTACACAGTGCTTCGCGTGCAGCTAGCGGTGTGTACACGCTGCGAGAGTGAGCGAGACGCCTATCTTATTGAGTTTCGGCTCAATCGGAATGTTGCTTGTGGCCCAACTATAGCTGCTGAACATAACATTTTACTACGCAGTTGTCGTTTTACTGTTAAGAAATACAGAAAACTATAGGTCTATATAGTAAAAATAGCTTTTAGATAATTTACAGATGTGTTTTTATAAGACTGTTTTTATAAGACTATAAATTAAAAAAAAACGTACATATACCATTTCGTGTCTACTAGGCCTCAAAATAGGGCTGCGCTTATAACGCAACTGTGAAGAAAACGTTCCGAACAAATTGCCTTTATACAAGTGCAAGGCATTCGTCGCTGACAAACTCAAAAAGTAAAAGACTCTTCTAAAATGAAGAGCATGCAGCACGGAATGAATGAAGTATTTGGAGGGCATAATGTTTTCAGAAGGATTTTAATAGAGTGATTCCATTTGGTTAATAATATTGCAAATTTTTTTTTGTTAATGCTTAAGATTTTCTTGTATATTAAAATGAATGTACATTGATCTTCAACTAATAGAACTATCTCCTTTACAGAATCTCCTTGACTTAAAGGACAGATTTGACCACTTCCTACACAACTCGTTCAACAATGACAAGATATTCAAGCACATGATCGCGTCAGACTTCGAGTACTTCCTCAATTTGAACAACAAATCTCCAGAGTTTTTGTCACTTTTCATCGATGGCAAGCTTAAAAAGGGCGAGAAAGGCGTAAGTACTATACAAGTTTCTAGTAAATCTATTATTGTTATTATCAAGTCCGATACAATTTACTTTAAGGCATTCTTATGAACGTCATATGCATACAAAAACGTCACTCACACGCCAAGGTCATGGGCGCATGGGCGTATGCAATACGATATAAACCTTACTGAAAGGTTACGGTTACTTTAACAGCGTACGATGTAACACTGTACGGTGTTCTTGGCGGTGTGGACACGATTATTCATGACAATCATGACACCTATAAGGTGTTCTTCGTGTCCAAAAGGATATAATTTCAATACTCTTGTAGTACTCGCCACATCCAGTACTAAGGGACAATGGGATATTTACTGGGTCGTGAAAAATGCGTTAACATATTTGTTTTATACCACGACGGTGGCTAACTAGCATACGGCCCGCCTGATGGTAAGCAACTTCTGTAGCCTATGGACGCCTGCAACTCCAGAGGTGTCACATGCGCGTTGCCGACCCTATACAAAAAGGAGGATTCACTATGTTGACGGCTAAAGGAACATGACGGTCCCTCATCGTCAACACACTGGGTCCTCTTTGAACTCTTTGGCAACCTTACTCACCAGCAGAAACACTATGAATAGGGTAGGGTCTAGTGCTATTGTGGTTTTCTGTAAGGTGGAGGTACTTCCCCAGTCGGGCTCTGCTCCAGATTTGAGCTAGATGACATTCACTGTGCTGTGTCCTACCACACATAGTGAGATGACATTCGCATTACCCATACCTCTCTTTTGGACGTAGTTTAAGGACGTACCCGTGTCCGGGATTTTCACTGCCACGGGCCCGCTAGGTGTGTTCATTTTGTATAGGATTGAGGAGCTTGTCACTCAAAGGTTTAACACTTTCTGGACTATTCCAGATGAGTGAGCAAGAGATCGAAGGCGTACTCGACAAGACGATGGTGTTGTTCCGATTCCTGCAAGAGAAGGACGTGTTCGAGCGCTACTACAAGCAGCACCTCGCCAAGAGGCTGCTGCTCAACAAGTCCGTCTCCGATGACTCCGAGAAGAATATGATCTCCAAACTTAAGGTAAGTCGAATCTTCAAACCACTACAGCGAAACACGAGGATGCGACTGCTCTGCATTACCCACCTATAACCTAGGAACCTAAGTGGTTAGTATTCTCTGAACTCCACCGATGAAGAGCTGCCAGATTCCCGGATATAGAAATAGAGAGCTTTCTTTGCTGCCGTTATTGGGTAAAATTTTCTGGGGCTAGCTCTCCGTGTATATTACTCATACAAATCAATTTGGGTGCTTTGGTTATTCTGAAAGTTGAACAAAAACATAACACCACAATAGTAGATTGTTTGACAAGGGTCTAAAGTGGGCCATATTACCACGAGGTGGTTAGTTGTTCGAGTAGTAATATGGCTTTTAGACCAGAGTATTACATACTATTTTTCACTTCGATTGCAAGAAAAAAAATACTTATTATTTACGCACAATTACTAATCCAAGATGAAAATATGGTTTAACTTTACGGTCTTTTTATTTTTTAAACTGCTTTGACACAGATACAGAATATAAATAAATAAATATTATGAGACAATTTAACACAAATCAACCTAGTCCCACAGTAAGCTCAATAAGGCTTGTGTTGTGGGTACTAGACGACGATATATATAATAGATAGATATAGATAAATACTTAAATACATAGAAAACATCCATAACTCAGGAACAAATATCTGTGATAAACACACAAATAAATGCCCTGACCAGGATTCGAACCCGGGACCTCATAGGCAGGGTCACTACCAACTAGGCTAGGAGGCCGTCAAAACACAATAAACAGATGGAGAGTATAATTAGCGCTTCCAATGTATGTTATATACATGTATTTAATATTTTCAACCGACTTCAAGATTTCGAAGGAGGAGGTTATCAATTCGTCGGGATCTTTGTTTTTGCTATTTTTTTTATTTTTTTTTATGTATGTTCACCGATTATTCGAAGACGGCTGGACCGATTTGGAAAATTCTTTTTTTGTTTGAAAGCGTATACTTCACAGTTGGTCCCATTGTAACCATGTCAGGATCTGATGATGGGATCCTGGAGAAATCGAGGGAACTCTTCAACTATTATAGGCACACCTATGGTGATTTGAGTATTTTTTACAGCAGATCGAGCATTTGGTGTTGGAAAGGTGGATGCTTAGTGAAGTCGGTTCTTTTTTGTTTAAAATTATTTCAATGATTGTGAAGTAGGAACTAAATAATTTTAAACAAAAAAGAACCGACTTCACTAAGCATCCACCTTTCCAACACCAAATGCTCGATCTGCTGTAAAAAATACTCAAATCACCATAGGTGTGCCTATAATAGTTGAAGAGTTCCCTCGATTTCTCCAGGATCCCATCATCAGATCCTGACATGGTTACAATGGGACCAACTGTGAAGTATACGCTGTCAAACAAAAAAAGAATTTTCCAAATCGGTCCAGCCGTCTTCGAATAATCGGTGAACATACATAAAAAAAAAAAAAAAAAAAAATAGCAAAAACAAAGATCCCGACGAATTGATAACCTCCTCCTTCGAAATCTTGAAGTCGGTTGAAAACACCTCATGTTTTAAGAAATTAATTGCTTTTCCTGATTGGTCGATTTTAACATTGCTGTATTCTGGATGGTTGATACTAAATACGATGTTTTTTAAGGAATTAAATTATTGAAACAGTATACGCACCAAAAAATAATCCAGCGTTCCGATTAACTTCGATATGTGTTGTGATTGGTAGAATTAATATGATTGTGATTGGTAAATTCAAAATCATAAATATGTATACATATTTGCCCTAGAGGCTAAATGTATTACTTACGTTGGTAAGCATAATATGACACACTTTTTGAGCATGAAGTGAAAAAAAATTTCGTGAAACATTAGGATTGTCTATACATATGTATATGATTTTTGTATGAAGAAGTAAATGTGCCTACAAGAATCATTACAATGATTATTTTTACCCGGTCAACTCAATTTCGATGTTTATTGACCATTCAGTTTATTGACTCAAACAAGTTGTAATTTGGATTCCTAATTTGGTTTTTACCAGAATGAAGGCTTGCTAAAGGACGTAGAGCCACGAGACTTCCACTGTATAATCGGAGACGTGTCGCAAATAGAACACCCAGCCTGCTCCTAGTGCCGCCCCGCCCTGTCCCATCCCTCATATCTGCAAAATTCTTTACCCATCCTAAGGACCGTAAGTGTCCCTGTATGTATAGGCCTGTTTACATCGTAAAATAGGGCCTGTTTTCCACACTTAACGAGTTCTTGCAATCCATTTTTCTTAAGAATAAAACGCAATTTAGGGAGGCGGGCTCTTCCAATTGTAAATGGGCCTTTTCTGAGTAGTCTTTTAGAGGAAATCTTGCTTAAAGTCCAAGAATGTAGAATTCTTTGCCTTGTTCCTGCCTTCCTCTATCTGATTGCAAACATTTTTAATGAGTCCGGTTTCCAATTGAACAAGTAAAGAATTTTGCAGACATGAGACTTTAAGCTGCCCTGCTAAATTGTATATTTCTTTAACACATACTAACATAAATGTATATGGAACTGTCTTACATAATTATTTCTACCTAAAATACGCATTTTTTACGTTATACGAAAAATAATATTCATAAAGAATTGTACATTTTTGTTTAATTAATTTTTTGGATTTATGTTTTGCGAGCCATTTTTTTGTAAATTATCGTATAGTAAAACTTTTACAAGTAGAAATAAGTGTAACTAGGTCGCTACCGTGTACTATTGAAATTAGATTTACCCAATATTGTAATGAAAATCACGAATTTTTGATTGACAGAAGTAGGAATTGACAAGAAGAAGTAGGGTAGCTTTTGTTAGTTAGTTTTGATGTCTGCTATTAGACTGTAGAATATTTGTTACGTTGTCAGAATTAAAGTAGTACATTGTGGGTTGTTGCTAAGGTTGATATCTAATTGCTTTGAAGAGGAGGGGTAGTAGTAGGCAAAACCTTATTGATAATCGTAAAACGAGGTGACTTTAAAATGCATGGGCGAGCTTAAATAATAAACAATTTATAGACCAAAATTCTGATGATTTTCCGCAAGTATTTTGGGGATACGCAAGTATTTATGATTCTAGCCCTTATTCACAAGAAGTCAAGAAAATATAAAATATGCCGTTATTACTTATTAAGACCGTTTGAAATAAAAAAAAAATCCTAAAGTCACGCCGTTGCAAATGCAAAATTTTGCTCGGAAATTACACATTAGTGGTATGGTTGCAGACTGAGTGCGGGTGTCAGTTCACGTCGAAGCTGGAGGGCATGTTCAAGGACATGACGGTGTCCAACACCATCATGGAGGAGTTCAAGGAGCACGTGCTCTCTTCAGGGGTGAGTACTTAGTCTGGTAATAAACTGAAAATACAAATTGAGCGATTTAAAAACTGATTTATATTAACTACTACAAATCCAAACGAGGTGCAGTGACATCTCAAAAAAAAGATAAATATTTTATGAAGAAACATCCATGAATTGTGTTGTAGGTCCGATAATAGGTAAAGTATTTACTTATTTTTGTGACGACACAAATAAGTGGAATATTATGTGCTTATTGTAGTAAACGTTGCATTTTAGAGACATTGCAGAGACAAGTTAATGTAAAACGTTCATAACTTCCTTACAACGCCGAGTGCTCGTCATTGCTCTAATGTGCAGCTCCTCGCTATAATATGAAACATGTTGAAATGGTAAATATAGACCACCAATTTATGTTTTGGGTCACTTCCTACCTTTCATATTAACAATAAGTATGGCAGCCATGACGGATCTCATGCTGTCGTCACTGTCACGTTACGTAATCGGTCAGCGATTAAATTGGTCGACCATACGTGTAGAGTGTATACTACAGACTAGGGATGTTGCGAATATTCGCATCCGCATCCGCAACCGCGGATCTTCCGCATCAAATCGATGTGGAGCTTATGCGAATGCAGATGTGGAACAAGTACAATTCAGTGCTGTAGGCTTAATTTATGACCCGCTAAGAAATCGTCTTGACCCGGAAAAGGCAGAAAAAATATTATTTATTAAGAATAACTCGCCTATATTTATGTTTAAATATTATCTGTCCTTTTTTTCGAATCAATAATACAAAACTTTAATATTTGGGATTTTTTGTGTACCTAATCTTACATCCGCATCCGTATCCGCGGATGTGAGCCTTTTAATATCCACATCTGCGGATGTCAAAAAATCAGCATCCGTAACATCCCTGCTACAGACGAACCTGCACGGCGTGGACCTGTCTGTGCGCGTGCTGACGACGGGCTTCTGGCCCACGCAGAGCGCCACGCCCAAGTGCAACATCCCCACGCCGCCCAGGAACGCCTTCGACGTGTTCCGGAGGTGAGCGTCACACTAGCCGGCCCTTTTCAGGTGGAACTTACCCATGAAGGAAGAGTGGTGAAGTTACAACGAAATAGACGCGCATAATGCTGACCGGAGGGTCAGCGCTGATCTTCCGACGATACCATTAGAGGACCACGATCGCATATCTATATACTTACTTACTTATACTTACTAATATTATAAATGGGAAAGTGTATGTGTTTGTTTGTTTGTCCGTCTTTCACGGCAAAACGGGGCGACGAATTGACGTGATTTTTAAGTGGAGATAGTTGAAGGGGTGGAGAGTTCCATAGGCTACTTTTTGTCTCTTTCTAACCCCCCACTTCCCTAAAATGGGGGGTGGAAGTTTGTATGGAGCATTCCGGGGGGCAAAGGGGAACCGTGTTACCCCGAATTTAACGCGAGCGAAGCCGCGGGCAAAAGCTAGTTTAAAATATTTTTTTCAGGTCTGATACGTCTGATAATACCTATATGGATACATTTAATGTGAGAAAAATATGTAGCCGCGATTCTATTACTAAGTAAAGTCTTTCAGACGTAACCGTATTATCGAATCCCGAAAGCCAACTCCTTATGAATTATTTTATTCTGTACTGGACAGAGCAACAACGATCAATTATTTCACTGTATGCTTTTGTAAATAAATTCCTCTCGTTGCATAGACGGTATGTATTTATTTATATACAGTAAATATTCACATTAAAAACGTACTCGCGATTGGTCGATCCACCGGTGCGGGCTATATAAGTAATAATTCATAAGCACGTGGCAATGGATAAAACCTTCCAAGCGATTGTGCGAGTTTTTTTTCTGTGGCATTCGAGTGTCACTAAACACACGTTACGAGTACTATAACCGGCGCATGTATTCCAGCTTCTACCTGGCCAAGCACTCGGGCCGGCAGCTGTCGCTGCAGCCGCAGCTGGGCTCGGCGGACCTGCACGCCGTGTTCCGCGCGCTCGACGCGTCCCCCCCGCGCTCCCCGCCCGCGCCCCCCGCGCCCCCGCCGCAGGCGCGCAAGCACATCATCCAGGTGTCCACGTTCCAGATGTGCGTGCTGCTGCTGTTCAACAAGCGGGAGCGGCTCACCTACGAGGTCAGATATTACATAATGCGACGAATGAGTCGGGTATAGTAACGCTCCCCGCCCGCGCCCCCGCCGCAGGCGCGCAAGCACATCATCCAGGTGTCCACGTTCCAGATGTGCGTGCTGCTGCTGTTCAACAAGCGGGAGCGGCTCACCTACGAGGTCAGATATTACATAATGCGACGAGTGAGTCGGGTATAGTAACGCTCCCCGCCCGTGCCCCCGCCGCAGGCGCGCAAGCACATCATCCAGGTGTCCACGTTCCAGATGTGCGTGCTGCTGCTGTTCAACAAGCGGGAGCGGCTCACCTACGAGGTCAGATATTACATAATGCGACGAGTGAGTCGGGTATAGTAACGCTCCCCGCCCGCGCCCCCGCCGCAGGCGCGCAAGCACATCATCCAGGTGTCCACGTTCTAGATGTGCGTGCTGCTGCTGTTCAACAAGCGGGAGCGGCTCACCTACGAGGTCAGATATTACATAATGCGACGAGTGAGTCGGGTATAGTAACGCTCCCCGCCCGCGCCCCCGCCGCAGGCGCGCAAGTACATCATCCAGGTGTCCACGATCCAGATGTGCGTGCTGCTGCTGTTCAACAAGCGGGAGCGGCTCACCTACGAGGTCAGATATTATATAATGCGACGAGTGAGTCGGGTATAGTAACGCTCCCCGCCCGCGCCCCCGCCGCAGGCGCGCAAGCACATCATCCAGGTGTCCACGTTCCAGATGTGCGTGCTGCTGCTGTTCAACAAGCGGGAGCGGCTCACCTACGAGGTCAGATATTACATAATGCGACGAGTGAGTCGGGTATAGTAACGCTCCCCGCCCGCGCCCCCGCCGCAGGCGCGCAAGCACATCATCCAGGTGTCCACGTTCCAGATGTGCGTGCTGCTGCTGTTCAACAAGCGGGAGCGGCTCACCTACGAGGTCAGATATTACATAATGCGACGAGTGAGTCGGGTATAGTAACGCTCCCCGCCCGCGCCCCCGCCGCAGGCGCGCAAGCACATCATCCAGGTGTCCACGTTCCAGATGTGCGTGCTGCTGCTGTTCAACAAGCGGGAGCGGCTCACCTACGAGGTCAGATATTACATAATGCGACGAGTGAGTCGGGTATAGTAACGCTCCCCGCCCGCGCCCCCGCCGCAGGCGCGCAAGCACATCATCCAGGTGTCCACGTTCCAGATGTGCGTGCTGCTGCTGTTCAACAAGCGGGAGCGGCTCACCTACGAGGTCAGATATTACATAATGCGACGAGTGAGTCGGGTATAGTAACGCTCCCCGCCCGCGCCCCCGCCGCAGGCGCGCAAGCACATCATCCAGGTGTCCACGTTCCAGATGTGCGTGCTGCTGCTGTTCAACAAGCGGGAGCGGCTCACCTACGAGGTCAGATATTACATAATGCGACGAGTGAGTCGGGTATAGTAACGCTCCCCGCCCGCGCCCCCGCCGCAGGCGCGCAAGCACATCATCCAGGTGTCCACGTTCCAGATGTGCGTGCTGCTGCTGTTCAACAAGCGGGAGCGGCTCACCTACGAGGTCAGATATTACATAATGCGACGAGTGAGTCGGGTATAGTAACGCTCCCCGCCCGCGCCCCCGCCGCAGGCGCGCAAGTACATCATCCAGGTGTCCACGATCCAGATGTGCGTGCTGCTGCTGTTCAACAAGCGGGAGCGGCTCACCTACGAGGTCAGATATTATATAATGCGACGAGTGAGTCGGGTATAGTAACGCTCCCCGCCCGCGCCCCCGCCGCAGGCGCGCAAGCACATCATCCAGGTGTCCACGTTCCAGATGTGCGTGCTGCTGCTGTTCAACAAGCGGGAGCGGCTCACCTACGAGGTCAGATATTACATAATGCGACGAGTGAGTCGGGTATAGTAACGCTCCCCGCCCGCGCCCCCGCCGCAGGCGCGCAAGCACATCATCCAGGTGTCCACGTTCCAGATGTGCGTGCTGCTGCTGTTCAACAAGCGGGAGCGGCTCACCTACGAGGTCAGATATTACATAATGCGACGAGTGAGTCGGGTATAGTAACGCTCCCCGCCCGCGCCCCCGCCGCAGGCGCGCAAGCACATCATCCAGGTGTCCACGTTCCAGATGTGCGTGCTGCTGCTGTTCAACAAGCGGGAGCGGCTCACCTACGAGGTCAGATATTACATAATGCGACGAGTGAGTCGGGTATAGTAACGCGTCCCCCCCGCGCTCCCCGCCCGCGCCCCCCGCGCCCCCGCCGCAGGCGCGCAAGCACATCATCCAGGTGTCCACGTTCCAGATGTGCGTGCTGCTGCTGTTCAACAAGCGGGAGCGGCTCACCTACGAGGTCAGATATTACATAATGCGACGAATGAGTCGGGTATAGTAACGCTCCCCGCCCGCGCCCCCGCCGCAGGCGCGCAAGCACATCATCCAGGTGTCCACGTTCCAGATGTGCGTGCTGCTGCTGTTCAACAAGCGGGAGCGGCTCACCTACGAGGTCAGATATTACATAATGCGACGAGTGAGTCGGGTATAGTAACGCTCCCCGCCCGTGCCCCCGCCGCAGGCGCGCAAGCACATCATCCAGGTGTCCACGTTCCAGATGTGCGTGCTGCTGCTGTTCAACAAGCGGGAGCGGCTCACCTACGAGGTCAGATATTACATAATGCGACGAGTGAGTCGGGTATAGTAACGCTCCCCGCCCGCGCCCCCGCCGCAGGCGCGCAAGCACATCATCCAGGTGTCCACGTTCTAGATGTGCGTGCTGCTGCTGTTCAACAAGCGGGAGCGGCTCACCTACGAGGTCAGATATTACATAATGCGACGAGTGAGTCGGGTATAGTAACGCTCCCCGCCCGCGCCCCCGCCGCAGGCGCGCAAGTACATCATCCAGGTGTCCACGATCCAGATGTGCGTGCTGCTGCTGTTCAACAAGCGGGAGCGGCTCACCTACGAGGTCAGATATTATATAATGCGACGAGTGAGTCGGGTATAGTAACGCTCCCCGCCCGCGCCCCCGCCGCAGGCGCGCAAGCACATCATCCAGGTGTCCACGTTCCAGATGTGCGTGCTGCTGCTGTTCAACAAGCGGGAGCGGCTCACCTACGAGGTCAGATATTACATAATGCGACGAGTGAGTCGGGTATAGTAACGCTCCCCGCCCGCGCCCCCGCCGCAGGCGCGCAAGCACATCATCCAGGTGTCCACGTTCCAGATGTGCGTGCTGCTGCTGTTCAACAAGCGGGAGCGGCTCACCTACGAGGTCAGATATTACATAATGCGACGAGTGAGTCGGGTATAGTAACGCTCCCCGCCCGCGCCCCCGCCGCAGGCGCGCAAGCACATCATCCAGGTGTCCACGTTCCAGATGTGCGTGCTGCTGCTGTTCAACAAGCGGGAGCGGCTCACCTACGAGGTCAGATATTACATAATGCGACGAGTGAGTCGGGTATAGTAACGCTCCCCGCCCGCGCCCCCGCCGCAGGCGCGCAAGCACATCATCCAGGTGTCCACGTTCCAGATGTGCGTGCTGCTGCTGTTCAACAAGCGGGAGCGGCTCACCTACGAGGTCAGATATTACATAATGCGACGAGTGAGTCGGGTATAGTAACGCTCCCCGCCCGCGCCCCCGCCGCAGGCGCGCAAGCACATCATCCAGGTGTCCACGTTCCAGATGTGCGTGCTGCTGCTGTTCAACAAGCGGGAGCGGCTCACCTACGAGGTCAGATATTACATAATGCGACGAGTGAGTCGGGTATAGTAACGCTCCCCGCCCGCGCCCCCGCCGCAGGCGCGCAAGCACATCATCCAGGTGTCCACGTTCCAGATGTGCGTGCTGCTGCTGTTCAACAAGCGGGAGCGGCTCACCTACGAGGTCAGATATTACATAATGCGACGAGTGAGTCGGGTATAGTAACGCTCCCCGCCCGCGCCCCCGCCGCAGGCGCGCAAGCACATCATCCAGGTGTCCACGTTCCAGATGTGCGTGCTGCTGCTGTTCAACAAGCGGGAGCGGCTCCCCTACGAGGTCAGATATTACATAATGCGACGAGTGAGTCGGGTATAGTAACGCTCCCCGCCCGCGCCCCCGCCGCAGGCGCGCAAGCACATCATCCAGGTGTCCACGTTCCAGATGTGCGTGCTGCTGCTGTTCAACAAGCGGGAGCGGCTCACCTACGAGGTCAGATATTACATAATGCGACGAGTGAGTCGGGTATAGTAACGCTCCCCGCCCGCGCCCCCGCCGCAGGCGCGCAAGCACATCATCCAGGTGTCCACGTTCCAGATGTGCGTGCTGCTGCTGTTCAACAAGCGGGAGCGACTCACCTGCGAGGTCAGATATTACATAATGCGACGAGTGAGTCAGGTATAGTAACGCTCCCCGCCCGCGCCCCCGCCGCAGGCGCGCAAGCACATCATCCAGGTGTCCACGTTCCAGATGTGCGTGCTGCTGCTGTTCAACAAGCGGGAGCGGCTCACCTACGAGGTCAGATATTACATAATGCGACGAGTGAGTCGGGTATAGTAACGCTCCCCGCCCGCGCCCCCGCCGCAGGCGCGCAAGCACATCATCCAGGTGTTCACGTTCCAGATGTGCGTGCTGCTGCTGTTCAACAAGCGGGAGCGGCTCACCTACGAGGTCAGATATTACATAATGCGACGAGTGAGTCGGGTATAGTAACGCTCCCCGCCCGCGCCCCCGCCGCAGGCGCGCAAGCACATCATCCAGGTGTCCACGTTTCAGATGTGCGTGCTGCTGCTGTTCAACAAGCGGGAGCGGCTCACCTACGAGGTCAGATATTACATAATGCGACGAGTGAGTCGGGTATAGTAACGCTCCCCGCCCGCGCCCCCGCCGCAGGCGCGCAAGCACATCATCCAGGTGTCCACGTTCCAGATGTGCGTGCTGCTGCTGTTCAACAAGCGGGAGCGGCTCACCTACGAGGTCAGATATTACATAATGCGACGAGTGAGTCGGGTATAGTAACGCTCCCCGCCCGCGCCCCCGCCGCAGGCGCGCAAGCACATCATCCAGGTGTCCACGTTCCAGATGTGCGTGCTGCTGCTGTTCAACAAGCGGGAGCGGCTCACCTACGAGGTCAGATATTACATAATGCGACGAGTGAGTCGGGTATAGTAACGCTCCCCGCCCGCGCCCCCGCCGCAGGCGCGCAAGCACATCATCCAGGTGTTCACGTTCCAGATGTGCGTGCTGCTGCTGTTCAACAAGCGGGAGTGGCTCACCTACGAGGTCAGATATTACATAATGCGACGAGTGAGTCGGGTATAGTAACGCTCCCCGCCCGCGCCCCCGCCGCAGGCGCGCAAGCACATCATCCAGGTGTCCACGTTTCAGATGTGCGTGCTGCTGCTGTTCAACAAGCGGGAGCGGCTCACCTACGAGGTCAGATATTACATAATGCGACGAGTGAGTCGGGTATAGTAACGCTCCCCGCCCGCGCCCCCGCCGCAGGCGCGCAAGCACATCATCCAGGTGTCCACGTTCCAGATGTGCGTGCTGCTGCTGTTCAACAAGCGGGAGCGGCTCACCACCTCGGTTAAGCTCTACCCTTAAAATCGGTTAAGCCCTACCCTTAAAATCGGTTAAGCTTTACCCTTAAAATCGGTTAAGTTCTACCCTTAAAATTGGGTAAGCATTACCCTTAGAATTGGTTAAGCCCTACCCTTAAAATTGGTTAAGCCCTACCCTTAAAATCGGTTAAGCTCTACCCTTCAAATCGGTTAAGCTCTATCCCTTTAAATCGGTTTTACCCTACCTTAAAATCGGTTAAGCTCTACCCTTAAAATCGGTTAAGCTCTACCCTTAAAATCGGTTAAGCTTTACCCTTAAAATCGGTTAAGTTCTACCCTTAAAATTGGTTAAGCCCTACCCTTAAAATCGGTTAAGCTCTACCCTTAAAATCGGTTAAGCTCTATCCCTTAAAATCGGTTTTACCCTACCTTAAAATCGGTTAAGTTCTACCCTTAAAATTGGGTAAGCTTTACCCTTAAAATCGGTTAAGCCCTACCCTTAAAATTGGGTAAGCTTTACCCTTAAAATCGGTTAAGTTCTACCCTTAAAATCGGTTAAGCCCTACCCTTAAAATCGGTTAAGTTCTACCCTTAAAATTGGGTAAGCTTTACCCTTAAAATTGGGTAAGCTTTACCCTTAAAATCGGTTTTACCCTACCTTAAAATCGGTTAATCTCTACCCTTAAAATCGGTTAAGCCTTACCCTACCCTTAAAATTGGTTAAGCCCTACCCTTAAAATCGGTTAAGCTCTACCCTTAAAATCGGTTAAGCCCTACCCTTAAAATCGGTTAAGCTTTACCCTTAAAATCGGTTAAGTTCTACCCTTAAAATTGGGTAAGCATTACCCTTAGAATTGGTTAAGCCCTACCCTTAAAATTGGTTAAGCCCTACCCTTAAAATCGGTTAAGCTCTACCCTTCAAATCGGTTAAGCTCTATCCCTTAAAATCGGTTTTACCCTACCTTAAAATCGGTTAAGCTCTACCCTTAAAATCGGTTAAGCCCTAACCTTAAAATCGGTTAAGCCCTACCCTTAAAATCGGTTAAGCCCTACCCTTAAAATTTGTTAAGCCCTACCCTTAAAATCGGTTAAGCTCTACCCTTAAAATCGGTTAAGCCCTACCCTTAAAATTGGTTAAGCCCTACCCTTAAAATTGGTTAAGCCCTACCCTTAAAATTGGTTAAGCCCTACCCTTAAAATCGGTTGAGCTCTACCCTTAAAATCGGTTAAGCCCTACCCTTAAAATCGGTTAAGCCCTACCCTTAAAATTGGTTAAGCTCTACCCTTAAAATCGGTTAAGCTCTACCCTTAAAATCGGTTAAGCCCTACCCTTAAAATCGGTTAAGCCCTACCCTTAAAATCGGTTAAGCTCTATCCCTTAAAATCGGTTTTACCCTACCTTAAAATCAGTTAAGCTCTACCCTTAAAATCGGTTAAGCTCTACCCTTAAAATCGGTTAAGCTCTACCCTTAAAATCGGTTAAGCTCTACCCTTAAAATCGGTTAAGCCCTACCCTTAAAATCGGTTAAGCCCTACCCTTAAAATTGGTTAAGCCCTACCCTTAAAATCGGTTAAGCTCTATCCCTTAAAATCGGTTTTACCCTACCTTAAAATCAGTTAAGCTCTACCCTTAAAATCGGTTAAGCTCTACCCTTAAAATCGGTTAAGCCCTACCCTTAAAATTGGTTAAGCCCTACCCTTAAAATCGGTTAAGCTCTACCCTTATAATCGGTTAAGCTCTATCCCTTAAAATCGGTTTTACCCTACCTTAAAATCGGTTAAGCCCTACCCTTAAAATCGGTTAAGCTCTACCCTTAAAATCGGTTAAGTTCTACCCTTAAAATTGGGTAAGCACTACCCTTAAAATCGGTTAAGCCCTACCCTTAAAATCGGTTAAGCCCTGCCCTTAAAATCGTTTAAGCTCTACCCTTAAAATCGGTTAAGTTCACCCTTAAAATCGGTTAAGCCCTACCCTTAAAATCGGTTAAGCTCTACCCTTAAAATCGGTTAAGTTCACCCTTAAAATCGGTTAAGCCCTACCCTTAAAATCGGTTCAGTTCTACCCTTAAAATCGGTTAAGCTCTACCCTTAAAATCGGTTAAGTTCTACCCTTAAAATTGGGTAAGCTTTACCCTTAAAATTGGTTAAGCCCTACCCTTAAAATCGGTTAAGCTCTATCCCTTAAAATCGGTTTTACCCTACCTTAAAATCTGTTAAGTTCTACCCTTAAAATTGGGTAAGCACTACCCTTAAAATCGGTTAAGCCCTACCCTTAAAATCGGTTAAGTTCACCCTTAAAATCGGTTAAGCCCTACCCTTAAAATCGGTTCAGTTCTACCCTAAAAATCGGTTAAGTTCTACCCTTAAAATTGGGTAAGCTTTACCCTTAAAATTGGTTAAGCCCTACCCTTAAAATTGGTTAAGCCCTACCCTTAAAATCGGTTCAGTACTACCCTAAAAATCGGTTAAGTTCTACCCTTAAAATTGGGTAAGCTCTACCCTTAAACTCGGTTAAGTTCTACCCTTAAAATCGGTTAAGCCCTACCCTTAAAATTGGTTAAGCCCTACCCTTAAAATCGGTTAAGCTCTACCCTTCAAATCGGTTAAGCTCTATCCCTTAAAATCGGTTTTACCCTACCTTAAAATCAGTTAAGCTCTACCCTTAAAATCGGTTAAGCTCTACCCTTAAAATCGGTTAAGCTCTACCCTTAAAATCGGTTAAGCCCTACCCTTAAAATTGGTTAAGCCCTACCCTTAAAATCGGTTAAGCCCTACCCTTAAAATCGGTTAAGCTCTACCCTTAAAATCGGTTAAGTTCTACCCTTAAAATCGGTTAAGCCCTACCCTTAAAATCGGTTAAGTTCTACCCTTAAAATTGGGTAAGCTTTACCCTTAAAATCGGTTAAGCTCTACCCTTAAAATCGGTTAAGCCCTACCCTTAAAATCGGTTAAGCTCTACCCTTAAAATCGGTTAAGCCCTACCCTTAAAATTGGTTAAGCCCTACCTTAAAATCGGTTAAGCTTTACCCTTAAAATCGGTTAAGTTCTACCCTTAAAATTGGGTAAGCTTTACCCTTAAAATCGGTTAAGCTCTACCCTTAAAATCGGTTAAGCCCTACCCTTAAAATCGGTTAAGCTCTACCCTTAAAATCGGTTAAGCTCTACCCTTAAAATCGGTTAAGCCCTACCCTTAAAATTGGTTAAGCCCTACCCTTAAAATCGGTTAAGTTCTACCCTTAAAATCGGTTAAGCTCTATCCCTTAAAATCGGTTAAGCTCTACCCTTAAAATCGGTTAAGCTCTATCCCTTAAAATCGGTTTTACCCTACCTTAAAATCGGTTAAGCTCTTCCCTTAAAATCGGTTAAGCCCTACCCTTAAAATCGGTTAAGCTCTACCCTTAAAATCGGTTAAGCTCTATCCCTTAAAATCGGTTTTACCCTACCTTAAAATCGGTTAAGCCCTACCCTTAAAATCGGTTAAGCTCTACCCTTAAAATCGGTTAAGCTCTACCCTTAAAATCGGTTAAGCCCTACCCTTAAAATTGGTTAAGCCCTACCCTTAAAATCGGTTAAGCTCTACCCTTAAAATCGGTTAAGCCCTACCTTAAAATCGGTTAAGCTCTACCCTTAAAATCGGTTAAGCTCTACCCTTAAAATCGGTTAAGCTTTACCCTTAAAATCGGTTAAGCTCTACCCTTAAAATCGGTTAAGTTCACCCTTAAAATCGGTTAAGCCCTACCCTTAAAATCGGTTCAGTTCTACCCTAAAAATCGGTTAAGTTCTACCCTTAAAATTGGGTAAGCTCTACCCTTAAACTCGGTTAAGTTCTACCCTTAAAATTGGGTAAGCTTTACCCTTAAAATTGGTTAAGCCCTACCCTTAAAATTGGTTAAGCCCTACCCTTAAAATCGGTTAAGCCCTACCCTTAAAATCGGTTAAGCTCTACCCTTAAAATCGGTTTAGCCCTACCCTTAAAATCGGTTAGGTTCTACCCTTAAAATTGGGTAAGCCCTACCCTTAAAATCGGTTAAGTTCTACCCTTAAAATCGGTTTAGCCCTACCCTTATAATCGGTTAAGTTCTACCCTTAAAATTGGTTAAGCCCTACCCTTAAAATCGGTTAAGCTCTACCCTTAAAATCGGTTAAGCTCTATCCCTTAAAATCGGTTTTACCCTACCTTAAAATCGGTTAAGCTCTTCCCTTAAAATCGGTTAAGCCCTACCCTTAAAATCGGTTAAGCTCTACCCTTAAAATCGGTTAAGCTCTATCCCTTAAAATCGGTTTTACCCTACCTTAAAATCGGTTAAGCTCTATCCCTTAAAATCGGTTTTACCCTACCTTAAAATCGGTTAAGCCCTACCATTAAAATCGGTTAAGCTCTACCCTTAAAATCGGTTAAGCTCTACCCTTAAAATCGGTTAAGCCCTACCCTTAAAATTGGTTAAGCCCTACCCTTAAAATCGGTTAAGTTATACCCTTAAAATCGGTTAAGCTTTACCCTTAAAATCGGTTAAGCTCTACCCTTAAAATCGGTTAAGCCCTACCCTTAAAATTGGTTAAGCCCTACCCTTAAAATCGGTTAAGCTCTACCCTTCAAATCGGTTACGCTCTATCCCTTAAAATCGGTTTTACCCTACCTTAAAATCAGTTAAGCCCTACCCTTAAAATTGGTTAAGCCCTACCCTTAAAATCGGTTAAGCTCTACCCTTCAAATCGGTTAAGCTCTATCCCTTAAAATCGGTTTTACCCTACCTTAAAATCAGTTAAGCTCTACCCTTAAAATCGGTTAAGCTCTACCCTTAAAATCGGTTAAGCCCTACCCTTAAAATTGGTTAAGCCCTACCCTTAAAATCGGTTAAGCTCTACCCTTAAAATCGGTTAAGCTCTATCCCTTAAAATCGGTTTTACCCTACCTTAAAATCAGTTAAGCTCTACCCTTAAAATCGGTTAAGCCCTACCCTTAAAATTGGTTAAGCCCTACTCTTAAAATCGGTTAAGCTCTACCCTTAAAATCGGTTAAGCCCTACCCTTAAAATTGGTTAAGCCCTACCCTTAAAATCGGTTAAGCTCTACCCTTAAAATCGGTTAAGCTCTATCCCTTAAAATCGGTTTTACCCTACCTTAAAATCGGTTAAGCTCTTCCCTTAAAATCGGTTAAGCCCTACCCTTAAAATCGGTTAAGCTCTACCCTTAAAATCGGTTAAGCTCTATCCCTTAAAATCGGTTTTACCCTACCTTAAAATCGGTTAAGCTCTATCCCTTAAAATCGGTTTTACCCTACCTTAAAATCGGTTAAGCCCTACCATTAAAATCGGTTAAGCTCTACCCTTAAAATCGGTTAAGCTCTACCCTTAAAATCGGTTAAGCCCTACCCTTAAAATTGGTTAAGCCCTACCCTTAAAATCGGTTAAGCTCTACCCTTAAAATCGGTTAAGCTCTACCCTTAAAATCGGTTAAGCTCTATCCCTTAAAATCGGTTTTACCCTACCTTAAAATCGGTTAAGCTCTACCCTTAAAATCGGTTAAGCTCTACCCTTAAAATCGGTTAAGTTCTACCCTTAAAATTGGGTAAGCTTTACCCTTAAAATTGGTTAAGCCCTACCCTTAAAATTGGTTAAGCCCTACCCTTAAAATCGGTTAAGCTCTACCCTTAAAATCGGTTAAGCTCTATCCCTTAAAATCGGTTTTACCCTACCTTAAAATCGGTTAAGTTCTACCCTTAAAATTGGGTAAGCTATACCCTTAAAATCGGTTAAGCTCTACCCTTAAAATCGGTTAAGCTCTACCCTTAAAATCGGTTAAGCTTTACCCTTAAAATCGGTTAAGTTCTACCCTTAAAATTGGGTAAGCTTTACCCTTAAAATTGGTTAAGCCCTACCCTTAAAATCGGTTAAGCTCTATCCCTTAAAATCGGTTTTACCCTACCCTTAAAATCGGTTAAGCTCTACCCTTAAAATCGGTTAAGCCCTACCCTTAAAATTGGTTAAGCCCTACCCTTAAAATCGGTTAAGCTCTATCCCTTAAAATCGGTTTTACCCTACCTTAAAATCGGTTAAGCTCTACCCTTAAAATCGGTTAAGCTCTACCCTTAAAATCGGTTAGGTTCTACCCTTAAAATTGGGTAAGCTTTACCCTTAAAATTGGTTAAGCCCTACCCTTAAAATTGGTTAAGCCCTACCCTTAATATCGGTTAAGCCCTACCCTTAAAATTGGTTAAGCCCTACCCTTAAAATCGGTTAAGCTCTACCCTTAAAATCGGTTAAGCTCTATCCCTTAAAATCGGTTTTACCCTACCTTAAAATCGGTTAAGTTCTACCCTTAAAATTGGGTAAGCTTTACCCTTAAAATCGGTTAAGTTCTACCCTTAAAATTTGGTAAGCTTTACCCTTAAAATCGGTTAAGCCCTACCCTTAAAATTGGGTAAGCTTTACCCTAAAAATCGGTTAAGTTCTACCCTTAAAATCGGTTAAGCCCTACCCTTAAAATCGGTTAAGTTCTACACTTAAAATTGGGTAAGCTTTACCCTTAAAATCGGTTAAGCTCTATCCCTTAAAATCGGTTTTACCCTACCTTAAAATCGGTTAAGCTCTACCCTTAAAATCGGTTAAGCTCTACCCTTAAAATCGGTTAAGCTTTACCCTTAAAATCGGTTAAGTTCTACCCTTAAAATTGGGTAAGCTTTACCCTTAAAATCGGTTAAGCTCTATCCCTTAAAATCGGTTTTACCCTACCTTAAAATCGGTTAAGCTCTACCCTTAAAATCGGTTTTACCCTACCTTAAAATCGGTTAAGCTCTACCCTTAAAATCGGTTAAGCTCTACCCTTAAAATCGGTTAAGCTTTACCCTTAAAATCGGTTAAGTTCTACCCTTAAAATTTGGTAAGCTTTACCCTTAAAATCGGTTAAGCCCTACCCTTAAAATTGGGTAAGCTTTACCCTTAAAATCGGTTAAGTTCTACCCTTAAAATCGGTTAAGCCCTACCCTTAAAATCGGTTAAGTTCTACCCTTAAAATTGGGTAAGCTTTACCCTTAAAATCGGTTAAGCTCTATCCCTTAAAATCGGTTTTACCCTACCTTAAAATCGGTTAAGCTCTACCCTTAAAATCGGTTAAGCTCTACCCTTAAAATCGGTTAAGCTCTACCCTTAAAATCGGTTAAGCTCTACCCTTAAAATCGGTTAAGCCCTACCCTTAAAATTGGTTAAGCCCTACCCTTAAAATCGGTTAAGCTCTACCCTTAAAATCGGTTAAGCTCTATCCCTTAAAATCGGTTTTACCCTACCTTAAAATCGGTTAAGCCCTACCCTTAAAATCGGTTAAGTTCTACCCTAAAAATCGGTTAAGTTCTACCCTTAAAATTGGGTAAGCTCTACCCTTAAAATCGGTTAAGCCCTACCCTTAAAATCGGTTAAGCTCTACCCTTAAAATCGGTTAAGCCCTACCCTTAAAATTGGTTAAGCCCTACCCTTAAAATCGGTTAAGTTCTACCCTTAAAATCGGTTTTACCCTACCTTAAAATCGGTTAAGCTCTATCCCTTAAAATCGGTTTTACCCTACCTTAAAATCGGTTAAGTTCTACCCTTAAAATTGGGTAAGCTTTACCCTTAAAATCGGTTAAGTTCTACCCTTAAAATCGGTTAAGCTCTACCCTTAAAATCGGTTAAGCTCTACCCTTAAAATCGGTTAAGCCCTACCCTTAAAATTGGTTAAGCCCTACCCTTACAATCGGTTAAGCCCTACCCTTACAATCGGTTAAGCCCTACCCTTAAAATCGGTTAAGCTCTATCCCTTAAAATCGGTTTTACCCTACCTTAAAATCGGTTAAGCCCTACCCTTAAAATCGGTTAAGTTCTACCCTAAAAATCGGTTAAGTTCTACCCTTAAAATTGGGTAAGCTCTACCCTTAAAATCGGTTAAGCCCTACCCTTAAAATCGGTTAAGCTCTACCCTTAAAATCGGTTAAGCTCTATCCCTTAAAATCGGTTTTACCCTACCTTAAAATCGGTTAAGCCCTACCCTTAAAATCGGTTAAGTTCTACCCTAAAAATCGGTTAAGTTCTACCCTTAAAATTGGGTAAGCTCTACCCTTAAAATCGGTTAAGCCCTGCCCTTAAAATCGGTTAAGCTCTATCCCTTAAAATCGGTTTTACCCTACCTTAAAATCGGTTAAGCCCTACCCTTAAAATCGGTTAAGTTCTACCCTAAAAATCGGTTAAGTTCTACCCTTAAAATTGGGTAAGCTCTACCCTTAAAATCGGTTAAGCCCTGCCCTTAAAATCGGTTAAGCTCTACCCTTACAATCGGTTAAGCCCTACCCTTAAAATTGGTTAAGCCCTACCCTTAAAATCGGTTAAGTTCTACCCTTAAAATCGGTTTTACCCTACCTTAAAATCGGTTAAGCTCTACCCTTAAAATCGGTTAAGCTCTACCCTTAAAGTCGGTTAAGCTTTACCCTTAAAATCGGTTAAGTTCTACCCTTAAAATTGGGTAAGCTTTACCCTTAAAATTGGTTAAGCCCTACCCTTAAAATTGGTTAAGCCCTACCCTTAAAATCGGTTAAGCTCTACCCTTAAAATCGGTTAAGCTCTATCCCTTAAAATCGGTTTTACCCTACCTTAAAATCGGTTAAGTTCTACCCTTAAAATTGGGTAAGCTTTACCCTTAAAATCGGTTAAGTTCTACCCTTAAAATTGGGTAAGCTTTACCCTTAAAATCGGTTAAGCCCTACCCTTAAAATTGGGTAAGCTTTACCCTTAAAATCGGTTAAGTTCTACCCTTAAAATCGGTTAAGCCCTACCCTTAAAATCGGTTAAGCTCTACCCTTAAAATCGGTTAAGCTCTACCCTTAAAATCGGTTAAGCTTTACCCTTAAAATCGGTTAAGTTCTACCCTTAAAATTTGGTAAGCTTTACCCTTAAAATCGGTTAAGCCCTACCCTTAAAATTGGGTAAGCTTTACCCTTAAAATCGGTTAAGTTCTACCCTTAAAATCGGTTAAGCCCTACCCTTAAAATCGGTTAAGTTCTACCCTTAAAATTGGGTAAGCTTTACCCTTAAAATCGGTTAAGCTCTATCCCTTAAAATCGGTTTTACCCTACCTTAAAATCGGTTAAGCTCTACCCTTAAAATCGGTTAAGCTCTACCCTTAAAATCGGTTAAGCTTTACCCTTAAAATCGGTTAAGTTCTACCCTTAAAATTGGGTAAGCTTTACCCTTAAAATTGGTTAAGCCCTACCCTTAAAATTGGTTAAGCCCTACCCTTAAAATCGGTTAAGCTCTACCCTTAAAATCGGTTAAGCTCTATCCCTTAAAATCGGTTTTACCCTACCTTAAAATCGGTTAAGTTCTACCCTTAAAATTGGGTAAGCTTTACCCTTAAAATCGGTTAAGTTCTACCCTTAAAATTGGGTAAGCTTTACCCTTAAAATCGGTTAAGCCCTACCCTTAAAATTGGGTAAGCTTTACCCTTAAAATCGGTTAAGTTCTACCCTTAAAATCGGTTAAGCCCTACCCTTAAAATCGGTTAAGTTCTACCCTTAAAATTGGGTAAGCTTTACCCTTAAAATCGGTTAAGCTCTATCCCTTAAAATCGGTTTTACCCTACCTTAAAATCGGTTAAGCTCTACCCTTAAAATCGGTTAAGCTCTACCCTTAAAATCGGTTAAGCTCTACCCTTAAAATCGGTTAAGCCCTACCCTTAAAATTGGTTAAGCCCTACCCTTAAAATCGGTTAAGCTCTACCCTTAAAATCGGTTAAGCTCTATCCCTTAAAATCGGTTTTACCCTACCTTAAAATCGGTTAAGCCCTACCCTTAAAATCGGTTAAGTTCTACCCTAAAAATCGGTTAAGTTCTACCCTTAAAATTGGGTAAGCTCTACCCTTAAAATCGGTTAAGCCCTACCCTTAAAATCGGTTAAGCTCTACCCTTAAAATCGGTTAAGCCCTACCCTTAAAATTGGTTAAGCCCTACCCTTAAAATCGGTTAAGTTCTACCCTTAAAATCGGTTTTACCCTACCTTAAAATCGGTTAAGCTCTATCCCTTAAAATCGGTTTTACCCTACCTTAAAATCGGTTAAGTTCTACCCTTAAAATTGGGTAAGCTTTACCCTTAAAATCGGTTAAGTTCTACCCTTAAAATCGGTTAAGCTCTACCCTTAAAATCGGTTAAGCTCTACCCTTAAAATCGGTTAAGCCCTACCCTTAAAATTGGTTAAGCCCTACCCTTACAATCGGTTAAGCCCTACCCTTACAATCGGTTAAGCCCTACCCTTAAAATCGGTTAAGCTCTATCCCTTAAAATCGGTTTTACCCTACCTTAAAATCGGTTAAGCCCTACCCTTAAAATCGGTTAAGTTCTACCCTAAAAATCGGTTAAGTTCTACCCTTAAAATTGGGTAAGCTCTACCCTTAAAATCGGTTAAGCCCTGCCCTTAAAATCGGTTAAGCTCTATCCCTTAAAATCGGTTTTACCCTACCTTAAAATCGGTTAAGCCCTACCCTTAAAATCGGTTAAGTTCTACCCTAAAAATCGGTTAAGTTCTACCCTTAAAATTGGGTAAGCTCTACCCTTAAAATCGGTTAAGCCCTGCCCTTAAAATTGGTTAAGCCCTACCCTTAAAATCGGTTAAGTTCTACCCTTAAAATCGGTTTTACCCTACCTTAAAATCGGTTAAGCTCTACCCTTAAAATCGGTTAAGCTCTACCCTTAAAGTCGGTTAAGCTTTACCCTTAAAATCGGTTAAGTTCTACCCTTAAAATTGGGTAAGCTTTACCCTTAAAATTGGTTAAGCCCTACCCTTAAAATTGGTTAAGCCCTACCCTTAAAATCGGTTAAGCTCTACCCTTAAAATCGGTTAAGCTCTATCCCTTAAAATCGGTTTTACCCTACCTTAAAATCGGTTAAGTTCTACCCTTAAAATTGGGTAAGCTTTACCCTTAAAATCGGTTAAGCCCTACCCTTAAAATTGGGTAAGCTTTACCCTTAAAATCGGTTAAGTTCTACCCTTAAAATCGGTTAAGCCCTACCCTTAAAATCGGTTAAGTTCTACGCTTAAAATTGGGTAAGCTTACCCTTAAAATCGGTTAAGCTCTATCCCTTAAAATCGGTTTTACCCTACCTTAAAATCGGTTAAGCTCTACCCTTAAAATCGGTTAAGCTCTACCCTTAAAATCGGTTTTACCCTACCTTAAAATCGGTTAAGTTCTACCCTTAAAATTGGGTAAGCCCTACCCTTAAAATCGGTTAAGCCCTACCCTTAAAATCAGTTAAGCCCTGCCCTTAAAATCGGTTAAGCTCTACCCTTAAAATCGGTTCAGTTCTACCCTAAAAATCGGTTAAGTTCTACCCTTAAAATTGGGTAAGCTCTACCCTTAAACTCGGTTAAGTTCTACCCTTAAAATTGGGTAAGCTTTACCCTTAAAATTGGTTAAGCCCTACCCTTAAAATCGGTTAAGCTCTACCCTTAAAATCGGTTAAGCCCTACCCTTAAAATTGGTTAAGCCCTACCCTTAAAATCGGCTAAGCTCTACCCTTAAAATCGGTTAAGCCCTACCCTTAAAATTGGTTAAGCCCTACCCTTAAAATTGGTTAAGCCCTACCCTTAAAATTGGTTAAGCCCTACCACATTACCTACCTATTACATAATGCGACGAGTGAGTCGGGTATAGTAACGCTCCCCGCCCGCGCCCCCGCCGCAGGCGCGCAAGCACATCATCCAGGTGTCCACGTTCCAGATGTGCGTGCTGCTGCTGTTCAACAAGCGGGAGCGGCTCACCTACGAGGTCAGATATTACATAATGCGACGAGTGAGTCGGGTATAGTAACGCTCCCCGCCCGCGCCCCCGCCGCAGGCGCGCAAGCACATAATCCAGGTGTCCACGTTCCAGATGTGCGTGCTGCTGCTGTTCAACAAGCGGGAGCGGCTCACCTACGAGGTCAGATATTACATAATGCGACGAGTGAGTCGGGTATAGTAAAGCTCCCCGCCCGCGCCCCCGCCGCAGGCGCGCAAGCACATCATCCAGGTGTCCACGTTCCAGATGTGCGTGCTGCTGCTGTTCAACAAGCGGGAGCGGCTCACCTACGAGGTCAGATATTACATAATGCGACGAGTGAGTCGGGTATAGTAACGCTCCCCGCCCGCGCCCCCGCCGCAGGCGCGCAAGCACATCATCCAGGTGTCCACGTTCCAGATGTGCGTGCTGCTGCTGTTCAACAAGCGGGAGCGGCTCACCTACGAGGTCAGATATTACATAATGCGACGAGTGAGTCGGGTATAGTAACGCTCCCCGCCCGCGCCCCCGCCGCAGGCGCGCAAGCACATCATCCAGGTGTCCACGTTCCAGATGTGCGTGCTGCTGCTGTTCAACAAGCGGGAGCGGCTCACCTACGAGGTCAGATATTACATAATGCGACGAGTGAGTCGGGTATAGTAACGCTCCCCGCCCGCGCCCCCGCCGCAGGCGCGCAAGCACATCATCCAGGTGTCCACGTTCCAGATGTGCGTGCTGCTGCTGTTCAACAAGCGGGAGCAGCTCACCTACGAGGTCAGATATTACATGTCGAGTTTTAAAATCGAAAAGTAATCATTTCGGACGAGGTTAAAGGAAGTATCCTTTAACACTAGTTCAGTCTGTCTAGTCAAAGAAGTTGCAAATTGAGTTGCAGCTCAAGCTCAGCGCTGCGTCCTTGGCAATGGCGTATAGGCTCGAGTCAGCGGAGTAGCAATTTCTAAAAGATGTTTTTTTTCTTTAATTAATAAATTGCAATTTCATGAACTGACAAAACAATATCTTGGTATTAGTACATAATTATGTAAAGAGCAACCGTTTAAACTTCTGGACTTTCATAGGAAATCCTGAACGAGACGGACATCCCAGAGAAGGACCTGGTGCGGGCCCTGCAGTCGCTGGCCATGGGCAAGCCCACGCAGCGCGTGCTCATCAAGCAACCCAAGACCAAGGACATCGAGCCCGCCCACCACTTCTACGTGAACGATGCCTTCACTTCCAAACTGCACAGGTAACTAAAAAAACCAGAACGGATAGCATGATCTCCTATCGCATCATGCGTCACTTTCGCACATACGTACTTGTTAGAACAAGACAGCTATGGTGACGTTAAAAACACGACCATCTTAAGCTAGCAAGTCTGTGACTAGCTTACGTCATTGCCAAAGTGTACAATTGGCTACTTTCCTAAAAAAATATATTTAGTCCGTCAGTTAGATTATCAAAAAATATTGGACACGTATTTTTTATTTTGTCAATCAAACAAAAATTGGTGAAGATATAGCCCGTTAAAGTTCCGCGTGACGTCACATTTCAGTACAATTTTTATTATAATGTGACGTCACGCGAAACTTTAACGGGCTATATCTTCACCAATGTTTGTTTGATTGACAAAATAAAAAATACGTGTCCATTATTTTTTGATTATCTAACTGACGGACTAAATAGAATTATATATTTTTTACCCAGGAAAGTACCCAATTCCCACCTCACGCATGCAGTCGGCGAGCGTTTTACTATCAATAAAGGAATTTGAACCTTCTATGCAGCAGTTACGTTTCATATTCTAAAGGCAGCAGCCATGCTCGCGAACACGTCAGGAATAGAGCGACGGTCTATTTTTAAGCCAGTGACCGCCACCCGCGAGCCCCGCAACCCCCGCGTCAACGTGAGGACGCGTTTAGACGTATCGTGCCAGTCGCTGGCGCTTATTCGTAGAACAATATATGTGCACACCACAAGAATAGTGCAGGAATTAAATGAATCCAGTTGGCCTCATCGTTTAGATGGAACAAGGGCCAGAGTGCTTTACCGTTGCATAAACATTGTAATATTGTACCGTGAGGTAACGCGATGTCGTTCTTTTCTCATAACTTGAAATAATGTAAATACCTACCTAAAATAATATTTGTATATTGACATGTATGCTAATTCATTAATAAAGTCAAATAAACACAATTTCAGAGTAAAGATTCAAACGGTAGCAGCGAAAGGTGAATCGGAGCCGGAGAGGAAAGAGACTCGCAACAAGGTGGACGAGGACCGCAAGCACGAAATCGAGGCGGCCATCGTCCGCATCATGAAGGCACGCAAAAAGATGCCGGTGAGTACCACCCGTCTGTATAGTCGGAGCCGGGGAGGAAGAGACTCGCAACAAGGTGGAATAATCTACTTAATATTATTTCCCCTCACGTGATGAGCAATTTTGATCCATTTATTCCCGTTTTAGTAGGAGAGCCCATGACACTGAACCTAGTTCGATAAGTCTCCTATATGAGATATATATAATTAGACGCGTCTTTAATGGGGGAACATGAAATGCTGATGCTGCAATGCGAAAAAACAAAGACATGCTTTCATACATCTACAATGTTTTGATGCTGCTGCCACTGACAAGGCCACGCACGGGGGCTTGCAGCACCGCATTATCGTGTAGCCCTACCCCTCTTCTGCTTCGAGGAACAAAGGAAATCTAGGAGACTTATCGTACAGTCACCAGCATAAATATATGACTATGGGCAGCCCTGCAAAAATATCTGATTCTCCATTGAGGGCAAAAGTATGTGACGACACTTCCATGGTAAAAATATGTGATGCTTTGTGGCCGGCATAAACATCGTTTTGCATCGATCAGCATAAATATCGGATCCGGCCGCTTAAAAATATCTGATTACCCATGTAAATCAGAATTATGTGGCTACTGCCACCGGCATAAATATCTAACCACTGTGAAAGCTTTAACATCGGATGACAGGTCGACCGCATAAATATCTGACATAATAACAAAATCAAAATTATGTCATCAATAACAAAACCAAACCCTATTTGGCTGGCATAGAGGTCTTAATTGTAAAAAGCTATTTGACAATTCACGAAAAGAGTGCAGACTTGTCATTGAACTGTCATTGCATATGTCTATCTCACATTTTCTATCACGAATTTGACACATTCAAATTCATATGTTTCATTGCATTAAAAGCTTCATTACAATATTTACGATTTATTCATACAGTTAGGACTCGGTGCGACTGCCGTCAATCTGCGAGAAGCGATATTTTATTTTATTAAATTAAAGAAAAAAATCGCGCCAACACTGTTATCGGTTGATTTACGTATATAGGGTAAATAAATTGTTAATTTAAAGACGCAGTACTGTTTATTTAACACATTACTTTGAACATTTACGGGTAGTATTTTTATAATATAACTTCCCGGCGGCACATAATAATATCTAACTAGTCACTACAATACCAGGTTAATTTTTGTTCTGTTCACGGTCCTTGTTACTCAAGTTTGCAATATTCTTACGAATTATTCATCACCAGGGCCCGTAATTTTCATGCCGTTGACGCAAAAATGACGTCACGCTGATGAATCATCACTCTTGTGAAAAAAAAAATGTGTCAAAAAATATCAACATAAATCTTAAATAAATTAATATAAAGTCCATAACTCCCTAGGGAACACTCACCACTAGGAGGTAAGTGAAATATTGCAAAAGAGAGTATAATAGATTTCTAATCGAAAAAGCACGAATGTCATAAAATATTCACAGTTTCTCACATCCATTCGTAAATGTAGTCCTACACCGGCAGAGGCAGATTCGCCCATTAGAAATCCGGCGAGTGACTGAGGTAAAGGGGTCTATACTCACCGCGTAATGGCACCAACTAGACGTCTGGATCGCCGTTAACCGTATTCGGCACTCCACACACTTGATCTGAATTCAGTTCTGAATTCATCAATTCGTAGACAAAATCAGAGGTAAATGCTTAAATTTGTTTATGGTAGCTAAAAATGGTTTATTTCTACGATTCGTGTGTGATGCCAAGGTTCATTGGCTCCAGAGTTGGGGACTCATAATTGAAGTCGGTGATTAGATTAAAAATTCTCATTATTAAATCATCGCTGATTAAATCATCCCACAAAACAATCAAGTAATTTCGCCAAGAATATATTATTAACGACGAGTGCTGATTTAAACTAAAGTAATACTAATCTACTAAAGTCAATCATGATTCGTTTAATATGATTGGAATATTTTTAAGTTGATTTATATTATTACAAGGATATAGGGCCTTTATTCTGAATTGTAGAAATTTTCGTTATTATACATTTTGCATAGCGAGTAATTTAATTTAAAAAAACCGGCCAAGAGCGTGTCGGGCCACGCTCAGTGTAGGGTTCCGTAGTTTTCCGTCCGTCACAGTAAGTGTCCCCACTTAAGAGTTAATAACACCGCCATGTAGGATATGATATGAGAGTTCCACGTACAGCGACATCTATCGGCAAATTAAGTAAACTATTGCGCGCGAGCTTAAAGTATGGGAGATGATTTTTATGGAATAATTCTTTATTGCGTGAACCGATTTTCACCGTTTTTACTTTATTTGAAAGCACGTCATTTCATTGTAATTTTGTAGAAATCACAGGTACAATAAACACCTGCTTATACGGTTAAATTACAAACTTAACTCAGAAATTATTTTGTAATTTTTTTTCAAAAACTATTCATCCTATCAAGTTCAAAATAATTTTCCTAGAAAGTTTTTATAAAGTTCTACTTTTGAGATTTTTTTCATATTTTTAAAACTTATGGTTCAAAAGTTAGAGGGGGGGGGACGCATATTTTTTTACTTCTGGAGCGATTATTTCCGAAAATATTTACATTATCGAAAAATGATTTTAGTAAACCCCTATTCATTTTTAAATACCTATCCAACAATATATCACACGTTAGGGTTGAAATGAAAAAAAAAAATCACTCCCCACTTTACGTATAGGGGAGGTACCCTAATAAAAAAAAAAATCCACTTTTTATTTTACCACTTTGTCGGCGTGATTGATATACATATTAGTACCAAATTTCAGCTTTCTAGTGCTAACGGTCATTGAGATTATCCGCGGACGGACGGACGGACGGACGGGCAGACATGGCGAAACTATAAGGGTTCCTAGTTGACTACGGAACCCTAAAAGTGGTTTGTAAAAATCCTGTCAAGCTAAAAAGTCTGCAAAATAGACCTATCTGATAGCAACTAAATTCTAATATAGGTAACGAAAAGTGTCGGAGGATTTTGTTAGTCTTATCTCACTGCTTTATTTATTTTTTATTTACCTACATCTTTCAAATTGAAATCAATGAACAGTTAATAGTGAATGCTCTATTGTGGACTACATATATATGAGGTTGAAAATGGCTTCGTCGTTTTTTTTTGTAAATAAATAATTTTAGGCAACTACTCTACGATATAGACGTGATCAGATATTGAGGTAAACATCAGTATTCTCGATAAATTCTAGTTTCTATTGCAGTTACTAAAACGACCGCTCAATCTGCCCTAATCTGACTTTATCATTTACATTATCATCAATTTTGATTTAATTTTAATACAAATTTTGATAGATTGAGAATTTACCACATAATCTACCAAATTAAATTATTACTTTCGTCCAAAACCAAATAGAATGGGTAGATATTGTAGAACCGAACTCCTTTTTAGGGTTCCGTACCTCGAAAGGAAAAAACGGAACCCTTATAGGATCACTTTGTTGTCTGTCCGTCTGTCTGTCTGTCTGTCAAAACCATTTTTCTCAGGAATGCGTGGAGGTATCAAGCTGAAATTTATATCAAATACTCAGGTATATTGTTCCTTGGTGCTGTGAAAAAATCAAACTTAAAAGCCAACGCAATCAAAAGTACAGTCGTTTATGCTGCAAATTTTAGAGTGTTTCGGCACTCGCAAAACCTACGGGGTACTTCCCGTGAACTCAAAAACTTGAAATTTGGAACAAAGCAGCGTCATATAGCATAGACAATGGAAAAATTACAAAAAGTAGACATTTTTTGTAAAATCATACAATTTTTTTTTTTTTTTTTTCAATTTTAAACTTACTACTTTTTTCTCGTAAACGCGTGGAGGTATTAAATTGAAATTCATGTCAAATACTCAGGGCTATAGGACCTATCAGATGTAGCAAAACCAAACTTTTATGTCAACGCAATCAAAAGAAATAGCAATTTAAGTCGCATATTTTGAAACTGAATACTCGCAAGAAACTCAAAACCTAAAGGGTACTTCCCGTAAACTCAGAAACTTGAAACTTGGCACGAAGAAACTTCATATAACACAAACAAAGGAAAAATTACGAAAAGTAGACAGTTTTAGTAAAATCATACAAAAAATATTTTTTTTAATTTTAAACCTTTTTCCTCGTAAACGCGTAGAGGTATTAAATTGAAATTAGTAATAAACATACTACAACTTTTGCTTGTTATATGTTTGTACGGAACCCTCGGTGCGCGAGTCCGACTCGCACTTGGCCGTTTTTTTTTATATCGGGAATAAAAATATAATTCAAACTAGCCTAGCGTTGGAAACTCTTATATACTTAGATTTAGATGTTTTTAACGTTATCTCTAAAATCTCGGAAAATCTCGTGTCTGGGCCTAAAGTTATGCAAGGTCAAACTCCAAAAAATGGGGTTTTCGGGATTATATTGGTTTTTATAACTCCATTTAAGTTGATATCTATTAGTACATTGTATAGCATAAAATTTGCAACAAGTTTTACTCTAAAGAATTTTTTATGCGTTCAACTGTTTACAAGAACAAACGGTTACAACACTGACATGTTTAAAGATTCTCGGAGCGATTATTTTTGAAACTATGTACTTAAGCTAAAAATTGTTTTAGAAACTTCAAAATTATTTTATAAGACCTATCTAATGATTTGGCACACGTTGATAGTTCCTAAAAATAATTTTATTAACATTTAGTTGCATTATGGAGTGCCCCCCCTTAAACATATTTTTACTACAAAACTAAGTAGCAGCACATATATTAGACCTGGATTGAGATTTCTTGAATATACGCCGTATGCGACCCGCCCGCCCATCTGTCCGTTAATCTGCATATCACAGCCATATTACTCGGTATTAGCTTTTAAACTAAACGTTTTGACACATATATCAGCCACCCGTCAAGGAAACAGCACTATACATATGCAAAGCGCTATCTCACTCGAACGTCGTCGCCGCATGCGGAAACCGCAGCAGTGTGATAGTTACCTTAACCGTAAACGAAAACTGCAATGAAATCGAACGTGCCGTTTCAAAGTTTAATGGGAGCATTAATTTGTACACATACCAAAATTGTTACCTTTACCAAAACCGTATTTTGGTAAAGGTAACATTTGGCAGCTGGCACATACGTTTTCTTTGCTCGAATACAATATTATTATTGAATCTGTATAATACATTTTATGACGTAAGCGCCAACCACCAAGTGATACCTTTACCAAAATATTGTCACAAATAGCCATTTATCCTAAATGTATATAAGGTCGGTGTTAATAGAAGAGTAAAATAATGTAACCTTCATTGTTTCACAATTACACTTTTTTAAAGAACAATTATGTTTTTTTTTGTCAATTCATACACAAACTTATTACTTACATATTTTAGTGAAAACAGATTTCTTTAATATTATTTTGTCATGTTTCAAATGCCTTTCATGCATACAAATTCAGACATATTTGTTTACCTTATTTTACTTTTCTATTGACACTGACCTTACTCGTACCGCCTCTGTTCCGTCAGGGAAAAAATAATGGAGCTAGTAGCTATGCAAAATCTAATCCTATTTAAAACATCATTAAAACAACTAAATCGTTAGTTTAACTAAGCATCTGTCTTACTAATGTTATCACTTCAGCTAAGTAATCACGATAGAAACTGAAAATCGTCATGATTTACTCATGTCGGTGCTCAATCTGATTGGAAAGCTCATGTTTGAAATCGTAATCATGTTTATCTACACTCACATTGTAAGTCCTCTAAAACGTGTTCAAAAACGGTAGGCAATGGCTAGCATTACCACAACCGATTTTACTATGATAAGCTTTTTATGTGTGGCAGTAACGTAATTTTAACTTTACATGCTCAACTATTGATGTGTTATGAGTTTTGATGACATAATGTACACCTGCACGCGCCCGCGCGGCCGCCGACACGCGCCCGCGCGACCGCCGGCACAATCGAGTTGGCCATGGCGGTGCAATGGCGGCCATTCTATGGTTTGGGAATACGGCATTTAGGATAAATAATATGAGTGTAGATGAAGCAGTGTATGCAACTGTACGTAATTAGGCCTTAAAACACTCGTGTGATCTTATTATGAAACTCACCTGCGGCTCGTTTCATAAAACCACACTCATGTTTTAAGGACCCTTATTACGTAACAGTTACATAAACTACTATTATATGATAAAGATTAACGTTCTAATTTTTAACTTTAGTTTCAATACACAAATTTTTGCCCAACCCTGATTGGCTCATTGCTCTCCTGTTGCTTCCTTGTCGCTTGTCGGACAGGTGCCTTGCATGCAATAAAACAAGGTCAATATTCAATAATTTTATTTTGCACTATTTATCTTCAGTATTATAAATTCGACCATTCTGGGCCCTCCAGGTTACTTATACACTGAATAAGTCTTAAGCTGTATTTTCACGAATACGGCCAAAATTTTTAGGATGGTCGATTTTGCATTTTCCACTTGCAAGTAATCCATGATTTCACGGCATTTATCTAAAAACAATATTAAATTACAAATGCATTATTAAGTCGGTAGAACCTATTGTTTGTCATACCCATTACTCCATATGGCGTTAAAAGGCTGGCCCAGCAAAAAGAAGAGTGGCGATTACTCCACCGACAAGAGCATAGCTCTTAAATACTGATGATGATGAGAACCTATTGATTACGTAGGTATCATGTAAGTAAACAAGAAACAACTCACATAAACTCTCAATGGATTAATTATTTAATGGAGCGGTCTATTTTTTCGTATATTTAAATAATCCTATGCTTCAATTGCTCGTAGATTTGATAATAAGACGCGCTATACATGGCATTGAATTAATCTAATTATTACGAGTTGCAATCCATGCAAAATAATAATTTGACTCGTTTATTTCTAATGTGAGATGCCATATTGACGTAAAAATTTTACTTTTTAATGATAGTTTAGGATAGTAATAAGAAGGTTTATCACATCTATTAAACGTCATGATGAATATCAACCGTACCATCATATACCATTTACTGCTTTATACCAGCTAGATAAGGTTTCGTTTTGTATATTGATGACATAATTTTGATTTTGTTATTATGTCAGATATTTATGCGGTCGACCTGTCATCCGATGTTAAAGCTTTCACAGAGGTTAGATATTTATGCCGGTAGCAGTAGTCACATAATTTAGCTTTTGATAGGTAATCAGATATTTTTAAGTGGACGGATCCGATATTTATGCTGATCGGTGCATAACGATGTTTATGCCGGCCAGAAACCATCACATATTTTTACCTTGCATTTTCAAATTGCATTTTAAATTGCATTTTCATTTAACTTATACTTAGTTAAGTATACTTTACTTAAGTTATGTTTAAGTCACGTCATACTATCCTTTTCGTGACGAAATGCAGTTTGAAATTAACCGTTGACTGGTAACCACCCGTTATTGGTTCACAGTTAAGTTAAGTGATACACCCAAAAAGGTGTGATACACCTTTTTTTTTATAACCTCAATTGACTATCATAATGTCATTACTAGACCCCGGACTCTTGTGGCAATGACGTCACAATAGGATGATTTGGGGAGTAAACGGGACGTTGCTATGAAACACGGTTAAAAACTCGGTTGTTAACCAAATACATTAAATTAGACATTTTTTACAATATTACTTAGTAAGTTGATCAATATTATCGTTTGCTATATTACTTGCAAACCATGCATTTGTACGTTAAACTGGCATTGGTTTTGTCGGCCACTCGCTCCTTGTTCGTCACAAATGTCACCAAGCCAGTTTAAAGTACAATTGTATGGTTTGCACTAAAAAATAATATTGATCAACTTACTAGATAATTTTGTTGAAAATATCTAATTAAAATGTATTCGGTTAACAACCGAGTTTTTAACCGTGTTTCATAGCACCGTCCCGTTTACTCCCCAAATCACCCTATTGTGACGTCATTGCCACAAGAGTCCGGGGTCTAGTCATTACGCTAGCGGCTAGCCTTAGCCGTTCACTGCATTCAATCCATTTGTCCTATCGTCGCTTCGAGGTTGGAAATGCATGAGTAAAACCCACGTTTCCCCCGCAGCACACGCTGCTGGTGGCGGAGGTGACGGAGCAGCTGCGCGCGCGCTTCCTGCCGTCGCCGGTGGTCATCAAGAAGCGCATCGAGGGGCTCATCGAGCGCGAGTACCTGGCGCGCACGCCCGACGACCGCAAGGTCTACACTTACGTCGCATAGGTGCGTAGCCTGACGAGATCCGACTATAGACGCCGATTTTGCCATTACCCGTCACCTGTAATGTACACACTTCGAACGGCCGAAATCCGCGCGCGCGCGAGACCCAAAGGAAATTGAACCTTAAAGCCGTTACATACCATGTTTCAATGACTGCGGCGCGCCTGATCGCGGCCAATACTGTTGACATTTAAATACGACACGTAACTGCTTTATACAAGGTTCGAATTCCTTTAGCGCTAGTTAGACGCGTGTCAACTGCAGCCGCTTGATGTGAATCCTACTTGAAGCTCATCATTCACGCGCACCAGTACGCTGGCTCAATCTCGACAAAATACTCGAGTGGATCCGCTGCTCTGTGTCCGATCGCTCGAATAATGAATAAACAGCGAATTTGTACGGGTCGCGTATTGAATGCTGGACTTTAAAAATGAAGAGCGGTTCCCGATCCGGTTACCTTTAAGCTCGATTGTAACGTGGATCTTAGTTGTTTTAAATGAGAAATATATTTACTATTTTGGAACTGCGTTATTTGATTGGAAAATTTTATCAATGGCAAAATTGTCGTGCACCAGAACATGTCTTACTGTCGTCCGTGTCATTTTTCTCTTCTAGAACGACGGACCGTTTGTTTCTGTTGTACTTGGCGGTCGGGTGGAACCCTCCGATCGGTCCCTATTGAAGCTGGGCACTATTGATACCTACTTTCACATTTCACCGATTACTTAATGCATTACTTATTTGAATCTCCATCATCTCGGCTTGAAATAATATGTATCCCATTAGAAATGTTATTAGGATAAAATATGTTTTGGGATATACAGCCTTGGCCAGAAATGTTGAGCATAGCTCTTTTTTGTTTACAATTTTGATGTTAAGTATTAATTCCCTATTATAACAATGTACGATGACGTAAAATGTTATATTATATATATATATCAAGAAAACTTCACTTAATAACACTTCAAGGTACCTATAAAATATGAAAAGTGGAGGTCCCAAAAATGCGAATTTAGGTCGGTACGAAAAATTGCAAATATTCTATGCAGTTACTACCCACTTCAACAAAACATGCCTGTTCAGTTTGAATTAATTCATAAAATAACTTCAAAAAAGATAGAAGCGCCGGTCTAAACTTTCCAGTTTTGTATGAAAATCGCAAGGGTGCTCAACACTTCTGGCCAAGGCTGTATGTTGTAATATTCACCTAAGTCCTGGTAAAAAGCTGTTCTGCCCCTGTCACTTGGGGCGTTCGTTTGCAGCGCTGTGTAATCTGGTTGCCCGAGCTAATGTTAAAATAGTGCTGTATTACATAAACGCCTCACGAGCCAGCATTCTGCGCCGACCAGCCCGGTCGATAAAGAACTGACATAGGTAATAATTTTAAACAGGATCACACTATATTAACTGTTATAATAAACACGTATGAAGCATAGATTCCAGTGTACGTCCGCTTTAGTTTATTTAATAGTATTTTGTTATTACGGATGGAAATATGTCTTAGAGTTATTCTTAACACATTGAGATTTTAATCAATGTAAAAATATTGTAAATACCATTGTAGGTTTAGTTGGATCCTTTCGAAATGTATTATGATAGTGTTCCTCATAATTTCCAGAAGCAAATATATTAAAATTCTCTTTTGTAACAGTATGTTTTATTGTTATCTGAGCTAATCGAGAGACAAACCCAATAAACAGCTACTGCTTTTACAGAATTATATTTTTGGGATATTTTAATATAAATATTAGTATTAATGGAGATATTTTGGGCTTGCCTTGTATCAATCGCTTTCTATCTTATTGTCGAGAGGCCGCGTGCCTACTTTTTTCATGTTTAATTGGAAAAAAGCCTCAATTGGGTTTTATTTTCAGGCCGTCACACTTCAAGATTGTTCATTCCTTGAATGGCGGGTGCAAAGTTATAAGTGATAGAAGTAACAAAAGTAATTAAATTATTTAAAAATAAAACTTATTAGTTATTATTTTAAGTTATTTTATTGCGACAAGCATTGATCCACAAATATACATCAGTAGCATTAAATTGCTATTAATTGAAGCTTTATTTGGAAATGGGAAGAAAAAATCAGCAGGCAAATGTATATTGAAATCTGGGCTACCAGCAAACTCGTACACAGGTGGTTTAGTGATGTCAACAAAGGTCACGTCCACAGTCAACACCGTCGTAAAATCATCCGTCTGAAAGCTAACGTTTCGCTCTGCCATTTGTACAGTTGCAGTAAGAATTTTATTATCAAGGTTATCATTTATCGCACTTACGTCAGCGTACGTGAAAATTAGAGATACAGCTGTCACTATATTGCGACATACTAAGGTCGATTTTCCTTTGACAAATTCACCGTTAATGGCGTCTATTTCGATAATTTGCTTTTGTAGTGGAATCCACTGCTCGTCTTCTTGTCCACGTGGATTGCCATACGGAGAAACGAATGATGTATAATTTAATCCCAGATATTCTTGAATATTATTGTGAATCATTCTGCAAGCGTAAGTGCCATTGTAAGATAATAACTTAGGTTCCAAATATAACCGACATTTAGTTCTCTTATTTGTTCTGAATTTCAATTCATCTTTCACTGTACTAGTAATGGTACATTTTCCATTTTCATTAACAGGTAGTGTGAAATAATTCTTCAGGGAACTACTGTTAAAAAAGTTATTAGTATGATTGCTTTCAACGCGCGAAATAATTACTGGACGACTAGGAATGTAACCCGGATTTCCACTAAATTCTACAGCTTGTTCAATTGACGTATTTGCTAGAAAAAATCGCACACTTATATCTTGAACCATCAGTGGCATACTCATTGACACATTTTGCGTAAACATTTTGACTGTGGCGTTGACAATTTTTAAATCATGATAGTAAAATATATAGTCAATCTTCAGTGCAATATGAGTGCATTGACTATCCGTGCAGAATGGTTCATGCATAGATTTGTTATAATTTGTGCATGATGTATCATTGCAAATAACAACTGTCCAATTTGTACAATGTACATTAGAACAATTCTGTAACAAAAAAGCATGTGTTAATTTATGTTATTACTAGCTTTTGCCCGCGGCTTCGCTCGCGTTAAATTCGGGGTAACACGGTTCCCCTTTGCCCCCCGTAATGCTCCATGTGAATGAAGTGGGGGGTTAGAAAGAGACAAAAAGTAGCCTATGTCACTCTCCATCCCTTCAACTATCTCCACTTAAAAAATCACGTCAATTCGTCGCCCCGTTTTGCCGTGAAAGACGGACAAACAAACAAACACACTTTCCCATTTATAATATTAGTATAGAAGTACCTATTGACCATTCAATGAAAAATAATGTGATACTTTAATATTTTACGTTAGGTTGAATTCGTAATTGAATGTACTCCATTCGATGCAATGTTTGCAAATGTAGGTATGTAAAGTGCTGTTAAATTACTCCACTGAATTATGAATTCTACAGTCGAATTGTCCAATATTTGTACATAATCCAATCATTGGGGAATCATCTCCATAAATTGCCTTACAAAAGGTGGAGTAGAAAATATTTTAATGGTTATTGGTAGGCTATAGGGTGGTAATTAAAATACTAGATTTGAGACCTTGAGGGGGGGGGGGGGGCGCGGTCGCCATCTTGGTTGAAAGGTGCCAAAAGTCCGTTTTTGAACCTTGGCGCTTAAACGGTTATCAGTATGCCTAAAATTTCTATGGAACGTATGAAGAAGATAAAATTGTCTACAATATTTCCATACACAATACATCTGTAAGTCTTACAGATATAAAGATACTGGGGGTGAAAAAGTGTATATTTTCTTATATCATAAGAATTTTATTTATTAGCTTCAAAGTTTTGTGCTTCGAGATAAGGAAATGAAGTCTCTACCACAGTTTTGTCATATTCTAATGATTCTTTTAAAAGATATTCAAAAGTTGAATTCACCCCTGGAGCGCTTATAGAGGGGGTGAAAGTAGTAAGTCTCACACACAAAGTCAATGTTCTATTACTCATCATAAAATACTACTAGGCGTTGTCAGGTATAGCAATCGATCAATTCGGGTATAATGAATTTAGATTTGACAAAAAACATATACTCTTTCATAGAAAAAAATTATTTTTTTAAGAAAGTGCTTGAATTTTTTTTTTTTTATAACTTCATATAACTGTCAACTTATTATTAAAATATCGTATAGGCTTTAGCGTTTTTTACATAATGCCTGAACAGCTCTCTTTATGACAAAAATGTCTACGAAAATTATAAAGACTATTTTTTTTTGTATTTGTATTTATTCTGTACGTCTTAGAAGATACAAAGTTACAGAAAGGAAAAAATTACTCATACTCATTGTCTTTATACTTCTCGTAGACATTTTTGCCATAAAGTCAACTGTTCAAGCATTATGTAAAAAATGCTAAAGCCTATACGATATTTTAATAATAACTTGACAGTTATATGAAGTTTAAAAAAATAAAAATATTTTCAAGCACTTTCTTTAAAAAAAATTTTTTTTGTATGAAAGCATATATGTTTTTTGTCAAATCTAAATTAATTATACCCTGATTGATCCATAGCTATACCTGACAACGCGTAGTAGTTTTTTATGATGAGTAATAGAACACTGATTTTGTGTGTGAGACTTACTACTTTCACCCCCTCTATAAGCGCTCTAGGGGTGAATACAGCTTTTGAATATCTTTTAAAAGAATCATTAGAATATGACAAACTGTGGTAGAGACTTCATTTCCTTATCTCGAAGCACAAAACTTTGAAGCTAATAAATAAAATTCTTATGATATAAGAAAATATACACTTTTTCACCCCCAGTATCTTTATATCTGTAAGACTTACAGATGTATTGTGTATGGAAATATTGTAGACAATTTTATCTTCTTCATACGTTCCATAGAAATTTTAGGCATACTGATAACCGTTTAAGCGCCAAGGTTCAAAAACGGACTTATGGCACGTTTAAACCAAGATGGCGGCCAACGCACCCCCCCTCAAGGTCTCAAATCTAGTATTTTAATAACCACCCTATAGCCTACCAATAACCATTAAAACATTTTCTACTCCACCTTTTGTAAGGCAAATGCTCCAATTATTGCGCTAACACACGGAAGTTTAAAAATATTTATACATGACCTTAAACCCATACTAGACGGAGAGCTAGTATGGGTTTGAGGTCAGATATGACACAACAATGAGATCAACGAAACCCCTCAAGTCAGTTTGCTATACCATGCTTATTTATAGATCTGGACATCTGGCAGCTGTAAAGTGGTGGAGGTCAAAGAATGCAAACCACTTCAAGAAAACAAATCCTAGAGTTCTGAGTTTGATGCAATATTATGAGAAATTATATAAATAATTTGATTATATCATTGCCAATAGTTTCTGTTGTGGGGAAAGTAGCGCCAAACGACGTATGTAGTTCATAATCTGTCGGCTATTGTTTTTGTTTCCGTAATAATAATAATATGCAATGTATTTTGTTCTAATGTAGGCCCTGTCCTTTATAACTGAGACAATTTTGGCAGTATTTACCTATTTTGGTACTACTATTTTCCAATGTAAAAATGTTGCTAGTCTGCCAATCTAATCTCCACCCATTAAAAGCTGCCAGATGCCCGGTTTTAGCAATAAGGATAGTAATAGCAATCTAGCCCAGACGGGTTTTGTAGCATACACAAAAGGTTGTGTGTGGACGTCCGTGGAACAGATATTTGAGAACTCGACTGTACATTAGAAACTGATTTGACTACGAATGAAAGGTTGGGACATTTAGGTACAATTTTAGTATATTAGTTTCGTACCAAGATAGAAGCGTTGAAAGTTCGATCTACGACACTAATGATAGTAGTTTCTTCAATAGTTTTATAAAGTTGTATCATTTCCAAGTGCGTTAATTTCACGTTGCATTTAATTATTTCTTCTTTTAAGAATTGAATTGTTTTTCTACCTGTACAGTAGTTGTTTACTTCGGGAGACGACACATCTGTAATAGATACATTTGGTAGGTATTTAAATGTGCTTGCACAACGAAAAACTGTTGATTGTAAAAGAGTCTGAGAGAGTATATAATCCAATAAAACACGTGTTAAGGAAAATGATAAGCCCTGTATGGCTCCATCTGTTTTCCGGTACCCAAGTGGATGGTCAAACACTTTTAAAACTAAATTTTGACCATCAAAGTTACTTCATAATGAACGGAAGTCATAAAGCGCCATCTTCATCAGCTTTCGACTTGGAAATTATTTGTACTGTTGACGTTTTGCACCTTACTTATTTGTAATAAGGCTCAAAAGTGTAAAAATATTTGACGTTGACCATACATGATAAGGAAGAGTAATTAATCTATTACCTAAATAATTAATAGAACCGTTTTTCATTAGCCATATTGGATCACCAGCTTTATAAAGTTTCTTCGCAAATTCTATATTTTCATTTGATATTTTCGTTTTCTGCCATTTTAAAGTCATGTTCATAATCGTAGTAGCAAATTCTTGGTCATACTGAAACAAAAAACAGATCAAAGAATTTTCATGCATGATGTCTCTTTGGATGAGTAATGAAATGATACTAATAATAAATACAAATTGTATAAAATAATACCTTATTAATATTGCGTTTTGGAGGTAAATTAGTTTTTGCTATGCAAAACAAGTTACCAATAATGCCATTTGTATGCGATTTAATACTGAATTGAGGATAGCAGACATCTTGTTTTCCATCTAAAGCCCCTTTATTATCACAATTATTGAACAAATTAATGTCTGTCTCGGAACAATCACTATCGCAACAGCAATTGATATCACACACTTTAAACTGCAATAGAAAACAAATCAATAATTGCTGATTAGTTGCAAATTTTTATATTCAATGAAAATTGTATAAATCTTACCAAGAGATTGCAATGACATATGTCTTTGATAAAACTTATCTTTGGACTCGAATTGGGTTTACTCTTTGTCTTGTTTTTCTTTTCAAATAATGTGAACTCGGTGACATTATCAATATCCGTGCTGGTGTAAAAAGTATCTGTTGTAGTCTCAATATCTGACATGGAAGTACTTTCATCAAACAGGTCTTCAAATGTGGTACTCAAACTCAAAGTATCTGTGGTTGTCTCTAATGTATTACCGATTAAAGTAGAATTATCGTGATTTTTTGGGGTAGATGTTATGTTTTTATATTCTTGTAATTTGCCAGGAGTACGGTAAAACAATGCGTGTGGTTTCTTAGAGTATTCTTGCAATATTTCTCGAAATAGCTTTCTATTGCTAGTAATGTTATAAATCAGTGGTTTTGCATCTGGTTGCAGTTTTTCTTGGATAAAATCCATAACGCTAAACTGTATCAATATGGAGAGCAATGTAAACCCAAGGTAAGTAGTAACCTGCATTTTTACTTATACTCTATACCAAATTGGCTAAAATTCCTTAAGATAATGTCTATTTCTAAAAATATATTGCCTTTGGACTCTGTATGTAATTTGTACCTGAAATATATAAATCATTTTTAAGACTTTATTAACAATACACTTAGCACCAAAAACACTAAAATATGGAAAGGTGATAGTGGGACAATCTGATTACATTTTGTAGAGATGGCATGAGCATACACCAACCCGTAACAAGTTGCAGAAGCAATGGGAGGCCTGTACCTAGCAGTGGGATACAAAAGTGATACTAGGACTTACCTATCTAAGCCTAGATTAATTAGATCAGTTTGTAAAAGCTGATGAGATCCACCAAGGAAGTATTGTTTTACTCTATCAGTAAGGTTAGTGGCAGCAGGAGCCCAACATGGCACCTTTATGGAGTGATGTCCCGGTACAGCCGGTAAGCTACAGCAGCTATAGCCCACTATCCAGGAACGGCTCAACGAATCCAGGCAACTTACTTGCAACACCAGTTTTGGCCAACCTAAGAACAGTTTAGATATAAACTTTTCCATTCAGAAAACAGTGAGTATGCCCAACAAGTATTATTATTTATTTTAGTCAAGGAGTGTTGGTATTAAGTAATATTGCGTATTAATAGGTCAATGAAGTGGTTACCCTGGATACCCTTTGTTATGTAATGTATATCGATCGGTTGAGTCCAAATAACTTTGTTGACGTGATCAGGTTTGGCCGATACCGTTTGACCTTCTGAACACCCAGAAATTACAGTCCAATTTGGTCCTGAAACATCAATTATTTATACAACTGTCCGTTGTAAAACATTCCATTATAAAGAAATTTATTGCAGTTAACTCACCAGACTGAAAAGTATATCGGCAGAATAATGACGATCTTGTTTGAAAATCCGATGCACCATGCAATTGTCCTAAAATATGCAACTCTGCCATGGGATTCGTTTTGTCACTAGATGATTGTATTGATTATGCATTAATGCACTTATACGCCAATGTAAGGGACAAATTTGAGGCATATTTTTACACTGCAATGGTGTTATGTTATTCTTTTGGTTACTATGACAACTAAGTTAACCTAACTTTTTAAATGTCAAAGCGACATTTCAAGTTGCGGTCCGTTTCCGTATGGATACAAACTATTGCACACGGGTCATGTGCAATAATTTAATTGTGAATTCTGCCAATGTATACTTTTGATTTTAATCATTTTTAGTAAAATTGAAGCAACGTTGTTTGGTTAAGGCCTTGTTTACAAACACGTGGGTGGCCGAAACCCCGGATAACCGTTTCTTCAACTAAAGGGTAATTACGCGCGTTTTGAGACTAATTTTTCATTAGCTGCACACTTGCCCCCTTATTCATAAACGTTTCTCCGGTCTCAATTAACTAATCTTTTGTTATCCGTTAATCCTTATCTGTCACTTAGAAACTATGGATTTATATGAAGTGGATCGAATACTTCGGTCACAAAGTGAGGCCGAAAGAGAAGGGGACTGTGTCTCGTTTTGACTAAGGAGGTAATGACGTCATTAGACAATCAAAATATCAATATGTGTCAAATGCGACAATTTTGTAACGAGTGCGAGTGAGACACCGCCCCCTACATTATGCTCTTTATCGGACCGTTTTTATTACTTTTTACTAGTGACCTATGAACGACTGTTTTGCTCGGTAATAAGGTTCAACTGTGGTTAGGGAAATATAGTAAAAATACTATCCGGATTGTCTTCTGATCCGTGGTAGAAAAAGACAAAACATAAATTAACTAATTGAGGCCTGAGAGACGTTTATGAATAAGGGGGTTGTTCGTTAGGTCACCGCACAATAAGCTAACAATATTACACACTGAACTAAAATCCGACTAAAATACGTAAATGAGCAAAATACAATTCTAAAGACGCCGCAGCCATCTTGAGCTCAAACGATTATGACGCTTTAAAGAAGATGGCAGACAGACAATAAAAATGTCAATATGTGAAAATTTTGTAACGAGTGCGAGTGAGACACCGCCCTCTACACTGCTCTCTATCGGACTGTTTTTACTAGTCGCCTATGAACAACTGTTTTACTCAGTAATAAGGTTCAACTGTGGTTAGGGAAAGAATGTAAAAAGTGTAAGAATGAGATCCACTTCATAATGTTCGCAACTACATCTTGTTTGAGAAATGCCAAACATTCATCTCCTTTACCCGGTTGAAGCCATAAAGCTCTATGTTGAAGCACTCTCTTTGCAACTGGTTATCTTAAAAGAAACTGCAACTTATATTCGCTTGAAATCAGCTGTACCTATCCGCCATTCTTGTAAAGGTTTAATAAATTAAAATACAAAGAAATAAATTGAATAGTCAACTAGTGCCTCCATTTATCTAGTGATCAGTTACCTCAACGGACCCAATCTTCAGAAGCTGTAGTTGAAGTATGATAACTTGATAAGCATACTAACTTACAATTAGTGTAAATAAAACTACATTCAAAAGTGATTAAAATAGTATTTATTAAATAATGAGTTATTAATCAAATCAACACTCATATCATAATAATTAACAATTGCAAATAGGCGGGATTGTCAAGCGAAAAGCGGCAACAGTTTGGTGGTGTAACATGAAACATGCTGTGACATGCATGACCTTACACCTTTACTCGTACCTAATCAATCCATAAAGCTCTATAAATGGAGTACGCTTCGCCTCATCTTTCCAAACAAAAAAGTCTGCCAAAATCTGAGGGGGGCGAGGTAGCACGCATGTGAAGTTTTCAAGTCAAAGGTACATCATTGTCGGTTGTTAATACAGTTTATTTCTAAATGAATTTTTATGGCAGCAACGCTTTATTGACAACCGACAAAGATGTACCTTTGACTTGAAAACACCAAACATATTTGACATATTCTTTTTATACTTCATAACACTAAATGGAGCAATCGATAGTCGACTGTACAAATGTTAACATATGGTTCATTATTGGATGCAGTCTTTGGAAATGTCAAACAAAAAAGCCAAGGATCATTTTTGATTGTATTTTCAAACAAAATATAGAAGACAGCAATCCTTAAGCGCGTTAAATATGGAGAAGTGTCAAACGTCAAATAGTTACTGCCCGTCAGAAAGAAAATGATTGTCTTTGAATCGATTCTGTAAACGAAGCTTGATTTTCGATTTAGGTTAAATCTTTTATTACGAAAGTAATGATAAATAAAGTAAAACTGTACTTACATCTGAAATGGTTTTCATCTTTTTGTAAACTAGACGAAATATAACATTTTTTTACATCCAAAAACAGCGCATAAGGGCATTTTCACGGAGCTTGTTATCCATTGACAGCGATGACGAAAATGCGTGACAACGATTATTGAAATAGTTTTTATAGATGTACTAGATTTTCCGCCAATACTTTTGACAGAGGGGAAATGATGCTCAGGGCCTCTCCTGGTTTAGAACTCTCTGAATCAATCTAATCATTTATCATTGCATTCACCTGCATGATTTTTATTTACTCCACATTTAAAATGAAACAACCGCATATTCTCAATTCAATTTAACATTCAAACAAAAATGTATGCCATAATATATCACAAGTTATTCGTTATCTTAACTTAATTACCATTTAACAAGTTTCGTTAGTAAGCTTAGGTACACATAGACATTTATAATGCTGTTAAGTGAAAAACAGTGAGTGTTTCGCACTTATACATGTAGCATAAGTTTCAGTACTGTCTTTTAAAGGTATGATTAAATTATAAGTAAGGCTGCCAGCCGTGGAAGAGGCGGCACAGGTTGGCGGGGTCGGTAGCGGTGCGTATGAGCCGCGCGACCTGCCCCGGGACGGCCACGCCGCCGGCGGCTCCGTCCTCGGTGCCGTGTAGCTTGCTACCTACTGCTAGCAGCGCCCTCTCTGCTAGGTCCGCCACTGAGCCCGTTGGACGCGCCACTAAGGTAAAATAATAATGGTTATAAAACTGTTGTACTTGTTGTCGTTTTTAGGGTTCCGTACCCGAAGAGTAAAAACGGGACCCTATTACTAAGACTCCGCTGTCAGTCTGTCCGTCTGTCACCAGGCTGTATCTCATGAACCGTGATATTTAGACAGTTGACATTTTCACAAACGATGTATTTCTGTTGCCGCTATAACAACTAATACAGAATAGAATAAAATAAATATTTAAGGGGCTCTCATACAACAGACATGATTTTTTTGCCGTTTCTATGGATAATGTTGGATTGTACGGAACCCTTCGCGCGTGACACCGACTCGCAATGGGCCGGTTATTATACTTTATCGTGCAACACGGTAAAACTTTATGGTTTCATTTATAAATAGACCATAGACTTTACACTATTTAAGAATGAAACCATAGAGTTTTATCGTGCCGTGGACGTCCACGAAAAAGTACAAAAGCGACCATTGTCTGCCTAGCGTTTATCCAGCTTTGTTCACACAGCTTACTAGTTCTGATGGCGATACATATCCTAAGAATTTGGCCAAGACTTATGAAAGTCGTTTCATCAGCCATCTGACCTTCCAACAAAGGCAATCTAGTGCTTATTGTGTTTAGTGTCAAAAAAAATATAGGTACTAACTACTAAACAATACAATTTTTGTTAATTTTTATTGGTGAACAATGGAGAATGTTGTATTGTATTGAAAACAAAAAAATATAGTATGTAAGATAAATAAGAATACCTTCGAAGGCATCGCAGCATCAATGAGTAATATTATTCATGTATTGTAAAACTTACCATTTGCATCTTTTTGCGTTGATCTTAATTTCTTCGTAGTCCACGCGTACAACGGATCGCAAAGCAGAACCTCTAATATTGTCAATAAAGTTTCATGGTTGTCCCGTAATAGTTGCATTGTATTTTCACAAGACCTGAATATAAAAAATAGGACATCAATACAAAATATTACGGTCAGTTTTTTGGCCACTGTTAGTGTCAAAAAATTCGGATTTCTCTTTAGACTTAGGGTGGGTTGCACCACGCACAACTAACGAACTGATCAACGTTAAATATGGCGACGGAGCTATCATCCCATAAAGAACCGTCAAACTTTTCATACAAGATTTTTTAACGATGACGTTGACGTTAACAGACGGTTTAGTGCAACCGACCGGTGGATTGCACCGCGCACAACTAACGAACTCATCAACGTTAAATATGGCGACAGAGCTGTCATCCCACGGAAAACTGTCAAACTTTACATACATTTTTTTAAGATGACATTGACGTTAACAGACTGTTTGGTGCAACCGGCCCTTAGTATGGCGATGGCGACACGTCAGCGTCACATGGAGCATCGCCGCGACGCCCGTCGTGCGATCACAAAAAATATTTGTATAAAAAATAGGTACAAGTTTTCTTGCAAGGGAAAATAGATGTTATATTGATATCAATGATGCTAACTTTCTGAAAATTCCTTCCACTCCACTAGACCCAAACCCAGCGATCATGTCCTGCGTTAAACGGAACGGTATCGTCTCAGGCGTCGGGAGCGCTTTCCCTTGGTCGAATGCAATTCCTGAAAACATATTTTCGGCTTAGGGCTTGTTTTACAATGTCCAAGTAAAGTCCTGAATAAGCTACTTGCCACTTATCTGACGAATAAAGTCAGCGTTGGCGTTTCACAATCTTCAAATAAGCTTAACTGGTAGATAAAGTGCTAAGTTTTGCAGGTAGTTTTATCTGGCAGTTAATTTATTTGTTAATTAGCTATCCAATACTTTACTTGGACATTGTGCAACAGGCCCTTAATATCACGTTTAAACAGTAATGAGATAGTATTTAAGCAGAAAATATTTGAGGTGTTCGCAAGAAAACGGTGCTAGACAGCGTGCGCGGTAGTCGCAACAGTATCCTAAGCATGATAGCTAACAAGCTAGATTGTCCTCTGTTATGACTTATGGCAAATGTGTCAGAGTACCAAATCACTCTTATGCATCAATTATTAGGTAGTCGCAGAAGTAGCTTAACGGTTGAGGTGCTCAAAATGACATTAACAAGCTCCTATTCTCTTATAGTAGTTTATGTAACTGTTACGAAATAAGGGTCCTTAAAATACGAGTGTGGTTTTATGAAACGAGCCGCAGGCGAGTTTCATAATAAGATCACACCAGTGTTTTAAGGCCTAATTACGTACGGTTGCATACACTGCTTTATCTACACTCATATTATATAACCTAAATGAAGTGTTCGGAAACCATAGACTGACCGCCATTGCACCGCCATGGCCAACTCGATTGTGCCGGCGGTCGGGCGGGCGCGTGCCGTTGGTCGGGAAGGAGGGCAAGATTTACATTATGTTATCAAATTCGATGTTCGGAAATTGAAACTCATAAGTCTCATAACGTATCAATATATGAGCATGTAAAGTTAAAATTAAGTTACTGCCACCACAGATAAAAAGCTTATCATAGTAAAATCGGTTGTTGTAATGCTAGCCATTGCCTACCGTTTTTGAACACGTTTTAGAGGACTTACAATGTGAGTGTAGATAAACAATAATGTCGTGTCAAGATCATTTTGAACACCTCACTCGCATAGCTACTTCTGCTGCTGACTATACCTAACTAACATAACGCTTACGTATGTACAATACTAACAACTGTGGACCTTATGTTGTCTGTAAAATAGTAGTTTATGTAACTGTTACGTTTTAAGGCCTAACTAATTACGTACAGTTGCATACACTGCTTTATCTACACTCATGTTATTTATTCTAAATTCCGTATTCGGAAACCATAGAATGGCCGCCATTGCACCGCCATGGCCAACTCGATTGTGCCGGCGGTCGCGCGGGCGCGTGTCGGCGGCCGCGCGGGAGCGTGCAGGTGTACATTATGTTATCAAAACCCATAACACATCAATATTTAAGCTTGTAAAGTTAAAATTACGTTACTGCCACAGATAAAACGCTTATCATAGTAAAATCGGTTGTGGTAATGCTAGCCATTGCCTACCGTTTTCGAACACGTTTTAGAGAACTTACAATGTGAGTGTAGATAAAAAATATTACCCACATTAATTTTAGAAATTTAATTTAAAAAATAATCTTGCCACGACTATTCTAAAGCCAATAAGAGCGTATGAAATTCATTTTGAACACCTCTCGAGCTACTTCTGTCACTAAGTGTATATCATCGACACAGTCACCTGACTATAAACCTTATTGCATCGAGATAAAGTCTACCAAAACTGTAAAGACGCTGTCAGTAAAGAATACTCACCAAAATCGATGTGCACCACTTCAGCGGTATTCTTGTCAATCAGAATGTTTTGAACGTGCCTGTCGCCCAAACCTAGGATATAACCCATCATTGAAGATGTCGCAACACTGAAAAAAAAACATCCTAGAGTAATGAAGCAGCTCATCAATTATCGAAAATTATTAGAATCTAACCAACGAGCGTTGAATCTGAAATTTTGATGGTTCCGCTTTTATTAGGAACTAGCGACCTTCGCTTAGACCTTAACTTCGCACGGAACTTTTTTGTAGACCTTTTGAGGTGTACAATACTGTAGTATATTATTTTGATCTATCTCGTAGGGTTCAGCCAGCGTTTGCAATGTAAGCGCAAAAAAATATGTTTATTTACATCACATTAGAAACCTCAAAAATTATCAGTGATTCATACTGATAATTTTTGAATTACATTATGCATGTATTATACATATAAACCTTTCTCTTGAATAACTCTATCTATTAAAAACCGCATCAAAATCCGTTGCTTAGTTTTAAAGATCTAAGCATACATAGGGACAGACACCGGAAAGTGACTTTGTATTATACTATGTAGTGATATATCTGTAGATTTAGAAATACCTAGCTATATCTTTAAAAGCTCTTTAACGTGTCCTATAGCGCGCCACTGGTAAATAATTGTGATTAACTAAATTTAACGATAGTTATTTAAAAAACCGGCCAAGTGCGAGTCGAACTCGCGCACGAAGGAAGGCGTACCATTATCTATAAAAACGGCAAAAAAAACATGTCTGTTGTATGGGATGCGCGCTTAAATATTTATTTTATTCTGTATTTTGCTATAGCGGCAACAGAAATACACATTTGTGAAAATTGAAACTGTCTAACTATCACGGTTCATGAGATACAGTCTGGTGACAGACGGACAGCGGAGTCTTAGTAATAGGGTACTGTTTTTACCCTTTGGGTGCGGAACCCTAAAAAGGGGGATGCTATGTACTGTATTTTGTAACTAAGTACGCTACATACATCAAAACAGTGGACACGTTAAAGGGTTCTTAATCAATATCAGAGTATTAGTATCAGAGTATCTTTGAACATACCTTTTGGTGTAAGCCAGTCGTCGTTCATACCAAGTCACAGGATCTAGATACTGTTCAGTAAAGAAGTTATGGAAAACTGGTTTGAAGTTCTTCAATATGCTCATGAAAATTGCCAATTTCTCTGATAATGTCCTTTTATTCTGAATAGTAGTGAATTTGGCACGAGCAGCAGTGCATGAGATATCCTGGAAGGAGCGATAAAGTAAACATATTAAGTACACATTTTTTAAGGGAAGTTAACTTACACCGAAACAACTAACTTTAAATAGAAATTATGAAAACTTTTTATGTGATTTTTTTGTTTTAATTTTCCGAACAAAATAAATAAATTAAAATTCTGTCCAAACATAATCATCCTGTGCTATTCACTGACAAGGTGTTATCATTATCACTGCTATTCACTGACAAGGTGTTATCACATTCTGTCAAGTGATATTTGTCAAAGATTTCATTAAAGGTTTCTTCTTAGACTAGTCACGCGTTATGACACCCTGTCAAAATATGATTGTCTTTTTTTAACAAATGGCATTTATTACAAGAGCGAGGAGCAAGAAGTAAGAAGTGACAGTCGTGACTTACGATGTCAAAGAGACTCAACGCGCGGGGTCTATCGCATGTCTATAACTGCCAATATACTTAGATTAAGTAGAAATTTGTTCCTGGCTTACGGTCTAGCACGATAATTAATCATGTAAAACACGGACATTTAGTGGAAATTACCCACTCAGGATTGTCCAGCTGCACCTTAGGTGTGCATCTCTTTTTCTTACAAGGGACCTACATAATTTATACAAACAAGTACATTTTTCGGCTAGAATCGCTACTCGATTTCTCGCTGCCGGTCGGACAATCGCCTAAAGCTTGTCTCTGATAGTAATAGCTCGAAGTTACCTGTGGTCGATATCGTGCATGTGCACCAGTGGTTGCAGTGCCCACCAAATATGCACCCAGGGGCAGAGTACCTTCGCACCATTCCAGCACTCCCGACTGACGAGACATTGGCACCACCTTAAAGTGAACAAAATGTTGATTTTCTACCGACTTCAAGATTTCGAAGGACGAGGTTATCAATTCGTCGGGATCTTTGTTTTTGTTTTATTTTTTTATGTATGTTCACCGATTATTCGAAGACGGCTGGACCGATTTGGAAAATTCGTTTTTTGTTTGAAAGCGTATACTTCACAGTTAGTCCCATTGTAACCAGGTCAGGATCTGATGATGGGATCCTGGAGAAATCGAGGGAACTCTTCAACTGTTATAAGCACATCTATAGTGATTTGAGTATTTTTTTACAGCAGCTTGAGCATTTGATTTTGAAAAGGTGGAGGCTAAGTGAAGTCGGTACTTTTATTGTTTAAAATTATATTAGATATGTTATATTCGCATCTCAACATTTTTTACCCACCTACGTAGCGCAGAAAAGGGTGTCCCAATTAATGTTTATTGTTATTTTTTTTTACATTTGGGTCATGAGGATATAGTTATGGTAATAGTCACGTCTGAAAATCTAGATACATTTAATGTGACAAAAATATGTAGCTACGACTCTATTACCAAGGCGTAAAGTCTTGGATACCCACATGTTTTTGTCACATTCAATGTATCCATATTTACAGACGTGACCGTACATACCTTGTATGTTCTTATAAGAAGTTTGTTTCGGCTGGTCACAGAGTTCTTTTCCAACAATGTATTTACAATGCTGAACACTTGTTGCATAACGGCATCCTGCCTTAAATCGTCCTCACCCTGAAAAAAATGATATAAAAACAATTTATCTCAAAGATCCGGGACAACGTCTTAACTTAACCCTTTAACCGCCACGCATCGGACGGAAAAACCGTGCCGCGACTTGCCGTGCGCGTGATTTGACGCCTTTGACGATCAAAGGGTTAAATAGCGTGTATTATTGATCTAAAATAAAATTTCAGTGTTTTAGTTAACTTTAAATTAAGTTTAATCAACTACCTATTGTGACAAAATGAATAGAGCGTAGCGTACCTTTACTAATACAATCCTTCTTCTCCCGTCTGTACTTCTGCAGATGATTTTCTTTGGGCAGTTTATTCCACCGACCAGTTCAAAACTGTTCTCGAATGAATCGATAGCTAAAAATCAAAATGATCACGAATCTAATATAATAAATACAGAAGTTTTAATTTGCTTGCTTAAGAGGGCGCTCGGAATAATTTATACATTGTGCAGGTGGATAAGTGAAATATTAGAAACGAGTCTAATTGATTAATTATTTAATGACCCGAATTTGCAATATTCTTACTTTAAAATTGATTGCTTTCTTAGTCTATACATTTAACACCAACGGACTTACTTGGTAGATAAGAGTAATCACAATCATGTCTCACGGGAATCGTATCTATAGGCACAGGTAATGCGTCCAGCCGGCCAAGTCGGTGTATCAGTTCAGCGGACGGTATCTTTTGTTTTAAAGTTTTCTCCTTCGTTTTATAGTTCGCGAAGCTGATTGTAGCTGGAAGGCAAAACAAAAGATATCATAAACGGACGAGCTAGGCGAAGAAGCAATTATATTATAATTATAAGTCTTATAGGAACGGAATTTCGCTATAGAGAAACTGTGCACATTGTTCCTCAACGTGCTTGCATAGTCTGTGTGAAACAAGATTTGTTTATACGCATTTAATATACGCATATCCTTGTGAGAATGATTGAGACTGAAGAGGATAGAGAGAGTGTTAGTACTAACCATCGCACATACATTCCATCTGTGTTATTATTTTCGCTAAAGCTTTACTTTCAGCCGCCAACATCGTTACGAGAGCCTCTGCCGCTCCAACGCGCGGCTCTGGAGGTTCTTGCGTCGGAGTCAGTGCATCACCTGACGCGTTTCGACTTGCGTTTAAAATTCGCATGTCCTTGTCAGAATTCTTGAGACTGAAGAGGATGGGGAGTGTGTGGTGCGGGTGTTCCTTCGCGCAACGTTCTGACAATAAAAACGGAAATGTTAGCATTGCTGAATGGAAACGCAATGTAAACATGCCTGATAAAAACAAAAAAACGAGAACGCAATAGATGTATAGCTTGTACTTTGGCTAGAACGCCACTATACTGTCTCCTTCAGCTCTTACGCAAGTTGTCAGCAAAAGGTCTCATTTCAGTCATTTCTTGGCGCGAGGTAAAAACTTGCAACAACTACAACTGCGGTAACATTTCAATACTATATCTTGCAGCACTTACTCTACTCAATAATTATGTTGACCAAGTTGTCAGCAAAGGGACTCTTTTTTTGTATAAGTCTGCGCGAGCTGAGGCAGTGCTGTTAGGAACTTGCGTCACGGCAACGACCGCAGTAGCGTCTCGAAACTGTCTCCATCAGCACTTACTCAATATGTTGACCAAGTTGTCAGCATGTCTCGGCACTAGCTACGGGAGAGTAGCAAGGAACTTGCGCGGCGGCAACGACCCCAGTAGCGTCTCAAAACTGTCTCCATCAGCACTTACTCAATATGTTGACCAAGTTGTCAGCAAAGGGACTCTTTTCTTGTGTAAGTCTCGGAGCGAGCTGCGGCAGTGTTGCAAGAAACTTGCGCGACAGCAACGACCGCAGTAGCGTCTCGAAACTGTCTCCATCAGCACTTACTCAATATGTTGACCAAGTTGTCAGCAAAGGGACTCTTTTCTTGTGTAAGTCTCGGAGCGAGCTGCGGCAGTGTTGCAAAAAACTTGCGCGACAGCAACGACCGCAGTAGCGTCTCGAAACTGTCTCAATCAGCACTTACTCAATATGTTGAACAAGTTGTCAGCAAATGGAATCATTTTTTGTGTAAGTCTCGGCGCGAGCTACGGTAGTGGTGCAGGGAACTTGCGCGACATCACCGACCGCAGTAGCGTCTTGAAACTGTCTCCATCAGCACTTACTCAATATGTCAGCAAAGGAACTCTTTTCTTGTGTAAGTCTCGGCGCTAGCTGCGGCAGTGTTGCAAGGAACTTTCGCAACGGCAACAACCGCAGTAGCGTCTCGAAACTGTCACCATCAGCACTTACACAATATGTTGACCAAGTTGTCAGCAAAGGGACTCTTTTCTTGTGTAAGTCTCGGCGCTAGCTGCGGCAGTGTTGCAAGGAACTTTCGCAACGGCAACAACCGCAGTAGCGTCTCGAAACTGTCTCCATCAGCACTTACTCAATATGTTGACCAAGTTGTCAGCAAAGGGACTCTTTTCTTGTGTAAGTCTCGGCGCTAGCTGCGGCAGTGTTGCAAGGAACTTTCGCAACGGCAACAACCGCAGTAGCGTCTCGAAACTGTCTCCATCAGCACTTACTCAATATGTTGACCAAGTTGTCAGCAAAGGGACTCTTTTCTTGTGTAAGTCTCGGCGCTAGCTGCGGCAGTGCTGCAAGGAACTTGCGTGAAGGCAACGAACGCAACAACGTTTCGAAACTGTCTCCTTCTGAGTCCAGCTCCAGGTCTGGATTAGCCAGCCAGAGAGATATCACTCGGAACACCGATAGATTGTTCTCTTCGCAGTTCTTTAGCGATAGTAGATAGTATCTGTAACATAGCGACTTAACATGTTCCAATGATGGTCAGTTGTCCTCTGCTGCTTGAGATAGGAGTTTATAGGAAACAATAATAATGTTAATACTTTTTAAGTTTTTTTTATACCACGACGGAGGCAAACAAGCATACGGCCCGCCTGATGGTAAGCAGCTATCGTAACCTATAGACGCCTGCAACTCCAAAGAAGTCACATGCGCGTTACCGACCCTTTACAAAAAGGAGGATTCACTGTGTTGACGGCTAAAGGAACAAGAAGGTCCCTCATCGTCAACTCACTGGGTCCTCTTTGAGCTCTTTGGCAACCTTACTCACCAGCAGGAACACAACACTACGAGTAGGGTCTAGTGCTATTTGGCTGTGGTTTTCTGTAAATGGAGGTACTTCCCCAGTCGGGCTCTGCTCCAGATTTGAGCGAGATGACATTCGCTGAACGTGCCCTACCACACTTAGCGAGATGCCATTCGCAGTGCCCATACCATATAGTTCAAGTGACCCAGGGATATAATCACCACTAGAAATAATTAATTATTTAATGTTTAAAATAATAAAAGTCAGTCAAGTATTTATAAACGCGTAACAATAATAGAGCTCAAAGAGGACCCAGTGTGTTGACGATGAGGGACCCCTCTTTTTCCTTTAGCCGTCAACACAGTGAATCCTCCTTTTTGTAAAGGGTCGGCAACGCGCATGTGACTCCTGTGGAGTTACAGGCGTCCATAGGTTACGGTAGCTGCTTACCATCAGGCAGGCCGCATGCTTGTTTTCCACCGTCGTAGTATAAAAAAAAAATTGGTTGTTTGTAAAGTAGGTTTACGATCGAGATGTTTACGTGATAACGTCTAACCGCTCGTGAGGATTCCGCGTGACAAGTTTCACGGAATGACTGGCAGCGCTCGAGATGAGACGGGAGATCGGTCCGTCTCTCTCTCGTTATACCTGCGATCGCGCTCGTGAGGTTTTGGTGTGACACAAGTTTCTGAACATGTCACCCGACTAAAACGATTTTAAAGACGTTATCACGTCAAAAAAAAAAAACTACTTGCCTCATGGCCAGTTGTAAATATCGTTGCTTTTCTGCCTTTGTATTTGCGATATCTGCCTCATCTAAGTTACTCAATCCACTCGTAGTCGCCAGATATTTCTTCTCATCCCTAAAACGTACAAACGTTATTAAATTGTAATATAAATTACCATCAAAATTATGTAAGTCTGTACTATGTCGTTTAGGGTGTGTCTTATTTTCACAAATTTATTTTGTCTGTCTCTCACCCCCTTTCCCTAGTCTTTGACATGAAAAATAAGTGAAGATTTTTATTTACATTTTTAAGCAAGTGTTAGGGGTTGGTTGCGACCGCGCTTTGAAATTAGGTACCCCAATACAAAGGCAATTTTTTCTCTCTATAAAATGATAAGTCATATTATGTTACTTGAAATTTGAGAACATTAGTGTCATTTAGAATAATTTTTGTTAGCATTTAGTTCGGTGCCGCTAAGTAATCTGACGATGGTATAGGTATACCCCTAAAACTTGCTTAAAAATTTATGATAATAGGACTCATCCTATATCCTTCAAATAGCCATAATTTAAGAATATAATACCTGGTCAATTGCTGCTGCGTCGACGTAGTTCTCAAGGAATTTGCGGCACCTTTCATATTCTCCATACATTTTAATTTGTGTTCAAATATCGATGAATTCATGTACGAAACCACCTAAAAAACAATACCGATTAGAATGACAAGACAAATAGGGCTGTTTTAATAAAAATTTATATAAAAGCTAAGCGGTCACTCGTATTATACCTGTTTATATTCCGAGTCTGCAAATTTGGCAATATCGTGATAAACTTTTAGTCTTGTTTGCTTATGATCGCTTCCAGCCAAAACATCAAGACTTTTCTTTAGAAACTTGTTTATTATATCCCTGGGATTATCGAATTTCGATTCCGCCATCCACATTCCATATTGTCTAAAAGGATAAAGCAGAGTCTATTAACTTTATTTAAGGATAAAAATTATAGGGCTAATATATTTGGCTAGGAACGCGAGTATGAAAGTCCTCCATGGTCCATGAGACGTGAGCAGGAACAACCCTACACACTTAGTTAATGATAATGAATCGATCGCCATCATGTTTAAGTGAAACAATAGCGCCTTTCAATTTTTTTTAACCTTTTTGTTTCGTAGAAATTTTATTCTCTGTAATCATGGTCACCCCACATAAACAAATCAATAAATATAAAACCTCTTTAACAATCATGACAGCACTTTGATTATGAAAAATTAAAAAAAAAATAAGTGAGATACGATGTTTCAAAAGTAACCAGACATCAATTTGATACTTATCACAGAAAAACAAGAGAATATCAGTACTAGACGGAGTATTCTAATTGTAGAGTGACCATGCGTGTCGTAAATAATTTCAAACGTTTTATTTTTATTTAAAAAAAAAATTTTGCGCTTATCACACTAATACTGATATCAAACAATAGCTTATTTTTAACTGAATCCGTAGTTTTAAGCCTGCTCACGTCTCATGAATCACCTTGTATATGTAAAAATACCTTAACGACGTAGCATTAAGTTCAATATCGTCAGTCCGGTCTCCCATCATGCGAATAAGAGAAAGAGCGATATCCCTGTGCCCTCTAGCCCAGGACACGCGGCTCTCTACCAAAGACACCGCGTCGCCATTTTGCAAATCCTTGGCAACAGACAATAGCCGTTGAGCCATTTGTAGTCTTCCATTGGAAAGTCCCAATTCTGTAACATTTATTTATTTATTATAGAACGAAGGTGTATAGAAATTTCAATATTCGGATAGGTTTGAAAGGGTTTAGCTTGTGGCTACGTTATTTGTCACCTACCCCACTACAAGTCAACGAAAGTGTGTTAGTGACTACTGGAGTTGGAGTTGACATAGGCTGGACATACAGCTAGCACGGATGTCAAAACAAAAGACGGACTTATAAATAGAAAATAGAAATGCTTTAAGGCTAGACTGAAAAATTGGCTTCTCGAACACACATTCTACAGTTTTGACGATTTTTTAAAATTACCTAAGTCGTAATAAATTAATGAATGTGTTGCTTACTTACCTATTTATTATTTTCTTTATGTTTAACATGTAATATTGTAAATATTGCGAATAAATAATATGAATATGAACATTTATTCGTGACAACAACAACATGCAAACAAACATACTTAATCTAAGAACAATAACTAATTATAATTAAGGCATGTATATGGATAGGTTGCTGGAAGCTGCTGTAAACCATTTTATCTACACTCATACTGTAAGTACTCTAAAATGCGTTCAAAAACCGTAGACAATGACAAGCATTACAACAAACGATTTAACTATGATAAGTTTCTTATCTGCGGCAGTAACGTAATTTTAACTATGCATGCTCAAATATTGTTAAGCAATGAGTTTCAAATTTGGAACATCGAATTTGATAACATAATGTTAGCGCCGGCACAATCGAGTAGGCCATGACGGTAAAATGGCGGTCATTCTATGGTTTCCGAACAATTAATTTAATATATATAATATGAGTGTAGATAAAGCAGTGTATGCAACTGTACGTAATTAGGCCTTAAAACACTCGTGTGATCTTATTATGAAATTCGCCTGCGGCTCATTTCATAAAACCACACTCATGTTTTAAGGACCCTTATTACGTAACAGTTACATAAACTACTATTCCATCGTAATTTTGCGTAAAAAGTGGTACTTTTGGAAACATGCAGCTTCAATTCAAGCTAGTTACAAGTGGCACGGAAAAGAAAGTTTTAAAAGTTTACAGCGGAGGTATATGTCCAAAGAAGACTAGGTCCGAATAAATACAGGATTAACAAGTATATATCCAATAGATACTAGTGTTTACTTACCGGCGTACTGTAGCTGAAGAGAAACTATATCCTTTAAAAACGTATCGTAATTTTTCCCAGCATGCTCGAGTATCAAACTCCTTTGCGATATCAATGACTCCAGGTGTTTAAAATCGTGGAACGACGGCAATTTCTCAACTTTCCAGTTACTTAATAAGCTAGTTACTGTCTGTTTATTGCTTCTTACTAAAAAGTACTCCTCAATGTCGTTGAACAAATGTAAGTTCGCAACAACTCTGTACACGTTCTGACAGTTTTCCATATTAAAGTTCTGGCACCATTGGGAAACGGCTAGCTTTGCCCTATCCAGTGGTAAAGTAAGTTTAGAACCCAAGTTCTGTTCTGTTTGCACGTTTAGGCAATCTCTGAGACAAGCATAGCGCAGTGCTTTTATAAGCGATAGAGGAGTTTTCATTGTAGTTCTGGATTTTTCTTCCAAATCCTTTGTATCAACGAAATGATTCCAATCCCCTAAAATATTAATCATTTATATTTACGACTGTTATCCTATAAATATAAAGAAACGTAAAAGAGAACACAATATCGATAAAAGTTATGAACGCCAGCAGGCAGTGCGTCATAAAGATTTTAAGGCAATCCGGAGTTATTTGGCTTTCCTCTTCTGTGAAACCCGTAAGAAAAGTGTATGACTACTTATCTGAAGATTATACAAGCCATTGGGTATTTATTATTTATTTATTTAATCTTTATTGCACATAAGGAAACTTAACGTACAAAAGGCGGACTTAATGCCATAAGGCATTCTCTACCAGTCAACCTTTCCTTTTCTTTTTTATGACTTCTGTAGACGAGCTGACACTGAAAGCTACTGGATTAAGAGCGGCCACGTCAGATATGACAAAATAATGAGAGCAACGAAACCTGTGCAGTTAGATCGCTTTACCATCCTTATTGCTAGATCCGGGCATCTGGCAGCTTTTAATGGGTGGAGGTCAGAGTGACAGACATACAAAGTTTTTTAGTTGAAAGAAAGTAATACCAAAATAGGTAAAAACTGCCGAAGTTGAGTCATTTATAGAGAACAGGACCTATATTTTAATAGTAGAAGGCAAAAAAAATTTAGGCAACTAACTATAAATTACATTATACATAATTTTCCACTGGCACTACTTTCCCCCTACAGAAGCTTCTGGCTATTATATAATCTAATTATAACTACATAATTTCCCATAATATTGCATCAAACCCAGAACTCTTGAATTTGTTTTCTTCTTTCTTTTTGACCTTCACCACTTGACACCTGCCAGATGTCCAGATCTAGAAATAAGCATGTTATAGCAAACCAACCTGAGGGGTTTCGTTGCTCTCATTATTGTGTCATATCTGACGTGGCTAGCTCTCCGTCTATACTCTAAACTCATTACTTCTTGATTTTATGTGCACGTAATTAATACCGCGACTAGAATATTCCGCTCCATAAATTGAATAGTTAGACAAGTATCAATTCGGAATAAATATTAATGAACCAATCTCGTTTATAAATGTAATAGCATCACACGTTGCTGTTGTGATGGAGTGATATGGTTAATTAATGTTTACAACTTTGTACCTTTGTACCAAAAACAGAACTTACAAAGCTCGACTAAAGGACTGCTAGGCGATGTCGCGAGAGAGTAGGCCGAACTAGAACTTACCCAGACAAGTCAGACAGTCATACTTGACATCGTTAAGCTGATCATTCTCCGGCAACGACTTAATATACTGCAACGCCAGATGATGCATCCCAGACTTATACAGCGACCTCACTACACCCAACTGAAGATCAGCTGACGGACTGCTAGATAAAGCTATGTCGTGAGAGAGTAGGGCATCAGAGTATTGGCCCGTGTTGATGAGGTGATTTCGCTTCTCCTCTTCGCTTGTCAAATGCGCTGTGCCACAACCGTCTACGGCATCCATTTCGCCAATTGATACGAAACACTGAAACAGGATTTAAATGTGGTTTATGTAACCGTTGCATTATGTTAGGCGGTAAACACCAAAGTAACTGAGCTTTACAATATTTAACGAGAGACAACTCGAATTAAATCTCAAAGAGGACCCAGTGTGTTGACGATGTTGTAATGTAATAATATCATTTTCTTATGTAATATTTGAAACACGAAAAGTATCATCGTAATCTTCCCATGTTTCTCTATACCTAGTACTGAAACTCAAATTATGTAAGAAATAAGAAGTTCTAAATCACGTCTACCAGATGAATAATTTGATTCAGACACGATTCGGACTATTATTTGTCCACATTTAAATTAAATAACATTAAGAGCAAATTAACGGCCTCCTAGCCCAGTCGGTAGTGACCCTGCCTACGAAGCAGGAGGTCCCGGGTTCGAATCCTGGTCAGGGCATTTATTTGTGTGTTTATCACAGATATTTGTTCCTGAGTTATGGGTGTTTTCTATGTATTTAAGTATTTATTCATATTTATCTATTATATATATCGTCGTCTAGTACCCATAACACAAGCCTTATTGAGCTTACTGTGGGCCTAGGTCGATTTGTGTAAGATTGTCCTATAATATTTATTTATTATTATTATTTATTATTATAAACTCATAGGATGAGTTACGGATCTTGAACCTATTAATAATTCTTTTATTTTATAATGTATGATATTGATAAAGACAATATGTCTGCATCGCATGGATGTGTTAAAATGGGCGTAGACATTCGATGACATTTTAATCGAACGTCTGTTACCTTTCTAAAAATCCTTTGAATATTGTCCCCATCATCCAGATTCGTAGTTCGTTCTGGCGAAGGTGGAGGTACGCCTCCGTTCTGTGCGACAGCCCAGAGTTCGCCATAATATATCGCCACCAAGTTCTGGTCCGCCACGGAGGCCGCCCAGGCTACCTTATCGTAGTCCAGTCTCAAGTAGTTCAGTGCGTCCACGGGTGTGCGATCAGGACTGGAAGAATATTACAGTATAATGCCAATGTCCCTTATACAACACGCTGCTACTAACCAGCGATCGACACAAGACGAGCCGTAACCATGCCATTAAGGTAGAGAAACAATAAGGCCGTCGATATTTGAGGAAAGTAAAGCGAATCGGTTATATATATTTCAGTTAAGTCATTAATTTTGAAGCCATTTTTTATGTAACTTAGTTAGCTTAATTCGTTTAAACTTTTAACTGATAGGGAACCACATGACATCACGTCCGTCAAGAGGTTAGAGCTTGTATATGGGTTAGAGAATAACGATCAAAAAATACACTTACCGTGATTTGTAATGAGTCCTCTGCAGACGTACGAAATTAATGATATCTATCATGTAGCGAATAATCATTTTTCGATCATGACCAATCACATTCAAGCTGCGATTACAGCGACCACTGTTGTCGATTTCGTCATCAAAGTTCATGCTCCAGATGAATTTGAAGAAATTGTTTATCTGATCGCCGAAGATCTGTATGTGTGTTTCGGGCGATGAGTAAAGAAGTAGGCCGACCAAACCTGGGAGAATGTGCTGGGAAAATGTCGGCTAAAATGGAAGAGATGCAATTGTTAAGATGTTAGATGTATTTGAATAACATTTATAAATACCTAGTAAATGTGTAACTAGTCTACTTTATTAATTTTCTGGATTGAGGCGTATTTAACGCTTCTCCGCGGTTACACTATCCATGTTTTGACGTTGGCGTACTTGTCAAAGCAGCCGTGCCGTGCGTTAAAGACTTAAGACTACTTAGTAAGGTGTATATTGGCTAGTTTAAGTAATATTATCATATGAGTAAGAGCTTTGGCGATGGCGATGACATGTCACGCAAAATCCTAAGCTAGAATTATGTAAGTATATTTTAATATAGGAATAAAGACCTACCTTAATTTTGCATACTTCTTTCAGAGTTTTAATGTAATTCGTATCCGATAGCAACACATCTAGTAACGCAGTTGTTATCCGAGCCAGCCACTCGATATGACCTTCTCTGTCTTTCGGGATCCAAAAGCCCACGTCCGAGCAGTTTTCTAATTTTCGGCTGCTGAGTTTGAAGACTGCGTTGTCGCTGTTACTATTGGGCGGCAGGAAGGGCTTTAGTAGTGGGACATTTACGTCCCCCAACTCTGTAAGTAAGTAAGTAGTATTGTAGACAAAGGAATATAGTAAGACTACAATTATTTGAGCTATTGTCGGTCATGGATCCGCTTCAAGTAGTTTCACACCGATTCCGAATGATGTCGCTGCGACGCTTCCTAAGGCGTAAAGCCCTTCTCTCACGAGGCTACTCTCAAGCGATTTGTGTTTCGTTCGCGTAATCCTACGCGTCGCTTGTGAGTATCGCCACATTTATTTACATCGTTTCGCACTCGACGTAACGCTTCGACGACGCGTTTGATATCAGTCGCATGAGACTGTCTTGCTGGTCGCACGCTACTCGAGTCGTATACGCGTTGTACACAAAATGGCGGCGGAACAAACTTTCAATATTAATTTTCCTCAGGAGGTGGAAAGTTATCTATGTTTGTATAATTATAAGCTGCCAGATGTCAGAAAAGACGTAACAGAAAAGGCATGGATTGAGATTTGAAAAAAATCAATTTGACAGATCAGTAATAATATTTTTATTTAAATTAAATTAATACACAATACTTGGATTGCCAAGGGAGCGAAGCATGTGGGGTTATTACGTTATTAGATAGTTGGTCTTCATCGCTGAAGTCGCTAGACATCGTCACACGAATGTTGTTCCGCAAATGATAGAAAATAGTCTCATTGCATTTGCGTATCACCGTGTGCGGAAACGAGTAGCATACCAGCAGGCGATCATGGTTTGCATTTCTGTCGCGTAGCATTTGAATAGTCTCGTGAGAGAAGGGTCTAAGTGTTGTGATTTTTTTTATATTTGTGATATTTGAGTCTAGCGAGATCAAAAGATACGCTTACTTTAACTTTATTGTAACTGTACTGCTGGCAAGCACTTTCTTTCTACTTACCTAAGGCGTCTTTTCCTTCTCGATATTTAAAAAGATCGTTCAAAGCTGCCACTGCTTTATTAGTGGCGGCCGGATTCTCATCACACAAAACTTCGGTAAGGATTTCCACAACGGCAAAAGCGAAACTCTGTTTCGGCGGTAGATGTATCACCCGTTTTGTGTCTGGCGGGGGCACGGTGACTATGGTTTTTAAATCGTAAGTGCCGATCTCGGCCAAACAGTTGCAGGCTTCGATTATTATCTGTAGAAAAAGCTCATTATTGATTATCAACCATTGTAAATGTACTTTAATTAATAGTTGCAACTTTTAGGGAAATCCTAACTATACACGGAAACCCACTGAGGTGCACGCTACTCACGAAAAGTAACCAGAGAAGTAGGTACCTACTTTAGTGCTTAAATTTTAATTTCATACGAATAAAAATTTAAAAAGTGTGCGTGTCTGTTACCCTACGGTAGGCTATCGTATTTATTCAATTTTATTTACACACAATATGCTCGATGTTGTAGAGATAAAGTTATATGGCTGTTCAAATACGATTGGTGTGTACGATTAAAATACTCGTAAGTAGGTACCTATATTGCATAAGATTTTTCCATACTACAAGTTGTTTCCATTCTCTTATAAATCGTGCCTATCGTTAGCATCTTCGACAGAATATGATATTATAAACAGATTACAAACCTTATCGTCGGACGAAGATTTCATAATGTTGGTGAGAGCGTAAATAACTTGATGAATGATGCTAGTTTTGCATTCTTCGGAAAAATGCCTCGTGTTTAATTCCTCGCATAAGCTGTTGACGTGAGGTTTGTTTGACTTGACGAACTGTCGTAAGTTGCTTAAAGCTTCATGACTGCAAAAATATAAGTACATTTTTTTATCGTGCTGGCTTAGCCATTAGGTTTAGACTTACATCATATGAAGAGTACACGGAAAGAACATGTCTAGTCACATTGACGACATTTTGAGATATAGCGCTATTAAAATTTGGAACGTTTCAATTAACCATACTATTTTCGTAACTAGATGGTTTTTATGAGTTAAGAAGTGGATACACGTTAAAATTTACATCTGTAACAGAAGTTGTTACTAATAGTTCATTGCAAGTTCTACATTTTGATATAAAAATCTCATTTTACAAAAAAAGTGACTAGACATGTTCTTTCCGTGTACCCTTCATATAATAGGGTTTTGAGCAGAATTTTAAATGGGCAAGGCAAAATTATTCTTCAGGGTAAACGCAGGCGGTTTCACGGTTTGTGAGAGTAGGTATTTTAAAGTAATAAGAAAACAGTTAAGTACCTTGGGCAAGTGAGAGTAAAACTATAGGATTTCAATCTCTCTGAGAACTCTACACTTGAAATGCAGGATAACATAGCTCCTGACGCATTGCTGAAATCGACCATATCCTCGTTCTCTCTCAGACTATCCTTCACATCAACGGTTAAGTACTTCAACAATCCCTCACATTCTTTTTCAAAACCTTCCTTTTTAATTAGTAATACCGATAACGCCTTTAGCAATGATTTTCGGATCAGATCAGCAGATTGCGGTAGAAATCTTGTTAGGGCAGTCTTTAACGCTTGTGTTAATACGCGTAAGTCTTCTTTACTTGACGAAGTTTTAATTGCATTCGTAATGTTATTGCATACGAAGTTAGCCACGAACGCATCCGAGTCAAACCCTAGCGGAATACAGTCTACGAATGTGACGAAGGTATATAACGATAGGACTCGGAATTCAAACACCTTCGTTTGGAGAACATTTTCCCATAGTTTGTACAGTATGTCGAAAATGGTGATGGCTTGATCGGAACATAGGTATTGCATTATATTTCCGTCAATCAATTCCTGTAAAACAAAAATATGATATTACTTTAAGGGAATAGGATTCTTTCGGTCTCGTCTAGAAAAAAGGAATTTCGAAGTCAGGGCGCGGTATCTCGCTCTCACCTATAGCGGATATAGCCGCCGCTCACAGCAGACGGCGGCGCTTGAAATCGTAGTCGAGTCGAGCCCTTAGGTAGAATTTTGAGCATAACGAAGGATTCGCACGTTTAAAATTAGAGGACAAAAAATACTACCACAGGGTGTGTGAAAAACTTCTTTGATTTTTAATTTAATAATAGTAGTTTATGTAACTGTTACGTAATACGGATCCTTAGAACACGAGTGTGGTTTTATGAAACGAGCCGCAGGCAAGTTTCATAATAAGATCACACGAGTATAAATCCTAAATGACGTGTTCGGGAACCATTAGAATGACCGCCATTGCCAACTCGGTTGTGCGAACGGCCGGGGAGGAGAATAACCGCGGTCGGGGAGGAGGGCTGGATTTTCATTACCTTACCAAAATCGAAGTGGTTATGAATTTTCGAACATTATTACGACACGGGCACAGATAATACACTAATGTTACATTACCGGTTGCAATAATGCTGGTAATTACATACGGTTTCCAAACGCAGAATAGAGGATTTATGATATACCCATATCATAAATCCTCTATTCTGCGTTACAGACAGATATAATAGAGAACGGTCCTTAAATAAAATTACTCACTCCGAAATATCTCAAGATTGAATCAAACACAGTCTTCGGATACAAATAGGGCTCAGCAACAGGTGGTATGTTCAAACCGAACATCGCTTCAGCTCCCGCCTGGTCGCGCAAATGTATCGCGGCCATCAACAGTAACTCTGGCATCGTCTCCACGAAGAGGCAGCTCCACTTATCGCTGTCCAGTATAAGTCTTGTCGTTTTGAACATATTTGTAGCGTGCTTTAAAGATTGCAGGAAGGCGTATTGGTCGTGGTCAGAGATATTGAGACTGTATTTCTCGGATACAATGTATGGCAAGCACAAAACTATGATGTTGGGGAAACACATCTGTAACAAAGAGTATACGAAGATTTTGAAGGCCTTATTACAACAATGTAAGGTCGACATGTGATTATATTATTTATTTGATGTTGATTTAATGAGTATACTTTACCTCTATAATGCTCTTTTCACTTTTACGTAATTTCAGCTTCATCTTATTTAAAAACTGGCTTTTCATCACATCACCTTCATTGTTCCACAAAATGTCCGCTGCAATTATCCATTTCATGTGTTTTTCCAAAAAACTGTCTATGTTTTGGAATCCTAACACTTCGAACGGCAGTTCATCGATTTTTTTGTTTTTCGATAGCCAGAAATGAATGACAGAAACTATGTTGTCGTTGAGATAGGACCCGATGTCTCCGCTCGTCACTGATTTGGTAATTTTATTTAAAAATATCTTTACATATGATGCATCCATAGATTTCTCTGTCTTGATAAGCAGTAGTCTGGTAATCACTCTGTGGATAGACGAGTGTTTTGCTTGCGCCAAAGCGAGTAGATTATGTAGAACCGTTAAAGTACGGTTTGTCGATTCATCTTTAATAATCTGTTCATTCGTATCAGATACCTGCAAAGTGTAATAAGTAAAAAAACATCCAAGTAACGACACAGTAACGATAAAAAAATTAAAAGTAAACATACATTGATAACAAAGATTTCCAATAACGCGGAAAAGTAGGCTTCTATGTCGCCATCAGTAATGTTATTGGTAATTACAGCCAGCAGATAGCAAGTGTATAATCGTATACTGTGTGTAACGCCTTTCATCTGATTTAATAAGGCATCTCGGAAGGTGTTACCCATGTCGTTATTATTGTTATTGTTCAACTCTGCCATTCTGGCAACGCACTTTAAGATCAAGGCGGCAACGTGGGGAGGGTAGTACAACTTTTCGCAGCGTTGCAAGTACCCTTTGACCATGATGAAACAGTTTTGTTTCATATTGTTGTCGAGTGCCCAAAGACGGTCGAGTATGTCTAGCAAGATGTGTAGTACGGTCTCAGTTGCTTCTGAATTTCTGAATAATGCTCTACACATGTTGCTCAGAAGAGAGAATACTGAGGCTACAAAACAAAAACAAAATTTAAAAAAAAACACTTTTTTTTTTCTACAGCATACTTTACAAATTGGTAATGTAAATTATGCTATTGAAGATTATACATATTTATATTTTATTCCAAGATAAGATGTTTTAAAATAAATGCCTAATTACCTAGGGGACAGCCTTCCACGCTTTCTTCAATCAAAATTCTTATACACCGGAAAGCACATTTGATGGCCCAAGGAGATGTAAGCTCATACAACGCCGGGTCTAGTATAAGCTCGTAAATGTCGTCTCTATATTCAGAATTCTTCCTACAATATGCTGCTAGCAACAAGATACAGTTGTGTTTCGTAGCGCTAGGATTATATTCAGAATCATTCTCGCATTCGTCATCATCCTTAGGTAATTGTACGCTTAGTACTTCATTGATGCTCGCGAAAAACTCATTATCGGCGCAGGTCCGAACTAAAGAGTTCACTATTGGATGGTAGTCTGCAAGCCATAGATCCTGCAGACATTGCAACACATTTACCTTATCTCTTGCGTCTTTGCTTTCTTTAAGAATTTTAGCAACGGCCTGAGACATCGTTTTCAATGCAGCTTTCAAACAAATGTATAACTGGGTTACTTCAACCTGAGGCTGCCTAGCAGGGCTAATTTGCAAAGAGACGTCCATGTACGCGGTTACTACCCTTGCGTACTGAATAAAATCCAATGGGCCAATCTCGCGTCGATTTAACTTATCATTAATTTCAATGATTTCTCTTTGCAAATGTTCTTGAACAAATTCGGCGATTTCATAGTTCATTTCCAAGGATTGGAGAACATTTGTGGGAGAAGCGTTTTCTTTTGTAATATCAAGATCTCCTATACTAAATAGAGTGTCTTTTCCCTTGGAATTGAATAGTATTTCATACAAAGGATCTTTATGTTTTTTAGAAGTGTTTTCTTTGAAACTTAAATTCTCGTTTGCTATAATACGATGGAAAAATTCTCTTGCGTGTTTCACCTCTAGTGAGCTCATGTTTCCTTGAAATAGCCAAACCAGGCATTTCTTCCTGTCTTGCTCATTGCTACATTTGCTATAATGTTTGTGATAAACACAACTTAACGTTTTTATGCTTGAATCTGTGACCGGCATGCCTTTTTCAAAGTACAGTTTTAGTAACGGCTGCACAGTTTGAAATTCAAAGTTGTTCATTTCAAGCAATGTTTGCAAAATGGTATGTGTAGCTTTATGAGCATCGTTAATAGAGTTCCTGTAAAAAGAGATACATTTTGTAAAAAAAACCGGCCAAGAGCGTGTCGGGCCACGCTCAGTGTAGGATTCCGTAGTTTTCCGTCCGTCACTTAAGAGTTAAAATAACACCGCCATGTAGGATATGATATGAGCGTTCCACGTACAGCGACATCTATCGGCAAATTAGGTAAACTATTGCGCGCGAGCTTAAAGTATGGAAGATGATTTTTATGGGATAATTCTTTATTGCGTGAACCGATTTTCACCGTTTTTACTTTATTTGAAAGCACGTCATTTCATTGTAATTTTGTAGAAATTACAGGTACACTAAACACCTGCTTATACGGTTAAATTACAAACTTAGTTCAGAAATTCTTTTGTAATTTTTTTTTCAAAAACTATTTAACCTATCAAGTTCAAAATAATTTTCCTAGAAAGTTTTTATAAAGTTCTACTTTTGAGGTTTTTTTTATATTTTTAAAACTTATGGTTCAAAAGTTAGAGGGGGGGGACACATTTTTTTAAACTTCTGGAGCGATTATTTCCGAAAATATTTACATTATCAAAAAAATATTTTAGTAAACCCCTATTCATTCTTAAATACCTATCCAACAATATATCACACGTTAGGGTTGAAATGAAAAAAAAAACACTCCCCACTTTACGTATAGGGGAGGTACCATAATAAAACATTTTTTTCCACTTTTTATTTTACCACTTTGTTGGCGTGATTGATATAGGTACATATTACTCGTAGTACCAAATTTCAGCTTTCTAGTGCTAACGGTCACTGAGATTATCCGCGGACGTACAGACGGACGGACAGACATGGCGAAACTATAAGGGTTCCTAGTTGACTACGGATTATGCCCACTCCGTGTGATATCGTATAATTACTATTTCATGTATTTATAGCTCAAAAACTTGCACATATCAACGTACTTTATGGCGTAACACACTTTGCCTTATTTGTCCAAATATTTGAATATCTCCTTCGTCACTGTAGTAGTAGCCGTACGATTAAAAAAACCGCAAATCGATCTACAGTTTAGCCGTTTGGCACACGCACACTAGAGGTGAAAACAAATTTTTTGACCCGCAGTTCTTAAAAAAAATCCCTTAGGAGGGGAGTGCCGAGACATTTTTTTATTTGTATGGAAAAAATTTTTTTTCAGAAACCTATCGTGTGGTATCTAATGAAAGGGAATTTTAAGGCGATTCTAAAAATATATCACACCATTACATTTCAGCCATTTTTTTTTTAATTAACACAAAAATAATTTTCGAAACATACCAAGTTTGGGCTCCTCCAGACACGATATGGCTGATTTTTTTTAATACAATATACCACAAATGATACATAATATCCTCATATCTAACCACAAAAAAGCAATTTTGAAAATAATTTCATTAAGTATTTTTTATTAATTTTTCAATATTACAAAGTAACACAGTTCTACTTCAATACCTATTTGGCGTGACTTATGGAACTGTAGTACATATTAATCATAAAATTATACGTAGTATCCATTGCAGTAAAACAATCACTTTTGCAGAACACTTATAATTTTTTTTTTACTTTACACAAAAATATTTTACTTCACACAAAAAATATTTTACTTCACACAAGATATATTGAAGCACAATTTAAACAGAATATTTTTATCGAACAATGGTGGATGTCTGCCTTCCGCACGAATGGAAAAAAGAGTAGGTACAAGAACAGAACTCGGCTGAAAATTTAGCTATAAAGAAATATGAATTGATGAGATGCGAGTGGTATGATCGATGATGGCTGATCCACTGGATGAAGGAAACCTAAATTTAAAACCGAATATTTATAACGCCCGTCAGATGTGGCTATTTGGAATTTTGAGAAGTTTAAAAATGCGGATCAGAGATATTCAACCAAGGTTGGCAAAACAACAAAAAAATCTATTATCGCACAAAAACACAATAAGTAATTAACTGGTTACAAAAAGGGAATCAGATTTATAACGTTAAAAAATCTAAATAAAATAATAATCTTGAATCTCACGAAATGGTGGAAACTAAACTATGAATTTAAATAAAATACGTTAGGCAGCAGCTCGCTGAACCCTATGTTTTACTTGGAGAACCACGCGAAATACGGGTTCTAGTCCTCCGACGACGGTTTTACTTGACGAACCACACGGAACACGGGCTCTAGTCCTCCGACGACGACGGTTGCCGATCGTCTCACAAGATCGGCACTCACGAGCGCCTTCCGGAGCCCTCTCGGCTCAAACGATCTCAGCACCGGCGACCACGGCAGGCAATATCCACCCTCAGACACGGCCAAAAAAGAGCACTGGGTACAGGAAAAACTGTATTGGCGATCACCCTCTTCTAGGGAGCTAGATCACTGGTAAAAACTTCCAGGGAACAAAAATGGAACAAAATGAATAATTCTGACTTTTCCCTTCAAAACTCCAAGCCCATCTGTCTCTCTCCAAATAAACAAACTCAATATTTTTACAATCTCGAATGTCAAAAATTCAAATTCAAAATTAGCGCGAATATTATCTCAATTTTATAACTGCCAGTTGTCTATAACAAAATGTGGACTGATATAAGCGCCATCCAACCGTAATGGCGTGAATCACAATGCACACTGATTTTTTCATAAATCAACCACGACCTAGCGACCAGAGAAACTAAACACGGTTCCAAAGAACGTCGATAGAAGTAGCGTCATGCTACACCATATCCAACGGGAAATACCTCTTTAACCCTTTAACTGCGCCTTTTCATCAGCTGGTATAGTTTGCTTAGTTTTTGATACAAAATATCAGGGTTGGACTCCTTCAGATACGATATACGCAACTTTTTTTTTGTACAGTATATCACAAATGATACGTTATATCTTGATATCTAACCCCAAGAAAGCAATTTTGAAAATAATTTCATTTAGTTTTTTTTTTATTGTTGCGATTTGACACACGTGGATGAATGAAGCTCGACGCCAACTGTTTGTCACCGGTGATAGAGAAGACCTGGAGTGCGATTTTTGAATCTCACCAAGTGACTAATTCTCACCGATGTGAGTGATTTGCTTTCGGATAGGAGGTGCAAGCACGTACTGCGCATGCCCTTAGAGTATGGTCAACGGCGTCTAGCCGTTTCAAATTCAGAGATTGCATATACATGAGAAAATTTGTCAAGTTCCGCCGTGACCGGGTGGTCTAGTGGTCAGGACGTCAGCCGCGAAAGCGGAAGACGCCAGTTCAAATCTGGCCTCGGACACCGGAGGGTTTGGTCACTTTTTCTGAAGTATATGACATCTATTTTTTCAGTTTATATATAGTAGTGTAACTACTTAAAAATTGCAAATCAAAAAATATTGAACAAAATAATTTGATTTGCTTCAAGATTCATAGATGGCAGCACCATCTCTCTCGCTATACCAGAATCACGTAAGCGATTCGGATAGGAGGTGCAAGCACGTACTGCGCATGCCCTTAGAGTATGGTCAACGGCGTCTAGCCGTTTCAAATTCAGAGATTGCATATACATGAGAAAAAAAATTGTCAAGTTCCGCCGTGACCGGGTGGTCTAGTGGTCAGGACGTCAGCCGCGAAAGCTGAAGACGCCAGTTCAAATCTGGCCTCGGACACCGGAGGGTTTGGTCACTTTTTCTGAAGTATATGACATCTATTTCTTCAGTTTATATATAGTAGTGTAACTACTTAAAAATTGCAAATAAAAAAATATTGAACAAAATAATTTGATTTGCTTCAAGATTCATAGATGGCAGCACCATCTCTCTCGCTATACCAGAATCACGTAAGCGATTCGGATAGGAGGTGCAAGCACGTACTGCGCATGCCCTTAGAGTATGGTCAACGGCGTCTAGCCGTTTCAAATTCAGAGATTGCATATACATGAGAAAATTTGTCAAGTTCCGCCGTGACCGGGTGGTCTAGTGGTCAGGACGTCAGCCGCGAAAGCTGAAGACGCCAGTTCAAATCTGGCCTCGGACACCGGAGGGTTTGGTCACTTTTTCTGAAGTATATGACATCTATTTTTTCAGGAATAAACATCTTTAATTCATCTTTCAGCCACTTTTTAAGTCAGTATCTACCACAAAAACTATACCAACTGATGAAAAGACGCAGTTAAATGGTTAAAGAGGTATTTCCGGTTGGATATATGGATACTACTTATCATTTTATGATTAATATGTACCGTATCTGTACTACAGTTCCATAAGTCACGCCAAATAGGTATTGAAGTAGAACTGTGTCACTTCGTAATATTGAAAAATAAAAATAAAATACTTAATGAAACCTTTTTTTAAATTGCTTTTTTGAGGTTAGATATGAGGATATTATGTATCATTTGTGGTATATTGTATTTAAAAAAATCAGCCATATCGCGTCTGGAGGACCCCAAACTTGGTATGTTTCGAAAATTATTTTTGTTAAATAAAAAAAAATGGCTGAAATGTAATGATGTGGTATATTTTTAGAATCGCCTCAAAATGCCCTTTCATAAGATACCACACACGATAGGTTTCTGAAAAAAAATTTTTTCCATACATATAAAAAAATGTCTCGGCACTCCCCTCCTAAGGGATTTTTTTTAAGAACTGCGGGTCAAAAAATTTGTTTTGTCCTCTAGTATGCGTGTGCCAAACGGCTAAACTGTAGATTGATTTGCGGTGTTTCCTTAAAATTGGGCTTGTGACCTTGTACGGCTACCACTACTGTAGAATAAGACAGAAACGCAACACGAATACACATATATATCACTAGTTATCTGCACGTTGGTTTTGAATCCGCAATATTACCATACCATACCCTAATCATAATAGTAGTTTATGTAACTGTTACGTAATAAGGCCAAATTACGTACAGTTGCATACACTGCTTTATCTACACACATATTATAAATCCTAAATGATGTGTTCGGAAACCAGTAGAATGACCGCCATTGCACCGCCATGACCAACTCGATTGTGTCGGCGGTCGCGCGGGCGCGTGCCGGCGGTCGGGGAGAGCGTGGATCATGGTAACGTTACCGTGGGTAATGAATTTTCATACGTTTTTACCACACTGTTTTTTTTTTTTTTTTTTTTATACCACGACGGTGGCAAACAAGCATACGGCCCGCCTGATGGTAAGCAGCTACCGTAACCTATGGACGCCTGCTACTCCAAAGGAGTCACATGCGCGTTGCCGACCCTTTACAAAAAGGAGGATTCACTGTGTTGACGACTAAAGGAACAAGAAGGTCCCTCATCGTTAACACACTGGGTCCTCTTTGAGCTCTTCTGTCAGAGATGTTACGTTACTGGTTGCAATAATGGTGGTAATTACATACGATTTCCGAACGCGGAATAGAGGATTTATGATATTTGTTAGATAAATACTTTAGTGTCGCAGTAAACAGCGCAGGTAGTTGCGAAATTAAGTTAATTTAATGGCTGAGTTACGTACAGGGTTGGTCTAGGAGGAGAGGACATGTGGTTTAGGAGGAGGCGCGACCAGTTAAATTAATATTTTCTTACCTGACGCATGAGTTCCACAACGCCACTAAAGGCTCAGTGGTCAATTTTTCATTACTTGGCATCTCTCCCAAATTCTTCAATATCAAACACGCAAACTGTTCAAAAATATTCCAATTGCTGTTTATATTATTGTTTGAGACTAGAGATTCTGCAACACCCAGTAAAATGACATTTTCCGGTACCGTCACATGTCGACCAAAATCTTGTAGGTAGGAACATATAATTCCGAGCCTGGAATAAAAAAAAATGCTTTTTGTCAATTTATTTTTTCGGAATGTCGATAGCGAAGACATTTTTACACTTTGGCGACTAAGTAGCATTAAAACATCCACCATCTCTTTTGCACATACTAATTAGAAAGGGGTGGATAGTCTACCACGTGAACGGCTCGAACAATAAGATGTGTTAGGGCTGCCTCTTTAAGAAAAATGTACTAATGTAATTAATTAAAATAAGGCGGTTCTGGTCGCAGTTCACCTAACACACTCATCCTCGCATCTCTCGTCGTCGCACCTATCTTGACTCTATCACATCATACGAACTAGGGACAAATTGCTCGCAAAAATACGTCTAGTAACAAAAACGAGTAGAAACTACTTTCTACTCCATTTTATTTCTAGACGTATTAGCGTGAGAAGAAAAAAGCTAATGGAACCACAATCTCATAGGAAAATAATTCATATTTCAACGTAACTTTTTAATATATGATTATTGATTCATTACCTATTGTTACTGAAACGTAATCTTACCATGGCACGTGATTGTTTCGTAGTTCATCTATCAGATCAGAAAAGCATTTATAGTTGTTCAATGAAAGTCTTTGTCTCTTTGAGCAATTTATTGTTTCATCAGCAGATTGTGAAGGCATATTCAAAATCTAAAAAAACAAAATTTATGAACTAAAAGAACACAGTCAATAAATATAGTCGCGTTTTATATATAGTTACAGTTTTTAATTTCGCCCTTTGTCTCTCTTTCTAAAACATAAGGTTTCTAATCTACATTAATGACCTCCCTAATGTAACGCACAGCAAGGTCCTACTTTTTGCCGATGACTGCTCAGTAGTAATACCTAGTACGGATCCCCTGACATACGAGGCTGAAGCGAATTTAACATTTAAGGACGTCAACACCTGGTTGGAAAGAAACAATTTAAAGGTAAACCTGAGCAAGACCAAGTACACGGAGTTCTATGCACCACAGGGTAATCCTAAAAATATAGCAATCCAGTACAATCAAGAGCCAATAGAAAACGTACAATCCATACGATTCCTCTTGTTTGCTCTTGGATTGTCACTGCAATTGGCAAACTCATGTAGATTACGTGGTCAAAAAGTTGGGCAGGAGTGCGATTTTTGAATCTCACCAAGTGACTAATTCTCACCGGTGTGAGTGATTTCCGAAAGTAAATCACACTCTGGGAAGGTTGACTCAAATTGTGTCTCAAAAATCTGCACTATTGGCTTTTCATGGTCACATTATGTCAAACCTCCGATATGGCCTTATTCTTTGGGGAAACTCCTCATTTGCTATCCGTGCATTCATATTGCAGAAAGACTGTGTAAGAGCCATGTGCGGTGTCAGACCCGGTGACCCTTGTAAACATCCCTTCATAAAACTTAAGATTTTACCGTTACCCACATTCTATAAATATATGAAATATGTCTGTTTGTAAAAACCCATATAGATAAGTACAAAATTATGCCAGCTAATAATAATAATAATAATTTTATTGCTTTCATGTTGATACAGATAGTCTTAAGTATAGTTAGTTTAAAACTAAGAACAACATGAGACCCCAGACAGGGTATTGCAAATTTAAACACACAATAAAGCTATTACATAAAATAAAAAATATAGGAAAACAAACTTAACTAATTATAATCCAATTATATACATATCCAGGCAAATGTAACGGTATTTATGGTATTTGTTATCATCAAAATATTCTTGCAGCGAGTAGAAACACTTTTCTATTAGATATGTTTTAGCTTCTGAACAAATTTTGCATATTTGAGCTCTGCAGTTATTTCTTTAGGAAGATTATTGTATATTCTTATAGTCTTTACATGGGGGCTCTTATTGCTCATTTGAAGGTTACTATAAAGGTTATTGCAAATTTAAACACACAATAAAGCTATTACATAAAATAAAAAATATAGGAAAACAAACTTAACTAATTATAATCCAATTATATACATATCCAGGCAAATCTAACGGTATTTATGGTATTTGTTATCATCAAAATACTCTTGCAGCGAGTAGAAACACTTTTCTATTAGATATGTTTTTAGCTTCTGAACAAATTTTGCATATTTGAGCTCTGCAGTTATTTCTTTAGGAAGATTATTGTATATTCTTATAGTCTTTACATGGGGGCTCTTATTACTCATTTGAAGGTTATAGTAGGTATGGCTAATTTATTATTATGTCTCAGATTTAAATCACTTAAATGGCGTTCTTTTGCTGTAGTATATAGAGGTGGTTGCTTGCGCACCAATTTACAGGCTTCCATAATATATAAACTGGGTAATGTTAAAATCTTTAATTTTATGAAATGTGGTTTGCATGATTCTAAATTTTTTATATTTGTAAGAATTCTTATACACCTTTTTTGCACTATAAACAAATCCATTACGTCTGTACTATCCCCCCACAAAATTGTGCCATATTGAAGCCATGACTGGGTAAACGCATAATATGCATTTACTGCAGTTTTAAAGTCTGTACTTGTTTTTATATTTCTTAACACATAACAAAATTTAGAGAGCTTTGTGCAATTTTTTTCTATATGAGATTTCCAATTAATATTTTCATCTATATTTATGCCAAGAAGGCAACTATTACTGGTTTCTTGAATTTTATTATTTAAGTATGTATAGTCTATTTCTACTGGTAGGGTCTAAATTGAATAAGATTCGTCTTATTTAGATTTAACTGTAAGTTGTGGTCTTCGAGCCAATTCGTAACGACATCTAGGATAGTGTTCATATTTTGTACGACTTCAACGTTATTTTGACTAGGGAATACTATGGACACATCATCGGCATATACAAAGCATTTAGTATTAAGGGAATTCACTATTTGCGGTAGGTCGTTTACGTAAATTAAGAATAGGATACAGCCTAAGACACTGCCTTGTGGTATTGAGCATGTAATGTGTCTACTTTGTGAATTTACTTTCATAACAGTGTTAGTCTTTTTATCATAATAGTCTAACTGAATATATTGAACCCTATTTTCTAAGTATGACTTAAACCATAGTATGTTATTCAATCAAATACAAACACTGAAAACATTGAAAAAATAATCAACCCAGCAGGATTTGAACCTCGCATCGATACGCCTTACCGGGGCTCGATCGCTTTACCAATTAAGCTATGGGTTCAGTTACTGAGTTGACGAAATTCTCAATGCCTTCAATCATCTTTTTGCATTTATTTTTACATCGACTTTATAGCAGCCGTAAGCGACATCTAGGTGCTAACTACTGGAGTTAGATACCCTTCCCGCCGACCCTTTTACAAGTGTCACAACGGAAATAATAGATGGCGCTGCTATCAACTCATAATTATTTTACATGTTTTTTTAAAGTGGGGCATTCCACTCATACAATAGTATGTTATTCAATCAAATACAAACACTGAAAACATTGAAAAAATAATCAACCCAGCAGGATTTGAACCTCGCATCGATACGCCTTACCGGGGCTCGATCGCTTTACCAATTAAGCTATGGGTTCAGTTACTGAGTTGACGAAATTCTCAATGCCTTCAATCATCTTTTTGCATTTATTTTTACATCGACTTTATAGCAGCCGTAAGCGACATCTAGGTGCTAACTACTGGAGTTAGATACCCTTCCCGCCGACCCTTTTACAAGTGTCACAACGGAAATAATAGATGGCGCTGCTATCAACTCATAATTATTTTACATGTTTTTTTAAAGTGGGGCATTCCACTCATACAATAGTATGTTATTCAATCAAATACAAACACTGAAAACATTGAAAAAATAATCAACCCAGCAGGATTTGAACCTCGCATCGATACGCCTTACCGGGGCTCGATCGCTTTACCAATTAAGCTATGGGTTCAGTTACTGAGTTGACGAAATTCTCAATGCCTTCAATCATCTTTTTGCATTTATTTTTACATCGACTTTATAGCAGCCGTAAGCGACATCTAGGTGCTAACTACTGGAGTTAGATACCCTTCCCGCCGACCCTTTTACAAGTGTCACAACGGAAATAATAGATGGCGCTGCTATCAACTCATAATTATTTTACATGTTTTTTTAAAGTGGGGCATTCCACTCATACAATAGTATGTTATTCAATCAAATACAAACACTGAAAACATTGAAAAAATAATCAACCCAGCAGGATTTGAACCTCGCATCGATACGCCTTACCGGGGCTCGATCGCTTTACCAATTAAGCTATGGGTTCAGTTACTGAGTTGACGAAATTCTCAATGCCTTCAATCATCTTTTTGCATTTATTTTTACATCGACTTTATAGCAGCCGTAAGCGACATCTAGGTGCTAACTACTGGAGTTAGATACCCTTCCCGCCGACCCTTTTACAAGTGTCACAACGGAAATAATAGATGGCGCTGCTTTGATTGAATAACATACTATTGTATGAGTGGAATGCCCCACTTTAAAAAAACATGTAAAATAATTATGACTTAAACCAGTTGTGTGCAATCCCACGTATCCCTATACCGTTTAGTTTATTGAGCAGTATATTATGTTTGACTCTGTCATATGCCTTGCTCATATCGAGCAATAGCCCAAACGCATTCTGATTGTTGTCTATTATACGAATAACTTCTTGGTTAAATTTGTGAACAGTAAGCACTGTGCCCTTTTGCTTTCTGAAACCAAATTGGCTATCGTTAAATATATGATGTTTCTCACAAAAGGCAGATAGCCGTTTGGCCATAACCGATTCAAAGAGTTTGGAGAAAGTTGGAAGCATAGCTATCGGGCGATATTGATCGGGCTGTGACATTTTTCTTTTTAGGGACAGGTCTGATAATTGCATCTTTCAGGGCATTTGGGAAAGTTGCTGTAGAAAAAGACTGATTTATTAGAAAAGTTAACGGTAGAACTAACTCATTGGAACAAGATTTTACTAACGAGGGAGGTATTTCATCGATTCCGAAGCTATGCTTATTTTTTAGACTTCTTATAGCTTTGTCAAGTTCTGCGTGACCAGGTGGATATAGGAAGAAGGTATTGCTTATGGGGTTCAGGACTGGGTGCCCAATTGGCTGATTGTTACATAGGTCTACGTCTAAGAACCATGGTTTTAATCTAAGCTACCCGGATTGTAACATAACATGTCGATAAAGATTTTCAATCATTTACCAGAAGACTTAAAGACTGTTGACTTCCCTGAATTTAAAAATAAATTGTATAAATGGTGCTTACATAAAATGTATAAATGGTGCTTACATAAAATGTATTACAATATTAATGAACACTTTGAAAATGTACCTAGTACCCTTTATTAATGCATACTTATTTCACAATTGACATTTCTCGATTTTTTTTTCTGCATGTGTAATATTTTTTTTTTTTTTTGTAGTTTCAAATTATTTCTATGGCATGACATTGACATATTATTATTATGACTTAAATTATTTATTATTAGGAGCCTGTAATGTCCCACTGCTGGGCAAAGGCCTCCCCCCGGTTTTTCCAATCCTCCCGATTCTGTGCAGCATCCGGCCATTCCTTTAAAAAGGAGTCTAACTCATCTCGCCATCGCCGACGAGGTCTGCCAGATCCCCGTTTTGAGCTGGGCTGCCACTCGGTGGCGATCTTGGCCCACAGCTCGCTCGGCATGCGGCAGACATGACCAGCCCAGTCCCATTTCAGCTTGGCCGCTTTCCGAGCTACGTCGACTATTTGTGTTTTGGAGCGCAGCATGGTGTTGGTGTTCCGGATATGATCCATTAATTTTACACCTAATATGCTGCGCTCCATGGCTCGCTGGCAAACCTCAAGTTAACTTAAATTAATTTAAGAATTATATTATTACTAGCTTTTTCCCGCGGCTTCGCCCGCGTACTAAAAGTACTAAAAAAGGAGGTTCTCAGTTAGACTCGTATGTTTGTATGTAGGAATGTGTTTATCCGCGATCATCTTGCGTTTCGCTGAACTGATTTAGAAGCGGTTTTCGGAAAAGTATTCTATACATTCTGGAGGTTTCGGTATACCACGTTTTGAAGACGGCGGTTCCCTCATTTTTTATTTAAAAGAAATTATTGCAATAATTGTTTAATTGTTACGCCATCAACGACTTACTACCGAGAGATTATGATTAATACAGATTTCTACTCTTGAATAGAAGCTTTTCCCCGCGACTTCATTTGCGTGGAATTAGTAATCCACCCTCCTTTTTACCCGCTTAAGGAATGACTTCTGGGATAACAACTATTATATATCCTTCTCCAGAACGCAACATATCTCCATACCAAATCATCTAAATAGGTTCAACGGTTATTAATTTCCCATACAAACTTTCAACCCCCGTTTCACCCCCTAGAGGGTTGATTTTCGAGATATAAACTATCCTATATTGTTTACCGAGACTCAATCTATATAATATGTACCAAGTTTCATTTCAATCGTCTGTTCAGCGGTTAATAATTCGCCATACAAACTACCAACATGTTTTCTACCCCTCTAAGATTGATTTTCGGCTTAAAAAATATTCTATATTGTTTCCTGGGACTCAAACTATATCCACAACAAAATTATCTAAATCGGTTCGCGGTAAAAAAATCTTCATACAAACCTCCAACCCCCATTTCATCCCCTTAAAGATTGATTTTCGAGATAAAAACTGTCCCATGTCGTTTCCCGGTACACAAACTATCTCTATACCAAGTTTCATCTAAATTGGTTCAACGTTAAAAAATTCCCCATACAAACTATCAACCCCCATTTCACCCCCTTAAGTGTTGATTTCGTAATCAGCGACCCGATAAACCATAGAAACAATACCCATGTTGATATTTAAATTTTGTCACCACATTTCCCCCTTATGGGTTGAATTCTCAAAAAAGCTGAAACACTTGTTTTCTCATTTATCGTTAGGAATACTCCTGTAAAGTTTCGAATAAAATAGTTGAACTAATCTCGTTTCCCATACAAACTTTGAACCCCATTTCCCCCCTTAGGAGGTCAATTTTTAAAAATTATTTCTAAGTGCATCCTTATGCCTTATGGAGCCTACGTACCACATTTGGAATCTCTAGAACCAGCGGTTTGGGCTGTGCGTTGATATGTCAGTCAGTTTCTTCTTTTATATATTTAGAAGATTGCAATTTGGCACAAATACTTTCAAGAATTTTCATGTCCACAATATTAAATTTCAAAATCGATGCCATTTTCTTAATTAACGTCCCAAAAAATCACAAAAACGACACCCATATGGATATTTAGATATTTCAACCCCATTGTACCCTAGCAGGGGAGATGGTATTTCACGTCCGCCACGTCGGATTTTAAAATCGTTGTTGTTTTCGTAATCAACGACCCGATAAACCATAGAAACAATACCATGTTGATTTTCAGACTTTTTGACCACATTTCCCCCTTTTAGGGGTTGAATTCTCAAAAAACCTGCAACACGTATTTACTCATTTATTGTTAGGAATACTTCTTGAAGTTTCGAATAAAATAGACTAACTAATCTTGTTTCCCCATACAAACTTTGGACCCCCATTTCACCCCCTTAGGGGATGAATTTTGAAAAATCCTTTCTTAGCGCACCTCTAGACCTTATAAGGAACCTACGTGCCAAATTTGGAATCTCTAGAACCAGCGGTTTGGACTGTGCGTTGATAGATCACTATGTCAGTCAGTCAGTCAGTGACCTTTGAGTTATATATATATATATAGAAGAAGATAAGGAGCCTACGTACCACATTTGGAATCTCTAGAACCAGCGGTTTGGGCTGTGCGTTGATATGTCAGTCAGTTTCTTCTTTTATATATTTAGTAGATTGCAATTTGGCACAAATACTTTCAAGAATTTTCATGTCCACAATATTAAATTTCAAAATCGATGCCATTTTCTTAATTAACGTCCCAAAAAATCACAAAAACCACACCCATATGGTTATTTAGACATTTCAACCCCATTGTACCCTAACAGGGGAGATGGTATTTCACGTCCGCCACGTCGGATTTTAAAATCGTTGTTGTTTTCGTAATCAACGACCCGATAAACCATAGAAACAATACCCATGTTGATTTTCAGACTTTTTGACCACATTTCCCCCTTTTAGGGGGAAATGTGGTCAAATGTGGTCTAACTAATCTTGTTTCCCCATACAAACTATGGACCCCCATTTCACCCCCTGGCTGCAACACTGGCTGATAGTGACGCACTACATGTAAAATAATATCATTATCAATACTCACTTTCGTATATACAATAAATTATTTGTATTTGTATTTATATAAGGTTGCAAACGCTTACAAAAAAATGTTGTTAGAACAAGAGGCCAACAGCGACATGTACTCGTAACTTGTAGCTTTATAAAATACTAGCTGTGCCCGCGGCTCCGCCCGCGTGGAATTCGGTCTGTTTCAGTAAGCGGCTAATTCACCCCTAATTTCTCTCCCGCTACCCTGGAGGCGGAACTTGAAGTAAAGTTGACAGATGGATACGCTAGAGGACAGTAGTCCTAATAAAATATTTTACAATTACCACTAAATGAAACTACACTCAAAAATGAATACTTTTTTTTATCCTATAAATTTTTTTGGCATGATTTAAACGACAAAGAGTAGTAGGTGTATATCGGACGATACAGGACCACTTTTGTATTTATACGTTCATGTCCACGGCAAATATCATCCAAATCGATCCTCCCGTCAAATCAGTCTTAAGCATGAAAGGTAAGAACAGGCGCGGTTGAAATAAATTGGGGGGGTCACAAATGCAGAAATGATTTTTTTCTATTTGAGGTGCACTTGGAAGGGGGGGGGGGGGGGGTGCAAAATGCGGACAGACGGAAGGAAATGGCTAACTATATTAAGGGTTCCTAGTTGACTACTTTATGTAACTGTTACGTAATAAGGCCTAATTATGTACAGAAACATACACTACTTTACCTACACACATATTAAAAATCCATTGAAACTATAAGAATGACTGACCGCCATGACCAACCTTGTTGCGCCGGCGGTCGGGGGGGGGAGGGGGGGGGGGCGGATTTTCATTACGTTACGGTAGGTAATTAATTTACATACGTTTTTACCACACTGTTACAGATAATACACTGATGTTACGTTACTGGTTCCAATAATGGTGATAATTACATACGGTTCCGAAAGCGGAATAGAGGATTTATGATTTTGGTGTAGATCAAGATATTTATTCTTCAATGTAAGCACATTATAATGCACTAATGAACGTCAGAGAAAAATAAAATACGTGAGTGTCGTGGAACACTCGGTTGGAACGAAGTTATGTTATTTAATTTAATTTTATTTATAATTAGTGGTTTTCATTTTTTTTTCAAATTCTTGAATTTTTTTTCAAATTTTTGATATTTTGGAATTATTGGGAATTTTGGCAATTCTGGAATTTTTGGAATGTTCGTAATTTTTGTCATTTTTTACTTTTAGGTTCTCGACTTTTTTTTACTTTTATCACTTTGTCACTTTTCACTACGCTTCACTTCACTTTATTCTATTTTATATATATTATTTATTTCATTCCATTTTGCATGTTTCTCAATCGTATGGGTGTCACGTTTTCGTGACGGTCACGTGACTTTTTTTCGCCTAGCCCCCCATCCGCGAACCGTCCGATAAGGACGCGAATTGTTCCAAAACTACCACTGGTTCTAACCCTACACGTCTGGCCCAAGAAGTATTATGACCGAAAAGAAACTCGACGGTACTTATTTTTTTCAAAACAGTAATACATTATTAGATCTTAAAGATACAAAATAATGCGTAGTTCTTCAAGAAGACATATCAAAACAGCTTGAGAGACAGATAATGTACCTATTGTTTAATAATAAAGAAAAATAAATCCTAATCTGACTGCTTCACAAAACGTTTGATATGTTTTCCTACCTCAACGGTGTCCTATAAATGTTAGATGATTTTGTAGTAGTTTTTTGGTTCGGGCCATGCATGTTTGTCCGTCATATATAGTCCTCGAACCTGCAATAACCCTTTGACATTCATGACATTTTCAAATATTTCTTAAGAGCGGGTAAAGGTAAATTTAAAGCATCGACGGGTAACATGCTATAAATATGAACACCTTGACCAAAAAATTACAAATTATTTCAATACCAAATTTCATCTAAATACGTACAGCGGTTATTGGTTGTTTCTTCCCCATGTAAACTTCCACCCCTTTTGCATACGATTAAGGGATAATTTCCGAGATAAAACTATTTTATTTCCTTTTCCAGAGCTCAAATTATCTCCATACCAAATTTTATCTAAATCGATTCTGCGGTTAATAATTCACTATACAAATTTTCAACTCCCTTTTTACCCCTTTAGGGTTGATTTTCGGGGTGAAAACTATCCTTTGTCCTTTCTTGAGACCCATACTATACCAAATTTCATCTTTATCAGTTCAGCGGTAAAAAAATCCTCATCCCAACTTCCAACCCCCTTTTCACCCCCACAAGCCCCACAAGGGTTTATTTTCGGGATGAAAACTATTCTGTCGTTTCTCGGGACTCAAATTATCTCCATACTAATTTCTATTAAAAATTCTCCATGCAAACTTTCAACCCCCTTTTCACCCCCTCCAGGGTTGTCCTTTCCCGGGACTCAAACTATCTCTACACAAAGTTTTATCAAAATCCGTTCAGCCGTTTTCACGAGATGCGCGGTCAAATAAACAGACAAACAGATAAACAGACAAACAGACAAAAATTCTAAAAATTGTTGGAACGTGTTTTGTTATCGATTCTAAGTATCCCCAGCCAACTTTTTTTCGAATATATTCCATGAACAGACTTTCGCCCCTCTTCAGATTTATTATATGTATAATATACTTAGATAGTTTTTATTGAAAGTACCTTTCAGGCTTCATTTCCATTATTTTTTTCTATTTTTTTGGACCTACGGTTCTAAAGTAAGATGGGGGGGGGGGGGAGCTTTTTTGAAGATGGAACTATCCTTTGTCCTTTCTCGAGACCCATACTATCTCTATACCAATTTTCATCTAAATCAGTTCAGCGGTAAAAAAATCCTCATATCAACTTCCAACCCCCTTTTCATCCCACAAGGGTTTGAAAACTATCCTATGACGTTTCTCGAGACTCAAATCATCTCCATACTCATTTCTATCTAAATCGTTTCAGCGGTTAAAAAATCTTCATACAAACTTTCTACCCCATTTTCACCCCCACCAGGGTTTTGGGATTAAAACTATATATTATCCTTCCCCGGGACTCAAACTATCTCTATACAAAATTTCATCAAAATCCGTTCAGCCGTTTTCACGTGATGCGCGGTCAAATAAACAGACAAACAGATAAACAGACAAAAATTCTAAAAATAGTTGGAACGTGTTCTGTTATCGATTCTAAGTATCCCCAGCCAACTTTTTTTTTATTATCTTCCATGTACAGACTTTCGACCCTCTTCAGCTTTATTATATGTATAGATGTATTATACGTTTGATTGTATATCAAATCAATCTCATACATACATTTGGCCCCTTGCTTTATTTATTGTTTTATACCACGACGGTGACAAAGAAGCATACGGCCCGCCTGATGGTAAGCAGCTACCGTAGCCTATGGACGCCTGCAACTCCAGAGCTACATACGCGTTGCCGACCCTTTACAAAAAGGAGGACTCACTGTGTTGACGGCTAAAGGAACAAGAGGGGTCCGACGTCAACACACTGGGTCCTCTTTGAGCTCTTTGGCAACCTTACTCACCAGCAGGAACACAACACTATGAGTAGGGTCTAGTGCTATTTGGCGGTGGTTTTCTGTAAGGTGGAGGTACTTCCCCAGTCGGGTTCTGCTCCAGATTTGAGCGATATGACGTTGGCTGTGCTGTGGCCTACCACACATAGCGAAATGACATTCGCAGTACCCATACCTCTCTTTTTGACGTAGAATCTTCTTTCGTTTTGGTCTTTATTATGACTATATCGTGACCGTCCACGACGAAGAATGACAGAGACTAATAAATATGTGGTGATTTCATATCTCATACCTGAAAATAGACTGACGCAGCCAGCGGATAATAGAACTTTAAATACTGATGCGAGTTATCATTATGTTTTCTTAGTTTTTGCAAATAAGTCGCTTCCAAGCAAGTGATCTCCATGATACTATTCAAATATTTGTTCCAGACATTCGAATTGAAAGCTAAGCTGCCGTTTTCTCCTTGAAATTTCCCTTCAGGATGGTGTAGAAGTACTACGAGATGCAAAACTTTAAAAAGGGACGCCTGAAAATTAATTTGATATTATAATTTTAAATCAAGTTACACATTTTGTCACGACTCTTTTTCAACCGACTTCAAGATTTCTAAGGAATCTTTGTTTTTTTATTTATGTATGTTAACCGATTATTCGAAGACGGCTGGACCGATTTGGAAAATTATTTTTTGGTTTGAAAGAGTATACTTCACAGTTGGTCCCATTGCAACCAGGTCAGGATCTGATGATGGGTTCCTGGAGAAACCGAGTGAACTCTTCAACTATTATAGGTACACCTATAGTGATTTGGGTATTTTTTACAGCAGCTCGAGCATTTGCTTTTGGAAAGGTGGAGGCTGAGTGAAGTCGGTTCTTTTTTGTTTAAAATTATATATGTAAAAATATTTATTAATACCTTCTTTTTTTGATCAGTATTTTGATCGTAATACTTCAGTAGTAAAGGGAGTGTGCTTTCTGTAAAATCGCACATTGTCAGGCGGCCGTCGGATGAAAGCTAAAGGACAAAAACAAAGATCTTAGAAAGGAAAACACATACACAAATCGAATTTCTTCAAAAAATCAAACTACGAGCCAGAGGTCGGAAAGGGTGTGCTATTTAACCTAATCATCTGACTAAATATTACTGATAAGCTGTTGTCGTTATAATGAAATATCTTAAGAACGTAATATTACGATATTGTTATGTATAATGGCAACAACTCAACATTAATATTTTTCACTTCTCATGCTCAAAAAGTGTGTCATATTATGCTTACCAAGGCGGACTAAAGTAGTACATTTAGCCTCTAGGGCTAAAATGTATACATATTTATGATTTACAAAACATTTTAAATTGACCAATCGGAACACTTCACCATATTAAATCCACCAATCACAACACACATATCGAAGTTAATAGGAACGCTAGATACTTTTTTGGTGCGTGTACTGTGTAAATAATTCAAGTCCTTAAAAAACATTGTATTTAATATAAACCAATCAGAATACAGCAATGTTAAAATCGACCAATGAGGAAACGCAATTTATTTCTCAAAACGTGAGGTGTTTTAGTTCCTACTTGGAAGCGCTTTCCTTTTTGGAAGCGCTTTAAAGCGTGTTTAAACTGTTTAAACGGCTATTAGACATGGCAATTTGTAGGGCCCAATCGGTTGTGTCCAACTCCTGTCGGCCCCAACGCACTTTATTACACTTTCCCTACAAATCGCCCCTACCGACCCTACCTCACCAACAAATCGTCCCTACCGACCCTAGCTCGACGTTTACAGAGATGCCTTCAAAACATCTAAAAAATGTATTTGGTGAAACACGGTGATAGTACTCATAACAGTGCACATTAAATAAAATCTGAAACTGGTTTTTTATTATAGATATTTAAATGACCGCTCGAGCTGCCTGAATCTAAATTCATCTGCCCAACCCTTCTATAATTTAAATACAAAACTAGATAAATATATTAATTACCAGCGAATCTACACAATTTAACTTTTATTTTAAATAAAAAACCAGACGGAATGTGTAGAAAATGGCTAAAATTATAAATAAAAAAGGTAAAATAACTCTAACGACCTCCATAAACAGCTACGGGTGTCGGGGCACTGCCGATCGCCCTAGATCGGGACTCCTACTCCCTAAGTACCATTACACCTACCAACCCGACAGGTTGGACCCTACAAATTGCAATGTCTAATAGCTACTTTAAAGAGCTAATTATACCGTCGTTTGTGGCATTTATTCGCGGTGTTTATATTTTGTATCTATGTCAAAGAAGTTAAAAAAATAAAAGACCGTCAAGTTAAACCATAATTTAACCTTAGTTTAGTTATTGTGCGTAAATAATAAGTATTTTTATCTTATTTTCTCGCAATCGAAGTGAAAAATAGTATGCGTTACTCTGGTCTAAAAGCCATATTACCACTCGAACAATTTTCCCTCACTTTGTTCGGGAAAATAACCACCTCGTGGTAATATGGCCTACTTTAGACCCTTGTCAAACAATCTACTATAGTAGGGTGATTAGGTAAATAGCTCACTCATTCCGACCTCTGCTACGCGCACACAACACATTAAAGGTACCAATGAACAACACTATCCGAGATATTTTTATGATTTATAACGTCCTTAGATCAATTTCGTTCACCATACAATCCACATCAAGGTAAGCGAAGTGAAGTTCTTACAAACAACTTCAGCTAAGGCCGGGACGTCTCGGCATTTCGATGGCTTTTTAATTTTGATGGTTTGTTCCGCGATAAGTATAGTAACGTTTTTCTGATCTCTATGAAATTAGTGGGGTTCGTAGCAGAGATACATATATTTTGAGATTTCGTATATGAGGCTCGATTAAGTGGTTGTAGAGCTTTCTTCAGAAGGGTCTTGTTATATTGGTCATCTCGTTTGCAAACAAATAGCGAGTTCTCAGTTCGAGGCGGACTACTAGTATTACCGTTTCTAATAGAATAGTTGTGATCTCAGTAACAGTCTCTTGATTTTTCTTATCACTATCTATTTTATGAAAACATTTCTTCAGTAGTGGCAATGCGTTTCTCAGCGGAACAACGAACTGACTACAACTCGCTGCCTTCTTGATGACACTGCAAATCAGTCGCAGTAATGTGTAGCTGTCCAGTTGTGTGTGGTTTGTTAGAGACGCCTTTATGCTTACATCCAGCAAATCTGTGAATCAACAAATGAAGAACGAATAAAAGTCTATATTAATCGTGTTCTTCCAAAATTAAGGCTTTAGACCTCAGGTTTATTTATTTATCGTATGGCTACATGTCACTAGATATAGATAGGCATTTCTTATCTGGGGTAGTAGTAGTGGGAAAGCAGATGATCGAGAAAATCCAGCAAGTGCGGCGAGGTCCAGATGGGACAGTGCAGCTGCCAAGTTTGTTACTCTTTTAGCACCACCCAGGGATCAGGGTTGTCTAAGGTGTTTCCTACAGACGCTGAGTAACATTGATCCCCAATGAATTGACCTAAGGTCAATGTGCCTAATTCCGTCATAGGGATTTTTCCGTCCATTAGCGTTTTTACTCGAACAACGAACAAAATTGATAATTTCATCGACAAAGCAGCGATTACTTTTAGTTCCAGCAATCAAAAGCAAATGTTTTTTTTTCTACGATTGAAAATCAAAGAAATGCGCTCGAGAACGGAAAAGTCCCTATTACGGGAATTAGCCACATTGACCTTATAGCTCCGTATTTTGGTTGAGGTGTTGCAGCGTCATCTATATCTAGCGAACGGAAGTTTATTAAAAAAAAAAGTTTTTGTCAAAAAGGCTTAAAAAAAGACTTGTTTACTTACATCAGAAACATAAGTGTAAATTTATTTAAAAAGGTTTTTTTTATTGGCTTTTACTCCTCGCCAGTTTTAGCGAGGTGAATTCTGCCAATGTCAAGGTGTACTTTTGATTTTATTTAATTTTAATAAAATTGAAGCAACGTCGTTCGGTTGAGGCCTTGCCGATTGTATACAAACACAAACACGTGGGTGGCCGCTACCCCGGATAGCCGTTTATTCAACTAAAGGGTGGTTACGCGCGTTTTTAGACTAATTTTTCATTAGCTGCACACTTGTTTGTTAGGTCAGCGCACAATAAGCTATCAATATTACACACTGAACTACGCAAATGAGCAAAAAACAAAAAGCCATCTTGAGCTCAAAAAATTTCCTCCATTATTATAATTAAAGGTTTATCTTTTATATTGTCTTGACAGGCCATAATTAATAACATTATTATATTTATGATACATGTTACCTATGTGTAATGTAAACAACGGTGTATCCCTCTGATTAATAAATATCTATCTTTATATACATATGTGCAGGTCTTATAAAGATTTATCGTCAAATCTCCATACAAGTAATAAAAAATACCTACCATTTGGAAGATTTGCATATGGTGACTAAAACTCTCAGTTTCATGTCAACAACAAAGTGAGTGTCCAACAATAAGTTGTAAAAATATACATGCTGATAAACTACGCAGTATTTAATTCAACAGTTCAATATTTTAATTCAAATGAGTTTTCCTTATACATCCACTGTCCACATCCACTTCTGTTGTCTCCTTTATTACTTTTGGCAAACTGTCAAAATGGATTTGAATAAAAATGTGATTGCAAGTGATTATACATGATAATAATGATAAAGATTTCGCGTACAGTGTTAAAGACTCCTTTACAGCAGTTTGAAAAACATAGGTGACGAAAAAACGCATCAATAAAAAAAGGTTTTATTATTTTCTTCAATAAAATGCACAGTATCACAGGCATCACAGCAAATATAAGTATCATTAGTAATAACTAGAACCATGATAACCTTTATAAAAGATAACCTTTACAAAAGAATTATACCTAACTAGAGAGAGTAATGTATCTAGTAATGGCGCTAGATGTTGCCCGCGACGTACGCGCCTTAATAAAATATAATAGCAAAGCTCTTTTCACCCCCTTAATGAACGAAATCCGTGATTTTTAAAAAAACTGTCTGCATATCTTATCAAAATCGGTTTAGCGGTTTAAGCGTAACGAGGTAACAGACTGCTACTTTCGCATTTATAATATTAATAGGGATGTATGTACTGCCAAATAAAGAGAAAAACTATCCTTACCTTCCCACGTTGCGGGTGTAATAAGACTCACATAATGATCATATGGCAGGACATGTTTATGCAGCAACTGTAGGTAGGCATCCCCCACGGCGGTTGCCATGCGTTTGTCTTTCAATACATACAAACATGCTTCCATTATTTTCTCGCAGCAGATGTATGATTGACCTGCAAAATTATTAAGCTCTGAGATGTTTTAGAAAAAAAATCTGTGTTCCCTAAATACCACGGACGTGCGTGAACTGAAGAGGGCAGCACTGGTCGCCCCTGCTTATTGGCGTGGAGTGCAAATAACTCATTTTAATTGCCAAATTAGTCCAATAGATGGCAGGCCCTACAGCGTGCAAGGTTACGAGAGTCAAATGTTGGAGGCAGCACCTTTCGTTGGCCTAGTTTCAGTTTTCGATTTCGACAAGATAGCAGACCTGACGCGCACGGTCTTTAAACTCGGACTATTCGTGTATAAGGTTCTCCAGACACTTGATCTGAATTGATCAATTCATAGACAAAACAAAATCAGACGGAAATGCTTAAATTTGTCTATGGTAGCTGAATTTCTGTATGGAGGTCATAGTCAAATTTATATAAACTCTTCCGTCTGGGTTTGTTTATGAATTTCTGAATTCAGTTCAAGTGTGGGGAGCGCCTAACCGCGTTTCTATAGTTCAAGCAAACGCACTAGCGCCATCTCACGCGGCACTAATGCAGCAGGTCTCAGTTGCATACATTTTGTTAAGCGATATGAAAATGTCAAAATAACTCGATTTCCGTTTAATAAATGGAGCTGCATTACAAATGGGAAGGATTAGTTACTATGAAATACCCTATTCCCATCAGTTCTCAGTGGCACATACATATCAATGATTGAAATGGGTCAGTTTGTTAGCATATTTTCATAGGTGACTATTCGTAGCACTTGAGTGCTACCTTAAAAAATACATACTAATGGTTCACATAGTCTGGTTTTGCTTAACCTATGTGTAGGAATGTAGGAATAAGTGGAATACATGAGGGTTTCGTCAATCAAGTTTTTCACCAGGTGGCAGCACCATAGCGAGAGGTCTAGCTGTTATAATCCACAATCCACCAATCATGTTTAATCATATTTGTTTATTGGTGGATTTTGACTGCTGCTGTCACAAAGACCTCTCGCCAGCTGGTGAAAAAATCCCTAAATCCCAGTCCCCCAATCCCTCATTTTGCGTCAAAATGGAGGAACCTGGATGGCCGACACAGGAGCTAAAGCAGAAATGCGGACGCTCCAGCCAGGCGCGGATCCAGGATTCGTTCAGGGGGGGCCACTTTCCTTCACAAAAAATCTCGCGGTCCGCACCTATGGGCCCCATAGTATACGAAGTTTGCGTTTCTTGCGTTTCAGGGGGGGCAATTGCCCGTTGCCCCCCCCCCCTGTATCCGCGCCTGGCTCCAGCCCCTGCACATTCCCAGAAGAGTAGCAGCAGAGGAGGTTTCCTCCCACGAACGCTGCGGCTGTGAAATGAACTCCCTGCCGAGGTTTTCCCAGCGGGCTACAGTAAGAGGTTCTTCAAAAAAGGACTGTATAGGTTCTTAAAGGGTAAGCAACGCACATGTGAGTCCTCTGGGAAGGATTACGGTAACTGCTTACCATCAGGAGGGCCGTTTGCTTGTTTGCCAGTTATGGTATAAAAAAGTTTTTTTTTTCAAGAGATGTAAAAGTATAATTTGGCTTAATGGGGTAGGCCTGTTGAAGGTTTTCACAGATGGCACCACCATAGGTAGGTTGTAGCAGTCCTACTGATGAGCCGACAAACTTTTCTAAATACTGCGGAATTTTCACATATTGGCAAATAAAAAAAATAAAAAAAGACCTTTGTCTGTGTCTTTGGCAGTCAAATGGAGGGTACTGTTTGTATCAGGGGTCTGCAAACTTTACACGGGCCTCTGCTGCTTCTTCATAGGCCAGATTGGATAAGTGACTGGCTATTTTGGAGACCCCCGGTGTTTAGCATGTATAATTTAAGTAGCACTCATCAATCACCTTTGTTGGATCCAGCCAAGCAGAGGTGCAATAAGGTCGTGCAGAGAGGGGCGGTGACATTGAAGAAAGTTTTTGATGTCTCATATTTTTCTAATTCCTGTTATAACAAACAAAATAAAATAAACACATTGAAATAAAATTGTTTTTTTTTTAAGTTAACAATATACTACAGACGAAAAAATTCTCGTCGATTGATCAACACAACCGGTTTGACAACTCTCTCATCCTAATTATATTGCGGCGCCAGTGTGATAATCGCCTGACGATTTCATAGGGAGGCTTAATGTGGCATTCCACATAACGGATTTATTTAAAACAAATGGAAAGTGCCTTCATTTTTGTATTTATCGACATAGTGAGGAGCTGCACAAGTCAGTGACTAGTTGCAACAATTTTTATTTAAAAAGATACTATTTATTTATTAAAACTTTTTATTGCACAATAAAAATAAGTTCAAATTTCGAACTTACTGCCTCGAGGCACTCATAACAGTCAACCATAGGGCCAAACAAAAATTTTCTAAAATGAATGCTGTGAGAGAAATCTTGCATATTTATCCCAATTATAATTACTAATTTATCGGAACACAATTTACATGTAGGGTGATTGTGTTAGTTTTCGTCCACTCTTGTCAGTTTTCCGTCCATACTTATTTATATGTTTATCTTCAAGTTTTTCCAAAAATAAAAGCTTAAAATTCAAAAATCTGCTAAAGAATAAACTATAAATATGAACCATGTTGACCTTAAAAAGTTTTTCCCATTTATTTGCAGCAGTTCAATCAAGTGGACCTGGACGGGAAACTAGCACAATTACCCTACTACTATCTTACGCCATGATCCTCATGTACATTCATGTCTGAAAATATGGTTTAATTAATGTGACAAAAATATGTAGCCACAACTATTACCAAGGCGTAAAGTCTTGGATACATGTTTTTGTCACATTAAAAGTGTATCCATATTTTCTGACATGGATAACAATAACTTGTCCATGTAACACGGAAACCTCGTACAGAGTATAGCAAATAGGAATATGTATTAAATCATTATGGATACCGCGCTGCAGAGACAATTGTGATTCCATAATAAGCCGATTTTTCAAAACTAAAAATTTGTTTATGTATATGTATTTTATCCCAGCGGCGCAATTTCCGTAATTATTTATACGTCCATCAAAGCAACGACAACCGTTAATGTACAATTTGAATTTTCGTTTATACAATGTTTGATCTTACCTTTAAGATATATTCATGGATGTCATCAAAAACATTATTCCAATTATAACCCTTTTTCTTTATTGTATTATTGCTTAACAGTGAAGGAACCGCATTCCCGGTGAGAAAGTTTTTCAAGGACTCTGCATTTTTCTTTCTTTCATTTGCTCGAGTGGAAATAAGACCGGCACCTATTTCTTGTAAAGAATTCTCAAGAGACATTTCGTTTCGATAGCCTCATATAAAATTAAACAAAAATCTTATAAGGGACTCGCTTAGTAAGTTTATTACTTGAATGGAACAGTTGTTAATTCCCTGATTTCCCGGTTTTCGCATGGTTTTCGCGATTGTATGAATGTCAATGTCATTGTCAAATCAAATGGCAACTGTCAATCTTGTAAAGAAAAGGTGTCTATACATGTACGATTTGGCGTTAACGCTACGCCGCGAAATGTCAAATTCAAGTCATTTCAAATTTACGTTTAATTTCACGCGCGTTTTCAACCAATAATGACACATTATATCTTAGAGAATTCAGCCCGGATGGAGTAGCCATGTCTGTCATTTTCTATACAAAAAAAGTCTGCCCATTTTTGCGGGGGAGGGGAACGTCAAATGTATGGCTCTTCGTACGTAACGTACAAATAGCTACGTCAGATAAACGTCAGTCCATACATGTGTATGACCACTGGTCATGTTTTCGGCAGAGGGGAACGCCTGTCGATGGCGACTCCGGTTGGTTGAATTCTCTAAGCATTACATAATATAGTCTAGCTAGTAGTAGCAAAACAGTGGTAATACCATTTACCAGGAAAAAGACCCTGAATGGTATGAAGCAACTAAGACTCTACGGAAGGGTACTAGAAATATCCAATGACGTAAAGTATCTAGGTCTGACACTGGACAAAGAACTAAATTGGAAAAAGCATGCCGACCTCACCATAACTAAGGCTATGAGAGTGTTTGGCATGTGCAGGTCAGCATATGGCAAAACCTGGGGCTTAACCCCGAAGGTACTGAGGTGGATCTATACCATGATGGTAAGACCTATCATACTGTACGGGAGCCTGGTCTGGTGGCCAAGGACACTAAAGAGCACATGCAGAGAAGCCCTAACGAAAATACAAAGAATGGCATGCATGGCTATCACCGGCGCATTCAAAACGACGCCAACGGCGGCGCTAGATGTATTACTTGATCTACCGCCGTTACACTTAGTGCTACAGTCTGAAGCGCGCAAGTCGTTACACAGATTGGCTGTTGCAGGCCTCTGGGACGACAGCAAGCCGAAGACCAAACACACAAGAATGGAATCTGACAATTTCATGGATAGGCTAACAAGCATGGGCTGTGACAAGATGCAACCCAAGTTTGTTTTTCAAAAGAATTTTAAAGTAAAAATTCCCACAAGGGCCGATTGGGCCGAGGGTCTTGAACCACCAATCTCTGATGGTGAAGACAGCATATGGTACACAGACGGTTCCAAAATAGGATCGAGTACGGGAGCTGGCATTTTAGTCCCGTCTCGTTGGCAATATTTTGAGGGTTAAGTTTCGAAAATTCTAAAGTCACTTATTATTGAAGTTGGAAATACAGTGTGTACATGAGAATCTTTCAGTGCGTTTTGTGTCATATTCAATTGGTGCTTTTTTTGTAATTCAATAATTTGAGGTTAACTTTTTTAGCTTGCCATAACTTGAGTAAAAGAATATTAGAGTTAGAAAAAATAACTGTTTTGTATTTAGAACAGTTTTATTGTTGTACAAAACTAGTTTGTGTCATTTACGTCGAGTGGAATTTGATATAGTATGACAACGCTAAAAAACTACGTATAAAAAATTAGAGTTCATAAAATAAGGATTAACCATATCATCACCTCAAAATATGTCAATAAAATCAATATGTGTCAAATTAAGCTATATGTGAAAATTTAAGTTTCTTGGTAATTTCGTTTTTTCAGGCTGTTATCGTTTTAATAAATTATTAAAGTCATCAGAGTTCACATTCTAATAATCAAAAAGGGATTTTAAAGTAGATATTTCAATTTGTGTCACTTTCATCAATGATATTTCGTCTAAAATTAAACAGAAACAATATTTGCGTTCAGAGGAAATCTTCTTAACTATAGCGCGTGACCTTGATGGCACGCCTGTTCGGCTTACTTCTGTAGTGAACACTAGAAGTAGACCCCCGGCTCGCTTCTTAACAAGCTAATCCATGGGTCAACCAGGCGCTGGCATCTTAGCTGTTACGATGTAGGTACTTGCTCACGGAGGCGCGCGCGGGGTGATAAAGCTGACATACTCGACAAAGGAACTGAGCGGAGGAGCGAGTCGCGGGAAGCCGGCGAGTAGGGCAATGAACTCGTGCGTGTCTCGCCAATACGTACCTTTTAAGCGGTAGCCGCTTTGTTTGTGCTTTGACTAGACTGTTGAGTACATTTTCGAAGATTTCAAGCATCGTGAATTATGGGTAGATAACGCAACGTATAATTTTTATTTAGTTCTGTTTTATTGGAACGAAGTTCCTTATCGGACGGTACGCGGATAGGGGGGCTAGGCGAAAAAAAGTCACGTGACCGTCACGAAAAAGCATTGAGAAACATGTGAAGTGGAATGAAATAAAAAAAATGAAAAATAGAATAAAGTGAAGTGAAGTGAAGTGAAAGTGGAAGTGAGAAGTGACAAAGTGAAAAGTCAAGTTAAAAAAATTTAATTTTAAATTTTTCAAAAATTTAATTTTAAATTTTTCAACAATTTAATTTTAAATTTTTCAAAAATTTAATTTTAAATTTTTCAAAAATTTAATTTTAAATTTTTCAAAAATTTCTAAAATTTCTAAAATTTCTAGAATTTCTAAAATTTCTAGAATTTCTAAAATTTCTAAATATTCAAAAATTTCGAAAATTTCAAGTTACAAAAGTTTCAATAGTTTCAAAAGTTTCAAAAGTTTCAAAAATTTCAAGTTTCAAAAGTTTCAAAAATTTCAAAAATTTCAAAAATTTCAAAAACCACAAAAATGACGAAAAAGTCAAAAATTAAATAATATTACTTCGTTCCAACCGATTGTTCCACGACACTAACGTATTTTTTTTTTTACTTTTGTTTTATTTTTGTTTTTTATTTTCGTCTGTATTTTGTTATTATTTTGTCATTTTGTATTGATTCTGTTTTTATTCCGTTTATTTTGTTTTATTGTATTCTTATTTCACTCTTTTTTTTTATAACGTGGCAAACAAGTAAGGCCCGCCAGATGGTAAGCAGTAGCATATGGATGCCTGCAACACCAGAGTTGCCGACCCTTTACAAAAAGGAGGAACAAGTTCAGAGTCCATTATCTCGGCCATTTTTGATTTTAGAGCAAAGTTTTTAAAATAAAACACGCTTATTTTTACGTATTCTATATGGAAAAATCATAAAAAGTACATGTTATAATGACGTCCCGTCGATGGTTTTTTTTCGAAATCCAAATAATATATAAGTTCAAAGTCCATTATCTCGGCCATTTTTGATTTTAGAGAAAAGTTTCTTAAGTAAAACACGCTTATTTTAGCGTGTTCAATACGGAAAAATCATAAAAAGTACACGTTATAATGACGTCCCGATATACAAGTTCAAAGCCCATTATCTCGGCCACTTATGATTACAAAGAAAAGTTTTTCAAATAAAACACGCTTATTTTAGCATACTCTATACGGAATAATCATAAAAAGTACACGTTATAATGAAGTCCCGTCGATGGTTTTTTTTCGAAGTCCAAATTATATACAAGTTCAGAGACCATTATCTCGGCCATTTTTTATTTTAGAGATACGTTTCTTAAGTAAAACACGCTTATTTTAGCGTATTCAATACGGAAAAATCATAAAAAGTACACGTTATAATGACGTCCCGATATACAAGTTCAAAGCCCATTATCTCGGCCATTTATGATTAGAAAGAAAAGTTTTTCAAATAAAACACGCTTATTTTGGCGTATTCTATATGGAAAAATCATAAAAGTACATGTTATAATGACGTCCCGTCGATGGATTTTTTTCGAAATCCTAATTATATTCATGTTCAACGTCTATATTTTATACAGAATAATAATAAAAAGTACACGTTATAATGACGTCCCGTCGATGGTTTTTTTTCGAAATCTAAATTATATACAAGTTCAAAGTCTATTATGTCAGCCATTTTTGATTTTAGACAAAAGTTTTTCGAATAAAACACGCTTATTTTAGTGTATTCAATACGGAAAAATCATAAAATGTACACATTATAATGACGTCCCGTAGATGGTTTTTTTTCGAAGTCCAAATTATATACAAGTTCAGAGTCTATTATCTCGGCCATTTTTGATTTTAGAGAAAAGTTTCTCAAGTAAAACACGCTTATTTTAGCGTATTCTATACGGAAAAATCATAAAAAGTACACGTTATAACGACGTACCGATATACAAGTTCAAAGTCCATTATCTCGGCCATTTTTGATTATAAAGAAAAGTTTTTCTAATAAAACACGCTTATTTTAGCATAGTCTATGCGGAATAATCATAAAAAGTACACGTTATAATGAAGTCCCGTCGATGGTTTTTTTTCGAAGTCCAAATTATATACAAGTTCAGAGTCCATTACCTCGGCCATTTTTGATTTAAGAGAAAAGTTTCTTAAGTAAAACACGCTTATTTTAGCGTATTCTTTTTTTTCGAAGTCTAAATTATGTACAAGTTCAAAGTCCATTATCTCGGCCATTTTTGATTTTAGGGAAAAGTTTTTGCAAATAAAAGACGCTTATTTTAGCGTATTCTATACGGAAAAAATCATTAAAAGTACACGTTATAATGATACCCCGTCGCCATTTTATTTTTTAAGTCCAAATTAGTCCATGTAGTCAATCTTCAAAGTCCGGTAACTTCGAAGTTTTTGGGTAAAAAAAATGTTTCTTATAAAACTTGCTTACTTTAACACATTCTACAAAATAAAGTATGTGTCATAATGACACCATTCCAACCAAAATAGTCCAAATTGTACTTAACCTTCAGGGCCCCATAACTTCGAAATAATTGAGTTAAAATAAATGTGTTAAGGAAAAGAGAAAAGTTTCTTATTTTTATGTGTTATATACGATAAGTTAATAAAAACATAGCCTTATTATGACATCACACTGATGAAAAATTTATTAAGTCCAGCCCGGCCCTTTGCTAGTCCAACCGAGATGCAAATAACGATATTTCGATTTTCGCGTTTCACGATATCCACTCTGTAAACAAACCGCCTTGATGCATAAATTACATATTTATTAGTTACAAATTATCTGTGACAATTTGCCAGAATACTGTTTAAATGGTAAACTAGGTTTACCGTGGCACACAGATCCGCCGTTGCAGTCCCTTATGGACTACGGTGTAGTCATACGTTATATCACCATTAATTATCCTTAACTTACTTAAGTTTTATATTATTGCGTTCTTTACTATGAAAAATAAAGAAGAGCGACTGAAAAATCGCTGTTTGTCTTTGTCGCACTTATTACTACTATTACTATATGTATGTATAGAGTAATAATAGAAAACAAACGAGCCGCTAGGCAGCCTGGTCGGCACATGAACCCCGAACGCGCCTTTCCCTTCCCCGCGCATGCCCTTTACGCAAAACAAGTTTTTATTCTGAAAAATAAAAATAATCCATTGATTTTAATGACACAAATTTCAAACATTGTTTCGATACGCTTTTATAAAAATATTGATGCAAACTTTAATAACTTTAATATTTTATTGTACTGTTAATAGGGGTTAACAAGAAAAAAAAATTAAAGTAAATAAATATCATTGATTATTATGGCACAAATTTATTCAAATAATAGATACCGATATTTTAGAGAGCGCAGTACCTAATCGATCAACTCTAATTTTATATAGGCTTGTAAAAGTCCACATATATGTGCTGATTGAACGTCAGTATTCCCATTGACGAAAGTGACACAAAACGCGTGCGTGCGTCAGTAACAACTTTGCTGTTACAGTGAAGAAACAATTTTGATCTCTAATTTTCTATTTAACGAATAATGTTTAAAAAAAGAAATGTCTAAGTTTCTACCTACGCAACAACCTAGGATGACACAAATTATTATTATTAGCTAAGTTGGATGGCCTGTACTCTGTATGCGAATAATAAGCATCTTTAATATTATCGAAACTTCATAATTTATCGGTACGGGTCTATTTATGCAAATGACTACAGTAGTAGTATAAGCTAGGGCAATTATGCAACAGTGTTCCAAGCGGAGACGTATGCTATTATTGCCTGTGCACAAGAGAATATAGATAGACAGACCCGGGGAAAGAATATCTATATACTCAGCGACAGTCAGGCAGCGCTTAGAGCACTTATAGCGCCCAAAGTGGAGTCCAGACTGATATTCAATGGTATCCAAGTCCTCAACAGGCTTGGAAGGCAAAACAAAGTGCAACTGATGTGGATCCCAGGGCACGAGGGCTTTATCGGCAACGAAAATGCTGATGAGCTTGCTAGAAGGGGCTCTATGAATAACTTCTTAGGCCCGGAACCATTTGTGGGACTCTCAAAGGGAACCATAACAACGGCCATAAAGGACCACACCAAACATAAACACCAACAAGAGTGGGGTAGTTTGACAGGTCTAAGGCATTCAAAGCTATTCATGCATAGAGTTGACTCAAGCTGGAGCAAAAAGCTTTGGAAACTTAGTAGAAAAAGGCTCCAAATCATAACAGGAGTTTTTACAGGCCATTACGCCGTGAAAGGAGTACTGGCTAAAATGGGACTGTCAGACAATACTGATTGTAGAATGTGTGGCGAAGAGGAAGAAACAATGAAACACTTAATGTGTGAATGTCATGCTCTTGCCAGACTAAGAATGAGGGACTTTGGAATCGGCTATCCAGATCCAGAGGACCTCAAAGCACTGCCCTTGAGCTCCATCACCCAACACATGGAGATGGTTGAAAAAGCTCTTGAGTAAGTGTACTAGGGGGCAATTACACAAAAGATCCCTTTGGGTCGAAGTGTATCCATTTGGGCCCCCGAGACAAATAAGATAAGATAAGATAAGATAATATAGTCTGGCCAGCCAACGAACGCAGTAGCAATGTACATCAAACAAAAATATAGCAACACTTTAGGGCGAATCGAACAGCAGCATTTCTCCATAGAAAACCAGCAATGTATATCGAACCAACATTTTTTTTTCAAGCTGGCTGCATGTGCATTGGCACGGTCGCTTTGCTTTCGTACGTCAGTGTAGTTAGTCGTAATTTTGTAAATTGTAACTGCTTTATTAGATAAAATCAATGAAAACTCTGATATATGTACCTATAATTATGACTTTTCAATGAATAAGAAGGTGCGAAGAAATAAAAATAACCAAAATATGAAAAGGACAGAAGATCAGAGGTGGAGATATGCGGTCAAAATACAATAGTTGAATGTTGAAATCCAGGAAGGAAATGAACATTGAATGCTAAAATAATAAGTCCGACGAGGAAATCGAGTATATTTACCAGAAAATACAAGTTTTCAGTTTAGAATGGAATCGGATTAGCTGCATAATCTGTACGAATAAAATTGTAATGCATATTATTCAGTAATACTAATTTCATCATGATTTCCTTTCGTCATTCGTTTATAAGACTATTTTAGGTATAATTATTGTGTGAAATGTATGGCAGTTAATAAACGCACGTGAGATTTTGGTATTTGTTTATTTTATACATAGCTTATGCGACATATGTATGAAGGGCGACATATGCACACCAGGTAGTTTAACAAGTACTAGCAGCGACGCAACAAAATCATGCAGTGCACTGCCTGTGACATCGTTTTCATGCGTCTCTGAAGTGTAGAGCACCTTTGAAATAATATTTTAATTATTCTTTTTATTAAAGTAGAAATGATTAAAATAATTTGATAAAAATCTAGGTAGCGGGGTGCTTGTTAAATCTGATGTTTATCGCTTTGTGACAATATTGAGCACTGCATCCTATGCAACAAACGTTCTTGGACTTCATTTGGCACCAGTTTTCGCTTTGTTTTGTTCGATTTATATACACTGAAAGAAAGAACTTCAAATGATAATTCTGTACAAAACTGCTTAAACTGCATAACCTCAAAGCCATATTTATCACGCACATTTTATTATACCTGCACGAGGTAGGTAACTACATTTATATCTTAGCTAAGCTTTGTTACTACATTTTATTGAACGGAGTTGGCAGATATTACATTGATAAATAATAAATTACGCAACCTGAAACTTAAAAACGTAAGTAAACAAAACTAACTTTTTAAATTAAAAATGTTACATGCCACAGATAAAATAAAACACAAATTATGCACACTTTTCGAATTATTCAAAGACAGGTGTTGCCACCAAGCGATTTTTCAAATTTGCCGCGCTTTTCTACTGACAGAAATGGTTTGCCAGACTATAGTTTATAAATTAAATGTTTTGTATGCAAATTATATTGTAGTTGTATTATTAAATAAAATGTGCAAATAAATTAATTAATTCATTTCTTAAAATAATCACAAAAATTTCGTAAAACGTAAAGTCCATATAAAATCGTCAGTTTGATTGCGCAAATGCTTGCCACGATACGCGTTTTAGACCATTTAGACCATCCGTGACTAGATCTATTTAAAAGCTCTGTTACATTTGTCCTAAATAGCTTTCTAAATGAGTTAGTGACTAAATTTAGTCAAGTATAACCGCATTTAGCAAGTAAATTTACTATTTAAAAAAATTTGGATCATAATTAGGATGCTATAGTCTGGCAAACCATTTCTGTCAGTAGAAACGCGCGGCAAATTCAAAATACGTACACCCTTTGTGATGAGACACCGTATTCATGGCGAACATTTCAGTTAACATTGAATTTGTTTCTAGTGCATTTCACTCTCTCATCTTAAGCGCGAGTGAGATAGAACTCCTGCAACGTTCCCAATTAAATTTAAATTCACTTTTAAGGCATATGTCAATTGCCTCAACCAGACACAACCAGAGTATCTGTTGCAGTTGATGACAGATCAGACGAAATATATCCGTCTCCTTTTTACACACCGTAAATGTCACCTAATGAAAGGGGCGGAAATACCAACTAAAATTAAAAACATAAAATTTGACGATCATTGCTGCTTTTTTCACTGATTCTTAGTGTTGTCATACTTTTATTCGCTGTACATTGCTACTGCGTTCGTTGGCTGGCCAGACTATAGTTAGGACACTAAAAAAAGTAAATTGTAACAAGGCTTTTATGAGGCTGACAACAGCTAAATTCCCTCCCTATCTTTTTCAACGCGAGTGAAAGAGAAACACTGTGTTACGATTAGTATGGGAGCACATTGCAAATTTTGCAAAATGAAGAATAAAAGTAAAACTTTTTGTATATTTATTTATTTATCTATGTTTAAAGCTAATTTTAATTCGTGTATCGGAATTAACGAAGTTCTTCCAAATATAACGAATATTAACATATATATTTACTACTTTCTCAAAACAAGTAGTTTATAGCTAAAAACTGTTTCAGTAAAGTCAATTTGAAGGTCATCGGGTGTTGTGAGCCTCTTAAGCTCTGTTACATTTGTCCTAGTTAGCTTCCTAAATGAGTTAGTTTCTAAATTTAGTCAAGTCTAACCGCATTTAGCCGCATTTAGCCGCATTTAGCCGCATTTAACCGCATTTCATGGAGAGTAAGGGGAGAACGGTAATCACATCTTATCCGATCCAAATGTCAACCCCACCTGCACGCGCCGGATGGCGGCGGCGACCAATTGGTTGCCGTGGTGCTCCCTGCTAGACAACGAACGGGGCCCTGCCGACCGATTAAGTGGCGGTATAACCACTACCCTGGCCGGGCAACCGGTCGGAGGAGGCCTAGCAAGCCTTGAGGATTAAATAACCTCAAAAAGGAGCAGTGCAGAAAGACGTGGGGTGCTACTGCACACCAATATGCCCTAAGAACACCACCTCGGACTTAAAACAACAAAAAAAAAAAAACATGATTAGTACACCCAATAGAAATATTATGCCCAGCAATCCGGCTAGCGCCCGGCGTCGGGAGAGTACCGGGTCTCCCAATGTGAACTGTGTAACCGGAGAAGAAAATGCGATCACAGAAGCCATGCCATTGTCAAGAAGAAAGAAGAATGAACAACTAATGATAGCCACTTGGAATGTAAGAAGCCTTATTAAGACAGGAAAACTAGAGAATACCATTCAGGAAATGAAAAGACTCCAGCTGAGTATTCTCGGACTGAGTGAGATCAAATGGTCTGACAATGGTATAATAGATAAGGAGGACGTAACTTTATACTACTCTGGAAAGCCAGCAGCAGAAAAATACCACCATTACGGTGTCGGTATGAAGATAAAGAAGGAAATGGCAAAGTTTGTAGCCAACTTTGTTCCGTACTCGGATAGATGTATGATTTAACAGTTCAATGCTAAACCTTTCAACTTAAGTATTCTTCAGGTCTATGCGCCTACAGCTCAAAGCACAGATGAAGAAATAGAACCATTTTATAAAGAATTAGAAGAATTAATGGCGAGCATCAAATCACAAGACATGGTCATTATACTGGGCGATATGAATGCCAAGATTGGTAGAGGAGCCGTAGGAAAAACAGTAGGTAACTATGGTCTTGGATTCAGAAACGAAAGAGGCGACAGATTGCTACAGTTCTGCGTCGAAAACGACTTAATATTAACTAACACCTGGTATCAACACCCACCTAGACGACTATACACGTGGACATCCCCCCAAGATACAGCCGAACATATTGTTAGAAATCAAATTGACTATATAATGATAAAAGCACGCTATAGAAACTCAATAGTGAACGTGAAAACGTACCCTGGGGCTGATATTGGTTCGGACCATAACCCTCTAGTTGCAAAATTAAATCTAAAATTAAAAATACTGAGGAAACCAAATAGTCACAAAAAAATAGATATTGGAAAACTTAAAAATTTTGATGTTAGAATGGAAACAAGAGAAGCATTAAATAAATAGATACCACAGATAACGAGTACGAAGATAATATCGAAAGTCACTGGAGTAAATTTAAAAACGCAATTGTAACGACTTCAGAAAAATGTTTGGGTTCCAAAAAGAGGGACAAAAAACTAGAATGGATTACAGCTGAAATCCTTGATCTTATGGAACAGAGAAAACAATTTAAAGGAATTGATAAAAATAAATACAAAGAAATAGACAATGTTATCCGAACTAAAATCAGAGAAACTAGGGATAAATGCTTAAATGAAGATTGTGAACAAATAGAAAAACTTCAAGAGAAAAGAGACAGCTTCAATTTACACAAATAAAATAAAAGAATTTACTAAAACACATAGGAAACACATAATGGGTAAATTAACAGACTCGCATAACAAACTAGTAATCGATAACGAAACACAATGTAAAACATGGGAACTGTATATTGAGCAACTGTTCGAAGATGATAGAGCAGATTTGGATAAAAGCGTGATGGAAACCCAAAGCAACGTGGAGGGACCACCAATACTCCAAATAGAAATTGAAAAAGCAATAAGATCCATGAAAGACGGAAAAGCTTCTGGCCCGGATGGGATATATGTAGAACTATTAAAACTATTAGATGACGACAATTTGAAATTATTAGTTAAAATGTACAATACAATTTATGATAAAGGAACATTACCAGAAGACTGGTTAAAATCCATATTCCTCCCGCTCCCTAAAAAGGCAAATGCTAAGACATGCGGTGACCATAGGCTCATCAGTCTGATGAGTCACGCCCTGAAAGTATTTCATAAAGTGATTCATATGAGAATTTATAACAAAATCGATAAAATTATATCAGATAACCAATTTGGATTCAGAAATGGTTTGGAAACACGAGAAGCCCTAGTTGCAGTTCAAGTGCTAGTGCAGAACAGTTTGGAATATAATAATGAAGTATATGCATGTTTCATTGATTTTGAGAAAGCATTCGACAACGTAAAACATGACAAATTAATGCATATACTCAACAAGACCGAAGTGGACAGCAAAGATAAAAGAATTATCAGGAACCTGTACTGGAACCAGTCAGCTCATATTAAAGTCGGAACAACTGGCACTGATGATATCAAAATTCGTAAAGGAGTGAGACAAGGATGTATCCTTTCACCATTATTGTTTAATCTTTACTCCGAAACTATATTTCAAGAAGCTTTTGATAGCGTTGAAACTGGTATCAGAGTGAACGGTACAGTGATAAATAACCTCCGATACGCTGATGATACCGTTATCTTAGCTCATTCCCTACAAGACCTGCAACATCTCTTAAACCGCTTAAATACTGTCGTAAAAGAATACGGTATAAAAATGAACATTGCAAAGACCAAGTATATGGTAATGAGCAAGAGCGCGGTAGAATCGACTACGCTGTCTATCAACGGCAAGCCACTTGAAAGAGTCAAACATTACAGGTATTTAGGAGGCTCTCTTAATGAAACATGGGACCCACGCAAAGAGATACGTACAAGAATAGAGATAGTAAGAAGCACATTCATGAAAATGAACAAGCTATTCACCAACAAAGACATAAACCTAAAACTCAGATGGAGAATGGTTAAATGTTATGTGTTATCTGTATTTATGTATGGTGTCGAAGGCTGGACCATAGACCGAACCATAGAGGCAAAAATAAACGCTTTTGAAATGTGGCTCTACCGAAGAATGCTAAAAATATCATGGAGAGATCGAATAATCAATGTAGAAGTTTTGCAAAGAATGAAGAAAAAATTGGAACTTTTGGAAACAGTAAAGAAAAGAAAAATTTCATATTTTGGACATATTTACCGTAATAATAAATATCACATTTTAAGGAAAATAATAGAAGGCAAAATAGAGGGCAAAAGAAGTAGAGGAAGAAGGAAGCTAGCTTGGATGGATAACATTAAAAACTGGACTCAAATAAAAGACGCTGCCAGCCTGAGCAGAATGGCACAGGATAGGGATAAGTTCCGAGAGATGGTCGCCGACTTCCGATGAGGACAGGGCACAAGAAGAAGAATAACCGCATTTAGCTAGTAAATTTACTATGAAAACTAGTTAGGATCCTAATTAGGATGCTAGTTAGGACACTAAAAAAAGTTAAGTGTAACAGGGTTTTTAAGCCCTGTTACATTTATTTTGTCCTAGTTAGCTTCCTAAATGATTTAGTCACTAAATTTAGTCAAGTTTAACCGCATTTAGCAAGTAAATTTTCCATGAAAGTTCCAAAAAAATGAAAATGTTTCAAAGCGGAAAAGTTTCATTTCCCGAGCATATTACTTGCAGCAGTTTATTATATACACTATCTACAATGTTCCGCTCTTGACTATGGATAATTTTGGGAATTTTATGTCGTTTATTATTTAATATTCATCACTTTATTATCATTTAAGTTAACCGCCTCAATGACAGTGACAGCCTATCACATGCACCCACACATGCATATCACTCTGTCATTAAAATTATTGCCAGTGCAAGAAATTAGTTCCAATGAAATTCCGCAATATGGCGCATGACCAGAAATATATTCTGGTCAAGCTTTACTTGACTTTTAGTCACTAACTCATTTAGAAAGCTAACTAGGACAAATGTAACAGGGCTTTTAAATAGATCTAGTCACGGATGGTCTAAATGGTCTAAAACGCGTATCGTGGCAAGCTTTTGCGCAATCAAACCTACGATTTTATATGGACTTTCCGTTTTACGCATTAGGCAAGTAAATTTACTATTAAAAAAAGTTTGGATCCTAATTAGGATGCTAGTTCGGACATTAAGTAAAGTGTAACAGGGCTTTTAGGAAGCTAACTAGGACTGTAGTCTGTTGTATTTAAATATTTATTTTATTCTGTTTTTTAGTATTTAATTTTTGTTGTTATAGCGGCAACAGAAATACATCTGTGAACATTTTTAGTGTCTCACTATCACGGTCCATGAGATACAGTGACAGGTAAAAACGGGAAAAAATCATATGTTGTATGGAAGCCCCTTTCAATATTTATCTTATTCTTTTTTTTCGTATTTGTTATTATAGCAGCAACAGAAATACATTACTGTGAAAATTTCAACTGTCGATTTATCACGGTTCATAAGATCTGGTGACAGACAGATTGACAGCGGAGTCTTAGTACTCTCCTCTTAGTCTTTACCCTTTGGGTACGGAACTCTAAAAATGGATACTACTAAGTAATACACAAATGTAACTAATCACATTTTTATAAATCACAGTTATACAACAATATTATTCTACGGACACAGTGTCACGGGCACTTGCGTATAAAAGTCTAACAGAATCACAGTATCCTACGCCTCGACGAGAACCTGTAACTGTAACAAACGCGTCACCTGCACGCAAAATGCATTTCGCTTTGCAATAGTCCAAGCCAGCGTGAACTCTAGCGTCTACTTCAGACCTCCAATTATCTTTAGGAGTTTCGAAATAGTGCACTGAGCGAACACTTCGCCAGAAACGTAACTGTCTTGCAGCGTGGCATATGCGAGTGACCGCCACCACAGGGCAGAATGGTCGTGCGTGGGAAATAATTTTCGCAGTCCTTCCAGAATTTGTCAAGCATATAATAACAGAGGCATTCGACCGCTGAGCCAACTCCACTGCAGTCACGCATATTGCTTGAGTGGGTTCCTTTAGAGGACTTTTCATTAGCTCTATATTTCCATAAGTACGGGGTTGCCATAATATACGTTCTGCGTGCCTACCAATAACAGAAGCAGCTGCAACGCAGTGCTCTGCCATACGAAGAGCATCATAACAAGCAGAGAACTTTTTCAATGGCGAATCATAATGAAATTCTAGTGAAAGGACATCTGCACCGTCCACTATGAGATTTGCTACATCAGTAACGCACAACGTAGGAATCTGCTCGTTTATCACAGCTTTACATATACACGGTTTGCCGACATTGTTACATTTTGCAATGATAACTTTCTGTGCTATAAATATTTTTTCTATAGGCAAATCTGTGGCAAGAATGCTTCGATCCAAGAAAACCCCATCAGCTTCGTCTATTATTTCATCAATATTATCGAGTCCTAGAGTGTTATCAATGCATGCAAATAAAAGTAAATGGTTACCTTTATCTTGGATTAATTGCCGTAGTTGTCGTATATCGTTTCTGTTTTGAGTATTAGAAAATAAAATCGCATCGACGTCAGAAGCAACAGCCCAAGCAATTTGTCCTTCCATGTGCTCGAAGGCTTGTTCTGCAGTTAAATCACCACATACTAGTGATTCTCGACTCTCATTTTGATTCCCAAAGTTAGCAAGTGGTACTGATGATATCCGGACAGTCATTTTAGCACCAATCGTTCCACCTACTGCAATTAAGCATTCAACAGAATCATCGCCTACTTTGGATACAACTAATTTAATTTTATCTGGTGTTAAACTGTCCATAAATATATTATCTCCTTTTGTGAGATCAGTAAGATTATCATACCCAATATACAGACACTCTGCGGTACCACTTTCACGCCAGCTAGCGTCAGTAGTTAAACGTATAGTATTGTTTGGGATTAGTTCCACTGTGGTACGTGGACCACTTTTTAAGTCACCAGTAACGATAGCAGGTCCTCTAACATCGATAATTACCGCTAAAGGATATACATATTGTAATTCAGCACTATAATTATATACTGCTTGTCTAATGCTTTGAATTAGTTTTGTACATGCATCTGGTTCCATATCTCTCATATTAAGTCGAGCTACCGTCATACCAGAGGAAATGAGTCGTTGAATGTTACTAGGTTCTCGATTATTTGTACCGATATCACACATGATACCTGTCTGTAATTCTTCGCAAGGATTTTTGTGTACATCTAATTTACAATAGTGTTTTAACAACGAAGTCTCAGAAGGCAAGTGTTCGTTTCTTAACGTTGGGGCATTTTCTAAAGTAATGTGCCAAGGAAGTGTCATATTATCAGACATCCTTTATTTTATATTAAGTCAATCGAAGTAAAAATATTTATCAAAATAAATTGTTTAATAATATACACCATATGCCAAAGCAAACAAATTCTGACGTCGTCAATCTTCACTTGTTTAACACTATGGAGAGATTGTTTCTAATGTGTCAAATACTCCTTTGCCTATAACCTTAGAGAAATCAACCCGGATGGAGTAGCCATGTCTGTCATTTCCGATACAAAAAAAGTCAGCCGATTTTTGCGGGGGAGGGGAACGTCAAGTGAATGGCTATTCGTACGTAACGTACAAATAGCTACGTCAGATAAACGTAAGTCCATACATGTGTATAAACACTGGTCATATGTTTTCGGCAGAGGAGAACGCCTGTCAATGGCGACTCCGGTTGGTTGAATCCTAAAGCCTAAACGGTATAACCGGTATAAACGGCAAACCATTTCTGTCAGTAGAAAAGCGCGAAATCAAAATATGTACATGTGGCGACCCTTTGTGATGAGACACCGCGTATTTCGTGACGAACATTTCAATTCACATTGAATTTGAATCTGGTGCATTTCACTCTCTCATCTTAAGTGCAAGTGAGAAAGAACTCCTGCAACCTTCTAAATTGAATTTAAATTCGTTTATAAGGCATATGTCAATTGCCTCAACCAGATTATCTGTTGCATTTGATGACAGATTAGACAAAATATATCCGTCTCCTTTTTACACCCCGTAAAAGTCACCTAATGAAAGCCGGTCATACCAATTAAAATTAAAAACATAGAATTTAATGATCATTGCTGCTTTATTCACTGATTCTTAGTGTTGTCATACTTTTGTTCGCTGTACATTACTGCGTTCGTTGGCTGGCCAGACTTTATTTACAGATTTTCAAAACGTTCAAAACTAAAATGTTTTGTCTTGTTTATGCACCTCATTCCGCTAAGGTTTCATGCCATTTCTGTCATGGTAATAACAATAGCAAGATTGAACGGGATGGTCTTATTAAACTTTCAATAGGTATGACAGAGAAGGCGCTATTATCGTTGGTCCTTGTCATAGTTGCTTTGAGTAAGAAAAATACAGCCATTTATTGTTAGTTTCAAATAGAGCACTTTTGCCGCAATAGTTGGTACCTCTGAAACCTGTTCACGAATTTTATGAATCTGTGTACCAATGTGTTTATTGTTTCCTAGCCATTCTGTGGCCTGAGTTGCTTGACTGCGTGTCACGTTTGTTCTTTGGCATAAATGCGTTTGATTTTGCTTTGACAAATTAATTTGATGTATGTTAATGCTATTTAAAGTGTAATTAAACTCTAAAGTGTATTTAATAGTGTTTTGCGTACAACGTACATTAGTTAAAATAACAGTATTTTTTCATAATATGTACTGCGCGACCGTGAAGGTTGAGAATGTTACGTCATTTAGTTTTTAATGTGTGATATACAATCATTTATTTTGCTGTTGTAGTGAAAAGTGATTTTATTGAGCGAAACTGTCGCTAATTGTGGAGTGTGGTTGCAAGTGTATTCTTGTTATCGATGGATTTGTTCTTTACCGGCTGCGACGAGATGCCGCCATGTTATTTAGTTTGGCTGTCAACCACTGATCGTTGTTAGTCTACACTTCCAACATTTTTTGCCATAGCATTGAAAACATTGTGAGTATATTTTTGTTATTATTCTATTATTTTAGGGTTGAATGTGATCTTATTTTGGTGTAACGAATGGTCGGTACAGTTAGGTGTTCCTCTAAAAAATATGCTATTGTTTACCGTGGTTTATTGACTGTCAAAGTAATGACGTCATTGAATTGGTAGTTCTCTTCTCAAATATTGGATTCTGAAAGCAAAACACAAGTAAATTCACTAATAAACATAAACATTTGTGTAATTTGTATCACAAGTTACATATTTAGAACAACGTTTGTGAAATTATCTCAAGGTTTTGGTATAGCCTTGATCACCTGCCTGGTGGAGGTTATTTTTTGTTCTATCAACAATCGCTAACCTACTGTTCTGTACAGTGTGAATTTGGCGTAGATTCACTATGTGATATCCTATTGTTCTCTTTATTATCTAATCTATATTACAAAATTCACTATATTAATTATATATACATAATTGTCTATTTAAAGTTTGCTGCTTATAATTAATATGATACATATTTGTGCCTTATCAATAATTAAGAAATAAATAACCTACTAAACGAAATCCTTTTAGTTTCAGATTTTTTTTACTAAGTAGAAACATCTGCTAAGTGCTAGTGAAATTTCAATTTAAATGGAAAAGAAATAGTTTCAGAATATTTATTTAAAAGCCACATGTTGTAAAACAAATATTCTTAAAGTAATTATCATCATAATCAATCAGCATATACTTAAGAGCTCTGCTCTTGTTTGTCGAGCAATTTCCGTGAATGTCTGTCATTTGCCTTCTCTTTTTCAGCCTGATACGAACATTTACTTTTCCTTTACTTGATCCAATACTGGGTTTCACTATGTTTTTCTCCATTGTACCAGTTATTACTACATACAAGGGAAGGCTTTGCACATTGCTTATCACCTTATGGGTGCATTTGAGAGTACTATCATTTCAGCCAGTGATAACATGCATATGACATGATCTCAAACACTTCAAAAATAATACATTTGCACGGATATATGATACTCATTAAAAAAACCATTTTTTTTTAAGTACGACAGGTAATGATTTTATCCCTGTACCTAAATGTCAAATTCAGGAAGGAAAATCTTCTGTACTTGCACTATACTAAAATTATTTTGCTAATTCGCAGTGAGACCCATACTAAAAGTTGTTTAGTATTGATAATTGAATTAGAAAAAATGGTTCCTGATTACCGATTAAATTTCAATTTCATGTTTTGTGTATATGTATGTAGATATAAATTATTTTAATTGAAAATTACGTTCATGATTGTATTGAAATTGTTGCCTATTGCCTTCATTACTCCCAAATCATCAAAAAAAGGTGCTATCCCTTTGGACTTCTTTTTTTGGCCTCACTTTGGTCAAAGCCCACTGTGCTCCGGAGTATGAATAACTTTGAGGGAACCACTGATAAATATTAAATGCTAAGGTGAATCCTTTATATGGGCATGTACCTTCCTCAACAAAGGTCACATAATATGTGACATGCTTTTATGGCCCTAAAAAGACATTGTGTCAAATGTCTAGCAAATATAAGTGTGAATGAATGAGTTTCTCGGAACTTTAGTATGGAAAATAATTTGACATTTACATATTATAAGTTATTTTTCGGTATTAGAAAACTATTACAAAAGAACAGACTAATTCCAACAAGGCCTTGTTCCCTATATAGGAGTTCTATTTTGTTTGACAGCACCTTGCCCTAAATGTATTTATATAATAAATATAATGTTGTAGAGCTCCAAAGAAAGGCATTTTCGCAATTCCATAGAAACCCTCCCCCTTTTTAGGGTTCCGTACCTCGAAAGGAAAAAAACGGAACCCTTATAGGATCACTTTGTTGTCCGTCTGTCTGTCTGTCTGTCTGTCTGTCTGTCTGTCTGTCTGTCTGTCTGTCAAGACCATTTTTCTCAGGAACGCGTGGAGGTATCAAGCTGAAATTTATATGAAATACTCAGGTCTATTGTCCCTTGGAGCTGTGAAAAAATCAAACATAAAAGCCAACGCAATCAAAAGATACAGTCGTTTATGCTGAAAATTTTAGTTTTCGGCACTCGCAAAACCTACGGGGTACTTCCCGTGAACTTAGAAACTTGAAATTTGGCACGAAGCAACGTTATATAGCATAAACAATGGAAAAATTACAAAAACTAGACATTTTTAGTAAAATCATACAAAAAAAAATATTTTAAAATTTTAAACTTACTACCTTTTTTCTCATAAACGCGTGGAGGTATTAAATTGAAATTCATTTTAAATACTCAGGGCTATAGGACCTTTCAGATGTAGCAAAACCAAACTTTTATGTCAACGCAATCAAAAGAAGTAGCAATTTACGTCGCATATTTTGAAACTGAGTACTCGCAAGAAACTCAAAACCTAATGGGTACTTCCCGTAAACTCAGAAACTTGAAACTTGGCACGAAGAAACTTCATATAGCACAGACAAGGGAAAAATTACGAAAAGTTGATATTTTTAGTAAAATCATACAAAAAATATTTTTTTTAATTTTAAACTTACTACCTTTTTTATCATAAACGCGTGGAGGTATTAAATTGAAATTCATGTCAAATACTCAGGGCTATAGGACCTCTCAGATGTAGCAAAACGAAACTTTTATGTCAACGCATTCAAAAGAAATAGCAATTTAAGTCGCATATTTTGAAACTGAGTACTCGCAAGAAACGCGAAACCTAAATGGTACTTCCCGTAAACTCAGAAACTTGAAACTTGGCACGAAGAAACTTTATATAGCATAGACAAAGGAAAAATTACGAAAAGTAGACATTTTTACTAAAATCATACAAAACAATTTATTTTAAATTTTAAACTTACTACGTTTTTCCTCGTAGACGCGTAGAGGTATTAAATTGAAATTAGTAATAAACATACTACAACTTTTGCTTGTTATAGGTTTGTACGGAACCCTCGGTGCGCGAGTCCGCCTCGCACTTGGCCGGTTTTTTTTATTTACGGGATTATTTCCATAATAAAAATTACCTTAGTTCATCCCTAAGACCTGGCTGTGCCGTAACATACTGAAATTTAGAACGCAAGTACTCAAGCGCTGCAGGATCAAATAAAGTACTGTAGAGCGTAGTTAGGATCCTGAGACACCGCCGTTCTCTAATACGCAGCCAACTTAGCTTAAGCCGATAAGCAGACACATTGTCGTATTTCCGGAGACTGTAGATTAATCGAATACAACTATTGAGGAGCCTGTCCAGCCTGTTTAAAAGCCCTTGTGAAATATTGGTAAGGCACACATCACCATAATCTTAATAATCTATGACAGGCAACACTAGAGCTTGAAAAAGCAGAGTCTTTGTACTTACTGGCAGAAAGTGCTTAAACCTATATAACGATCTCACAGTGTTAGTTACTCTACGACACACATCGAATACCTGGGGTTCCCAGGTCAAACTACTGTCAATGAGCAGCCCTAGATTTCTTAACTGCGACGAGAGCTGTATTACATTACCCCCAAAGAGAATTGGTGGTGTGAGTAATTGAAGGCCAAGGCAGTGCGCGGATTTCTAGGTAATATTGCCAAGAATCTACAGAAACACAAAGGATATGATATATGAATAAATAAATGCGATATTGGTCAAGCTGAAAAGTTGTATTAATTCTAATAAATATGCTTACGGCATCCCCTGATATGTAAGTAACGGGTGATAACAAAAAAATGAGAATCATGTTTTTTGGACTTAAAAAATAAACTATTTACGTAAACAAAATAGTTTGTTCATGAAGTTGTGGCGATGCCTTAGAGGTTCTTAATTTTGTTTATTTTATTTTTTCAAGCACTTGTATTTGTAAAAATGGTCTCGAAACAAGTAGCTATGCGAAAATGTCAAAGTAGTAAATTAATAAATATATCCTGAACCAATTATATTTATTAAATTAGACCAAGATGATAAACGATTAAGGTCTACGTTGATCCGTTCTATAGCCTCGTTCAGATTATCGATTTTAGCCTATATAACTGTAAGTCATCGGCATACAAGTGAAAAGGAGACTGAATGAAAGGTTATAAGGTTAATAAGGTACATTGTCTGTCTCTCAAGCTGTTTTGATGTCTTCTTATAGAACTACGCATTATTGTGTATCTTTAAGATCTAATGTATTACTGTTTTGAAAAAATAAGTGCCTTGCTGGTCATAATACTTCTCAGGTCAGAGGTGTAGGGTTAGAACCGGTGGTAGTTTTTTTCTTTTCTCTGACGTTCATAATGTGCCTAAATTGAAGAATAAATTTATCTTTTTAATAAAAATGGAAAAAGTAACAGAGAGAGTATTCCACCCTGTGGAACACCGGAACAGTGCTCGATTAGCACGAACTGCCTGCCGACAACCACATAGGTAGGATGCAAACCACTCAGCCGCTGATGATGAGATACTTAATTGGTTAAGCCCTCATATGCCCTTCTATGTGGTATGCGCAACAGCAAAAACGGGTAGATTGGAGAGAGACATAGTGAAGCCCCTCTGTCGATACCTAATTTCAAATAAAATTATTAAGCAGTTTAAGTGTGAAGAGATAGCAGACAGAATACAGACTTACCAAAAAGCTCTTGTACACTTGCCCTAAATCAGTTTCCTAAATGTTTTTATTTTTTATTATTAATTTGTACAACGGCCTAATAGCCTAGTCGGCAGAATACAGACTTACCAAAAAGCTCTTATACACTTGCCCTAAATCAGTTTCCTAAATGTTTTTATTTTTTATTATTAATTTGTACAACGGCCTAATAGCCTAGTCGGTAGTGACCCTGCCTATGAAGCAGGAGGTCCCGGGTTCGAATCCTGGTCAGGGCATTTATTTGTGTGTTTATCACAGATATTTGTTCCTGAGTCTATACTCGTAATTGTACTTAATATCCTCTTGATATCCCCTTCATATGAATCTACGTTACTAAATAAAGCTTTAGCAAGTAAGTGCACACTAAGTACAGTTAGGATACTAATTACGATGGTAGTTTGGACGACTGAAAAAAGTAAAGTGTAGGTTGACGATATGGACGCCTTCAACTCCAGAGGTGTCACATGCGTGTTGCCGACCATTTAAAAAACCGACTGTTGGCTTTTTTAGGGATAGCAATTTTTGTTATCGAAAAATTACTTAGTGTTAGACCACAATCTCTTCTGATGGATATGGTTGTCAACTGAGTAGTGCAGTAAAACACTTCTATAATTGCATTAACACGTTTAATTTTGAAGATAAAGTAAATTATTTAAAATTAGCAACAATAATCAGATTATTTAAAATTAGCATTTCACGTAAAAATTACAATAATGGTATCTATATAAAGATATTTCACATTCAATAACTTCCTTAGTGGTCAGAATGTAATTAAATTACAATAATCAAAATATTTAAAATTAGCATTTCACTTAAAAATGAAGATAACTGTACCTATATAAGGATATTTCACATTCAATAGTTACCTTAGTGGTTAGAATGTAATAAAATTACAATAATCAGAATATTTAATATTAGCACTTCACATAAAAATGACGATAACTGTACCTATATAAGGATATTTCTCATTCAATAGTTACCTTAGTATCGTAAACGTCTACTTTCCGCACAAAAGGAAAATAAAAAGGATGGAGTACTAGCAAAACTGGTAAGTACAAATAAAGACTCAGCTGGTAATTTGGCTGCAAGAAAATAATGGGTCAATGAGGCGGGTGATATGGATGGTGACAGATGATTCGCTGGCTGAACGTAGCCTAAATTAAAGAGCCAGGTCTTTGTACGCCCGTCAAACGAGGCAATTAGAATTTCGGGGATATTTTAGCAAAACAACAAAAAAAAGGCTATTATGGCACAAAAACGCTGGATACAAAAAAAAGGAATAGGATTTACAACGTTTTTAAAAAAATGTAAATAATATGATATTCTCGAAAGACAGGATAGCTAAAACTGTAGTTAAATTTTAATAGAGTTCGTGGGCAAGCGTCCCCTTCGGTTTAGGCGGACCCAACAGCTCGCTGAACTCTCTTTCTCACTTGGAGAGCCCGCTGGATGCGGGCTCTAATTCTCCGACGACGGTGAAGAATCACGCGGAACACGCGGCGGTTGCAGACCGTCTCGCCGCTCCGGCACCCACAAGCGCCTTCCGGAATCCTTCCGGCTCAGTCGGTCCCACTGTATAGCACTTGCTATATAATATACAGTTAGGTGCATAACTGAACCAATGTGCATCACTTTGACATGTTTCTTTCATTATTTCAGAAGAGGCTAGTTATTAAGTTACTATTTTATTATTAATTGGTAACAACGCTAATAAACTTACTGACCTATTATGTTATTGTAGATAAAAATAAACATTTTCTCTATTAGATAATATTTGGTACTGACTCAGTTTTGCACCGACATCGTTAAATGAAGATAAGTCTTATCAATTATGAAAAAAATAAAAACTTTCAGGTTATATTTGTTCGTCTCGGTGTCAGCTATGTATCCATATGAAAGCCAATTTCGATTCATTGCATTCACAATCTTGATTTTTTTATTCGTCCATGATTTTGAACCAAAAACCGTTAAACTACATTTTTTTTATTTAACCCGATATTGATATTTTTCTTTTACACAACCAGGTAAGACAATTAGTTGAAATAGTACATTATATGCTCTTTAAAATGAGGTGTATGACTTTTATATCACTCACGTATTTTTATGGTTATCTCAGAATGAAGTCCGCTACAAAAATTAACTAACGAGAAAGTTGTTCGGCCATTTGCCTTGACTCAGTTTTGCACCTGACAATACATTGCCAGTAACTAATTACAAAAATAAGCCTGATTTAAATGTTTGATAACTAAAATAATGGTCGTGGAATTCCTTACTTTAAATGAGTTACTGAATTGGGAATGCCTAAGAAAAAATGAAATAATGGGAAAAATAAATTAGGTGAAATTTCACAGTTTTCGGTATGAAATTGAGAAAAATGTATAAGTCGGAAGAAAATAATTTGTGAAGCAGTTTTGTAGCGGTACCCAAGGATTAATATTTTACGTTTAGAACTTTTATGTAACTTTGATTGTTATCAAATTATTTACATTTTACTAAGGTACTAATTTTGACTCAGTTATGCACCTAACTGTATATAGCCTTTTTGCCCGGCAACGTATTTGGTTTTGTTTTTGCTTCAATAATGTATTAGCACTTGCTATATAATGTTTGAACGCAAAGATCTAGAGAAATAAATCGCACTTCACCACGATGCAACTAAGCAAATTATAGCAAAACCCTCAGACTAAACCAGAATATGTGTTTTTCTTTAAAAATCTCCCCGTCGATCTGACACACTCAATCAAAAATCAACTTTTTCTTTTTTGACAATCTGGAATACCTCAAAAAATCATATTCAAAATTAGGGAGGATATTATCTCAATTTTATAACTGCCAGTCGTATTACAAAATGCGGACTGATATAAGCGCCATCTACCCGTAATGCCGTGAATCACAATGTACGCTTTTTTATATATCAACCGTGACCTAGCCTTAGACCTCCCTTAGACACAGAAGTTCAGAAGTTCTAAAGAAAGTCGACAGATGTCGTACGATAAACGTAGCGTCATGCTACAGTAGGTAATGATAGGGTTGAGGATGCGTATGTTGCGTACCTAAAAAGTGTCTATTCTATTTAGTTTAGTTAGGGTCGGCAATACGCATGGACTGGACTCTCTAGTTGCAGGCGCCCATAGGCTACGGTAACGGCTTACCATCAGGTGGGCCGTATGCTTGTTTGTCACTATTGTCGTATGAACAGTTTTGATTTTATAAGTTCCAAGTTTTAGTTAGGTGAGAATAGTTTTGTGGAAGTGCCATATGCTGCGTATGTATAGTAGTCAATAAACAATTGTGTTGTTATATGTATGTAGATTGATGCTCTCATATTTTACAAAATAATAAATTGCAGACACCTAATCGCCCCACATTCTTGCTTGTTTACGTTATGAACTCTGAAGTCTAAATTTTTTTGTCTTTTTAGTCAGGCCTAATAAACTATTTTGTTACCTTCAGGTTCCTTCTACTCCCAAGGACGTTGTATATAAAAAAAAATGTTATTTTAGGTAGTTAAAATAATGAGTTGTCTGAGTCTGAGATAATACCATAAATAAATAGCAAACAGTATTAGTCATTTAGTTATTTTGTTTACGTCCAAAATCGGCCTTGTAGTTTCTGATAGCAGAATAGCTATCTCTTAGCTTCTGAGATTGAACAACCAGTATACTCACTTTGAAAAAAAAGGCCACGGACTTACCATCAATTTACCATGGTAGTTCCTTATAGGTACTTCGTTATAAATGTAAATTAATAAATATATCCTGAACCAATTATATTTATTAAATTTAGATTACTTAAGCATGTGGGTTGTTCTATTTTATTGGAGAAAATGACTTTTCCATTCATCCCAATATGGGATTGGTTTGGCAATTTATAAAAATGTTTTTTCATAGGAAACAAGTGTCCAAAATCTATTATAACTTACTAGCCTTTTCCCGCGGCTTCGGCCGCGTACTATAAGTACTCAAAAAGGATACGATACCCATGTTGACTTTCAGACTTTGTGACCACATTTGCCCCACATTAGGGGTTGAATTTTCAAAAAACCTGAAACACGTGTTTACTGATATATCGTTAGGAATACTCCTGTGAAGTTTCGAATAAAATAGTCTAACAAATCTTGATTCGCCATACAAACTTTGGACACTCCCTTTTCCCCCCTTTCTTAGTGCATCCCTAGACCTTATAAGGAACCTACATGCCAAATTTGGAATTTCTAGAACCAGCAGTTTGGGCTGTGCGTTGATATGCCAGTCAGTCAGTCAGTTTCTTCTTTTATATATTTAGAAGATTAAAACAAAAGTATTTGTCAATTCCTCTTTCATGTATTTAAAATAAATATTTATTCACAAAATACCCGGAGTGGTAAAACGTAAAACCTGTCGTCCCTAAAGAGGATCACTCTGCTGTTTTCTCAAAAACCACTGCACAGAAAAACTCGTTACCGACGTGAAAAAAACATTTATTAGTCCTTTGTTTATAACGGCCTCCTAGCCCAGTCGGTAGTGACCCTGCCTACGAAGCAGGAGGTCCCGGGTTCAAATCTTGGTAAGGGCATTTATTTGTGTGTTTATCACGAATATTTGTTCCTGAGTTATGGGTGTTTTCTATGTATCTAAGTATATATTTATCCTATATAAGTATGTATATCGTCGCCTAGTACCCATAGTACAAGCTTTGCTTAGTTTGGGACTAGGTTGATTTGTGTAAGATTGTCCCCAAATATTTATTTATTTTAAAAATTATATTATAGTTTTTCTTAAAATTTATAACCTTTATCTTTTAATTTTAATGATGCTTGCCCATGTAGGTACGCAATATTTATTGATATAAAAAGAAACACATTTTTAGGGTTCCGTAGCCAAAATGACAAAAACGGAACCCCTATAGTTTCTTCATGTCCGTCCGTCCGTTCGTCCGTCCGTATATCAGCTGTAATTAAGTAGCATTTTTTTTTGTGATGGAACAGCAAACTTACGATTTTCGAAGATTTTCCTTTACTGATGCTGTAAGATCTTTGAAAATTTCATGATATGATATGATCCATAGGTCTTGTATGTTTGTACTCGCCATTATTTTTGTGATGGGACTACAAATTAACGATTTTTGATTTTTTACCTTTACTATGCTGTAAGACAGGGTTTCCTGACCAGTGGGGCGCGCCCCACATGGGGGGCGTAGAGTGATCCAAGCTTCGAATGAAACTGTATAAGGCCTGTACCGCGGCGCAGACGGTGCCCGGCTTTGACTCTTGATTTCTGCCCCTAAGGAGTTTTTTAGTATAGGGTAAAAGGTTGGGAACCCCTGCAGTAAATCCTTCCTTTTTGCCAAATTTCATAATTCTAGGGCAATGGAAAGTACTCTATAGGATTTGTAAGTTTTTAATCGCACAAAAAAACTTTTTCGTGATTGAACAATAAAGTAACTATTTCGGATTTTTTCCTTTACTTGTGCTGCAGGACCTTCCTTCTTGCCATTTTTATGATTATTTTCTTCTTGACCAATAGGCCAAGTAAATTAGATTTTTTCGAAGAATTAATTCTCAGCAGGCTGGAAATCGTTTAAATATCAATCAATCAACCAAACTGTTGTCAATTTACTTCCTATAATTGATGATTGTAAACATCATTTTACATTGTTTTTGTCAAGGTACTATATTTCTGACTTTGTTTAAGGACGATAGGTACGATTCGTTATCAAAATAGGTACATACTGTTCTGTGGGACAGACAAGCAGGTTGAAAATTGATTGCGTGAGTCTATAACTATAACTTCCAATCATATTTTTATCGTTGTTTTTCTTGTTTTTGTCCTTTCTCTTCTGTGTCTTGAAAGTAACACACGTATTGGCCATATCAACGATGTGATGAAAAACATTGAACATGTAAAATCACTTATCATTTCAAATTCATAGAAACGTGGTGGTTTGGATGCGTTTTAAGTGCTTGAAAGTAGTTGAAAGCTCATTGATGGCGCACCCCAGGATACAATGTTATCTTGAACGCAGTAGGTACTTCGCTGCAAATGCACAGCATCTAATCTTAAGGGGCTTCTGGCGCCACTGACCTTCGATCTGAATCCCTTAGTTTTCTAATGTTTTTTATGGCTAATCATATTGATATCAACAGCCTCAAACAAAACAGTATCCATTATTTACTTTTAAATTAACTCTTCTTTTTCTCTCTTTGAGATATTTGGCATCAAACTTAAACAATTTTAGGTCAAAAACAGGTTTTCTGGCCATATTCAAATACAAAATTTCGTTTAAGGCATAGTAAAAAGCACTTTCGAATTGTCCGTTACATTAACTGAAGGTAATAATTTAATAAATATTCAGAGCAATTTATAGATGCAATTATAAATTTAAAAATGTATTAATATGTTGTAGTCGTACAGATGTCATAAATTATGATAATAATTTCACATTCACAATAAGATTAACAAAAAAAAATGCCTATAATAAAATGCTAGTCTAGAAAAGAAAGTGTCTAGTTTGAATTAAATCTAAATGTCAAAAATAAAACCTGAATAAAGATATATTATTTTTAAATAAACTAATAGTAAAGTATTGTAAATAGTTGCATTTAATCCCACAGTGTTTTATCATACAAATAGTCGTATATGCTATAATACGATACGCAATGCAGCTACTGACGCGGGTTTCAAAAATAATTTGAATAAGTGGCTCCTAAAAAATATATTTCTCGAATATAAAGAATATTTTAATCTACCTCTCCAATTATTACTACTATTACGACTATTCGCTATTGTATGTACCAATTTGGAATTGAAGCCTTGACATATGTACATGCGGTAGATATAATAATAATTAAATATTTAATTATGTAAAAAGTTTATTATTATATGCAGTTAGATAAGTACATATGACATGTGACCATTGTTATTAATAACATATTTTGATTTTGATAGGCTTAAGAAACCAGTTTTACAAACAATCACGTTTTACATAATTCTTAATTTATTGAATGATAACATTGATAACTATGACGTACCTTTGTGTTAGTAAGATTAAAACTAAAATCTCGTATCAGTTTTTAGAAACTTCAAAAAGGAACCAACATATAGGTATGTAATTCGTATAATTTATTTGAATTTATAGGTATGTGTATATAGTTTGATTGCTTTGTCCTCTTTTAGTCTTGTCACAACACAATATACAAAAGTATCTGTTAGCATTTGTTGCGGCTCGATCGTGAATAGCTCACTAAAGTAAACCACGTTAACTTACTTACTTTACGAGTAAACCTATGTTATTGTACCTGTACGTAGTTAAATCTTCAAAAAACCTTGTCCAGTGTAGTGCCGGTATTGCCGGTTACAGAAAGCATGCGCCTCATGCTGTAAAGCAAGGATGATATAAGACATGGATTGCAATGTCTATAAAAGATCGCGTTCCTCTAATCCAAACTTCTTGTTATACGTCTGTTTTCGGTACCAGAGATGAGCAATATTATTTATAAATGACAAAAAAAATCTAATAATCATTCTTCACTATTTATTCGTCGAATAAATTATTCGCAAATAAATTATTCGACGAATAATTCATTCGAATAAAGTTTTCGTATTCGAATAAATTAACTGCGAATGAAGTATTCATGGATTATATATTGATAGGGATTGGATGTATATACGTAGTAATATTGTTCTTTTTTTTTACTTTCTGTTTTCAAAACCATATTGTGAGAATTTGGGTACATTGTTTGCATCTAACCACATATAACGATTGTTGTTGCAGGCGTAAAAAGTGGGGAACGCACAGAACCCAAGCCACGCCACGGATCGTCAAACGTCGGAACGCCCTGGCGCGCATCTCTTCAATGAACCATTTATGCCAGTTCTGGACTTTGAAGATGCAAGGTACGATCTCATTTTCATGTATTTGCCATTTTGTCATATAATTTTTTATTATTCGGCTTTTATAGTATTACTTTAAGGCCAATAACTTAAAGTAATTAATAGTAAATCATTAATATAATTATTTACGAAACTTTCTTTTAGCTCAAATTACAATTTTTAACTTATTATATTATATTTAGGGTTTCTAATTTTCTTTTATTAGGATAATCAATTTTGTATTTAACTTAAGTAATAATTTCAACGAATAGTTGTTGTTTTTTATTATATTATCGACCTCAGCATAATAATCGATAGGTAGGTAAAATACCTATTCTCACTTTAAACAGGAATTGTGAAGGTACCTTGGTGTAATTCTCAAAAGGCTCTTGTCATAAAATGTTTACGTATGCATCATTGAACATAAGATGTTCTGCCTAGTCTAGGTTAATTAATTCTGGGCAAAGACGAAAATAGCTGTAAGGTTGGCATTTTAAATGAATTTAAACCGAACGGTAGCTACACGCCCACGTTCATTACACGCGCTTCAATAATTTAAAAATTACTTGGATTGTAAACTATGCAAATTAATAACCAAAATAATATTTGAATCTGAAAGTCATATTAATATGAGCACATTTAATTTCGATATTCTCGATAAACAAATAAGACATGATTGCGTGATACAATTTACAAATCAGTAAAATGAGAGGTATTCTCGAGATTAAAGTAGTATTGGGTGAGCGTGGTTATCATGGCGACGCAGCGGCGGTTGGCATGGTTACGCGAGCTCCGCTCCGGCCGCCTCCGCGAGCTCGATCAATCCGCCCGGAGGAAGCGGCTGGTGCCGGCGTCGCCGGCTGCGCATACCATTTCGCGCAACGCCCCACACTGCGCTAATCAAGCCCCGGAAAAATTACTTCCAAAGAAATACCTGTAAAAGACATTTCTACACGTGCGAAAGGATTTTGAAGAGAATGTCCCTTTTCTCGTTCGTGGTTAATAATAATAAGAGTAGGTTACTTTCCGAACAATGAGGATGTCAGACAAAAAATTCTTTATTCAAGTTAGGTATAGGAGCAAGTACTTCCGAATCGAGATTTTTCTGAGAAGGGATGAGGCAAGTGGCTAATACAAATTACAAAGTAATCGAAAGTACGCCTAAGTTAGACTGTATTTATAATGCTTAAAGTTCAATCAAATAAGACTGCACGGTAATTTACCTACAACGACTTTTATTTTTAAGAAATTTAATTGTGTATGTAATCATTAGTTTGTGCAATTAATAATAAAACAATAATATCAACCCATCTCTATTACATTTAAACACTCAAAACATAAAAAAAAATCTTACTGTATTTTCATCTAGTTCATTTACTATATAATTAAACTATTTATCTTGTTAGAGAGGTAAAGGAAACTATTGCGTTATCAATTATACTTAGTATTAAGAGTTAATGAATTTCTGTAAGAGTCCAGTTTAATTGTTGGCCTCTAGATATTTATGACACGAATACGCGCTCGTTGAGCTTGTAACACAATCAGCTCACGAAAAAAAACCACAGTGTATCTTACTTGGCTCTGAATTCGTTATGCTAAGGTTACTCATGTCATTGATAAGTGATAAACATTACAACATTTAGATAATAGCTCTCCTGAATGGAGGTTTTGGCAATTCTTCGCACCGAACGACAATTTAACGCTAGGTGGTATAAAAATAAAGAAATGTTTGCGATAACAGAGGTCACTTTGTAAGTAGGTAATAGTCCAATTCAAGAAACGATAGACCTTTTATTCAATTGACGTCCCTAAGGCCCGGGATATGCGATTCCAAACCGCTTGTAGCTATTTAAATGAGATAGTCCAGTAAACCCAGCAGTACTAGGAAGGAGCGTGACCTTGACCTCGAGCATAGGCCTAACCTGCCCCAAAAGCGTTGTCGAGTTAAAAGTTACGGTCGATATAAGAGAGGATCGAGTTCGCGCATGCGCTCACGCGGCGCCTCCCATCGATCCGCCCGCCCACGTGACGCATTACATTTGCGGGGATTCTTTGCGGACAACTTGCTATGTACTTGACATCACAATAGTTCTCCAACAATATGCTTCTATGAAAGTCAAACAAACTCTGGGAACGACTGTAGGTGGTCAGGGAAAGTTGGGGAAAGTCAGGTAAATGTCAGGCCAGCGACCGACCCATGGCAATCAATGCAAAACTAGGTCCATTGAAAACCAGTACCTACCCTATGTTTTACTTGAAGATAGGTGCTATAGTATTGAAAATAAAACAATAAGAAATTAAAAAAAAATTTCTCGATTTATTAAAATATGATGACTTTGGACCTTCAAATTGACACAGAGCTCTTGACCTTCGGTTACACGTGTACGGCCTGTTCGTTTTCAAGAGCAAGGCTTTTGGTAGCGAGAGAGAGAACAGAGGGAGGCGCGAGGCCCGGGAGGCCCGTGTAACTGAGCTTATAATAATGCGTAAATTACTTTTCGGGCAATCCCAAGTGTTTTTATTTTGATTACGTTTTGATTTTTTAATAATTTATAAAATTGACTTTAAAGGAGGATTCAGTGAATCAGTGCTAAAGGGACAAGAAGGTCCCCGTCTTCAACACACCGCATGCTCTTTGAGGTCTCTACTTTTTACTGGCATGGGGTAGTTATGAACCAGAGTACATATCTTGGTATGTAATAAGTTAATTTAGTGAATATGTCGTCGCCCGATCGTAAACGTCGGCAGGTCATGAAATTCCTAGGGATATCATGAAACGCCTAGATAACACCCGCCGATTTGCCTATTTGCCGTTTGGCGATTTTCCTAGCGACGTTTAGGCGTATCGTAAGCAGGGTATTTAGAATTACAAATATTCATACTAATATTATAAATGGGAAAGTGTATGTGTGTGTTTGTTTGTCCGTCTTTCACGGCAAAACGGGGCGATGAATTGACGTGATTTTTTAAGTGGAGATAGTTGAAGGGATGGAGAGTGACATAGGCTACTTTTTGTCTCTTTCTAACCCCTCACTTCCCTAAAATGGGGGGTGGAAGTTTGTGTAATTTAACGCGAGCAAAGCCGCGGGCAAAAGCTAGTAAGATATAAATCTGGGCTAGAACCGATTTCTTTTATTGTACGATATTAATTTAAAATATCTTAAAAATATTTTGTGTTGGTACAAATTTTTATTATTTTTTAATGCTGCCTGTACCTCGTAGATAGCATTGTCATGTAAATTAAGAAAGTATATCAGATTTCAGCTCAATCTGACACCGGAAAGTGGTTGAAATTTAACTTACAAGATTTGAATCACATAAATAAATATACTGGGTCAAGTTAAATAAAAATCCTAGGTATTTCATAATGCGCCTACAAATTTCATGATCTGCGAATTTTACAATCAGGGGATGCCACCAATAGATTATCGTTCGGGCATGTAGTACTATAAAGTTGATTTCTGAACAGAACTATTTTGTTAATTCACACATATTGTGTAGTACCAATGAAATGAATTATGCTTTTCTATTTTCATTTGGTATGTTCCTAATAATCTACAGCAATCGATGTCATTCATTTGAACAATTAACGCCTACAAATACGTTACGGTGGTCCAAAAGGCTGAAGTTTACTTCGATTACTTCGAAGTTCTACAATACAAATCTTTGCAATTTTCTTTTACACTGACTGACTAAACCTCGGACTAAACACCAGATAGAATATACAGGTATTCCTAAAACGCCAAGAAGTCAAGACTTTAAAGGCTTAATAGAACAGCTGATGGGATATAATATAGCTATCAGCTTAAGCAAATTTGACCCATCTGAAAATATCTCGAAAAAAGGCCAGTAGGAATAAAAGTTTATTTATTTTTAATCGTATAGCTACAGAGTTCGCTTACAATATTAGTGAAATTAACTTAATGGTACTATAATTTTAAATCTAGGTATTTCACCCAATGGGCTGCGTTCACATCAGGGAAGAACAAGTCCAGAGTGTCTCCGGCGTATTTCCTCTTTGGGCAATCGTAGATGATGTTGGTGTATGGATTGAACGAGTGCTCCGCAATCGCACTCCGGTGAATTTATCCAGCCACACTTGAACATGTGTCCGCAGCGACCATGCTCGGTTCTGTGTCTATTGAGATGGCACCAATCCCACCTGGAGGCAGAGAACCCAAATGGCTTTTGAGTGGGGTCAAAGGTACAGAGGCCCAGAGGCGGATTTGCCTTCCATTCGTCATTCCATTTTTCGTATATGTCGAAAGGCTTCTGCGTCAGGGTTGCGCTGTGTTGTAGGGTGGAAGTTGGGATTTCAAGCGGTGGCGAGGCGGACACAGAAATTCCTGATAGACCGGTAGGTTTGGGTTGTGGGATTTTTTTCTTGCTTCCTTCAGCAGAGCCTATTGTCTTCTAAGATGTGGAGGAGGCATGTGGCTTAGTATTGGCAGCCATTGGACGGGGGTCGACTGTATGGCACCAGATATGCAGTGCATAGTTTTTCGCAACTGTACCTACAATGATTATGCTTGTATTGTATTGTAATAGTACGGGCAGGTTTCCGCAACTCGACGTCTAGCGCCTATTTTGCGTGAAGGATGATTATGCTTACTTTAAGCTTTACTATAAAAGTGCCAATATATCTAAAACTAACCATTTTTCAAACCATAACCATTTTCATTAGGCCCATCTTTGCTTAATCTGATAGCCCATCAGCTATTCCATTAAGCTTTTAAGTCTTCACGTTGGTTTTAGGGACAGCAGTATACAATACATACACACACTAGTCGGCGTATTTTGACGACAACCAATTGAACGCCAGAATATAAAATGGAAGTGTAATCGGAAACAGTGTTAAAGTCACCCGTCAGCACAATGTCACAACAATAATAGTTACACAATGGAATGCATCGCCGGCCTCCGATGCTCCATGCAGAGTGCTTATTACACCTGTTGATTTATATTAAACCAACAGCGAGGATTTACACCCAGTAGCAGAAGTTACTGCTACAAATATTCGTTGGAAGAATGTGCAAAGATGTATCTTTAAAAAAAAACATATTATTTTGATCTCGGGTTCAAAAGTTACAGGGGAGGGGACACAATTTCTTAGACTTTCAGGGTGATCTAAAAATATTCACTAAATAAAAAAATGGCCAAAGAAACCTCTGTTATTTTTAAAGACCTATCGATTGATGTGCTACATGTTGATATTGGGTAAAAAAAAAATTGACAATTAGTTACAGGTATGGAGTCCCCCCTAAAAAAATATTTTTGTTGCAATTTTACTACAAAACTTAGTAGCCCCTACACAATACACCTTATATTAAATATAATTTCCGATTAAAATGGCTGTGACATACGGACGCACGGACGGACATGACGAAACTATAAGGGTTCCGTTTTTGCCTATGGAAACGAAATAAATAATAAAATCGATTACCTCGAAAATATTTAAAACGTTATTTGAAAGTGGGTTAGGTTTTTGATTTATATGTCAGTTTGTCTAGCAGTCAGGCAGCTATTGGCCGGTTTTCTTACACTTGGATTGACACGCACCCGCGTTATCATACACATGTGGCGTTCAGAAATAACTCCAAATGTTAATTTAAAAATAAAAACATATCTTGTTAATAGTTAATAATAAAGGTTTTGATGGATTATTTGTTTATTACCATTAACGGCGGGTTATTATTAACATTTGATTATTAACGTTTAAAGAAAAAGTGCATAAATTACGTCAAATCTCCCAAACGCTCGCAAATCTGACTGTTTCCGATAACAAAGCAATTTAAACTACGAGGATAACGCGACCCTAACCGGATCGGCAAGGATAATATAACAAAATAAAATAACATAATACCTGAAGAACAAATCAAATTATTTTAATAAATATTTGGATGCAGAAGACGCTGGTTCGATCCCAGCCCTGGGCACCGGAGGCCTAGGTCACTTTTTCCTTTGTATATGACATTTATTCTATGTTAGTTTAACATAATATCTGTCACATTCTTAAAACTAAGTGTGTGTGGGTTCGGATTATCCACATCTATAAGCTGTAGTCATCGTCGATAATCTTAATTGGTATTTATTTTGCTGGCATCGGCATCAATTATTAGACATTTTATGTTGAGACGAAATTTCGTTATCTTAGAATATTATCCAAAATATTTTCGAAAATGGTCCGTACCACGCAATTATTAAGGTGTGGTGTGGTTATTAAATCCCAACCCAACAAAGTAGCAGAAACTTATTGATTGCGAAATGATGTTCACAGCCGACGGGGACAGGCCACCCGGTCCCCAACCAATATATTACGCCATTTAAGATTCTCATTAGTTGTTTCATTTGATTAGATTACTTATGCTCTCGCGGGATTGCAGCTCATCATATCTTGTCAACACATATTAGAAGAGTTCTATTTAAACTCGACGAAGCGTAAAATCGTTTGATTTTCAATTTTGTATGATCTAATAACTTATTTCAAATATTATTAGGTTTATGATTGAAGTTGAGACTAAATTATATTCTTGAGACTCGTTCTTATTTTTCACATCGAAAATTGTAGGTATAATGTCTGTAAATAAGCCATTTTAAGAGTGGCCTGTAACTGTAATAAATAGTACATTACAACAGAGGCCGGGAAAACAGGGATTACCGGCCAAGTACATATACAAGGTGTAACAGAAATGCTGGTGATCTTTTTAAGGGCATAATATCGCGGAAATAAAAAATGTATTTTGGATGGGTTGGCTGGGACCACGCACCCATAAAAAACCAATTTTTTTTCACGTCTATAATTTTTTTGAGGTACCATTACGATACCAATTATGCCTTTTATCGGATCACCAGTAATCTTTATTGACTTAAACCTAATACAAGTATAACTAATATTTGCACAGTACGCTAATAGCTTAAGATAGACTTATGCATTAGGTTTGAAACCAGTATTTTTGTTACATCCTGACTGTAGACATAGAAAAAGAATACGAGTCCGGGAATCCGTTATCAGGCCAAATTAAGAATGAAACTTATTAAAATAAAAGTCCCGTTTATAAGGCCGTAAACATTTTTCAAAATCAGCTATTCGTAAAACCTGCCGACATCTTGGATGCCAAGTTACTCTCCAGGCCTAGGCCTGAAAAGTTGCATGAAATTCCATTACAGTCCCCCCCTCTACTTGCTGCATCCGAAACAGAACGCGTATCATGGTTGTCATTTTATCGCCTATCGCGTCATGCATCACTTTCGCACTTACATACTTGTTAGAACATGGCAGCTATGGTGACAGGCGATAAAAATCCGGCGATAATAGGCTAGCAGGACGTAAAATTATAAATATATTCTGTAAAATAATAAAAAAATCGGTCAAGTGCGTGAGTGAATAAGTGAAAGTGAATCACTAGAAATTAACATGAAACCGTTAATTTCTAGTGATTCATGCAATAAAAATAGCATAATAAAGACATTTCTTGGCCCAGTTTTAATTGAATTTATTTTTAATTCTTGGTATTTTTATATGATGAGATGTTACTACTATCTAGAAAAAAAAGTGATTATGTTTAGTGTTAACCTATTTATTACAGCACAAATAGCTCACCAAACGAAGACGCTTAACTGCCTGATAGGGGAAATAATTCGTGTATAGCTGAATTTTGGTGTAGTTGTAGATAAAGGTATCTTCCACAACATACTAAAAGTACCGGCGGATGGGGGCGCCGCTAACGGGGTGAGGGGGGTGTAAAGGTCCCTTTTTTTGGTTTTTCGTAAATAACTCTGTAACGGTGGCTCATACGAAAAAATGTTCTGCAACTGAATTCATCCACATATAATTTTCTATAAAAAAGACTCATTGCACTTTTTTTGCTGGGATCAATGTTCAATGAGATATCGAGGAAATACGATAAACACTTTTTTAAACTTTCGGAGCTATTATTTACGAAAGTATTAGTTTTATCCAAAAATTGTTTCAGAATACTCTTTTTTTTTTAAAGACCTATCCAACGATATGCCACACATTAGGATTGGAGTAAAAAAATATTTACCCCCCACTTCATGTGTACGGGAGGTACCCGAAAAAAAATATTTTTTCAAATTTTGTTTTTAAACTTTGTCGGCGTGATTAAAACCTTGGAAAAATAATAAGTAAGGAAGCGTAATTAACGCTCAAAATCTGCTCCACTTTCCTAGTGCCAAAGTGGGCGGAGCTTGTGACAGCGGTGCCCTAATGACATGTCAAACATTTTGAAATTGTCATGTCGTCAAAATATTAGTTTTTTCGGTCCATGAAATTTCGCTAATATATCGGTATTAAAATGCCGGCTTGTGCCGTGCATTGGTGCAGGAGCCACACAGGCGCCAAAGATGGTGATATTTCTTTTCATCGGTAAGTAAATCACGCATAGATATTCTCATACATTATGAACTTGGTCGATGTTATGTAATATAAGGTTTGGAAAAGTAAACATAACTCATTTGAGGAAAAGTATAATGAATGTTCATTTATAAGTATTACCTAGTAGTAAAAAATCGACAAAACAAAACCCTTCGAATTAGTACCTACTATACTTACTCTGGTAAAATCATACCATTTTGGCCGTGCCATTTCTAGTACAACTGACTAATAGGTACATAGGCTGCTATTTATATATCCGGAAACCGGGATTACAATCTTCTTAAATAGCATATTTGACCTCCATGGTAAAATTTGAACTTTTTTAAGTACTGGCCGGTATATTTTTTCTTTCTTATTAACGCTCGTGTTTTGTTTTTGACGGGTTTTAAATGTCATCTCGCAGCAAGAATGGAACTCACTCGTGAAAATATTCGTGCTATGATTTATTATGATTATCGGCGTGGTTTAACGCAACAACAGTGCATAGATCAACTAACTTCAACTTTTGGTGATGAAGCCCCATCTAAAACTACTGTGTATCACTGGTTTAGTGAGTTCAATCGTGGACGTAGTATGCTTACGGACGAAGTTAAGGCAGGTCGCCCGAAATCGGTCGTTGTACAACAAAATATCGAGGCTGTGCGAAAACTTATAATGGACGACCGACATGTTACGTACCGCGAGATAGAGGCGACTCTGGGTATTTCTATGACCAGCATTAATAGCATATTACATAATTATTTGGCTGTAAAAAAAATTTGTTCGCGTTGGATACCCCACAACTTAACAAAAGAGCAAAAAGATGCTCGCGTCGAATGGTGCAATAAAATGTTAAAAAAATATAACCGTGGTGACTCAAAAGCCGTTTATAACATCTATACAGGTGACGAATCCTGGATCTATGCATACGATCCCGAAACGAAGCAACAATCAACGGTATGGGTGTTTCAAAATGAGCCGAACCCTACGAAAGTTACTCGTGCAAAAAGTACATTGAAACAAATGGTGGCCTGCTTCTTCGGTATTAATGGCCATGTAGCTACAGTGCCACTAGAAAACCGTAGAACGGTTAATTCAGAGTGGTACACGACCATTTGCTTACCGGAAGTGTTTGAACAAATTCGTAAAACTAACCAGCGACGAAGAATCATTCTTCATCATGGCAATGCCAGCTGTCATACGTCACGCGAAACAACTCTATTTTTGGAGGGTCAAAATGTGGAATTAACGGGTCATCCGCCGTACAGCCCTGACTTGGCACCCAACGATTTTTATTTCTTTCCAAATATAAAGAATAAATTACGCGGTCAACGATTTTCGACCGCTGAAGATGCTGTCGACGCATTCAAACAACACGTTATGGAGGTACCTCAGGCGGAGTGGCAGAAGTGCTTTAAAAATTGGTTCACGCGAATGCAAAAGTGCATAGATCATCAAGGGGAATACTTTGAAAAACAATAAAACCATTTTCAGCCGTGTACGTTTGTTTGTTTTTTTGTTTCCGGATATATAAGTAGCAACCCTCGTATGACTCTTTTATTTTGCATTAATAATGAATGCTATAACTTCATAGCATAGTCTTTAATTATCAAATCTAGAGCAGAGCCCGACTGGGGAACTACCTCTACCTTACAGAAAACCACAGCCAATTAGCACTAGAGCCTACTCATAGTGTTGTGTTCCTGCCGGTGAGTAAGGTTGCCAGAGAGCTCAGAGGATGCAGTGTGTTGACGACGGGGGATCCTCTTGTCCCTTTAGCTGTCAACACAATAAATCCTCTTTTATATGAAAGCGTCGGCAACGCACATGAGACACCTCTGGAGTTACAGGCGTCCATAGGCTACGGTAGCTGCTTACCATCAGGTGATCCGTATGCTTGCTTGCTACCGTTGTAGTATAAAAAATGGATACAAAATGTAAATTTATCTTTGTATTTCCCTAAGCCTGCTAAAATAAATAGTACACATAAGCGAACTCATCCGTTATTTTTTTAGTTCTAAAAAACGAGGAAGAAAAGAGAATTTTAACTATTTATATTGAAGGTATGCGATTATTTTCTAGTCTGGTCATAAATAAAGTTAAAAAATAATCGTTCTTTTTGCCATAATCAACCTTAATTGCTTAACATTATGTTGCTTGAGACCAAGAGGGGTCTCCCTAATGTAACGGATTTATAAAATTGTAAAAAAGTTCAAAATCTTTACTATTTTATGTTAATTTATGCTTATTTTGTTGTATGTAAGTCCCTATATTGTAATTAAGCACTTTTATTAAATAAATGAAAGATGAATAGAAGGCTTTCATATTATACCTTATTCCAAGAACGATTAAATTTACGTATATTAGATAAGTAATGAAAAACGCACTAAAAAATAAATTGTTAATTGATTGCATTATTATTTATTACGTGAACCTATCCACGTCAAACTAAGGCGTATTTATTATACGTTAACTTGACATTTCAGTTATTTCATTTCAGTATCTCCTGTCCAATTAAACTTCATTGTCAAATTGATTTTGACCACTCACAACACGGCAACTTTTCTTATTGATGAAATGGTATGAAACCTTTGCGGAGTTAAGATTAACACAAAAAAATATGCTTAAAGAATGAGTACTTGATTGATTAATAAGACATTTTAGTTTTATAAACGTGAAAATGGGTCGTGTTTTCACATGAACTTTGCTTGCCTTTACTCGTCTTGATATTATATGTCGATGGATTAAAACACATACTCATACGATTTTTTTCTTTTCTAGTACTAACCAACCCAGGCCGCTCACCCTGCTACCTCACTTCCTACCCTTATAGTTTCGCCATGTCCGTCTGAACCTGCTCACCCTGCTCAGTGATGGCTAGTACCAGACATGTGACATTTCGTATGAGTATGTGTTTTAATTACGCCGACAAAGTTTTAAAACAAAATCTGACAAAATATTATTTTTTCGCGTACCTCCCGTACACATGAAGTGGGGGGGGTAAATATTTTTTTTACTCCAACCCTAATGTGTTGGATATCGTTGGATAGGTCTTTTAAAAAAAATAAGAGTATTCTAAAACAACTTTTGGATAAAACTAATACTTTCGTAAATAATAGCTCCGAAAGTTTAAAAAAGTATTTATCGTATTTCCTCGATATCTTATTGAACATTGAACCCAGCAGAAAAGTGCAAAGAATCTTTTTTATAGAAAATTATATGTGGATGAATTAAGTAGAATAACATTTTTTCGTATGAGCCACCGTTACTGAGTTATTTACGAAAAACCAAAAAAGGGACCTTTACACCCCCCTCTCCCCGTTAGCGGCGCCCCCATCCACCGGTACTTTTAGTATGTTGTGGAAGATACCTTTATCTACAAGTACATCAAAATTCAGCTATACACGAATTATTTCCTCTAAGTTTTCCTTCGTTGGGTGGGCTAAAACAGGGAGTAGGGAATAAGGCCTTGTTGGGCCCCCTCAGGTCAGTTAATTATTAAAGTGAGAAATCCAAAATGTCCACTTACACATTACCTACATTAAACCAGTGCTAATTGATACATCCTAACCTGATTACATTTAAGTTTAACACTTTTGTAATGATTTTATGACTTAGTGTGCGAATGGTACCAGTCTTGTCGTTTCTGAACCATCACGAGACTGCTTAGTTTCGGATGTAGTCAAGGTTGACTGACGTCTGTCGTTGCCTCATAATGACAGGAGCTGGTTTTACAACTTAGCAAAATGTACGTTTTGTTATTCTACAAAAAACTAGTTAAGAATTCTGGAATTGAAGAAGAAATACCAAATGTTTTTTGTCAATTGTTGAATTTTCTTTTTTTTAAACGAATATGCTTGTAGATGATACAGTTTAAGGTAGCTTAGAAATTGTTTGAATATTTTTTTTGTAATTTTTAAAATTTAGTTTGATCTGATATCACTAAGTTCCCGATCCCGACCAGTATGGGACGTCCTGTCTTGTTCTGAGGTCCTTTATTTCAGTTTTTGCGACCTATCTCGAAAACTACTACGAGTAAAATGGAGACTGAGAGTTTCCGATCGTGCCATACGAAGGCAACGAGGTTTATCTACGTCAAGGAACTTAAGTTTTCGACATAGCCTGGAGAAATAGTACGCCGATGTGGCAATGTGCTGGTCACGTCTGCCGTAGAAGCGACAATTTTTGGGTACACGGGAAAGCGTTTATGTAACTGCTTCGGCGGTCTAGAAATTTGACTGATTTTCAACCGACTTCAAGATTTCGAAGGAGGAGGTTATCAATTCGTCGGGATCTTTGTTTTTGCTATTTTTATTTTTTTTATGTATGTTCACCGATTATTCGAAGACGGCTGGACCCATTTGGAAAATTCTTTTTTTGCTTGAAAGCGTATACTTCACAGTTGGTCCCATTGTAACCATGTCAGGATCTGATGATGGGATCCTGGAGAAATCGAGGGAACTCTTCAACTATTATAGGCACACCTATGGTGATTTGAGTATTTTTTACAGCAGATCGAGCATTTGGTGTTGGAAAGGTGGATGCTTAGTGAAGTCGGTTCTTTTTTGTTTAAAATTATTTAAAATGGAATGTTGGTAGTGACTGGCCGGCGTAATAGGTAAATCGAAGGAATTATTTTGGAACAAGTGTAACAGGAATGCTACGTACATTAAGCAGATGAGGGACTGGCGTATAGCCTGACAAAAAGAAAAAAAAAGTTACAGAATACAATCTGCAACAAGGACATGTTGATTAATTAATTGATACTTGGCTTCAATCCATTGTGTAAAATATTAACTTGGTGACAAATAAAATTTACAAGTTAACGCACTTACAATTGGCAGCAGAGGCGTATTTGGAAATTTGGCGCCCCGGGCCAGAAAAATTTGCCGCCCCTGTTACTTAACCAAAAAGAATATTAAAATTTTCTTGAGACTCTGAACCCTTAGTGTACGGTCAAACATTGAAAAAACAGGCCAAGTGCGTGTCGGACCACGCATAATGTAGGGTTCCGTACCTTGCATTGAATAAGAATCAAACAACAAAAGGTCGTATCTGATGCATACGGAAGTTTTTTTGAAATAACTCAAAAGTGGCTTAACCAATAATGTTCAAAACAATTTTCGTAGAAAGTATGTAATAAGGCGCTTCTCAATTTTTTTTTTAATTTTTTGGACTTACGGTTAAAAAGTTACAGGGGGAGGATACAACTTTTCTGAATTTCGAAGCGATTTTTTCTGAAAATATTAACTTAATCAAAAAATGGTCAAAGGGACCTCGATGTTATTTTTAGAGATCTATCGATTGATGTGCAACATGTTGATATTTGGTAAAAAGTTTTTTTTTAAATTTAGTTACATGTATACCATATGCTCCATACATGCTCCCCCCCCCCCCCCTAAAAATATTTTTTTCTGCAATTTAACTAAATATCGGCATATAAAATACACCTTATGTCTAAATTTCATTAAAATAAGTCTTAAAGTTTCGGAGTAACATGGCTGTGACAGACGTACATGACAAAACTATAAGGGTTCCGTTTTTGCTATTTTGGCTACGGAACCCTAAAAACACCCTGCTGACGCCTTTTGCACATCTGCGTAGCGGGTACAGCGTACAGCGCTACCGTTACGGCGCGTAACCTCAGCGGATCGAGAGCGAAACAAGTACGAGTTCGTGCGGCGAGGTTCCGCGGTTTTGATTCCGTTCTTGATTCGCTCTGGATCCGCTCTGGTTTCACGGCGAAACGAGCTGCGCTGTACCGTGTTATCGATCCACTTCGATGATGTGCAAATGGCGTAATGGGACCGGGTAACGTATGTATGTGTAAGGTCAAGGTGGTGTAAGGATCGTGCGGCCACAGTATGATCACTTACCTCATCGAGGAGCAGTTAGGAAACTTATTAATCGAAAATTAAAAGTTTTATAGGTCGGTAAATCACTTGGTCGGACAGCATTCAGCCTTGTCGGTTTTGGTTTTAAAATTAATTTTATACGAAAGAGTGTATTATAGTATAGTCATTTATTCATATTGCATTGTCATGTACATAATAAGGTGTTATAATTTTGAGATAGTTCATGACACCTTGTCAGGGCACACAATAGTTCTTACCTACTAACATATAAAGTTTATATAGACAATAGGTACTTAATTATATTTTCTTACAAGTATCTAAACAATGTCAACAAGTCTTGAGGATATTGCATACATGAGTTTTAGATTAAAATTTTTAATGTCAGCAGTGAATTGAATAAACATGTTATTGAATTTGTGAGTTTTTTAATATATCTGGTAGAAAAATATAGCAAATAGTTGTGTCAAATTTTGAATTACAGTCATAAATTTACTTTGCTTCGTCTAAGGCTAGCGTGTTATCTTCAAGGAATAATTCGACAGAATAGTAACATTTTTCTATTACAAGGGTTTTTAACTTAGATTTAAATATTAACAGCTGCCTCCTGGATTTATTTTTTAATTGCATATTTTAGAAGCTAGGAAGAGAATAAAATTTTATAAACAAATATCTTATTAAATATTTATTGTATACAAAAATAATTAGGTAACCTTAAACTTATTCTTGAAAACGTACCGAACTGCAAATCAGTAATTTCTTTTCAGTTCTTGTTTTTGTTTTATTCAAGTTATAATAGTTACATGTACACCCCTAAAAATGTTTATAAAAATAATTATTGTGCTCCAATATATGGCGGATTATAAAAGCCATTTACTCACCAAATTTTATTTTGTATAGAGCCGTAGGTAAATTTCGGCTACAGACGGAAAAACCACCCCAAAAATGGCACCACTAAAAGTATCCGAAAACGGAACGGACTAGGCTGAGCGCTTTCCGACCAAAACATATTCAAAGAGCATCACTTTCGCAATCAAATGAGGTTGGTTTCATCTTGCTACTCGGTGAGGTGAAAAACACCCCAAAAATTGCACCACTAAAAGTGTCCAAGAACGGAACGGACCAGACTGAGAGCTGTCCGACCAAGTGATTTGTGACCTACATTTTTTTTTATTGCAAGTGATCATACGGTGGCCGCCCGGTGCAATAGGCTTGTAGTCGTTGCCTATCCATCTTTCCCAATCATTACCCATACTAAAACTACCATTCCCAGTACCTTGACGACTGCGAGTTTCTGGAGGATAAAAAATATACTAGATTGGACGAACGTTAAGATCAGGAAAGATTATAGACCCGTATCGCGGATTCTCAACAATCAGCTTTTAATGACTTGATTAAGTTTACTAACTGAAAACGGAAGCTTAGTTAAATAACCAGGCACGGTTATAGTGTCCGCCCTTTTAGGAAAAATTGCAGTACTTTATGTGATACAACTAATACATGGTAATGGCAGAGATGGAAAGGCGGCATAAGTACAAAATAACGCCCTTCATGTTTATTTAGATTGTGGCATTTTGAAATTGTTTGTTTAAAATTACTCTTGGCCTTATGAGCCGGTACCTAATTGAAGTTCAGCATCGAAAAACGCGCCCAGAACCAAGCACAACGCCGCCCCTGGCAGCCTGCCGCCCCGGGCCATGGCCCTTTTGGCCATAGGGTAAATACGCCCCTGATAGGCAGGAAAGGGTTTAAACGAGGCTGGATAACCGGACTCTCATTATGAGTCATGATTCTCGCGTGACAAGTATCTTTCCCTCCATTTTAATTGAAGGTAAAAAGCCATAGGGGGTGTCAAAACAATTATACAAATACTTAATATACCAGCCACCACCTAAATACCTTTTCGCAATAGTACTCTTGGAATAATTTTACCGATTACAAGATATCAAAGGATAATGTTATTTAATTTTTTTAGGACCTTTAATTTTTTTTTATGTATTTTCATAATCCTCGCGTTTTTCTCGGCTTTTGCCACGGCTCAATGGAACCGGACTGTTTAGCGAGTTTTGTAAAACTGTTGCTCCTATATGGATTATTTTGTTTGAAAGGATGTACTTGTCAATTTGTCACATTGTGATCAGGTCAGGATCTGATATTGGGGATCCTGTATAACTCGAAGGAACTTTTCAAATATGATATACTGTAGATTGTTATTAAATCAAATACAAACATTGAAAACATTGAAAAAATAATCAACCCAGCAGGACTTGAACCTGCATCGATAGGCCTTGCCGGGGCTCGATCGCTTTACCAATTAAGCTATGGCTTAAGTTACTAAGTTGACGAAATTTTCAATGCCTTCAATCGTCTTTTTGCATTTACTTTGATCTACTTCGGCTTTACAGCAGCCGTAAGCGACATCTAGGCTGGGTTGATTATTTATTCAATGTTTTCAATGTTTGTATTTGATTTAATAACAATCTATTGTATGAGTGGAATGCCCCACTTTAAAAACATGCAAAAATAATTATACATATGATATACTGGTTTGTGATCCTATTGAGTATTATTACATCCTAGCCATGTTAGGGCTCATTAGGCTCTTCATAATAATAATAGAGAAACGTACTATGGCATTATGTAAATTGAATTGCATTTCAAATTGTTGACGTAAAACTGCTGATGGATACCATAAAAGTTGTAATAACTTATAAACTTTAGCTTAAGTTTCATATTAGCACTGCCTTAGATTAGATTAGTAGTTAATAAGTAAAATTCGCATGCTTATTTAAGTAAAATGTACGCACTTAACCTGTACCTTCCAACTGTATTTATCACTACATTTGCAAATAAATGTTCGATTGATTGATTGATAAAAATGGCATACTTACTGTTTCTTTTTTTGATAAAAGTTATCGTATTTAAAATCGTTATTTTGGCCGGCGAATGGTAACTTATTTTATTATAATTTGTAAGGCATATATTGCTGGATAAAATTAAAAATAGACAATTCTGTATTCTCTTGAAGAAATAGTTATCTATGCTACATTTTGTAAACAAGTAATTTCCGAACGAGAGGCGGGTGATGATGACGACACGAGTACGAAAATTACTTGTTTTCGACAAATGTAGCATACAACATTTTACTATGTATTATGCGAAGAAAATAGTTTACCTACTAGTAAGAAAGAGGCGGTCTGATCTAATGCTTTTTGTGGTTCTTGAAAAATGTCAGGATGCGTTAAGAACGAACAAAACTGTACAAAGATTACACGATCTTTGTACAGTTTTGGCCAACCGTCTCACAAGTTATTACAATATGTATACTTAGTCGGTTCATAAATTCTGTCGCTAGGGTTTGGACTGCTAAAATAGGAACTGTTAGAGGTTGCTTACTATTTCAATATATGGTTAAGAAGCCTATTTAACACTGATTAATTTACGATATTATTTAAAGCAAATAGTTGTGGCAGTTTTACACAATTCCCTGTAACATTCGAAAAAGCGCAATAAAAAACCACGTCAAAAACACGCGCCCTGTTCGAGTTGATTTTGACCCTAATTATTTTTATTCAATTTTAAGAGGCTTCAGTCTTGCATACTGCATTAGCTTGATCTTTAACCATCATTTTAATATATAATTAACATGGATCTGACTGACAAGAAGGCTAGTATACATAATTTTGGAAGACTATCTTGAAGTGTTTCGTGTTTTACTCAAAACTGAAAAATACGTTGAGGTTCAGGAGAAGAATAGCTGAAATACAGACTTGTAAGTCAACTAAATATAGGTTTTGAAATACGCCTTCATCTTCTACTTTCATAAAAATAATTATTTGTAACTCTGGACAACTATAACAATGATCTTAACCAACTTTTATGAAGTACAATTTTCATAAATCATCGGCGTGTTTGGGTCTGACAACAATCTTCAAGTTTACTAGGATCTATAAAATATGCGAACTTGATTATAAGTTAATCATATTATATTTTAATCTGTATGAAATAAGCTTTCTAATCAGGTCTACATTTTTAGGGTTCCGTACCTCGAAAGGCAAAAAACGGAACCCTTATAGGATCACTTTGTTGTCCGTCTGTCTGTCTGTCTGTCTGTCAAGACCCTTTTTCTCAGGAACGCGTGGAGGTATCAAGCTGAAATTTATATCAAATACTCAGGTCTACTGTCCCTTGGAGCTGTGAAAAAATCAAATTTCTAAGCCAACGCAATCAAAAGATACAGCCGTTTATGCCGCAAATTTCCGCAAATTTTCGAAACTCGCGAGGGAATCAAAACCTACAGGGTGCTTCCCGTGAACTCAGAATCTTGAAATTTGGTACGAAGTAACGTCTTATACCATAGATAAAGGAAAAATTGCGAAAACCGTTATTTCTTTGTTACATCATATAATAAACATATTCTTAATAATTTTAAAGTTACTACCCCCTTCCTCATGAACGCGTAGAGGTATTAAATTGAAAATCATATCAAATACTAAGGTCTATAATATCTTAAGCTGTAAAGGTTAGTACGGAACTCTCGGTGCGCGAGTTCGACTCGCACTTGGCCGCTTTTTTTTAAATAAAAGCTTTGTATTATATTTTATCACTCAAAACCCTTGTGACAGAACTTAGGAACCGACTAGGTACAAAGAAAGCCATGCAACGATCCTAACGCATTAATAACAACATAGAGATAAAGATTACTGTTATTTATTTATTTTTAAAATAATTGTTTGCATCAAACGGTCTGAATTGGACTATGAAAACGAATGTAAGATAAAATATTATTTTCAAATTATAAATAATATAATATTTTTATCAAATTTCAAATAAAATAATACAAAACCAGGATATTTTACTTTCTTTTTACTTTGTCTCTCTTTATTTTAAATTTTTTACATAAGTTTGGACCGGACCGTGGGCGTACCGGACAAATGGAGTGCGGGCATGTGCGTGGATTGTGCGGCAATGGTCCGAATGACAGTTGAGGCATACTGGAGATAAAAATAATTTAATTTAATACAAATAACAATTAATTTTGTATTAAGCAGAACGTCTGCTAACGATACCACAATGCTTAGAAAAAATGGAAAAGTAGAAAAATCCACTGCCTCAGGCAAGACTCGAACTCGCGACTCTTGGATACATGCCCATCGCTCTGACCAACTGAGCTACTGAGACACACCTGATGGCTGCGAATTTCTCCACTATATCCCATATGCGTCTTAGGGGGACGCCTAGCGACATCTGCCGAAGAAGTCTTACACTTCTCAACCGGCCATCGGAGTCCCAAGTTGTATTGAGAATTCACCGATAACAATGCGCTAGCCCATACTACAATTAATTTAAGCAGAACGTCTGCTAACGATACCACAATGCTTGTCTTGCCTGGGGCAGTGGATTTTTCTACTTTTCCATTTTTTCTAAATAACAATTATTCCGGAACACGTTTACTTTATGTAAGATATATTTGATTATTTGTTTAAAATAAAGGTACCAAATTAGGGCCCTAAGATTTCGTTAGGAATCAACAACTCGGGTTGGACTCTATATTATTTGGAAAATTAAAAAGCTACACTTTCTATGCATAAGTGGACCTATATACTAAGTGACTGCGCACATAATCTCATATTAGAGATTTTGAAAATAATGTAAAAAAAAATCTTTAAATAGAACAGCACTTTCTGAGCATATTCATTGAATACGTTATTTTATTATCCAGTATTGTTTTCAAGGTATTCCATTGCTCGCCCGGGCTTTTAGGTCCAAGGTATGCTGAAAAGAAGAGTGGATATGTGGGAGGACACGTACCTCCTAGGTTGGACAAATATACGGCTGTGGGTGTCATTATGTTCGTATTAAGTCAGCCATTTGTGCTTTCATGTCTTCTATGATACGAATATAAGGGTTACTCCGAGACACCTAGAAAGAGGTAAATTAACCGATTTATTTATAGGCTCCGGTGTTAAAACATGTAGACGGAGAGCTGACCACGTCAGATATGACACAATAATGAGAGCAACGAAACCCATGTAGTTAGTTTGCTATACTATGATTATTTCTAGATCCGGACATCTGGCAGCTGTAAAGTGGTGGAGGTCAAAGAATGCAAATAACTTGAAGAAAACAAATCCTAGAGTTCTGGGTTTAATGAAATATTATGGGAAATTATGTAATTAATTAGGTTATATCATATCCAGAAGGTTCTGTTGGGGGAAAGTAGTGCCAAATGATGTAAAATGCAATTTTTAGTTAGTCGCCTAGTGTTTTTGTTTCCGCAATAATAGACAATGGTTTTTAATCTTATGTTAAAATATAGGCCCTGTCCTCTATAAATTACACAACTTGGTAATTTTTTACCTATTTTGGTATTACTTTTTTCCAACTTAAAAACTTTGTTGGAGTGTCACTCTGACATCCACCCATTAAAAGCTGCCAGATGCCCGGATCTAGCAATAAGGACGGTAAAGCAGTCTAGCTAGACAGGTTTCATTGCTCTCATTATTGTGTCACATCTGACGTGGCCAGCTCTTAGACCAATGGGGCAATGAAGGAAAACAGAATCTATAAGAGATGGTTAATATAGTAGTTTATGTAACTGTTACGTAATAAGGGTCCTTAAAACATGAGTGTGGTTTTATGAAATGAGCCGCAGGCGAATTTCATAATAAGATCACACGAGTGTTTTAAGGCCTAATTGCGTACAGTTGCATACACTGCTTTATCTACACTCATATTATTTATTCTAAATGCCTTATTTGGAAACCATAGAATGGCCGCCATTGCACCGCCACCATGGCCAACTCGATTGTGCCGGCGGTCGCGCGGGCGCGTGTCGGGCTGTCGGCGGATCCCCGGGAGGGTGCAGGTGTACATTATGTTATCAAAACTCATAGCACATCAATAATTGAGCATGAAAAGTTAAAATTACGTTACTGCTACGGATAAAAAGCTTATCATAGTAAAATCGGTCGTGGTAATGCTAGCCATTGCCTACCGTTTTCGAACACGTTTTAGAGAACTTACAATATGAGTGTAGATAAAAATAAATTGTTAACATACCTATTTTTACTAACGTTTATTACTGATTGTGCCTCCTGTCTATCCATTGTTTCTGGAGCCTTTTAACGTGATATAGTTTGTTGCGGCCTTTCTTTGAGGAGCCCTTTAGTTCACCTTACTGGATCATCAGATAGCTTCGTGTATACATTATTATTATTAATTTACCTACTAGCTGACCAAGCATTTTGTCTTTTAGTCAATGTCTGCGAAGACCAAAGAGCAGGAGCTGGAGCATTGCAGCGATAATTGGTTCAGCAGTAGCTTTTCTTTTATCTCCGGGTCCGGGTTATCTTTTCCACTAAATATGACGGATTATTGAAAATCTGTAGATGAAGTTTTTCTTATCCCTAATAATCATAATCATAATCATTATTTATTCATAATATAAAATTACATGTCATTCGATACTACAATGTGTAGATACATAATATAATTTAACACTTAACCAATAAATAGCTACTCATGGTCATAGAACGTCTGCTCGAGGAGCCATTTTTTAAGTTTATATTTAAATATTGCTGCACTTTCTGCAGTCTAGCTAGTCTGCAATGTACGGTCGGCAACATTCCAGCGCGCGCGCTGCGCACGGTACCTACGTGGAGGTTCGATGCTCGGATTGGTATCTACTTCGCTGCGTGTAAATACTGCCCCTTGTATTATTAGCATTGAGGGCAGCGTTAGTATCCCCATCGACTTAAATAGTGGTCTCGCAGAGTGACTCTGAGGGACGCGAGCTACCGCACGCAGAGCGCGTTTTTGGAGCAGGAAGACTCGTTTCCATTCGGCAGCTCCCGCCCAGAGCTCGATTCCGTACTGCAACTGCGCGCTGAAGGTCGCGAAGTAGCAAGCTCGGACCATTTCGTATGGGAGTATTCGCGCCAGTCGCTTTAGCGCAAAAATTGCAGATGCGAGTCTCTTATATATATTAATAGACATCGATCTGGTGGTTCCGTAGCCAAAATGGCAAAATCCGTCCGTCAGTCCGTATGTCACATTTTGTATGCCGCTATTTAGTTATGTATAGTTAAATTGCAGAATATTTTTAGGGGGGGCGCTCTATACATGTAACTACATGTTGCACATCAATCGATAGGTCTTTAAAAATGGCATCGTGGTTTCTTTGAACAATTTGTGATTATGAAAATAGATGTCATATACTTCAGAAAAAGTGACCAAACCCTCCGGTGTCCGAGGCCAGATTTGAACTGGCGTCTTCAGCTTTCGCGGCTGACGTCCTGACCACTGGACCACCCGGTCACGGCGGAACACGACAAACTTTCTCATGTATATGCAATTTCTGAATTTGAAACGGCTAGGCGCCGTTGACGCCGCGAATCAAAAAAATATTGAACAAAATAATGTGATTTGCTTCAAGATTGAATTTGTGATTATGTTAATATTTTCATAAATAATCGCTAAAATTAATTAAATAATTCAGAAAATTGTAACTTTTGAACCGTAAGTCCTAAAAATAAAAATATAGGATGAGCCTTATCACATACTTTCTACGAAAATTGTTTTGAACATTATCGGGTTAGCCATTTTTGAGTTATCTCCAAAAAAGGTCTTCCTTAGGCATCAGATACGTTTTAGTATTAGTTTGGTTTTTATTCCATTGAAGGTACGAAACTCTCCATTATGCGTGGTCCGACACGCACTTGGCCGGTTTTTTTTATTTACTAGATCGTAATGGGAAGAATTTTACATCATGTACAACAGTGCCATTATCTTTATCATGTAAGAACTAATGAGAAGTCAGTTGCCAATGCCAACCAACAACATGATTGTGTACGGTCAGTTAATTTCCTGTCGTGTAAACAAATACAGAGGAAACGGTGACAATTTTTAGTCGGAATTCGAATGTGGGTCACGCGTAGTCATCATTGAGCGTAAAGGAAAAACTTAACCGCTGCTGTATTCGACTGCGCTGGCTGTGCATAATAATCAGTTACGCAATTTCTTCCTTAATAATACTTACAATTTTGAAAGTTTCTTAAACTATCAATTGGTCTGCATTTCTTTCATCTTCGAAAACAATCGGTCTGTTAGGACTCTTAGTGTCTTTTAACCTTACTGTTTGAAACTAAACTCGCATACTGAGTTCAAAGGTCCGACGCATATTTAATGATTAATATGTTTCTCAGTTTTGAGACTTTCATATTGACACGTTATCAGGGTGCGCAGTATTGTCGGCGCCGATACCGATAATAGCATGATTCGGTATGATTAACTCATTTGAGCGTAATGGCGAGTGGTTACGAAGACACCGGCGAAGCGGAATTAGAATGAAGTGCGCGGCGCGACTCGCCGCGGCCGTGTGCCACGTCATTGCCGTGACCCACTGACACAGATCCGCGGGGCCGCCTGCACCGATATCTGCACGCGCCGCCACCTCTTCCTCTCGTTCCTACCCAACCACAATATCATATGCACTCTTTTAACATGCATATTTTTGATGCATTTCTATTTTGTAATGCGTACCATTGCCACTTACGTCATGCGAGTTTTACTATCATTAAACGAGTTGTTGCTTTTATACTGAACTTGTTTCATACGCGGCTTATAAAAGATGTGCACATGCGTGCCTCACCTAGACCTTAACATAATTTCACCATTCGTGTCAACCGATGCTCCACATACAGTTACATAGACATGTATACCTATATTGCTTTAATGATAACGTATTTTGTAGTATTTTAATGCGAATTTTTATTAAAAAGTATTTAAAAACATTCACTGTATTTGTTTCAAATAATTAAATCGAATAGTGCAATAATGGCCTTGTTATCTAAATTGTGCACTTGACACGAATAAGTACTGTTCCATTTCACTTTCATGTGTGCGTCACGGAGATTGGTGTACGTAGATAGCTAATATGCACGCACATACCAGTGTACGTGACACGTGGTACTAAACACGATTTACATTCAATATTAAATTATTATTTTTTCTGGTCCATCTCCTTACTAATATAACTCGCTAAACTTGAAGTTATTAAAAAAAAAAGAAAAAACAATGTATCTTGAAAATAGTTCGCGAATGGTGACATGGAAATAAGATTCTTATAATTAGCTTCGTCTCATAATCTCTATTTATTTCGCAACAAATAGTTTAGCTAAATGGCTAATAAAAACCATGTACCTGTATCTATCCATTCGTTTTAATTCGTGAATGATCGGTTTTATTCGTCAAGTTTATGAATGTGTCGTCACAGCGAGCGAGATCGCTACAGAGCTTCATAAGATAAAGGCAACGGGTGTGACCGTAGCAGCGCTATCAGGTCCAGTCCCGACTTCGCCTCCCGCGGCTGCCGCCGTCAGCCGCCGTTCTGCGTCGCGTCGTGTTGATATTATGTGAAGTGGCGAACGAAAAGGATGTATGTATACGTACGTCTCGTCTTTCAGTTGACTTTCATCGTCGTTTTGTAGTGAACGTTTCGCACGGATATTGATAGGAAATTGCACTATCGCTACGTAATATATTTACTGCAATTGGCAAACCTGAAAACGTGAATCCTTCGGATTAATTTGAACATTGGATTACAAGTGCTCTAGAGAATTCTCAAAACAAAAAATAGCGCTGGGATAAGCGTGGCGCAATGCAGTGTATGTTTGGATGCGAATTCAAACAGTGTTGTGCGAAATTAATACAGAGAGACCGCAGTCTAGTGAAACGTACTAAAAAGTTGTGGTGTTTGCTGTAGCCATGCTGCCAATGGTACATACAGAGCCGGTGCTTTTCGATTTTGGGGGTCCTAGTATAGACGGAGCCGCAACTCCGTCGCCCTCAGTGCCGCCCTCGCTCACGCCGCACTCGGATGTTGACGAACTTGTGGACATCTTCTTTGACGTCGATGTGGCCGTCAACACTTTTACAAGGTAAATTAATGCATTCACGTCATCATAACGATTTTTGGGATAGCGAACACATCCCGCTCCCTTGACCCTGACCATTTTAGATCGCTGGCAATACTAGACATAGCTAATAGTGAAACGCTCTTCTCTGCGAGCGCAACGCAACATTTTATCGAGTGCTCATGAAAAAACCATGTTTGTTTTTGCTGCGCATTTCGCCGTTGTACAATTTTTCTAAAGAAATACATGCATGGCATTTACAGAAAAAACGTAATCGAACGCAGATTAATTACATAGTCGCCAATCGATTTCGCAAAGGTTTTCAAGTCGCTCATATTACGCCCAGTGGAGGAAGAAAGTCAACAAGTGGTGGTTTCATGAAATCGAGCGTGTCGGTGTAATGATTGGATCATATCACGTCATGCCTGCTTGAACATTAGAAGTCGAATCGGATAGTCGGATGATATTTACGATCTCTTGCTAAGAAAACTAGTTTTTATTTTCCTGAGATCTTTCCTCGTTTAACTTGGTTGTTGATGTTGATGCTGTCCGTGATTGAGATAAATAATAAAAAAAAAAAACTGGTATGAAATTTGCTGTAAGTTGTAGTCTGAGAAATCAGTTTTACCTGTGACAAGACCGACGAGGAGTGCGCAGTGAAAGTGTCAGCTTTGCTAGTAGTCCAATCACTGCGTTGATAACAGCTGTTTATGTCTATTCCATTATGCGTAGTAGCCTAATTAGCAACATTAAAAAAAATATACTGTAGTGAAAATGTGGCAAGTAGGGTAAATCGCCAGTAACTGGCCACCTCATACTAAAAATGAACTCTAGTAACCTGCAAACAGAATTCATTTTAGTATAACTTGACCAGTTACTAAAGGGTGGCCAGTAATTAAAACCTTATACTACAATTAATTATGTTTCTAGGCGAACAGAGTTCATTATTAGTATGAGGTGGCCAGTTACTGGCGATTTACCCTACATAGGAAAATTTTATATTATACGCACATACCTAACCTAAACCCGTGCCAAATTTTAACTTTCTACTAGATTGAGCTAAATCACTGAAAGAGCAATGGACAAGGCGAAAAATAGGTAAGGGCAATACGCGACCGGTCGTTGAAGAAATCCTTGAATGAGTGAGAGGCTTTAGAGGATGAGTGCTAATATGATGATGAAAAAAAAACTTGGATATCGTTAAAATATTTATTAAATTCGTTTATAACTATAAGACTCTAGTGAGACTAACAAATAAAAAAAATATTTGTATTGATATATTAAATTAACCTTTTATTAAAGTCATATCCCGGATTGCCTCAAGACATGCATACTATAGATTAGCAGTGAGCGAAAATGATAACGAAAACGGCACAAATAGACGAGAAAGATTGTAGGTCACGACGGTGACCTGAAGATAAGCTAACATTGACTAGAATTACGGACCAAATGCATTTATATGCGCCTACATACTCACTGTAGGTACAGGCGACGTCAAAAATAAGTTTACACTTTTGCACCTTACTTCTTTGTAATAAGGTCCAAAGTGTAAACATATCTTTGACTTCGACTGTACTGTCGGCTGTAAAAATATGGGTGTACTCAAAAATATGTCCCATAGTATCTTATTCCCTTGTAATAAGTGCGTAGTACCATATTTATGAGACGATTTTTTCGATACGTATTTTTGCAGCTGACTGTACATTTCTCGATACCTCATACTTTAATTTCAAAATAATGTGGATTGATGTTGAACATAAATATTTTTTTTTATTTTCTTTTTCACCGTGCATCACTCTTGAACCCTCTTGAATTATAAAAAATAGGCGTTAGGATTTGGCGTACATCTACAATCTTATAAATCTTATGATGCTGCTGCCACTGATAAGGCCAAGCACTTGGGCTTGCAGCACTGCTTTATCGTATAGCCCTACCCCTCCCCTGCATCGAGGAACAAATAAAATCTAGGAGTCTGCTTAAAAAAAAATTAAATACACCGCCATTTTTTTTGCATTGCATCATCGGCATTTCGCGTTCCCCATTAAAGACGTAACTAATTAATCCATACTAATATTATAAATGGGAAAGTGTGTGTGTTTGTTTGTTTGTTTGTTTGTTTGTCCGTCTTTCACGGCAAAACGGGGCGACGAATTGACGTGATTTTTTAAGTGGAGATAGTTGAAGGGATGGAGAGTGACATAGGCTACTTTTTGTCTCTTTCTAACCCCCCACTTCCCTAAAATGGGGGGTGGAAGTTTGTATGGAGCATTCCGGGGGGCAAAGGGGAACCGTGTTACCCCGAATTTAACGCGAGCGAAGCCGCGGGCAAAAGCTAGTTATATATAAATCATCTGGGAGTCTTATCGAACTAGGTTTAGTGTCGTGGGCTCTTCTTATGGATTCTTCATCTTGGCAAAATAATTATAACTGATAATGACAGACATCTATGTGTATTCGAGTTACCATTGTTCCTACTTAGCCTCCGTCTGTATTGGGTAGCCCCCTAGATAGAAATGTACTTGTTATAGGACCAGAAAGCTAGCTAGTAGGTACTTACATTATTGCCCTCCAAGCCAGATTAATATGTGATGTATGCCGGCAACAAGTATCACTTTCCTCTTTCCTCCTTTCGGTGGTGTATAAACTGTAGCTGAAATCAGAAATCACCCTTGCTGTCAACTTGTTGTGCCACTTGTAACTATGATGACTTTTTGCCTAATAAATGCCTAAAAACCACACGCGAACTACGTGACAAGAAGTTGCCAATAATTATTGTCATCTTATGAATCCTTGCAGGGCTCAGTTAACATTAGGGTAGTTTATTGCAATGTTTTTGTTGTTATTATGCTCTGTACTAAGCCAAACAACAGCTATTTAATCCCTCTCTTAGTATGAGAGCTCATCACAAAATCAGAAAATTGTCGAATAAAAAAAAATAAGCGCGCTATATAATATAATACAAAACAATGAAGATTTTAGTATGCGACGTATGCGTATGTTGAAATTGTTACCAAGTGAACTTACAATCTAAGCGTTTGTAAGTTCGCGTTCATTAAGTCCTAGTTTGATTTAGACCAGCTTCTCCCTAATTATGTTCTTCACCAAATAGGTGATGGTGAGGATACATATATCACATGATAGTTCCCTTAAACTCACTGATGTCGGGGTTGGAACCCACGACCTGTAGATTGAAAACCACTCGACTGAACACAGATAAGTAACAACATAAGTAACACAGACTAAGGCGATTATCACACTGGCGCCGCAACCGGATGCGGCGACGGTGTGCAAGCGTGACAACGCTATATACATGCAGATCGCTATCTCGCTCTCGCACCGGCGCCGCATGCGGAAACCGCAGCAGTGTGAAAGCCGCCTAAGGGGACTGATGGAGGAGCGGGCAGAGGACGTGAATACCAAGTTTTACAACGGGCACCCTATTCATGTCCCCTGCCCGCTCATCCCTCAGCCCTCTTTTGTCGTCTAGCCTTCATAATGTCATGCTTTCGAGCCAATACTTACGAGTAACTACATAGTTGCTTGCAGTGAGTAATCTGTCTTATTTATCTATGACTGAACCACTTTGTTATAATTAGATATTTTTTACTACCATTAAACCAAAAATAAACATAAATGCCTAGGAAATGCAACGATAAGGAAAATTAATATTTAATTAATATTTTTATTGCTTATTTGAACACCAAGATAACATACTCGCAGATAGGTATCTAATCTTCAACTACTCACTTTTACTTGACACAATCATCTCCTATCTGCAGCATATTGAATAAACATGCGATGAAGCTGTGACGGAATAAAATTACAATACAAAGGGGTTTGGGTAAAGTTGGCGTCGTTTTGAAAGTTGGCGGCCACTCATGAAAGTTGTAAATTTTGAAAGAGCAATTCAAAAGAAACTTATTTTATTATGTAGTACATATAGCTAAATAATATCGGGGCCGAGATATCACACTTTACAGTTTCATAGTAAAAACTCATAATTCTTGTTGAAATGTATTGGAATGAGTAAAAACTACTACTTTCTTTGTTATTACTATATGTGTGTTTTTTAACCTTTTCCACGCCAATGACACATATATCACATACATCATAGACCACAGAGTAAAATAAACCTACTTGCGCATGCATAAAGTTCAATTTCCGGGCTGCCGAGGTTTTCCCAGCGGGCTACAGTATGAGGTTCTTCAAAAAAGGAGTGAATAGGTACCTAAAGGGTAGGCAACGCGCATGTGAATCCTCTGGGGTTGCAGGCGTCCATAGGCTACGGTAACTGCTTACCATCAGGTGGGCCGTATGCTTGTTTGCCACCGTCGTAGTATAAAAAAAAATAATTCAGTTTTGACATTTCGGTGACGTGGCGTCAGGATGACAATTTTTACGTTTGACATGGCTTCAAAAAGGTTAAGGTATTTAAATAAAAGTAAAAAAACAATTCGTACATTTTCGGGTAGTCATAACATTGTTGATTATCTAACCAAATACAAAACCGCTTGGATCTGTCACTGAACGAACTGACTCTAACCTACATTATTTGGTCTCGCGTTGTTCGCGTATGTGTTATTTTTTATGTGTCGCGTCGCCCTCTCGACTTCTTCTGAGTCCGGGAGCTCACCCCTTTCCCGAGCCTCAGCCCTCACCCTGTACCTCTCCGCCAGCACCTGAGCATCCAGCTCCCACGGCGGGGTACCGCCGAGGAGGCACACCGCGGAAAAAGCTGTGGTGCAGTAGGCCCTTGCTGCCCGCTGCGCCACTATCCTTTGGGGCCGACGGAGCAAAGGTTTTGTTCTCTCCGTCAGCCGGTCCACCCATATTGGTGCACCATACAGAGCCATGCTCCTAAGCACACCCGCAAACAGTTTTCTGCAGGAGCTGTTGGGTCCACCTACGTTGGGCAGCATGCGCCCCAGAGCCGATGCAGCTCCCACTAGCCGAGGGGCGAACCTCGCGAAGTGCTCACGAAATTGCCAACCTCTGTCCAGGATAAGGCCCAGATATTTAATGTGGGGCTTAACCCGGACAGCTTCCCCTCCGACGGTAATGGTTGTGTCAGGGCCCAACCGCCATTTGCCGAAGACGATCGCCTCCGTTTTTGGGAGGGACACCTTCAACCCGAGGAGCTCTATGCGACCGACAGTCATTGCCGTCGCTACGACCGCTCTCCAAAGAGTTTCTTCGGGCCGCTTTCCCCTCACGGCCACCATCGTGTCATCGGCGTAACAGATGGTGACCATGCGTGGCAGTTGTGACGGCCCAGTCAAACCCAATGTTCCATAAAAGGGGCCCTAACATCTGTGTTCCCCCTCCTGTGGAACCCCGCATGCCATGCCGTGTGCGCGCCGCCCTAGTTTTGTTTCATAGAACACTAAGTTAAGTAGTGCTCTATCGCCCGCCTTAGGTACAAGGGTACCCCGTAGTACCGAAGGGCCTCTCCTATCACCGGGTATGGGAGGGTGCCAAACGCGTTAGCGATGTCCAAGGACACCGCCACCACTCCCTTCCCTTGTCTCTCCGCGTGCTCCACGTGCCTCCTCAAAACACTCACTGCGTCAATAGTTGAGAGCCCCCCTCGGAATCCAAACTGCCGATCGGAAAGGTTTGGTCCATACGTAGCCATGTGCTGCTGGATACGAGAGGACAAAATCCTCTCATACATTTTGGCCGTTTCGTCCAGCAGCACTAGGGGACGGTATCCCGACGGTGAATCCGCCGGTCGGCCCTCTTTCCTCAGCAGGCACAATTATCCAGCACCTCAGGAAGCGCCCCGCCCTCAAACAGTCCTCAAAGAGGGTCTTAAGGCGAACCCCGAGGTGCTTCAGTGCTAGGAATAGCACCTTGCCGGGCACTCCGTTTGGTCCTGGGGCCTTCCGGCAGGCTCTCAGCCGATCAACGGTGCGGACCCACTCGGCCTCCGTGACTGCAGGCGCGTCAAATGGGGGTCCTTCTGGTCCATCACGCTCCGGGGCTGCCATGTGTGGGGGAGTGAATGATGGGTCCTCCGGTGGGAACAGGCCCTCGATAACTCTGCCAAGGAGCTCCGGGTCCATGGCCTCCGTAGAGGGGGCTACCTTCATCTTGTTTCGCACCATTATATAAGGTCGCCCCCATGGGTTCCTGTCCAGTGTGTCCAGGAGCTCCTTCCACGCTTCGTCCTTCCTGTGGGCTATATTGACTTTAAGGGCCTCCCTTGCCTCCTTGAGGGCCACGCGAAGCGTTTCCTCCTCCTGCGCGGTATGCCTCCTCCTTCGACAGCGGCTGTAGGCGCGGCGGGCTCTGTTACTGGAGGTACGAAGCGCAGCAACCTCCTCCGACCACCAATACACTTGGCGCATACCCGCAAACCGCCTAGCCCGGGGCATTGCCGCATCGCACACCGCCGTCAGGGTTGCTCTGAATCTTTCGACCTTATCCTCTACATCGGCTCTGTCCACCGGAGGGGCACACCAAGCTTCGATCATTGCCGCCTCATCTACCATTTCCCGATCAAGGGCGGATAGCGCCCACCTTGAGCCGCGAAACCTTGTCCTCTTTCGACTCCTGTTAGGGGAGCCAGGCTGCCCGCTGCAGGTACCACTAACGCCGCCGTCATATCCAACGACCCGTACCAATGCGGCCTCGGAGGGACCGCATATGGCTCCGCCACCACAACCAATTCAATATGCCACTCTGCCATATGCTGCATGAGCAAGTCCTGGGCTCTGACAGCGTGGTTGGCATTGCAATGAAGAATTTCTAATTGGTGTGGCGGCATCAGCTCTCCATATCATTCTCTCCCTCGTCGGCCTGACTGGCACTTTCTTGGCTGCGCCCCGGGGCCCGTTCGGGGTTTAGCCTGCCTCTGGTCTGAGGTGGATTGCATGCCAGCCCACCCATTAAATGTCCGGCTGGGCGCTTTGCCTGGTGGCACGCAGCACAGAACGCAAGTTCCGCCGTGCACTCAGCTATTTTATGCCCCGGCTTACTACACCGGAAACACAGATTGCCGCGGTCTACCGGTGACGGACACGTTGTTCTCGTGTGCCCTGTTCCCATACACCTGTAGCAGCGGAGCGGTGCCGGATCCAGGGCCTGCACTACCGCGCTTGACCAACCCACTGATAATCTGCCCCCAGCGTCCATCACCCTTTTGGCCACCGTCGCAGGGCACTTGACGAGTGTCGACCCTGAGCCTTTGAAGGAAGCGCGGATTGTGCCCACCTTCACTTCCGCCACACTGCACCCGCCCTTGGCCGCTATAGCCGCTGCCACGGCGTCTTGCGTTGCCGCCTCGTTCAGGTTTGCCACCCTCAGACCAGCCATTTTCACAGGCCTGTACACCCGTGCATCATCCCCCACAAGGGCCTCCAATCTCTCCCGTAGACTGTCAGCTGCTCTCCCGTTATCAGCGTTGGGCATAGGGTTTGCGATCCGAATATTCGGATATTCAAATTATCCGAATATCCGCTAAAAATAGTATCCGAAAATATTCGGATAGTTCAACTTTGAATATCCGAATAAAACGGATATTTTATACAACGCATAAACAGTGTATAAAATCACGTTTTACTTATTTATTACGTTATTTCGAAGTTACCCGAACCAATTTTGACAACCGGCTGACTAAACATATTTCAAAACTTTCAATTCTATGTTTCCTATCATTTTTGTAACATTCACCACGCTTCTAGTTACGGTCGTTTAGGGTTTAAGCAAGAACAAAGTATTTACTGATAAGGAGGGTTTCGTTTTAGGGAGAGTCTCGTTTCATTGTAAAATTTATAAAAAGCTGATTGTTTTCGTATTTAATTTTTACGTAATATTTATATCTTAATTGTTCTAGCCTTACACGATTCTCTAAATATATTTTTCGTTGATTATTTTGTTTGTTTCCTTTTTATCGTGTAATAAAAACATATTTAAAAAATATCAAAAATTGTTAATTAGACAAGTATCTTTTATTTTTTTAATATCCTCAAAGAAGTTATTTGTTTATTTGAAATTCGAATACGATTTTTTTTTATTGCACTATTTTGTTATGATTATATTACGTACCATCAGGTTCAAAATTGCATGGTCAATTTATCAATGAATTCATTCATAAATTGGCCATGCAATTCTGAACCCGATAGTACATAGATATTTCGGTTTTATTTTGATTAATAGACATTTAATATTTTTTTCTATTAAGATTTCGTGCATTTGTTCTACTGTGTTATATGTTTTAAACGTCATCTTTGTATAATTATTGTTGATTGTTTGTGTTTATTTCCTTTTTAATAATTTAATGCTGTTAAAAATATCCTCTAAGATAGAACACTATTTGCTGATTACAGGTTTTTTTAAGTTATTGATATCTTGAAAGAAATTACTCGGCTATTGTATCGCTTTATTTTTCGAATTACATCGTCAATCGTCAATATTTATTCTGACTGACTGACCGACTGACTGACTGACTGACTGACTGACTGACCGACCGACCGACCGACCGACCGACCGACCGACCGACCGACCGACCGACCGACCGACCGACCGACCGACCGACCGACCGACCGACCGACCGACCGACCGATCGACCGACCGACCGACCGACTGACTGACTGACTGACATATCAACGCACAGCCCAAGCCGCTGGGTCTAGATATATTTGGTACATAGGTTCCTTTCCTTATAAGGTCTAGGGGAGCACTAAGAAAGGATTTTTCAAAATTCACCCCCTAAGGGGGTAAAATGGGGGTCCGAAGTTTGTATGGCGAAACAAGATTTGTTAGACTATTTTATTCGAAACTTCACAGGAGTATTCCTAACGATAAATGAGTAAACACGTGTTTCAGGTTCTTTGAAATTCAACCCCCAAAAGGGGCAAATGTGGTCACAGTCTGAAAATCAACATGGGTATCGTATACTTTTTAAGTACTTATAGTAGGGCGAAGCCGCGGGAAAAGGCTAGTTTAGAATATTTTGTTTCATTTATCAGACCGTATATTTATCCGAAATTATCCGAATATTCGGATAAAAAAATGTTTGCTATTCAAATTATCCGAATATTAAAAACTGACGGATATTGCAAACCCTAGTTGGGCACCTCTATTAAGCGGGCCCCGTCGGCAGTTTTGCGAAAATTAGTCGCCTACTGTCTCTTTAACCTGTCGGAGTTAGGTATATTCACTTGTCCAATAACATTGTTTCAAGGGCTATATCTTAGCTCCGATATTACTTACGGCAAAACTTATTTTTCAGATATGCTAGTCTAAGGTAGTGCTACAAAATAGTAGTAAAAAAAACGATGGCCGCTAAAAAAAATGACGCCACTAGTCCATACAAAGTTACCCAAACCCCTTTGTAGTATTGTTTGATTCTTATTTTATTGTATTTTATTTTGTAATATTTATTTGTACCTTATAAAGTTATAACCATATTAACATGTTTCTGGAGTAAACTATTTTCTTTTCATTTCAAAGCCTCATAGCGGTTTTTTTGTGTCGCTTTCATATTGATGCAAATATATCAACATATACCTAGTATTGTTAATTAACTTCAAATATTATTGCGTAAGCATGCTTTGCTTTGGTATACATACGATACGAGTATGTTAGCAAGTTGGTTACTAAGTTCTGTTACCGGGTTTCTGACTGATAAAATATAAAATAAAATGTTAAATAAAAAAATATAAGTAATTATTTAATAGCATACATATACAAATCAAATGGGAAATTTATTGGAAATCCTTGTAAAGCTCAAGATTGCCTGAAGACGCACGCGGTAAAGTTATGAAAACGATAGGTCCTTTAAAAAAGTGCATCAAATAAATGTTACACCTTTGTTTAGAAGGTTCCATTGCTTGTTTGTATGAAATCTGTTTATAAGAGGTAATTTCGTAACCACCAATTAGTTTATCTACACTCATACTGTAAGTACTCTAAAATGCGTTCAAAAACCGTAGACAATGACAAGCATTACAACAAACGATTTAACTATGATAAGTTTCTTATCTGCGGCAGTAACGTAATTTTAACTATGCATGCTCAAATATTGTTAAGCAATGAGTTTCAAATTTGGAACATCGAATTTGATAACATAATGTTACCGCCATGGCCAACTCGATTGGTCCCGCGCGAGCGCCGGCACAATCGAGTAGGCCATGACGGTACAATGGCGGTCATTCTATGGTTTCCGAACAATTAATTTAATATATATAATATGAGTGTTGATAAAGCAGTGTATGCAACTGTACGTAATTAGGCCTTAAAACACTCGTGTGATCTTATTATGAAATTCGCCTGCGGCTCATTTCATAAAACCACACTCATGTTTTAAGGACCCTTATTACGTAACAGTTACATAAACTACTATTTCTTGCGAGTTTATGATACAGTTATTCCCATTTAAAACATTGCATATTTTTAAGTTTTGCACCAAAGGCATATTTAGACTGTATGCAATAAGCAGACTTGCAATATTTAGGTTAGTATTTTATCGGACGGACCCACGTAAACTATATATATACACGGTGCTCGCGAGGAAACCGCATAATTTTAACAGCGTTATCCCGACCTTATTTAGAGACTAAAATGTCAAATAAACTTTTCTGAAATTCATCTTGTTTCGGAGTTATAACCAATTAAAAAAATAAAATATTTTGATTATAACTCAGGACTGAACGCTTTCTTAACGGCAATTTTACCACTATGGAACTCATTATAGGCATCCAGGAAACACTTTGCTTTAACTTTGATTTTAAGAAAAAAAAAAGAACCAAGTGCGTGTCGGACCACGCATAAGAGGATTCCGTACCTTCAATGGAATAAGAACCAAACTAATACCAAAAGGTCGTATCTGATCTGATGCCTATGGAAGAAGTTTTTTGGAGATAACTCAAAAATGGCTGAACCGATAATGTTCAAAACAATTTTCGTTGAAAGTATATGATAAGGCGCATCTCTTCAAATATTTTTTGAACTTACGGTTCAAAAGTTACGGGGGGGGGGGGGGGGGGTACACAACTTTTCTGACTTTCGAAGCGATTATTTCAGAAAATATTCACTTAATCACAAAATAGCCAAAGAAACCTCAATGTTATTTTGAAAGACCTATAGATTGATGTGTCACATGTTGATATTTGGTTAATTTTTTTTTTAAATTTAGTTACCTGTATGGAGCGCCCCCCTAATAATATTTTTTTTTTTTTAAATTTAACTACATAACTAAGTAGCTGCATACAAAATACACCTTATGTGTAAATTTTATTCAGATACGTCGTATAGTTTCCGAGTAAAATGCCTGTGACATACGGACGGACGGACAGACAGACAGACAGACATGACGAATCCATAAGGGTTCCGTTTTTTGCCATTTGGCTACGGAACCCTAAAAAGTAGTTTTATTTGTTTTTAGGCATAGTTTTGTCATTAAAATTTATTTTTAATTTAAGAATACGTTCAGGAAACAAGAAAAAAAAACAAAAAAAAATTTTTTTTTTGCGTAATTGTCCAAAAGTCATATGATATTTTTTACTTCTTTTGGTCTCAGGAGTACGCTGTTAAAATTATGCGGTTATTCCTCGCGAGCACCTTTTATATCAAATTGAAACAAAAGAATATAGATATCGAATTGTGTAAGACCGATGCGTCTTAAACATTATAAAATAAAATTGGATTTAAAATCAACATGAACAAGGAGTGTAAGTTTGACTTTTTTTACGCCTTTTTCCGAGTGTTATAAAGAATTCTGCAAAAATGCTTAGTGTTGGGTTCCGGAGTTACCAGCCTATTACAATACATCCATTAAAAAGGTCGTTTATTAAGGGATATTTTGCGGCACTTACGTCATTTGACTATGCGGCACTTACGTCCTTTTACTATGCGTTTTTGAGTTATGAGTGTTATGACATGACACTTATGACTCAAAAACGGCCTTAACCGATTTTATCAATATAGTTTTAATTAAAAGTAGGTACTTATTAGGCCTCAAGTTAATTAATTTTTAAATTTTTTTTGGACCCACGGTTCATAAGTTAAGGGGGGTGGGGGAATTTCCCCCACTTCATTTGTACGGGAGGTACCCTAAAAATATATTCTTCTACCAAGAAGTATGTGTTTTAATCACGCCAACAAAGTGGTCAAACTAAATCTGAAATATATTTTTTTAGTACTATTTACTAATTTCAGTTTTATAGTACTAACCATCACTGAGCAAAGCCGCGGAAAGACGCACATGACGGACGGACGGACGGACAGACGGACATGGCGAAACTATAGTTCAAAATCTGAGAATGAACTTTTGACACTTCAGTATTGACGTCATTAGTGAGGGGGCTAAGACGTACCGTTTGTCAAATTTAGCGATTATTTGTGAATTGTTAGAATCGATTTTACTACAACCGATTTTTCCTTGTTTTATGCCTAGGTATGTATAAATATTGTATCACAAATCTTCTCAAATTATACCAATAAGAATAATGTTTATTGACTTAAACCTAACACAAGTATAAGTAATATTTGCACAGTACGGTAATAGCTTAAGAGAGACTTATGTATTGGGTTTGAAACAGTTTCACCGGAACTGAGCCTCTGTCTCCCGAACTAGGCGGATACCTGTGACTCGGAAGTCAGTGATTCCACCGAGAATATGAGTTGAGATGAGTTGTATGCAGTTGTGCCTCATATACAAAAATAAATTAAAAAAGGAAAACTTAACTACTTATAACAAAGCAGACAATAAAATTATTTAGGAAATGATCATTTAATAATTGTTATCTACTAATTATGTTTTTTTTTTTTTTTTTTTTTTTTTTTTTATACTACGACGGTGGCAAACAAGCATACGGCCTGCCTGATGGTAAGCATCTACCGTAACCTATGGATGCCTGTAACTCCACAGGAGTCACATGCGCGTTGCCGACCCTTTACAAAAAGGAGGATTCACTGTGTTGACGGCTAAAGGAACAAGAGGGTCCCTCATCGTCAACACACTGGGTCCTCTTTGAGCTCTTTGGCAACCTTACTCACCAGCAGGAACACAACACTATGAGTAGGGTCTAGTGCTATTTGGCTGTGGTTTTCTGTAAGGTGGAGGTACTTCCCCAGTCGGGCTCTGCTCCAGATTTGAGCGAGATGACATTCACTGAACGTGCCCTACCACACTAAGCGAGATGCCATTCGCAGTGCCCATACCTCTCTTTTTGGCATAGTTTAAGGACATACCCAAGTCCGGACGTAGTTTAAGGACATACCCCGGGTCCAAAAAATAATTCCAATATTATGTATGGCATTATAATAATTCCATAATTAATACAATATGATAAGAAAGTCTTATGATATGTAAAGCCTGATCAGTAATATAATTATAATCATTGTCACAAGGGTGATGTTATTCTCATATACAGGGTGGAAAATCATGGGCCCTGGAGCGGAACTGCCTTAAAAAGGTTGATATAGCTCAATTCACTGAAAGGAAACATTCCGTATTTTTTTTAAAGGGACTTAACTGCATTTATTAAATTTTGGGAAAAAGTGCAGTTCAATAAAGAACTATTTATTTCGTAATTTTTGCCAAAAACAATTTTTATGACAATTGATGCCAATCGATCCTATTTCCAACAAGGATAAAAATTTCTTAATACCAATAAGTTTAGGACACAAGAGAAGCCATAAATAATAATAAAAAAACCGGCCAAGTGCGTGTCGGACCTCGCATAATGGAGGGTTCCGTGCCTTCAATGGAATAAGAACCAAACGAATACCAAAAGGTCGTATCTGATGCCTATGGAAGAAGTTTTTTGAAGATTTCGTTGTCATTTGTTTTTGGCATTAGTCTGGTTCTTATTCCATTGAAGCTACGGAACCCTCCATTACGCGTGGTCCGACACGCACTTGGCCGGTTTTTTTTACATCGTACTTCATTTTATTTTCGTTTTGATTTGGTTTTTAGTATTATATATTGTCTATTGATTACATAATCGATTTTATCGACTTACGGAAATGTTATATGAATCGGAACAGCAGACATGGTCACAACACTAAATTTAAAAAAAAGGAGGCGTAGACCGTAACTTTTTGCATGATAAATTGTTATCGTAAAATATTCAATAACAAAGATATGAAAAAATGTAACATTCATTAAGTTATGTTTATTAAAAGTGAAATATTGTGTTTACGTACATGACAAGCTGTAAAATCGTTATGGGATTTTGTTTATAATTTCAAATTATCTTGCGCGTTTACGTTCTACGGGCGTTGCGATGTGTCAAAAGTTCATTCTTACAGATTTTGAACTATATAAGGGTTCCTAGTTGACTACGGAATACTAACAACGTCGGGAAATCGCAAAAGCCAATAAAGTGTCTCATAAATCTGGGAACACATGCAGCTTCCATGTTTCTTATATATGCTTGTCATAACAAACTTATGTGCTCTTCCCAAATCGGAAACTCATCCACCTTCAATATTGTATTCGTTCTGTAAATAAATTACTTTATAGTGAACAATAGGCGGAAAAATGTTTACAAATCGCAATACGACGAATATGTCCATGGCAGTAGGCTGGTACCGTCTCGTGGCTGTTGAACGAAGCCATCGCCCATGACACTGACCGCGATACAATGAAGTCATCGAAATGGCTGGTAATGGATATCAAGAAATTATACTTCACTAAACATTCAATCGTCGAAGTATTTAAGTCAATGCCTTTTTAAATAATAATGTAAGCGATAATATCGTCAGTTGGAGTATATTAGTAACAGATAATAGGATAGTTCGAAAACAACTTTAGATGTTGTTCGCTATCATGCGCGCATTGCATTGTTCAAACATAAACAGCGTATCGCGAACTAAATAGGTAACCAATTTAAACTTATATTGTTTGAAATTCTGCATTCCCATGATGCAAGTTATAAAATGAATATCCTTGACCGTACTTGTGACGAAGCTTGGGCTTCCGTTGGTGGCCATGAACGCATGCGTCACCTACTAGAGCAGTAGAGCAGGACGGAGCATATACCTATCTGTACCATCGCCAAACTAGAGGTCTGCAAAAACATAAATAATTCAAAACTATTTGCGTTGTTTTATTGGCAGCGTCGTGAGACGTTTATAATAACCAATTTATGCATGCTATGTGGTTGTATCACTCGATTGAGAAGTGAGCTAACATTGTGTCGTTGTGATTGGAATGAGATGCGTGTTTATTTATCTCAGAGAATGTATACATATGATTAAATACCTGCATTGTTAACATTAAGAAGCATTGATTATTGTTACGCCATACCATGACCTGACCTACACCTGTCTAATAAACCTGCAAAATAATAGCATTATTAAAAGTACTCTCATACTGGCATAATCTGATGACACGAACCGGTTCAATTTTATTTTGGTCAACTAATAACTCTTAGGGATTTTTACAGGAAATGAACAAATAGAAGAGCAATACATACATGTGTATTTGTGTTTTCAAACCAACCTTGAACCTATTGAAATATACACCCAAAATTGTTCAGAAAATAAAATGTGCCACCTGACGGATCCAGTCGTATTATAAACATCGTCAAAACTGCAATCACATCCACCACTGGATAACAGGCCTTGCCACAAAGATCGCTAGTTCCCATCAATCTATTCCATTTCGTTCCTCACCCAGGCAAGTCCTTTACTAGATCTATCGTGTGAGAGCACAAACCCACGCTTCATTTTCCGACGCGTGGTCAACATTTTCAGAACCGTCAATGTCCTACTACTTCCAAATTCCAAGCTAAACTCCACAAAACACAAACAACATCGTTTATGGTAAGTAAATAAACATGGCCACTAATAACAAATATAGCGCTATTCTCCTTAAACCTACTGGAAGTTCTTACAATAAGTGTATTAAATTTATTTGAGTAATAAATAACACTTAGACAGCGTGGTCCAATGGTCATTGCATATTTGAGCATCCGTTCAGCATACCTGTTCATTAAAATACTTCTCGTCTTTTAGCAACGGCCATATTAAGTTTTTATGAGTCATTGAAGTTCATTGTTGATCAATCGTTCTAGTAAATTCAAATAGTTAAGTACTTATCTAGTAGGCATCAACAATGTTTTACGGAAAATAAATGTTTAGCCTTGGAGAACGCGTGCTTTAAGACTTTCAAGAGCACCTTTACCTTTCTTAGCTAGTACCTATTGCATAATACTTTGAAATTTTACCTACGTCACGTAATTTTGGGCATGTAGTACAATAAAGAAAACAAAGTATAATAGAGTCGAACCAAATATACTTGTGCCGGAAATACAGGTGAGCTTAGAATCCGCTCGTCTTATTGGACAAAATATGAGGGTCACGTAGGGTATCGTAATGATAGCCCACAAGGCCGGCTTCTGTCCCTTTGCAAAGGTGGATCCGGTGCTGCAAAGTTGCGCTACGACTAAGATTAGATAACAATCGACATAGGGTGTGGAATAAACACCGGATGTTATATCATAGTATGTAAATGCCAAAATTATTCCAGCAAAAGATTACTTTTTTGAGGCATTTTCTTAGCGGAACAAATCTTTTATTCTTTTCGTTTAAATCGGTGCAGAGCTCACCTGATAAAGGAGCTGGAAGCCCAATACATCGTACCGAACCTTTCCCCACGCAGCGACACGCGGTAGACTGTCAACTCTATAAAAGTATTTTTTTTGTTGGAAATTAAATTTGTGACAAAAAATAAATGAAATAAAAGCTCCACAAAGGCGTTACAGTTCATGATTAGATTCACCTATTGTACATATAGAATAGATACATGAGTATTAATTATACTGTAATTTTTTTAAATCATTAATAAGTATCAACTGGTTTACTTTATTATTCTGAAGTAGAAGAACAAATTATATTGAAATAACATTACTATCCTTAAAAATATACTAATATTAAATATAAACTAAATTAAAAACTAAATATTAATAGAAATAGAGAAATTTACTTTATAATTTTGATGACATAATTAAACTTGCCTACCGGAAACCAACCCATACAAGTAACATTTTTAACGGACTTACATAATCGTTGTAAGGTTGTAACTGTCTGAATCGTGTAGAGCGGCGGCGTGTGATGACTACACTTTCACACGAGCATTCATTTATGGTGACATTATAAGGATTTTAATCGACGAAAGTACTCTTTAGAATGGCTCTTATTGAAACTTGTCGGGTAGTAAATATGTCATGAATTGTCATTAACGAAATTGACTGGATTAAGATTTTTACTGTGAAGAAAAAAATCGCGTAGACTGGAGACATCCCAACCCTGGCCTTGTTTTTTTTATCAGTTGGAAGATCGAATGACAGTTGCTTTCGTAAAAACCTTTTGCCTGCACCAAAACCTAGAATTAGGTTGCTTATATAGGCGTCTTTAAGGTGCAACCTGGAACGCCCCTAAAGGTTAGGAGAATTTTACTGCTTGAAGTTGCACCACAGCTTGTAAATAATACCAAGCTTCCTATTAAACGCATCCACTTATAAAAAAACCGGCCAAGTGCGTGTCGGACCACGCATAGGAGGGTTCCGTACCTTCAATGGAATAAGAACCAAACTAATACCAAAAGGTCGTATCTGAAGCCTATGGAAGAAGTTTTTTGGAGATAACTCAAAAATGGCTGAACCGATGATGTTCAAAATAATTTTCGTAGAAAGTATATGATAAGGCGCATCTCTTCAAATTTTTTCATATATTTTGAACTTACGGTTCAAAAGTTACGGGGGGAGGGGGGGGGGGGGGGGGGCTACACAACTTTTCTGACTTTCGAAGCGATTATTTCAGAAAATATTCTCTTAATCACAAAATAGTCAAAGAAACCTCAATGTTATTTTGAAAGACCTATCGATTGATGTGTCACATGTTGATATTTGGTTAATTTTTTTTAAATTTAGTTACCTGTATGGAATGCCCCCTAAAAATATTTTTTTTTTTTTTTTTTCAAATTTAACTACATAACTAAGTAGCTTAGTACTAAATACACCTTATGTGTAAATTTTATTCAGATACGTCGTATAGTTTCCGAGTAAAATGCCTGTGACATACGGACGGACAGACAGACAGACAGACATGACGAATCCATAAGAGTTCCGTTTTTTGCCATTTGGCTACGGAACCCTAAAAAACCACCGTATAAAAAAACATAAACGATAAGAATTTATTTTGCGACTATTATTTCAACATTTGCATGGAGATCATTAGGTTAATAATGAATGACATAGACCGAAGTTCCTTTTGCTTAGATGCTCACCTATTTTCTTCAACAGCGGTAGTTTAATTGTTAAGAGTCCGGTAAAGGTCTTTTCGATTTCGATCAACTATCATACTATTTTACAATAAATACACCGAAGAAAAAAAATGTTAACATCAACCAAACTTCGTCTACCAGTAACTTGAAAATTGAGGCTTATTATGGACTAAGTGATGGCCACATCAGACATGGCACAATAATGAGAGCAACAAAACCCGTCTGCTTAGATTGCTATACTATCCTTATCATCTGGCAGCTTTTAATGGGTGGAGGTCAGAGTGACAGACTAGCAAAATTTTTGAATTGGAACATAGTGAGTGATACCAAAATAGGACTGCCAAAGTTGTGTCAGTTATAAAGGACAGGGCCCATATTTTAACAATATTTAGAACAGCAAACATTGCGTATTATTTCGGAAAAAACAAACAGTAGGCGACAAACTATAAATTACATTATACGTCGTTTGTCACTTTTATATATAATCTAACTATTTGTATAATTTGTCATTATATTGCATCACACCCAGAACTCTAGGATTTGTTTTCTTGAAGCGTTTTGCATTCTTTGACCCCCACAACTTAACAGCTGCCAGCATAATATAGCAAAGTGATTAGAGTGCTTTCGTTGCTCTCGTTATTGTGTCATAGTTGACGTGGCTAGCTCTCCGTCTATTACTTTGTATTGTTGTGTTTTAAAATGTTTTGTTCTTTATACGTACGTACACCGTTATAAACTTGATTAACTCATTACCGAATTATGGTTATTGATAAAATAGCCGAAAAAGTTCAGATATCCTTTTTTTTTCAGTGTAGTAAGACTAAATAGGGACTAAACTGACCATCTGTCAATAACTGGCCCTCTCAAACTAAAAATGAACTCTATTCACCCACAAACAGAATTTATTTTAGTATAACTTGGAAAGTTATTGAAGGGTGGCCAGTAATTAAAACCTTATACTAAAATGCATTATATTTATAGGTGAACAGAGTTCATTATTATTAGTATGAGCTGGCCAGTTATTGAACGGTGGTTAGTTATTGGTGATTTGCCCTACTATTAGTTTGTATACATATATTGAAAGGTCGTTCCTTTTTTGATTTTATGTTTCATAAAAAAAAAAATCTGCCTAATCGAACAGCTGTTTCGTGATTTTTGCTTGGAGAGGTGAAACGAGTTAGATTGTTATTGATTAAAATGATACTTAATAACATATATAATATATATAAATACGTTGGAAAATGAGTCCGTGAGTCGTTTAAGGAATAAGTGAAACAGTTTGAATCTAAGCAACGTGTCCATAAGTATAGTTCCTTAAAGCTGTACGGAAAATTAAACAGTTTCTTAATAGGATGACAGCTGATTACGCAATGATGCTACCCGTACAGTTGATTTGATGATTTTTTAACAAACGAAAATTTCGTTATGTTAATCTAGAGATGGGTAGTAAGACAAGTAAGTAAAAACTCACGGGTAAATACTCAGTATTTACTTAATTACACCCAAATTGGTGGGTATAAACTATATAAGAGTGCTGAAAAGGGTATAGGAATTTGAAATATATGTGTATTTTGTAAGCCGCTACTGGCCGCTATTTTTAGGAGGGACACTCCCTACATGTAACTAATTGTCACAAAAAAGAAACCATCAATGTGTGGCACATCATTAAATGGTCTTTCTAAAATAACTTGAATGTTTCTAAACAATTTTAATAAATGGAAACTTTTGGAAAAAAACGTCTCTAACGGCCAAAATAATGTTTATCCCCCTATAACTTTGAACCAAAGCCCAACAACAAAGCACTAATTTTATCATTTAATTTTTCGGACCTATTATTTACGAAAGTATTCGTTTTATCCAAAAAATGTTTCAGAAGACCCTTATTATTTTAAAAATAACTATCCAACGATACCCGATGCACGCCATAAATAAAATAGCCATAAAGAAAAAAAGTGAAGTGAAGTGGTATTACCACTTTGTCGGCGGGAACACGTACTCATACCAAATTTCAGTTTTCTGGTACTAACCATCACTGAGCAAAGCCGCGGACGAACAGACGTACTATCGGGTTCATAATTGCATACCCAATTTATGAATGAATTCATTGATAAATTGGGTATGCAATTATGAACCCGATGGTACATGGCGAAACTATTAGGTTTCCTAGTTGACTACGGAACCCTAGAAACGCATCGATCATGCGGATAGGTAGTGCGGGACAATAGAAATATTCATATTAACAATCGCTTCTTATGGATTTTAAGACCCGTAACGCCATCTCTTCTCTAAATTGCGAATTAATACATACTACTATGTAGTTAACATGCACAACAAGAACTTTTTAATCATCGTAGCCATTACGTATGGCGTAAAAATTTACAATGATATCTAGCTTGAAAATTTTGGTAGGATAAAATACCTAACTAAAATAACTCTGACGTTTACCTTACGTTTCAACGTACGTGGACGGGTGACGAATGCGTTGAGTAACGATTGAAAAAGCGAAACCTTCGGCTACTACCAACTTTCACCCATTTGAATGCGAGTGTCAACTGAATTTATTTGCGGTAGGTTGTGTTACTCAAAGGAGTTAACGATATGGAAAGGTGAGTGCTTAATTAAAATTTCATAAAAGGCACAGTTTGTTCCTGTATTAGTCTCTAATTGGTGATTTCAACGCATGCGCGTTGCGTTGCGGGGACCTAGAGTAGAACATAGGTATAATACAGATGCAGGAAGAGGATTTCAAAAGGGGCTTCAAAATTTTCAAGAAGTATTTTAATAGTATTTCTGGTCACGCTTATGGCGCGTTGTTGTTATTCCGAACATTATTATTTCAAGGTTGCGCGGCCGTCGCAGTGAGGTTGCGTAGTGGGGCTCCTCGGTAGGCGTCATTCGACGGCTAGCCCTGTCTCTCTTTCGCACCAAGCTCCAGCCAGTCCTGTACTTGGCATTTGATGAATATCGCCGCAATGTGAACATTACGATTTGATTGTCATTTATTTAGTTGAGATATATCTTATTAACCTATGCCAATTGTCGGAACAATTTTTATGGTCCTATTTTTAGTAATGACTTTACTGTCAGTCTTGATATATTATGTAATAGTACATTACTGCAGAGACCAGTAAGTAAGCTTTCCTGGCTGAGTATTTAGTAGCCGTCCGAGTCGAAGACGAGGACGGCTACAATACGAAGCCAGGTAAGCTGATTACGGTCGAAGCATGTATAGTGCTTTTCTCAAACATGTAAGGAAATATTTTAATACATACCCAAAAATACCACCTAAACTTAAGCAATTTTTCTTATAATTGCTCTAGGTAAACGTACTCATGTTTAAAAAATATGTATGAAAATGAAAAAAAAAATTACATTTATTCCTTAAACGACTAATTTTCAAACTTATTTATATAAAATTACTTGTTTAATGCTTCAGTTACTGGCTGAGTGATTTAATGTTGTATGAAAATCCTTTACGTACGTCGCGCTGAACCTGCCTTGGAATAGAGTCCCTACTGGTCTCTAATTACTAACGTAACAGGAACATTTCCGAGCATGTTTGAGAAAATATACAAAACGACTAAGTACTATAAAAATAAAGGGCACTTTATTTTCAAACTACTAAAATGTAACTAAAATATAAACGGTGTCATAGGGATTTATTTAATAGGAATAATATGGCACATTTTCTTTGTTATTTATTTATTACAGATAATATTGTAAAGGGTAACAAACTTATATGTAATTAATTAGTTACATAGTTGGTTGCAACAACGATCGGAGCGAGAGCAAAAAATCATTAAACAGCGAAAATAAAGTGACGTATCTGAACGGAACTCTCTCTCTCTCTCTCTCTCTCTATCTCTATCTCTCTCTCTCTCACACACACACTCTCTCTCTCACTCTCTCTGTGCACTTGATAAATCTCATTACACAACCTTGTCGGATTGTCAGTGAAATTGTAAACTGAACCTTATGGCTAGGTATTTTATTTAAAAAATATATTTTCTTTATGTCGTCTAATTAGACATATTGGATAGTTAGTGACTCATACAGTATTAGGACGGTAAAATACCTACATCAATATTTAAAATATATATAGGAAACTATACACGAAGACATAGTACACAAACTAAATAAAAAAACAATTCACGTACGTACAATTGACATATTTCCGGTTCCAATATCTACTAGGTATCCAAGTTCTATCCTACATAGACATATAGACACGGCTGGGGACTTGATAATATTAGTCATAAACAAAATATATAAACAGGAGGATAATAGACACAAAACTGAATAAGCAAATTCCTCATTAAACTTTTGTTTTGGCGCGACATAATAGCGGATAACTATATTCTTACTTCGTTTTCAATCTAATAACAAAACTATATACGAACTCTACTGCTGAGTGTTAAGTTCAAATTTTGTAATTAGGCATGTCAATTAGCTATCTCGCAAAAGACATGTGTGGCATAGTAATCATATATTGTGCCGGTTTGAACCATATTGACAATTTGATTATGTAAAAAAAAATGCTGCATATGTTAAACACGTTGTGATCATGAGTCATGCTCATTGTGTACTTAAGTAATCAAAACATAAAGTGTTCTTGTAAAATGTTTATCGAGGTTGATGTGTAGAGAAGGCTTGAGCTAATTAAAGAAAGTCGAGCCCATGTATTCTGTTACAATTTATTTCTAGCATTTATGTTTTACCTAGATTTCACTATACCATTTTTGTATTAAACTATGCATTTAAAGTAGTGTTCCTTGTGTTTTCTTTTGAGCTCGTCATTTTAGCGATATCTTATCCTGTTTTGTATAGCGCTATGACTCCGGTTTATAACTTCCAAAGCCTTCTATTTAAACTACTAACTTGTAAAGCAAGGGAAAAACTTGAAACAAAAAGTTGAAATTCATCTGTTCATGCTTCGATTTTCCGGCCAGTTCGCCGGTAAATACCAAGCCGGGACAAATGAAATACCCCTGGAATACCCTACATAAATGTAGATAAGTCATGCTATCTTTAACGAGACTTAATTATTTCGGAGGAACACAACTTTGTATGGTAGTAATTTAATTTTTCGGTTTCTTGTTCACGCATAAGTAGCTTCGTAATAGTGAATGATAATTAATTTAAAAGTTGTTTGTTTGCTGCTTCCGTAGAGTCGATTCCTGTGACCTCCAACTGGGAGACACATGGAGGGGGATGCAAGGCAAGATGAGCGTGACAGCGCCGGTTAAGAAGATTAAGAGAAAGTCAGACAGTAAACCACAGTCGCAAGTGTACGTATCCAGTGTTAAATACATCACCGACAATATGGACCATCATGAACTTGCTGTATTCATACCACATTCAACTAGTACTCACATTGCTCAATTGAAATCCTAGAGAACTTTCATGAAACCTTTGATTCTGTGCCTCAGACGCTACGCAATATTCTTTTCAACGTCAGAGCTTGGTGGCAGGTAGATAGAGAGTGAATAGTAATAGAGAGCTTTCAATAATAAAAATACTGTTTCTCCAATGTGCTTGTAAATGTGCACCAAAACAAATTAAAAAACATAAAATCAATTTACGTCAAAAACTATTTAAGACAGTATTAAATTTGCTCCTTTCACACAAATGTACAAGCTTACACCTTACAAAAAATGTTTTGTCTATGATTATATTAAGCCGTATTCGCACGATCAGACGCAGTGGCCCTGCAAGCTATGGACCCAGAACGAAACAGCCAAGGTTTTTGATCTCACTATCTCGCTCTATCCTATAGTTTGAAGGGATTGCGGTTCAGACGGTGTAGATGTGGCTTAAGTAATTGGCTGTTTGAAATGATATTTCTTATTTGACTGAAATGTTTAAAAGGTACAAAACGATACAGTAATGAATTTTAGTACAACTTACGTCCGCTAAAACAGGACAATAAAGATTTTTTTTGTATTATTTGAATGCACATTGGCAGTATAAGTAGTGCTCTATACTCAAAAAATATTATAAAAGGAAGCTAAGTCATAAATTCATTTTATTTCCTCGCACATTAGGAGAAAAGCACTATATATGTCTCGACGGAAATATGAATTCGTGGACTCGTCTTATATTTTGGTCGAAAAAATCGCTCTTCCACGACTTTTTCTTTCCCGTCCTCTGCAATAATGTACTATTGTACCGATATTAATAAAAGTTTGAAAATTATAGACGGCAAGTGGCGTGGCGTCTAGGACACGGCTGTTTTTTTAACGTGATTGGACGCTTTGGTTTATCACATCCATTCTATCTATTTAGGTATTACTGAGTGTAATGTTTGTAATGTATTTTTTAGCTATTGATAAGACTACCTTCGGGAATAACCGGACATTAGTTTTGATGTACATACTTTGATGCTGAAGCCATTATAATGCACGACAGGACTCTCCGTTAAAAATGTTAACGTTATAATTGGTTAACTTATACAATATTAAAACACTCATTTTCATATACATCGACGCTCGCAGGTCGGTTTTGCGGTCGGCCTCGTAATACTGGCCTGGCCGTCAGTAGGCAGCTCAGACTTGTCTAGTAATTTTATATAAACGCGCTTACCACTGAAGTCCGGTTTTTAAATAGGTAAAGTTTTTAATTTGTCGTTTCGGTCCATAATAGTAGTGTTGAGTTTATTATTTATGGGATGTTTCGATTAGGACAAAAGTGATTAAATAAGAATATTGCTTACAGAATTTGATTTCCATCTAGACACACGGCAGTGTGTCCGCCAAGTTCGAGCAAAAAAAAGCGACACACCGGCCGTGGGTTATATTACACGAACCATTTCGGGCCAATTTCGACCACCCTATAACTCAAAACATATTTTATCTACGCATATGAAATTTCGAGTGTCTGTTGACATCCCCTTAATTGTCTAGAATACAAAATTTCATTATTCTACCTATAGCAGTTCTTGAGATATTGACGTCAGAAAATCGCTATTTTTACTATACACTCACTCACTGACTCACTCACTCATCAAAAACCTAGACCACTTCCAATGGTCGTACTGACTTGAAATTTGGCATGGAGATAGGTCTTAAGGTCAAAGTAAAGGGAAAAATCTGAAAACGGCCAAGTGTGAGTCAGTTTTAAAAATAGCGAAGGTGTAACTTTGTTCTACTATGAAGTCATAATGAACTAAATGGGTCTATCTTCCAATGGTCGTACCGACCTGAAATTTGGCTCAAAAGTTTGTCTTTAGGTCGAAATAAAGTAAAAATCTGAAAACGGCCAAGTGTAAGTCAGTTTCGAAAACAACGAATGTGTAATTTTGTTCTACTATAAGTAGGTATGGAGTGGAAATGAGATAAGACTTATTTAAATTTAGATACATACCAATTTAAGACAATACATGTTTGTCTTAAAGACAAGAACAATAAAATTGTTCACCACTCTGTGTGTGTCTATTGCGGGAACCGAACCCACGATTTACGAAGTGCAAAGCAGGTCACTAGGTACACTAGGTGCGCTAAATCAGTCAAACAAAAATGAAAAGACAATTTTTTCTCGCAGAGTCTAAATAATTTCTAATTTTACAACTAATAAAACCGCAGATTCAAGAACATGGAAATCATATATACTCTAAGATGGAATTATATATACTACTGCCCATCTCACCCTCCGATACGCCACGGGATGAGATGGGATGGTGCACTTCTAGGGCTACATAATAGGCCACCAATTATAATACCTACTGGTAGGTAGGTATTACCAAGTTATTAATTATCTATGTAGGTAGCGTACTTACAAACAGAATAAAGTACGTTATTGATGTATGTAATTATATGTAAGTAGGTATTTATAGGTGTAGGGAGCCAGTCTATTGGTAAAATTCACCTATAAATAAATAGTAAAATAGAATTAGACGCTTAGTATAAAAAAAAAAAATCAAAAAAAAAAAATCAAAATTGTTTATTTTCGTAATACACAGTCACAATGCCTGCAGTGATTGGGGCTTCCATTTAGGTAAGTAAACCTGTGTTAGGATGCCCCGCTCTTCCATAACTGGTAAGTCGATAGAAAATAATTATAATTATTATTTTAACTAGGTATAAGATCAAATAAGCAATCACTTAGATTACTTATTAGATCCTAGCCCAGTACACTATTGACACTTAACAAAGTGTTTAACTTAGGTTTTAGACTATTTAGGTACTACAATTTGAGACTAAGCACTATAAAGGGTTATAGTACTGATAGTATAAAGTACATACCTAAGTGGAATGAGACATTTCCTAAAGCAAAAGTGATAAAAAAATAATAAAGAACCTACACCTAACAAAAATAAATGAAATCCCATCAAAAACATAAATGTGAAAGGCTGCCAAGTTCGATACTATGGGAATGCTTCGCCTATAAAAGAAGTGAGATCTGAATAAGTACCAAGTTCCATAAAAATACCTCAAATCATAAATAGTTATAGGAATGCACACTTGATTTCCAGCAGTTTTTAAGGTACATTTTGAATAAGTATCACGTTACATAGAAATACCTAAAATTATAATAGTCAGAGAAACGCACACCGGTTTTTTTAGCAGTTTCCTGATAACATTTATTATTTTCAGTACTTTTTAATGATGTAACTTGGCAAGTTTTAATAGAAAATTATATACTTGACACATTGCAGTCCAAAGGTGTCGATTCATTGCATTGAAAAGGTGTGTGGTGTGTGAAAACTTGCCAAGTAACATCATTAAAAAGTACTGAAAATAATAAATGTTATCAGGAAACTGCTAAAAAAACCGGTGTGCGTTTCTCTGACTATTATAATTTTAGGTATTTCTATGTAACGTGATACTTATTCAAAATGTACCTTAAAAACTGCTGGAAATCAAGTGTGCATTCCTATAACTATTTATGATTTGAGGTATTTTTATGGAACTTGGTACTTATTCAGATCTCACTTCTTTTATAGGCGAAGCATTCCCATAGTATCGAACTTGGCAGCCTTTCACATTTATGTTTTTGATGGGATTTTTCTTACTTGTGTTAGAGTAGCCTGTACATAAGTGTGAAACTCTTATCAACACTGAATGTTCATCACTTAATCTCTTTAGTTCGCATATCTATTATATCGGAAAAATAAGTTGTAGGTTTTACGTATCATTATATTATTCGTAAATCCCACTGAAAAAAAAATTGGCTTGATATTAATTTCAAAATCATAAATAAAGGTCGCTAATAAAAACCACAATATTTACCTTAACAATATTTACCATAATCAGTAATAAAACTACCAAGGATATCGGATACCAGTCAGAGCAGCACACTACGAACCTCATATACTTATCTTTCGCATACTAATTATCAACTTACACAGAAACAATTCAAATGAGCTTAATAATGTTTTCTACGTAGGTAGCGTATTATAGGAAGAAACCTGATACTTGTCGTAATAAAGAATATCAACAAAATGGGGTGTCGTGTTAATCGATCTGCGACAAATAATAAAGATATTTTTAATATTAATTAATATCAACGCAGAAATTTAGTTAAATATCTGCTTCAAATTACGTTAGTTTTGAAACCTATCTTTGTGCCTACTGATAAATAACTATTATGTCACAATCTTACACAAATCAACTTAGTCTCACAGTACCTAAGCTCAATAAGGCTTGTGTTGTGGTTAATAGGCGACGATATATATAAAAGATATATACATAAAATATCCATAACTCAGGAACAAATATCCGTGATAAACACACAAATAAATGCCCTGACCAGGATTCGAACCCGGGATCTCCTGCTTCATACGAGGGTCACCACCGACTAGGCTAGGAAGTCGTTATTGATAAGATAATATTAAATATCTGATTAGACGCGTCAGTGCTATCTACTCTTGCAGTAAATGCTATTGTTGTAAAACAATTAAAAAATTATGCAACTATGCACTGCTAGTAAGTAAGCATTGCTAAGAGCATTAGGCTGGTGTCCCAGGGAGGTGTATTGAGACTAACGCTATTCGGTCGTCTAATAACGCCATAATAGGTGGTAATTTTGTAGCTATCAAAAATTATATTAATAAAAAACTTCTTCTTTTACAGAAACAAGTGTATCAACGAGAAACGGCGTCGGGAGCTCGAGAACGAAACGATAAATCAATTGGAAGAGCTCCTGGGCACGTGCCTAGCGGAGGTGAAACAGCCGGACAAGAACGGCATCGTTCGCGAGGCCACGCGCCAGATCCAGGACGTGTTGAACAGGCGCCGCGAGTGCCCCGGCGAGTGTCCTCTGCGCGCGCGCCTCGAGCCCGTGCAAGCGGGGGAGGTCAGCTCCACGCAGCCGCAACCGCCGCCTCCAGGACAGCACTACTCCGAGACCACTACACTTATTGAGGTATATACTTTATTTTAACTTGTAAACTTCAGCCACTCAGCTGCTGGTATTTAAGAAATAGCTTCGGAACAGTTTTAAATGATAATAATTGCGATAATTAGCCTTTTGACTCCTGTGGTCTCACGCTTGTCGCCTAACCGTGAGACACCCTCCAACCCTACCAACATAGTTACTTAAGGCCCTATTTTGAAAAATAACGCGATCTTTAAAACGTCATAGTGGCAAGCATCGGAAACGAACAGATATGATTTTCGGATATATGTTTCTTGACTATCTGATATAATCTATTACTAACCCGATACACGAATGCTTAAACTTTCCTCGATAGAAAATAAATCCAAAGTTACGTTTAATTTCTTTCAGTCTAGTTCTGTTTAATTTTTTTCCTTCGTTCAACTAAACAAAACATCTTTATGTAGCCTTATTTACTTTAAAGTAAAGGTTTTCATGTATTCTAATATCTCTTAAACGAAAACGTATCGTATTCATAATAAAATCCAAATATTTGTTACCATTTTTGATTTCACGAATTCATCATCAAACGCCCACCATTCAACGTTCCGCTTCTCTTTTCCTCACGCGCCGAAGTCATAAATCCGTCCTTTACGCGAGGCCAGCCCATATCGCCGGCGAATGTCACAGAGGGCAGACGTTTGCCGCTTGTGCTCCCGTCTGATTTACGTAAAAATTAAATTTCAAATAAACGATGTCCTACAGCTCCGTTCATTACGAATGGATCCGGTGGTCTTCTAAAATTGGAATGTCTTTACGAGACTATGCGATACGCTTGTGTGAGTATTTAGGTACTTCACCGAAATCTAAGGATTACAAACAGACTGAAAAATTCGGAAGCTAGTGCCATGTAGTTATAGTCGAGTGGCTTTGGCCATCGGTAAATAAATTATGAGTAACTGCTGTAACCGGTGGTTCAAATCTCCACATATGAAACCTTTTTAATTTTTTCATAAAAAACTGTACTCAATATAAAATATTTTTTTTTGTTTTTTTAAGAATTTTTTTTTGAGGCAAGTTAACTTTACTTTTTTTTTATTAATAACTTTAATAAGTACTATCAATATACATTTTATGTGACGTGTGGCAAATGGTAAATCAACACAAATTATGTAAATGATGTTTCAATATTATATACCTAGGTAATATAGATTTTTTTTTGTTTTTCATTGTATTTTTTTTGTTTTGTTGAAACCATAAAAAAAAATTATTAAATAGGGTAACATAAGAAAAAAAATACACATCAGCCAAAAAATCATTAGCACTCGCCCGGGTTTGAACCCGCAACCTCCGGTTTGGGTAACACTTAGTTCCCTTAGCGGGACTGCGTAAGTACGAGTGCGTGCCAGATATTAGGTACTACCTTGCTCGCTCGCTCTAAGTATATCACACTGGCGCCGCAACCGCATGGGGCGACGGTGTGCAAGCGTGATGTCGCTATACGCACGCAGAACGCTATCTCGCTCGCGCACCAGCACCGCATGCGTAAACCGCAGCAGTGTGGAAGACGCCTAATGTTCGCTTGCGGTAGGTAGGTGTTAGAATGATGATGTGGATGCGAGTGTAGGTAATTGATTACTTACCTACATCAATAAAACATGTATGAACATAAAATAAAATAATTTTGATGAAATTAAAAATAATAATAACTCGTCAGTGTGGCAACATAAATGCCTATCTACTAGGTATGTACGAGTAGTAACTTTATATCAGGTACCTATAACCTATAACATAACAAGTGATTTCTTTGTGTCGCAGGATAAATGCCTACTAGGTCTAGGTATATATGTACTCGTAACTGTCTAGGTAGTAGTACTGGTAGGATCTGAAGCTATGGATAGAAGAATCAATCATTTAGCCTTCCTTTTTTTCCCGACTACAGCGTAGCTAAAAGGAAGGGTTATGATTTTATTTAGGAGTCTTATCAATGTAGGTACACGTAAGGAAGTTACTTGTATAATCGTTTAGCAAAAATTTTACCAAAAAAGTAAGTAAGCAATAATTTACGATTATTTATTTTTGCTATAACAGTTATTAATTTTATGTAAGAGAACTTTTGCCACTTTTTGACCCCCTACGTTATTATTATTATTGATACCTAGGACGTCGTCCGCACGGATCCGTTACTAAACGATACAGGTATGTACTACTAAGTTATCGTTTTAGCTTTAGTTATTTTTTTTTACTAAATTTTGTGTTGTTTTTTATTATATACTTTTTAGTGACTGCTACTTCGTTTATAACAATATATACTTAAAACACATAAAATTGATATGCTATTTATGATCGAGTTAAACTATATGTCATATCATGTCAAAACGACTGACCCATATGTTTGTATGTATGTACATATGTCTGTATGTATGTAAGTATGCTAAACCGGTTTTGATGCAGTTTTCAGAAAAGTATTTAACGGCCTCCTAGCCCAGTCGGTAGTGACCCTGCCTACGAAGCAGAAGGTCCCGGGTTCGAATCCTGGTCAGGGCATTTGTTTGTGTGTTTATCACAGATATTTGTTCCTGAGTTATGGATGTTTTCTATGTATTTATCAATTTTTATCTATTATATATATATATAGTCGTCTAGTACCCATAACACAAGCCTTATTGAGCTTACCGTGGGCCTAGGTCGATTTGTGTACGATTTTCCTATAATATTTATTTATTTGTTACATTCTGGACAAAATTTTGGTATAAGGTCAGGTGGCCGACAGTGTAACACATTTTTTTAGTAGTCCGAAACCAATGATCAATATGATCATACATTAGGTGGTTGCTATTAAAAAGGATAGCATATTAATTTTATGTGTTTTAAGTATATAATAAATGTTGTAAAATAAACGAAGTACTTACCTAATGTACATATCACTAAAAATTATGAAATAAAAAAATAAAAAGTTTAAATAAGTAAATAACACAAAAACTTGTAAAAAAAAACAAAACAAAAACTAAAACTAAAATGATAATTTAATTTAATTTCTTTTTTAAAAATGGGAACCGTCTTCTAAAAAGCAACGCACTGAAGAGCACAAAATATTTTTTATATAAGTACCTCACCCCTATCTTTATCCAGTCCCTATCCCGTCTCTATTTTTACCCTGTAAAGCAAATTTCTGCCAGAAAGTAATTAATACATAATAGTAAGAAAATTTATAATTTCTGGGTATTTATTTATTTTTTGAAGTCGGTGGCACTGCCAAACCACTTCACTGTCTCTTTGGAGCGGGAAATTAGTGAAAGAACTTAATTAATGAGTAAACCATGTATTTGCAACTGCAGTGTTCTTCGTTGTCCTAAAATTTTAGTTTGGCACCGACTGATTTCAATAATAAAGTAAATACACAGACAAATTTAATTTTCTTTCTCTTTATTTATTTTAAATCTAGATAAGGATAGGGGTGAGGAACTTATATATAAAAATTGTGCTTTTCAGTGGGTGGGTTGTTTTAAGGCCCTTTTTAGGGTTCCGTACCTCGAAAGGAAAAAACGGAACCCTTATAGGATCACTTTGTTGTCCGTCCGTCTGTCTGTCTGTCTGTCTGTCTGTCTGTCTGTCTGTCTGTCTGTCTGTCTGTCAAGACCATTTTTCTCAGGAACGCGTGGAGGTATCAAGCTGAAATTTATATCAAATACTCAAGTCTATTGTCCCTTGCAGCTGTGAAAAAATCAAACTTAAAAACCAACGCAATCAAAAGATACAGTCGTTTATGCTGCAAATTTTAGAGTTTACCGTAAAAACTCTAAAAAATTTTAGAGTTTTTACGGTAAACTCTAAAATTTGCAGCATAAACGACTGTATCTTTTGATTGCGTTGGTTTTTAAGTTTGATTTTTTCACAGCTGCAAGGGACAATAGACTTGAGTATTTGATATAAATTTCAGCTTGATACCTCCACGCGTTCCTGAGAAAAATGGTCTTGACAGACAGACAGACAGACAGACAGACAGACAGACAGACAGACAGACAGACAGACGGACGGACAACAAAGTGATCCTATAAGGGTTCCGTTTTTTCCTTTCGAGGTACGGAACCCTAAAAAGGGCCTTAAAACAACCCACCCACTGAAAAGCACAATTTTTATATATAAGTTCCTCACCCCTATCCTTATCTAGATTTAAAATAAATAAAGAGAAAGAAAATTAAATTTGTCTGTGTATTTACTTTATTATTGAAATCAGTCGGTGCCAAACTAAAATTTTAGGACAACGAAGAACACTGCAGTTGCAAATACATGGTTTACTCATTAATTAAGTTCTTTCACTAATTTCCCGCTCCAAAGAGACAGTGAAGTGGTTTGGCAGTGCCACCGACTTCAAAAAATAAATAAATACCCAGAAATTATAAATTTTCTTACTATTATGTATTAATTACTTTCTGGCAGAAATTTGCTTTACAGGGTAAAAATAGAGACGGGATAGGGACTGGATAAAGATAGGGGTGAGGTACTTATATAAAAAATATTTTGTGCTCTTCAGTGCGTTGCTTTTTAGAAGACGGTTCCCATTTTTAAAAAAGAAATTAAATTAAATTATCATTTTAGTTTTAGTTTTTGTTTTGTTTTTTTTTACAAGTTTTTGTGTTATTTACTTATTTAAACTTTTTATTTTTTTATTTCATAATTTTTAGTGATATGTACATTAGGTAAGTACTTCGTTTATTTTACAACATTTATTATATACTTAAAACACATAAAATTAATATGCTATCCTTTTTAATAGCAACCACCTAATGTATGATCATATTGATCATTGGTTTCGGACTACTAAAAAAATGTGTTACACTGTCGGCCACCTGACCTTATACCAAAATTTTGTCCAGAATGTAACAAATAAATAAATATTATAGGAAAATCGTACACAAATCGACCTAGGCCCACGGTAAGCTCAATAAGGCTTGTGTTATGGGTACTAGACGACTATATATATATATAATAGATAAAAATTGATAAATACATAGAAAACATCCATAACTCAGGAACAAATATCTGTGATAAACACACAAACAAATGCCCTGACCAGGATTCGAACCCGGGACCTTCTGCTTCGTAGGCAGGGTCACTACCGACTGGGCTAGGAGGCCGTTAAATACTTTTCTGAAAACTGCATCAAAACCGGTTTAGCATACTTACATACATACAGACATATGTACATACATACAAACATATGGGTCAGTCGTTTTGACATGATATGACATATAGTTTAACTCGATCATAAATAGCATATCAATTTTATGTGTTTTAAGTATATATTGTTATAAACGAAGTAGCAGTCACTAAAAAGTATATAATAAAAAACAACACAAAATTTAGTAAAAAAAAATAACTAAAGCTAAAACGATAACTTAGTAGTACATACCTGTATCGTTTAGTAACGGATCCGTGCGGACGACGTCCTAGGTATCAATAATAATAATAACGTAGGGGGTCAAAAAGTGGCAAAAGTTCTCTTACATAAAATTAATAACTGTTATAGCAAAAATAAATAATCGTAAATTATTGCTTACTTACTTTTTTGGTAAAATTTTTGCTAAACGATTATACAAGTAACTTCCTTACGTGTACCTACATTGATAAGACTCCTAAATAAAATCATAACCCTTCCTTTTAGCTACGCTGTAGTCGGGAAAAAAAGGAAGGCTAAATGATTGATTCTTCTATCCATAGCTTCAGATCCTACCAGTACTACTACCTAGACAGTTACGAGTACATATATACCTAGACCTAGTAGGCATTTATCCTGCGACACAAAGAAATCACTTGTTATGTTATAGGTTATAGGTACCTGATATAAAGTTACTACTCGTACATACCTAGTAGATAGGCATTTATGTTGCCACACTGACGAGTTATTATTATTTTTAATTTCATCAAAATTATTTTATTTTATGTTCATACATGTTTTATTGATGTAGGTAAGTAATCAATTACCTACACTCGCATCCACATCATCATTCTAACACCTACCTACCGCAAGCGAACATTAGGCGTCTTCCACACTGCTGCGGTTTACGCATGCGGTGCTGGTGCGCGAGCGAGATAGCGTTCTGCGTGCGTATAGCGACATCACGCTTGCACACCGTCGCCCCATGCGGTTGCGGCGCCAGTGTGATATACTTAGAGCGAGCGAGCAAGGTAGTACCTAATATCTGGCACGCACTCGTACTTACGCAGTCCCGCTAAGGGAACTAAGTGTTACCCAAACCGGAGGTTGCGGGTTCAAACCCGGGCGAGTGCTAATGATTTTTTGGCTGATGTGTATTTTTTTTCTTATGTTACCCTATTTAATAATTTTTTTTTATGGTTTCAACAAAACAAAAAAAATACAATGAAAAACAAAAAAAAATCTATATTACCTAGGTATATAATATTGAAACATCATTTACATAATTTGTGTTGATTTACCATTTGCCACACGTCACATAAAATGTATATTGATAGTACTTATTAAAGTTATTAATAAAAAAAAAGTAAAGTTAACTTGCCTCAAAAAAAAATTCTTAAAAAAACAAAAAAAAATATTTTATATTGAGTACAGTTTTTTATGAAAAAATTAAAAAGGTTTCATATGTGGAGATTTGAACCACCGGTTACAGCAGTTACTCATAATTTATTTACCGATGGCCAAAGCCACTCGACTATAACTACATGGCACTAGCTTCCGAATTTTTCAGTCTGTTTGTAATCCTTAGATTTCGGTGAAGTACCTAAATACTCACACAAGCGTATCGCATAGTCTCGTAAAGACATTCCAATTTTAGAAGACCACCGGATCCATTCGTAATGAACGGAGCTGTAGGACATCGTTTATTTGAAATTTAATTTTTACGTAAATCAGATGTAATTATGTATTAATGTAAGTACTATAGTTGTTAGTTATAACGTATAAAGATCGATAATAATGGCATTTTAGTTGTGTTGTGGTTTCATCATTATTTTTTTTAAATTGATTATTGAAGAGAAATAACGTATTAATATTTTTTTGTTTCTTGTCTTTTTTATCATGTTATTATATATAATATCTACTTGTTATTAGTAAAAAATAATCACAAACAAATTTTACCTGTGACTTCACCCGCGTCAGTTTGTGTTTCAACTGATGATTATCTGTATACGGTTCGTATTGTTTCGATTTTAATCTTACTATATCTGTCAGAAAAATAACCCAACGGCCTGGCTAAGTAGTAGGGGATGGAGGTGGAATGATCCACCCTAAATATCTTGCTAAGCTTGTAAATGATGTTTCTTGTATGATATTAGTGAGATTTGTCGCGACTGACAAATATGATTCAATAAAAACTGAAATGAAATTAAGTATGCTATCCTTCTTGATATAACTTGTAAATGATGTTTCTTGTATGATATTAGTGAGATTTGTCGCGACTGACAAATATGATTCAATAAAAACTGAAATGAAATTAAGTATGCTATCCTTCTTGATATAACCTCTTATGGTCATTGGTTATGGCCACTAAAAAAGAGTCCCACTGACGACCATCTGACCCTATACTAAAAACCTTTTCCAGACTATAACAAATACTTTTCTGAAAACCGCATCAGAATCAGTTTAGCCATTTCAAATATAATAAAAAATAATTTTAAACAAAAAAGAACAGACTTCACTTATTCTCCACCTTTCCAAAAGCAAATTCCCGGGTTACTGTAAAAAACTAAAATCATCATAGGTGTGCATATAATATTTGAAGAGCTCCCTCGGTTTGTCCAGGATCACATAATCAGAACCTGACCTGGTGTCAATGGGACCAATCGTAGAGTATACTCTTTCAAACACAAAAATAATTTTCTAAATCGGTTGAGCCGTCTTCGAATGATCGGTGAGCATAAAAAAAACCAAAAAAAAATCCCGATGAATTGAGAATCTCCTCCTTCAAAATCTAGAAACTATCTTGCTAAACTTGTTCTAAAGTTAAGGTTTTATCCACAGAGAACCTCCTATAGAGTAATAATGTTGCTCATTTTGTTCGCGCCGCGAGTCACCAAATCTTGCGGAAGACGTGAGGGGCGGTTGGGTGATAGCGGCGCTGCGATTGGTCGATTCAAGGACCGCGCGCTATCACCACGCTATCACGTGGTTGCGTAGTGATGGGACATGTGTACTACAAGTAAACAGTACTGTACCGTACCGTACCGTAATTTGTTGTTGTTGATTGAGGTATTTACTGTTTACTAAATTGATAACAAATAACAATAATGCAATATGTATATGCCTACTTTAAAAACGTATTACCAATAAATTTTACCTAGTCGCCTTATAGACTAATCTAAAATTACCTTTTCACGCTACTGTTCGGAAATGTGACAAAAGATGGTCAAAATCCAAGCTGGAAAGTAAGCATTTGCTGTAGCACCTGAACCACCACTACAGCAATGTTATTGTAGCGATGGAATGTCATTAGTTGGAAAGTAAATTGTCCAGTTATGTCATTGCATTCATTAAAAACATTAAAAGGTCTTTTTTGGCACAACTTTATGTTTCAAAAATAAAATAAGGTTGTTTATCGGGCCAACTACCTGTTTTCAAAAAAAAAGAAACTTCAAAACCATTTATTCACCCTTAAGGCGTTTTAACTTTTTTAGCCGTTTGAGGTTTTCTATCAAAAACGCCTGTAAGTAATGAGTCTGTTTGAAGCAAACAACAGAAAAACGCTTCTTGAAAGTGAAAAAAAAGTAAAAAGGCTGGAATGGAATACTGAATTGGATATTGTTTCACCGAAAAACTAGAAAATCGTATCAACGCGGTGAAAATGACTTCATCTAGTGAAGAAAATGATTTATTTCCTCACAGTAGTCGTGAAAAGCACTATGTAATATCTCGGCCGAAAGCGCTATAGGTGGACTCGTAACTTCGAGGGCCTCCCCTAGCGGGTCGGCCCTCGAACTAACTCGGTCCACCTATAGCTTACTTTCAAGCTTCTACAACAAAGTACTATGTATATCTGTGCATTGAAAGTACTTTTAGAAGCGACTCCCATGTGACACCCAATTCAAGGTGTCTTCTAGAAGCAACGCTCATGTGACACCCATTAATAGTTGCTTAAAGCCACTCCTATGTGACACCTATTGAAAGCGCCTTATAGAAGAAACGCTCGTGTGACACCCATTGAAAGCGTCTTATAGAAGCAACGCTCATGTGACACCCATGGAAAGCGTCTTATAGAAGCAACGCTCATGTGACACTCATTAAAACCGTTTTATAGAAGCAACGCCCATGTGACACCCATTGAAAGCGTCTTATAGAAGCAACACTCATATAACACCCATTGAAAGCGTCTTATAGAAGCAACGCACATGTGACACCTATTGAACTTGTCTCATAGCAGTAACGCTCATGTGACACCAATTAAAAGTTCCTTAAAACAACTCTCATAAGACACCATTTGAAAATGTCTCATAGAGGCAACGCTCATGTGACACCAATTAAAAGTTACTTAAAACAACTCTCATGTGACACCCATTGAAAATATCTTATAGAAGCAACGCTCATGTGGCACCCTTAATACCCATATTTATTATAACTACATATATGAAAAGAAAAACTACCGACAGAATAAATCTTTAAATTCTACCAACTACTCAAACTAAAAGAAAAAAGAAAATAAAACAAAGATCTTCTGTTTTCTATTGTACTTCGTATATTTGTTAAGTCGAAAGTACGTGGTGCCGGTATATAAGTGCGGTACACATCATCCGCACATCACTATCCTACACGTGCTTCCGTAAGAAAGGAATAGCACATTGCATTATTAACATGATAAAAAGAGACGGGCATACTAACTACTTCTCAATTGACTAATTCAAAATGAACTCCGCTGGCTAGAAACATATTAAAGTAAAAAAAATATTTTGAAGTAAAAGTGGAATGTAACTCCAACTCTTTTGATTCTTAACGTTTAAAAACATTTGCCACACCACCTTACACTACAATATGCCAGAATTTTGAATAGTTTTCATACGTATTTAAAAAAAAACTTGCATACACGCACACTACGTGCAGGTCTAAAACATGGTCGCAACTGAACGGCACGGCGGACGCCCGCGCAATTTATTAGTCGTTTTACTCCAACGAGTGGTGACCCCAAGTCGCCTTGTAAGGCTTATCTAGTGGTTACCTTATCTGTGGTTTTATCGGTACTTATCAAAACAATACTTAGAAATATTGGGTTAAGAAGAAAATTACTTTTTTAAATCATAAAGCAGCTAATTTCTCCCGAAAAACTAAAATAAGTATAGGCACGTAGTCTTATAGATTTTTTATGACAACAGCAACTATATTATTATTACATTTAAATAATACTTAAATAGGACAGAACAATAAACATTTTGTTTATAAGAACAGCGCCATCTGGCGGTGTTTGGTTCATATTAACTTTGTGGCCGATTGAATCCAGTGGTAGTTAACAACTATTACGCTAGATAGAGCTATATTTTTCCAAGCGCGGCGGACCTTTTTATGTGTGCGTGTTAATTTGAAGGGTGGGGCCCCGTAGGCGTGGTTTAGGAATAGGTATTTTCCAGTCAAAGTAGGGCCTTAATTGAATAAATCGAAGTTGGAGTTGTTGCCACGCACTTCTTACAAATAACCGTTGTACTGACGTTGTTTCAAGCTCTTCAGTACGAGTATTGTCGATACCTATTATTATGCGATTCATTTGTTTTTCTACGAATAACGAAGGAAAGGAACAACACCTTGCCTATTCCTCGGGTTTAAATCGGGCCTCGGCTCGGCTTTAAATGTTGACTAAATAGGAAAAACAAACAGAAACCCTATTCCAAACAAATTTGGCGCGTCATATCCTCAGCATCGACAGCACCTTCTAAGAACTGGAGATGTAACTAGAAAATGTGATAGATTAAAACTGATGATTCTTGTGGTAATGACAAATAGTTATTAAATGCAAAAAAAAACCCAGATTGTAAAAAGCCACTTGTATAAGGCTTTTTACAATCTGGGGTTTTTTTTTTGCATTTTTTACCCAAATGCCGGAAGCATTTTTTCCATGTGTTCGCACTAGGTACAATATGAATTTTATGGCCGTAATTGTTTGATCTGCGACCGGCCCATCCATAATCCTTATATTCAATATGGCCAACGATAATCAGTGATTTTGATTCAGACACGTCGAAATTTGTAATTTATAACTAGAAATTGAGCTTCAGAAAGTATTCGTATGTTTCGGGAACTGGACATACCACTGTGGCTATTACGTGTACAATAAGGGGTACGAGAAAAGCGTATGAGTCACATTACAACATACTTTTATGGTATAACCATCTGACCTAGAGAGTGTCTGTGTCAAAATAAAATGTAGAGGTTCGAGTCTCTATTTAGGGTTGTCAAGGTCACGACCGCTATCGATTATCGGGAAATATATTTCGATGGACTATAAAGATACGGGTGAAAATGACATTCAGGCCCTACTTAACATGCTTGGGTCATGCGCTGTAACATGCAATGGTGTTTGTAAATACTGGATTAGTCTATATTCAGATTTACCTACAATATATAATCTTCCAAGAAGTTTTCGAAAATAACGCCGTAATTTTTTTAAGACCATAATGTTTTCTGATGCGTAATCGAGACCTAAAAATCATCAGTTTGGCTAACCTACTGACACTGGCATCATTTCTTGGAGACACTTCGCCATACCTACTGATAGGTACTCTCTCTCTAGGTACCCTCTGAAAAGATAATATCTATCATATTATGATATTGTGTTTAAAAACGATAACATACCCGTCAAAATAAAAAATAAAAAAATACCAGGAATATATTTTTTGGTTTACAACGGCCACCAAAACAGTTACTGTCTGTAGTGTCAGCAATATTACATTGTATTCAAAAATATTAGAAAATGCACTCTAACGCTTTAGCAATAGAGTCATGTTAAGGCATTTGTGAGCGCCTTGTTGCCTTTACGGTCATAACCAGAATGAAGAAAACTTAAAATTAAATGTTATATCCCAATGATTCGAAAATTATAAGATTACTTCCTCTATAAATCATAAAAGAATTGAATATGTTTTAGCGATAACGTATGTCTTTTTAATTGCAGGCTCTGAAACACTACACGAGCAGTCTTGGTTGGGTTTTACTAGAAATTAATTCGGAAGGCAAAATCGTATGTGTGACCGAGAATATTAAGGACTTCATTCTGCAGGACAGAAAAGAGTTGTACAAAAAATCAATCTTCTCGTTGTTGCATGCTAGGGATCATGCAAAAATAAAGCCCTTGTTGAAGAACATACAAAGTTTCGGCTGGTCCGCGGGAGACACCGACAAGTTTCAAGCCATTCAAGCCCGACTCGCCATCCAGAATTCGAATGGGACTGACGACGCTGAGTAAGTATAAGTATTATAACTAGCTAGATTTTAGAGTACATCCACATTACCGACCTAGTCCCAATAAGCTCAATAAGGCTTGTGTTGTGTGTGTTAGACGACATTAGGCTTATACATGTGTATACAGCGGTTTAACCATTGGTCTTCCGTTGATGCTTTGCGCTGCGTACAACATCGCATTGTTTGGGACTACCACTGCATTTCTATTATTAAGTTAGGGTTTTAGTGTTTTCCCAATATCTGAACACGACCTATTGTCATTATAAATTTAAATTTGATGTCAGCTTTACTATTTCAACGGACGGAATGAAACTTAACACCTACTAACCACTATAGTGTAAGAGCTCTTAAGGAAAATATTGGAAGATTATTAATATTCACCGTGATCCGCAAACTATTAGCCTCGTGTAAACGTGTCCTTGTTATATTTGACACGTGAACAAGTTTTCAATATGTTGACCTACATTAATTAAAGTTCTAGGTAATAGCACCCATATAAATTATACATTTGCGTATTGAGATTAGCAACGACAGTTTGTTATGACTCTGGATTACTTTGCAATTTCATTCTGATGTAGATATTTACGTCGTTTGAGCGATAAGAGGTCGATTACTTTTTAGTATTGCTTTAGTATTTTTCAATATTTTAGTTTCCTTATATATATCCTAGTTTCATCTTTCAATTGAATCGCCGTCACATATGGAATTCCAAATATAATATACTTAGATTTGTTAATATCTGTGAGTTATCTATTTTTGAATTTCTAACGGAAACACACTAAGAAGTCAGATTTGTTGCTAGGACACTTACTAAAAGTTGGTTTTAAATATTGTACGAATAATTGCTGTAAAAATCCGAGGCCGATTTGTCATTAGGCACGGTTACTAGTTTTATCGCTATTTTCGCAATGCGTAAGAGGTGGTCGGCTGAGCTTCGGTTTTCAAAACACTTGCATAACGGTCCGCAATCGAGACAATGACTTGGCCATTCCGGCCGACGACGTCGACGGTGATCCGTCCTGTCGTTTTATTGTGAACGATAACGTTTGCAACCGCGTGTTCACCGTGAACGTGAACTTCTAGGTATCACTAGGTGGTTTATATTAACGTTTGACGTCACGCATGAATCATAATATATGTAGTCTATGCAGACCCAGAAATTTTCGTGGCACCTTTGAATTGTCATAGTGAGTTCTCATTTATCGAATTCTGATATACATGATATCATTGATATCGATACAATATATATAGATAAACAACAGGTGGTTTTATCTCTGAGGAGCGATCTCTTTCAAATAAATTTCGGGTACCTAGTTTAAAGTTTTAAGTGGAGATGTGCATTTTAAATTTACTAGTGTGCACTATACAAGTATTTCACTTTTAATCAGTTCCCAAATACAGCCAGAAATTGGTACCTAATTCCCGACTGTTTTTTTGACGCCGGCATCTCTGCGAGGCTAGGAGCATATTTAAACTAGTTTTTTTTTATCGTGGATCGCCTCAGAATATTAAGATAACACTTTATAATCAAATTATTAGATTAATATTTTAGTTCAGAGTCGATAAATGATAACTCATTACGAAAATTGCTACAAAAATTCCGGACTCTGGTCATATTTTATTGATATTAACTTTTCATAAAACGCCGCCAAAACTGATTTACTAAATGCATTACCAAAGCATGAAGTATATTAGCTATAGGTTATTACCATTGTTCCTCAAGTTTTCCATAAAATTATTTCGCTGATTCATCCTTTCGCATGGTCTTTTTCCTATATCATAATATAAAATAATGTGTTTTGTCGTAAGTCTAAAAATGATTTCAATTCCGTGAAATGTCAATGGTAGTTTTATATTAACTGTTTAAATAATTAAGTGAATAAACATAATCCACCCTAATGGACCCTGCACCTACTTAACTTTTCTGTTTAGCCCATTGGTTGACTGGTAGAGAATGCCTTATGGCATTAAGTCCGCCATTTGTACTATCGGGTTCAGAATTGCATGGCCAATTTATGAATGAATTCATTGATAAATTGACCATGCAATTTTGAACCTGATGGTACCTTCTTGTATTGTGCAATAAAGATTAAATAAATAAATAATTCAGTAAATTAGCTATCTTTCAGTATGGATCAAACGAAAACGAATGTTAGAGCTATAGATTGGACTCCCATGTGTGTGTGTATGTATGTTCAGCGATATAATTAATAGTTTAAGATATATTTTCGATTCTGTGTTTTTTTAAACAAATGTTTTGGTCTCCAGTTTTTGTCATAAAATTACCTATTCTGATGAAACTACGGACGAAAGGAACATTATTACTTGTGGTACTTGTATTATTGTACCTACTGACATAGTATATTTTTAATGAATTTCCGCTACCTAAAGGTTTACTCGAAGAAATCACTTTTTAGCAATAACACCGCCTGTTGTTTACCTCTAATTTAATTGTATATATCTTCTGTACTGTATTTAATTGTTGTTAAAATATAGTAGATTGTTTGACAAGGGTCTAAAGTAGGCCATATTACCACGAGGTGGTTATTTTCCCGAACGAAGTGAGGGAAAATTGTTCGAGTGGTAATATGGCTTTTAGACCAGAGTAATGCATACTATTTTTCACTTCGATTGCAAGAAAATAAGATAAAAATACTTATTATTTACGCACAATAACTAAATTAAGGTGAAATTATGGTTTAACTTGACGGTCTTTTAATTTTTTTAACTTCTTTGATATAGATACAAAATATAAACACCGCGAATAAATGCCACAGACGACGGTATAATTAGCTTTTAAAACAGTTTAAACACGCTTTAAAGCCTTAGAGAATTCAACCAAGCGGAGTCGCCATTGACAGGCGTTCCCCTCAGCCGAAAACATATGACCAGTGGTCATACACATGTATGGACTGACGTTTATCTGACGTAGCTATTTGTACGTTACGTACGAATAGCCATACATTTGACGTTCCCCTCCCCCGCAAAAATCGGCAGACTTTTTGTATAGAAAATGACAGACATGGCTACTCCATCCGGGTTAAATTCTCTAAGTTTAAGACGCATCCAAAAAATTTTAATCTTTTTTAATGATTGTGAAGTAGGAACTAAAAAACACCTCATGTTTTGAGAAATAAATTGCGTTTCCTGATTGGTCGATTTTAACATTGCTGTATTCTGATTGGTTGATATTAAATACAATGTTTTTTTAAGGACTTAAATTATTTACACAGTATACGCACTAAAAAAGTCTAGATACTTTTTTCCGATGTTCCGATTAACTTCGATATGTGTTGTGATTGGTGGATTGAATATGGTGAAGTGTTCCGATTGGTCAATTTAAAATGTTTTGTAAATCATAAATATGTATACATTTTAGCCCTAGAGGCTAAATGTACTACTTTAGTCCGCCTTGGTAAGCATAATATGACACACTTTTTGAGCATGAGAAGTGAAAAAGAGTATTTGTATTATATATGATTTCAAGCTCACATGGTCATTCACATTATAAATATTATTTGAAACGGGATATTTACAATGTATATTTGTTTTTACGAGCACCCGATATTTCGGCGCAGTTGCATGCACCATCATCACGGAGTAACTAACGTTGCGGCGAGTTTTAGTAGAACTCGAAAGAGGGTAGATCGCTACGGTGTGTGGGTAGACTACTAAAACTCGCCGCAACGTCAGTTACTCCGTGATGATGGTGCATGCAACTGCGCCGAAATATCGGGTGCTCGTAAAAACAAATATACATGGTAAATATCCCGTTTCAAATAATAAAGTATTTGTATTGTATTGTATTGTATTGTATTGTATTGTATTGTATTTGTGACGTACAGATACGTGGAGGCAGTGATCCACGCGGCGGTGGTGCGCGGCTCGCCGGCGGAGCAGGCCGGCTCCGTCATGTGCGTCATCCGGCGCTGCGAGGACGCGTCGGCCCTGCTCCCCGCGCCCCTGCCCACCGACGGCCCGCCCAGCCGAGCCGACATCCACAACGACCAGATCGTCTTCAGATTGGACTCCAATTTGGTTATCTTAAGTAAGACTTTTCTATATAAAAATCGACAGTATACCATAATAGTGATATGACATTTGGCGGCCGCTCGAGAATATTTCCTCCTCCCACCGAAGCAGTAATTGATGATGATGGATGCAACTGGGATCAATTTTTAGATGAGTCAAGATTGCTAATATGGGAATATCACATGACTAGAGTGACAAATTCGTAATATTCCGATCAATACTGCAACAAAAGAGTTTCACAATTTAGAATGTTACCAAAAATTTTAATTGACATGACTTGAAAGTTCTTTTGCTAGTTGACTCGTGTCTCATAGATTGCAGTATGTAAACTATCTTTTAATACTTATCTAATCAATTTGTGTTGTTGCAGCTTGTGATTTAAGTGGTGTGGAAGACTTAGTGGGTAAACGTTATTTGGAACTAGTAGATCATAGTGACCGCGTTCGCATCGCCGCTCACCTGAAGAGCGCCCCCGGGCTGTCCGCGCCGCCCTCCATCAGCGACCCGTTCCGGCTGCGCCTCACCGAGCGCTGGCTGCGCGTCATCGCCCAGACGCGCACCTTCCGCGCCGAGCCCGCCTCGGACGACCACGACTTCATCATGTCCACGCACACCGTGCTCGAGGACGACGCGCCGCTCGACGCCGGCCCCGCGCCCTCCGGCGCCGGCGGCCCGCTGCTGCCCTCCGCGCCCAACGGTGACGCCTACCGCCCCGCCATGAGCCCCGCCGACTTCATCGCCATCAACGACTTCGACCACGACCAGTGGTTCTCGGTGCCCAACTTCCCCATGGGCGACATGGCCGACGAGTCCAAGGAGACGAAGGGCAGCCCGTCGCCCGCGCCGCCGACGCCGCTCACGCCGCGCACGCCGGCCACGCCGGGCGACGCGCCCGCGCCCCCGCCCCCGCCGGCCGGCCCGGACGACCGCCTGCGCTCGCTGCTCACCAAGCCCGTGTCGGAGGCCACGCAAGAGAACCGGCTGCTCAAGAACCTGCTGAAGCAGGAGGAGGAAGACGCCACGTCGAGCGAGACGTCGGCGCCGCACACGCCGCTGACGCCGCACACTCCGCACACGCCGCACACGCCGGCCGCGCTGTCGCCGCACCACTCGCACACGGCGGGCCCGCGCGTGCTGCCTCACCACCCGCACGCGCCGCACGTCTCGCACGCCTCACACGCGTCGCACATGCTGCAGCCGCAGATCTCCATGTCGACCGCGTCGTTGCACTCTCTTCAGCCGCCTATTAATAATGGATCAGAAATTTTATCACGGGTAAGTATAACTTTTGCAAAAGTGCGATTCATAACTGAATGTTTGGTAGAAATATAAGTCGATGCATATTATACTTGTAGTCCGCCTCGAACTGAGAACTTGCGATTTTCTTGCAAACGAGATGACCAATATAACAAGACCCTAGTAATGATTTTTTCGAGCCTTCTAGATCCATAACCCCCTTGATCGGTGATGCTCATGAACGAACTCTTAAATTGTATTGAGCTCTACTACAACCCCAACAAATTTCATATAGATCAGAAAAATGTTACTTAAGTTATCGCGCGACAACTATCCAAATTTAAAAAGCCATCGAAATGCACAGACGTCTAGGTAGCCTTCTGACAGTTTTGTTATGTCCGAAGTTGTTTGTAAGAACTTCACTTCGCTTACGCTCCGCTCCGCTCGTTCGATAACATATAATTCACAACTGAAGCATTTCTTTCACAAAAATCATGACCAAAACCACAAAACTTTGTTAGGCTAATTGCTCAATACTTTAATTAGATTTGCGTTAGGGGTGTGTCCACCTCTGACCCACCGCCTCTCGAGGCAGTTCCGCTAGTGTGGACGTGCCTCGGCCGAGGCAAACGCACGCGCGGCCGCAATGCCTCGGACGAGGCACGTTCACCGACACCGGCGTCCGGCTTTAAACTAATTTAAGAAAAATCTAAGAGGATGATCCTTTTTTTATTACTAGGAGCTAAAATATAGTTTCCATTCCAGATATTACATACTAATTCAGACGAAGACGCAGACGAGAATAGAAGAAGTTCTCAAGACGTCGGTCGGTCATCGCAATTATCGCAACCCAGCGCCTTATTGACCCAACTCTTGGCCAACGGACCCTCTAACAATGGACGCTCTACGGATCCAGAGCGAGATTACTTCCACGAGAGACTTCAAGGAGTTAAACGTAAATTTGAGGAGAACAAAGGTTGCTCTACGAGTAATATTAAACGGGCGACGCCTGAGGCTCAGCAGGTCAGTACATTTATACTAAGGCACATTTGAAAACTTACAGTTAGTCGCTAGTTGATACTAAGACAACCAAGTCTCACTAACTGCGTACTGTAATCCTAATATGAACTTGCCCGTTGCCCGAAAGATTCTCCCGTGGTAAATCCCTAAATCAGTGGTTCTTAACCTTTTAGTGGACCACTCGACATATTTTTGGCACGGTTCACCTGCGTTTTAAATGTAAATAACCATGACGTATAAAGTCAACCGAGAGTTGTTCCCCCGGTGACCGGGTGGTCTAGTGGTCAGGACGTCAGCCGCGAAAGCTGAAGACGCCAGTTCAAATCTGGCCTCGGACACCGGAGGGTTTGGTCACTTTTTCTGAAGTATATGACATCTATTTTCAGTTTATATATAGTAGTGTAACTACTTAAAATTGCAAATCAAAAAATATTGAACAAAATAATTTGATTTGCTTCAAGATTCGAGAGTTGTTCTGTTCAATAATTCAGAGACCACTTCTGGTGCACCCAGGGACCACTAGTAAGCTCCACCTCCTTAAATGGACACTGTCATACGTCCTTATTGTTACACAGGTGAGCTCTAGTGCGGCGTCGGCGTCGCCGACTTGCTCCACCTCGGCGACGTCGCCGTCGACGAGCGAGGCCGGCATGAGCCCGCTGTGCGCCAAGAACCGCATCTTGGTGTCGCTGCTGGCGCGCGAGCAGATCACGCCGAACCCGCCCATGCCGCTGCCCAACAACCTGCGCGGCTTCCCCGGCGCCGCCGCCGAGCGCCTGCGCGCGCCGCCGCCGCGCCACCAGGCCACCATCACCAACATGCTCGCTGCCAACAAGTCAGTATATCTAACTATGCTCTGCCAAACCAAAATCACTCGCAGTACAAGTGATAAGCTATATCTCTCTCATCTCTTTTTTAGTGGTTATGTTATAAGACTTATAAGCGTAAGAAAAATAAAGTATGATTGTATCTGTCTATGATCTAAGTAAGAAAGTCTCTAGCCAATCTATACAGAAAAAAAAATGTGCCCTAATTTTTCAACCATTCGATTCGAGCACCAACATAAACGTTTAATTCAGTTCAGTTCAGTTTATTCCTGTTTTTAATTTTACGTAAATTAAAGTAAATGTATTTCAGTTACTAAAGGTTGAACACGCCAAAACTTAGGCACGTAAAATTTGTTTTTAAACCAGTTTGTAAATAAATAACTACATTATGAATACCACATTTAATGACAAATTTAATGACTTCTAAAATCACATTTTTAATTTTAATTAATGTTTACACACTAAGCCATAGATCGAACTTTTCTACGCACACGGGTCATAAGACTGCACGCTTTCTTTAGAAATGATTTTTGTCGCCCAGGTCCATATTTTTTGTAGATCAGGAGTGCGATTTTTGAATCTCACCAAGTGAGTAATTCTCACCGATGTGAGTGATTTACTTTCGCAAAACACTCACATCGGTGAGAATTAGTCACTTGGTGAGATTCAAAAATCCAGGGACCGATTTTACTTCTCCGCTTTTCTTTTTTAGAATTCCTTTCATATTACTCCAGTACTCTTCAACAGGCCGCAGTTCTGGACCATTTGGCGGATTGCATATTTTGGGTACCACCATGATCCTGTTAGCGTTGTACCATTCCATAACTGATTTTGCGTATGGCAACTGGCTAGATCTGGCCAAAACAGCGGTAATGAGGCATGCTGTCTTATAAAAGGCAGCAAACGCTTCTGTAAACAATCTTTCCGATAAATATCACCGTTTATTGTCCCGGTGGTGATAAAAGAGCGACTTCTTTTACCACAGCTACATATTTGCCCGTTGCCCGAAAGATTCTCCCGTGGTGAATCCCTAAATCAGTGGTTCTTAACCTTTTAGTGGACCACTCGACATATTTTTGGCACGGTTCACCTGCGTTTTAAATGTAAATAACCATGACGTATAAAGTCAACCGAGAGTTGTTCCCCCGGTGACCGGGTGGTCTAGTGGTCAGGACGTCAGCCGCGAAAGCTGAAGACGCCAGTTCAAATCTGGCCTCGGACACCGGAGGGTTTGGTCACTTTTTCTGAAGTATATGACATCTATTTTCAGTTTATATATAGTAGTGTAACTACTTAAAAAATTGCAAATCAAAAAATATTGAACAAAAAAATTTGATTTGCTTCAAGATTCGTTCACGGAAAGTTTTTAATACGTCACCAACCGTAGATTGTGGATATTTCAACCTTTTCGCGATATCTCTGTAGCTTAACATGGGATTTTTTTACATGTTCGTGCAAAATATTTTGCCAACGAATAAATAAAAGAAAATAAAACTATCATCATTTTATAGCCCAGTTCCTTGTGACAAAATTGTTGTTTAAAAAGTTTGAATATCTCCATTTTTCGAATAACTATAGCTATTTTTACATGTCCAGGTTTTGGCGTGTTCAACCTTTACTAGGGACGTACGGACTTGCACTGATTCCGACTGCGACGACGCATTGCTAATTAGGCCACAATTCTGTTATTAAAATGCAACCACGTATAGGCATACTCACTTAAAATAAAATAAAAAATCGAACCGTGTTGGCCTCATTACATCATAATCGAGTCCACAATGACTATGGGTAATAGAAGCCTTGCCTCGTTTGATTGAGCAGCAACCGACCGAGCAACGTGAACGGCGGCACAGTGAGCGCGAGACTGGAGCACAGTACCAATGTGGCGCAGAGCCACCTGCAGCTCGTGCTGCAGGGCGCGCCGCGCGGCTACCCCGCGCCCGCCGCCGGCACGCCGCCCGAGCCGCTGCACTACGCCAACACCGCGCCGCTGCACGTCTACAACAACCAGCCGCAGTGAGTATAGCACGGCAACGTGGCGCAGAGCCACCTGCAGCTCGTGCTGCAGGGCGCGCCGCGCGGCTACCCCGCGCCCGCCGCCGGCACGCCGCCCGAGCCGCTGCACTACGCCAACACCGCGCCGCTGCACGTCTACAACAACCAGCCGCAGTGAGTATAGCACGGCAACGTGGCGCAGAGCCACCTGCAGCTCGTGCTGCAGGGCGCGCCGCGCGGCTACCCCGCGCCCGCCGCCGGCACGCCGCCCGAGCCGCTGCACTACGCCAACACCGCGCCGCTGCACGTCTACAACAACCAGCCGCAGTGAGTATAGCACGGCAACGTGGCGCAGAGCCACCTGCAGCTCGTGCTGCAGGGCGCGCCGCGCGGCTACCCCGCGCCCGCCGCCGGCACGCCGCCCGAGCCGCTGCACTACGCCAACACCGCGCCGCTGCACGTCTACAACAACCAGCCGCAGTGAGTATAGCACGGCAACGTGGCGCAGAGCCACCTGCAGCTCGTGCTGCAGGGCGCGCCGCGCGGCTACCCCGCGCCCGCCGCCGGCACGCCGCCCGAGCCGCTGCACTACGCCAACACCGCGCCGCTGCACGTCTACAACAACCAGCCGCAGTGAGTATAGCACGGCAACGTGGCGCAGAGCCACCTGCAGCTCGTGCTGCAGGGCGCGCCGCGCGGCTACCCCGCGCCCGCCGCCGGCACGCCGCCCGAGCCGCTGCACTACGCCAACACCGCGCCGCTGCACGTCTACAACAACCAGCCGCAGTGAGTATAGCACGGCAACGTGGCGCAGAGCCACCTGCAGCTCGTGCTGCAGGGCGCGCCGCGCGGCTACCCCGCGCCCGCCGCCGGCACGCCGCCCGAGCCGCTGCACTACGCCAACAACGCGCCGCTGCACGTCTACAACAACCAGCCGCAGTGAGTATAGCACGGCAACGTGGCGCAGAGCCACCTGCAGCTCGTGCTGCAGGGCGCGCCGCGCGGCTACCCCGCGCCCGCCGCCGGCACGCCGCCCGAGCCGCTGCACTACGCCAACACCGCGCCGCTGCACGTCTACAACAACCAGCCGCAGTGAGTATAGCACGGCAACGTGGCGCAGAGCCACCTGCAGCTCGTGCTGCAGGGCGCGCCGCGCGGCTACCCCGCGCCCGCCGCCGGCACGCCGCCCGAGCCGCTGCACTACGCCAACACCGCGCCGCTGCACGTCTACAACAACCAGCCGCAGTGAGTATAGCACGGCAACGTGGCGCAGAGCCACCTGCAGCTCGTGCTGCAGGGCGCGCCGCGCGGCTACCCCGCGCCCGCCGCCGGCACGCCGCCCGAGCCGCTGCACTACGCCAACAACGCGCCGCTGCACGTCTACAACAACCAGCCGCAGTGAGTATAGCACGGCAACGTGGCGCAGAGCCACCTGCAGCTCGTGCTGCAGGGCGCGCCGCGCGGCTACCCCGCGCCCGCCGCCGGCACGCCGCCCGAGCCGCTGCACTACGCCAACACCGCGCCGCTGCACGTCTACAACAACCAGCCGCAGTGAGTATAGCACGGCAACGTGGCGCAGAGCCACCTGCAGCTCGTGCTGCAGGGCGCGCCGCGCGGCTACCCCGCGCCCGCCGCCGGCACGCCGCCCGAGCCGCTGCACTACGCCAACACCGCGCCGCTGCACGTCTACAACAACCAGCCGCAGTGAGTATAGCACGGCAACGTGGCGCAGAGCCACCTGCAGCTCGTGCTGCAGGGCGCGCCGCGCGGCTACCCCGCGCCCGCCGCCGGCACGCCGCCCGAGCCGCTGCACTACGCCAACACCGCGCCGCTGCACGTCTACAACAACCAGCCGCAGTGAGTATAGCACGGCAACGTGGCGCAGAGCCACCTGCAGCTCGTGCTGCAGGGCGCGCCGCGCGGCTACCCCGCGCCCGCCGCCGGCACGCCGCCCGAGCCGCTGCACTACGCCAACAACGCGCCGCTGCACGTCTACAACAACCAGCCGCAGTGAGTATAGCACGGCAACGTGGCGCAGAGCCACCTGTAGCTCGTGCTGCAGGGCGCGCCGCGCGGCTACCCCGCGCCCGCCGCCGGCACGCCGCCCGAGCCGCTGCACTACGCCAACACCGCGCCGCTGCACGTCTACAACAACCAGCCGCAGTGAGTATAGCACGGCAACGTGGCGCAGAGCCACCTGCAGCTCGTGCTGCAGGGCGCGCCGCGCGGCTACCCCGCGCCCGCCGCCGGCACGCCGCCCGAGCCGCTGCACTACGCCAACACCGCGCCGCTGCACGTCTACAACAACCAGCCGCAGTGAGTATAGCACGGCAACGTGGCGCAGAGCCACCTGCAGCTCGTGCTGCAGGGCGCGCCGCGCGGCTACCCCGCGCCCGCCGCCGGCACGCCGCCCGAGCCGCTGCACTACGCCAACACCGCGCCGCTGCACGTCTACAACAACCAGCCGCAGTGAGTATAGCACGGCAACGTGGCGCAGAGCCACCTGCAGCTCGTGCTGCAGGGCGCGCCGCGCGGCTACCCCGCGCCCGCCGCCGGCACGCCGCCCGAGCCGCTGCACTACGCCAACACCGCGCCGCTGCACGTCTACAACAACCAGCCGCAGTGAGTATAGCACGGCAACGTGGCGCAGAGCCACCTGCAGCTCGTGCTGCAGGGCGCGCCGCGCGGCTACCCCGCGCCCGCCGCCGGCACGCCGCCCGAGCCGCTGCACTACGCCAACACCGCGCCGCTGCACGTCTACAACAACCAGCCGCAGTGAGTATAGCACGGCAACGTGGCGCAGAGCCACCTGCAGCTCGTGCTTCAGGGCGTGCCGCGCGGCTACCCCGCGCCCGCCGCCGGCACGCCGCCCGAGCCGCTGCACTACGCCAACAACGCGCCGCTGCACGTCTACAACAACCAGCCGCAGTGAGTATAGCACGGCAACGTGGCGCAGAGCCACCTGCAGCTCGTGCTGCAGGGCGCGCCGCGCGGCTACCCCGCGCCCGCCGCCGGCACGCCGCCCGAGCCGCTGCACTACGCCAACACCGCGCCGCTGCACGTCTACAACAACCAGCCGCAGTGAGTATAGCACGGCAACGTGGCGCAGAGCCACCTGCAGCTCGTGCTGCAGGGCGCGCCGCGCGGCTACCCCGCGCCCGCCGCCGGCACGCCGCCCGAGCCGCTGCACTACGCCAACACCGCGCCGCTGCACGTCTACAACAACCAGCCGCAGTGAGTATAGCACGGCAACGTGGCGCAGAGCCACCTGCAGCTCGTGCTGCAGGGCGCGCCGCGCGGCTACCCCGCGCCCGCCGCCGGCACGCCGCCCGAGCCGCTGCACTACGCCAACACCGCGCCGCTGCACGTCTACAACAACCAGCCGCAGTGAGTATAGCACGGCAACGTGGCGCAGAGCCACCTGCAGCTCGTGCTGCAGGGCGCGCCGCGCGGCTACCCCGCGCCCGCCGCCGGCACGCCGCCCGAGCCGCTGCACTACGCCAACACCGCGCCGCTGCACGTCTACAACAACCAGCCGCAGTGAGTATAGCACGGCAACGTGGCGCAGAGCCACCTGCAGCTCGTGCTGCAGGGCGCGCCGCGCGGCTACCCCGCGCCCGCCGCCGGCACGCCTCCCGAGCCGCTGCACTACGCCAACACCGCGCCGCTGCACGTCTACAACAACCAGCCGCAGTGAGTATAGCACGGCAACGTGGCGCAGAGCCACCTGCAGCTCGTGCTTCAGGGCGTGCCGCGCGGCTACCCCGCGCCCGCCGCCGGCACGCCGCCCGAGCCGCTGCACTACGCCAACAACGCGCCGCTGCACGTCTACAACAACCAGCCGCAGTGAGTATAGCACGGCAACGTGGCGCAGAGCCACCTGCAGCTCGTGCTGCAGGGCGCGCCGCGCGGCTACCCCGCGCCCGCCGCCGGCACGCCGCCCGAGCCGCTGCACTACGCCAACACCGCGCCGCTGCACGTCTACAACAACCAGCCGCAGTGAGTATAGCACGGCAACGTGGCGCAGAGCCACCTGCAGCTCGTGCTGCAGGGCGCGCCGCGCGGCTACCCCGCGCCCGCCGCCGGCACGCCGCCCGAGCCGCTGCACTACGTCAACAACGCGCCGCTGCACGTCTACAACAACCAGCCGCAGTGAGTATAGCACGGCAACGTGGCGCAGAGCCACCTGCAGCTCGTGCTGCAGGGCGCGCCGCGCGGCTACCCCGCGCCCGCCGCCGGCACGCCGCCCGAGCCGCTGCACTACGCCAACAACGCGCCGCTGCACGTCTACAACAACCAGCCGCAGTGAGTATAGCACGGCAACGTGGCGCAGAGCCACCTGCAGCTCGTGCTGCAGGGCGCGCCGCGCGGCTACCCCGCGCCCGCCGCCGGCACGCCGCCCGAGCCGCTGCACTACGCCAACACCGCGCCGCTGCACGTCTACAACAACCAGCCGCAGTGAGTATAGCACGGCAACGTGGCGCAGAGCCACCTGCAGCTCGTGCTGCAGGGCGCGCCGCGCGGCTACCCCGCGCCCGCCGCCGGCACGCCGCCCGAGCCGCTGCACTACGCCAACACCGCGCCGCTGCACGTCTACAACAACCAGCCGCAGTGAGTATAGCACGGCAACGTGGCGCAGAGCCACCTGCAGCTCGTGCTGCAGGGCGCGCCGCGCGGCTACCCCGCGCCCGCCGCCGGCACGCCGCCCGAGCCGCTGCACTACGCCAACACCGCGCCGCTGCACGTCTACAACAACCAGCCGCAGTGAGTATAGCACGGCAACGTGGGGCAGAGCCACCCGCAGCTCGTGCTCGTGCGTTCCCGTCGTATTCAATGTTTCCAGGGAGATAAATAAAAACCTCTCTCTGAATACTCTCTAAGGCCACCACGGCTAATCGCGCGGTTAACCGCACCGGCGACAACGAAAAGTCAGAGCACGATCTCACCTGTAGTCGCCACTCGCTGCTGCCACCGCCGCAAAGAAATAACTACCTTTTTTACGTTTGTTTCTTTTTATATGTACACCGCATAAAGAACGGTTCTGTTATGGTATTCAATTTATTTGGACTTACTCTCTTTGACTTGACCATTTAAGCTTACATTTTGAACTTGTTTGTGTACTTATTACTTAAGCAGGGATATCTTTACAGAAGCGGCAGTAGTCGACAAGGCGAGCGAGGTGACAGCGTAGTACCGTGCGGGGACGACGCCAACATGCTATCGGCCATCTTGGACGAGTTCATCGAGAACATGCCCGACGCTGACCGCAACGCGCCCGACGTAAGCGTGCTCTTGGACCTCGAGACCTATCAGCTCAAACCCGACAGCGCGGCAAGTCGATTCGTCGTAGCCTGTTGTCGTTGTTGTCGCTGTACTAGTTGTAGTGTAGACCGTGCATGCTGTCGGTCATCTTGGACGAGTTAATCGAGAATGACGTCGATCGCAACGCGCCCGACGTAAGCGTGCTCTTGGATCTCGAGACCTATCAGCTCAAACCCGACAGCGCGGCAAGTCGATACGTCGTAGCCTGTTGTCGTTGTTGTCTCTGTACTAGTTGTAGCGTAGACCGTGCATGCTGTCGGTCATCTTGGACGAGTTAATCGAGAATGACGTCGATCGCAACGCGCCCGACGTAAGCGTACTCTTGGATCTCGAGAGCTATCAGCTCAAACCCGACAGCGCGGCAAGTCGATACGTCGTAGCCTGTTGTCGTTGTTGTCTCTGTACTACTTGTAGCGTAGACCGTGCATGCTGTCGGCCATCTTGGACGAGTTAATCGAGAATGACGTCGATCGCAACGCGCCCGACGTAAGCGTGCTCTTGGGCCTCGAGACCTATCAGCTCAAATCCGACAGCGCGGCAAGTCGATTCGTCGTAGCCTGTTGTCGTTGCTGTCGCTGTACTAGTTGTAGTGTAGACCGTGCATGCTGACGGCCATGTTGGACGAGTTCATCGAGAACGTGCCCGACGCCGACCGCAACGCGCCCGACGTAAGCGTGCTCTTGGACCTCGATACTTATCAGGTCAAACCCGACAGCGCGGCAAGTCGATACGTCGTAGCCTGTTGTCGTTGTTGTAAGTCTGTATACTAGTTGCTATCTCCTTGGTAGATTCCAAGAATAATAAATAAAAACAACCCATTACACTATGCACTTTGTTAACTCCATGCATCCGATGGTAACATACTCTTACAAGGAAGGGTACCCAACTGTCCGACTCCGATTTGATTCATTTTGATATATGTTATAGAGTAGTCTAAAATAACGGACACGTATTTTTTTTTAGCTGCCCAAACTCAACCTGTTAGGAGAAAATGGCCTTCAAATTACTGAAAATTGACCAAACCTTCTAATTTCTGAGAAGAGATTTGTTCAAAAAAATTGATAATTAATTGAACTGGTTTCGTTATATGTTGGAGAACATGAATAAAGAATGGGGACGTGTTTTGTCATTTCACCACAAACTCATTTTTTATATAAAAAAACACATGTCAAAGTTTCATAAATTTCGTCGCTACACTCACTTCCTTATGGTTATTTTTTTGCTTAAAAACTTCTTGGTCCATGATCTCATGGTTTATGCTTCTGAAAAAAAAATAAAAAAAACAATTGGCGGTTTTAAACTATTATAAAAAAAAAACTCTGAACTTTTTATTCTTTTCATTGCCATTGTCATATCTTCAATTTCAACAAAAACTTGTTAAAAGTGAATAAAAGATAACTTTGAATATTGCGAATTTAAAAAAAAATATTTGTTTATCTGTCTAATATCATTGAAAATAGATAAAATCCACTTATAAACGATAACCGCTGTTGATTTCCATCCACAAATATGTTAAAGTGCATTTTGGTAATACTTATGTATTGTTGTATATAATATTTTAACATTAGAGAAAATGATTGTGAATCCAATAAACGTTCTAAATTTACTTTTTCAAAACTTTCAACCGATGGGACTGGTAGAAACACCAATTACCAAACAAGAAATTTGTTTGTATGAAAAATTACAGCAACTGCTTTTGGAATCTATGTATGAATTTAATACAATCATAACTGAAGAAGTTTCACTCGATTTGGAAAACCTAGACACAGACTTCAACAAATCAAAATATGATAATTATAGTACCGACGACGATGATGAAACTGAACTAATTGTAAATAATGAAGCAATGGATGTGGATATTCAATACAAAATTAAAGCCGTAAACTTTTGGAAAAATGAGGGCGGAAAGAGAAAACTGAAATTTAAGTCGGTACAACATTCATTTAGAAAACTTTCTTCTCCGAGACAGTTGAAACGATGGGCTGATCATGTAGATACAGACGGAACAAGAAAAGACAAACTGGTCAAAATTAGAGAATTCACTTATGATACATTTAGAAATGCTATTGATAATGGCTATATTGTTCACGATAGGGATCTCAAAAAATGGGTCTTAGAATGTTATAAGCAACTAAAGTGTAGTAATCAGTTTGATTTCCGGGCTTCAAAACGGTGGTTGTTAAAATTTAAAAAAGCCCATTGTATTGTTTCGAGAAAAATAACTAAATTTACTACCCGCAAATCAATAGATAACTGCGACAACATACAAGAGTCAGCGACGATTTTTTTAAACGACGTAAAGCCACTGATAGAAAGGTACGGACCAAAAAATGTTTATAATTCGGATCAGAGTGGATTTTTATTGGAGTTGCATTCTGGCAGAACCTTAGCAACTATAGGTGAAAAGAAAGTTGAATGTGTTGTGCAATCTATAAATTCAACTACGCATAGCTGTACTATACAACCAATTATCAGTGCTGAGGGTGAACTATTGTCTCCATTGTTTATTGTCTTAAAAGAAGCAAGTGGATCATTTGGACCAATTGTTGAAAAAAATTTGTATAGACCACAAAACGTTTTCATAACTGCGTCAAAATCTGGCAAACTTACTTCAGGTAATGGTTTTCTTATGCAAATGATAACATATGTACTCTGAATCTTTAAATATTTATGTACATAACTGTATAATAATTCTAATAAATTAATTAAAATGTGTTTATATTTACAGAACATTTTAAAATATGGTTCAAACAAGTATTCCTTCCGAAATCAGACAAAACAAGTGTACTTCTTTTAGATTCATGGACTGGACATGACACAAAAACTGTTAAAAATGAAACACCTGATAATAAAATAGTAATACCGAAGACTATACCGAAAGGAACAACCGGACAAATCCAACCGTTAGATGTTTTTGGTTTTAGAGTGTGGAAAAATTTTGTGAGACAGTTTTCTGACAGTGTAATATTACATAATTACAATATTAACCTCCATTTGAGAAATGAGATAATCAAACTACAATCACTAACGCATAATCAATTATCATCACCTAGATACAAAAACATGTTTAAGTATGCCTGGTATAAAAGTGGCTATCTAGAAAATAAGTGCGAATTTGAAAATCCTGTAGATTTTGCATTTCATCAATTAACAGAAGAAAACTGTGCCTGCAATGAGGATCCATTTATTAAGTGCTCATGGTGCAAGAAACAGTTGTGTATAGTTCATTTTTATCACGATACTCACCTATGTTATACATACGAAATTTAATATAATGTGCCAATTGCTAATCATTATGTGTAAAGGTGGTTTTTCCACCAGCCGGGCATGGATTGAAGCAATTGGGTTCAATGTAGCGTTCCAAAAAAATTCAATTCAATCCATGCCCGGCCGGTGGAAAACCACCTTAACATTAATTTCATTTCATTTCATTTATTCATTGCTTCATGTGTACAATAAGGTCTATTATCGTAAAGTCGACTCTAAAGGTACACACTGTATATAAAAACTGAATGGTAAAATCAGTATGGATTTAATTGAAGAGGTTAAGTTTTATTTGCATACTCAAAGAAACATATTACAGATGTCAATTTAAACCATTTATTTTAAGTTAACATTATAAGTTTTGTATTCATACACGAATGCTTATATTACAAACAAGTTAATGCAAAATAAAGTAAAACGATATATCAAAATATCTTTCGTTCATTTATTTACGTATAATACACGCCTCCGCATTTTTTCTGAACATATTGAACACAGGTGCAGTTATAATAATGTCCACACTCGATATAACAATTTTCAATACAGTTTTTGCAAAAGACATCGCTTATCAATAACTGTTTGGGGTGCTTGTAACCAAAATCATTATTATTTACGCAAACTGTGCATTTTCGGCACAAAATAATATTTTCTTCAGAAAGCATTAATTCACAATCGGGAATCAGGTCAAAAACTATTTGACATAAAATAGTTCTTGGTAAGTTTAGTAAGGATAACTTCTTTTTCACAATATTAACCTGAAATAAAATACAAAAATAAATCAACCCCGCCATAACCAATTTGATTTGAATAACAATAAAGCATATGTATGAGTATACTTACATCATAAAGTGAAAATAATGACTCATCAGATACATATGGGTTTACGTTTGATGTCAGAATGTTCATCACTGTACTATAAACAGTATGGTATAGTGTGTTTGGAGTATTTAAATTCATCTTTTATTTAGGTACTTTAAATAGGTTTTTGTTGGTTGTAGGTTGAAATTGAAGATACGACAACGGCAATGAAAATAATAAAAAGTTCAGTTTTTTTTTATAATAGTTTAAAACCGCCAATTGTTTTTTTTTTTTTTTTTTTCAGAAGCATAAACCATGAAATCATGGACCAAAAAGTTTTTAAGCAAAAAAATAACCATAAGGAAGTGAGTGTAGCGACGAAATTTATGAAACTTTGACATGTGTTTTTTTATATAAAAAATGAGTTTGTGGTGAAATGACAAAACACGTCCCCATTCTTTATTCATGTTCTCCAACATATAACAAAACCAGTAATTAATTATCAATTTTTTTGAACAAATCTATTCTCAGAAATTAGAAGGTTTGGTCAATTTTCAGTACTTTGAAGGCCATTTTCTCCTAACGGGTTGAGTTTGGGCAGCTAAAAAAAAATACGTGTCCGTTATTTTAGACTACTCTATAACATATATCAAAATGAATCAAATCGGAGTCGGACAGTTGGGTACCCTTCCTTGTTAGTACCAATGAGTTTTGGACTTGGTATTGCAAGTTTGCTTTTCTATAGTTATGTTGCTTTCCGTTTTAATGTTACTTAAGGATATGTTATTGTAGATGCATGATGTTGTCGGCTTATGTGTTCATTTATTTAAGAATTAATTATTATATCATTTCATAATTGCCTTAAAAACGACAGATGATCGTTAAACATTTATCCTTATTTAATTTAGATTGATCATGGTATTATTTTATATAAGGGCCCTACATTTGCCATTGATATACTTAAGATTAGTTCACTTTTGAGATACCCACCATATAATATATCTGCTTCGTTAAAATACCTGGCAACGGGAGATTAACTTAAATTATTTGTCATTGCAGGGAATGGAAGATAGGAAAGCAATGATCAACGCAATAAGACAAAGTCTTATGCAATGCGAAACAGTGACCAAGAGCCCAGTGTCGACCAGTCCCGGACCGCCGCCGCCTGTGTACTCCGTACAAAATTTGGTAAGAATCATGACTTTCCAATTTTCTCCTTAAATTCAACGAGATAGATGTATTAAGACGCGTCCATTCTTATACAAGTTTGAATTTCATAAGTTACTTCAAACTTCGGTCCATTCCTTACACTATCTGTTCCTTTTATGCAGGTTCCGGGGTACTAAACTTGGCCGAATTAATTTAATGTGTGTAGCGGCAGTGATGCGGCCGCTGCCTTTACGGCAGCTTTTATGCATATGCATCGTTCATGAAATGCACGTTGCGAGAGTTGCCACTGGATGTTCGTCTAGTATATGGCGCTCGGCGTCTGCCGTCTACCATGATTTCGCCGAGTGTTGAGCGGCAATGCTGCGTGCGTATCGTGATCGAAGCGTTAAGAGTTTTTGAGTGATGTGGCCCATAGGGTTTGAATTGGAATTTTATCAACGTTTAGTTAATGTATAATATATTCTATCTTACTACAGGGCGGGGGAAGCATGAGCGGCAGCAACTCTACCATGTACAGCATGAGTGGAGCGGGCGTGGACCCGGCGCGGCGCGTCGGCGACCAGCAGCAGCAGAAGGCGCGCCTGCTGCAGCAACAGTTGCAGCAGCATATGCTCGTGTCACGCGAGGTGAGTGCTTCATGTCACTACTGCAGGGCCATGAGCGGCAGCGACTCCGCCATATGCAGCATGAGCGGAGCGGGCGTGGACCCGGCGCGGCGCGTCGGCGACCAGCAGCAGCAGAAGGCGCGCCTGCTGTAGCAACAGTTGCAGCAGCATATGCTCGTGTCACGCGAGGTGAGTGCTTCATGTCACTACTGCGGGGCCATGAGCGGCAGCGACTCCGCCATATGCAGCATGAGCGGAGCGGGCGTGGACCCGGCGCGGCGCGTCGGCGACCAGTAGCAGCAGAAGGCGCGCCTGCTGCAGCAACAGTTGCAGTAGCATATGCTCGTGTCGCGCGAGGTGAGTGCTTCATGTCACTACTGCAGGGACATGAGCGGCAGCGACTCCACCATATGCAGCATGAGCGGAGCGGGCGTGGACCCGGCGCGGCGCGTCGGCGACCAGCAGCAGCAGAAGGCGCGCCTGCTGCAGCAACAGTTGCAGCAGCATATGCTCGTGTCGCGCGAGGTGAGTGCTTCATGTCACTACTGCAGGGTCATGAGCGGCAGTGACTGCGCCATATGCAGCATGAGCGGAGCGGGCGTGGACCCGGCGCGGCGCGTCGGCGACCAGCAGCAGCAGAAGGCGCGCCTGCTGCAGCAACTGTTGCAGCAGCATATGCTCGTGTCGCGCGAGGTGAGTGGTTCATGTCACTACTGCAGGGGCATGAGCGGCAGTGACTGCGCCATATGCAGCATGAGCGGGGCGGGCGTGGACCCGGCGCGGCGCGTCGGCGACCAGCAGCAGCAGAAGGCGCGCCTGCTGCAGCAACAGTTGCAGCAGCATATGCTCGTGTCACGCGAGGTGAGTGCTTCATGTCACTACTGCAGGGCCATGAGCGGCAGTGACTGCGCCATATGCAGCATGAGCGGAGCGGGCGTGGACCCGGCGCGGCGCGTCGGCGACCAGCAGCAGCAGAAGGCGCGCCTGCTGCAGCAACAGTTGCAGCAGTATATGCTCGTGTCGCGCGAGGTGAGTGGTTCATGTCACTACTGCAGGGCCATGAGCGGCAGCGAGTGAGTTTAGAGTAAAACGTATGCTATCTTATGACGGATATTTTCGTCGTTGGCGTTGGACCTGCAGTGCGGATATATCCTTCGTTGGCGTTGAGAAGGTTAACGTTGAACAGTTCGTTATAGACGGAGAGCTAGCCACGTCAGATATAACACAATAATGAGAGCAACGAAACCCCTCTAGTTAGTTTGCTATACGATGCTTATTTTTATATCTGGGCATCTGGCAGTGTTATGTGGTGGATGTCAAAGATTGTATACCACTTCAAGAATACAAATCTTAGAGTTTAATGCAATATTATGAGAAATTATACAAATATTTAGTTTATCTACACTCATATTGTAAGTTCTCTAAAACGTGTTCGAAAACGGTAGGCAATGGCTAGCATTACCACGACCGATTTTACTATGATAAGCTTTTTATCCGTAGCAGTAACGTAATTTTAACTTTTCATGCTCAATTATTGATGTGGTATGAGTTTTGATAACATAATGTACACCTGCACCCTCCCGGGGATCCGCCGACAGCCCGACACGCGCCCGCGCGACCGCCGGCACACGAGAGTTGGCCACGGTGGCGGTGCGATGGCGGCCATTCTATGGTTTCCAAATAAGGCATTTAGAATAAATAATATGAGTGTAGATAAAGCAGTGTATGCAACTGTACGTAATTAGGCCTTAAAACACTCGTGTGATCTTATTATGAAATTCGCCTGCGGCTCATTTCATAAAACCACACATGTTTTAAGGACCCTTATTACGTAACAGTTACATAAACTACTATTTATCTACACTCACATTGTAAGTCTTCTAAAACGTGTTCAAAAACGGTAGGCAATGGCTATCATTACCACAACAGATGTTACTATGATAAGCTTTTTATCTGTGGCAGTAACGTAATTTTAACTTTACCTCATATATTGATACGTTATGAGTTTCAAATTACGAACATCGAATTTGATAACATAATGTAAATCCTGTGCTCCTTCCTGACCAACGGCACGCGCCCGCGCGACCGCCGGCACAATCGAGTTGGCCATGGCGGTGCAATGGCGGTCATTCTATGGTTTCCGAACACTTTATTTTGGATATATAATATGAGTGTAGATAAAGCAGTGTATGCAACTGTACGTAATTAGGCCTTATAGTAGTATGCATACACTGCTTTATCTACACTCATATTATTTATTATAAATGCCGTATTCGTAAACCATAGAATGGCCGCCACAGTACCGCCGTGGCCATCTCGATTGTGTCGGCGCGGCCTACTCGATTGTGCCGGCGGACGCGCGGGCGGGTGTCGCCGGCCGCGGGCGCGTGCAGGTGTACATTATGTTATCAAAACTCAGAGCACATCAATAATTGAGCATGAAACGTTATAATTGCGGTACTGCCACAGATAAGAAACTTATCATAGTGAAATCGTTTGTTGTAATGCTGGTCATTGCCTACGGTTTTTGAACGCATTTTAGAGGACTTACAATATGAGTGTAGATAATAGTAGTTTATGTAACTGTTACGTAATAAGGGTCCTTAAAACATGAGTGTGGTTTCATAATAAGATCACACGAGTGTTTTAAGGCCTAATTACGTACAGTTGCATACACTGCTTTATCTACACTCATATTATATATATTAAATTAATTGTTCGGAAACCATAGAATGACCGCCATTTTACCGTCATGGCCTACTCGATTGTGCCGGCGCTCGCGCGGGACCAATCGAGTTGGCCATGGCGGTAACATTATGTTATCAAATTCGATGTTCCAAATTTGAAACTCATTGCTTAACAATATTTGAGCATGCATAGTTAAAATTACGTTACTGCCGCAGATAAGAAACTTATCATAGTTAAATCGTTTGTTGTAATGCTTGTCATTGTCTACGGTTTTTGAACGCATTTTAGAGTACTTACAGTATGAGTGTAGATAAAATAGTTTAAAAACCTTTAATTGGCCGAAAGCCCAAAAAAGTACCAGTTCCGTCCGTTTCCGATGTAAAAAATAGATGGTATTTACGTACGAGCCAAACAATGTATGATGTAATTTATAGTTTGTCGCCTACTGTTCCATGAATGCCAAATAAGGAAATACCCTGGAGACTGTCCTCTGGACTTACTATCATTAAGCGAAGACGCAGCCCATTGGGTGAAGAACCTAGACATTAATTGTAAATTACAGTTGTTTTGTAAAGCTACCAAGACATGCCATACGATTAAATAAGCTCTTAGTCCATTAATTGTGCGTGATGCCACCTATCATTTAGGATAGGTGGCACCACGCTCGATTGTGATAATTATCTGAGTAAAGTTTCTCGTTTGGTCGTTGCAGGCGGCCGAGCAGCCGCAGGCGGACCTGGGCTCGGCGCTCGTGACGGGCGCGCCGCCCAACGTCACGCTGCAGCGCACCGACTATCACCGATACATTCACCCCACTAGTGAGTATACATAACAATCCCACCTTTACTCCTTACTCGGCAACAATGCTTCAACTGTTTTATCAACTTACTTCAAAATTCGAGGAGAAGAGCTTCTCAATTCGTCAGGATCTTTGTTGTTCTTGTCTTGTTTTTGCTCTTTTTATGTATGTTTACCGATTATTTGATTGAAAGGGTATACTTGACCATTGGTCCCATTATCAGCGGGTCATGATCTGATGATGGGGTTCTGGAAAAATTTAGGGATCTCTTTAAATATCATAGGCACACGTATATTGATTTGAGTATTTTAACAGTAGGTCGGGCATTTGCTGTTGGAAAGGTGGAGTCGCCTAAATGAAGTTCTATTTTTCTTTATAGCAGCGATGAGAATAGGATAACACTTGACAGATTTGCCATACACTTACTTCAAAATTAATAGGGATTGGCTATCTCAATAGAATAGACTTCACCGTAGTCTTTAAGGGACGACAACAGCGGATCTTGTGTTACGGCGATCCTGGAATTTAGTTATACATATGTGACGTTCCGTCGAGAGAGAAGGGTTCTTATGCTCATGAGCAAGTTTATAATTTGTATGTGTTTTTATTTCAGATCAAATGGGATCAAATTATGGTACAAATAAAATAACTTCGACGCAGCAAAACCCGATGCTATCGCAACAACTAACCGTAAGTTCTTATGCGATTATGTAGATTTTTTTATTATCTTACGTATGATGTCAATAAAATACTATAATCCTTATTTTTGGCTTCGCCGTAGTCGGGTGATAAATAAAGAGTAATCTCCTTAAACAATGAGTTGTAATAGCGTTTGTGGCAGGCGTCGCGGTACAGCGCGGCGCTGGCGGCGCACTCGGCGGCGACGCTGCACACGCCCATGTCGCAGCAGCCCTACCACCGCGCGCCGCGCCCGCAGCCGGGTGAGTCCCCACCCCCTCCCTCCCCCCACAGTGAGGTGGCACCGGTGGAGCGGGGAACGATCACAACGAAAAGTGGATTTGGAATGCGATTAGGGGTGGAATCACATGTCAGCATCGAATCGCATTATGTCTATTGAACTTGACGTTTAGTATAAGGTGCGCACGCATGCTTACGTGTCTCAAACTAAACGGCCATTTTCAATAAATAAAATACGATTCGATGCTGATAGATCTGAGTCCACCCTAGTCGATTGTTCCCCGTCTCCCCGCCTTAGTGGAGAAGCGGCCTCATTCGTTATTATATTAGTTTAAACGAGGTATACCGCGAGGTATGTATGTGTTTGCGAAGGATATCGCATTAGTATGTCTGAATAACCCGTTTCGTGTTCAGTCTGATCCAATGGTTTCGTTCTGTGTGACGGTATGCTTTTACAATACTAAATATTTTCTTAGGTAGATTTTAGATTAGATCTTCTCCGATATTATTTTTACTTCGAAGCATGACCCTCCCGATGCCGACTCTTCAGCATGCTCCGTAGATATAGATCCTATCGGTTCGGGGACCCGACTCTCGAAACCTTGATACGAACTAATTGCATGTTAACGCTTAGTAATCTATTCGATATATCGAGTGATATTAATATGAAGGTGAGGTAGTTCCGCTTCCTAGAGCCGAATGTATTTTTTTATACAGGCGCGTGTTGTAATAAAATAGCCATTTTTTTCCTCGCAAGTTCGACGTGATTCGTGACTATACTGTCAGGACACGACGAACCAAATAACTTTATTAGTTTCGCATGCGTTCGAGCCGAACTAATCGCTGTAATTACAGTATGGTATTTATATACTATTTTTATTCGACACGATCGTTAGAGTTTTAGAACGAAGCCGCGCCCCTCGGCTTAGCAAACGCACCGCAGCCGACTTTGGTCGGAGGCTCCACTCCCCGGGGGCATAACGGCGCCAGGTTCCGGAGTAGGTAGGTCTGGGTTCCGACGTGGCTATGTGGGTACTAACGCGGGTGTGTGGCAGTGGGCGGCTACTACGACGAGAGCGCCGGCTACTGCGGCGAGTACGCGCACGCGCGCCGGCCGCACGCGCCGCACGCGCCGCACGTGCCGCACGTCCCGCACGGCCCGCACGCGCCCATGTCGCCGCACACGCCGCACCAGGTCCATCCGCCGCCCCATGACCAGGTCTTGTCATGTGAGTACCACGCCTCCAGGTCGACATGTAAATAACCAGTAACCACCCATGCTTAGTACCGGTTCGGCGGTTCATATTTGACACTGATGAAAGTTACGATTAAGATGTTCCAATATTAATGTGCACTGATTAACCTTTTGTTCAGAGGACGACATTGAAATTACGAAATTGAATTCGGAAATTGCAAGGTAAAGTAAATCGTAGTCAAGTTGATAGAGTAAATTTGTATCGTATAAGTATTTTTCTAACTTTCACTCTGCATGATACTTATATCTAATAATGCATTTTGAGCTTCGACCGACTTCGCTTCTACAATAATAATATAAACTTTCTTGATATTTATAAGTTTTCCGATTTGGATCAGTCTGTAATGTCGTTCGGTATCTCGGGCGTTTTCAGAGCGTATTTTTTCAGTTTATATTTTTTTAACGACATTTAGTTGAGATGATATATGAAAAACGATTCACATAAGGCTTTTAAGCTTCAATAACGTTTTGACGAACTTTATTGATTTTTGCCCTTGTTCATGTATTCAGTTAAATGAAATCCATATGCACGATCGAAGGTTTTGGTAGATGACGGTAGAGCTTAAATCGTCTGTTTGGCCGGGTAATAAAAGCTGCCGAAAACTTATATTATGTAATTTACGAGGTGGCAAGAGATATCCGATATGATCCTAATCAGACAGATGATCTTAGCTGCACTACTACTTTAAACGTCTCCACAACTCGCGCTGACGCTCGTTCGCTGCGGTTGCAGGCGCGGGCGGCGGCGGCGGGGGTGTAGGGGGAGGCGGGGGCGGCGGGGGTGGCGGGGGCGGCGCGGGCGGCGCGGGCACGTCGGAGTACGTGCGCAACGAGCTGCGCGCCGTGGTGGGCGCGCGCTCCGCCCGCCCCGACCTGCACCCGCACCTCGCGCCCGACCTCGACCCGCTCATGACCTTCGACATGTCGGCGCCGAGCGGTAAGCACCTTCAACACTCCCAAATCTGAAAACACATTAACCGTAAATTTAACATTACTAAGTGTACAGCTTCAGTGGCGAGGTTTCAGCGGCGCGTTCGGCGGCGTGTGATCTGTGCGGCTTTGAGTCTAGCTTCCGAGGGAGTTGAACTCCCACTAAGGTCACTTGTGCACGTATTTTTTAGCATGGACGCGGCACTGGTCGCGCCGCTTGAGCGTCCACTCAAGTTCCACACTAACAATATAAAAGTTTACTGTTTGAGGCATGCGTATTTAATCAGTCCGCGCGATAAATTCCGAAGAGTAGGTCTTCTTCTTCAACCACTAAGATTGTTAAGACCGGACCGCGACGCATGAGTTAAATTGTAAACATTTACATTGCAAAAGCTGCTGCTTCCCAAAAAAACATTTTTAGACTAAGTTTTTTAGGAATTTAATACAATATCTTATACCACAATTAGCAAGTTTTATACCACAATGGTACTACTTAATACAGGAGTAGATTGACCTGACTGATGAACAAATTGGTCGATTTCGATGTTTCGATCCACGCATCTGTATTTAACTGTATTCTCTTTTTAAGTTATCAACTTCATTTTATTTATTTGGGAATGCATTAAACATGGTATTTCTTTCTGGCGACATCTCAAGATTACTGCAGATCAATGCTATTATTAATTGACGCCTTCCATATTATTAAACGAGAAGTCATGATGCAATAATAATTGAAAAAAATGTACTGTTTTTATTTTAGTTGTGCCACACATTTACTGCCTTTCCAAATTCTACTTTCTTAAATGTCTATATTTATTATGAATTATGACCTGCAATACTTTTAAGTAAATGTGAAAATATAATTATTTAGGCAATTTATTTTTGTTAAATGGCAACACATATAAATAAAAAGAGAAACGTTTGCCTATTATAATATTTGATAAAGGCACCGCACCATTATAACGTATTCACGATTCACGGACGAGATATCACGGAAAGAACATACCACAGGAAAATAAGACGCATGGTAATATTGTATACTTTACGTCATGGCGAAGTATGTTATCATATCGTGCGTTTTCGATGATTTAGTCATGCCTTGTCTTTGAATTAAATGAGTAATTTGGCGAATAGTGCGAAGAAGTTTCAAACACAAGGCATTTTAAATGTATAACTTGACTGCAACCTGTATCCGACATCACGATGGTCGTCATCAGTTTGGGTCATGTTGTCTAAAGAATCGCAAGTGATCGGATCGAATACGGGCTCAGCTTTGTTATTTATCGTTATAAATGTACTACACTTAAATGACTGTTGCATGAACATATTGTCGAGGTTATTTGATGTACGTAATGATGTGAAAATGAAACTTGAATCTTTGGTGTCAGTCGAGATTAGGTAGTATTTAATGGTTACCTTTTTATTCAATGTAAGAATGAATGTTGTTTACGAACTTCAGTAATTTAATTAAGCCAATATAATATATTTTATATATAACTTAACATACTTACCGCTATCAAGCTTTTGATACCCATAATGTAACGTAGAACCCTTATACACGAAGTCCGTCCGTGTGTCTAAAAGCATAGTAGTAGTCTTAACAGCGTAGGTACCAGTGGCGTATACAATATATTATACGCCACTTGACGTATAACTTTCATTATAGATGATTCAGTGTACGATTTTATGTCCTGAAGAGTAAACAGATCAGTAAAATCGCAGATGAAAATGTGACTACAGAATTCTGTAGGCATCGTCCAATCCGACACACACTTGTCAGGTTTCATATTAAAGTTCCTTCAAAAGATATCTCACAAAATCATATAATCCTCGTTAAAAGTGGAGTGTAATCTGCACGCGGTTCCATAGAAATGTGTGAATCGCTCGTATTCACTGGCAATGTATGCGTGTGTACGTACGTAGGTGGCGGCAGTGTGGCGGGCCGCGCGGCCTCGGCGGCGGGCCCGCGGGAGCCGCCGACCCCCCCGGTAAGCACCGGCCAGACATGTAGTCACTCCACTTCTTTGTACCGGTTTTCATTATTTTTGTAGACTTATCTGAATACGTATTGAGTCTGCCCCGCAGCGTGTGTTGTGTCGATTCAATCATGTTGATAATTAGATGCTGAATTAGAGAAATGTGCCAAACTTCTGCTACAAACACCTACTTGTTGCGTTTTCTTTCGGAATCGGCAGTTTATCGCACCGACATTTTATTGTACACTCAAGGACATCGAGATTTTCACTAGGTGGTAGCACCGTGGCGTCTTTTGGACAGCAGCAATTATTGGTGGATTTGGACAGCAGCTGTCAAAATCCACTAATTATTGGTGAATTATGAGAGCTAGACCTTTCGCCACGGTGCTGCCATCTAGTGAGAAACTCGATCGCGAAAACCCTCATTAAACCAAATAACGCGATATTGGTACATTTCTGAAATTACTAAATTACGCTTTTGTGATGTGTTATCTTATCTATTCTTAGTGAAGCCATGATATTACCTACTTCTAATAGTGTCAAATCTTCCAACACTTGAGTACTGTACTTTTCCCATAAAAAAATGTACTGAATTGCGCTTAGTTAGTATGTTACTTATATACAAGTGATGAAAGCTTAATGTTGAGTACGTGGGGCACGAAGCATGCGCGACGTAAAGTGTGGTGGAGGTTTTGTGGTGCAGCGGCCGCCGAGCGTCAGTAGGTATTCTGTTGTGCGATAGAAATGCTTATTTGTTTGCTTCTGAGATGTTCTATAGCATACGAGTCGTTCAGTTTATTCCATTTTGTAGTAAAATTGACTTGAAAGTGCATGACAAAGTTCTAAAACGTTTTTAACTCCATTTTCATAGAATTATTATTATTAGATACTTAAAATAATTTAATGATCATTAAAATCCTTTTTATAAAGTTTGATATCAATAATGTTGACAGTATGGGTAAGACGCCGAAAATCCACTTAAATTAAAAATGAGAAAAATCTTTATGCAAAGTAACCACAAAATAAATAAATAATTACCAATTTTTTTAACACTGGATTTAACAAAATTGACTGATATAGAATGTAGATAGAATCACAAAAGTTTGGACAACATAATAAACTGCAGTCTTTATTTATCCGTCAGGACGGTTTATCTTTTTGTAAGTATAATGTTTGCGGCGATAGACGTATACTTTTTAACACATTCATTGCCACCCAGCCAAACAAGACATCCTCGCCAGGCCACAAAAATTTCCTCATATAAAGCTGTAGTAGCACGATCCCGACTATCGGGTCGTCCGGCCTGGGAACGAAATCATAAAATACCCGATAGTCGGGTTTTCGGCACTGAATGTGTTAATGTTGCTCTATTACGTCCGTTTTGTCTGATTTTGATGATGATGATGATGATGATATCCTGTTGTCCCTCTTCTGAAGAGGCTCTTCAGGGATATAGGGCTCTCAGTAGGGATTTCCATTGGTCACGGTCCTGTGCGGCTAACTCCTGTCAGATATTACAGTCATAAAACGTTACAAATATGTATATACATATACTTATATCTAAAATAGTATTTAAATTTAAAGTTTTACCTATATATTGATTAAAGTACTAAAACCTCGTTAATCTTTATTATAATCATGGAATAATATTTTGTTTGTCTTAAGTATGTTTTTATTCAAATTATAGTCATTTAGCTACTTTAAAATTAATCAAATTGCACGTAATTTAAGAAGAAAATAGAGTGTTCTTTAGTATTACTATATTAAGCGTATTTTAATAACTATTGTATTATTTTTATAATTAGCGGTCTTCTAGTAAATTCTGTAACTATCTTTAATAAGTAATGTTTATACTTTGATGATATATACATATTTTTAATATTCGGGTAAGTTTATAGCGGTAAATAGATAGCTTAGCTTAAAACGTAGACCAAAATGTTATGATCTTTATTTTAAAATATTTAAATACCGATTATAACTTGTAATTTAATTAAATATCTAAATAATTTATTGAATGTTAAATCTAAATTAATATTACGACGGAATGTAAATGAATAACAAACTGCTTTTGGTCAAAGCTATATCTGAAAGAATCCATCTGCTAATTCTTAATAATGTTTCAACGATAAAGTTATTTAGAGTATTTTTTGAAGAGACTGCGTACATAAGTACGCTCAACAACGCGAGAGTAGTCGTGTATGTTGAAGTAAACACGCAGTGAAGTGACGCGGTGTGTTGTATGCGCAGAGTACTACGGAGGCGGGCTCGGCGGAGGCGGCGGTCCGCGGTGATGAGGCGCACACGTCGGGCAGCGGGCGCGCCAGCTCGGCCGGCTCGGCCAAGGCGTCGCTGCTGCAGAAGCTGCTCTCGCAGTGACTCCCAGTCGCTCCGACACTCGCTAAAGTTGCATTTATTACTTTATCGATCCTTCGGGAGGACGATACTCGACGATACTTAAATTCCATCGTAACGAACGTCGTCGTTCCCGGTTACGGTCTACGCGGTACCTCTACGGCTGTAAATCTCGCGCCGCGAGAATAATCATAGTACACTTATTTATAGAGCGTCTTATAATTATGTCGATATGTAGTCTAGTAGTGCTAGTTATATATGGAGTTGTAAAAATCGTTTTGTTGATAAAATATTTTTGTCTTGAGTTCTTTGAGAACGTTGTTTAAGATTGATCTTTACATTTCTATGAGTAGTTTTTTTCGAACGAGATTTTGGTTCGAGACGAATTATGATGGTAGCTTCCCGCGACGGATAAATAGTTTTACAATGTACTCGTACGCCTAGTACAGTCGCCATCAAATATATCGGAGCGGCCAGGGTACTCAAAAACATCTGAACAAACACTTTATCACCTTGACAATAGGGTCCTTGTTCAGATATTTGTGACCACCTTGGACGCTCCGAAATATCTGATGGCGACTGTACATACATCTTGTACGATAGAAATGTACCGTGTGCAATATGGTATAGATTTAAAACTTATTAGGCGTTGTGAACGTTAATGTAATATAGTATGAAAGTCAGATGTTACCTGTTATGACAAAGTTATTTGTATTATAGTATACTAGAGACGACAGAGTGAGTTTTAGGACGACCAATTGCAAATTAATACAAGTTTCAATTTTATAAATTGACGTGTAAGGGTGTAAGATAAGAGAACTATAATGTTTCTTGTGTAATTTTACCTGCAGAAAAGTGACTTGAATTTGTAATTTAACATGTTGTTAGTTCAAAAACTCACTCTGTATTCATAATGAGACATCAAGTGAAACAAAGAATAATAATAATGATGGCGTGTAAATACTGTGTTGTTAAATTAATTATATATATTATAATTATGTTGCTTTAATGTAAATATTTTTTTAATTCTTTGTATTTCATGTGCCTATGGTATATTTAATTTTATGTTATGTCGAACATTGTTTTCTTTAGCATTGCATTGCTTTATTTATAAACATCGGTATCAACGTTCAAATTTCATGGCAAAGTACGGTTTGCAGAAAAACAAATACAAACAAATACATCTATTATTTTGAACATTTTTTATGGCCTAAAAGAAAGACGCTAAATAGTATTTTATACAAGCGTGACATAATGAAGAGCTTTTCAGTCGAGTACCGTGTTTAGGCCACGAAGTTTTTTGAGTAAGGTACGAGTACTAGGTACTAAGTAAGGTACGACATTGAAAAGCTTTAATTATGTCACTATTTTATACAATACTTTTTCCACGGGTACTCAAAATAGGCAAGCTGTAAGAATTGAGTTTGACGAATGTGTAACAAATTGCTGCCTCTATATGATTGAGTAACTTCAATCTCCCGGTGGATTGTGTTGTGCCGGCGCCGCCCCCCCTGACGCCGTAAGACAGTTGTTTAATAATTTATATGGCGTTATTATCAGGGTTTTCTTTTATTATTATTTAATTTTAGATAAAGTTGTCTGCCCTTTTGGTGTTATTTAAATTATTATTTTTCAACCAATTAATAGTGTTTATTGTACTTACAGGGCTCAGTTGTGGCTCCTAAAACAATTATACATCCTTAGCAATTGTACTAAAGTGTGTGTGTATTCACGAGTAATAACTCAACATTTAACTTGCGGATGCGCATTTTTTTTTCACTTTAGTTATTGCACTTGCTTCACGGGGATTTAAAGCGTCGATGACAAAATTGATTTGAGCATAATGTTTGTTATAAGTCGCAGCATTTACCTCATGTGCCCCATCTATTTAACACGGGCGGAAGATAAATACTTTCTCTCTCTCCAAATAATTTTGTGCTTGAAGATCTGAAGGACAATCAAACTGCTTATGACAAAGATTTCGAAGTATTTCTGCGACTCGATTAAAGTACAAGTTAGCTGCAGAATAATTAAATTTAAAAGAAAATAAACGTTATTATTAATTAAATATTCGAAAGTATTTATTTTTTTGCTATCCCTACCGGGTGCCATGAAAATAGAACGTTGATACCGATGTTTATTTATTTATAATTTGACAATTATTCAGACTTCTATTCTAATTATGTTTTTATTATATTGGTTGGTAGTCTTGTGCATGTTTGTAATAATGTTAGCCCCCATTAGTGCAAGATCGTCTATCGTTCACATCTAAAACATCGCGAGAGGTATTTAATAATAATATTTGCAAAGCTAGAATTCCTACTTAGATCGATAGGACACTGGGCAGTGGGCAGGATCTACAGAATGAGTGTCACACGACGGACGGGCTTGCCACTATACCTTAAATAAGTGGCAACCTTGTGCAGAACGAGGTGTCGGAGTGTGAACAACGTCGATGTTACTCTCGTGTCAACTATTGTACATACTACTCCTAAAATGCACTAAATTGATGTGTGAGCTACGCTACATTAGATAGGGAATTATCGATCGTTAAACTAAAAGCACACAGGATTTTTTTCGTTACCGAAAATTTTTAAATTCAATTTCTATTGATAAAATGTATACTGTATTAATTTACTATTTATTTCATTTTTATTAATGAAAATGAGAAAAAGGGCATTGATTAATATTTTATTATTCCTTCGTGTTTGTAATATATCGTCGTGCCCCTAATAGCGATCTTAAATGTAAAAATATTAATATTACATTTGTTGACATTTAAGATAACTAATGATATTCAACATTGTACAGACGTTATTCACTAACTCGAACACTCGGGACCATAACAGGCTGGACGACGCAACCATAGTTCCGCTCCCCAGTCGTCGGCACCGGCCCTCGACTGGAAGCAACCACTTTAATCTTACGAACTACTTTAGCTCAAGCGGCTCAACTACTATATAGTCTTCGATGTCTAATACCCGCGATACAACATTGGCGAATGACAATAAATCAAACGAATATAAAGTAAGCTATGTACTTAATAGACTTGGGGGTACACTTCAAATGCATGAATCCTACCGTTACTTTGCAGACTTACTCTTATAAAGCAACACACGAGTAGAGAGTAGCACGTAGAATCACGTCAAAGAGTAAATTGTGATGTTTTAAGATTTTACCTAACTAATGAGTAACGTACAAATAGTCTGTAGAAGATATCCACAAACCAAAACGAGTAATGTCTATAGGATAAGAATATTTTTCTACCAATGAAAAGTACCATAGTTTGGAAATGTAGACTACTTACCAATTTGTTTGTGAAAGTAGCTTTTGGGGAAATGGCAGATCGGCTCGGTGCACGGAGATCACCGCACTACACCAGCTTGCGATTGCGAGCTAGCCTGTTACAATAATATATCTACATCTGGAACTATGATTACTGCAAGTGATTTTTTGTTTCCTCATAAAATTATTAGATAAGATTTTTTTGATGTACTAAAGGTAAAATATTTCTATTCATTCCATTTATTTTAAGGGGGGCGAAATGTCAGATAGATAAATATCAAATCAACAAAGTACAAGTGATGGCCTTTTAAAATGACAACATTTACCGTAATAGATGAAGATTAGTCAGTCCACCTACACATGCATATATTTACATATGGAATAGATGGACTTATCGGATCGCTAGAAGGAACTGCATGAAATGCCGTCACTTATTTACGTCATGAAGCGAATTATTGTACACAAAAGTTATATTTTTTGCAAATTTACGCTAACATAGTGAATACCTCATAATGTCTCATAAATGATCTGAAGACACGTCCATACACCACAAGCAGTTTAATATGTAAATTGAAAATTGTAAATAAATAGATGCAGCAAGTACACGTTTAACATAGGTGCCTGGAATTTAAAATAAATAAAAGATATTTTTTCTAAGCATCCAAACAAAACGATAAATTTTGATATCTAATAGCTACATTAATAAATTTACATACTTGTATAAAATACAAGTAAAATTATAATAAAATAAGCATCGTTTAGGCAAAATTAAGATTTTCATTCATAATCTATAATATCCTGTAACAGTAGATTTGTAAACTCCGAAAATGTGAGAATGGGCTTAATGTTATATACACGGTTTTCGATGATGTGTGTGAAATGTTGAAATAATAACCTCGTTGAGTGCCCATCTAACATAAACCAGGGGAACCTGTCTTCCAGTGTTAGCAATGGACATTATATAAGATTATTTCACTTGCGTTGAATGGGCTTCATATACAGAGTTATTTCATATATCTTCGTTTTTTTGTTCTTCATAAAACCATAAATAATTGGCACCCAACCAAAGGTCATCGAAAATATATTCCTAACATATAAATAATGTATTTTGGTAAAGAAGATTTTAATGTTTAAATGGGCTTTAAGATTATGATTATAACTATTAATCGTGTAAGCAGCGTTAGGATGATAATTGTCTTGGTGTTTCGGAATGAATTCACTTCAAAAATGTTCGATTTGGCGAAATATCCCTTCACAACGGTTTTAATATACAAATTTAACCGTGGAGGTACTAAAAATGTTACCGAAATTGATCTAGTTTACGCACTTATAACTTTCGTTGATTTCAATCCCTGGCCATTTACAGAATGAGGGTCCCTATTGTAAAAATATTTTATGGACATGATAGATTATGTAAACTATTTCACTTGAAAGCTATGTCAAAGCAATGATGCTTTTTATTTGGAATATATTATAATGTTTTCTCAAGTTAATCTAGACTAGGCATCATCTATTACCACAGAGTAAATTTATATTAGAGATGCAATTAATAGGGTCCAAAATTTCCATCCAAAATATCAGAAATATAAATTCGGATTGTTAGTTAATGACGTCATCGTTAATAGACACGTTGCTGCGGCTAATTTACTCTGTGGAAAAGACCTCTAACTATTTGATCACTGAGCGTATTGCATCGTGAAACATTGATGAGTACGGGAATCTTTGTTTCAATGGGAAAACATAATTAGTTCCTCTGATTTCGATTATTTGTTATGTCCGTTATTTATTTGTTATTTACCGTGTGTTTTTGTATCACTATTATTTATAATCCAACAATAAGTAGTTAACATGCGCGTGATAATATTTATTATAAAATAAAGGATGACAGTCGCTAACACAACGAGGTCTGTATTCCCGTACAAGAATGATTTTATTTTTTGTATAAAATCTTACCTCTTGTCTTGGCCTGTCGTCTGCGAACAAAGGATGATTCCTTCCGTTGTGGATATTTCTAAGGTTGAATACGTTAGTGTACAAAGCTAATTATGTTTTTCTAAGAATACGTGAAGTGATTTAGGTGTTGGTCAATCGCAGAAAGGATTATTGCGAACGTGAGCTTTATGAAGTTCAGAAGCGCCCTGCAGGCCTGCAGTGGCAATGGCGAAAGTGCTCGGCGCGTCGGATACGGGTCCTCTCTACACGCGGCGCGGCGGCACTTGTTCTTTGACATTATCCTCTAATACACGACTAGTCTTGTTCAGGCAACCATCGTTTTTGCGAGTGGCCGTTAAGTCTGTGTTATTTAGTTCTTCAGATGTTAGATTAAGGCCTCTTGTGTTGCTGTGCATTTCTAAGCATTGTATGTATGTATGTTTATAATATTGTAAATAGCTAAAATACATTATATTTTTACGACTAGCATACGCAACCAAAGTTGTTATAAAGTGATGGTTGATTAAATAATAAATTTAAATAAAATAGGTCGTTATGTTTATTTTTAGGAAAAGATACAAATAAAACTGTACAGTTGTATATGGGTACATCCAATGTCTCGTTGAAGCCTTTTACACAACCGCCCTGATATTAGTAAATCGAATTTATTATTTTTTGGTATAAAAACGGTTAAATCTAAAAGGAATATAAATTATAAATAAAATTAACAGAAATAAGTAGTGTATGAGTGTGGCTTAAGCTCGTTTCGTTCCTAGTGTCTACCTAGCTCGCTTGTTTCCGAACATATTACTTCTCGGCATTTGTCAATTAATAAAACTTGACGCAATTTGCTGTCTCCGAGATAAACAAAACATTTAAAATATAATTTTATTCCTTGAAAGGTAAGATCAGGCATTATGAGTACATTACATTAATTTAAGTTGTATTTTTTGTACATTTTAGATCCGAAATATATTAATATCTAAAAGAAAATGGTTTTTTCATTGTACACCTGCAGCCAAAGAACAGCGTTGTATAGACGGTAAGGTCCGTATTGTAATTTTAAAAACGATTCAAGTATGATCTAATTCCAACGCATATATACCATACATTGGAGCTGCCTCAAAATCATATCCGATCAATTTCTGATTAAGGAGTTTACACAAAACCTACGTTTAAAGAGGCTTTATTCCTAAAACGCGCGTAATCGCGAAATGCTTCTTTCTTGCGAAGGCTATGGTGAAAAGCCTTATTGTTTTCAAATCAACTATTAACCCCTTTTTCAAGTCGCACCATCTTTTCAAAAATCCCAAGTAAATATCTTCAAACTATACAGTTACACGTTCTGGTAATGTATTTAAAGAAGTAAAATTTTATGATAGGCCAATCTAATTGACCTTAAATCGAAAGTTTAAGGTTGATTGACACGGATGGGGTCGCTACACCTGAAAAAGGGTTTAATGCATGTAATAGTTTAGATTATGGAAAACATGGCTTCTCTTGGCAGGCATTTCCAGTTTTTGCAGTTAGACGTGTCGTTACATTTCCAAAATACGTAAAAAAGGGAAGAGTGCTTATTATTTTTAATACAATTCAATTCAGTATATTATGTACCCACAAGGCAAATTATGCAATTAAAACTAGAGATGCAACGGATAGTTGTTTGGTCGGATATCCGGCGGAATCGTTGGCCGGATATCGGCTGCCGAATATGCGGCCTAAATAGATTGAGAGCTAGCCACGTCGGATATAACTCATATGACACAATATTGAGAGCAACGCAACCCCTCTAGTTAGTTTGCTATAGTATGCTTGTTTCTAGATCCGGACGTCTGGCAGCTGTATAATGGTGGAGGTCAAGGAATACAAATAACTTTAACGGCCTCTTAGCCTAGTTGGTAGTGACGCTGCCTACGAAGCAGGAGGTCCCGGGTTCGAATCCTGGTCAGGGCATTTATTTTTGTTTATTACGGGTATTTGTTCCTGAGTTATGGATATTTTCTATGTATTTAAGTATTTATCTATATCTATCTATTATATATATATCGTCGCCTATTACCAACAACACAAGCCTTATTGAGTTATTGGGCTTACTGTGGGACTAGGTTGATTTGTGTAAGATTATCCCATAATATTTATTTAACTTGAAGAAAACAAATCCTAGAGTTCTGGGTTTGATGCAATATTATAGGAAATTATATAATTAATTAGATTATATCATAGCCAGAAGTTTCTGCTCCGGGAAAGTAGTGCCAAATGATGTATAATGCAATTTATAGTTAGTCGCCTACTTTTTATGTTTCCGCAATAATACACAATGTATTTTTCACCTCAGCAGCAGGAACGAGGGTTCTTTGATACCTAAAAACAGTGAGCAAAACTCAATTTTGCTGCGAGCGTGAGACAAATTGACCTTGTTGACCTTGGAATTACAATGTCAATCTGCGTGCGAGGTCTAATACAAATTCGAAATACTCGGAAGCTATTCGTGTTGTCTTTTTCACGTCATTAGTAAATAGAGAGAGACAGAAATATTTTAAACGTCATTCAATCAAATTTTATTTAATTTTAATTCGTATTCTGAACTTTCGATTCGACCCCTGAAACAGAGTCAGAACGATACGTTCCGAAATGCGCAGAAGTACTAATTTGTAAATATAATTTAAACAAATTTTAATTTTGAAATGTTTAACCATACAACAACTAAAATAATTTACGTTCTTTATTTCAAGATCAAATAAGTATAAACGGAAAAATTACAAGATTATCATGTGAAAAATATTATTACTTACAACAATCTCTCGTATTGTGATCAAACAGTAGTTACCGAACGCAGATAAAAAAAAGTTGACAAAAGTCAAAATGGCGGTATAGACATTTTAAAAATATTTAATTTATTTTGATTATTTTTTGTGTTATTAACTTATAATTGAGGTTTTTGAACTCAAATGTAAGAATATTATAATAAATATAAGTGAAAAAAGTGACAAAGAAGGATTAAGCATCACCCAGGTTGTATTTTTCCATGTCTTCTCACTGCTGAGGTGAAAAATAGTGTGTTCAACATGAGAATAAAGTTATTTACATCTTGTGCTTTTGAGTCCCTCTCTACGCTCAAGATTCTAAATTAGAATCACTCGCTACGCTCGTGATTCTATTATAGGATCTTTCGCTTGCTCAGGACTCAAAATTAGCACTCGAAGTAAATATGAACTTTCTTCTCTTGTTGTACAAATATCTATTGTTCTAATGTTAAAATATGGTGAAAATGTAGGCCTGTCCTCTATAAATGACACAACTTTGGCAGTGTTTACCTCTTTTGGTATTACTTTTTTCCAACTGAAAAACTTTGTTGGTCCATCACTCTGACCTCCACCCATTAAAAGCCGCCAGATTCCCGGATCTAGCAATAATGATGGTAAAGCAATCTAACTAGACAGGTTTCATTGCTCTCATTATTGTGTCTTATCATATCATATCATATCACGTCGCCAGCTCTAAGTCCATAAAGTTTTACCTTCAAGCGGATTCGTGTATACGGGTGGCACTCCGTGCAATTTGTAACTTGTTCAACGAATAATATTGGCTCTAAATTTGTGCCCTATTAATGTAGGAACTAATATAGGACATTATTTGATGGTTTTGTGTGAACAATTATACCGGCCGGATAATATGCAACCAGGCCGGCTAGAATATCTTACGTTGTCGCCCGTCACTCCATACTTCGAGTCGCGCTTGAAGTATGAACTGTCGCGTCAAAAAATTATGCTAGGCGTGCAGGGCCGTCTTTACCCGGGGGTGCAAGGGGTGCGAGGCACCCGGGCGCCGGGGTCCAGGGGGCGCCCGCCGATTACCGAAACATATACCAAACCTTTTAGTTGGAACACTATTAAAGCACAGTCCAACATTGTTTTGAAATTTGCCATAAGCGGCTATTGTTTGCTTATTTGAGACTTGATGTATAAAAGTCCGTGTTCACATCTTAAATTGAAAAATAAAAATCTGGCCAAGTCCGAGTCGGAACTCGGGACACCAAGTGTTTCGTACCACAAGATTAACAAATAATCCTCACCGTGTGACCTTAAGAGGGTTTTTATGTTATACTAGCTGTACCCGAGGCTTCGCTCACGTGGGTTTTAGTAGGCTTTACTTACCACTTTTCGTTACCCTCAACAGTCCATTGCTAAAAGTTGCCTACGCATTCAACATGTCAAAAAGTTAGTGCAGCAGTTTAGTAACGCAGCAGCAGCAGAGACTAAGAGCGAAATCAATGATCAAGGGAAGCGTATGAGCGGGAAGGTCTGCCGAGCTGAAGGCAGAGCTCCCGGTAGAGCCGAACGCCCGAAGCGTCGTAGTAGAAAATGCCTCTGCAGTAGCTGGACAGAGATCGAACAGAAATTAATGATTAATGTCATCAAGTGAACCGGAGCGTGAAAAGCCCGACAATAAGGCAGCCCGCCCCCCGAGCCCCCCTTTTTTCCTCCTGATATGTAGTAAACTCTGTCAACATTCTTTTTCTCCCGTCTGAAACGATCAACCCTACTATTTTTGGTACGAATTAATATCGCTTAGTGTATTTTTTCTTTGTGCCCCCCCCTCTTATACTTCTCGCTCAGTTTATCGATACTCGTTTTGCTCCCGTCTTAAACACTTAACCTAACCATTTATAGTATGAATACAAATCAAGTAGTGTGTCTTTTCTTTGTGCGGGGGGCTTGGCCCCCCGAGCCCCCCATTGGACTTCTGACTTGTAGTAAACTGTCAACATTATTTTTCTCCCGTCTTAAACGATCAACCCTACCATTTTTGGTATGAATTAATATCGTTTAGTGTATTTTTTTTTGATACTCGTTTTGTTCCCGTCTTAAACATTTAAACTTACCATTTATGGTATGAATACAAATCGATTAGTGTGTCTTTTCTTTGTGCGGGGGGCTCCGCCCCCCGAGCCCCCTTTTATATTTATCACGCAGTTAGCTTTATCGGTACTCGGTTTGCTCCCGTCTTAAACATTTAACCTAACTATTTATGGTATGAATACAAGTCGATTAGTGTGCCTTTTCTTTGTGCGGGGGGCTCCGCCCCCCGAGCCCCCCTTTTACCTCCTGACATGTAGTAGACTCTGTCAACATTCTTTTTCTCCCGTCCTAAACATTCAACCTAACCATTTTTGGTATGAATTAATATCGTTCAGTGTATTTTTTTCTTGCCCCCCTCTTGTACTTGTCACACACTTAACTTTATCGATACTCGTTTTGCTGCCGTCTTAAACATTTAACCTAACCATTTATGGTATGAATACAAATCGATTAGTGTGTCTTTTCTTTGCCTTAGCCCCTTTTTGGCCACCTATCACGAGGTTTTTTTTGTGCCTGTTACCGCCTATCATGTAGTAAACTCTATCAATATTATTTTGCTCCCGTCCGAAACATTCAACCTAACTGTTTTTGGTATGAATAAATATCGTTCAGTGTATTTTTCCTTCTAGTCTATTTTTTCTTTGTGCGGGGGGCGGAGCCCCCTCTTACATTTGTCACGCAATTAACTTTATCGATACTCGTTTTTCTCCCGTCTTAAACATTTAACCTAACCATTTATGATATGAATAGAATTCGTTTAGTGAGTTTTTCTTTGCCTTAGCCCCTTTTTTGCCACCTATCACGAGGTTTTTATTTGTGCCTAAACTAAACTACGAACTTTTTTGTCAGATAACTAACTGCTGCTCAATGACGTCTTAGTTATTTAGTAAGACAATCCTGCGAGATATAGCGTTGTGGTTCATTTAGCTCTGGGCATTTTTTCGATTTCCGTTTTAAGGGTTCTGTATTTACCACGTTTAAATACTTTTTATTAAGAATATGAAAAAAACCTACTACATTATTTATGTATAATGTCTCCAAATAAACCAATATCAAATTGTGACTTGAACTCAGCGTTATAATAATTACATTTACGATACAATGTTGTACCCGCTAAAACCATACAGGTCAATATTATTTATAGAAATCCGTTCAGCCGTTTCTATGCCAAGTGGTAATATATAAACACGGCACACATTTAACGGCCTTCTAGCCTAGTTGGTAGTGACCCTGCCTATGAAGCCGGAGGTCCCGGGTACACAAATAAATGCCCTGACCAGGATTCGAATCCTGGTCAGGGCATTTATTTGTGTGTTCATCACGGATATTTGTTCCTGAGTTATGGATGTTTTCTATGTATTTAAGTATATATCTACCTATTATATATATCGTCGCTTAGTACCCACAACACAAGCCTTATTGAGCTTACTGTGGGACTAGGTTGATTTGTGTAAGTTTGTCCCATAATATTTATTATTATTATTAATAAACAGACAAACAGACAAAAACACAAACAGACAAAAATTCTAAAAATCGTCGAATACTGATCTGTTATCGATTTTAAGAGCTACTTATTAATATATTTGCTAATATCTCCAATGTATAAAATTATTAGATAAGATTTGTTTGATGTACGAAAGGTAAAATATTTCTATTCATTCCATTTATTTTAAGGGGGGCGAAATGTCAGATAGATAAATATCAAATCAACAAAGTACAAGTGATGGCCTTTTAAAATGACAACATTTACCGTAATAGATGAAGATTAGTCAGTCCACCTACACATGCATATATTTACATATGGAATAGATGGACTTATCGGATCGCTAGAAGGAACTGCATGAAATGCCGTCACTTATTTACGTCATGAAGCGAATTATTGTACACAAAAGTTATATTTTTTGCAAATTTACGCTAACATAGTGAATACCTCATAATGTCTCATAAATGATCTGAAGACACGTCCATACACCACAAGCAGTTTAATATGTAAATTGAAAATTGTAAATAAATAGATGCAGCAAGTACACGTTTAACATAGGTGCCTGGAATTTAAAATAAATAAAAGATATTTTTTCTAAGCATCCAAACAAAACGATAAATTTTGATATCTAATAGCTACATTAATAAATTTACATACTTGTATAAAATACAAGTAAAATTATAATAAAATAAGCATCGTTTAGGCAAAATTAAGATTTTCATTCATAATCTATAATATCCTGTAACAGTAGATTTGTAAACTCCGAAAATGTGAGAATGGGCTTAATGTTATATACACGGTTTTCGATGATGTGTGTGAAATGTTGAAATAATAACCTCGTTGAGTGCCCATCTAACATAAACCAGGGGAACCTGTCTTCCAGTGTTAGCAATGGACATTATATAAGATTATTTCACTTGCGTTGAATGGGCTTCATATACAGAGTTATTTCATATATCTTCGTTTTTTTGTTCTTCATAAAACCATAAATAATTGGCACCCAACCAAAGGTCATCGAAAATATATTCCTAACATATAAATAATGTATTTTGGTAAAGAAGATTTTAATGTTTAAATGGGCTTTAAGATGATGATTATAACTATTAATCGTGTAAGCAGCGTTAGGATGATAATTGTCTTGGTGTTTCGGAATGAATTCACTTCAAAAATGTTCGATTTGGCGAAATATCCCTTCACAACGGTTTTAATATACAAATTTAACCGTGGAGGTACTAAAAATGTTACCGAAATTGATCTAGTTTACGCACTTATAACTTTCGTTGATTTCAATCCCTGGCCATTTACAGAATGATAGATTATGTAAACTATTTCACTTGAAAGCTATGTCAAAGCAATGATGCTTTTTATTTGGAATATATTATAATGTTTTCTCAAGTTAATCTAGACTAGGCATCATCTATTACCACAGAGTAAATTTATATTAGAGATGCAATTAATAGGGTCCAAAATTTCCATCCAAAATATCAGAAATATAAATTCGGATTGTTAGTTAATGACGTCATCGTTAATAGACACGTTGCTGCGGCTAATTTACTCTGTGGAAAAGACCTCTAACTATTTGATCACTGAGCGTATTGCATCGTGAAACATTGATGAGTACGGGAATCTTTGTTTCAATGGGAAAACATAATTAGTTCCTCTGATTTCGATTATTTGTTATGTCCGTTATTTATTTGTTATTTACCGTGTGTTTTTGTATCACTATTATTTATAATCCAACAATAAGTAGTTAACATGCGCGTGATAATATTTATTATAAAATAAAGGATGACAGTCGCTAACACAACGAGGTCTGTATTCCCGTACAAGAATGATTTTATTTTTTGTATAAAATCTTACCTCTTGTCTTGGCCTGTCGTCTGCGAACAAAGGATGATTCCTTCCGTTGTGGATATTTCTAAGGTTGAATACGTTAGTGTACAAAGCTAATTATGTTTTTCTAAGAATACGTGAAGTGATTTAGGTGTTGGTCAATCGCAGAAAGGATTATTGCGAACGTGAGCTTTATGAAGTTCAGAAGCGCCCTGCAGGCCTGCAGTGGCAATGGCGAAAGTGCTCGGCGCGTCGGATACGGGTCCTCTCTACACGCGGCGCGGCGGCACTTGTTCTTTGACATTATCCTCTAATACACGACTAGTCTTGTTCAGGCAATCATCGTTTTTGCGAGTGGCCGTTAAGTCTGTGTTATTTAGTTCTTCAGATGTTAGATTAAGGCCTCTTGTGTTGCTGTGCATTTCTAAGCATTGTATGTATGTATGTTTATAATATTGTAAATAGCTAAAATACATTATATTTTTACGACTAGCATACGCAACCAAAGTTGTTATAAAGTGATGGTTGATTAAATAATAAATTTAAATAAAATAGGTCGTTATGTTTATTTTTAGGAAAAGATACAAATAAAACTGTACAGTTGTATATGGGTACATCCAATGTCTCGTTGAAGCCTTTTACACAACCGCCCTGATATTAGTAAATCGAATTTATTATTTTTTGGTATAAAAACGGTTAAATCTAAAAGGAATATAAATTATAAATAAAATTAACAGAAATAAGTAGTGTATGAGTGTGGCTTAAGCTCGTTTCGTTCCTAGTGTCTACCTAGCTCGCTTGTTTCCGAACATATTACTTCTCGGCATTTGTCAATTAATAAAACTTGACGCAATTTGCTGTCTCCGAGATAAACAAAACATTTAAAATATAATTTTATTCCTTGAAAGGTAAGATCAGGCATTATGAGTACATTACATTAATTTAAGTTGTATTTTTTGTACATTTTAGATCCGAAATATATTAATATCTAAAAGAAAATGGTTTTTTCATTGTACACCTGCAGCCAAAGAACAGCGTTGTATAGACGGTAAGGTCCGTATTGTAATTTTAAAAACGATTCAAGTATGATCTAATTCCAACGCATATATACCATACATTGGAGCTGCCTCAAAATCATATCCGATCAATTTCTGATTAAGGAGTTTACACAAAACCTACGTTTAAAGAGGCTTTATTCCTAAAACGCGCGTGATCGCGAAATGCTTCTTTCTTGCGAAGGCTATGGTGAAAAGCCTTATTGTTTTCAAATCAACTATTAACCCCTTTTTCAAGTCGCACCATCTTTTCAAAAATCCCAAGTAAATATCTTCAAACTATACAGTTACACGTTCTGGTAATGTATTTAAAGAAGTAAAATTTTATGATAGGCCAATCTAATTGACCTTAAATCGAAAGTTTAAGGTTAATTGACACGGATGGGGTCGCTACACCTGAAAAAGGGTTTAATGCATGTAATAGTTTAGATTATGGAAAACATGGCTTCTCTTGGCAGGCATTTCCAGTTTTTGCAGTTAGACGTGTCGTTACATTTCCAAAATACGTAAAAAAGGGAAGAGTGCTTATTATTTTTAATACAATTCAATTCAGTATATTATGTACCCACAAGGCAAATTATGCAATTAAAACTAGAGATGCAACGGATAGTTGTTTGGTCGGATATCCGGCGGAATCGTTGGCCGGATATCGGCTGCCGAATATGCGGCCTAAATAGATTGAGAGCTAGCCACGTCGGATATAACTCATATGACACAATATTGAGAGCAACGCAACCCCTCTAGTTAGTTTGCTATAGTATGCTTGTTTCTAGATCCGGACGTCTGGCAGCTGTATAATGGTGGAGGTCAAGGAATACAAATAACTTTAACGGCCTCTTAGCCTAGTTGGTAGTGACGCTGCCTACGAAGCAGGAGGTCCCGGGTTCGAATCCTGGTCAGGGCATTTATTTTTGTTTATTACGGGTATTTGTTCCTGAGTTATGGATATTTTCTATGTATTTAAGTATTTATCTATATCTATCTATTATATATATATCGTCGCCTATTACCAACAACACAAGCCTTATTGAGTTATTGGGCTTACTGTGGGACTAGGTTGATTTGTGTAAGATTATCCCATAATATTTATTTAACTTGAAGAAAACAAATCCTAGAGTTCTGGGTTTGATGCAATATTATAGGAAATTATATAATTAATTAGATTATATCATAGCCAGAAGTTTCTGCTCCGGGAAAGTAGTGCCAAATGATGTATAATGCAATTTATAGTTAGTCGCCTACTTTTTATGTTTCCGCAATAATACACAATGTATTTTTCACCTCAGCAGCAGGAACGAGGGTTCTTTGATACCTAAAAACAGTGAGCAAAACTCAATTTTGCTGCGAGCGTGAGACAAATTGACCTTGTTGACCTTGGAATTACAATGTCAATCTGCGTGCGAGGTCTAATACAAATTCGAAATACTCGGAAGCTATTCGTGTTGTCTTTTTCACGTCATTAGTAAATAGAGAGAGACAGAAATATTTTAAACGTCATTCAATCAAATTTTATTTAATTTTAATTCGTATTCTGAACTTTCGATTCGACCCCTGAAACAGAGTCAGAACGATACGTTCCGAAATGCGCAGAAGTACTAATTTGTAAATATAATTTAAACAAATTTTAATTTTGAAATGTTTAACCATACAACAACTAAAATAATTTACGTTCTTTATTTCAAGATCAAATAAGTATAAACGGAAAAATTACAAGATTATCATGTGAAAAATATTATTACTTACAACAATCTCTCGTATTGTGATCAAACAGTAGTTACCGAACGCAGATAAAAAAAAGTTGACAAAAGTCAAAATGGCGGTATAGACATTTTAAAAATATTTAATTTATTTTGATTATTTTTTGTGTTATTAACTTATAATTGAGGTTTTTGAACTCAAATGTAAGAATATTATAATAAATATAAGTGAAAAAAGTGACAAAGAAGGATTAAGCATCACCCAGGTTGTATTTTTCCATGTCTTCTCACTGCTGAGGTGAAAAATAGTGTGTTCAACATGAGAATAAAGTTATTTACATCTTGTGCTTTTGAGTCCCTCTCTACGCTCAAGATTCTAAATTAGAATCACTCGCTACGCTCGTGATTCTATTATAGGATCTTTCGCTTGCTCAGGACTCAAAATTAGCACTCGAAGTAAATATGAACTTTCTTCTCTTGTTGTACAAATATCTATTGTTCTAATGTTAAAATATGGTGAAAATGTAGGCCTGTCCTCTATAAATGACACAACTTTGGCAGTGTTTACCTCTTTTGGTATTACTTTTTTCCAACTGAAAAACTTTGTTGGTCCATCACTCTGACCTCCACCCATTAAAAGCCGCCAGATTCCCGGATCTAGCAATAATGATGGTAAAGCAATCTAACTAGACAGGTTTCATTGCTCTCATTATTGTGTCTTATCATATCATATCATATCACGTCGCCAGCTCTAAGTCCATAAAGTTTTACCTTCAAGCGGATTCGTGTATACGGGTGGCACTCCGTGCAATTTGTAACTTGTTCAACGAATAATATTGGCTCTAAATTTGTGCCCTATTAATGTAGGAACTAATATAGGACATTATTTGATGGTTTTGTGTGAACAATTATACCGGCCGGATAATATGCAACCAGGCCGGCTAGAATATCTTACGTTGTCGCCCGTCACTCCATACTTCGAGTCGCGCTTGAAGTATGAACTGTCGCGTCAAAAAATTATGCTAGGCGTGCAGGGCCGTCTTTACCCGGGGGTGCAAGGGGTGCGAGGCACCCGGGCGCCGGGGTCCAGGGGGCGCCCGCCGATTACCGAAACATATACCAAACCTTTTAGTTGGAACACTATTAAAGCACAGTCCAACATTGTTTTGAAATTTGCCATAAGCGGCTATTGTTTGCTTATTTGAGACTTGATGTATAAAAGTCCGTGTTCACATCTTAAATTGAAAAATAAAAATCTGGCCAAGTCCGAGTCGGAACTCGGGACACCAAGTGTTTCGTACCACAAGATTAACAAATAATCCTCACCGTGTGACCTTAAGAGGGTTTTTATGTTATACTAGCTGTACCCGAGGCTTCGCTCACGTGGGTTTTAGTAGGCTTTACTTACCACTTTTCGTTACCCTCAACAGTCCATTGCTAAAAGTTGCCTACGCATTCAACATGTCAAAAAGTTAGTGCAGCAGTTTAGTAACGCAGCAGCAGCAGAGACTAAGAGCGAAATCAATGATCAAGGGAAGCGTATGAGCGGGAAGGTCTGCCGAGCTGAAGGCAGAGCTCCCGGTAGAGCCGAACGCCCGAAGCGTCGTAGTAGAAAATGCCTCTGCAGTAGCTGGACAGAGATCGAACAGAAATTAATGATTAATGTCATCAAGTGAACCGGAGCGTGAAAAGCCCGACAATAAGGCAGCCCGCCCCCCGAGCCCCCCTTTTTTCCTCCTGATATGTAGTAAACTCTGTCAACATTCTTTTTCTCCCGTCTGAAACGATCAACCCTACTATTTTTGGTACGAATTAATATCGCTTAGTGTATTTTTTCTTTGTGCCCCCCCCTCTTATACTTCTCGCTCAGTTTATCGATACTCGTTTTGCTCCCGTCTTAAACACTTAACCTAACCATTTATAGTATGAATACAAATCAAGTAGTGTGTCTTTTCTTTGTGCGGGGGGCTTGGCCCCCCGAGCCCCCCATTGGACTTCTGACTTGTAGTAAACTGTCAACATTATTTTTCTCCCGTCTTAAACGATCAACCCTACCATTTTTGGTATGAATTAATATCGTTTAGTGTATTTTTTTTTGATACTCGTTTTGTTCCCGTCTTAAACATTTAAACTTACCATTTATGGTATGAATACAAATCGATTAGTGTGTCTTTTCTTTGTGCGGGGGGCTCCGCCCCCCGAGCCCCCTTTTATATTTATCACGCAGTTAGCTTTATCGGTACTCGGTTTGCTCCCGTCTTAAACATTTAACCTAACTATTTATGGTATGAATACAAGTCGATTAGTGTGCCTCTTCTTTGTGCGGGGGGCTCCGCCCCCCGAGCCCCCCTTTTACCTCCTGACATGTAGTAGACTCTGTCAACATTCTTTTTCTCCCGTCCTAAACATTCAACCTAACCATTTTTGGTATGAATTAATATCGTTCAGTGTATTTTTTTCTTGCCCCCCTCTTGTACTTGTCACACACTTAACTTTATCGATACTCGTTTTGCTGCCGTCTTAAACATTTAACCTAACCATTTATGGTATGAATACAAATCGATTAGTGTGTCTTTTCTTTGCCTTAGCCCCTTTTTGGCCACCTATCACGAGGTTTTTTTTGTGCCTGTTACCGCCTATCATGTAGTAAACTCTATCAATATTATTTTGCTCCCGTCCGAAACATTCAACCTAACTGTTTTTGGTATGAATAAATATCGTTCAGTGTATTTTTCCTTCTAGTCTATTTTTTCTTTGTGCGGGGGGCGGAGCCCCCTCTTACATTTGTCACGCAATTAACTTTATCGATACTCGTTTTTCTCCCGTCTTAAACATTTAACCTAACCATTTATGATATGAATAGAATTCGTTTAGTGAGTTTTTCTTTGCCTTAGCCCCTTTTTTGCCACCTATCACGAGGTTTTTATTTGTGCCTAAACTAAACTACGAACTTTTTTGTCAGATAACTAACTGCTGCTCAATGACGTCTTAGTTATTTAGTAAGACAATCCTGCGAGATATAGCGTTGTGGTTCATTTAGCTCTGGGCATTTTTTCGATTTCCGTTTTAAGGGTTCTGTATTTACCACGTTTAAATACTTTTTATTAAGAATATGAAAAAAACCTACTACATTATTTATGTATAATGTCTCCAAATAAACCAATATCAAATTGTGACTTGAACTCAGCGTTATAATAATTACATTTACGATACAATGTTGTACCCGCTAAAACCATACAGGTCAATATTATTTATAGAAATCCGTTCAGCCGTTTCTATGCCAAGTGGTAATATATAAACACGGCACACATTTAACGGCCTCCTAGCCTAGTTGGTAGTGACCCTGCCTATGAAGCCGGAGGTCCCGGGTACACAAATAAATGCCCTGACCAGGATTCGAATCCTGGTCAGGGCATTTATTTGTGTGTTCATCACGGATATTTGTTCCTGAGTTATGGATGTTTTCTATGTATTTAAGTATATATCTACCTATTATATATATCGTCGCTTAGTACCCACAACACAAGCCTTATTGAGCTTACTGTGGGACTAGGTTGATTTGTGTAAGTTTGTCCCATAATATTTATTATTATTATTAATAAACAGACAAACAGACAAAAACACAAACAGACAAAAATTCTAAAAATCGTCGAATACTGATCTGTTATCGATTTTAAGAGCTACTTATTAATATATTTGCTAATATCTCCAATGTATAAAATTATTAGATAAGATTTGTTTGATGTACGAAAGGTAAAATATTTCTATTCATTCCATTTATTTTAAGGGGGGCGAAATGTCAGATAGATAAATATCAAATCAACAAAGTACAAGTGATGGCCTTTTAAAATGACAACATTTACCGTAATAGATGAAGATTAGTCAGTCCACCTACACATGCATATATTTACATATGGAATAGATGGACTTATCGGATCGCTAGAAGGAACTGCATGAAATGCCGTCACTTATTTACGTCATGAAGCGAATTATTGTACACAAAAGTTATATTTTTTGCAAATTTACGCTAACATAGTGAATACCTCATAATGTCTCATAAATGATCTGAAGACACGTCCATACACCACAAGCAGTTTAATATGTAAATTGAAAATTGTAAATAAATAGATGCAGCAAGTACACGTTTAACATAGGTGCCTGGAATTTAAAATAAATAAAAGATATTTTTTCTAAGCATCCAAACAAAACGATAAATTTTGATATCTAATAGCTACATTAATAAATTTACATACTTGTATAAAATACAAGTAAAATTATAATAAAATAAGCATCGTTTAGGCAAAATTAAGATTTTCATTCATAATCTATAATATCCTGTAACAGTAGATTTGTAAACTCCGAAAATGTGAGAATGGGCTTAATGTTATATACACGGTTTTCGATGATGTGTGTGAAATGTTGAAATAATAACCTCGTTGAGTGCCCATCTAACATAAACCAGGGGAACCTGTCTTCCAGTGTTAGCAATGGACATTATATAAGATTATTTCACTTGCGTTGAATGGGCTTCATATACAGAGTTATTTCATATATCTTCGTTTTTTTGTTCTTCATAAAACCATAAATAATTGGCACCCAACCAAAGGTCATCGAAAATATATTCCTAACATATAAATAATGTATTTTGGTAAAGAAGATTTTAATGTTTAAATGGGCTTTAAGATGATGATTATAACTATTAATCGTGTAAGCAGCGTTAGGATGATAATTGTCTTGGTGTTTCGGAATGAATTCACTTCAAAAATGTTCGATTTGGCGAAATATCCCTTCACAACGGTTTTAATATACAAATTTAACCGTGGAGGTACTAAAAATGTTACCGAAATTGATCTAGTTTACGCACTTATAACTTTCGTTGATTTCAATCCCTGGCCATTTACAGAATGATAGATTATGTAAACTATTTCACTTGAAAGCTATGTCAAAGCAATGATGCTTTTTATTTGGAATATATTATAATGTTTTCTCAAGTTAATCTAGACTAGGCATCATCTATTACCACAGAGTAAATTTATATTAGAGATGCAATTAATAGGGTCCAAAATTTCCATCCAAAATATCAGAAATATAAATTCGGATTGTTAGTTAATGACGTCATCGTTAATAGACACGTTGCTGCGGCTAATTTACTCTGTGGAAAAGACCTCTAACTATTTGATCACTGAGCGTATTGCATCGTGAAACATTGATGAGTACGGGAATCTTTGTTTCAATGGGAAAACATAATTAGTTCCTCTGATTTCGATTATTTGTTATGTCCGTTATTTATTTGTTATTTACCGTGTGTTTTTGTATCACTATTATTTATAATCCAACAATAAGTAGTTAACATGCGCGTGATAATATTTATTATAAAATAAAGGATGACAGTCGCTAACACAACGAGGTCTGTATTCCCGTACAAGAATGATTTTATTTTTTGTATAAAATCTTACCTCTTGTCTTGGCCTGTCGTCTGCGAACAAAGGATGATTCCTTCCGTTGTGGATATTTCTAAGGTTGAATACGTTAGTGTACAAAGCTAATTATGTTTTTCTAAGAATACGTGAAGTGATTTAGGTGTTGGTCAATCGCAGAAAGGATTATTGCGAACGTGAGCTTTATGAAGTTCAGAAGCGCCCTGCAGGCCTGCAGTGGCAATGGCGAAAGTGCTCGGCGCGTCGGATACGGGTCCTCTCTACACGCGGCGCGGCGGCACTTGTTCTTTGACATTATCCTCTAATACACGACTAGTCTTGTTCAGGCAATCATCGTTTTTGCGAGTGGCCGTTAAGTCTGTGTTATTTAGTTCTTCAGATGTTAGATTAAGGCCTCTTGTGTTGCTGTGCATTTCTAAGCATTGTATGTATGTATGTTTATAATATTGTAAATAGCTAAAATACATTATATTTTTACGACTAGCATACGCAACCAAAGTTGTTATAAAGTGATGGTTGATTAAATAATAAATTTAAATAAAATAGGTCGTTATGTTTATTTTTAGGAAAAGATACAAATAAAACTGTACAGTTGTATATGGGTACATCCAATGTCTCGTTGAAGCCTTTTACACAACCGCCCTGATATTAGTAAATCGAATTTATTATTTTTTGGTATAAAAACGGTTAAATCTAAAAGGAATATAAATTATAAATAAAATTAACAGAAATAAGTAGTGTATGAGTGTGGCTTAAGCTCGTTTCGTTCCTAGTGTCTACCTAGCTCGCTTGTTTCCGAACATATTACTTCTCGGCATTTGTCAATTAATAAAACTTGACGCAATTTGCTGTCTCCGAGATAAACAAAACATTTAAAATATAATTTTATTCCTTGAAAGGTAAGATCAGGCATTATGAGTACATTACATTAATTTAAGTTGTATTTTTTGTACATTTTAGATCCGAAATATATTAATATCTAAAAGAAAATGGTTTTTTCATTGTACACCTGCAGCCAAAGAACAGCGTTGTATAGACGGTAAGGTCCGTATTGTAATTTTAAAAACGATTCAAGTATGATCTAATTCCAACGCATATATACCATACATTGGAGCTGCCTCAAAATCATATCCGATCAATTTCTGATTAAGGAGTTTACACAAAACCTACGTTTAAAGAGGCTTTATTCCTAAAACGCGCGTGATCGCGAAATGCTTCTTTCTTGCGAAGGCTATGGTGAAAAGCCTTATTGTTTTCAAATCAACTATTAACCCCTTTTTCAAGTCGCACCATCTTTTCAAAAATCCCAAGTAAATATCTTCAAACTATACAGTTACACGTTCTGGTAATGTATTTAAAGAAGTAAAATTTTATGATAGGCCAATCTAATTGACCTTAAATCGAAAGTTTAAGGTTAATTGACACGGATGGGGTCGCTACACCTGAAAAAGGGTTTAATGCATGTAATAGTTTAGATTATGGAAAACATGGCTTCTCTTGGCAGGCATTTCCAGTTTTTGCAGTTAGACGTGTCGTTACATTTCCAAAATACGTAAAAAAGGGAAGAGTGCTTATTATTTTTAATACAATTCAATTCAGTATATTATGTACCCACAAGGCAAATTATGCAATTAAAACTAGAGATGCAACGGATAGTTGTTTGGTCGGATATCCGGCGGAATCGTTGGCCGGATATCGGCTGCCGAATATGCGGCCTAAATAGATTGAGAGCTAGCCACGTCGGATATAACTCATATGACATAATATTGAGAGCAACGCAACCCCTCTAGTTAGTTTGCTATAGTATGCTTGTTTCTAGATCCGGACGTCTGGCAGCTGTATAATGGTGGAGGTCAAGGAATACAAATAACTTTAACGGCCTCTTAGCCTAGTTGGTAGTGACGCTGCCTACGAAGCAGGAGGTCCCGGGTTCGAATCCTGGTCAGGGCATTTATTTTTGTTTATTACGGGTATTTGTTCCTGAGTTATGGATATTTTCTATGTATTTAAGTATTTATCTATATATATCTATTATATATATATCGTCGCCTATTACCAACAACACAAGCCTTATTGAGTTATTGGGCTTACTGTGGGACTAGGTTGATTTGTGTAAGATTATCCCATAATATTTATTTAACTTGAAGAAAACAAATCCTAGAGTTCTGGGTTTGATGCAATATTATAGGAAATTATATAATTAATTAGATTATATCATAGCCAGAAGTTTCTGCTCCGGGAAAGTAGTGCCAAATGATGTATAATGCAATTTATAGTTAGTCGCCTACTTTTTATGTTTCCGCAATAATACACAATGTATTTTTCACCTCAGCAGCAGGAACGAGGGTTCTTTGATACCTAAAAACAGTGAGCAAAACTCAATTTTGCTGCGAGCGTGAGACAAATTGACCTTGTTGACCTTGGAATTACAATGTCAATCTGCGTGCGAGGTCTAATACAAATTCGAAATACTCGGAAGCTATTCGTGTTGTCTTTTTCACGTCATTAGTAAATAGAGAGAGACAGAAATATTTTAAACGTCATTCAATCAAATTTTATTTAATTTTAATTCGTATTCTCAACTTTCGATTCGACCCCTGAAACAGAGTCAGAACGATACGTTCCGAAATGCGCAGAAGTACTAATTTGTAAATATAATTTAAACAAATTTTAATTTTGAAATGTTTAACCATACAACAACTAAAATAATTTACGTTCTTTATTTCAAGATCAAATAAGTATAAACGGAAAAATTACAAGATTATCATGTGAAAAATATTATTACTTACAACAATCCCTCGTATTGTGATCAAACAGTAGTTACCGAACGCAGATAAAAAAAAGTTGACAAAAGTCAAAATGGCGGTATAGACATTTTAAAAATATTTAATTTATTTTGATTATTTTTTGTGTTATTAACTTATAATTGAGGTTTTTGAACTCAAATGTAAGAATATTATAATAAATACAAGTGAAAAAAGTGACAAAGAAGGATTAAGCATCACCCAGGTTGTATTTTTCCATGTCTTCTCACTGCTGAGGTGAAAAATAGTGTGTTCAACATGAGAATAAAGTTATTTACATCTTGTGCCTTTGAGTCCCTCTCTACGCTCAAGATTCTAAATTAGAATCACTCGCTACGCTCGTGATTCTATTATAGGATCTTTCGCTTGCTCAGGACTCAAAATTAGCACTCGAAGTAAATATGAACTTTCTTCTCTTGTTGTACAAATATCTATTGTTCTAATGTTAAAATATGGTGAAAATGTAGGCCCTGTCCTCTATAAATGACACAACTTTGGCAGTGTTTACCTCTTTTGGTATTACTTTTTTCCAACTGAAAAACTTTGTTGGTCCATCACTCTGACCTCCACCCATTAAAAGCCGCCAGATTCCCGGATCTAGCAATAATGATGGTAAAGCAATCTAACTAGACAGGTTTCATTGCTCTCATTATTGTGTCTTATCATATCATATCATATCACGTCGCCAGCTCTAAGTCCATAAAGTTTTACCTTCAAGCTGATTCGTGTATACGGGTGGCACTCCGTGCAATTTGTAACTTGTTCAACGAATAATATTGGCTCTAAATTTGTGCCCTATTAATGTAGGAACTAATATAGGACATTATTTGATGGTTTTGTGTGAACAAGTATACCGGCCGGATAATATGCAACCAGGCCGGCTAGAATATCTTACGTTGTCGCCCGTCACTCCATACTTCGAGTCGCGCTTGAAGTATGAACTGTCGCGTCAAAAAATTATGCTAGGCGTGCAGGGCCGTCTTTACCCGGGGGTGCAAGGGGTGCGAGGCACCCGGGCGCCGGGGTCCAGGGGGCGCCCGCCGATTACCGAAACATATACCAAACCTTTTAGTTGGAACACTATTAAAGCACAGTCCAACATTGTTTTGAAATTTGCCATAAGCGGCTATTGTTTGCTTATTTGAGACTTGATGTATAAAAGTCCGTGTTCACATCTTAAATTGAAAAATAAAAATCTGGCCAAGTCCGAGTCGGAACTCGGGACACCAAGTGTTTCGTACCACAAGATTAACAAATAATCCTCACCGTGTGACCTTAAGAGGGTTTTTATGTTATACTAGCTGTACCCGAGGCTTCGCTCACGTGGGTTTTAGTAGGCTTTACTTACCACTTTTCGTTACCCTCAACAGTCCATTGCTAAAAGTTGCCTACGCATTCAACATGTCAAAAAGTTAGTGCAGCAGTTTAGTAACGCAGCAGCAGCAGAGACTAAGAGCGAAATCAATGATCAAGGGAAGCGTATGAGCGGGAAGGTCTGCCGAGCTGAAGGCAGAGCTCCCGGTAGAGCCGAACGCCCGAAGCGTCGTAGTAGAAAATGCCTCTGCAGTAGCTGGACAGAGATCGAACAGAAATTAATGATTAATGTCATCAAGTGAACCGGAGCGTGAAAAGCCCGACAATAAGGCAGCCCGCCCCCCGAGCCCCCCTTTTTTCCTCCTGATATGTAGTAAACTCTGTCAACATTCTTTTTCTCCCGTCTGAAACGATCAACCCTACTATTTTTGGTACGAATTAATATCGCTTAGTGTATTTTTTCTTTGTGCCCCCCCTCTTATACTTCTCGCTCAGTTTATCGATACTCGTTTTGCTCCCGTCTTAAACACTTAACCTAACCATTTATAGTATGAATACAAATCAAGTAGTGTGTCTTTTCTTTGTGCGGGGGGCTTGGCCCCCCGAGCCCCCCATTGGACTTCTGACTTGTAGTAAACTGTCAACATTATTTTTCTCCCGTCTTAAACGATCAACCCTACCATTTTTGGTATGAATTAATATCGTTTAGTGTATTTTTTTTTGATACTCGTTTTGTTCCCGTCTTAAACATTTAAACTTACCATTTATGGTATGAATACAAATCGATTAGTGTGTCTTTTCTTTGTGCGGGGGGCTCCGCCCCCCGAGCCCCCTTTTATATTTATCACGCAGTTAGCTTTATCGGTACTCGGTTTGCTCCCGTCTTAAACATTTAACCTAACTATTTATGGTATGAATACAAGTCGATTAGTGTGCCTTTTCTTTGTGCCCGAGCCCCCCTTTTACCTCCTGACATGTAGTAGACTCTGTCAACATTCTTTTTCTCCCGTCCTAAACATTCAACCTAACCATTTTTGGTATGAATTAATATCGTTCAGTGTATTTTTTTCTTGCCCCCCTCTTGTACTTGTCACACACTTAACTTTATCGATACTCGTTTTGCTGCCGTCTTAAACATTTAACCTAACCATTTATGGTATGAATACAAATCGATTAGTGTGTCTTTTCTTTGCCTGAGCCCCTTTTTGGCCACCTATCACGAGGTTTTTTTTGTGCCTGTTACCGCCTATCATGTAGTAAACTCTATCAATATTATTTTGCTCCCGTCCGAAACATTCAACCTAACTGTTTTTGGTATGAATAAATATCGTTCAGTGTATTTTTCCTTCTAGTCTATTTTTTCTTTGTGCGGGGGGCGGAGCCCCCTCTTACATTTGTCACGCAATTAACTTTATCGATACTCGTTTTTCTCCCGTCTTAAACATTTAACCTAACCATTTATGATATGAATAGAATTCGTTTAGTGAGTTTTTCTTTGCCTTAGCCCCTTTTTTGCCACCTATCACGAGGTTTTTATTTGTGCCTAAACTAAACTACGAACTTTTTTGTCAGATAACTAACTGCTGCTCAATGACGTCTTAGTTATTTAGTAAGACAATCCTGCGAGATATAGCGTTGTGGTTCATTTAGCTCTGGGCATTTTTTCGATTTCCGTTTTAAGGGTTCTGTATTTACCACGTTTAAATACTTTTTATTAAGAATATGAAAAAAACCTACTACATTATTTATGTATAATGTCTCCAAATAAACCAATATCAAATTGTGACTTGAACTCAGCGTTATAATAATTACATTTACGATACAATGTTGTACCCGCTAAAACCATACAGGTCAATATTATTTATAGAAATCCGTTCAGCCGTTTCTATGCCAAGTGGTAATATATAAACACGGCACACATTTAACGGCCTCCTAGCCTAGTTGGTAGTGACCCTGCCTATGAAGCCGGAGGTCCCGGGTACACAAATAAATGCCCTGACCAGGATTCGAATCCTGGTCAGGGCATTTATTTGTGTGTTCATCACGGATATTTGTTCCTGAGTTATGGATGTTTTCTATGTATTTAAGTATATATCTACCTATTATATATATCGTCGCTTAGTACCCACAACACAAGCCTTATTGAGCTTACTGTGGGACTAGGTTGATTTGTGTAAGTTTGTCCCATAATATTTATTATTATTATTAATAAACAGACAAACAGACAAAAACACAAACAGACAAAAATTCTAAAAATCGTCGAATACTGATCTGTTATCGATTTTAAGAGCTACTTATTAATATATTTGCTAATATCTCCAATGTATAAAATTATTAGATAAGATTTGTTTGATGTACGAAAGGTAAAATATTTCTATTCATTCCATTTATTTTAAGGGGGGCGAAATGTCAGATAGATAAATATCAAATCAACAAAGTACAAGTGATGGCCTTTTAAAATGACAACATTTACCGTAATAGATGAAGATTAGTCAGTCCACCTACACATGCATATATTTACATATGGAATAGATGGACTTATCGGATCGCTAGAAGGAACTGCATGAAATGCCGTCACTTATTTACGTCATGAAGCGAATTATTGTACACAAAAGTTATATTTTTTGCAAATTTACGCTAACATAGTGAATACCTCATAATGTCTCATAAATGATCTGAAGACACGTCCATACACCACAAGCAGTTTAATATGTAAATTGAAAATTGTAAATAAATAGATGCAGCAAGTACACGTTTAACATAGGTGCCTGGAATTTAAAATAAATAAAAGATATTTTTTCTAAGCATCCAAACAAAACGATAAATTTTGATATCTAATAGCTACATTAATAAATTTACATACTTGTATAAAATACAAGTAAAATTATAATAAAATAAGCATCGTTTAGGCAAAATTAAGATTTTCATTCATAATCTATAATATCCTGTAACAGTAGATTTGTAAACTCCGAAAATGTGAGAATGGGCTTAATGTTATATACACGGTTTTCGATGATGTGTGTGAAATGTTGAAATAATAACCTCGTTGAGTGCCCATCTAACATAAACCAGGGGAACCTGTCTTCCAGTGTTAGCAATGGACATTATATAAGATTATTTCACTTGCGTTGAATGGGCTTCATATACAGAGTTATTTCATATATCTTCGTTTTTTTGTTCTTCATAAAACCATAAATAATTGGCACCCAACCAAAGGTCATCGAAAATATATTCCTAACATATAAATAATGTATTTTGGTAAAGAAGATTTTAATGTTTAAATGGGCTTTAAGATGATGATTATAACTATTAATCGTGTAAGCAGCGTTAGGATGATAATTGTCTTGGTGTTTCGGAATGAATTCACTTCAAAAATGTTCGATTTGGCGAAATATCCCTTCACAACGGTTTTAATATACAAATTTAACCGTGGAGGTACTAAAAATGTTACCGAAATTGATCTAGTTTACGCACTTATAACTTTCGTTGATTTCAATCCCTGGCCATTTACAGAATGATAGATTATGTAAACTATTTCACTTGAAAGCTATGTCAAAGCAATGATGCTTTTTATTTGGAATATATTATAATGTTTTCTCAAGTTAATCTAGACTAGGCATCATCTATTACCACAGAGTAAATTTATATTAGAGATGCAATTAATAGGGTCCAAAATTTCCATCCAAAATATCAGAAATATAAATTCGGATTGTTAGTTAATGACGTCATCGTTAATAGACACGTTGCTGCGGCTAATTTACTCTGTGGAAAAGACCTCTAACTATTTGATCACTGAGCGTATTGCATCGTGAAACATTGATGAGTACGGGAATCTTTGTTTCAATGGGAAAACATAATTAGTTCCTCTGATTTCGATTATTTGTTATGTCCGTTATTTATTTGTTATTTACCGTGTGTTTTTGTATCACTATTATTTATAATCCAACAATAAGTAGTTAACATGCGCGTGATAATATTTATTATAAAATAAAGGATGACAGTCGCTAACACAACGAGGTCTGTATTCCCGTACAAGAATGATTTTATTTTTTGTATAAAATCTTACCTCTTGTCTTGGCCTGTCGTCTGCGAACAAAGGATGATTCCTTCCGTTGTGGATATTTCTAAGGTTGAATACGTTAGTGTACAAAGCTAATTATGTTTTTCTAAGAATACGTGAAGTGATTTAGGTGTTGGTCAATCGCAGAAAGGATTATTGCGAACGTGAGCTTTATGAAGTTCAGAAGCGCCCTGCAGGCCTGCAGTGGCAATGGCGAAAGTGCTCGGCGCGTCGGATACGGGTCCTCTCTACACGCGGCGCGGCGGCACTTGTTCTTTGACATTATCCTCTAATACACGACTAGTCTTGTTCAGGCAATCATCGTTTTTGCGAGTGGCCGTTAAGTCTGTGTTATTTAGTTCTTCAGATGTTAGATTAAGGCCTCTTGTGTTGCTGTGCATTTCTAAGCATTGTATGTATGTATGTTTATAATATTGTAAATAGCTAAAATACATTATATTTTTACGACTAGCATACGCAACCAAAGTTGTTATAAAGTGATGGTTGATTAAATAATAAATTTAAATAAAATAGGTCGTTATGTTTATTTTTAGGAAAAGATACAAATAAAACTGTACAGTTGTATATGGGTACATCCAATGTCTCGTTGAAGCCTTTTACACAACCGCCCTGATATTAGTAAATCGAATTTATTATTTTTTGGTATAAAAACGGTTAAATCTAAAAGGAATATAAATTATAAATAAAATTAACAGAAATAAGTAGTGTATGAGTGTGGCTTAAGCTCGTTTCGTTCCTAGTGTCTACCTAGCTCGCTTGTTTCCGAACATATTACTTCTCGGCATTTGTCAATTAATAAAACTTGACGCAATTTGCTGTCTCCGAGATAAACAAAACATTTAAAATATAATTTTATTCCTTGAAAGGTAAGATCAGGCATTATGAGTACATTACATTAATTTAAGTTGTATTTTTTGTACATTTTAGATCCGAAATATATTAATATCTAAAAGAAAATGGTTTTTTCATTGTACACCTGCAGCCAAAGAACAGCGTTGTATAGACGGTAAGGTCCGTATTGTAATTTTAAAAACGATTCAAGTATGATCTAATTCCAACGCATATATACCATACATTGGAGCTGCCTCAAAATCATATCCGATCAATTTCTGATTAAGGAGTTTACACAAAACCTACGTTTAAAGAGGCTTTATTCCTAAAACGCGCGTGATCGCGAAATGCTTCTTTCTTGCGAAGGCTATGGTGAAAAGCCTTATTGTTTTCAAATCAACTATTAACCCCTTTTTCAAGTCGCACCATCTTTTCAAAAATCCCAAGTAAATATCTTCAAACTATACAGTTACACGTTCTGGTAATGTATTTAAAGAAGTAAAATTTTATGATAGGCCAATCTAATTGACCTTAAATCGAAAGTTTAAGGTTAATTGACACGGATGGGGTCGCTACACCTGAAAAAGGGTTTAATGCATGTAATAGTTTAGATTATGGAAAACATGGCTTCTCTTGGCAGGCATTTCCAGTTTTTGCAGTTAGACGTGTCGTTACATTTCCAAAATACGTAAAAAAGGGAAGAGTGCTTATTATTTTTAATACAATTCAATTCAGTATATTATGTACCCACAAGGCAAATTATGCAATTAAAACTAGAGATGCAACGGATAGTTGTTTGGTCGGATATCCGGCGGAATCGTTGGCCGGATATCGGCTGCCGAATATGCGGCCTAAATAGATTGAGAGCTAGCCACGTCGGATATAACTCATATGACATAATATTGAGAGCAACGCAACCCCTCTAGTTAGTTTGCTATAGTATGCTTGTTTCTAGATCCGGACGTCTGGCAGCTGTATAATGGTGGAGGTCAAGGAATACAAATAACTTTAACGGCCTCTTAGCCTAGTTGGTAGTGACGCTGCCTACGAAGCAGGAGGTCCCGGGTTCGAATCCTGGTCAGGGCATTTATTTTTGTTTATTACGGGTATTTGTTCCTGAGTTATGGATATTTTCTATGTATTTAAGTATTTATCTATATATATCTATTATATATATATCGTCGCCTATTACCAACAACACAAGCCTTATTGAGTTATTGGGCTTACTGTGGGACTAGGTTGATTTGTGTAAGATTATCCCATAATATTTATTTAACTTGAAGAAAACAAATCCTAGAGTTCTGGGTTTGATGCAATATTATAGGAAATTATATAATTAATTAGATTATATCATAGCCAGAAGTTTCTGCTCCGGGAAAGTAGTGCCAAATGATGTATAATGCAATTTATAGTTAGTCGCCTACTTTTTATGTTTCCGCAATAATACACAATGTATTTTTCACCTCAGCAGCAGGAACGAGGGTTCTTTGATACCTAAAAACAGTGAGCAAAACTCAATTTTGCTGCGAGCGTGAGACAAATTGACCTTGTTGACCTTGGAATTACAATGTCAATCTGCGTGCGAGGTCTAATACAAATTCGAAATACTCGGAAGCTATTCGTGTTGTCTTTTTCACGTCATTAGTAAATAGAGAGAGACAGAAATATTTTAAACGTCATTCAATCAAATTTTATTTAATTTTAATTCGTATTCTCAACTTTCGATTCGACCCCTGAAACAGAGTCAGAACGATACGTTCCGAAATGCGCAGAAGTACTAATTTGTAAATATAATTTAAACAAATTTTAATTTTGAAATGTTTAACCATACAACAACTAAAATAATTTACGTTCTTTATTTCAAGATCAAATAAGTATAAACGGAAAAATTACAAGATTATCATGTGAAAAATATTATTACTTACAACAATCCCTCGTATTGTGATCAAACAGTAGTTACCGAACGCAGATAAAAAAAAGTTGACAAAAGTCAAAATGGCGGTATAGACATTTTAAAAATATTTAATTTATTTTGATTATTTTTTGTGTTATTAACTTATAATTGAGGTTTTTGAACTCAAATGTAAGAATATTATAATAAATACAAGTGAAAAAAGTGACAAAGAAGGATTAAGCATCACCCAGGTTGTATTTTTCCATGTCTTCTCACTGCTGAGGTGAAAAATAGTGTGTTCAACATGAGAATAAAGTTATTTACATCTTGTGCCTTTGAGTCCCTCTCTACGCTCAAGATTCTAAATTAGAATCACTCGCTACGCTCGTGATTCTATTATAGGATCTTTCGCTTGCTCAGGACTCAAAATTAGCACTCGAAGTAAATATGAACTTTCTTCTCTTGTTGTACAAATATCTATTGTTCTAATGTTAAAATATGGTGAAAATGTAGGCCCTGTCCTCTATAAATGACACAACTTTGGCAGTGTTTACCTCTTTTGGTATTACTTTTTTCCAACTGAAAAACTTTGTTGGTCCATCACTCTGACCTCCACCCATTAAAAGCCGCCAGATTCCCGGATCTAGCAATAATGATGGTAAAGCAATCTAACTAGACAGGTTTCATTGCTCTCATTATTGTGTCTTATCATATCATATCATATCACGTCGCCAGCTCTAAGTCCATAAAGTTTTACCTTCAAGCTGATTCGTGTATACGGGTGGCACTCCGTGCAATTTGTAACTTGTTCAACGAATAATATTGGCTCTAAATTTGTGCCCTATTAATGTAGGAACTAATATAGGACATTATTTGATGGTTTTGTGTGAACAAGTATACCGGCCGGATAATATGCAACCAGGCCGGCTAGAATATCTTACGTTGTCGCCCGTCACTCCATACTTCGAGTCGCGCTTGAAGTATGAACTGTCGCGTCAAAAAATTATGCTAGGCGTGCAGGGCCGTCTTTACCCGGGGGTGCAAGGGGTGCGAGGCACCCGGGCGCCGGGGTCCAGGGGGCGCCCGCCGATTACCGAAACATATACCAAACCTTTTAGTTGGAACACTATTAAAGCACAGTCCAACATTGTTTTGAAATTTGCCATAAGCGGCTATTGTTTGCTTATTTGAGACTTGATGTATAAAAGTCCGTGTTCACATCTTAAATTGAAAAATAAAAATCTGGCCAAGTCCGAGTCGGAACTCGGGACACCAAGTGTTTCGTACCACAAGATTAACAAATAATCCTCACCGTGTGACCTTAAGAGGGTTTTTATGTTATACTAGCTGTACCCGAGGCTTCGCTCACGTGGGTTTTAGTAGGCTTTACTTACCACTTTTCGTTACCCTCAACAGTCCATTGCTAAAAGTTGCCTACGCATTCAACATGTCAAAAAGTTAGTGCAGCAGTTTAGTAACGCAGCAGCAGCAGAGACTAAGAGCGAAATCAATGATCAAGGGAAGCGTATGAGCGGGAAGGTCTGCCGAGCTGAAGGCAGAGCTCCCGGTAGAGCCGAACGCCCGAAGCGTCGTAGTAGAAAATGCCTCTGCAGTAGCTGGACAGAGATCGAACAGAAATTAATGATTAATGTCATCAAGTGAACCGGAGCGTGAAAAGCCCGACAATAAGGCAGCCCGCCCCCCGAGCCCCCCTTTTTTCCTCCTGATATGTAGTAAACTCTGTCAACATTCTTTTTCTCCCGTCTGAAACGATCAACCCTACTATTTTTGGTACGAATTAATATCGCTTAGTGTATTTTTTCTTTGTGCCCCCCCTCTTATACTTCTCGCTCAGTTTATCGATACTCGTTTTGCTCCCGTCTTAAACACTTAACCTAACCATTTATAGTATGAATACAAATCAAGTAGTGTGTCTTTTCTTTGTGCGGGGGGCTTGGCCCCCCGAGCCCCCCATTGGACTTCTGACTTGTAGTAAACTGTCAACATTATTTTTCTCCCGTCTTAAACGATCAACCCTACCATTTTTGGTATGAATTAATATCGTTTAGTGTATTTTTTTTTGATACTCGTTTTGTTCCCGTCTTAAACATTTAAACTTACCATTTATGGTATGAATACAAATCGATTAGTGTGTCTTTTCTTTGTGCGGGGGGCTCCGCCCCCCGAGCCCCCTTTTATATTTATCACGCAGTTAGCTTTATCGGTACTCGGTTTGCTCCCGTCTTAAACATTTAACCTAACTATTTATGGTATGAATACAAGTCGATTAGTGTGCCTTTTCTTTGTGCCCGAGCCCCCCTTTTACCTCCTGACATGTAGTAGACTCTGTCAACATTCTTTTTCTCCCGTCCTAAACATTCAACCTAACCATTTTTGGTATGAATTAATATCGTTCAGTGTATTTTTTTCTTGCCCCCCTCTTGTACTTGTCACACACTTAACTTTATCGATACTCGTTTTGCTGCCGTCTTAAACATTTAACCTAACCATTTATGGTATGAATACAAATCGATTAGTGTGTCTTTTCTTTGCCTGAGCCCCTTTTTGGCCACCTATCACGAGGTTTTTTTTGTGCCTGTTACCGCCTATCATGTAGTAAACTCTATCAATATTATTTTGCTCCCGTCCGAAACATTCAACCTAACTGTTTTTGGTATGAATAAATATCGTTCAGTGTATTTTTCCTTCTAGTCTATTTTTTCTTTGTGCGGGGGGCGGAGCCCCCTCTTACATTTGTCACGCAATTAACTTTATCGATACTCGTTTTTCTCCCGTCTTAAACATTTAACCTAACCATTTATGATATGAATAGAATTCGTTTAGTGAGTTTTTCTTTGCCTTAGCCCCTTTTTTGCCACCTATCACGAGGTTTTTATTTGTGCCTAAACTAAACTACGAACTTTTTTGTCAGATAACTAACTGCTGCTCAATGACGTCTTAGTTATTTAGTAAGACAATCCTGCGAGATATAGCGTTGTGGTTCATTTAGCTCTGGGCATTTTTTCGATTTCCGTTTTAAGGGTTCTGTATTTACCATGTTTAAATACTTTTTATTAAGAATATGAAAAAAACCTACTACATTATTTATGTATAATGTCTCCAAATAAACCAATATCAATTTGTGACTTGAACTCAGCGTTATAATAATTACATTTACGATACAATGTTGTACCCGCTAAAACCATACAGGTCAATATTATTAATAGAAATCCGTTCAGCCGTTTCTATGCCAAGTGGTAATATATAAACACGGCACACATTTAACGGCCTCCTAGCCTAGTTGGTAGTGACCCTGCCTATGAAGCCGGAGGTCCCGGGTACACAAATAAATGCCCTGACCAGGATTCGAATCCTGGTCAGGGCATTTATTTGTGTGTTCATCACGGATATTTGTTCCTGAGTTATGGATGTTTTCTATGTATTTAAGTATATATCTACCTATTATATATATCGTCGCTTAGTACCCACAACACAAGCCTTATTGAGCTTACTGTGGGACTAGGTTGATTTGTGTAAGTTTGTCCCATAATATTTATTATTATTATTAATAAACAGACAAACAGACAAAAACACAAACAGACAAAAATTCTAAAAATCGTCGAATACTGATCTGTTATCGATTTTAAGAGCTACTTATTAATATATTTGCTAATATCTCCAATGTACAGATTTTCTACTCTCCTTTGCTTTATTATATGTATAGAATATATAGTCAGATTAGAGGTGTGCGCCGATGGCAAAATCATCGGCGGCGGCGTCCGATCGTTTTTTGACCGGCGGCGGCGGCGTGATCGGCGTGAAATCGGCGTGGTACATATTTTTAATATGCCTGGAGAATTTGACTAATTACCTTCTAAATTGAAGCCTACAGAGTATTTATAAGGATAAACTGCTTTAATAAAACACCGCAAATCTTCGAAAACGTATGATTGTCTCGCAAACATTGCACATTTTAAATCAAAGACTTGATTTTAAAGAATTTTCCAAAAGATGGACTAGTTATGGTCCACATTTATAGCTCCGTATTTAATGTTTTATCTATGTAGAACTCGCCATACCACTTGCCTGAAGAGCCCCGAAGTTAACAAGTGCAGAACAGACTGATTTACGATTTGTAATTTGTGAGAGAAAATGTTGTTTCTAAGTTCTAAAAGACAAAGATGCTTGCGGTAGCCCGAATTTGCTAACGAAATAAAATCTACATTTTATTTTATCTTTCTTCGATGGATGGATTGGATTCTAGTTTGTTATTAAGTCTAGTTAATCAAATACAAAAATTGAAAAATAATCATACCCAGTTCGGCTTGAACCAACATCAATACACCTTGCCAGGGCTCGATCGCTTTACCGATTCGCAACATACATGATTTTTTGGGAAGACGTCATTTAATTATATTTCCCGTTAGATTCAAATGTGTCTAATAAACCTACTATCTATTGTAGCCTTGAAACAGCAAAAATACGAAAATACGTGAGGCATCTGCGCCGCGCGTCAAACGCCTCATACAAAAAAACTTGAGGTTTATGACGTCACCGGCCTCAAAGTTGCGGAAAACTTGTTGTTGTGTGAAGAAGTTTTTGGAATGTTTTTGTAACTTTTGGGCACGAAACCATGCGTTTTTACCTATACAGTTGTTATACTTTTTTTTTCTTGTAAGAACACAAGTAATCGAATTGAGGTTTTGAAAATATATTTGGGGTATTCCAAAAATTGCTCAAATTTAACGTTTTTAAACCGCAATATCTTTACATAAATATTAGAATTTTTTACGGATTTCCACTATTCTAAATTAATTTGGTGTTGTTGTTGAACGTGTTTATTGAACAAATTCAATTAAATATTTTTCACGCATGCTCCCAATTAAGCTATGGGTCAAGTAACTAAGATGAAGAAATGTTCAATGCATCACTCTAAAAAAATTCAAAAAAAATTATGGATTAGATTCCTTGATTAACTAACAGAATTAAGCTTTTTCTATTATTTGTGTTACTTATTTCATCCAATCATCCCCGCTGCGAGCGGCTTGCGAAGTTCTATTCTATGTTAATAGCAGAAACATGAGTGCTGATGAACATCGATGAACCACGATAAATCCATGCGCCTAACGAACGTCAATAGTATCGGATAAAAAGAGCGAGTAACTTTAAAACAAAATTTAACTATCTTTTCCAAATAGTTTAAGTTGACATCATTTTATAGTGATATCCACAGTTCCACTTTACTATTAAGTATTAAGTGTCGCTAGCAGAGCGAAAATGTGCGACCTATTATAAAAGCACGTAAATTACAATTTACTGCAGTTGTAATGTTACGTAACTATACTTAACATTAACGTAAATATATATCTCTCTCTCGATCCTAAAATCAAGCTTGACCTAATGAGAATGGGTTATTTAAATAAAAAAAACTAACCTAGTCTTCGCGAAATGGAAACAACAAATGAGAGCAGTTTTTGGCGTCAGTCGAAAAATAAAAATTTGTTACTTCACTCTTATTTTAGGGAAAATTAAAAATAAATCAAAATAATTTCTATTCAAAAGACGGAAAAAGCAAATTATATAAAAATATAAACCTATCATTTAAAAACTAGACGTTGTCATAAATTATCCATAAGTCGTCTACGTAAATCTTACGATAGCATCGAAATGACAGGAAAAATAACGTCAGTTGGTACACCGGCAAGTAATAAGTGAAGAAGGAAAAGCATTTTTTTTAAAGTAGTATACTGGCCACTCATTACCATTTTCGGGCATTAAAACAAGATAAAGACTTAAAAATTGCCACGCCGATTCTACGCCGGTCAAAATCATCGGCGGCGGCGGCGTGGAAAAATTGTCGGCGGCGGCGGCGCGGCGGCGTGGCGCACATGTCTAAGTCAGATACATAGATGTTAGGCGGTTGTATCAAATTATTTAAATGTGATCGTATAAACTCAAATATTAAATAATGAGTCTTACTAAAGTCTGTTCGGAAAGAGAAGTGTAGTGGTTTATACTGGAACTCATATATACTACGACACTTCTCTTTCCGGATAGACATGGGGTAAGCTCTTAAAGAATTCAACCCGGATGGAGTGTCATTTTCTATACAAAAAAAGTCTGCCGATTTTTGTGGGGGAGGGGAACGTCAAATGTATGGCTATTCGTACGGAACGTACAAATAGCTACGTCAGATAAACGTCAGTCCATCCATACAAGTGTATGACCACATTGACCACTGGTGTTTTCGGCAGAGGGGAACACCTGACAATGGCGACTCCGGTTGGTTGAATTCTCTAAGGGTATACTCTATACTGTCAGGTGACAACTAAATCTCACAAATTAAAAAAAATAAGTAAACTAAAATCCGCCTTGTTTTGTTACCAATACGGTTCATTACGGCTATAAACTTGTGGTAGTAGGTAATTAATTAGTGAATTTGTTTGTCACCCGACGACGTGCGTTGCTTTAAAGGCCTGTTCGAAATTTAAACTTATGTTATCTACTATCTCAAAAAAACAAGAAAACAACAATGAAGTATGGAGTTCTATATTCAAATTTGTTCGAAATAATTTTCCTTGGGTAGGAAGGCTCGTTCGATATTTACACTTATAACCGTTGAGTAAAGTTTAATTTTGTATGTACTCTTTTTCTCTTATGCTTTTAATATATAAATCATAGGAAATTACCACCGTAAATTGACTGTAGGTACGTATCGAGTCCTATAGTAACCTAAGGTCAGGCGGTTGACACACTGCCGCCGCGTCTCGTTGCGAGACGCGGAGCAACGGACTCGCATGCGGAGACAACGCACCAACAACGTCCGAGTTTTCTCCGCATCTCCGTCCGGAGCTGCGATGCGCGACGTCCCGCGTTACTTCCGTCTCGCGTTCATTTCACATTCGAACGTTAAGGTGAAAATCACGGACTAGATAAATAGGGTGATTGTGCTCGTTTCCCGTCCATAGTCAGTTTCCGTCCACCTGACGGTTCTGCTACAAATATATGGAGAAAACTTGAACGTAAATGAATTTTCCTGCGGAAGTTTGGTCTTGTTGCGATCCATAATATCTAAGAAACAATTCTACTATCATAAAAAAGTAATTTGACAAATAGTGCCTTTAAAAATAAAACATTAATAGCCGCCTCGAATTCGGCCCTAGCAAATGTCATCGCAATGAAGAAAAAAACTTGTGGCGGGAAAAGTTTATGATGAGTTTTATTAATGATTTAGGCAGTGCACTAAATATGTTTGGCATGAATTATCTATTTTAAAGTTAATTGTACAATATTTTAAGTGGAGATTAAAGTTTTAGAATATAATTAATATATAAACTTTGTGGACCAAAACTAGCAGAGCAATTTGGTATAAATTTCAGTTTTGCGACCACCTGATCCCGGAAATCCAGACAGCTAGGTAAATATTTCTAATGGTTATTTTACTTCAAAATACTTAATTAATACGTAATATTATAGTATATAGTAGTATGGTAATATTATATTTGATTACCTACACACTTTAGTTTCTGTCCATTCCTCATATAATGTTACGTAAATAAATGTAATAAACAAAACATTTAAATGACTTGAGCAAAGACTAAAACTAGCTCTTCTGTTGCATTGTTATCGTTAATATACGAGTTATTTGTGAGAAGACAAAACTATAATTAACATTAGAATGACCAAATGGTAGTAGAATAACAATTATAACCTCCATACTATGGCGTGCTCTGCTTATTTCACTTCAAAAGAAAGCTTTGTGATCGTGCCATTGCCATCGTCCGTACACACACACACGCACACATACCCATACATCTTTCACAATGAATATTATCCGTTATTTTCACTAAGCACTATCACATCACCTTTATCTATTTACCGGCAATTAAAACCACACGAAAACAAACAAACAAAAACATGCGCTGATAAATATTTGAACAAATATCCGAAAAAAGGAAGTCTCGTGTTTTGATCTGATTACTATGAAAAAAGCTACTTTTTTAAATAGTCGCATAACCTTCGGATCTGATCGGAACCAATCGGAAACCTTTCCGGGTAATGCACGACCCTTAGAGAATTCAACCAACCGGAGTCGCCATTGACAGGCGTTCCCCTTTGCCGAAAACATATGACCAGTGGTCATGCTTACACCTATTTGTACGTTACGTACGAATAGCCACAGAATACACTTGACGTTCCCCTCCCCCGCAAAAATCGGCAGACTTGCTTTGTAAAGAAAACGGCAGACATGGCTACTCCGGGTTGAATTCTCTAAGGAACGACCCAATAATGAACGATCCAATGCGCGGTTGACTACGCTAGTCGTGTCAATTGCATTAAGCCTTGGTCAAACAGCAAGCGTGGCGCAGCGCCACGGTCGCGCGGCGCGACCGCGGCACATGTTAACAGGTTAGCGACGTCAAACAGACTGCGTCCCGCCGGCGCCGCGCCCCGCTTCTATCGCGCCCCGCGCCGCGCGGCCCCCCGCGTCCACGCGGCGCGGGCGTAGCGCTGCGCGGCGGCACGCTGCGCCGCGCTGGGTCACATCAGTCGGACGTTAGGCAGCGCGGTGCGTGATATAGAAAAAAATATCTTCTCTTCGAAAAAATAATCTTGGCTTCGGAAGGAATGAGCGAGTCACGTCCGCATCGCGCACGGCCGCGCCGTGTTCACGCGCGCGCAATGAGGGCGTGTTGAGAGCGCGAGGCTGGCGCGATCCGCGCGCGCCCTGTTTGAACAGTCATCGCTTCGGCGTCACGCGGCGCAGACGCGGCGCTGCGCCACGCTTGCTGTTTGGCCAAGGCTAAGGTACAAACAAGTTGGAACCCGACCGCAGGCCGCAGCAGTACGTTCGCGTATGAAGTTCTATTCAAAGTCAGTGACACGAAGTCAGGCGATATGTCGTCGCACGGCAGGTCGCGCCGCGCGACCGCGGCGCTGCGCCACGCTTGCTGTTTGGCCAAGGCTTTATAGTACAAGCAGTGACAGTGGTTAACATTAAAGGCCTACAATATCATTGTTTGGTGATAAAATGCCTTAGTTATAATATTCGATTGTTTGGTTGAGTTAAATATAATACCGTGATCGATTTAACAATACATACTTGTATGGAAAAAACAAATTTATAAAAACTAACTACGCCATTTCGTTTCCTTAATCGTACTCGTACCTAACTGTATGCTAATATTAACGGAAATAAAAAAACATGGTGTTAATCCTTACTATCATTAGTTTTTAGGATTCCGTAGCCAAAATGGCAAAAACAGAAACCTTATAGTTTCGTCATGTCCGTAGTTCGTCCGTATGCCATGGCCATTTTTTATTTGAAGACTATAACTAATATTGATGAAATTATAACAGAAGGTGTATTTTGTATACCCCTACTTAGTATTGTACTAAAATTGCTGAAAAGATTTTTTTAGGGGGGAGCCACAAGGGGTTTTCCATACATATAACAATTTTTTATTACCAAAAATCATCATGTTGCACATCAATCGATAGGACTTTAAAAATAACACGAGGTTTGTTTTATCATTTTTTGATTAAGTGGATATTTTCAGAAATAATCACCCTACTCAGTGGACGAAAACTAGCAGAGCCCAGGACGGAAAACTGACATTTATGGACGAAAACTAACGAATACCCCACTTTTTCAAATAATATTTTTTATACAAAATCTCGCAAGTATGGATAATTATCGCGTAATATTAACATAAACTAGACTATATAAGCTATAAAATGAAATATAATACATTTAAGTAAGGGTACTTTAAGATATTCTTTTTGCATCACAAAGCTGGCAAAATCGATAAGTGGACGAAAAGGAGCACAATTACCCTACTTGGTGAAAATAGTTCCTATTTGTCGATAAAATGGACACGGTACTTATTCAGAACGGTGCGGTGATACTTTCAGTTTGGTTTGTGTACAATCGAGTCATAAAACGCAGAAGACTCTGGGTACTTCCCTATTTACAAACCAGACCTATAAATGGATTTTTTGCTAGATATTACCAACTTTATGGCAACACGAAGATTTTTTTTTAAATTGCACCCGTATGTCAACCGCGTCATTTGATTATTTGCTAAGCAAAATTGGAGTGATTATTACTGGCGCCGACACAAATTTTCGATGTTCTATTACAGCGGAAGAAAAGCTAATACTACTTCACTACTACTTCAATCTTCAATTATACTTTTATAAGAATTCCTAGATTATGATTAAACGAACGACTTTCAATTTCAAAAATAAACTTATAGACGTCGATATCCATTGCGCTTACGTCCTTTCTTGCACTAAAATCCGTACGGCACTGCGGAGCTCGGTGTGACATACCCTGCGGCACGCACCGCGTCTCCGTCCGAGCGCACGAGTCGTCGTGCGTCTCGCTCCTCCGCGCGTCGAGGCGAAGCCAGTGTGTCGTACCATGCGATTTTTCTGTACAAAATCAAGATTCTGCATATAAAGTTAAAAAACGCATCAACGGACGTCGCTGCGAGATGCGGAGCAGTGTGACGACCGCCTCAATCTGTGGTCTGAAAACCGTTAAAGATAGGTCTACCAAATAATTATGCCGTCATCTGCAGGGTCTGTTTAGTGGACTATTCAGTTCTCAGTTCCTAGTCAGCTATAGTTTCTGAAAAAAACGCGGGGACAGAGCCGTAATTTTTGTATGAAAAACTGCATTTTCAAATGCGTTTTTTATCAAGACTACTGCTCGAAAAATGAAGTCAAAATCAGGCAGCTGTCCTAACTTTTTGCAGGCTTTCTATTGGTACCCCACACGATTCTTACATATGAAAAATAAAATTCACTTTCCCCCTTAATCCCCCTAAACTTCATCATAAAATTAAATTTAAGCAGTTAACCCCTTACCGCATACCAAGCCATATTTGTTCACCAAAGTTAGATATTTTTTTAAAGATATTAAATTAAATTTAATATCGAAACTACAATACCATTTTTAAAAAGCTAGTTTTCGTGAATCGGAACGTGTTTTTTTTATTTCGGTGGGTAGTCAATTTATTGCAATAATGTTGTGGGTAAGTGACAGATGCTCGTTCAGTGCAGTGCGGAGTAAATAGATAAACTTTCCAGCTACATAACAACGATACAAAGGTGAGTTATGACATGACACCAAAAAAATATAAATACATAGTTTAAACATCCATTAATACAGGTGATATATGGATTTTGCGATATACGTTGTTTTTGTAATAGTTTTGACCTTGTTCTTGTAAAGGCCAAATTTGGCTTCGTATGCATTCGAGTCATGCAACATGTCCTGTCATATTTGGCTTCCTATGCATTAAGGTGTAATTTATTAGCAGTAGATGAGCAAATTATCCCTACAAAGTGTCGTCATGAGTTATAGCAATACAATCCAGCGAAACCACATAAGTGGGGATACAAGAACCAAGTTTTAAGGGGAGTATCAGGCTTCAGCTATGACTTTGATATCTTTGCTGGTGTCCAAAGTAATTCATACCCTGCTGATGCACCTGACCTTGGCGTCAGTTCAAATGTGGTTACTCGACTTACCTCAACGGTTCCTCGACATCTCAATTATAAGCTATGTTTTGACAATTGGTTTAACAGTCCAAAACTTCAAAAATGGATTGTTTCCTTTGGGTACTGTATGCCTTAACCGTGTGCCAAACTCAAATTATACCTCCTGAAAAAGAGATGAAAAAACGAGGACGTGGAAGCATGGAGGAAAAGACGGCAATAATGGATCATGTGACGTTAAGCTTAGTTTCATGGTTTGACAATAAGACAGAGAATATGATATCGGCGTATGTGGGAAGCGAACCGACAACAAAAAAAACCGGCCAAGAGCGTGTCGGGCCACGCTCAGTGTAGGGTTCCGTAGTTTTCCGTCCGTCACAGTAAGTGTCCCCACTTAAGAGTTAATAACACCGCCATGTAGGATATGATATGAGAGTTCCACGTACAGCGACATCTATCGGCAAATTAAGTAAACTATTGCGCGCGAGCTTAAAGTATGGGAGATGATTTTTATGGAATAATTATTTATTGCGTGAACCGATTTTCACCGTTTTTACTTTATTTGAAAGCACGTCATTTCATTGTAATTTTGTAGAAATCACAGGTACAATAAACACCTGCTTATACGGTTAAATTACAAACTTAATTCAGAAATTATTTTGTAATTTTTTTTCAAAAACTATTCATCCTATCAAGTTCAAAATAATTTTCCTAGAAAGTTTTTATAAAGTTCTACTTTTGAGATTTTTTTCATATTTTTAAAACTTATGGTTCAAAAGTTAGAGGGGGGGGGACGCATATTTTTTTACTTCTGGAGCGATTATTTCCGAAAATATTTACATTATCGAAAAATGATTTTAGTAAACCCCCTATTCATTTTTAAATACCTATCCAATAATATATCACACGTTAGGGTTAAAATGAAAAAAAAAATCACTCCCCACTTTACGTATAGGGGAGGTACCCTAATAAAAAAAAAATTTCCACTTTTTATTTTACCAGTTTGTCGGCGTGATTGATATACATATTAGTACCAAATTTCAGCTTTCTAGTGCTAACGGTCACTGAGATTATCAGCGGACGGACGGATGGACGGACGGGCAGACATGGCGAAACTATAAGGGTTCCTAGTTGACTACGGAACCCTAAAAAGAACGTTATGTTCGACAGAAAAAGGAATACCAAGATATAACTTCTCCTCAAGCAGTTGATATTTACAACCAACACATGGGAGGTGTCGACCTATTGGATTCAATGCTTGGATATTACCGGATTCATCTACGATCTCGTCAATGTTACAAACGGATTTTTTTCATATGGTCGATATGTGTATGGTTAATGCGTGGTTGTTATGGCGTCGAATCAATGAAGATCAGTATATGGCATTGTTTGATTTCAAACTTGCTGTTGCAGAGCATTTTCTGAAAGTAGGTCGACCTAGTGCAAGAAAAAGAGTCAGACCAGCTGGCATTAACGGAACACCCACATCAAGTCGTCTAGGCTACCCGCGTCTCCTGTTTCGACCAAAAAGTTTCGCAAGACTCCAATGAGATTTCAAGATCTACCCCTCAATGCTGTTAGATGCGATAAAATTGACCATTTTCCCATTTGGACGAAAAACACCCGCCTGTTGCGTAAAATTGTGGGAAGTACCGTTCTTTCACAAAGTGCGAGAAATGCTTATGGTATATAAAGGTTGAACACGCCAAAACTTAGGCACGCAAAATTTGTTTTTAAACCAGTTTGAAAATAAATAACTACATTATGAATACCACATTAAATGACAAATTTAATAAACTCTAAAATCACGTTTTTAATTCTAATTAATGTTTACACAGTAAGCCATAGATCGAATTTTCTACGCACACGGTTCATAAGACTTTGCACCATCTCTTTAGGAAAGATTTTTGTCGCCCAGGCCCGTATTTTTTGTAGCTGAGGGACCGATTTTACTTCTACGCCTTTCTTTTTTAGAATTCCTTTCATAATACTCCAGTACTCTTCAACAGGCCGCAGTTCTGGACTATTGGCGGATTGCATATTTTGGGTACCACCATGATCCTGTTCGCGTTGTACCATTCCATAACTGATTTTGCGTATTAGCAACTGGCTAGATCTGGCCAAAACAGCGGTGGTGAGGCATGCTGTCTTATAAAAGGCAGCAAACGCTTCTGTAAACAATATTTCCGATAAATATCGCCGTTTATTGTCCCGGTGGTGATAAACGTGCGACTTATTTGACAACAGCTGCATATTGCCTGCCAAAGAAGTTATTTTTTTGGAAATTTCCCTCGTTTTTTTAATTCACAATCTTCAGGAGCATCTGTTCGTGATTTGCTAGTATAAAACTCTTGACCAGGTATTTGTTTAAAATCCGCTTTTATATACGTGTCGTCGTCCATCACCGCGCATTCAAATTTTGTAAGAAAAAATTCATAGAGTTTTCGCGACCGTTTCTTTGCAGATAAGTTCTTTTTTGAGTCTAGATTTGGTGCGGCCTGGGCTTTATAACTCCTCAGTCCTGCCCTCTGTTTCACTTTTTGGACAAAATACTGAGAAATTTTCACTTTTTTAGCAACATCCCGAGATGAAATCGTATGATTTGAGGAAAAAATCTTTAAAATACTCTGTTCCTTTTTCTTATTCTTGACTCCCTGCAACCCACCACTTCCTGGCTTTCTATCTATTGTCAAGCGTTCACGGAATGTTTTTAATACGTGACCAACCGTAGATTGTGGATATTTCAGCCTTTTCGCGATATCTTTGTAGCTTAACATGAGATTTTTTTACATGTTCGTGCAGAATGCGTTCACGTTTTTGATGTTGTACGCTCGACATTTTGCCAATGAATAAATAAAAGTAAATAAAATTATCATCATTTTATAGCCCAGTTCCTTGTGAGAAAATTGTTGTTTAAAAAGTTTGAATAGCTCCATTTTTCGAATAACTATAGCTATTTTTACATGCCCAAATTTTGGCGTGTTCAACCTTTATATGTTTTAACGATAAACGTAACTGTTTTAACGATAAACGTAACTGTTTTACCGATTTTCAAAAAATATAGTTAACACGATGCGATTAAACCTAGCTGCATACGAAACCAAATATGATTAACCAGTCAATTCACTATAATGCATATGAAGCCATATATGGCGTTGCCTTGTAGTTTCTATATTAATGTATTAAAAAAATCAAAAACTATGTCAAAGTGTTATATATATCCAATAAAGTTATATTTTGCAGAAATTTTTTTTTTAATTCAAACCTTTAATAATTCATGCGGTAAGGGGTTAAAGCTTCGGTGCCTTGTTACAGCCGAAATTTTCTATACCTATTCCAAATTTCAGCTTTCTACGTTAAACCGTTTCCGAGAAAGACGCGTTTTACCGATTGCGGCGACCGGAGTGATCCCATAAGTGTTTCGTAAACCATGTATTGGTACGAAACACTAATAGGGGCTTGACATCAAATGTTTAGCAAAAACAAATCATGTCAAACCTCTGACATAAGTTTCAATTGTTTTTGTTGCTAAGCTCAAGCGATAGGCTCAAGTGACATAGGAATCAACTTGAGACTGAGAATACGTTTAGTTATAACAGCTACTCTGCTCTGCCCTATGCAACGTATGCAACTATTCGGTATTCGGCCGAATAGATAAAACACAGAACATATAGGTTAAAATTACGGCCGCATAGGTCGGATACCGAATAATGGCTTGGCTAGATACCTATCCGTTGCATCCCTATCATAAAACAGAAGATTCATCTTGGACTTATATACTTATCCAAGATTAATGTCTCTTAAGATATAAACCTCCTGATTACTTGCCAGTTTTTTTCTGAAAACTGGATTATATGAAGGATACACGGAAAGAACATGTCTAGTCACTTTTTTGTAAAATGAGATTTTTATGTCAAAATGTAGAGCTTGCAATGAACTATTAGTAACAACTTCTGTTACAGATGTAAATTTTAACGTATATCTTAACTCATAAACACTATCTAGTTACAAAAATAGTACCTATGGTTAATTGAATCGTCCCAAATTTTAAAAGCGCTATAACTCAAAATGTTGTTAATGTGACTAAGACATGTTCTTTCCGTGTACCCTTCATATTTAACTTTCACGGGATTCGCATAAATATTTTGCCCTTAAATATTTATAGGTAATCACGATTTTTAAAAATTATAAAATCATACTTCTATGTAACAGTTTTGTTTTTGGACACTAAATTATAACAAGTACTTTTTGCAATGCACACATACCTTAAACTATCTTAAATCAGGCGCGGATCCAGGATTTCGTTCAGGGGGGGGGCACTTTCAAGAATTTCGTTCAGGGGGGAGCACTTTCCAGGATTTCGTTCAGGGGGGGGGCACTTTCCTTCACAAAAAATCTCGCGGTCCGCATCTATGGGCCCCGTAGTATACGAGATTGTCGTTTCAGGGGGGGGCAATTGCCCCTGTTGCCCCCCCCCCCCCCCCTGTATCCGCGCCTGTCTTAAATACCGCAATTTATGTGCGTTAATGTATAAATGACAGATGAAACTTTACATATCTACCTATGCGGCGATTTAGCTTTGTCTTATTATATCTGAGAGTAGGTAACATCTGGATACATGTGTAATCTAATATCTAATTTGTCGAGTTTAACATATAACAAAAAACAACGAACAATTAGCGCAACCCTATTACTCATTACTTACATTGAACGAGAACTACTAATTAGCTGTAGCTTGGAAGTTACACATCCGCGCTTCCGTCCATTTGTTTACGAGCTACCGCGGGGCTAGCAGCTAATGGCTATAGGATCATGGTGCCTGATAATCGAAGATCGGTCCTATTAAAACTATGTTTACTGTTTGGCAAAATAAGGGACTAGAAGATTGGACTCTCGCGATTTTTATACTTTTTTTAGGGACTGTTGTGATCCTTGCTAGTAGAACAGCGGTTTTGGAAGTTATGAAATGGTTATGGCGATTCCGATCAAGAGAGGTGATACAAGAGGTAAGTGTAAATGTAATAATGCCTAAGTATTATTTCCGACAATAACAGAGTTTCATAGCGAGTAAATAGGTAGGAACATCAACGTATCGGAAAACCGGCTTATGAAATATATAGCCCGCTGATACAGGGAAAACGAAGGAAAATCGCGTTACTTTCGTTATTTTTGATTTAATTTACCTTATGTTATTATAACGTAGGTACTCTTACATACGAACTCTTACTACTAAGGCCCAGAAACACCATAGTCTACTATAAACAAACAGTAATTAATAGCTTAGGGTTCCAGTTGGTAAATAGATAATATTCTGGGATATAAATAAAAAAAAGTTTAAATTTCTACGGGTAGGTGTACCTACCAACTCTCCACGTAGAGTTAAAATGATTTCAGATTTCTCTGTTGATTCCGTTCTCTCCTTACGAGGAAAATCTCTAGCCTAATTTTATTAGAGCATCACATTTCATTTTATTTATTCCTCGCAGTCATACGCCAAAAATAATGTTCGCTTAGTAAAATACAGCGGGAATATGAGTTGAATGGGTGACCGCTAAGAGTTATTGATAAGAAATAATTTTAAACAAAAAAGAACCGACTTCACTTAGCATCCACCTTTCCAAAAGCAAATTCTCGAGCTGCTGTCAAAAATACTCAAATCACTATAGATAAGATAATAGATAATAGCTGAAGAGTTCCCTCGATTTCTCCAGGATCCCATCATTAGATCCTGACCTGGTTACAATGGGACCAACTGTCACAGAATAACTAATAGTACTCAACTGTGAAGTATACTCTTTCAAACAAAAAAAGAATTTTCCAAATCGATCTAGCCTTCTTCGAATAATCGGTGATCATATATAAAATAAATGAAAATAGCAATAATTTTAAACAAAAAAGAACCGACTTCACTAAACATCCAGCTTTCCAACATCAAATGCTCGATCTGCTGTAAAAAATATTCAAATCACCATAGGTGTGCCTATAATAGTTGAAGAGTTCCCTCGATTTCTCCAGGATCCCAACATGGTTACAATGGGACCAACTGTGAAGTATACGCTTTCAAACAAAAAAAGAATTTTCCAAATCGGTCCAGCCGTCTTCGAATAATCGGTGAACATACATAAAAAAAAAATAGCGAAAACGAAGATCCTGACGAATTGATAATAATAATAATAATAATAAATACTCTTTATTGCACACCTCATACAGTTACAAGCACATATTTTACAATTAGATAAATTTAGGTAGAGGTAACAACAGGCGGTCTTATCGCTAATGAGCGATTTCTTCCAGACAACCTTTGGGTAGTGGAGACTAGAGAAAAACAATAAGCAGTAGGTGGTGCATAGAAACAAAAGAGACGAAATAGATAACACAGCACATTCATATGAATATACATACTTAAATAAATACAAAATAAACATACATATACGTACACATATACATATATAATACACACAGTAAGAAACAACAGTGTCAACTTAAAAACCTAAGGAAGAGATAAATAGTATTCCTTAAGTTGCGATTTAAAGCTACCAATAGATTGCGCGCGTTTTATGTTGCGAGGGAGAGAATTCCACAAACGAACTGCCTGGAACGTAAATGAGCAATTATAAAATTTGGAAGATGAAGATGGCACTTTTAGGAGCAATTTTTGAGAGGATCTAATAAAATTAAGATAAGAGAAACTCTCTTTGAGGTAGCGGGGAGTTGCAGGGTTAAAAAGTATAGAAAAGAGTAAAGAAAGTATGTGAGAGTTACGGCGGTGACGGATAGGGAGCCATTTGAGTTGAGAACGAAAACTAGAAACATGGTCGAATTTGCGTAATCCGAAAATGAACCGAATGCAAGCATTTTGAATACGCTCAAGCTTATTAAGTTGCTCCTCGGTTAGGTCTAAATAGGAGATATCTGCATAATCAAGAATGGGGAGAAGTAACGACTGAGCAAGCGCAATTTTAGTAGCAATTGGCAGGAAATTCCGGAGCCGTCTGAGAGACCCTATGGCAGCAAACATCTTCCTGCTCACTTCACTCACCTGAGGCACCCATGATAGACAACGATCCATGATTACGCCAAGATTTTTCACTTGGTTGGAAAAAGGAATTTGGATACCATCGAAGACTATCGGAGGGAGCCTGAGAAAGTCAATTTTGGAGATTTGTTTAGCGCTACCCATCACAATTACCTGTGACTTTAGGGGGTTTACTTTTAAACCGTAATTTTGACTCCAATTTGATATGCGGAGCAGATCAAGATTCGTGGCTTCTATAACTGAATTGAAATCGCTATGCATACCCTGCGAATATATTTGAAGGTCGTCGGCATAGAGGTGATACGAAGAGGAGAGATCAAGAGTTATGGAATTAATGAAGATAGAAAATAAAAGAGGAGACAGCACACCACCCTGTGGAACACCAGCTGATGTGCTGCACCAGGAAGAACACGAAGAATCTAGTTTTATTCTTTGCCGACGACCAACCAAATAGCTGCGGAACCAGTCAATCGCTGCAGCCGATATGTTAAGAGACTGTAAGAACGCGAGCAAAATGTCAAAATCGACCGTGTTAAAGGCATTACTGAAATCAAGAAGTGCAAGAACTGTAAGCTTCTGGTCATTCATACCCAAACGGATGTCATCGGTAACCTTGACAAGAGCCGAGGTAGTACTGTGGCCCGGACGAAAACCAGATTGAAATGGGTTTAGGAGGTCATTTCTATTCAGGAAGGAAGTTAGTTGCTGATGCACTAGCCGTTCGAAGACTTTGGATAGGAAAGGAAGAATGGAGATGGGGCGATAGTCAGAGAAGGAACTGGGGTTGGATTTTTTGGGTAAAGGAATAATATTGGCATCCTTCCACAGACTGGGAAAAGTACTTGATGAAATGGAAAAATTCAGAATACCGGTGATAATAGGAACAAACAAATCAAGGAGAGGGAGTATCATATTTCGGCTAACACAGTCAACACCAACGGCGTTAGAAGTGATATTCAATATACCCTTCCTAACATCACTCTCACAGAAATGGCTAAAATAGAAAAAAGAGAAATCTAAGGCAGGAAGTGATGAAAGATGATGAAGTGAGTTAGATTTCTTAGGACCACTGAAACAGGTGGACGATGAAAAATGCTGGTTAACCTCCTTCGAAATCTTGAAGTCGGTTGAAAACAAAGATCCCGACGAATTGATAACCTCCTCCTCCGAAATCTTGAAGTCGGTTGAAAAGTTGAAAGAATGATGTACAGGCGAAGAACGGTGTTCTTTATTAGGCACGATAGTGTGCCTACGCCGCCATTAAAAATACTTAAATATAGTCTGACTGGTCAAAAAGTGCAGTAACAGGGAAGTAAGCTATCCTCATCCCTTTTTCATACCGAGGGTACTAGCGTAAGAAAGAGCGCAGACAGTATGATTCTCTCTTCTCTCTGTCTATGCTTGAAGTAAAACAAACCCTGGCCAAACAATATATTTGTATTAATAGCGTAGCCCACGTATTTGTAATTTTTATATTGAGTATTTAACAATATTTTGATAGCAGTTATTTTGCACGAAATGTTTTATTTTTATCATTGTTAATGTTCTTGTGTGTATCTCTCACTGGATCGTTTTCAACTGACTTCAAGATTTCGAAGGAGGAGGTTGTCAATTTTTCGGTTATCTTTGTTTTTTTTTTGTTTTTAGGGTTCCGTACCTCGAAAGGAAAAAACGGAACCCTTATAAGATCACTTTGTTATCCGTCCGTCCGTCCGTCCGTCAAGACCCTTTTTCTCAGGAACGCGTGGAGGTATCAAGCTGAAATTTATATCAAATACTCAGGTCTACTGTCCCTTAGAGCTGTGAAAAAATCAAACTTCTAAGCCAACGCAATCAAAAGATACAGCCGTTTATGCCGCAAATTTTCGAAACTCGCAAGGGAATCAAAACCTACAGAGTACTTCCAGTGCACTCAGAATCTTGAATTTGGTACGAAGCAACGTCTTACAGCACAGACAAAGGAAAAATTGCGAAAACCCTAAATTTTTAGTTACATCATATAATAAAAATATTTTTAATAATTTTAAAGTTACTGCCCCTTTCCTCATGAACGCGTAGCTATGACTCGATTGTCTTGATGGGTGAACTTTTATTTATATACCTACAGGTTTGTACGGAACCCTCGGTGTGCGAGTCCGACTCGACCTTGGCCGGTTTTTTAAAAGTATGTTCACCGATTATTTGAAGACGGTTGGACCGATTTGGAAAATTCTTTTTTGTTTGAAAGAGTATACTTCACAGTTGCTCCCATTGTAATCTGTGGTCAGGATCTGATGATGGGATCCTGCAGAAATCGAGGGAACTCTTCATCAATTATAGGTACACCTACAGTGATTTGAGTATTTTTTACAGCAGCTCGAGCATTTGCTTTTGGAAAGGTATAAGAGCCCACGACACTGAACCTAGTTCGATAAGTCTCCTCTGTCTCCTAAGATGAGATATATATAATTAGTCACGTTTTTAATGGGGGAATACGAAATGCCAATGCTGCAATGCAAAGAAAGTGGCGGTGTATTTTTTTTAATAATAAAAAAACCGGTTTCTGGTATAATTAAGTCTCCTAGATTTTCTTTGTTCCTCGAAGCAGAGGAGGGGTAGGGCTACACGATAATGCGGTGCTGCAAGCCCACGTGCGTGGCTTTGTCAGTGGAGCAGCATCAAAAGTTTGCAGGTGTATGCCAAAACAAAGCGCCTGATCTTTTAAAATATAACATCATTTTAATAACGTAACATCTTGTTGCAGTTCGGGCGCTAGGTTTAGGTTACATAACATCTAGTTTTTGTTATAAAAAGATCAGGCGCTTTGTTTTGGCATACATCTACAATCTTTTGATGCTGCTGCTACTGACAAGGCCACGCATAGGGGCTTGTATTGCAGCACCGCATTATCGTGTAGCTCTACCCCTCCCCTGCTTCGAGGAACAAAGGAAATCTAGAGACTTATCGAACGAGCGGAGCAAGTTCTTACAAACAACTTCTGGCTACCGGGACGTCTCGGCATTTCGATGGCTTTTTGATTTTGAGCGTTTGTTCCGCGATAACTTTAGTAACGCTTTTCTGATCTTCATGAAATTTGTTGGGGTTGTAGCAGAGATACACATAATTTGAGAGTTCGTATATATGAGCAGGATCGACCTCTCGGTCACGGAGCTAGAAGGCGCGACCCCTTGGTCATTCGTTTGCAAGGAAATCGCTAGTTCTGAGTTCGAGGCGGATTACTATAGTCATACTAGAAACCGGATTTCTTTTATTAAAATATATATATATATATATACGCCGCCACTTATTTTGGATTGCAGCATCGGCATTTAGTGTTCCCCCATTAAAGAGGTGACTAATTAATCTAATTTACATATCTCATCTAGGAGACTTATCGAACTAGGTTCAGTGTCGTGGGCTATAAGTGAAGTCGGTGACGAAGTGACGAAGGAATTGAGAGTCACAACGAAGTTGGCGAGGATTCACGAGATGAAGGGTCTTCGGCTGTAGTATTTTCATCGATGGGAGCCCGCCTGCTCAGCTCCGCATCGCCGTTGGTTCGCAAGCTGTGGCATCCAGCAACGGCTCCAGATGCGCCCCGACTATTGCCCACGGGTAGCGGCCTTGGACGTAGAGTTCTTGACCGTAACTTCATCTAAACTAAAGAAATAAGGAGAGGTAAGACAAGGTAGGAAGAACAAGAAAGATAGGAACGGTGGGATCTTAGTTTGGGAACCCAGGTAGCAAACTGACGTCAGCGACGCACAAGCGACGTCATTTTTAGGTCATATTAAGGTCTGTCATTTATTCGCTGAAAACGTACGTTATAGTGACGCCAATTTAAGGTCAGGTTAAAAAGTGGACATCGTACTAACGTCAATTAAGGGTCATCATCTGGACGTACCGTATTCGTCGCAAAGTTGACGTCTTAATAACGTCAATTTTGGGTCAGCATCTGGACGTACCGTATTCGTCGCAAAGTGGACGTCTTAATAACGTCCATTTTAGGTCAGCATCTGGACGTACCGTATTTATCGCAAAGTGGACGTCTTAATAACGTCAATTTTAGGTCAGCACCTGGACGTACCGTATTCGTCGCAACGTGGGCGTCTTAATAACGTCAATTGAGGGTCAGCATCTGGACGTACCATATTTACCGCAAAATGAACGTCTCAATAACGTCAGTTTAAGGTCATCACCTGTACTATGTACGATGTACAGTAAGACGTACAGTATCCGTCGGCAACGAGAAGTTTTGCTAATGTCAACTTTTGGGATCACTATTAACGGTTAGATGTTTGTGACACGTAAACTATTTCAACAGGAAGTTTTATGTGGCAGTTAATTTATATGCTAGTAAGTTATCCTATACTTTACTCAGGCTTTGTAAATCTTCTTTCTTCGTAAATCTGTCCATTATCATAGCGAATGCTAAGAGAAAATACTAATTAATACATTATAACAAGACTTTATGTAGCCAGTAAGCCAGTACTTATGCATAGGAATTTGAAATTTGAACAGTTTCATATTAGTCGTTAGAGTCTGTCCGGAAAGAGAAGTGTCATAGAATGTATGAGCTCCCATATAAACCACGATACTTCTATTTCCGGACAAACTCTATAAGTATCCGACCTACTACCGACTTAAAAATAAAGCTTAAATATATATAACGCGTTTCGTTTCTTGATATCAATAAAATTTGTCAATCTTGTAATGTAAAACATTCATGAAGTAAAAAAAACATTTACGTCTTTTTAGTTAACTTCTTCAGATTTTTTAATGTTATCAAACATCAAAACAAACTGAGCAATGTGATTTTTAAAAACATAAGAAATTGGAACGGAACGAAATTCTGTCATTTTGATTGAAGTGACGCTTTGAGTGACGTTGTTTTCCCTCCTTTTTTCTTTGCCTTGCTGCCCGTACTACTGCCAATAAAAACTTTCAATTCAACAAGCAGTGTTGCCAATTTAGCATTTTATATGCTAGATCTAGCATACTATCATCTCAATCAGCATTTTCTTTTAGCATTTAGCATATAGCATATTTTTTTAGCATATTTACACGAAGCAAGAAAGCAGAATACAACGATATTATTTCATAAGAAAATTTATTTCTGTTATTAAAAATTGTATATCTGTATTATCTGTTTTCGAACGGTTATTATTTTTTACATAATTAGGGACCTTGACACATGGTCGTCACCAAGACTCACAAAAAAATGCCCAGTCACTACATAATCCTTATACTTTTTTCAGAAAATTTGGCAGATTTGATCAGGTCTGGCATAATTTCTTTGTTATGATATGGTGGACAATCAACCAAATCCGAGATTATAGGCTCAAGGGCACATATAAAATGAAGTTGGCATATTATTAGCATTTTTTCATCCTCACTCTAGCATATTCAGGACCATTCGAGTTGGCAACACTGTCAACAAGAACAAAAATGTACTCAGTGATACAGTTTAGCAGTGTTGCCAATTTAGCATTTTATATGCTAGATCTAGCATACTATCATCTCAATCAGCATTTTATTTTAGCATTTAGCATATAGCATATTTTTTTAGCTTATTTAGACGAAGCAAGAAAGCAGAATACAACTATATTATTTCATAAGAAAATTAATTTCTGTTATTAAAAATTGTATATCTGTTTTCGAACGGTTATTATTTTTTACATACTTAGGGACCTTGACACATGGTCGCCACCAAGACTCAAAAAAATGCCCAGTCACTACATAATCCATATACTTTTTTCAAAAATTTTGGCCGATTTGATCAGGTCTGGCATATTTTTTTGTTATAGTATGGTGGACAATCAACCAAATCCGAGATTATAGGCTCAAGGGCACATATAAAATGAAGTTGGCATATTATTAGCATTTTTTCATCCTCACTCTAGCATATTCAGGACCATTCGAGTTGGCAACACTGCAGTTTAGTGCAGAAGACGGCGTAAACAATCAGTGGTTTACGCCAAAGTGTTGTGAAGTCTTTTGGCCACCCGTTAAGGGAACTAAAGCGTTTGAAAAGGTTTTGGCTGATGTCAAGACACCAGATGAAAAATGGAAATTATACAGTGTTCAAAGAGTTTTTTGTGATACTGGTACGTATATTTTAATAGTTTTTTTACAAACCACTTTGGCTATGAAAACTAACGAAACAGTTTCGTTTCCTGGTTTCTGGATGCAATATTTCCTGATTTATTCTTCTTCAGCGAGTAAGTATGCACACACTGTTGGGCATACACGTCTCCAGTTTGATTTCCTGATTTACCGAGAGCTTACTGATGTTGGTGAAAGTTTTCTGTTACTGTGTGACTACTACCTAATATGGGTAATTTTTAAAACTGCTTGGACAAATGTGATAACCTACTAATCAAAGTGGTTGACTGTACAACTTCAGGTTGTTCCAACTAATGAAACTCCATCCTATATTTTTACTAATAACGTGATAACCTTGTTTTAATTGAGTGAGGGATGCATTATGCTGTGTTCATTTATTATGTTTGCATGTTGTGTGTATTTTTTTATTTCATTTGCATGTACCTAAAGATGGCATAGAGAAAGCAAAAAAAACTGGTTGATGAGGATACATCAGAACCAGGTCTTAAACGGAAAAGGGCCAAAAGATATGTTTCTAGCAGCGACGAAGATAATGACAATCCCACCACCATTGAAAAAAAGACCCTTGAGAAAATACAAAAATTTCAAGCCGCTGGCAGTGTAGGCTTAGGAGATTATAGAGGTGAGTTTTATAGTCAACAGCTGTTATGAAGTAAATCCTGACACATTGCACAACTACTTGTTGCACATGTCAGAATAATAAAGCATAGCATTTCATTCCTAAGATTTATAAGATATCTGTAGTTATTTTTAGTTCATTAACATATTTGCCGCATTCTCATGTTCAAAGAACTTTCAGCCAGAGCCCTGTTTGAATATTTTAATGTACTTATTTTTATACCATGGTTCCCTTGGAAATATGATATTATATACAAAGAATATTAAAAGTTCACCTTATATAGGTTAAACCTAAACAATATAGGTTATTTTGTAGAATGCATATTTTACTAGTCATTTTATACAAATATATGATGAATACTGCAATGAAATACTTTGAATTACAATAGGAGACTCAGCATATTACTAAAAAAGCTCCAATAAAAAAATTAAGTTGACTGTATATTTAAAAAAAAAACTTCTATGAAAAAACCATTATGTTAATTATTCTCATCACTCTCCCAAAAGGCTGCTACTAGACTACGAGTAGGGTCAGGGAGGGAACAGTCGCTCGGTGGGAACAGTGACTCGAATGTGCTGTACGAGAAACAGAAAGAGCTTTATGTCTGTCCTCTACATCAATCGGAACCGTTCCGTACCCGACCACGTACGAACTAGTTAGTGAGGCTCTCCGGCACCATGCGAATGTGTTATGGTGCGTTTTTGTGTTTAATGCTATCAAAATTACATTTCCAGATCAGTTTCACTCCTCTTTTTTCTTAACTCGTACGAGATTTTCAATTACTTATGTTATTATCGAAGAGTGTGTCTAATCTACTTAGTATTGGCTGATAATTCAAGGCCCTAGGTGTTTGTTTGTGTTTTTAATTTGAACTAAAATACAAATTGACGCCAAGGTCAACAGACGTTCGTTTTGGAAAAGTACACGGTGACTCGCGAACCACTGTGCACCTTACAGAGTTGGACTAAAATTTACTTGAATATGAATAAGAATAAAAATTCTGTGATTATTAAAAGTAATTCATGCACTCTTTTTTTTAAATAAAATGAAAGTGAATAAATCATGCGACATTTAGGTAGGTACCTATTTTAAATCAAGAATGAAATCAGGAACGATTATTCCGGGGGTTGTGCTTACCTATTCTAATTACCGTTTTATTCAACAAAAATGTTATTTGTTATATAATTTAGGTTCGATTCCTACGTACCTAGCAATTGTATACTGTTAGAACTACTGTTTACAGGGCGTAGTATACAGTGACTCGAGCCACTGTGTACTGTTAGAACCACTGTGTACTAGCGGGTTCTAGTCACTGTGTACAGCAACCGGTACACAGCGGCTCGATTCCCAATTTCTAAAAAATAATGGATATATCTTTTTTGGTGAAAGAAACAGCAAATATATTTGCTACATATGAAAGTGTAATAATGCACGGTGCTCTGTGCTTGCAACAATTGGTTCAGGGATTTATATTTTTCATGCAACAGCCTTTTGAAAAAATCCTAGCGACTGTTCCCTCCCTGACCCTACCTAAGTAGTGAGGTGGAAATCACTTACAAATATAAAAAAAAGTTCTATTGTAAAACATGTAGGTGTTATATTGTTGGCCGGTACTCAATGTAACCTTGGTGACAGTGGAATAATATGGTACCATCAAGCTGATCTGATGATGGAGCTGGGATGTAGATACCAGAACATACCTGATGATGAAAAGTGCTTGCTTGTTCGAGTTTCGGCTCATTTGTTTTGTTGTTTAGAATACTTTCTGACACTACAAGAATAGGTAACATCAAGTACAGTCGGCTAAATATCTTGTGTTAAAAATGTAATTTTTTAGAAAAACATATTTTGATCAATATAGCTAGCTGTACAGTCAACGGCAATAGTATCCTATACAAAGGCCACAAAAATATGTGACTTAGGGTCATAAGAGTGTGGCACATATTTTTGCGGCCTTCGTGTAGGGAGATACTATTGCCGGTGACTGTACCTAACTGCTAACTCTGTTATACATATAGAAGTTTGTCTTGTAGCCAAACTTATCTTTTTCTTAGAACTCTGTTTGGGTATGGATTGTATGGAGAGACAGATGGAATTTTTTTCCTTGTGTGGTTCCAGGCAACTTACATAAGAAAGAAGGAAGAAACAGCTTGAAGCAGGTGGTGCAAGTTATAGTTGTTTAGTAGTAATAAAAATACATAAAATAACAATATCTACACACTTAAAACATTGTATGAAGAAAGTTATTTCAAATCTTCACTTTTTTCACATTTGGTCTGATCAACAAATAATTTGCTATTTTACAATTATACATTCTCTTGTTTGTTACAGGTTTCATACGTGAAAACTTGGAGGCAGGGATATTTCCAGCAAAGTGTCTCGGTTGATGAAATTTTGTTTTACACAGTAGTAACAGTAAAACTTCTATGGAAAGAGATCCAACAAAAAGCCTTTTTGCCAACTGCGCCTGCGAGTATGTATCGTAGGTATTCAGCTTGTGACAAGTGCATAGAGGCAGGTGAATGAATATCGCGGCCGCGTGATCTATTAAAATGCGTCAGCGCCCACAAGGACCAATGAATCATTTCGTTCGCAGCTTGATGAAGACTATCATGTTGGAGAGTTACCACTTTTACGGTTCCCTATAGATTTCAGAGAACTTGGTATAGATTTGGCTCAGGAAATACTACAGATTTTTATAAATCATTCAAAATCGGTTTATGGATTACATTTTTTGGTATGCCCCCTAGCCTGTCCGTGGCTTTGACCTACATGAATACGGCTGACCGCATGCTCTCTTGCTCAGTTTGGTCCCCTTCTCTCTTACTAATGCTATTAAGATAGAGAGGAGTAGGACCAATATGAGCGAGCGAACTCGCGGTCAGCCGCCTTCATTAAGGAAGTGTTGCCACCACTTTTACCTACTTCTTCGAAGTTTTAATGTATCTACTTAAAATTGACATGCTTACGGTTGTGTTTTTTTTTAGTTTAGTAGTCCGATAGTGGGCATTAGAGATATAAATGTTATTTTAAGTCATGGCCTCATACATATTAAAACAAAAATTACCTAATTATACTTGTTTTTTTAGTAATAGAAATAAGGCAAACAATCTTGTACCTAGACTAACTAGACAAGTCAAGCCTTAGGCTTCAATATATTATAGTAAGTTTTAAGAAGAAATTATATTTTGAGTTGTTATATTTTTTTATGTTGTTATAAACAAATTTCAGGACTGACAATTGAACTTCGCACCCATTTAGATCTCACTTCTTTTGTCGTTGAAGTCGACAACCAAGGCATACTTGGCTCTCATTTCACATTTATGTTTTTGATGGGATTATTGTTATGGGGCTATTGGTTTCCACTGTCCTTTAATGCCTCTTTAAATATAAATTATACTACTTACATAGCGTTTTTTAGTTTTATCCATAAGTCCTAGAGTTTGTTCAGGGTACGTAGACAAGATGCCTGCTATGCTAAGCGCTAAACTCTTTTCTACTCTTACGCGTAAGAATTTGGCGTCTTGTCTAGGGCGCCTGGCCAATAAGTTAGAACCGTCTTAGAACTTAAATCTAGCACGTCGTTAGTTCACTCAACAGCCAGGTCGGTTCTATTTTTGAACAGACTACCCACCCATCCTAGCTACGAGGAGCATATTGCCGTGCTTACGATATCAGCAGTGTGTTTTGAGAGATGTTATTTAAATTTATATAATACCCGCCTTAATAAAATTGAAAATCGCTAACTTCTACTGCTGATATCGTGAACACAGCAGCATAATGCAGCCCCCCTAGGTCCTGCCCTGTGCCTATGTCCTAGTAACGCCACAATCAATCCTGTGTGTGACGTTATTCGAACATACTGGCTGCCCTAATATGTACGGCCCAGAAACGTCCGTATGAATTCAGCATATGACGTCTCTCCAACGTCAGTGGTTGCCCTAATATGTACGGCCCAGTAACGTCCCTATGGATTCAGTATAGGACGTCACTCCAACGTCAGTGGCTGCCCTAATATTTACGGCCCAGTAACGTCCCTATGAATTCAGTTTATGACGTCTCTCTAACGTCAGTGGCTAACCTAATATGTACGGCCCAGTAACGTCCCTATGCATTTAGTATATGACGTCTCTGTAACGTCTGTAAACAGACGTCTTGAGGCTGTGACAAATTGACGTCATCTGCTGGGACCCCCCGACGTCGAGACATGACGTCTCTTACGTCGAGCAGTACCGTAAACGGACGACATAATGACGTATAAATGCAACCTGGAAAGGGTAAGCCTAGATATTAATAGCTTTGTTTGCATCTCCCAATTGGCTACTAAACTCACGAGCGGTATTTCAATATCGCTCTGAGTCTAAGGATAGACTTTGCCTCCTTATGTGTGTTCTATATATATCCCTTGTACAATGGGTTGTGCTCTGAAGAACTGTTTGATATAATGCCCACGGCAACTTTTTATCACCGCACCGCTCGCCGCCGGCAGGGTGTTCATCCTCACACCCTGGAGCCCAAAGTGTCGCGCACAGTACGGTTTAAGAGGAATTTCCTCCCACGAACGCTGCGGCTGTGAAATGAACTCCCTGCCGAGGTTTTCCCATCGGGCTACATTATGAGGTTCTTCAAAAAAGGGTGTATAAGGGTAGGCAACGCGCATGTGAATCCTCTGGAGTTGCAGGCGTCCATAGGCTACGGTAACTGCTCACCATCAGGCGGGCCGTATGCTTGTTTGCCACCGTCGTGGTATAAAAAAGACCTTATGTCTGACCTGGTCATAATAATCATTTTAGTTTCTTCGCCATGAAATTTGCACATCCAGTGCGCAAGGTTGACCGAGAGGGTTAAATGCAAATAAAATCATGTTCTGTCAGTCGTTGGGGATCACAGATCTGTGTTGGGGTACTCCATCCACTCCTCTCCTGTTCTACAGAAACAGACGATTTTTTTATTATTTAAGGCCTATTCAATTACACCCACTTCACAAGATAGCGGCAGCGATATGTAGACGTACATAAATAAAACATTGAAAAATTGTTTGCTTGCTTAGGTATTTCTGAACTTACCTACTGATCCTTACCTATTGGTCTAATGAACGTATTCACCGTCGATAAGGTAAATTAATTGACGAGGTCAGTTGGAGTTACTCGTAAATTGGCCTAAATTTGTTGAATGAGCATCCCTGCTACGAGTAGGTATGAGTAATAAACGGAAGGGATACTACCTACTACGTACATGTTATGGTATTATATGTTAACCTTGGTACCTATATTTTACACTGCTTACCTACGTATGGTATGAATTTTGAAATGAAATGATTATAATTTTATCTCAAGAGGAAAACCACAGAATACTCTTGGGAGAACCTTTTCATTTTAACCTATATCAACGGTTCGGTGTTATCAAGAGTGACATGACCGCCCGATTATCATATTATGTAGGTATAATATTGGAATATTATGAAGTGAAGATAGAGCTACGTTCGAGATTATACATATGCCATTACGTGATACGATTCAAGTCAAGGGCATTGATCGGGTTAAAATATATCGTTATGTTGTCGAATATGCAGTCAACACAACTGACGACGTTGGTAAGATGGAGATCTAGAATACCTATATGACTCTTCGTCCTCAAAATTATGGCGCTCTTAATGTTTAACACAAACTTTTTGTCTTCAATTAGGTAATATGTAAAATTTTATATTGAGCTTATTATACCAGTATTAGACGAAATCATACAAGGTGTAACAGAAATGCGGGTGATCCGTTTAAGGGTATAATTGGTATCGTATTCTAATTATGAAAAGCTAAAAAAAATAATTTTGTTTTGAATGGAGTGTTGGCCGGCTGGGAAAACGTGCCCATCCAAAAATCAATTTTTTTTCAAAAATGTCCCGCAAGGTTCACTTTTACGGTCTAAAATGAGGCGACGAAGTGCCTAGTTTATGGTCAAACAACAATTTAAAAAGTTACAGAAAATGCAGGCTCGATTTCGCGACAAAAATGTTGGATACAAATTCCATTTTTATCGAGGTACAAACTTTTTAAAAAGTTCAACTGCCATACAAAAATTAAGGCAAAGGTCCTAAACAGCCGAAACACAACATCTGTATCTATTATTTATACCGCGACTTTTTAGTTATCTCGAATAGCTTGCGGTAATTTCGGAAGACAAATACACTTCCAATTTTTTTTTATAAAAAATCGTATACACGGCAAAGCTTAGCGTGTACCGCGAACATAGAAAATTGAAGTTTCGACTATATCTGTCTCTGTCACTCAAAATGGTGATAGAGATATGTTCGCGGGGGCGGTTATCCTGTTAACCTAGAGGTTATTCTGAGATACACTATCTATGTCAATATTGTTTTTTGTTCACCATCGTGCTGGTATTTGGCTGTTTTGCATCATTTTTGAAAAAAGCACTATATTGGACTCGGCGCGAAGGGCCATTGCTGGCTTCGTATTAAATTAAACGGACTCCCAAGGTCGTCCGTTTAAACATAATACTCAGCCCGCAATGTGCTACTTCGCCTCCTCGGCAATAATGTACAATTTTTTTTCGTCAATTTTTTTTTCTTATACTTTTTCTTAGTCGCAATACGATACCAATTAAAGCCTTAAACGGATCACCAGTATTTTTGTTACACTATACCGACTGAACTCTTGGAAGCATAAAAAGTGATATCACACAGTAATTGGCGTGCTTACATTTTTTGTCATTCTTATTTAACTCCGCTTTATTTAGTAGTCTTAGTACGAGGTGTGTTAGATTGAAAGCTTAGGTACACTACACATAGGTAATCGTAAATTTACAAAGTTTACCCCGTAGTAAAAGTTGTTCAGAATCATGAACAGATTCAGGTTTGATTATCTTGTATCACGTTTTAGATTTCACCCAGTATACTACTTCATTAAGCTGCTGGCCTCGAACATTGTTAATTTCCGATTTTACGGTAAATATGCGTTCGCAATTCGAAATGTGTATGATCAGCTCATGGGCCGACTGTACAGGTAGATAGCTAAAGTCATAATCACAACAACTTATCTTGACAAGTGGCGCGCGCTCGCCGTGCCCGGGGGCGCCGGGAAGGTTTGGGTTCGCGTCTAGTCCCGATTCCAGAGTCCCGAGCCTACCTACCTAGTCCCGAGGCAGCCGGCCGGCGGCACGCACGCATACGTAGCATCCGATCCTGTTGCACGCGTACCCTTAACTCACGCATTAAACCGTATAACGGATTACGCAATTTACAACTAAAACTTAATTTATCGACGTACCATGTCCGTGCATAAAATGTATGCGAGTATCCGTTTTTGTGCTTTTACGAGGATTTTAATGGCATGCTGTAAAGTGTAAAAACAAATTGGAAATAAAACTTCGAGGAGGTCAGAAAGGGAAGTTAGCGAGTTATTAGGAATGCCCTGGAATTGTCCGTGGTCGCAGGAGCGGCAACGGCCGCCGCCTGTTAAACCGCCTCTGCACTACTATGATGAGGTTTGTTTGATTTTGCAATTATTTTGCTTTATTTAATCCTGGGTCGCGTTTTATAAAACTACACAAGATAGGTACGATTCCGCTGAAGTTAGCCTTCTCTATAAAAAAACGAACAATTATAAATTGTAGCTTCATAAAGAGCGACCCTGGTGGTTTGTTTATTAAACTTTATTTTGTAATACCTAGGTACGTCATACCTATTCACCTCAGTGGGTATTGTATGTAAAAAATAATTTCCATTAGTCTTTAATCCTTCATTCCCAGCATCGCAGGTGTTTTCTATTTTTGATGCGCATTTTGGCGTTGAAATTTAAATCCTCAATGTTTGTCAGTAGTCACGTCACGTCACGCAAAAACGCACGCTAACATTACAGTTATTTTTAATTTTGCATATTTAATGAAGAGGACTTAATGTAGGTATATACTTTTGTAGTTACGGTACGGTACATACCTTTCAAATAACAATTTATTTGTAACTATAACTTTGAATAGAAGATTAGAGTTTTAGAATCGTCTGCGATTTCCTGAAATGAGTCTTTATCCAAAGTAGAATTACAATTTACCATAATGTTAGCACTAGACTAGAATAGAGTTTGTGTGGTTTTGTTAGTTTAATCTGTGCATTAGCATAATCATCTACGTTTATGTATATAGGGTATAATAGCAATCGTGCAAAAATAGTAGTTTACGTAACTGTTACGTAACTAATAAGGCCTAATTACGTACAGTTGCATACACTGCTTTATCTACACTCATATTATTTATCCAAAATGCCGTATTCGGAAACCATAGAATGGCCGCCATTGCACCGCCATGACCAACTCGATTGTGTCGGGGAGGCGCGTGTCGGGCTGTCGGCGGATGCGCGGGAGGGTGCAGGTGTACATTATGTTATCAAAACTCATAGCACATCAATATTTGAGCATGAAAAGTTAAAATTACGTTACTGCCACAGATAAAAAGCTTATCATAGTAAAATCGGTCGTGGTAATGCTAGCCATTGCCTACCGTTTTCGAACACGTTTTAGAGAACTTACAATATGAGTGTAGATAAAGTAATTGTATAAAGAGCCCAGAGGATTACCTCCACCTCTGACAAAAAAAAAAACAGTTTAGGCCAAACACTATAGGTACTTAGGTGTTACAATGAGTAGGGGCTCCATATAGGTTACCTAGGTACTACATCATCTCAGTAAATTTCATCGAAACAGTTCTTATACGGTGCAAATACGGAGCGGAGCTGCATTGGAAATTCTTACGTTAGAAGAATTTGTAATACTTAATACCTACGCCAAATAAAATTCTCTCTTATCTCCATCTTTATCAAATTATTTTATGGAAAATCGGTGTAGATACTTAGTGAATTTGTGAATTTGTGAAATTTGTGTAGTGCGTTCTATTTTATTTTTGTTTTAAAGTCATAACAAATATTGGGTCCTACCTGATATTGGGCTCTACCATGATTTTCCTAGCACATCCTCTACTATAACAGTAACGAACGTCCGAAGACAGAACGTATCCTACGATTTTAATCGAATGCTTGAGCTCCGAGAGCGCGCCGAGATAAAGCAAGTAGCCGACGTAAAGTAATCCTCCAGATTTGTTTAATGGATTTAAAGTGCTGTATGCATGTTAATGTCATATCCATAAAAGCCATATCGTACAAAATAGAGCGTAAGAATGCGTACAGCATAAGAACATAAACATACCTCCAAGATAACAAATTTCGTGTTTAAACCGTTGCGACAAGATCGATTTAAAAGTGCCGGGTCCGTGTCACTAGAAACTTTGATTTTATTTTCTGGTTGACAATGGATCTTTATTTATGAGGGTCTGGCGCGTGACGGAAGTGAGCACCGATTGAAATGGTCAGCTTTTGCCAATTAGCCTCCTACCCTACTAGTAGGTAAGGTACAGTCAGCAGCAGAAGTTAGCTAATTCATCTCTTAACAATAAAGTCGTGTTAAGCTCATTTTGAACACCGCAGCCGCATAGCTACTTCTGTTGCTGACTGTACCTGTAGTTTCCGCTGTCACCGTTGAGTGCCATCAATCAGTTGATAAGCAAAATGTTTCGGTGTTTCTTATTGTGCAAAATAAACTTCTCGTCTTAATTTTTTTTTCATTCTTGGGTTGGGTTTGGTAGTTCCAATACCGATACTGTTTGTGTGTAAGATTCGGAACAAGCACATAATTACCTACCTATCTATTCGTTTGTGTATATATAGGAATTGTGCCTGTTGAACTCACATAACTTAGTTTCGCTGGTTAGTTATCTAGTATCATACTATCATGTAATGCATGTACCATGCATGTACCATATTTTTTCTTTAATAAACGTAGTAACGTAGAGTTACTTTTATTAGTTAGGTTTATTAAAGAAAAAATAAGATTATTTTTCGCCGTCCGTTAATAGATTAAAATCTTAGAATAAGTAGGTAAGTAATCATGTACTAAATGTTAATTTTCACATACTTACATATCTCACCTTTTCCCGGTAAATTTAAAAACAATCGTCGGAACATTTTATTATGAAAACTGAACAACTGAAAAATAAACCTAAAATGCTGGAGATTTTACTTTTATTCTTAGTTACCAAGAGCTTGATTCGAGTTCTTTATTTTCTAATCTGAATAAACCTCAAGCTTCCACAAACAACAAAGTACCTACGCGAAATTGAGTGCAGCAGTTAAGTTAACAAGGTAAAGTTAGTGATATATGGTATCAACCGCGGAGCTCTACCGGCCCGACTCAGTTAAAACAGGCCCGTGCTCCCGGTCGGCCGCTCCCAGCGGCGCCGGCGGTCCATCGAGGAAACAAACCGAATACTTACGTCTTTAACAACGATTACCCTTAAATTATAATCACTACGGTGATTTAAAAACTTCCAGAAATTTTGATATTAAAATTTAAAAAAATGTAGTTAAAGTTAGTGGGAAAAGTGCGAGTTGTTAAGAAATGCTACAGAAATGCCTTGGAATTGCTTCTGGGGATACCAACCTCCAGCACCGACCTGCAGAGTTAGTGGTCCGCTGCACCTAGTTCAGGTGAATATTAGATACTTACCTAAATTCCTTTCTTGTTTTCATTACACCTATTAAATTGAAATCATGTAGTAGAATAGAATAGAATAGAAGAATCTTTATTCAGAAACACTTAACTACTATTTAAACATAGTTTTAAGAAAAACACTGTCAGTATATTATTGTTAAGCGTCACTGAAATGGATGGATGTAGTAAGAATGTATTGGATTATTTTATTAGGTAGAGCAGCAACATCGCTCACAATTTTGTAGTTAAATTAATTGGCGGGTTACACTGTACATTAGGCTTCCCTTCACATTGTGTCTATTGTATTATTGACTCAAGTGTGAATTGGTTACAAAGCGGCTATATCCACATGGCCTGTACTGTAAACGATATTACCAACCGTGAAATACCATCTATCTAATCAATAAGTTCTTTCTTTTTAGGGTTCCGTAGTCAACTAGGAACCCTTATAGTTTCGCCATGTCTGCCCGTCCGTCCGTCCGTCCGCGGATAATCTCAGTGACCATTAGCACTAGAAAGCTGAAATTTGGTACTAATATGTATATCAATCACGCCGACAAAGTGGTAAAATAAAAAGTGGAAAAAAATGTTTTATTAGGGTACCTCCCCTATACGTAAAGTGGGGAGTGATTTTTTTTTTTCATTTCAACCCTAACGTGTGATATATTGTTGGATAGGTATTTAAAAATGAATAGGGGTTTACTAAAATAATTTTTTGATAATGTAAATATTTTCGGAAATAATCGCTCCAGAAGTAAAAAAAAATGTGCCCCCCCCCCTCTAACTTTTGAAACATAAGTTTTAAAAATATGAAAAAATCTCAAAAGTAGAACTTTATAAAAACTTTCTAGGAAAATTATTTTGAACTTGATAGGTTGAATAGTTTTTGAAAACAAAAATACAAAATAATTTCTGAACTAAGTTTGTAATTTAACCGTATAAGCAGGTGTTTATTGTACCTGTAATTTTTACAAAATCACAATGAAATGACGTGCTTTCAAATAAAGTAAAAACGGTGAAAATCGGTTCACGCAATAAAACATTATCCCATAAAAATCATCTTCCATACTTTAAGCTCGCGCGCAATAGTTTACTTAATTTGCCGATAGATGTCGCTGTACGTGGAACGCTCATATCATATCCTACATGGCGGTGTTATTTTAACTCTTAAGTGGGGACACTTACTGTGACGGACGGAAAACTACGGAACCCTACACTGAGCGTGGCCCGACATGCTCTTGGCCGGTTTTTTATATAAGGTTTTATTTGAAACCAGAATATTAAGGACTTTAAAGAGATTAAGTATACATTTGATTTAAACTAACAGCTAGCCTAACATTCTTTAAATTAGAGACTGTGCCCACATAGACTTCTATTATTATATATATACTAAGCTATATATATATACAAAGTAAATATATACAGGCTTCTGAAGCCTGAAAGACTTTACATTGATTAATGTGAGCCTGAACGGCTACAAAACAGATTGAAAGAAAGAAAATTATTTATTCGTGACTGATTATGAGATTACAAACAGGTACTTAATGTAAGGATAATAACTAAAGGTATGAAGATACATAGTTGCTAATATGTATGAATGTGGTGGCGAATAAGCAAGCTGAAGTGGTAGTGTGCAGGCCTCATATGCCGAAGAACTGATGGTCATTGGGGAAAGCTGGATCTAAAGTGGAGACCGTATGACACCACACGCAATGCTTGGCGTCCTCCAGTAAGGTGGGACGATGATATCCGTAAGGTGGAGGGTACAGATTGGAAGAGGAGAGCTGAAGTTCGAGCCCAGTGGCGTGCCATGGGAGATGCCTATGTCCAGCAGTGGCCTGGTACAGGCTGATGATGATGATAATGACGAAAGTGGTGCACTAATTATCAGGTTGAAATATTTAGATTTAGATTAGATCAAGTCGGGCTGAATGCTCTTTGTCGCTTTTTCAGTTTCGAAGGGCTTTCTGGGTCGGAGATCCTGAATTCCCACGCGAGTCCAGCCGTAATAGACACAATAAGGTATAATTGGTGCAGGGCCGCGAGCGACCACCGCCGTCGATCCACATTAAGCCCGCTGCTCCACGCTACAATGCCTACAATACAATCTTTGTACAACTCTTTTTGTCTTCATATTTTCCGTGACTAAGCTTGAATGCCTTTTCAATTTTAAAATGAGTTGTATCTTTTGCGTTTTGTTAACTCATATCAGGTGCGTAATTTATTTTCGCTCTTTACACACAGTATCGGATTGATTTTTTTAAATAGAAAGTGCTGTCAAATTACCCCGCTCCATTTAGAATTCTACTTTACTAACTATTTTGACAATATGTATATATTGCACATATACGAGGAGATATGGTTACGACGTAAACCTGGTAATTATTTTACCTGTTTTTGGTACTACGCGACGAGTACCTATAACTACCGCGTCTGTTTTGGCATTTACTTCACTAAGAATTCATGTATAAATTAGCGACACAACAATCTATACATATAATAAAGCTGAAGAGGGTCGAAAGTCTGTACATGGAAGATAATCGAATAAAAGTTGTCTGGGGATACTTAGAATCGATAACAGAACACGTTCCAACAATTTTTAGAATTTTTGTCTGTTTATCTGTTTGTCTGTTTATCTGTTTGTCTGTTTATTTGACCGCGCATCACGTGAAAACGGCTGAACGGATTTTGATGAAATTTTGGATAGATATAGTTTGAGTCCTGGGAAAGGATAATATATAGTTTTAATCCCGAAAATCAACCCTGGTGGGGGTGAAAATGGGGTTGAAAGTTTGTATGGAGAATTTTTAACCGCTGAAACGATTTAGATAGAAATGAGTATGGAGATAATTTGAGTCTCGAGAAACGTCATAGGATAGTTTTCAAACCCTTGTGGGGGTGAAAAGGGGGTTGGAAGGTGGTATGAGGATTTTTTTACCGCTGAACTGATTTAGATGAAAATTGGTATAGAGATAGTATGGGTCTCGAGAAATGACAAAGGATAGTTTCTTCTTCAAACCCCCCCCCCCCCCCCATCTTACTTTAGAACCGTAGGTCCAAAAAATTTGAAAAAAATAATGGACGTGACGCCTGAAAGGTACTTTCAATAAAAACTATACATATAATAAAGCTGAAGAGGGTCGAAAGTCTGTTCATGGAATATATTCGAAAAAAAGTTGGCTGGAGATACTTAGAATCGATAACAGAACACGTTCCAAGTATTTTTAATTAGTTGACGGCTGAACGGATACTGCTGAAATTTTGTGTAGAGATAGTTTGAGTCCCGGGAAGGGACAGTGAACAGTTTTCATCCCGAAAATCAACCCTGGAAGGGGTGAAAAGGGGGTTGAAAGTTTGTGTTGAAAGTTGGTATTGAAATAATTTGTAATTTTTTGGTCAAGGTGTTCATATTTATAACATGTTACCCGTCGATGCTTTAAATTTACCTTTACCCGCTCTTAAGAAATATTTGAAAATGTCATGAATGTCAAAGGGTTATTGCAGCAAACCAAAAAACTACTACAAAATCATCTAACATTTATAGGACACCGTTTAGGTAGGAAAACATATCAAACGTTTTGTGGAGCAGTCAGATTAGGATTCATTTTTCTTTATACTTAAACAATAGGTACATTATCTGTCTCTCAAGCAGTTTTGATATGTCTTCTTGAAGAACTATGCATTATTTTGTATCTTTAAGATCTAATAATGTATTACTGTTTTGAAAAAAATAAGTCCCGTCGAATTTCTTTTCGGTCATAATACTTCTTGGGCCAGAGGTACACCTACAGGGTTAGAACCGGTGGAGTTTTGGAACGAAGTTCCTTATCGGACGGTTCGCGGATGGGGGCTTAGGCGAAAAAAAGTCACGTGACCGTTACGAAAAAGCGTCACGTCACGAAAACGCGACACCCATACGATTGAGAAACATGTAAAATGGAATGAAATAAAAAATATATAAAATAGAATAAAGTGAAGTGAAGTGTAGTGAAACTGAGAAGTGGCAAAGTGATAAAAGTGAAAAAAGTCGAGAACATCAAAAGTCGAGAATTTTAAAAATGTCGAAAATGTCAAAAATTTCGAAAATGTCAAAAATTTAAAATTTCTAAATTTCCAAAATTTCCAATATTTCCAAAATCTCCAAAATTTCCAAAATTTCCAAAATTTCACAAAATTTCCAAAACTTTCAAAATTTCCAAAATTTCAAATTATCCACTATTTCCAAAATTTCCAAAATTTTTAAAAAATGCAAAAAAAATTAAAACCACAAAATTTACGAAAAAGTAAAAAATGAAATAAAATTAAATAACATAACTTCGTTCCAATCGCACTTGATTCACACACTTTCCACGACACTCACGTATTTTATTTTTCTCTGACGTTCATTAGTGCATTGTAATGTGCTTACATTGACGAATAAATATCTTGATCTATACCAATATCATAAATCCTCTATTCCGCGTTCGGAACCGTATGTAATTAATTACCAACATTATTGCAACCAATAATGTAACATCAGTGTATTATCTGTGACAGTGTGGTAAAAACGTATGAAAATTCATTACCTACGGTAACGTAATGAAAATCCGCCCCCCTCGACCGCCGGCATGCCCCCCCGACCGCCGGCGCAATAATGTTGGTCATGGCGGTGTAATGGTGGTCATTCTAATGGTTCCAATGGATTTTTAATATGTGTGTAGGTAGAGCAGTGTATGCTTCTGTACATAATTAGGCCTTATTACGTAACAGCTACATCGCCATGTCGGTCCGTCTGTCCGCGGTCTAGCTCAGTTACCGTTCGCACTAGAAAGCTGAAATTTGGTGAGGCCTGATAAGAACTTTCAATAAAAACTATATTGAATAAAATCGGTTCAGCCGTTTTTGAATTATTAGTCAAAAACGCACAGTGAAAGGAAGTGCCGAATAGTAAACTGACGTAAGCGCTGCCAAATAAACGACCTTTAGAACGGATGATTTGTAACAGGGCAGCATCTACGAAACTCTACACTGAGCATCGCCCGACATGCTCTTGGCCGGTTTTTTTTACCCAATTAAGGATTACTAATTCCAATTCTAGAAAATCCCCAGCCAGGTTATACGTACCCTATAAAAATTCAACGTCTAAAAAGGGGGGGGGGTAGCCACTACACTATTTGCATGGGTCATGGACCCCCTCCCCTCCAAGTGCACCTAAAATAGAAAAAAAACCATTTCTGCATTTGTGACCCCCCCCCCCCCCCCCCAACTGATTTGACGGGAGGATCGATTTGGATGATATTTGCCGTGGACATGAACGTATAAATACAAAAGTGGTCCTGTATCGTCCGATATACACCTACTACTCTCTATGTCGTTTAAATCATGCCAAAAACAAATATAATAATAAAAAAGTATACATTTATGAGTGTAGTTTCATTTAGTGGTAATTGTAAAATATTTTATTAGGACTATTGTCCTCTAGCGTATCCATCTGTCAACTTTACTTCAAGTTCCGCCTCCAGGGTAGCGGGAGAGAAATTAGGGGTGAATTAGCCGCTTACTGACACAGACCGAATTCCACGCGGGCGGAGCCGCGGGCACAGCTAGTAGATTTTATAAGACAGTTGGCAAATAATACCTATGCAAAGTAATAGTAAAGCAAAGTAACAGTAAGTTAGTCCGTAGAGCAGTGCCATTCCATTCGCTTATCACGAGCTGGTTATTAAATATTTATTGCTTGCCTGTAAATAGCTATTGTTGTACTTACTTACGTGCTTTACATTTCATGTTACGTAAGTAGCTACCTATTAGTTAAGGTTGTTGTAAAAATATTTTTGCACAAAATAAAACGCATCGTAAGTAATATTAAGGCGGACTTAGTGCTTTAAAAGATCTTTTACTTGATAGCGTTCTTAATATTCATATTAATTCAAAGCAATATAAAGGTAACGCACAAGGTGTAAAATTAAAACAATGCTGTTAAACATTTGGACGTTTACTTTTACGTAAAGACAAAAAAAACATAAATTGAAATAAGATTCTGTCAAATTTTTTATTCAAGTTTTTAACGCAGACTGTACCTAATTTTCTTGCAAATACCATCTACTAATCAATAAGATTAATGTAACAAACCAAAACACAATGAGCTTCCATTGATTTATCACGGAGTTCTAATAGCCACCTTCGGTCTCCATTTTCAGACTAGTTCGATGGTAGATTAGATACTCAAATATTGTATTGGAATCGAAGCTACGTAGGTATGCTAAATTTCAGCTTAATCGGACATCACTGGTCCAAATACAACTCACAAGATTCGACCGGAACAACAAACAAACTAACTGACAAACACTGTGAGTTAAATAAAAGCTTGTACAAAACTATGAAGAACATAACTCCATAATTTAAGTGTAATTAAACAATCCATACTATCAACAGTAATCCTGGGAAAAAATAGACGAGGACAGTACTTATTAGACGCGTGAACTAGTAATTTTATTAAGGCTAATTGTTGTAATGCTAGGTGAACAAGTAGTAAAGGATGTCCTTTACTTAATATAATACATGGTAATTTTCCAAAGAAATCTTGCTTAAACTAAGAGTAATTTCATCGATTATTTCTTACTGTAGTTTGGTACAAGCGAAAGCTGAAAGAACCTGAAAAAATTAAGGTAACCGTTAAGATAACCGATTAGTTGTTATACACCGTGGGTAATACACGGTGGGTGAATAACCCGACAGATCTCAACCACGAATTTCTAAGACCAAAAGAAGGAAAAAATATTATATGACTTTAGGTCAATTTAAAAAAAAAAATTTTTTTTCGTTTTTTTTTTTCCATTTTTTGAATGTTTATTGCACATGAAAAGCTAATGTTATTAATAAAATTGTCGCCTAAAACAAATTAGTACATTTTGTTGTAAAAATTTCGTTTCTGCAAAGTTTTCCTTGTCACTTTGATATCTGTCAATAAGAACGTGTAAACTATGTCCAATAGTAGCAACAACGCCATTAGAAAGGCGTTTTGTGATGAGTTATAATAAAAAGTGTATTTTTTTAATTGGTATTAACTCTTAAACTAGGCGTATTCCAGAAAAGTTTATAGGACATTTTAGTATCTAAATATGATCAGGAATACACTGTTAAAATCTGTCTAGTTATATGGGCCCACGGTGTATAATACAGCGTATATTTTTGATATAACCGCATACGCTAAGGGTAGTTACGAGTATTAGAGACCCTTTCATATGTTTTATTAAACTTTCACATGGGTTTTTCTAAGTATATAAAATATTTCAGCACGCAATGTATCGCTGTCTACATGATTATTTTCGTTTAAAACGTCACAATTGATGTGTCATCTTAGTGTATTACTCCTTTTTTTTTAAATCAATTACTCTTTATTAATTAACAGTTAACTAAATTCTTTTTGCAGTTCTCATTATTCCGCTAGTTGAGCTAGTACTACAATGTGTTGCATTGCAAATGCTTATTAATTTAAAATAAAATTATAGGCCACAACACCTAATTGAACAATGATAGATTGTCATTCATTAGTAGGTGATAGTATTTTAGTACTAAGTGTTAAGTCTAGGACGCCCTTGGGCGCATCGGAGTTAACGGTAGAATGCTAATAGTGTGATGTGATGTCGCCTGCGCAGCTTCCCGCGCGCTTGCGCAAGAACAAGTGCAGCGCCCACGGCGCGGCCGGCAAGTTCATTGTCACCCAACATCACATACCCATTGACCTGCCCACTGCTCGTCTACTCGTCGTTTTACTAATAATACTGGCTTCTTTGTTATTGCTCCCTATTAGGCTTCCGTTTAACTTAATTTCTAAAACTATTGTCGGATCACGTAACCTTTGCACCGACTTTGCAAGTGACAAAGTGTGGATAGCTAGCATTAACGTCAAATTTATATAACAAAACCGGCCATTTTGGCAACGGTACCCTTAAGACGACCCTTAGACGTTATAAATTGTTTCATATATTTATGTATAATTTTTCGCTGCAAATTCCGTGTAGAGTTAGCGTGGTCGGACTCTATGTTAGTCGACTATGCTACCTATCCTAGCTGTGTACGTAGCCAACGTGGCAATCGTTAACGCTCTGTAGCGAACGAATCGCCACTCTCACTGTCGCACTAACATGGAAGAGTGATAGAGAGAGGTCTCTACGATACGCTACGGAGCGTTCACAATTTTTACGTTGGCTACGCACACTGAAATTATTTATATCGTTATGTGATTCCTTCGTTTTATTCGATAATTGTTTAATTAAATTTTATCAGATTAAACGTTTGTAAAACTGTTTGCGAAAAAAAAATAGTAAGAACCTGGTCATCGTATATTTTAGCTTATTTAGTTCAAAATATAAATATACTTAGTAGTACCTACTTCACAACTTTGAAAACTTAAGCCAAAAAACAATCCTTCATCAAATTAAATCGGAATCAAATTAAATTACAATTTTAAATTTTACTTAAAATGTTGTTTGGTAGCCGATCATATGTAGGTTATTTAAATCTGATACACAGGTATCTTGCTTATGTAAGTTGTATAAACCAACTTCTTCTCTCTAACAAATCCATTATAGTTACGAAACGACTACCTGAACGCACTTGATTTCATGAGCTATATTTATATAATATGGCCCACATTAAAGCAATCTGCTGTGTTCAAATACAGATGCTGAGTGTTCACTGAACGTGGTATTCTTAACCGGGAGTGCGTGCATCTTATTTGCTCACATACCTACTTGGGCCACTGAGTAAATACTAAAGCTGCAGTACCATTGCTGTGATCAGTATCTTGACTTCATTCAGAACAGGCTTTAAATTACATTACAAGTGAGCACTGTTTCCATTGTGCGGAGAGTGCAGCATCTTTCATTTCTCTCACACAGTTTTGTTATCCACCAATTGCACGTCTGAATTCATTTGTGTGAAACGAAAACATGTAGGGTAAACCGCCAGTAACTGGCCACCGTTCAATAACTGGCCACATCATACTAATAATAAACTCTGTTCATCTATAAACAGAACTCATTTTAGTATAAGGTTTTAATTACTGGCGACCCTTCAATAACTGGCCAAGTTATACTAAAATTCTATGACTACTAATAAAATAAAATAAGAAATAAGTTATACTAATTTATACATTCTATGACGTACTAGTTAATGTTATTTTTAGGCTTAAGTTTACTGTTTATTTGACTGTCTTGTAAAGTGTGTGATTTGTAAAATTAAAATAAGGAATTTGTGAAATAAATAGTTAGGTACTAAAATGAATTCTGTTTGTAGGTAAATAGAGTTCATTTTTAGTATGAGGGGGCCAGATATTGGAAGGTTGCCAGTTACTGGCGATTTACCCTATTAGTGTAATTTTTGGATACAAGTTACAATTTTGATGGCTTTCGCCACTCTACTTAAGACATCACTTTAATAACAGCATGGCTAAACCCACACACACACATTAAAGTACTGATCACTGCCATACTGCGCACGTACTGTGCTGCATGGCGCTATTGTGTTAGTGTACGCACTCGTACTTTATCTATCCAACATTTATAAGTTAATTAGGAGCATCTGCGTGCGCGCACGCCGCCCGTACAATGGAGCCTTTCGGCGGCGGCGCTTTTGACGCATCTACCTAATTAACCCCGCTATGTATTAGACGTTATTGTTCGATACACAATTGCCGTAGGATGAGACTATAGCGTTATTGATTCAGTTTGACACATGTCATGCTTTGTTTGCATGAATTATCTCGGTTAGTTATAAAATATGTAATACATGTATTGTTGCTATGTCAACAAGGAGGCAAAGTGTTTTCATTTTAATGTTATTAACTATTTCACGTTCTTCATATGAGAAGTTACAACTATCCAATCCTTAAAGATCTTATAAACAAAAGAAATAAAAATTAATCTGAGTCACTATTCGTTGTACCACAATATTTCTTTTTTCCTCTCCTTCCATCAACCTTTTTAGGGTTCCGTAGTCAACTAGGAACCCTTATAGTTTCGCCATGTCCGTCCGTCCGTCCGTCCGCGGATAATCTCAGTGACCGTTAGCACTAGAAAGCTGAAATTTGGTACTAACATGTATATCAATCACGCCGACAACGTGGTAAAATAAAAAGTGGAAAAAAATGTTTTATTAGGGTACCTCCCCTATACGTAAAGTGGGGAGTGATTTTTTTTTTCATTTCAACCCTAACGTGTGATATATTATTGGATAGGTATTTAAAAATGAATAGGGGTTTACTAAAATCATTTTTTGATAATGTAAATATTTTCGGAAATATTCGCTCCAGAAGTAAAAAAAAATGTGTCCCCCCCCTCTAACTTTTGAACCATAAGTTTAAAAAATATGGAAAAAATCTCAAAAGTAGAACTTTATAAAAACTTTCTAGGAAAATTATTTTGAACTAGGAAAATTAGGTTGAATAGTTTTTGAAAAAAATTACATAATAATTTTTGAACTAAGTTTGTGATTTAACCGTATAAGCAGGTGTTTATTGTACCTGTAAATTCTACAAAATCACAATGAAATGACGTGCTTTCAAATAAAGTAAAAATGGTGAAAATCGGTTCACGCAATAAAGAATTATCCCATAAAAATCATCTTCCATACTTTAAGCACGCGCGCTATTGTTTACTTAATTTGCCGATAGATGTCGCTGTACGTGGAACGCTCATATCATATCCTACATGGCGGTGTTATTTTCACTCCTAAGTGGGGACACTTACTGTGACGGACGGAAAACTACGGAACCCTACACTTAGCGTGGCCCGACACGCTCTTGGCCCGTTTTTTTAAGTGTAGATTTATAATCGATCTTCAAAAATATCGAATAGGTTTTTAGGAAAATGTTACAGTTAGGTGGTTTTGAAGTAACACGAGTTAATAGACCCGCGTGTTTTTTCCTTATCGTAGATTGTGTGGCCGTTTCGGATTTCATTGCCGGCCACGATCATTGCGTTGACAATATCGACATCACGCCGCGAACATTGTAGCGTAGCTAAGCTGCCTGAAATTTAAAAACATCAATAAAAGTACGCAACTCCAACGACAATAAGTCGTTTTGGTTTAATAAAGAACGGTAATATAATGACACGGTCTCGCACCAACGCCACCACACCAATCCGAATAATACCAAAATTGCTTCATTACACAGAAGCATTGATCCGTTAGCCGAGCGCAGTAACAAAATGATTTCAGTGCAGCCTGTCAAAGAGAGTAAAATAATACGGGCGATAGCCAGTTCAGATAACCTTCCTTGTCAGTTACTTTAGCTATATTGATTACTGTGAGATAATATTAATAAATTATGTAAAGTCGTGTCAAAAACAGAGCATTCTGCTTATGAAAAATGCAAATAATAGGCACTTAACTTAATGTTACAGTATTAAATCTGTATAAAATACTGCTTTTACTTGATAACAGTTCCCGATTTTCTAAATTGATAAATGCATTTAGACAAAAGTTACTGTTAGGTATTTTAAATTCGACCGTAAAATCTAATAAATAGGTCTTTAACTTAGCCAGGATCTATGGTCGTCGTTCCTTTCAAATCACGGGACCCCGAATGGTGACCCATCCTGTGACCGTACAGTAGCTACCCCCGCGTCGTGCAAATGTAAGTACAGGCGCTGCTCGGGCCTTAGTTAGCCCTTTAAGGACTTAGAAGAAAATAAAGACTTGTTAATATTGTTATTCGAGTCACGGGAGTCACTGTCACCCCGCACACTTTCAATATTGAATCGTCAACTATTTATAAGAACTCGTAAATCTGTATACAGTTTCTATATTGCATAAGTTTTAGACGGCGTTCTGTTTGTTTATGGTCGTCACGTGTGCCGTGGAGTGCTGGAAGTCATGCTAGTTTCTACCTTCAATGTGCATACAGATTAGGTTTAACATAAATACTGACTAGGAATATATTTTAATGACTGCATTACAGATTGAAGAGTTATATTATTGGTGCCACTAGTTTATGGAATATGTACCAGGAAAGCAAAGTTTTGATTCTTTTCGGCTCTACATTTAACTTAAATCTTATTCTCAAGCAATATTTTGCTTATCGAAATGAATAAGTACTATAAGTAGGTACTCAATTTTAATACAATGTGTTTTGTTGCTTAACAATTAGTTTTCAATTAATATGATCTGTTTTTTACCCGTTTGCAAATCATACGTACTTACAATGTATCTCGATATGGGTAGGGTAAATTAAATTGAATTGCCCATTGATATGATACGCGATGCGACTGCAGCTATGCGGGAATCTATTATGGTTGCCACGTAACGTATGTATAGTGCTCAAAAAATATTTATGATCTACGTATAATTAATTAGACACAACAAGTTTAACAACTAAAACTACAGACTTGTTAACTCTAGTAGATGATAAATAGCGATCCTTATTTCACAAGCTAAAGTTCACCTGAAAATAAATGCGTAATTTTCAAACAATAAATTAGGTTTAAGCTTCTGAATATTATCTCCGAATACAAGTTCCTGAAGTATCGACTTGACTCAATAATGCTGGCAACCCTAGCGGGTACGGATAAACGAGATGATTTACGGCACATTCCTGCGGCTCCAGGACCAGTGCGCCTGCGCCGACCGATGGGAACGAGATTACTTCACATTCAACTGATGACAGACTGAGCGCTTTGTCGCGCATTGTTCCGCCGGGCGAGCATTACTCACTATAACACATATAGTGTACATTTGACGGAATGTTTGGGCAGAGTTGGATGTACAGTACATATGTTGATTCGACTTCTTTGTTAAGAGAATAAGCGCGTAAAGGTTATTTATAACACTTCACCCAGTAAGCTACTTCTGCTGCTGACTGTACGATACGGTGTACTTGAAAGGACCCTAATGGCATTGATGTCCAATTTGGGTTCATTCATTATTGATGGACACGTTGCTTTGAATAACAATTACGATAAAATGTGGTTTTAAATATCGGAAATTGTTGGTCGTGAAGTCGTTAACCTAATTAATTAATAGGGAACTATAAAAGGTATAAAACTATTTATAAAAAATCCGAAGAGGGAAAACTTAAAAAGTAATATTACTTTGGTGTAAGTAACACTATTATGGATTTATACAGGTTGGTGCATTTCTAAGAACTATATTGAAAGGAGTGTTATTTATAAATGTTTTACAATCGATTTATAATAATTAAAACCCTCGTCATAAAAAAAAGACAAGAGGTAGAATAATATTTTTATATTTGTATTGCCAACCCTATTGATACTCCTTAATATTTACACTTTCAAAGAACACATCTATAAAATATTATTGAGTTCATTTGGTCTTTGATGATACTCATGTAATGCCCATGTCGATGGGCCCATTTCTCGAACGATAATATTATTAGTGTGTCTTGGAAACCCATATTACGATTTGACAGTTCGTGGACTAATAAAATTGGTCTAATACCTTTCGAGAAATAGGCCCCGGGTCCATACCTTTTTTCCTGAGTAATCTTTCCTTCCGCGAAGGAAGTAGCAAATGAAAAAATTGCTTTTTATTTTAGCTTAGCATGACCTCAGCACTTAGACATAAGCATGCCATGATTTGCCATGCCAACGTTACTTTGTCTTCGTGAGTTATTAAATCATGAAAATGACACGTTCTAAAAAGGTTCGATACTTTTGTTCAATTCCTTAATCATTTTATTTGTTGCTTTACTAGGATATATCTTTACTAAAAATATCAAAAATTAAGCTATTTATAACGGGTTACTCACATAATTTAAGTCGATTTTTGCTCGGGTTACGTGAGTTATAAATATTTTTTTAATATGTTAGTCTCACGAAAGTTTTATAGTTAAAAATGAAGGTCGAGAAATAAATAAAAAAATGACTATTCGGAAGCAATAAAAAAAGTAAAATGTATGAAATTGCCGATTGTGATTTTTTATGTATGTGTTAAACCTTTGTGTTAATTCAAGTTTATGATTTTAACATAAATCTCTGTGGTAGTCGATGTTACCGATGTTACCTAGCAAAGCCTAACAAGCAAAAATCGACTTTATGACATCAAATTACTTGTCAGTCATCTAAAGTTTGTTTGTTTACTAGAAGTCATTGAACCCGTTTACTAATTAGGATTGTACCGGGTAGTAATTTGTACCTTAAGTTCAACAAGCTCTAATTTCAAAATAGATAAGAATATTAGCATGGTTCATTGGTTTGAAAGTTAGTATTAAAGCTAATAGACGGAGAGCTATCCACGTCAGATATGACACAATAATGAGAGCGATAAAACCCATCTCGTTAGTTTGCTATACTATGCTTATTTCAAGATCAGAACAGCAGCTGGCAGCTGTAAAGTGGTGGAGGTCAAAGAATGCAAATAACTTGAAAAAAAAACAAATCCTAGAGTTCTGGTTTTAATGAAGTATTATGAGAAATTATATAAATAATTAGATAATATCATTGCCAAAACTTTCTGATGGGGGGGGGTATCCAATACGATGTATAATGTACCTAATCCATAGTTTATGGACTACTTTTTCTGATTCCGAAATAATACGCATTGTTTTTTGTTCTTATGTTAAAATGTAGGCCCTATCCTTTATAGTCTCAGATATAAAGGATAGGGCCTACATTTTAACTTCGGCAGTATTTACCTATTTTGGTATTACTATTTTCCAATTCAAAAATTTTGCTAGCCTGTCACTCTGACCTCCACCCATCAAAAGCTGCCAGATGCCCGGATCTAGCAATAAGTATAGAATAGCAATCGAACCAGATGGGTTTTGTTGCTCTCATTATTGTGTCATAATCTGACGTGGCCAGCTCTTAGTCCATAAACAATCCCCCATTTTCGTAAAAGTTCTTCGTTCTCATCCACACGGTATATGTATTATTAGATATTTATTACAACTTAACATTCGTAGTTCAGACCTTATCTTATGTAACGGCAATCTATATACCTATAGTTACCTACCTACCTATCTAGACAACTGCTCGTGCCGAACACGATTCATCACAACAAACGCGTGCTATATTCTATTCGCGTTCAATTATCTAATTTGTGAATTAATTGTTAATGCATGGCTTAGAATCGGGAGCGGATGTTGCGCAATACGAGTATAGGAACCGTTTGTTGTACGGAAGTGGCCCGGCCAGTTCACAGGTACTTAATGACGGCACTAATGAACAACATGCACTCCGGGCACCGGCAGCACAGGGAGCCCGAGCGCAACGTCTCATTATGCGTAAACGTAATGCGCAATACCAACTGCCCTATACAATGCCGTATATATATCACTTTGATTAAGGATTCGCTGTCTAGCCTATAAAGTACCTACACGTCTTTGGTTGAATGTTGATTGCTAATGAGATCCCGTTTAACCTCAAATGCTGCTATCGCGTCACTACTAAGTTTGTAGGAAAATCGAGCTACATTTAAAAGTTTTTGTGTCGACAAATGTCGATTTGTCGACCGCCCGACCGAAAGTAATAAACTTTGTTATCCATATCATCTCACAAATTAACGCTCGAACTTTTAAGTCATTGCTCGTATTTCATTCCAGTGATGATCCAGTTTTACGACATTTTAGTATTAACAGGTTGTCACCTTTTTAAATATTTTTAATGACGACGTATAGAATTACTCGGGTGTAGGTTTCATTACTGAAATTTTAGCTGTGTCCGCGCAAAAACATCTGGCCCAAACAAAAAACAGTACGCTTCGCGAAACATGCTCAACAGCTGCCTGGTGTTGCTTTAGGTGATTATAAATGTTTTGCTTATATTAAGGACTATTAGGAGTCGATTCGGCGACGCTCCGAGACGTGACCGTAATGGCAAACACAAAATAGTAAAAATCTTGCCTCCTTATTGGTAAATTTGATCGTTCATCTATGAAGAAACTGAATGAATGAAGGTTATAAAACTTTATTCTTTATATTGCTACATAAAGAGCCTAAATATAAGTTCCGCCACCTGGTGCAGCCGCTTGGTCGTAACTTCGAGTGCAGGGAATATTATTTATGACACTTCAGCCCGACACAATGAAGCCGCAAAAATAACCCTTGACTATTTTTCTATTGGACAAATTACTCATAATATGGCTATTCTTAGTAACTGCGGGCTATGTTTTTTTAAAGAATTGTGTGTTATTCATGTGAGGTACCCCTATACTGGTACGGCATGGAAGCAATAAATTAATTCTGTATAAACAAGTCGTAACAAACAGCCATTGTGATGTGAGTAAGTTTTTAGTTAATCCTTCACAAATGTTTACCGCTATTTATTTAAAATAAAATATGACTAAGGTAGGAACTTTGCTTCATTAGAAAGAAAGAAAAAAAATACTCGGTATTAAAATTTCTACTTAATAGGTCAGTACATTATTTATTTACAGGGTATTATCCTAATAAATTTAATAAGTACTTAGATTAAATTAAATATTTACAGCTGCAGTTTTGAGGAAGGTAACGTCAACATAATAATGCTCAGTTTCCTGTCGATTTTGATTAATCTATTGTGGAAAAATTCATAAATCCTGGCTGAAGAGCCTGGATAAATAATATGGCATACAGTTAATTTTATCTGCAATTAATTTGACGGACATAAACTTCGGTTACGTTTTAAGGACTATCTTAAAGTGTTTATAGCCACCGTAAAATCGGTGAAAAGCATTATAAGAACGTTAGTGACACATTTATACATTATTTACTGTCAAGTGGGCGCCAATTATCCCAAATACCCAGCAGTTACAGTGGGTACTTTGTGCTGTGGATGGTTGTTCCCGGAGCCGCCACGTGGGTGGTCTTCTCTGATAGCTATCGATTATTTCCAACTGAATTAAATTGATTGACTATACGCGATACTCATCTTGCTGTTTCACTAGCACCAACGGCTTTTGTTATTTTATTTTATTTATTCTATTAAGATATGTACTTAGGAATAATTTTAAATGTAAGTTATCTACCTCAGTTTTTAATCGTAATAAGACGTGTTCTATTTCCAAGCCATTTAGAATCTGTTAATATTTCCTTCCTACAAGTTATGGCCCTAAAGTCAAAGCCTCTTATATACTCGTATGTCATTTGCCCGTAATCCTTTTGGGATAATACCCGGTCGAGCGAGTCTCTCGTCTTCCTTTCAAAGTGGAATAAGAAGTTATACAATAAATCTACCTTCGTAGGTATGTCTCGCACTACGCTTTTGATCGGCAATCCTTACGGATAAATATCTCGTTATTTCACGATATGGGAATGCGTTTCATCAAGGTACTCTTATAGTCGCTGTTGTTGGGAGCCAGGATTATAATTTTCATTTTGTACTAAAAAGTACATTAGGGTTGGTTAGTGTAAATCATGTTAAGGTAAACGGGTGACTTTTCTGTGGACAATATAGAAGTTAACGATTTGGGTAGGTACATTCATTATACTAATGCTTGTACTATACAGATTTATAAAAGAAAAAGACTTGCGCCTACGTATAAGGTTTTAACAATTACTAAATATGAGGGTAAACAAATTAATGTCCACCGTAAAGACGCTTAACCTTGACTCATGCTAAAAAAGTTTTTGACAGGTTGTCCTAAAACCTTACAGTCCTTCATTGATTTATTATGTATTCTACTAGATGTGACATCTAGAACAAATTTTGTGCACCATGTTTGGCGGTTGACTGCGGTAACTTATAGTGTGTGTTATAGACTTGTAGTGATTTTCACTACAACTTTTGGGACAAAGAATTTCTTAGGGATGTCATCTCCTGTTACTCAATGCTGTCCTTACTGGTCTTATTGATCTCTATTCCTACTTTATATTTCCTTACTTGTATGATTATCTTTATTGCAATGTACCTTTATAGGTACGTCTGTCTCTGTGTTACGTTACGGGAAAGAATCATATTCGATTTCTGCAAGTTATCGACACCACACAAGTTATAAATTACTTTCGAAACATTTGTCAAATAATAAAAGTTGCGGTGGTTTGAATCTTAATTCATTTTGAAATTGATGGAGCCACTATTACAGGCTGGCCGGTGCTCTATGCGCCATACGGCCGAGCTGACAGCATGACGTACGAGTACGACCAATACGACAGACGAGCCAACCCCTCGTCACGTCCCGTTCTTTTTACTTTGTGAGCAAGCCGCTGACAATTTAGGCAATTAAGTTGTCACAGCGCTGCATAACGCGAAGTGTTAGAACTAGCTTTAATTATACTTACGTAACGATAATGGTACGAGTAAGACAACATTGTACCAATATTAAGGTTATTTTTGGGTTATGCATTTCTTCTCCTTCCATGTCGTATGTCTGCGGGCGTAATCCTTCATACCTTGACCGATTTTTGCCTTCCTTAAGAAGTCCTGGAAGAACCCCCTTTTAAACAATCTCCTTTGTGACAAAACACTCTTTGTTTCTCTATACACTTGTACAGTCACTGGCAATAGTATCTTCCTACACGAAGGCCGCAAAAATATGTGACACTCCTATTTGTAGGGCATTAAGAGCGTATCACATATTTTTGCGGCCTTCGTGTAGGAAGATACTATTTCCGGTAACTGTACTATGTCTATAATAATCTTAATTAATATTTCAAGTACCTAAGGTTTGTATTTTAGGTCTACCTGCTTGGTTAAGAAATTATTTTAAACATAATTTTGTATGTACCTAATACCTCTATTTACCATATTGGTAAAAAAATTATGAGATTTGCATATGATTTCAAACAATATAATTAAATGCCTACAGATAACGATAAGTAGATTAATGTAATTCGATGCCTCATAGGGAAAGACGTTTAAGTATTTTGGTCTAGATACAGGAAAATTGTGATCCTCGCAGGTCACGTGATGTTTTCTATTCAAAATGAAGTGTCGGAAGTGTCGTGTAGGACGCGGCACGTTACAGCGTGAATCCTTAATTAGACAGGTCAAAGCAATTACGAAAATAAGACTCCTATTTGTTTCTAGATAAAACCAACAATATTGAGGAAGTAGTTGGATTTAATATGTGTCATGTATGTTCTATCATATAAATAAAGTACCTACTAACTGAAAACGTTTAAACGATCTCCGGGAAAGGTAATGAATGACTCCTATTGTGTTACGAGTTGTTATCATTACGACTGATTTAGACATGATAATAAGAGGTTTCGCCAAACACTCAGCCCAGCGGGCGCGGCGAAACCAACGCAAGCAGCGCCGGCACATTTGTATACCATTTAAGGTGACCATTTTAACGACATAATGTCCTTTAAATTTATTAGCCAGGGACGTTGATGAGGTTACTGTAAGTACATTGTGTGAGATGTATGTTTGCGGCAATTGCGCGTTAGGCCTCGTTGCGTAAGGCATCTGGGTACGACTTGACGTCACATACGTTTCGACACTGGACAAACAATGCTGCAAGACACTCGCACGGGCATCGTATGTGCGCCCATTTTCAGGCCAGAGAAAATAACGTTTATCGAAATTAAGATTAGAGCGAACTCATTATATGCATTGAATTAGGTGCTTAGTCCGTGACGAGATTTTGAAATACAGTAGATTACTATACCGTGCTGCGAATGCTAAAAGTGCATGGCATAATGTTTTCCAGCGTTGAAAGTTGATGTTTCATTTCATGTATGTTTGACCCTGCACAACTAACTGAGGTCCAATGAATGTTACATAAACTTTCGTCCCTTTATTTGGTTAAAGTACCATTAAACTAGCCGTCTGTATTTTATTAACCCGTATGAGAAGGTCTAATTTAATAAACGCTTGCCGTGATAAGCACTGGTTAATGAAGATAAATAGAATTTTGATCAAAAGCGGAGTATGCGGCAGTGGGGTCTGTAATTAACTACCCATGAAATACGGCCAGTATTTAATGAGCTCAGGAATCTAAGTCGCAGTCAGTACCTAGTCAAGTCTGGAATTAGTATTCAGGTTACGTGCAGCTAATTTGTTTCATAGTGTTGTGAAAGCCCTCATTGGCTAGACAAACTACTTACCTATTTAAAGGTGTATAGGTGTCAATTTTATAGCCTTAAACTAGCTACACGACATCGTAGAACTATAACAAATGGGTAGCTGTTTTCCATAAATTGTTATACTTTTACGAGGTGTGAAACCGGTGAGGACGGGTCAAGGGTCGGTATGTTCGGGTGCTCTACCGCAATATCCGACGCGTATTGAGCACAAGCCTTATAAGTTGCGCCTGCGTGAGTTATAAGTTATACGTAAACGGTGACTGAATTATCCACGGCGCGGGTGGCCTCCCGGAATCAGGAGGAGTACTGAGAAGCTGTAAATTAAGATTTAAGAAATTATAAACCACTTGAAATTTGACCCGTTGCACACTTTATGAACTCACAAACATTCCGGTCCATCGATGATGTATTACGTATAAAAACACGTAGGGCGACTCATTAACTCAGCATTTCATGTCATGTCACTTAGATAATTTGATTTCGTCAAATTGTAGTTTTCAGCACATACTTAGCTTCTATAACAAACGTAGAACTTTTATATCACGGGTCACTGCATAGAAATTTACATACTGGCCAACAAGGCGGTCCGTGTTTAGTGTTAGTAGGTTCTTAAAGGGTAGGCAACGCGCATGTGAATTCTCTGGGGTTGCAGGCGTCTATAGGCTACGGTAACTGCTTACCATCAGGCAGGGCGTACGCTTGTTTGCCACCGTCGTGGTGTAAGAAAAAAAGTATCCCAGAAAATTGTTATATTAGCGTTCGCCACAAGTTTAGAAAAATCTCTGATTTGAGGTTTTTGGCATTTGACGTAACAGACGTAACCTAGCAAAGGCTGTACTCGTATTTGTTCCCGGACCGTAAAGGAAAATGGTGGATAATTTCTACCCGACGCGACGCCCGCTACTCCCAACGATATGACCCTCGTACTAAACATTGAAAGTTAGGTATGAAACGACAAGGAAACGGAGGAAGTTAGACATAGAATTCCTTTCCATTCCGAGACATGTAGGTACAGGGTATCTAGACAAGTCATGTTGGTGAGTGTATGGTGGGTCGTGATTCCGACTTTCTCCGAGTACCTGCCATAGATGGATGTGGTTGAGCCACTGTCATTCATCCGTAAACAGAGTTGCACTCAAGTGAGATGATGCATTTGTTGGTGAACTAAGTGTGGTGACGTGTGCAACTTCTTACAAACATTTTAAAAGCAAAAGTCATTGACAACGTTAAGGCACGGGTGACGGGGATACATAAACATTGTTCCAATCACATAAATGAAATAATACAATAAAATACCGGAATTCGTTCATTATTCACGATCAAGACCGTTTGGTAGAATAATTTGATAATTTGCGTTTTGTTTGGAATGAGGGGAGCACGCGGATCCGAGCCAGACACACACACACACACACACAAATCGTGAAAACGGGGAACCTCATATAACCAACCAGAAACTATCATAGTCTATAATAGATGCTAACTAACCTAGCGTATGTAGTTCATTGTTTGCAAACGCACGGTCGGTGATAATCGGTTCACAAGTTTATCAAAAATGATCTCATAACTTACGCCATCGCTTATCATTATCATGTCGACTATTAAGTAACTGATATTAATATAAATTAGGTTCACCTTTGCCACGTGCTATTATTTAGAGCCACCCTCATACCTGGAATGAGGGACGGACCCTCGTATAACCCTAAAGCGAGGGAGTGTCCGGTCATCATCATTCGGCTGATGGCCTACGTAGACAATATTAGTTTAAAACCCCTAGTAAACTCATGCAACCATAATAAAATACCGGAATTCGTTCATTATTCACGATCAAGACCGTTTGGTAGAATAATTTGATAATTTGCGTTTTGTTTGGAATGAGGGGAGCACGCGGATCCGAGCCAGACACACACACACACACACACAAATCGTGAAAACGGGGAACCTCATATAACCAACCAGAAACTATCATAGTCTATAATAGATGCTAACTAACCTAGCGTATGTAGTTCATTGTTTGCAAACGCACGGTCGGTGATAATCGGTTCACAAGTTTATCAAAAATGATCTCATAACTTACGCCATCGCTTATCATTATCATGTCGACTATTAAGTAACTGATATTAATATAAATTAGGTTCACCTTTGCCACGTGCTATTATTTAGAGCCACCCTCATACCTGGAATGAGGGACGGACCCTCGTATAACCCTAAAGCGAGGGAGTGTCCGGTCATCATCATTCGGCTGATGGCCTACGTAGACAATATTAGTTTAAAACCCCTAGTAAACTCATGCAACCATAAATTTTACGTGGCATTGGGGTACAGTCACGAAACGATTGCATTTCTTTATGAATTCGTAATGGATTGAAAGTGTATGTAATGAATCTTAGCCTTCGAAAAAAGGAAAAAAAAGAAAAATATAGTCTAGCAGAGCGTGGTTTCGATCCACGGACCTCTGGGTTATGGGCCCAGCACGCTTCCACTGCGCCACTCTGCTACTTATTAGGTCGCACGAAATTAGCTACCACAAGTCTGCACGTCTGATTAGATATCTCCGTTACTAAAACGGCTTATGTGCATGAGACTTGTATTTACAGCCAATAACAAGCCAAAAGTCCTTCCTTTCAATGTTATCTATTTATCAAAGGGACATAATATATTTATATTTAAATCTATGTAGTTGTCAGCATTGCGTCATTTACTCAACAGCGCTTCCGAACCAGTATCGCGCGCACTATTTGTCAACGTACACTGTAATGAAAAAATGTATCGGCAATGTAAATGTAAATATTAGTTATGTAAGTACCTAGTTTTAATTTTTAGTGTCTGCTGCTCCTATCGTGTAATTTTGTGTGTAATATTTGAAGTTCTCATTTTAAGTGAATTGTATATATTCTTATGGGAATAAAAATCTTTAAACCGATGATGTTAAGTGTCGGAAGTATCGTGTAGGACGCGGAACAGAACAGCGTGAATCATCCTTAAGGGTCTTTTACACCCAATCGCAAAGTAAACTCAATCTAGACATGAGACATTATTTATTTAAATAACAGATATAAGATGTAAGGTAATGCGAAAGGAATTAAAATCTTTAAGTGAGTACTCTAATCTACTAAACATAATACCGAGGTACCATTGTAATGGGCCGCGTTATATAGTATGGTATATTAGACAACAAGCGTTTTTTTCTTAATTTTGACTTTTGTAAGTTTTAGTTAAGTTTTGAGCGAAATAAAACTGAACAATGGAATCACATCCGCGTGTCAACGCCGATAGCTATAAAAAAGTGTATTATTAACACCGATCAAATAATAACTGACGAACAAATCAAATTATTTTTAATAAATATTTTGATTTGATTATTTTTAAGTAGACACACTACTATATAAATCATAGACTTATATAGATGTCATATACAAAGGAAAAAGTGACCTAGGCCTCCGGTGCCCAGGGCTGGGAACGGACCAGCGTCCTCTGCATTCGCGGCAGACGCCTTTACCACTTGGCCACCCGGGTCACTGCAGCACCGGTCGAATTTTCCCGTGTATATGCAATCTTTGTAAATGCCCAGGCGCATTTTAGCCAATCATCTAAGGTAGAACATTATGAGTCCGTACATCCAATCCCAGCCCTGGGCACCGGAGGCCTAGGTCACTTTTTCCTTTGTATATGACATCTATATATGTTTATGATCAAATAATACTTGGGATATACAATCAGCCCAAAAATGGCCCCACAATAGTAGTGCAAGAACGAATCGTGCGGTACTTTCGTTGACAGTCTTATTACGGTATAAGAGATACGGGTTACAAATTTTCAGGAGCCATATTTTCAGTAAATCTTGTTTGAGTCTGTACCTCCTTTACATTGTTGCTCGAAGATTATTAAACCCTAATGATCATTTTCAGAGATTATAGACTAAACCTGAACCTGAAGTTGTATTTTCAATTGAGTACCTACAGTAATCTGACAGCTCATGACATACAAAGTTGAACCAGTTTTTTTATTATTTCGTCATAAGAAAACGCTAGGACATCAATAACGATAAAAATTCTACTTATGACTACATTTAGCGTAAACTGCAAAGAAATAGGTAGAACATATAAAATCGCCTCACGTACGCAATGTCAAATTCTCTTTGAAGGGACACACTAATGATCGAGGAAATTCTAACCCTTTTTTCCCGTAGAGTAGATACTAGATATGTACATAGTCGCTTTGGCTGCAATTTAATCAGTATTTTAGCCAGAGTTGGGTGGGATAAACAAGTTGACAAACTTGAATACAGGCTTTGTTAACGAATCTAAAAGGTAAATTGTAATAATAATTCCTACACTGAGAAAAAAATGTTGTTGGGCGTAACAATAAAACTTAAACGCTATACAACCGTCTATGGAGCTTGGTCTATAGTACAACTTTTATGTTGTCAAACTCTTATTGTTAATCTGACAATATTATATAAATAACATTTTCACTTTGTTATTATTACAATGCTTTATATGTTGTCGTTACAACAATATAAACTTTGTGATATTGGCAACTTTTAACCTAGTACGTTCTGGTTTAAGTTGCTACCTAGACAAAATTGCTTTGTGCAAATGACAAAGTAACTTTGTTATTGTATTGTTTAAATTATGTTCTTGCAACAAATTTGTATTGTATTGTGGCAATACCACAAAATAGTTTTTGTTAACCTAACCAAATAAACGTTGTTATAATAGCAATGTGCTTTGTTTTGGCATCAAATCTTTGAGGTCACTATTCTGCTAACGTAGTTAATCTAACCAAATTAAACGTTGTCATAGCAGCAAAATGCTTTGTTTTGGCATCAAATCTTTAGGTCACTATTCTGCTAACGTTGTTAAATTAACCAAATCTTACGTGGTCGCAATAGCAACATGCTTTGTTTCGGCATCATTTTTTATAGTCATAATGACAAATGCACTTTGTTGTGCTAACCATTTGGTATTTCTGTTTCAAGATACAATTTATTGTTATTCATACAACATTAGTTCAATATTTTAATAACAACGACCTTCAACTTTAATTTTCGACATTTTAATTTATATCTCGCAATTGGATAATTATGCAAAAGACCAATTTCTATAAATTGCATATTTTTCAATTGCGAGAGACCAAATAGTTAAAATGTCGATCAATGGTGGTTCAAGGCCGTTGACATTATTAAAGGTGGAACCAATGTTGTATGAATAACATTATGTACCTAAATGTTATGTTGAAACAGAAAAAACAAAAAGCAGTGCCAATCATGACCAAACTGCGAGCAAGTGCAAACCATTACGACCCAAAAAAATGATGCTGAAATAAAGCATATTCCTGTTGCGCGATTATTACATCAAGAAACAGCGCTTCACGTTAGCAAAACAGTGACCTAAAAATATTTAGGGAGTATAAAACGTAAGATCAAACCAAAAAGTAATATATTTTCGTTTATTTTAAAATGGACGTTTCAAAGTATATTGCAGAGCCCTCAATATAATATCAGCAACTTCCATGATGGTGACTTCTTTGGTGCCGAAAAGCATTTCCCTTTGATAACAGTATGTTCCTATGTCTGAAACTGTCGCAACACGAGCCAGGTAATCATGTCTTGCTCTTCTTTGGATAATTTCCACACATTTCTCTTCGCCTACTGAAAAATAAATTAATATAAGTTTTTTGTCAAACGTTTCATTTTTGACATAAGCTTTTAGGGTCATATTACTCATCCAAACAATTATAACAGACTCAAACACAATTAGGTTTTGTTGTTTTATTGCAGAGTACTTATAGTCACCTCCAGTGTCCAACAATCAGATCAGCTCGATGGTGCCAAAACATTGCATTTTTATCCGAGTTACGAAGGAATGAAAATTTTCAGATCGGTCAGAAATCAGGAGCTGGTTTAAAATTCAGATGCAAGTTTTGAACCGTGTACTAATACATAAACCTTAAATATACTACTGTCCTGGCTGTTTTACGAAACGTGCTACTGTATAAAGTCGTCATGAGCAACCTTTTAAAAATGCAGAAATTATTTGAAGAAATACAAAACATAAAATACATATTTAGGATCTTACCAGAGGCCAAATCGAGAAGGTCGATGGTTGATAAGTCAGCCTTGTTACATTCTCCTCTTTCAACGAGTACTCGTAGTTTCAGAATCTTCAACTTTATAAGAGGAAATCTTTCTTTATATGTTTTATTTGCTGCTGGGTACACACATTGAAAGTCAGGCGACACCTGAAACAAACATATATCATAATGCTACAAACAACAACACACTTAAATATTAATTACCACGGTAGACCTTATGGCAATGTTAAAGTGAAAATGAAAATAATTATTAATTATTCTTCAATTTGGGTACTTTACAATGCACTTATGAAAATCAAAAAGAAACTATAGCGGGTCTGGCTGTATATAAACAGCGGCACTGATATTAAAAATGTTTATTTAAACAAATTGAACACAAATGGGTTATACAGACACAAGTCTAGCTAATATTTTAAAGTCTAGGTTAACAAAGTAACGAATGGGTATCGTAGGTCGGTGGCACGCGAGTACAGCGTGCTTACCATGCGGCGGTGCGCTGCCCACTGGCGAGAGCACTTGAAACGCTCCGCGGTGATACAAGATGGCGGCACACGCCAAGGTCTAGTTGACCCACGGTTTAGCTTATTAAGAAGCGAGCCGGGGTCTACCTCTAGTGGTTCTTACGGAAACACGCCGAACAGGCGTGTCGTCAAGGTCACGCGCCATAAAACTACTTCCGATTCTAACCCTACAGCTCCTACATAGATATTTTTTCAATACATACATCTTACAACTATCATGCATTTTTTTACTAAGATTATTGACATACAGTAGGTACGGTTACACCGTATGTAATTTAGATACATTAGATTACTTATACGGGACGTTACTATTGTCATACTCATACCAATAAAGTCTGCCGATGGTCAGTAAAGTATTTCGTTGATGGCAGATACCCACGTACTTACAAATCATAAATAAAATCGTAAATACCTATTTAAGAGATTAAGTTAAATTATCAGCTACTTGTGCTATTACTTGTGTGCAAGATGGCGCGCGGCCGCGTGGTTGCCCAGTTAGACCGAATGTTTAATATAAATAGTGTTGTATGTAATGAGCTAAAGAAAAATTGTGCAACCTAATGAAGAGTTCAATCTGGAATGCATACAATTTTGCATTCGACAGTCCTGCGCATGCGTGTAAAATGGAATTGAAGTACAACATTACCTAAGTAATAAAAAATAATGAGTAGTTACTTACCAAGCATGCTAGGGATTAGGTGTACAAGCCTTGCAGAAACCAATCTTGCAGAAACACGCCCACCTCGACACACATTCCTATTGAAAAACCACAACACTAAGCGCTTATTACACCGCCCGCGCTCCGTCACGTCCTCCACTTCCGGCATCCATTAGCAACTGACCTGTACAACGTCGTTCCGTTCCCCGACTCCCCTCCATTCCGCGCATTTTGTTAATGCGTTAATGTAATTTTGTCAATTTTTTACATTGCCAATCTAACAATAAAACCATTTAATGCAGATACAAATGTGCTTTGTTAAGTAGTTGACTTTGTTGCCGTACTAATGTTAAACTTGTTAAATTCACAAAATTCAATTGTCAAGTCAACAAACCCAAAAATATTGTCTTGGTGACAAAATACGACTTGTTAATAGTTGTTGACTTTGTTGCCGTACTAATGTTAAACTAGTTAAATTCACAAAATTCTATTGTCAAGTCAACAAACCCAAAAATATTGTCTCGGTGACAAAATACGACTTGTTAATACTGCAATATATATTTGACAACAAAAACGTTGTGATAGTAAATAGACCCGCTTTGTTACAAATGCAATACTTATTGTGCTTACAACAAAAAAAACCTGACAAAGCGTATTTTGTGACTTTGTTAGCCATTATTTTTCTCAGTGTAGAAGGAAGTAGAAGGCTTACATAATAAATGAATGAAATTGTGTCCAATTGTGTTAACACCGCTTTTTAGTAAATTTGAATTTTAATAAAAACTTATTTAAATAATTGTAGGTATTTAATCCGGGTCATAAACATAGAGTGGATTGACAGCCAAAATATTGAGTTACTACCTATCTACATACTTCCACACGGCTCGTTGATCTTGTGCAATCACTACTCTGCACCGAATATTTCCAATTTAAACCTCTTACATAACTAAGAAGCACTTAATAGAAATATTGTTTATGGTTACAGCAACGATCGGAACCGGAAAACTGTTCTGCTCCAGAAGGGTCAGATTGTTTTAATTGGCTCGAGTACTCGTGTTAATGAATGTGACTGACCGAATAACTGCGCTCTTCCATTGAAAATAATTAAACTCCCAAATGCTGCTATTAGCCTCTTAGAAGCTCCGACTATGCCACTACATTAAAGGAATTCAAATTAGGTAATAATAGTTAAATCGTCTTGTAAAAACACACTTAATATTTTTACTAAAATTATGATAGTGGCCTGTGAGTTCTGTGACAGAAACATTCAAGAGTGAGATTCACGAGGCATTAATAATAGCCGAATAAAAACATAATTATAATTTTGTAACTCGTATTAAACTAACCCTCGTCCCTCAATTTGATTAAGCGTGACGGTAAGGCACCAAAATAGACACAAATAGAAAACCACGACAAATTACAATCGCTCCACTGGATCTCGACCTATATCAAAGAAGACAGAGGCAGTGTCTTTTGTTTTGTTTTTGTATAAGTAGGTTTAAACTGTGTGTGAAATTAAATGATATTCGTAGTTTTATTTTGATCAATATTGATGATGTACTTAGTGAATTTTGTAACGAAAATACTCGTAGATAACTAACTATGGTACCTACCTAATCTGCATCAAGACGGAATACAATTTTAACCCTGCATGAATCGTGGTATGCCAAAACAATGGTCCTTTAGAAATGCTAAGCATCTATTGTTTTCACTAAAAGTAATTAGGGTCTCGCTATTGAGTTGTCCATTTTACCAAGAGGGAGTGGAAGTTCTCGAGAGCTTTGCATTTTTATGCAAAATTCTTGTGCTACGATCGCTACGCCGTAGCTGAAGAAATTTGCCCACGCAAATGTTTACACCCTATCCGAGCCGCGTACTCGTAATGTCATTATCGTGTTATGCGAACCGCGGTGTGATCGATGTATATTACACGTCGTGTCACCACCGTGAGAGCCGGGCGACATCAGGAGGATGTCACGTACGCTTTGAGCGCGCGCCCCGCGGAACAGATGGCTCACTCACTAAATTGTTGATTTGTTTCAAAGGAAGCGAAGGACGGCAGGTATTGACTAAACGCCCCGTCATGAATACGAATGTTCTGGCTAAAGGGAAATTCATGAAATTGACAAAATCACGCCACGTGCGCCGCGTAGCTTACGAAAGTAATATGTCTAGCTGTGTCTACAGAGATAACGGTGAAATGGAACGTCGTATGGGAGAAGACATATTTGCTCGCTCTGTTGACATGACACCGTTATATGCCCGTAATAAGAGCAGTGCTTCTTAATTTTCATATTTATACATACATATGTTATATTATGAAAAATAAAAGATGAAAGTAGGTACATCTTTAAACATCTAAGATCTAAAAATGATTGTCCCGGTCCGATTCATTTCAGTTGATTCCACCAATGTAAATTGTATAATTATAGTAAAACAATGCAGTACAATACTAGGATCAAACAGTGTCGCTTCCGGTGATGTTGGGCTATGTACGTTTCATATTAATTGAGCCCTTTATTTCCGACCACATCGACCACGTGCCCTTTGATGAAAACTTCGGTTACAAACATCCACTCCGACTCCGACTCCGAAAATTACATTTTCTCAAACATGCTCGGAAATGTTCCTGTTACGTTAGTAATTAGAGACCAGTAGGGACTCTATTCCAAGGCAGGTTCAGCGCGACGTACGTAAAGGATTTTCATACAACATTAAATCACTCAGCCAGTAACTGAAGTTGTTTTAAATTTTTGATCAATCTTACTATGCCAAAGGCTCGAGTCATTCTGCCAGAAAAAAAAGGTCAGCAATATTTTTCTGTGTTTTCCGGTTTTTATGTAGGTACAAAAAGTAATACTTATAAATAAAACTATTATTAACACACCAAAAACTTTATTTTAAAACCGAATATGTTACAATAAATCGACAAAGACAGTTTAATCTCGAATAACCGGTAACAAGTTGAAAGAAAAATACGAACATAAAAAAAAAAAAAATTGGAGGGAAAATACATATATTTTATTGCATCGTTTTCTTTCATCGATAACGAATAATTTTATCTTGCTTGGATACTTGGATAGTATTAAAATTTTTAATAAAATGACTTCTGACGAAAACGACATGGAAATTGATGGGACCCCTCCGGAACTACGAGCCGAGGCGCAATTAGCTTTAAACAATTTGCTGCCAGCTAAATCAAAAGAGAGGTTATATCACATGTTACGAAAGTTTCCTTAAATGGAGGGCAGATAAAAATGCACATAGCTTTTCGGAAACAGTTTTCCTGGCCTATTTCACAGAAATGGCTCAATCGAAAAAGCTATCATCATTATGGGCAATGTATTCCATGATGAAGGCTACAATGCAGCTGAAACATAATATTGACATGCAGATTTTTCAAACTTACGTGCTTGGTTAAAAAGGAATTCAGCTGGGTACAAGGCCAAGAAAGCAAGAATATTTAGCAGTGAAAACATAGAAACCTTCCTCAACTGCGCACCTGATGATACATATCTTGCTATAAAGGTAAGCAAATCTGACTATTTAATCATATTTTACATACCTACTTGCATAAAAATGAAGTAACTACATAATCTTGATAATTTACTGCTCTGTCCAGTGTCCTAGCAAAACCACATTTGCACTAATAAGATACAAAAAATAACAAAAAAAGTTTTGGTCTGACTATAATTTAATAAATAATAATGAATGTACCTACCTAACAAAAAACTTAACTAAAACTAATCAGGACACCAATAACATATTCTACATATTAATTTTATGACTGAATATTTACAAAAAAGTCTTAATTCATTTAATAAAAAAGCCTAGGTAATGAAATATATATCTACTATTATCTATTACAGGTAGCCATGATCTTGGGCATAACAGGAGCATGCAGAGGATTGGAATTAAGTATGATTACTACCAAAGACATTGAATTTCAAGGCGATATAATCGTAATACAACAAACCAACATTTCTGTTCCTGGAAAAACAATAAAAATATCTATAAGTAACTGTCCTAACATGTCCAATATCACATTCAACATAAATTAATAATAACTTTGACAAAGTTTTCACGTTATGATTGATTCTAAATGTATGATAAAGTACGTAATATAAGTAAGTGGTCATATCTTAGACACTAAGAATGTTTAGTGAGTATTAGTAAGACTTTGCATTTCAATCTTACCTGTAGGTAGTCCCCTCATGATTTCATTTTTATGAATGTTGTACTGTACAGTTAATGTAAATAGGTAGCCACTTTATGTTTGTTTGTTCCCTTATTCCCAACGAATATTGCGACGTCCGAGTTCCGATATGTTGAAAAAATATTTAAGGTTATTATAAATGTCAATTTCCATTGGGTCGTTGGGTCGTTCTCGTTGTGACATATCGTTCAGAAACTAGTATAATGATTTTCTAAATTATATTTTGTATTAAAGGTTGAGCTGAAGATATGACGGTGTACCATGTTGCAGTGTCTATTGAATCGAAACTGGCAATAGCAGCCAACCTTTTGAAATGATTTATAATTAAAACTTTTAGGGGGCGTATGCACGATCAACTTATTTTCAGAGCGATTTATTTCTCTTTGTCGCAGTTTGCTACACTTTATGCGCATACAAAGAGAAGAGTCGTGAAATGTATGGGGCACCATACATTTCACAACTCTTCCTAGGTATGAAGGGCAAAATAGTAGCCGAGAAAAGTCTCTTGTGTGTGTGTGAGCCCTTAAATAGTTTAGTATAATTATGAACTATTATAGTAACTATAATGGGCTGATATATCTAATACAATAACTATATATCTACACTCAAGAGCAAAAGTAACGGGTCACTTTGTACTGATTTCTCATACAAAGTGACCTAATATTTTTGCTCTTGAGTTTATATAAAGACTTGTCTCTGCAACTATTTTGTATGTAATGTAAATAACCCTGTGTTAATTTTAGCGATATACCTAATATGATAAAATAAATTTTTATACCCATATACCCCTGTGTTTTATTTTATTTTATTTCCTTACATGTTTGAGAAAAGCACTATACATGCTTCGACCGTAATCAGCTTTCCTGGCTTCGTATTATAGCCGTCCTCGTCTTCGACTCGGACGGCTACTAAATACTCAGCCAGGAAAGCTTACTTACTGGTCTCTGCAGTAATGTACTATTTCTCAAACATGCTCGGAAATGTTCCTGTTACGTTAGTAATTAGAGACCAGTAGGGACTCTATTCCAAGGCAGGTTCAGCGCGACGTACGTAAAGGATTTTCATACAACATTAAATCACTCAGCCAGTAACTGAAGCATTAAACAAGTAATTTTATATAAATAAGTTTGAAAATTAGTCGTTTAAGGAATAAATGTAATTTTTTTTTTCATTTTCATACATATTTTTTAAACATGAGTACGTTTACCTAGAGCAATTATAAGAAAAATTGCTTAAGTTTAGGTGGTATTTTTGGGTATGTATTAAAATATTTCCTTACATGTTTGAGAAAAGCACTATACATGCTTCGACCGTAATCAGCTTACCTGGATTCGTATTGTAGCCGTCCTCGTCTTCGACTCGGACGGCTACTAAATACTCAGCCAGGAAAGCTTACTTACTGGTCTCTGCAGTAATGTACTATTGACTTTAAGTACTTACTGTATTGTTATGAATAAAATCTTTTATACAATCGTATTTATTGCCAGCTTTCATCTTTGCAAGTTATTTCGCTTGTGTTTGTTACGAGAGTTGAAAACGTTTACTGTGCGTGTAACTTTTCTTGTTACAAATAGGATAGTTTGGATGTGTGGGTGAAGGTCACCGCGCAGACGGCGCGACCCTTTCTTTAATAAGTGCTCGTTTGGAGTCCAGTGGCGGCGCGGCGGTCGGCGCGGGGGATGCTGTACCTAATGACCCCGCGCTGGACCGGCATGGTATCACATCACAGTCGTTTCTACTGAGTACACTTTAAATTTGTCGGTTTACATGGACACTTCGTTCTATCACTAATTATATCGCATAGGTTTTAGGAATTCGATTATCGACAAAGTGGGACCTTTTCCCTGCACTGACACAAATTATGAAATTACATAGTTCGTAATGAGCATCAACCGTTGTTTCAGTTGTAGGGATTAAATCTTAAAGTCGGGCTTTGAGATAATTATCGTTATGTAAACATTTACAATATAAAAATGTTTAATCAAAAAATGTTGATTAGGTAAGTACGTCTTCTTATTACAACTTATGCAATGTAACGTACTTATAATAGAGGTATTGCATCTACTTAACAGTTTATACTCAGTCAATCACCTAATAAATACAAATAAGTTTTCAGGTACCTTGATACCTTTGTTTAAACATTCACTTAGATACTTACCCTTAAGAAAAATTGCAAAAACACATAAGCTATCAAATAAGTTTACTTGATCTAAGCTTAAAAGACGTTTGAAATACAAATAAAAAGGAACAAAGTCAGTAGTCAAGTGGTTTGCTTTAATGCTCCATTCGCAGAAATACACCGAGCAGGGAGCAACGTCCCACTCCTTCTGCAAAGTTCGCTAAGTGTTCCCGGTAAGCCCGACTAAATATCGAAGCTCATACGAGGCTGTGTACCTCAAGCACGAAACAATTCGATAAATTATTGGGCGTGATAAACAAAAATTGGTTGTTATGATTATGACCATAGACATATAGAATAAGAAGACGTAATCCCACGAAGATAAAATTGTGATTCCATAATAAGCCGCGGTCTCGTGCACACACACTCACTTTTGACGTTGGAACCAATCACCGCTGGTGCACGAGCTGTATATGTGTGCGTATTGCGCGTAAACACGAAGGAATCGGCTCATTATGGAATCACAGTTTTGTCTTCACGGCGTTACGTCTCCTTATTTATAAGTCTATGATTATGACGGCAGTAGCCGCTCTCGTGAGAATCGGCTTTATGCTTCAGTTATTTTTCACTTTTATTTTTTCTTTGTTCGTGTCTTAAGGGCACTGGGAGGGATCGTCGGAAGAAATAACTCAACGCTTAACTCAACAGAGACACTTTTTTAGGGACAAAACATATTTTTATAAGGATAAAAAATCAAAGACGGTGTGATGTAAATCCTAGCATAATAATTTGGCCTTTGGAGGTAGTACTTAATATGTTTCTTCACGTGGCGATGTTAGTTTATTACATTATAATAACAGAAACTAGAAATAAATGTGTTCCATTGCGGTCCGCGTCTGCACCCCGTGGAGGGGCGGTTACCACCTACTCCCGACCCTTTGCGATGTATTGTAGGGATTTGTCGAATTATTCAACAATGAATTGGATTCCGAGAACTAGTACCTTGTAACCCACTAAAGTGTCATTGTGTACGTACATTTCGATACACCACCTACTTCCATTCATGCACATTTTATAGGTGCCCGACATTGGAGGGTATTGTTATTGATTGCATCGCTTTATGTATGAGCCGATTGACGCGTGCAGGCCTGCAAGGCCCTTATTCACTACTCTACGCAGACCGAACACAAATCGTCTCATGTGGACCAGTCAACATTTGAGCTTAGCTTACGCATAGTTGCTGCGAATGCTAGGGTCAAGTACATATTAGCGATATAAATCGAAACAGATTGAGAAATAGCAGAAGTTTAGAGTCAAAAGTAGGACCGCTTCGTTTAGAATGGAGACATCTATTTGTCGGACAGTTGGATTCCCTATTGTTTGAATTGGCTATAAGACCAGCTGTTCAATGTAATTTGATTTGGTTAGTTAATGGAGCGGGTGTGCTCCTTTGTTGGAGTGTGCTTGTGTATTGTATATGTAGCTACTGCGTTACGCTCGCGCGGCTGCCGGCGGCTCGGCTGCAGCGCATCTCTGGCAGGAGCAGGTGCAAAAAACTACGCCACGTGTGTGCGGCCGCGGCACGCACGCCTTGTTATTCGGCTGTTATGCATTCTCGATGTTTTTTGAATGCTGAAGAAAACCTGTTTAGAGAAATTTTTGTTTACCTATGGTTCGAATGGATAAGAGACCCAAGTTGAATGTACATTTTAGACAACTCTTGCAAAAGCTCTTTATTTATTGAAGCACCGTTGTTGTTCTCAATTTCAAAGCACTCAGACGGGTGATGGTTGAGCATTGTGCGTAGATAAGAACAGAGGAGTGATTTATTTCGTATCGCAGCGGCTGTCGATTATGTGCGCAGCAAATGTGGCACCGGCGCCAGTGCAGAAACCCGTGACGTCATCGACCAGACTCTTCCGCAAAATGCACAGGTGCTTATAAAGTCACCGCCATTATCCCGTACATGCCGTTTATAGCGTAAGACCGGCTGAAATAGCCCATTTCCTCCGCTTGCTACAAACAAGAACGGACGTAACGAGATCTGATTTGTAGCTGTCAGTTACAATTTGCAAACGAGTGTAAAACATGTTAGAGCTTTAAAGAGATAAGATCAAGTTGTGAGTGGTTAGTTATTGAATGCAAATTGCTAGACTATTGCAGGGCTTCGGAGCTTGTCTGAATGGAATATATTTACTTATTTTATTGTCACGATAATGGTCGAACTAAATGTATTTTAAGCATAGATAATTTAACAGATAAACAGTTAGCTGTTATCGACACATATCTGTAGTAAGTATCTATACAATTCATGACAGAAAAAAAGTAGTTTTACGAATATATAAAAAAAATGCATATGAAGTGGAGTCTGTATAATATATGTACCTATATGTACGATTATTAACTTTTTCAACAAGATAGGACGTTTACCAGAGCGAATGTGATAATAAATAAACTTTATGTGACACACAATAGTAATTCATGTACATTGAAGCTTTATACGGCTAAACGAAAATAAGAAAAAGTAGTTTGGTAATTGCTGAGCGCGTTGTTGAATGGCTCGCCTCCCACCGGCCGCGCGCATTGTCAGTAGATCGCGCGGTGCGGCCAGGTACCAATATCAACATCAACACACAGAAAAGATTATTAATAGACTTTATCTCCTTGTAATAAGGTTTAGGGACAGTCAAAAATAGATCGAAACTGGGTGGCCAGTACCGCCAGTGGCCCAGTACCTGCAACACGCTTCTAAGAGTCCATTTGATGTCTTCGAATTAACACGAAACTGGAGGTGGAAGTGTATAGTTAAATGAGTTGCATTACCCTTTTTAAGCAAGTGAGAACTTATAACTTCGCGATTAGATAACACGTGGATTTAATATGACGGGCATTATTAGTTCTTAGGTAAATGTAGTACTTACCTACTTGATCTGCGCTAACGTGTCCAAGGTATCATTCATCACAAGGTGCTTAATTAAAATTATTTATGAGTAGGTAGCAACTAAAAAACTTAATGGGTAAATCTCTTTAAACTAACTGAGATTTAGTATGAACGTCCTATATGTATACAATAAACATATTAAACTTGTCTTTTACATATTATGGTTACGCGAGAACGGGAACAATCAAGCACTGGCATTTTCTATTTGTATATAATATTTGAAGCATAAACTGGACTCTGGAGCTCTTATAATCATCTATTATCTAGGCTGAAATCGTAAGTAGGCAAGGGTAAGGCAGGCATAAAGTAATTTGCATTGCAATATAAATAATGTGTGATTGTGTTATATTGTTTCAGAAAGAGGGCGTGGCGCAGGCGCACGCATTCCGCAGTAAATCGTTCCGCAAACCGCAGCCCTGCCACTGGTGCCACCAGCCCATCGCCGGCCAGGGCAACTGCTGTAGAGGTACGGTTATTTTTCTAATATTATATGCCTAGTAAGTAAAAATATTAGAAAAACAATTACCATAATGACGGTTAAGTGAGTTACGGAAAATGTTGAGTTTTTATTAAACTCCACTGGCCAGACTGGCCCGATACTGGAGATCGTTAGTTATAGAGATACCGACCCTTAAACATTTTTCTCACAATATTATTCACTTAAATGGAGACGATTATGATCTTAATAGCAATTTAATATCGTTTAGCCAGTTCATTATAAGGTTCAAAGGAGATTTATGGAATGTAAGTACTTAGGTACTCTCGCCGGGGTTCCGATGTAATAAACTTGTTACAAGTTACAAACTTGCGTTGCCAGTCTGACATTCAAAGGTCATTGACGACAAAATTACTAGAACCCAAGACGAATGTTTAAATTAAATGTCACGTTTCAAATTCAATTGCTCGTAGATGCTTAGACATCAACAGGCTGTGAAATGCGCGACAAATATCACGAGGAACGACGTCGCTACGTTTTATGTTCTATGTATACTTACAACAGAGGAATTCCAAAACGTAGCCACGTAGGTATCGCGGTATACTTGATTTAGCTTAGGTAAACATTCGAAAAAATATTTGCTTATTCAAGGAATGTTTTTATACCTTGTAAGCAGAGGCCGCGTTTGTAATTCATGGCGTAACAGCGAATGAGGCCGTATAATATCTGAATAAAACAGTTTTTGTTTTCCACGAACTTTGTTTTGGATCTAATTTTGTAACTAGATCCTAACTGTCTATCAAGTGATGCATGTTAGCGACGTTATGTAGGTGCCACTACTTGGCTATTTAGATTGTGTATTAGGTAATTGCAAGGTAATTTGAAGTAAACAATACAATTCATTGTCAACTAGGTACTTAGACTTAGTCACTGGCATTGGCTGTATTGAATTATAATTTACAACCTGTTTACATAATCTAATGAGTTATTGAGTCTACACTACATATTTGACAAGTGGCATATGTACTATGGTCACTATGGATTACAGGATCACACCATGCTATGGATAATAGTTAGGTAAGAGTCTTACGCACGGACGTAATGTAGAGCTTTCTATCCAACCTCTTACCTTGTTGAAAATGAGAAAACCTGTTGATGTATTCAATAGTAATTAATAAAATAAGTAGAAACATAACAATTCAAGTGAAAGTCAAAGTGCAAGCCAATGTTTTCTGGGACAAACAGAAAATCGATCTCTGTGCTCATATGCGTGCCAGTAACAGCAAATTAAAATTAAAAGTAGAAGTCGTAGAAACGATAGAGCTTATTTAATGAAGTATTTTTTTGTTTCAGTTTGCAAATATGTATGCCACACATCCTGCGAAAATAAGGTAAGCTTAAAATTAAAAATTTGGACTAATGGTCACGTTACACAGGCTGGATTTTCCAAATGGGTGTGTGAAGGCAGCTACCGGATCCCATGTATATTCATAATAGTCTTAGGAGAGGTCTCCCTTGCCCACGCTTACTCATTTGTAAGAGGGAACTATATTTTCTGCCACCAAAATTTAGATTTTCCACTAATTAGTATCCCCTAATTATAATATCTGCCTCCAACAAATATATCTGTGACCATTTTAATCCAAACGGTCTCAAACTTTTAAACACCAAATCAATAGACATTTGCATCCAATATTAAACTTTGTCTGCCAGATTTGTATTGCTAGAACAGTAGATCAAATAATTATAATGTCCTAAATTTATTAAAAAAATAAAGACTAAAAGCGAAATCCTTATAAGGGAGGACCAAACTAGATATTCTGAAAGTTGTGACAAGCTAGTGCCGCCCTCTACCAGAATGTCGAGCAACTATTATAGCTCACTCAGATGCGTAGCACGCATGCGCGCTCAAAGTGCTTTTCTTTATCCGATAAAGCCACTAGATGGCGTAAACATACACCACAAAGGATGTTTCAGCGGCCGCTTACGGAAGTTTGCTTTATCGATAATTCTGTTAATCTCCGGAAGTATAAAAATAAGTCAATTTTACTAAATACTTGCTCACATGTTTTTAACAACGCTCAGATAACTTTTACAATCGATACAATCTAAAGTAAATACTGGTTAAAAAGTGAATAAATCAGAAATAAGGGGGTAGTACATTTGCCTTCCTATTGTGTTTTATTTTAGGAAAACGACTTATAGGAAAGACTGCCTACTCAGATGAAAAAGCTCTATCTGCCTACTAATGTTACTAACTTTACTGACTGACTGTGTATGAATGACGATTGTATGCCTACTAATACAAGAGTTATGGCCTGAGTAGACGGTATTGCCTTTATGACGGTCTTCGCCACATTAGCCTACCTACTATAAACTACGAATAGGTAATGTTTACCATATAACATATAACTAACTAACAGAGTGTCCAGTGTCAACTTGTTACCCAAAATCGGTAAGTATTTTTACTTTAAAGATCATGAAGCATGTGCAAATAAATGACATTGAGAGGTATTTTGGGAATGGCCTAGAGTGTTCAACGTATTCTAATATTTTAAACATCATTCATTCATTAGTAATTCCATATGGCCATAATATAAACGTCTTTACTGTGAGCAATGATGTCCGTCACGTATTTATCTGTGAAGCGGTCACATGCCATTTCGCGGTCGTTTATACGGTCTTTATTTAAATTTATTCACGAAATAGATAATATTCAGGTTCTGCTTGTCCATGTTTAGCCAGAGAACATTTGATGACAATCGCCGGCCGGCGGTTATACGTTTCCATTGTGTGCTAGACCAGCGCAAACTTATTACCTGTAGACCGACTTCTGATTAAATTGGATCCCAAAAGGAGCCTTTGTAAAAACAAGTTGGCTGTAACAATGACGACTTTATTAAAAATATTGATCCTCTCTCCACGTCTCTTGCAGAATATACCTATTTACCTACCTAAGTCGTTATTTTACATACCAGAAGTGTCGCATGCGCGTTGCCGACCCTTTAGAAAAGAGGATTGACTGTGTTGACGGCTTAAGAGACAAGAGGGTCCCCCTTCGTCAACACACTGCATCCATTTAGAGCTCTCAGACGACCTTACTCACCGGTAGGAACACAACACTATGGGTAGGGTCTAGTGCTAGGTTTTCTGTAAGGTGTAGGTATTTCCCTGATCGGGCTCTTGCCCAGATTTGAGCGAGATGACATTCGCTGAGCTGTGCCCTACCAGACAAAACGGGATGACATTCGCAGTGCCCATACCACTCTCTTGTCCAGTAGTTTTATAAAACTTACCGACTTTATGAATTTGGTAAATAAACGTAGATATAGATTGTAGACCAGTTACAGCCACGGTCCGCTAATTTAACTGCTCTGTTATTCTGAACTAAAGTGTATCATGACGCCATTCATGACTGTATTCAGCCTCAATTAAATAAGTACCTACAACTTTTATCAGCTTAAATCAACAAGTAATAAAACTGTTTTTAAAACTCCCTGTTGATATAAATAAGTAGACACACAAATTATATTTTATGTAGAGTAGATGTGGCAAAATTATCTAAGTTCAAGGTGGTAGAGGAAAAAAATCGGACGATCCTTTTCATTTATAATGATAATGAACATTAAATTAAATTTATGAATCTGAAGTCATCCTCCTCCGACCGAGCCTCCAGCCGTCCTCCTCCGACTTTATACCGATATTAATTTCACATGTTAATTTTATGATGTGTAGCGAATGTTTCGTAAGGCCAAAAGTGTTTGACTTGGAAACGTAGGTATTTTTATTTAATGTGATAATGATTTGATATTGACATTAATCTCACTCGCACTGGCAGAGAGAACACGCCTGTTAGTGGCGCACACCTACCATTAGTAAAAACATGATTTTACATTGTAACTCGCTCGTTGGTAGTGACATAAATACTTAACACGGCTAATATTGAATCAATATCGTATTTAAAAACTGAATGCCTGCCGGGCTGTATTGCATTGCAACGTACCTCGCTTGCAGTAGGTGTAACCCATTCCAATGGTTAACTAAAATTAACGGACATTTATCTCTAATCGTGACATGCATATTTAATGGCGTTTAAGCTTAAAATTATTAATCGTACGTAAAGTATGAAGTAAGTTTTATCATAATATTAATTAAATAAACCAATGACTTATTTATTAGAAATAGATAATTAGGTACATAATTGGTGTTGTATAGGTGTGGGTACATATCCAAATGTATAAAGTCAAAATACATACGGTTAAAATTCATACAGTCAAAATACCTAAAATCAAAATACATACTGTATCAAAATACTTAGAGTTATATGTCATATACTGACCGCCTACTCTTGGAATACATAATGGACAAGATATATAACAGCTCGTACTCATAAAGATTGTTGATCCGTATGGTTTTTCGGTATAAGTATAAATCCTAAACTTGAAATAAATAATATGAAGAAGAAATGCATTATGATGTTACGTATTTCAACGTTTATGGAAAACGTACATTATGAATTCTGATCGGTATTCTTTCTATGTGTTATATTTTACGATATTAGATATTTTGAACTTATACATTCCAGCCGTATTTTGAATTTATACATTTTGATATGTACCCATAATTACCTAATGCTTCTAATCTAATGAGTTAGGATTTTAGGATTCTTGTTTTCATTTTGCATTCAGAGACTATCATCGCCTGTCTCAATGTTTACATTTAACCGTAAACTTGGGTTTATAATATCTTTAGTTAAATTATGCGCCTAAACCTCTGATCAAATAATACTAGGGATACACAATCAAATCAGCCCAAGAAAATGGCCCCACAATAGTACCGCAAGAACGACTCGGGCGGTACCAGCTTTGACAGTCTTATTACGGTATAAGATGGTTACAAATTTCAGTAGCCATATTTTTATTTATTTATTTATTTTATTTATTTTATTTATTTTATTTATTTTATTTATTTTATTTATTTTATTTATTTTATTTATTTTATTTATTTTATTTATTTTATTTATTTTATTTATTTTATTTATTTTATTTATTTTATTTATTTTATTTATTTTATTTATTTTATTTATTTTATTTATTTTATTTATTTTATTTATTTTATTTATTTTATTTATTTTATTTATTTTATTTATTTTATTTATTTTATTTATTTTATTTATTTTATTTATTTTATTTATTTTATTTATTTTATTTATTTTATTTATTTTATTTATTTTATTTATTTTATTTATTTTATTTATTTTATTTATTTTATTTATTTTATTTATTTTATTTATTTTATTTATTTTATTTATTTTATTTATTTTATTTATTTTATTTATTTTATTTATTTTATTTATTTTATTTATTTTATTTATTTTATTTATTTTATTTATTTTATTTATTTTATTTATTTTATTTATTTTATTTATTTTATTTATTTTATTTATTTTATTTATTTTATTTATTTTATTTATTTTATTTATTTTATTTATTTTATTTATTTTATTTATTTTATTTATTTTATTTATTTTATTTATTTTATTTATTTTATTTATTTTATTTATTTTATTTATTTTATTTATTTTATTTATTTTATTTATTTTATTTATTTTATTTATTTTATTTATTTTATTTATTTTATTTATTTTATTTATTTTATTTATTTTATTTATTTTATTTATTTTATTTATTTTATTTATTTTATTTATTTTATTTATTTTATTTATTTTATTTATTTTATTTATTTTATTTATTTTATTTATTTTATTTATTTTATTTATTTTATTTATTTTATTTATTTTATTTATTTTATTTATTTTATTTATTTTATTTATTTTATTTATTTTATTTATTTTATTTATTTTATTTATTTTATTTATTTTATTTATTTTATTTATTTTATTTATTTTATTTATTTTATTTATTTTATTTATTTTATTTATTTTATTTATTTTATTTATTTTATTTATTTTATTTATTTTATTTATTTTATTTATTTTATTTATTTTATTTATTTTATTTATTTTATTTATTTTATTTATTTTATTTATTTTAATTATTTTATTTATTTTATTTATTTTATTTATTTTATTTATTTTATTTATTTTATTTATTTTATTTATTTTATTTATTTTATTTATTTTATTTATTTTATTTATTTTATTTATTTTATTTATTTTATTTATTTTATTTATTTTATTTATTTTATTTATTTTATTTATTTTATTTATTTTATTTATTTTATTTATTTTATTTATTTTATTTATTTTATTTATTTTATTTATTTTATTTATTTTATTTATTTTATTTATTTTATTTATTTTATTTATTTTATTTATTTTATTTATTTTATTTATTTTATTTATTTTATTTATTTTATTTATTTTATTTATTTTATTTATTTTATTTATTTTATTTATTTTATTTATTTTATTTATTTTATTTATTTTATTTATTTTATTTATTTTATTTATTTTATTTATTTTATTTATTTTATTTATTTTATTTATTTTATTTATTTTATTTATTTTATTTATTTTATTTATTTTATTTATTTTATTTATTTTATTTATTTTATTTATTTTATTTATTTTATTTATTTTATTTATTTTATTTATTTTATTTATTTTATTTATTTTATTTATTTTATTTATTTTATTTATTTTATTTATTTTATTTATTTTATTTATTTTATTTATTTGGAGATCCAACAGCTGTGACACAAACATTAAACATTTTAGCAAATACGGGAAGCCAATTATAGGAACTCACAGGTAGTGACAAGATACTTATCTAATAGGTACTAAGGTTACGTACTAACGCAACCACATATGCAAACAAAACGAATACAAATCATACTTTGATAGTTTTCACTGAAACTGAAGTAGTTACAAGTTAATTACTTACGCATTAAGTATGTAATAAAAATAATTTGGTAGTAGATATTGTAGACACTAATACATAATGAGTAACAGGATAAAAATATGTATATTAATAAGAATTACTCGTAAGTAGGTAATTAAGAAGGCGACAACACGCTCACACAAAAGACTCGAAATATCGCTGCACTAGATTACGTCTCACGCTAGGGATTCTACAGTTGAATACATCAATATCAAGATTATTAGAAGATTCATTTAGGCTACGGCTGGCGCGCATTAAAAAACTATTCTTTCTATATTTGGAAGATGCATCTTTGTATGCTATTGGGGGATGGTACCTTTTAGAACGATTGGGGGTTTTGAAATACAGTTTACTTAGCAATTCAGGGCAGTCGATTACACCACTAGTAATATTTAGAAGATAGGTAATATCTGCTATTTCACGACGTTTATACAACGGGACAAGGTGATGATGCTTGCATATTTTAAGATAGTTGGAAGAGCTGTAGGGATACTTTAATTTAAAGCAAAGAAATTTCACAAATTTTTGCTGAACGCGTTCAATTCTGTCAATATATGTATTGTAGCAAGGGTTCCATACCTGAGAGGCATATTCTAACTTACTTCTAACAAAGGAGCAATAAAGCACTTTAAGTGTCTTGGCTTGAGTGAAGTGAACCGAATTGCGCATTATGAAACCTAGTGATTTAAGAGCGTTACTAATCATGGTATTGATGTGTGTATCAAAAATTAGTTTAGAATCGTGTATGACACCTAAATCTCTCATAGATGATACTTTCTCAAGAGTTTGACCCTTTAAGGCATAATTAGTAGTGATTAAGTTACGTTGGCGCGAGAAGGTCATTGCAAAACATTTAGAGGGATTCAGGTCTAATCTGTTTAAGTGACAGTACTCATCTAGGCGTGCTAGGTCAGACTGAAGTAATATTGAATCATCATTAGATTTTATTTTTAGGAAAACTTTCATGTCATCAGCGAAGCAAAGGAGCTTAGAATACATGAGACACTTGTCAATGTCATTAACAAAGATGTTAAAGAGCAATGGCCCTAGCAAGGACCCTTGCGGTACCCCACTAGGAACAGTGACCCACCCAGATATATAATTATTTACGACCACAGCCTGAGTCCTGTTCTTGATATAGGATGTAAACCATCGCAGTAAATCTCCATTTATCCCGATGTTATTCAGTTTTGATAATAATAAACCGTGGTCAATACGATCAAAACATTTGCTATAATCAGTATATATAACATCGACTTGGAACCCACTATCCATGGCATCAGAAACATAATCGTTCAACAGAATAAGATTAGATACTGTAGATCTGCGCCGCAGAAAACCATGTTGGTTAGCATTAAAATGATTACTTAATGAATTATAAACTTGACTAAAAACAATTTTTTCAAGCACTTTTGATAAAATACACAATTTGGAAATGGGCCTGTAATTCGCCACATCAGTCTTAGGCCCTTTTTTATGTACGGGGGTGATATACGCAGATTTCCATATAGAAGGTATAGAGCACTCCGAGAAGGAACGCTGAAAAAGCAAGACAATCGGGAGCGCCAGGGTCTTCGCACAATTAATTAAGAACTGTGCTGGTAGCTGATCAGGGCCCGCAGATTTGGAGGGGTCTAACTTAAGCAGCAAGGTGGTGACGAGACCTGGGTCAACCTCGATTGAATTTAAGTTAACTATTGACTCAGTGCTAGGAACTGGCGATTGATAAGTAGTCGAATTAATAGATGGTGAAAAATTGGTAAAAAAGTAATCAGAAAAAGCCTCATAAATATCTGGTCCTGTATTTACCAGCTGATTCCCATATTTCAAGCTGCTAGGAAGGCCGTGGGAGGTTGAGCGAGATTTGACAAATGACCAAAATTTTTTTGGATTACTAGTGATACTTTTTTCAGAACTACGCACAAAAGTAGTAAAGCATTCCTGTTCTAATTTACGAACTCTGTCCCTCAAAATATGAAATGAAGTTAAGTCTGAAATATTCTTGTATCTTTTGTATTTTTTTAAATATTTATATTTTTCTCTTATGGCTTTCTTTAAAGGAAAAGAAAACCACGCGGGATATTTATCTATTTTAATATTTTTACTGGGTACAAATTTGTCTCTAAGTTTGTGAAAAGTCGTGTAAAAGAAATCCAACGACTGGGTCAGTGAGCGACTTGAAAACTCCTCTTCCCAAGCTATAGAAGCTAATTCGCTATTGATAGATGTGTAGTCACCTTTATTCCAAAAATATTTAACTAGGGGAGCTGACTGCAGAGGGTCAATCGTAGTATACTCCATTTTAACAATGAGAGGCTCATGATATGGGTCAATAGGCACTAAAGGACTCGTGCAGTGACTAACACATACAAGGTCATTCGATATAACTAAATCTAACATCTTGCCAAAACGATTTAAGATGCCATTATACTGATTAAAATTAACAGCGTGAAGTTCGTCAACAAAACTGCACTCATCGCTACTTACGTAATTTGACGGAACCATAACGGAGTCCTGAGCTGTCCATACGATATTACTCATGTTAAAATCTCCAATTAGCACATATTTGTCGTCGGGGTTGTTCAAAACTATATTATTTACATTACTCAAAAAATTATCTAACTGTTGCGAAAAAGTAAAACCATTATTTTGTTTACACAAATACAACACGCACAAGTGAACTTTTATTGGTCTACCCCGGTTATCCTTTAGTGTAAGCGTAACCCATAAATCCTCTGCAGATGACTGGAAAGAAGGCTGCGGGGTTACCATCAGTTCACGGCGAGTAGCTATGATCACGCCCCCACCACGACCTTGACCCGTTATATTGACATCCCGATCTCGCCGCCACACAACGTACCTATCATCAAACAATTCAGAATCCAAAACTCCATCCACTAGCCACGTCTCGGTTAGAATTACAATGTCATAAGAGGCCAAACTTAAATTGCGATAAAATGTAAACGTTTTCGACCTAAGCCCCCGAACGTTCTGGTAGTACATAGAAGGATACTCACCCATCCATCATAGCATTAGCCATTTATGTAATGAATATAAGTAAAATTGCGTGATTAACAAATTAGAGAAGTATTTTAAATAATGCATACAACCAAAGGACATTATAGAATTAAATAGCGGGGCGTTGAGAAATGGAACGCGTGATGTTATTTTTTAAACAACCATAGAATGAGAGCCATGCGTGCAAAAGAGATATGGGCAATAATTGAGCAAATTATTTAAGCAGTGTAAAAGAAAGAGATAGGTATTTTTAAGTGAGCGTGTCATGCATTCCCGGCAACTGCACCGGGCAGCGATAAGGCCGAGCGCTAAACAATAGGTGAGCCAGATGTGCCGATCAACGGTATTCAAACTTTTAACTGAACTAATTAAATACAACAAACCAACTATAAAATCAGACGGTAAGTAGTAAACACAACAACTTAAGTTAATCTGTTTAAATCACGCTCGTTATTAATAATATGAACTCTAGAGTTATCGTCCTTCCGCACATGAATCTTACAAAATTTTACCCACACGTAGAGGTAGTTCTTTTGTTTAAGCGTCGATTTAGTTAGGGTTAGCAACTTTTTATTTTCGGGTGTCAAATGGTCGTTTATATAAACCCTCTGCGTATTTCCCTGGAAACCGATCTCCTCAGCTGTGATAATTTTCTTCACACGCGCAGATGCGACGAAATCCTCTTTCATGTAGCGGTTTAAAAAGTTAATAATAATCAACTTCTCGTTAGAATTGTGAATCGGAACTCTCGATATGTAGTTTATATGGCTTTTATCTACTGCAAAGCCCACTGCGGTACTAATGCCCTCCAGTAAAGAGAAAAGGTTTTCGTTCTTCTTGACCGGAACTCCCTTTATCTCGACATTGTTAAGGCGCATCTGTTGATCATTTCGTGCATTCACTTCCTTTAGCATGGTAATTTCACTGTTCAGCGCCTGGACTTTGCCTTTTACATCCTCCAGCTCAACGATCTTATTCTCCGCATCAACCAACCGTGCGGAATATTCGTCTAGCTTCGCATTTGTGAAGCTGGAGGAGTCCTTGACCTCAGCAACCTCAGCCTTAAGAATTCGCACGTCTGAAACTAAACCAGGAAGACACCAAAGCTGTTTTTCTATGCCTTGTAACATACTCTTGACAGTCTCCAGATCTGTGGGCTTTGACTGTGCTGGGGATGCATCTCTCTTGTTTTTCTGGCATTTTTGGCATTTCCATGTTGACTTGCGGTCAGCACCATACCTTCTATAAGTTGACTCGGCAACATTTGAACAACAGAAGCCAATGTCCTTCCCACATCCCGAACAATGAGCACCGTCACTGATGACATCGAGACAGATACCACACTGCATGATGAATAGTTTGAGAACCAGTGAAAACGATTCGAAACGAAATATGCTTCGCCTGGAACACGTGCGGCCGCAACAAGTGCGCGTACCTGACTGCTGCATTTTTAGTAAATCTTGTTTGAAACTGTACCTCCTTACATTGTTGTTCGAAGGCCTAAACTAATGCTTCAATGCTTAAGCAGTTGGACTATTGTTCCCATGTTTTACTAAACCTACTCGTTACTGTTGTACGTATACGATACGCAATAAAAGTTTAATGCAGCTTAACGTTATTAAGCGAAGGGGCTGATTGAGTACGCCGCACAAATTGAAGACTAATGATGGTAATATATTGCGCGATATTTTAGGTGTCAAACAAGCTGCCAACCCACGTCTTATCGCGCACGATCAGCTATATACCAGCCCCATATACAAAATATATATACGTATTTCGCTTCTTTTTCTGTTTGGGCTCTCTCCACACACACACCGTCGCGTCTACCGGAACATCGATGTTTTGCGAGATACATTTTAATTCGGCCGAATTTTATTTTGAAGTTAAGGACTAAGGCCTACGTAAATATTTTAAATAGTGACAATGAGTAAAAATAACCACTCAGAATAAAAAAATATATACTTCGTCACGCTTGAGTAGTGGGTATACGATTAGGTACTTATATTGAAAAAAACTATTGGATTTTTTAAAGACACGATTGGCGATTAAATACATTTATTAAGATTCCATAGTATGTAAATACTTAAATAATGTAATAAGGTTTAGTTTAATTTAACACTAAATATCATGTTTGGCTAATTTAAAAGTTATTTCGATAACGACTTATGACCGTTTCTCCAATAATATAACATCTCTCGCTGACCTCTTTATCAATTGATAAGGATGTGTTTTTAAAAGGCACTCAGACTAATTTGCTTGCCACTTCGGTATACATGATATAAACGATTTATTGGTGTTTAAATACTTTATTAGGTAGAGTAAGGAAAACAATGCTTCGTGGAATTTTTACTTGATAAAAGATTTCAAGAGTGATAATACTGAGCTAGCCACGTCAAATAGATTCACGTCACTGTCTAGTTAGATTGATTTACCATCCTTATTGCTAGATCCGGGCATCTGGCAGCTATTAATAGGTGGGGGTCAGTGTGGAGACCAACAAAGTTTTTCAGTTGGAAAAAAGTTATACCAAAATAGGTAAAAACTGCCGAAGTGTATCATTTAGAGTACAGGGCCTATATTTTAACATTATAACAAAAAAAAAACATTGTGTATTTTTGCGGAAACAAAAACAGTAGGCGACTAACTATATATTGCATTACTTATACAACATTTAGCACTACTTTTCGCCAACAGATACTGCTGGCTATGATATAATTTAATTAATTACATAATATCCCATAATATTGCATCAAACCCAGAACTCTAGGATTTGTTTTCTTCAAGGTAATTGCATTCTTTGACATCCACCACTTTACAGCTGCCAGATGTCCGGATCTATAAATAGGCATAGTATAGCAAACTAACTAGAGGGGTTTCGTTGCTCTTAATATTGTGTCATATCTGACATAGCCAGCTCTCCATTTATAGGTATAAGACTATGCTTGAATAGAGACAGAGACAGAAAACGCGGAGTAGGTTGTCGTGAGTGAAACCAGCGGTGCGGGCGCAATGCAAATGAAGATGCCGGGATGCTGTCCGACATTGTTTATCGAGAATATTCACACATTCTTCCTATATATCCATATTCGCTTATTCTTGCCTAACATATTTCACGATTTTGCATGATGTAGAAAACCGAAAGTCTTCTCGATATACAGAATACAGATTTACAGGTATGTGAAAATAAAAGACCGTTCCCCTGTTAATTACTCATACAGCGATAGTTGTTATGAGACCACAATGAGTGAAGGAACTTTTGCTCTTTTTAAAAATAGCCAGCGAACCATTTAATAATGAGTTATATTCCTCGTCATGACACGTAAGCACGCACTGAGCGTGGATTATTAGAGTTCAACGATTCTTCTCAGAAGTAGGTACGAGTGGGCACGTGGCATGTGATTGAAGATCGGTGAGTTCTTGAGAATCCTGGGAGTTGGAGGCGGCGGACAGGATCAGGTGCAACGCACGCGGCGGGTCCACGCGCCGAGCGCGCCGCGCGACGCCGGGCAGTGCCGCAGCGCGCGCCGACCGGCCCACGCGCACGCGAAAACGCTTTCGCGATACCGATTCAGCTATCTCGATCACCAATTTCACATAAAACCCCTTTTAAAGCCAAGAAAGCTATGCCTTTCTATAAATACACTTAATTAGCGCGCGGTCGCGGTGCTCCAGTGTTTACCAATTAGTGGCTTCGCTTACGATTATGAAGTGTAAAGGAACACTTGTTTAATTTGATCTTAAAACTGAGTAAGTTGAGATAAATGCTTGCCACTGTGATAAAGTAATACCGTTTTAAAAATAAATACAAAGTGACAAAATCAATGTTTACTCTGATGATTTATCAGCTACTCAATCAAAGGGACTGTACTTGTATTCAATATTAGCTCTATTATACAATTTAATTAATGAAAAGTTCTGTTTGGTTTAAGGTATTTTAAAGTAAATAATATAAAACCAAATAAGCATGATATTCAAATGAGCTGTTTATCAAAAGACAAGTTTTCAAGGTGACAGCGATATTCCGTTATCACCAAAATTGAGGCACGATTATTTATTGCTGCTAAAGTCGATAGTAAGCGATAAGACGGTGCCACTATTTTTCGTGTGTTCAGTGATCGTTAAAATAGGTCTTTTAAGTCACGTAGACGCTAACAGGTGCTGAATCTTCTCGCTTGGCTTAGAGATTATTATCGTTTCAATTTAATAGTAAAGTCGAGAGCTGAATTGCTCATTATAGTTCGTTAGTATTAACACTACGTGTTTAATTTTAGCTTTAAGAATAAATACGTAATCGTCCACTCCTAAAAACAATCACCATTGCATTACAAGCTGGTTAAAATGGTTAGCAGAGACAATGTGCGCAATGCCCCCGCTAATGATTGCTAAGTGAGGAAAGCTTTACGTAAACTCAGCATAGCTGGGATCGTGATGTGAATGTTACAAGTGAACGCAGGCTTTACCGACCGGCAGTTTGGTCCAGAAGCCTAACTTTCTTCGGACTTTTGACCAGTTGAAAATGTACCACAATGGGCGACTCGGCAGCAGTAGCAGCACCTCTACATCTTCGGGAGGATCGTCGGATCTACGGGTAAAATAACTTGAATCTTTCATCTTCATCATAATATAAATCTTCCGCTCGAAGATGAAATAGTTACAACAGATAATCAATAATTTCTTATTTGCTTCTTTACATCTTTCTTTCTTTACTTCATAACATAATAAGTACTTAAATAATTAGTACCTAGAAGACCTCTCAAATGTCATGCCTACCTGCCTGCCTTATTAACAAACTTGTTTAAGTATATTATAAGACATACAGGGTATAATCGTTAAGTGTCAGTGTGCCAGGCGATTATTCCGTAAATATAACAGATATCAGAAAAACTTTAAACTGATATCGAAAAACCTAATCCAATGACGAACGATAACATCCTGTACAGTTATTTTACTTAAAACAAGCGCTTCAAGTAGCAAGTGTGAAATATTGTGTTAAGTGACCTCTTTGACATCGATTAAATTCCGTACTTTTACGAACACTGTAGTTATACGTATCGGAACAATGTCAGCATTGATTGTGCGTGCCCTTACGGCGCGGGTCAAAGATTTCTAGACAATGATATAGAAGGGCCGCGAGCGCACAGCGTGTGCTACGGACGGTGCGATACCGCGGAGCCGCTCGCCTCGACCGCACATACTCAGTTCAATACACTAAGCAACCGGCGAACAAATAAAATGGCAAGACCACGATTTGACTTTGAAATACGCGGGTCAGGTGACACTTGACACTGGCAGGGTGGATGTTCTCTTGCGCTGCATTCTTAGAATTGCGCATTGTATTTAGTGGAAAGCAAGGTAAGTAAGTAGGTACGTTCTTATAGATACGTATAAATTCGATTAGTTTGGCTCTATCATTTGTCACATTTTAGTCTTTCGATTAAATGTGATACCTACCTGCAAAAGTTATTTTTTTACTAGTTGGTAGGTAAATTCATATTACTTATTTACCTATTTATTAATAATTTATAAAGTTGTAATTAACTTAGTTATTATTTACAGCAATAGCGTTATCACATTATATTTTGTGCAATGAAAAGGAATATGAAGGGCTTCAAGGAATTTTATATAAGTAGGTACCTATATTTCTTTTTTTCTTTTCTCAAGTTTCAGAAATAATATCTCTTAATAAGTAATGAATGGAACTGTCATTAGAGTAAATAGTTTTATAAGATTAGAACCACATCTATGAATATTGGATAGAAGATACAAGTGTTACTAAAGATACCGTAATTCGCTCAAAGATGCGTGTGGGGACGGAACGGATCCAAAAATGGCAACAGTGATTCAAGTCTGTAGCATCCTGGAAGTGGAATGTGCTCGCGGCGTCGCCCTTATAGCAGTTATACCTAGATACATCACACTGAATGCTTCTATTATGAGTTCAATAGATTATCATACCAGACAATTACCATAAAAAACGAAAAACATTCAATCAGGTAACGATTATGAACGAATTAGAATCTTATTAGAGTTTGCACACTAACTATATCTATCTACCTACATGTCTCTTCACCCTAAGGCCGCAGTTATAACGTTAATAAATAAAGCTTTTGTTACGCACTTACTGTTAAACTTAAAACATTTGAGAAAGCCCTTTGTTGTCATGAGTGCTCAACTCCAGTTTCGCTTTTGATACCTATGACCCTAAGCATCACATAAAATTAACAAGATTACTCCAGGTGTGTATATACAATTTGTTAAAACTTTTATTAAAAAAAATATTTAAATGTTTAAAACTGAGTTTAACTAGTATTCGTATCTATCTACAAGGCTGAGACTACAATCTAGAAGGTCTGAAATCTGAGAATATATCATAAAAAGGTTCCAGCCCTGGACAGCGGAGGCCTTGGTCACTTTTTCCTTTGTATATAACATCCATTTAAGTTCATAAAAAGGCTGAATAATGTTTTGATAATCAGCCATAAATTTAAATGAAAATGTAAAAGAAATAGGAAGGTATGTGGCCAGTGGCTTTTTAAATACATTCTAAGATATATATATGCCCTGGTCGTGTCGTTCGCGGCTCATTTGACAAGTTCATCAGTGAGATGCAAATTGTAAATTGCAGGGTGTAGGTGATATCTGTTCCGGTAGGCGGTCGGTATCTTAAATGTCACCTAGTTTCCGGGTACATTGCCTTCTGCCGGAGATTAAGTAGGTACGGTGTCGACCGGTCTGGGCGACGCGAAGGCATGCTGACGCTACAAGCTTCGCTTTACAGTTTACAGCTATGTACCTAATACCATTCTTAGACGTTAACGCGTTCTTAACACAAATAGTCCTTACGTAGCTATTCTGATATAAATCTCCTTAGCGTCAATGTTTTTACATTATTTTCAAATAATTAATTCTTCGTAGCCTATTGTGAACTCGGTCATATTTACATAATGTTTGTGTTGATGGATGAAAACAAATAACAAGATCTACTAAATCTTTCATTGAATTAGTAAACATTAACTTATTCAGCCAAACCGAGAGTCGGGATCGGTAACAATGCAAGGTCGTTTCGGTTGTTGGGGAATTTAGCGAGGCAGAGGCAGGGCCAATCGATCTGCGTGGAGCACCGAAGACGTGAAAGCTTTTTTAAATATTTTAAAAATTATGTTTGGAGATAAAAATGTGGCGCATGGCGAAACGTACGATTTTCAATCCGGAGGGCTCGGGTTTAAACCTCGGCTCGTACAGTCGCCATCAAATATATCGGAGCGGCCAAGGTGGTCACAAATATCTGAACAACGCCTTTATTGTCAAGGCGATAAAGTGCATGTTCAGATATTTTTGACTACCTTGGCTGCTCCGATATATTTGATGGCGACTGTACTAATGAGTTTTTCGGAACTTATGTACCTACTAAATGTCATTTGATATACCTGTCGCTTTTCGGTGAATTAAAACAAATTGAGGAAACCTGACTTATCACAATAAGGCCTAGTAAGTTAAATGGCAGTAGCTTTCATAAAAAGTTCTGCCTACGCTAATTCATTAGGTTGCCAAGCGGACCCTAGGCTCAAATTAAGCCATAGCAAAAAACACGAGACATATGCTAACAAGATGAGGATGGTAGAGATAACTAACAAATGAACCGCCACGGTGTTACTGAGATAAATCTGTGCCTAAAGATGGGAAGGAGGCCTGCAGCTGCTTATATTTTTGTATTTATGTTCGCTGGCATTCTTTGCGTCTGAGGCATTCGACGAGACGTATTAGTTTATTTACCTGATTACGAACTGCATGTAGTGATGTTATTCGTACTATAATGTTATAAATATAATAGTATCATTGTCTGCTTATTATCACTTCACGGTAAAACAGATTAATTTAACTGCTAGATTATATTATTAGGAAGGATTTACAATACAGATTTGGATTAGTCACAGAGTTTGCCGCACGGAACACATAGATTGTGATTTACTTCTATTGAACGAGAATTTTGATAATTCGATATACATATCGCAGCATTGGCACATGATTGGTTATCGAAACAAGTAAATTCATATACTCGTAAAATCTAAATCTGCACAAGGAGGATAGAAGGTCAAGGCTTCATGTCCTAAAAAAGTAAATTAAATGAGTTTTTTCTATTTAAAATTAGACCCGCACACCCTTGAACTAATTGCTCAGGTTTATTCTAAATTATTTACCTAAATTCAGTGTTTAATTATGCGCAATATTGCAAATTTCATGTAAATTAATAACCTAGTGGTTAGGTATTTGTACGGCAACGATTTATTTCGCGGCGGATTATGTGAGTAGATTGAAGCAGTCCCTCATTATCTTGGCTAACACAGGTCTCGTTAATTTCTCTTGGAATATTTATGACCGCCACTCAAGAATCAAATTTTACAAAGTAGTTAGGAATGGCATTCACAATTTACAAATTGATATGAAATTAATCTCATTTTGATATCAATCGCAGTTCATTTCGTTATAGTTTATCTTTGGGCTATTAGGGTGTCGCTGTCGGTACGGGTTTGAAATGGTGCTTCCATCAAAATGTAATATTTTTTTTGTTATTTGATACCTACTTACTATTAATGCGGTTGGATACGGTCTACAATTTGTGCGGACCCGGAATCGAACAATTTGTCGATATCTATGACACTGATCGTGCGACAATTAAATATTATACTACCTAATATGAATATACCTACAAAGATAGCTGATGTGGCCCAAACAGCGGGCAATCTAAAATGGGACTGGGGTGGACACGTCTGCCGTATGCCGGAAGACTTATGGGCTAAAACAACCACTAAATGGGTCCCACAAGACAGAACCCGGCGTCAGGGCAGACCAAAGAAACGTTGGAGAGCCGAACTTGATGCCTTTCGTGCTGACTGGTGGGAGACCGGGACACGTGGAAAAAGCAGGAGGGCCTTTGCCCAGCAGTAGGACACTCTTGACTCTTAAATAAATAAATAATAATATTTAATTAGTATGAATCATAAGGAATTTGCGAATACAACGAAGGCAGGATGAGACTACTCGAATGTTATTTATGTATTTTTTGCTTCTTTCAACATCCTCCTAGTGTTTGTCCCGGCTTCTTGCCACGGCTCTATTTAGCCTGAGGTCTGCCAGGCAACCTAATCCCAGGAATTGGCGTAGCCATTCGTTTTTAAGATAGCGACTGCCATGCCATCTGATCTTCCAGCCCAAGGGGAAACTAGGCCTTGTTGGGGTTAGGTCTGTTGTTTCCTCACGATGTTTTCCTTCACCGAAAAGCGACTGGTGAATATCATATGATATATCGTACATAAGTTCCGAAAAAATGGTACGAGCCAGGATTTGAACCCGAAATCTCCCGGATTGAAAGTCTGACGTCTTACCGCTAGGTAACCAGCGCTTCTTAATAATTTATATTAGGTACTAAATTTGATTACTTCTGAATTAAAATAAAAAAGTAGGGATTCCCAAAATCAAATATTTCTCACTAGTAGAACGTGATATTAAACGATATACGATCTCGATTAGAGATTGTCGATTCGAGATCTGGACTGCTGATTAATATTTAAGTTTTCGTCCTTAGTACAATACAAGCAATAGAATAATCTATTAAAAAGTTGGGTAATCCTGATTTATAACTATTGCAATGATTCTGTACTTTTTTGTACGTATGTATTATCTTAATCGCAAGCATTGTTCTTAGACATAACTTCTTTCTGACTTGACGTTTATACTGGTAAAGTTTTAAACTAATCATTTTACAACAAGCGTATTTTTTGCTCGTTTACATCACGACTTCGACGTAAGGGACACGGATTATAAAAGCACGATAATCGATTTCTTGTTAGCAATAACGTTTCCTGATTGACACTGAACACATTCCCGCTGTAGGTATTATTACCTAATAGCATTATCGAATCGACCATTCCACTCGTGTTGAAAAGGGTTCTACAATTTTAAAATGAAAGTTTAAAAAGCTATGAAAAAAAGTTTGAAGATACATTTAAATACGCTTTTGCTCTTAACGTCGCCGAGTATTTCTAAATGTAGATAATTATTTACTTAATGTCGTGTACGTTTACAGTAACAACACTAATATTAGTATAATTGACGTGATTACCATATTTTCGGCCAATCTACTGAAATGGATCTTGCTAAGAGCATTGTTAAACCTGTTGTAGCTGAGCAACGGAGCGTGCGTAATGCTAAATACTATAAAGATGTATCACAAACACAAATGACAATGAAATTGCCTGTACCTCCTGTATAATATTCCCATGAGCTGAATTTATGACTTTCATAACCTAAATGTATTTCAAAACATATATTTCATAATTAAATTTTAATGGCTCGTAATGGTTTGTTATGCGATGTTGTTCCGGAATTTTAATCAAATTTGAGAACAAATGGTGCAATAACAAACCCGTAATAAATGATTTGTATTACGATATTGGATTGTATTCAATATTAGCAATGCTACGAACGCTTAACAATATTTATGCGAAGTTTTGTAAATACGTTACGAGAATGTTGAAGTTGTTCTCGTGTGCGAAAACGGGTACTTCTTTTGCATTTTGTTTTCACTTAAAGTGGACCAAATGGTCGTACCCTCTCGGTCTCGATTTATCGGGACAGGCCCGAGGAAGTGAACGTACGGACGTGTCGGTATCTGCGTGGTTTACACTTTAATTTGTAAAGACAGCCGCGCGGATATTAAGCTGTTACTTGGGAATGGTGAAGAGACATAGGTAGGTACTTATGAATTATATGGATATGCATCATTCATAATAAGCTATTGCAGTTGCCGTTTTTTGACTTACGGATAGGGTTGTCATTTCGGGATAAACTAACATTTTATCTTAAAATTATAATTTACTTTTATGATATAAAATTTCCGTTAGACTTTTTGTTCCTTTTGGTATAAGTGAAATTTTAACTCAAGTTTAATTATTGCTAGAAATAAAATATCATCAGATTAGTACCTATAATCATGTTACACACATTAAAATTAATAACACAAATCGTCTAAGTATAGTATTAATGTACATATGTTTTTAGCTATCAAAGGTAAAAAAATTATGTTAATTAAAAAAAATTGCTACAAACTCTTTTCTCGTTAAAATGAATCGTCATATACAAATCTAACGTCAGTGCGGACCGAGCGCGGATGAAGGGAAGTAGAATAATGTCTTCAGTATCGCAGATCGAATCTCAAGGAATTCTGGCAATTCCGCTCGTAATATAACCAAAACATGCTCTTGAATCACTTAAACAAACGGTTATTAGTTCATGATAATTATTTCTATAAAAATTAAAATAAAATAAGATGTTTCGTGTTAGGCACAATTAACCTATAATGAGGACAAACGCATATAGCAATGCGTAGATGGCGCTGAAATAGTTAAAAAACAACTTGTTGATTATGCTTTGTATAATGTCCAAATTTTTTTGCTATTTAAAATTTTCTTGTGATTTATCGTCAACATACATTATTGTGTACCTATTTGAATTATGTAATATGCGCGTAAAACACTGCTTAAGAATACATATTATTCGAAATTGGATTGCGATTGCGAAACCGAGGGATGCAGAAGCGAGACCGGGTCCGCGCTTTTCGCCTAATTAATAACAACACGCTACAATATGTACTTTAACTGGCGACGCATGATAGTACAAGCCGACGGAAATGAAAATTATACGACCGCTTTAATTACAGAGAAACAAAAATGACGACTGTATTATATAAACGACACAACGTCACTGCACGAAGTAGGTATACGGCCTTAAAAAATATAAAGGATATTTAAAATATATATATCAAAATTTGGTTTTGTCACACACTCTCGACAAAACTACACGGGACGATTTTGCCGAGACATTTGATGTTCCGACACGTACTGGAAACGACACGAATATACGCGAGACAATACGAACATAGACGAATGCTCAATCTACACTCTCGTATTCGGCAAGTCTCGTGTAGTTTTGTCGAGAGTGTGGAGCGGGCTTAAGGGTAGTTTATGCCGTTTTATTACCAGGGTGGCTAAAAACAAATACATTGAGTTTATATGGAGTTTAGATTTGCCACGATTATATTTGTAAGATTGAAATTAATTAGGTGTTAGTTGCTTTATAGGGCATTCATACATACGTAGTTTTATATAGGTACTTGTACTTAGGTCTTTGATTCGTCATTCATCAATAACGCCCTGATTAGTCTCGCTTCATGCCGTGCGTAACCGCGGCTAGCGCAGCGCACAACGTAACAGCTTGAAGAACTATGAAAATAAACCGGCCGGTATTAACTTCGCGATTTCCTGATCGGTCTAATAAACAATCAGTAAGTGGGGGTCTGCAGTCGATCAGCAGAAATGGGGTCGTGGCGAACGCCTCATGGGACTAGGAGTGGTTCTTAAATAGCAGTGGCGTAACTATAGGGTGGCAGAGCTGGCAAAATGCCACGGGTCCTTGGCCTAAGGGGGCCCCCGGCCGGAAGGGACAAGACTAAAGGAGGATTCTAACATTTTCAAAAGGGGCCCATACTATGAATTTGCCACGGGCCCCACTTAGCGTAGTTACGCCACTGTTAAATAGGTTTATTTTAACGGCAATGCGGCAGACAACGAGTGCCCGACACGCGTCTTCTATACGGAGGAAGGGGAATGAAATGCATTTCATGCAGCCGTACCTTGTCTTCAACGAGTGGAAACTTTAATCCATTCCGTTGCTTTAAGTTACTGCGATGATACAGAAGAAAAGGCAAGGTGCATTTATTTTAATGAGATTTTTTTGTTTTCTGTTGTAATTCAATTAATATGTGAAAGGGTACGGGTGCATCGTAGAAAATTATATCAGGTTTGAATTAATATTGGTGATTCAATAAATATGGATGTTACTTCAATACCGTTACCTATAATTAAAATTTTACATTCGATTTCATGAATGAAGCCACCTCTCACCAAACCGGCGCTGTGGCCTAGTTAAAATATTTTAAGTACTTGGGATTGGGCAATATGTAGATAAGTATTGTCAGTTTCTTCTAGGAAGGGCGTTTCATTAAGTTCACACCTTATCTTCGTTAAAGCGCCATTCCCCGTAATGATAATACCATGTCGTATATATACATGGTTCCTCATTTCGGTGAATGTTATTAGTGGCGCGATTTGTAAATGTCCGGCCGTGAGAGATGTCCGTAATACGTTACGTACACATTTCTACGCTTTTGTCATTGTTAGTATTTAATCGTAGGCCGTTGAGTTCCCACCATTGCTTCATCGCCTAATGGGATGACATGAATGAAATAGCTACCGGAACATTAATACCTTAAATTTCTGGAGTTGTACTACAACCATTTGAGTCGATAGTAACAGGCCTGGCTTCTTCTTATCTTCGCGTCTCTTGATCTGTCCCTCTTATTTAGGCATGATATTTTGTTTTCTTTTGTATTGTAGCTCTGACAAAGTTTATTGATAAAAATAATTACATACACCTAATCAAATAAACTTCATAAAAAATCTTACTTTTTGTGTTTCAATACGTTCTGGTAAGTATTTTGTATGGTGTTTAATGGAAACCCGGATTATTATTATTATCTAATTGCGTGTGATTTTCTAAATGTTTTGAAATATTTTCATATCATATAACTACCCACCACCATATTGGTGACCATATTGGCTCTGAGACAAACTCTTACCTACATGTCAATTTTGTATTAGATTTTTTATAATTTATTCCTGAAAAAGAAACCTAGGAATGATAAAAGGTTTCCCCCAGATCCACTGAAACGTGAACATTTAATTGGTAAATGTGTATTGGTGGAAAACATTTTCCATTTCCGACTTTCGGTTTGGAGCGAGTAGCAATTACCTACCGTGTTGTAGCTGGATGAACGCGGGTCCAATTACAAACCGCCTTTTATTAGTTTGCTGCGGGTGATATCTACTGCATCACCAATCTGATGTGTTTGTGTGTATATCTTTGACGATGCTGATTCATGGCTCATGACTGAGACTATTAAAAAAATATTACTTATTTTATGGCTTCTTACTCTATAATCCAGAATTCCATAATAGGTACTTGATTATTTTGATGGTACCTCACGGCTGGTTTATGTTTTTAGTTTCAAACTCTCTACATGGAGACAGTGTGGAAGAAGAAGTATTTAGTGTCGTAGAATTCATTAGTTCCCATATCTTCTACGTCACTTGTCTATTTATACAGACTAATCGATATAAAGAGCAACAAAGTTCCTCATTAAAAAATCCATACTTTTTAGCATTCTCACATGTAAAGATGTGACATCAAGTCATTAGCCCTCCCAGTTTCACCTCTGATGCTTCTGTCCATACGTGAATTGTTACGTGTAACGTGGGTTTTCTCCACTTCACCCATCATTATGTCGTTAACGGCAAGAACCTTTCACCATCGTCAATATTTACGGAGAAATATTAAATAACTATATATCATTATCAAATTATTTACGAGTAAAGTATAACAAACCGGCTACGTATTTTCCATATTTCTAAAGCTGAAAATCAAGTCCATAATTTGCATTAAAACGAAATGGTGGCCAGCAACGGCATTCGCGATACCGTACAACAACGTACTGTTTACCATAAACAATGTGTTTTTCAATATGCATAAATTTCCCGAAGTTTCACCTACAGAGCGGACGGACGGCGAGTAATGGTGGCCCATAATGTACCGCGCGACTAGCGAGTGCCGAGCACCTACGAATACTATAATTTATTCTGAATATGCCTTTAGAAATTTTCCCGCAGATTCCGTGAAGGATGTGTTAGATATAAATCTCTGGTACGGTGATGTAGTGATTGCCTATAAACCGGTTGTTTACTTATCATTCTACAAGAAATATTGAATTAAGTCAACCTGCTATAGATAATCGCTTCTGGCCATATAGGAAAATGTAGAATGATAATACCGTTAGGCTTTTGTTTTTAACAAACTGTGATGATGTCTAAGATATGTAGATTAAATGAAGTTTTTGGAGAAAGGCGGTTAAAATCAACATACCTATATACCTATTAATGATATACTAGAATGTTGTAATATGAAACCATAGTGCACGCTATTATGACAAATGGAGAGATATCGCGATAATAGACAATAGCTACAAATTGCAGCCCTTGGGCAAACTGATTTGTGTACGCGCAACCCAGCCCTGATTCTCGATTGGTTGTATGAGTGGGGGCGAGGCGAGTTCTTGGACGATCTAGTCTAACATATCCTCTAGAGTCTCTAACAACTATACTTATATAATAGGAAAGAGATCTTATACTAGTTATCTACCCTCTTATAGTAAACATCTAACTCGGCTTCCAAATGGCATGACATGGCCTGAATTTTAGTGCTTACAGATAAACGTCACTTTATAAATATCAATTACAGCCCATTACCTATTTGAACAAAATTAATATTAATATTATACACAACCGTGAGAAAATATGTGTTTAAATAATTATGTAGAAGCAGTTAATATTTGCTTCAAATTAACTAATGTACTGTAAGATAACACTGATGAATGAAAACCCAAATAAAAACTTTTCTCTCTTTTTTAGAACCTGTATGTTTAGAGACGTTTTACCATACAGTCTATTTTTTGACCAATGTTTAGAGAACGAGATGTTTTTTGAACGATTGCAGCGCCATCGACGTATTAATGCGTTTATTATTTTTAATTAAAAAACTTAAAGCAAACATAAACGTGTGCAAATAAAACCTCACATTCCAAAATATGACAAACAAATCTTGTTAGCCTTCCCATATCATATATGCATTCTAAAAACATCAATCGCTTTTGTTAGTCGGGTATATGTTAATACTTAAATACGTACATAGCTAACGTATTGATACTTTTTTTTTGAGCTGTACAGTCTTGGAAAAAAGGAAGCGTAAATACCGCTCAAGACCTGCACCAAAACCGTGGTGCCAAAGGGGGGAAGAGCTAATGATTACATCGTGGTAACCTAATGTCACGTCAAACGTTTTGAAATTGTCATGTTGTGAAAATATCAGTTTTATCTGGGTATGAAATTTTCATAATATACCTATCCCTATTACAATAACGGTTTGGCCATGTACTGGTGCAGGAGCCACATAGGCGCCAAAAATGACAATATTTAATCGGTAAGTAATTTATGCATAAATATGAATATATTACTGACTTGTCAAACTTGGACGGATTTATTAACTTATCTAGTAATTTAGCATTTCAGTAATTTTAATTTGAGTATCTACTGCCCAATTAAACTTTATAGTGAAATCAATTTTGACCACTCACAACACGGCAACTTCTTATGGTAAATTAACACAAAAAATATGCTTAAAGAATGGGTACATGATTGGTTAACAAGACATAAGACATTATGTAATCGTGAAAATGGGTCGTGTTGAGCTTTGCTGGAATTTTCCCGTCTCTATTTATATTATATGTCGATGAGTACAGTACACTAATGAAAAGTAGAAGCAGACAACAGCCGGTCTTAATACTAGAGAGTGATCTCTTTTAGGTCTTCTGAGGGTAGCGGAAAATCTAGTCCAGGAAACTATAAGAAAATACATAATAATCATTACACAAATAAAATAATTGAGGCACACGGAGTAATTAATTGACTAATGTCCTATATATAGGTATATCCCATAGATATATAAATTAAGAAGACGTAATCCCACGAAGATAAAACTGTGATTCCATAATGAGCCGCGATCTCGTGCACACACACTCACTTTTGACGTTTGAACCAATCACCGCTCGTCCACGAGTTGTAGATGTGTGCGTGTCGCGCGTAAACACGAAGAAATCGGCTTATTATGGAATCACAGTTTTGTCTTCACGGCGTTACGTCTTCTTATTTTATACGTCTATGGTATATCCTATGTCCTATATATATATTGTAAACAGGAATAGAGTCAGTAAACTATACATCCCTGGGTTCACATAAAATGCGTTCCCATTTTAAGACAATTGAATACCGTAGCTTTTAAAGTGCAATACAATATTTCACCACAGGAGAGTTTTGGCAAGGTTGAATCGCAAATAGGAATAGTGGAGCAAGGTCGGCTCAGCGGCAGCGTCTGTTCTGTACCTACATATTTGATATATCTGCAGTTCTATTTGCGGTGATGATAGCTCAACTCAGCGGGCGATGTCAGCAGATTAAAGTAAACGAGGAGGTTGGCATTGGCATTGATGATGAAATTAATGACATCATATGGGTGCCTTGCCTTGTGGTTACTATACATCCTTATAAGGCACAAGTATCCTGTGAACCAATGGCTATGACTACATTTATAAGTATGTCGATGTTGATGTCCCCTCCTCTCCTATTTATTCATGATCTTAAAATAACTTTTACAAGGTTCTTGTGATCTATGATGGAAGAGGGAGCTGGTACAGTCACCGGCAATAGTATCTTCCTACACGAAGGCCACAAAAATATGTTACACACTCTTATTTATAGGAGCATAAGAGCGTATCACATATTTTTTGCGGCCTTCGTGTAGGAAAATACTATTGCCGGTGACTGTACCTGGCTTTATACAAGTACACGTACGTTTGATTATTATTTATTTATTTAAACTGAATCGCATAGTTTGAAAATAAACTAAAATGTAGGTATTAATTATTTACCACTCAATCAATTCTTTACCATCAAACGGAGTTTCAATTTACACTAGTTATCAAAATCTGGAGACGCGTCTTAAGTTGTTTATCTTTAGTATTTGGGAACGCATAGGCATACGTGCACATATCCAGATAGTGACCGTCCCGTTGTTTCCCGTAGGGAGCAGTTGACCCGGTTAATAGAGCGAGGACTGGTTGTTTCAGGTGTCCGGTGCTGTGGAATTGGCAGACCCCGCCAATACTGCGCAGATACTAGCTCAATTGCAAAATCAGGTAAGTGTTTAATACACTTTTATTAACTTTTAATACGTAGTGTAGGTAATATCAGCCAAGAACATAATAATATGACGTGTCAAATGTATAATAACGTATTAATTTATTAGGTTTTTTGTAAAAATGAACTGTATAAAAAACCTCGAATCATAAATTAAGGTTTTAAGTAAATATGTACTTCTTTAGGAAGCATACTTTTGTATAAGGCTTAATTAACCCGACCGTTATTAGGCATACTTGGTTAGTTATGTAAAATTAAACGCATCTAATGAAATTTAAAAGGTATAATGTAAAAACCATGTTCTGCCTTAACCCAACCATAAATGGTACTTATCGCCAATTATTCCGTGAAAATGTTATACAAATGAGTCCGCAATGACTATTATCGGTGGCACTGGCACCCCAAAGAGTGAGGTTATTAACTTTCAAGTTCAAAAATATCTGCTGTTACGAGCTGCGAGATATGGCTGATATAAGGCTGTTTGCAGCTGGAAATTGCTGATATTACTCTCCATTATGATTATGATTATGGGACGTGAACAAGAAAGTGGCACGACCGTCCGGAGTCGGCTCGTCAATCTCACGCGTCGGCTTAATTTTCACACCACTCGGGAAAACTCCCGGCCTGTTCAGACCATTATTTCACTTTATTTTCGCCTTTAAGCCATTAACTCGTTAAGGAAATTGCTTAGAAATCACGGTCGAGTGTTCAATGTTGATCCGTAAAATATTTTATCGACTGAATAATGGTGCAATTTTAATGTATATGATTATGTACATACATACCTTACTATGCCTTTATGTATAAAAAAAAATTTAGGTGCGCCGAAGGCCTTAACCTAGGTTTAACATTTATGTAATCCATCTTTATTTAAATGTTAAGAAAATAGTTCTACAGTATTTTCATTTTGATTATTTTTACGCACATTTAGACCGTATTAGCCCGTATACATACATATGCATATAATATATTCGCAAAGTTGTCGAGGCAGCTATACAACGTAATAACATAATCCCTGTAATATTGTAAACAAGAAACTTGTAAATTTTCTCGTTTACAATATTACAGGGAGAGTGAGTACTGAGCAAGGACTATTGGTAGTGAGAAAGGTAATACTTATTAATAATAAAATAAACCACGAAGTGAATTCGTACTGGCATTAAAAAGTAATTCTAGCCACCCCTAGCATTTTTAACTGAACACAATTGGATAGAACCGAACAATACAATCTTATCTACATGTTGAGGTGTTTAATAACTATGCTTTAAGCTGATCGGAGCATGTGTCCCGTGTTAGGCCCGCTGCGGCAAGGATTTAGAAAGTGCTAACGACACTTCAAACATTTAACTGTTCCGCGGCTCGGCGCTACATTCCGACCTCCATGGTTCTCTTCCTGCTCTTATACAAATATCACTAACCCTTTAAAGTTGATGCATCATACGTACTTCACTTCTCACGTCCATTTTAGTATTTTAACTAACCTATAGATATTATTAGTTAAAATATTAATAAACAAAATATATCTTTGATATAGCTCTATCAATTTTGTTTTTTTTTAATATTTATAATAAGAAAGACGGAGTGCTGGTAGCCTGGCGGTAAGACGTCCGACTTTCAATCCGGAGGTCTCCGGTTCAAACCCCGGCTCGTACCACTGAGTTTTTCGGAACTTAAATATGTATGGAATATCATTTGATATTTACCAGTTGCTTGTCGGTGAAGGAAAACATCGTAAGGAAACTGGACCTAATCCTGATAAGGCCTAGATTCAGATAAGAAGGTCCAATGGCAGTCGCTTTCGTAAAATGAAGTAGGATTAGGTTGTCAAACGGACCCCAAGCCGAGACAAACGCTAGGAGGAAGAATAATAAGAAAGACGGAAAATTTTTACACATTTTTCACTCGTTACCAGGCAGGTCTCCGTGCCTATTTAGTTAATATAAAACTAGAACAAATCGGCTGGCGTTCTACACATTAGTAGTGTCAATTTAGCAAGTACGCATTATTTCTTCTTTAATTTGACCTCTGGCGCTTACTAGATCAATTTAATTGAAACATATGTCGACGCTTATTTGCCCTTCAGACAAGGACTGTTAAACATTATTCATTAGACATTGCAGTTATAGACATTGCAGTTTCGTTGAATAAAATAACTACATAACTATATAACTTATAGTTATGATAAAGCGAATAGGTATATCTACATAATATCTGATTTTCAACCGACTTAGGTAAAAAGTAGGAAAGGTAATTTTTGCTATAATTACATACAATTTTTTTAATAGTTATAATAATTAATATTTGTCTCCTTTTTAATATTAAATATTTTTAACCTTAAACTGTACAGAATTAAGTAGCAATATTAAGTTACAGGTACTTATATCCGTATAACTTTCCTTGATTGAGATCGGTATAATTAATATTTTTATCTACACTCATATTGTAAGTTCTCTAAAACGTGTTCGAAAACGGTAGGCAATGGCTAGCATTACCACGACCGATTTTACTATGATAAGCTTTTTATCCGTAGCAGTAACGTAATTTTAACTTTTCATGCTCAATTATTGATGTGCTATGAGTTTTGATAACATAATGTACACCTGCACCCTCCCGACGTCGACGCCGACAGCCCGACACGCGCCCGCGCGACCGCCGGCACACGAGAGTTGGCCATGGTGGCGGTGCAATGGCGGCCATTCTATGGTTTCCAAATAAGGCATTTAGAATAAATAATATGAGTGTAGATAAAGCAGTGTATGCAACTGTACGTAATTAGGCCTTAAAACACTCGTGTGATCTTATTATGAAATTCGCCTGCGGCTCATTTCATAAAACCACACTCATGTTTTAAGGACCCTTATTACGTAACAGTTACATAAACTACTATATCACAACCAAATAAGAAAGTTATATTCATCAATTAGTTCTTGCCTAAATATTGTAGGTATTTTTTTACATTATTGCACAGATAAAGGTATAGTAAAACTAAATATTTTCATAACGTAATTCATGACTCTTAGGGCGACAAAAGATTAACCTCTGCAGTCAATCGTTCACTTTAATCCCATTACAATAATATTATTACTCTGAGCACGTTTCATGCGGGTAATTGACATATGTCAAACGCAGGTCGACTTTGATTTGTCCATTTTAGAACATTGTTTACAGAAACAACGGATGCTGCGTTCATTCAGTCGAATATAGAGACGGTTTGCGCAAACCGGTTGCTTTGATTGGCTAGAACATCAAAACAATTTGTTAACGTTTTTTTAATCAACTCAACGTCAATTTCGTTTCGTCAATTGATTAATTATACATATGTGCTGAGTGGAAAATTTGGTGTTGCATTTTTTTTTTTAAATCAGGTTTCAGCCGATTTACAACTTACTTAACCATTGTTGATAATCAAGACGAATCGTATATATTGTAAAGTACGTGTCATTAACCGTTAAAGTATCTTTAAGGACCATAAATGCAAACAAATTGGTGTTGATGTTGATTATTGTGCAAAAATATTAAAGGGCGGGAATGCCGATGCCGGTTCCTGTTCGCGTGGTGCGAAGGTGACGCTGACGCGAGGCGAGAGGCGCGGTGATGGCGCTGCGGGCCTCGGCAGTGCGCGGCGGGCGCGCGACTCGGCCGTACACTGCACCCACCTACACAGTGTGTGCTCGCGCAGTCTACCCGCACTCCACATGTGCGGCGACATTAAAGGCGCGAAAGATTTTTACAAAATTCCTATTAACTGGCCAAAAATCTTTAATTAGGTACCTATAAGTCACGAGCGTTTTCATTACGAGAAAGTGAACTCAGTGCATATTAAGTGATGTTTTCAAGTTTCAAAAATGTTTAAAGTGGCTCCACTGCAAAATAATGAGCTTCCCTGTCTGAAGTGACGTTTGCGCAGCGCCGCCGGCGACCACGTCTAAAAGATGAAGTTGTTCAAGAGGAGGCTGTCGTTCAGCGGAGATAAACAGAAACGGGTTTCCCGCACAGACGACCCTTTTGAGCACGAGGTACCTAGCATACCCGACCCACACCTTTGGACAATACAGTCAATATACTACTTGCTATCTAGCATCCTGCTTATTTGTTTTATCAAAAGCACGCACCGACGTTGTTTTTAACTTATCTCAGAGATTAATTTGCCCCTTGTCAATCTTAATCTATTAAGATGAAGATGACTCCAGGTAAAATCTTCCATAGACATTCGGTTTATTTTAAGAGTGCATTATTATTACTGGTAGTAAGTATCAATCAAGCCGTTATTCTTGGCTGATAAGGTGATAGTAGAGGGAGCTCGGGTTTGCGGGAGCGTTTGGCTGACCCGCAGTATTTCAACACGGTATTGATAAGAGTTCTAATACAGTTAGTTTTTGTAGTGTGCAGCGTGAAGCGTCACGTCGCTGTGCTGTGCAAAGTAAATTGAAAGGCAAGGTTATCTTATCGGCGTCGCGACGCTCCGGAGGCCGCGCAGAGCGCGACGTGAGTTTGGTTAGCCATTCAGCCTTTTGGAATTCCATTCTGTCTGAAAAATCCATTCTGTCTTAGGAGTAAAAAAGTTCCCCTGGCACTCATTAATGCTTTGAGACTGGTCATAGTTACAACGCCTATGTTTTATCAGTTTTATAGAAATGCTTTAAGGGTCTACTAAAATAAAATTTCCACACAAATTGATCCGCCTTCATTGCTGGTTTTCCAATTGCTTTATTTATCATTTTTGAAATTTTTTATTATATGACACAATGATATTTACTATGGATGGGTTATACTCGAACAAAATGAGCAAAAAAAAATGCTTCAAGAGTTATTTCATAACCTAGCAACGATTATGTTATGTTTATCTATTTTGACAATCATTATATCTTTATTTTTATTATATTATATTCTCTCTCATTGTTAGGACATTACAGTTTGTCTCTTTCTCACGCAGGTGACGGAAGCTCATTGGCACGTCCGCATCACACGCTGGCCAATGCGCGACTCGACAATTGTTTGAATTCACTCATATTAAGTGCTTCACTTTTGGAGCGTGCATAACCCATCTGTCATTATTATATATCATAGATATGACATTAAAGTATTCACAGTAGGTCAGTAATCAATACATGTTATAAGTAAATTATTTATATTTAGTTATTTAAAATATGTTTTATAAGTTAATTTTGTGATTAAGATATTATGAGTATAAGTAATGTTTATGTAAAGGTAAACACAATGCCACTAATTTTGAAAATTTTACGATCACAAAATACTTAAAACACGCGCTGTACCTACCGTTATAAATATTGGTATTCTGTTTCAAATCAATGTTACTTCAAGTTTGCTTCGTTATCAGCTTGTAAAGTGCACAACAATAACATTTAAGGTAGGTATTACAAAATCTTGAAGTTTGACCTACGTACGGCACTGATGTAAGATATTCATCAAATGTTAAGCCCGCCCGTCAATGTCGAACGTAATAAAATAAACAGAAGTCATAGTCCATACCTACCCATCAGTGTAATTTTATGTTACCGCATTTAAAACATGAACATGACGCATGTACAGCTGTCCTAAGGTTGTAGCCAACTAGTTAGTGTTTGCTAACAAATAGCATTACGACGCAATAGAAATAACGGCAATAGGATTCTCTATCTCTACCTCGTATACTTAAGAATAACGAACGTATCAAACAAGAGAGGCTGACAACACCCGATGACCTTCAAATTGACTTTACTTAATCAGTTTTTTAGCTATAACTACTTGTTTTGAGAAAGTAAAAAAAATATATGTTAATATTCGTTATACTTGGAAGAACTTCGATAATTCGAAAGTTCTTCCATCTTAAAATTAGCTTTAAACAGTTGTATGTCTTTAGTTTCTTGACTTATACGTCTGTAACTAAGGACAAAATTCCATCACACTAATACTAAAAACTTCAAGTTCCGCTTCAATTCCGAAAGTTCCGTTCCACTTTCACCCAGCTCCGCTCCCCCTCCACTGACTTCCACACAATCCCCGCCACTTTGAATGAGTTCCGCTTAAGGTCCGCTCGAGTTCCACCAGTTCCGCTCCACCTTCACCCAGCTCCGCTCCACTTCCACTAACTTCCACACAATCTCCGCCACTTTTAATGAGTTCCGCTCAAGTTACGCTTCAGTTCCGCCAGTTCCACTGCACCTCCACCCAGCTCCGCTCCACTTCCACTAACTTCCAGACAATCCCCGCCACTTTTAATGAGTTCCGCTCAAGTTCCGCTTCAGTTCCGCCAGTTCCGCTTCACCTCCACCTAGTTCACCGCTTTATTTCCAATGACTTCCACTCAATTCCCGCCACTTTTAATGAGTTCCGCTTCAATTCTGCCAGTTCCGTTCTACTTTCACCCAGCTCCGCTCCCCTTCCACTGACTTCCACAGAATCTCCGCCACTTTGAATGAGTTCCGCCTAAGTTCCGCTCGAGTTCGCGCCAGTTCCGCTCCACCTCCACCTAGTACTGCTTTACTTCCAATAACTTCCACTCAATTCCCGCAACTTTTAATGAGTTCTGCTCAAGTTCCGCTCCAGTTCCGCTCCATTTCCGCCAGTTCCGCTCTACCTCCACCTAGTACACCGCTTTACTTCCAATGACTTCCACTCAATTCCCGCCACTTTTAATGAGTTCCGCTCCAGTTCCGCTTCAGTTCCGCCAGTTCCGCTTCACCTCCACCTAGTTCACCGCTTTATTTCCAATGACTTCCACTCAATTCCCGCCACTTTTAATGAGTTCCGCTCAAGTTCCGCTTCAATTCTGCCAGTTCCGTTCTACTTTCACCCAGCTCCGCACCCCTTCCACTGACTTCCACACAATCTCCGCCACTTTGAATGAGTTCCGCCTAAGTTCCGCTCGAGTTCGCGCCAGTTCCGCTCCACCTCCACCTAGTACTGCTTTACTTCCAATAACTTCCACTCAATTCCCGCAACTTTTAATGAGTTTTGCTCAAGTTCCGCTCCAGTTCCGCTCCATTTCCGCCAGTTCCGCTCTACCTCCACCTAGTACACCGCTTTACTTCCAATGACTTCCACTCAATTCCCGCCACTTTTAATGAGTTCCGCTCCAGTTCCGCTTCTATTCCGCCATTCCGCTCAACTTCCACTGACTTCCAGTCTATTTCCGCCACTTTTAGTGACTTCCACTCCAATTCCGCCAATTCCGCTCTAAATCCGCCAGTTCCGCTCCATTCCCGCCAGTTTTCCTCCACTTCCGACCAGTTCCGCTTCACTTCCACTCTACTTCCACTTACTTCCACTCAATTCCCGCAACTTTTACAGAATCCCACTCCAGTTCCTCTCCAATTCCGCCAGTTCCGCTTGTCTTCCGCTCTACTTTCACTGACGCCCACTCAATTCTCGCCTCTTTTACTGACTTCCGATCCAATTTCGCCACTTATTACAAATAGCACATTTACTAAAAACTAGTGCCTGCGCCAAATCTTGTGATTAGGTTTCCAAGCTATTTTGGTGTGCATCGGGGGTCTGGTATTCAAATAAAAAAGAAAAGCGAGAATATGAAGGTTGAAAATATTACCTTCTCTGTCTTTTTACTGAGGACATCTCAAGGTCATTTTGTATCACGCTCGCAGCAAAATTGAATTTTGCTCACTGATATTGAGCACCAAAGAACCCCTGTTCGAGCTGCTGAGGTGAAAACTTTTTTGTTTGTAGTGAATGATAAATAGGTACAAAGAGATGTTCTCAAAACTGTAAACTACTGTAAAAAGTAATGAAATTATTGTAAGTATTGTATTGTAAACTGAATTAATTTAATTTTTCTTAATTTCTAGTAAAAGTAGTCCTAAATTAAGTTAAGTAATGGTCACCCTATGACTTTTGTTTGACATTCGCTGCATGGAAAACGACAAAATGTCATATTGAGTAGGGTGACCAAATTGTATGCATAAATGTATATTTCTACTTATCATAAGAATAATAATTACATATCAATATTGGTGATAAAAAAATAATGACCACCATCATCAGGGTTCATGTTTAAGTTCTGTATTATATCTTGATCTATTGCTCCACGACCCCGAAATCACCCTATATATATGTATACCTGTACAAGTATACACTCTTGTAGATGTAAACGACTTTTTAGAACTTTTTAAAACGGAACCGTTAGTTTCGTCATGTCCGTCTGTCCGTCCGTCCGTCCGTATGTCACATCCATTTTATTATAAGACGTATCTTAGTAAAATTTAACATGAGGTGTATTTTGTACGCCGCTATTTAGTTATGTAGTGAAATTGCAGAAAAAAAAAATTTCGGCGCGCTCCATACATGTAAGTAAATAATTAAAAAAATTTTTTTTTTACTAAATATCAACATGTTGCACATTGATCGATAGGTCTTTAAAAATAACAGGTTGAGGTTTCTTTGAACATTTTGTGATTAAGTGAATATTTTCAGAAATAATCGCTTCGAAAGTCGCCCCCCCCCCTGTAACTTTTGAACCGTAAGTTCAAAAAATATGAAAAAATTTGAGAAGAAGCGCGTTATCATATACTTTCTACGAAATTTGTTTTGAACATTATCGGTGCAGCCATTTTTGAGTTATTTCCAGAAAACTTCTTCCATAGGCATCAGATACGTCATACGACCTTTTGACATTAGTTTGGTTTTTATTCCATTGAATCTACGTCGGAACCCTCCATTATGCGTGGTCCGACACGCAATTGGCCGGTTTTCTCCATGGACTAGAAGGTCCATCTGACTTATCGTAAAATTCGCTTTTGTAAAAAGTAGTGTATTTGCCATCAGTTTGCCACTAAGAAGTTTATGGTGGTAGACTATTAGTAACGTGAATCGTAGAAGGGTCGGCAACGCGCTTGTGATCGACCTGATGTATAGAGCCCATGCCCTGCGATGACCGCTTAAGAGTCCGATAAACTCTTTTTCGATTTCGGTCAACTTTATGATACTATTTTGCAGTAACTAACGAAACTTCTATCAGTTTGTATACATATTTTTAAAAAACGTTTCGTTTTCAATTGTATAAGTGGAACGCTTTTTTATTTACTTGTCCCATTTATAAGTAATTCACGCTAATCTAACACCTATTTCGCAAATTTTTCTTGGAGAGGAGAAAAGAGTAAGGTTTTTATTGACTAAAATTAAGTTATACTAGTACGTAAAATACATAAATACGTTGGAAAATGAGCCGTCTTAGGAATAAATTTTTTTTATTTTCATATATATATTTTAAGGGAGAGTATGTTTAGTTAGAGCAATTGTATGAAAAATTGCCGAAATGTAAGTGATATTTTTGGGAAGGTGTTAAACTTTTCACAAAAATAAAAATACAGAAATAAACTGTACTTACTTCATGCTTTAATCAAATAATATAGAACATATTAGGGGCCATAAAAATAATAACTAATAATCAAGCGACAAGATTGGACGAATCAACGTCCTCACTAAACAATGTCTGTAAGAATTCAGTTTTAGGGTGTTAAATATGAATATATATAGACCCAAAGAACTTTTTTGCAATAACAAGACTTGAAACTATCTTATCAAATGCGATTCATGTGCGTAATTTCATTATTAGCGATTTTCGTTTTCAAATCGTTACCGGACTCTTAATACCACCGCTGCTCACACGCAATGCTACCGTCGTGGTATAACAACAGTTTGGGAATATAATATAGTTATTACTGCGAATATCGTGTTTTGATGTATTGTGAATGTCGTGATGTGATCGCGTATGATGTTAGTATCGTATGTTGCGAGTATCATGTTTTACGGATATCGTATTTTCCGAATATCTTAGGTAGTGCGACGGAAAGGTGGTATAAAGTTAATAAATAAATAAGGATTACTGTGTTTTCTAGACATATTGATGGCGATTTAAATATAAACGCAGTAATTGCAACAACATAAACTAGCGGACGGATGTTCAGAATCCTTGCGAATTGTTAAACCAAAGGTTTTATTAGGTACCTACCCTACTATTATAACTCTTGTTCACATATTTCTTATCGTACTTAAATAATTACCTATTGCCACGATGTCTCCTATGATAGTAAAAGTAAAACTATGATAAGTAATACCTAGCTAGAGATAATATTGTTATCGTGCCTTCAAAAGCCACTTCTAATGTTTACCTGCCTTATACTAAAATAACTATACTTACCTATTTTCTAGATTACATTGTAACAGTTAGGCAACTCGTTAGCTGCAGATACAATGATCTAGCTAGCCAGCTATCTTTAAAATGTGTGGAAGAATATACGTGTGATGTATTTAGTATTCTAACTCTCACCGAGTCTTACGATTTCTCCGCAAAAGAAAACACGACACTTCAGTGTCCACCTCCCTACATACATTCCGATTACCGAAAACCTGACATAATATATGTGTATGTGTGAACAACGTATTACGAGTTAGATAATATTTACAAGGGCATTAGGTAAGTATATAGCGCTTTCAGAACACCAGCAATAATATTTAATACCATTTATTGCAACTGAATCTGGCTGGCATCCAAAACATGATTCTTTGATAGAGCAAAAAAGTTTAAAAAAAATCCCGATCCGATGCCAATTCGTTCAACAAAGCTATGAAATAAATGACCACATAAAGCGTCGTGAGAAGATGATACGAGACACGTTTTCAACACTGTAACAAATCTAATTTGGCGTGTCAAGGAACGGTGCGGCTGGCTGGAGGCGTGGATAACTTTATTAATTCCTCTAGCTGGCTTATCACACCGCTACGTGTCGAAAGTAGTAACGAAATGTTAAGTGCATGTGCGCGCCTACGCGCTCGATCACCGATGTACCATAGTAGTCACAATTTACTGATTCCTCAGCCTTACTGCTTCAAGATAAGGCCTGCTATTGGTCAATTGTTGTTGATACCGATGTATGTACCGACATACTGCGACCACGGTGCAGGCTGCGGCACACGTGGGATGTTTATTATCTTATCTACCTGCTCGTTAATACGTTGTGCTATTTTCACACAATGTAGAACAGAGATTTTAAAACTTTTAACCTACGTATATATACGTAGGTTAAAAGTTTCAAACCTTTGGTATAAATAATTAAGAAATAAATAATTGAGAAATCATAATTTAGTATTTTTCTTAGAGTATTATTATATAAACGGTAGCTCTAATTAGAACAGTTTAGTCTACTACTTAGCTTCGAGATGTGTACAAACCGCTCGTAGCTTATCAGTTTAATGATCACTAGATACTCCAAGAAAAATACTAAGTTATGATTTCTCAATTATTGATATCAAAAATATTTAATTCAATTCAATTCAATTCAATTTATTTAATTCAGGCATGTCCAGAGGGTTAGTAGGTAACAAAGCATAAATCTTACATCCTAGGTTAGATACTTAAAACTAATTTTCTTATAACTACACAGGTACTTAAAACAACCCATAAACATTGCCTCTAGATTCCATATGAATCGAGTTCCAATGCTTCCATATTGGACCAGCCGCACTGTGGACCGAAAATCGGCTCCCATTGACATAGAAATCAAAGTTGTTATTTTTAACTTTTTTTGACGGAAATAGGTTTAACTTAGCTTTCGCATGCCAATTTAAGAATTTCAGACGATTTTTCTTAAAAAAGGCCGAGTTACGATTTTTTTACAAAAACAATGTATGGAGCTAAAGCAAAAATTTGAGATTTCTCAAAAACTGCAAACTAAACAGTAATATCCTCGCAGATGGTTATACTGTGATTTTTTGGCATACTCCATATATCTGCTAGAGGTGCGGTTTTTTTTTTAAAAATCGATTGTGGTTTGTATGGAAAAGAGATGAAAACAAAAGTTGATATTTGTAAGTTTTTTTAATGGAAAAGGGTTTCCCTTTTTTTAAATATATTTGTGAGTTTTAGATAATTCTGCGTAAATAATATCGAGTTATATATTTTTTTAGAAAATAATGTATAGAGCATGAGCAAACATTCAAGATTTCTCAAAAACCGCAAAATTAACAGTAATATCCTCGCAGGTGGTTATACTGTGAATTATTTGTGATTTTTTGGCATACTACATATTTCTTCCAGGGCTGCGGTTTCAAAAAAAATCCTGTTATTGTTTCTATGGAAAAGACACCAAAACCAAAGTTAATATTTGTAGGTTTTTTTAATGGAAACGGGTTTCGCTTTTTTTAAATATATTATTTTGTGAGTTTTAGATAATTCTGCATAAATAATATCGAGTTATATATTTTTTTAGAAAATAATGTATGGAGCAGGAGCAAAAATTCAAGATTTCTCAAAAACCGCAAAATTAACAGTAATGTCCTCGCAGGTGGTTATACTGTGAATTATTTGTGATTTTTTGGCATACCACATATTTCTGCCGGGGCTGCGGCTTTAAAAAAAATCCTGTTATTGTTTCTATGGAAAAGACACCAAAAACCAAAGTTAATATTTGTAGGTTTTTTTAATGGAAACGGGTTTCGCTTTTTTTAAATATATTATTTTGTGAGTTTTAGATAATTCTGCGTAAATAATATCGAGTTATATATTTTTTTAGAAAATAATGTATGGAGCAGGAGCAAAAATTCAAGATTTCTCAAAAACCGCAAAATTAACAGTAATGTCCTCGCAGGTGGTTATACTGTGAATTATTTGTGATTTTTTGGCATACCACATATTTCTGCCAGGGCTGCGGCTTAAAAAAAAATCCTGTTATTGTTTCTATGGAAAAGACACCAAAAACCAAAGTTAATATTTGTAGGTTTTTTTAATGGAAACGGGTTTCGGACATTTTAAATATATTATTTTGTGAGTTTTAGATAATTCTGCGTAAATAATATCGAGTTATATATTTCTTTAGAAAATAATGTATGGAGCAGGAGCAAAAATTCAAGATTTCTCAAAAACCGCAAAATCAACAGTAATGTCCTCGCAGGTTGTTCAGTATAACCACTGTTTCTATGGAAAAGACACCAAAAACCAAAGTTAATATTTGTAGGTTTTTTTATGAAAATGGGTTTTACTCATTATTAGTATAGTATTTTGTCAGTTTTAGATGATTCTGCAGAAAGTATAACGACTTCTATTTTTTTAAATAATGTATAGAACAGGACCATAGGGTCAAGATATCTCGAGAACCGCGAAATGATCCGTAATATCTTCGCAGAAGGTTATACTGTTAATTATTTGTGATTTTTTTGGTATGCCACATATTTCTGTCACGGGTGCAGTTTTTTTAAATCGATTGAAATAATATACTAATAATGAGTAAAACCCATTTTCATAAAAAAACCCATTACAAATATTAACTTTGGTTTTTGGTGTCTTTTCCATAGAAACAATAACAGATTTAAAAAAAAAACGCACCCCTGGCAGAAATATGTAGTACGCCAAAAAATCACAAATAATTAACAGTATAGCCTTCTGCGAGGATATTACGGTTCATTTCGCGGTTCTCGAGATATCTTGACCGGTCCTGTTCTATACATTATTTAAAAAAAAGAAGTCGTTATTCTTTGTGCAGAAACATCTAAAACTGACAAAATACTATACTAATAATGGGTAAAACCCATTTTTATAAAAAAAAACCTACAAATATTAACTTTGGTTTTTGGTGTCTTTTCCATAGAAACAGTAACAATAACAGATTTTAATAAAACCGCACCCCTGGCAGAAATATGTAGTAAGCCAAAAAATCACAAATAATTTACAGTATAACCACCTGCGAGGATATTACTGTTAATTTTGCGGTTTTTGAGAAATCTTGAATTTTTGCTCCTGCTCCATACATTACTTTCTAAAAAAATATATAACTCGATATTATTTACGCAGAATTATCTAAAACTCACAAAATAATATATTTAAAATGTCCGAAACCCGTTTCCATTAAAAAAACCTACAAATATTAACTTTGGTTTTTGGTGTCTTTTCCATAGAAACAATAACAGGATTTTTTTTGAAACCGCAGCCCTGGCAGAAATATGTAGTATGCCAAAAAATCACAAATAATTCACAGTATAACCACCTGCGAGGATATTACTGTTAATTTTGCGGTTTTTGAGAAATCTTGAATTTTTGCTCATGCTCCATACATTATTAAAAAAAAAAAATATAACTCGATATTATTTACGCAGAATTATCTAAAACTCACAAAATAATATATTTAAAAAAGCGAAACCCGTTTCCATTAAAAAAACTTACAAATATCAACTTTTGTTTTCATCTCTTTTCCATACAAACCACAATCGATTTTTTTAAAAAAAGCGCACCTCTAGCAGATATATGTAGTATGCCAAAAAATCACAAAAAAATCACAGTATAACCATCTGCGAGGATATTACTGTTTAGTTTGCGGTTTATGAGAAATCTCAAATTTTTGCTTTAGCTCCATACATTGTTTTCGTAAAAAAATCATAACTCGGCCTTTTTTAAGAAAAATCGTCTGAAATTCTTAAATTGGCATGCGAAAGCTAAGTTAAACCTATTTCCGTCAAAAAAGTTAAAAATAACAACTTTGATTTCTATGTCAATGGGAGCGGATTTTCGGTCCACAGTGAGCCGGGTACATTTTTACCTAAGTATAATCCTTTTACTACCTTTTACTATAAATAAAATATACTCTACCTATTATCTTAAATCTATGTCATGAAGTTACTTAGTCTGGAAGGCGTATCACTTGCGCCTTTTTGGATTAGAGTTCCTGTGTGGAACGTTTTGTGCTACTAGTGCTACAAATGAAGTCTACAAGAGAAGGCTCGGACGTGACGGGCATCTTGATAAAGATACTCATAGACTTTAGTTACGAAGCTGTAATTACCTATTTATTTATGCAGATGATTGACGTACTACGCTACGAATATGTAGAACTGGTTAACATGTAAAATCGGACTACTTTTCGCCACCATATAGAAAAATACCAATTTGACCGCTACTTTCTGTTTTATATAAACGTTTACTTAAATGTATATTTAGTGTCCTAAAATTAAAGAATATTTTTGCACCGTTGGACCATAAGAACTGTTCCTAATTGCATCCTTATTTAGAAGTATAGACCCGACAATATCCCTGCAAATATAATAATTTATTAATATATTTCATTCGCATCGATTACAAAGATATATATCGCTTTAGAAAATTAGAACACCAAAGGAACAAAAAGTCCCGCATTTTCTAAGAACGAAGCATTCAATTTATAATAGTGTTCATTTCAACCCGGATCTGAAACCTTATTGTTGACATGTAAGGCTTTTGGAATTGGCTACAACTACATCCGGCTGCTTAATGGCATGTCTAATGATGCTGTTTTCTTTTTACTCTAATTGAATTAGCGGTTCATGAGGTCCATAGTTACAGGGTGGTAGGTAAGGTAATAAATGGATTATTCTAAAGATGAATGAAAGAGTATGACATAATATTTAAAAATAACAACGGTTATTATTTTTTACGTTGCTAATATTTTAGCAAAGTTTTACTTTACGTATAATCAAGCAAATATTAAGCTAAAACATTTTCAACCATTTAAATAGCAATATTTTTTTTATTGTTGGCAGGACCGAGCACGATTCTCCGACACCAGCTGGCAGATTCACCGGACCTGGCGGCGCGAGGACCCGCTCCCGGTGTCGCCTGGCCCGCTGCGTGCCGCGGCCGCCACGCCCGTACCCGCTGCGCAACTCCGCAATGACCAGAATGGCATCTATGACACCATCACGGTATGTATCTGACCCGGCAGTGACACCAGCTGGCAGATCCACCGGACCTAGCGGCGCGAGGACCCGCTCCCGTTGTCGCCTGGCCCGCTGCGTGCCGCGGCCGCCACGCCGTACCCGCTGCGCAACTCCGCAATGACCAGAATGGCATCTATGATACCATCACGGTATGTATCTGACCCGGCAGTAACACCAGCTGGCAGATCCACCGGATCTGGTGGTGCGACGACCCGCTTCCGTTGTCGCGGCCGCTAACTCCGCAGTGACCAGAATGGCATCTATAACACCTTCACGGTAAGTACTATACCATACATACTTACTCGTAAAGACCATCCTAATTGAGTGTCTTGAATTCAAGTGATTTACTATTTTATCGGATTATTGGGTCATCAGACTGAGGTTTTTTTATTTAAGTCGGTAAGTATTTTAATTTTTAATGGTCGTTGTTTCATTATTTGTGCTACTTAAAAGAGTCAAAACTGCCCATAATTTGGTAATGAGTTATAATGAGGTTAAAAAACTGTAAAAACTTAAGCCAACCTATCTTTACCTACTCTTACGTTTAGTATGCTGGGCATATCTTTCAAATCGTACGAGTTTGTATAAAGTCTATAAACATCTGCAAACCCACGTAGTTTATTTTCTCAAAGTAACAAACGTCAGATATACAACCTGGCACGGAATCAGGTAATAAGAGCTCTATATATTTTACTTCCTGCGCTTGAAGCACTTATAAAGTTTCTGATAAGACCTACTCGTATTGTTTACTGGAATTTAAACTTATAACTTCTGCTTTATATCCTTATTGTTACAATAATACAGTTTCAGTCGAGAAAGCTGATTGATTGAAGGAAATACTCTTGATAAACAACTAGGTAAAGTAAGTAAATGTTATCCATTACAATCGAAGCGTGCAATTCAATTTATCCTAGGTGTTTATGACGTTTGTCTTGTCACTAAATGATCTAGCATATTGATTACATAATTACATTGACGCGGTTTTTTAGTTTTTTAAATCTTCCTGTGGCCTCTTTAGAATCAATTACACGTTTAAAATCTTAATATATTTGACCATCAACGTAAATAGAATAGTTAAAAATCATGTCATGTTAAATAGTAGAAAACGCAATAATTTAAAAACTTATTAAGTTAACGAGACGATTAAGATATCATTTTAAATTTATTAAAACGGGTTTAGTAAATGTTCTTTGTACGTTTATAATTCGATTAAGTGAGTGTTAAATCAAATAAGTAATCTACGAGTAGATAACATACTGATGGCACGTCCAGTAGTAGAATGTGGTTTAGTATGCTGTTAGACTGGATTTACTAACTCTTGAGCAAAAATAATTCATTGTATGTGGTATTGTAAGTGTACATTTATGCTTCATAAATCAAACCGTGGTGTGGTAAGGCAATTGTATTAATATACCTACTGCCAAAACAATGCTCGTAAGCACCTAGGCATGTATTATTCTAAACAAAATGGTCTAAGTACCTATATTCACTCACAAAATATAGTTTAGTTACTTATTGGTCTTGTTTAATAGTCATCTTTATGTGTTCGGTTTATGTGCAGGAATCTAACAGCTATGGGTAGCTGTTAGATTCCTGCACATAAACCATAAACGTGGGCGTAGTAAATAATTGACAGACAATAAGTGGAATTATGTTTTACTTAACGTCTTATTCCATTTTTCGTTTATGTTTTTATTTACCTACTATAGTCAAAATACACAAGTAATATACCTACATAATACTTAAACCGTGCCTGTACAATATTTATTGGTTTCAGCAAGTCTTTCAGCCAAAATTCATTACCATCAACATTGGACTTTCCATTTCGTAAATGCATTTTATCATGTAATGGAGTAAGAGCTTTAGAGTTTGGAGAGAGCCGAGCATTAGAGGCGTAGCCGCGAGCTTGGAGTTCCTGTTGTTTAGCTAATGTACCTTTGTGCTAGCTCGCTCGTAAACTAAGGGTTAGTGCCCGGGCCCACCGACGTTTGTCACAGAAATCAACTATAATATACTCACTCTCAAAGAACACTCGACGTTTTCGCTACGCGTAAGTCATATCATAACATAACTACTCAATAGTGGCGTTAGATTTTCTAACTTAACCACTTAAACTATCTGTTGTGATTTATAAAAAATAACGCCTCTCTAGAAAGATTTATTGATAGCTTCTATTGTAAGTATAGTTTGCAGAGGGTCGCCAGCTTGACACGATCTGGGCCGGATACTACGGTCATTTATCGTGAGACTGCTCCGGGGACCATAGAGCATAGCCATTTGTTTCGAATCTGAACGCCGGCGCCCACGCGACGCGTGTTCCGTGATTTCACTAGTCTGTTCCTTAACAAGAATGCCGTTGCTTATATTTACTCTTAGTCTCTGTATTCAAAATCATGCTGGTTTCCTACGTACAATTAATATAGAAGTACATAGAAGTTTGTATGCAATCATAAACCTTAGAGTTTGATAAAATCACTCTTTGTTTTAAAATGATACCATCCTCTATTTTTCGTATTTTAGTTAATCTTCTTCATTATAACGGATGATATCATTTGTTTAGCAATACTATCGTAGTAAATAAACCCTAAGTGCCATTATATTAATAATTTATTCCAACTACTTAACACACACATGTAAACGGAGTCATATAAAGATAACCTTGGTGTTTATTGATGACTTCGCAATTGACTAGCACTTACGTACCTATTTAATATTTACTCAATACTGGCGGGTTATGGTTAACATTCCTTTTGAAAGCATTTACTAGTAACATAACTATATTTTCCGGAGAGTGGGAAGTGGCAGTGTGCCCTCTAATAGCGCTCTAGCCTAGTAATGGAGTAATTGTGCCGTTGGTAATTGATGGACTGGCTCGACGGGGCTTCCTTCCGATCGGCTAATGTCGTCAGCTACCGAGCTTCCCGAACATTGCAGCTACTCCGTATAAATTGTTCAACTAGGTCAGTCTAGAACTCTAGCTATGCGATCCGGTAATATTGCTAAAGTTTCGGAACAAACCGAGGACATGCAATAGTAAAAATACAGACTTATAAAAATATATTCTTGGGAGAAATTGTTGTAGGTATATTCGTTAACAATTTGTCAGGATACGCTTGTAAAGCCTCCACTCAGGAGCGATCTATTCGAGAAACTTTGTTTATAATGCTAAATTAAATCGCGGAGAAAATCACACGGGATTCATGAATAATGCATACGTTCAAAGAAAAGGATACGCAGATCAGGCGGTGTATTAGCTCCTGAAGCCTCCAAGAGGAATAATTTAGACCGGCGAGGCAGCTTCGTGTAGATAGTGGTACGATATCCTGAGACCTTTTTTTTATTTTAACATGCGTCTCGCCTGAATGCTTAAGGCAATATTATAGTCGCAGAAATAGCTTTCAGGTTTAGGAATAAATCGTATAGGCGAAAAAAATACGAATTACGTACGTAATTACGTCGACCACCAACAATATTTGTTTATTCAGCACAACGCTTGGGGACTTTATGGAATTTTAATGGTTTAATGTTAGTCCTGTGTCAAGCGCTCAAGCGTGAGAGGTCAAACAGTTCGTCAATAGAAATCTGCGAGAGATTTGCGTTTATTTGTTATAAAACATAGCTCTAGCGTAGGTATGCATTATGTCATTAGCCTGGAATGTAGTAAATTTAATTTGCTCAAATGATGTCATTCTTTAGCTGAGAGCAAAGAACAAGAACAAAGAGGATTTTGTATTTACATGGTAGGTACTAAAATGTTTCTCGAGGTTTGGCTTTGTTAAATGTCTCGTAAGCGAATTCGTCACTTAATTTTTATAAGAATATTTATATATTTATTTACCTAGTTGTGTGTTGTGTTATTACTTATTTATATTGCTAAATATTTTTTCATTACATTTATTTCATTACATACATTTATTAATATTTTTTCATTACATTTATTTTGTCATTTTACAGTGAGGATGCCGAAATATTCCAAAATTTGTAGGCTGTCTGATACACGAGTAGTTTAGTGAGGCGACCACCCGCCGCCTTTGACGAGAAATAGCCATCGGGCATCAAGTGTCGGTGCATAGACCACTCGATGGTACTGGCAGTCGTCGCCATAAATAAAATTCGACACTTAAACAATGGAGAAGGCGTCCCTAGCGCGATCGCGCGATACGGTGGTGCTGTAATAATCGCTTACCGAGCACAGGCAAAATAAATGCTCGTCAACCGATATCTAGCTAGATGCTTTTGGATTACGAATAATTCTTACAAATTGTAATACCTTGTTACGTTGGTTCACCTGAGACAGTCAATAGGAATCAGCCTGCCCGTCGCGTTATAGCAATCAAATCAATACAGATGGGATGCGATCCGGCTCCCGGTTAAATAGTAATTTGATACGTTTCGGTTTCATATCAATGCTCTAGAATGTTTATGGATTTTGTAAAGAAGAACATATTTTGAATTAGTTTTAGGGACTACATTAAAAAAATTCGGGATCTCGTGTCTAAAGTATAAAGTCTATTATCATCATCATCATCATCAGCCAATATTAGTCCACTGCTGGACATACGCCTCCCCTAATGAGCGTCATAGCGCTCTGTCTTCAGCTTGCCGCATCCAGCATCTGCCTGCAGTCTTTCGCAGATCGTCATCCCACCTTGCCAGAGGGCGTTCTACACTACGTTTGCCGAGTCGCGGTCTCCACTCAAGAACACGTTTACCCCAGCGGTTGTCGGTTCTTCGCGAGATATGGCCGGCCCACTGCCACTTCAGCTTGCTAATTCTTTGAGCTATGTCGATAACTTTGGTTCTCTGTCGGATGTATTCGTTACGAAAATCCTTCAGAGAAACTCCGAGCATAGCTCTTTCCATAGCTCGCTGAGCGACTTTGAACTGGTGGACCAGCCCTACCGTGAGTGTCCACGTCTCAGCTCCGTACTCGTAGGTCATTACGGGTAGGACGCACTGATTGAAAACTTTCGTTTTCAAGCATTGCGGTATGGATGACGAGAAGACTCATCGTAGTTTCCCAAATGCTGCCCAGCCTAGCTGGATCCTCCTTTTGGCCTACTTCTCAAAATTGTTTTTACCTAACTGCAGGATCTGCCCAAGGTAGGTGTACTCAGAAACAATTTCAAGAAGGTGGCCATGTACGACAACCGGTCCCGGATCAAAGAAAGTCTATTAGTCTACCTAAAATTAATTATTAATAAGTTGCAAGAAACTGATTTATGTTCTTTAAGTATTTAATTAATTAGGTTGTAAATACTTTCTGTGTTTTCTTGGCAGTAGATCTATTTGCATTCTTAGTAGTTGACCGACAGTGTTGTATGTATACATACAGTGTGTAAATTTTATACGGGCGTATATTGTACTGGCGATTAGTATACCTAGGGAACCTATTTACATTTATTTATTTATGAAAATAGGGATATTTTTTTTCATACATAATAATTCAGCCCGTAATGTATTGCATCCATGACAATTAACTTACCGATGCGTAATGTCAGTTATGTCAGTTTTAAATCAGTTGGATAGCGTACATTGGTGCCCGGTAGGACTTAAAAAAATCGTTACACATAATTTATAACACTATTTAACAAAATTATTATACTATATGAGTCCTATTGCTGGATACTATAGGTAGATAAAGTATACGCCCGTATAAAATTTACAGGCTGTATATACTTAAAAGGGCTTAGGTTTTTCTTTCCGTGATTAAGCTACGACCATGGGGAGTTGAATCTGACTCGACACCGCCGAATCTGAAGACAACTTTAAACAATGCGTTCCAAAAATCATTTCATAAGTTAAAGTCCGTTTACTGCTAATAGGATTTTTCTCATTCTTTATTCACTAAAATTATTTTTTTAGTATGGCTACTAGTTTTCGTATGATGATGTGCGTTTATAGTTAAGCTCTTATTTACCGAGTTGCAGAAGCATATGCCAAATCACGGGCGGCGGATATTAATGAATAGGGAAAGGATGTAAGGAATGCGGCAAGTTCTATTTATTAGATACCCATAATTATTTATTATGCTTAAGCCGCACTATCTCGCTACTAGCATATTTCCCGGTACCTACAGTCGCGCCGGGACGCCGCAGGCCGCGGCGTATCGCTGCGATATCGTGAGAGAGTTCGCGATCACTCCAATCTGTTATCTAACACAACCGACCCGCGGTCTCTTTGACAGCCGATTATGGACAAAAGCGATTCGTTTTAATTACGAGATTATCGACGAGAATCTAATCAAGCTCTTACATTTTCGCGGGATTAATAATGTTTACGGGCAGCTTACCACGGAACGGTTTTGTTAGCTAACAAATGTTTTCCTTTTTAATATACCTTTGAAATGAACGCGGCATAACACAAATGTATGAAAGACTTAATGAATCTGAAATAAAAGGAATGTTTACCTATTTGTTATGTAAATATGTAGTCGTGGTGTAAATATTTAGGCAGTGGGTTGTTGCTGGACGTTACGCTTGCATTCGCTTCTTTAAACCGAATATTTACTTTTCCGCCTACCCGAGCGTAGGTACATACAAAAGCTTCTTGTTTCATGTATGCTTCAGATTTTTTTAATAGGTACTTATTTACTTGCCGTCTTCTCGCTTCATTTAATAATTTGGTTCCTACATTACGACATGCGTTTCGCTAAGTAGGTATATGAGTGAAATGGTAAGGTAACTAACCATAAGTAAGCGCTTACACATTTCCATCAAAATTAATTTTAACGGTGAGGTAATTATATTGTTATAAATGAATTTCTGTTTTTCGCAGGACTGCAAATAATCGTTGTAAAAGGACTAACGCTGCATGTAGAGTTAATAGCTCCGCTTAGTCACACAAACGATTATACCAAGAAGTAATTTGTTTATGAAAGCTGCTGTATATTTCGCAACATTTAGGGCCGCCGGCGAAATTATTAGTAGGTACGTGATTGGCATGCACGAGTTGGCCCTTAACTTCATGTACGGTTGACAGGAGCCGTGGGAACCACTTTGGTGAATAGGAAGCGTGTTGCCGAAGTAAATATCGTAAGCGGTGTAGGTCAAGCGGGGGTTACAAGAAGTAGATCGCGAATCGCGAGGCGCTCTACGTAAGGTACGTTTAAACGTGAATGATAAAGAAAAAAAAGTGTTTCATTATTTTTCAGGCTGTTAAGGAATTCCTGAGTTGTATCAAGCAATTCTCTGAATTCTGCAGTGAACCTTTTTAGGGTTCCGTAGTCAAATATGAACCCTTATAGTTTCGCGTATATGTCCGCGGTCTAGCTCATGCAGTGACCGTTAGTACTAGAGAACTGAAATTTAGTTTGAGCAGGCCGATAGTCGTAAAATAAAAATGGAAACATATTCTTTTTTAGGGCTACACATGAAGTGGGGGTGAATTTTTTTCGCTCCAACCCTAACCAACCCTATCGTGTGGGATGTGTAGATAAGATGTTGGTACAAATAAAATAAAATGGAGTTAGTGCCAAAACTGTAAGTAATTATACAGAATGTTGCATTTTATAAAAAAATATTTTTTAGAAAATAGTGAGATAGGGTTCCATTTTTTTTCAACAATGGCCCAAAAATATTTAAGGATAATTGGGAATTCGTCTGTCACACAGTTTTGGGATTTAATAGGTATTGTAGACCCCCCGAGAGTCGGAGGAGGTTGAAACATTGTGCATGGTATCATCCTCTTAAAAAGGCATCGTTTAGTTGTAGTTTCGAACCAAAACGTCTTGGAACAATTTTCCCAGCTACACCTTTTGTTTAAAATAATTATTTACCTATTATTCACTTCAGGATAGGTTATCATATCCATCCCATCACGTACTCATAGTCTAGTCTACCTAAGTGTACGTGTACGTAGGTAGATAGTACTAGTACGTACATGAATAGGTACATGCGGTGTCCGGCCACTGTACTGTAATAAATGGAGCATCCATCTTAATGCAGCGGTAACGCGTGCTGCAACTGCAATACAGGAAGACCATATTTTCATATGAGTTATTTTAAGTAAAGCCGCGTTCATATGAGATAAACACTGTTTTTGGTTCCATATGGATCTTATTTTTGTGACAGAAGTAGTAACTGTTTTTTGGTAGGTATTTTACTTTACAAAATAAGTGTAAGTTTTTTTTCTTAATCGAACGTATTTATGTAAAGATTAAGACTAAATAGAACCAAGTAGCTAACTGTTACATGCCGGGGTCGTCAGTAATTATATCTATTAAAATATGGTTTACAAAATAACCGTTTAGAAGAACCTGCCTCCTATAAAAAAAACTGGCCAAATGAGAGTCGGACTCGCCCCCTTAGGGTTCCGTACATCACACAAGTTCAACAATCACCGAACATTGCTATAACGAAAGGAAAAAAATGTTAGTTTATAATCGCATTTTTTGTTTCTTGTGATAGACCAGCAAATTAACAATTTTCGAACTTTTTCCTTTATTTATGCTGTAAGACCTTCCTTCTTGCCAAATTTCATGATTCTAAGTCTATGGGAAGTACCTTATAGGTCAAATGGCCGTATCTTTGGATTGCGTTGACTTAAAAGCTTTATTTTTACAGCTTCAAGGGACCGCAAACATAAGTATTTGATGTTAATTTCGACAGACAGACAAACGGACAACAAAGTGATCCTATAAGGGTTCCGTTTTTTCCTTTTGAGGTACGGAACCCTAAAAACATACCTATGCCTACGATTTACGATGTACTGCACTGTTCCTTCCAGTAACGACGCAGTCTGGCGTCGGCGTTAGCGCCTCGGCGGCGGCGCGTGGCGTTTGTTTACGGAAGTACCGCGCCGCGCCGCCCGCCCTGCGCTAGTGAATGGACACAATGACACGTAATACCTCATGTCGTGTATACAGTTGCGTAATATAAGGGACGCTAGAGGAACTCGTTAAGGGGCTTGTGAAAACATAATGATTACGGCCATAAGATAATGTGTTACGTTTGTATTTATTTATAATTTCGTAGAAGCAATTTTTTCAGGTGCTACTGAACTAACTAGTCTGATGAAGATGTAAGTATGTATAGGAATTTAACGATACAAGCCACATACGTAAAACCAGTTATGTTAAGTTTGTCAGGATCGTTTAGGTTAGGTACTAAGTTTTAAATTGTTAACAAGTTTTAAATATGTATGTATGTAAGTATGCATTAAGATTGAAAAAGCATCCTTCAACAATTGAACAAACAGAAATATTTGTAACAATGACTAGGTACATACCTATATAAATTAGGTTTTATCGTACTGCATTGCTCAGTACTAAAATTATATTGGTATGAAGCTGTATCGCGGTCAATACCGATTGGCGTGCATTACGCGCGCATTTGTGATCCAAGCGGGAATAAAAATAAATCCCGTTCGAACGCTGACTTCATGTTCACTGCTTTTTGTTTTTTATTTACTTTTGTACTGACTGCTGGTTCCCATCGGATTTGTTTGGCGTGAAATGGTCAGTAATTGCTCGTGTTTTAAAACTTTCGGAACTTATTGTAAAATAATGAGCTTGTAAATGCGTTCTGCTTGTGGGGTTTTTATAAAGTAATGCACTTTTATTAATTGAAAGTTCATTCTTATAACTGTAATCTTTTTTAGAACCATAATCTCCAGGGGTATTAAAGTTACAGAATCACTAAATAATATGTTAATAAAATGTTGCTAATGAAAACATTTGCATCAGATGTTTACGTTGAAATAAAACCAAATGAATTTCAATTACATTTTAATTGAATTGGAGCTCGCTAAACACTAGCTATGGTTCTGATTTACTTCAATATATACGCCCATTCCGATATTGCTCACGTACCAACCCGTTTAAAACCATCTTAATTAAGCGCGTGTGGCTTGAAAATCCCATTAGTGTTTGTAGTGTAGTGTAGGCACTATGTGGCTAGCTACATGTTTTGTTTGCTGTGCAATGCGGTGGATGTATTGGTAAATGTTTGTACTTCAGCTGCCGTGGGAACCGAAAACATATTTATTCCTAATTATTATTTAAATAAATTTAAAACTAGTTAGCTACACTATTACGAAGAATAAAAAGAGTCTGTGAAGAACTAACTGCTCCCATTAGAGTTACGTGTAATTTCGGTACGTAACTCTGAAAAAATAATGTTGTCGAAATGTGTACAATATTCGAAAACTAGTAGGTAAGGTACAAATTGATATTTTTATAGCAGTACTTACTTAAACTTCAATATACCAACTAATATAGATATTGTTGAGCTGCAATAACTAGCTGCATGCAGCATGCTTGAATGACTGTAGGTACTTAGTGATGATTGTAGACTGTCGAAAGGTCAATTATAAAGCGATTGGGAGTTTTAGCATTACCGTTGTCTACTTGTTTATTTTAAATTACACACTTATGTAGATAAATCTAGGTACATTAATGTTACTTCGGCATTAAGTGAATAATAAATAAAGTCCAAAATATAAGCGACTAGCATCCATCATAATAATTATAGTATTTATGAAATATGTAGTAGTATATATTGTATATGTATATCTACTTTTTAACACCTATCTTATTAGTGTACATCTACATGTAGTTTATTTATATTATTCATCTGTTAGTTTCATGAAAGTTTATAGTAGTTTATGCAACAGTTGTATAAGAGGGGTCAAAAAAGGTGAGTGGTGTGGGTAACAATTTGAGCCGTAGGCGAAAATTGTTAAGAAAAACGCCACGAACATTTTTTGACCTACTTATACGACGTTGCATACAATACTTTTTCTACGACTACACTTACTTTTACATAAAATGCGAAATTGAAAACTTCATGGATATCGCCGTTATTTTGTCAATATAATCAACAATCATTTAAGTTTTACCTTTTAAAACACTATTTTTCAAGAATACTAACATTACTAACACAAATACACACGTCGTTATTTGATCAATGATTGAGCTACAGAGATTAGTAAAAATACCTAAATTACTTTCAAAGTTTACAGTTTGCCCCAACAAACGAACGGGAAACGTAAAATAAAAACTGCAAAGTATCTGTGGTTCTTTTAATTTTTTCTTTTTTAAAGTTTTTTTTTCTAAAAACGCTGCGTTTATTTAGGTTTTTTAGGTTGGCAGTAATTTATTTTGTCCTATATTAAAGTGCTTGCACGCGATTACACGATACTATTTTGGAGCTTTTATAGAACAAGTGTTATTTTGGGCAATAGACTAGATAGACTTTTCTTCTAGTATATTATCTATGTTCTTATAAAGGTTTTGACGAATGTATAAATGACAGATAAAAGTGCAGGAGTAGAAAAAAATTAATACATTCCTCCTTTTTTCTTTGCACCACATTTTCCTTTCTCTGTTTAGCCTTGTGGTTGACTGGTAGAGAATGCCTTTATTTGTATTTTGTGTTGTATATTGTATTTTGTGCAATAAAGTTTAAATAAATTAGTTTGTCATACAGACCTTCTCTCGTCTCGTAATCATATTATTAACACATTGTTATCGGCACTTCTATTAAATCTAGGCGGATTATATTATTTTATATAGAAAATAATAAGTAAGTTGGTACTCCACAATATATCTGCCTAAGTATGCAAACGTGACTTTTCCGCAATTTGTACTATGTTGAATTTGGCGTTCAAGTGGCGTGGGCGTGGGTGCAGTTGGGTAAATAATGAAGTAGTGCTGAGAACGTTGCACTTTGCAGGACGTGCCTTTTTTTTAAGATTGCGGCATGATATGATAGGAGATGTGATCTACCGTGGTCGGATGCGGTTGCCAGGCAACGCGGCGTCGCCAGCGCGGCGGCGAGAGCGCCGGGACGCTGCGACGGCGCCTCAGTCCGCTCCCGACGCGCCGCGGCGGCTCCGCGCACTACGCACCGCACGTAGCGGTTGCACGCGGAAAATAATAAGACCATTCCTGGCTTATAATGCTGCTAAAATGCAGTTTTCAGTGATATTTAAGACGTGATAAATTCTTGAAAAAAGTTTCAGGTGAAATATGTGAAAAGCAAACAGTGGAAAACTTTATAAAGTTAAGAATACTGAACTTGAGTAAACATAATCAGAGATATATCCAGGTCCTCGAAAATTACTTAGGTACATGTTAATCGTTAAAAATTAAAATATTTGCGTAATTTCAGTAAAAATAAATGATCTATGTCGTTTTACTCGGATGATTATAGTGATAATTAGGAGAATTCGGTGAATTGTTACCTACTTACACTACGAGTATTCTCGAGTGATAGGAGTCTTTGCGGTGATTATATTATCATTATCAAGATAGTAAACATTGGTGTATTTACTTTGCTTTTATTGCTTTCGTGTCAGACACACAAAAAATCTAATGACACGATTCTCTTTGGTCGTCGAGGGTATGTTTTTTCTTGCTTGTATGGTCAAGTCAAGGATGAACTTAACAATGAGCTGTTATTTAATCATTTATCAATTTTATCATTAACTGAAATAAAACGCATTACGTAGGCTAAGTAATTTCGTTGCCTGCACAAAATTCTCTGCCGATGTCTTTATTCTCCAACAGTCAGCATAACAGTTCAACATATTCAAATACATCATAACATAGTACTTACTGAAACTATTGAAAGCTACTAGGCTGAAACCGCGGAATCAGTATAAGAGGACGTCTCAGCTGCAGTCGGTGGCCATTCTCCGACATGTGACGATCTTTTATTTAGACGAGCCGCACCCCCGAGGTCGTTCACCCTCGTGCGTGGAGGAAGGTCAGGGTTATACGTGTCACTGTTTACACCCTGTTAGTATCCCGTGGTGTTAAGAGTCTGGGGAGATTCGTTTCAAGTTTGTTGAGTTTCCGACAACCATATTCAACATTTGTGCGGTTTTGTGTATGCCACGACATGAAATTCGATTAGAAATCGACCTTATAGACAACCGACGATTTTGTATATTATCTTTGCTGGAAAACGTGTTATTTAGGTACGTATTCCAGTTTCAAAAATAAAATTTATTCTTTACAATTGAAATTTTTACTCGAAATCAATCAAGCTAACCTAATAAAGTTAAAATTGGTACGTACTTAAATAAATAAGTAAATAATTTTCTTACTCATGATACATTAAATTAAGACAAATCGATCCTCTCTTATTCACAGATTTGCCAATCACAATTGAGAGTGACATTAGATATATTCAATTTGTAATACGGGAAGAGTCAGGAAGTAGTGACGCAGTCGGCGTAATAGTTAATGTGCACGTGGGTGTCGCAGTGCAGGGGCGCACGCCCCCGGGCGCCGGCCGGCTCTCCCACTACTATATAAATTGAAAACGCCGTAACATCCTTAACATGGTATGTAGACTTAATACCTTCTTACTCAAGCGACAGGCTAGTTCCCACACATAGCACGTTCCTGCGGTCTCAGCTAAAGAGTTTGCTTTGTTTATGTTTCTCCGAGGAAATAGTAGTGTAGTGGTGCTTTGTGTCGAAGGAAGTGGTAATGAATTTCAATTGTTTTCGTATGCTGAAATTCATAAACAATGAAAAAACAAGTGCATTTTTACAATGTAACTGTTAAAGACAGCAAGTGAGAGAATGGAAAATAGTGAAAATAAGTAGAATGCGCCGCTTGCGATGCGCGGAACCGACCGCGAGCGGCGCGGATGCTGCGCGCGCGCTGCACCGCCTAGCGTTCGCGCTGTGGCGAGCCGTGTTCCACCTGCAGCGGAGCTACACAAAGGCCTATGTCGCACGCTCGCGCTCCCGAAGCGTCGCCACTGCCCCGAGGAGGAAGTCCACGGTGTGTATTTATGGGTCGTAAACTTCACACCCCAAAATATGAACCGGCCTACACACTGGCCGCTCAATAGTTAGAACCATAACACGATATAACTTACGTGTTGTGCTGGTTGTTAAAAACACTTGGAATCATAACGTTTATGACTCCTACGCCCAGTACGATCATAACCGAGAAGCATGCAACAGGTCCGAATACTTACACATAATAATTAAAATAATTACAAATGTAATTATTATACACGTCCTACACTGTAACTTTGAATAACTCCAGAGCCGGCTTTTTTTTAATGCTGCGTCGGCGGTAAACAATGATGGTAAGCGGTTATCGTAGCTTGAGAATGCTTAAAAGTCTTACAACCATAGGGCCTTCACAGTTTCATATTATTACGCGCGAGTCGAACCTTTAAACACGTGAATACACACACTTACTTTGAAGTAGGTACCCCATCTTGCTGTATGTTACATTTTGTTTCTATTAGAAAGCTACTTAGGTACTAATCTGAATCGGTTAAAATGTATGTAGAGTTTTCATAAGGTTTTAATTAAAAGTTAATTATATCGTATTAGGTACGTTCACTTCCTCCTGCAGCGCTCCGTTAGGCTAGTGTAATAACTAATAACAATGGAGCTTAATGAAACTTCCAGCTGAGGGGCTATAACCCGACCTTAAACTGCAGTAATCACTTAAGCCACACCTTTCCTACACTCATTTATCAGTTTTATAGGGCTAACGCTACCATCCGATCGCGATAGGCATCGAGGCCCTCTTTACTCACCTTAGATACCGAACGAGCTTCCGCGCCTTTTGTATTAAAATTTATATTTTCGCAAAATACTAACAACACTCACAAAATTCTCAACTGATGAGACAGCTTAAGAGAGCTACGACCGACTGTACCCTACTCGTATCTCTCATTAAGTGTAAGCCTGTACTGTACGTGCCTAACATTTAGTTAACATCAATGAACGAACACGATGTTTTTATCCTTTTTCTTGAGAATTACTGAAAATATTTTAAATAATACTACATATGTTTATAGGTAATATTCATTAACGTGTCCTTTTTAGGGTTCCGTAGTCAACTAGGAACCCTTATAGTTTCGCCATGTCTGCCCGTCCGTCCGTCCGTCCGTCCGCGGATAATCTCAGTGACCGTTAGCACTAGAAAGCTGAAATTTGGTACTAATATGTATATCAATCACGCCGAAAAAGTGGTAAAATAAAAAGTGGATTTTTTTATTTTATTAGGGTAACCTCCCCTATACGTAAAGTGGGGAGTGATTTTTTTTTTCATTTCAACCCTAACGTGTGATATATTGTTGGATAGGTATTTAAAAATGAATAGGGGTTTACTACAATCATTTTTCGATAATGTAAATATTTTCGGAAATAATCGCTCCAGAAGTAAAAAAATATGCGTCCCCCCCCCCCTCTAACTTTTGAACCATAAGTTTTAAAAATATGAAAAAAATCTCAAACGTAGAACTTTATAAAAACTTTCTAGGAAAATTATTTTGAACTTGATAGGATGAATAGTTTTTGAAAAAAACTTACAAAATAATTTCTAAACTAAGTTTGTAATTTAACCGTATAAGCAGGTGTTTATTGTACCTGTAATTTCTACAAAATTACAATGAAATGACGTGCTTTCAAATAAAGTAAAAACGGTGAAAATCGGTTCACGCAATAAAGAATTATTCCATAAAAATCATCTTCCATACTTTAAGCTCGCGCGCAATAGTTTACTTAATTTGCCGATAGATGTCGCTGTACGTAGAACTCTCATATCATATCCTACATGGCGGTGTTATTAACTCTTAAGTGGGGACACTTACTGTGACGGACGGAAAACTACGGAACCCTACACTGAGCGTGGCCCGACACGCTCTTGGCCGGTTTTTCTTCTTGATATCATGTATTGAGGGGTGAAGTAAAGAAAGAAGATTGTATCTAGACTCACGGCAGTGTGTCCGCCAAGTTCGAGCTAAAAAAAGCGACACACCGGCCGTGGGTTATATTACACGAACCATTTCGGGCCAATTTCGACCACCCTATAACTCAAAACATATTTTATCTACGCATATGAAATTTCGAGTGTCTGTTGACATCCCCTTAATTGTCTAGAATACAAAATTTCATTATTCTACCTATAGCAGTTCTTGAGATATTGACGTCAGAAAATCGCTATTTTTACTATACACTCACTCACTGACTCATCAAAAACCTAGACCACTTCCAATGGTCGTACTGACTTGAAATTTGGCATGGAGATAGGTCTTAAGGTCAAAGTAAAGGGAAAAATCTGAAAACGGCCAAGTGTGAGTTAGTTTTAAAAATAGCGAAGGTGTAACTTTGTTCTACTATGAAGTCATAATGAACTAAATGGGTCTATCTTCCAATGGTCGTACCGACCTGAAATTTGGCTCGAAGGTTTGTCTTTAGGTCGAAATAAAGTAAAAATCTGAAAATGGCCAAGTGTGAGTCAGTTTCGAAAACAACGAATGTGTAATTTTGTTCTACTATAAGTAGGTATGGAGTGGAAATGAGATAAGACTTATTTAAATTTAGATACATACCAATTTAAGATAATACATGTTTGTCTTAAAGACAAGAACAATAAAATTGTTCACCACTCTGTGTGTGTCTGTTGCGGGAACCGAACCCACGATTTACGAAGTGCAAAGCAGGTCACTAGGTACACTAGGTGCGCTAAATCAGTCAAACAAAAATGAAAAGACTATTTTTTCTCGCATAGTCTAAATAATTTCTAATTTTACAACTAATAAAATCGCAGACTCAAGAACATGGAAATCATATATACTCTAAGATGGAATTATATATACTACTGCCCATCTCACCCTCCGATACGCCACGGGATGAGATGGGATGGTGCACTTCTAGGGCTACATAATAGGCCACCAATTATAATACGTAGGTATTATTGGTAGGTAGGTATTACCAAGTTATTAATTATCTATGTAGGTAGCGTACTTACAAACAGAATAAAGTACGTTATTGATGTATGTAATTATATGTAAGTAGGTACATTTTATAGGTGTAGGGAGCCAGTTTATTTGTAAAAATCACCTATAAATAAATAGTAAAATAGAATTAGACGCTTAGTATAAAGGGTTATAGTACTTATAGTATAAAGTACATACCTAAGTGGAATGAGACATTTCCTAAAGCAAAAGTGATAAAAAAATAATAAAGAACCTACACCTAACAAAAATAAATGAAATCCCATCAAAAACATAAATGTGAAAGGCTGCCAAGTTCGATACTATGGGAATGCTTCGCCTATAAAAGAAGTGAGATCTGAATAAGTACCAAGTTCCTTAAAAATACCTCAAATCATAAATAGTTATAGGAATGCACACTTGATTTCCAGCAGTTTTTAAGGTACCATCAGGTTCAAAATTGCATGGTCAATTTATCAATGAATTCATTCATAAATTGGCTATGCAATTCTGAACCCGATAGTACATTTTGAATAAGTATCACGTTACATAGAAATACCTAAAATTATAATAGTCAGAGAAACGCACACCGGTTTTTTAGCAGTTTCCTGATAACATTTTAATGATGTAACTTGGCAAGTTTTAATAGAAATTTATATACTTGACACATTGCAGTCCAAAGGTGTCGATTCATTGCATTGAAAAGGTGTGTGGTGTGTGAAAACTTGCCAAGTAACATTATTAAAAAGTACTGAAAATAATAAATGTTATCAGGAAACTGCTAAAAAAACCGGTGTGCGTTTCTCTGACTATTATAATTTTAGGTATTTCTATGTAACGTGATACTTATTCAAAATGTACCTTAAAAACTGCTGGAAATCAAGTGTGCATTCCTATAAATATTTATGATTTGAGGTATTTTTATGGAACTTGGTACTTATTCAGATCTCACTTCTTTTATAGGCGAAGCATTCCCATAGTATCGAACTTGGCAGCCTTTCACATTTATGTTTTTGATGGGTCTATATTATACTTCCAAACAAACATTTACGATTAACGGTTTACCATTGAATTGCCGACAGACATTTAATCGAATATTATTTCAAAGACAACGTTTCATGTATTTTCATTTCATCGACAAGTCATTGCGTCGAGGACTCGTTACTAGGTAATTTGAACCGAGGTCTTTTAATTGGTAGTTGACTTATTTCAATAAAATTCATGTCATGGCTTTTCATTTCGGTTTTTTTTAATTCTTTTTTTTATATGTAATAATATTTATTCCGCATAAAATTATTTCAATTGGTAATATTTCGTTATCGAAACTAAACGCAATCACGTCAGTCCGCTCACTCTGCGCGATTATAGCTATGTGGGTAGTTTCAGATATAAAATTGTTTATCTGATCATGTGTGGCTTTTCTGGCCACAGTTAGTTTTCTTGGGTACCGCAGTTCTAACCTAACCTAACCCACTTCTGGCAACAGTTCGTTTTCTTGGGGGTCGCAGTTCTACCCTAACCTAACCCACTTCTGGCAACAGTTCGTATTCTTGGGGGTCGCAGTTCTAACCTAACCTAACCCACTTCTGGCAACAGTTCGGTTTCTTGGGGGTCGCAGTTCTAACCTAACCTAACCTAACCCACTTCTGGCAACAGTTCGTTTTCTTGGGGGACGCAGTTCTAACCTAACCTAACCCACTTCTGGCAACAGTTCGTTTTCTTGGGGGTCGCAGTTCTAACCTAACCTAACCCACTTCTGGCAACAGTTCGGTTTCTTGGGGGTCGCAGTTCTAACCTAACCTAACCCACTTCTGGCAACAGTTCGTTTTCTTGGGAGACGCAGTTCTAACCTAACCTAACCCACTTCTGGCAACAGTAAATATGCAGTAATATAAATGTACAGTAGGACATATATTATAAAATTGTATTAAAGTAATACTTCGAAGAAATGAATTGCAATGTTTTGTAGTTGTGCCAATTAAAATAATTTGAAACAAATCGGCGATTAAGTAATATTCGTTGAATAGTATTTCTACGTATTAAGATAAATTTAAATAAATAGTAGTTGAAATAAAATAACGCCAAACAATATTACTAGTACTAAAGTTTCGATGAATTGTTGTCGATGAAATAATATTCGATGAAAAAGTTGTCGACAAAACAAGGGTACACCACGATTAACAATACGAGTATAACGAAATAGCGGAAGAATCTAGTGTTTTATAAATATATATTAGAATCTATGTACATAGGTATCAAATTACAATTTTCATCTGCATTTGTATTGTACTAATGTAATTAAACCCTAATATTTTCTCACCATAACGCTACATTTCGTTTCCCTTCAATGCGCGCTATTCTCTTTGTGTAATGAAATACATCTGTCTGATCTGATCAAAGCCGGCGTGTAGCGGCAAAAAACGTCCGAGAATTATATTACTATACTTTTGATTTCGTTTTAATGACAGCAGCTGCGACCTTGCCGGAGAACTTAATCAAGGATTTGCTCTAGGTGTTCTTTTTATTTTTACTTGTTCCGAGTGCAATACTTAAATTCGCATTATTGCTTGTTTCAGACGCGAGCCGTCAGCGCTCCTGCCACTCCCGCGGGTGCGTTATTTGGAAGGGATCAAGTGAGTACATTTACCTACTACTTATACTTATATTCGGGGTTGTTATTTGAGCGAGCAATGTCGTAGAAATTTTCATTTAATTTTTGTAGAAGAGGCAGTAGATTTTCATAAGTTCATAACATAACGTATCGATACGATTTACATCTAAAGTAGTATTTTATATTTAGTATATTTTACATTTAATTAATTAATCTGGCAGCTCCTGCCCTACATAGTAAACCACTTTGCATGACAAGAGCTGTCAGATTACTTGAATTTAAAATAACAGTTTAGAATAGAATATAATAAAATTTTATTCAGACAACACATCATTACAAAAGCACACTTACAGAAATGTTAAAGAAGAAGTATCGGTACATAACAAAAAAGATGTGAGGCTGAAATGGTCTCTCACTAACGACTAGGGAATGCAACCGGTTAATATTTTGTATGAGAATTACCGGTAATTTACCGGTTAACCGGTAATTTATATGCAATTATTTACCGGTTTGCATTCCCTACTAACGACAGCGTACGACAGCGTTTTCAACGGCGCTGGTTTTCTGCGGAGCCACTGAGGTGTGCGCATAGCATACTGACTGCGCGACTTGTGTGTTACAAAGATATCAATAGATATACAAACATATAATATGTTATCAACAAAAAGTATAAATACTTTTATTTCCTATTCCCTAACATCTAATATTTATAAATATTAAACATTTAGATAGGTCCCGAATTTTTATTAAAGTTAACCATGAGTGCAAATAAAATATACAACTAATTTGTCAAACACACGGTTCACGTAAAAAAGGTAAAAAGTGGGTAGAAACGCTAAAAAATGTCTTACTAACTCATCAGGTTGCACAAAAAAACTATTTCAAAATTAAGATATTACGCCAATGTCACACGCGTGTGTGTTTATTATATGTGACTTAAGATAATTACTTTATACGGCAAGACAAATCACCTTTGAACGCGTGTGTCCCTCGAGCAATTAAACACAAATGTGCATCATTACCTGCGGCGTCTCAGGAAAAAGGGAGAAATAAATATTGTAATTTGACTGATCGTTTTTTTGTTTGAGTTTGAAGATAAGTACTTATGTATCTAGTAGTCCGTGCTATTATATTATCTCTAAGTAACTATTATTTAAGTGGCAGTTTAAATTAATGTCTTTATGCTCCAATGGGTTCAATTTACATCGAACATAAGCAGAGCTTAAGGTATGACTACGCTAATCGGATTAGTGTCGCGGCTCGAGCCCGAGGCTCTACTTCGCGTGCTATTCATTTTCCCATTTCTTAGTGCGCGCGCAGACTAGTTAGATTCGCTAAAAAACCAGTGTAACGTTGACCTCGGTCGGCTTATCAATTATGTGTAATGTGTTTGCGTATTTCTACTGGCTAGTCTAAGCGCGTGCTCGGTAAATAATCTGAACATGACCTCTGCGCCTACGCACCGCTTGTGTCACTTTCTCGGAGTTATGTCGCGCCTATGACCTGTAATATAGGCCCCGACTAGATATAAACATGGTAATACGACATTTTCCATTTGACACTTTTTACGAATTTGTTCCCTACAGTTAATAGGATCAATAATTATTATTATTATTATTATTATTATTGTTGGACCCGGGGTATGTCCTTAAACTACGTCCGGACTTGGGTATGTCCTTAAACTACGCCAAAAAGAGAGGTATGGGCACTGCGAATGGCATCTCGCTAAGTGTGGTAGGGCACGTTCAGCGAATGTCATCGCTCAAATCTGGAGCAGAGCCCGACTGGGGAAGTACCTCCACCTTACAGAAAACCACAGCCAAATAGCACTAGACCCTACTCATAGTGTTGTGTTCCTGCTGGTGAGTAAGGTTGCCAAAGAGCTCAAAGAGGATCCAGTGTGTTGACGATGAGGGACCTTCTTGTTCCTTTAGCCGTCAACACAGTGAATCCTCCTTTTTGTAAAGGGTCGGCAACGCGCATGTGACTCCTTTGGAGATGCAGGCGTCCATAGGTTACGGTAGCTGCTTACCATCAGGCGGGCCGTATGCTTGTTTGCCACCGTCGTAGTATAAAAAAAAAAAAAAAAAAAAAACTAATTTCCGAGCTTGCTCAAAGCTCGAAGTTTGTAACTGCTCGAGCAGTTACAAACTTTTGCAACTTGACCCGAATGGAAAGTAATAGGTATTTTTAAAACAATAAGTTCAAAGCGGAAAAACTAATTATATATTTACATATGTACGTAAATAGGTTATGCACATAAAATATGTCGATATTAACATACCATGGGGGATGTCGTTATATTCATATTCATCTCAGTTGCAGGATCTTGTTTAAAAAATAATTTGCAGCTACTTTGTTAGGATCTACATTTTCATTTAGGTAATTTCAACTAAAGCTTTTGTGAAAATGACAAACTCATTTGTGGCTAAATACCGGATTATGATGTAATTGGTTGTCTAATAAAAGTAATAGACGTAATAGTCAAGACATGTTCAATGCTGACAGGTTGACGCGAACACGGAAATTAACATGTTTAGATGAAAGCTGTCAACGCTACTAAATTGAGTAGGTACGGTGATTAAAATAGAATATCCGTTACTTGATGTTAATTGTGTGTTAGATTTGTTTGAATATTTATTATAAATAAAAATCTAATTATTTATTAATTGTGAATGTTGTTATTAATAAAGTACTTAATCATAGTTTACGAATATGTTAGCCGGTTAGGTGCGTATTTAATATTGTTTTTGTAAAAGTGGCGAAAGTTGTTTTAGTTAATACAATGCCTACATCTACAAGTATTTAAATAGTGAGAAACATTCTCAGAATTCTCAATCAAATTGTTATTATTAGACTGTGTTTATAAACATATACAATCATTACCTACTGATAACAATGTTAGATTCCATTTCTTGGTACTAAGTGGATATATTGATAAGAAAATCCAATTACTCCAACCAATTTCAAAGTTTTCAACGTAATGTGTAATGTGTCGTACAGTATTTCCCACGTACAAAATAATCATGTAGAAAATTGCTGCCAAACCAAGCGTAGGTTTTGTAGAAACGTGATTACCCGCCCTGGCAGCTGATCCTACCTCGTTTCCACGCCCCGGAGACGGCAGCATCCAAGGTCGCGTTATATAACCGCCATAATCGCGGGATAAGATCTGAGACCGCGACGAAATTAGGGTTTATTAGCCAGATTAACTTCAAGTTGCTGAAATTACTGTATAATTTCGAAGAGGGTATTTGAGTGTTGAGGTCTAAGGTTATTGGGTTATTAATAAATCCTACCTAAATACTTAAGTTTTGTTAGACAGACAATTCAGTAAAAGTTGTCATGTAAGACCTAAAAAATGTTAAAAACAAAACCATATCCCACTAATATTAAAATAACAAAAAAACGGTAAAATTATTTTATGATTTTTAAGTGTTACATATTTAAAATCGAAATGGCTAACTGATAGTTAATTCCTTCCTAACTCTAACGAGTATAAATAAAACAAAAGTATTTGGACAAGGTTACACAAACAAAAACCAGCTAACTGCGTATCGGAGCACGTATAATGGAGGGTTTCATAAAAAATAAAGTGAAAGGGCACCTTCCCGGTACCTACGTCATTTTGGAATGTTAGTGTTTTTTGGAGATAATCGGAAATGGCTGAGTCGATAATGTACCTACCACATAATTTTTGTAGATAGTAAGTGTAAATAGTGTAAAATTTTTCATATTTTTTGGACTTACGAGTCAATGGTTACAGGAGGGGGGGGGGGGGAGGGGGGGGGGGAATAAAAATATTCACTTAATCAAGAATGTTTTTAGGAAACCTCGGGTATTTTAAAGCCTTATCGTTAGATGTGATATTTATATTTGCAAAAAACTTTCGTGTGACATTTAAACTTAAATGTATACAGAGTGACTCAGTAGACGTGAGCAGGATTAACACTACGGATTCAGTTAATTACAAGCTATTGTTTGATACCTGTATTACAGGTAGTGTGATAAGCGCAAAAAAAAGTAAAAAAATTAAAAGTTTTAAATATTTACGACACGAATGTAATAGTCGAGTAATCATACTCTGTTGTTTTTCTGTAATATCTGTCAAATAGATGTCTGGTTACTTTGAAAACATCGTATCTCACTTAATTTGACATTTATTTTTTGTGTGTCATAATTTTCAAAAAGGTTTTATCCTTATTGATTTGTTTATGATTATGACCATGATTACAGAGATTAAAATTTCTATGTAAAAAAAAGATTCAAAAAATAGAAAGACGTTATTGTTTCACTTAAACACGATGGCTTCCGAATTCTTTATCGTTAACTGTATAGGGTTGTTCCTGCTCACGTCTCCTGAATCACCCTGTATAGTGCTCCCCTGAAAGTATTTTTTTAGCAATTTAACTACTAAACTAAGCAGTGGCACACAAAACAGACCTCTCGATAAAATTACATCTATACTTACAGTATATATAATATTTGCTTTATATATATAGTTTACGAAAAAAATGTGACATACGGACCGACGGACATAAGAAAACTATAAGAGTTTTTGACATTTTGGCTACGGAACTCTAAAAACTTTACCTATAGTATACTCGGTTGGACGCTTTCGCATCGACGCGAAGTGTGAAGAAGTCCCTGAGGAAATAAAAGAATTCTATTACATTTCGCAACTTTGGTACACCCTTATCCAGACTAGCAAAGGCAAATATTACTAAAAGGTCAGAGATGTTTCATCTACCTTTAGGTACTTACCTATTTACTTATAAATGCTTATATCCTTCTTTCTACATGAAAGGTTAGATAGGTGTAGGTATCTATTTAAAATATTTTACCTCTACAAGTCTACATATTACTTATAATTTTAAACAAAAATAACCGACTTCGTTTGGCCTTCACCTTTCCAAAAGCAAATGCTCGAGCTGTTGTAATAAATACTCAAATCACTATAGGTGTGCCTATGTCGAAGAGTTCCCTCGATTTCTTCAGGATCCCATCGTCAGATTCTGACCTAGTTACAATGGGACCAACTGTGAAGTATACTCTTTCAAACAAAAAAAAGAATTTTCCAAATCGGTCCAGCCGTATTTTTCTGAATTTACTCGGCTTACGGATCTAGCTTATCTTAATAGCATATTTACCCAATCTCAAGTGAATTGGATGTTGTTTAGAGGTTGCATAGAACGAACAGTTAGTGAAGCATTGAAGAAAATTGCAAAAACGTAATGTTAATCATTTTATTATAAACTAGCACAATACACTACATAGAACTTACTCAAAGAGAAAGTTAGATTAATTAAACGTAGAATAAAATAATGTTTACATGGATTAATAAAAAAAATACTAATCATTTAGCTGGCACATAAGCTTCAACCGCTTCAACCTCATCTTTTGTACACTAGGTGACGATTTTCTGTGATGCTAGAAAACTCTTAAGCTTACCTTTTTCTTAATTGTTTGTGCTTTCACCTTTGACAGAGTAGGTAAATACTGTCAAGTTTACATTTTTAATCTCTTTATAACGTTGTTTTCTGAGTGCCCTCCTTTTCGCATAAAATTGATTGTCATATTTTCACATGGCATAACACGATTGGCATAATACCATTTGGCATAAAATTCTACTATACTAATGCATAATATCGCATGACAAGCAATTTTAATAATGGTTTATGGGCATAAAATGTTTTTTCCGAGAATTAAGGATAATAAAATTCAATTCATCTAAATTCATAACTTATACTAAGTCGAACATATATTCCCACTAATTTAGAAAATCCTAACATCTTAGTGTGTAACTTATAATTAGTGAAACCTGTATTCCCTTTTTTCCCTTTTTTCGCAGACAGAATTTCATAGAATTTTGTTTCACAGACAATGTTTAATATAATATTTTGTTCGTATATTATTGTTTCAATGATTATTTACTTGATTGGAACATATTTCACTGAAACACCGTTCAATGAATATTACTATTTATTTTTAAAAATTAACAAACTTATTAAACAGTAGAATTATCTGTATTCTTGTTTTGCAGACAGAGATTCCATAGATTGTTGTTTCACAGAAACTGTTTAGGAAACAAATTGTTGCCAGAAAAGTGGGTGAGGTTAGGTAAAAGTTGCGATCCCCGCGGAAACGACTGTTCTCAGAAAAGTGGGTTAGGTTAGGTTAGAACTGCGACCCCGCGGAAACAATCTGTTGCCAGAAAAGTAGGTTAGGTTAGGTTAGGTTAGAACTGTGACACCCACAGGAGCATACTTTGTGATACAATGAATACCTACGTGCAATCCATACAGTATTAAATTCGTTCTATAGTATGCTTGTCTGAGGCAACAATCATCTGTGAAGATGCTGTGGCCAATATATATATATATATATACTCGTATATATTATGAAGAATAATTCACTGAACACGTTCGTATTAACACTTCCAAATTTGGCTTGACGCCGACTCCAAACATTTGGTACATTGGTAACGCATATAAATTATATAATACTTTATTTTATCCCTTTTGAAGTCGGTTTACCTTTTTGTTTTATTGGCATATGCAGTCTGTACATGAGTGGAATCAAGAAAACCAGCAAAGTCAAAACAATTTCAAAATTTTGAAAAATAAAACACCCATGGTGAATATTATTCAAGTATCAGTTGTATAAAAAGTCTCTTGAATTCGCAAGAAACATTAATACTTGTATAGATAAATAGTAGAGAAAAAGATAAATAAAGAGAAATCAGCGATCGAAGTATAAGTAGTAATAAGTACCTATACCTAACTGGCTATAACTATAAACAACAAAAGTTTTGTTCTTAGGGTTTCCCACTGTTTTTTTTATCGTGACACATTGACTTGTTTATACGCGATAACCTGTAAGCGAGTAGCACAATGTGTATTTAAACAGCGTGCATTTGGCTATAATTATTTATTTGAATGATGTTTTCAGTGTGTTTTTCCTCCAGATTTTCGGTTATTTTAAGAGCAGATAAATCCAACTCATAAATTTCGTAAAATCAATTCAATGTGAAAAAAAAGGTCGATGACATGGTTTCTGTTCCTAAGAACACATCGTCGTATTTCTTCTGGTTTCAGACCTGCACTGACCTATCTCAATGGACCATCCTGTATATTTTACTGTCATTCCTACTTCCCAAGTATCTGCCGGACATGAAGCCGACCGACCGTTTTCAACCGACTTTAAGATTTCGAAGGAGGAGTATTTAATTCGTCAGCATCTTTGTTGCTTTTTCCTTCTTCTTAAATGAACATTTAAGAAGCCGATTTGGAAAATAACTTTTTTTTTAAAACGGTATATTTGACAGTTGGTTCCATTGTTATCAGGTCAGGATCTGATGATGGGATACTAGAGAAATCGAGGGAAATCTTCCAATATTATAGGCACACCTACAGCGATATCAGTATTTTTTACAGCAGCTCGGGCATTTGCTCTTGGTAAGGTATAACCTGTGAAGTCGTTTCTTTTTTGTTTAGAATTATATTCATATCGTTTGTTTTCAGACTGGCACGCGGTCAGCCAGCTTCCCGGTCGGCGGGCCGGGCCGGCTGGACCTGTGCTACGTGGCCGAGCGCATGCTGGCGCTGCACCTGCCCGGCCGCGACGCGCACGCTGAGGCCCAGGCTGCGCACATGCTCACCAACAAGCACGGCGAACATTTCATGGTTAGTGTTCTTCTACTTATTATTGGCTCAGGCCAAGGCTCTGGATCAGCCCAGAGCGACTGGACTAGTACCGTCTGAACTGCGACGACTATAGATTAAGATTTTCATGATTAGATGGATTAGTACTGTACTTAGGTAGGTATAGGTAAATTTTATTTCCAAGGATGCTTATTAGAGTCTTAAACATTTTTTACGAATAAATATACCATAATTTCGTTAACGTCAAACTGGGTCGTTTTAAAATGCAATAGTACTTAAGTATATCGAGTATCTAAGTATATATGTACTGATTTTATTTCGCCACACTTTTGCTAATACGTAAGAGTTTTACAGAAGCCTTTTATACCAAATGAGATCAGGTATTTCAAAAATATGCTAATTTTATGACCGTTTTAAATCTATTCAAGTAAACTCAGTTATTTCAAACGCCACCTCGTTTTACCGTACCTACGTTACTATTGAACAAATGTGTTGCACATTCCAGGTATTCGAGGTGAGCTGTAGCGACGGCAGCGGCGCGGGTAGAGATGCGCGCGCGGCGTTCGGTCGCGCGCGAGCGCTTGGCTGGGCAGGCGCGCTGGCGCCGCCCCTGGAGCGATTGTGCGCTGCCTGCAAGCACATTGAGAGCTGGTTGGCCGCACACCCGAGAAACGTAGCCGTGCTGCTTGCCTGGTAAATATTGCAATGTTTTACAAATGAAGGAGAATAAATAAAAAAAAATCCACTGCCTCGGGCGAGACTCTAACTCGCAACTAGCCCGCCGCTCTAACCAACTGAGCTACTAGATTCACCCGTTGGCTGCGAATATACGTCCTTCATATGCCTTTTAGGGGGCCGCCTAAGCAACATCTGCCGTAAAGTCTTACAGTTACAGACCGCCCATCGAAGTCGCAAGTTGTATTGAAAATTTACCGATACCGATACCCACTTTAAGCCAAGTTAATACATTAATCCAAAACGTCGGCGATAACGATGCCACAGTTTTGTTAATGTTTAGAAATTGTTGCGTATCGTGTACACATCTGGCTATTGTTACTCTCACCTGGCGCTTATCATGAACATGAATAACATGATGTCAATATATCTTTGCAGTTCGGAAAAAAAATCTATTACTTATAAAAAAAGAACGATGTTTGTTTCATATGTGCCAAATAGAATTATGCGTCTGCCGTTTTACTAAATGTGTATAATATATTTTTCACACTACCTATTCATATACGGGCTTTTTGTTCCCTGCTACGAGGGAACAAAGTAGCACTTTTCTATGTAGGACGTAGGACACTACTTTTTTTTATAAATTAATTCTTATTCAAGTATGTATCTCAAAGATCGACTATAACCCTAATTATTTTATTCATTTGTTTACAGGGGTAACCGAGAACGATTGGGAGTGTTGGTAGCGGCGTATATGCACTACTCGGCCATCTGCGGCGCACCTGAGCACGCATTAGACCGATATGCCATGCGGCGGTACCTCGACGATCGCGTGCCCGTCTTTCATCTGCCATCCAATAAGAGGTAAATACTGTATTATGATTTAAAAATAAAACATCTGCTCCATCGGATGACATGGTGTTCCCGCAACACTCTTTTTAATTTCAACACTTTATTATTAAATGGTTAGCAGTATAACGTGCGTAAACTCCAGAGGGCAGCACAGAGCGCCACTGTATATTGGCGCGAAGTGCAAATGACACATTAAAATTGCTAAATTAGTTCATTCGATGACAGGCTCTACAGCATGTAAGGGTACGTAAGTCAAATGTTGGAGGCAGCACCTTTTATTTGTGTGAAGTGAAGTGAAACAAGATTGCAGACCATTCATTAACTCGCTCTGTCCCTATAGGTCAGTTTGGGAGTTGAGTTATAGCAGCGATGACTATCAAGTGTAACTTGAACAGGTTTGATGTGTACAGGTACATCGACACGTTCGCGGGGCTGCTGGCGGGCCAGATCCGCGTGAACGCGGCGCCGCTGCACCTCACGCACGTCAGCGTGGCCGGCGCGCTGGCGCCCGCCTCCGAGCCCACCATCGCCTTCCTCAAGATCTACGAGAACTTCGTCTGCGTCTATACCTCTGGTAAGCTAACGAGAAGTGTTTTTTGATGCCGGTTAGTATTAGTACATTACTTACCAAGGACTGTAAAAGAAAGAAAGCCCGAAACCGCAGGTATTTGTGACCCGAGCCGCAGGCGAGGGTTGTAAATATGCGTTAGAGGGGTTTCTTTTTTACTGCCCGTGGTGAGTACACAATTTTACGTCTCCACCTGGCCATAATGCGAGTTTTACCGTACGCGTAGCGTGCGGTAATACTCACATTATGCCCAGGTGTGACTTAAAAAAAATTACATGACACCTTAAAGATATCACCTTTTGTTGTTATGCCGACAAGTCAATCATCTGTCATTTAAATGTTATGAAAACGGTCATCCCTTGTGTAATGACGTAGCAGTTTTTATCCTGTTAGGTTCAACTAACAGTGCAAAGTGTTCAGTGAAGTTTGCTAATTACCTAAAACTGAAGAAATCCAAGACTGGTTTCTTCATCCTCTTGCACTTGCACGTCTCTTTACTTACTCATTTAGACACAATCAGCCATTGATTCTTCAGATTTCATCATTTGTACAACACTGTATTTTTTTGAGTACAATGCTTTTGTTGTTGTATAGCACATTTTAAGCACACTGTCCGATGCAGGCTTATACATGGTGAGCGGCGGCGGTTGGACCGTGGGAGTGGGGCGACTGGCGTTACGAGGCGACGTGCTGGTGCGGGCGTACCGGCGACCAGCGCAGGCGCAGCAGCGCCGGCTCGTGTTCGCGTGCCAGTTCCACACGTGCGCCGTCACCGACCACACGCTCTCCTTCACCAAGCAGCAACTGGACCACGCCGCGCACGGTAACACCTGCTTCTAACTAGCCGTGCGAGGGACGTGCTGCTGTGGTACCGGCAACCGGCGCAGGCGCAACAGCACCGGCTCGTGTTCGCGTGCCAGTTCCACACGTGCGCCGTCACCGACCACACGCTCTCCTTCACCAAGCAGCAGCTGGACCACGCCGCGCACGGTAACACCTGCATCTAACTAGCCGTGCGAGGGACGTGCTGCTGTGGTACCGGCAACCGGCGCAGGCGCAACAGCACGGCTCGTGTTCGCGTGCCAGTTCCACACGTGCGCCGTCACCGACCACACGCTCTCCTTCACCAAGCAGCAGCTGGACCACGCCGCGCACGGTGACACCTGCATCTAATTAGCCATGTGAGGGACGTGCTGTTGCGGTACCGGTGACCAGCGCAGGCGCAGCAGCGCTGGCTCGTGTTCACGTGCCAGTTCCACGCGTGCGCCGTCACCGACCACACGCTCTCCTTCACCAAGCAGCAGCTGGACCACGCCGCGCACGGTGACACCTGCATCTAATTAGCCACGTGAGGGACGTGCTGTTGCGGTACCGGCGACCGGCGCAGGCGCAGCAGCGCCGACTCGTGTTCGCGTGCCAGTTCCACACGTGCGCCGTCACCGACCACACGCTCTCCTTCACCAAGCAGCAGCTGGACCACGCCGCGCACGGTGACACCTGCATCTAACTACACGCAACCGCCATTAGTACGATAGGTTTGGGATGGGATAGCTGTCAATCCATATTAATTTTGACCCTATTTATATTACTATACATTCATTGTATAATCCTATTCTCATCGCGGCTATACAGGGTGACTTTTAATTCGACCTATTCTTTGAAAGGGGTTATTCTTTAGCTCATTTACAATGTTTTTAGCCCAATCAACTAGGGGTCAAAAATTAATGGTTTTCGAGTTATACGAGTTTTAAGTTTTTTTTGTAAAAACGCCACCTAGCGACCTAAGAATGGCAATAAAAAAGAAATTACATGCGATAGGGTGATAATTTCTTATTTATCTTATAGCCAGTAAACGTAGCAATACTTAAGACAAAAAAACCGTTAAAAAATAATTCAAGTCTTTACGGATAAAAGGTTATAAATCAAAAGTTATGTTTTATTTTTTGTTTATTTAAAATCAAAGACGATTACTCAAAAAAAATTGTATGGTAGTTCATGTAAAAATTCCATAAATAAATTCCGTAACTCATAAGCTTTTCAAAAAGGTAAAAATGTAGGCATAATTTTATTTAACTATCAAAAATAATAACAATAACAGAACAGGTAGCGAGCGTACTGAGCGTATGACCCGCAATCGGTTTGTTTGTGCAACTTTCGTTCTTATCTTAATCCTTCGTTATCTTGATAACTTGATAAGTTCTTGATAACGAAGGATTAAGATAAGAACGAAAGTTGTACAAACAAACCGATTGCGGGTCATACGCTCAGTGGTTTGTTTGTGCAACTTTCGTTCTTATCTTAATCCTTCGTTATCTTGAGAGGTCCAAGTTCAGTCTTCCCTTTGGTAAGCATTCCGGACATGTTCGTAAGTTATTAATTAAAGAAAGTAATAATAATTAAGAAAACCTAACCACTTTCTGGTTTGTTTGTGTGTTTTTATGGCCAAAAATGGATTTGTTGTTAGTAATAAACATTGAAAAAATTAAACAACTGTTTTTACTTTTAACTTTAAATAGCTACTTGTAATCTTAATAATAGCAGACAGATAATTTAGTATCATAATAAAAGCAGCAAGACCATAATAAAAGCAATAAAAAGTACAAAATTAGTCATAAAATAAAAAACAAAAATTACAAATCAATTATTAATTTAATAAATTACAAGTCTTGTTCGAACTGTTTTCCCTCGTTTCGTATACAAGCATAAAGCCTTTTGCGTACTTCAGTGACTGATATTCGCGTCGACATGTTTTCTCTCATGGTCTCAGCAGCCTCTACAATTCTTTCTCTCAAGTGTTCGACATTTCGTATTGGTCTGTCGTATACTAATGCCTTCATGTGACCCCAAATGTAAAAGTCACATGGAGTCAAATCTGGACTACGTGCTGGCCAAGGAATCGGGCCCCCTCGCCCAATCCATTTCTCTGGATAGTTAATGTTCAACCACTGTCGCACGTCCCGGTAGTAATGAGCTGGGCAGCCGTCGTGTTGGTAAACCATGGCCATCCTTGTTCCAAGCGGCACATCCTCCAGCAGTATGGGCAGTTCTTCCTTTAAAAAATGTTCGTAAGCGATACCGGATAAACGTGCAGGCAGAAAAAATGGCCCGATCAACTTATCGTGCACAATCCCCATCCACACGTTTAAAGAAAATCTCTGCTGGTGAGCTCCTTCCTTGGATTTTCTTGGATTTTCACCTTTTGGGGCCCAAAAATGCAAGTTGTGGTAGTTTGTGATACCATCGCGGTCGAAGTTGGACTCATCGGTCCACAAGATATTCTTCAGGTACTCTGGATCTTCAATGTCAGCATTGAGTAAAAATCTGCAGAAATCCATCCTCCTAGCAGGATCTCCCTCCTGGATGGCGTGAACCGGAGTGTAATGGTATGGATACAGTCTTGCTGAGTGGAGCGTGAACCAAACTTTCCATTGTGATATCCCAAGCTGGTTAGCCACAAATCTGGTTGATGTAGTGGCGTTGGCCCGGAACAAGTCCAGTATTTGTTCTTCTGCTTCAGGATTATGAACTGCAGGTCTTCCAGCATCTGCTTGCCGTCGTTGAACCGATCCCGTTTCTCGAATACGACGGTAAGTCGTACCAAACACGCTGACATCAGGTAAACGGCGATTTGGGAATCGTCGTTCATATTCTCTCCGTGCTGCAGCAGCGTCACCATCAGCGAATCCGTAACAAAACAGGATATCTGCGTATTCTTCAAATTGGTAAGCCGCCATTTGATAAATACTGTCAACGAAATGTCCGAATCGGAAGGATAGTTGGAAGTTACTGATTTGATTACTAAATAAATACCGACAATGAAGCCTCGGTAAATCACGAACACTTCCGAATACTTCATTTTATTATTATTACTCTCATTAATTAATAGCATCATAACAAGAACATGCACTGAACTTAAACCTCTCAAGATAACGAAGGATTAAGATAAGAACGAAAGTTGCACAAACAAACCGATTGCGGGTCATACGCTCAGTACGCTCGCTACCTGTTCTGTTATTGTTATTATTTTTGATAGTTAAATAAAATTATGCCTACATTTGTACCTTTTTGAAAAGCTTATGAGTTACGGAATTTATTTATGGAATTTTTACATGAACTACCATACAATTTTTTTTGAGTGATCGTCTTTGATTTTAAATAAACAAAAAATAAAACATAACTTTTGCTTTATAACCTTTTATCCGTAAAGACTTGAATTATTTTTTAACGGTTTTTTTGTCTTAAGTATTGCTACGTTTACTGGCTATAAGATAAATAAGAAATTATCACCCTATCGCATGTAATTTCTTTTTTATTGCCATTCTTAGGTCGCTAGGTGGCGTTTTTACAAAAAAAACTTAAAACTCGTATAACTCGAAAACCATTAATTTTTGACCCCTAGTTGATTGGGCTAAAAACATTGTAAATGAGCTAAAGAATAACCCCTTTCAAGGAATAGGTCGAATTAAAAGTCACCCTGTATACTTACTCGTAATAGCACTGCGAAGGACGTAAAAGTCGGTGTCAATAGAAAATAAATACTCTTAAAGGTAAACAAATCCATCTACCTTCATTGCATCGCAATCACGCACTTATGCAATCGTGGTTTCATTGCCAATTTATACACATAAACTTATTATTTACATTATTTTTTCGTTAATTACTTGTTTCGGTGAAAACTAATTTATTTAATAATATTTTGTCATGTATAAATGCTTTATTGCCTAGAAATGCAGTTGTAAGCCAGCCTTATTTGCAGCCATCTGATGTATTTCATCATCCCTCTGCTTAGTAGCGCCGTGTCAGCGCCATCTATTTTCACAGCCTAATAATTTCTCCGCACGAAAAACACTTCGTTCACACTATAGTTCAAAATCTGTAAGAATGAACTTTTGACACATCACAACGCCCGTAGAACGTAAACGCGCAAGACACTTTGAAATTATAAACAAAATCCCATAACGATTTTACAGCTTGTCATGTACGTAAACACAATATTTCACTTTTTATAAACATAACTTAATTAATGTTAAATTTTTTCATATCTTAGTTATTGAATATTTTACGATAACAATTTAGCATGCAAACAGTTACGGTCTAGGCCTCCTTTTTTTTAAATTTAGTGTTGTGACCATGTCTGCTGTTCCGATTCATATAACATTTCCGTAAGTCGATAAAATCGATTATGTAATCAATAGACAATATAAGACTTTCTTACCATATTGTATTAATTATGGAATTATTATAATGCCATACATAATTAGAAGATAACAATTATGAAATGATCATTTCCTAAATAGTTATATGTTCTGCTTTGTTATAGTTAAGTTTTCCTTTTTTAATTTATTTTTGTATATTAGGCATAACTGCATACAACTCATCTCAACTCATATTCTCGGTGGAATCACTGACTTCCGAGTCACAGGCATCCGCCTAGTTCGGGAGACAGAGGCTCAGTTCCGGTGAAACTGTTTCAAACCTAATACATAAGTCTCTCTTAAACTATTAGCGTACTGTGCAAATATTACTTACACTTGTATTAGGTTTAAGTCAATAAACATTATTCATTCTCTCATTCTTATTGTTATAATTTGAGAAGATTTGTGATACAAAATATATAGGCATGTAACAAGAAAAAATCGGTTGTAGTAAAATCGATTCGAACAATTCATAAATAATCGCTAAATTTGACAACCGATACGTCTTAGCCCCATCACTAATGACGTCAATACTGAAGTGTCAAAAGTTCATTCTTACAGATTTTGAACTATAGAGCTAACGTACTTAAATAAAAACCGCTACAGAGAGGCTAATGATGGCGCCACCTATCAATGACTGGTGATTTATTTAAGTACTTCGTTAAGTTACATGCTAAACAGGTAATGCGAAATCAACTTGGCTTAAGTCAAACGTTACGTTAGATATAAAAAAGATTAACCCCTTCATTTTTTTAACGTTTACGTCTTACAAGCCGCATTTTACTAATAAATGTTTGTCCTTATCTATCTGTCACTTTGACTGTTGCGTTTTTTTAGAAATTGACTAAAAATAATTTACATACTAAATGAGGCTTGTAATGACGCGCATGCTCATAATATAATTAAAGGCCTCGTTTTGCATAGTTTTTGCATCTCAGCATTATGGTTTGCGTATAAAAATGACAAATTATTTATAGATTCGGTAAGGAATTAGAAAGGCCTGAGAAAAATTCATTAAAAACATAATGATTTAAGGTATAACTTCATAGTAGGTACAAGTATTTTTATAAAACTTTTCGGAAGCCATTTCTTAACCAGTTTCATATTCAACAGACCCGTCATTCCCGTCCGACGGCGCGGTGGAGCTGGTGTTCGCGCGCAGTGAAGGCGGCGGCGGCGCGGCGCCGGCGCCGACGCCGGCGGCCCCGCTGCGCGCCGCGCCCGATGCACTCGCCCGCGCCGACTCGCTCGAACATCTACGACCGCTCTCGACACTCACCGATGATGACCCTGGTAAGAGACAAATACACATTTTCGTATTGTACAGACCTATCCGTTTATCGTTTCCTTTAGACGACATGGTGGAGCTAGAGTTTGCGCGCAGCCAGGACGGCGGCGGAGCGGACACTCATACTGACACTGAGAGCAGAAGGATGCGATTTTTTTAGGTCCCGTCCTATCAACCTACTTATTCGACGGAGCATTAGAACTGGTGTTGTTCCATTTTTTTTCCGTGATAATATCTAATGGGACGTGTCTAGAAGGCGAGTTTAAAAAATAAAACAAAATAGGTACCAGAGAGAGAGAGAGAGAGAGAGAGTTACACAGTAACTGAAATAACGCAGAAAATTTGCGAATGGTGAACCTGATATTAGATTTTTTTTATAATAACAACCATTATTTCGGACTTAAATCAGAAACTATATATTTGTCAAGAACTCCTAAACTATTTTACAATATCTTAAAACCATTATGTTTCAATTTTGTGGTATTTGGTGTGTCACAATTTGGAACAATTATTGTAATTTTTTCAAAGTCTTTATATAAATCATGTCATGAACAAGCCTATTGATAGTTTTGATCAAATGAAATCACGTCATTTAATTTTTATTATCATTTATACATTAGAAACTGATTTTGATTTATATACCTACTAGCTGATCCGGCGAACTTCGTACCGCCAGTTTAAAATTTCTAATATTTTTATAGTTATTCTGCTAATCGGGGCGGAGACAAATCCAAAAAATTAACATTATTAAAATTGGTTTAGGTGTTCTTGAGTTATAAATGGTGTAACCGACACGACTTTGTATTAGATATAGATTAGAATCATCAAATTTAAGAAATGCACCAGATTTAATACTCAGTACACAGTGTTTTTTATATGCAACATAAAGTACATAATGATTCCAGAATACAGCGTGCCTTTGACCATGGAGCTTTAAATGTAATGATCGATTTTGCTCATAAATCTGAGCTTCTTTTAGTCTATAACTGTTTGAATGAAGATTATTTAATAATCTTATTTTTTTCGAACGAAGAAAATACTTACCATTTTCAATGTACATCGTCGAATGAAGCAATTGACATCGCCTGTCACTTCAAAACCTGATGATTTTGCAGTACATTGCTTGATCAAATAAGTTTTGAACTGTATTTTTTACAAATCCAGATATTTTTAAAAGTTGTATATTGTAGTTCTGTTTTATGAGCAAAATCGATACTTATATATACATAAATCCCCGTAGTCAAAGGCACGCTGTATAAGTTTTCGACTGATTTTGATTTTCAAAAGCAATTAATATCGACTTTGTATTATCGAGTATAGAATTACCCACCTTGAACCTCCGATTATCGTACAAATAAAAAAGAATATGTTATTACTAGCTTTCCGCCCGCGACTTCGTCCGAATTCATAATGCGGTTTCTCATACAGAGTAGAGAATGAAACTCTGTTTAATTCTCTATTTCATCTTCTTAAAACGTGAAATCTATTATAGAGTAGTGGATTATCTTCTAAAAAACGTTTAGCACCTTGTCATTTCACACCTTCACACGCAAGAATAAGTCTTTATCTACACTCATACTGTAAGTACTCTAAACTGCGTTCAAAAACCGTAGACAATGACAAGCATTACAACAAACGATTTAACTATGATAAGTTTCTTATCTGCGGCAGTAACGTAATTTTAACGTTGCATGCTCAAATATTGTTAAGCAATGAGTTTCAAATTTGGAACATCGAATTTGATAACATAATGTTACCGCCATGGCCAACTCGATTGGTCCCGCGCGAGCGCCGGCACAATCGAGTTGGCCATGACGGTACAATGACGGTCATTCTATGGGTTCCGAACACTTAATTTAATATATATAATATGAGTGTAGATAAAGCAGTGTATGCAACTGTACGTAATTAGGCCTTAAAACACTCGTGTGATCTTATTATGAAATTCGCCTGCGGCTCATTTCATAAAACCACACTCATGTTTTAAGGACCCCTATTACGTAACAGTTACATAAACTACTATTACGCTGAAATCTGTATTGTTTTATTATAATAAAAAGTTAATATACAAAAAAAGTTTATTTCCAGACAACATAGGTCCAAAGGATAGTTAGTAACAAATTATTAAAAAAACTAAATTTAAACCTAACTTTTAACACTAAGACACTATAAATAAAATGAGTTAGTAAAAAACAAGATAATTCAAACTAAAAGCCCTGCAAACCAGCTTAATAGTTTTCATGTTCTAAAAAATCTCGTCTACCTAATCCCTTTAGGAGTGGAATTTTCCAAAACAGTGAAAGGCTTTTTTGTATTTTATTCGTAATCTTCCTACAAAGTTTTAAGTCTCTAGCTCAAAAAAGGAAGTTTCCTCCACACAAACTTTTCACTCCTATTTAATAATCCCCTCAGGGGTGGAACTTTCAAAAATGCTGAAATTAGTTTGTATTTTCATAAGTGATTTTTATATAAAGTGTTGATGTCTTAACCTCAAAAAAAGTTCCCCAATATCTTCCTACTATAAGTCTTAAGTCTCTCGCTCAAAAAAGAGTTTCCCTCATACAAACTTTGCACTCCTACTCCTACGAGTATTTAACCCCCTTTGGAGTGAAACTTTCAAAACTGATGAAAGTACTTTTTTATAGTTCGATAAGTAATCTTTTTACACATTTTTAAGTCTCCTTAGCCTCAATAAAATAAGTATCCCGCACCCCTTTTTAAGGGGCCCGCTGGCGCCCATAGCCTAATTATAAAGGTCATTTAAATTTTTGACAGCTCGTCCGAAAAGACCTCACCTACGTCACACAATGATGCCATTCGTTGACATTTTCAATTCAGTCAGGGAGTTTAATTAATACACTATTCATGTTCAAAAATGTTAGCGTGCCGTTACTAAGTTTATTTTGTGGTTTTTTATTATTTTATACCTAAAATAAGCTTCATATAATTTTAGGTAATTGAATATAATACTTTTAGTTGGCAATTCATTTACGGCATGTAATTTAATGAGGACTTTTTTTTAACATTGTGGCAATACAACTATTTGGCGAGTATTACACTGACAGACGGCCATATTGTATTATCTCTGTTTCTTTTAAACTTATCACGCCGTTTCATTTTTGTCTGAGATTCCCAAAATATTTGATAGATATATAATGTATATAATAATGGTTGCTCGTAATAAATATTGGTGTAGTGTAACTGCGTGTAAAACTGCGTGTAACATATTTATGAGTTTAATTTCTTTTTTCAATGGACTAAGCCGTTTAGTAGAAATCCATACGCAAAGGAGGATAGGCAGATTGGGACCACCCTCCAATAGCGTTAAGATGTATGTCGTTCGATAGGTCTTGTCAATAGGAATAACTTTTGCTTTGACAGCTTTGTTGTCACAGTTGTCCGTTCAGAGATATATGACATTTAAGATCCGATCAGGGGTTATAATTAAGGGCCGTCAGAGGGACACAACTGCCACGCATGGTCACCATCTGTTACGCCGATGACACGATGGTGGCCGTGAAGGGAAAGCGGCCCGAAGAAACTCTTCGGAGAGCGGCTGTAGCGACGGCAATGACTGTCGGTCGCATAGAGCTCCTCGGGTTGAAGGTGTCCCTCCTAAAAACGGAGGCGATCGTATTCGGCAAATGACGGTTGGGCCCTGACACAACCAGTACCGTCGGAGGGGAAGCTGTCCGGGTTAAGCCCCACATTAAATATCTGGGCCTTATCCTGGACAGAGGTTGGCAATTTCGTGAGCACTTCGCGAGGCTCGCCCCTCGGCTAGTGGGAGCTGCATCGGCTCTGGGGCGCTTGCTGCCCAACGTAGGTGGACCCAACAGCTCCTGCAGGAAACTGTTTGCGGGTGTGCTTAGGAGCATGGCTCTGTATGGTGCACCAATATGGGTGGACCGGCTGACGGAGAGAACAAAACCTTTGCTCCGTCGGCCCCAAAGGATAGTGGCGCAGCGGGCAGCAAGAGCCTACTGCACCACAGCTTTTGCAGCGGTGTGCCTCCTCGCCAGTACCCCGCCGTGGGAGCTGGATACTCAGGTGCTGGCGGAGAGGTACAGGGTGAGGGCTGAGGCTCGGAAAAGGGGTGAGCTCGCGGACCCAGAAGAAGTCGAGAGGGCGGCGCGACAGGCTCTGGACAGGCTCCGGGAGCGCTGGAAATCTGTGCTGGAGGATAGCCTCTATGGAACCCGCACCATAGGTGCTATTCTCCCATATTTTGAAGGCTGGTTGGGCCGGAAGCAAAATGGAACCCTCACTTATAGGATGACGCAGGTGATGACCGGAAATGGGTGTTTCAGGCATTACCTGCACCAAATCGGGAGGGAGTTGGGGCCCCAGTGCCTGGATTGTGGAGCGGTGGACGACACGGCCCAGTACACGCTGGAAGGGTGTCCCCACTGGAACACAGAGAGGGCAACGATGACGGCAGCAATGAGGGTGCGGGATCTCTCGCTGCACAGCATTGTCGGAGCAACCCCTGATCGGATCTTAAATGTCATATATCTCTGAACGGACAACTGTGACAACAAAGCTGTCAAAGCAAAAGTTATTCCTATTGACAAGACCTATCGAACGACATACATCTTAAAGCTATTGGAGGGTGGTCCCAGCTCCCATACATTTTTGCCCATTCTCCTTTAACAGCATGTCGTTAACTTTGTATAACGGGGAAACTATAATAGGAATAAATCAAACGTTGGTAATATTATACTTACATAGAATAATGTTTTTTTTTTGGATTGACCCATTAATGAAGAATATCCCATAGGCGCACCGCACTACACATTAGAGCGGAATTTAGCTGTTCATAGACAAAAGCGGAAATTTGTCTAGGGTAGGCTGAATTTTTGTATGGAGGCCATAGACAAATTTCCGCTACCATAGCCCAATTTTTTACGCTTTTGTTTGTTTTTGTTTACGAATAGCTAAATTCCACTCTAATGTGTGGTGCCCCATAAAAACTATAACAGTGCATGGCCGGCCATGAATTCCGTCATAGGGACACTATAAATAGATAATATTCAATACTGTGCGGAAAATTGTCTATACTTTGTGGAAATTGTGGTTTGTGGAAACCGCGGATCTTCCGCATCATTTTCAAAATCCGCATCCGCCTCCGCATCAAATCGATGCGGAGCTCATGCGGATGCAGATGTGGAACAAGTCGGTACAGGAACGTCTCTGTGACGGCGCACGTGCTAGGTAAAGTAACGTAGGTAATTTCACCATTACCCAATCGGAATATTGTTTCATTTTCGTGATTCGTCGACCGAGCTCTATGTCCTTGACGGATAGCGACAAGAAATGACGACTTTGTTTTGTTTTGATTTTAGTGTTGAAATGCTATTGTAGGGCGAAGGGCTTTGTATGATGTGAGTAGTACAAAACTTTAATATTTGTTTTTTTTGTGTACTTATCTTATATCCGCATCCGTATTCCAGGAATGTGAGCCTTTTAATATCCGCATCCGCGGATGTCAAAAAATCAGTATCCGTAATATCCCTGATACAGAGCTCCTTCTTTGACGTTACGAATCATGTTGTCCCTTCCTAACGCATGACAAGTTCTCTTTCTCACTTAGGGAAACGTATCGGATACTAAATGTCAAGCTCAATTTTTTTGACAGAGATTGCACACCCTTGGTATGGTGTCGTTTAGATATACCCAATGATTTGTTTTTTACTGGCACGGCATTTAATTTGCATTCTTATTATAATGCCTAGTATAATTACTAATAATAGAGGTAATCCTCTATTAAATAATTTTCCCTATTTTAAAAGTTTGAGAACCGCATCGTTCCCTGATGACGTCAGTGTGGTCACTGACGTCACGAGGTGTCAAAAATTTAACTGACCTGTATAATTAGGCTATGCTGGCGCCAATGACCTTCCATCTGAATCGCTGTTTTCTAATTCTTTTTATAGCTTATCATATTATCAGTAACGGACTTAAACAATATAGTAGGTATCCTATATTTACTTCAATATGCATTGTCTTCGAGATATTTGACATCAAAGTCGAACAATTGTAGGCCAAAAAAGTGGTTTTCTGGTCATAATTTTTGTGTTAATTAGTTTAAAATTAAAATTTCTCGTCTGTTTTTAGAGACATCAAAGAGAAACCCTAATATGTAGATTTCATATATGTAAGATCCTTAACAGTATTCGAATATCGATAAAGGTATTTTTTTAGACTATATTTAATAAAATCATAAAAAACTAAGTGCTCATTTATTTCAAAATCCGGCTCTACGAAATGGAGATAAAAGATTCAAGAACCGATAGCCGTTTGCCTTATGATTGTATCTGTAGTGAAAATGTTGGAATATAGACTCAAAAAAGGTCAAAAATCGATAAAAAACATGTGGAGCCCCTCAACCTAAATTTTCCATAACACGGAAATATTTTTTTTGGAATTATAATAAGAAACGTTTGGAGAAAGTTTTACATCTCTAATAGTTCAAAAAAAGATCCCCCACCCCTATTTTTAACCCCGGTTGGAATTTTACAAAACGCTGAAAGTACTTTTTTTGTAATAAGTAATCTTTCTACAAAGTTTTAAGTCTAGCTCAAAACGAACGTTTACTCATACAAACTTTGCACCTCTATTTAACCCCCTTAGAAGTGGAATTTCCAAAATTCGCTTCATATCCCTTGCTTACGTCATAAAAAAAGCTCTGATGTAAATTTCTAGTCCCAGTAGTTTCGGCTGTGCGTTGATTATCTGTCAGGACTTCTTATTTTACACTCGTTACACATACTTACGTTGTCATACTTTGAAGGCCTGAAATTAGTTATATGCTTAGCCGCGAAAGCATTGCAGACAGTTAGAGATATTTTCGCTTGTCTGAAGGTAATTATACACAAATATAATGATTACGACTGCCGCAAATAAATTAATAACTACTTACTGCAATATTGTATATGTACAGTGAGATTCAAAATTGCTTGGACACATCTAAATATATAAAAGAAGAAACTGACTGACTGACTGACTGACTGACTGACTGATTGACTGACTGACTGACTGACTGACTGACTGACATATCAACGCACAGCCCAAACCGCTGGTTCTAGAGATTCCAAATTTGGCACGTAGGTTCCTTATAAGGTCTAGAGATGCACTAAGAAAGGATTTTTCAAAATTCACTCCCTAAGGGGGTAAAATGGGAGTCCAAAGTTTGTATGGTGAATCAAGATTTGTTATACTATTTTATTCTAAACTTCACAGGAGTATTCCTAACAATAAATGAGTAAACACGTGTTTCTGTTTTTTTTTGAAAATTCAAGCCCTAAAAGTATAGTTATGAATGAATTCATTCGTGAATTGTCTATGCAATTGTGAATCTAGGTGTACATACGCCTATAATTTTAAGATCAATAAACATAATCCATACTTCCATACTAATATTATAAATGGGAAAGTGTGTGTGTTTGTTTGTTTGTCCGTCTTTCACGGCAAAACGGGGCGACGAATTGACGTGATTTTTAAGTGGAGATAGTTGAAGGGATGGAGAGTGACATAGGCTACTTTTTGTCTCTTTCTAACCCCCCACTTCCCTAAAATGGGGGGTGGAAGTTTGTATGGAGCATTCCGGGGGGCAAAGGGGAACCGTGTTACCCCGAATTTAACGCGAGCGAAGCCGCGGGCAAAAGCTAGTTTAGCCATGATTGTGTCTATTGCACTAGATATACATTATAAAAAGTTATACAGGGTGTAACAAAAATACTGGTGATCCGTTTATGGGCATAATTAGTATCGTATTGCGACTAAGAAAAAATTAGAAAAAAAATTTTGGACGAGAAAAAAAAAGTATTTTTTGTATGGGACCCGTCGTCCCAGCCGGTCAACCCTCCATACAAAATCATTTTTTTTTTGGGCGTTCATAATTTTTTTTCCAAGTTTTTCGTATTAAGAATCTGATACCAATATGGACCCTTAAATGGATCACGAGCATTTTGTTACAACTTGTATAAGGTGCTAACAAATTAAGTACAAATATTTTAAGTTATCTTACACCGAAACAATTAACTTTAATTAAAAATTAAGAAAACTTTTTATGTATATCAATATTATCTGTTATCTACTCAAATATAGTAGGTACTCTTCCTTCTGTGCTAGCTGAAATGAGGTATATGTAATTTAATCATTGGGTATACTTGTAGTAGGTAATCTAGATTCACCGAATAATGGCCTCACTCTATTTAACATAAGACCCAAAATGAGGGAAAACACTCCGGACTGAGAACCTTCCAATACATCCACATTAAAGACAATCCGTTAGAGAGCACCGTTTATGGACTAGACGAGTAGCTATTACATTATCATAACTGTCGCTGGCATTTTTATAGCTTTCCTCACTTTTGATAAAACTCAGTTTAAAGTTTGTGAAAAGACCGAATGGGCAATTGGCATGAAACCACCTGGAAGACATAATGTATAATACAATTCCCTTTTATATGTACTTTTAGTAAACGCTATAGCGTGTTTGAACAACATTATTCTTAGGTACATTAAAACGTAAGCCACTTCATTACCTAACTAAAATTAGTACCCCAATGGTTAGCCCAGAATGTGTCGTTTAATGTTTCCAGATATGAAGTCAAGGGTTTCACTTCAACACGTAATTGTTCACCCTGAACGAAAATTAACGGAAGACCAGCACAAGGTACCTTAACATAAAGCTGAGTAGGTACCTTGTCAGTGACTCCATACGTTTATAAAAAACCGTGTGGGAGTCTTAAGTAATATGGTAACAACATGAATATATTTATTTCCTTTAGTTTCTTCCTCTTCGTTCAAAAAAATACGCGTAATTTTTCCTAACAAATTAGCTTTTATTTGTTCATACAACTTTAAAAACTTTTTTGAAATACTGCATGCAGATGTACTAATATAAAGGGCGACGCATGACGTTTAAAATAATGTGAGATATATAGTGATTAGCATTCTATTTCTATTAACTTTAATGTGGATAAAGTATCCAATTAACCCGTACGCAGGTAGAGCGGTAACCGACAATATGATTATTTGAGGCGGCATCAGTTAGAGAGGTCGCAGTCTGTGGTGCCGCAGGTGTGGGGCTATTTTAGTGGTTAGATCCGCCCGAGCCGAGCGCCGGCCGCCCGTCGCCGCCCGCCCAGTCGCGCGCCCAACCCGACACTACACGTACGCTCACGTGCGTGACACAAACAAATCAAACAATATTCATTCATAAAAAAAATCAAATAAACAAAACTACTAAAATTCAAAGTTTAACAAGTTATAGTCTTCGGAGCGCAGTGTTTCCTAAACTTCGACGACAATCGGAAACGAGGTGAGTGGGACAATACAAGTTTACACTTTGAAACAAATCGACTTTTACACAATCCGGCGCCTACGCACTTCTTTAATTATCTTCTGTTATTACCGACACCATCTACCCTTCCAAATCAATATATCATTGACAATATCGACGTAGAGTAGAAAAAAACAAATGTTGATCATTCGTGAACAATAGGCGTGCTTATTAGTGAAATGCACAATGCATTGTGAGAGCTCAAACGAGATCCGAGCATGGAAATCAGTTCCGCCGGGCGTAGCGGCGCCTGCGGCTTTGGCTAATTGACCGGCGTGGTGAATCGGTGATGGATGTCCACCGCGCTCGTCACCGAGGCGCGGGCGCACCCGTCGCCTCCTTCACCACTATTAAACCAGTTTTCCGACCACAGACACTTCGACTCTAACCAATACAAGTATCAAAGACAACTGAGAGTAATCAGAGATCACAGTTATTGGTTTACCTCAGGCGATCGCTTGCTGGCGATGCCGGCGGTCGATATGGAATATCAGCCCTTTCGTCACACGTCAACTTAATTCGATTCGACGGGCCGGGCGAGATCAGTGACTCGCACCGGCTCATGTGTTAACTTTTGCCCATAGAAAGCAAATCTGGTCTGACGTCACTGATTCGATTACTTGTAGCGGCTTACGTGGATTAAGTCCCTTATAAATAGTGTAACACGAGATATAGAAACTTGGAGCTTGTTTTTTTGTTTGTTTAGGACCACGAGCCTGAATTCTCATATTGTAGATATTATTATTAGGTAGCATAAGGTGCAGCGGGACAATCACGACTGCGGGAAATTTCAACTTTATCGATATATCTTCTGTGTTTCACATCATTAACTATAGTGCCATCAATAGTGCGGAAAAACGCTTTTTCGCTATCCGGACATTGATGGCACTATAGTTAATGATGTAAAACACGGAAGATATTTCGATAGAGTTGAAATTTCCCGTAGTCGAGATTGTCCCGCTGCACCTTATACCTACACAGAAACATTAAAACCTTCCGTCATTTAAGTAAGCACCTACCAAATAAAAATGTAAATCCTGAATTTGTTCCTATATAAGAACGACCGGAGCGTAAGCGAAGCAAGTTCTTACAAACAACTTCTGGCTACTGGGACGTCTCGGCATTTCGATGGCTTTTTGATTTTGAGAGTTTGTTCGGCGATAACTTTAGTGACACTTTTATGATCTTCATGAAATTTGTTAGGGTTGTAGCACATATAATTTGGGAGTTCGTATATGAGCAGGATCGACTTAGGGGTCATGGAGCTAGAAGGCGTGAAAAAATCTTCATACGCGTCTGGTTATATTGGTCATCTTGTTTGCAAGGAAATCGCGAGTTCTGAGTTCAAGGCGGACTACTAGTCTAAATAAAATTGGAATTCATTAGTCATTACAAATACTAATAGTGCGTCTCGAACTGAGAACTCGCGATTTACTTGCAAACGCGATGACCAATATAACAGACTCTTCTGAAGATTTTTTTTACCTTCTGGCTCCACAACCCCTTGATCGATCCTGCTCATAAGTTCAGAAAAACGTTACTAAAGTTATCGCGGAACAAACCCTCAAAATCAAAAAGCCATCGAAATGCCGAGACGTGCCGAAGTTGTTTGTAAGAACTTCACTTCGCTTACGCTTCGCTCGTTTGATAAGCATTATTTTATCACGTTTGCTTTTAGTTTGACGGACAGTTCATATCAGGTGTCAATCATCATAGAATCGATCTCATGAAATAACTGTATTTTATTTGTTTTAATATCTCGTTTTTTTTAAGCAAAAAGACGGAATAGAATGTCAAAACTATGAAAAGTTAATTAAGGCTAGTGTGTTAATGAATTTAAAAACTGGAATTTTCGATAAATCATTGAGCGTGCAGCGTGCAGCGTATCGCGAAGGTTTGTTTGCTCTTCGGCCGTATGTTTTAAGGTCACCCGGCGCAGACCACGCTCGTTTAATCATCATCTAATGGAGTAACGGATCGAATTCAATGTCACGTTCATTTAGTTGGATGAAACCTAACTAACATTCTCGGGACCACTCCCTCTAATTAGTTAAGTAACAGACGACTCACTGTTACGTTTAGTTATTAAATTAAACTCTCAATGTGACATTGGGTCAGTAGTACTCGTGTTATCCAACGTGGCACCCGCCCTAGAATGGTTTTTATGGTCTTCCATAGTTATACTATAACTTAGGCTTTACTTTATTGTATATTTATTGATTACAAATATATACAAAACAAAATAATAGAAACTAGTACGAAAACTACCTATAACGGGACTTTTTAAATTATAGATATGTACATACATCTAAAAGTTTTATATTTATTTAACCAGAAACAAGTTTCAACGTCGTCAAATTTAAAGGCATATACTTAGTTAAAAACTTTGTTTAACGACTGTATAATATAAGGTCGGCAAAAAGACATAAAACCCAAAACTGATTGCGATTTGAAGCCAACGAAATGCTAACAGATAAGTTGAAATGAACCGCGAGCGAACGAATAACAATTTGGAGCCGGGATAGCTTAGGTTTTCGTAGAATGGTCAGGTGGGGCGGGCCGGTGAGGTCATCATGACCGGGCGAAATACCTACGAGGTTACCTTCTGATTTCGGACAATGGCTTGTTTATTTTCATTAAATAAAGTGTTACATGTTCGCAAAATTTCTTGATACATGTTTTGAACTCCAATAAAGTTTTTAATGGGTATTAGGCAGGTATACAAAAGTGCCATTGTTAGGGTTCCGTAGCCAAATGGCAAAAAATGGAACCCTTATGGATTCGTCATAAATAAATAAATATTATAGGACAACCTTACACAAATCGACCTAGTCCCACGCTAAGCTCAATAAGGCTTGTGTTATGGGTACTAGACGACGATATATATAATAGATAAATATGGATAAATACTTAAATACATAGAAAACATCCATAACTCAGGAACAAATATTTGTGATAAAAACACAAATAAATGCCCTGACCAGGATTCGAACCCGGGACCTCCTGATTCGTAGGCAGTGTTACTACCGACTAGGCTAGGAGGCCGTTGAATCATGTCTGTCTGTCTGTCCGTCCGTATGTCACAGGCATTTTACTCGGAAACTATACGACGTATCTGAATAAAATTTACACATAAGGTGTATTTTGTATGCAGCTACTTAGTTATGTAGTTAAATTTGAAAAACAATATATTTTTAGGGGGGCGCTCCATACAGGTAAATAAATAAAAAATAAAAAAAATTACCAAATATCAACATGTGACACATCAATCGATAGGTCTTTCAAAATAACATTGAGGTTTCTTTGACTATTTTGTGATTAAGTGAAGATTTTCCGAAATAATCGCTTCGAAAGTCAGAAAAGTTGTGTCCCCCCCCCTGTAACTTTTGAACCGTAAGTTCAAAAAATTTGAAGAGATGCGCCTTATCATATATTTTCTACGAAAATTGTTTTGAACATTATCGGTTCAGCCATTTTTGAGTTATCTCCAAAAAACTTCTTCCATAGGCATCAGATACGAACTTTTGGTATTAGTTGGTTCTTATTCCATTGAAGGTACGGAACCCTCCTATGCGTGGTCCGACACGCACTTGACCGGTTTTTTTATTGTTTTTATGACACTGCTTGTAATCGCGTTAAGTACCTACCTATATATTTACGTCGATGTCTCAGACGCATCGCAGCGTTGACGATCTTTAGATGTTCTTTTTCGACTCAGTCATTAAACATGTCTTTGTTGCATAAACATTGCTGATAGGTAACCATGCTGATAGATAGCATTAGCTTTAATATATAGGTAGGTGCCAAACTTACGAAAGGTTAGTTACACTAAAATAAATTTGTAACTATTTAAAACATTGGAAACATATCATTCAAACTGTCAGGCTATCCGTGATTTTCTCATCTATGTTTTGACAGTAGGCGTGACGCGTCCGTCGGCGTCACACCACGGTCACGCCAATGTTCATCAGCTAACGAACGGCGGACAATAAATCTTGAGACCACCATTGACATACGGTCACTTTCTATCCTATTGTGGCGGTTCTAACTTATTTAAGGTACATATCATGGGCTCTACATTCTTCTTTTTGTGTTGAAAATGGAATGAAATCATAAATTATGTGCTACGTAGGTAGTTGATGACTGCGTAGGAATTTTTATGGAACCATGTATGACATTGAAATGCTGCATGCTAAAGACATACCTACTAAATCAAGGCTAATTTGTCAGACGACGAAATAACTGAACTGTTTTCCTTGTTATCTAACTTTGGTTTTTAAACTGTTTTCCGTGATCAAACTCTACCTATACTAGCTTTAGAAAAAATTTAATTGTTCGCTAAGTTGCACATTAATAGTACATTACTGCAGAGACCAGTAAGTCCGAGTCGAAGACGAGGACGGCTACAATACGAAGCCAGGTAAGCTGATTACGGTCGAAGCATGTATAGTGCTTTTCTCAAACATGTAAGGAAATAAAATTACTTGTTTAGTGCTTCAGTTACTGGCTGAGTGATTTAATGTTGTATGAAAATCCTTTACGTACGTCGCGCTGAACCTGCCTTGGAATAGAGTCCCTACTGGTCTCTAATTACTAACGTAACAGGAACATTTCCGAGCATGTTTGAGAAAAAAATATTGATATTTTTTGTATGCACGAATGTCGCCTACAACAATATTTAATTACCTACTTATAAACGTCACACTAAGTAACCTGTTTGGCTTCATTCCAATATTCTAAGGACATAATTGGAATAATATATGGCTTATGTTACAATGTAATTAATCTAATTTTTAATTTTTGGACCCGGGGTATGTCCTTAAACTACGTCCGGACTTGGGTATGTCCTTAAACTATGCCAAAAAGAGAGGTATGGGCACTGCGAATGGCATCTCGCTTAGTGTGGTAGGGCACGTTCAGTGAATGTCATCTCGCTCAAATCTGGAGCAGAGCCCGACTGGGGAAGTACCTCCACCTTACAGAAAACCACAGCCAAATAGCACTAGACCCTACTCATAGTGTTGTGTTCCTGCTGGTGAGTAAGGTTGCCAAAGAGCTCAAAGAGGACCCAGTGTGTTGACGATGAGGGACCCTCTTGTTCCTTTAGCCGTCAACACAGTGAATCCTTCTTTTTGTAAAGGGTCGGCAACGCGCATGTGACTCCTGTGGAGTTACAGGCGTCCATAGGTTACGGTAGCTGCTTACCATCAGGTAGGCCGTATGCTTGTTTGCCACCGTCGTGGTATAAAAAAAAAAAAAAAAAAATTGGCCCCTTAACTTGACTTAATAAGTTATTCTTAAGTCGCTTAACGAGATTTCCATAAATTTAAACGTGAAAAGTACAAAGAAAGTTCGCAAAAGTATCAAAGATTATCGAAATGAGAAGATGCGATGCGACGCTAGACGCTAGGGCTCGCACCGGCGAGCCGTGGGGAGCACATCCTCTTCCTGCCGCTGCGTCGGCACGCATTTCGTAACACTAGCCCGAACCAACATGTTATTTTGGTTGACATCACAGAAATAACCGCATCTTCCTTAACAGCCGACGCCAACGGTCACCAGACGCTGACGTTGATATCTTTACACTAATTGCGTTATTGACAACCCTACTTTTAGTTTAGTTGCGAAATCGACCATCCATTGGACAGTCCGAATGAGAAAGAATTGTTACATTCGTAACTCTCATATCAAGATATATATTTTTATTAAATATATTCTGTACCTGTTTTACGTTAAATTGTCGCCAGTCGCGAAAGGGTAAAACCTATTACAAGATCTGGTTACATCTTTTACGACACCGTGGAAGTATTACATTCAATTAGTAATCGAAAAACACGTAGTCATTATGCAAATAAGCCATGTATATGAGGGTCCCCATCATTTGTGATCAGTATTTACTCGCTCGACAAGTTTGTGAACCGTTTAGTTTAGACGCTTTGTTCCGCCAAAAAATTGTTAAATGTTGTTACTTTTTACGCACTTTTATTATTAGCTTGACCCCGTATATTTAGATTATGTGCTTCAAATCTTGTAAATTAAATTTCAACCACTTACCGGTGTCTGATTGAGCTAAAATTTGGAAGGTGACGCGCATGTGACTCCTTTGGAGTTGCAGGCGTCCATAGGTTACGGTAGCTGCTTACCATCAGGCGGGCCGTATGCTTGTTTGCCACCGTCGTGGTATAAAAAAAAAAAAAAAAAAAATGTACAATACAATGCTACTACGAGTAGGTACAATCAGCGATAAAAGTGTGTGCTAAAAAAATGTTTTGGGAGTTACTTGTTTTAGACGAAATGAATCGGGTTTGCCCAACGTTTAAGTAAAACGGCTATTGCAAAGTTTTTCTAAATGTTTTGTAATTAATGATACCTATAGTATGGCTAACAAGTAATAACACACTACACACGTTTACCTAAGTACCTACACCGACCATAGATTATTTAAATTATTTTATAATCTTTGTACCTTCATTAGGAGGTCACTTCCCCATTTATATTATAAATAAGATATAGTTACCTTGAATAGTCAACTTGTCTGCAAAATCCTCGTCTTTGGAACTATTTGACAAAATCGAGGTTATTTCGATTTGCCTTACAGGTTAAGCTTATTTTTTTATATTATGTAAAAAGTGATGGAATACTTATGTTAGACAAGAGTTTCCCACCTTAGAATCACACCGGATCAGTTTCAAATAAAATAAAAACACAAAGGTGTTCTTGTTATTTTTGGTTTCTAACATTTTATCTAACAAAGGACGCATGTTACGGCAAAAGTTCTCAAATACACTTTATAGTAGACTAATAATGAGCCTAACTAAGTTTCATAGTTCTCGAGAAACAAGTTTAGTGTTCAAAGTTGCACGTATTTTTCGCTATGTATTTTAAATAGATAAGATTAAACCCGGTTAACATACAGTCACCAGAAAATTACTTTTAGTATGTTGTATTACCTATATGTTGTTATACTACGTACCCAAAACTTGAAACGGACAATTTCTCTACTAGTAATGACGTTATCAACATTGTTTCCCCATACCTATTTGGAACAGTTCAAATTAGACCCAAATTTCGGGAGTGTTTCTTTCAAGACTATATGCAGGCAGTTTTGGGGTTCTAGTACAATAACTAGCAACATAGCAAATAACAACAACTGTATGTTAACCGGGTTTAATCTTATCTCAGATACAACCCATTGAACATACTTGTTGAAAAAATACGTGCTACTTTGAAGAGGTGTTTCTCGATAACTATGTTAGTACACTTAATTAGGCTAATTATATTGCAAAAATAGTCTACCATAAAGAGTCGTTGGGAACTTTTGCCGTAACATACGTCCTTCGTTAGAAAAAATGTTAGAAACCAAAAATAACACGAACATTTTAGTGTTTTTTTTATTTTATTTGACATTGACACATTGAATTGATTCAGAGGTCGCAAACTTTTGCCTAACATAAGTATTTCATCACTATTAACATATTTAAAAAAATGAGCCCTACCAGATCTGATGTAAGGCAACACACCTTAACAACTACCATATCCAAGAGCTATTTATTTTATTTTTAATCTCGCGGGATTGGCTAACTTGGATACTATAACTTTAAGCAGATTTACATTGGGTCGAAATCCCGTTTTTACAGTAAGATTTTCCATGGATTTGTTTTTCCACACGTTCTTCCCGCGTACAACGGTGTTATCCCACAGTCGTCGTTATAACGGGAAGCCATCCTAATCCTTTTATGGCGTCTAGCACCGGGCTGCACTGCACCTGCGCCGCAGTACGAATGCATGCATGCGCTACTCAATGAACCAAACCAAAACACATTGACGATAAACATCTGTGAACACTCATTACTTTACTATGTAAACGAAACTGTCTTTGAACGAAATTCAAGAGGAAATTGCACACATTACTACCGGCTTGTTAGGAGGGGCCCCGGGACGCTTATTGGAGCGAGTCGGATCCAATTTAGAAGCTGTCATTAATTAAACCGAAGCTAAACTGATTGGCTTGAGACTAGGCGGTTGAGTTGATTACGAAACATACCTAACTCTGCTTAAGTTGCAGGTTGTAACACCTAATTAGAGGTAAAACATTTATGAATGAACAAATGTATGTAAGCAGAGTGTTGCCTAGAATAAGTAGGTACCTACTTAACTCTTTATTCCAACATATGATTAGGCTGACGTCGACGGGTTCATATTTCATAATGTGTTTATTTAATTTGTTTCCTAAATTTGATTACCTGGGTAGTTTCCGATTAAACGTTCAAGAGTAATGTTTTGGTGTAGGTGAAAACAACGGCAGCGCAGAAGGTTCCGGGTCGGGAGGCGAGGCCGGGGAGGGGGCTGAAGCGGTGCACACGTTCGGTCCCCTCGACGGGTCCATCTACGCCACAGTGGTGCGCGCTGGCGGCGGACCCGCGTCCCTGCTTAGCGCGTCCATGGACTCCGGCATCTCGTCGGCGGGGCGGCGCGCGGCGCCCAGCCCGCCCGACGAGCTCGACGCGCTGCTCGGAGACATGCTGCGCACCGTCAGCGCGCTGCCCGACGCGCCGGGCGCGCAACCTTCCACCGCGCAATCGCACGCCGACCGCGCGCCCGACATACCGTATCACGCGCGCGCCGACTCGGCTCCCTTCACCTACGGAGCGCCAGGCCTGCGACCCGGCATGCTGCGCGCTCCCAATCGCCTCGCCAGCCCCGAGCTGGTGCGGCGCGCTCTCGGCGGCGACCGCTCCTACAGGCCCATCGAAGATGACGACGACGACCGCGTCGCTACCCCTGAACCGCCATCGCCTCGCACCCCTGTGTCTCCGCGCACCCTTCGTAAACTCAGTCATGAAGATGTCACTACCACCACTACAACTGTACCACCGCCGGCCTCTCCTTTACGAAATGGAAGGTGAGTGTTTCATTAATACAGATATTACAGTTTTAAGTTGTTTCTCAGATCTTGATACTCTCTGTATATTCTAATTTGAGTGAGGTATAATGATCCAGCCTAACCGGTTCCATTGGGGAAGGAATGGAATGAATGCAAATTTTAAGTGAAATAATAAAATCTAAACAACCAAGGTAGGAAATAAAAATACGCTCGTAAAGCGGATGCATGGAGATAAAGGATTAATGCGGCTTTATAAATAATTCAGAACCAATCGCGCAACAGCAATAAATCACCCGTCTTTTTGTGCATTCATCGATAATGGTAGCTTTGTTTTAATATTCCAAAAGTAAATTATTCAATTCATGTAACTCTTTTAACAATAGTATAGTTGAGGTCATCAAAAGTCGTGTAAAGTTAAAATAAAAAGGGATCTGGCGGATAACGTAAACATGTGTTGCTGTGCAGAGGCGGCGGCCGCGGCGGTGGAGGCCGCGAGCCGCCTACTGCGCTCCTTCAACTCGACCTACTGTTTACTCTCATAACCTCACTATTTACATTATATTCTTAGCAAATAAAGTCCAAATTATTAATAATCAAAGTTTACCTTCTAACCGTGATCAAAGATAGTTCGGTTCGATTAGATTAGATCATCAAAAAACCGGCCAAGAGCGTGTCGGGCCACGCTCAGTGTAGGGTTCCGTAGTTTTCCGTCCGTCACAGTAAGTGTCCCCACTTAAGAATTAAAAACTTAATTCAGAAATTATTTTGTAATTTTATTCAAAACTTTATTTGAAAGCACGTCATTTCATTGTGATTTTATAGAAATTACAGGTATAATAAACACCTGCTTATACGGTTAAATTACAAACTTAGTTCAAAAATTATTATGTAATTTTTTTTCAAAAACTATTCAACCTATCAAGTTCAAAATAATTTTCCTAGAAAGTTTTTATAAAGTTCTACTTTTGAGATTTTTTTCATATTTTTAAAACTTATGATTCAAAAGTTAGAGGGGGGGGGGGGACATTTTTTTTAACTTCTGGAGCGATTATTTCCGAAAATATTTACATTATCAAAAATGTATAGGGGAGGTACCCTAATAAAACATTTTTTTTCCACTTTTTATTTTACCACTTTGTCGGCGTGATTGATATACATATTAGTACCAAATTTCAGCTTTCTAGTGCTAACGGTCACTGAGATTATCCGCGGACGGACGGACGGACGGACAGACATGGCGAAACTATAAGGGTTCCTAGTTGACTACGGAACCCTAAAAAGAAGCACGCGATGCGCTACAGTTAGTAACTACTCGAAGTTTTCTATAAATCTACATAATAAACATTTGAACATTTTATGTAGTACTTAACATTTATTTTCCTATTTCGTTTGCTCTAGGTATAATGTGATTAGGCATTAAGGAGATGACAACAGCTAAATTCCGTCCCTATCTTTTTAAGCGCGAGTGAAAGAGAAGCAATGTGTAACGATTAGTATGGGAGCTCATTGCAAATTTTGGAAAATGATGAATAAAAAAAAAACTAAGCATTGGAAAATATCAATAATGAAGTTTTTGGTATTAGTGTGTTGAAATTTTTTACTTAATTACAGACGTATAATTCAAGAAACTAAAGACATAAAACTATTTAAAGTAAATTTTAAGACGTCACTTCGGAATTATTTTTTATCGAGCCAACTTCGTCTGATCGTATATCGAACTTAACAAAGTTCTTCAAAGTATAATGAATATTAACATATATTTTTTTACTTTCCCGAAACAAATAGTTATTGCTAAAACTGTTTAAGTAATTTCAAAGTCAACGACTGTTGTCAGCCTCTTAAGTAATAATTTTTAAGAAAAAAAAACCGACTTCAATGGGGGTAGCCGGTGAAGGATTATTGTAGATAGATGGTGCACTTAGATTCCATACAATGAAATAACTTGCTTAAAAAACGCAGCGGAGAGGACCAATCGCCAAACGTGAACTATGCGTCGTTGAAGAGTTCCGTTCTGATTATCATCAACAGTTCCACTTCATCAAATGTCACTCTTTTGAATGAAAATGCTTGATTTGTTGATAAAAATACAAAAGTCACTTTATGTATGCCTTTAAGATTTGAGGAATTCCCTCGATTCCTCGTGGAACTCATCATCAGAACTTGAGCTTGACGAAAATTGGTCCTGACAATCTAACTTCCTTAACAAACATAGCGAAGAGGAAGAATCGCCAAACATGAACTATGCGTCGTTGAAGAGTTCCGTTCTGTTCATCATCAGCAGTTCCACTTCATCAAATGTCACTCTTTTGAATGAAAATGCTTGATTTGTTGATAAAAATACAAAAGTCACTATGTGTAAGCCCTTAAGATTTGAGGAGTTCCCTCGATTCTTCATGGATCCCATCATCAGAACTTGAGCTGGACGAACATTTGTTCTGACAATTAAACTTGCTAAACAAACACAGCGAAGAGGACGAATCGCCAAACGTGAACTATGCGTCGTTGAAGAGTTCCGTTCTGATCATCATCAGCAGTTCTACTTCATCCAATGTCACTGTTTTGAATGAAAATGATGGTTTTGTTGATAAAAATATAAAAATCACTATATGTATGCCTTTAAGATTTGAGGAGTTCCCTCGATTCCTCATGGATCCCATCATCAGAACTGCGTTTTGACAAAAACGGGACCAATCTGTATATATATACTTACAATCAAAAAAAGAATTTTCAAAATCGGTTCAGACATGACGGAGTTATGGAGTAACAAACATAAAAAAAAAAAACAAAAAAAAAAAAAAAAAACATACACGCCGAATTGAGAACCTCCTCTTTTCAAATCTTGAAGTCGGTTAAAAATGCTGCTGCACACAACTAGGGATTATAAAAAAAACATTAAAAAGTATCAGAATTACCTACTACACAAGTATATGTAACTAACTACATATTAAGATTTGTGGATTTGAACAAGTACCTACTTATTCTCTTAATTTACTTAGCTTCGTTCCACTCGACCCACTTCAATGTCTATCAAGAAGGGCAATAAAGCAATACCATAACCAATCTGGGCCGTTACACCAAGCCACAAACCCATTTCATCATGGTGTGTCGGTAATTTCGTACGTTTTATGGACTTGCCAGTACCACAGTCATTAATTGTATGACACGCTCAATTGTGCTCCTTCCCCCTGTTTACTGAACTGTTTTATGTCTCTTAGGACTAATTACATGGACCCGGCATGAAATTTAAACCTAAACAAATTTGATCCCGTCGATCATTTATTGATAGAAGCTGCGTGGGATCCAGATTCCGTGGGCGTTAATTGAATAACGAACAAAGATCACAACAAACACCAACTGATCCATGTAAGCCGCTGTTGTGGTCTTTAAATAAATAATGATTTGTAGCCGTATTGTACATGTAGTCAATACGCGATCGTAAGATAAAAGGAGCCATAACTAGGTAATTAAGGTAAATGACCTACCGACAAACATGCAACTAGCTGCAGAAAAAGAAGAAACTATTTGACTCCGACCATACAGTAGTACAGTACAGTCACCGGCAATAGTATCTTCCTACACGATGGCCGCAAAAATATGTGACAAGCTCTTATTTGTAGCGCCATAAGAGCGTGTCATATATTTTTGCAGCCAGGATATTCGGGTAGGAAGATACTATTGCCGGTGATTGTACAGTCAAGTGCAAAAATACGTATCGAAAAAATCGTCTCATAAATATGGTACTACGCACTTATTACAACGGAATAAGATACTATGGGACATATTTTTGAGTAAGATGGTGTACACCCATATTTTTACACTTGACTGTACCATAGAGTACTGCAGTTTATCTAATATAATGTTTTTTTTTAATAAATTTAATACACACGAAGTAAATATTATTCCCAGGAATCTTTGCCAATTAAGTATTACGTAAGCAAATAAAAATCTGCATACCTAAATGTATACAGTTTGCTAGATAATGGCCAATCACCAAGTGTGTCAACAGTAACAAGGAGCAAATTACTGTTATTACTGCAACAAGCGCGTGTGTGGCGGTGCAGTCTACGTCAAAAATATTTTACCACTTTTGGACTTTAACCCATTGTAATAAAGCGCAAAATGTATACATATAATTGACGTCGACCTTACCTCTTGTGCCCATGTTGCATAAAGGCTCCCGTTTTCTCCTTATAAATAATCTCATTCAGACGTATAATGCCTTCTTGAATATTTTGAATAGCAACGTCAACAAAGCGTCCATTCATAAACTTTTAGATTAAATATAGCGGTAAATGGAACGGTTTGTTTACATTTGATGATAGCTATCTCGTTTTAGTATAACAAGTTTTTAGTATAAGCCACTACTTTACTAACGTGATGGCGACATGCAAGATTATCGCTGTCGCATATGTGCAAACAATGTCACATGTCGACTATCTATGATAGACAACAAGATAAATGGGTATAATAGCGATCGATATCTTGTCAATCAAAGAGACGTTACAACGCATTGTAATCAAATCAATTATTTTCAAAGGAGCACTTAAAAGTTACGTAACTTATAATGTAGAGCCAGATTAGACCTAAGGTTGTTTTTTGTTCGACAAAGAAGTGTCAAATTAATTTAAGCGACATTAATAGTCGACGTCTTAATTCATAGCAAACGGTTTATTATTATAACGTGATATATGATACGTTAGCTTCCTGAGAAACCTACACGATTTGAAGTTCTAGTTTCTATAGTCGCACACCTACCTACTTACCGTATACTTTTATACCTGCGTTTGTAATACGCTTTTTAACCAATTTGTTTGTTGAATTGATTTGACTTAATTGATTATCTGTAAACGTAAAAATTAGCCTAAAACTATAAATAATAAATACATGTTGAATGCATTTCAATATCAAGATTTTACTAATAATAGTAACAATTTGATTAACAATAGTGATAGAAAATAAATAAATAACAGAATTTACAAATAATTTACACGAACAACCCGCTCCCTGCCGTTCCCGGTGCAAAGGTGCCCATAACGCTTGCTGCATTTCCACGCTGGATTACCATGGACAGCCTTTGCACCAAGAACGACTCGGAGCGGGGGTCCTCCCCCTTTTAGATTTTAGTTGACATTTATAAGAAGGTACGTCGTATTTTAATATCCGGAAGTATGAACGTGAATTAAGTTAAGTGACGGGTGTGGGCCGGCTCAGCCGTTCCGCAACATTACGCACAGCCACATGCGCTCCGACAAACTGCTTATTGCGAATTATTTATGTGGCGCCTACTGACTGATCACTTTAGACAAACTGCGTCTTGCAGGGCCCTTTCTTAGAAAGTCTATTTGCTGACAATCTGTAAATTGATACTAAGTAGTAAACATCTTTCGGAACTCCCACGCAGGATGCGAAAGTCTTAATCGTAACCGACTATGTGAACATTGCTTAACATATTGTACAAAATCAGTTAGGTACCTATGCCATAAATGTGCCGGCTTATGAGAGCCGAGTCCGTCGGCTCGTAGAAATTGATTTGGAGCGATGGCGTGTGATTGCGTCGCCGCCATCGCGACCCGAGCAAGTTGCTATTTCGAGATAAACGTCGCCATAAACGGGTGCCTGTTGACCGAGCCACGACCAGCCCTGCTAATCCCATCTTATTCCAAACACTTGCCTCACAGAAACCACTTTAATTTTAACCTAGAGATACGTAACTATTATGCGTAATCAGAGACCACGCTTTAACCGGTTACCTTGAGGCAATTGCTCGGTAATTAATGAGAATAAAAGTTTAGCACCCGGTGGTATCGGTACCTCCCATACATAGCGCCTGCCTATATTGAAATAAGTGCCGTTTCTTAACTGATCTACGCTGTTCCTGTTTAGCAATTGCGAGAAAATGGTTTATATTCAGTTAATTACAAAAATGTGTAGATAAGTAACTATTCTGAAACAACTGACATTGTGCTTTGTTATTATGTGGGATATCCTCGCCACCCGCTATCGCATATTTACATACCTAATACAGAAAAATATCCGTATGTATCTTCACCATATATGAATCGAAGCCATCGTCAAGTCCTACGCAAAAAAACTTCATAACGTTATTATCTGCCAGCTGTACAAATACAGAACTTAAATCTACTTGTTTAGATACTGTGTATCTGTAGGAAGTTTAGTAGTTAGAACACCAACACGTACTTACACATGTTCCAATAAGTAGCTAAGTTATTCCATTCAGTATGCCTACTGTTGTTTTAGGTGGTTGAACGGAGACGCAGAATGGATCGACCGAACTCCAACTAACGCTCGCAAGGCGATTGAAGATAATGGAACGTGGCGATCAGCAAGCACATTGGGATGGCACGAAAGTTCAAGGGCGAGAGAGCCGCGAAGGTCAGAGAGCGCCCTGGAAGGTAGCACGGGCCTCACGTGGCTGCAACGGCAACAACAGAAACTAAGGGAGAGGAAGGAGGCCAGGGAGAGGGTCCAACGGCTACCTCTCGAGTGGGATGCCACTTCCAGAAATGTTCGCCGCTCTGCAAGTCACCGGTAATTATTGAAAAAAAATCTACTAGCTCCTAATATTGCTATTTAGTGACTGAATTAAAAATAAGTTCACTTCAGCGTCACTTGTAGTTTTGGCACCTACAGACGTAAAAAATCCTAATTTAAGTACTTCATCGTTCCCGGCATCAGATTTCAGGACTTCGTTCTGCCTATTGAAATAGAAAATATTTTTTTAACCTCATTGATTTTTGTAAATCAATGTCTCGGTCAATGTTGTTGTTTACTAACTCCTTGTTATTTCAGTATGGACGGCTACACTAGCGATACAACGGCATTTGCTGACGACGATGACGATTTCAGTGTTCCTTTACACGTCAATACATTACGAACTCCACTTAGAAACGACAGTATCAGTCCGCAAGCACCTGACAGGTAATCTACGAATAACATAATGAAACAGTTACTTAGGAATAACGTGTTAACCAGGGACTTTATGGTTTTAAACTATTTTTTGTCAAAAAAAATATCCTATTTGTAAGCATTTCTGAAGACCATTGTAATAATGTTATAAGAGCCGGTTGAGCAAACGTGTCTTTTCAACCGACTTCAAGATTTCGAAGGAGTAGATTCTCAATTCGTCGGGATCTTTGTTCTTGGTTTTTTTTAATGTAATGCACCGATTATTTGAAGACGGCTTGACCGATTTGGAAAATGTTTTTTTTGTTTGAAAGAGTATACTTTACAGTCGGTTCCATTGTAACCAGGTCGTGATCTACTGATGGGATCCTGGAGAAATCGAGGAAACTCTTCAAAGATTATAGGCACACCCATAGTGATTTAAATATTTTTACAGTAGCTCTGGCATTTCCTTAATTGGAAAGATGGAGTCTAAGTGAAGTCGGTTTTTTTGTTTAAAATTATTCTTATTAAAAGCATACATTACTGAAATAAAATGATATTAATTCGTATCTATGATTTTGCAGAACCTCATCTAGAAAATTCATGTTCGAAAAGATGACGATGCGCGAATGGAGTGGTAGCAATACGCCCACGTCTACCGCCGCGCCTGGTCTTCTGTCCCTTGCGGAGCCTGGCAGCAATGACACTATCGTAAGCTGATTACTTGTAATTTAATAATTTGGTGTAGATTTTCACGAAACTAGATACGTACATAAGTTTAATCGGCACAACTTATTTTTCGTTAGATATTTCCCCAAAGATTCCAACCGTAGTTAGGGCCTCGAGCCTCGACGCCCTTGCTTCGCAAATCCTGGTGGGTTTGACTTGTGGGAGGCCTACCCACGCCGGGTTTTCCGGTAAAGCTTCCTGTAAACAAGTTCTATCATAACATAACGCCCATGCTATAAACAATTGTAAATACATTGAAAATATGGACATTCATTTTTGCCCTTGGAACTGTTTCTTGGAGTAAATCATAAAATATCTGTAACACTTACAAAATGGAATTCATGTAATACTGACACTAGTCACTTAATAAGATGCATATTCGTTTCACGCACGTAGCATACCGTTTTGACTAATCTTAAATGTCAGTGGTTTCTTACATATAATTCATGTTTAGATCCGAGAGCGAACCGAAAGCTGGTCACGGTCGGAGTCCCGCGCGGGCACGCCGCTGTTCCCCACACACCCGCGCACGCCCTACCCGCCCACGCCCACGCCCTCGCTCAGCGCGCGCCCGCCGCGCTCGCCGCCCGTCACCAGGTAACCACACACACACACACACACACACACACACACACACACACACTTCTCGTCTCAACGGTGCCCACTAAGCAAACACCTTAATTGCACGTAAAGATTGCACTCTTGAGATTTTTTAAAGCAAAAGTAAAGATATACCTCCAGTTTAGTGGTTATTGTACTGATCAAAATATATTGAAGATTTATCGAACGAGCGGAACGTAAGTGAAGCAAGTTCTTACAAATAACTTCTGGCTAGTGGGACGTCTCGGCATTTCGATGGCTTTTTGATATTGAGAGTATATTCCGCGATAACTTTAGTAACGCTTTTCTGATATTCATGAAATTTGTTGGGGTTGTAGCAGAGATACATATAATTTGAGAGTTCGTATATGAGCAGGATCGACCAAGGGGTCATGGAACTAGAAAGCGCGAAAAATTCATCATAATGGTCTTGTTATATTGGTCATCTCGTTTGCAAGGAAATCGCGAGTTCTGAGTTCGAGGCGGACTACTACTAATATGTTGTACAACATAATGTGATTCTGGCTTCTACATTCCTTGCTGAAGCGTTATATTTACGTGCATGTTACAGAAAAGAGCGCGAAGGCAGCCCCGAATCGGAGTATCGGATCTTCAACGGCAGTTGCGGGTCGCGGCGCTCGAGCGCGGGCGGGTCGGAGCCGCAGCACGTGGCGCCCGACCGCGAGCGGTTCGCCAGGGACACCAGCCACTACTGGTACAAGCCCAACATCTCCAGGGACGACGGTGAGTTGTCCAATCACTCATATCAGTTTCTGTGTTAATAGTATGTTTAGACGCGGCCAGGCTGCATGACTACGGGATGTAGTCCACACACACACAACAACGCATAACACATATCTGGGAGTCTATTCGACATGGCATATCTGACAGTCGCATGCGAGACAACTATGATATCACACTTTTGTGACAGTTGATTCACCTAACCACCTACGTCAAAATCAACAGGTCTCGCTAGAGGAATTTCTCTATTGGCATGGGCGCCATCTTATTGTTTTGACGTTGACGTCAGTAAATTATGGGAATCCCACGTAAGGCATTTGTTTACCTCTAGTAGGTAAAGAGAGCCTTGAAGCATTTTATGAAAACTCGTTTGAAAGCGACATCTCTGAATGTCTTCTGAAACTAAATACGTGTGTGAGTATGTGTGTAAATCATACGTGTATTTTCGTGCTACAATACTAGGCTAGAACTAGGGTAGTCTACATAGACGGCTTACACGCAATTTTTTAGATTTGACGATGCATTTTTGGGTGTAGCAACTATGACGAAACCTGTGCTTTGGGTAAAAGATATGTGACAAATATTACATATTGAATAAAAATGACTGGTATGAATGATTTTAAGATTTCTTGTAACCAATAAATGTTTTTTGTCCCAAGAAATAACACAATACATTGACTTGTAAACCGACCACGTAGATCCAATATTATGTAGAATAGGTTTAGTGTAAATAAATTATAATATCAAGAATACAACCTTGATATCTCTCACGTGTTTATATCGAGACCCGAAAAAGTGAAAGATTACAAAATTATAACTAGTGTATGGTTAAAAAAGTGGTATCTTGAGCGTTGCGGGGGGCACTAGAAGCAAACAAACTGCTGCCGAGAGTATTACAACATTTTTTACCACGCCACGGCAAAAAAATACAAGCTTAGGTAAATACATAAAATAAAACAAATTAATTCTGCCAAATATTTATGGGTCAAAATCATCGTTCTATAACGTAAAGTAATAACTGTTCTCCCTTGTAAAAAAAAAAAACAATTTTACTGACGCTTTAAAAAAATCAAGAGAGGCGGTGGTGCTGATGTGGTGAAAAAGCATTCATACACAAGAAAATAATTTTAATAAGAAAACCTAAATACTAATAATATAAATATTTAATTTTGCAATGTTTCTGTCTGTTTTAATACCTACTTATAGTGCTGCAGTCTTTGTTACGTCAACGTCTATGGAAATTTGAGGCATTTCAAAAACATCAGAAAAGAAATTAAATTCGAGAAATAAATGAATCTTACACAAATCGAACTAGGCCCACAGTAAGCTCAGTAAGGCTTGTGTTATGGGTACTAGACGATATATATATATTTTAGATAAATATGGATAAATACTTAAATACATAGAAAACATCCATAACTCAGGAACAAATATCTGTGATAAACACACAAACAAATTCCCTAACCAGGATTCGAACCCGGGACCTCCTGCTTCGTAGGCAGGGTCACTACCGACTGGGCTAGGAGGCCGTTATTTCTATCGGTAGCCTGATAGTAAGTGCCTTAAAGGATTGTTTGACATTTGATACTTCACGCAAATAAACATAGTAGAAAAATGGAGCAACAGTATAGTAATTATCAAAACAAACTCTGGTAGCATGGCGGCCAGACGCCCGACTTACGCTCTATGGATAGCGGGTTCAAACTTGGCTCCTACTACTGCCTCCTAACTTAACTATGGTTTTAGACACTTCAAACAATTTTACACATATTCTTCATAGATTCTAATCTAATGTAAGACTCTTATATTACAAAGGTATTCCTAATCCTGAGAGTTGAGGATGTTATGGAAATATAAACATATCAGGTAAATAAATACAGTGCACAGTAGTACTAGTCATAATCCTCATGATTATAACTAATTGCCACTAACAAGACCCACGTTTTGAATTTCTATTTAGGAGACTCGGGATATGAAAACCAATGGGTCTTCATTTCAAAAAAGAAGTTGACGTTTACTGCAAGTAAATGTAATTGTGTATCTGACTGACTTACGTGTAAGTTATATTCCAATATTATATCATATTATATTTCTTATATAATGAATTGATATGGTTACACATGGCACTATAAACTATACATACTTGTTTCTTTAAACATCGATTTTTTTTAAGGGTGTTCAGTTTTTCAGCTGCTTTCGCCACCGCATCTGTATGTTTATTGGATCCGGTGAGGTGAGAAGCCGCCAGTGTGTCTACGCATGTAGTATCCCACATGCACATGTACATGGGGAATGGCTATACAGCCGCATACAGTCAAGGCGTTGTAGGAGATTTATTGCTAGTGGCTTGCTTAATCTGAGGAAATCTACTCTAACATAGCATCCAAATTACACAAAATAATGCAGAGCACAGTTAATGCAGGGTACTGTAGAGATATTCCCAACAGCAGGGTGGAAGAACACCTACAACTCATCGCACTTTTTGATGTTTATCCATTCGCTCCTCGGGCAGATATCGACATTTCTTTTATGGTATGTTAATTGAACTTTAGGTTAAATAGGTAGGTTAAACAGTTATATATTTTTAGTAAATACCTACAATTAAAAATCATAAAAATTATAAATATTAATGTGCTCTCAGTGAAAATGTCTTAAAATCATATCAATTTTATAATTACTTCTAGTAGGTATCTTACCTAGTTTGAATAGTCAGAAATCAACTTCGCACAAAAGTTTCGTGGGGGCAATTACTAGAGGTCGCCTCCATCATTACTATCGGTAGCCTGGTAGTCAGTACCTTAAAGGATTGTTTGACATCTGATACTTCACTACTTAAACATTATAGATACTGGTGCCGGCTATACTGTAAATTTATCAAAAATCTAAAATTACCGGTCGGCTTCCATATAGCGTTGACAGCGTTGTAGAGCCCATCACGGAGATATTGAAAACATAAGTCTTAAAGGTCGTAAATGGGCGCTAGTATGTGTGGCGTCAAGTTGAAAATACAAAAAAAAAACGTTAATTCATCGTTACGCTTAAATTTTGACACACGGCGAAGCCCACTTACTTAACTACCCACAAAATCTACATACTTACCAAATTTAAGGCCATTACGGTGGGCGTATAAGGTTTTAAGACCAGTTGAAATCGCAATTTGTTGAGCCTTAATTTATTTTTGAGCTTACTGCTCGAAATTTTTACAGAAGCTATAAGACCCGTTTAGTAACAAAATACCAAATTTAAGACAATACCGGTGGGCGCATAAGGATTTAAGACCATTTTAAGAAATAGTCGGCTTCATAACATCAACTGTAAGACACTCCTCCGTCTACAGCTCAGCCAGCCTCTTAGGTAAAGTCACTAAAATCTTACAGGACCCCCACCCCCAAACCATGGAACTGTGGGCTTAGAGGAGGCCAAAAAAGCTTGGTGAAGTGGTTGGCGGGTCAGGATGTTTTTACCCATCCAAATACCACCTCGTTTGTTAGTTTCTAACATGTCGATACATATAATATATATCGGAACCTCGACAAAACAAATACCCATGGTAAATACCCCGTTTTAAATAGTTTTTGTAACTTCCATAAAAAAAATTGCGTTCTACGACGTTAAAAAAAAATTGTTTTATTTAGAACGTCATATAAATATTGAATACCATTTTTTTTTGCAATAATAAAAAAATATAAGGATGAACATTGAAAGCATTCTTTTAGAAACATGAATGAATGAGTGAATGAATGAAAGATTTATTCATGACAATTACAAAAAACATAATAAACAATAACATATACAACCCGAAACATTAATTGCCACGAAATCGTCGCAACTCAGCGTTAAATGCCGGCAGGGCCAGCGCTGGTCTTCCGTTGCAACCATTTGACGACACGGCGCATTGACGCCACGATCACATCCCCAAAGTCAGAATATCTTAATCAAAACAAGAGAAAAAAAAACAATAAAAAACAGGAAAAAAAAACATATCCCTGTTATACACTTTATAACGGCATGTTAAACTATAAGCCACTTAAACATGGATATCCAGTTATGCGTGTGCCAATTAAGTAAATATTTGAAACTATTTAAAGTATTTATTTCAAAACTGTCCCGCAAGGTTAACTTTTACGGTTTTAAATAAGGCGGTGAAGTGCCTAGTTTATGGTCAAAAATTTTGGAGTGGTTAGCTCAAAAATAATACAAATGCAAAAATTGCGATTAGATTCGAATCTTAAAATAGGCATGATGACACATATTGATTTATGCAATAAAATTTAGTTGATAGGATGCAAAATGATCAATATATCCAACTAAAGTGAAAATTTATAAATTCTTTTGAAGTGGCTCAAAGATATCAACCTGCAAAATTTCTAAATTTTACGATTTTTTAAAGTGTGAATTGAAATGATTTTTAACATTGTACTGTAAAATAAATTGTATGGCAACCATACACATAAATGCAACATTTCACTGTAGAAATAGCAATTTCATATTTTTTCCATACTTTAAACAGGGCAACTATGTGATCGTGACGTCACTTTTGCACGTCATTTTGTTAGGAGCGTTTTGAGCAACAAATGCAAATCTCGGACTTTAAGTCTCATTTCTGACTTTTCTGTTGCTTTAACGCAATTGGCCCCATATAGACATTTGATCCTCACAACAAAACGAATCGATTGATACCATACATGAAAAAAATTCACCATGCCTATTGTATGCTCCCACCGGAATTTGGTATGTAGGTTATTTGAAGTAGACTTTACCGTGAGTACAAATTTGGAGCGGTAAAACCACTGATTAATTAACGTTATTTTCTTGTATTTTCAACTTGACGCCATATGATATGATATGATATTTATTCAAGAACAATTTACATCGTGTTATACATACAAGCGCCCATTTAAGACCTAGTAAGACTTATTTTTTCATGATCTCGAAGATGGGCTCTATATCGCTATATGGAAGCCAACCGATAAGATTTTTGATAAATTTACAGTGGGGCGGGCTAACAAGGTGTAATCTGTGTTCGTATCACGGATTTATATAAAGTGGATCTTTTTCTTAAACCTTGTCCCTAACCAAGGAAGTGCATTTCTGTCATTGAATTTGACAACTAGTATCCGATACGTTTGCCTAAGTGAGAAAGAGAACTTGCCATGCGTGAAGAAGGGACAACATGATTCGTAACGTCAAAGAGGGACCTCTGTATAGTACTATTGTTTACTCGGTGCCCTAGCCACAGTTGAAAATTATTACCGAGTAAAAGAGTCGTTCATAGGCGACTAGCATAAAACCGGCCAAGTGCGTGTCGGACCACGCATAATAGAGGGTTCCGTACCTTCAATGGAATAAGAACCAAACTAATACCAGAAGGTCGTATCTGATACCTATGGAAGAAGTTTTTTGGAGATAACTCAAAAATGGCTGAACTGATAATGTTCAAAACAATTTTCGCTGAAAGTATGTAATAGAAAAATCAGATAATCTTCTCAAATTTATTCTGAAAATATTTACTATTATTATTTCTGAAAATATTTACTAAATCACAAAATGTTCAAAAAAAACCTCAATGTTATTTTTAAACACCTATCGATTGATGTGCAACATGTTGATATTAGGGAAAAAATTGTTTTTTGTAATTTAGTTACATGGAGCGCCCCCCATAAAAATATTTTCTCCTTCAATTTAACTACATATAGTCTGGCCAGCCAACGAACGCAGTAGCAATAGCGACCAAAAGTATGACAACACTAAGAATCAGTGAAAAAAGCAGCAATGATCATCAAATTCTATGTTTTTAATTTTAGTTGGTATTTCCACCTCTTTCATTACGTGACATTCACGGTGTGTAAAAAGGAGACGGATATATTTCGTCTGATCTGTCATCAACTGTAACAAATAATCTGGTTGAGGCAATTGACATATGCCATAAAAACGAATTTAAATTCAATGTAGAACAACAATGTAGTTGCAGGAGTTCTATCTCACTCGCGCTTAAGACGAGAGAGTGAAATGCACTAGAAACAAATTCAATGTAAAAGAAATGTGAATTGAAATGTTCGTCACGAACACGGTGTCTCATCACAAAGGGTTGGCACATGTACGCATTTTGAATTTGCCGCGCTTTTCTACTGAAAAAATGGTTTGCCAGACTATAATTAAATAGCGGCATGAAAAATACACTTTATGTCTAAATTGTATTGTATTCGTCTTATAGTTTCCGAGTAAAATGGCTGTGACACACGGACAGACGGACTGACGGACAGACAGACGGACATGACGAAACTATAAGGGTACCGTTTATGCCATTTTGGCTACGGAACCCTTAAAAGTACTAAAAACGGTCCGATAGAGAGCATAATAGTGGGGGGCGGTGCCTCACTCGCACTCGTTACAAAATTGTCACATTTTGATTGTCTGATGACGTCATTACCTCCTTAGTCAAAACGAGACACTCCCTTAGATAAGCTTCTCTGTCGGCCTCACTTTGTGACCGAAGAATGAGATCCACTTCATATACATCCATGGTTCGATACCTACGTATACCTACTAAAAAAAAAACACCAAACTCTCTGCCATGGGATTCCCAATGTCGTGTCAAAATATCTAAAATGGTGGCCATAGCCATAGACAAAACGCTCTAGCGAGACCTACTGACAGCTTGACAGTTAGGTGTATCACTCTATCACCTAGTGAGACAAGTGTGAGAGCAACGTCTCGCAGTTTGGCATCTCGAATCGAGGCCCTGGTGTAACGTATCCGGCTCGAAGGACCATATTTACTTTCGTGTCATGTACAGTCGAGGACAAAGAGATGTATACACTTTTGGACCTTATTGCGTTGTAATAAGGTCCAAAAGTGTATACATCTCTTTGTCCTCGACTGTACCTACAGTTTCATACCGTTCATCAGTCTATATTGATGGTGTCGGTGGAAAGTGTAGGCATAGGTATATAATTAAGTAGGTACAAGTCCTCAATTAAGTAAAATACGAAAGGATCTATTCATACTTACCTTCTAAAGTTTTACATTAGTATCGAAGAATATTTAGAGCATATCTGTGGTTCCAACAATAATCGTAATATAATAATGTTACAACAAACAGCGGTAGCAGCCCTCCAGCAGCTCGAGGAAGGCTCGTTCATCGTGCGCGACTCGAACTCGTTCCCGGGCGCGTTCGGGCTGGCCGTGCGAGCCGGCAGCGGCGTGCGGCACTTCCTGGTGGAGCCGGCGGCGCGCGGCGTGCGCCTGCGCGGCTGCCCCGACGAGCCCGTGTTCGGCTCGCTGTCCGCGCTCGTGTACCAGCACACCGTCACGCCGCTCGCGCTGCCCGTGCCGCTGCGGCTGCCCGATAGGTTAATATTACTTCATCATGCCTATCATAACCGAACTATCTGTCACTCCCCCTTGGAACCGGCTACCGAAACCAGTTTTTTGTACCACTTCTTAGTTAAGGTACTATTTATCCTTGCCTTACATCCTTACATCAACAACCATCACTGTTACATTTACTTTTCGGGCTACAACTTGATCTGATATAAAGTGTACAAAGACTCAAATTGCATTGAAAGATGCATTATTTCATAAAACTTGGTAACTAAACATCCCAACCCAGTGTTCTACACACCAATGCCCAAAAGTTGACACCCTGCTATCACATTTATTGCAAATGGCTTAAGTTTGATGACTAGGACAGTGACGAGCATGGTGCGTTTTTACCTTTCCCTTTAATTTAGCTTTGAACACGTTTACATAATGTTATTCTTGTTCTATTTTATTTTTAAATTGGTGTTTTTCGGTTAGGGATCCATGGAGCGGTGGGACAGCCAACGCGGCGGCGCGCGCGCTGCTGGCGACGGGCGCGGCGTGCCACGTGCTGCTGCTGGGCTCCGAGAACACCGAGGCGCTGACCGGACCCGCCGCCGTCAAGCGCGCCGTCACCAACATTATACTCAAAAAGGTGCGCTTCTTACACCTCAAAAAAGTGATTGATAAGTCGGTCGGAGAGTGGGAACATCGAGCAATAACGCTCTTCTTCCGTAGCACTCGGTATAGGTTTTTCTGCATTAGGTATCCTTCAATACAGCGTGACCGTAATTCAGCCGTTGGAACACAATAAACCGTACGACTGACTTTGTGCGTAAGAAAAACTACCCGCCTTTTTGAATTTCCTAATCTCCTTTGAGATTTTCCCTTCGAATCCAGCTTGTATGGGATTCTTCATTACCGAACTCCTGGCGAAAAATCCAGTTATTTTTCGAAGCTCTGAAAGCGAATACTTAAAAACAAAATTAAAAAGCATATACTTGTCATCCGCTACATCTTAACCTATTGCAGGGCGGAGCACACGTGGTGCACTTCAAGGTGTTCGGCGGCGGCATCACGCTAACTGACGCAGCACGGAAACTGTTCTTCAGGCGGCACTACCCCACCGCCAACGTGTCGTACGCTGGTCTGGATCCGGATGAGCGACGGTTCGCACACGTCGAGAATGGCACTAAGAATGAAAAGTGAGATTTATTTGTTATAATTTATTCTAACTAGAGATTATAGCTGTAGAGTTTAGTTTACAAGCGCAAGCCTGAACGCGCTAGCCGGGGAAATTGTTGTTCTGGCGGCACTAATCTACCAATCATTCTACTTGTTACCACTGTCTTGAAGCTATATAAAAGTCATCACGGTAGCAAGACTTACAAATTAAGAAACCCATACCATTGCTTACTGACTTAACGAGTAGCTAATAGGTAATCTATTTAGATAATTTTAATACTTGGACTGCAAATTTGCTTACCTACTTAAATTTTTTGCGTTACCATCTCTAGAATAGGTACTGCTATCTGCTTAATATGCTCGTCCGGCAACATCAGTGAGTCACAAGTAACAATATTAGACATTTGTGGCACTTTTAGACTGGTGCATTTGAAAAAGATAAACATGTTGATATGGTACGTTTTTAGTACATATTAGTATTTTGTTAGTACAATTGACATTTGTGCGCAGGCGCATCTTCGCGTTCGTGGCGCGCGCGGCGACGGGCGCCGACAACCAGTGCCACGTGTTCGCCGAGCTCGAGCCCGAGCAGCCCGCCACCGCCATCGTCAACTTTGTCAACAAGGTAACATCACTAACATCATACTAAGGCGCATCACACAATTGAGCGGAATTCAACAATTATAAACATCATAGAAAGAAGTCAGCAATTTGTCTATGGTAGCTGAATTTTTGGATCTTCCGGCAGATTTTTGACTTTTGTTTGACCGGAAAGAGAAGTGTCGTGGCTCATACGGGAGCTCATAAATTATACAACACTTCTCTTTCCGGACAGCCTCTATAGTAGCTGAATTTCGCTAAGTGTGTGGAGCACCTAATACATATATTGTCTATTACCAACTTGTGAGTAACATAAGTACTTTCGACATAGTTTGCAGGCACTTTCATGAATTTGCGGAGGGGATGCACTTTTGATACTTTCAGAGCTATTATTAACGAAAGTATTAGTTTTATCCAAAACTGGTTTCAAAAGACCCTTATTCTTTTTAAGACCTATCCAACGATACCCCAGGGTTGGAGCGAAAAAAAATTCACATCCCCACTTCAAAATATTTTTTTATGACTTTGTTTTATCACTTTGTCGGCGTGATTAATACATATACTCATACCAAATTTCAGTGTTCTAGTACTAACGGACACTGAGCTAAACCGCAGATAGACGGACATGGCAAAACTATAAGGGTTCCTATTTGACTACGGAACCCTAAAAAATGCAACGTAAAATTCACTACCTCGAGCGAATGGTTTCCATCTTTGCTTTATATCCAAAGCATTATATGTTATTGTTACGAGTTTTCCTTATTTGGGTGAATTTCACTAGCGTTTCAACCGCCGGTTCATTTGTGTTACGAAATTATGACAAAACATGCTCGTAATTCGTAAAATACGTGTTTATATGATGGATCCTAAATAATTTTGGGTTTTTTTTTATTGTAGCAACTTTTATGTCAAATATTCGAAACACAAATGAAACGGCGGTTGAAACGCTTGGGAAATTTACCTATTTACCGTCTCAAATAATTTACTGCCGAGTCAAATTAGCTAATTAGTTATGTATTATTTTTACAGGCATTACTCGGAAACTCGCAGAAGAAGGACATAATTTAAACGACCACTAACAACGATTGATGAGTCTAATTGTTCGAATACTCATAGGACGTGTTATGAACTAACAGTCATCTACTGAATCGCGGCTATACTTTGTGATAAGATTATACAGAGTGAACAATGCAAATGAGACAAGGTTTGAATAGTCCACTCAGAAAACTTAAAAGGATTATTGTCGGTATCCATACCGCCCCAATTGTCCACATTGAGTATATTAACTACATTTGTGAGATGTATCACAAATTGAACTTGGTCACTATGAACTTTACTTCATTTACTAGTATATAAATGAATTCATTTCAAAGATTTTATTTTTAATACGCTTCGTATTTACCAAGTACAATTAACCAACCCTTTCGTTAGTTTTAAGCTAAATTAATATAAATGTTATATTAATACTGTAGCATAGAGAAAAAACTAACTAGTCTCATATATTAATTTAATATATAATGTAGTGATATCGAGCGTGCCTATATAAAGTTAAAAACGTCTACATTGTCAACGTGTAATGTGTTTAAATTATAGAGTCCATAATTTTAATTCAAATGCGATGCAAATAAGTCATCTACTGCACCATTTCACATAAAATTAAATGTCCCTGAATATATAAACACGTAACAGGCATGATATTATTAGGCAAAATGTGAAATACTGAATAGGCATTGTCATATTAATTTATGCGTATTAAAATTATGCCAGCTGTTATGCGTTATTAAATTAAGACAATTAAATTTATGCGTTTTAATGTTGACCCATTGTTATGTCATCAATTGTGATTTCCAAAATTGGTTTCGCGAATCCGATGGATATTCGCAATACGAGTATAACTCGGGTCGTGAAAAGTTGTAAAGAAGAAGACCGGTAAATCCGGTAATTGTAGATCTAGATAGAAGCAATTTTTTCAATAGAGCATTTCCAATGAAATAAATATTGAAAGTAATAGGTATGTATGTAGTGTTATGCTAAATGTAAATCTATACAAATTAAATAACTCCATATTTAAAATTCCAGTAATCATGCAACGAATAATATGAGTACAAAATGCTGAAAACGACTTAATATATATAACCCTACCTACTCGTAACTCGTAAATAACCTGTAAAAATATTAACTTCAATGAGCATACATTTCAAACACTAGCTTGTAACTCTTGAAAGATGCAAAAAAAATAGTTAAATATCTATAAGCACAACAAAATTTATATAAGTGATCATGCACAATTGCACAATAAATCGAAACTCCTAAAGTGATAAAATTATCCGAACGTTATAGGTATACAAGCCAATAGTCGGAGTCCATCAGTAGATAGCTTAGTAGGGCAGGTACAACGATTGCAACCATGGGATAGCTTCAGTTAATATGTAGCATATTAATTTATTATTATATAGAGTCCTATTTTGTACTACAATTGTATGAATACAATCCGTAATCAATATTTGACGCCATAGACATGCCTTGTGAAAATACACCAGTGATTTAAATAAGATTTTTATTTTTATTCTTTAATGATATCCAGTTAAGATATTAATGTTAAATGTAACACATTTATTGTAATAAATAACTGTTGTAAAATGTATTTATTGGTTATTATATTATACATTATTTGAAATAAGTCGCCGTTTATTTTCCATCCAGCCATCATAACATAACAATGTTTAACTCATAAATATAACTACTACTTTGGTGGTAAACTCTTAATTTAATTATAAAGAGCCCTACATTTTTTTAAAGAATCTACGTGAAATATCGTACCAGCCATACATATTTCACATCAGATTCAATTATTGACAACATATCGCCATATCAGGGGGCTTAGCCAAGATGACAATCGTTTGCAGAAAACGAAACGAAACGCTATCCATCTCTCTATCGAGCTAATATGGAAGAGTGAGCGAGAGCGTGTAGCGTTTCGTTTCGTTTTCTGCAAACGATTGTCATCTTGGCTACAGTAGCAGTTCCGATTTAATAATGCGATCTGTGTCTGTGTTTGTACGCGACGCGTCGTCGCCGCAAGGGTCATTCGTCGGAGCGGCCGAACCGCAAGTGGCCGTAGTCGTCGAACGCGTCCTCGTGCGCGGACCGCACGGCGTACTCCCGGTACAGCCGAGGTCGGTACTCCTCCTCCTCGTCTATGGCGAGCTCCCGCTCGTGTTTGGCGCAGCACGTCGTCAGCGTCGCCAGCCCTACGCTCAGCGCCAGCGCTACTAGCGTCGCGACCCGCATTTTAGAAATCTAGAAATTCGGGAAGTCAGTGTTAGGTACAACCAGTTTCGCTTACTGTATCACGACTCACAAGCATTGTGCCAAAGAACCCTTTAACAGGGCGTTATTTTAGAAGGACTTCAAAAATCATTAATTAACATTCATTTTTTGTCCTTAAACTACGCCAAAAAGAGAGGTATGGGCACTGCGAATGGCATCCCGCTAAGTGTGGTAGGGCACGTTCAGCGAATGTCATCTCGCTCAAATCTGGAGCTGAGCCCGACTGGGGAAGTACCTCCACCTTATAGAAAACCACAGCCAAATAGCACTAGACCCTACTCATAGTGTTGTGTTCCTGCTGGTTAGTAAGATTGCCAAAGAGCTCAAAGAGGACCCAGTGTGTTGACGATGAGGGACCTCCTTGTTTCTTTAGACATCAACACAGTGAATCCTCCTTTTTGTAAAGGGTCGGCAACGCGCATGTGACTCCTTTGGAATTGCAGGTGTCCATAGGTTACGGTAGCTGCTTACCATCAAGCGGGCCGTATGCTTGTTTGCCACCGTCGTGGTATTAAAAAAAAATCATTTCAATAAGTCTGAGCCAAAACTCGCATGGAAGTGGAAGAGAGACGGGGACTTCCTTCACAAATGTTACTTTAGTATTTTTCAACAAAATCGTTTCACTTCATGTCGATTAATAAATTATCAATGAATGACCGCCGTGATTTACATTCACTTGTTTATAGAGCATTAATAAAAGTTCATAAATTTCTGACCCTTACCTTATAGGAATATACAGTGTGTAAATACAATACGGGCAAAGAATTAAACTAGCTATAAAGTAGGATTTAATAGTGTTATCATTAACTAAGAGATTTTTTTTAAGTCACGCTTAATAACTCCGTAATTATTTTTTGAAAATTTACAGAGCAGCAATGTACTGCAAACGTGATTGAAGTAAGCAACTTTTAATGTCACATTACATTGCGGCCCTAACTATTTCTTATGGTTAATATTTTCGTCGTAATTGTAAGCAAAATATATCTAAATATAATGCTTAAAACTGTCTGTATTTATAGATTAGATGTAATTTTAAAATTATGTACGCGGTTAAATCCCGTTAGTACAAATCGATATGTGTAAAAACCGTGAAATTTTAAATCAGTGTTTTAATATTTATAGTTTATGCTTTAGTAGATTTTTTAATTTTCAGCTTTTAATTGGGAAAAACTGGAATATAAATATATAATTTAAGCCTGGACGAAAATCTGACATATTCCCCACTTTTGCATAAAATATTTTTTATAAAAAAGCAAACAAGTATGATTTATTAACGCGTAATATTAACCTAAACTGGACTATATAAGCTGTAGTATGAAATATTACTTTGGCATCACATAGCTGGCAACGTCGATAAGTGCGACTTTTAACAACTCCTAGGGAGAGAACACCACTGTTTTCCAATACAACGATATTGTTTTTATTGGTTATGTAGATAAAGTAGAAAGCTAAAGGGATTCCAATTAATATTTTCTCTTTTATATATTTATTTATTCAAACTTTTTGGCACATAACAAAATAGTACAAAAGGCGGACTTAATGCCTTTAGGCATTCTCTACCAGTCGACCATAGGGCCAAACAGAAATGCGTTAAGGTGGGTACAGAGAGAAAATGTAACTATCTAACTAACTAGGATATTTTTACAATTACAAACTGATTAAGATTTCTTTATTAATATATGCATTCCTAAAATAATGCTTAATGACTATTAATACTACATATGCATACGTATATAGTATTGGTATAAATACATACTAATATATCATAAAAAATATATAATATATATAAATATACATAATATACAATATACGTGCGTTAAGGGATGCCGACTAAATCATATTTCCTAAGCCTGGTTAAGCAGGTGCTTATAAAGTAAGCGTTTGAAAGCTAACTTGCTTGGGGTCTGTCTTATCGACAAAGGGAGCTCATTCCAGAGACGGATAGTTATAGAAGCTATATCCAGTTTTATGAGTTGACGCGGGCTCCCCGCAATGATGACCTGACACTTGGAAGGATTCACACAAATTCCAAAGTTAATGGACCAGTCAGCGATGTGATTCAGGTCATCATTGATGGCTGCGATGGCGGAGTTGATGTCTGTTACTTCAGCTTGGATATACAGCTGTAAATCGTCTGCGTACAGGTGGTGAGCGCTCTTAATTCCTGTTGTAATGAGATTGATAAATACCGAGAATAAAACAGGAGCGAGTATACCGCCTTGCGGTACACCGGTATTCAGATCGCACCACTCAGAAACGCTTTTATGAAATGGCAAACAAGAACTCAGGCCACCACAGGTTTTATCCAAAAAATGTTTAAAATACCTCTATTAGTTGTGAAAGACCTATCCAACGATACTCAACACAATAGGGTTCAAGCGAAAAAAATATTCAGCCCCCCTTCATATGTGTACGTGACGTAGTCTAATAAAACATTTTTTTTAGTTTTTATTCTACCACTTTGTCAGCGTGATTAATGCACATACTCGTACACATACCTAATTTCAGCTTTCTAGTGTTAACAGTCACGGAGACGGTCATGGCGAAACTATAAGGGTTAATTCCTAGTTGACTACGGAACCGTACAAAGGAGATCACTTGCTTGATATTTTTCACTGGACTTTACTGTGTAGGTAATAAGGGTGACGGCTGGTACCTAACTAGAGCTAAAATAGAGCTAGAGCAAAAATAGTTGATCAAGGCATAAAGTAGTAAAGATGCTCGATAATATCGTCAATAATTTTAAACACAAAAGAACCGACTTCACTTATTAGCCTCCACCTTTCCAAAAGCAAATGCTCGAGCTGCTGTAAAAAATACTCAAATCACTATAGGTGTGCCTATAATAGTTGAAGAGTTCCCTAGATTTCTCCAGGATCCCATCATCAGATCCTGACCTGGTTACAATGGGACCAACTGTGAAGTATACACTTTCAGACAAAAAAATAATTTTCCAAATCGGTCCAGCGGTCTTCAAATAATCGCTGAACATACATAAAAAAACCGGCCAAGAGCGTGTCGGGCCACGCTCAGTGTAGGGTTCCGTAGTTTTCCGTCCGTCACAGTAAGCGTCCCCACTTAAGAGTTAATAACACCGCCATGTAGGATATGATATGAGAGTTCCACGTACAGCGACATCTATCGGCAAATTAAGTAAACTATTGCGCGCGAGCTTAAAGTATGGAAGATGATTTTTATGGAATAATTCTTTATTGCGTGAACCGATTTTCACCGTTTTTACTTTATTTGAAAGCACGTCATTTCATTGTAATTTTGTAGAAATTACAGGTACAATAAACACCTGCTTATACGGTTAAATTACAAACTTAGTTCAGAAATTATTTTGTAATTTTTTTTCAAAAACTATTCATCCTATCAAGTTCAAAATAATTTTCCTAGAAAGTTTTTATAAAGTTCTACTTTTGAGATTTTTTTCATATTTTTAAAACTTATGGTTCAAAAGTTAGAGGGGGGGGGGACGCATATTTTTTTACTTCTGGAGCGATTATTTACGAAAATATTTACATTATCGAAAAATGATTTTAGCAAACCCCTATTCATTTTTAAATACCTATCCAACAATATATCACACGTTAGGGTTGAAATGAAAAAAAAAATCACTCCCCACTTTACGTATAGGGGAGGTACCCTAATAAATAAAAAATATCCACTTTTTATTTTACCACTTTGTCGGCGTGATTGATATACATATTAGTACCAAATTTCAGCTTTCTAGTGCTAACGGTCACTGAGATTATCCGCGGACGGACGGACGGACGGACGGGCAGACATGGTAGTTGACTACGGAACCCTAAAAAAGAAGCAAAAACAAAGATCCCGACGAATTGATAACCTCCTCCTTCGAAAACTTGAAGTCGGTTGAAAAGGATCGTCATGTCCGTCTGTATATCTCAGCCATTTATTTTTATTCCTAAACTTTAAAGCGTATATGGGTTAGTTCATATTGTCAGGAATAACTTTGTAACAACGACGTTGTTTTTATAATATAACAATCACGCACATTCAAGTCAATCAGTTTAAAATTGGTGAGTTTTAATAAGATTTGTAATTGTCGTTAAAAAATGTTTAACTCACCTGTTAGTCTGAGGAGACAGTAAATAGCCAAATGGAGGCTTGAAGAAGCAACAGGCGGTTTTATACTAGCCCTTTGAGTAGAAAAATAACTCCCCCTTCTTTAATATTCCCCTCGCACTGAGACCTTTCTATAATCTGCACAAGCACCGTAATAAGAATTGACACATTGCAATTATCTCGACACTCTCGACAGCAACGAATTAGCCTATTATTGTTTGAAGTTGGCTTTGCCGGCCATAATTGCATTTTTTTTGTTTTGTCAAGACTTTTTTTTTACAATGATAATAACAGTCTGAAAATACTTTTTTATAAACCTCGTATTTACAGGATCAACAATAAAGTCGTGTCAAGCTCATTTTGAACACCGTGCGGTTGTCAAGCTCGTTTTGAACACCGCATGGCTAGGTACTTCTGCTGCTGACTGTACATACTTAACACTTTCGCAACCAAGGACCCGCCTGGTAGGCACTCGTAATGGTTGCTCAGATGCCGGCTAAGCCCGCTAGGCGGGCAGTAGCTACAAACCTACACGCCACGCCAAAGAGCCCGCCTGGCGGGCACACATTGCATCTTCGCCACCACAGGGCTGACACTAACAGAAAGGTTTTAATACTTCTGATTATTATGCATGTACCTATGTGATCGAAAAGTTGATTTTTATATATACAGGCAGTGTGTTTATACTTCACCTAATGCGATTTAAAAATAAAAAAATCTTATCAGTTGGTTACATTCAATTGCATGTAATCAATAGGAGTTAGAATCGTAAAACCTAATTTGCGTTTACGAATATTTAGTAACTATTGTTTTTATAAAAACGGGTCTTAATCGCGTACACTTACGTTTTTATTTATTTCCTATTCCCATAGGATGATTTGTAAAACAACATTCGGGGGAAAAATAAACAAAGAAATTTAACTAAGTAACAAGATTCTAACTTCTAAGCGGCCAAAGGTTAATTTTATTCACGTATACGAAAGTTACTCGGCACAGCCCTGAGCGTCCGCCTAGTGCCCGCCTAGTAGGCACGCGGCGTGCGGCATTGCGTTGCACCGCGTTGCCCGCCTAGCGAGTTCTCTCGGTTTCTGGGGTACTATTGTTTAAAATTATGCCCGGTTGCGAAAGTGTTAATCCCGTAAATAACCTACATCTAGATCGGAATATGGCGACGACGTAAGAAACAAGAACAATCATCAGGAATTAGGCATACTTTTGGGTGTATCTGGCATAGGAAGGGCATAATTTGTATTTCTATCTGCGCATACTTAACACGACTGCAAATTCCTCGGATCTTCATGTTTCTTTAGAAATTTCATTTTAACCCACAAACACCGCAAGCCATCAATATTTACCGCGAATTGATAGTCTATAAAGCTGTAGCTTACACACTACCTACAGCTTTTACCCATCATGGTTATGGCCTACTTTTTGGGTCAAATATAAATAAAGAGATACTTAATAATGTCATTGTAGCTAAATTGTAGCTAGGTATAGATAGGTAAGATAAGCTCTGTCTGGTAAACAAAGTTATTAGTAGGAATAAGTTTTAGTCAAAATTATCATTTTTGGTTACAAGGTATAAACTACTTTTCTTGCAAAGTATTCCACGAGGTGATTCTAACAAACCCAAACCCAGCTAGCAAATTTTTTATCTAAGCAACAAACTAACCGACAAACGCTGTAAGTTAAAAAGGAGCTGTTAAAAAAAGCGCCAAATTGTACGTAAATATCTTTATCTACACTCATATTGTATGTCCTCTAAAATGCGTTCAAAAACCGTAGGCAATGACCAGCATTACAACAAACGATTTCACTATGATAAGTTTCTTATCTGTGGCAGTAATGTAATTTTAACTTTACATGCTCAAATATTGTTAAGTTATGAGTTTCAAATTTGGAACAGCTGTCAAAACCAACACAATTTCAATGGGTTTCTATTCTAGTATCCATAGATTTTAAAATGTTGTCGATACGAAACGTCAGTACGATATATTTTTTGACATAAACCGCACGACATTTTGATCTCGGATGACATGAGAATAAGGACTTCGTTCGTTGGCTAATATTTAAAAAAAACTCGCGACAGAAGTTTGTACGGCCGCCATTTCTGTTATCATATCAACTTGTCAGTTATTGTTTGTTGAAACATTTTTAATTGCGAAAATGTAAATGTTTACTATTAACTATATTATAATAAATAAATATACTTTCCTTATCAGTTCTAATTTATTTATTTTTATTAAGCTTACACCTGTGGGTATGTTTCAGCACTTGTATCTATCTACCTAGTAATGCAGGTCAATTGCCTTCGGCTTCTGAACCCATATTTGAGTACTTGCATGTGTGTAGATAAAGTAATGTATGCAACTGTACATAATTAGGCCTTAAAACACTCGTGTGATCCTATAATACTCGCTGCGCTCGTTTCATTAAACCCCACTCGTGTTTTAAGGCCCCTCATTATGTATCAGTTGCATAAACTACTATTATTACGTCACACCTGGCCATAATGTGAGTTTTATCGCACGCTACGCGTACGGTAAAACTCGCATTATGGCCAGGTGGAGACGTAAAATTGTGTACTGACCACGGGCAGTAAAAAAGAAAGCCCTCTATCGCACTCTACAAATACCTGCGATTTCGGGCTTTCTTTCTTTTACAGTCCTTGGTAAGTAATGTACTATTATCTATACCAATATCATAAATCCTCTATTCCGCGTTCGGTTCGGAAACCGTATGTAATTACCACCATTATTGCAACCAGTAACGTAACATCAGTGTATTATCTGTGACAGTGTGGTTAAAACGTATGAAAATTCATTACCCACAGAACGTATTGAAAATCTGCCCTCCTCTCCGACCGCCGGCACGCGCCCGCCCGATCGCTGGCACAATCGAGTTGGTCATGGCGGTGCAATGGCGGTCATTCTAATGGTTTCCGAACACTTCATTTAGGATTTATAATATGTGTGTAGATAAAGCAGTGTATGCAACTGTACGTAATTAGGCCTTATTACGTATCAGTTACTTATATAAACTACTATGCGATATCCCTCATATAAATTGTGCACTTTCCGACTTTCAAACTTTTATTTTTATTCATATTTTTAGAAAGAGATAGGTATCTAACTCTATCCCACCTGTTAGATACCTACGTCCACCTACGTCCAAATCCTGTCAATTGTCAATGTCACTGAAAATGGGCGGCAAAATAAGAAAAAAAACTGTTGCGGAACTATGACTATTAGGGGCCTATTCAAGTAAACGTCGGTTCATTGGTCAACCGATTAGAGTAAGAGGGAACGATATTGACATGACACAAAAGTAGTCAAATCGGGCGTCATGATAGCTTTGCTCATTCAACCTACGATTTTAAATGGTTTTTTCCCTTTACGAAATTATTCTAATTATTAAAAAAAGTTTATTTGCAAATAAAAAAAATCCTTTAGAATAGAATTTGCATACAAAACATATTATTTATAAACTACCTAAACTACCTAACTATTTAGGTAATGTGTTAATATTAGTTGAAAACATGCGTGAAATGAAACGTCAAGATAAGCCGATTTGAACTTGAATGTCACGGCGTCGTGTTGACGCTAAATCTAGACGTCTGTAGACCCCATGATCCTACCAAATCAAACATTGAAAAAAAATACATTGTTTATTTTTCTATAATACTTTAAAAAAAGTTTACTGCATTTTTTTAGTAAACAGCTGTTATAGATTATTTTCTCAAACATAATTTCTTACTGTAAGTAGGTAGTATTCATTCAATATTCTACAACATGGGGATAAATAATAATACGGAATTTGAAACTTTTGAACAGCAGTTTCTGGAAGTTATTGCTGAATTTGAATCTCTTAGCGTGAGTAATACTGTTGTCTTTTTTTTACCTACTTAGTGCTACCAGGGCCAGCCTAGGCTAGAATAGGTACCTACCTAGCGTACTTACCTGCTAAGAAATTCAAAAGATAATACTGGGTATAAGTACTAGTTAATACAAAATACATATGAAAAGATTGATAAGTTCGGACCCATATTGAGAGTATTTGAGAGAGCTTAGAGACTGTAGAGAAGCCAAGAACAGTCGCCATCAGACATATCGGAGCGGCCAAGGTGGTCACATATATCTCAACAACGCCTCTATTGTCAAGGCGATAAAGTGCATGTTCAGATATTTTAGAGTACCTTGGCAGCTCCGATATATTTGATGGCGACTGTACCTTGATCTCAGCAGTATTACATACGTCAAGTCACCAACATTTTTACTGTCAATACCTAAATGCGAACATTATTACTTTACTATATTATTTCAGTTTACCTACTTTCTAGGTAACTACATACTTTAAGAGGGAATCTACTTATCGTCAGGGGCTGTATTCCTGAAGGTATTATTTCGTCTCATGAAATGTAATTAATGACTTGCTGAGATAATTTAGGTATCAGAAAAACACTTGCGCGAAACAGTCCAAGCCGAAACCACACGAGCGGAGGCGGCTGAAGCGGCGCGAGATGCCGCTGAGCGCGCCGCGGCCGAGGCGCGGCACGGCGCGGCCGCCGCCACCGCCGGCGCGGCCCACGCCGCCGCCGCGCTCGCCAAGGCACAAGAGGAACTAACTAATGTTAAATGCCAAATTGATATACAAGTAAGTTTAGGTTATGTCTGGTTATAAAATCACATCCTCATCCTCATAAAATGTATTGCCTTCTTCATAAAACCAAGTACAGTCGCCATCATAAATATCTGAACATGCACTTTATCGCCTTGACAATAGACACGTTGTTCAGATATTTGTGACCACCTTGGCCGCTCCGATATATCTGATGGCGACTGTACCCTTAAAGGCTAATAGGCGAATTAAACGCGCAGCACAGCGCGGCCGCTGTGACCGCGAGCGCCACCCACACCGCCGCCGCCCTGGCCAAGGCCTAAAAGAAACTCATTATGTTAAAACGCAATGGGATATCTCCGGATATCTCGCATCGAGTCCATGTCTGGCTGAAACCTCATCCTATCAAAATGTACAATAAGTGTTAGAACAACACTAGTGAGAAACAGCAGTAGTTAAATAAACTGAGTAGGAAGGTAGCTATTCCTAGGCATCCGAACGCGAATGCCGGCGTGGGCAGCCACGCCGGTACCACACTTGCTCGCCAAGGAATTTGCTATAATATAATGTCATAAACGCAAGTGATGAACTATAACGGAGAGTGTAGGTAGATGGAGTATATTAATGTTCAACGGATTACACATCACAATTTTTAAATGGGTTTACTATGTTACGCAATGTTAACCGTGGCGAGGTGGTAAAAGCTTGAATAACTTAGGTACCTAATTGCTGTTGTAACTTAATTTGTTTTTCTTTCGTAATAGTTGGAACCTAAATTTGCTCACAGTTCCAGAGTCCAATGAAAGTATCAAATTTCAAGATTTGGAATTGAAGCAAGCGCTATTCAACCTTCGCAGCTTTGTATTCACAGGAAACATCGATATCACACCATTTATTTACAAAAAAGTTGGATACATAGATCGTGTGACGATATCAAAGTATCATGTTTATTAGGAACGGCAGCGCACTCTCTTCGAGGAACGTTGCGCCGACCTGTCCCGCCAGGTCAGCAGTCTGGAGCGAGAAGTGCAGCTGCTGCGGCCGCTGCAGGCCGTGCATGATGCCTTGCAACGTCAGTACGCAGAGCTGCAGGACCGTGTGAGCCTCGCCACCGATGACGCGCGAAGGTTGGTAGGATCTCGCAGCCTGGACAGCTATGTACACCGAGCTGCAGTGAGTGCTGTGAGTGTGCCTAAAACTCAACTAAGCACAATGAAAAAACCTACGTAATGTTTCTTTAAACTAAAATTATGTAAAATGTAATGAATTATCCCGCTCTTTAGATTGATTAAACGTAAAAATCTGTATTTGACTCATGTTATGTAGGAAACAATAATGACTTGCACAGCCGAGCCGAGTAAACAGCTTGCATTTGAATCCAATTCACATTAACCTGCGATGCTGTTATTCGCGATTGGCGGACAATTATCATCCTGTAATTGAGGTAATTTTAGAGAAACATAAATAATATTTTTAGGTCCGTATACAGATAATAAAAACCGGAAAAATAAAATGCGGCATAGACTGCTTAGCCTGTTAGAACTATAATGTAGAATGTAGAACTTATATAACGTAATGCATTGTGAATGTGAATGAATCGGTATTGGTTGGTACCTAACTGCAGAAAAAAAATCTTACCTCCATGTCCAATCTACAACGGGTTAAGTCACAAAACTAATTGTAGGTAACTAAATGTTAATTTAGCGAGGCAGCCCGGCTTGAGAACGAGCTCCGTCGGGTAGAGCGGTGCGCGAGCGGCGGCGCCGAGATCCGCGAGCGCGCGCGCCTCGCCGCCGCCGCGCACGCTCGTGAGCGGCGACGAGCTGCCGCCGAACTGCACCACACCGCCAGTGAGCTGAGACGAGCTAACAGTACGAATATCGAATTGGAATTTATTCTTGTAGAAGTGTAGACAACCCTTTATATAGGTATTACGGGACAATCTTGAAAAAACCAACCCAGTCACACAATGGACTGTAAGCTGAACGATCTTATAAAATATTCCATTCATGAATATAAGTACATTAAAATGTATGTTAATATAACTAAAATAAGAAATTCATACGCGCGCCATAAATTAGACATCAACGCAGACGAACCCGTAATAAAGCTAAATGACTTATGTATTTCCCTTCCAGCTGAAATATCTCGTCTCAACACACTAATAGCAGAGCTTCAAGTGGGATTATCTACAGAGAATTCTAAAGCGGCAGCGGATCTCGACAACGAAGCCCTGAGTGTAGCAAAAGAAGCTTTGGAATCCGAACGCACGGGGACGGCGCGACTGGAGCGCGCGCTGGCCGCAGCTCTAGCCGATAACGCGTCGCTGGCTGGGAGTTTGCACGCTAGGGACAACACGCACGCTAGTCAAGATCAAGAGTCGCCTAACTCCTTCCCGAAGGAGGAGAAAGTTAATAAAATATCGGCGATTGATTCATTCTTGGCAGATTAATGACAATGTAAATGCGAGGAATGAAATATGACTTTAATAATTATTGACATTATTGTATCATTTAAAATTAATCTTGTTTGCTACACCTCAGAAAAAATGCTACATTTAATATGTCTTTAAGGTACTTACAACACTTATGTGTAAATATTAGGTATCCAACCCAAAAATAAAGGATTTATTCCCAAGGAGACATTTAATGGGGTCAATAATCAATTTGTCCTTTGGCGTTCAAAGTCATATTTATTTTGGTCAATATCTGTTTTAATGGGTCAAGACACTATAGGTACATATCGAGCCACCTATCATTATATTAATTATATATGGTGTTATGTTTAGCATGAGATCTAAATTCTAATTAAGTGCGTGGGAACAAGGTTTCGCTCGTATTTATTGATTGTGTGGTTATAATCAATGGGTCGAAAGTTATATCTTTTAGTCCCGCAAATCAGTATACAACAATAGCAGTTATATCTTAAAAGTTAAAACACAATCGTGTGCAACGTGTTATCGACACTAAGTATACATACTTGTAGGTATACTATATACCTACATAGATAGTCTTTATATTACAAACAGGTTTTTTTGACAATCTCGTCGCATGCAAGTATCAATGTGTAGGTATCTACCGATCTACCTACTTTGTGTATTTTTGTATCAAATATGTTTTTATTATTATGTGAAAACATCAAACACGTTGCGCATTGGTATTAAAGTAGTATAGTGAATTTTCTTGACCGCTCAATGAGATTACAGTTATTCTTTACATACACACGCTAAGTGGAATAGAAATATGAATGCAAGTGGCCGGGCATTGAGCAGCTTTGAGGTAAAACATGTTCCTAGGAATGCGCGCCGCTTGCAGCGTCGTTTGTCTCTACTCACTGCGTCCACTCGAGACTGCATAATAAGTGGGACGCACGACTAATTAATAAGGAATCTTCTATTATCTCCTTTAAGGAAACTTGTCTGCATATTTGCAAGGTTTTCAACGTCACAAATATTTGCATATGTAGGTGCCCATTACCTTCGTGATCTCTAGGTCAAAATCCAATTTACAGTTGTTTAGCAAGGAACGATTGTGCAAGTTTATTGTCATTTGCATAGCTTACCATTAGCATTAATAGTTCTACCAGCCATAACATAAACTGAATTGCATAATGGGGCATATATTTAGAAGTTACGATCACAAATGATCCGGAATAGCAGCAGCAGCCATATTCACAATGTCTTGAGCGTGAGCTCTTTCCTAATATAACTTGACATAGAGGATCGACAGCTTGTATGTGATTGAAGGTCAGCGTTATGCTGGTCATATGGCAAAGTGTGCCGGGCACGGTCCGCGGTCCAGCGGATTTTCGCAAGGCTTCGCGGCGCCCCTCCGCTGCGTGGGCGCCGCCGCGCAACCTGCCGCCAGTTGCACCGCATCTCGCGCAGACCCGCGTCGCTTCGCGTCGTCACACTAACACAAATACTATGTGCACCAGACAGAAACGATCTATCAAATAGTGTTAAGTTACTGTTATTAAGTTTAACTAATGACTCGAGTGTTACGCAGGTGAGATTTTCCGCTCTAAATACCAGAAGTGAACAGTGATGTGCATGCGTAATCTTTATTTTTACAAGGAATTGGAAACCAGAAATAAATGAAAAAGTCCTTTTTAAATGTCAAGTATTACGTGATTGTCACTGAGGAAAGGACAAACATTAATTGTTTCAAGACTTGGAGGATTAAGGGTTCGTAAGTACGAAATTGGTACGTTATAAGTTCCCGACGGTGCAGCGATTGTTTGGTTGTTAGAGGTAAACATCGCCCGCGGTTTGTAAGAGGTACTCATGAGCCTATGCAGAGAAAGTTAGCTTACTATGCTTTTGTTAGCGTTTATCCTCTGCATTGTTAAAAGTCATTTACGTTCAATATTGGGTTTTACATAGATACTTAACTTACTTTAAAAAACCTTTAAGCAAGTATTCCAGTTAAACGAATACATGGATGTTTCAAAAATTCTTCGAAGAGCCTTAATAAACTAATTTTACCAAATTTAGCAGAGGTTCCGCCAACGCCAGTGTTGATACAGCTAGTGAGTCAGACAGGCAGGACACAAGGACGGTGAGCTCAATACGTAAACATATGGAAATTATACATAATAGCCCGCCCACGACACCTTCCGTAACATGTGTATTTAAGTATTGTGACACACACAAATACCACTAACACTTGCCTCGAGCATCAATACAAAATATAAAGTCCGCTGATGACAAAGATGAATCACTAATTACATACAGATTATGACTCACTTACATAAGAAAAGATGTTTACCCCATAAGGTATTGGTTGGCGAAGTACGTGCCATATGTGGCTGTCTCCCTCTATCGCATTATTTATATTCCTTAATTTCGGCCTGGATCTAGACTTAATGGGCCCGCAATTACGGGCCGCCGGTTTCGCAGCGGCGCGAGTCGCACTATGCCGCCCTTGGTAAAGTTTAAATTAATGTTTACATATTTTACTCTACCGGTAATTAGTTACTTTATTAATGGTGTTCCTCCTGTCACCACCAGCATAGAGAAAATTAAATAAGTAAGCTAACTTCTTTCTCCATGCCATCAGTGGTGCCATATAGCCCTCGTACCAGTACACACATTATACGCAACATCATTTATTTAATGAGTCCTTAAGTAGATCGCGAATCGGACAAACTAGGTTTACTTAGGCTAGGCACCCTAAGTAAACCTCAACTATTTATCCGTGATTTTAAATAGTACCATAACACGGACTTACAGGTACAATGCATTGGTATATTAAATTTTACCGGCGTATTATCTTTACTTTCCAGTAAAATTATACCTAAATGAAAGCCGTAGATCGATAGAGATTCGAGAAATAGGTAGATTTCACACGTTTTACTCTTCAGTAAAGAAACAAAAATTTATTTCACGGATGTATAACTAAATAATACGGCAAATATCATCGTGTTTCCACCGAATGTATTATAAATATGAAAATGAATATCAATCACGCAAATATGCGTGTACATTCTGAGCACGCATGGTCGTTCAGAAGGCTGTTCAAGTTTCCTTATTAAGACAGTACTTATAACAGCTGTTATAATAGTACCTCTTGCAAATCTCTGATTTTTTCAGATGGAGGGCCGCGTTTATTTAAATGGAATAATAGATATTTACTATTTAGATAATAAATAGTAAGTCATATTGGATCAAGTACCCTAATTACCGCAGATGAATAAATAAATATCTACACTTCTGGCATAGCTTATAACTAATAGTACGTTTAAGCCAAGTTTGTACCGACTTCGAGCGGAAAATGGCTTCTGGTTTTTTGTATAGAGCCCATGGCCTATTTTCAGCACCGTACTGTTTTTTTTTATATCTGAAGGTAGTTATGATGAATTCGGCTCAAGTGTGTGATGTGGCTTAGAAGACTCTTACTTTTACGGATTTGATAGTTGAAGTTGAACACGCTATTTATAAATCTTCTCATAGGTATAATCCAAAATCTCCTAAATATAATAATTCTTTGTTTCAGAATAATGAACTCTGTCACATTTTACATTTTTCTTATAAGTCTGGTTGCTCCAGCTGCTATTCAATGGTAAGTGTATAATATTGTATTCTTTAAATAAATATATCTATGCTACTATAATATACTTAGAAATTACGCTGTCAGTTGAAAACCTTTCCTACGTCAATAACAGCGAACATTGTCTCAGCCTTTTACGTTAAGAGGAAAATGTTATGGTCTAAGAGCTGGCCACGTCAGATATGACACAATAATGAGAGCAATGAACCCTACCTAGTAAGATTGCAATACCATCCTTATTGCTAGGTCCGGGCATCTTGCAGCTTTTAATGGGTGGATGTCAAAGTGACAGACTAGCAAACTTTTTGAATTGGAAAAAAGGAATACCAAAATAGGTAAAAACTAGAGATGCGCCGAATATTCGGTAATTATTCGGTATTCGGCATATTCGGCATGTTTTTCAATGTTCGGTATTCGGCCGAATTATTCGGTAAAACTGCCGAATATTTACCGAATAAACATATGATATTTATCTAATAATAAAAAATCATTCATACTATTTATCGCTCTTAAAAGTTAAGTTATATATTTATTGTTATTACTTATTTGATTAGGCATATAATGAAACAAGAAAACTTGATTTTAGCATAGACATAAACAAAAAGGAAGATGAGTGACGTTCATAATAAACAAAACTAAAATGCGGTCCTGCACCTACACACTTGTAAAATGCTCCACACCGCGTACATTATAGTACGCAAGGGAGACCTCCATATTTTGCGCATTGCACATTAGTTATTCTGTGGTGTGACTGAGAGCACAGAATAACTAATAGTACTTGAGAGACTGCTAATTACTGCTAATAAATACACGACTAATTCAATATAGGTGCCGGGACCTATATTTTATGGCACAGAATCGAGCGCCTGGTACCATATCTCCCTTTTTGTATAAATCAATGGATTTTAACAAGCTTAATTATTCAGTTCATCACCATATCCACGTCTGTCATCAATTCACCATCAATAACAATTGCAAATGTTGACATTGACAATGCCAAGGTCGCATACACATATTATTTTACTAGAAATAAGGGCGAGCGGGAGGGGTTGAATTCGCGCTCAGCGAGCCGAGCGGACCTGCATAAACCTGTTTAGTTTTCCCGAATAATTCGGCCGAATATTCGGTTCGGTAAGATCTGAACCGAATGTTCGGCCGAATATTCGTATTCGGTAAAGTCTGTATTCGGCGCATCACTAGTAAAAACGGCCGAAGTTATCTTATTTATTGATGACGAGGCCTATATTTTTAACATTAGAACAAAAAAAATACGTAATATTTCGGAAACAGTAGGCGACAAACTATGAATTACATTATACGTCATTTTGGACTACTTTCTCCCATCAGAAACGTTTGACAATGATATGATCTAACTATTTATATAATTTTTCATAATACTGCATCAAAACCAGAGTTCTAGGATTTGTATTATTAAAGTGGTTTGCATTCTTTGACCTCCACCACTTTACAGCTGCCAGATGTCCGGATCTAGAAATAAGCATAGTGTAGCAAACTAACGAGAGGGGTTTCGTCGCTCTCATTATTGTGTCATATCTGACGTGGCTAGCTCTCCGTCTATTATGGGCACCGTGTTAAGTGACAATGACAGAGGAATGGTCACATACAAAATACATTATTTATTCATTAAGTTACATATCTACGTTTTTGTGTATAGATCAATGTACGCATAGTTATATAACTGTGTGACATTGTCATGGTAAAGGTAATATATTGTCGGTATTGAGTTATTGGTACCTCCTTATAGTTCAAAACATTCTCCTCCATATGCAAAAAGAACGAGATCGCTATGTTGGGTATTTTTATTTTTAATAATTTTTTGAAGTTTCAACATATCTTTGTACTGTTTTGAGATATTCGAGTTTAAAGTTTGAAAGCCTAAAAAAACTAGTTATAGGTTGAAGTTATGGAGATAGCGGTAGTAAAATGTTCCACATACATTATATTACTCGACAAATCATATGTTGTCTCTAACATTTTACATTTTATAGAAATAATACAATAATAATGCACGTAGGGTGAAGAGTCAAGAAACAAAAATAAAATATTTTATATAACTCAAAATCGACAGATTTTCAGCTGGCTTATGTTGATTTCTGAATATGATGTAGGTAAGGTTTATAATAAAAATAATGAAACAACCAGATCTCAAGGCATATTTTTTTTACAATAAAACAAAAAAAATCAACACTTACATAAAAAATATACAAAATCAACATTATAATTTTTAATTCTCATATTTTAGGAACAAAACTAACGATCAAGTGTAATTAAATACAAAAGTAATGTAGTTTTCTATCAAAAAAGTGACTTCAAAGTTTAGACTTTTAACATGATTTTTTGTATGTAAAGTGATCTAGGGTACCACATTGTCGCTATTCATAAGTTTAGAGAAATAAGAATTCTACTTCCATTATTTAACTAGTGTCCGCACTATAAGTGCATACAGTTGTGGCCAGATAATTAAGGACAAGATTATTTTTGCCATACAACTGCATACAAATATGACATTTTAAATTTGATAAAAATATAAATTTTGCTTATGCTATTTATATTTTAAAAAATACTGACGTATCCGTGTTTAAACAGGACTTAATATGGGCCATAAACATCTTCCATAAAATTTGAACTTTAAAAAAATACAGACGGTCAAATCAACACTTTTTATAAGTTCATACTATAATTAGAAACGATGTATGAAAATCGTTCCTAATTACAAATACTACCTACTAATTTAGATCAAGTTTGTTAGTTTAACATTCCTTAGGGTCCCACATTGTCGCCTTATGACTTATGAGATCAAACTTATTATTAAGACTTATTATAATAAAATTATTACTTACAAAGGTAATAATTTGCATTTAACATCATTATGAAAATGATTTACACTATACTCAACCTCGCACCTAGGGGTACGTAAGTGCTGACGCCAAGTCATTTAAATTCTTACGTCTGATTGAGAGATTGGTGACTTTGTACGAGTATTAACTGATTATCTATTCGGTTGTCCCTCAGAAGCTTGTTAAATATAAGTCAACTATATTTTCTGTTAAAAAGTTTTGATTTGTCACTAACTTATATAAGTTAGTGACAAATCAAAACTTTTTAATAGAAAATATAAATAACGGGAGGGATATCCCTCCCCTTATTTACATTTAAGTTTTTGTTATGTAATTAATCAGTATTTAAAGCATCTGCCAGGCACCCGGATTATTAAAATTGATAGTATGGCACACTAACTAGAGAAATGTTCATTTCTCTATATAATAGCAAACCTATTTCCGTTGCTAGCTCTCCGGCTAGAGCAACGCGTGCGCAGCGTACGAGCAGCATATTCATGGCGTATTAAGACGGTCTGGAGGCAACGCACTTTAAAATTGTAAATAATTTTATTATCCTATGTGATCTATTTATTTATTTTTAACAATCCAATTGTATAAACTGACATAATATGAATTTTGTTAATATATTTTGTATCTAGTTGATTGATTTGGGCCAGATTAAAATAGAGAGTTTTGCTTTGTCTTAATAATTATTGCTTATTGACCACTATTGTTAAAAGGGTAACATAACATAAAGCTAAGTGAACGTAACGGGCAGCTGAGTTACGAACTGTCAAGCAAATGGATGGGAGTAAACTGAGATTTAGACAACACGTGTTACTACATTTTCCAATGGCCCCGATATTACTTCAAGCTTATGAGCGACAATGTGGTACCCTAGTCGGTAAACTTTAACCGTGTTTTTTTCCTACTTTTAGTTGAAACGTTTAACTTTTTATCAATACACCGTATTATTTTAAGTGTGTAGAAGCTATTTTTAATCAAAACCAATTTTCACTATTTTCGAGTTGATTAACAAAATCAGTGATATCTCGGAATCCATAAGCGACAAAGTGGTACCCTAACCATGATAACGTCACATGTGTGCATCGTGTATATAGATATATGTAGGTAACAACAAGCCATTACTTCTTTTGTCTGTTAAAATAATCATTACGTAATCCTAATCACTGTAGTACCAAAACAATGCACACACATGCACTTGCCAAGTTTCAACTAAAATAATGTCCCTACCTGAAATAAAGTAGCATAATTATTTCCAACTAAATCACTAACTTTGTGTCTCTTTCTGTGACACCTAACATTATTTCAAGTTTTGCGGTTAACATTCAAAAACAACCCAACTACCAAATATTCAAAGTGACCACCGAGAGCGTCATATTTTAAATCAGGCGGCCAATTTTCTTTGTTTAAACATTTTTATTGAATGATTTTGAGCAAACATGAAGATTTTAAAGAACATAATGATGATGATGTTATGGCATCGACAACGTCATTTACCTAGTCATTTAAGCAGTCTACAAGTATTTAACAGGTTCTAAGTACTCTAAGTAGTCAAGTATTGATGTTTTGTGCCCTTTCAGCTTATCAGTAATAGGGCCACGAGTGGTCCGACCGTACAGCGCTTACCGCGTGGCGGTCGCGGGCGGGCCGCGGGCACAGAGCATATATGTGGCGGTGGAGGGCAGAAAGGCCAATGGAGAGCCCTACTCGCAAGGGCGGGAGGTGCAGGTCCAGGCTGCGTCCTCCAGGATCGTCGATCTTGAGGTAACACCTGCCATACCTACAGGAATAGAATACGACAACACACGTACAACCATTGGAACAGGGATGGCCCTAGTACTCGCATGGCTTGAATAGGATAGGTCAGTGTAGCATCAGTGGCGAAGCGTTAATAGAACTCTATTTCCATCGGGTTGCCTAATTTTACGACAATTTATATAATTTACTGTAGTTCAAGCACGCGAAGAAAAGGAAAGCCAAATTAACTCCGGATTGACTTAGAATATTTCATTAGAATTGCAGGCAATTAGTTACTTTTGATGTCACACTCGTGATCCTCAACTAAGTAAACTCAAGCAAGTTGCGAAACGAAAACGAATGCATCTTTACGTGTGGTAATATAAATCTGTTCCATTTATATCCTATATCTAAAACAAATCAGACCTCTCTCTCTCAAAGTTAATACCTTATAGCAATAGTTTTCTCTACATTATAAATATTGCCGCTCAGAAAAGCTAGTGAAGCAAAACCATCAGCTTTAAAATTATACTCCATCTAATCCAACAATAGGTCATGAATGCATGATAACGATATAATGTGCATCTAGATAGACGACCCGGGACCCGGCAACTACGAGTTGATCGCGCAGTCGCGGTCTGGCCCGCAGTTCTCTTCGTCAGCGCGGTTGGTGTACCAACCGAGAAGCTTCTGCGTATTCGTGCAGACCGACAAACGAGTCTACCAGCCTGGCGACACCATCAAGTTCAGGGTTGTCGCTCTCGATAAGTAAGTCCAAGTAATTTTTTAAAGTGCGACTTAGTTCGAATAAGATAACATCAGAGTGTACATACCACCTCCACCGAAATTTCTCGAAATGTTAAAAAACTCTTTCGAAAATCGACTCTCCACTGTTTCCTTAGTTTACCTTTAGTTCTATTGTGGGGTATATCCCACAATAGAACTAAAGGTAAAGTGTTCAGTCTTTGATTAGATTTGAGCCTGTTGTTATACCTATCTCTCTTGCTTTGCTCTCTTGTTCGTTAACAAAAAATGTATTTATAAATTCCTCCCATGTGAATAACCAACACCTGCCCATCTATCTTATCCAAGTCTGTTTAACGTCCGAACATCTAAACGAACAAAGCTGCTTAGTGTTAGCCACTTGTTCCTTCGTATAAATTTCATCAGCACCGTAACACAAGACACTTTCGCTTTCGATACCTTCGCCGACAAGAAGCCAGAACATGTCATTCCAATTGCTTATATAGTGCAGGCACCTTGCACGCACAGGTCAACCACTGTAAAGGCGCTCTCGGTTTACGCATAGTTCTAATGGATGTTAGGGTCACAGATACTCCAAGCATTCGACTCGCCTGCTCTCTATAAGCAATGACGACACGCGCAGAACGCGTAAGATTACGTGTGATTACCACGGTTATTGACCTCCGCAGGTATCTGCTGCCCTTGTCTATCCCGATAGACGTGAGCGTGATGGACGCGGGAGGCTCTCCTGTTAGAGAATGGGGCGCAGTTTCCCTGGACCGAGGGATTCTCTCCGACGAGTTAGTACTGGCTGATGAGCCAGCGCTTGGCGAATGGACGATACAAGTAAGGAAGTACAACGGAAACGTAGATAGCTATCGTGACTTTGAATTTAACACCCACTCTGTGATGGCCTTAGACTTTATTTCTTGAAGCGCATTTATATTTGCACGAATGTATTGAATATGATCAGACGATAATTATTGAAAAAGATAAATATGTAAGGTAGGTATGTGCCTATAGTCATTTCTAGCTTGCTTGCAGATTTTTTTTTATTTTTTTTCATTTTTATTTTTTATTTTTATTTATTGGAAAACCAACAGCACATACAACATGTTGACAACAGCACATACAACATGTTTTTGATACTATTAGTACTAGTTGTATCAAACAATTTTGTAAGCAAGCTAGATCTAGTATCATACTACGCGATTTGGCAACCGAAAATAAAAAAAATATTCATGATTTTAATGTTATTAATTCTTTAGCACTTTAGCGATTAAGTATTAAGAAGTTGCATAAACATTACATTGTAGGTGGAGGTTCGCAATCAAGTGTATTCGCGCCAGATTCTGGTGGCCGACTACGTGATGCCCAAGTTCCAAATGGACATGCAACTGCCTACAGAGGTGTTGTTCAGCGCTGGCCGGTTCACGATCAACGTCACAGCTAAGTAAGTGCTATAAAACTATAGTTTTAAACAACGAATAAAGCTTAATTAAAGGTGCCACCGACTCTGTGATTGATTAAATATTTTATTGATTGATTAGAGATTATCTAAAAGTCTGATAAAGCCTGGTTTTGATAAAATATGTCGGCATCAGCCGGTAAAAAGCGAAACAAAGTAAATAAGAAGAATATTAAGGTATAAGAATTAACAACTTTTCATATTTTCAAAAGATCTTATTAGTAAAGGTACCGTTTCTGTAGATATGTATTAAGTAGGTCATTACAATTAATAACGACAACAGTCTAGTTTACATTTAAACTAGGCAGGTAGTTGGATCGGGTACCTACCTATAGGTAGTGTAAATAATCATCAATTTAATTAATTGCTGTTTTATTTCGGTGCGACCCTTAAATAAAAGAAATAAAAACAACATCGTACTTCAGTACACTAGGTTAAAGTGAAAACAAACATCAATAATAAATTCCCATTGTTAACAAAGGAGTTCTATTTTCTCCGCGAAAGCTGTCAACGATCGTAACAATGATGGAAAACTCATTATTCAGTTGAATTAGGTTTTATTTCGATTGAATGTTCACGAGACGTCGGGGCAACCTTTTGTGCAGCCTTTTCGTGTTTATAGCGCTTTTCGCAGACATTGAATAAATTAATATTAGGTAGCTTTAATAACTTAAGAACTGCGCAAAAAATAGCTGAATACAACTTTTTGCTCTGATTGTAATTATTTACGGATGATATCACATCATCTTTGAGGGGCAAACAGATGCAAAATATTATTTAAAATAAATGTATGTACTTAAGTATGTGTGTATGTAAACACTTTATTAAACATAAAAAGTAACAATACAAACATGATAAAAGAAAAAACCTAAGTACAAAGGAACAAACTTATCCCTGTAAGAGATCTCTTCCAATTAACCTTTGAGCAATTGAAAGAATACTATAAGATAAACAAGGAGCACTATGTACTTAGTGTAGTTACGGAAATAAATATGTTAATACATTTTCTATTTTACCTAAGGTTTAGGTAAAGTAGAAAATGTATTAACATCAGGTATTTTATGTAAGAATAATTTATTTTTGATCTATAAAACGTCATATCTTATTTGAACTCATCATATATTAATTTCAGCCACTTCAATGGTTTGCCGGTTAAGGGAGAACTGACTCTTTCCGCGTATGCAGTATTTTTCTCCGACATTCTCCAGCCAGTATTCTCGAACCCCGCCCGGAAGGTTGTCGATTTCAACGGTAACACTCAAGTGACCTACGACCTCAAAACTGACCTAGACCTTGCAGAAGATGCAGCAAGGCCGTTAGTAGTCGAAGCGGTATTGGAGGAAAAAGATACGTTGATAAGACAAAATGTCTCCGCAAGAATTCTTTTATTAAGGACTCCATATAGACTCAAGGTTACTGCTCCGGAGTATTTCAGGCCTATGTTACCATATACTGTCCAGGTAAGCAAATCATGCCATTTTCTTTTTGCTGACTCAAATTAAAGCCCCCTAGCGGCGGAACGAATCTGGACATGGACAAGAGTTAGTTTTTTTCGTTCCCATGCTAGAAACTACAAACTCAAGGTTGTACTGTCAATAAAAACCTTTAAATAATGTTGATGTTTTCAGATCGAAGTGGTAGATCCATTGGGTCAAATAATAGAAGTGGACGATGATGTCACGGTAGAGCGCTCATGGGATGACGGACAGCCGGTTAATATGACGTCAGTACCATTGAAGAAAGGTTTAGCGACTTACACTTTAACGCCTGCTGAATCGTATGCCGCTTTTACTCTTAACTTAGTGGTATGTCAAAGAAACATTTATCAAATCTTGATTCAAGAATTGTGTAAATACGCGAGTCTAATCGTATTTTGACATCTTCCAGATTCAATACAAGGAGGTCACAGAAAGAGTGATAAACGTGATAAAATCTGCTGGCTCCAAAGGACAGTACCTCACAGTGGAATTGCTGACTCGGGATACCTCGGTCGGAGGCGAGATGCGGGCGCGTATATCCTCCACTGAACGCATGGACCTTCTGCATTATGCAGTTATAGGGCGTGGAGATATCCTCTTTGCGAAGACTGTAGAAGTAAGTTATGCTATTAGCTTTATTAAATTCCTTATCATCTAGGTGCTTTACCCGTTAGATCAAGCGCTCCTCACGGCTAATGCAAATAATCAGCGTAAGCAAAATATTTGAAAACGCAACTACCACCTTATCCAAAGTAGGTATCTAACCTAACCAAAGAATAACCAGGGTCAATGACTTTACGTGCCTTCTAACTCACGGCAGCATTCAATTAATAACCGTTCAAAGCAGTCACTCATTCAGTGACTGGCCGAAGTCACTAAACGAATGGACGTTAGTAGCCAATCGCCTCATAAGACGAGAAATCCGTGTTTATGTTTTGTTTAATATTCTTTTGCTTTACAGCTAAGCCCAGCTCGCAAGAGCGTGGACATCTCCATACCGGTGCAAGCACAGATGGCACCCGGCTGCGTGCTGCTTGCCTGGTATCCGCTGTTGGACTCTGTTCAAGATATTCTACTGGCGTCAGCGATATACGCTCCACAAAAAAATCTGCTGCAGCACAAAGTAATTCATGAATAAAAATTTCTTTATAGATTTTAATAGTCTTAATGATAAGGAAACTCTTTTATTCAATCTGTTGATTCCTCGGTGATACAAAATGCAAGCTCAGGTCATTTTCTTTCACTTTCTCCTTTTTTAGTCTGCCTCGGATTTGCTGAGGATTCCTCTGGCAGATTAAGTTTATTACTCTGAGATTGATTAAGTTTTTTAATTTTTGTTATAATTCCTATGTAAAAACATAATGGTATTGCTACAAGAGGTCTGACATTGAGACATCGATGACATTGTTTTAGGTGTATCTATCTGTGGATGGAGGCTACCGACCAGGCGGCGCGGTAGAGATGAGGGTGGTGGGCGAGCCCGGAGCTCACGCTGCCATGTTGGCTGAGGACTCGAAGGCTGCCGTCGCTGGACTCGCTGGGGAAGACGGGCTGGGAAGCGGGCTTGACATGCATACGGTAATCCGAAACACTTGGAGTTTTGCCTCGAGTTTCCTTATTGAAAGTCAGATGGTGAAGCTAAATACTTTCTCAGTGATTTAAAAAAGCAAAAGTCCCATGGCTAAAATCATATGCTTTTCTGCGCAGATCGAACGAGAAGTCGAAAGCTTTAGTGGATTGAAGCATTCCATATTCAAGAATGATGACCATTTGCCAGGCATGGGAGTGGACCTGGGAGGCAACGCTACATTTGACGTGTTCACGGTTAGTAAATAAACAAATAATATTTATTCCTAATGAAGGCATTATATGAATCCTGAACAGACACATAATCATATGATTTACATTTCAGAATGCGGGAGTAGTCATTTTAACCGATGGTTTTGTGATGAGGAGCGATCCTAGAGGTAATGCAAATTACAAAAGCACCTTTGTTCTCTACTTATCTATCTCGATCAGGTTTAATTTACAGCAATCTTATCCAACAGGTAAACCACCGCCGCTAAGTCTCCCGGAGACAGGCACGCGGCCTCCGCTGGCGGGACCTTACGCCTTCAGCCGGCTGCCCACTCCCTCAACGCCGCGCTACTACCTCAAAATTGCACCACAGCCTACTTGGACGGTGGCTAACTTCTCAATCGGGTAAAAATCCCTCAAGTAAAAAAAATATAATACGTTTCACAATATTGTGTATGTAAGATTGTTTTCGGGGGAGTTGGTTCTAATCCTACCGACTGCGCCATTACATGTTTTAATCATATTAAAAGTACGAGTACTTACCTACGCCTTTTTTGATGGTTTGGAACCTTTAGTGTATGTTTTACATAACAACAACTTTTGTTTTAGTTCTGACGGTAGAGGCTCCGAGAACCGAGTATCTCCGGTAACCAGTGGCAACTGGTTGATGGGAGCGTTTGCAGTACATCCTGAGCTCGGTTTAGGTCTCGCTTCCCCTCAGAAGTTCACTACCAGCATACCCTTGACCATAACTGCAGAATTGCCGGCCAGCCTACAGCGCGGAGAAGCTTTAGCGGCTGTCATTACCTTAAAAAGCACGCTGACGGTCAACACAAACGTCGAAGTTACTTTCCATAATTCCGAGCAATATTTTGAATTTGAACCGTTGGAGAACAACATCGATTCAGCTAAAAGTTAGTATACTAGTATCTTCCAAACCTTATCCGGTCTCCAAAGTTAGGATTAGATATTAAATTCGTAGCGGAATAAGCTACACAAAATCTTTACTCGTTTGTAACAAATAGTATAAACCATTACTTCTAATTTAACAGGCATTTCACTTCTTAATTTAGCATAAACAATCGATATCATATCATGTGCACTTGCAGAGATCGAGGTGTACCGCCGACTCCGAGTGTCGGTTCCAGCAGGAGGTTCCGCCAGCACAGCTTTCCTAGTGAGCGCCACGCGGCTGGGCGAAGCGCCTATCATCGTAGAGGCCACCGGCGATGGAGTGTCGGCTTCACTCTTCAGGACTATTGACGTTAAGGTAGACATGGCGGCTCAGGCAGTTCTACTAGCGCAGTGTTCTAAGCGAGCGCGATGCGGCTGGACGAGATGCTTATCACCTTCGAAGTCAACTACTTTAGACTTATCACACTCGTATATATACGCTAACAAAATAAAATTTGGTAACATGATTAGTCATATGGTTCACAAGGTAATTATAACATTAAGATTGTTTTTAGGACGGTTATGAAGAAGAGATTTCATCCTGGGGCCTGCTGGACGGGCGGCGCGGCGTAGCACGTGCGAACGTTACTCTGGTGCCCGGGCCCGGCACGCGAGCGGGGCCGGTGTCGCTGCTGGCGGCCGGGGACCTGCTGGCCGCGGCGCTGCCACGAGCGCGCGCAGCGCCTGCCCCTGCTGCCGATCCAGTGCACGCCTTGCGCCCGATGGCCGTGGCTTGCGTGCTGCTCGACTACTTGCAGGTAAAGATTGGCTGGACTCCCTGACGCTGGAAGATCGTGTTGGATAAAATAATCTTTCTCTACTGTGGTTTCAGAGAACTGATGTTATAGTAGTCTCAAATGTTATACTTCTAACCGTTCGGGGATTTATGTGGACGTCTAGCTTTCCTTTTTATGTCGTTTCCCTTCTGAGTCATGCCAAGATCCCAACAGAATATTACCAATGATACCTACTAGTGGGAGATAATTTAACACAAAAAATAAAGAGACCCATTTGTTTATATAGGCGATTGATGAAGACGACTCGGCGGTGACCAGTGAAGCGCGCGCTCACGCCGCCGCTGGATACCAACGACTCATAGCTTACCGTCGACCGGACGGCTCCTTCGCCCCCGACACCAATGACGAGTCTACAGGAGACGTGTGGTTAGTTGAAGTCGCTTTTTTGTTTTTTGCTTTAGAATTGTTCCAAATTAACATAACTTAAATAAATATCCATAACCAGCACATTCTTCTTTAAGCACCAAAGCATCGGTACGCTTCGAGAATATAAACGTTTGTTGTACACTGCTCAACTGAATAAATTGAACTCGCAATGATGAATCTCGCATGTTCTAAACAGGATGACAGCAGTAGCAGCTCGTTGGCTGGTCCGTTGCGCGCGCCACGTGGCAGTGGGCCCGGCGGCGGGCACGGCGGCGCTGCGCTGGCTGGCCGACGCGCAGGGCCCGGGCGGCAGCTTCCGCGCGCCCGAGCAGCGCCTCAACCCGCATGCCCAGGAAGCGTTGCCGACAGCGGCGTATGCGCTGCTGGCGTTCACACAGGCGCAGGTAAGCTACTATTATTTTATGTGCCTTCAAATTATCCATAGCCTTGAAAATTTATAATGTGGCTCCGGCCAGACGGCTTATGGGTAGGATCCATCCAAAAGTACCCTGAGGTTTTCGTATATTTTGCGAGCCCAGAGTGGCAACGCTCATGGACGTCTAGGTACGTCTCCAGTGAGTTCTTTCACTATCATATATCTGCTGAAGATTCAGCCCCTAATGCCTAAGGCCCTATAATGGACCTTTATTATTTAAACACGCCTTCAGTAAATATTTTTCACCACATCAAATACCAGACTATACATATTTATTACTCTTTCGCCAGATATCTTTCATAGTTGAGTTTAGGCATTACCAGCTCCGCAACTACCTACTGCATCCAATATTCGGGTAGAATGTGTCTGTCTAGCAAAATGAGCCGTAGTTGGAGCCGATACAATAAGGGTCAACTTTTTTCAGGGCAATGACATATTCCTGAGGCGTGCCGTCCAGCAGACCTCTGACTTCGTGGCGGGCTCCCTGTCTCCGGAACAAGACGCGTATTCTCTGGCGGTTTCAGCAGGCGGTCTTGCTGCCGCGAGGCACCCACAGGCCGCCACAGCGCTGGAGATGATGGATCGATACGCTAACGCTTCTGGTAATATAACAATCGTTCTGTCTCCTCATTTATGATTTACTTCACAATCATGTTAAGCACATGCACAACTCAATACTTTAACCTTTTGGCCGCCGGACCTAGTCCGCAAAGACGCTCACTCACACGCCAAAGCAAATTTTAAGTAAACAAGTTAAGCAACTAATAGGTTGCAAGTAGTGATATCGATATTTATAATCGACGGTAAAAATCTTCTGAATTTGGCTTTGTTTTTTAACAACTTTAATTTCTTTCGAAAATGCCAAAAATATACATATTTATTACACACGACAATGTTAAAAAAGAAGGTCTTTATCATAAAATTCAACCACTTAACCATAGCGATTGATGACGTAATATCACCGCACTAGGCAGTACGAGAAGTCGTCTATACACGACAGCGGCGCACAGGACTTGTCTGGAGTGCAGACCGACAAAGACTGTTTTCGCGCGGATTAAGTAAAAATAGTCTCTAGGTCAACGTCGTAAAGCGCTTGTCGGTACGTAAACTTATTAAGCGTACCGTTAGAGCTGCGCATCGTATATCGATACTATAAATGTGCCGAGACAGGGCCCTATTTCTCGAAGCTTATTAGACTAATAATATTTCTACGTAGACCACCACACCAGATTTACTTGTCTGGTTTTATACTATTTACATCAGCTGAAGAAGCTCCCTAAACTTCAGCTATAGTTATGCCTGTCTCTCTCGTTTTACGTATTCTAGTTACTCGTTACCACCAATTGCTAATTCACAAGTGTTCAAATGCTTAAATAAAACCGTTTTTGCGATTTGATATTTATTTTGAATATTCTCATATCGAGTAAACATTCTCATCCCTAGCTGTCGAGTATAAACGACAACGGCGACGAGGAACCGGAAAAACATTGAAATTCGGAGCAAATTTTTTGATAGCCTTATTGTGAAAGAATGGATTTATAAATCTGCTTTAAATGCAAATGTTTGAAAAATAAAGACCTAAAGCATTAATATGAGTGTAAAAGAAATTCCATTTGTCATTTTTTTCACATATACCGGGCGCTTGAATTTGTGTCTCGTATACACGACAGCGGCGCCAGTGTACCGTTCTATCGTTGTCGTGTATACATGCCAACGGCGGCCAAAATGTTAAAGCATTGTTTCGATATAGCTACAATTGATTGCTACGCGTAAATTTGGCAGGGTCGTAGGTATTAGGAGGACAGGAAGGTTACAAGCAAATGGAATTGTGCAAAAAATATATTCAATACAAATCCCAAGTTACTGACAGAACTCACGCCTCCAGTATGACTCAACACGAGCAAAACGAATCTTATTTTGTTTCGTGTACCTACTTGAACATTCTAATCAGTTAGATTTCTTTATAGCAAACAATTACGTTAAGTTTATTGTTAAATTAATATTTTCAGGTGCAACCAAATTCTGGTCCCGTAAGCTGATCGGTAACGAATGGCGCAACCCATGGCTGAAAGGCAACAGCCTAGAAGCCTCGACGGCAGCCTGGGGTCTCCGCGCCATGCTTTCGGAGAGACTGATAGACGAGGCGGTCCCCGTAGCCCGATATCTTCTCCAGGCTCAGAACGACCTGGACCCTGATGTGGTACGCTTTATCGTTACTAGTATACTTTAACACAGGTCAGACACTGTAAATTAACCAGTTTGATAATATATTTATTACACGCTGAAGTCTAAAGATGGAGGATGGAGCTGAAAACAATAGCACACCTGAAGCTTTTTCATTGTCTTGTAAATTTATTCATGTATTTCAGTCAACAGCCGTTTAATCGATGAAGTACTGATATATTGATAATTTTTTTATTAAGATCCCTTTTTTCAGCTGGATTCACTTGCAATGTTTGCCAGAGCAATCAGGTCTCCATCTAAGCTTCGGGTGTCAGTGAACGTCACAGGATCTGAAGAAGCAAGGCAGTTCAACATAGACGACGAAAATGCGCTTGTCATACAGACACAACTGGTAATAATCCATATTTTTGAGTAAGAGACCATTATTGTGATTGATTGTGTTTACATAAGATCTTCCCGGTCATTCGAATGGTCTTGCGTCTACGAGAACATTGACGTTCCAACCAAAAAAATTACTTCACCATCCTTAACTAGTAGAAACAGAAGATACAACTATTGTTTTTCTGTGTATCTATGGCCCAGTTGTTAATTAGTTTATTTACTAGGTCCGAGCAGCGCGCATGGCTAGCGCAGTAACCGAAGGTCGTGGCATGGCCATCGTGGGGCTCTCGACCAAAGGCAGCACCAACGTCACTGCGGCTTGGCCTCGGTTCAACCTGGACCCCAGGGTGGACCTACCTGGAGTGGTGACTACCAAGGACCGGTTGCAGCTATCCATCTGCATAGGGTCAGTATTTCAAAAGTTTACATGACATTTTTAGGGTTCCGTAGTCAACTAGGAACCCTTATAGTTTCGCCATGTCTGTCCGTCCGTTCGTCCGTCCGCGGATAATCTCAGTGACCGTTAGCACTAGAAAGCTGAAATTTGGTACTAATATGTAGATCAATCACGCCGACAAAGTGGTAAAATAAAAAGTGGAAAAAAATGTTTTATTAGGGTACCTCCCCTATACGTAAAGTGGGGAGCGATTTTTTTTTTCATTTCAACCCTAACGTGTGATATATTGTTGGATAGGTATTTAAAAATGAATAGGGGTTTAGTGAAATTAGTTTTTGATAATGTTGATATTTTCGGAAATAATCGCTCCAGAAGTAAAAAAAAATGTGTCCCCCCCTCTAACTTTTGAACCATAAGTTTTAAAAATATGAAAAAAAATCTCAAAAGTAGAACTTTATAAAAACTTTCTAGGAAAATTTTTTTGAACTTGATAGGTTGAATAGTTTTTGAAAAGAAATTACAAAATAATTTCTGAACTAAGTTTGTAATTTAACCGTATAAGCAGGTGTTTATTGTACCTGTAATTTCTACAAAATCACAATGAAATGACGTGCTTTCAAATAATCCAACCATGGGCCCATTTTTTTAACTCTTAAGTGGGGACACTTACTGTGACGGACGGAAAACTACGGAACCCTACACTGAGCGTGGCCCGACACGCTCTTGGCCGGTTTTTTGTCTCTAAATACGATCTGGAATATACTGGTAAATCTTTCGGTTTCCTCGCGGGCACCGTGTATAATTATTATTTATGTTTGTTACGTTAACCTTATGTTTGCAACTCTCTGCAGATTCGTCGCACTGGGCAACGAAACTGAAAGCGGACTTAGTCTGCTGACCGTGCGACTACCTTCTGGATACCTCGCTGATATACACACACTGACCGAGCTAACGGTAAGACAAGCTTTTTAATATATTGCCTTAGCCAGTTTAACTAACTGGCCATAACCAGAAGTAGCTAACCCGGTTAATACTAGAGCCTCTTATGAACAGCAATATCAGAAAAATTATTAACCAAAAGTACGAGTACAGTTTATCTGAAGAATGATTATATTATTTACCTATAATATTAACCTTCATATTATGTTGGAATCTATAATTTGAATCTTTACATTATATTAGAATAATACAGTGCGGTCAAATCAGGTCTACGACAACAATATTCATACATAGTCATCTGTTCTCAACTCCAACTTCAATCCAGTTGTTACGCTGGCGCCCAACATGGGGCTACAACAGTTAAATACGAGGCATATTTTTCTAACTCCAATCATGCCGCTACATTGGCATCTTTCGTACAGCTACTTCAGATGTAATCTGTTCTTAAGTTAGATACGATAAGTCCAATCTTGTAGTAACACTGGCGCCCAACGTAAGCTACTACGGATGTATCCTCAAGCCTCAGATAGGTACTAGATATATTTTCACTTGTAATGGAGCTTCAATGTATTACTCAGAGTACCTCTGAATTACTGTCAGATTAAGCTAGCTTGACAGGACGAACGAAGCTTTCTTAGATATAGTTTCATAACGCTAATGCTGGCGCCCAACGTGGGGCTTCTAGCCTCTATGAACGTAATACGGGGCATGTTTTTGTCAATCCCAATCAGAGTTGGGCATAATCAATTACTTTTGGAATTAATTACACGATTACATTACAGTAATCGTGATTCCTCGGTAATCGATTACTTAGGTAATCAAAATTACTGTAATACTGTACTATGATTACATCTGTAATCCATTACTTAGGAATCAGTATTGTAAACCACTACTGTAATCTTGATTCCTCAGTAATCAAGTACTTAAGTAATCTGAATTACTAAATTACTAAATTCCAGACTGGATTACACCGTGAGTGTCATTGGCATGGTTGTCAGGGGTGATTTATAAACAATGATGGGATATAATTAAAGATTGCTTGCGAATGGGTTTTCATAAAGGCAGTTATGTGCGAGTCGGATTTTCACACGGAGGGTTCCGTACCAAAACACGAAAAATAACACGTTCCTTGTATAAGGATCCCTTGAATTTATATCGCATTTCTTTACATTCTTTGCTTAATCCTCGTGGCTGAGGGACGTGACGATGTGGACACTTTTCTCCTGTGCTCTTCTAGCCGGTCGATCCTGGGCTCGATGCATTCTTGCCTGTAGTGTGGCTTTAGTGGCGGACCGATTTTGTGGCTGTTCTTTAGACAATCATCTAAATACTTATAATTTATTCTAATATCGGTTAGGAGGAATTGGTTCTAAATCAGTTTAAAAGTTTTTGATATACTTTTCTGACTGTACTTTTGACTGTACTTTTCTTCAGGCAATCATCTGATACTTAGGGTATTGAGACGATTCTAATATCGGTTAGGAGGAAGATGTTCTAAATCAGTTTACAAGTTTTTGATATTATACGATTTTACGGCTGACTGTACTTTGTTTAGACAATCATTTGATACTTAGGGTATTAAGACGATTCTAATATCGGTTAGGAGGAATAGGTTCTAAATCAGTACAAGTTCTTGACAGTTTATGATTTTGTGGCTGACTGTACTTTTATTTAGATAATCATCTAAATATTTATTATTTATTCTTATATTAGTTAGGAGGAATTGGTTCTAAATCAGTTTACAAGATTTTGACATTACACGATTTTATGGCTGACTGTACTTTTATTTAGGTAATCATCTGATATGGGGTATTGAGAATATTCTAATTTCGGTTAGGAGGAATAGTTTCTAAATCAGTTTACAAGTTTTTGACACTTAATGATTTTGTGGCTGAATGTACTTTTATTTAGACAATCATCTAAATACTTATTATTATTTATTCTAATATCGGTTAGAAGGAATTGGTTCTAAATCAGTTCACAGGTTATTGACAATATACGATTTTGTGACTGACTGTAGGGTCAGGGAGGGTACAGTCGCTCGGTGGGAACAGTGGCTCGAATGTGCTGTGCGAGAAACGGAAAGAGCTTTATGTCTGTCCTCTACATCAATCGGAACCGTTCCGTACCCGACCATGTACGAACTAGTTAGTGAGGCGCTCCGGCGCCATGCGAATGTGTTATGGTGCGTTTTTGTGTTTAATGCTATCAAAATTACATTTACAGATAAGTTTAACTCCTCTTTTTTCTTAACTCGTACGAGATTTTCAATTACTTATGTTATTATCGAAGAGTGTGTCTAATCTACTTAGTATTGGCTGATAATTCAAGGCCCTAGGTGTTTGTATGTGTTTTTAATTTGAACTAAAATACAAAATGACGCCAAGGTCCACAGTCGTTCGTTTTGGAAAAGTACACGGTGGCTCGCGAACCACTGTGCACCTTACAGAGTTGGGCTAAAATTTACTTGAATATGAATAAGAATAAAAATTCTGTGATTATTAAAAATAATTCTTGCACTCTTTTTTTTTAAATAAAATGAAAGTGAATAAATCATGCGACATTTAGGTAGGTACCTATTTTAAATCAAGAATGAAATCAGGAACGATTATTCCGCGGGTTGTGCTTACCAATTCTAATTACCGTTTCATTCAACAAAAATGTTATTTGTTATATAATTTAGGTTCGATTCCTACGTACCTAGCCATTGTGTACTGTTAGAACCACTGTGTACAGGGCGTAGTACACAGTGACTCGAGCCACTGTGTACTGTTAGAACCACTGTGTACTAGCGGGTCCTAGTCACTGTGTATAGCAACCGGTACACCGTGGCTCGATTCCCAATTTCTAAAAAAGAATGGATATATCTTTTTTGGTGAAAGTAACAGCAAATATATTTGCTACATATGAAAGTTTAATAATGCACGGTGCTCTGTGCTTGCAACAATTAGTTCAGGAATGTATAGTTTTCATGCAACAGCCTGTTGAAAAAATCCTAGCGACTGTTCCCTCCCTGACCCTACATACTTTACTTCAAACACTGTGAGTTAAATAAAAGCTTACAAAAAATAGCTTTCTTAATATACTTAAGGTGCATCACACAATTGAGCGGAATTCAGTCGATCATAGACAATAATCAGCCGGAAATCGGAAACAACCGAGCTTCCGGCTAATTTTTGTCTATGGTGTCTGATTTTTTGTATGGAGTCAGACAAAATTCAGAGGTTGGGTTTTTTCTTACTTAGAGCTGATTTTTGTCTATGATCGACCGCTACGATTCCGCTAATCGATGCCCAAAGCCTGAATCCGAACTGATATATGTAAAAAAAAACATCACAAGCATGGCAGCAGTGCGAATTTAATATATCTATGTAGAAGTAATCTGGTGGTAATCAGTCAACAATTCCAGTAATTTGGAATCAATTTTGATTCCCAATTAATAGTAATTGTACTATTTCTATAGATGATTCCTGATTCCTTAATATGTACTGGTAATCATCGTTTCACTTGATTACATTACAAGTAATCTGACAACCGGTAGTGGATTACAGAAGTAAAATCAAGTAATCGTGTAATCAGGAATCGATTACGAAATGCCCATCTCTGATCCCAATCCTGGGCCTACATTGGCACCCAACGTGGGGCTCCCGCAAATGTGCCTCAGGTAAATGCGACGCATTTTCTCTCATTTCCAATCCTACTTTTACACTGGCACAAGTAGGGCTCCTAAAGATTTGTCCAGATTTCACATACATAGCATTACTCCACAGGCAGCGGCCCACGTGACGACGGCACGCCTGTCAGAAGGCGGCGCGGTGGTGCTGGCGTGGCTGCGCGGGGGCCGCGCCGAGCGCTGCGCCACGTTGGCCGCGCCCCGCGCCCTCGCCGTGGCGCGCCAACGACCCGGAGTGGCTACACTCAAGGACCTTTACGACTCGAGTCAGTTCATTCACTATCTTCATGTAGCTACTGAAGAACAGCCCCTCCAACATGCCACAGGGCGGACACGTCATACTATAAAACTCGTTTGAGCGCCTATGTGTGCACGGCACGTCTCTACACACTTCAATGTGTTCGTGAGCCTTAGGGCTCTGACATTCAATTATTTTTCAAGTTTTCGCTGTAATAAATGACGTTTGACGTTTGAAATTTTACTCCCCAGCCGGGCCACCTTTAATGTCTTATATCTGCTAAACTACGGAGGTACATGCAATTTCCGACGTGGTACAAAAGGTACATCATAGGTACATATCACCATTAGAAATAGAGCTTAATCAGGAGATGTGGTCCAGCTGGGCAGTAACACGCAATAATGACGATACTGACGGTACTCCGACATTTTGCATTTTTTTATCGACGCGCTGCCAACCAAAGTGATTAAACTACTAATTTCATACCAATCGGCCGTTCTGTATGAAATACTGTTATTTATTCTGTGAACTGGCCCTTTAATTGGCTGTAATTGACCTTTATTAGTTAAACGCCTTCAGTAAACATTTTATACCATATCACACACCACAATTCCATCTGGCTATATATATATCGATCATATTTATCAGTCCATTTCGATTAGTTAGAGCAAATTGCTCTGAACCTAACGGTAATCAGGCTTGTAAGTTCTCATCTGCTAAGATGTTAATCAGTCCCTCGAATGTGACCGGTGCAACCTGACCTTATACCTCTCCAACCTACTACTCTAACATTAGTTACTTTTTCATGTTAATGGCCGAACAATTACTTAAGCAGTATTATTTATTCTATATTAATATTGTTGCAAATATTGCAGGTCATCGAGCGCGCGTGTTCTTCCAGCCAATAACGGCGCATGTATGCGACGTGTGCCGTGCGTGGGATTCATGCTCCAGTGCTTGCGGCTCTTTGTCGGCGCAGCGCGCGGACGGCAGCGACGTTGCCAAACCGCGCGGCGCTCCTGATGCGGCAGTGACGCACGTTCTGGCGCCCGCTATAGTGGCGCTCGCGACGCTGGTCTTTACACTTCTATAGGACTGATCGCCTATAAATCTTTCGACTAATAAGACGAGCCAGAGAATGAGGAACGTGCGACTTATGCCACACGTTGTGCTAGAGTTATGTCATTAAAGCACGCGGATGGAGGCGACGTTGCCAAACCGCGCGATGCTTGTGTTGCCCGCAAGGTGCACGTTTGAGTACACGGTATATTGGCGCTTGACACTTCTATCAGAACAATGCGCCCTGAAATACTATTTTGCAACTAACGACGTACAATACTTCCTCAAATACCACCCAAGATTCAATACTAGCGCGTCTTATGGACTATACCTACTTGCTTGTCGTCTGACGACATTTAATCTATAAGTAAGTAGTATGTTCAGAAATACATAGTTACTTACTAATAGACTACTAATCGACTAATGTGATATTTAACTTAGTTAAGGATAAAACAGAGGTGTCACCAAAAGCTATACTTATAGATCTTGACTACCTAATAATTTAGTCTGATTTTTTAAGAAGATAGTTTATTTAACTGTAAATACATAATTTATTAATATAAGTATGAAATACAATTAAGAATATGACTGTAAGGTCGAAATTTTTTAGGATGTCGGAATCTTACTAGAGATTTCTGCCTACAATTCGGACATCTTAAAAAAATCATACTAAAATGCTGAATTGCATAGAAACCGTAATACAGGTTCACAGCCATAATTTAATTTGCGCAGAATGGCCGAGTGTGGTCGTGGTATAGACTTTACTAAAATGTGATTATTGTACATTTGGAGAACATTGAAATTAAATAAGGTTATAATAATACCCTATAGATTTTTTATTTCCTTTAACTTCAATACAAACTTGAACGAGGAATGATATTTTAATTTCCTAGTCGAGTTATAATTTTAATTCAAAACAATCGTGGTTATGTTTTTCGAGTAATATAGTTTTTAATATTTAATATATTATGTAAAGAGTACTAACATCATAGTTATATCTCCATTTTCCTTATCATCCAATGGAAGAACCCGAGGATGGAGAAGGACATCGTCAGCGGAACAGCTGAAGCCCTGATCCACGCCCACAAGCTGCAACAATTAACATTCATGTCATTCTACGATTTGCAACCGATTGGCCAGTTAGGAGTTTCGGTAGAGCGAAAGTATGTAGATTATTGTGCTCTTAGAACCAGAAACAGTCACAAGGAAGTGTTGGTGAACTGCAACAAGAACTGTGCTAGGTATATATTACCTGCCTATTAAGCAAAAACCACATATTCAAGACTCCATGCCATCGCATAAAACTTTTTTCTGACTGATGTGATACGTAATTATACCTATCTAAGAGCAATTAACGCATTAATAAGAATATTATGAATACACTAGGGTCAACTGAGTTGCAGAAAATTTCAGGCGTAGTGCCTACATCATCAGTGCCGCATCGTCTTCTAATAAGACGTATTTTTGCAAACGGGAACCAACACACTTTAATCCGCATTCAAATTTTGACCTTATGTTTAAGTACTAAGGTTCGCTTTTCAAAATTATTTTTGTGGGTTGGTTCTCGTTTGCAAAAATACGTCCTGAGAGAGCTTAGAAGAATAAACGTATATCTTACTCGTAAGGGTCGTCAGAGATGTAGAAAGGCTGAGGCGTAGGCAGCAGGCCGCAGTCAGCGATATACACTCTACGGAGCGGCCGGTCGTCCACGTCTGTCGGCGTGTGTTCCAGTAGGTGCACGATGTTTTGCCCTTCGATCACCTGCACAATAAATATTCATCATAATCTTTACTAGCAGTCTAGGCGTCAAAACTCGCGAAGGGAACCTGGGGTCCGCTCGATATACCTTTAATGCCAAGGATTGGGGCTGGTATTTTTTTTACGTAAGCTACCATCTAACATTTCCACTCAGGAGGTAAAGGAAAAAGGCCAGATTTTTGGAGATAACTCAAAAATGGCTGAACCGGTAATGTTCAGAACAATTTTCGTAGAAAGTATATGTTATAATTAAATGAAATGAAATATTTTTATTTCGAACATTAAGTCCATAGCGGGTTAGGAAATACAAGAACTACAATAGCGTTAGTATTACAATTAATTAGACAAAACAAACAAACAAAACAAAACATTTATAATTTCCGTGGCGGTGGCGGTACAGCGACAGGTGAGTGTAGCTGCACGCACGTGCCGCTTGATAAGGATATAAATCTCCTCAAATTGTTTCATATTTTTTGGACTTACGGTTCAAAAGTTACAGGGGGGACACAATTTTTCTAACTTTCGAAGCGATTCTTTCAGAAATAAATCACTTATTCACAAAATGGTCAAAGAAACCTCAATGTTATTTTTAAAGACCTATCGATTGATGTGTCAAATGTTAACATTTGGTTTTAAAAAATTGAAAGTTAGTTACATGTAGGTATGGAGCGACCCCCCCTAAAAATATATTTTTTTTTTCAAATTTAACTATACATAACTAAGTAGCGGCATACAAAATACACCTTATGTGTAAATTTTATTCAGATGCGTCGTATAGTTTCCGAGTAAAATGGCTGTGACATACGGACGGACAGACAGACAGACATGACGAATCCATAAGGGTTCTGGTTTTTGCCATTTGGCTACGGAACCCTAATAAAAAACCATACCATAACCTAAATCCACATCGTAGGTTGTAATTAAATAATAAATAAAGTATAGGTTAAGCTAAAAACCTAAGTTATTGTTAAAATTGTGTCATGTGGAACCCTCAGGGCCCAAGTTCGATTCGCACTTGGTCGGTGTTTTCTTCAGATTTGCATGTTATTCGACCCTGAAGTAGTTTCGTATACATGTGATTAATTTAATTAACTTGTTATAATCCAATCGTCAATACACTAATCTGGAGACTCTAAACTAGTCGTTGATTCCCAGTTTCCTGTACGTAAAAACTTAATAGGAAAGGAAAACACTATAAATAGAAGTTGCGTCTGGTAAGTACCTACCCTCACCCTAATATAAAAAAAGATAATAAAAATAAAGCTCTCATATTAACTAGATGTACAAAATTTGGACTTTTTCAGTTTTAAATTGCACATTATTTTGAGGTACTTAATCAAAAATATTTTTAAAAGAAGTTAAGTACTTATAAAAATATTTCCAACAAGCCTTACCCTCCCCACCACGGTGTGTATATTATCCAGCCAAGGTGTTCCAGTAGTTGTTATTATAAACTGACATCCATTTGTATCTTTACCTAAAATCATAATGTTTATTAGTTAGATAAATGTTGATGTGTTCAGAAGTAAGTTACGCATAAATATACGGAAATCACGAACATACAATTTACCTTTGTTAGCCATAGAGACAAACCCAGCCATGGTATGTTGGGTGTCCAAATTTTCATCCTTGAAGGCCTCGCCGTATATGCTTATAGACCCTGAACCATCATCAGATACTACATCACCACCTATTAAACAAAAGAAGAGTTGTAAACTTATATAGATGTCATATACAAAGGAAAAAGTAACCTAGGCCTCTGGTGTCCAGGGCTGGGATCGAAGCAGCATCTTCTGCATTTGAAATAATTTTATTTGTTTTGGAAAGTAACTGCAATGGTGAAGTTACATACCTTGAACCATGAACCGTTTAATGATCCGGTTAAATGACGTCCCTTTGTAAGATTTTCCTTTGATTCCTTTTGTAGCAAGAACTTTAAAGTTCTTCACAGCCTTCGGAGCCAAGTCACCGAATAACCCAATCACTACCCTTCCCAAAGGCTTATTTTCATCTTGGATATCCAGGTAAACTTGGTCAGTAACTCGAAATTGGCGAGTCTGTAAATACATTGCATCATTTTAAATGTTAACAGATATAAAATAATTACATATTTAGAAATACAGTGCAACATACATCAACCACAAAAAAACACCTTGTTAGATAAGTCAAAAACAGAAATTTTTCATAGAAAAACATCCTTAATTAAGTCAATTACTAAGGTATAACACCCAAGCGCTAAGGTTGAATCAATACTGGATAGTTGTAGAAGGATAGTAGCTAATTGGATTATAGTCTTACCAGCCATACCTATAAAGAAGCCATACTTGGTGTTATGTCTTACATTGCTGAAATTATTGTGCAATCCGTATGTAAAATATAACCAAGTTTGGGTAATTTTTATTTCATTTTGTCATAATGCTGCCATCCAAAGGCACTATGCATATTTCCACTGTGCCCGCATTATCATATGCTGGTTCTTGAGGACTGGGACCAGGCACCATGCGCTTAGTATGGAACTTGACATGAGACTTGAGCTTGTCACTCCGGCTGAACTCTTTCCTACAGTCCAAAGTGTCACGGAAAGGGCATTTGAACATTTTCTTGGTTTGATGTGATTTCATGTGCCGTTGGAGCAGATCCTTTCTCTTGAACTCATGTTTACATATGGAGCATGCAAATTGTTTGTCTCCATGCTTTAACATATGTGATGACAGATATTTTTTCATGTGGAAACTACTCTCACATATGTTACACTGGAAGGGTTTGTTTTTCCTGTGTATCTGCAAGTGTAACCGCAATCTTTTGTCACTAGCAAACATCTTGTTACAATGAATACAAACTTTCTTATGGTTTTCTGTCAGCAGGTGCAGGGACAGTTTTTCTGGATTTTTAAAGACTGCATCGCACTGGGCACACTTGTGTCTCGCTGTACCAGTATTCTGCAGAGCTTTTTCAGGTTCTTCATGAGTCTGATGATGTGCAGCTATATCTTCGAGTGTATTAAAAGTTTGATTGCAAATGTGACAATGGTAAACAGTTGTTTCATGGCTATTAGAGATATGTTCCAGCAGGTCATTAATGTCTGTAAATAATCGACTGCAATTGCTCTGAATACATTTAAATTTTTTATGTCCTAGATGCTTTTTTAAGTGGAGACGGAATTGACTGTAATTTGGTAATGTTATATCACAATAAGAACAAGAGTAGCTTAAGAGCTCTGCGTCTGCAGATTTAGGAGTTGTCTCAGTTAGTCCATCAGGCCAAACCTTGTGGGAGGCTATGTGCCTTTGCAAATGTGAATTTTGGAGAAGACAGCGGCCACAGATAGGGCATTGATAGGGTTTATCACTGTGGGTCTTCAAATGAGCCAGTAAGGTCTTAATCTTTTTAAATGACTTTTTACACAACTTGCATGATGCTTCATTTTGATTTTCATTGCAGCATATTTCTGAGGATATTTTTTGATGGTTTCCAGAAACCGATGGGTGTGATTCTGTATTCTGTAATAACAAATTTGCAGTATTTTCACATGATGAACTTTCTTCATTCACAGCTGACTCATTCGTTCTACATGCATCAATCCTACATTGAAACTTTTTATGGTCTAAGAAAATTTTAAGGGAATTAAACACGAGTTTACATATACCACAAACAAATATGTCTTCATTAATAGAATCAAGAACCACCACATGTGCCATTATCTACTGTACTTAAGAAATTTTATCAAACTTATGAAATAAACATCCTCCTCCCATAATGTCATATCTATTATCAAATCCAATGTCAACTGTCAATGTCAAGTATTGTCAACCGAATACATTTAAACAAACGTTCCAAAACCAGATAATGTTTGGTTTAGTGCCATGCTGACAACGTTATTAAAGAATTAAAAGTAATATTCAGCACTTTACCTACACTGGTTTCATTAGAGATAGCCTAAACTTTGAAGCTTGAACTACCTTCTACTTTTATTAATAATGCAAAATTAGGAATTAACGAATTGTTTGATGTCGAACGTAAACTATGTCGCAGTAAAAAATGAAATCTATTCACCCCAGAACCGGCTGTCAATGTCAAAACAAAACAAGTTTCGTGTTTCGTTGGAAAGTTCACTTGATCAACCAAGTTCACATTCACTTTATTCTATCGTCGGAACATTCTACTCGATTTAAAGGCTAACGACTGCCACATCATAAGACTTCTGAGTGAGTATCTTGCAATAAGTCCCAATAAAAAAGCCTCGGTGCTGTCCGATATACTCAAAGCGATAACTATGAGTCTTAAAATAGAGCCCCTATTGGAAGACAGTAATTGACCGGAACCTTTAATAATGTCTCCCCCTACGTAAAACATATCTACATCAATTTGCCATTGCGAAATTGTATCAATAGGAATTTAATAAAAAATCATACTATTGTTATCATTGCTAAGGCAATCTAAAGATAAACTTTCTTGTTTATCATTAGAGGACAGTTTAAAGTCCACTCTTGAATGATGACAGATGATTGAAGTATAGTTTGAAAATCTTAGGTAGGTATAGGTACTTAGATTTTTTTATATTTACAGACTTGGCAACACAATGATCCGTGGAGTACACAAAGTTGTAAGTAGTCTTGAAAGTATGTATTTACACTTTAAAAAAATCACAAGTTTATAAATAGTTTAAAAACTTTTATTTCAGTGTGGACACAATGCCTTTATTTTGGAGCCATATATCAGCTCACTACAGCTATCAACTCACTTAACTTCTGTCAAGACCTACTCCACTGCCCAGAAACTTCCCCGGCTACCGGTTCCAAAGCTTGATGACACTTTAAGTAAATATTTGAAGACCGCAAAGCCACATTTGAGCAATGAGGAGTATGATGTGACTTGTAATCTTGCTAAAGATTTTGCTACTGGAGTTGGACAAGACTTGCAGGTAAGTACCATTCGGTGGCAGGCACTTACCTTGTACATTGTACAAATGCAATATTGTTTTCGAGCAATATAAGTGTAAGAGTGGGCCGCCAAATGTTACCTTTTGATTTAGACTGTCACATACATAATAATCATGTTATTTAAGCCTAGAACTTTGTAGAAATAGTTCATATAAAAAAAAACATTTATTTCAGACTGATTTGATCCATAGTTTTGTTAGTAATAGGATTTTTTTTTACTTACACCCTAGGTATGTTAATACTTAAATAAAACTTTTTAAAATTAAATAAAAGAGGGGAATATATTCCTTTGCAAATATCTTGAGATTGCTTTGTATTTCAGGGTTTGTTAGAGAAAAGATCACAGCAGCACACAAATTGGCTAGAGGAATGGTGGCTCAACACAGCTTACTTGGAGTACCGGGATCCCGTTGTTGTGTACTCTAGCCCCGGGCTGGTGTTTCCGTTCCGGAAGTTCAGTAATCAGCATGAGCAGTTGCAGTATGCAGCAAAGACATTGCTTGCTGCTCTTGATTACAAATCTTTAATTGACAAGTGAGGCTCGTAATTTATTTATATATAAAAAATGCTTAAATATCTGATAAGAATATGAAATCTATTTTTTAACTTACAAATAAATTTTGGTAAAATTACAATATACACACTGTTATCAACAACACCCATAATACAAAAAAGTATTACTTGCCATATCATTCAGTTCAATTAAGGTAAAAGGCACAGGAATTTCCATGTCCTTAATTAAATCTAATGATATACACACACAGGTAACGATATGTGGAATATTATTTATTCATCTAATTAATCATTATTTTAATCATAACTACTTTACAGTGACAAAATTCCAACTGAGATGATGGGTAAAAACTCATTGGACATGCAGCAGTATAGGAAAATATTTGGAACATGTAGGATTCCCGGTCTTAAGAGAGATTCATTGTCATACAACACTACTAGCAAACATGTTACCATCATCCATAACAATCATGTAAGAAAACTAATAACATATACATATTTGTTGATTTATTCAATTAATAACTTTTTTTTGCTTAAAAATCACGAAATTTATGTGATGTAATTAATGGACGACCCCAACGCACTAATTTAGTATCAACTTTACAGTTTTTCCATGTTGACCTCTGGGGAGACGATGGGAAAGTTCTTAATGAAGACCAGATAGTGCAGCAGCTACAGAAAGTGGTAGAGTTGTCCAGCTCTCCCTCCCAAGATGGAATTGGTATTCTCACCTCGGAAAATCGTAATGCTTGGGCTAAAGCGTATGATGTACTGATAAAAGGTACTTATTAAGTTTGGTTGGTGTATAAAATATTAGCTTTTACCTGCGACTTAATAAGCCTCTTAATAAAATGTAATTGCAAAATATTAAATTAGAGCACATAAAATAGGCATAACGAATGTTTTCATGTATGGTATCAATTGATTCGTTTTGTTATGAGGATCAAATATACATATATATATATACACCACTTTGCCAATACTTCACTTCACCGTGTCGCGTGCTTCTCGATTAGGGTAGGTTGGATATAGGGTAGAAGGTCATGTGCTGCAAAAGCGCCGCCGTTTATCACGAGTATTAAGTACTGTTTATTTTTACTGAGAAGTCCCTACCACACATTATTTTTTCAGACAATCAAAACAAGGAATCGTTGAAGGATGTGCATTCCAGTCTAGTGGTACTTTGTCTGGACAAGCCAGCAGGACTGTGGAAGGCGGCAGACAAAAATGGCCGCCAAAACATTGCCGGCGCACAGACCATCCACGGAGGTGGCGCGGGACTCAATGGTGGAAATCGGTGGTTCGACAAGACAGTGCAGGTAGTTAAGAGGCTGAAAACACCCGATTACCTTCAAATTGACTTTACTCAAACAGGTTTTTAGCTATAACTACGTGTTTTGAGAAACTAATAAAAATATATGTTATTATTCGTTATATTTGGAAGAACTTCGTTGATTCCGATACACGATTGGACGAAATCGGCTCTAACGGGTGATAACAAAAAAATGAGACTCATTTTCTTTAGCCATAAAAATTAAACTATTTACGTAAACAAAATAGTTTGTTCATGAAGTTGTGGCGATGTCTTAGAGGTTCTTTAATTTTGTTTTATTTAATTTTTTCAAGCACTTGTATTTGTAAAAAATGGTGTCGAAACAAGAAGCTATGCTAAAATCCCTTGTACTTTTTTATATTTCAAACTTAAACAAGGACAAAAAACACTGTGTATGTCATTTTAGTAAAGGAAAATGTACCCGTATCTACTATTTGTAGAATTCTTACATCCCTGACTGTAGTTTACAGAAATGGTAGCCGGAGATTAGCAAACATAATGACCAAGGGAAGACTGAACAAACAGAATTGCATATTTAATGATGATGATTCCACCAGCCAACGAGTTGCCACGAAAAATTTCAAGTTTTCCAACGGTACCTACATTTGTTGATGTTTAAAAAGATAGGTCTAGAATGCCGCTAGCAGATAAGATTACTAGAATACATAGATCAGCAAAAATAAATTTTATATCACAGTGTCGCTGGACGATTCGAAATCACAGACGAAAATCCTTAATTTTAGACGACGAGTGAAAATCCGAAACCCGAAAATTTTTTTTACAATGTGGCTGGATGCAAAATATTTTTTAGTCATATAGTAATTTAGTATTTAAGCAATCGGAGAGCTGAAAATTTTACCCACTTGATTAAAGGGATCAAGGTCATATGTGCACAAAAGGGAAAAACATGCCGTCCAACGATCTTGTTCGGACATTGTGTCTAAACTTTGACTAACAGCTGACCACGGGTCCTATTCTTATGTGAATTGATGGTTTTGTAAATAACTATTATGTGTCAATTGCCTAAGAACATCCAAAAGGGAAAAAAGGTATAGGAGATTATTTTTTTCGCCTCTGAAAGAATTCTAATTTTTTTGTTATCACCCGTTATAGAAAATAATTCCAAAGTTACTTCTTAAAATTTGCTTTAAACAGTCGTATGTCTTTAGTTTCTTGACTTATACGTCTGTAACTAATATAAGGACAAAATTCGACCGCACTAATACTAAAAACTTCGTTGTTTTATATTTCTCAATTAATGGGTAGTTTTTTTTTAATTCAACATTTTGTTAAATTTTCAATGAGCTCCCATACTAATCGTAACGCAGTATTTCTCTTTCACTCGCGCTGAAAAAGATAGGGAGGGAATTTAGCTGTTGTCAGCCCCTTAAATTACAGTCCAGTAAAGGCAGAGCCACACCGGCTGCGTGTGCGTAGACGTGAACGTCCCACTGCGTTGTTAAAGTGTAACACCTCTTGCTTGACGTGCGTGACGTGCGCGTGTCCGTGCGGTGTGACATGTCTTATGAGAATTCTTATTTTACGACGCAGTGGAACGTGCATGTCTTCGCAGACGCAACCGGTGTGGCTCGGCCTTAAATGGCATATTAGTTTTTGGAGTACCAATTTGGTTTAGAGGATTCATTGAACTACTTACGTATTCGTCTGGTATATCATACATACAAAACCAATTTAATTGTATGTACTTACTAGTATGGGTGAGACCGATAGTTTAGCGACTTCTACTGTATTCGTTTCACCTAGAGCAACTAAAGGTACTTATACTCTTTCACTTACATCTTTACTCGCAGGTAAGTGCTACAGGCATCACAAGAGCTTTATTTATGTGCTGAAAGTTTAAATTCCGTTCCAGCTTATAGTTGGCGCTGACGGCGTCACCGGGTTGACTTACGAGCACTCTCCCGCCGAGGGTCAACCCATTGCCGTGCTGACAGACTTTCTCATCAATTTCATGTAAGATTGTATTTAGAATGTGCCTAGTTTTTTATATTTATTTATGGTAGCCTGGCGGCCTGTCTACGTCTTAACGTAGTCCGACTTTCAATCCGGAGGTTCAATTCCGGAGGAGGCAATTCCGGGTTCAGACCCGGCTCGTATATACCACTGAGTTTTCGGAACTTATGTATATCATTTGATATTTACCAGTCGCTTTTCAGTGAAGGAAACCATCGTAAGCAAACCGGATCTAATCCCGATAAGGTCTTAGATTCCCCTCTGGGTTGGAAGGATCCCAAGCCGGGACAAACGCTAGGAAGATGATGTTGATCTGGTGAATGAACGGTTCGCGTGCCGTGAGTGAACCGCTCAAACACTGCCTGCGCGCTGTACTTCGTAGGTACTTACTATGAAATAGCAAAAATAAAACTAAGGGCGCGTGTAAACAGTGCCGCTGCCGCCGTGCCTCTGTGCTGTGTATACGAGACGTGTAAAGCCCGCCACCGTACCGCCACCGCGCCGGCGCCGCACCTCTGCGCTGTGTATGCGAGAAACAAAAGCCGTCAATGGCAGCTCGGCGGTCTTTAGGATTATCGTATACACAGTGCAGAGGTGCGGCGCCGGTGCGGTGGCAGGCTTTAAGCATCTCGTATACACAGCACGTAGTATACGAGGCTCGCGGCAGCGGCGCGGGGGCGGCAACGTCTTCATGCGCCCTAAAGCGAGGATAGCGATTTTCCGACATATGTTCGCGAATGGCAAGCTAGCGGTGCATCCGTCAGATCCAGTCACAACTTTGAATATTACGCATCTACCAGATGCTGATGACGAGCATGGCCTTATCTTACCCAAAGATTAGTTTTATCATGGTGATCGATTTGTTAAAGCATATTTTTAGAAAATTAAGAATATTATGAAAATAGGGGAAGGTATCATATATTGATTATAATATCTTGCAGAGACCAGAATAAATCGGCTGGAAGACCTGCTTCATCGTGCCCGAAACCTCCACAACTGCTGAAGTTTAATGTGAATTCAGAGGTAGCAGGCATGATCAAAACAGCAAAGAGCAGTTTAGACAAGTAAGTGTTTACAGTTTACATACACACTTTTTAAATATTATATTGCGCAACTACAATTTTAACAATTTATTTGGCGACGAAACTCTGGTAACACTCGCGTTTTTTAAGCCCTAAATTGTTCGACATATTTTGCTACATAGCGAGGAGCTTTATGGGGAGCTTTTCGCGAATGTGTATTCGTGTATTTAAATAGTTGCTTTCTTACTTTTTTTATATTTATAAAACTTAATTTTAGCTAGCCAGCACCGTTACCACATGAGTGACGCGACAGTATCTCGCGCGCGAGATAGACTACTCGTCTCTTTTTAATTGATACAGTCGGAAAACGAAGAGTAGACTATCTCGCGCGAGATATTGTCGCGTCACTCTTGTGCTAACCGTGCTGGTAAGGTGTGCTTTCTCCTGATTAATCTATGGCCTCTATGGCCATGCCATTGTTACAGGTATTATAAAAACTATAAATTGTTTATCTACACTCATACTGTAAGTACTCTAAACTGCGTTCAAAAACCGTAGACAATGACAAGCATTACAACAAACGATTTAACATGATAAGTTTCTTATCTGCGGCAGTAACGTAATTTTAACGTTGCATGCTCAAATATTGTTAAGCAATGAGTTTCAAATTTGGAACATCGAATTTGATAACATAATGTTACCGCCATGGCCAACTCGATTGGTCCCGCGCGAGGGCCGGCACAATCGAGTTGGCCATGACGGTACAATGACGGTCATTCTATGGTTTCCGAACACTTAATTTAATATATATAATATGAGTGTAGATAAAGCAGTGTATGCAACTGTACGTAATTAGGCCTTAAAACACTCGTGTGATCTTATTATGAAATTCGCCTGCGGCTCATTTCATAAAACCACACTCATGTTTTAAGGACCCCTATTACGTAACAGTTACATAAACTACTATTATACAACACTGTTTAATTTGATTACAGATTAGTAAATAATCTTGAGCTTAACTGCTTTACGTATGACAAGTATGGGAAGAACTTTATAAAGTCACAAAAACTGAGTCCAGACAGTTTTCTGCAGATGGCTATGCAGTATGCATTTTATAGGTATGTAGTCTTCAAACGATTCAACACGCATGTAAAATCATAATATGTATTCAAAACCGCGTAGTAAAGTCCACATAAGCCTTAGTTGCTTAGGTGGTTATCACACGGACACTACAGCATTCGCTTTCGGCGAGCGGAACAGTGCGATAGATATATGTATTGCTCTTTTGCTCACACACCATCGCCGCTATCGTGTGATAACCATTTTTAGGGTTCCGTAGTCAACTAGGAACCCTTATAGTTTCGCCATGTCTGCCCGTCCGTCCGTCCGTCCGCGGATAATCTCAGTGGCCGTTAGCACTAGAAAGCTGAGCTCCCCTATACGTAAAGTGGGGAGTGTTTTTTTTTTTCATTTCAACCCTAACGTGTGATATATTGTTGGATAGGTATTTAAAAATGAATAGGGGTTTACTAAAATAATTATTTGATAATGTAAATATTTTCGGAAATAATCGCTCCGGAAGTAAAAAAAAATGTGCCCCCCCCCCCTCTAACTTTTGAACCATAAGTTTTAAAAATATGAAAAAAATCTCAAAAGTAGAACTTTATAAAAACTTTCTAGGAAAATTATTTTGAAGTTGACAGGTTGAATAGTTTAAAAAATAATAATTACAAAATTATTTCTAAACTAAGTTTGTAATTTAACAGTATAAGCAGGTGTTAATTGTACCTGTAATTTTTACAAAATCACAATGAAATGACGTGCTTTCAAATAAAGTAAAAACGGTGAAAATCGGTTCACGCAATAAAGAATCATCCCATAAAAATCATCTTCCATACTTTAAGCTCGCGCGCAATGGTTTACTTAATTTGCCGATAGATGTCGCTGTACGTGGAACGCTTATATCATATCCTACATTGCGGTGTTATTTTAACTCTTAAGTGGGGACACTTACTGTGACGGACGGAAAACTACGGAACCCTACACTGAGCTTGGCCCGACACGCTCTTGGCCGGTTTTTATTGTTATTGAATAGCCGGCCGGCCGGCCAGCCGTCTTCGAACAATCGGTGAACATACATTAAAAAAAAATAGCAAAAACAAAGATCCCGACGAATTGATAACCTCCTCCTTCTAAATTTTGAATTCGGTTGAATATCGGTTGTTGTAATGCTAGCCATTGCCTACCGTTTTTGAACACATTTTAGAGGACTTACAATGTGAGTGTAGGTAAACTGTTTAACTTACCAGGTTACACAAAACACCCGGCGCCCACTACGAATCCGCAGCAACCCGGATGTTCGCCGGCGGCCGCACCGAAACCATCCGCTCGTGTTCGCTCGAGTCCATCGAGTTCGCCAAGACAATGCTGGACTCGAACCGCTCGGCCAAGGAGAAGAAGGCCGCCATGCAGAGCGCGATCAACGCGCACAAGGATTACACGGTTATGGTAGGGTACACGTTTTTAGATCTAAATACAAACTGAAACCATGTGCTCATGCTTACTAGAACCCACTGTGTTCGCCAAGACCATTATAGACTCGAAGCGATTGGCCAAGGAGAAGAAAGCCACCATGCAGAGCGCTATTATCGCGGACAAGGATTGATTATACGGTTATGGTGAGTAGGTATAAAGGCAACGTTATCAGATAGAACAAACTGAAACCATATGCTCATGCTTACTAGAACCCATTGTGTTCGCCAAGACCGATTAGCCACAGAAAAGAAGGCCACCATGCAGAGCGCTATTAACGCGCACAAGGATTACACAGTGATGGTAAGGTTGTGCACGTTCTTAGGTCTAAAAACTGAAAACATATGATCATGCTTACAGCACCCATTGTGTTCGCCAAGACCATTATAGACTCTAACTGATTGGCCAACGAGAAGAAGGCCGCCATGCAGAGCGCCATCAACGCGCACAAGGATTACACGGTTATGGTAAGCTTGTGGACGTTTTTAGATCTACAAACTGAAATAAGCTCATGCTTACTAAAACCCATTGTGTTCGCCAAGACCATTATAGACTCGAACCGATTGGCCAAGGAGAAGAAAGCCTATTAACGCACTTTATTTTTCTGCGACAAAAGAGTCAAAATACGGTCAGAATTATAATCTTTCAAATAAAATTGCAAAAATAACTAATAAACAGAGATAAATACACATTTGTACGGGACAGCTCGTGGAATGTCCCATTGACGCGCATAAGTTGACCGTTGACCATAAAGGTCAACAAACTGAATCCATGCCTTTATATAAAATAAAATAAAGTGGCAATTTTGTTTTAGGCTCTTCAAGGCCTCGGCGTTGACCGCCACCTCCTCGGGTTAAAGTTGATCGCGTTGGAAAACGGCATGGATATACACAAGCTGTATTCCGACCCGGGATACGTCAGGAGTGCGCACATGCGGCTCTCCACCAGTCAGGTATTTATTTATTAAATTATATTTAATCATTCAAAACTTCACGATTTTACCCGCATTACACAAAACTAAGGTTTGCGGTTTTCTTAAGATTTCTTTTCCATTCGATAACTGAATTTGTTCCTCGTAGAATGCAATTTTAATTGTTTTTGTGCTTGACAAAGGTTTAGGTGATACACCAGCCATGGTTCTAACTTTATACCTCGTTTTTTGGGTTAGGTAAATAACGGTTGATTTCGCCTAGGTATCGGGGCAAAATTTAAACGAGACTAGGTACTTGTTTCCATTAATAGCGATACGATTGAGACAATTAGAGGCAAAGTGGCGAGTTTCAAAATCGCACGATTTTTCTAATACAAAAAAAAAAACAAGTTTAAAAATTAAGTAATTCGAAAGATGGCACTTTAATATATTTTTTAGGGTTTTCTAAGTATTTAATGTAGTCTATAGTCTTCAAACATTTTTATTTCCATCTTTGAATCTTAAGTTTGGCTTGGCGCGTCTTAATGAGTTTTTAACACTCAGGTGGCGTGTAAATGCGACGGCTTCATGTGCTACGGGCCCCTTGTGAGCAACGGCTACGCGACGTGCTACAACCCGCGCGACAACGACGTCAACTTCGCCACGTCGGCCTTCAACGACAACCCCGAGACGAGCTGCGACAAGTATAGAGGCGCCTTAGAGCAGTCCCTACAGGATATGCACGATGTGCTGCTAAAGAGCACACAGGCTAAACTGTAAAACTAATAGCCGTGGGTTCTTTTTCTTATTTAAAAGCAGTTACATTCAAATCGATACGCAAAGTGCGAGTTATGCTAAATGGGAAATATCCGAAGCACACAAAAAAGTCCCTTTGTGAAGAAACTGTTAAGAATGCTTTTATACATTTGTACATAAAACATACTGTGATCTCTTTCATTATGAATCAATTGTAATTTTGCTAAAGGTATAATTGGGTTGAACATAAAAAAAATACAATTTATCTATGGAAGTTTTATATGACTGTTAACTTTAAGTACAAGTGGAATATCACGTTGCTATTTATCATTGCCTATTATCCTTCGGGTACCAAGTGAAGCATTAATTTAAGTATTAACCATTATATTAATATTACCTATAATTTATGTTAATCTCTTACATTTTTAAATCATATACATTTTTTAAAAACTTGTTTTATTTTTATTTTTTTACGTATTCAAGCCATAGATAAAAAATACCACTACCCATAGAGTAAAGTATATACTGAAGGTACAGATTCAAACAGGTTTTACCGAAAATATGGCTCGTGCAAATTTGTAACCGGCCAGTCTTATACCGTAATAAGACTGTCAGAGAAAGTGCTGTACGAGCCGTTCTTACAGCACTTGTGGGGCCATTTTTTGGGCTGATTGTGTATCTCGTTCTTTATTACATATGGCACTGGTCCCACCGGCGGCGAGTAAGCGAGTAAAGTTAAGCGAGTAGCATTACATCGCGGGCCTTGAAAGGTCGATCGATCACTCTATACCTCGGCAAACCGCAATGTAATGCTACTCGCTAAACTTTACTCGCTTACTCGCTCTTGGTGGGACCAGTGCCTAAAGGTGCTACTACCACAATAAGAATACATCCTATTTATTTTATTCATCTTTCTTAATTTAGGTTCAGCATGGATCCCTCTGGGAAACCGAGTTATACATAGCCGCTTGCTTGAATCGTACCAATAATACTATTCAATATACTCTATGATCGTACCCATAGAGTATATTGAATAGTATTATCAAGTTTATTTGGGACATCTGATATCAGAGTTTTAATATACCTACCTTTTTTTGGTACATAGCAAACATGAAAGTAAATGAAATGGTTGCATCTTAAACAAGCCTTACATCAGTTTCAAAAAAAAATTTTTTTTAATCAGCAGACTAGATTTTACGTAAGTGACTGCCACCTGGGTCACCCTAGCCTGAACCTTTTTAATCTAAAAGGGGAAACTATAGAGATTAAAGCCCTGTTACACTTGTTCTAGTTAGCTTCCTAAATGATTTAGTTTCTAAATTTAGTCAAGTGCATTTATATGGTCAAGTGTAACCGCATTTAGCCAGTAAATTTACTATTGAAAAAAGTTAGGATCCTAATTAGGATGCTAGTTAGGATACTGAAAAAAGTAAAAGCCCTGTTACACTTGACTTTTTTTAGTGTTCTAACTAGCTAGGATGCTTAATTGCTAAATGCGGTTACACTTGACTAAATTTAGAAACCAAATCATTTAGGAAACTAACTAGGACAAGTGTAACAGAACAGGGCTTTACATGTAACAGGGCTTTTAGTCCGGTATCCTTATTCTATGTGTTCTATGGTTTTTCCTCACCGATAACCATAAAATAGACGCTGGTTGTACAGCAGCAGAAATGGAACTGGCTAAGTGGGCAAGGTGATCAAAATTATCATTTCAAAGTCGGAACCCACTACATTTGGTTTTGAAATTGGAAACCGGGGTCTTTTTATATAAAGGTATATTTCCAATTTCGTTGTTTGCCTCTCCGTAGAACAGTTATATCAACTGTGACAATTTTGTAACGAGTGCGAGTGAGACACCGCCCCCTACTATTATGCTCTCTATCGGACCGTTTTTATAACTTTTTACTAGTCACCTATGAACCCTGTGTATGAACCGGAGTCGTCATTGACAGGCGTTCCCCTCTGCCGAAAACATATGACCAGTGGTCATACACATGTATGGACTGACGTTTATCTGACGTAGCTATTTGTACGTTACGTACGAATAGACATACATTTGACGTTCCCCTCCCCCGCAAAAATCGGCTTTTTTTGTATAGAAAATGACAGACATGGCTACTCCATCCTGGTTGAATTTTCTAAGGTGAGTATTATATTCTTTGTTTCTAAGCCTCTGAAGCTCAGAGAAATAAACCAATGGAGTGGTAATTGTCAGGCGTCCCCCTCTGCCAAAAGTACAAGACCACTGGTCGTAGCGGTTATATAAAACAAGTTGTCGCGCGTCAAACGCCATTCAATGAATGTCTGTCAGCCCGGAACGATCTGAGGTAAAAATGCCGAATTGCTGCGTGTTTTGATGTAAGAAAAGATCTGAATTATCTAGTTTACATAAGGATAACGTTTATCGTAATAGTGCACGAAATTAGCAAAAAACTAAGAAATATTGTCAATCAAAAAGTATTGCCACTTAATGGTACTACATCTGCTTTAGGGTAATTTTTAAACTTGACTCTTCATAGTACATTGTACCATCGGGTTCATAATTGCATACCCAATTTATCAATGAATTAATTCATAAATTGGGTATGCAATTATGAACACGATTACATCGAGGGAGGTAAGTGAAATATTGCAAACAAGAGTAATCGACTCCAATGCGGCAGAAATACGTCCGCCATTATGTCATTCATTGTCATTGTTATGACAGGTTAGGCAATACACTTAAAAGATCAAACTCAAAACTCAAACTCAAACTCAAACATTTATTCAGTAAGTAGGCCACAAGGGCACTTTTACACGTCAAAGTAAAAGAGAGAGAAAAAAAATCAAACTACACCGGTTCTAACCCTACACCTCTGACCCGAGAAGAATTATGTCCGGCAAGAAACTCGGCGGGACTTATTTTTTCAAAACAACAGTACATCAAAACTAAACAATACATATAAGTGCGTTGTTCTATAAGAAAACATATCAAACCAAGGTTAGATTAACCAACAATAGGTTATAGTTTAAGAAAAATACCAAAGAAAAAAGATGAGTCCAAATCTGACTATTGAAAATAAATTACATACAAGTTTGATATACTTTCTTACCTGAACTGTGTCTTCTACATAAATTTCCAAATTATAATAATCCATCATCAACAGTTAGAAATAAACTTTGAATTTAAATAATATAAAAAAAAGTACTTAAGTGATTCTAGTATACAATAAACATACTATTTCTAAATTATACTTAGAGATGTATAAGGTCTCCAAGTGTCTTGATCTATATATTCTATATAATAAAAAATATGGATAATCAAGCACCGAATGTTGTGTCTAAAGCCAATTAAACTAAAATTAAATATGATTAATAAAAAGTATTAATTAATAAAAACTAGCCATGTTTAGTCTGGTGAGAAACAATATTCTGTGCTCGTATTTTACATGCGTGAACTAAATTACAATATAAAAGTGACATAGAGATGTACATGTCTCTAAGCGTCAGGATCATTAAATATATATCTATACATATAAATATTTGCGAATGCAAGACTTAGAGATGTATAACGTCTCTAAGTGTCCAAATACTAAATAAAAACAAAATAAAATAAAAATGAAAAACAGGTAATACTGGACACTAGTAAAGCTGCTTCATAGAGTAATGTACCTAATAATTTCTCAATTTGTATTGTACTAACTATATCAAGCTACAGGCTTAAAGGCATCGTTATCCTCAATGAATTCCTTTAAAGTATAGTACTCTCTCCTCAACAAATCGCGCTTAACATAAGACTTGAATTTATTTAGTGGCAAATTCACTACATCAGCGGGGACTTTGTTATAAAAACGTGTACAGTTCCCAGTAAAAGACGTACGAACCTTACCGAGGCGGTGGCCAGGCTCAGCAATCTTATCTTTATTTCTAGTGTTATAGTTATGGATATCACTGTTGAGCTTGAATTTATGGATGTTTTTCCGCACATACATAATGTTTTCAAGTACGTATTGAGATGCTACGGTAAGAATATTTGCCTCTTCAAATTTTCCTCTTACGGATGCTCGACCGCGCATTTTATAAAGATACTCCGTGGGTTAGGCAGAGACCCATTCGGCATACAGCCATAAGTAATTGTAAAGCATTGCTCTGTTAAAAAGCAGTGTGTCTGTGTGTGTGTGTGATGTTATTAAATTGTTTCTAAACATATTTTAATCGACTTTTAAATTATTCAAATTACATATTATTTTTAATCATTAACAAAAATGAAAAGATTAACGTCAGTACTTCAAAGGTAAAACTCATTCACACGCATAGCTTTTTAAATTATATATGTCGTCGAGGCCCGCCGAGGGCAGGGCTGTAAGGTGGTTTGGAACTCAAAAAACTGACACTATCAGGATAAACTAGCCTATAGCACATTACGCACGGTAATGAAATAAAACATAAACACTGGTTTAACAACTGTATTGAAATCAAATCTTTTTAAAACCGTATTATGGGAAGGGCAATAAACTACTACTGGTTCGGAAAGGAGCCCCAACTGAGAAGAACCAGCGTAAGAAACTCAGCGTATGTGTGCTTGTAGTACGGCACAATAGCTGAAATTTGTCTATGGTCTCAAAAATACAGCTACCATAAACAAATTTCCGTTTTAATGGACAAATTTCAGCTAGTGTGCTGAATTCCGCACTGAATTCCTTTAGTGAAATATACTTGTAGATGCTTGAAACAACGATATTCCTGTTTGGAAATTAATTCGTTCCTTTATTTTTACCATACATTTTATGTAGCATTTTAATTTTGTATGGATTACTTTATTTATTATAAGGTACGGTATACACACTTATCCCCTTAAATAGGCACTTTTAATTTCTGACTCTGGTATCACTGTACCAAACGGGTAAGTTTTAGTGATGGGACATAGAGATGTGTAGCTCGCGAGCGAGTGATTCAAAAGATATATATCTTTTCATTCAACTCACTCACTCTCTCGCTCACTTGTGAATCAAACAACTCACTGTATCAGTAACTCTTCCCGATCTCGAGTACACTACGAACGAACTGACAGCCGAGCGCGAGCGAGATGCGAGCGAGTCGGCTTGGCCGATGTGCAGGTTGTACTGTTCGCACTTATTATCGAATGTATATATTTGTCTCTCTTTGTCGCGTGCAGTGTAGTGATAGGGGCCACTTCAGTGTGTGAATCGCTCTTTTGTACTAGTGTGGGTGATATATTGTAACGCTTCGTTTCACCACTCTTGCTGTGTTTAGTTTTACCGCTGTTTATATTAGAACTAAACTATTCTAAATAAATACTGTCATAATAAATGAAAAATAAATTCTGTTTAATTATTATGTCTCAACTTAACTGACGATTTATGCAGTACGAAAAATCATGTGTTAAATTCATTTTTTTTTAAATATCCATGTGTGATGCTTTTCTTGTAATTAAATCATAATCTGAATTAAACTCGAAATTTGTAATTTTTTTAGAATAATTCAACTTTCGTAACATCTATATATGAATAGTCCGATAATAAGATTGGCCAATTCTCTAAAATTTTATCTGTTTTTTCCTAGATTGACAGATCATTTCGCGAACGAGGGATCGAAAGAACCGTTTGGATCAACTGAGCGAAGTGAGCGAAATGAGTGATACATATCTTCGCGAGCGAAAGATATGAATCAATCTGTTCACTTCAGTGAAGCGTTTTGCGCATCTCTAATGGGACAGCACAAAAATAAATGTCGATATTAACATTAGCAGTATGTTATACTTTTTATTTATAATAGAAAATGAAGAAGAGATAATAGAAATAGAAACACAAATTGGAAACAGATGCCCATTACAATCAAAATATCAACTGCGAAGGACTCTGGAATGGAACATCACGATGTCGCTAGTGACTGATTTATCATTGTTCATTACAGTGAAAAATTCACTGAGGTGGATAGAGGAACGTCTAGTGTAATTGGAAGCACATTGGAACGGTAATCTAAACAAGTGGGTTCGAATCCCGTGATGTTCCAGAGATCTTTGCAGTTCAATGTTTCATTGTAATAGTTATTTGTTTCCAATTTGTAGTATTTTCCACTAAATTTAAAAGCAAATACACATCAAAATATTAAATTGATAATATAAAAGTTATTCCAAATCAGCTTGCACGATTTGTCCTGAACAAATAGACAAACTAACTTACGTAGAATACTAACATTGTAAGTAATATGCTGGTAGAAAAACTTGATATTTAATCACAACTTAACATTATAATTTTAGCAATAGCTAAACCTTACCTAGTCGGTTACTAAGTTCTGTTACTAGAGTTTTCACTAAATAAATAGGAATAGGTAGCAACATTTTAAGTATTCACGTACATAATTTAAAAGTTTATTTAATAGTCAATAGATTACAATATATTGAATTGAAAATGATTGCCGCAGTTTTTCAGAATTCTTTATAACACTCGGAAAAAGGCGTTAAAAATATACGTCAAAATTACGCTCCTTGATCATGTTGATTTTAAATCGTATTTATTTTTAATCACCTTTAAAACGCATCAGTCTTACACAATTCAGTAGCTATATTCTTTAGCTTCAATTTGGTATATGTATAGTTTACGTGGGGCTATCCGATAAAATACTAGATTATACGTTGCAAGTCTGCTTGTTCCATAGCAGTCTAAATCTATGTCTTTTGTGAAAAACTTAAAAATAGGCAATATTTCAAATGGGAATATCTGTGGGATAAAATCGCAAGAAAATTAAATGGTGGTCACGCAATGACCTCTAATAAACAGGTTTCTTTCAAACAAGCAATGGAACCTTCTAAACAAAGGTGAAATATTTATTTGATGCACTTTTGTGAAGTGTAATTTTCTTAAATTTACCGCGTGTTTGCGTCTTTAGGCAATCTTGTGCTTTACAAGGATTTTCAATAAATTTCTCATCTGATTTGTGTATTATTATACCATATTACGTTCATTAGAAATTAGGCTATTAAATAATTACTTTAATTTTTGATTTTCATACTTTATTTTATATTTTATCAGTCAGAAATCTGGTAACAGAACTTAGTAACCAACTAGGTATACTTGGTAAAGAAACAAAAATATATAACTAACCTACGATCAATGTTTCTCTGCATCCGTAGGAAACACCTTAGACAACCCTACACGTAATCCCTGTGAGTATATTTTATGCTAGTGTTTGATAATTGTATCGTGTGCGTGTGTAGCGACGTCAATGGAAAATGCATTAGTGTTAACAGTATTTATGTGCGTTTCCTCGTCCCCCGCGCCGAAATTGGCAGACTTTTTCTGATAGAAATTAGTGCGCGTCTCGCATCCGGTTGGTTTAATAATCAAAGCTCTGAAGGACTGTTTTATTCTGTAATAAGGTTCCACTATGGTTAGGAAAAAAGTTTAATATTATAATTAGAGACTTCATACACAAAGTAAATCGGCGAGCACGTATGGCCGAGAGGGCCAAGACCCCGTATAACCGTTTGTTAAACTAAAGGGTGGGTGGTTACGCGCGTTTCGAGACTAATTTTTCCTTAGCTGCACACTTGTTCGTTAGATCACCGTCACCGCACAATTAGCTATCAACATTACACACTAAATACGTAAATGAACAAAAAACTATTATGAAGACTTCGTCGCCATCTTGAGCTCAAACTTTTATCCATTCAAATGAATTGTTATTTCTGAACGTTACTAATTACTATTCTATCTCTGTTCACATTTATTTTTGACACTGACAGATGTCATAGAGTGTGTGGTGTTTGTTCTTTGTTATTATATGAATTTATAAATGTTATAATAAAGAAATCTGAGGGCAACCTTAACAAGAGTGAATTATTAAGACTGCTGCTAACCGTAAGTAATATTGTATTTTAGTTAAAAGGGTATCAGGTATAAATTTCGATTGGTTGTTAGTAGACGTGTGCGCCGCCATAAAAATCCGTGGCGGCGGCGCGCCGGGAATTTTTGGCGGCGTGGCTGCGCCACGCCGGCGTCAAGGTCACTTTTGGCTACGCTCGCAAGGCTCACGTTTCGCATTAAAAATATGTTACATATCAAAAACTTTTTAGGAACAAGAAACATAAAACAATTTATTGCTTCAGTCCTGCCGATTTTTCGGTAATCGCTTTTCTGTTGATGTTTTCCATAACTGTGATAAATTAAGATCCTTTTAAAGCCAACTCCATCTAAAGCGTGTACCAAGGCCAGCTCAGCTATCAAGAAATGTGACAAGCTAGACGGTCTGTCTTGCGGGAGCTCGCCAGAAGGTTACCTCTCAAGATAAAGGACGTTATAAGGGATCCTTTTGAAGATACAGAGACAACATGGAATGGCTTCAAGGCGGTTGTATCCGAAACAGTGAATGAAGTCATCCCCACTCCTGGGAGCCAAGCAAGACGGAAACCCTGGATTTCTGATACTACCTGGGAACTTATTGAGCGACAGAGGACTCTCAAAGAACAAGGTCTTAACACAGACATAACAAGAAAGGAGTATTCCAGGCTACACACTTGCGTGAAAAGGGCATGCAGACGCGATAAGAATAGTTCAATCCATGTTTTGTGTGACGAAATTGAAAACCATGCTGCAAATGCCCATTCTAAAGACTTGTTCCAGAAAGTCAAACTTCTCACCCGCGACTACAAACCTTAGGAGCTGGCAGATAGCGGATACTGATGGAAACACTTTATCAGACCTGGGCAAAGTTTTGGCTAAATGGAGAGACTATTCGGAACAACTCCATCGAGAAGTTTCGGAACATCTTTTAGTGCGCAATGACGCTATACATCCAGTCGAGCCGGACATGCTCATTTTCGAAGTGGAAGACGCTATCAGACGTCTGAAAGCCTAAATAATCTAGGTGGCGAAGGTACACAGTTCTTACACCATATTTGCTGCAAAGTGTGGAGAACTGGCCAGTGGCCGAGAGACTGGACTGAATCCATGGTTATACCTCTCCATAACAAAAGCTCGACGCTAAAATGTGACAACGATAGAACTTTGTCTATTATATCGCATGCCAGTAAAGTATTTCTTTACATCATGTATTCGCGAATGACAAAGTTCCTGGAGCGGCAAATACCTGCAGAGCAGGCTGGCTTTGTGTCTGAGCGAGGGATACGATAGAGATGTCGTGAATGGAACATCATTTAGCTCACCTTATTGAGAATTTGTACACCGAAAGTACTGCCAGAGTGCGCATCGAGAACACCTTGTCAGTCCAGTTCAAGCCGGAAAGAGGAGTAAGACAGGGCTGTATATTGTCTCCGAAGCTCTTTATTATATACGGCGAATACATCTTACGTAAGGTCACCGAGAACTGGGACGGTGGCATATCAATTGGCGGCAAAACGATCTGCAACCTACGCTATGCTGACGACACAACGCTCTTGGCTTCCAATGAGGAGAAGATGTGTCTTTTGTTCCGGCGTATAGAAGCGGAGAGCATCGAATTAGGACTTCACGTCAACCATGCGAAAACCAAGTTAATGTTCGTACACCGGAAACAGTCTCCCACACGAAGCCAATAACTGAAAGACCTAGAATGCGTCAACGCTTTCACCTACATCGGCTCACTTATATCTACCTATAGCGATGGTAGCTGTGAACGTGAAATCATCCGAAGGATTCAAATAGCGACGGGTGCTATGACTCGGTTAGATAGGATCTGGAGAGATCATACAGAGGCAGACTAAGGCTGGACTTATGCGTTCCCTGGTGTTTCCAATTTTCCTATACGGCTCTGAAACTTGGACTATCAAGGCAGATCTGAAAAGCCGTATCGACGCGTTAAAGATGTGGTTTTGGCGACGGCTTTTACGGATACCATGGACAGCGATGCGCACGAATCAGCCCATACTAGAGGAGCTACGCATAAAACGCCGGTTGTCTACGACGTGCCAGGACCACATTCTCACATATTCACCCTCTCTCGACGCTCCTCGGATAGCCTGGAGATGATCATCATGACGGGAAAAGTTGGAGGCACAAGACTAAGAGGCCCTCCCCCTGCAAGATCGTGTACCCAAATCACTGCACCCATGCAATTAAAACTGCAAGGAGCCATGCGCTTAGCGAGGGATAGAAGCCTATGGAAGAACCTAGTCTTCAACAGAAGGACATGATCCTTAGCTCTGAGGGAACGACTAGTGATGATAAAGATCCTTTTTTGACTCTCAGTAGGTCCTAACATACCGTTCAGTATTAATGATCAATCCTGCCACCGAAAACACTTCTGTTCTCAGGATAATTTAGTTGGTGGTACAATTTTGATGGCAGAGAGGTGGTATTATTTTCGTTACCAATCTTATTAATTAGGGTTAATCATACTCATTTATTAATCTCCCAAAAGAGAAAGAATTGACCAAACCCTAAATATTTCAATGTGTAGATGTTTTCATGGTTTAATTCGTCAATATAAGTTGTAAAATTTTCAACTGACTTTCCTCCATCGGTAATTGTCATTGGCAAATTTTTGCCGAATTCTGAAATTTTGGCCAACGGCGTGGATTTTGAAATCCGCGGCGGCGGCGGCAGCGTGGGTCCCACGGCGCGGCGCACACGTCTAGTTGTTAGGTAGAAACATGAATCACATTGTCAGGAATATAAATATAGTTATCTTTAATTTATTTAAGAAATTATTTTGTTACAGATATAATAATGACTGTTAACGATACCATTGCACATCAACGGCTCATACTTAGTGGAGATCGTGAAAGGTAGTATGCCCAAATGTTTTTAGAACATTCTTACACATTCAGCTCAGTTCAGTTTTTCTTTAGGTAAATATTTCGATTCCTTTTAGATTCAAGGAGCTACTAAGACGAAGATTAATTGAATGCGGATGGCGAGATCAAGTGAGGATGTTGTGTCGAGACATAGTTAAGGAGAATGAGGGCAGCAATGTCACATTTGACATGTTGGTCAATAGAGTGACTCCACGAGCCAGAGCAGTAGTGCCCGACACAGTTAAGAAGGAACTACTTCAGAAGATTAAGACACACTTACTCATTCAAAAAGACCAATGAACTATCATCTAGAAGATCTAATTGTACTTTCACATTAATAATTTTAAGCGCACCACATGGAAAAATAAATTAAATTAAACACATTCTACAACCAACAGTATATTTTATTAATAAACATTTATACCTTGAGTTTAAACAAAAATATACATATAATATTGCTTACATATAATACTGCTATTAGATTCATATATGTCATGAAAGTATTGCCATTCAGCATTGCTGTCATGCAATGAGCTTGACAACATTAAATAAATACACAATAATAAGGCTGTACATAACTTGAGATTACATTGCACAATAAAACAAACACTATTATAGGAGCGCTGGTAGCCTGGCGGTAAGACTTAAACCCCGGCTCGTACCAATAAGTTTTTCGGAACTTATGTACCAAATATCATTTTATATTTACCAATCGCTTTTCGGTGAAGGAAAACATCGTGAGGAAACCTGCATACATTCACACAAAAATTCAAAGGTGTATGTGAAGTCCCCAAACCGCTTTGGACTAGCATGGGGAGAGCCCCCTCCCTCCCTCTGGTGTATGAGAGGAGGCCTGTGCCGAGCAGTGGGACGTATATAGGTGAACATATATATATATTGTATATAATTACATGGCAGTTGACAACCCTGACTTATAAAATTAAGCTTGTATAGTATAGTACAGTTGACTACAAAGAGATGTATCCACTTTTTCAAGTTATTGCATTGTAATACATCTCTGTACTCAAACTGTGTATGTGGATATGCATAGGTGCTGATATAAGATAAGATGTAATTAAAACATTTTACTTTCAACACAAATTATGTTAAATACATTGTGTTCACATGTTCATAGACATTTATTATTTATTCTATCCTGTCAACTGTCAGTATAATACATTTTGTAAGGTTTGCCTAATAACTATTATCTTCATTACATACTCCAGTCTCCATTTAGTAAGCAACAAAACTTGTTGCATCAATGATAAAATGAGAAAGTAATATACAAACAAACATGGTATTCTTTTTAATTATCATATCTCACGCTGATAAGATAAACAAATATGCTTTGCACCTAGCCACCACAACAATATTTACAACTCCTTACCATTTTAACTGTACAAATGTTGACATAAAGATAGGTACCTACGTATTCCGAATATAAATAGGTATGCATTAGTACAGCCAAACAATACTCACTGAGCGACATTAGTATGTACATTCATTGGTACAGATTACATCAAAAAATATATTTGAGCAAGTAAATTATTATGCATTTTTAATATGAGAACATTTTGTCACACATGGATGCATCTCATAGTCCAATAAACTCAATCTACATTACCAATCAATTTTGACTTGATGACTTGACCCTCAATATTGTAAAAATGTAGAACCTATTTATTTGTGCAAAAGAGTAAGTTAAGGTAATATGCAAAATAATATGATACATAAATATTATTTTGCATATTACCTTAACCACAGACTACTATACTAACCTTAACTTACTCTTTTGCACAAATACTCGTAGGTTCTATATTTTCTACAACATTGAGGGACAATAGTCCATGGACTATTTACAAAAACAGGATATAATATAATGTTAATATTTAAAACATAAAACTAATAATAGAATAAATCTGTTGGGTGCATCACACATAGTAGGTACATAACGATTAGTATTTCAGTGTAAACTGTAAACCAATCAATCCATCAAATTCTTAATTTATTATAGTATACTCTGAAACTTAGAGGAATCACTACAGCTGATTAATTTATAGAAATTATAGTTTTAAAAATAAATGCAATAAGAATATGTTAACAATTTGTTACTAGACTTTATTGAAATAATGAGCACTCGTTCCTATGTAAAATTCTTAAAGCTCTTAGATTCCTGATCTTACGTGATACATATTTAGAAAATAAGAAAAGGTATGTACACATAATATAAATGGAATGTAATTTGGACTTTTACCCTTGACCAGGATAATTTAAAACTTAATAAAATAGCTATAACAATATCAGTACTCTCTTAGATAATAAACAATTTAAACCTTAAAATTATATCTTTACTTAACAAATTCTATGTACTCATCAAGTAATTGATCAATTCATTTATACAATACTGATTGTTACAAATGAGCAATGCGTAAACCGGGAGATTCCAAACCTCGGCGACTAAACATTAATTTAGGAAACATTTTCCAAATACCAGATCTCTCGTCAGTTTTTCACAACAATACAACATTGTTTTTATTGAGCAGGCTCTCAACTTATCATTGGCCCTATACACATATAATGCGTATAATGTTGGTAATACCAAACAACCCATACAATACAAACCATACCATAGCAATTTTACATTTTGGATATTTATGCAAGGGAAAATATCACATTGTCATATATAATGATAATATTTGAGGCATACATAAAACTGATAGTTTTATTTATTAAAGAAAAATGAAATTATTTTATTGCCAATATTTTCAGGCACCATAGCGTCTAGCCGCCCAGAGCCCTATAAAAAGGTCTTCCGTTTTATAGTATTATAATTTTAACGTATTAAAATCACATTTATCTTGGCATTTTTTGATATCATTTCTCCTGACACTTTCTATTCTACGTAACCCGTTGTTAAAAAATAAAGATCTACGTATAGGTACAAGCGTTTGAAACTAACGTGCTAAAGATAATGATATGACAACCTCAGATAAGTAACATATTCCCAATCCATATATATACAGAGTGAACCCTGCACAACGAGCAAAGTCGCAAGTATTCCACAAAAACTGATTTTAAAACAATTAAAATAAATATAATTTTTAGTTTCCCGTTACAGAAGTAATATAAAAAATGGTTTATAATTTATACAGTATAATTGTTAATATCATAATAATAGCTGCCGTGATTTAGTGCCAAATGAGCCACTAACGTTTAACGTGGATGAACCACTAAAATTATCTAAATATTCATAAGATGTTAGTTTAAATTAGCTGCCAGAGTAATAATTTGAATGAGCAAGCATAACCACAGAATAAGTAATAATATACGGATTTTTTTCTTGTCTCTTGCTGTCTCTCGACTACACATAACCCTTGGCAACACTGAGTGTAGGAGCACTCAAAAAGGTGCACCCAAATAACAACATAAGCTACAATTGCAACTCAGACTCAGAACCTGCATTCTACAGGCGGACAATTTTGATTTCCTTGGCTCTTTACTCAAACCCAATAAAAAATTACTTTTTATAGATACAATAAGACTCTTTGCCACCAATAAATATTTGATACATGTTGTAATTAGAGACAAATTTAGAAAGAAACATAATGTAACTACACCGTATCCAAATAAAATATTAATAAAACTTAGTATCAACATGGCCGAGTATGGCGAGGACCGAGCAAAGCTTTGTCTTCTGATAGTAGATAAGCACGAAAACCTCAGGGTCTCACATTACTTATTACGTAACACGGAATCGCAGTGAGTCGGTCAAAAACGGCTTTGTGTGAATATCATGGGAGCTGTAAAGTTATTTTTTAATGTTTCTTCGACTTAAATAATTGCCTCCTTTGTTTGCCGATATACCATTCTAGCGTCAACGGCAATTTGACGACATTAAAACGGCTCCAATCGCGTTTTTACGGAAGCCACGCAGACGTAGACAATGTCAAAAGGGATCGGATCGGATCAAGGCGATTACGTGTCAATAAAATGTGGTTGGATTCTTATGTCTAAGAAACAAATGATAAATATTAACTGTTCGTTTTATCACCTACATTCTACATGCGTACCTATTACAACATAATTAATATCACGTATTTTTGTAAATAAATAACAAATTTAAATTACACATATAATTGCGAATTTTCCATTACGAGGAAACCGATTTCTTAACGATTATTATTACAGAATAATGTTTAGCTCCTACGTATAATTACCAGATACAAACCGCGCCTTAATTGTATGCTTAGGTATATATTGATTTTAAAATAAATGGTATTTAATATATATTCAACAGTCAGGAACTTCGACGTAGCGACGCATCGAAGACACCGGATCGGAGCTACCATACATCGATCTAATCACGTGACAGCGGGCGTACATATTTAGACCACCCGTGTCCTTTATATTAAATTACCAATTTACGAAGGTCCATTCGATTGTATCGACGCTAGGAGCTACCATACATCGACCTAATCACGTGACAGCGGGCGTACATATTTAGACCACCCGTGTCCTTTATATTAAATTACCAATTTACGAAGGTCCATTCGATTGTATCGACTCGTACATTCTCGGAGAATCTTCTTAGGTACCGTGAGGATAGTCGCACCTACAGCCGCACTGCTTTGAATACATATCGCCACATGGTTCAGTCAGAAGTTAAGCTCGGCCAGATGTAACGCATTATGCTAAGCTTCGCACGGAGGGCGTAAAATACACCGTCAGGTAAAATACACGATTTTGAATGTAGGTATTTTTTCATATTGCGATATGTATACAGCTGCACGATGCCTAGAGTGTGGCAAGGGGCCCGGGCCCGGTACGACTACAGCGTGGAGACGTACGGGCGCGCGGGCCAGGGCTAGGTGTGGCGCGGCGGCGGCGCGCGGCGCCGGGCGCGGACCGCGGGCGCGCGCGACACCAGCACCAGCGACGACGCCAGCGCCAGCCGCACCGGCGCGTGCGCCCCGCCCGGCAGCCTGCGCCAACACACACTTTGTATAACAATGGTGAAATACTGACATTTTTATCATAATTACCTATCACAGATTTCATATATTCTACCTCAATGTTATCTATTTTTTTTTTTTTAATACCACGACGGTGGCAAACAAGCATACGGCCCGCCTGATGGTAAGCAGCTACCGTAACCTATGGACGCCTGCAACTCCAAAGGAGTCACATGCGCGTTGCCGACCCTTTACAAGAAGGAGGATTCACTGTGTTGACGACTGTGTGATCTATGGAAGAAATGCAAAATACGTCACCAATAAAGATAAGCAGACTTATCAATACATCTTCTTTACCAAAGAGAATGGAATACTTAATAGAGGCGTGAAGTGTTAAGAATAATCAAGACCGGTGTTTGAAAGCTTTATTACATGGCACTATTTTCCAATTGAAATTTTTTGATTGTCTGTCACTCTAACCTATACCCATTAAAAGCTGCCAGATGCCCAGATCTACCAATAACATATAGTATAGTATAGCAAAGTTTGTAGTAACTGAATTCCCAAACATTGACTACTGACAACAAGCTGTTGCCATTAGTCAATGTGTATAGGGCCATACACTCTGTACAGCGTTATCTAATCTGGCTGTTTGAGGCCCGTTTTTTATTAGATCTCGGCCGCGGATCATTATCGTGCATCGCCACGTGCAGCATATGAGGGGAACCACCATGAGCATGCCACGCCATCTGGCACATACCTGACGAGCTCGATGGCGACGGGCCGCAGGTCGGGCGCGCGCCGCCGCTTGCCCGCGCCTGCGCCCGCGCCCCCTGGCACATACCTGACGAGCACGGAGGTGACGGCGGCGCGGCCGTCGCCGGTGGGCTCGATGGCGACGGGCCGCAGGTCGGGCGCGCGCCGCCGCTTGCCCGCGCCTGCGCCCGCGCCCCCTGGCACATACCTGACGAGCACGGAGGTGACGGCGGCGCGGCCGTCGCCGGTGGGCTCGATGGCGACGGGCCGCAGGTCGGGCGCGCGCCGCCGCTTGCCCGCGCCTGCGCCCGCGCCCCCTGGCACATACCTGACGAGCACGGAGGTGACGGCGGCGCGGCCGTCGCCGGTGGGCTCGATGGCGACGGGCCGCAGGTCGGGCGCGCGCCGCCGCTTGCCCGCGCCTGCGCCCGCGCCCCCTGGCACATACCTGACGAGCACGGAGGTGACGGCGGCGCGGCCGTCGCCGGTGGGCTCGATGGCGACGGGCCGCAGGTCGGGCGCGCGCCGCCGCTTGCCCGCGCCTGCGCCCGCGCCCCCTGGCACATACCTGACGAGCACGGAGGTGACGGCGGCGCGGCCGTCGCCGGTGGGCTCGATGGCGACGGGCCGCAGGTCGGGCGCGCGCCGCCGCTTGCCCGCGCCTGCGCCCGCGCCCCCTGGCACATACCTGACGAGCACGGAGGTGACGGCGGCGCGGCCGTCGCCGGTGGGCTCGATGGCGACGGGCCGCAGGTCGGGCGCGCGCCGCCGCTTGCCCGCGCCTGCGCCCGCGCCCCCTGGCACATACCTGACGAGCACGGAGGTGACGGCGGCGCGGCCGTCGCCGGTGGGCTCGATGGCGACGGGCCGCAGGTCGGGCGCGCGCCGCCGCTTGCCCGCGCCTGCGCCCGCGCCCCCTGGCACATACCTGACGAGCACGGAGGTGACGGCGGCGCGGCCGTCGCCGGTGGGCTCGATGGCGACGGGCCGCAGGTCGGGCGCGCGCCGCCGCTTGCCCGCGCCTGCGCCCGCGCCCCCTGGCACATACCTGACGAGCACGGAGGTGACGGCGGCGCGGCCGTCGCCGGTGGGCTCGATGGCGACGGGCCGCAGGTCGGGCGCGCGCCGCCGCTTGCCCGCGCCTGCGCCCGCGCCCCCTGGCACATACCTGACGAGCACGGAGGTGACGGCGGCGCGGCCGTCGCCGGTGGGCTCGATGGCGACGGGCCGCAGGTCGGGCGCGCGCCGCCGCTTGCCCGCGCCTGCGCCCGCGCCCCCTGGCACATACCTGACGAGCACGGAGGTGACGGCGGCGCGGCCGTCGCCGGTGGGCTCGATGGCGACGGGCCGCAGGTCGGGCGCGCGCCGCCGCTTGCCCGCGCCTGCGCCCGCGCCCCCTGGCACATACCTGACGAGCACGGAGGTGACGGCGGCGCGGCCGTCGCCGGTGGGCTCGATGGCGACGGGCCGCAGGTCGGGCGCGCGCCGCCGCTTGCCCGCGCCTGCGCCCGCGCCCCCTGGCACATACCTGACGAGCACGGAGGTGACGGCGGCGCGGCCGTCGCCGGTGGGCTCGATGGCGACGGGCCGCAGGTCGGGCGCGCGCCGCCGCTTGCCCGCGCCTGCGCCCGCGCCCCCTGGCACATACCTGACGAGCACGGAGGTGACGGCGGCGCGGCCGTCGCCGGTGGGCTCGATGGCGACGGGCCGCAGGTCGGGCGCGCGCCGCCGCTTGCCCGCGCCTGCGCCCGCGCCCCCTGGCACATACCTGACGAGCACGGAGGTGACGGCGGCGCGGCCGTCGCCGGTGGGCTCGATGGCGACGGGCCGCAGGTCGGGCGCGCGCCGCCGCTTGCCCGCGCCTGCGCCCGCGCCCCCTGGCACATACCTGACGAGCACGGAGGTGACGGCGGCGCGGCCGTCGCCGGTGGGCTCGATGGCGACGGGCCGCAGGTCGGGCGCGCGCCGCCGCTTGCCCGCGCCTGCGCCCGCGCCCCCTGGCACATACCTGACGAGCACGGAGGTGACGGCGGCGCGGCCGTCGCCGGTGGGCTCGATGGCGACGGGCCGCAGGTCGGGCGCGCGCCGCCGCTTGCCCGCGCCTGCGCCCGCGCCCCCTGGCACATACCTGACGAGCACGGAGGTGACGGCGGCGCGGCCGTCGCCGGTGGGCTCGATGGCGACGGGCCGCAGGTCGGGCGCGCGCCGCCGCTTGCCCGCGCCTGCGCCCGCGCCCCCTGGCACATACCTGACGAGCACGGAGGTGACGGCGGCGCGGCCGTCGCCGGTGGGCTCGATGGCGACGGGCCGCAGGTCGGGCGCGCGCCGCCGCTTGCCCGCGCCTGCGCCCGCGCCCCCTGGCACATACCTGACGAGCACGGAGGTGACGGCGGCGCGGCCGTCGCCGGTGGGCTCGATGGCGACGGGCCGCAGGTCGGGCGCGCGCCGCCGCTTGCCCGCGCCTGCGCCCGCGCCCCCTGGCACATACCTGACGAGCACGGAGGTGACGGCGGCGCGGCCGTCGCCGGTGGGCTCGATGGCGACGGGCCGCAGGTCGGGCGCGCGCCGCCGCTTGCCCGCGCCTGCGCCCGCGCCCCCTGGCACATACCTGACGAGCACGGAGGTGACGGCGGCGCGGCCGTCGCCGGTGGGCTCGATGGCGACGGGCCGCAGGTCGGGCGCGCGCCGCCGCTTGCCCGCGCCTGCGCCCGCGCCCCCTGGCACATACCTGACGAGCACGGAGGTGACGGCGGCGCGGCCGTCGCCGGTGGGCTCGATGGCGACGGGCCGCAGGTCGGGCGCGCGCCGCCGCTTGCCCGCGCCTGCGCCCGCGCCCCCTGGCACATACCTGACGAGCACGGAGGTGACGGCGGCGCGGCCGTCGCCGGTGGGCTCGATGGCGACGGGCCGCAGGTCGGGCGCGCGCCGCCGCTTGCCCGCGCCTGCGCCCGCGCCCCCTGGCACATACCTGACGAGCACGGAGGTGACGGCGGCGCGGCCGTCGCCGGTGGGCTCGATGGCGACGGGCCGCAGGTCGGGCGCGCGCCGCCGCTTGCCCGCGCCTGCGCCCGCGCCCCCTGGCACATACCTGACGAGCACGGAGGTGACGGCGGCGCGGCCGTCGCCGGTGGGCTCGATGGCGACGGGCCGCAGGTCGGGCGCGCGCCGCCGCTTGCCCGCGCCTGCGCCCGCGCCCCCTGGCACATACCTGACGAGCACGGAGGTGACGGCGGCGCGGCCGTCGCCGGTGGGCTCGATGGCGACGGGCCGCAGGTCGGGCGCGCGCCGCCGCTTGCCCGCGCCCGCGCCCGCGCCCGCGCCCGCGCCGTGCACCACCACGGTCACGGCCGCGAACGGCCGTTTCGCCATGTGCAGCATCTGAAGGAAATTAATTTAAATTAAAAGGTCAACCATAAATAATTGTCAGCAGAAAAAGCAGATGGGCCAGGATTAGGTTAGACTTTTGTTGACCATTATATTATTTGCAGACCATTAAAATTTTACTCATTACAAAAATATAGAACCACTTTTTAGTCCTTAGCTAATCTTTTTGAAATGCCAAAATGATGTTGAATGAGTATCAGTCCTGGCGAACAAATAGCACAGAAGACAGAGCAGAATCATTTGACACAGTAATCAATTTTAGTTATCTACCGTTAATCTGACAAAAGAAAAGTATCGGAAGTTTCAAGGCGAGATTGGTGTGAACTCAACAGGCTTCCTACTGGCCACCGTCGTTGGGCTCATTATCACCGCTGCGGGTGGGTGGACTCTCCTGCTTGCACTTGCGGGGCTGTGGCTCAAACCATCTAGCACATAATTGAAGACTGCCCCATATCACGCTATACCGCCGGTCCTCCAGATGATCTGATCACCTTTTGCGATGAAGCCATCAAGTGGCTGACTGGTCTTAGTGTTGACATTTATTATGTACCGATTTTATTGATAATATATTATGCTTCTGTAATTTGCCATACGATTAACAAATTGCCAAAATAAACTAAACATACCTCAACAACGTGTCGCCTCCTAGCCCGCCGCACGTCCGCAGCCTGCTTCGCCTTCCACGCGACCACGCACGCCGCCAGAAACAGGAAGAAGCACGAAAAGAACACCGAGAAGAACACGAACAGGTCTATGTGTAGCTGGTCTTGTCTAAAGAACACCAGCCCGAAACTGGCAGCACCGTCCTCAGAGTGCCGCGCGCGAACAATCACGTAGAACTTAGTGTGACCAAGCTCGTGGAACTTCTCCGGGAGAGTCAAAACCAGGCGGTTGCGGAGGTCACGCACGCGCAACAAGATATTCTTCTTATCAACAGTTATATACGTCGCTAGGTCTTTCGCTTTGTAATCCGCTAGCGTGTACTCCGTCTTCTCATAATGCCAGGTCATGCGCGGTGATTCCTCAACTTCGTCGAACGTCGGCAGTTTCCGGTAGGGCTCGTGTTTGTAATACGCCGGGTCGATCTCCACCACGTGGGCTCCGTGCGTGCCGTTCACGGAGACCACGAAGGAGCTGTCGTTGGGGCTGAGGTAGAGGTCGACGGCGCCCTGCGTCACGTCGACGACTACTCGTATGTCTACGTTCATGTATCGCGGGTTCACGGCTACGAACACCGTCTGGCCGGGGTATAGCGGACGCGGCTTGATCTTGCACTCGTCTAAAATAAAAACAAAAGTATTATATATAAATACTAGTTACACGTAAGACTTTCATTGCAAATTCTTCCCCTCTTTCCGCCCCTTCAAGGATGATTTCCGCTTTAAAATCCATTTTATACCCTTTTTCAGAACTTACATTATCTCAGTAACTCTCTATTTTATATAAATTTGTTTAAGTGTGGTCAAATACAGAGAGAGTTTATGTGAAATTCCATGGTCTTTCTTTTATTTAAGATGAGTGTTATTTAATAATAGTAGTTTATGTAACTGTTACGTTTTAAGGCCTAATTACGTACAGTTGCATACACTGCTTTATCTGCACTCATATTGTTTATCCAAAGTGCCGTATTCGGAAACCATAGAATGGCCGCCATTGCACCGCCATGGCCAACTCGATTGTGCCGGCGGTCGGGGAGGCGCGTGTCGGCGGCCGCGCGGGCGCGTGCAGGTGTACATTATGTTATCAAAACTCATAACACATCAATAGTTGAGCATGTAATAGTAGATTGTACACCAAGGGGATAAAGCATTGTTTTATGTCACGGGCGCAATATTGAATCCTGAACGTAACGAAGGACTCCAGATTTTAATCCCGAGCGCAGGGAGGGGTTTATGAGTTAATTCCCGAGCGAAGCGAGGGAATTAAGACTGAGTCCTGAGTGCAGTGAGGGGTTCAAGCGCGCCCGTGACAAAAACAGCTTTATTCCCGAGGAGTATACTCTACTTTTCTCACCTCTTGCGAGACAATAAAATAGCTAAGGCTACTAGAAACGGATTTTTATTAAAGTAAATCAAAAGTAAAAACCGGCCAAGTGCGTGTCGGACCACACATAGGAGGGTTCCGTACCTTCAATGGAACCAAACTAATACCAAAAGGTCGTATCTGGTGCCTATGGTTTTTTGGAGATAACTCAAAAATAGCTAAACCGATAATGTTCAAAAGAATTTGCGTAGAAAGTATATGGTAAGACGCATCTCCTCAATTTTTTTTCATATTTTTGGACTTACGGTTCAAAAGTTACAGGGGGGGGCACAATTTTTCTGACTTTCGAAGCGATTATTTCAGAAAATATTCACTTAATCACAAAATGGTCAAAGAAACCTCAATGTTATTTTTAAAGACCTATCATTGATGTGTCACATGTTGATATTTAGTAAAAAAAAAAATAGTTACATGTATGGAGCGCCCCCCCCCTAATTTTTTTTTTTCAAATCTACATAACTAAGTAGCGGCATACAAAATACACCTTATGTGTAAATTTTATTCAGATACGTCGTATAGTTTCCGAGTAAAATGGCTGTGACATACGGATGGACAGACATACAGACAGACATGACGAATCCATAAGGGTTCCGTTTTTTGCCATTTGGCTACGGAACCCTAAAAATTGATTCTTGATACATTAGTCCATTTTATTCAAATTTTATCTTCAATTTTTATAGAACCTGCAGTTTTACTCCGTATACTGCAGCGTCTTATGACACTCGCGGCATTTGTTTTAGGTATTTAAAAAAGGTGGCCAGCACGATTTTCCAAATAAATTCGATTTTCAACTCAGTTCGACGCGGCGGCGCGGGCCCCGGCTGGCGTCGCGGGGCTGTGCACCGTGCGGACTTTACCAAATTAGACTTTAAGCACATAACAATAAGAACTATGGGAAGTGAAATCACATTATTAACCAGCGGGTTATAATGAGATTTAGTACAACATTATAACCCGGCTAAAGCCAAGGGCTATAATGATTTGCTTTCGGTGAGGTTTGCATGATATATAATTTGGCATTGTCGAGCAGGTGGTGTGAAATAGTACATTACTTACCTAGGGCTGTAAAAAAAAGAAAGCCCGAAATCGCAGGTATTTGGGACCCGAGCCGCAGGCGAGGGTTGTAAATATGCGATAGAGGGCTTTCTTTTTTACTGCCCGTGGTGAGTACACAATTTTACGTCCCCACCTGGCCATAATGCGAGTTTTACCGTAAGCGTAGCGAGCGGTAAAACTCACATTATGGCCAGGTGTGACGTAATAGTAGTTTATGTAGCTATTACGTAAATAGGGTCCTTAAAATACCTCGTTTCATACTAAGTTCACACTAGTGTTTTAAGGCCTAATAACGTAGTTGCATATACTGCTTTATCTACACACATATTATGAATCCTAAATTATGTGTTCGGAAACCATTAGAATGACCGCCATTGCACCGCCATGACCAACTCGATTGTGCTGGCGGTCGGGCAGGAGGGCGGATTTTCATTACGTTACCGTTCTATCGATGTGGTAATGAATTTTCATACGTTTTAACCACACTGTCACAGATAATACACTGATGTTACATTACTGGTTGCAATAATGGTGGTAATCACATACGGTTTCCGAACGCGGAATAGAGGATTTATGATATTGGTGTAGATAAAATTAAAATTACGTTACTGCCACAGATAAAAAGCTTATCATAGTAAAATCGGTTGTGGTAATGCTAGCCATTGCATACCGTTTTCGAACACGTTTTAGAGAACTTACAATATGAGTGTAGATAAAAAGATATTACGATTGAGCCTTTGGATAGGATTATTTAAATTGCAGTTTTTTTACATTTAGCTGGTTCGATTCCTGGTTCAGACAGGCGTATTATGAAAAAAAAAATGAATGCAGTTGGTATTGTTATTAAAATAAAAATAAAGTTTTCTTTCAGTAAAAATTCCGATCTATAGTATTTAAGAAAATTTCCCTCCATGTGGCAAAATCGTGAGTTGCCCTGCTAAACGCTAAGTGAAACCAATATTGAACACAAATTATGTGCCCTGGTTTATCTTTCCTGCGCATGTACCCACCGATGGACTTGCCGTCGAAGCACAGCTTGTTCTCGATGTTGATGGTCTTGTAGCACTGGTGTCCGTTGCGCGGGTCGCCGATGTACAGGTCGCGGCACTTGACGCACTGGTAGCGCCAGCACTCCTGCGCCGAGTATACCCTAAGATTATAGAACACAAAAACTGTGCCCAGGTTTGTCTTTCCTGCGCATGTACTCACCGATGGACTTGCCGTCGAAGCACAGCTTGTTCTCGATGTTGATGGTCTTGTAGCACTGGTGTCCGTTGCGCGGGTCGCCCATGTACAGGTCGCGGCACTTGACGCACTGGTAGCGCCAGCACTCCTGCGCCGAGTATACCCTAAGATTATAGAACACAAAAACTGTGCCCAGGTTTGTCTTTCCTGCGCATGTACTCACCGATGGACTTGCCGTCGAAGCACAGCTTGTTCTCGATGTTGATGGTCTTGTAGCACTGGTGTCCGTTGCGCGGGTCGCCCATGTACAGGTCGCGGCACTTGACGCACTGGTAGCGCCAGCACTCCTGCGCCGAGTTCTTCTGGCTGGCGGTCTGGCAGGAGGCGTCGCTCTCGGTGTTGTTGCCGCAGTTGCATTTCTCGCCGGTCACCGGGTCGCAGGTGTCGCCGTGCCCGTGGCATTCGCATCTGTATGAAATATATTTAATTGAGCATGTAAAGCTGAAAGCTCCACTGAGGGTTAAAAAAAAAACAATTTCTAATAAAAACTAGTAGTCCGCCTCGAACTGAGAACTCGCGATACTTGCAAACGAGATGACCAATATAACTAGACCCTTCTGAAGATTTTTTTCCGCCTTCTAGCTCCACAACCCCTTGATCGATCCTGCTCATATACGAACTCTCAAATTATATCTCTGCTACAACCGCAACAAATTTCATAAAGATCAGAAAAACGTTACTAAAGTTATCGCGGAACAAACCCTCAAAATCAAAAAGCCATCGAAATGCCGAGAGGTCCCAGTAGAAGAAGTTGTTGTAAGAACTTCACTTCGCTTACACTCCGCTCGTTCGAAAACTCCTATTAACAACATTTGGTAAGACAAGTATTATGTTTCGAGCCATTGAACTCACGCAAAATGGCGCAGAAAAAGAATCCTTATATGACCTCACTGTAATTCTCTGTATTATATGGATGTAATGTTTCGAACTTATACATTTTACAGAAATTGTACATTATTGAAACCTTTTGCCACTTTATTTTTCTTTAGCCAGTCAAGTCTCATAAAAATAAACTACTTACGGTCGGCACGGGTCGCTAAGATTCTCCGATCCTCTGAAATATCCCTCTATACACCGTTCGCAGCGCGGCCCGTCCGTATTATTCGCGCACCGCACACACCGCGCCTTCGCACTCTGGTAGTACTCGTCCAGATCACTCGTGTCGCGGTTCTCCTCGCTCGTACAGATGCTGGTGTGGCCGTGGCAGTACACCGAGCAAGGAATGCACTGCCCGTTGTCGGTCGGGTCGCCGACGAAGTTCGGCTTGCATTTCTCGCATTGGTTGCCCTGAAATAATAGTACATTATGATACAAGTGTGCTAAGTTGATCATTACATACGAAGCGATATTGTGCGCACGAACGCATGTGAGTGCGCATAAGGAAGCTGAGCTTATGTAAAGATCAAGCACACGCGTTTCATACGACGTTTTTCAACACACTTGCGAGGAAATAATAGAATAGTATAATTAATAACTTTTGATAAATACATTAGTTGTCAGAATGTTTACAGGATAGAGGTACTTACGAACCTAAGATAATTAAATTTAACTAACCTTTTTTGTGATGTTATTGAGTATCTGGAACTCTTTTTCAAATCATTTCATAAAATTAAAGACTTCACATTTATTGTGCAATAAATTATAGTATTTTTTTCTTACGTATTGCTCACTAGATTTTTATGATGACATTTTGTATGTATCACAATTTTGAAATATATCCAAGAGGTTAAATTAACGCTAAAGTTGTCTTCTTATTCATTGAAAATATAATTTGTTTAAATTAATAAAACACGACGAGAAAAATCTAACAAATAAACAATGATTTGAGGTTAACTTATAAATGGCGCGCAATTTTCTTTTTTGGATGTGCGTGCAGCTTGAGGCAAAGGCGCGGACGTATAATGCCAAACAGCCAATTAGCCCACCCAATAAAGGAAAACTAAGAGGAAATAATTCGTGTATAGCCAAATTTTGGTGTAGTTGTAGGCAAAGGTATCTTACACAACATACTAAAAGTACCGGTGGATGGGGGTGCCGCTAGCGGAAAGGGGGGGTTGTAAAGGTCCCTAATTTTGGTTTTTCGTAAATAACTCGGTAACGGTAGCTCATACGAAAAAATGTTATATTGCTCAATTCATCCACATCTAATTTTCTATAAAAAAGATTCTCTGCAATTTTTTGCTAGGATCAATGTTTAATGAGATATCGAGGAAATACGATAAACACTTTTTTAAACTTTCGGAGCTGATATTTACGAAAGTATTAGTTTTATCCAAAAGTGGTTTTAGAATACCCTTATTTTTTTAAAAAGACCTATCTAATGATACCCCACACATTAGGGTTGGAGTAAAAAAAATATTTACCCCCCACTTCATGTGTACGTGAGGTACCCGAAAGAATAATATTTTTTCACATTTTGTTTTAAAACTTTGTCTGCGTAATTAAAACACATACTTATACGAAATTTAATTTCTCTAGTACTAGCCATCACTGAGCAGGGTGAGGAGGGGTCCTACCCTTGGAGTTTCGGCATGTCCGTCTGTCCCCGTCTGTCCGTCCACGGCTTTGCTCAGTGATGTTTAGTACTAGACGTCTAGACGGACAGATGGGGTCAGACGGACTTGGCGAAACTATAAGGGTAGGAAGTGAGGTAGCAGGGTGAGCAGCCTGCTCAGTGATGGTTAGTACTAGAAAATAAAAAAATCGTGTGAGTATGTACTTTATTCACGCCGGCAAAGTTTTAAAACAAAATGTGAAAAAATATTATTTTTTCGGGTACCTCCCGTACACATGGAGTGGGGGGGTAAATATTATTTTTACTCCAACCCTAATGTGTGGGGTATCGTTAGATAGGTCTTTTTAAAACAATAAGGGTATTCTGAAACAATTTTTGGATAAAACTAATACTTTCGTAAATATTAGCTCCGAAAGTTTAAAAAAGTGTTTATCGTATTTCCTCGATATCTCATTAAACATTGATCCTAGCAAAAAATTGTAAAGAATCTTTTTTATAGAAAATTAGATGTGGATGAATTAAGCAATAGAACATTTTTTCGTATGAGCTACCGTTACCGAGTTATTTACGAAAAACCAAAATAAGGGACCTTTACACCCCCCTCTCCCCGCTAGCGGCGCCCCCATCCACCGGTACTTTTAGTATGTTGTGTAAGATACCTTTGCCTACAACTACACCAAAATTCAGCTATACACGAATTACTTCCCCTATCAGGCAGTTAAGCGTCTTCGTTTGGTGAGCTAAATATTAAAACAGACAATTCGTGTTTAATACGTAATTTATTGTGTCATCATCATCATAATCATCATCATCATCATCAGCCTATATTAGTCCACTGCTGGACATAGGCCTCCCCTAATGAGCGCCATAGCGCCCTGTCTTCAGCTTGCCGCATCCAGCATCTGCCTGCAGTCTTTCGCAGATCGTCATCCCACCTGGCCAGAGGGCGTCCTACACTACGTTTGCCGAGACGCGGTCTCCACTCAAGAACACGTTTACCCCAGCGGTTGTCGGTTCTTCGCGAGATATGGCCGGCCCACTGCCACTTCAGCTTGCTAATTCTTTGAGCTATGTCGATAACTTTGGTTCTCTGTCGGATGTATTCGTTACGAATCCTATCCTTCAGAGAAACCCCGAGCATAGCTCTTTCCATAGCTCGCTGAGCGACTTTGAACTGGTGGACCAGCCTTACCGTGAGTGTCCACGTCTCAGCTCCGTAGGTCATTACAGGTAGGACGCACTGATTGAAAACTTTCGTTTTCAAGCATTGCGGTATGGATGACGAGAAGACTCGGCGTAGTTTTCCAAATGCTGCCCAGCCTAGCTGGATCCTCCTTTTGGCCTCCTTCTCAAAATTGTTTTTACCTAACTGCAGGATCTGCCCAAGGTAGGTGTACTCAGAAACAATTTCAAGAAGGTGGCCATGTACGACGACCGGTCCCGGATCAATGTGGCCATTGATCATGACTTTGGTTTTATCCAAATTCATGCCAAGACCGATGCGTCGCGAGGCTGAAGCTAGGCCGTCCAGCATCTGGGTCAGCTCCTCTAGCTACTCCGCCATTATGACTATGTCATCAGCGAATCGCAGGTGTGAGATGTAGTCGCCGTTTATGTTTATGCCCTTACCTTTCCAGTCCAGCGTCTTAAACATGTCTTCCAATGCGCTCGTGAACAGTTTCGGGGAAATGACATCCCCCTGTCTCACCCCTCTGCGCAATGGGATGGGTTTAGACTGCTGGCCCTGTACTTGAACACTCATAGTGTCGTCTTCCGAGAGACATCTCAGCACCTCGATATAACGATAGTCTACTTGGCATCGCTGTAAGGATTCCAGAACAGCCCACGTTTCCACGAAGTCAAAGGCCTTCTCATAGTCCACAAAAGCGAGACACAGGGGCTGATTATACTCTTCGGACTTCTGTATAATCTGCCTCACTGTGTGAATGTGGTCTATGGTGCCATATCCTCCGCGGAACCCAGCCTGTTCCGGTGGCTGGAACTCGTCGAGTCTCCTGGCGAGACGATTCGTGACCACTCGTGAGAAAAGCTTATAGACGTGGCTCAGAAGTGTGATGGGTCTGTAGTTTTTAAGGAGGGTTTTATCACCCTTCTTAAAAAAGAGCACCACCAAACTCCCGCTCCACGCCTTAGGAGTTCTCCCACTGTGAAGGACGGCATTGAAGAGGTTCTGCAGCTCCTGTATAACAGGAGCTCCTCCTGCCTTCAGAAGTTCTGAAGTAATACCGTCCTCACCGGGGGCTTTTCCATTTTTAAGCTGCCTCAGAGCTAACACGATCTCGTCTTGACTGATGTCCGGCAGTTCGTCGGTATAGTGGCGTGTCAGGGTGGCTCTGGAATCATGGTCATCTCGTTGAGAGTGGGGGGCATGTGCAGAGTACAGCCGGCCATAAAAATCCTCTATCTCGGCGGAGATCTCCGGCTTTGACAATACGGTCCTCCCGTCGTGCGTTTTAAGCTTCGTCAGGTGGCTCCTGCTAAGCTGCTGAGTGAATACTTTGGACCCTCGGTTTCGCTCTATCGCCTCTTCAATGAAGCGTGTGTTGGAGCTCCGAAGGTCGCGCCGTACCATCTTCGCAATTCGCTTGTTCAGGACTGACCTCTCTGACGAAGTCGCTTGGGTGGTCTCCCGTCTTCTTGTCATCAGCCCCAGAGTCTCATCCGAGAGTTTGGACTTTTTGCCAGTACGCTGTTTTCTGCAGAACTTGATACCCTCGTCCCTCAGCGTTTCGACCAGATTGTGTAGGGTCTCGTCAGCGTCATCAGTGGGTTCCAAGGCAACAAATCTATTCCCGAGAAGCTGCTGAAACTTCTCGGTGCCCGCGATGATTTGGATTTGGTTAGGCCGGAGCGTGGACTTCATCAGACGGTTTCTTTCAAGCTTCAAGTTGATATTCAGAGAGCCTCGGAGCAGTCGGTGATCAGATCCGGTATTGAACCTGTTGATCACTGAGACATCTCTGAATATGTGCTTACTATCCGTCAAGATGAAGTCGATCTCATTTTTTGTCACAGTGTCGGGGCTCTGCCATGTCCACTTCCTTTGAGGCTGTTTCTTAAAGAAGGAGTTCATTAAGAACAGCTCCTCTTTCTCAAGAAAGTTGACGAGCATTTGCCCCCTATGATTCCTAACTCCATAACCATGCGGGCCTATTCGGGATTCGTTGCCAGTCTGGATTCCCACCTTGCCGTTAAAGTCCCCCATAACAACGTTGAAGTGAGCCTTTGTGGTGTTGTGCAAGGCTTTGGATATGTCTTCATACATATCCTCCACTTCATTATCCGAGTGTGCCGAGGTCGGTGCGTAAACCTGAACTACCTTCATGCTATACCGCTTGGAAAGCCGAAGGATCAGGTACGCTACCCTGGTCGACACACTGGAGATTTCTTGAACGTTGTTAGAGAGAGCCTTATTGACGAGAAAACCTACGCCACCCTGGGATGTTTTATCACCCTCGCGAAAGTAGAGAAGATGGCCCGAGTCTAGGGTTACGGTGTCCTCCCCCTCTCTACGGACTTCACATAACCCTTCTTGGGTGCCATTTAATGTTCTCTAACTCCACTTCCAACTGCGCTAGATGATGGTCAAGCCTCAGAGTGCGTCCGTTAAACGTTGCCAGGGTCAATTTAGAAAGTGTGTGGTAGCCTGTTGTAGCCCGGGGATTCCTAGCACCCCCTGCCCCGCCGTTACCGTGGCCGCTACCATGGCCAGGAATAGCGAGGCGGCCGGGAACTGGGGGCCATTTCTTGGCTAAACTTGTCATCAAGGGGTAATGCCCATAATCCCCACGCTGGGCATGCGGGTTGGGGATCGCAGTTTGGTGGTAGGATTGTTCTGCAGGGGCGCTGCTGCCCGCCCCCCGGTATGTCCCTTAGTCGCCTCTTACGACACCCACGGGAAGAGTTGGGGTGGAGCAATTCTAAGCCGGCACCACACGGCCGGATTTATTTACACACGGATTTATTGTGTATTACGAATAATATAATAAGTTGAAATGATTCTTATTCACAATCAGGATTGTATAATTTGTATTCTATCGTAAATGTGTATATTTTTAATATATATACTTTTTTTTTACTTTTTTAGAATGTAAACTCATAAAGTGTTAAAAAAAAGTGAAGATAATACCCGACTAACTTACAACGATTCGTCTGCGTACGTACAACTTGGTACTAGCGTACAGTCAAGGTCATGAATAAGTATACACCACTCATTTCCACTAATATGTACACAGACCGTATTTTTATAGCAATAGGGTTGATGTGTACATCTTTTTGTAGCTTTGGGCGTATATTTATTTTTCACCTTGACACAAACGTCACTTGATCGGATTATTAAATTATTCCACTAGTTGGATAATTATTGTGAAATGCACGCGTGTTTAATATCTAGGATTATGAGCATAAAAGCGGTGGAATAAGAACTTCGTTACGAGCAGGTGTGTTGAAAAAGGTTTAATTAGATGATGCCATTCCATACGGAAAAAAAAACATAGAAGTCGTAAATTTGATGGCAAATGCTCGCTTTCCGTTAATCTAATGTTAAGACTTGTTTGTGCGACTAGCTCTCAATTCAATTGTTCGGCGCCTCATATAACAGTAGTGGGTGCAAGGACGTTCTTATAGTCAGAAAGGCCGCGTCGGCATTCAGATGTACCATAGTGTTGTTGTGGCACTCGATACACTTGTCTAGCTTGTCGGGCCCCTCGCAGTGCGCGTGGCCGTTACACTGGCACTGGATGGTGCAGTTGGTGTAGTAGCCGTAGTTAGACACGGCAGATTGCTATCACTCACCATGGTGTTGTTGTGGCACTTGATACACTTGTCCAGCTTGTCGGGCCCCTCGCAGTGCGCGTGGCCGTTGCACTGGCACTGGATGGTGCAGTTGGTGTAGTAGCCGTAGTTAGACACGGCAGATTGCTATCACTCACCATGGTGTTGTTGTGGCACTCGATACACTTGTCCAGCTTGTCGGGTCCCTCGCAGTGCGCGTGGCCGTTGCACTGGCACTGGATGGTGCAGTTGGTGTAGTAGCCGTAGTTAGACACGGCAGATTGCTATCACTCACCATGGTGTTGTTGTGGCACTCGATACACTTGTCCAGCTTGTCGGGCCCCTCGCAGTGCGCGTGGCCGTTGCACTGGCACTGGATGGTGCAGTTGGTCGAGTAGCCGAAGTAAGACACGGCAGACTGCTATCACTCACCATGGTGTTGTTGTGGCACTCGATACACTTGTCCAGCTTGTCGGGCCCCTCGCAGTGCGCGTGGCCGTTGCACTGGCACTGGATGGTGCAGTTGGTGTAGTAGCCGAAGTAAGACACGGCAGACTGCTATCACTCACCATGGTGTTGTTGTGGCACTCGATACACTTGTCCAGCTTGTCGTGCCCCTCGCAGTGCGCGTGGCCGTTGCACTGGCACTGGATGGTGCAGTTGGTGTAGTAGCCGAAGTAAGACACGGCAGACTGCTATCACTCACCATGGTGTTGTTGTGACACTCGATACACTTGTCCAGCTTGTCGGGCCCCTCGCAGTACGCGTGGCCGTTGCACTGGCACTGGATGGTGCAGTTGGTGTAGTAGCCGAAGTAAGACACGGCAGACTGCTATCACTCACCATGGTGTTGTTGTGGCACTCGATACACTTGTCCAGCTTGTCGGGCCCCTCGCAGTGCGCGTGGCCGTTGCACTGGCACTGGATGGTGCAGTTGGTGCAGTAGCCGAAGTTAGACACGGCAGACTGCTATCACTCACCATGGTGTTGTTGTGGCACTCGATACACATGTCCAGCTTGTCGGGCCCCTCGCAGTGCGTGTGCCCGTTGCACTGGCACTGGATGGTGCAGTTGGTCGACTAGCCGAAGTAAGACACGGCAGACTGCTATCCACTCACCATGGTGTTGTTGTGGCACTCGATACACTTGTCCAGCTTGTCGGGCCCCTCGCAGTGCGCGTGGCCGTTGCACTGGCACTGGATGGTGCAGTTGGTCGAGTAGCCGAAGTAAGACACGGCAGACTGCTATCCACTCACCATGGTGTTGTTGTGGCACTCGATACACTTGTCCAGCTTGTCGGGCCCCTCGCAGTGCGCGTGGCCGTTGCACTGGCACTGGATGGTGCAGTTGGTCGAGTAGCCGAAGTAAGACACGGCAGACTGCTATCCACTCACCATGGTGTTGTTGTGGCACTCGATACACTTGTCCAGCTTGTCGGGCCCCTCGCAGTGCGCGTGGCCGTTGCACTGGCACTGGATGGTGCAGTTGGCGCCGACGTAGCCGAAGTCGCAGCGGCACACGTCGGGCTGCACGCAGGCGCCGCGCACGCAGCCCTGCGCGCACACCGCCGCGCAGCCGTCGGGGCCGCGCTTGTGGCCCGCGCCGCACTCGCACACGTAGCCCGCTGGGAGGTCTCGGCAAACCTACATACAGGAACGGACAATTAATTAGGTTAAGATAACTTCGCTTGCGTCGTAAAAGTCAAATTTTAGTCAGTAAATATAGACTAAGAATCGTTCATTCTATTGACAACAAACGATACTCGCAGGTACAGTCACTGCAATGATAGCTTACACAGCTAAGCGCACTAAAATATCACAGAACTATAAGAGCGTGTCACATTTTACTAGTTATTAGGCGTTACCACACCTGACGCATCGCCTCGCGAGGAAATTGCCGCGCGAGGCAGCTCGGCTAGTGTGAGCGTGCCTCCGCCGAGACAAACGCACGCGAGGCCGCAATGCCTCGGGCGAGGCACATCCACACTAGCCGAGCTGCCTCGCGCGGTATTTTCCTCGCAAGGCAGTGTGGACACGTCTATTAGGTATGTTTGAGTTTTTTTTATTTTTGTTAATGATAAACTTCTGATTACAAAATTTACGATTGAACGTAATTGTTACAACTGACTCTAAATAATTCATGCTTCTTTTAACTAAGTAACAAGTTTTAAAAAGAACGGCGTGTACCTCAGAATCAGCTTTACACTGGTGATGATTATTCTCGCACTCATTCTCCGGCGGGCAACGCGTGTAATGCCAGGAGAACGCATCGCTGGTCTCATTCAACTGATGCGCGCTCGTGTAAACCGCCGCACAACTAGTCCGCGTCGAGTACTCCAGCGGCGAGTCGATCGAGCCCTCCGTGCAAACTCCCTCGCCGTTGGCTCCCTCTACCGCACACCAACCGCAGTGCGAATGATGGAGACATTCCGTGCATTGCTCGAATGTATCGCAAGGCGCTGGGCATTTGTTTTTATCGGCTTTGGTTAGGACGAGTCCGCAGACACCGCCCGCGCAGTACACAGGTTGGTACGCGGGCGAGATGCATTTCCCTAAATATGTCGCCCAGTGGCACTCAGCAAAGCCGCCTTCAGCGCCGTCGGAGCTCAGACACGATTGGCAGTCTGAATATGTGTGGCAACGGATGGGGCACTCCTCTCTGGTTCTAGGACGGAGGCTAGTGCGGCCTTGCTCTTCGATTGAGGCGCAAGTCCAATTGAACAGCTCTGAGGGTTCCTCGGAGATTTTTGTCATTTGTCCTACAATAAATAATTTTGTTAGAAATCATCATGTAATATATTACAGACACTACAATATTCCCGTAAAAAGGGATGCTAGTACGGAACTGGTAAATGTTTTCACTAGAGCCGAAACAAGGTGAGCCCATCCTGAGAGTAAGAGGTGTGCTGAGGGTAAAATTCTCTAGGATAAAAGGAATCCAATCCCACCCACCTTCCCTACTCGCATGGCGGGTCCACGTGCACTGGTTGTTGACGCACTTCTCGCAGTCGGACGCGACGCAGCGGTGCTCGGGGCACTGGCCCACGTCGCTGATGTAAGTGGTCCCGGCGTTGCACTTTATACTGGTGCACGACTCGTCCGTGGGGACGCATTCACCTGGGCAACAAGTTGGATTTTACGAATAGTTAGATATGTAATTGCGACCAAGGCAGTCTTAATACGTGATGGGGCCCTAGGTCACTTTGAGAAACAGGGGCCCTCAGGCGCTCAATTAGGGGCAACGTTGACTGTAAAAAAAATTTTCGGGGCCCCCTTGGGGATGGGGGCCCTGGGCACGTGCCCCGTGTGCCCTTATGGAAAAGACGGCCCTGATTGCGACATTTAATCTCTAAGTTGGGCGATGGCTTTTTTTAAATCGAAAATTACATATCATTGCCTTTTTGGATTTATGAATAATTGTAGCAAGAAAGGGAATAAGTTGCTATATATAAAATTTGCTTATCTCAAATTGCAAAAACTGTTAAAATGTTACTTTAAACATACCAGGGATGTAACAGATGTGGTTTTATCGGAACCGAAAGCGGAATCAGATGTTTATCGGGACCGAAAATCGGAACCAGAAACGGAATCGGAAGCGAAAACGGAACCGGAACCAGAATCGGAGCCCGAGTGATAGCAGCACATGGCAAGCGGGGAAATCACAGGTATAAACTTGTTTGTTTTTGATGTACGCCGCTCATTTTCCCCCGCTGCATTGCTATGACATCCGATATAACTTCTGTTTTGAAAGTAACAGAACCGGAACCGAAGCGGATGTTTAAAACAAAACGGAAGTTTCGACTTAACGGAACCGGAACCGGAGCTCTGTAACATCCCTGAAACATACGAGTATATATACATACCAACAGCAGCGGCACAGGATTCACACCAACGGCAGGCCGGTTTCTCCTCCGGGTACAGCGGCCACGCGGCCAAGCATGACGCGCACGTCGTATAGTTCTCGCACGCGCGCCTCGCCACCAGCTCCATATCGCACGCCTCGCCAGAATTCGTCGACACTCTATCACTGCTCTCGCACCCAGGTTTGTTCACAGAGAAGCATTTGGTGTAGTTCCCGGCGCTGCAGAAACTACAGCCCATCTGGCTTCGACATTCGAGTTTGCTGGCGCTCCAGAGAGAGCACAGGTCCTCGGGGAGAGATATGCGGGTGACTTGGCAGTGCGCGCTGCCGGTCCAGCCGCCGATAATGTAGATGTAGCCGTCGTTCTCAGACTCCATGTCGATTGCCATCGCGTGGGCTATTGTCGGCGGTGGCGGGTGGCCAACGATACTAATACCTAAAATAAGGAAATTTGATACCATAAGATAAGAATATTTACACGTTTTAAAACGATAAACTGAAGAAAATTTATACGAATATATTGCACATTTTTGCATGCGAGTTAATACCTATACACCAAAAATCGTTTTACGCCTGACTTTTATATACTACGATCATTCTGAAATGTCTGCCTAGTTACAACCTTGGTGACATTATTTGCAGACAATCCTAAACAAAACTATAAAAGCTGAAGCATATTCACCGCCGCGCTCGTATACTAAATCGGTCATATGTGCCCGGCGCGGCAGTTAATGTGAATGAAGTGGTATGTACTAACCCTTGACAAGCCTGACCCACTGGTTGCAGCTATAGATGTAGGCGATAAGCGAGTCAGATCTGTGGTCAGGGTCGCTGCGGCCGCCAAATACCACCATGTAGTCATTAGTGGTGACGGCAGAGTGCAAGTACGCCGGCTGTGGTAGATCATGGTAGCTGCGACGGGGGAAGTTCGGCAGTTCGCTCCACTTCTTGGTCGGATAGTGAAGCGCAAATAGCTTGTTAGAAAGCGATGTTCCATTGTAAGAGTATAAAATCCCGCCGTAAACGTACAAGCTCTGTGACGGAGCGTGATAAACCGTGCTGTGTCCTATGATACCCGCCGGCTTAGAACCCCCGCAATTTAACTTTATCCATTTATCATTGTCGAGGTCGAATTCCCACATATCAGCCATCAATCCCTCCTCTAAAGAAAAACCACCGATAAGCACTAGACTCTCGTAATCTTGATACTTCTGAAGCGTCAGCGTGTGCCCTGCGAGTGGAGGCGGTTGTTTCTCTTTGTTGTTGATGATATTCCATCTTTGGTCTTTTAGGCTAAACTGCCAGAAATCTCCAAGTGTCTTATTCTGACCGTTCTTTTCTTGTAAACTGAGTCCACCGTAGATATAAATATTCTGTTTTGTATGATATATTTCAGAGGCGTGGAAGTAACGACCTTCGGGCATTTTAGCATCAGGTGTCGCCTCGACAGTAACTTGCATCCAAGTGTTATTCTTCGTATCAAAAAACCTGATATCGTTCAGCGGCCCGTGTGACAGCGAGTACCCGCCGAACATCCAGAGCCCTCGTCTATCTGCTACTAAACTGTGCCCGAATCTGGGCAAAGTCTTTCTAAGATGATCTAATCCGTCAGATAAATATTCGGAATTGAAAAGCTCCGTGAAAACAAGTTGTGTTTTATCGAGTTTGATAGAGCAGTCACCGCCGCCGAAACCTTCGTTGCAGAGACAGCGGCCGTAGCTAGTGTCACAGCCTCCGGCATCGTTGCCCATGCTGCAGTTGTTGCGACAGATGTCCACTTCGCAATCTGGCCCGCCGAAACCTTCACGGCAGACGCAGTGGCCCTTGTTGCACACTCTCGGCCATGGGCAGTACAAACCGCACGCTAACGATTTGTAGACGCCTTCAAAACCTTGCTCGACCTGTCCTTGCTTGTAGTGTACCGTCAGGTTCCCGCTGCGTGCCTCCACGATGCCTGATGACGCGCCGTTGCAGAACACGCCGAGCAGCTGACTCTGCTGATTATTGCTCATGTCCGGCACACCGCCGAGCCCATCGTACACGTATACCGCGTTTTCATCACAAGGGACGTTTAGCGTAGAAGAATTTATAGTAAACTGAATTATGGCATCTTTGATATCTCCAGCTGATATAATCCAAAGGCATTCTTTCGAAGGACCGATAATCTTTATGTCCGGATCGCTTTTATAGGAACCTATACCCTCAGTCTGTGACGCGTTGAGCATTCCTCTCGGCTCACATTGGTAGTAGCATTTCCCGCCGTGGCGGGGATCGCCGTAGAACATTGGTTTGCAGCGCTCGCAGTTCTGTCCCTCGGTGTTGTCCTTGCAGATGCACTCGCCGGTGGCGACGTCGCAGAAGCCGCGCGCCTCGTCGCCGTGGTCGTTGCAGTCGCAGCGACGGCAGCCCTGGCCCGTGGTGGCGTTGCCGTGGCTGCCGGGCTTGCACGACTCGCAGAACTTGCCCTCCGTCCAGTCCTGGCACTCGTCGCAGCGGCCGACGCCGGTGCGGCACGTGGAATGATTGTGACAGCCGCAATTGATCGAGCAATCGGCACCCGTCCAGCCCAAGTCGCAGTGACATTTGTAGTGCGGCGCGCCCAGACAGTACCCGTGGATGCAGTTGTTGTAGCAGGTCTGCACGCAGCTCTTGCGGCCGTCGCCGCTGTAGCCCTGCTTGCACTTGCACGTGTAGGAGCCGTGCGTGTTGTTGCAGACGGCGTGCTCGTGGCAGTCGTGCAGCTGCAGGCCGCACTCGTCCACGTCGGGGCACTGCGCGTACGCCCAGCCGGCGTCGGCGGACGACACGTTGAGGAGCGACGCGCAGTCGGTGTGCGCGCGCGTGAAGTCGCCTTCCGTGCACGCGCCCGTTATCGGGTTCTCGTGCGAGTGGCACCAGCCGCAGCCCATAGAACGGAGACAAGTGGAACACTGAGTATGCGCTTGGCAGGATTTGCACTGGCCGGTTTTGCGCACGGCCTCGTCGCCGGCGGGCGCGGACGAGGCCCGATCGAGCCACTCGCGACACAAGCCGAACTGATACTCGCTGGTGTAGACGCTGAAGCTGAAGCACTGGCGCGTGGCCTCGCACCAGACGCAGCGGCCGCGCTCGTCGAGGCAGTGCTCGCAGTCGAGGCGCGTCCTGCAGGGGGCGGGGCACTCGCTGGCCTCGCCCACGGCGCCGCCCGCGCGGCCGCGGCGCGAGCAGCGCGCCTCGTCGGCCCACCATTCGCAGTTGTTCCCGGCTACGCATCGCTCGCAGCTTATGTAATTAGAGCAGTTGGGGCAGGCGGAGGGCTGCAAGGTCAAGTAACGCCAGGCGCCGGAGTCGGCGGCGCAGGCGGCGCGCTCGTCGGCGGCGCGCGGCTCGCACTTGTTGGTGAGCTCGCACCAGCCGCACGCCGCGTCGGCGAGGCACAGCAAGCAGTTGTCGTAGTTGGAGCACTGCCCGTCCGAGTACGGCTCCAGGAACTCGAATGTGAATACCTACAATCAATAAAAGGCCATTATAAAATTTCGGTAAACAAAAACAAAGGAGGATGCCCAGATTCATATGGACTCTGGCCTAAAAACCAATAATGACAAGCCATATGTCATTTGAAAGGTTTTTTCATATTCTAAAACTTTTGTATGGCGGGAAATCTTAAATCGCTGTGTGAAACAAGTTATGGCAAAATAAAAACATAGTTTGGTACCTTGGTGCAGGAACAAACGGAGTATTTATTCCTCCAGCTGGGCACTTAACACAGCTCATAATTGATGAACCTTTTGCTTAACGAATAGTAGTCATTGTTTTATGGTATATCAATCGATATTTAGTTGTTTTCTTATGTGTATTTATGTAAAAACGTTTAAAAACCGTTGTATAGAACTTAAACCCAGATATATCAGTAAAAAATTCTTATTGAGGGGATGTTTTTATTTTGCCATAGCTTGTTTCACACAGCGATTTAAGATTTCCCGCCATACAAAAAGTTTTAGAATATGAAAAAACCTTTCAAATGACATATCGCTTGTCCTTATTGGTCAATAGGCCAATTTGACCACCCTCCTTTATTTTAATGGAACATAGCTTTTACATGATAAACATTTTGCGAAATTCAAAACAAAATATCCTTAATCACTTGGTTTACATCATTACTATATCAGCCAGTTTACCAACCTTAGCAGTTTCCATCGTTTTATTATGCAGTAGTTCCATCTTCGCATGATGATGAGAGGGATACAGTCCCGTATGCAACGTGTCATTGGCGTGCATATCAACGGCCAATCTACCAGGAAACAGCGATGGCCAGTCAACGGGGGAACAAGCTGACGGCTGGGCCGTTAAGTTGGCTACGGACTCCGTATTGGCTCCTAGCGCGAGTGATATATTCGAATAGCCGGCGCATACATGAAGGGCCTCTCCCGTTCCGTTCCAATATTGAGGTATTCTGAGCCAACCTCGTAACCGCGCTTCGCTTGAACCAGTAAAGATGTGATTGCTGCCGCCGCCGGTCGCCCAGTCGACAGTAGTCGCGTTAACCACAGACACTCCGTCGGGATGGTTCCAGTCGGCCGGTTGTTGGTACCGCAGGAACGTGAGGCCGGGCCGTTTGTCTAAATCTTTGCATTCTTCGGGAGTTGTCACTTCGGTGCCGGTGGTGCCCCACCAGCCTGGGTTCTGGGACGGAGTGTCTTCGCCGCAGACACCGTAGTTATCTGTACATAATAAAAATACTGTCAAAATTAACGACTTGCATCTCAACATTGCGTAAGTACACATACAGCCTTGGCCAGAAGTGTTGAGTACCCTTGCGATTTTCATACAAAACTCAAAAGTTTAGACCGGCGTTACTATCATTTTTGAAGTTATTTTATCAATTAATTCAAACTGAATATTTGCAACTTTTCGCACCGACGTAAATTCGCATTTTTGGGACCACCACTCTTCATATTTTATAGGTAAGTACCTTGAAAGTGTTATTAAGTGAAGTTTTCTAGATATATCAATAAAATATAACATTTTACGTCATCGTACATTGTTATGATAGGGAATTAATACTAAACATCAAAATTGTAAACAAATAAGAGCTATGCTCAACACTTCTGGCCAAGGCTGTACTTATTATACTGTAAAATAATACTTCTGAAAAGTAAGCATCTGGGAAGTTTAATTAGTAGTTTATGTAACTGTTACGTTTTAAGGCCTAATTACGTACAGTTGCATACACTGCTTTATCTACACTCATATTATTTATCCAAAATTCCGTATTCGGAAACCATAGAATGGCCGCCATTGCACCGCCATGGCCAACTCGATTGTGCCGGCGGTCGGGGAGGCGCGTGTCGGCGGCCGCGCGGGCGCGTGCAGGTGTACATTATGTTATCAAAACTCATAACACATCAATAGTTGAGCATGTAAAGTTACTGCCACAGATAAAAAGCTTATCATAGTAAAATTACCATTGCCTACCGTTTTCGAACACGTTTTAGAGAACTTACAATGTGAGTGTAGATAAACATATAAATGGCATTAGGTGAGTAACGTACCGTCCTTGTGGTGGCACCTCGCATTCTGCACACACCAGCTGCACTGATGCAGCCCCAGCTTGGTGCTGACGGACGGCAGCGGCGCCCTGGAGCCGGCGCGACCCGGCGGCGGGCCGTGGATCAGGCACGAGTGGCACTCGCCCAGCGCTGGGCAGATGCCGCCGCAGCGGATGGATTGCAAGTTGGTTGTGCAGTTTGAGCCTATCGTTCTGCCGTAGCAAGTCTGTAATAAGTTCATGATTTATTAGCGTAACTCAAGTTTTAAATGTTTTAATAGGCATATCCAATCACTTGATAATAGACTAAGAGTTGACCACTTCAGATATGACACAATAATGAGAGCAACAAAACCCGTCTAGTTAGATTGCTATATTATCCCTATTGCTAGATCCGGGCATTTGGCAGCTTTTAATGGGTATTACTATTTTCATTTGGAAAATAGTAATACCCCAAAATAGGTAAAAACTGTCGAAGTTGTCTCAGTTATAGAGGACAGGGCCTATATTTTAACATTAGAACAAAAAACATTGCGTATTATTACGGAAACAAAAACAGTAGGCGCCAACTGTAAATTACAATATACGTCGTTCGTTTGGCACTACTTCCCCCAACAGAAACGTTTGGCAATGATATAATCTAATTATTTATGTAATTTCTCATTTTATTGCATCAACCCCAGAACTCTAGGATTTGTATCCTTGAAGTGGTTTGCATTATTTGACCTCCACCACTTTACAGCTGCTAGATCAAAAGTCCAGATCTAGAATTAAGCATAGTATAGCAGACTGACTGGAGGGTTTTCGTTGCTTTTATTATTATGTCATATCTGACGTGGCCAGCTCTCCGTCTATATCATAACGCGGCCAAAGGTCGTATGAAGAACGTTGGCCACGAACACATAATGGTTTTCGGGTTGTTTTCTGTTAGACACGGTACTGGTGGTACTGCTCCTGTTGTTGATTTCTGCCTGCTTTAATTTGTTAGATCACCTAATTATTTAGAGTAGGCACTTATAAGAAGAAATGTGTACATACATCATCTGCAGAACACCAGCCGCACTCGGGATCCGCGAGGCACTCCGGCTGGCTCTGATGCCGCGGACACGCTGACTCCGGGTCGTTGTTGCTGATGCCCGCCTGCCAGCTTGGCACAACGTACGCTAGCAGATCACCTATAACAAAAAAAACGCCAATCTGAATTTGCTGGTGTTTTACGATAGTGTAAAATCGCAAAAGCGACCGAAAGATGTCGCACGCGAACCAATTATTGCAAGTTTTCGTAGCGTCACAAAGTAAAATAAGATGTAAGCCGACCACGTTCATAGTTTTTTAGGTGTATAAGAGTGTGGAAATATGAGACTCCCTGCCGTTTCGAAAATAATTTACGGGGACTGCCCAACGCTTCCAGCGGGATCCACGCATATATAAATCATTGACATTCCCGGGATATCTTCAGAAGGGGAGACGCGAGTATATAAGGGTGGCTACCCTTCAGACAACCCAAGATATACCTACAAGTAGGTAACTAAATAGTGCGATATATTTACCGTTAACATTCCCATGGTATCTCCCAGCGATCAGCAACGTCGCGGAAGGCGGTTACAAACCAGGCGTATGCGCGAAGACGCCGTGGCGTTTAGAATAGAACTCGCGCGGGCTACCCAATACTCCTAGCTAGAGGGATCCACACGTGGCAGACCAAGAGGGACAAAAAAGGTAACTAAATAGTGTGATATATTTACCGTTAACATTCCCATGGTATCCCCCAGCGATCAGCAACGTCGCGGAAGGCGGTTACAAACCAGGCGTATGCGCGAAGACGCCGTGGCGTTTAGAATAGAACTCGCGCGGGCTACCCAATACTCCTAGCTAGAGGGATCCACACGTGGCAGACCAAGAGGTACAAAAAAGGTAACTAAATAGTGTGATATATTTACCGTTAACATTCCCATGGTATCCCCCAGCGATCAGCAACGTCGAAGGCGGTTTCAAAGCAGCCGCATGAGCAAAGACGCCTTGCCGTTTAGGATAGAACTCGCGCGGGCTGCCTAACACTTCTAGAGGGATCCACGCGTGGCAACCCAGGTGGTACAGGTACATTTGACCGTCGTAGCATATCTCCTCTTTGTTGTGCCGGTGCGAGTAACCGCCGAACACTACCAGGTAGTTTCCTGGAATGTATCATAATAATAATTATTATTAATAATAATTTATTTCCGATAATTAAAGTGACAGAACTAAATAAACAGAGAAAATGTTGTAAATATTTACAGTCTATGTTTCTCTTTCGTAACCTACGATTTTAGGGAATGGGTTGCATTCCCTGTTTTTTTTTTAGTATGAAAATTTCCTACTATGGTTCATATCGGGAGTCTAGTTAGGTTGGGCAGTGTACGCCTTACTTTGAATATGGAATGTAACTGCTGTACGGAAGATTCAAATTTCTTTGGCAATCTGTCTTGTCAAATAGCGCACTCCAGATTTAATGGAAATCGTTCATAAGTCGTCATTGACAGCCAGAGTTTTAATAAATACATAAAGATATTCAAACAGCTGAAGTATAGACTTAATCTAAACTAACTAACTAAAATCATAAAATTACCGATTATTGTTGACGTGTGAAACGCTCGTTCTCTAGGTACGTATGTGTCCCTCAAATGCGCCCTGGGGTAGTGTATTTCACTCCAATGACGATTGTCTATGTCGAATGCAAACATCCTATCAGTTAGCTTTGAAAATCTGAAAGAAGAAAAACTCAATTAAGATATATTGCCATTGTAACATTAAAGTCATGAATCTGTATTTATAAGCGATCATATCTGTGTACCAATCACCAACACTCAATCGCCACTGTACTGTTATACGTAGCCACTCAATTCATTGTATATCTTGTTTTCACACAGTAATAGTAGTTTATGTAACTGTTACGTAATAAGGGTCCTTAAAACATGAGTGTGGTTTTATGAAATGAGCCGCAGGCGAATTTCATAATAAGATCACACGAGTGTTTTAAGGCCTAATTACGTACAGTTGCATACACTGCTTTATCTACACTCATATTATATATATTAAATTAAGTGTTCAGAAACCATAGAATGACCGCCATTGTACCGTCATGGCCAACTCGATTGTGCCGGCGCTCGCGCGGGACTAATCGAGTTGGCCATGGCGGTAACATTATGTTATCAAATTCGATGTTCCAAATTTGAAACTCATTGCTTAACAATATTTGAGCATGCAACGTTAAAATTACGTTACTGCCGCAGATAAGAAACTTATCATAGTTAAATCGTTTGTTGTAATGCTTGTCATTGTCTACGGTTTTTGAACGCATTTTAGAGTACTTACAGTATGAGTGTAGATAAAGTACAGTCCGGACTAGTTTTAAGTTAAAATACGTGTTTTTCTGCGTGGGGCAGACTGTGGCTGTACTTTTATGTATATTGTCACTCACCTCGCGACACTGGCCACAACACCTCCGTACACTAAGATGGAATTCGAGTAGGAATGGTAGACGGCGGTGTGCGCGACCACTCTCACGTCCAACTCTTTGCCGCCGCGGACTTGGACCTTCTCCCAACTCTCCGTATTTGGGTCGCTAAGTTTTATTTTATACATGCTAAAAGAAAAAAAAAATGTTAATACAGTGTCATATAAGTAAACAATGAAATATAGAAGCGGTGTTGACTATCAACCATTAATTGAAATGTTTCTAACAAGGTCAAACTTGTAGTTTTATTGTTGAATATTTATGGTCATTTTCCGCCTTTTTTTACCTTTGGATATTGCATTGATCAGACTTTAATTAAGTATAACCGCAAAATATTTAAGTCGATCAGCAATAACTTGGGAATAAGATGTGGCATATTACAGGCATTCTGACTATACAAGTTGAAATATTAATCACCGTTCATATTCAGTGAGGTGATTAGGTAGTTGGGCCATACCGAACAATTTTTACTACGGGACCAACTCCGAAATCGCGATTTTTTTTGGCTATTTCATACATTTCCGCTGATATAATATCAATTTTTTATGGAGAAGCCAAAATTTTTTTATTGGGATTTCGGAGTTGGTCCCATAGTAAAATTTCTTCATTTTGGCCTACCTAACCACCTTGTTCAATATGAACTGTGATTAATATTTCATCCTGTATAATCACAGATGTTTTTTTATAAATCACTATGTGAAATACTCACTTTGATGAAAATTCTCCATCTACTGTACTACCTCCAAAAATATAAAGTTCATCCTTAACAGCTGTTAGAGTATGTCTAGTTAGTCCAGGGGGCAAGAATGAAGAATTCACAGCTCTCAATGTCCACCCGTTAGTTTCAGCGTCATAGAGCCACAGCTCCGAAGATAAACTACCGTCTGACAGTTTCCCACCATACAATACAAAACCAGAAGAAAACGCGCAAGCAGAGTGCCCGTATCTCGGCTCGGGTTTCGTATCATTAGACTTCATAATAGCATTCGAAAAGTCCGGTTTATCGGTAAAATGCAAATAACTCTCGGAATACGGTGCCGGCGAATGTGAATACATAAGAGGTAATGTGGTTTTGTCATGGTGTGATACTGAGGATAATAGTAAATTAAATAATGAACTTCTATTGCCTATTTGCCAGCTGCCGTCTGTATTGCCCTGTGGAAAGAAATATGCTTTATTTATTCGCACAGAACACACACAAAAATTGCATTGTTTCGCCGTTTGTACAATGGATGTGAAATAATTAAAACGGGTGCTGAATTTGTAATGAGTTACCTCTCTTTGTTATAATAATGTTTAGGTCACGCGGCCAGTCAAGGTTGGAGTTATTTACCACTAAAACATCACAATGAGTTATAATTATATGTAGTATATAATAAATAATTACCTTTGTAAAGAGAGTTAAAAACGACTGATCTATTTCTTCATTAGTAGGATATCTACGTAATACTTTTCCATTTTCATCATACCATTGACTAGTTGAGAACCTGAAAAAAGATATCATTCTTAATACAATACAACTAGCATTTTATCAGATGCTTTCATACACATTGGTCGCTTTCATACTTCGTCGTTGACGGTAAATTACCGTCACGATATTCTGGTGCGTTCACATGTATGGTTTCATTCTATGACACAGATGCGTCCAGCCCACCGAACATGACCATACATGTGAAAGTACCAGAATATCGTGACGGTAATTTGCTGTCAACAGCTTAACTTAGTTTAGAGACTTCGTTTTCCATAACTCAACATTTGCTATAACCATCATATGATAGTTAGGTACATATAAATATTGTTATATCTTCGAAAAGCCTCCCAAATTAGGCACGTTGTTTTCGTGCCTTACCTTATATCTAACTGCTTGCTAACCCTTTGACCGCCATTTTTACAAATAGCCAAAAACGGTTACAGTTTAGAATAATCCTTCACACATCCCAATAAGGTGTATTGCGTGCGTGTATATCTAGTATTAATGGTCAGAAGATAAAGGTAACGAACACCGCTTTAACATGCGTAAACTCGGGTGTCGTTCGAATAGCCGTTTTATCAAAAGCATAGTTTAGAAGAAAAAACTGTTACTGCAATTTGATATTACTCGCGTTAACAATAAGGTCTATATTTGAACGGCTTATTTTGTGAACCATACATAAGACAATACAGATACTCACTTATAAACTTCTAATAAGCCTAAAACTTTATTCAGATCATATCCTCCAAATACGTATAGAGAGTCGGTGTGGTTGACATAGACGGCAGAGTGCGCCGCGCGGCGGGTCATGCCGCTCTCCGAGCGAGACAGCCAATGCCAGCTGTTGCCGACCTTGTCATTCTTCTTCAAGGAACAAGACTCGCCGGAAAACCTGAAAATTGTAGCGATTGTTGCAGCAACATTACAGTGTTGCCTTGGCCTTCCATTATAATGAGACTATAATGAAGCAGGAAATATTATGGAAAGGAATTATAATGGCAAAGTCTACAAACTTTACTTTTGATTACATTGGGATATTGTTAGCTATTGACAAAAGAAGTTTCTGTCGAAAATATCAGTTTTTAGACGATATCAAAAAGCTCAATATTGGCAGGATTGCATTGTTTAGCTAGTAAGATATGTAGTTCATATCGCCACTTTCCATGACCATCAATACTCACTAGCATTACATATCCTAAAATATCATAATCACCAAAATATATATTGTAGTATATCGGGCACTAGCAGCTGGTCCAAAACTTGCTCATTTAACAAAAAAAATAATTGATAAATTATCTATACCTAACATTGAAAATAAAATAAATAACTTTTATAAAGTATACTTACAACTTTGTTTACCAAAAATGCAAAAGGAACAAGTCATGTCACTGTCTAAGAATGATGGAATAAATAAGCAACTTCCTAATTATCATTATGCCTACACTACTGTTGTGCAGTCATTAATTTAGAACCTTGTCGCATTAAAGTGTAACAACAATCATCATGTTATTACATGAGTCAGTAACACAACAATCGTAGTACTATTCCATTATTCACTAATATAATAATACTGCACCACTGATGTTAATGAGGCAATGGGTTAAAGTAAATTTATAAATAATCAACTACTTTTGATTGTGTGTTAGGTAGGTCATCCAATTCCAGCACTTTTGTATGGGTAAATTTAGGATACCCCTAATGATTCGCCAGAATATTATTCGCAAATTTTCGATTTGCAGACAACAACCTGAACAAACAATAAGTACCCATCTGTGAGTTGTTTTCTGCTAATTGATAATCTGTGAATAATTCACTATCAATAGGGCTCCGTGAATTCGTGTGTTGCGATCCCAGTGAATTAAATATAATTTAAAAAAAACCGGCCAAGAGCGTGTCAGGCCACGCTCAGTGTAGGGTTCCGTAGTTTTCCGTCCGTCACAGTAAGTGTTCCCACTTAACACTCGAAGGAAGTTTCTTTATTGCGTGAACCGATTTTCACCGTTTTTACTTTATTTGAAAGCACGTCATTTCATTGTGATTTTGTAGAAATTACAGGTACAATAAACAGCTTCTTATACGGTTAAATTACAAACTTAGTTCAGAAATTATTTTGTAATTATTTTTCAAAAACTATTCAACCTATCAAGTTCAAAATAATTTTCCTAGAAAGTTTTTATAAAGTTCAACTTTTGAGATTTTTTTCATATTTTTAAAACTTATGGTTCAACAGTTAGAGGGGGGGACACATTTTTTTTTACTTCTGGAGCGATTATTTCCGAAAATATTTACATTATCAAAAAAATATTTTAGTAAACCCCTATTCATTTTTAAATACCTATCCAACAATATATCACACGTTAGGGTTGAAATGAAAAAAAAATCACTCCCCACTTTACGTATAGGGGAGGTACCCTAATAAAACATTTTTTTCCACTTTTTATTTTACCACTTTGTCGCCGTGATTGATATACATATTAGTACCAAATTTCAGCTTTCTAGTGCTAACGGTCACTGAGATTATCCGTGGACGGACGGACGGACGGGCAGACATGGCGAAACTATAAGAGTTCCTAGTTGACTACGGAACCCTAAAAATGAGGAAATTATTGATAAAATTCTTCCCAGAACTAAACATTATTAGTACCAATAATTGTACTAAATATACATTTTCTTGTTTGTAAAATACCCTTGCAACTTTTTCTCCCACTTATCAAACTGAAGTTTTATCAATGGAATATGCTATTAATGTTATCAAGAATCTCTCTATGTTTCTCCCTGATAAAACATATATTCTAGGCAAATTCTGATTATAACTTTTTAAATTAATATATCAAATGTTTGCTGTCATTAAATTCAAAACAGTGTCTCACCCTTTCTTGCACAAGCATCTATCTCCTTTGCACTGTCCATTATTTGAGCATTGATTAGGGCAGAGCTGCAGACTGCAGTCCTGCCCGCCACGGGTACCAAAACAGAAGCACTTGTGCTGCACACACAGCCCGTGGCCTGTGCAGTTGTTCGGACAGTCGTGTATGGCGTATGTTGCTCGGAAACCGTCCAGAACATAGTTGGTATCACTATAGAGCAATATTAACATCTGTAACATAAATAATTCAGTTAATTTTCATGTCAACAAACCACTAATTTACTATATCAAATGAAATTGTTCTAGTTATTTTCACTTGGTTAAAATTAATACATACATACTCCTAGTGTAGTACCCTACTTCAAATATATTATAGTTAAAATACCTTTTTTAATACCATGTACATGAAATTAAGGTTTATGCTATAAGTTTTTGATTGTTTTGTTTGAGAAGTAAAGTTGAATTAAAGGAATATATTCTGTAACTAAAATGTATTATTTACTTCTCATTATTTTGTCAAAAACGGGACTTATTCGCGTACACGTACTTAATCGCGTAAGTGTACGCGATTAAGTCCCGTTTTTGACAAAATAATGAGTGAAAATCATGTAAGTTTAAATCAGTATATTATTTACTTCTTTTAGGGCTGAAAGCTTTTTATCATATTTATACACATAAATGACCAGGATTTGAACCCAAGCCCTCCTGCTTCATTGGCAGGGTCACTACCGACTAGCTACTGGCTAGCAGGCTGTAAACATTGGATTTGGGATATATTTTTAACAATATCGGAAGTATAGTTTATATTATTAAATAAGGAAACTTGTTCTAGTTACTTTGTTAGAGGTCAGTTTAAAGTGTATACGACATTAAATTTGAGTTAATGACATTTTAATCACACAAATGAAACTGATTGAGTTACAGTGTTGTGTAACTCAATCAGTGAGTTATACCACATCATCATCATATTTCATAGGTTATGTTACTGCTTAAGTCATATTATTGTAGAAAAACACTTACATATCCACTTGAAGCAGTCACATTTTGAGGTTCGGTTTTTCCACTGAAACTTCCCAATAAGGGCGCGTCAAAGGAGTCTCCGTCATACACAAACACATAGTCATACGAACACTCTGTGCCCATACGCAGGAAACTCAATGTTATGAACTGGCTTGTATTAGCTGCTTTGATAAGCCACTCACAATGGGAGTCCTACAAGAAAACAACAACTTATGTGAATTTTAGGAGCAAAAAGTTGAAGTCAACTTGTCAAGGTGAGAATAACTGACTTGAGTGTAGTTAGAGTCTGTGGGCCCATCGGTGATGACGCCACTGGGCTCCGTGAAGACCCTGCGCGTCTTGTCGCAGGGCGCCGAGGACGCGGCGCACAGCACAGCCAGGCAGATCCAACTCACGACGACTAAGCCTACTCCCTTCTCCCGATTCCGTGGGTAAAACATGCCTCTTCTGATTTGCCGCAAAACATAAGTCAACCATCAAAGCCATATAATCGTGAATTCGCAACTAATATCACTAAATGTAAAATAAACAAGCACTCATTTAACGTAATAGATGACATCTACTTCAAGGCTAACCACTTTAAAAGATGAATGCCACAATGACTTCTGAGATCTTTGATTTGATGGAATAAACCTATTAATCCTGCATTATTGTGACTACGAATAATAAATGTAAATTGTTTGCTTGCACTTTCTAATGTTTTTTCGTAAAAACAAACAATTCACGAATCTCAGTCAGTTTTGACATTTGCTTGACGTTTGAGGATTGCCAGAAGCTTTTTTAAATGTCATCATAAGAAACGTACCAGAAACCAGAAGCAAACAGCCAATAATAAAACAAATATTTCTGCTAAAATAAATTTATATTAAGCATTTGGCAACGAAAAATGTCAGTAGAAGTATATATTATTGTCTGAAGTGTTCATAACTGAACAACTTTGCTGAACCTGCTGAACAGTAGCCCATGGGGCATGGTCAGCTGCTTTAGTGCTGCCATCTTTTGTATAGAATCGAAATCATTCCTTTACGGTTATGAAGAGGTCTCATTCTACCCGACTACGGTAAAATAGGTATACAAAAGCCCTTAGCTCCCTAAGGGCCGGTTGCTCCAAACAGTCTGTTAACGTCAACGTCATCGTTAAAAAAAACTTGTATGAAAAGTTTGACAGTTCTCTATAGGATGACAGCTCCGTCGTCACATTTAACGTTAATGAGTTCGTTACTATTATCTCTTTTGTGGTTGTGTGTGATGCAACCCACCCTAAATGATTTAGTCACAAAATTTAGTTATGTGTAACCGCATTTAGCAAGTAAGTTTACTACTAAAACACCTACTTAGCATAAAGTTCTATACAACTTTATGGTACTTAGCTTATCCTACTACATTTCTGACAGACGAAGTTCAACCCCCAAGGGAACCCGCAGCCGTTGAACTAGCTAGAGTTTAGTGTAGATTAGTTGTCTTCTACAATTTCACAATTTCAGACAATTTCCAAACGTTTATAATTTATAAGTCATCTATGGTTGATTACTTGGCGACCTTCACTTCAAGTCCTACAATCGATTAGTTTGCAGTTATGATTAAAAGGAAATTTACCTATTTGAAAGAACTGCATCTTCAAAACTACTATAAGTGTTTAGGACTTTTCTCATCATTCCTATTTTAAACTCTGATAAAATTAGGAGCAAAATAAGTAGGGCATAGGCAGGAGATGCGTATCGATCGCACGCACTGCTGAATCAGCAGCCGCCGGTTCGAGAGCACTGCGCTGTTAACTAGAGGCTACAAAGGGGCTCGTGAATGCCAGGGTTAATGGATAACCAACAATCGATTAATTACTTAAATGCAAAAAACAAGGAAGTATGGCTCGATTAATTACATGCAAAGAGGAAACATTAACGGACTAATTTAATTAAATATTATGACTTATAATATAAAATAACATACCTCAGCAAGACACAATTCAAATTGTAATAAGTATTTTATTTGCAGACTTAATATAGGTATTATTGTACCTTAATTCATGACATGTAATATTTAACAATATTATGAATATATGCCCATAATCATTTATTCAGAATATTGCTAAATATGAGTAATGACGATTTTTCTTATTATATTCTTTGACTTTTTGGGATTTTTGAATTTTTACGTCTACAACTCGTTTAGAAGAACCACAGAAGAACATGTTGTGAGTCCCAACTTGTGACAATGGAGAACATATGGAGAACATGAATAAGTGACACATTTGTCAGTAATGTCGTGGTAAATGTCAATGCAACTGCGAAGCGGGGACGCTTTTGATTTTCGTGAATAATTTAATGCTAATTTACTACCCATACACCAACATATTATTTTGCTGTAACCGCCGTTAATATAAAAAAACTGCGTAGGTACCTACACCTACTCTACTACTACAGTCGTGAGCTTGCTCAGCGTGCTCGATGTAGAAAAGTAGATCACCGATGATAATCAACCAAGGATTACTTAGTACATAAAAGGTGTTAAGTGGGTGGTAAAACATACCTATGTTTTTTAATCATTTTTAAGTATTATATGCCTAAACTATATGTAAGTAGCTTTTGTGTCTGATCCACCTACCTAACCTAGAGAGTCTAACATGATGTTTCTAAATTAGGTATAAACTCTGTAACTTTGATGGTTCTATGACTCGTCACTCGACATCCCTCGCAGACTGCGAGTACCTATAGCTGAAAGCCTAACAAGATATATATATGGCTATACCAAGGCCCCGTATTTTCCTATAGGTACATACGAAGTATAAAAACTTTTTGCAAAAAAAAAGATAAACCGACTTCAAAAAGGATAAAATAAACTATTATGTTATTTATATGCGTTACAAACTGATATGTTTGAAGTCGGTGCCAAGTCAAAAAGTTACAATACCGGCAAATCAGCTTCAAGTCTGAAAATCACAAAACAGTTAATACGAACGAGGCGTATGTGTTCAGTGAATTGTTCTTCATACTATAGAACTATTCTAATACGGTATTGACTGCACGTAGGTTTTCATTCTAGTACAGAGAGAAAGTATAATCACGCGTCTTATGATGTTTGTTAATAAACTTTATTACTAGTTTTCGGACTAACCATATCTCGAACGGAGCCCGTGCTTCGGTTTGAATTATTTATCCTACTTCATCTAAGGTGTAATATCGAAGTGTAAAGGAATTCAATGGCAAGATTGATCTTTCTATACTCAGACACACTGGGTGTGTGGGGCCCACCTTTTCAGTAGAAAAAGGCGCGATATTTAAATTTTCTATGGAAGGAATACGTGTTTATATATTTTTTTAATTTGCCGCCTTTTTCTGATTATTGACAAAGTAGACGTGTATCAGAGTATATATACCTACATGGGTACCTCTTTTCATCAAAATTTGATTAGTAGTTTAGACGTGAAAATGTAACAGATTCACATTCACCTTTGCAATAATATAAGTAGGAATCGAAATGTTATGTGATTTTCAGACTTGAAGCTGATTTGCCGGTATTGTAACTTTTTGGCTTGGCACCGACTTCAAACATATCAGTTTGTAACGCATATAAATAATATAATAGTTTATTTTATCCTTTTTGAAGTCGGTTTATCTTTTTTTTTGCAAAAAGTTTTTATTTTTCCATTTTTAGTGGTTATAAAATTATCATAATCGGACAAAGGATCTCGCAATAATCGGTGAAGATATATAAGAAAAAGTTCATGATACGTACTCAATGTAAGGAAAGTTCCACATATCATATGTGGTCTTCATCATTAGGTCCACTCCATCAAATTAGTGGTTTTGGAGAGGAAATGCTTGAGTTGCTTAAAAAAACAACCAAATTACCATACATGTGTCATTAAAAATTGAGGAGTTCCCTCAATTCCTCATGGATCCAGATTAATGTGGAACTATCTCAAAGGTAGTTCCTATCAAACAAAAAAATCTTTTTTTAGTCCGATTTCCGGAATTCTCCTGAAATCGGACCATATGGGTCTCGGAGTAATCGCTGAACATCCTACATTTTTAAAAATCATCATGAGGTTCACTTCATCAAATTGGTGGATTTCGAGAGGAAATCCTCGCGTTGCTTAAGAAAACACCTAAATCACCATACATGTGCCTTTAAAAATTGAGGAGTTCCCTCAATTCCTCATGGATCCCATCATCAGAACAGCACCAGATTAATGTGGAACCATCTTAAAGGTAGTTACTTTCAAACAAAAGAAGAATTCCTCAAATCGGACCACGGGTCTCGGAGTAATCGCTCAACATCCTACATAAAAAAAAATCATCATAATTATCGTCAAAACAACCATCATCAAGAGGTCCACTTCATCAAATTGGTGGTTTTCGAGAGAAAATCCTCGAGTTGCTTAAAAAAACACCCAAATCACCATACGTATGCCTTTAAAAATTGAGGAGTTCCCTCAATTCCTCATAGATCCCATCATCAGAACAGCATCAGATTAATATGGGACCACCTTGGAAGTAGACCCTTTCAAACAAAAAAAGAATTATTCAAATCGGACCACGCGTCTCGGAGTAATCGGTGAACATACATAAAAAAAAAGCCCAAACCGAATACAGAACCTCCTCCTTCTATGAAATGGAAGTCGGTTAAAAATTCGCAGCTCTTTTCATTACTTATATTATATTACTCATTCCACAGTTCCCTATTGGTGAAAAATGACAGTTGCAGTAAAGTAGGCCGCAAGAGTGCGTATCGACCGCACGCGCCGCCGCTGACACAGCAAGAGCTCGGGAGCGCCGTCAAAGCTGTAAGTATTCGCTTTAATAGACTGCGAGATCGTAGAGTGAAATTCGACTGGCTTTGTTTTAATTTTATAAAACTACATCGTGCGCTAAGCGCGCTTTCTTACACGACACTTACCTATTGAAATTGATTTCGTATGGTATGGTAAGGTAAGATAAATATTACTAAATTACTTAGATACTATACCTACCTACGAAAGGTTATTATGAATTTGGAAAACATATAATTACTCGTATAGGTAATAAGGAGGTGTCAGTCACAAGACATTAAAGTTATAGATTTTTGTTTTGTTACCTATTCAAAAAACACGCGAGTAAGGTAGGTACAATAAAGTACTTATAGGTAAGTAGGTAGGTACATACCCACATAACACGTATGTTTAGTACCCGCAGTGCAGCTAATAGTACATTACTGCAGAGACCAGTAAGTAAGCTTTCCTGGCTGAGTATTTAGTAGCCGTCCGAGTCGAAGACGAGGACGGCTACAATACGAAGCCAGGTAAGCTGATTACGGTCGAAGCATGTATAGTGCTTTTCTCAAACATGTAAGGAAATAAAATTACTTGTTTAGTGCTTCAGTTACTGGCTGAGTGATTTAATGTTGTATGAAAATCCTTTACGTACGTCGCGCTGAACCTGCCTTGGAATAGAGTCCCTACTGGTCTCTAATTACTAACGTAACAGGAACATTTCCGAGCATGTTTGAGAAATAGTACATTACTGCAGAGACCAGTAAGTAAGCTTTCCTGGCTGAGTATTTAGTAGCCGTCCGAGTCGAAGACGAGGACGGCTACAATACGAAGCCAGGTAAGCTGATTACGGTCGAAGCATGTATAGTGCTTTTCTCAAACATGTAAGGAAATAAAATTACTTGTTTAGTGCTTCAGTTACTGGCTGAGTGATTTAATGTTGTATGAAAATCCTTTACGTACGTCGCGCTGAACCTGCCTTGGAATAGAGTCCCTACTGGTCTCTAATTACTAACGTAACAGGAACATTTCCGAGCATGTTTGAGAAAATATAATTACCTATTTAAAGGCCTCCTAGCTTGCCCATGAAGCGGGAGGTCCCGGGTTCGAATCCTGGTCAGGGCATTTATTTGTGTATTCATCACGGATATTTGTTCCTGAGTTATGGATGTTTTCTATGTATTTAAGTATTTATCTATATCTATCTATCATATATATCGTCGCCTAGTACCCACAACACAACACAAGCCTTATTGAGCTTACTGTGGGACTAGGTCGATTTGTGTAAGATTGTCCCAGAATATTTATTTATTTAAATAAAACGGAAAATCTTACCCTTACCCACTCATATTAGTACATTATGATACAAGTGTGCTAAGTTGATCATTACATACGAAGCGATTTTGTGCGCACGAACGCACGCGAGTGCGCATAAGTAAGCTGAGCTATGTAATGATCAAGCACACGCGTTTCATATGACGTTTTGCAACACACTTGCGAGGAAATAACAGAATAGAGTATTTAATAACGTTTGATAAATACATTAATTGTCAGAATATTAAATTTTGACAGGATAGAGGTACTTTTGTTACTTGAGATAATTAAATTTAACTAACCTTTTTTTGTGATGTTATTGACTATCTGGAACTCTTTTTTTCAACATCCGATACAACACAAGTCGATACAAAATATCCCACATCTTAGCAACACTGTGCAAAGTTAAAATGGACGAAACGAATCATTCTTTTAATGTCTATAAAAATAAACTTAGCAACATATCGACCTATTCGCAAACCAAGTTTTTCCTAACACGAGCAAACTTGTTCCTAACACAAGAAATATTTTCTGTGGTTCCTATCTATATTATTCACACACGTGTTTATTGCCTCAGCACCATAGCTTGATATCTATTTGCGTTGATTACCATATTTACGGAGGTGAAAATTAATAAATCTATTCCGCTCGCGCACGTGAGAGGGCTGTTGAAGTTTTTTCATCCGGAATGAAGTGATAACCGCTAATGACACCCTTGAGCTGCCGAGTCATCCGCCATACTCGAGAAATGGATTAAATTATATCGCATTTTAATTATCCTGTTATCTGGCCTGGGCGCTTTGAGATAAAACAGAAGGGGAAATTTAGGTGTAACATTAACACTACCGAAAACTTTCAACGGTAGTCTAACTCATTTTAAAAAGGAAAAGTCTTGAACATAATGATGTAATGATCGAACGACACTGACAACTTGACAAGTCACCCTGCAAGTTACACAGATTAGTATACAAAATTTAGTGCGCCTACACAAAATTAATAGCAATGATTTAATAATAAGGTTTTCTTCACAGTTGGCTTTGGACTTTAAAGCAACTTCACAACCGTGTTTCCTGGCCGTGTAAATTTCCAAAGGGTTTAGTCTGTTAAGTGTTTAGGCTTAACCAGAATATCAGAGTTCGCGTCCAGCAAAAGCCGCGTATTGCTGTCACTTATTGAGCACTAGACATCATAGACATATCCATTTAAATGTGATCTCCGTTTTCAAACATTTCTTACGGGTTTTAAGGTCACTTTTACACTGGATCTCCTAAGTCCTGCCTGTAATACCTTAAATACCTACAGGGCTAGAGGTGGCAGTGTGTTCTTGGCACACGGGCTACCAGTCTTACGGGCGCGCGTGACGGCCCATAAGCGCACGTTTACCATGTAAATTAGCTGACCACCGCCGTCCATTTTTTAAAACACACAACAAATATTGTCACCCGTGTTTACTTTGCCCTGTTTTCACTCACGCCGAGCGTGCTTATCAAACTCTCTTTTTAATTCCCACCGGTCTTTAACTTATGACGGTGGTTTCATTTATTGTAATTGTTCCGGCTTTTTATGCAGAATTTATATTGCTTTTTTCCCGAGTTATTGTTTATAGTCAGCAATCTTAATATTAAGTTGACACAGTGGTTATTACTCGTTATTTATGTTCTAAAAGTCATACAAGCACTTTTTTGAATTTAAAACCTTTTTTTTTATATATAATAGTAGAACGCGAAATACAGCACATTATCACCACATTCCTAATATATGCCAAAGGGCATCCTATCACCAGCTGTGGCGAAGTTGTCATTTCCATGCTACAGGGCGCCCATGCCTTCAGTTTCCATTGCTTACAGAGCACATACCAGATAAATGTTCAGCCCAACCAGTACAGCTATGAACTTAACTTGAATAACAACCATGCGCAAGTAGAGATCGCACTTGTGTCGGTTTGTATGACTGTTAGACTCGCGTTCACTTGGTAGGCGATTGGACAACCCCCTAGGGCGCATGGGGTCCGCGCGCATCACCATACAAATGGCGCATTAGCGCCGCCGGCCCGCGCCGGACGCACCTTATCTGCTCTCAACTATATTTGCTCGCCCCGGATTACCAGAGATTTACCACGGTCACCGCGTTAACAGCCGATTAGCCGTCCTCTACAAAGAGAACTCGAATTTAACGCCCGGCGGACCGAGCGGTTACATTTTTAATCAGGCGTCAAAATTTAATAAGTTTGGTTTGCTATTGTTTTCCTGTATATGGAATTTGGAGCTGGACTTAGAATGAAAAGTCCGCAAAATAAAGAATGACCCCTCGCTAGTTTAAATGGCAAGAATAGGGTGTAGCGCAACAATTGGGAGGAAAATAGTTACGGAGACGGTGGTGCGATAACGCGGCCTAGTTAGCTATAAATCTCTGGCTGTCGATGCGGGACCGGCCTGTCCTCCCATTGCAGCTCGTGGGTTGATTTGTCGCGTCCACCGCCCCGAATACGAAATATGACCAGTGGTGTCGGCGCCGGCGTAGCATGCGAATGGTTTGGAGCAGAGAGTACCCACCAAAAACATAAATGTAAAAAAGGAGAGCCAAGTTCAATACAAAAATTATGCTTGGCTGTGGGCTTCGCCGCAAAAAGAATGGAGATCTAAATGAGTGCCAAGTTCTATGCAAAATCCAAATATGTATTTATAGGGACAAAATAACATTATGAACAAGTATTAAACTTTATTTCTTTGCTTTATTGGATACCTATAACAATTGCTGTTATTTAAAAATGTGAGATCTTAATAGTAGTTTAAGTAACTGTTACGTAATAAGGCCTAATTACGTACAGTTGCATACACTGCTTTATCTACACTCATATTATTTATTCGGAAACCATAGAATGGCCGCCATTGCACCGCCATGGCCAACTCGATTGTGTCGGCAGCCGCGCTCCAGCGTGCAGGGCCTGTACGCTGGAGCGCGGCTGGACTGCAGGTGTACATTATGTTATCAAAACTCATAAGTCATAACACATCAATAGTTGAGCATGTAAAGTTAAAATTACGTTACTGCCACAGATAAAAAGCTTATCATAGTAAAATCGGTCGTGGTAAAATGCTAGCCATTGCCTACCGTTTTCGAACACGTTTTAGAGAACTTACAATATGAGTGTAAATAAAGTAGGTTAGATTTGACTTTAGACGTTAGATTAGACTTGAGCCCATGTTGAGCCCACAGCCAAGCATAATTTTTGTATTGAACTTAGCTCTCCGTTTTTACATTTATGTTTTTGGTGGGATATCATTACTTTTTGTAAAGAAAACTAGGCAGGTATTGAGATTTAATGTTTTTTCTTGCGTTTCCGCTGCATGGTTTTCTTTTTTATGCTATTGTCTGTATTATCTTGAATGTTAGAGATAATAGTGCGCATTGTCATAAGTAATAATATAATGTTTTATTTTTATTTTTTATTTGCTCGGGAGCGCTTTTAAGTAGATTTACTTCTGCTCTGTGTATAATTATGTGGTGCCGCGCGCCGCCGACGACACACCGTTGGCCGGTCGTTTAGCACGTATTACAAGTTTTTTTGTATGAGGACACCACTTACTTTTTGACTTAACTTTATTTTTATATTTCTGTTATATAGAAAATATAATAATACATATATTGGGATAGTTTCAAATATCTGCTTGTAACGATTCCGACGATACAATAAAAAAAAAATTGTATGGGGACCCCTCCTATTTTTTAACTTTTTTTTTATTTTTAGATTTTTTCCTACGCTTACACACAATTACCGAGCTGGATTCCAAATTGCATCCTTCTAGGTCATCTGGAAGTAGGTTAGATTTAGGTACTATATGTCAGTCAGTCAGTCAGTGCTAAAATTTACGACTTTTTGACCTTCATATATTTATAACCGTTTGAGCTAGCTTCATGAAATTTGGGCTTCTAGATGTCCTTATGGATATAATTAAACACGTAGTTTTATGTGTTTACGTTAAAGCGGTTTTGAGTTATAGAAGGGTCAAAAGTGGCACCAAGTGGTTCGTGTAATATACACTCGGCGCTGGGTAGCCAGTTCCTTTGCTTGAACTTGGCTTGACACGCTGCCGCGTGTCTAGATATATGAAATAGAGCGGCACAGTCTAAGGACTTTTTGAGACTCGCGAGTCTGAAGCGCCATCTGAACGAGAGCAAACCAAAGTTACCGTATAATGTAGGGAGACCGGACTTTGCCATGTCGTAATTGATAGCGTTACTAAATGGCCCTGTACTCTCTGCCCTACATTATAGTACAGTACGCGAACAGTTTTGAGCTTCGATAACTCACAAGTGCGATTTTATTTTTTAGTTAGAGAATATGATATAATTACTTATAGTAAAAAATATTTTCTAACAGTTTTTGACGTCGCGCTAGGTATTATATAGATATTTCTTAATAACAACAAGAAAAGATTATACAAGATATATTTTCCTTTACCATACTATTGCATTCAACTATTCCAACATCATCTGTCATTTTATAACAGTTTCGTCAATAGATTATGTGAGCATAATCGAAAACAATTTGTCAAAATATAAGTGACCTTGAATTCTAAACGAATTACAAATGGCTAAGACGACATATGCTCTTGACAAAACCGTTATAAAATGTGAAGTTATGTTGCAATAGTAAAGAGCGATAGCCTGGTGGAGAAAAATAAAACTTACATAATCTTTTCTATGTGTAGCAAACAAATACATGTATTATACCTAGCGCAATGCTAACAATTGTTAGAAAATATTTTTTATTATTACTACTTAACGTAATCTAACTGCTCACAAAATAAAATCGGACTTGTGAATTATGTCATTTTTAGGGTTCCGTAGTCAACTAGGAACCCTTATAGTTTCGCCATGTCTGCCCGTCCGTCCGTCCGTCCGCGGATAATCTCAGTGACCGTTAGCACTAGAAAGCTGAAATTTGGTACTAATATGTATATCAATCACGCCGAAAAAGTGGTAAAATAAAAAGTGGATTTTTTTATTTTATTAGGGTACCTCCCCTATACGTAAAGTGGGGAGTGATTTTTTTTTTCATTTCAACCCTAACGTGTGATATATTGTTGGATAGGTATTTAAAAATGAATAGGGGTTTACTAAAATCATTTTTCGATAATGTAAATATTTTCGGAAATAATCGCTAACTTGATAGGATGAATAGTTTTTGAAAAAAAAATACAAAATAATTTCTGAACTAAGTTTGTAATTTAACCGTATAAGCAGGTGTTTATTGTACCTGTAATTTCTACAAAATTACAATGAAATGACGTGCTTTCAAATAAAGTAAAAACGGTGAAAATCGGTTCACGCAATAAAGAATTATCCCATAAAAATCATCTTCCATACTTTATGCTCGCGCGCAATAGTTTACTTAATTTGCCGATAGATGTCGCTGTACGTGGAACTCTCATATCATATCCTACATGGCGGTGTTATTAACTCTTAAGTGGGGACACTTACTGTGACGGACGGAAAACTACGGAACCCTACAGTGAGCGTGGCCCGACACGCTCTTGGCCGGTTTTATAGGTTAAAAAGGCGTTCCCGTACTCCACTAACTTTGGTTTGCTCCCGTTCAGCGCGCGGCGCTTTAGACTTGAGCCTCAAAAAATTCTTATACTAGGTTCCTCTATTTAATACATACTCTCTGGTTCGGAGTTAGCAACTGTCTACAACTACATGATTCAATGTTCCTGCGCATCCAGGACATAAGTACCTACACCTACATAGGCACTTGCTTTGTTGCTTGTGAACTTATACTTATTACGGTATCTTAGAAACTGTTTATGACCATTTAAGTAGTTTCCAAAACTTTATCAGTAATTAATTGGCATTAATCAAGGGGTTCTCTATTCGCACTGGACAAGTCCTATTAATCCTATTATACTCAACGATTTCAAAGAAATAATACACGCGCAGGGGCGTAGTGATGTAAAACGGCGCCCAGGGCACGCATCCAAAATGCGCCCTTTTGTTATTCCTTTAATAGGATATTCTACAAATTGACTGTATGTAATGGACCGTCATAAGCCAGGAACAAATTTCATAACCAATCACGTCCCCGTCCTAAGCGAACGAACTTGTGAAGTGTGTTAAGGTCGATGTAAAATGAAGCCCCGCGAAAGTCAGCTGTCGCTCCGTTGGTGGGTGAAGAACGGAACCTATTTAATCACTTAAAAAATTGTCGTCGCATCCCAATGGAACATTTGTCAGTTTATATGCTATCATAAAAATGAAAAATTGTCAACCGGCTGTATCGAGGTGGAAAGACCTTGAACGCCGTATGTTCACGTGACCAGCTGATGGTATTTTCACCACGATACAGTCGGTTGATGATTTTTAGGGTTCCGTACTAAAATGGTAATAAAGAACCTGTCCGTCCGTGTGTCTGTCTATCTGTCACAAATTAAATTTGCTCATAAGCTACGGGACCGGTTTAGCAAAAATGTTGTACACATATTTAATCAATATCCCCGGGTGTACGTTAATAAATTAGGTTTATATATGGAGCCACTTTTGAGTGGTTAATTAGAATAAACGAATAAAAAGTTTTTCAAAATATACCGTGTAATTTATCAGATGAAAGCACTTATTACCAGAATAACAAAAATATTTATTATCGCGTAAACTTTTGGGTAAAAAAAATTGTTCTTTATTCTTAATTAAAAATAATAATAATTGTTTAATTGTTCTTTAGGATTACAGAAAAAAATATTTGAAGTCTACTGTGGTGGTTCTTTTTTAACATTTTTTTTTATGTTTTGTGGGGCACCCTCTCAGTATATTATTTGGCCTTAAAGATGCTGGCTGTTTTTTTTTTGTTTTAGAGGTCGACCGCTTAGAAAAATATATATTTTGTAATTCTCCTATTAAGAGTTTAGAAAAACTGTTTTTAGTTTTATTTAGTGCTAGCAGACGTAATAGCCTCTGTCTTTGTAATGTATGATGATAAAAAGTATGTCATTAGTGTCATTACTGTAGATTTTTTATTCGGATTTTATGTGGCACGTTTCCAAGGAATTTCTGCAATTAATTTTTCCTCAGAACAGTTAAAAATTACTAATTTCATTTATTGACATACAAAAGCAGACGCTAGTAAAACAAAAGTTAACGCAAACATTTTTTTAAATCTTAATCGATGAACGACAAATTTTCGCAAGCGGTAGTGACCTCTAAAACTTGTGTAATAATACTGAAAAACAAAATACATCCATCATCTTTAATCTTAAATAATCATGACATTACCAACACTACGACAATCGCGGATGGATTGTAATTAAGAATATTGAGATCATGGATGTACAACATTTTACTGTTTCTTTCACGAATAGGCTTAGCGTTCAACAATACCTAATTAATGTAAAAAATTCAAAGTCAATATATTATAGTTAAAAAGAAAATAAAAATATAGACAACATTTACTTATTTTAAATGTACTTAATTAGGCTCCTTGTGTTCTAACTACAAAAAAAGTTTATTAAAACTTTAACACATTTTTTCATGCCTCAAATAACATAAATGGCCTTAAAACATATTTCTTCCATAAAATTTTTGTAAGAGCCGTTTCAACTCGCGAAGCAAGACGCCTGTGGTAGATAGTAGATTCCTCAGAGATATTGGAAATTTGAATGTCACGGGAAATATAATCGATTGATGTCTTAAAAAAATTATGTAGGTACTTATGTATGTAAAAGTACACATGTTGCTATTTTTTGATAGATGTGTCATTTTAACAACTAACATTACTCACGAAATTAATCGCATAAATTTTAGTTTCATTTCACAAGATAATAAGAATCAAAATTTTACGTCTAAATATTTAGGTTTACATATTTTGCTAATTGTGTAATGTAATACAAAGTAGTTATTATACATTACTTCGCAGTATATTCAGGAATAAGTGTATTTATAAGAATGAAATCAATGAAATTATTTAAATAATTCTTTTTTGCCTTGTTTGCCGATTTGGATTGAATTATTTTTTAATAGGCAGTTAGCAAACTTGGTTTTTTGCGCCCCCCTCTTGATTGCGCCCAGGGCACGTGCCCTGGCTGCCCCACTACTCACTACGCCACTGTACACGCGATATCTAGTTTAATTGTCTAAAAACTACATATAAAACCTACCTGGCCGTTCCTAGGTGGCCATGACTGCATCTAAATATATAAAAGAAGAAACTGACTGACTGACTGAATGAATGACTGAATGAATGACTGACTGACTGACATATCAACGCACAGCCCAAACCGCTGGTTCTAGAGATTCCAAATTTGGTACGTATAGGTTCCTTATAAGGTCTAGGGGTGCACTAAGAAAGGATTTTTCAAAATTCACCCCTTAGGGGGATGAAATAGGGGTTTAAAGTTTGTATGGCGAAACAAGATTAGTTATATAGACTATTTTATTCGAAACTTCACAGGGGTATTGCAAACGATAAATGAGTTAACACGTGTTTCAGGTTTTTTGAAAATTCAACCCCTAAAAGGGGCAAATGTGGTCAAAAGTCTAAAAATCAACATGGGTTTCTATAGTTTATCGGTCCGTTGATTACGAAAACAGTAATGATTTTAAAATCCAACGTGGCGCACGTGAAATACCATCTCTCCTGTTGGGGTGCGATGGGGTTGAAACGTCAAAATATTAATACGGGTGTCGTTTTTGTGTTTTTTTGGGACGTTAATTATGAAAATGGCATCGATTTGGAAATTTAATACTGTGTACATGAAAATTCTTGAAAGTATTTGTACCAAATTGCAATCTAATCTAAATATATAAAAGAAGACTCTGACTGACTGGCTGACATATCATGACTGACAAATGGAGATAGTTTGAGTCCCGGGAAGGAACATAAAATAGTTAATATCGCGAAAATCAACCCTTGAAGGGGTGACATGGCGGTTGGAGGTTTGTATGGAGAATTTTTAACAGCGAACCGATTTAGATAAAATTTGGTATGGATATAGTTTGAGTCCCGGGAAACAATATAGTAAGGGAGCCCACGACACGGAACCTAGTTCGATAAGTCTCCTAGATGAGATATGTATAATTAGACGCGTCTTTAATGGGGGAACACGAAATGCTGATGCTGCAATCCAAAAAAAGTGGTGGCGTATTTAATGTTTTTTTTAGAAAAAAATAAAAAAATCCGGTTTCTAGTACGATAAGTCTCCTAGATTTCCTTTGTATCTCGAAGCAGGGGAGGGGTAGGGCTACACGATAATGCGGTGCTGCAAGCCCCCGTGCGTGGCCTTGTCAGTGGCAGCAGCATCATAAGCGACGCCTCGTACTTACCTAAGTACGACTGGAGACTGATCATACTAGATACCTATCTAGTATGATCAGTAAAGTGGTGGCGTATTTAATTTTTTTTTTGGAAAAAAATAAAAAAATCCGGTTTCTTATACGATAAGTCTCCTAGATTTCCTTTGTATCTCGAAGCAGGGGAGGGGTAGGGCTACACGATAATGCGGTGCTGCAAGCCCCCGTGCGTGGCCTTGTCAGTGGCAGCAGCATCATAAGCGACGCCTCGTACTTACCTAAGTACGACTGGAGACTGATCATACTAGATACCTTTTATTACACAGATCATACTAGATAGGTATCTAGTATGATCAGTCTCCTCAAGAAACCAATGCTCATCTGAAAGATCATTAATTTCTGTGTAATAAAAACCACTGCTGCATTTCCAAACAGTGGAGAAAGTGGTTGGTTGGAAAAAAAAAAGTAGAAAATATCTCCTAGTTAAACAAATCAATCCATCGTAAAAGGTTTTTTTTAGACTTTCTCCTAATTGTTGTAGTTTTCAGTTTTCAGTTTTTCAGTTTTTCAGTTTCTCAGTTTTTCAGTTTTCAGTTTTCTGTTTTCAGTTTTCAGTTTTCAGTTTTCCGGTTTCAGGATTCAGTTTTCAGTTTTCAGTTTTCGTTTTCAGTTTTCAGTTTTTCAGTTTTTCAGTTTTTTAGTTTTTCAGTTTTTCAGTTTTTCGGTTTTTCAATATTTTAGTTTTTCAGTTTTCAGTATTCCTTTTTCAGGTTTCAGGTTTCAGGTTTCAGTGTTCAGTTTTCAGGCTTCAGTTTTCAGTTTTCAGGTTTCAGTTTTCTTTTTTCAGTGTTCAGTTTTCAGTTTTACACGTTTTCAGTTTTTCAGTTTTTCAGTCTTCAGTTTTTCAGTTTCCAGCTTCATATTTCAGCTTTCAGTTTTCAGTTCTCAGTTTTCAGTTTTCAGGTTTCAGTTTTCAGGTTTCAGGTTTCAGTTTTCAGTTTTCAGTTTTCAGTTTTCAGTTTTTCAGTTTTTCAGTTTTCAATTTCAGTTTTCAGTTGTCAGTTCTCAGTATTCAGTTTTCAGGTTTCAGTTTTCAGTTTTCAGTTTTCAGTTTTCAGTTTTCCGGTTTCAGGATTCAGTTTTCATTTTTCAGTTTTCGTTTTCAGTTTTCAGTTTTTCAGTTTTTCAGTTTTTCGGTTTTTCAGTTTTCAGTTTTCCTATTTCAGGTTTCAGGTTTCAGTTTTCAGTTTTAAATTTTCAGTTTTCAGTTTTTCAGTTTTCAGTTTTTCAGTTTTTCAATATTTCAGTTTTTCAGTTTTTCAGTTTTCCGTTTTCAGTATTCTTTTTTCAGGTTTCAGGTTTCAGTGTTCAGTTTTCAGGCTTCAGTTTTCAGTTTTCAGGTTTCAGTTTTCCTTTTTCAGTTTTCAGTTTTTCAGTTTTACACGTTTTCAGTGTTTCAGGTTTCCGTTTTCGGTATTCCTTTTTCAGGTTTCAGGTTTCAGTTTTAAGGCTTCAGTTTTCAGTTTTCAGGTTTCAGTTTTCCTTTTTCAGTTTTACACGTTTTCAGTTTTTCAGTTTTTCAGTTTTTCATATTTTCAGTTTATCAGTTTTCAGTTTTTCAGTCTTCAGTTTTTCAGTTTCCAGTTTCAGATTTCAGCTTTCTGTTTTCAGTTTTCGGGTTTCAGTTTTCAGGTTTCAGGTTTCAGTTTTCACTTTTCAGTTTTTCAGTTTTCAGTTTCATTTTTCAGTTTTCAGTTTTCAGTTCTCAGTTTTCAGTTTTCAGGTTTCAGTTTTCAGTTTTTCAGTTTTTCAGTTGTTCGGTTTTTCAGTTTTCAGTTTTCCTTTTTCAGTTTTCAGTTTTCAGTTTTTCAGTTTTCAGTTTTTCAGTTTTTCATACTGTCAGTTTTTCAGTTTTCAGTATTCCTTTTTCAGGTTTCAGGTTTCAGGTTTCAGTGTTCGTTTTTCAGGGTTCAGTTTTCAGTTTTAAGTTTTCAGTTTTACAGTTTTACAGGTTTTCAGTTTTTCAGTTTTTCATATTTTCAGTTTTTCAGTTTTCAGTTTTTCAGTTTTCAGTTTTTCAGTTTCCAGTTTCAGTTTTCAGCTTTCAGTTTTCAGTTCTCAGTTTTCAGGTTTCAGTTTTCAGGTTTCAGTTTTCAGTTTTTCAGTTGTCAGTTTTTCAGCTTTCAGTTTCAGTTTTCAGCTTTCAGGTTTCAGTTTTCAGTTTTTCAGTTTTCATTTTCCAGTTTTCAGGTTACAGGTTTAAGTTTTTCAGTTTTTCATTTTTTCAGTTTTCAGATTTCAGTTTATCAGTTTTACAGGGTTTCAGTTTTTCAGTTTTCAGTTTACAGTTTTTCAGTTTTTCATTTTTTCAGTTTTCAGTTTTTCAGTTTTTCAGTTTCCAGTTTCCAGTTTTCAGTAGAGGATTTATGATATTGGTGTAGATAAATGATATTACATGCAATAGAATCACCATTATTATATATACGCCAAACACTGGCTATTGTCATGTACTGTGTGTAACATGTCACATCATTGATAATACTCACTTTCGTAGGTACAGCCACCGGCAATAGTATCTTCCTACACGAAGGCCGCAAAAATATGTGACACGCTCTTATTTGTAGGGCCATAAGAGCGTGTCACATATTTTTGCGGCCTTCGTGTAGGAAGATACTATTGCCGGTGACTGTACAATAAATTATTTGTATGGATTGAATCGAACACTTACTCCGAAGACAGGATAACCACTTATGTAAGTAGTCCCCGCTGGCAATCTACTGGCAGTAGGATGTCAGAACGTCCCCCTCCCCCCAACCCGCAATATAAAGAGGCGATAAGTTGAGACAGATGTAGGCTAAGCCGGTCTCGGCTGGAAAGACCTAGAAGTTTCCATTTAAGATCGTTGACATGTGAAAAACTTTTATGCGACATCATTTTATGGGACAACAGGAACACATTTTCGTCACCACAGTTACATTAGTGACCGATTTGACATCTTTGCTAGTTAAAAAAAACGTTTTTTTTTTAATTTACTTTGCCAGTTCGTTTCCTTCATCGTGCCATATGATAAAATTAAAGTAAATAAAAAAACTGGCCAAATGCGAGTCGGACTCGCACACGAATGGTTGCGCACCATTATCTATAAAAACGGCAAAAAAAGCATGTTGTGGGAGCCCCCTTAAATATTTATTTTATTCTGTTTTTTTAGTATTTCTTGTAATAGCGGCAACAGAAATACATCATCTATGAAAATTTCAACTGTCTAACTATCACAGTTCATGTGATACAGCCTGGTGACAGGCGGACAGATGGACAGCGGAATCTTAGTAATAGGAAAAAAATAGCATTTACCCTTTGGGTACGGAACCCTAAAAAAATACGGTGTATAATATTTCTGCACATATTTAAGAAAAAAATGTTTAGTGACTCGTTTCCTTTGATAAAAACATCAATGCAGCTCAATAAAAATAGGCTACCAGCGTGACACTAAGAAAAAGTCACCAAGATCTCTAGTGATTAGGACTACTACAACTATGGTCTACAAGTTCATTGCGTATTTCAGTTTAATTTACGTTTTTTCTACCATTTATAAAAAAGTGTGTGTGTTGTTGCGTACTTAAACTAATAATGTAGTTAGGCTGGATTCACACTTATAAGTTTTGCTTATATAAGAAGGGACGAAACTATTGTCTATAATGAAATAGTGATATTCGTCTCTCATTCTGATCTATAGCTGCATTCCTACTTACGTAAGCAAAACTTACAAAATGTAAATCTGACCTTACACTAGTTTTGGACCATAGTTAGGAGCTTATACGGTACCTATTAAATTGTTTTTTTTTAACTTAAAGAAAAACACAATTAAAAAATTTACAAGATAATTTTATTTGTTCCATATGACACATCTACACAACACGCATGTATGTTAAAAAAATTGCTCTGGCAGCATAGCTCACAAAGCTAGACTATTGATATTTAATTCACTACCATTAGTGAAATCCCGTTGGAACTATTTGATTGAGGTGTGGTGTTTCGCAGCAAAACAATTCTTTAAAAAAATGTAGTCGTCGCAAACTAAATGAAAGTACAACCCTATACGCAGTTGGTAAACTAATCGCGACTTATGTCGCTGTTTGGAGGCAACAGATTTCAAGGAAAAGTCAAAGTTTGTCCTTAATCCAATTTTTCTATTCGTTACAGCAATGTTCAGGGATTGTTAAAATTGTGTGATGTACGGAACTATCAGGGTGCGAGTCTGACTCGCACTTGGCCGGTTTTTTTTATAATTACAACATTTCATCATCAATTCCCCTAGCGTTTGTCTCGGCTTTTACCACGGCTCAATTGAGCATAGACTGCTAAAATCATAACCCTTCCTTTTATCTTCGCCGTAGTCAAAAGTGAAATGTATTACAACTGGCGTACTTTTTTATTTACTCTGTGACTAGGTGTTTAGCACCACTGCGAATTATATCAAATCAAGATAAAATTGCTAACAGTATGGGTGTATTCATGTAGTGTTAATATATATTTTAGTAACGTGCAAAACCATAAATGTAAACTGTTTGTTTGAGTTTATTAAAGAGGATCATTAAAAAAGTGTATAAGAAGTCACACACTTTGAGCGAAAGTAGTTAGAGCAACATTGTTTAGTCAAAGTGCTTACACACTCGAGGCATCCCCGCTCCCGCGTCCCGTCCGCGTTATATTTGGAAGAACTTCGTTGATTCCGATACACGATTGGACGAAATCGGCTCGATAGAAAATAATTCCAAAGTTACATCTTAAAATATGCTTCAAACAGTCGTATGTCTTTAGTTTCTTGACTTATACGTCTGTAACTAAGGACAAAATTCCACCGCACTAATACTAAAAACTTCGTTGTTTTATATTTCTCAATGAATGCGTAGTTTTTTTAAATTCATCATTTTGCTAAATTTGCAATGAGATCCCATACTAATCGTAACACAGTGTTTCTCTTTCACTCGCGCTGAAAAAGATAGGGAGGGAGTTTAGGTGTTGTCAGCCCCTTAAGCGGGTAAAAAAGAGGGTGGATTACTAATTCCACGCAGACGAAGTCGCGGTGAAAAGCTTCTATTCAAGACTAGAAATCTGCATTCATCATAATCTCTTCTAGTGTAACAATTCAACAATTATTGCAATCATTTATTTAAAAAAATAAGGGAACCGCCTTCACAAAACCTCCAGAAAGAACAAATACTTTTCTAAAAACTGCATCTAAATCGGCTCAGCCAAATGCGAGATAATAGCGGACAAACACATACCTACATACGTATATACAATCATACGGCTCAAACTGAGAACCCCCTTTTTAGTACTTTTAATACGCGGGCGAAGCCGCGGAAAAAGCTAGTTAGTAATAATAATACTTAAATCTAATCCGTTTAGTAAGCAAGGTATTATCCTTAGCTCGGCGATGTATATCTAAGTACCAACTGATAAATTGATGTCAATGGAGCATGCAGCGCTCGACAGCCGGCCCTTGGCAGCACGGACGACCACTGACCCTTACTCAATACTACGGTGTTAACTGTGACCTAATTTTAGATTAATACGCTTACGGAAACCTCACTAAGCAGGTTCAAATAGCTGGGGGTCGACCGCCTCCGTAATACTCACACGACTCAATTCCAGTGCGTACAAACGAGCTAATAGCTGCCGATGTTTATTTTACTTTCTTCTGCATTAAGCAAGTTTGGCGACTAAGTAGATTTATAGTTTCCGCCCCGTTCATTATCCGTATTGAGAAGCGGGACGCGCGGCATAAATCTGAATGGAGCGCAGTAAATAGCCGCTCGCCCCCGAACTTTGCGACTTTGACACGAGTTTGGAAAGTTTTTCCGGACAAGTTCTCAATGAGCGCCTGATACGGATAGAACTAATCTTTAATAGATACATAAAATCTATTAATTGTAGTACCTCCCGTTAATGGCATATTACTTAGATTTGTTTACAAAAACAGGGTAAATAATTGTCCGATAAAAAATATCAAAAAAAAAGAGACACTGAAGATGCCGAAGCGAACAAGCAACCATACTTACAATTAATTTACTCCAGAAAACTATTTCAATTCTGGTTCAATGTTTCTGTTAATGAATAACGCTACGCTATCATGTGACGTTATACGGTTACGGATTACCTATATTGCTTCCAATGGCCAACTATTCGTCCACGGTCCATACCCGCGCTGAATAAAAAAGAATTATAGCGGAAACCATAACCCCAGCGTACAAATCTCTGTACTCTAAATATTCAGTTTATCCCTTCGTCGGAATATCTGGGTGTATAGTTAAGAAAAACAACAGCGTCATAACTCTCGTACCGGTTGATCAGATACCGGTGTAATGGCAGTAATGGTTCCTGGTCAGCGGCCCGCATGCAAATAAATCTGCGGCCCGATGCAATGATGTGTGGAAAATGGGGCTCACCCCTTGCCCTGCGAGCTGCCCACACCACGGCACTCGCTGCCGTACACAATAAAATAAATTAAACAATTCCCGTTTAATGTTTCTTGACAATTGACAAACCTTTCATGGGCTAGTTATTGTTATTGTAGTAATAACGATATTTCATTTTGACCTCATGAATTTAATAATTGCACCACGACAATAATAAATATGTTATATTTACAATGCATCTTGCTGTTTTGTTTTAATTTTTATATTCCTTTGACATATTTAAATATAAAGATGTAGGTATTTAATTCCGATTATATTATGACTTCTGATGATTTCTCTTATATTTCTGTAAGTTGAGCTACCAGCTATCGATTGTTAATCCATTTAGCGTTAATCACGATACCTTGTCTTTTCGCTTCTATGAAGCATTTTAGCTTATATTGCTACATACCTACCAGGAAAACCGCTACGACGCTACTACGACCGTAGGACAGCGTTGAATAAGATGAACTAAATGATTGTTTGATTTATTAAAACTAAAACTTAACGCTATAAGGTCTTCTTTAAGCAGAGAGATCAAGCGATTAATTATAGTAAGAGAACCTTAAAATGTGTGGCAAATTATCAGAAGTAGGTATGTAAGTATAGGTATACTTTGTCCTACCTATATAATTTAACCGTTTCAATCTTGGTATAAAAATCACGCGCATACCACTATTTCGATGTATCTGTACATATTTAGTTCAACTAGCAGTTTCTATTGTAGAACTCGATAATAGGAAAAAAGCTGCCTCCTACGCAAATTATTATTTTTTGCAGCTGGACTCAACTTCACGTACCTGCTGTTGTTTTATCAGGGAAGTGGATGACGATAAAAGTCAGAGCAAATGGCAGTCAATAAAATAAATAGCGATGGCAGGGTGTTCTGTAAATAAGTCGGTGCCCTGGCGGGCTCGGGGCGACGATCGTCTTTTTTATTGGCGCCTCGATTGCTCTCGAAACAACGAGTGTGAGCGGCGGCGCATATTGCAGTGCTTCGCTGACGCGACAGATTATACACAAAGATTAGAAATTGAATTCAGCGGCATTGTCTGCTCAAACACTTGAACTGTCCCAAATATTAAATTCACCGCAACATCTTCGAGGTGCACTTGAAACGTCGCTTTTGTTTACTTGCCAATAATAGGGTTTCCACTCTTGTTTCATTTATATGTATGACGGCGTAACCCTCTCCAGCGCACTCACTGTCAATACTTATAAAATTGCGTCGGGATAGAATAATAAAGTATTCAGTGCGTATCGCGAGGCTTCGACGACGAGATGTATTAATTTGTAGGAATTTGTCGCCGGACCCTCGCCCCTGCTCGCATTCCAATCACGCACAACAAGTTCCGTAATTGCACCTAATAATTTCTTTAAATAGACCGCGGAGTAAACCAAGACACATTATTAAGGTAATCCCTTTTGTGTGTTAGGGTTCATTTTCTGTCTTAGGGATTTTTGTGGATTATTTCAATTTTTAGGTATACTCGTATATATTTTTTTATAGTAAGTGCCTATTGACTATTTGCTGGTATACCTAAATCTCTCCCATGTCATGTTATAACAAGATATTTAGTAAGACTTAGTCTAGTTGCCCTAAGATTACTTACTTACAACAACTCCCAATTAACTCCCTGCTGAGATTTTTCCCAGAGGGCAACCGTATCAGGTTCTTCAAAAAAGGAGTGTAAAGGTTCTTAAAGGGTAGCAACGCGCATGTGATTCATCTGGATTTACAGGCGTCCATAGGCTACGGCTGCTTACCATCAGGCGGGCTGTTTGCCACCATCGTGATATTTAAAAAAACAGTTAGAATAATTTCATGTCATAAATCCAGCGTACAAATAATTGTGTTACTCACATAATAAGATAAAAATAATAGCGAGATTAACGTTTCAAGATCTCAAGTATAATGCGAACGGACATAATCCACCGTGCTCTATTAGTTTTTTGTGATTGTAGCTTTACTACTCCGATTCATCCCGTGCGCCGATGGCATTATTAGGGCTCCGTGGCCCTCCCGCGGGGCTCGTCAACCGGACAAACCTAATCCAATCACGGGCCTCGACGGCTGCACACGCCTTCGCATTACGACCACTGCCTTTATGGCAACAATACTAAAGAAACACAAACTTTGCTGATGTGTCCAACATTTGTCCAATTTGTTTTAGTGAGACATAAAACGGCTAAAGAAATGACGCGACTTCAGGTTAGCGAACTTTTTAGTAAGGTTTGCACCCAATAGTAATAAATAGTTTGATAGATAATCACAGGTCTAACTGAATAGTATGACCATTGTATTTGCGTTCATGATCACAGCAATAGATCCTAAAAACATCTAAATTTTGCTGATGCCCAGCATTTTCATTTATTTAAGGGGACATTATACTTAGCACAATCAAAATACGACAAAACTCGAAATCTGCCGGACAGTTTTGAAATTTGGTGTGTATGTTGATTAGAGGTCCCGTTTTATTGTCCACACCATTTGACATTTGAGGACCTCGAGGAACCGCCAGCACCTTGGAAAATGTCCTCCATCCAGAAGAAATTCGCTTTTCCCTCCGAATCTACGCACTCTATGAAAATATGATCTAGGACAATATTAAAGCTCATTAAATTCTACATATAAACATGCATACTCTTTTGCTGAAAAATGCACCTCCTTAGAGATATCACTTGAGGAAGTAAAGTGTATCGTCAATTCCTTTCCAGGGGATATTCTACTGATATGAAACTTGTAAGAATACAAAGTTAACGTTTATTTATAGTTTTGTATGCCAGCTACACCAATATCAACATTTTAACCGACTGCGACAAAAACAGTAAGTAAGGTAATGGTTTCAAAACTGAAAACTGAATACACCCTTTAGCCTAGGATGCTAAGCGGATTTCTACAAGTGACATATCCCTTAATTCCACTTGATGTGAACAATGAATCCACACTTATATATCAATAAAAAAAACAATATGGCGGCCGCAAGAGGTCACCAAATATGAAATCATGTTTATTCCTTGGTGCCTAAACTATTGCGCGGATTTCAATGAAATATACACCAGCAGGTCTGTAATCAACACACGAGTGCCATGCAATGCAAATTTTCTAAAATGTATGAAGGATAAATCACTAAGACTAAATAATTTGATGATAAAACCCTATTTTTGCTCTTAATTAGAGGTCAATCAATAGTGGCAGCAATGAAACTCAACACCTATTTTCTCTGGGATCCTAGTATGCATGTCTGAAAACAAGAGCTTCGAGGACCACCAGAGTCGGTTGCCATCGTGCAAAGTATATCCATTTTTAGTTTTTTTGCACGTCTACAAAAAATGTAATCGTTATGCAATTAATGTGTATGGCAAACGAAACTTCATTAAATTCCACACAAACAAATGTACGACACCACATCACAAAAATGTATCCATCTTTTAGAAATATAGTTCAGAAGTCAACATTTTGTGTTGGTGTCCAAACTATTAGCATATTTCAACTAAGGATACATTCGGCAATTGATAGGTTTTTGATAGGCCATTACTACAAGAAGGCTAAGTTTTTGAAATACACTTTTTTGAGTGGAATTAAATGAAGTTTCGTTTGCCATACACATTCATTGCATAACGATTACATTTTTTGTAAACGTGCAAAAAAACTAAAAATAGATATACTTTGCATGATGGCAACCGACTCTGGTGGTCCTCGAAGCTCTTGTTTTCAGACATGCATACTAGGATCCCAGAGAAAATAGGTGTTGAGTTTCATTGCTGCCACTATTGATTGACCTCTAATTAAGAGCAAAAATAGGGTTTTATCATCAAATTATTTAGTCTTAGTGATTTATCCTTCATACATTTTAGAATATTTGCATTGCATGGCACTCGTGTGTTGATTACAGAGCTCCTGGTGTATCTTCCATTGAAATCCGCGCAATAGTTTAGGATCCAAGGAATAAACATGATTTCATATTTGGTGACCTCTTGCGGCCGCCATATTGTTTTTTTATAGATATATAAATGTGGATTCATTGTTCAGATCAAGTGGAATTAAAGAATATGTCACTTGTAGAAATCCGCTTAGCATCTTAGGCTACAGGGTGTATTCAGTTTTCAGTTTTGAAACCATTACCTTACTTACTGTTTTGGTCGCAGTCGGTTAAAATTTTGATATTGGAGTAGCTGACATACAAAACTATAAATAAACGTTAAATTTGTACTCTCACAAGTTTCATATCATGAGACTATCCCCTGGAAAGGCATTGACGATACACTTCACTTCCTCAAGTGATATCTCTAAGGAGGTGCATTTTTCAGCAAAAGAGTATGCATGTTTATATGCAGAATTTAATGAGCTTTAATATTGTCCTAGATCATATTTTCATAGAGTGCGTAGATTCGGAGGGAAAAGCGATTTTTTTCTGGATGGAGGACATTTTTCAAGGCGCTGGCGGTTCCTCGAGGTCCTCAAATGTCAAATGGTGTGGACAATAAAACGGGACCTCTAATCAACATACACACCAAATTTCAAAACTGTCCGGCGGATTCCGAGTTTTGTCGTATTTTGATTGTGTTATTATAGAGCTAACAAATTGTTAAGTGTTTTTAGTAAGTCACCTTCTAATTTAGTTGTCTTTACCGTTTATGAAAAGGAACTACTTACTTATTTGTAAATGTCAATATAATATAATATTGTGCAAAACTAATATGATACTGGCTAGAAACTGTTTTCTTAAATAAATAAACTATAAAATAATGTATTGCAAAAAAAGTGTGCACATTTAAGGATTCAACTTATTTTTCTATTGAAATGTACAAAAATATTAATTAACCTAAAAAGGCATTTGAGAGTAACGATGCTACGCGCTACGCCGTAGAGCCGTAGCGCCCGTAGAAGGTATAACCTAATTGACGTAAGAACCTTACCGCTATCAGGTGCGCCCGCGTTCCGATTATGCTAATGGACCGTTGTAATGCTCTTATCATGCTGTCTTGCCGACAGACAGGATACAACAATCGACCGAAAGTAATTAAACAAGCCAGACTCCTCACCAATAAATTACAATCACATTCTATTTATTCTCAACACCTTAGAAGTATGTCCACATGGCCTACCGGGTTGAAAATAGTGAAATTGTTTATCAACAACGCCAATCGAAAATTAAACGTATGGAAATTATCACGCGACTTTTCCTCCGTATCCATTCCGATACATTTTATTTATGTACATTTCGATAGGCTTTTTTGTTTTTTGTTAGCACTTTGCAATTTTATATTCTTGCTAATGGCACATATTTTTGCGTACTTCTGTCCAACATCTTCTCGGGAATGGATTTTGAAACGTGAGCATAATTGAGCCCGCTAATGAATATAGTGTTATGTTTCGAAGTACACAGTGATTTCACAAGACAAACACGAGACAAGCCAAATTCCTTCAGCTGACAAAGTAGCAACAATAAAGATTTGAACTGTATCCAATCAGTCACATCCAAACAGTGTGCGAATCATGGCGAATAAGGCGTTGTACAGGCCGCGCCATTTACATTGCCTCCCTAACATCAGCGAGTTGAATTCTCAGCCGAGCCACCGCAAATGTGGCCTCAATATTCCAACACTACTAAGCGTGATCGAAGAGCGCTATCAAGTTTGATTCCCTAAGCTCGACTCGCAAAGTGACAGGAATATTTCCCCAGGTTGCCGCGGCGGCCCGCGGAGCCCTAATGGACCGAGGGGACCCATAAGTCAGCGCGGTCATCCGATAGCGGGAATCAATGACCGCCCCACTATGATACATGGGATTAACCACCGTTTATAGTTTTCCTGACCAACGAATTAATATTGCGGAAATATCTCGTATAAATTTTTATGACTGTCTATCTTGTTACATTAGCAAATTTATTCTTCCCGTGTTAAGATACCGCGTATATTCTCGCTTGCGCTGATGAATTGTTGGGGACCGAGAGAAAACATGCTAAAGGTACTGGCGTATTCAGTTTTGCAGTCTTATTTATAGGGTATACAATACCGGTATTGTCCGTATAAAATATACCGGTATTGTATGCCTCAGTCTCAGTGCATCACACTCGCATATATATGTGAGACCGTGTGACAGGTAGGCATCAATATGTAGTACAAATCTTATGCACGCATAGTTAAATGTGTAAGATCGCTGCGAGTAAATGGAATTGAATATATTTTAGATTTTTTTCTTTGGGACTCGTCTTTTCATGTGGGATCGTTTTAGGCATATGTCAGTTTTAGACATGTTAGAGATGAAGAGCCGATAATGGGAATACATACATACACTGCCTGTGTCGATATTTTAACCACGATCCTCAGTTAGCAAATCGACGGAGAAGTCTATTACGGAGGGAGATTGCACGTTTCCGCAGTATTTCTCAAATCACTTTGTTATTAAAAGAAAATAAGAATTGAACATTTTAGTTACAAATAGAATACAATAGAATATTTGTCAGACAGGTGTCAGGAGCATTGTTCAGGGGCCGAGCTAAGGGCACGCGGGCTTGTTAGCGCGAACGTGCCGCGGCGCCGGCGGTAAACACGTGGGTAGATAACAATCTATTTGGATTGCCTCTATATTTCATTTTTCCCGTCCCCCGCGCTAACTAGATATTCGCACGGAGCATAAAGGAAATACGGGCCGTTTCTTTGTGAATTGATCCAATGTTTGCCTTGAAGAAACATACGTTTGTAAATTAACTTGACACAAGAACAAGATGTCTTTATTTTGGCATATTTTCAAAAGTAAGACGAAGGGGAGGTTTGATTCAGGCTATAACTTTTTACATATTAGATAACTTTAGGGTACATACATATCAATTTAACTTTAGATAACTTTAGGGTACATACATATCAATTTAACTTTAGATAACTTTAGGGTACATACATATCAATTTATTGGCAGAAAACAAGTTACATAAGAAAATAAAACTAACTAAACCTACAAATATAAAGTAATATTAAAAATAAATGCTAATTAAAATACAACTTAACTAAAATCTAAAACTAAATAAACCAAAAAAATATCAAAAAAATTGGGTGCCCGCGGCATGGTGCCAATTCAACTTGTTATAATGAAATATTTATATCATTTGGGCTATAGGTGGAGATGTCACTATTGATTTGACGAATTTCGGAAGTAGAAAACATCATACAAATGTTAAGTTAGACGGCATTTTTTGCTATTCCGTACCTAACTTTGATTCACGGAATACTTCAGACATATCACTTCAGTGTTAGTACATCTGTCATAATTTGTTACAAAAGCGAAAAATATAGAAGGAGTAAACCACATTTTTAGGGTTCCGTAGTCAACTAGGAACCCTTATAGTTTCGCCATGTCTGCCCGTCCGTCCGTCCGTCCGCGGATAATCTCAGTGACCGTTAGCACTAGAAAGCTGAAATTTGGTACTAATAATAATGGTTCAATCACGCCGACAAAGTGGTAAAATAAAAAGTGGAAAAAAATGTTTTATTAGGGTACCTCCCCTATACGTAAAGTGGGGAGTGATTTTTTTTTCAACCCTAACGTGTGATATATTGTTGGATAGGTATTTAAAAATGAATAGGGGTTTACTAAAATCATTTTTTGATAATGTAAATATTTTCGGAAATAATCGCTCCAGAAATAAAAAAAACAATTTCCCCCCCCCCCCTCTAACTTTTGAACCATAAGTTTTAAAAATATGAAAAAATCTCAAAAGTAGAACTTCATAAATACTTTCTAGGAAAATTATTTTAAACTTGATAGGTTGAATAGTTTTTGAAAAAAAATTACAAAATAATTTCCGAACTAAGTTTGTTTTAACCGTATAAGCAGGTGTTTATTGTACCTGTAATTTCTACAAAATCACAATGAAATGACGTGCTTTCAAAAACTCTTAAGTGGGGACACTTACTGTGACGGACGGAAAACTGCGGAACCCTACACTGAGCGTGGCCCGACACGCTCTTGGCCGGTTTTTTTAAATTTAAAATGCCTTACAGGGAACCGTCAAAAAACAATGTCGAATTTCGTCTTAATAATGTAATTACATTACTTGGAAGTGGGTGTGAATTGCGGTTAGTTAGGTAGTGTTGACGCGGTCAGATGGCTTGTGCACACAGCGGTAACACAATCACGACACCGGTCGCTACGCAGCCTGCATACCATCGGGTTTAGAGTCACTGAAAATAACCGGGACGGAGCCCGCATGGGTCGAATATTTCTTAATTTTTATTTTCAAGTCTTACGCCTAAAATAAACTACTAACTGTTGCGCAAGAATATGAACAAGGTGACAGTAATAACAAATCATATAAAAACTTACACCATGTACTGTATGTATATCTTACTCGTTTGATACATTTACTTTGATACCTTACCTAAGCGAAGCGCTGCACTCGATGGTTAGACGTAGCGTGTACGCATATTATATGTATAATAAGGTGCATTTTAGCTTAATGTGTTACTATCTTCAAAGCTACGCTCTCTACCCTGCGTTGTAGCTTGTAGCTGTTTAACGGTAACCTCGGGACATATTTGTAACTATTTCATACGATGGAAAAAACCATCATAATAATTCCTGTCAACTCGTTTACGAGTAGACAACGTTTGTATTTTTTGTATTTAGATAAATGTAATAAACTGTGGAAATTATTAACTTCTTTCAAGAGCAGTTATGGCCTCAACCCAAGTACTATAGAAATATAATGTACTCAACCCAAGTACTATACAAATTTCAACAATATTCTCACAGCATATAAGCGCATCAGCACCATCGTTTATAATTAAGAGGGGTCCCCGATGACGTGCATTTATTACTGCCATCGAGCTCATACTTGAACAGGCTCATCTATAATGATTCAAAAACAGGTGGCGATGCGCTCGGTGGGAATAGCATTCCTGTATCTATGCATAAGCGTTGCATGAAACAAGGCGAAGGGCGGCGCTGCGCGCCACAGATACCCTTTCAAGGAGTTTTATTATTTTTAAAGTGCGCGCTCGTTTGCACGCGAATGGGCCACTTAACCACGGAGACTCGCTCGACGCTGCGCTCACTAACTGCATTCAGTATTCGAAGGATAATAGTTCCGCCACGCTCTTTCCCTGTTTCCAAAGATAAAGTTTGTCAAGGGACAGAGACAATAAAGCTGTAATAGCTTAACAACGAAACCGATCGTGTCGTTAACGATTTCACAAAATGGACACGGGTTTATGTGATGAGCTGGTGTCCAATCGCAGCTTGGGGTGCAGTTGATGTTTAAAATAGAAAGGTAGTAAGAATGTATTGGGTTTAAGCCTTGTTGATACTTTTGGGTATTGGGTGTGGAATAGGCTCGGTAACTGGCAGGCAGAGGATCGCCGTAAGGCAGTGAACGTGACTGGAGCTCGGGATGTGCAGTCGCGAAGTTCGAATTAGTGTCCATCAACTCACGTCAATACGGTACACCCAGCTGCGAAGTTGCGAATACTCACACCTGTCAAAGCACCTCCTAACAAAGTTAGGTTAGAGGAAAAGGCATAAAAATAAATGAACTTAATTTTTATGACCATATAATATATTTGAGTGGCATTATAGTCATTTTTAGCGGTAGAGACCTACGAAGATTTAACAAACATACAGGATATTACAGTTAAAAGAGATGCTTAGTAGGTACTAAGCAGCAAGCAGAACTTCACGACTAAAAATAATGACGGACAAACATGTTATGCAGTGGGAACGCGCGCCTATAAAGAATAGAACTGAAAAACGCTGCCTCTTTGAATATCGCGCTTGTCAAATTTACTACCGCCCTATCTCTACGCTATCAATGGGTTATTGTAGAACCCTCGTCTACTCGTATCCTCTCACTTTTATTTTATTATTATTAAGGTAAAATATGGTTTTAACTTCCAAGTTAAGGTATTGTAACTCAAAATCTTTGCTACGTAATCTACTTACATAGAGATTTGAAGTTTATATGTAATTTATAAACATTTTGCACCCGCAAACACAATTAACTACTTGATGAATATTATAATATTAACTGAGTTTACAAATATACTAACACTTTTTTTCCCTTCCATCCATCGGCCTTCCGTTCCTCTATACTACAGTCATTTTACGGGCGGCTAGTATGGGGAATTGGAAATAATTAATAATAGCTAATATTTTTAGTGTAACGGATATATCATGATAGTTTTTTTTTCATGATAGTAGTATTCATTATGCAATGAAATCCTACAAAATATCGTTATTCGCTAACCGCCACTAATATTTACACACATATTACAAGCGTTTTTCTAGTAGGATTTTAATGAATATATCGTTTCTAAGTCTTTTGAAATGTGTAAGATCAAACTACCATTTATTACTATTTGTTTCTAACGAATTAGGATATATATCGCCCGCGCCGTACATTTTGTAAGTTAAGTGGTTTTACATGGACACGGTTTCTTGTTTTTCGCTTTCAACAGAAAGACGACTTAAATATCGTCATGTTTACGAATAAAAATAATTGATATAATTGTAAATAAAAATATATAAAAAAATTATATATATTTTTTTTACCTATTTAACTAATTCCGGGTAAAAAGTTTGTAGGATTTTTGCATATATTATCTATAAATATTCCGGAAGAATGAAAAAAAAAAACAGGCTATTATAAATTAATGTTTGACACAACCGTAAGTATAATTACTGTATTAAAGCTCCTACTTATTCCCTAAAAGGTCGAAAAACTCTATTAATTAAAAAAGCCGCATAAAATGCTATTTATAAGATAGTTTGAAGTATAAGTAATACAAAAAAATACTTTTGAACCATATTTATTATTATTAAGTACGCAAAAATACAATTTTTACAGAAAGTGTCCTGTGTAAGTGTGATTTATAATATAAGTCAAAAAAATTATAAGTCATACTATATAAAAATTTACCTATATAGTAATGTTTTTTTATCGTGATAGAGATATAGCTTAACTTTGCTATGACAATATTTTTAGGGCAAAATATTTATAGGGTTTTCTTGGAAAAAAATTAATGTAACCGTGTTTTCATCAAAAAACTGGCATATAATCAGAAGGTTTTTGTCTATTAATAATAGAAAAAAGTAGATTCGTAGATTCATCTTGGATAATAGACTATTATCCAAGATGAATCTACGATTTTTTCCTTTATTGGCCGTCTCAGACATGATATACTCAATTGAATTTTTTTGATATGTAATAAGAATTGGTAGCCTTTTTTGCGTAATTTGGAAATCAACAGTACATCTAACTGGAAAATCCGGAAAGGCCTTCCACGATTTTACACTACATAAAGAAATGAACTGTTATATGCATCAATAGGGATGATGACACATGTTGAATTATGCAATAAAATTTAGTTGATAGGATGCAGAATTACCAATATATCCAAATAAAGTGAAAATTAAAAAAATCTATTGAAATGGTTCAAAGATATCATGCTCAAAATTTTCTAAATTTTTTAATTTTTTAATGTACGAAATTAAAAAAACAATGATACCATTCGATTTTTAACATTTTATTGTTAAATATATTGTAAGGTAACCATATACATAAACGTAACATTTCACTGTAAAAATAGAAATTTCTTATTTTTTTCATACTTTAAACAGGGCGACTATATGATCGTGACGTCACTTTTCCACGTCATTTTGTTAGGAGCGTTTCGAGAAACAAATGCAAATTTCAGACTTTAAGTCTAATTTCTGTCTTTTGTGTTGTTTTAACGCAATTGGCCGCATATAGACATTTGATCCTCACAACAAAACGAATCGATTGATACCATACATGAAAAAAATTCACCATGCCTATTGTTGATTTTAAAAAACTAAGCACTTTCGCCATAGCCTTCGAAGAAAATGAAGCATTTCGTGAAATTAGCCGGTTTAGGGAATAAGGCCTCTTAAGCTTAATAAAGCTTATAAAATTTGCCAAATTCCATTCCATCCTAAGGCGTTCATACTTTTGGCGTTTAACCGTAAAAACAATAGTTTTCAGACAAATACACGGTAGGTATTTAGCTTTATAATATCAGTACATGCCCATGTACCATTTTTTTAATGATTTATTGTTTAAGGACCATTGTGCATTATACATGTCGGCACTATTACAGTCTTTTTCACATAACTGCTAAGAACTTGACCATATTTTATATTAACAAACATTGCTAGTACCTACATATTCATAATATTAGAAAAAAATCATGTACCATTTTTTAAATGATTTATTGTTTAAGGATCACTATTACAGTCTTTCTCATATAACTGCTAAGAACTTGACCATATTTTATATTAACAAACATTACATATTTATAATATTAGATAAAAATCATACTTAATCTACCGCTGTCATAAAAATATATGATGATGACAAATTAACTTTAACTAAACGAATCTTAAGAGCACAATAATAACAATGACAGTTTCGTATTACGGTTTAATTCGTATTTATGGACCGTTTAAACGCGTTCGCGGAATCACTAATTTGCAACCCTCCGCGGTGTGTGAACGCATTTGATTCTTATTCATGGGGCTCGCGGCTCGCCCCCGCGACCTAACGATTTGATAATGTATTCACTTGATAAAGGCACAGTACAAATATTATAGACAGTATTTAAATTATGTGACTGATCTGTTACAGCGCCAGTTATTCAAGATTTTGAGCCATACACAGAATAGATATTTGTACAACAAGAGAAGAAAGTTCATATTTACTTCGAGTGCTAATTTAGAATCTTGAGCGTAGAGAGGGACTCAAAAGCACAAGATGTAAATAACTTTATTCTCATGTTGAACACACTATTTTTCACCTCAGCAGTGAGAGGACATGGAAAAATACAACCTGGGTGATGCTTAATCTTTCCTTGTCACTTTTTTCACTTGTATTTATTATAATAGTCTTACATTTGAGTTCAAAAACGTCAATTATAAGTTAATAACACAAAAAATAATCAAAATAAATTAAATATTTTTAAAATTATCTATACCGCCATTTTGACTTTTGGCAACTTTTTTTATCTGCGTTCCGTAACTACTGTTTGATCACAATACGAAAGATTGTTGTAAGTAATAATATTTTTCACATGATGATAATCTTGTAATTTTTCCGTTTATACTTGTGATCTTGAAATAAAGAACGTAAATTATTTTAGGTGTTGTATGGTTAAACATTTCAAAATTAAAATTTGTTTAAATTATATTTACAAATTAGTACTTCTGCGCATTTCGGAACGTTTCGTTCTGACTCTGTTTCAGGGGTCGAATCGAAAGTTCAGAATACGAATAAAAATTAAATAAAATTTGATTGAATGACGTTTAAAATATTTCTGTCTCTCTCTATTTACTAATGACGTGAAAAAGACAACACGAATAGCTTCCGAGTATTTCGAATTTGTATTAGACCTCGCGCGCGGATTGACATTGTAATTCCAAGGTCAACATGGTCATTTTGTCTCACGCTCGCAGCAAAATTGAGTTTTGCTCACTGTTTTTAGGTGTCAAAGAACCCTCGTTCCTGCTGCTGAGGTGAAATAGTTATTTGTTATACAAGGGTGCAAAGTTGTATTTTAACCGCGAGTGTGGAATTGAAGCACGAGCTAGCGAATGGATTCTAGGGTTGAACTGCTAGGTAGCGAATGGATTCTATGGTTGAACCGCGAGCGAAGCGAGTGGTTCGAAAATAGAATCCTGAGCGAAGCGAGTAGTTCATAAATAGAATCCTGAGCGTAGCAAGTGTTGCAACACACGAGACGTGAAAATAACTTTGCAGCCGTGTGTAACACAAATCTTTTCACCTCACTAAAGCGAGGAAAATATAGTCTGGCCAGCCAACGAACGCAGTAGCAATGTACACCAAACAAAAATATAGCAACACTAAGCGAATTGAACAGCAGCATTGCTCCATAGAAAAGCAGCAATGTACATCAAACAAAATTTAGTATTTTTTGGACGCCTGTCGCGCGCTTTTGTACGTCATTTCGAAAATTGTAATTCTAAAATATTTTATTATTTAATAATAAAATAATTGATAATTCTGATATATTTATGACTTTACAATGAAAAAGAAGGTGCGAAGAAATTAAAATAACTACATAAAAATTACAGAAGATTATGCGGTCAAAATACAATAGTTGACATCCAGGAAGGAATGAAACATTGATACTTACAATGATTGCTAAAATCATAAGGCCAGTCGAGGGAAACGAGTAACTACCTATATCTACCAGAAAATACAACTTTTCAGTTTAGAATGGAACAGGATCAGCTTCATTATCTGTATGAATAAGAGAGTCATGTTAACTTACATTATATCACTCAGTATACTCCTACTTATTTATTATGATTTCCTTTTACATTTAGTTTGATGACTATTTTAGGTAGGCACTTATTTAATCTAATGTACGAATTGTATAATTGAATAATCAATAAACGCACGTGAGGTTTTGGTGTTTATTTATTTTATACATAGCTTAGGTAGGTACATAAAGGAAAACATTTCAAAGGCTTGATAAAAGTCTGTTGTAGGTAGCGGGATGCTTGGTGCTTAAACCTGTTAAATTGTAGTGTTTTCTTGCTTTGTGACAATATGCACCACTTGCTCCTATGCAACAAACGATCTTGGACTTCATTTAGCACTATTTTTCGCTTCAATTATTCGATTTTACACTGAAAGAAAGAACTTGAAATGATAATTCGATACAAAACTCTACATAACCTCAAAGTCACATATATCACGAAAAATGTATTACACCTGTCGTAAGTACCTACATAAATATCTCAGCTGATCTTTGCATTGATTTAATACATTTATTGAAAGGTGATGGCAGATATTACATTAATAAATAATAAAAAACGCAATCTGAAACTTAAAAATATAAGTAAACAAAACTAACTTTTTAAAATTAAAAAGTTACATGTCACAGATAAAACAAAAAAAATGCACAATTTTCGAATTTTTCTGAGACAGGTAGTTCATCAATTAAAATGGATCGATCAAAATAATCTTTCTTGGAAGATTTAAAGCGTTTTATAGTAAAATCATGAAACAAAATTGTTTACACTAAATGTTTTTAATTGAATACAATTAAGTATAAAATAATTTTTGCGTTCACACGTCCACAGCACCTGATTTGATCAGACAATTTAATCAGATGGGCGAAGATTGTCCTGTCTGGAGTGGCCTTTACATGTTATTATGTTTAAAAAAGTGACTAATATCACGTTCGAATTTCAAATATTCTTTGCACTCTTGTGAATAAAATGCAGTTTTGCTATCTGTTTTTAAAGAATAAAAAATAGCTTTCCGAGCCAGTGAGGTGAAAAAATAATTAACATAATTATCAGTAACCTTTGGATAAAATAAGATTTAGTCTTCCTGTCTCAATTCTCTGAGTAGATTCAGAAGCGTCTCATTGGTCAAGTCAACACATAAGACTGACTGTTCTATTGCGTGTTTCTTATTTAGCGACACTGCTGGCATTAGGAATGTTAAAGTACTGTTTAAGATTAACTTACTGTGATAAAGGTACTTCGCGGCCATGGCATTAAAAAACCAATTACAGCGAGTCTAAATCGCACCGCTCCCGCCTATTTGTCAGACTCCAAAAGGATAAAAAGTATATTCTAAATTTAATTTCACGCAATTTAAAAAATTGGGGGACAGTCGGAAATATTATTTTTTTATAGAGCGCCGATTTTGAAGTTTATTAATCGGGTGACTGGTGTGACGCAAAGTCACTGCAAGGGGAGAGGGAACCCTCGCTTTTTCTAAATACTCTTACATTTTAGCTAAGTAGTGATTATAATTCTTACTTATACTTAATGCGATTTTCATAAAAGTGACCGCGATCCCTCTAAATCTATACTTAACGTACGTATGGTACGTATACATTATATTTGGTAGGCCATAAGTACTAGCTGTTAAGCACGATAAAACAACATTACTGGTTACAATATCGAATAGTTTAGTCAAAATGAATGTCTAATAAATAAATAAAAAATGTTCAATTTGTACCTATTTATAAAAAAATCTAAACATGAATATGTAGGTAAAGGAAAGAGCTTTGGCTTGGTAACTAGGTGGAACATTGGTCACAACTTTGTTAAACCTGACCCAAAGCCTGCTGCTAGAGATTGAGGCACTTAAAAATTCCGAATTTAGGGTCAACGAAATAGCATCAGGCATTTTTATATTAACTTGTAGTTTAAAGCACGACTTAAGTCGTGTTTCAGTAACGTCTAACCGTCACATTCTTAACAAAATTTATCGGTTTTGACAGTGACCGTCAGTTTTGTAACGATTGCTAACCGGCCGTTAATGGTACACGGTTAAGTGAAAATGCCCATCAGCATTATGTCACCGGTATACATATAACTGAAACTTTTAAAAGCCAGGTAGTATAAAAATCGGAAGACACAAAGTCAGGGGCGGGCTCCGAAGTCGCCCTAAACAATAACGGAACAAACTGCGCCATAAAATATCACCAGTGAATAAATCAGATGCGCCCGCGACCCCTCCGCCGAACCACGATTTATGATCATGGAATATCATGTTATAGATAAAATATTAATTGATACATATAAAACAGACAAGACAAGTGACAGATACCTTCGGAAGTAGCGAAATTTTAATTATGGAAAAAAAACTTGCAACGCATTAATTATAGAAAATTGCCAAGAGACCTCCAATAAAAACATTTTAATAAAAAATAAAGACTGTGAAATCGAAGAAATAACTACTTATTTACTTCTTACTTGACGATTCCAGTGGCACCATTCATCTTTTCATAAGACCATATACTTAGGGGAGGAGGGGATGTTGACTATGTCCTACTCCTTTCGAAAGAAGGATTTTTTCCTGTCTATTCTTACGAATGGGATGGAGGGGGTCAAAAAGTGGCAAAAATTGCCTGACGTGATAAATGAATGACGCCACTTCAATTTACGTAAGTACGTGGATAAGGGTCATAGCAAGTTTAGTGTTTTTTTGTCCGAAGGGACCATACTTTTGATATTTATGACAGTCTAAATAAATTATTTTAAACAAAAAATAACCGACTTTACTCCAGGCTCCACCTTTCCAAGAGCAAACGCCCGAGTTTCTGTGAAAAATACTCAAATCACTATAATAGTGAATAGTGAGTGGTGTGCCTATAATAATTGAAGAGTTCCCTCGATTTCTCCAGGATTCCATCATCAGATCCTGACCTAATGACAATGGGACTTACCCTTTCAAACAAAAAAAGAATGTTCCTTATTGGTCCAGCCGTCTTCGAATAATCAGTGAACATACATTTAAAAAAAACAATCAAAAACAAAGATCTCGACGAATTGAAAACCTCCTCCTTAGAAATCTTGAAGTCGGTTAAAAAATTAATAGGTATAATTAGGCAGCCGGCGCTTACGCTTTTATTGCTCAAAAAATACAATATTGAATCTATATAGCGTACGACGTATGCGCCTTCCACAAATGGTAGGTACCTTTTATTGTAGCCTGTCTCACATTTGGTTAGCCGTACTAGTATCTACTCTACCTTACCCCTCTACCCTTCTTACTTTTACTCCGTCCGTCCTATTTGCCGGATACTAGTGTTTAGTGTTCTTTGCCGTATTAGTAATGTTTAGTGTTTTGCTTTGAGTGTTTAGTCCTTGAATGTCATAAATAAGTACCATGATTTAACTATACGTTCCTTAACAAACGGATCGACTTACGTTAATGAGGTGTCAAAAATCCTTGACGCTCACGTCGACGTACTAATAGGATTACCAGAAGAGGGTTCCCTAACTAAGAGTCACGCTATAGTTCACTGATGAGAAAATGCGGGCGTGACGCGAAAATGTGGAAAACGTGTGAGCGGCAGCGGTGTTCAAGCGCAGCATGATAAGGATGGAGCCACGCACTAGGTAGAGTCACTTAAAACTTTGTTTATTCCTAGACACCATCTAGACACTTACTCTTTCCGCGTAGGGCTTGCAACTCCGGTATTTTTTATATGGCCAATTCGGAATTTTTTATTGGCCCATACAAAAAATGCCGGAGTTGCAAGCCCTATTTCCGCGGCATGACTTTAAATGAACATAACAGGATTTGAATCCACGTGCTACTTGCTTACTGTGCTAATGCTGTGCCCCCTTCTAAATAAACTGTTAGTGTGCTTAATCGGACTTGTTCTTACCTACCTATCTTGCAAGGTTAGTACACCCGCTAATTAGTGCCGCTAGAGCAGTTTTCAGGTTTTGTGAGTTTTCATTGGTTACACTTGAAATAACCGTTTTGTAAAGAAAGAGCTTGGTTCCCACTAACTTACCTAATCTGAGACAATTAAGCACTTTGTAATATAGGTCTTGTTTTGTAATAAAGAAAGAGCAAGCCGAATTACTCCAGCTCGCTCAAGTATGAGAGAGATATGTTAGACGCGCTGCTATCTACTTACTGCCAGCCAGGGTATTTTATTATACTTTTTTATATTTTATTTTACATACATGGAAAACCAACAGCATAATACATTACTAATAAACCAGAGTAGAATTACAAAGCCAATTACAGGTTCTCACTTATAAAACCAATCTAGTATTTATTATATTTCGTATTTGAATGCACATCCAGCAGTTGCTTCTTATCTAATGATGGCTTAACGATCAAGTTGCAAATGTTGAGGTCCACAAGCCAATGTAATATCGTAACATAACGTGCGATGCCACGTGCTACCAAATACAATCAAATAAATTCTGCCCCTGTACAAAAGAGCTTAGCACATCTCCCTAAAGCCCTCAAACACAACACGCGTTTACTACCGCCACCGCTACCTTCAAAGCGCTAGCCTTGCGTGCACCCTCGCACTGATTGAGCCGCGACAAGTTAAACGATTTGAAACAATTTAATAGAGATCAAAAATTCACGATCCCGCAACGCTCGCACTACCGTTTGAAGTTTTTCCTCTCTAAAGGGATTATCGAAGAGCGGAAACTTAGGGTGGGATATTTTATGGCTTTTGCGGATTTTCTTTCATATTTTTCCATTTTCCCTGATACAAATAGGACTAATAGTCCTAATAGATTGACGCTTAATTTTATTAACTGAAATGCGGAACTTTCTTTTTAAATTAGAATTTTAAATTAAAAGGAAGGGATTTTAATCGTGTAATTTTCGTAATACATATATACAACAAGTAGTGCCTGTGCCACTGAACCATGATGACTGTTATATTGCCTTTTTATACTTAGACAAACTAAGGGTAGCATTCATTGTAATAGAAATAATTAATACTTAATTACACCGAGAAATCATATTGTTTTTCGTTAAATATTCCGAGCTCCCCTGAAGCACAGGATTTGTTCACATTTATCTTTGAATGTCATCTTATTTATAATATGAGAATTACCCATTTACAATGTGTTTAAATTTTTACATCAAAATATATTTTCAAAATGTTCTTATATTTTTTTCTGCAAACGCATAATAAAATCAGCTCTTGAGTTGACTTTCATTTGACAAATCTCTTACAATATGTGGGTTCATACCTTATTTTTATCGACATATAACGCGGGCTTTACATTATTGCAATCCCTGATAGAGTTCACGTCTACTCCACTTCTTCGCTGGAAGGCTATCAACGTAAATATCTGAAGATTTCAAGCGGCTCCCTGGCACATGGTAGCAGTTGAGCCAGTCATGCGACTTTGCATCGTAGTTACAAACACTTAAGGTTGATAATTTGTAAAGTTTTGTGTGTGGAACTTTGTCGTAGTATGAAATCGGCCGATATGCGATTGCGTTATGATAGGATCAGGGTTCAGCAGAGCGTGGCCCGGCGACGCTGCGAGCAACTCCTCGAAGCACGTCTCTGTATGACAGTAATGTCCCTCTAAATGCGGCACGAGCGTCTTTATTTACCGTCTTAGTTGACGTTGAAATTATAATTTGTTAAATATTTATATCAGTGTTTAGCAATGTATATGTATAAAAGATCCCGTGCTTCTAATATACCGAGAATTACTTTTATAAATCATGGTTTGGAGAAAAGTGTTAATAGAGTAAAGCCTTCTCTATATTAAAAGTATCTGACGGCAGCGGACGTTATAAATCTTCTGAGTATCGCTTTATTCTGTAGAGTAGTATAGAGTATAGGTAGGTAGTTCTGATTACTGATAACCAGTTAGAATTTAATTGATAAGACAAGTTTGAAGTTTGAACGGCCTCCTAGCCCAGTCGGTAGTGACCCTGCCTACGAAGCAGAATCCCGGGTTCGAATCCTGGTCAGGGCATTTATTTGTGTGTTGATCACAGATATTTGTTCCTGAGTTATGGATGTTTTCTATGTATTTAACCCTTAAATGCATGATGTTTTACTTTATTTTTAACATAAAAATGTAAATATCTAATGGCGTAATAAACACGAGAAAAATATATAAAAAAATCCATGGACATATTTTGGGTGAAATTTGTACTACTAAACAAAATGTCGATACAGCTTACATTATGCATTCCCCGCAAAATCAATTAGCCTATACAGGGTGATTCCGGGGTCGTGGAGCAAGCAAGGAGCATTTAATTTAGTTTCTCCTGAGAATCACGATAGAGTAGGACCAACAACAATCCTGTGGTTTTTTTTAGTCATCACAAAAAAAAAACAAAATGTCCGGAATGATTTCAGATCATAGTCACCCTACTGTTTCCCAGGAAAACTTATGTCAAGTGCGTGTACTCTAAAAGACTGCAATCGTCACAGATAATGAAATTGTTATGCTATGATTAAATTGATAATCAGATAGGAATAATTGCATCGATACCTACGAAAATTATGATATTTTGTATTTTTGTTCTAAGAAAATAACAATAAAAATTAATACTTTATTTACACAAAATTTACAACACTAAATGTACTTCAAAAGTTGTTCAAAATGTGAACCTTCCTCCTGTATGCACAATTCCGCCCGTCGTCTTAGGTTGCCCCTTAATCTGTTCAGAGCAAAGTGATTTTGCTTAACCGTTTCAAAGGCTAAAATGATTCGCTGGCGTAGCTCTTCTACGGTGTTAGATTCCTGCTCATACACCAACCGTTTCACCTCTCCCCAGAGAAAAAAGTCTAACGGTGTGAGGTCGGGGCTGCGAGGTGGCCATGCAATGGGTCCAAGGCGACCGATCCATCGTTGGGGAAATTGTTCATTTAAATAATCACGAACACGGTTATAAAAATGAGCAGGTGCACCATCATGTTGATAATACAGGTTTTCTAAGTAAAGCTCCGGGACGCCTCGCAATAATTCCGGGACCACTTCTCGTAATAAATCAAGGTAATTCATTCCATTCAATCTGCCTTCGATGAAATGAGGGCCAATAATAACGTTATTATCGCGAGGTGGTGATAGGCCACGAAGGCGAAATTACGAAAACCTGGATCAACGCATACTGAGATATTTTTACCGAGATCCGCAACGCAGTACCCGACAAGCTGCTAGAAGGTACAATGTCAGCCAAAAGTTTGTCTGGAAACTGCTCAACGCTACTGGATTGCATGCATACCATTTTCTACCCGTTCAAGATATCTCCGCCCCTGATTTCCCCTTACGGATGAACCTGTGTCGATGGATTTTAGACAATGAAGAAACAAACGTCCTGTGGACTGATGAGAGTACATTTACACGTGTTGGTTTGTTCAATATCCACAACGAGCATTTTTGGAGTGAAGAAAATCCGCATTTAACTCGGAGAAACGCGTATCAAACACGATTTAGTTTGAATGTTTGGGCGGGAGTTATTATCGTGCTTGGGCATGGGCTGGAACGCTGAACTGCCCGTGTTCTCGAAGATTTCGCACCATTGAATCAATCAAACGCCTGGTTGGTATTGGCAAATTGGGATAATGATGGTGAAAAATCTCTCGTGCTCTCACAGTGTTGTTCGTTTGATGGTAAAGTTTTACCATATCTGAACGCTCGATATTGGAAAAAGGGTACGCCGGAGGCATAATTAATTAATTATTTTATTAATTTCAGTTTACAATGTTTATTGACACGTGTATTGACTTTGACGTACTGTGACAATAATTACTCATAAATTATTAAGTATTCTATCAGACGTTTTGTTTTCAAAGAGGTTGCAATATGAAAAGTAGGGTAACCACGCATTTTCAGAAATCATGCTTTTTTTAGTTAAAATAAGTAAAAAATGAATCATTAGCATTTCAATTTAAATATATACAGGTAACATCGCAATCGTTTACTGAGTCAGAAAAAAAGGGTTGGGGTCACGACCCCGGAATCACCCTGTATACGACGTATGAAAGATCTGAAATACAAAATATTTTTAGGTACACTAACTTACTATAATATTACGCCGTTTCCGTCACGAGGTGGTAGAGCATCGAAAAAAGTCGGCGTAAAAGAATACTATAGCCACAATAACCCCGTTATTGACGAAAAATGTCTTTAATAGGGTGTTACCCACCATATTAAAGACATAACACACTCTATAAAGAAACACAATTTTGTCAACTAATTTATATTTATATTAAAAATGATAATCTACAAAGCAGTTTTTTATTTATTATAAGTATTATAACACAGAGACACCCTACATTTCTGACAAGTAGTTTGAGTGACGCTTGAGCATTTTGGCATTTTACATCTCTTGCTTATTTCGCCAAAAGATGGCCAATGGCCAACTTGATCAAGTCTTACGTTTTTCGATGGTGCCACTTGCAAATTTCTTTTCTTGACGACTGGCTGATCTTGTGCAGTACTGATCCCCGGTCTGCCTCTTTTTCGGTCAAGTTACTTACAGAGTTCACATAGAGTCTCGGCAACTTCGAGCCGAAACAAAGCTAGTAGCTAATGTTTTTTGTACTTTTAATTTTAACAGTGAATAATGCCATCATGATCAGCCACAAAAAAAGTAAAAAAGTTTTTAACTTTACAGAATCTCAAATAATAATAAATTGAAGATAAATTCCTCGCAATACCTTCCTTTAATTGTATATCTAATTAATAAAAGATATGAAATAAAATAACTTAACTAATAACATTAAAATCATGTACGAGTTAAATTACTCAGCAAGAGTAATTTCAATACTGCTAATAACTAGTATTGTAAAAGTGCTGGGAATGCATAATGTAAAGCTAGATCGTAAATGAACAAAGACGCAAATATTGTTTACTTTTAGACTGAGAACTTTATTAAATTTAGTAAATGTAATATCGGTATCATATGAGTTACAAAACTTTAAAAAAAGTAATAAATAAACCGCCAAACACACTAAACGAAAACCTTCATAATCTAACTTTTTCTAAATTGCCGCCATCTTGCTTATAAACACTTATAACTTTTTTTAAATACAGTTATGCCAACAAATCAGTAATAAATCATTAAATTCATTAGTTTTTCTTATGATATCACTCTTAATATCATTATAAATAGTCCTAATTTTTTATAAATCTTTAATTCTTTGTAATGTACGCTGCATCGTACACCATGCATTTAAGGGTTAAGTGTTTATCCATATTTATGTATTATATACATCTTCGTCTAGTACCCATAACAAAATCCTTTTGAGCTTATTGTGGGCCTAGGTCGATTTGTATAAGATTGTCCTATATTTATTTTATTTAAGTAATTGTGCCATATTACCGATACCGGCAATGTGTGCCGATACATAGCGATACCGTAGTAGTATCTACCTATGCATCTTCATTACGGATTCACCTGTACCATGCAGGGTTTACCAATTGGTATTACAGCTCGTATAATGGAGCAGAACGCATCTTCCCCAATCGGCTCATCCGATCAACACAACCGACCGGAACGACGTCCCCCACACACATCAATCGCGCTATCGATTTTATAAACTTATAGCATCTATTTCGATCTAAAATCAAAACTATTTTTTCCAGTGAAAAAATGACAGCGTGGCAATAAAAGTTGGAGTTCACAGATTTATGACAATGGGTAATTGGGTACGATTGTAGGTAGGTAGCAAAGAGAATATAATCACTACGTTGTAGTAGGTAGCGTCTTGGAAAGGGAAGTGTCGTAGAATTAATTAGATCCCGGATAATGTACCTAACCTGTTTTATTTTCCCCACAGGACAGACCTAGTGTGGGGATTAGCATAAATGTAACGTTATGTAATTTTATTTCTGTTATAAACTATTTTGTATTTGTATTTTTTTTGTATAATTTTCTTTCCGCACAAACTTTAGTCCCCGTTACTACGATCAAGTTATACCTAAAAGTTCCTAAAAAATACTTGAATCAGCTATATGTATCTGTACTCTTTACATGTATAATTTCTAAATATTATACATACCTGCAATGAATTTTGTAAAAATGGCATAATTATGTTGTGGTTGTGACACATCGAATTGTGCTGTAAATAAGATGAATATCTTTTTTGCGGGTTTTACTAATTTTAAAGCGTTGTATTCTTACGTTTAGTTGTTATCATGATTGATTTTGATTTTCAGAAAGGTCATGTGAGGATAAACTTCAAGAGAATCTGCCCCCAGCGAGTGCCTGTAATTTTTATGGGTGGTGTGGCTCTACAAAAGTAACAAATAGGCAAAATTTCAGCCGTAACTACTTTACAGTTTTTTATTTAAAAAAAAAGAAATATGATCTGTCTTCAATACATTACGTATATGTATGTATGTAAATACAGACAATTATATGACATGAACTACATACATATATTCATTAATACAATTTTTTTTTTTTTTTTTTAAGTACCTACTTCCACGTCAGCGACACCTCATTTTTTTTAACCACGCTCGGTTCTATAATAAGCTACAACACAAATATGTATATTTATTTAATATTATCTGCGGTACAAGGTGATTGTATTTATTTTATTTAAAAAAAAACACCTTGTTGTTCTTATATTCAAGTGGAACACCATTTTTATCTACGTCAGTACGCGAAGGTCTATAAACAGAAATTGACGAGTACCAACACTCCACGATTTTTATATTCCTCCTGCTAAACGTTTTAAATAACATATTAACACCTAGATTATTTAGTTTGGTTTCGGCATTTTTAATATGAACATTCCAAACATATTTTTAATTAGGTACGTTACCTACTTGCAATTGAAGACATAACTGAAGCCACACAAACAGCGTGTCTAACATTGTTCCACAGGATGTAAGATAACATGACAATATAGAATTACATTAGGTTATAAAATTACATTAGTATGCGATGCAAAACAATACGAATACCGTGAATTGACTACGGTACCTAAGGGCGAGTGTCGCTTAGCTCTGCGAAGTCAGCATTTTGAACGGTTTCCTGTTGCATACTGCCTGCAGCTGCCTCTATTGTCTCTTGTATTATGCAATTACTACTACGAAATTGATAAGTGATAGAAAATAACTAAATACATATAGGTATTTACTGTTCTTATATTCGGTATAATATGTATTTAGTTACATAGTTAATACCTATCTTATTACTGCCAAAGTAGTTAAGTTTAACTAAAGCAACTTAAACCATAAATAACCAACCGATATTTTATTGATTTAAAGCCCATACTTGAACCAAAATTAACTATGTTAAACGAGTTATTTCTCGAGGTCCTTAATATTTTTGTAATCCTTAATTTTTGGTACGTCATTAACATTATTAATGACTTTTTTTTTGTATGTATCCGCCGGTATAGTTTGTCCGGAAAGAGAAGTTTCGTGGTTTATATGGGAGCTGGGAGCTAATACATTCTACGACACTTCAGTTCGGAAAGCCGAACTGACTCTATTCAAGAACAACCGTCTTCACTTCATACTTACATTGAATTAATATAAATAGATGGCATTCATAACCACCGGAGTAAAATAATCCCCGGATTAATTTGCAATGGCCATCCTGATTAAATTGCAAGAAATCCTTCAAAGTCTGTATCGATGCGCCATTCGTACGTCTTTGATGAGGTCCAATCCTTTTCATCCTCCCAAGACGCCGAGGACCGGAGGGGATTATATTTTATTTTTACAGTACAAGGCAAACACAATCATGACTAATCGGATCTCAGCAAATGGCCGGTCATTTGGAGGAACGATGGGATCGGGGAATGTTCTACTGACTATCTAAAGTATTGAGATAATAGGTGCGGGGGAGCCAGGGGTCGTGAGGAATAATGTGAGTGTCCTGGCGACATTTGCGCCGAACTGCCGACCTCCTCTTACTTATGCGGTTTTTAATATTTTTATTGTAATAGCCCCGGACACTTCAGAACAGTGAAAAGTTAGAGAGGGCTGGACGTGAGTCTAATTTTTAAGATATTTAAAATCTTTTTGGTTTAATTGTCTTTGAGTATACGGTACTAAAAAGATCTGCTTAAAATCTTAAAGACGATCTATTTTTTAGGAAAATTGCTCCAGTACTTATAAACTTTTTCATTAAGAAAAAAGAAATTATTTAAGCGCTGGTGGCCTGGCGGTAAGATGTTCACCTTCAATTCGGAGGTTTCGGTTTCAAACCCCGGCTCGTACTGAGTTTTTCGTAACTTATGTACGAAATATAATTTGATATTTACCAGTCGCTTTTCGGTAAAGGACAACCATCGTGGGGAAACCGGATCTAATCCCAAAAAGGCCTAGTATCCCCTCTGGGTTCGAAGGTCAGGTGGCAGCCGCTATCGTAAAAACTAGTGCCTACGCTAATGAATAGAATAGGTTGCCTAGCGGACCCCAGGTTCAATTGAGCCGTGGCAAAATGAGGGGACAAACGCTAGGAGGATCAATAAATAAATAAATAACAATAAAATGTACAGTTTGATTTAACGTTGTCATTATTATTATACTCATAGAAACGGTTCCTCCTACGTGGAAAGCACTTACGGGTTGGGTTCATATTGTTGCAATATTATTCAAAATAATTGTTGTGAACTCTATTTTTTATAGAGCAGCATTAATTTTATGTTATATTTTTATATGGCAACTGTCGCTCTTCTCAAGCTTTAAAGTTCACCCGTAAAATCACTTTCTGTGGTAAGACGGCCAAATGGTTGCTCTTATTAATAATCAGTCTCTATAAATAAAACTTCAACCTTTATGTCACGTCTGAGCGGCCGTAACTAAGGAAAATTATAAAATTAAGTTTGTTGTAAATTCTTACACCTTTTATTCTTTAACGTTGCTGGCCGCTCCATAGTTTTTGGTATTTTTCTAATGTCCGAGGTAGAGGTTGTAGAAAAACGTGTAAAAAACAGCTGCGGTGTCCCCGCCACCCTCGCGGTCACCATTATTGTTCTTCCGTGCCCATCTCAAAAGACGCATATGCAGTCAACCCTCGAATGCATATACGGCCTTCTCGAAGAGTGCAGTCGGCGACAGTCACCGTAAAACTGCCATAAACCAACGCCCTGGACGCGCCGATACATATCTCCGCACTTATTGAAACTTCTGTTTCCTCCAAATAAATAATTTCGCTTTTAAGAAGGCAATTTCCGCGGGTGCTAGCAGGAAGCGATATGAAATGAATGATAGTTTCGAAATCTGGAAAGCAACAACCTGAATCAGCTTTATTCTCTGAACATTGGAAAATTCTCAGATTAAAAATAATCGTTATTCGGCAACGATAAGAATTTTTATCCTGTGCTACAAGTATACAGCCAACATTTATTCAGAAAGTAGTCCTCGACAATTAGATTTCACATTATAAGGGCCGAATCATCTACCTTGTAACTAAAACATATGAGTAATTATAACTAGTGACATTCTGTAATACATTATTTTGTCTGCGCTTTTAATTCACCCAAGATTTTGTGTAAATACATATAACTTCAATTTAAATATATTTTATTTTGGCAACGCAGCGCAACTCGAACATAAAACAACCTACCTGACTACTCACACAGGGTTGCAAAAAAAACCGGCCAAGTGCGTGTCGGACCACGCATAGGAGGGTTACGTACCTTCAATGGAATAAGAACCAAAGTAATACCAATAGGACGTATCTGATGCCTATGGAAGAAGTTTTTTGGAGATAACTCAAAAATGGCTGAACCGATAATGTTCAAAACAATTTTCCTAGAAAGTATAAGGCGCATCTTCTCAAATTTTTTCATATTTTTTGGGCTTACGGTTCAAAAGTTACAGGGGGAACGCAATTTTTTTTCTGACTTTCGAGGCGATTATTTCAGAAAATATTCACTTAATCACAAAATGGTCAAACAAACCTCAATGTTATTTTTAAAGACCTATCGATTGACGTGTCACATGTTGATATTTGGTTAAAATATTTTTTTTTTCCAAATTTAACTACATAACTAAGTAGCGGCATACAAAATACACCTTATGTGTAAATTTTATTCAGATACGTCGCATAGTTTCCGAGTAAAATGGCTGTGACATACGGACGGACAGACACACAGACAGACATGACGAATCCATTCCGTTTTTTGCCATTTGGCTACGGAACCCTAAAAAAGTCGCTGTCGAACACCTATTAAAATTAATTCAATATAAATAATAAAAAAATCCAATTCTGAATGGTCAAACATAATATACGATCTGAAATAAAATCTGTCAGTGACCATCTATAGCGAAGGAGTCCTGTTATTAAAATGTAGCAGAGCGTCAGAGGCGAGGGCGGGCGGCGCCCTGACAGACAGTTAACGTTACAGTAGGTGCACATTATACATTCACTAAAAATACAAGGTGTAACAAAATAGTGGTGATCCGCTTAAGGATGATTGGTATTGTATTCTAATTATGAAAATCTAAGAAAAAAAATTTTCGCGCGAAAATATATTCTTTTGTATGGATTAATTGGCCGGCTGGGACGACGTGTCCCACCCAAAAAAAAATTTTTTTCGCGTCGAAAAAATCATTCTCCTACTTTTTGTTATTCGCAATACGATACCAATTTTGCCCGGATCACCAGTATTTTTGTTACATCCTGTATGATATTTCGCCATCCTGTATGATATTTCGCCGAATGATTCGAAGTAAGCCTATCTTAGTAGGACGGCAGTATAGTTTGGATAAATCACATTGTATTTGAACATAACATCATGTAAAAGAGGTCTAAAATAAATTTGAATAAACTTGTTAAAAAAATATTTTTATTATTCTTGTATTTTGGTGCAATAAAGAATATTTACTTACTTACTTATTTATAAGTTACTTTATTTCTAGTAACTAGTTCAATAACACAATTAACACGTATTCCTCGTCAGATTTTCATTAAGGGTCGGGTATATGTGGGAGAATTTTCAGATTCTGTCAAAATACCCTGATTCACACACAACCAGACTTTACGCACACTACCACACTTTCGTGGGACAGGTCGTTGACCGCGTATACTTTTTTACAGGTTGCCATTATTAGTTTCATACTAATCACACCTCCTTTGAGAAATTGAAACTGTAATGTTTTCCTTTGTAAGCAGACAGAGAAATAACATATTTTATCTTGCTTTCCTTGTCTATCCAGTTTATGTCACATATGACGTGTTATGGTTGATTTTAAATGATTAAATGACTTAGCTTTGGTAATACGTTATCGAGATACACGTTTTGGAAAGTTAGCTAGCCGAACAAATACATATTATAGACTTGGCATATAACCGCGAATCATTTCGGTCGTCGAATCGACTATTTGCATCACTCTCTTTCGAATATGCAAGAGCGATAGAAACGGAGATAACGAAACGTCGATTTTCGAACTCGCGGTTGGCCCGTTGTAGACTAGAAGTCGCTTATAGGTAGAAGTGCACGGAAATATGTCTGAATAACTTCTTAAGAGTTTCGATGAATTGTAAATTAGGTAGGTATATCTATACCTAGCTTAGTCAATTTTCCATGCAAATAAATCTAAATGTTATTCTACGATTGAATTTATTGGTTTTATTTACTAACTAATGTTCTGCATACCTTCGTGTGAATTTAGTTTTAGTACTGGAGCCGGCCATACTATAAATTTATTGAAGGTCCTAAATGGTCGCTGGTAGGTATGTAGGTGAAGGACACTTATTACCTTTTATTAGAAAAACTTAGCAGACGAGTTTAGGATGATACTAATTATGAAGCGTTATATAGGGACAAAGTGCTTTGCTACGTTACGTTACGATACGACACATAAATAAAAATATATATTTTGTTAAACTGTTAAATATATATTTTGTAAAGTATTAGTTTAATTGTCTGACTTAATAAACATGTAGCCGAATTGTAAACAATCTATTAGTTTTGAAAAAAAAAATACTTTTCTAAAAGTTGATTCACCCATATATTGCGTCAATTTGAAAATACACTAAAACTACATTATGTAATTTATCTTCAAGTCTACCGCTCCAAATATTTGCGACACGGTGTGCACTTCAAATAAGCTACATACCAAATTTAAGACCCGGTAAGTGCTTAGGATTTTAAGACCATTTTTAAGAAAGAATTGTTTTTATTTTTATATGAAAAATAGCTAATGACTTTAAATCCCTTACACAAATATATTTAAATGGCCCAAACACACTTGCAGACTCATACATATTTAATTACCATGACATAACGTTTGATATGCCGTAAAAGTATACTATACTAAATCGAATATAATATTACTGAAGTCACTGGCGGGCGTAATGCCTACAATAATTTCCTGCTTATAACTCCAAATAGATAATATCAAGACTGATGCACTCTGAGAATATGTTCAGTAACTGACTGAAAAAAATTTCGTAAATATATTTTGATCCCATCGCTCCAAACTTTGGCACATCAAAAAAAAATCTTTATTTCTTTAACATGAAGTACATACCTATATCTTATATTGACCGGCGTCTCCTTGTAAGTTATTTACAAAATAACCTGTGCTAGGAGGCACCGCTCTTCCATATCTACAGTTTATAATTATTATTTTTTCAGTTTATAATAAGCTAAATATATAAAAGAAGAAACTGACCGACTGACTGACTGACTGATTGACTGACTGACTGACTGACTGACTGACTGACATATCAACGCACAGCCCAAACCGCTGGTTCTAGAGATTCCAAATTTGGCACGTAGGTTTCTTATAAGGTCTAGGGGTGCACTAAGAAAGGATTTATCAAAATTCACCCCCTAAGGGGGTAAAATGGGGGTCCAAAGTTTGTATGGCGAATCAAGATTTGTTAGATTATTTTATTCGAAACTTCACGTGTTTCAGGTTTTTTAAAAATTCAACCCCTAAAAGTGGCAAATGTGGTCACAAAGTCTGAAAATCAACATGGGTATCGTATCCTTTTTGAGTACTTATAGTACGCGAGCGAAGCCGCGGGAAAAGGCTAGTATACTTAGACAAAGAGTCTCACGAAAGTTTTATAGTATTAATATACTCATACTTAGTGTTATACAAATCTTTAGACTTAAAACGCATGGCATCGGGCACTTCAAATAACCTACATTTCGAATTTAAACCCATTATTTTGGCCGGCTTGGACTTTAAGACCAGTTGAAATCACGAACTTTAGCTCTAAATTAATTTTTGAGCCTGCTGTACCAAATTTTTACTGTGTATATGACCTATTAAACAAAAGAACCGTGACCGCCTTGGTTTATACGTCCGTTTTTCAACTGACATGATATAATAAAATTCTTAATCCCTTTTAAAATTATAATAAAATAGCTCAATCATACTTGAATATTTCATTTAAAAGTCATAAGTCATCGTACGCTTTTTTTGTTGACATCGTTTTTGACCTTAAGGTAAGATATGTTTTTGAGCTAGTACCTATTGTTACCTATTTAGTTGAGGTTAGGTTAATATAGCCGTATGGCATGCACACGCAGTGCTTGGCGCCCTGCAGCAAGGTGGAGGAGAAGGAGAGCTGAAGAGCGAGCTCAGTGGCGTGCCTTGGGAGAGGCCTATGTCCAGCAGTGGACTGATACAGGCTGATGATGATGATGATGATGATGAATATAGCCACCAGTGCAGTACAAATCCTAAAAACGGCCTTAAATTTGGTGACTGATTCATGCAAATCATCTGCAGTTCAGTCTCAGGCAACGCCGCTTTGCATGATTGTCAGTCGTGTCAAATTAAGCTGATCAAGCTCCCTTGTAAATAGATCAATCAGTGGCTACCAAAAAAGGTGGCGGGGAATGGTTGGCTTCCGAGGTCCAGTCTGCTCTATACATATTTTTGCCTACAATTAGTTACTAGGTCCAGCTTGACATCATTTTCTTATAAGTGCGAAGAATTCATTTAGATTTTTTTTTATATATGCACAAAAATATATGGATTTATATACACGTATTTTGTTATTTGAATGACATTTGGAAATATATTACAATTTTTTCATTGTTTTCATTTAAATCCCTGACGAAACCATTAAAAGAAATCACGTCAGGTTCTTATTATTATGATTAATAAGTATTAAGAAAAATCAGACAAGCAGAAAGTGATTTTGAAACGAAATTAACGAACTTAGAAAAGGCATCATATATCGCTGTGATGATTCTGATACTTAATACGCAACATAAAGTAAAAATTTCAGAATGTACTTTTTTGACTTATTTAGATTTTCTGAAGCAACTGAAACTAAAATGGAGCTTGTAGAACAGAATATATAATTACACGCTTGAGGCGACACATACGATTATTGTAGAAATCATACAATTATAGGATTGTGTACGATACACATACCATATTACACTTCGAAAGCCTAAAATTGGTGTATGTTTAAAAAAACAATGAAAGTATTGGTAAGAGTTATTTTTTGCAGACCTGATATGTATGTATACTATGTATAACTATGTCGTAAGAAAAAATATTAGTTGTTCAACTATCATTATTGTTTTTCGCTTTATATACAACACGCAGATTTTATAAATGTGCTGCCTTTTATCAGGGCCGAGATAGCGTAGAATCTACTTCAATGTTCAACTTAATTTTTTTTTCGTAAAAAAAAAGTATAGAGCGGCAAATGCGATTTACATATGATTGAATCACGTGGAAGTTAAAGGGTTATAAATATATAAAAAATATGAAAACAAATGTATTGTTGTTATTCAATCAAATACAAACATTGAAAACGTTGAAAAAATAATCAACCCAGCAAGACTTGAACTTGCATCGATACGCCTTACCGGGGCTCGATCGCTTTCGCCCCCGCTCGATCGATTTCGAAAGCGATCGAGCCCCGGTAAGGCGTATCGATGCAAGTTCAAGTCTTGTTGGGTAGATTATTTTTTCAATGTTTTCAATGTTTGTATTTGATTGAATAACATACTATTTTATGAGTGGAATGCCCAACTTTAAAAACATGTAAAATAATTATGAAATGTATTGTTTCTATTTTTACTTTCATACAAATTTTCATCCCCCTATTTACCCGCTTATGAGTAGATTTTATAAAATTGTATTTATCAAACCTAGCAGCGAAATGTAGGCCAAATGTAGCACAGATTGGTTTTCAGAACAGAAGCCGCTATTCCATCCGCTTTTTGGGAGGTTGCCACTGTTTAATCTGGCAGCTAGAAGGCTTGAACAGCTTTGTTTGACCTAACGGCCAATCGTGCTAAGCGACGTCATCTAAAATGTGCAGACGGGTCCATGCATTTCTGTCTCTTAACGTCCGCAGTAATGAAGACTTTTAAAACGGTATTCCACATACCTTAGAGTCATTAAAAATTTTGAGTTCTTCAATCACACAAATCACTGAGCAATTTTAATGATTAAAGAATAAATATGTTGTAAATTTTACCCACCACCCTAGACGCATATTTGTTTTACCCAGTAAAAACAGTTTTGTGCAATAAAGCTTAAAATATAATAAAATGTGCTTCAAGACTCCCAACACCGCAGTACTTTTACGATCATTTTATCAATTTAACGACTTAATACAAATCATTAAGACTTACAATTTAAGACTTTAAATATGAATGTCAAAGTATGTTAAGTATTGCCGTTAAAATATTTTTTATGGAATTAATAGTATGTCGATATTTTCGGAATAATCAAACCATTTCTTAAAAATTGTCCTAAAATCCAAATCAGCCTCAGAAATGGTCTAGTTTTTTTGTTTAAAAAAGTTTAATTTTATTCGGTTAGTATATTTTAAATAGTACTCTAATAATTTAGAAACGTTAGGCTTAAAAATAAATTGGGGACAAAATTTTGTACTAATATCGTATTATTAATTCAAGACAGATCTGACAGTTCTCTCCATACAAGATGATTTACAATGTAGGCCAGGAGCTGTCAGATTATTGTCTTAAATTAAAAATATGATATTAGTCTTAAATCCAAACCGGCTACTGAAATGGATCTAAATTAGCTATGTAGGTATAATTACGTACCTTAAGGATTGTTTCGCTGGATTAGTCTTCAAGAACTTTATGAGAAAATGTGTTCATGAATATAACGCTTCCTACAACACTACAAATATGGAAGGCGATCAGTAGGAAATTAGATAAACACCCATGGCTCCAATACTTGTAGTTACCATATTTGGGTAATATTTAGTTTTAAAATTATGGTTCTGTACATGCTTCGTCCAGTATGTAAATTCACAGAATATTGATGAAATAACACATTGTTCTTATTTGAACGCTACATTATGTAATGTTCTGGTCTCACCTAGGTAGTTATAACTCAAAAGTCCCGTTTAAATGTAAACAATGAGTTAAATGAGCTCGTAACCTGGTAACACGTCCGACTTTCAATCCTGAGGTCTCGGGTTCAAACCCCGACCTCCTGGTGTACAGTCACCATCAGATATATCGGAGCGGCCAAGGTGGTCACAAATATCTAAACAACGCCTCTATGATCAAGGCGATAAAGTGCATGTTCAGATATATTTGAGTACCTTGGCTGCTCCGATATATCTGATGGTGACTGTACTAGTTATGAAAATTATATCACATGCACGAAATATCATTTGATATTTTTACCAGTCGCTTTTTGATGAAGGAAAACATCGCGAGGAAACCATATCTATTTCCAATAAGGCCTACAGGTTTAATTGAGCCGTGGCACAAAGCCGGGGCAAAACGCTAGGAGGATGAGGAGTGAAAATTGTGTGAGTTTAAGTCAGTAAACAACATTGTTAATAATATAAGGAAGTAATTTATTTGATCAGGGTACATTTGTGTAACGATAGATAAATCTGCACACAATCTGCCTGGAAATCGCCAAGAGGCGAACGTATGTAGGTTGGGTCCTCCCGTGCTTTCAATGGCGGGGCTCTATTAGGTAGGAGTTGGATGCTGTTCCGATGATGTGTTGAAGTGACGTTAGTAGCGTAGCTCGAATCAAGAGGCGTATCATGAGCTCTCAATGCCCCTTTGTAGCTCTGGGGTACCATAACGTATATACGACAAAAGATTAATGCGCGTATCAATTTGTACCTATAGTCTGCAGACGGAGTCGTTCAACGTTCTTCATGATCATGACCACAAAAAACTGACTTGGTTGCTCTCCTCGCCAGATTATCGTATATTGCATTCAATATTTGATTATATCTTTTGTATAAGTAAAAGGTCTTTTAATATTAAAAAAATAGAGATTGGATTGGAGTTATTATAATAATATTGTCATTCAAGTATTTTGACGCTATAAGTCATGTTAAAATGTCGTAATATTATGACCAGCGTCATAAAAATAAAGTCCAGTAATTAAAAAGGAATCCAAAAACTCTTTTAATTTTGAACAGGTTTTGAGGCAATTAATTACGAGAATTCGGTAGAAAAGTGTCTTTTATTCAATCTTTAGTTGTATTCTTGTAGTATTACGACGTGTAAATATAAAAAATCTAATTTTGTGGGACTCACAGTCCCTTGTAATTTTCCCTATATACAGTATGTATCAGAACGTAAGGCAAAGCTGAAGCCTGGTTGATGGTAAAGTGGATTATGTTCTAATAGAATACTTACTAATAACTTTTATCTGCTTTTTTTAACTTTGCTCAATCTCAACATGACTTTGGGTCCTCTTATTTGCAGTCGGTTAAAAATTCCTGTAACAGCCTGTAGAAACAGTAAGACGTTAGTTTATAAACGTCAACAAACTAATTAAAACCAATCCATATCATATCAGATTACTGCAATTTCAACTATGACCAGATACTGATAAGCCTAATAAATTCGAAACACTAATTTAATTAAATTTAAAATTATCATTTAAGGACTATTTTTGTTATCATGTCATTATTATTTACAACAGGGATTTCGCATATCATATTGTAGTTCACTTTGACATTAATTATGACGTTCCATTAAATTTGTCATCTTGTTATTTTTATTTTGAAAGAGGTCAGGTTAAATCAATTAATTGGACTTTTTTCCTTTTGAAGTTAAACTTCAAGTCAGAGTTTGACATTCGTCTGCCAGATAAAAAGAAAATCTAATGAATAGAAATTTAAATTAAAAATTACTGATAATGCCTTTAATTTTTCTGCGGAGGAACTTGTGGATATAATCCTTCTTTACGGAGAGTGTAGGGGAAACAGGAATGCCGCTCTTCGTCTGTACGCGGAGAGGTTTCCCGCACGAAGGCAACCCAACAACGGCTGTGTGATCGTCAATACACTTATCCGACTGCGAAATAACAACCCGCCGGTGCCGATGGACGGAATCACGAACTCGCGAAGAATTCCAAGCACGGATAATTCAAGCATTTGATAAAATTAGACACCGTGTCGGACAAAATCCGAATTTGCTGCGAAAAGTACACGAAAGCAATCGTCGCGTCGTCGCTTGCTCAGATGTTTACGTACCGGCGGCCGGCACATCGAACTGCATCGCATTTAATACGTGAGTGTGCACTCAACTTTAGCTGTCTAACGTTATCAGCTGACCTTTATGACACTTACTTCATTTTATCTGTTGTCATTGATAACACTAAATAAATAATACAGGAGGTAATAAAATAATTGTTTATTATTTTATTTTTTTTCACTTCCATTAAAAGATGCTAAATTTGCATAAGCCCGGCACCATAATCATATTTATGGTCTAAACATTAATGGGTCTCTTTCTTTGCCTTTCGTTCTGATACATACGGTATTTTGAATACAATCTGGCTACTGGTATCCTTTTTCGTGTACGTATACGATTTTCTGTCAAAATAAATGCCAAAATGAAACGTCATGGCTGCTCATCCAACAAGACGTCCGCCTGCGACGAGGCCCGTCGGGCATCTGAGTCACAATGACAATTTGACTGATATGGCGAATGTATGGGAATTTTTCAAAAGTTTATATTTACGTTTCAATTTCTTTGTTGTCTTTATGATGAAAAATATGAATATGCCCTGATGCACTAGTCTAGTTATCTGGCTTTCAAAATAACATAACCATTGAACCACTGTCGAAGACAAAATTGTATTGCGACGTGTTCTAACGGAACGCCATTTTTTGATTTTTTGGTACTTTTGGAGTCGGTTTATAGATAATCAAAGCTAATAAAAAATAAAATATCAATTGGAGCCTCTGCACGGCTTCTTTATGAATACGTAGACATTCATATTATTGCGAATACGTAGCATTAACTATACAAATTCCTTGTTCTAAGTGAGGTCTAAAACGATGTTGTCATATATCCGCCCCTTAATCTGCCTAGTAATGTCATTCAAACAATTTTGTTCTTGTTACTTTAGTTATTTGTAAGAAAGTTAACAAAATCCCTACCGTAATCGGCCGTCTACAGATTTATAAGGGCAAATCATTTTCGGTTTAGCAAGGATACATCGACCTACTGTAGCACAAGGCTCGCTGTGAGCCGGAGACGCCGCCGCCGGCTGCGGCCGCGCCGCGAACTGATTTATGCCTGGACCAGCAGTATTTTATCCCTGGGCGCCTCAACTAAACTATAAGTTTCCGTTCGGCAGGCCAGGGGGTAGCCCTGTAAATATTGTCTCCGCTCGCTGCATCGATACCGATACTATATTTATTGCGCTCCTTTGTAAGATAATTTGGTAATGGATCGGGGTCATTCGATTCTTATTTTACGTGCTTTTGTATCTCTAGCGAACATCAGCATATCGAACTTTATTGTTTAAGAAGCAACTCATAAATTATAGACGATTCCAAATAGTTATATAACAATTTGGCCTTTGAAAATCTTTTAGAAAAGAATCGCATATTTATATTGTAATTTTACTGATCTATGGATAATAAACGCACCGACGGTCCGTATACTGTTATCGTATCGGCAATGAAAGCCAACAAAAATACCAGGATTGTTGACGTTATCATTCCCTACTGTATGAAATTCGTCACTTTAAATAATTAAAATTAAAATTGAGGCAGAGTAAATCGGTGGGAGTTGGGTTGCCTGAAGTGCATCAATGTCGCATAAAATTATGACACGAAATAAATGCTACCTTGAATCCTTAAAAGTTATTCGTAATAGAGCGTCAGAAGTGACGTGGGACACAACGAAGGCAATTTGTCCGTCACCGAGGCCCGTACTGGAGGCGACATTGGAAGGGTATTTTACACCCTCACCTTTTCACAGTTTGAAGAGTATTGTAATTCGGCATGACAGCCCTTTCGATATTCTAACACATTTTTGAGGAACTTAGACGTAAAACGCCAATTATGTATGTAAAGAAAGACCGAAGCCCTCCTACGTATATAGAGGTATGTACATACAACAATGTCGGTCAACTCTACTGCCACGAGTGCAAAAGAGTTTTTAAGAGCAAGTTTGGCCTGGCCAGCCAAATAACGCAGTAGTTTAATAACCACCGACGAGATGGACGAATCAGGTTAAAGCTGCAGTGATTGGGAACTCAAATAAGCTCGGAAGTCATCAGAGAGGCATGCCGGTGTGTTGAAGCTTGTCATCAATTGCTGAAACTATGACCACGGCGGTAAAAACTGAAAAGAACAAAGAGATGGCCGCCGATGTCACAGCCAAGTTCAAAGAGGCCGTGTGACACTGCAGTGTGTATATTACACGTTGGTTTTACTCTATTGTCTATTAAGATCGGAAGAATTTTCCATATAACCTTTATGTAATGTTGTAATATACCAGAGATCATTAGTAAACTCTTATCAAGCAAGCACTAGATCGACTGGCACACGCCCCCGGCAGTCCCCATGCGGCCCTAGAGGCGGTAATGGCCCCTAATGAGTCGTCAGCGGCGCTGTCGCCGCCCCCGGACCGGCGCTCACGCAATGAATGACAGCTCGCTGGAGTCATGTTTAATTTGTGCAATTTCTTTATGATACATTTGTCATAAAAGGTATCATCCGAGGGTGTGAATTTTCATCAGTTTCTTATCGCTTATGTACACATTGACGAGGAATTCGTATTATATACCTATTGTCCTCGTCAAAAAAAAAGGATTGTCAATTAGAAAAACTAAAAGAAAACTTATGATAAAGCTTATATTGGGTGAAGTTATTAAGTATTAATTGAACCACTATTTTCAAAGATCGATCGTTGATATTGATGATCCGCACCGAAAACACACTGAGATCAGTCAAGCGTCGAATGCTTTTTCTGAGGGATATATTCACCATATTGCCAACAACTACGTATCATTATCTCCTTACAAGAATAGCACAACATCCGGTGTGCTAGGGGAAGCGTAGAAGCCGTTCGCGAGTGATTACCCGGTCAATGAATTACGCTAAGTCCAATTACGTGATTGGATTAGCACCGACGCGACGGCTCAACGCCTGCCGGCGTAACTAGTATAGGTCCTGTCCATAGTTGATCTAATAGGTACGCAGAACCTTCAGTTTTAACCTTAAGTTTTGTTTGCCGTTTTGGCTAAGGAGCCCAAAAATTGTCGTGATACGTTGATATATATGTAGCTCCCTCAGTAAGTACCTACGTCTACCTTTCACATTCGGTTTCATATCTGCATGTTATCGCACATGCACCAAAGGTGTGTAACTCTGATAAAATTGAGTTTGACAACATACTGCCTGATACTTTTGCATAAGTAAGAATGAGAACTTGTCGTGAATATCATGACATGTGACTTCGCAGTGAGCCTCCGTGCTTGGTATGCCCATTTCATTGCAAACCCACAAAACTTACCACTTACTTCTTACTATTACTTACTTACCGATTACTTAGTTTACCGGCTCACAAAATACGCCTGAATGTCAAATCACGCCTATATTAAGATTGATAATGATATTGATAATGATTAAATCCCCACGTCATCAAAACCACGAAACCAAAATAATTATTAGCTATATCTAGCACACGGTTAGCATTATTACGGTTGCGGCTAATTAATTGCGACAAAATTTTAAACACCGTCATACCAAGTCGTACCCACTAAGGTCTTTCAATTCCCCTTTAACATTGAAATCACAATCCAAACGATTAAGAGAATTCAAGGTTAAGCGATAGTGAATTAGTGAAACAAGGGTTCAATCAGCGTGTGGTCAGACGGAGGGCACGCTAATCGCGCGGCATGGCCCGGGCTGGTTCGGTGCGAAACAATCGCTCGCTAATGATCCCGTGAAACAAACCCCATTCACACACTATGCACGTACGGGAAGTTAACACATTTTGTCTGATTTAATTTACGGCATTGATGGGAAATTTTAGTAAATGCTCCGCATGCGACTGAATTCAGGTTTAATTGGTTCACAATCTCTTTATTTTGGTACTTCTACAGATTTTAACAAAAATACTGGGGATCCGTTTAAGTGCATAATTGGTATCATATTGCAAGTAAGAAAAATATAAAAAAATTTTTGGCGCAATAAAAAAAATTGCATGGGACACGTCGTCTCAGCCGGTCAACCCTCCATACAACACCATTTTTTTTCGAGCGGAATTTTTTTTTCTTTCTTTCTCATAATAAGGAAGTAAGAACGGTACTGTAACGAGCTCGGCGATCTGGAGCCCTCGTCTAGCTTAACCTACCTTATCGCCAGTTACCTTAGGTCCTTATAGTGAGTCTTCTCGAATTGGCCAGTGATCGTCTATTCCTCTACGTTGTGTCCAAAGTGTCCTGAACCTGGTTCAGCACAGTAAAGAAAGCTCGCCCGTGCTCTGCCCGTCCTTCACCATGCTTCCTCATCGACCTCCTGTTTTTTAAAGATTGTATGACAAACGGCCATTAAGTACCCCTAGACCTATATGGGAATATTTTCATGAAGATTGTCTTTGTACGATGTCAGTTAGTCCGAGTAAGTATAGAACAATGAGCTTAAAGTAGGGAGGATACGTTCAGTGTGTCGATTTGTCTTTACTCAGTCCTTTTAGCTATTTGTATTGTATGTCATAACATAAACCTAGAATTGATGGGCCCATTAGAAGAATACCTACCTTGTCGCTGTGAAATGCTGTCATTATCATTATTAAATAAGTATATATAGGACACATCTAAGAATCATCCTTATACTACCGCTGTCTATATATAGTTGTTTTGCCTAGTTACAAGGTCAGAAATACCGGATTCGCAGAAAGTCCACTCTAGCACTCAAAGATTAGTAAGGAATGAAGTTAGGGACACAGGGGGGGGCCTTTAACATAAAATACACACAAACACATCAAATAAAATTACTTTGGTAAAGCGGGATATTATAGTATTTCAAGCATAAGGTTTTAGTGAGACTACATATATGACTAGAAGTACTTAACTTTCTTGTGGCTGAAGTCTGCCTGTAATCCCTACTGCACATGCGTATCCTAGTGGTTTCTGGTGCAATATTTTTCTGTATACTTGATAAATACACGATCTTGTATACTTGATAAATTTGACGGTTGTTATAAACAAACTCCAATGTCAGTGGTTTTAAATTTGAAATTCTGAGAGTATTCATTCTTCTAAGGCATAGACAACAGTAGAAGTAAGAAGGCTGATATACACTATATAACCAAGCAGTTTGGTTCCTAAAAATATAAAGTAAACCTAAAATATAATTTAACAATTATAAATATTTGAACGGGTGATGAGATGACGGCGGCCCGTTACACACTACCCCCAAATTTTGCGAACATAGACACATCTGGGTCATGGAAAGCAAAATTTCAATAACTATAAAATTTTAAAAGTACTTATGAAGAAAAGAAAAAAGCTTTATGAATTCATCAGACACACGGTGTATACTAAGTAGTTTTTTTTTATATACTTTTAAGAAAAAAAAGTTTTATGAATTCATCAGACACACGATGTATACTACCCCCCCCCCCAAATTTGCATGGACGCAATCAAGTAATGAAAGCAAATATTAAACTAAATAAAACATAACCGATTGATTGAGAAAGAGAAAAAGAGAAACAGGCTTATGCTACTACCACACTACCCCCAAATTTTTCGAACATAGACACATCTGACAAGGTGTCTCATGGAAGTAAAAATTTTAAACATAAATAGATTGGTAGCATAAGTTTTTTGTAAAAACAATAAATTTTTAATGAGAGATCTAAGTTCATTGGGATCTTTCCATTTAGCGTAGACGTTTTTTTTTTTATAATCCTCTTATGTGGTGTGTATTTTAACCAAACCAAGAGTGCTGGCGTATATAAAGGCAAGTTTCCAAGTTCTCATATGTATGGCATGAACTTTTACAAGTCTCCACAGATAATCCTCACTCAAACAAAGGAACTCCGGGTTGTGAATCCAGAATCAACTCTAGCCGTATATGCAAGGACACTTCCGACCTCATCCTGCTTTGCTTATCGGATAGGGAAAGGAAATCAATGCAGCCCTTGTAAAGTGAGACTTCTCCAGGGTGGGTTCTACCGTTAAATGTTCAATTACCAACACTAAAACCTAGGCTTCACCAGAATACGGACCACTCTCAGCCGGGAGTATGTTCAGCAAATACATGATGTCTTTGGCTATTTAGCCTTATAACCTGGTCTAGACCAGATATCAAAATAATTTAAATTGTTTATTAGATTTGATAACCTTAATAAACTTATTAGACCTTGTAATAAAGATAGGTCTATTTTTAACTGAATGATAATTTTTAAATATTTATTTAATATTCAGATTTGTATTCTAATTTATATAGAAATTTTTTTTTTAATTGACATCGTGCAATTGCCGATGTGTAGATTTTTCAGGGGTAGTGTTAGCTTCTTGTGGAGTAGGACCCACTTTGGATAGCAGTTAGGTAAACCTGCAACCTGTCAGCTTGAAATGACACTAACTAATAGCAATATCCAAAATGTTCCTTGTACCGTAAAGTGTAATAGTGAGATGACAATGAACTTTAATGTTTATATCTTAAGTCCAATTCCATTGTAGAGGCTCTACACACTGTCAGGTCTCAGTCGTAGTCGGTGACACCACTGGTATTATGACGCTCTCTCACAGTCAGTTATAACTTATAAATGTTATTTTACAATAACTGTCTTTGTTATACAATGCTGTATAACCGCTGTGTAAGTGCTCCACCACACCAGTTAGCCTCTCACAGTTTTAATTCATGCATCACACAATCATCATTCCTCACCATATTCATCACTCGCTCATACATTCGTCCAAAACAACGGAACAACACGTCTCGATATAAACTTCGTAAAATAGGCCCTAACGAAACCCAATTAAAATTGTAAAAAAAAAGACTAATTTTCTTTTTTACAAATTCTATTTAGTGTAATTAATTTATATAAAACCCCAACTTTGTTAATACTAATAATGTATTATAGCACATTTAAAAATAATTTAATTTCAATAAATTGGTTTATTTTATTTTATTTCTGGAGACTTGTTTTCTGCTGACGATAGCTATATACATAGTAATTTAACCTAAGATATTTTTCAGACTTATTAGAAATATCATTTACGGCGTAGAATGCCCATGGAAGCTTATTATACCTTATTCCTAGCATGAAGATTTAGAAACTATTTTAAAATGCTGAGAAAGTTCTATGGTTCTATGACATGAGTCGATCGAACACCAATATCTCAATTGCCATTCTTGTAAAATAGAAATAAATATACATAATAGGTATATATATAATATATAATTATATACCACCCACACCTTTTTGTATGAATGTGGCAAGTATCAGAATTCTGTTTTAGTAATTCTTAATACATATACTCGTACCACAGACACCTTTTTGTATGAACGTGGTAAGAATCAGATTTTTTTTTCTCATTCTTAAAATATACACAGACACCATTTGTTGTATGAATGTGATAAGCATAAGAATAAGAATCCTTCTGGTTCTAATAATGTGCACAAACACCATTTATTGTATGAATGTGATTAGAATCATTATTTATTATTTATGATTCATAGATGGAATAAATAAAATATATACGTAATACCTTGCCTAATTAAAATTGGTTGGTTGAGAGACATGGCTGTGCTTAGAAGTAGTTAACGTTTAGGTTCTGACCTAGGTAATCAGAATTTAGTGAATTTACTGTCTACAAAATGGTTCTTAAGTCTTTACAGAACAGGACAAGTCATCGGTCTCTAGTAAAGGTTACGGTATTAGTAGATGCTGGTACTAAAGACAGATATAAGTACTTAATCTTAAATGAAATTACTGCATTTTGAATAACCTATCCTATGGCAACCGTAATAATGATTACTGAACTGACAGCTTTGCATAAAAACAATATATATCTACTATGTAATTACTATATTAAATACTGACCCAGGTCATTCTACTGTAAACTAAAAGTACTGTAAGCTTTCTATAGTTAATAAGTACTACTCAACTGCTCAAAGGTTGACTGGAAGAGACCCCTTAAGGGATAAGTCCGCCTTTGTACAAATATCATATATTCTTTCTGTTGTATGTTTCTTTGTTGTACAATAAAGTATTATACTACTACTACTACTACTACTAGAGCAATAAGGCAAAGTCTATTATAAGTAGTACGGCATACAAAATAAAGCAATCAGTTCAAGAATTAAAAAATGCGTGAGTGTCGTGGAACTATCGCTTTGGACGAAGTTATGTTATTTAATTTTATTTCATTTTTGACTTTTTCGGTTTTTCTTTTTTGGATTTTTAAAATTTTTAATATCTTTTTTTTATATATATTTCTTTTTTTTTATCTTTTAGATTTTTTTTTTCCTTAATTTTTTTTTCCTTAATTTTTTTTTTTAGATTTTTTATTTATTTTTAGATTTTTTTTTATTTTTTTTTAATTTTTAGATTTTTATTTAATTTTTTTTTTGAATTTTTACGAATCTTTTTGATATTTTTTTCTTTGTGAAAATGAGAATTGACAAAGTGTCACTTTTCAGTACACTTCACTTAAATTTATTATATTTTTTAATTATTTTTTTCTTTTGACTTTTTTTTTTCACTTTGTCACTTCACTACAATTCACTTCACTTCAATTTATTCTATTTTCTGTTTATTCCATTTAATTTTACATGTTTCTCAATCGTATGGCTTTGTGTCGCGTTTTCGTACGTGACGCTTTTTCGTGACGGATACTCGACCTTTTTTTTGCCTAGCCCCATCCTCGAATCGTCCGATAAGGAACTTCGGTCAAAAAAGTTGGCCTAAATTTTGAAGGAATAAATGAACTTTAAACACTTCTCACATGTTATAGAGTATACACGGTGGAAGTCCACGAGGGCCCTTTACGAAATGTGAGATAGTTTAGCCTTAGCACTATATTTCCCCCATAGAAACTATGTAGATGTGTGAAACCGTGTCTAACTTATAGTCTTATAGCCTTAAAGTAGTGAGTTTGGTTTTATTTTTATTTATTTTTTATTATCTAACTATAACAAATCTACTCAAACGATTCAATACTTCCGGGAAGATCCGTTGTCACCTGCCACCCTGTATATCTGCCTCAGCAAAGTTCATGATTTCAAGTTTATCATAGTCAACCCGCAATAATGAAGTTGCCGTACGAGTGTTTTTTTTTTATATACCACGATGTTGGAAAACAAGCATACGGCCGGCCCGATGGTAAGCAGATACCGTAGCCTATGGACGCCTGCAAACCCAGAGGACTTATATGCGCGTTGCCAACCCTATAAGAACCTATACACTCCTTTTTTGAAGAACCTCATACGAAGAAATTGACAATTTACGATTTCTTAGTTTGACTTTAGAGCAGCCTGTCCTGTATGTTATTTAATGTCATGAAAATATACATACAGCCTCATTGAACAGTATAAAACCTTCTTTACCCTATTTGGTCATCTTTTTTATTCATGACACTTATTACAAATTTAACAAATGTCTTATGTGACAAAGTGTGTGATGGCAACTGCCAACATCAACACTCACATACAAGCATATTGCGTTGCTCTGATGTGTCATTAATACGATTCTGTCAAAAATTGTTACAAATTGCTTCCTCATCGACCTCCTGTTTTTTAAAGATTGTATGACAAACGGCCATTAAGTACCCCTAGACCTATATGGGAATTTTTTCATGAAGATTGTCTTTGTACGATGTCAGTTAGTCCGAGTAAGTATAGAACAATGAGCTTAAAGTAGGGAGGATACGTTCAGTGTGTCGATTTGTCTTTACTCAGTCCTTTTAGCTATTTGTATTGTATGTCATAACATAAACCTAGAATTGATGGGCCCATTAGAAGAATACCTACCTTGTCGCTGTGAAATGCTGTCATTATCATTATTAAATAAGTATATATAGGACACATCTAAGAATCATCCTTATACTACCGCTGTCTATATATAGTTGTTTTGCCTAGTTACAAGGTCAGAAATACCGGATTCGCAGAAAGTCCACTCTAGCACTCAAAGATTAGTAAGGAATGAAGTTAGGGACACAGGGGGGGGCCTTTAACATAAAATACACACAAACACATCAAATAAAATTACTTTGGTAAAGCGGGATATTATAGTATTCCAAGCATAAGGTTTTAGTGAGACTACATATATGACTAGAAGTACTTAACTTTCTTGTGGCTGAAGTCTGCCTGTAATCCCTACTGCACATGCGTATCCTAGTGGTTTCTGGTGCAATATTTTTCTGTATACTTGATAAATACACGATCTTGTATACTTGATAAATTTGACGGTTGTTATAAACAAACTCCAATGTCAGTGGTTTTAAATTTGAAATTCTGAGAGTATTCATTCTTCTAAGGCATAGACAACAGTAGAAGTAAGAAGGCTGATATACACTATATAACCAAGCAGTTTGGTTCCTAAAAATATAAAGTAAACCTAAAATATAATTTAACAATTATAAATATTTGAACGGGTGATGAGATGACGGCGGCCCGTTACAGTACCAATAGAGAACATGCATGAAAAATATTTAATTGTTCCATAAACACGTTCAACAACTCCAAATTAATATAAATAAGTGGAAATCCGTAATAATTTGTAACAGTTTTTTAAAGATATTGCGGTTTAAAAACTTAAAATTTTAGGGATTTTTTTTTATACCTTAAATGTATTTTCGAAACTTCAGTTCGATTACTTATTTTCTAACAAGAAAAAAAATGTACGACAACTATATAGCTAAACGCATTTTTTCGTGCCTAAAATTACAAAAATCTCCCAAAAACTTGTTCCTTCCAAACAGTTTTCTGCAACTTTGTGGTCGGTGACGTCACAATCCTCACACTTTTTGTATGGGGCGTTTTGACGCGCGGCGCAGACTCGTAACGTATTTTAACATTTTTGACGTTTCAGGGCTATCATAGATAGTAGGTTTATTAGAGACATTTGAATCTACAGGGAAATAGAATCGAATGACGTCTTCCAAAAAAATCATGCATGTTCCTAATTATGCCCTTAAAAGGACCACCAACATTTTTGTTACACCTTGTATTACTTGTATAAAGTGTACATATTAATTACGTTGGTTTCTAAAGTGTACATAGGCAGGATACTTCATAATTATATTGTAACGGGTTCAAAGCTATGTTACTGCCAAGTGCAAGACAAACATGAGTCAGGTTGTTCACCACATAATTTTTACCTTTATATCTTTGCCAGAGGAGAGAAAAAACGCAAACGCCTGAAAGGAATCCTATTACCACGGAGCCCTGAACAACATCAGTAAAGATAATAAGTTAATCTGGACTCGACTTATTAAGAATGCTCCCAGCAAGTTTGCTTTTAAAAAAGCCGTTCGTGCCTTTTTCGCTAGTGGAATGAAAGATTAGTGTTTTCGGTTGATGATTTTCGTCTATATAATATATATATATATATATATATATATATATATATATATGTATGTATATATAATAATATATGTATGTATGTATTTTTTTGTTGTATATCGTATATTATGTATATATTGTATTGTATATTGTTTTATTCATTGTTTACTTGTAGTTAACTCTTCACCTTTTGTTCTCGTAAGCACCGCCCACAACTTCTCTGCTTTGCCTTAAGGTTGACTGGTAGAGAATGCCTACTGGCATTAAGTCCGCCTTTTGTACATCAAGTTTTTCTTTTGTGCAATAAAGTTTAAATAAATAAATAAATAATCTGGACTCGACTTAGACTAAGTGTGTCTGACACCTATGCATTGACACATTCCCCTAATTCCGCCTAATTCCCATTTTATATCTGCCAGACAGATCGTACGGGCTAAGTTAGCTCGCTAACATTTTCAGCAAACAATCGCAGCTCTAGGTATAAGCAAATCATTAAAATTACTTGTATGGCAGTTATAAAGATAGTTGGTTTAATCTTAGATGGTTAGGTATCTACATATAATATAATATTATCGTATGTCAATAAAACGTGCAAGAGCTTCGTATTTAATAAAAGATTTTATTAAAATCAGCATATTTTGCGTTTTCGAATCGGTAACATTCAATAACTGCTGTGCTTGCATTGAAATATTGCAATATTTTAAACAAATTGCAAAACATTATTGCGTTATGTAGGTAAATGTGTCTCTTCGGTTATTCACCTCTTGATTTTATTTACTTAATTAAACAATGTACCAAACTAAAAAATATAGAATTTTAACTGGTTTTAATAGAAGAAAAATATGTTCTCGTAAATTGATATTATTGTTGAACAAATTATATCAACTGAGTGATTGGTATATTGGTATTTTGTGCTACGTCATGTTTACTTCTAATTTATAATAATACTGGAAACTATAGGTCTAAAGCTAGGAAATATGTTGTAATGGGTTACACCCTGTATGACTGTTTGTTTCATATAAAAAAAACTAAATAACGTTACCTAGCTAAGTATAATAATTACTGTTTACATTCGACCAATTTGATTCGTGAGCCATTACCTACTTACGAGTATATTACCCTGTTATAATGGCAGTTGCCGGTGGTTACGTATAAATCTAACACTACTAAACTAGTTATTATGAGTACATATTAGAGTGGCCTAGGAATCAAATTGGTTGGATGTACCTAAGTACAATAATTACTGTATTTTTTATGTTTAGCTAGATTTCGGTAATATAATTTATCACTATGATGGGATCCATTGGTTTTGTATCGGAAAACTTAACAGATGTTTTGTGATAGTTACATACAATAAATTAGTACTTTAGCTATTACTTATACTAACCCTATAATCATCGACATAACAATGGGAATCCCTTCTGAAAGTCCCTGATGAGGGACAACAGGACACCATAATCATCATTTAAATATATGACGTAATGTATGTAGTTAAACGCCAATAAATTGATGTCGAATTTCAGACCTATCAGATCAATATCCATATCTGTTTTATAATAAAGATATTAGATTAAAGACAAATTAATCCTTACTTTCCTTTGTTACCTATTGAGAATTTACTCAATGCTTAAAGAATAGGTCCCTAAATACCATAAGTAGGTACAATCAAGTCAACCAATTTGATTCCTAGGCCACTCTAGGATCTTGTCATAATAGCTAGTCTAGTAGTGCATAGCTACGATTCGTTTCGTTAAAGTTCTACAGTGGCCTAGAAACCAAATTGGTCGACCGTACCGTACCTAATCCTTATCTACAGTTTTAGCTTTAGTCGGAACGCTCATGGCGTTAGACTTCCTTTTAAACATTGTGGTTGACTTGTAACAGGTGTCATGTTACGAATATGTATAAAAGGATTCCATTTGCATTAGAGCTCACCTTGGGCTTGTGCAATCCGATGCGCCGACATATTGTTATCGGGAACACGACCCGCGGCTTCTGACGAACCGGGCAATTGTTTTTGAGATTACGACACGTGGTTACAATAATAATTGTTATAAATTGGGCACCGTATTTATCGTGATAGAACCGTCAAGCAACAATGTAAACAAGGTACAGATTCAACCATGATTTACTAAAAATATGGCTCCGAATCGTTCCTGCGGGGCCATTTTAATGGGTTGATTGATTGTGTATTCCCAGTATTATTTGATCGGTGGATAGAACGGCTAAATTACGTATTAATCACATTTTGTTAGTTAATTTACATTTTTAATCATTGGGTAGTGCAATAATATCTTTAACAATCACAATCTTATTTGTAGGGCCATACTGTGCGAAATATATTTACGGTTATCGTTGCCATATAATAAATCCCGTAATTAGTAGCTTATATTTTGCAATTTGTCAGCCTTGATGACAAATGGGTGTTGGTTGTGATATATGTGCACTGAATAAATAGGGTAGATTTAAGTCATTATGTATTTGCTAATGTGGGTATGCCTATGACAGTTAGTTCTGTAATAAACACCGTACTGAGAACATCGAGTTGTCTGTATTTCATCCCCCGGCAACCCCTATATACTACATTGGTGAAAAATACCAGTTTGCATTACGCCTTTACGATTATGACATCTTAATTTAATCAGGGCAGAAATATATCTATATAAAAAATCGGTCAAGTGCGAGTCTAACTCGCGTACCGAGGGTTCCGTACGAATGTTTCATAAACGCTTGCAACTATAGCTCGATGAATAACGAATATAAATACCAACAGGTAATTTTTTTTTTAACAAAACATATCTATTCAGTCTCTTCATATGGGGGCAGGGGCTGGTAAAATAACTATTTATATTAAGAATACCCTATCCGAACGACGACGACGAAAAGTCTTAACACCGCAAAGTAGAAAACGAACGTACAGGGTGCAGCGCCATCTTTTCGAAAATTGTGTCACTAATTTTTGATACCTGACGTAACAAAAGTTGGTATTTCTAGGATAATTATTTATCACGTCAACCGATTGTAATATGTTATATGAAAAAAGACGCTTTCATCATGATTTCATGAGAATTTAATAGGGTGGCCGAGTGCGACTCGGACTCTTTTTTATTTTTAAGTCCGACTCACGCTTGACTGCAGAATCTTATTATTATTCCTGTAATCTAAACGTAAATAACTATTATTAGTTTTTTTTTTCAAAATATTCGGCTCAGCAGGTTCCGAGATAAAGGGGGGGTGTCAATTTTAATATTTTTAGGGTTCCATAGTCAACTAGGAACCCTTATAGTTTCGCCATGTCTGTTCGTCCGTCCGTCCGTCCGCGGATAATCTCAGTGACCGTTAGCACTAGAAAGCTGAAATTTGGTACTAATATGTATATCAATCACGCCGACAAAGTAGTAAAATAAAAAGTGGAAAAAAATGTTTTATTAGGGTACCTCCCCTATACGTAAAGTGGGGAGTGATCCTTTTTTTTTTCATTTCAACCCTAACGTGTGATATATTGTTGGATAGGTGTATAAAATGAATAGGGGTTTACTAAAATCATTTTTTGATAATATTTACATTTTCGGAAATATTCGCTCCAGAAGTAAAAAAAAATGTGTCCCCCCACCTCTAACTTTTGAACCATAAGTTTTAAAAATATGAAAAAAATCCCAAAAGTACAACTTTATAAAAAAATTCTAGGAAATTATTTTGAACTTGATAGGTTAAATAGTTTTTGAAAAAAATCACAAAATAATTTCTGAACTAAGTTTGTAATTTAACCGTATAAGCAGGTGTTTATTGTACCTGTAATTTCTACAAAATTACAATGAAATGACGTGCTTTCAAATAAAGTAAAAACGGTGAAAATAGATTCACGCAATAAAGAATTATCCCATAAAAAGCATCTTCCTTACTTTAAGCTCGCGCGCAATAGTTTACTTAATTTGCCGATAGATGTCGCTGTACGTGGAACGCTCATATCATATCCTACGTGGCAGTGTTATTTTAACTCTTACCAAAATACATATTATATCAAGGCATCTTACGATGCATTTTAGTATATTATATTATAAGTTATATATCTTATAGCGGGCATCTTAAGATACCTTGCCATAAATATCTTATAGCTCGGTATATATTTATTACGATATATTTTGATCCTTTTCTGACGTGACTTTGTAACCGATAAGTATATATAGTTCTCTCTCTCTCTGTAGTACAGCAACTAGTTTTATGATGGCAAAAATGTATAGAGGACTACATATATGACGGACAAAGATGCATGGCCCAAACCAGAAACTACTACAAAGTCATCTAACATTTAGAGGACACAGTTCAGATAGGAAAGCATATCAAACGTTTTGTGAAGTAACCAGATTTGGATTTTATTAGTATTAGTTTATTTGTATTTAATAATACGTACATTGTATGTCTCTCAAGCTGTTTTGATATGTCTTCTTATAGAACTACGCATTGTTGTGCATCTTTAAGATATAATATTACTATATTACTGTTTTGAAAAAATAAGTCCCGCCGAGTTTCTTGCCGGTCATAATACTTCTCGGGTCAGAGGTGTAAGGTTAGAACCGGTGGTAGTTTTTTTTTCTCTGACGTTCATAAGTGCATTGTAATGTGCCTAAATTGAAGAGTAAATATCTTTTATATTTTGTTATCTTTGTCGTGTGTTGCGCTTAGCTATAATATAATATATATTTCAGTATCTTACGGTATAATAATATATATCATAGTTACACACTTTTACAGTTACAGTAGCTACGTGTATGACGGGTGTAATATTTGTTCTGTTGGCTTGACGCAGGTACAGTTCGCCACTCATGCCGGAAGCTGGGCCGCCGGTTTGGCACGTCAGGTTGTGTCATTGTGTGCTAATTTCTACTCAGGCCATATAAGTAGGTGCCTGCCTACGTCAAATAGAAGAAAACAATTCGATGCGGGTAAACACTAACTGGTAACTAGGTATCTATCACTCATTCCAAAAAAATATAGAAATCTATTATATTTCTAGATGTTAGCAAATACTTGATTAAAGGTACGTAAACAAATATGTATGAGTACGCAAACCATAAGTAATCGACTCGATTTCATATTCCACGATTATCACTTATAGTTAGGTTTTGAGTCCCACTGCTGGGCTAAGGCCTCCCATCTCTTCGTTGTTATCGTTAACCTTATTATACGAAAAAAGTCCTTGTTGGTGTTGGTACATAGGTACCATCATCGAACGTACAGTTAGGTGCATAACTGAGTCAAAATTAGTACCTTAGTAAAATGTAAATAATTTGATAACAATCAAAGTTACATAAAAGTTCTAAACGTAAAATATTAATCCTTGGGTACCGCTACAAAACTGCTTCACAAATTATTTTCTTCCGACTTATACATTTTTCTCAATTTCATACCGAAAACTGTGAAATTTCACCTAATTTATTTTTCCCATTATTTCATTTTTTCTTAGGCATTCCCAATTCAGTAACTCATTTAAAGTAAGGAATTCCACGACCATTATTTTAGTTATCAAACATTTAAATCAGGCTTATTTTTGTAATTAGTTACTGGCAATGTATTGTCAGGTGCAAAACTGAGTCAAGGCAAATGGCCGAACAACTTTCTCGTTAGTTAATTTTTGTAGCGGACTTCATTCTGAGATAACCATAAAAATAAGTGAGTGATATAAAAGTCATACACCTCATTTTAAAGAGCATATAATGTACTATTTCAACTAATTGTCTTACCTGGTTGTGTAAAAGAAAAATATCAATATCGGGTTAAATAAAAAAAATGTAGTTTAACGGTTTTTGGTTCAAAATCATGGACGAATAAAAAAATCAAGATTGTGAATGCAATGAATCGAGATTGGCTTTCATATGGATACATAGCTGACACCGAGACGAACAAATATAACCTGAAAGTTTTTATTTTTTTCATAATTGATAAGACTTATCTTCATTTAACGATGTCGGTGCAAAACTGAGTCAGTACCAAATATTATCTAATAGAGAAAATGTTTATTTTTATCTACAATAACATAATAGGTCAGTAAGTTTATTAGCGTTGCTACCAATTAATAATAAAATAGTAACTTAATAACTAGCCTCTTCTGAAATAATGAAAGAAACATGTCAAAGTGATGCACATTGGTTCAGTTATGCACCTAACTGTAAGTACTTACTTCGTACCAACCCTTACAATCTGTGTGGTCCAATACCTGCATGAAGCTCTTGAGATATCATATTGGTAACGCAAATAATCCGAACACTTCAGTCAGTGCAACGGTCTGACGTTAACCATTCAAGGCAGGTGGCGCTCTAACAGCACGCGACGGTTCGTTTGGCCACAATTGCGTTTGCTCCCCGCGGCGACCGGCTTGACTCTCACTTCTACACATCAGGCATATCCAATATGGAATAATGTGGTTCAACCTTTATGATTTTGCTCTGGGAACTATTTATTTCAAATTTTTAGTTATAATTTGTCCGTCGGCTTAAGGATAAATGCGCCATACTTTAAGTATGAAGCATTTGTCCTTAAGGCGCTAGGCGCTGATTGTGGCCGAAAACTGTTACTTTCTAAGGGATATATCTCAATAACGGGTCATTCAAAAATTTTGAAAAAAATATATGTTATTTACCATTTCATGTACAATATTGTCAACGTTTGAATAACTCGTGTAACGTATAGTTTCTCCGTTATGTAAATGTAACGAAATGTCGTTTTACGGTTAATTTTGCTTATATCTACTGAACGGCTCATTCGATTTAAAATATTGTTGAACTAAAAAATATGTACTACAGAACACTACAAACTCAACGTAGGATATTTAAATTGATTAAATTTTCTTAAACAACTTGATCATAATTCCACATTGCGTGCGTTATTAGCTCGAAAACGGCGTTGCTGGCAGTCGTGAGCTAGCTTTGAGACGAGGAGGCTGTGTCGCTCATCGCTCCGTGCTTCCCTTGTATTACATATACTTGTGCTTGGCCCGTGAGCAATAATATCGGACTTACTGTGCCTAAAGACTAAATAACTGCAGAGGGTTCATGCGGTGCGGATATAACGTGTCTTCCCGGAATCAATAATGTATAGACGTTTTATCTTTTAAGATAATGTACTCGTATGCATGTTTATGTACGTTCATATAAAAAGTGTATTTTATTTAGATTATATTACAAGTAAAAAACAAATGAAATAAAAATGGAGAAAAAACAAAAATCATGAATCTCACATTGCTCTGAAAACAAATTTGGTCATGTAAGTAAACTAAAATTATTATGTTTTAGTAGACGCATGCATTACGCAAAATAGGCATTAGTCGTCGAGTTGCGGAAATCTACTAGTACTGCAATACAATAGACTAATAATTAATTTAATAAAAAACTCCAAAGAACCGAATTTATTTAAACATATTTATTTAAGAATACCGTGTACTAAACGAATGTAATATGCGTTTTATTTTAAGATTAAACACAATCTTTAATGTTATACTTTATACTAATTTATCAAATCTAGAAATTGCGAAGTAAACTGCAAAGGATTGCAGATAAACCGGCCAAGAGAATATCGGGCTATGCTCAGTGTAGGGAGCCGTAGTTGCCGGCCTGTTACAATACATCCATTCAAATGGTAGTCTATAAAGAAATATTTTGTGGCACTTACGTTATTTTACTATAGGCATAACTCAAAAACGGCTCAACCGATTTTATCCCATATAGTTTTTTTGAAAATGCGTGATAAGTATTTCAATGGCCTCACTTCCAGGAATTTTCCCAATTTTTTTGGACCCACGGTTCAAAAATCAAAGAGCTTTTAACTTTCGAAGCTATTATTTACGAAAGTATTCGTTTTATCCAAAAGTTGTTTAAGGCATATTCTTCTTGAAAGACCTATCCAACAATGGGTTTCAGATACTTATTGTTTTACCACTTTGTAGGCGTAATTAAAACACATAATTACTCATACCAAATTTCAGTCTACTAAATATCACTGAGCAAAGCCTGATTGAGAATCTGATAAAAAATTGCTGATATTTAAGAGTTCAATGTATGTAAGAATAAAGGAAAAAAGCTTTTTTTTATACCACGACGCTGGCAAACAAGCATACGACCCGCCTGATTGAAAGCAGTTATAAAGCCTATGGACGCCTGCAACCCCAGAAGATTCACATGCGCGTTGACTACCCTAAAAAAAACTTTACTATGTCGGTGAAATGCAAATAAATACAAATTTTATATTAATTATCAACACAAGTGAATAAATAAATTACTACTAAGGGTTAATACTACCTATCAAATATCTTTAAAAAACCGGCCAAGTTTGTATCGGACCATGTATAATGTAGGGTTCCGTAGAAAGTAGTTTCTTGGAGATAACTCAAAAACGGATGAACCGATAATATGTGAAATAGTTTTCGTAGAAAATTAAGTACTAAGCCTTCTTGGTATTTTTTCATATTTTTTAGACTTACGGATTAAAAGTTAGATGGGAGCTATTATATTTAGACTTTCGAAGCAATTATTTCTGAAAATATTGACTTAATAAAAAAGTTTTAAAAATACTCCATATATATATATAAGATATTTTTAAAGCCGTATCGTACAACATGTTCATATTTACAAAAAAATATTTTTGACATTTAGTTTGGCATATGTATGTATGGAGTGCCTCACCTAAAAGATTTTTTTAGCAATTTAGCCAGAAAACTCAGAAGCGGCACATGATACACACCTCTAGATAAAATTTCAGTAATATATGTTTTATAATAAAAATGGCTGTGACATACGGATGGACAGACGGACATGTTTCAAAAAACTTTTAAGGGTTCCGTTTTTACCATTTTGGCTATGGAACCCTAAGAAGTGTTTGCGCTGTGTTATATTTTAAAGATCTAAATTTAATGGGCTTACAGCTCTCATTTGTATGACGATTTCGTGCACAAATACCGCTCCTTACATGTGCATTTTTACTATTCGCAACTCGCAACAGGCTTAGTTTTGTTAATTTATCGTAATTAAGTGAATTTTTACGGTTAATATTTAAAATCGCAACAAAAATATAACCATCTATTAAGCTCACTTGCACAGCAAAAAACATCCAAATTCACATGAAAACACCGCTTTGATGTGCATTCAGTTATTTTTGCTGTACTAGTCAGTATTTTTTAATTTTTTTCTGATATGCGGAATATTTTTAACCATATTTCGTAAATTCATAAATATTTTGCCGCTCACTGTACTTCAAATTCAAAATCTAGGTTTTCATTTTTTTACATAAAAATCTACTAATCGAGATCGTTATTACTTATCTTATTTAGTAGCATTCCTAAAAAATGTCACCGTAGTACTTAATCACAGTATTCAAATCACAAAAGGATTAGGTATGATTATTATAAATCTGCCCGCGCGCCTCTGAGTAAAGTCATATTCTTTGAACATTATTGCGGTGCATCGCGGCGGATTTACGCACGATCGCAATGAGAAGGGTACGCGGGTGGCGCGGGTAGAGAGCGCCCAAACGCTCAAGGACACTCCGGCGACAATCGTCTTAAGCCGACGGACAAACTAATATACCTACGTTTACCGTTTTCAACCGACTTCAAGATTTCGAAGGAGGAGGTTGTCAATCACCGATTATTCGAAGACAGCTGGACCGACTTAGAAAATTCTTTTTTTGTTTGAAAGAGTATACTTCACAGTTGGTCCCATTGTAACCAGCTCAGGGTCTGATGATGGGATCCTGGAGAAATCGAGGGTACTCTTCAACTATTATAGGCATATCTATTAGTGATTTGAGTATTTTTTACAGCAGCTCGAGCATTTGCTTTTGGAAAGGTGGATGCTAAGTGAAGTCGGTTCTTTTTTGTTTAACATTATTATTAGATGAGCACTGGAGCTGTATTTATCAACCGCGGCATCAGATAATGGTGTAGATTCTCTAGATGCCTATAATAGATAGATTTTGGTAATTTATATAATTATTTTTATTAAGCCGTCATTGCAGGACTAACTATGCCAATAGTTATCTAGTATCCAACACAAAAAGCAACAGCAACTCAACTATGAGTCGTAGGGGAAATGTTCTGCCTTGGACATAGTTTTACCTGAGGTCAGTCGACTTTTGCTCGAAACCTACTGATTATTTTAAAATATTGTAAATGCCACTTTTACCCTTTTTTGTGAATAATTCAATCAAGTTAGTAATATTTTTCATACGATTGTAAGTTCCTTACAAAACGAAAAACCAGGAATTTGGCCTAGTAAGTATTCTTTATTTTGGTTTTGGCTTTTGTTCTTTCATCCAAAAATGTTCAAGCAATTTATGATATTTAGGCTATTTTTGTCTAAATCAACTACCAAATTGGTAACTATACCTAATTTTTTTGTCAAATTTAAGTTTAGCTACGAAGATGAAATACTATTATCTCTTCGGTGTACGAAGCTTGTAAAGTAATAGTTAATCTACTTTGTACCTTGTACACCTAGGTGTACTATGTCCAAGGTACAACACATACTAGCTAGCTAGCTAGCTAGTATTTGTTGTACCTTGGACATAGTCTAAAAAAATATAAGTGGTTTTTAATGCATGGTTCTGCGTTCATTCTACCACATTGAATACATTACAGCATGAAATGCTGACCATTTCGTGCTACATCGTAAATAATCATAATTTTAAACTCCAAAAAATATTAATTTCCAATTACAAAATATTCCTAACAATTAGTTCGCTTTACTGTATTCATATGTGTATAATCTAACAAAATAATATGTTTTTATTCGCCTATCAACCTTCCCTAAGGAATGTCGGTGAATGTCCAAGGCATCAGGGGTGTTGTACCTTGGACACATATCCCTTTTTTTGTATCAGTAGTTTTCTAACCAGTAATGGTATAATTTTTTTTACTGTGGAATAATGTAGCTTAATAGTCAATCTTTAGAAAGTTGCACATGTGCGAGAAGCCATGCTTTTCATTTTTTCTAAAAATCTAAAACGTAATACAGGATCATGTTAAAACAGGATCATAAGACGATGAACTTATACACAAAAATTGTTATATTTGAGAGTACCTATGCAAATAAAGCCGCTTCCATACAACTTTGCAATCTCTATGCCTTTGATGCGTCTCCCGCGATGCGTTAAATAAGAGCCGAAAGCGCGGCGCGGCGCGACAACGCTCGAGGGCGGCATAATTCACTTAAATCATGCTCAAATCACGCATCCAACATTCTTACAGCTTTACTTAGTCCGAGGCGCCTATCTTCGTAGGTGTAGGTACATGCTGTCAATTATGTGTAGCCGGTACCCGCTCAGTGTCGGGTTATAGTATTATGGGTATGTACACACGTATGAGGTTGTGGTACTTATAATCTGGGTTACCGCTTGTGACTTGCGGATGTAAGCATTCCGATAAAACCACCAAATAAACCTTTTCAAATGAAATGCCGTAACAATGGACTTATTGTTATAGAATTGAGAGGGCAGAGCATAATCCAAAAAATCCCGCTAATAAATTTCCAATGACACGGGAAATAAATGACATATTCGGTTTGCTTAAATCCTTAAAACGTCATCCAGATATCCATTACATGTCTATTAAATCTTACGACATATATTTGTGGGGCTCAGTCAGCAGCGCTCCCCTCGCAAACATCGCGGCGATTACGAGCTCGACCGACCGCAGTAAACGAATATAAAACACATGCGGGAAGACGAATGCAAAAATGTACTCGTCAAGATTTTGCATAGGTAAACAGTAGCACACCCTTCCGCGGCGCGGCGTCGCGCGGCGCGGCGGCACGCATGGCTGGGCGCACGCATTATCTCGCGGGAAACGATCAAGTGGAATACAGATTTCCAAATAGGAACCAATGAAACTTGATTTCAAGCGAAAAAATCACACAAAGTAGAATTGTAGTTAATAATAACTGTCAAACTTCACTATGAAACAAATTCGCATGGTACAAAAAGACAGGTATAACTAGCACTCACTACGTCACCAGACAACTTTGATTCTCAAACTTTAAATTTTGGGGTATTTAACTATCTTAGTGGATGACCCACGCACCTTGCAGAGTGCAGGACCAGGTTTACGTTCACCAGAGTTGCAGAATATGCAGAATCCACTAAGCCACATCCACTAATTTAGTTAAAAATTACCCCAAAATTTCAAGTTTGAGAATCAGCGTCTGTGACGTAGTGAGTACTATACCTGTCTTCTTATACTATGCAAATTCGTAGGAGGTCATGTCATATGTAATACTTTTTCAGAACCTTTTCTGAAAAAGTGCCCTAAGTAAACGTCTTCCGCCAATTGGTACATTCTCTGTAATAGTGACGCATATAAGAGCCAGTTGTGTAAAAAAAAAAAATTATACCACGACTGTGGCAAACAAGCATACGGCCCGCCTGATAGTAAGCAGTTACCGTAGCCTATGGACGCCTGCAAACCCAGAGGACTCACATGCGCGTTGCCTACCCTTTAGGAACCTATACACTCCTTTTTTGAAGAACCTCATACTGTAGCCCGCTGGGAAAACCTTGGCAGGGAGTTCATTTCACAGCCGCAGCGTTCGTGGGAGGAAATTCCTCTTAAACCGTACTGTGCGCGACCCTTTAGGCTCCAGGGTGTGAGAATGAACACCCTGCCGGCGGCGAGCGGTGCGGTGATAAAAAGCTGCTGTGGGCATCATATCAAACAGTTCTTCAGAGCACAACCCCTTGTACATTTCAATAAGGTAATCACATTACAATACATGTACCTGAAGATAATTATCATGATATAATTTTCCATCATCAATAGGTCCCATGCTGACTATGCTGGTACATAAGAATCTTCTGCGTGCCTGAATGGTCGTTAAATAAATGCAGCGCCGCCGTCTACCGTCTACAATCGCTTGAATTTCTAATTAAACACCTACGCAGTAAATAAGGTATTTCAAGACATCAGTCAGCGCTTATCATCGCTGACACCCACTAAGGCGAAGTGAAAGTCAGCTTACCCGGCATTATACTTTGTTTACCACACGACTTCCCTTGAACCACGATAAGAATCACTCATTCACTGATTACAAGATGGGGTTGTTAACCTAAATCGATTACAGAAAATCACAAATACATTAGAATTACTATGTTGTAAGTACTTAGGTTCACACGTGTAAATCTGCCGTTCAACTATGTAGCTAATAATATTATAACAAAGTTGAGACGTCAAATTATCATGGGTCGTGGTCGTGGGTATGAATAGATAATACTCGTAGGTATTCCAAGTAAGATTGGTAACTCAAACGTTGTTTCGATACCACTTAACTCAATAGAGGAATGTATCTAGCTTTGAAGATCTCTAGGCGTTTTTACTGTATACATACATTTATATTATAAAAACGCTAAGTTATTTTGTCAAATATTATACGAGTATGTATTCCATTACGTAGACACATTCCCAATAAACAAATATTACTTTCATTTAATATTCGTTTAATTAAAGAGTAAGTTACCGCATCTCGATCGCATCATCGCTGACAATTACCTATATCAAAACAACGTGTCTTGGTATGTTTTAGGTTTAGATGATTATACAACTTGCAGTAATACAGGTAGGTACATGACATGATGAAAGCAAACGTTACTAGTACCAATGAACCTAAACGTATGGGTAGGTAAATTACTCCAAGATTTGTATGATTGCAGCTGTTAAAGCATAATCGCTCCAGCAGCAACAAATGAAACAGTTCCAGAGCATGATCGTGTCAACAATACCACGTGGAGTTCAAATCTAGCGAAAACCTGACCTACAAAGCTAATTTGAAGGACACCGAGAAAAGGAGAGTGACCTGACGTAGCAGCATCTAAAGTGATGAGTCGCGCGTGGCCGGAGCGAGCCCAGCTCAAGTAACGACCTATCGATTGGCAATAGTGCCTAGTTAGCAAACCGCTCCGCGCCCCGCCCGCCGCGCTGCGCCGGCCGTCGCCCGCTCCAGCTTATGGAGAGATGAAAGAAAAGGTTCATGTGCCTCCCTACAGTCAGTGCTGCACGTTTTACAGTATATATTAAGATTCCCTGTTTATTCCGGCCTTACAACCTCCCAAACAAGGACGATGTATGCTTTACTGAGGTTAGCATAACATTTTTACCCGGTTGGACGAATACCTAAGTCCCTATAGTTATACTATTTATCTATCTTTGAGATCTTTATTCCCTCTCACTTCTACAGCTCAACTACTCGTACTACTAGATTTTAATGAATGATGTGTTTAAATGGCGACCATGGAATCGAAAATAAATGTGTGATATTGATGAAAATATAATCACATTTGCTCATTTGCGCGGTTGTTAGTTAGGTATAAACAATTAGGGTGACATGTTCATCAGTTAATCACCCCTTTTTTGAACAAGCATAATATATCTCATAATTAGCGAACGACCGGAGCAGAAGCGAAGTGAAGTTCTTACAGACAACTTCGGACTCAACGGAACTGTCTGGCCACTGGGATATCCGTGCATTTCGATGGCTTTTTGATTTTGAAAGTTTGTCCCACGATAACTTCAGTAACGTTTTTCTGATCTTTATTAAAGGAGACCGTCAATTCCAGGCCCACTAGCGATAATGGTCTCGTATAAGGTTTGTTCTGCAATTTTAAGCAAATGCCCATTTTATTACGAAAACTTCATGACTAACACTAGACAAAATATTTCATGAAAATGAAACGGGAATTAGAAATACAAAATAAAAAGTAATTTCGTTGATCCTTCCGCGATCCAAATAGTGCTTAATAAGTTGTTAACGTCTTTACAGCATTGACATAAGGTTAACTTTACCTGGACTGAGACGAAACAGACATTTTTAGAAAGGAGTTACGTTTACTTTGCTAATGTAGTCTATTATTCTAGTTTGACACTGTCAATGTATGACGTCACCGTCATCCAAGTCTGCCGCATGAAGTTATAATTTTAAACTGGAGTATACTCTTCGGCCACAAAGTGGGGCCGAAAGAAAGGGAGCTGCGTCTCATTTTGACTTAGGGCGTTATGACGGCATTATATCATGCTCTTTCGATAACGAAACGCATTTTTTTTTTCAATTTAGTAATGTCTGATACTCGTATGGATTTATAAAAAGTGGATGTACCTGATTGTTGCACTTTTTCCCTAACCACAGATGAACCTTATTACCGTGCAAAACAGTCGTTCATAGGTGATTAGAAAAAAAACGGTCCGATAGAGGGGATAATTATCCTTACATTAAATATGTTTGTATGCATGTTGTTGTTGTCGCGAATAAATGTTTTCTATTTCTATTTTTTTTTAATTATAGGGGCGGTGCCTCACTCGCACTCGTTACGAAATTGACACACATTGACATTTTGACTTGTTGTCATGCTGGCATTATTGTCTAATGACGACATAACTCCCTAAGTCAAAACGATACGCAGCTCCCTGTATTCCTCTCTTTCGGCCTCACTTTGTGGCCCAAGAGTATACTCCAGTTAATAATTATAACTTCATGGATATGGATGGACTTCATGGATGGTAGTAGCGCACTAACAGAGCTAAACCTTATCTGTTTGTAATAAGTTCTACAATTGTTTAGTTAATAGTAGCAATGATGGTTTGACAGTCATTATCTTTGTTTACCCAAATACAAAAAATCTGCGGCAGGATCAAAATATGACTTTTTATTATTTTATTATAATTTTCGTTTCATTATCATGTTAGATTTTGTAGATATTCTTTAAAAAACCGGTAGTTATTTTGTGTTATACTGTAAGTCATAAACATGTACGCTTTTAAATATTGTCCTTTTCACATTCATGTTTTTTCATCCCCGATTTCTCAATTTTCCCGTTAGATTTCATGATTATTTTATGACCGTCCTGATCTAGAAATTAAGGCGAATGTTTTGATACCTACTTCATAATTATACGCACCTTAATGAGCTGGGGCAAATCGCCTAACAAAAATTGACGATCTCCTTTGTTGGGGTTGCGAATTCTTATATGAGCAGCGATCAAAGGGTTATGGAGCTAGAAGGCGCAAAAGCGATCTTAATAAATGTCTTGTCATAATGGTCACCTCGTTTGCAAGTAATTCGCGAGTTCTCAGTTCGAGGCGTTCTACTCAAATATATTACTTCACTGCCAGTAGATATATAAATGACTTAGCTACGAATTTGCATCAAATAAATAATGACATTTTCCTTGTGGTTGGCTTATGAACTATTGTAGTTCATAAGCCAACCACAAGGTTATTTTATCATTAGCGATTTTCCTTTTCAAATCGTTACCGGACTCTTAAGTACAGATCTTCACACGCTCTTATTCTCTTCATTTGAACATCTCACCCGCTTAGCTACTTCTGCTACTTTAAACTAGATACTGAGGTATATATGTACCTACCTATTTTAAATAAAAAAATGTTGTATTAATAACCCATAGGCACCCACCTAGTAAACAAATTGAAACTTGTTACAGAAATGTCACCGACAAAATTTAAACAAATCCCTCTGAAAGTTTATTTTAAATCTGAAACATAATTATCAGGTGCCTACCCTACATTAAATAGGTTAATAAAGAATTTATTGAAGTTATTTACAGATGTAAATAAGCAGTGATGAGGTCGTCACGTTCAAAACACGTGCCGCTGTTGCGCCGGTTCGAGTAGGCAGCGGGAAAAAGGGCTGGCGTTCGCTCGTAGCTGACTGCTGAGCCAGCACGGCGCGCGGTCGATACTCCCGCACTGGGTCGCCGAATGAATTTACCTGGCTTACTTATATTATTGACGAGAATAAAATTATTTTTAAAATAGAGTTTAATTTTATTATAGAAACATCGTGAATTTGAAAAAGATCTGAACTCATACATTTCAGCTCATGTTAAAAATGTATCTACAGATTTAAATAAGCATTGATCAGATCGTCACGTCCAGAACACGTGCCGCCGTTGTGTCGGATCGAGAAGGCAGCCCGCATCGGGAAAAAGGGCTGGACTAGTCCGATCGTAGTCGTAGCGGACTGCTGAGCCAGCACGGCGCGCGGTCGATACTCCCAGGCACTGGGTCGCCGAATCAAAATACCTGACTTACTTTACTTTTACTATTGACGCGAATAAAAAAAAATAAAAATAAAAGAATTTAAAAACACATGCAGATGTTACACATTGAATACCTACTTAACTTACGTAGACCTACACTTCAGCTGATATAAATATGGTGCGTACATAGACGTAACACGCTCAAGTTTATTTTGGATCACTATACTATAAGACATTATTTTGGTAAAGGTACCATTTTTCAACGTCATACTTTGTGCAGATTTATTTATTTTATATATATTTTATTCGACTCATTCGAGCAATAAATAAAGACTGATGTGCCTGCCGCCGAATGGTACACATAATTATGGTATAGCTATTTCGTGCCAGAGTACCGAGTCTAGTATCTATTAGTCATTCATTAAGTAAACTATACTATCATTACCATGTTTTAGCTCAAAAATATATAGGTATACTTATAATATACCTTTACACAGTTTAGAGCACCATACAACGACATTATTAGGCAGTTAGTCATGGAGGATAGATGTTTAGAAAAAGTTAAGGTTTTATCCTTAGCAACGCGTTCCTTCACACGCGTCTTGTTCATTAATTTTGCAACTTAATCAAAGTATAGGTACAATAACAGAAACCTGCCAAGTAGAAGAGACTATTAATAGACTAATAGAGAAAACAATAGATAGTCTTGTCGATATAGAATGTCGGCGGCGGGCGAGACCCTGCAGCGCTGGCGGCGGCGCTAACCGCGGTGTCAGGCCCCGTCAGCCGAGACCGAATCAGCAACCAAGCTCAGCTGTTGCCACAGTACTGGGCTATATAAATATTGTAGTAATACCAATTATTACGTATTGATAAATTCAACGAAAGTTCGTTTTGGAATCTATTAAATTTAGTACCATAACTTTAATTTAGCGCCAACTTCTAAGCAAGAAAAGATTACTTTTAAAAGAGATAGTAGACAAAACAATGGTCTTAGATATCGACCGGGGGCGACGGCGGCGGGCGCGACCCTGCAGCGCTGGCGGCGGCGGTATGCGCGGCGTCAGGCCCCGTCAGCGAGACCGAGTCAGCAGCCAAGCTCACCTGTTGCCCTAGTACCGGGTTAAATATAATATTGTATCTGAATACAATATTATATTGTATCTGAATACAATATTATATTGTATCTGAATACAATATTATATTGTATCTGAATACAATATTATATTTAACCCGGTACTAGGGCAACAGCTGAGCTTGGCTGCTGATTCGGTCTCGGCTGACGGGGCCTGACACCGCGGTTACCGCCCTGTGGCTTCATAGTCATTAGTGTCATTACAATTATTCCGTATTGATATATAAAACTTTTTGGAATAAATTCAGTGGTAATTCAGTTCTCATTCCCCTCAAAATTAATTTTCCCTAATTTTCCCTGAAAGTTTAATAGTCCAATATATCCTTATTTCCCTCAGAACTGAACTTCCTCTCGATGACGTACCTAATTTATAGGTGATCTAGACCAATCCCATAATAAATACCTAATTTCATCTGCATCTTGGCATAGTTAAGTATAGGTATACTATGTGGTATAATCAGCCCTTTATAATGATAAGTATTAAATCAGATTTATTCTATTTGATTCGGACGGATGCAGAAGGTAAGCAGAAACAAAAGATTTAAGATACGTAATCGAAAGTAAAACGCAATCAACAATCGCCTAAAGTAGGTACGCATACCTAACCGTAAAGATAACTTTCAAACAAGTACGAATATATTTAAGTATAGACAAGTACTGGTTGGACATTGTAAACAATGCTAAGCTAGCTCGGGAAATGGAAAGTAGTGAAGGTGACGTCACGGGAACTGACCTTGGCAGGAAAAATGTGCCGGCTTGCGCTGTCTCATCACCGCACCGGCCATCCACCCTACCCGGTTCCGCTTATGTAACTGAGGCCATTTTCACATCTTACTAAAATGTAGTATCCTAAATGATTTAGTGACCTAATTTAGAAAAACGTAACCGTATTTATCGTCCTACTTCAGTTTGTGAAATGCGGTTAGGCGTGGTGTGCTGGTGTGGGTTAGGTACGCGTTTCAAAATTAGAGTGAGTGAAGTGAAGTGACTATTGGAAGCTGTAACACGGCCGCTGTTCCTAAATAGACGAAGTTGAAATAATTATACGGGTTGTTAATTTGTACTTTTTAACAGTCTGGCTTGAAAACATAGACATAATAAATCAATGCTTGAAAAGGTATCCAAGATATTTCTCGTACACAAGAAATAATGGTCAACACTCGCAAACAGGGGCGTATTTACCCTATGGCCAAAAGGGCCATGGCCCGGGGCGGCAGGCTCCAAGGGGCGGCGCGAGCCGCCCCGTGTGCTTGGTTCTGGGCGCCTTTTTCGATGTTGAACTTCACATACCTAACTAAAGTTCAGCATTATAAGTCCTAAGAAAGAGTAATTTTAAATAAACAATTTCAAAACGCCACAATCTAAATAAACATGAAGAGCGTTATTTTGTACTTATGCCGCCTTTCCATCTCTGCCATTACCATGTATCACATAAAGTAAACTGCAATTTTTCCTAAAAGGGAGGACAATATATTTATGCCTGGTTATTTAACTAAGCTCAGCTTTCTGTCAGTAAGCTTAATCAAGTCAGTAAAAGCTAATTGTTGAGAATCCGCGATACTAGTTTATAATCTTTCCTGGGTGCCGATTTTTGACAATCGAGCGCTCGAATTCAAAAAATTTAACCTCGGATGTAATCGCACACAAAAGTTTGTTGCAATTATTTACGCATGAAATTAATAGATTAAATAATCATGATTATAAATTACTCTCGCTGTTAGTTTTAAAATATCACTTCTTCGTTTTATTCACAGTTTTAAATGTCATATTCGAGCGCTCGACTCTCAAAAATCACCCCCCTGATCTTAGCGTTCGTCCAATCTAGTATATTTTGCATTCTCCAGAAACTCAGTCGTCAAGTTACTGGGAATGGTAGTTTCAGTTTGGGTAATGGTTGGGAAAGATGGATAGGCTACGACTACAAGCCTATTGGACCGGGCGGCACCAGTATGATCACTTACTTCATCGAGGAGCAGTTTGGAACCTTATTCATCGACAAGAAAAAAAAATAGGTCACAAATCACATGGTCGGGCAGCTCTCAGCCTAGTCAGTTCCGTTTTGGGACACTTAGTGCTTCCATTTTTGGGGTGTTTTTACCTAATCGAGTAGCACGATGAAACCAATCTCATTTGATAGCTAAAGTGATGTTCTTTCAATATTCTTTTGTCAGACAGCCCTTGGCCTGGTCTATTCCGTTTTCAGACACTTATTGGTGCAATTTTTGGGGTGTTTTTTTCCTTCTTAAGCCGAAATTTACGGCCCTATATTAATAAAAATTTGGTGTGTGAATGGCTTTTATAACCCGCCATATATTGGAGTACAATGATTATTTTTTAAAACGTTTTAGGGGTTCACTCCATTCATGTAACTATTGTAACTGTTGAATAAAACAAAAACGAATGCTGAAAAATAAATTAACAAATGAAAACGAATGCTGAAAAATAAATTAACAAATGTTTTTTTTTGATCCAATGAATACTTAATAAGATATTTGACTATAGTTTTATTCTCTTTCTAGCTTCTAAAATATGCAATTAAAAAATAAATCCAGGAGATAGTTCTTAATACATTCTTTCATGTAAAATTCATTTGAAACCAAAACCAATAGCGGCTAGGCTGAGGGCAGTCCGACCAAGTGATTTACCGACCTATAAAATTTTTACTTTTCGATTAATAAGGTTCCAAACTGCTCCTCGATGAGGTAGGTGATCATACTGTGGCCGCACGGTCCTTATACCACCTTGCCCTTACACATACACACGTTACCCGGGCCGCCATTACGCCTTTTGCACATCTTCGTAGTGGATCGATAACAATGGTACAGCGCAGCAAGTTTCGCCACGAAACCAAATCGAGAGCGAATCAAGAACGGAATCTAAACCGCGGAACCTCGTTACACGAATTCACACTTGTTTCGCTCTCGATCCGCTGAGGTTATGCGCCGAAACGTGTAGCGCTATACCGTGGTGTCCATCCCCCTACGCAGATGTGCAAAAGGCGTCAGCAGGGTGTTTTTTCAACGTTTGACTGTACAATAATAGTTCAGAGAGTCTCAAATAAAATTAATAATTAAATAGGTATTATGAGACAATCTTACATAAATCAACCTAGTCCCACAGTAAGCTCAATATGGCTTGCGCTATGGTTACAAGGCGACAATATATATAATATAACAGATAAATATGGATAAATACTTTACTTAAATAGGGCAGATGCGCCGGTAGTGGTCTCTGTGCCGGTTTTGGCCATTATCGACTGTATTAAGGTATAGACAAATGTAGAAATCTATAGTTTATTGTTAATAAAAGAGTAAATTATGGCAGCACAGATGGCACTGTCATCTGTTATGTATCAGTTGTCAGTAGCCATGGAAAAAAGTGACTGGCTCCTGGTCCCCTTTCTGACGTTTCATTAGAGAAAAAAATGAGATCTAATGTCAGAATATTAACACGGAGATTCATATGAATATAGTAATATATTTTCAATTAATCAGTACACAAATAGTGTCATAATTCCTTAATGACACAAGATGACGGACGTCTGAACATACAAAAAATTCTTCTTAAAGCGGCGAAAACCGGGACATCTGCCCTAGATAGAAAACATCCATAACTCAGGAACAAGTATCCGTGATAAACACACAAATAAATGCCCTGACCAGGATTTGGACCCGGAATTTCTACCGAAACATTAATGTACGCATTGTATGTATGATATTCTACATAAGTTTTCCGTTAGTCAAACATTTTAGTTATTTCATACCTTACGCTTTTGTACTTACGTTTTCCTATTATTGTATTGTTTTTGACTGTTTTTTGTACAATAAAGCTTTTACATTACATTACATTACTTTCATAAGTAACAAAGAAAGTGCGTAGTTTTATTTAACCTACGACGACGTGACTTAATTAATCAACATTTACGTCCGGTACAACGAATTATTTCAATAGATATTAAAATAGTAAAACGATGCCGTCTGTCTTCTTGTAATGTTTCTATATGTTTTGGGTTTCCCATATCAGAATTAAGTATTATCATTATCAATTACACAATAATTCTACATAACTATTACAAGTAAAGAAGGCTGAACCGATTTCGATAATAAATGTTTAAGATGACTCACTAGCGACCGGTTTTTAAATAAAAAAGCGCATGACAGAGAAACTGACACACATACAGTTAAGTTACAACACCCCTCTTTTCATCGGAGGTTAAAAAGTGCTACGTTGCGTCGTAGCGGCGGCTACGCAGCTTTATTCTACAACTCGAAATGTTTTTGAAAGACGTAGCATTTTGATATCTTGCCAATGTCAACAGCATTCGATATTTTGATCAAGAACTATCATCTGAGTTACCTAATTAACAGTCCCATAATAATCTCAAAGCATTCGAACATCCCGTATAGAATTACCATAAATCCGTGGTCAGTACTGCAGTGGAATAGCGTCGTAGGAGTAATTGTGCCATATATTATTATGATGTACGCCTACAAACGGGCCATTACGATGCCGGGCCGCAGTAACAATGGCCATAATTCTCCTTGACTTCATTAACAGGCCTCCATTTGCATGACAGCCTGGACCTATGTACAGCTATGATTCATATTAAAACTGAGACAGGATGATCGCAGTTCTGACTGCACTATGACAAACTTAAATCTTCATTTCCTTTGGCAATATTTTACACGAAATTAAACCTTAAAATGTGACCTTCACAGGTCTTTGCAGAAAGCTTGAAAGGTAGAAGCAAGTTGGTGGAGGTTGCGGAACGGGTAGGCGGTGCTATCGTCGTCTCTCTCTGGCGGGGCGTGGCGGAGAAGGGCACGCCCTCGCTCCCGCCGCGCGCTCGCTCCGCTTCGACGACCTGCGTCTATGAACCTTTGGTACTTGTGTGGTACTTGCAATATCTATCTACAACAGGTCTGAAATCCAATACAATCTTAGATAATTTGCCTTTCCTTCCAACAAGAGACTGTAACTCGTCCAGTAGTTAAATACAAGCGAGAATCTAATCGCAAATGAAATTAAAAATATATTTTTAATTTCATTTGCGGGTCCGCGTGTACAGTCGCCATCAGATATATTGGAGCAGCCAAGGTGGTCACAAATATCTGACCAACGCCTCTATTGTCAGAGCGGTAACTTGCATGTTCAGATATTTTTGAGTACCTTGGCCGTTCCGATATATTTGATGGCGACTGTACTATCTATAGGTAATACTAGTAAGCGGTTATAAAATGCTCCAGTGTTTTTTTTTCAGTTAAGTAGGTAAATAGAGAAAATAACATAAGTCACAATCGTTAAAATTAGACCAGCAGCGTAAGCAAGAATACCAAATAAGCGTGATGCTACGAATATGGAGGTCAATGTATACTAGACGCGATAAAATCCATATAGGTGAATGTGAAAATAACCGAGGTTTAGGTGTAGTTCTCAGTGCTTTTTTTTCGTAGTTTTATTGTGTTCTAGTGTTTAGTTTTATTTTAGTTAAGAACATTAAAAACATAAAAATATGTTAAGAATTAAAATACCATTTTGTAACTGATACTGTGAAAGTGTTAATTTAATGTGTTTATATGACAAATAAATTATTGAATTCACTTATATATTTAAATACACTATTAAATACAAGGTAAAAAGAATTTAAATAAAAACAACCGATATTGTCATGCCCATGCCATGCCATAGGTATTTTCGGTAAAATTTTGATTTTGTCTGTATTTCAGTCTTTGTTAGAAAAGTTTTTATAACAATAAAAAATGGCGTTAATAATTGGTTATTTAAAAGTCATAAATTAATATAATTTATGTTGCAGTTGCGATGTGAACTACTTACAAACAAGTTTAGTTAAAAAAAAACCGGCCAAGTGCGAGTCAGACTCGCTCACCGAGGGTTCCGTACTAACCTTTACAGCTTAAAGGTATTATAGATGTGAGTATTTGATATGAATTTCAATTTAATACCTCTACGCGTTCATGAGGAAAGGGGTAGTAACTTTAAAATTATTAAAAATATTTTTATTATGTGATGTAACTAAAAATTTACAGTTTTCGCAATTTTTCCTTAATCTGTGCTATAAGACGTTGCTTCGTACCAAATTTCAAGATTCTGAGTTCACGGGAAGTACCCTGTAGGTTTTGATTCCCTTGCGAGTTTCGAAAATTTGCGGAAATTTGCGGCATAAACGGCTGTATCTTTTGATTACGTTGGCTTAGAAGTTTTATTTTTTCACAGCTCCAAGGGACAGTAGACCTGAGTATTTGATATAAATTTCAGCTTGATACCTCCACGCGTTCCTGAGAAAAAGGGTCTTGACAGACGGGCGGACGGACAGACGGACGGACGGACAACAAAGTGATCCTAATATAAGGGTTCCGTTTTTTCCTTTCGAGGTACGGAACTCTAAAAATATTTAAAAGTATGCAAGTTGATGTAAAAACTGTAAAACACTTTAGATAGTCTAAACTTAAAAAACTTTTTCTAAACTTAAAAAAACATGCGGAACTCTAGAATTCTAGATGCATTATATTAATACATAGTTATATTATTTTATTCTAAAAAAACTTCTAGGAAACTTTAGGCCTGACTTGTAATCATCTAGAGTCTAGACGGTTCTAACGAGCCCAAACTCAAAGCAGTGACGACCTGTTACTACAGTGATCCTATGGTAACCAAAGGATGTCCACCAGCAGCAGTTTGATCGTGCTTGTCACCGAAATTACATAGATACGTAGGTAGGATGTTTACCCGAAAACGGGTCAAAGTGGACTAGAAAGATGTGGGTAAAATCCTCCTGGGAATGGAAGTTCAATGAACTGAAGGACAATGAAAACGGGGCATCTTGTATGGAAATATATAGTATACTCACTATCTAACTCACTCACGTCAGGGGAGGCATTTTCCATAAAACGTTATTGTACATTGTGAAATGCAGCAGGAATGCAAATTTTATAAATACTTACATTAACACTTTAAATTTTTACAGTAGTTTGATTTTGGCCTAGAATGTTTTTATAAGGATAAAAATTTATTTATTTGTTAATTATTTATGTATCTGCATTTAATTTACGAACCTTTTTTTATCCAATTACTGCATGATACAAAATATTACCTATGTGTGTATTAAAAAAGCGTTTTATTAAGCAATTTATCCTTTACCTTAATCTAGGCATGTTTTAATCACCACAAAATTTTACTCATGCTCATACTACAGCTTGTTTAGGCGTAGTCGGGTACAAGCAATAAGTAATTAACAACCCTACCATATTTATGATTTTGTATGACAACATTCACAATTTCTTTTTCTTTGCCCAAATACGTTTGGAGGTGAAATATCATAATTAAAGAACTAATAATACGATACAACTATGCCATTGCAGATATTTAATAGATAATGACCATAAAGATAATAGTTTTGTAGTTCAGCGCATGTGCGCAAAAGTGGGCAATATTGAAAAAAAAAACATTTTGGCCCTGTTTAGAACCCTTTTTCTAAACTACCTTAACTGCTTTTCACTGTATTTTGGTCATTCACACAAATAAATGTATGCCAACGTGTGAGTGGCACAGATAAAGTTATACAACATGGACCATTAACCTGGGAAAAAAAATAAAAGATCGCAAAAAGCGGGCAAAGTTGTAAACTTCTACGGTATCAACTTTTTATATCAGGCACGTTCTTCTGTAATGTTGAAAAACAATCTCAGTTAAAAACTTAAAAAAACATGCGGAACTCTAGAATTCTAGATGCATTATATTAATACATAGTTATATTATTTTATTCTAAAAAAACTTCTAGGAAACTTTAGGCCTGATTTGTGTCCATTTTAGTAAGAATTATTTTGTACGTGGCTGTTTGTTTTCTGAATAAACGGAACTTTATTTTATGTTAAAAAAATGTTTTAAAGTAAATCGATTACCATTCCCCTTTATACCCCCGAAACTTTACCCAACAATTTATAATGGCTATCGACATATCTTACAAGGATTTATGAAAAAATAATACAGTTAGCGATAATATCATTTTCTTTATGGCAATCGCCCCTGTTCTTTCAGGGATCGAAAACCTAAGAAATACCTGGGTATGCCATGCTGGGTAAGCGACTGCCTTCAGACCTTTCAATCCAGAGGGGAAACTAGGTCTTATTGGGATTAGATCTGGTATCCTTACGCCATTCTCCTTCACGTAAAAGCGACTGGTAAAATGATTTTTCGTAACGCACCAAATGAAGTTCAGAAAAAGTCAGTGACACGAGCCGGAGCCGGGGTTTGAACCCGAGATCTGCGAATTGAAAGTCGGACGTCTTACCCTCAGGCTACCAGTGCTTCAGTGCTCACTGATCTAAAAAATCTAAAAAATTAACCAAACCCATAGAAAAAAAAGTAAATAATAATTCTCTTTGGCCAAGCCAGTGGGAATCTCATTTTACGTACGCCCCGCCACTGCTACCTATTTAGTATTTTCTTTTATTTAAAAAATGCAAGCATACATACCAAGTGTCTACTTAATGGTGGCATTGGGCCGTTCGTTGTATACCACTGTCGTCGTACAGACAATTTACAGACATACCATCATAAATTAAGATTTATTTAAATAAATATTTACTTACTACAGCGTAGATGGGTAGATAAAATGAAACAAGAATGCCATCATTCATTCTACTTGTAACAAGCGCATTGAATTACATTCAAGTAGGTAGATTTAATTCTTAGTAGCTTAATTGTAGGAATTGAGTAAGGAGCTAAGTTTTGATACACCAATAGCGTTAGTTTAGCGAAAACAAAAAGTTTGAATAGTAAGTTAACAGGCCAGGTCGGTAGGTCATTTGTACCCGTGGGGCAAATGCAGCAATATAGTAATACTATAACAAATATTATATATATAGAATTAATAAAAAGAGAGCCAGAGCTACCCACCTCAAGCCTCAACGCTAATCTTGCCGACATTAAATAGGAAGTTGATGCCGACCAAAACCCTTGACTTGATTGATAATGATGCCTGATGACTTTGGTAAATTTATAAGTTATTACAAATTAATTATGTAATATCCAGTGTACTTTGTACTACCAATAGGAAGGTAGGTAGTTTAGCTACGAACTTAAAATTTTACAATACAAACGTTAATGTACAATAGACATCGTAACTTTGCTCCCGGTATGGCCGTTACCTAACAAGACGGCAACAATGTAGGTTTCCTGTTTACTGTAGCGTAATTCAATACCCGGTGACATTAATAGTAAATATATACATATACGTATTTAATTAAACACGAAAGATATTATTTTTCCCAAGCTTTTTGTTTCAATAACTTTCTACCTATTAGAAAAATGATGAGGAAAATGTATGTAGCTTGAGGATGCACCTATACCTAGTTGACAACGGAGGACTGATAAGGAAAGCCTTCGAATTTATGTTAGTCCCTCAATGAGGACACCTCATGTTTATTTAATAGATATAAAGCCTGACCAGAAATATATGATTATTGTCAAGAGGGCGCTATTACTCTCATTTATATGGCAACAGTTCAGTATAGTCATAGAGCTCTATGATATGGTGACATCTTGATTTGTTTACCTGTCAGCTCTGATGTCAATTTGAAAATATTTCACAGCGAAATAGTTTCATTTCCCGAGCGTATTATTTACAGCAGTTTATTATATACACTATTTACAATGTTCCGCTCTTGACTATGGACAATTTTGGGATTTTTTGTCGTTTATTATTTAATTTTCAACACTTTATTATTATTCAATTAAACTGCCACAATGACAGTGACAGCATGTCATGCACTCACACATGCATAATCTTTCTGTCATTAAAATTATTGCTAGTGTAAGAAATTAGTTCCAAAGAAATTCCGCAACATGGCGCGTGATCATATATTTCTGGTCAGTCGATAAATACTTTAAATACATCCAGGATGTAAAATAAATACTGGTGATCCGTTTAAGGGCATAATTGATATCCTATTGCGACTGAGAAGAAATAGGAGAAAAGTTTTTTGGACGCGAAAAAAAAATTTTTTATATGGGACATGTCGTTCCAGCCGACCAACCCTCCATACAAAATGAAAATCACGTCAAAATTTTTTTTCTTAGTTTTTCGTAACAAATAAATGGCCTAACCAGGATTCGAACCCGGGCCCTCCTGCTTTATAGGCAGTGTGCCAGGGTCACTAACTATAGGGTTAAATAACAAAAAAACTTGTTTGGCAGTGAAATACCTATTTGTTTTTAACTTACTGATAGAATAATAGTAAACGGATTAATATTTTCAGAAAATTAATATCTTCTGTATGGCGATAAATAACGAGCTTGTACTCTGTTTTCAAATGGCCTCAATATTCAAGTATCAATATCTTGTGCAATAATTATTGATGACAAACAATTGGCAATTTCGTGTTGACCGCTAAACGAATCTTATGATAGTCAGCAGTTTAACGGTCGGCAAGCGAAAGAAGTGTTCAAAATCATCTGCACGCGTTTTTGCTCTCTAAAATACACTGCAGTAGCTCGCATAAAGGTATATGTATAAATTAAATATATGTATTAAAAAATATAAAGTACCTACATTTGGAAAGTAGATTTGGATTTGGTATTTATTGTCTTTTGACTTTATCCAATGTCGGTTATGGTTCTTATGCGTTGTGACTTGTAGGTCAGTATATTAGTCTATTAGATCTCCTTACCGTTTAGTTACTTCAGATGACGACACATCTAGAATCTAGATACTTTAATCTGTCAGTTTTTAGTTTGAGTATATTTTATTTATCTACTTTTTATACCCAATAGTGGCAACCCGGCAGCAATAAAAGTATGTATTAACGTAACTTGTTAGTAAGTAAAGTAAGTTACTGTATGTTTTACCTTAAAAATGACAGGTAAGTAGGTAGTTTCATATAAGACTTTTTCATGCAACAGCTGGCATGTTGTTCGTTAGTTAACGAAATGAACCATATCAAAGTAGTAATAGGACTTAAACTTTAAAATCATAATTCATAAAGTACCCAGACAAAGTATGTACCCATATGACAAAAACAACCACAAGTGGGTATTTTTGGAAATACAAATGAATAGCTAGGTAACTACTGATTAAACTATGATTTAATCAGTGCTAGGCATTTCATTAAAAGTTTAAAATCATAATCCTACCAACTCAGGTACCTACCTCATTTCAATAACCTTATGGAACACTAAATCATACTAAAATGAGACGAAAGATTATTTGTAGTCATTGTAGTAGGTAATTATTAAAAAAGGAAACGTAGGACATTATTTGCAAATAAAACATTGTCTTCACGAATATTTTATTAGGAAAACACAGATCCTATGTTAATATTCGTCATTTACAATTACATATAACTATGTACAATTATTATTCGATTAATCAGTTTTTGAGTCAATATAACCTATGTATATAATTTTAGTAATACATATCATAAATCGTTAACGAAGCTATGCATATCTTACGACACAACCATACATTTAACACGGTGTCTCCGTAACCACGGTCCGAACTTCCGGCTACATTGTTCCACCTTAATAAAAAAAAACTATAGAAAACTGGAACTGATATTAATTAAATTTCAAACTTAACAAAAGCACGAGGTTTGTGGGCTCCGACAGTGTGGGGCGCCGGCAGATCGAGGCGATGAGCACCGGACACCGCGGGCCGCGGGCCCTCAGTAACGCTGCCAGGCACAGGCGGAGGCGGCGGAGGCGCCGGCCCGCGGCGCCGCACCCTGCCGTCACAGCTCCGAGAAGAACTCGGGCGAGGAGTGCGGCGTGGGCGGCGCGTGGTGCGGCACCGCGTGCTCGCGCCCCATCAGCGCCAACCTCTGCTTCAGCACGTCCCGCTCGTGCGTCACGCGCGCCACCTGCAGCTGCAGCACGTGCAGCTCGTCCTGCAGTGACCGGTTCGTTATTTCTAGCTCCTGTCGCTGCTGTAACCTTTTGCTGCGACAATTTTGCGCGTAGCCGCGGTTTTTCAGAGTGCGCCGTTTCTGTTTCAATCGTGTCACATCTTCACGTGGGTAACCGTGTAATCTCTTGTTCAGCTCCCGCACACTAAGACTCATAAGCATGTCGTCACTGAGTAGGTCGTCGCCGCAAGACGAGGGCTGATAAGAAGTGTGCTGGCTCGCGCGCGGCGACATCGCCGAGCACGAGCTCGCCGGGCGCAGCGCGACCTGTTGCACGTGGTGGTCCTCGCGCCACTCGCGTCTATCCCACTCTTCGAAACTGCCACACGGGACTGTTCGCATGTCTAGTGGCTCCCGCATGTGTGGAAGCCACAGCACGTCGTCTACTAGCGCGGAGCGGCACGGGCTGCGGCCGATAGGAGCCGGCGGCGTCTCGGGCGGCGTGCTGGGGTCGACGGCGATCGCCACGTGCGGCTGAGGATATGGACCCGCATCGGGCCAGGGACGACAGGCGCGAGCACATGCCGGCGGAGTTTCGACCAGCTCGTGCCATCCGGTGCGCAGGGGTTCACGTTTCACAAGATGGTGATCCTCGAGATGATCCAGCTCGAAGTTCTGGACATATTCGTCGGCGAGGTGCTCGTCGTCGGGCTCGCGGTGCGGTTGCGGCGGTAAGGTCTGCATGGCGCTCGCCTGAGAGCAGTCGACGAGCGCGTGCTCCACCATGGGGCAGTGCGAGGTACGCGCCGGCCGGGATCCAACTGCCGCGCGGCTCAGGGCGGCGCGAAACTCCGCCCTCCCACCCAATGACATTTAGCGACGCGCGCATACACTTGCAGCCGTTTATACGCGAACATAAGTTGTCGAACGCCACAGCAACATAATATAAACACAACATGACACACATTTTGTGAAATGCAATATAGTTGTCGTACCTAAAGTTAAGACTAACTTTTACGCGTGAAACCAAGGCTCACTTAATTGCATTTACAAAAGATTTATAAAATAACGTTTTCGCTGTAGCGTAGATTTTATACTTACCTAGGCTACCATTCTTACATTATTAAGTTGATAATGGTTTAGCACGTAATACATAATTAAAAGAAAAATTACGTTACGTACCTACTGCCGTAGAACTTTGTAGTTCGTAGCACTGCTACGAAACTGGTTACATCGAGGTCGAGTTTCTTTTTGCACCGTATTACAACGAAATAAGGTGCATAAAGGGTAAACATATTTTTACATCTATTGAAGGGGGTACAGAAAGGTAAGATGTGCTCTTTTTACAACCTTTTATTTACTTTCACCGGACCCATTTTGATCCATTTCTTGATTTCTGATTGAACTTTAGTTTTGTATACCTACGTATATACTCGTAACTTCAACTACCTGTGCAGAGCTATCAAGCTGGTCTGATGAAGTAGACTGAAGTTCTATATTACATATGTAATAAAATTTATCGAGGTTGCAGTGCATGGATGTAAGGTTTTTATAGACCTTTTTAGGGTTCCGTAGCCAAAATGGTAAAAATAGAACCCTTATAGTTTCGTCATGTCCGTCTGTCCGCCAGTCCGTATGTCACAGCCATTTTACTCGGAAACTATTCATATTCATTAATTGAACAAGAGGTCCAAAAAATTGAGAAGATACATCTTTACATATTCTTTCAATGAAAATTATTTTGAACATTGAGGGTTAAAGGGTTTTCAAGTTATCTCCAAAAAACCTCTTCTATAGGCAGATACGTACGTTTGATATTATTCTTTTCTTAGTTGAAGGTACGGAACCCTCCATTGTGCGTGGTCCGACACGCACTTGGCCCGTTTTTAAAAACGGCAAAAACGAAACCCTTTTATATATATTTTCGTCATATCCGTCTGTCCGTCCGTCCGTATGTCACAGCCATTTTACTCGGAAACTATAAGATGTATCTTAATAAAATTTTGACACTATGTGTATTTTTCATGCCAGTACTTAGTTATGTAGTTAAATTGCAGAAAAAAATACTTTTAGAGGGTGCGCTCGATACATGTCACTAAATAAAATAAAAAAATACCAAATATCAACACATTGCACATCAATCGATAGGTATTTAAAAATAAGATCGAAGTTTCTTTGATCATGTTGTGATTAAGTGAATATTTTTAGAAATAATCGGTTCGAAAGTCAGAAAAATTGTGTCCCCCCCCCCGTGTTTTTACCGTAGGTCCATAAAATATGAAAAAAATTATAAGAAGCGCCTTATCACATACTTTCTATGAAAATTGTTTTTAACATTATCGGTTCAGTCATTTTTGAGTTATCTCCAAAAAATCCATAGGCCTCAGATACGATCTTTAAGAAATTTTGAGCAAAAAGTGGCACGGTAAAAAGTGGCTTGGTAAATTTTATTTGAGTCTGTTGTTTTTTTGTCGTCTGTGTCTATGTTAGGTAATTATTACTTGCATCCTGCAACAATGAAGTCTCCTAGAATTCATTTTCATAAATTTACCCAATTTTAATTCATTTTTAGGGTTCCGTACCTCGAAAGGAAAAGACGGAACCCTTATAGGATCATTTTGTTGTCCGTCTGTCCGTCCGTCTGTCCTTCCGTCCGTCAAGACCCTTTTTCTCAGGAACGCGTTCTACTGTTCCTTGGAGCTGTAAAAAAATCTAACTTCTAAGCCAACGCAATGACTTTCATACTTCATACCTATACCTATTATTTTTAAACTTTTGTGGTTCATAAAATGTTGAAAAATACATAAATACAAGGTAGTTTATAAGGTTTATACACAAGGTACCGGTATCTACCTGTAGGGTAGACTGGGTACGTTTGAAACACGTTACGATTTAAACAGGCTAAATTTCTCGGAAACGATTGTACCTACGAACGCGTACCGTTTGGCCGCCAGCCGCCGAGCGGCGCAGTGGTGTATACGGGGCGCTTCTAAGTTTTTGTTTTTCAATCATTGTGTGTGTTTTAACGGTGGTTCTTATGTGTAAATTTTACTTATATATTAAATATAATTTTTGTTATAGCAAACATATATTTAACCAGAGTTTTGATTAAAAGAGTGACCTAGAAATAAAAAAATCTTGCAATGAGGACGAATGAAACACAACCTTGGGAATGATTCAAACGTCCCCGTACTGTTATCGAAAAAGGAAATAGGTGGTTGGGTTATGAATTTTGATACAAAGAAAAATACAACAGGAAATAATACACAATGTTTGTACAAAGGTGGACTTATCCCTTAAGTGATCTTCCAGTCAGCCTTTGAGCAGTTGAGCGAGAATAATCATAATAATCTAACTTACTAGATACATAAAAAGCATAAATGAAAAAAATACCTAATCAAATACATGACATGTACACTATGCATAAATAAATACATATAAACATGCATACATACATAGGTACATACCTGCATACATAGTCTGAACCGTGAAAAACATATTAAAATTTGTCTGAAAGCCATAACTGTACTTTAGTATGTATGTATGTATGCAAGTATGTAATGATTTTCTTAATTGAGACTTCAGGTCATAAATTTCATACAAATGTATTGGTACTGTAACATAATTTTATTTGTATATTTTTTTCTGTTTTAGATGCCTAGTAAATGGAAACACGTGACTGAGAGAGATGTTCTAAAATGAGTTTGGCTACCAATCTTCTTCTTCTTGTTAGGGGCTATGTAAGGCTCCCAAGACTATGTATCACTAAGATAAGATAACATAAGATATCATTTATTGTCAAACTGTGTACATGCAGATGTCATAATTACAGTAAAAGTCCAACAGTTTGCCCATTTCGGGCGTACAATAATAAACTTACAACTAGATAAAATAACACAACAACAAAACATTTCCTACGTTATATAAAAAAAAAATACTTTTACTCCGTGTGATTATAATATTCATTCAGACTGTAAAAACTCTTAACTAACAACCATCTCTTGAGCATGTTTTTGAATTTTATCCCATTTTGTGACCTAATATGATCAGGTAAATGATTATATATTTTAATTCCAGAGACATATGTGCTCTTTTCTAGAATATCTGCAACTTCAAACAGTTCCAGGATCTTTTTGATCTCGAGAGACTTTAACTCCTCTGGGCGTAGTATGTGCCTACCCAGAATTAAGTTACGAGTGCGCATTAGGGAAGGGCAATCTGCGAGGATGTGCAAGGGCGTCTCCTCTGTCTCCATGCAGAGTCTGCACCGCCCAATGTCACGTTTCCCCATAGTATGCATGTGCTTATTTAGGCCGCAGTGCCCAGTTAGCACTCTTACTAAGTTGCGCAATTGGTTCCTGGACAGCGCCAAGGCGTTCGTGGATGCCTTTTTGCTGAAGGCCTTGATAAGCGCTGTGGAATGGCTGTGGTGGCTTGATGGTTCATACCTGGTGTTTCTCTCCAGAGTTGAATGGTTTTATATTGACAGTAGGTCTTCAGGGTGAGCCTCGTTAGGCTTTTGGGGATGCCACAGAAGGGCTCAGGACTACCCTGGGACCCAACGCAAAACGACCTTGTTCCTGGCTCCAAGGTTGTTTAGTAATTGCCTGCAGTTCTCAACCAGCCTAGACGTCATGACGTCAGAGGTTAGGGCCAAGAGTGCCGCTTGGCTATCCGAATGGATATAGATGGTATGATTGACGTAGTTGCATTGCAGGTTGGTTGACGCACATTCCAAGATGGCGTACACCTCCGCCTGGAATATACTCGTAGAGCAATATCTTCCTAGATTTAGGCTGATATCCTTCCTAGGCGCCTCGCCATATATTCCGCAGCCTACGTCAGACCCGGATTTGGAGCCATCAGTGTACCACCTGAGGCTTCCTTCCTTCCACTTGATTTGACTGTTTAACCAGTCCTCCCTATTGGGGAGTTCCACTGAATAGATTTTCTGTGGACAAAATTTGTGGGGCATAGTGTCCGATGGCATCCCCAGAACAGGAATATCGTGCACTGATTCATTGAATAGTCTCAGGGCATTTGATAGCCAATAACCTCTCCTTGTAGCCGCTATTCTGAGTATACTGGATTTCGCCTCCAACTCCAGGTGAAGGTGAAGGGGCGGTAAATTTAGTATGGCCTCTAGGGCTGCCGTAGGGGAGGATGACATAGCTCCAGTAGCGATGACATAGGCAGTTCTTTGCAGGCTACCAAGCTTCGCCACTGTTACCTTTTGTGTCGTCTTCTTGTACCACACTACAGAGGCATAGGACACTATCGGCCTCACTATAGATGTGTACATCCAAATGGCAATTTTGGGTTTAAGACCCCATCGGTTGCCCGCTAGACGACAGCATATGCCCAAGGCTGATCTAGCCTTTTGTAGGGTTCCGTTCACATGCTGGTTCCAGGTCAGTTTCTGGTCCAGTGTTACCCCCAGATACTTGACCTCTGTTGAGAACGGAATTGTTTTTCCATTCATGACAAGTTTATCCAATTTTCGCTTGAGCGTGAATGGAACGATGATTGTCTTATCTGCATTTATAGACAGTTCATTTTCTCCGCACCACGAGTTTATGGTGTTAAGAGCTTTCTGCATAAGGTAAGATATAGTACTTTGGCAGTTTCCCCTCACCATCACAACAAGGTCGTCAGCGTACCCCTGAGTGTCGATTCGGAGCTCCGCCATCTTATGCAGAAGTCCATCCACCGCAAGAGTCCAGAGCAAGGGAGATAAGACCCCCCCTGCGGGCAGCCTCTCACCGTGGTCACCTCAAGTGTGGTATTTAGCAAATCCAGCTTAACCACTCTGTTTGAGAGCATGCTTTGCACCCAGCGGATGGTGGTGGTAGCTCAACGCGTTCAAAATGCCTGCGCATGCTTTTGTTTTAATATCCCACCGCGCTCGTACTTGACGCCATACTTAAATACAAATCGTATTTTGAGAATGTCCACCCGTCAAAAACTTCATTTGGCGAATTTGGTGTTCGGTGTTGTGAACAGACAGTTGCCATCCTACCTCTACAGCAAGCTAATATGGTTGCGTAATTCCAGGTCCACTGAAGTTAGGCCTTCAAGGTTTCTTCAGCTTGTCTGTCCTTCACACCAATCAGCAGCGTTTCGTGGTAGTTTTAGGTATGCTGCCACGAAATGCTGGAACTTAATTCCGCCGCCGATCCGTGCACTGAAATCTATTTACACTTTTAATAATTTTTAAGAAAAAAAAACCGACTTCAATGGGGGTAGCCGGTGAAGGATTATTGTAGATGGTGCACTTAGATTCCATACAATGAAATAACTTGCTTAAAAAACGCAGCGGAGAGGACAAATCGCCAAACGTGAACTATGCGTCGTTGAAGAGTTCCGTTCTGATTATCATCAGCAGTTCCACTTCATCAAATGTCACTCTTTTGAATGAAAATGCTTGATTTGTTGATAAAAATACAAAAGTCACTTTATGTATGCCTTTAAGATTTGAGGAATTCCCTCGATTCCTCGTGGAACTCATCATCAGAACTTGAGCTTGACGAAAATTGGTCCTGACAATCTAACTTGCTTAACAAACATAGCGAAGAGGAAGAATCGCCAAACATGAACTATGCGTCGTTGAAGAGTTCCGTTCTGTTCATCATCAGCAGTTCCACTTCATCAAATGTCACTCTTTTGAATGAAAATGCTTGATTTGTTGATAAAAATACAAAAATCACTATGTGTAAGCCCTTAAGATTTGAGGAGTTCCCTCGATTCTTCATGGATCCCATCATCAGAACTTGAGCTTGACGAACATTTGTTCTGACAATTAAACTTGCTAAACAAACACAGCGAAGAGGACGAATCGCCAAACGTGAACTATGCGTCGTTGAAGAGTTCCGTTCTGATCATCATCAGCAGTTCTACTTCATCAAATGTCACTGTTTTGAATGAAAATGATGGTTTTGTTGATAAAAATATAAAAATCACTATATGTATGCCTTTAAGATTTGAGGAGTTCCCTCGATTCCTCATGGATCCCATCATCAGAACTGCGTTTTGACAAAAACGGGACCAATCTGTATATATATACTTACAATCAAAAAAAAAATTTCAAAATCGGTTCAGACATGACGGAGTTATGGAGTAACAAACATAAAAAAAAAAAAAAAAAAAAAAAAAAAAAAAAAAAAAAACATACACGCCGAATTGAGAACCTCCTCTTTTCAAATCTTGAAGTCGGTTAAAAATAAAGGTCGGGCTTACTTTCTCGCGGATCAGATAGGTTAAATTGACTATGTTTTTTAGCTTTCCTTATTTAATCTTTGTCTGTACATGTCTTTAGTATTTAGAATGTAATTTTCTCTGTCGTGGATACTAATTACTTATTCCAACTGTATGTGTCAGTTATTTAAAAAGTCTCGGCACTATTATTTCGACTACCGCCATTTTTCACAATAACAAATTGTTGTTGTTTAGTAATTGTAATTTTTCCGGTCCGGTCAAGTGGGGTTGCCAGTAGTGACAGGAATGTCATCTGGCAATATTGTTGTCACTAGTTAGATTAAGTATAGTTTTAAGTTCTGGTTGCCCTGAAAATCAGCGTTGTGGCTACACTGCCATGACTCATGCTGATTGGCAACCATGGTGTAAATTATATTTTTTGTATATTTCATGTTATGTTTCTGTTCGCTTTGCACCAAATAAATATTTTTCATTTCATTTCATTTTTTTCATTTTCATTTCATTTCATTTCAAAAGCGCCCTCAATATCAAGGAAGGCCGACAGGGCTATTTCCTTATCTTCCAAAGCCCTTTCCACTCTGTCGACCAGCTCTAGCAAGGCAGTCTCTGTAGATCTGCCCCTACGGTAAGCATGTTGGCTGTCATGAATGGGTTTACTTAGAAGACAGCTCTCTAATATACTTATCAATTACCTTTTTCAAGGTTTTAAGGAGGAACGAGTAAAGGCTGATCGGTCTGAAGGACTTTGCGAGAGCGTAATACTTCTTCCCCGCCTTTGGTATGAATAATACCTTGACCTTGTTCCGCTGGTCTGGTAAGTGTCCCCAGGCATAACTAGCCCTGAAGATTCTTACCAAATGCGGGATGAGGACTTCAACTCCTCGTTGCAATAGCACAGGGCTTACACCGTCCAAACCGCACGTCTTATATGGTTTAAATGAGTTTATAGCCCACCTCACTATCCCTGGCCTTATGATCAGGGCAGCCTGCCTCCAGTCCTCCGGGCGAGGTCTAAGCGAGGCTCTCTCCACCTGGGGTCCATGTGACTCCGCTGCCCCTGGAAAGTGAGTTTCAGCTAAAAGCTCTAGAGTCTCCATTTCACTAGTAGTGAAGGAGCCATCTTGCCTCTTAATAAGGCCTACCTGATTAGTTCTCGCTTTAGAGAGTATCCTGTGAAGTCTCGCTCCTTGAGGCGTATTCTCTATTTCCTCACAGAACCTCCTCCATGACGCTCTCTTAGCCTTCATAATCTCTTTGCTATATTCATTTAGGGCTTTCATATAGACCTCCCACTCCTTTGTCATCTTAGCCCTATTGAATAACCTGCGCGTCTGGTCCCTGAGTCTCTTTAGCTTAGAGTTCTACCATGGAACGAGACGTTTAGTTGACTTTACCTTGGGAGCACAATTTTCTTCAAAGGCACTTACAATGCCATTTGAGACCACCTCTACCGCAAGGTCCAAATCCTCTCGCGTTTTTATCACCTTCGCCGCAGAGTCCAGGTTCCGTTCTAGACTGCTCCTGTAGCCTTCCCAGTCGGTCCGCCGGGGGTCTCTGAAGGTGAATGATTGAACGCTGGGATAAAAAGATATATTAAAACAGATATGCTTGTGATCTGACAGAGACTCCACATCACTTACCCTCCAGTTCTGAATATGCCTGGCTAGATTTGAGGATGCAAAGGTTAAATCCAAAACTTTTTTCCTAACCCTAGTGACAAAGGTTGGTTCACATCCTAAGTTTAGAATTTGGAAATTATTACATAGAAGAAAGTCATGAAGTAACTCACCCCTATCGTTGATGTCGATGCTTCCCCAGTTGGTGTGGTGGGCGTTAGCATCACATCCCACCAGTATTTCTGCGTTGTGTCTGCGGTCGTAGTCGGCCACAGCTGCAAGTTCCGCAGAGGGGTCACTCCTATCTCCAGGGAGATAAGCCGAGCAGAGTATGACCCTCTGTCCGCTCCATCCCCTAAGGTTTACATACGCTGCTACCAGGTCGTCTGTGCATAACTCTGGAACAGGTAGAAAATCAATGTTCTTGCCAAAAAGAATACATGCCCTAGGCTTTATTCCGTTAGTATTGAATAAATCTTTACCAACCGAGTTCAGTCCTAGTATGGTTGAGTTTCGCACCCAAGGTTCTTGAAGTAAAACGAGGTCGACGTGTCCTGCAAGCCTGCTTTAGACAATGGCCGTGGCGGCTGCCGCATGGTGAATATTGGCTTGCAGGACCCTCGCGGGTGCCGTAGTGGTGAGGCCCTCTTTTTTTTGGCCCTTTTGATGACCCGTTGTGGCGCTCCCCTGCCTCTCGCGATCGGAGGCCCTCTTTGTGGCCCTCCTACCGACAAGGTTGTGGGTCTGGCCCGACCGGGTACCATGCCCTCGTCACTCCCCTCGTGCCTCTGGCCGCCGGGCGCCCTCCCCCACGGCTACGAGAGCCCTGGGGTATGGGATTTTGGCGACCAGGTACCATAGTACTGGGCCCAGGAGTAGGTTCAGCGAGGGGCTGAGTCTGCTGTTCCGTCTGCTGCGCTGCGGGAGCATTTGGCCCCTGCTGCACTGGGGGAGCATTTGGCCCTCCTTTCATCCGAAACAGCACCTTTTTGAAGCCAATGGCTATTTCCCCGCCATTGGCCTTGAGGGTTTCGGCATAGGGCTCATCCAGAGCGACGGTAACCACTCTGCCACCCTGCTCAGCCTTCTCCCCGAGCAATTTCCAGAGCTCCGTGTTCAGGCCAAAATTCTGGACCCTGAGCAGCGCCAAGGCTTCCTCTACAGAGGCCGCCTCGGTTTCTGGAATAAAGGTGATAGCCGTGGCTGGTTTAGGCAGTTCACCCTCAGGGATGACGGAGAGTTTCGCCTCCGGCCACGGCTTTAACTTCGGGACCTCATTCACAAGCCAGTCTCTACTAGTCTGGTTGACACAGGTCACCAGTCCATCCAACCTCCATCCTGTCTTGTGAATGAAGCCCAGACTGCGGTGCACCGCCCTTGGCATTCGACCATTGTTTTACCATGGCCAGATTTAGGTGACGGTGGACCGACTTCATTTGATCCTCACTCATAGGTTCCGAATTACGGATCCCTACTCGAGAAGATCCCGCTACCTCCCGGAAGCTGGGGGGCCGAGGCTCCCCTGAGGTTCCAGATGTGAGTTTCGGGGCCTTTTTCGCTTTACCCTGCGGGGATTCGTCCTCAGATCTGACCCTTTTAAAAGCGTCCTTATCTGTGGCCGGATTTTGCGCAGTGATTTCCGCCCAAGGCTTACGGGCATTGGCCCGTCATTGCACAGGGCTTGCTCCTTCGCTACCCCGTCGCCCATAAGCCTGCGAAACCTCTTGCGTGCAGCACCCGACATGCGTCTAAACACACGTTGCTCCTTGGTAACGGGGTTTTCACCAGGCGCACCAGAGACGGTAGCGTCTCTGTCGACCTCAGTTTCCATCTCCACTACCTGAGAGCAGACCTCGGGCGCACGGGAGGCTTCGGCAGCCTCCTTCGCCCCGGTATTACCTTCGGCCTGGATTGAGTCCAGGACCGAGGACATGGCGTCAAAATTGTTGTTTGTTTTTGTAAGTTTTCCATAAACGTCCCACGATTAGCTAGGGAAAAGATTGGTCACAAAACGGCAGAGCCCCGCTTGCCGCCTGAAGGACATAATACTACTACGATTTGCCCCGGTTTCGTAGAGACGCCGTTTGAGACTGGTCTCGCCACCAGCCACGCATTCATCGGCACGGTACGTGTAACACCTTGGATCGGCGGAGAGGTAATGGGGAGGGTTAGGTTAGGGGGGGGGGGGAGATTGGCTACCAATACTGCAATCCGGAAAGTGATTTAGAACGGCCGAAGCAATGTTAAATTGGACAACGTATCTTTATCACGATTTGTTTTCATATTTTTGTGATAATTAATAATATTTTTATTCCTCATTTAAGTATTCAATTGCAAACAATCCAGTTTATTTGCTGCATTTGTTATACTTAACCGCAAATAAGTTACACTTGTATAGTAGTTTTAAACCTCTTGTAGTTCTCGTATGTATCATTCTAGTCTCATAAATTATTAATTGGAACCTGGTTACGTTAAATTACAATGAATAAGTTACATTTGTTCTCAAAACGACGCATAAATAGGAAATTATGTAAAGTACTAGTTTTGAAAAAAATATCTATTATAATTTTTAAAATACGCGTGCTAGGTTTATCAAATTTTAAATATATGATTTTATATCTCGGTAAAGTTAAGAATGATTCAGTTTTAATAAAAATGTGATACTCTTTAAGAAAGAATTGCAGTGTTTCAATTAATACCACCTTCTGTTTCAACCGTCCTTACCATGAGGACAATTGAAACAAATTGCCAGCCCCTCGTTTTTATATTATAATGACTTAATTAGCTTAGATATTGTTACACTATGACCTTTAATCAACGGCCACATAACGTCACTATAAGCATGCAAATCGATTGTGGGTATTATAGATTCCTCTTTAATGACTGTTAACGAAAAACTGTTTCAATTGACCCCAGTCTACCTACACTTAATACCTACACATAATAAAATACGTACAGAATCTATTTGATGACAATTTATTTTAAATTTTCATAATGAAAACGTTAGTAATTATGTACGCACGTACTTCCTTTTGCATAACCAAAAGCGTACATTTAATTTTCTCATAATGATAAATAGCGGTTGCACCGGCGAAGAGGCCAACTTCGGAACAAAATGATTTCACGCGCCGCCGACCGCCGAGGGGTTAACATTCAGATTAATCCCGAATTACATTTAATCACCGACCCGTTTAACCCTTCCTTGTTATACGCAAATAGCCGAATCGATGCGTTATTGTTAGAACAGTGGTTATGATATCTTTTATAAGAAAGTGTGAACCATGAATCCTGACGAGCCTGTAGTGACAATTTTAAACTCTTTAGTTTTTGAATAGACAAGAAAATTGTTTTGTTATGGCTTTTTTTCATAGGCTATTTTAGTTTCATAGCAGCACAAAAAACGGTGCATGCGATTTTAAGTAATACAAATGGTTAGAAGCATTTTGGTCAGTCTGTAATAGTAGTTTTATCGAAAACTACCGGGAGGGAAACTACGGGAGTTCCCCGATAAATAAAGTAGTCTCCTATGTACCTAGAGGTATACCATGTTTTTTTTTATACCACGACGGTGGCCTGATGGTAAGTAGTTACCGTAGCCTATGGACGCCTGCAACCCCAGTGGATTCACATTCGCGTTGCCTATCCTTTAAGAACCTATACACTCCTTGTTGAAGAACCTCATACTGTAGCCCGCTGGGAAAACCTAGTATACATGAAGTGTAGGCAACATATAATATGCATGGGCTTAAGGAGGCGCACACGTATTCAAATATTCTTTCTTCTTCTTCTTTTCGCTATTTATGTTGTTGATTGGTATTTATGATATCGAAGATTTATTTTGCTACCAAAGTGTTATTAAAAAGTTACCAGAATGAATAATTGCAGTTTCACTATCGAATCTCAAAAATCAGCATATGCAAATGATTCAATCAGTAGAGTGGTGCGGTGCCCGTATAGATACCTACTATAGATAGAGACTATAGATAGATAGATAGGGCCGGTGCCGGTGGCTGACGCAGCCGACGCTGTTTGCGCACCACAGTCAACATTGTTAGCGAGCACCGCAAATGTTATTACATGATTAACCCTCTCCCGACACGTAACTTCTGTTTGACCGAGCTTTGTTAATTGCCCACATTGCAGGGAACGGGTTGTGCAAATCCGTGAACGTCGATTACTTTATGATTGTGGTATAACATTAAAAATTAAGTAAGATAAAAAATATCATAAATGATCATTGATGAGGTATAAACCGTAAGTTAATAACAAATGACCCTAATGAACTTACTTAAACTAACTACATACAGGATGGATTATCCAAATAGGTTGTTGAGGGCAACTAGCTGCCAGATACGATGATGCTGAGCTTGTAAATGTAGGGAGAACCTAAAAAAGTAAAAGTATATACGAAAATATGAGTTGTTTGTATGGGGTGATAATTTTCTATAAGTAGGTACAACCTGCCTCTGTGAAACGAAATCAACCTGAAATTATTCGACTAACATCTTGCCGCCGGCAGTTATACATGCCTATCTTACTTACGTTCTACCTTTAGTACCACCCTTAAGTTACTCAAATTAAGCACTTTTTTTTTTCTAATGGACTTGAGGCCTGTAGCCTTTATCCATGCTATTTATTATAAAAGGCGGGAAATTGGACGCTTGTAAGTCAATCAATCTTTGGTAGAATGTCTTCAGGCGCGGATCCAGGATTTCGTTCAAGAGGGGGGCAATTTCTTTCACAAAAAAATCTGGCGGTCCGCACCTAGGCCACGAAACACAAACCTCGTAGTATACGAGATTGGACATAAGGTGTATTTGATATGCTGCCGTTTAGTTGTGTAATTAAATTACAGAACATTTTAGGGGGGGGGGGCGCATTACCAAAAGTTTTTTAGAACGTTTTGTGATTAAGTGTAAGTAATATTTTAAGAAATAAAGTGCTTCGAAAGTAAGGGAAATGCCGTGTGCCCCAACTTTTGAACTGTAATTCCAAAATATGTGGAAAAAATTGAAAAGATGCTGCTTATCACATACTTTCTATTGCGCATTTCTTATGCGTGGTCCGACACACACTTGGCCGATTTTTTATTCCTGGCCAAAATCGTTAAAAGACACCGCTGGATGCCATTTAAACGAGATTTAAACAATTATTTTATTTCAGAACTTTTTGTTCAGAACCTATGATACTCGTATATAATAATGACAGATGGGTTATGCACGCTCCAAAAGTGAAGCACTTAAAATGAGTGAATTCAAACAATTGTAGCTAGCCGCGCACCGGCAAGCGAGAGATGCGGACGTGCCAATGAGCACCCTTCACCCGCGTGAAAGAGAGACAAACTGTAATTTTTCTAACAATGGCAGTGACAAAGAATTAATGATTGTCAAAACACATAAACATACTCGTAACAGAATTGTGGCTAGGTTATGAAATAACTCTGGAAGTATTTTTTGTGCTCATTTTGTTAGAGTATAACCCATCCATAGTAAATATCATTGTTCAGAACTAGATATCTACGTTGACTTGCTGGCCTAAATCTATCAAAAACTTTGGAGATAGGTACTTACTTACCGTTAATTTTTTTTTTACAATACCTATACCTAAATAATGGCTTGGCTACCTAATGGAAATAAATAGTCACGTATCAAAATGGAATGGAAAATAAGTGCCTAAATGAAAATATATGAATCATCCTCAGAAAGTTCTGGTGACATTGGCATGATTCATTAGTAGACCCCGGACTCTTGTGGCAATGACGTCACAATAGGGTGATTTGGGGAGTAAATGGTACTATGAAACACGGTTAAAAACTCGGTTGTTAATCGAATACATTTTAATTAGATATTTTCAACAAAATTATCTAGTAAATTGATCAATATTATTTTTTAGTGCAAACCATACAATTGTACTTTAAACTGGCTTGGTGACATTTGTGACGAACAAGGAGCGAGTGGCCGACAAAACCAATGCCAGTTTAACGTACAAATGCATGGTTTGCAAGTAATATAGCAAACGATAATATTGATCAACTTACTAAGTAATATTGTTAAAAATGTCTAATTTAATGTATTCGGTTAACAACCGAGTTTTTAACCGTGTTTCATAGCACCGTCCCGTTTACTCCCCAAATCACCCTATTGTGACGTCATTGCCACAAGAGTCCGGGGTCTATTCATTAGTTACATTTATTTAATTACTTTTGTTAATATGTAAGTTAAGTTCTTAAATGGTATCAACATCATCACATTAAGTTTCGCCTGTCGTTAACACTGTTTCTGCTCTACAGGTAAACAATGAGAAACGGGGTTGTGAAAATTCACCGGTTCCCAAAGGCATGACACGTTCGTGCACTATCGACGGCTCTTCATCAATTGATCCTCTGTTCAAAGTGCTCCCGCGTACGACGCTCCGCGCCCTCGCTGCCAAACGAACAATGTCAACCATGTTTTATGTATTTTTATAATGATTTTATTATAAAATATCAACTACAACCAATTCGGCGGGTTTAGTTTTTGTTAAGGGATATTGTACATACCGGAACGGAAGGAAAGGAAAGGAATCACTTCCTACCCGATTCATAGACAAAGTATGACCCACTTTCAGAACATGAGAGATGAATTTTACCTTGCTAGGTAAATTATTTGCAAATTATTTACGACTTCATTCACAGCTACCTGATAGATGAGACGCGGGCTACCCACAATTTACCATGATGACTTTATCATCAAATCATAGGTAGTCTACGTATCATAATCTATGAGTAAGAAGTCCGATCCTCGATCGACCTTCACTGCATCAGATCAGCGATAGCCGGTCGTCGCTCTCTAATCTAACGCATGCCGAGTAATCGAGTCAGAGGTTGAGCGTGCGAGGGTAGTGGTGCACTTAGAAAACATTGATTTATAATGTTAGAAAATCAATCTTTTGCGCTCAATCTGAAGATAACTTCAGAAGAATCATAAGATTAGGTAGTAGTTAGTTGTAAAATTAGACACGTAGACTTAGGCAGGTATTTTTACCCTTGTATCAGTCGCGGATACATGGAGGGGGGGGGCAACAGGGGCAATTACCTCCTCCTGAAACGCAAACCTCATATCATATACTGCGGGGCCCATATGTGATTTTTTGTGAAGGAAAGTGCCCCCCCCTGAACGAAATCCTGGATCCGCGCCTGCCTTGGGTCGTTGAAATTATTTGACCAATTTCATAAAGATCAGAAAAGCCATCGAAATGCACGAATGTCCTAGTAGCCAGCTGACAGTTACGTTGTGTCCGCTTTTGTTTGTACTTCGCTTACGCTCCGCTCGTTCGATGAACTGCGAACGAATTGTTTATTTTTAATCCACATTTTTAAAGAGTAGTCGAGCATTGCCTACCCATGGCCTAACCTAAAGGGAGATATTGCCATTATAACAAGGAATTTTTCTAAGTTGCATTATCAATCAGCGAAAATTTTTTTCGTATTTTCGTAGGGTTCCGGCAATACACAGCAAGAACGCGGGATGGTAGGTATATCTAATAACTGGACGGACCTCACTACAAATCGTGTTCCTTCAAAATGTGGGCTATAAATACCTACTTAATGCCTCTTTTTACACACTTTTTATGTGCTTCAAATCATGTAAGTTAACCCATTTCCAGGCGTACTTATTGACCACATCCGTGGCGATTGAATTTTGAACCTTAAACGTTGGAGTTAAAGTTCAAATTAGGCTGAACTATTTTAAAGATATTTGGGATTTTTGAAAAGATATTTTGGATTTGTGCGGCCTGGAAAAGGGTTCAATTTCAACCATTTCCTAGCGTCTGATTGAGTTAAAATTTAGTATAGGTACTTCCATAATTTACTTGAGACTATCTAATCTACTACGTACAGTCAGCAATAAAAGTGTATACCAAAAAAAATAGAAAGTTACTTGTGTTGGTGTCAGCCGTATCAGGTGCCGCAACGTAATCTATCAAACGGAAATTAAATTACTTCAAATCGCCGAACAAAATGTATGGAACTGTGACCGCTGTTAGTGACGCGGTAGATGGCGCTAGTGCGTTTACCGCAAGTACGGGATCACGATTTTGTATAGCCATGTACTCCTGGTACGGTCACGTCTGAAAATATGGATACATTTAATGTGACAAAAACATATATCCAAAACTTTACGCCTTGGTACAGTCACGTCTGAAAATATGGATACATTTAATGCTACAATTATCCACGACTATATTACCAAGGCGTAAAGTCTTGAATACATGTTTTTGTCACATTAAATGTATCCATATTTTCAGACGTGACCGTACATATTTCGGCAGGTCGGGTCGTGGCTACATATTTTTGTCTGTACTAAGTGCACACACACAAAATATTTATTAACCTTTTGAACGCCACGCATCGGACAGAAAAATCGTGCCACCAGCGCCAGAGCGTGCACGAGCGCACTCAGATACCGTAGTGATTGGAAAACAACATATCGACGAAACATTTCTTTCCGCCTAATAGTGGATTTAGTTGGGCAAAATCACTTTAGATATTTAGAAATCATGATAGTAAAGAATATCCATTTCGTATTTTTCTGATACACCTAAAATCAACTACAAAAATATGAAAATTAATATACAATTTTATTTAATTTTGTCAATATAGCCACAGCACTACTTAAGTGATAACGTCACGCGCTGACGTGTTATGACGGCTTTGGCGCTGGTGGCACCGTAACTTATTATGAATGTTAGAGTTGGGGGTGAGAGATATTCATTCATTTCTGTATCGATATTTCCGTGGTGTAACTGTATGAAGAAAAATACGTTAGGTTTTTTAAGTGTTTAGTTGAGTAAAAAAATGTTTAACAATACCATCAAATAAATAAATTTTATGATAAAAACTAATGAACATCAGACAGAACGGATGTGTAGGTAAAAAAACACCTCGCGCACATTTCATTCTTTTGTACCTAAAGAAACTTGGTATATCCCTAATAATTACATATTCTTTGTTCACTTAAACTGGGTCTCTCACCGATAACATTCATATTAGTTGACATTTTATCTAAAATACCATTTCATTATTTTTACTTATTTGGTATGAATGAAATGGACCGACAGCCCACGTCTCGTGGTATTTATCATTGTTTAAGGATTAACAAGAATGCGGCGAAGCAATAAGATTAAAAGAAACGACATACACATTGTTAGGTTTTAAATACGGCCCTTATAACACGCATTGTATTTATTCCATTGCGACTTGAATAAAACTTTTTCTTTTTTAATAATGCATATATTAAATTAAAAATTGTAAAAAATTAAAATATATACCTTTTTTAACATTACGATATGTAGTTCCTAAAACTACACGAATCACAGTTTATTATATAATATAATAAAGCTTAAAATGCGAAACACATTTATAATTACAGTGTTTGGTTAATGTTCGTACAATAATCAACATCGCCCACTATGCTTTCAAACGAACAACACTATTTCGAAGTGACGTCACGCCGCTTGACGTGATTACCCGTCAACGGCGAGGAGCGCAGTGCCTTTTTGTTCTTTTAAATAGCTTTGAGGTATTTTCTAATTTTGTCTTGAGTTACGGGTTATTTTGAATGAAAAACCATAGGTGAATGGTAGAGCTATAATAAATATACAAAAATATTTCTTTAAAGGTTGTTTATTAAGGAGTATTTTGATCTCTCATTTTGGACGTCTTATCACGTCATGGCGCTGAGGGCACGGCTTTTCGTTGACGTGTTTGAACGGCTTTGGCGGTCAAAGGGTTAAACATGTGTGTGACTGTACATGTAATATGTAGCCACGACTCTATTACCAAGGCGTAAAGTCTTGGATACCTACATGTTTTTGTCACATTAAATGTATTCATATTTTCAGACGTGACCTTACAGTCGAGTTCGAATATACATCGCATCGCATAGGCCAATAAGAGTGTTTCCGCGATCGAGATTTTCACTAGAGGGCAGCACCGTGGCGAGAGGTCTAACTGTCATAATCCACCAATCTTTTTTTTTTGATTGGTGGATTTTGACAGCTGCTGTCAAAAAGACCTCTCGCCACGGTGCTGCCATCTAGAATCTTTTTCGTATGAGTTTAAGGTCGTGTATACATATTTTTGTCCACTTGATGGCATAGATATTGGCCAACTCGACACAGATGTAACAAATATGTCATTAAAACGCTTTTTTAATTGAGATATAATATATTTATAAACTTTTCTCGCAACAATGATATTGTATACCGTATAAAACATTTCACTCCATTAACAAACACTCCTCGGTTCATACGCAGTTGGTACATGCAAGTTATTCTCAAACATTCTAAAATAGCATCTCAAACTTCCTGTTTTGTTACTGATCAAAAAATAAAACATTTTCATTACCTAGTAAGTAGGAATTTAATACATTGCGATTTGATTATCTTAAATCTTAATTAAGAAAATATGGTTAAAGATATAAAAAAATATATGATTCAATAAATAATTATTAAATAAATGCAATACAAAATAACAGGCATAATGATATAGGAATATTGTGATCTAGTAAATTGCACTTTATACTTAATCTACTTTTAATAATAATCTCAAGTGAATTGTTACTACAATAAAAATTCACATATACAAAAATTGTACTTATTCATAAATACCTCATTGACATATCAACAAGTAAAATATTGTCATGAAATTCTATACAAAATAGCATATTTTATCACAAGCGCGAATATAATAAGGCACAAAGCGCGGTGTGTAGACTCAGTCTTATAAATTTACACCAAAATGCCTCGTTATAATTAACAAGTATAACTAAATAAAGCAAATACCCGTGCCCACCACCTAATCCCAAAAACCCACATTACATAATAATTATAACAAATTATAGAATGGCACTTCAATCGAGCGTCTAGTGTTACTAGAAATATACTAATAAAGCATTCATATAAAAACATTTTAAAAAACTGATTAGCATAAATTTTTGGCGCCAAATGGTAAATATTATTTTTGATAAAATATTTTGGCAGCATTTTTCATAGAAATTGTATCAATAACTAAATATTATGTTAATCTACCTCATATGTATCAGCACGGCTAGCACGTCTTGAAAGAGCGACTAAAGCCGCGAGTAGGGAAAACCTTGTCGCGCCTGTCAAAAATCTCGCTTTCCGGTAGCATAACATGCTCCCGCGGCTGCAACTGACGCGAAGAGAACTCAAAGTTGCGCTAAGGATTTTAGTTCAAAGTCACGAGTCACTGTCATTTTATGACAGTGGCATTTGATCGAGAGGCATTTGATTGTCGCTCCTTTCACGCGCAAGTTGTGCTGCCAACTAGCGGCAATACATTAAGTCGCGCAGATCTGTCTCTTGACGCGCCAGTCGCGCGTAAGACGTGCTAGCCGTGCTGTAGTGTAGTAATTGGGTACTTTCCTGGGTAAAAAAAATATATTTCTATTTAGTCCGTCAGTTAGATTATCAAAAAATATTGGACACGTATTTTTTATTTTGTCAATCAAACAAAAATTGATGAAGATATAGCCCGTTAAAGTTCCGCGTGACGTCACATTATACTAAAAATTATACTGAAATGTGACATCACGCGGAACTTTAACGGGCTATATCTTCACCAATTTTTGTTTGATTGACAAAATAAAAAATACGTGTCCAATATTTTTTTGATAATCTAACTGACGGACTAAATATATTTTTTTAGGAAAGTAGCCAATTCTTTTAAGTTCACTATTACTTTTATTCCGGAAAAATTTGGACTACATAGCTATTTCAATTACCTATGTAAGTAGTGAAATAATTGAAGTTTCTCTATTTTGTGCAAACATTCACTGTTCTATGGACTTAAAGTGCTGTAGCGCATAGTCGTGGTAGTACATCATAATGGCGAGCGGTTGCCCCAGGATGATGGAGCTCCACACGATGATGTTGCCCCACCGCGGCCCGCACCGCACCTCCGCGAACCGCGAGATCACGGACAGCGGCGGCTGCGCCATCATGCCCAGGAACGCCCACACGCGGTACATCTGGAGGGGGACGCTCACCTGGGTACAGGGCATTGGCTTAATGTTTCGTTGGGTTCTGGTGACTCAACAAAAAAATAATTAATATGTCATTTATTCATATAAAATCACAAAACAATACAAGGCCACTATTGTTTTGTGATAGTTTCGGTTTCGGCCAAAAAAACGTGTTTCGGCCAAAAAACGGCGGAACCATTCGGCCGCGCCGAAACTTTCAACATTGTACTTAATCTGACCATAACTTCTGTCACAACGTTTTTAACGGATAAAATCACCGTTGTACAGTCACCATCAAATATATCAGAGCGGCCACGGTACATAAAATATCTGAACATGCACTTTATCGCCGTGACAATAGGGGCGTTGTTCAGCCTCTCCGATATCTGACGGTGACTGTACAACGGCTGACATGTAACTGAAATAAATATGTACTAACTTAACACGTCTATCAAGTTTCGGTTTCGGACCCAGAGCCGAACCTTCTGTTTCGGTTTCGACGAAAAAACATGTTTCGGTCGGACACTATTTTGTGATGGCCGCTTTGTAAAGTTTAAAATGCAATTAAAATGATAAATGATTAAAGGCCGATATAAAAATAAACTGAGCAGCGTTAACTGTGATTGCTGTACCTCGCCTAAAAACTGTTCCACCATTAGCAAGGTGAACAGTAAAGAGCAACAGAGAGGTCCATGGTTATTAATGTGAAGTATCAATGTCAAGGTATAAATTAATTCAGATTTGGGTCATGGCCCATTTGCAGGAGCAGCCTATTGGCAGGTGGGCAGCACAGCTGGTTAAATATTGGTATGAAGTGTCAATGCCAAGTCATTATGGTTAATCATTTAATCATAGTTGCAGTTCCTTTGGCGCGTACGGTCCCTTGATTAAACCTTGGTTGACTAGCTATCAGCAAAATGTTCTCTGTAAGATTATCCAAAAAAACCGGCCAAGAGCGTGTCGGGCCACGCTCAGTGTAGGGTTCCGTTGTTTTCCGTCCGTCACAGTAAGTGTCCCCACTTAAGAGTTAAAATAACACCGCTATGTAGGATATGATATGAGCGTTCTACGTACAGCGACATCTATCGGCAAATTAAGTAAACTATTGCGCGCGAGCTTAAAGTATGGAAGATGATTTTTATGGGATAATTCTTTATTGCGTGAACCGATTTTCACCGTTTTTACTTTATTTGAAAGCACGTCATTTCATTGTGATTTTGTAGAAATTACAGGTACAATAAACACCTGCTTATACGGTTAAATTACAAACTTAGTTCAGAAATTATTTTGTAATATTTTTTCAAAAACTATTCAACCTATCAAGTTCAAAATAATTTTCCTAGAAAGTTTTAATAAAGTTCTACTTTTGAGATTTTTTTCATATTTTTAAAACTTATGGTTCAAAAGTTACGTATAGGGGAGGTACCCTAATAAAACATTTTTTTCGACTTTTTATTTTACCACTTTGTCGGCGTGATTGATATCCATATTAGTACCAAATTTCAGCTTTCTAGTGCTAACGGTCACTGAGATTATCCGCGGACGGACGGACGGACGGGCAGACATGGCGAAACTATAAGGGTTCCTAGTTGACTACGGAACCCTAAAATGCTATCTATCTGTAGAATTTTTGGATAATCGTTTGAGCTCAAGATGGCGACAACGTCTTCAGAATCGTTTTTTGTTTTTCGGTCATTTACGTAGTTCAGTGTGTAATATTGATAGCTTATTGTGCGGTGATGTAACGAATAAGTGTGCAGCTACTGAAAAATTAGTTTCAAAACGCGCGTACCCTTTAGTTGAACAAACGGTTATCCGTGTTTCGGCCACCACGTGTTTGTTTGAAGCTATCCCTTCCAATCAGCGAGGCCTGTACCGAACAACGTTGCCTATATTTAATTTCATTTATTAAAAAAGTGCAAAACGCCGTCATTGGCAAAATTCCCATTGCTGCGTACAAAGGGAGAAAGCCATTTTATATATATAAAAAAATCCTGAATTAAGAGTGATATTTAACTAACCAAATACTCGTGGAATAAGGCTGAGATGAGGAACACAGCAGCGCCGGCGGTAGTCTTGTGCACGGCGCACGTGGAACCTGCCCATTTGTGCACGGGCAGGTTCCACGTGCGCCAGAAAGTACCGATGTTGTTCGCGTTCCACCAGTCGTCGATATATTTTTTTTTAATCCTGAATTTAGTATGATATTTCACTAACCAAATACTCGTGGAATAAGGCTGAGATGAGAAACACAGTGGCGCCGGCTGTAGTCTTGCTGTACCCCATCTCAGTGATGGGGATGTACACGTGTCGGACGGCCCATTTGTGCACGGGCAGGTTCCACGTGCGCCAGAAAGTGCCGATCTTGTTCGCGTTCCACCAGTCGTCGATATGTTTTTTTAAATCCTGAATTTAGTATGATATTTAACTAACCAAATACTCGTGGAATAAGGCTGAGATGAGGAACACAGCGGCGCCAGCGGTAGTCTTGCTGTACCCCATCTCAGTGATGGGGATGTACACGTGTCGGACGGCCCATTTGTGCACGGGCAGGTTCCACGTGCGCCAGAAAGTGCCGATCTTGTTCGCGTTCCACCAGTCGTCGATATATTTTTTTAAATCCTGAATTTAGTATGATATTTAACTAACCAAATACTCGTGGAATAAGGCTGAGATGAGGAACACAGCGGCGCCGGCTGTAGTCTTGCTGTACCCCATCTCAGTGATGGGGATGTACACGTGTCGGACGGCCCATTTGTGCACGGGCAGGTTCCACGTGCGCCAGAAAGTGCCGATGTTGTTCGCGTTCCACCAGTCGCCGTAGAAGTGGCGGTCGGCGAAGTGGAGCAACTCCCCCATTAGGTTCAGGAACGAGTGGAAAGTTAGGTAGAAGAAACACAGCCACATTAGATGGTTTGGTACCTGCAATTAGGAAATATTGCGATTCGTTTTCTACATGTTCATATCGATTCAGTATGGAATAATATTAGTATTTGACTATTTGTACTTTAAACTTATATAGATGTCATATACAAAGGAAAAAGTGACCTAGGCCTGCGGTGACCAAATAATTTGATTCCAATAAGTTGATTCCAATAATTTGATTTGTTTTTCCGTTGTATTTGTACTTTCGTACATATTTATGGTACGTCAGCGCAACACGTTTCTAGACGCAGATATGGATGTGGTCAGAAAGAATGTGTTATACCGGGTGTTGCCTGTAACACGAGCAAAAAATTAAATGGTAGATTCTACTCCTCAAACTGGACAAAGTTTGTTCAGCGACTTTCAAAACTAACTTGTGGTTTTATTTTTAGTACACATTCAAGTTTATTCGAATTTTGAATACGCAATGATTTGCGAAATTGATTATGTCTGTAGGGTAACAAGACTGACAAGCAATGTCAAGTGGACGGGTTTTAACGTGCATTGATAATACAAATAGTATTATCAATGCACGTTAAGTATAAGTTTGTATGAAAAAAAAGACAATCTAAACACTCCATATTTTTTCAAAGTTGTTGGACAAAAGTTTTATAGTTCGAGGAGTAGAATCGACGTTTTAATTTTTTGCTCGGGTTACAGGCCACATGCTGTATAATATCAATACAAAAGAGACTAGGTATCGACCAGCAACGAATATGGTTTGTGCATTTCTGATAATCAAATAAGTACCTACAATTGAATGGTTGATTGTATTTGATGGCATCAAAACGGATGTAGTATAGCATTTGATCTAGTAGACGGAGAGCTGGCCACGTCAGATATGACACAATAATGAGAGCGACGTTATCCATCTAGTTGGTTTGCTATACTATGCTTATTTCTAGATCTGGACATCTGGCAGCTCTGGGAGGTCAAAGAATGCAAATAACTTGAAGAAAACAAATCCTAGAGTTCTGGGTTTGATGCAATATTATGAAAAATGATGTAATTAATTAGATTATATCATAGCCAGAAGCTTCTGTTGGGGGAAAGTAGTGCCAAATTATGTATAATCGAATTTATAGTTAGTCGCTTACTGTGTTTGTTTTCGCAATAATACACAATATTTTTTGTTCTAATGTTAAAATATAGGCACTGTCCTCTATAAATGACGGCAGTTTTTACTTTAAAACTTTGTAGGTCTGTCACACTGACCTCCACCCATTAAAAGGTGCCAGATGCTCGGATCTAGCAATAAGGATGGTAAAGCGATCATCCTGGACAGGTTTCGTTGCTCTCATTATTGTGTTATAATATCTGTCGTGGCCAGCTCTTAATCCATAGGGTGTACTTACAGCGAGCTTCAAGAGTCTCTCCAACATCTTCAGGTAGTCCATCTTGGAGAAGGTGTCGATGGAGTTGGTGACGGACGGGATCATCCACTGCTGGAACAGACCCAGCACCAGGTTCACGCCGAACACCACCTCGAGGAGACGTTTGATGAGGAAACGCTTGCGAATACTGAAACATACATTTATACTATTTGTGTTTTTAGAAAATTTTAGATATAATAATAAGCTAAAACACCGTCATATTTTTAAATACAACACTTCTAAGACAACGCCTAGTTGTAGTGTCTATAATGAGGATTCATTGCTCAAAGCAACACTCGGGTGGCGCTGTAATCGTTTAAAAATATCTCTTTGGTATAATAAAGATTGATCTTGTAGCCAGCGTGTTGTAATGATTTATAATGAAAGAGGTCAAAGAGGACCCAATGTGTTGACGATGAGGGATCCTCTTGTTCCTTTAGCCGTCAACACAGTGAGTCCTCCTTTTTGTAAAAGGTCGGCAACGCGCACGTGACACCTTTGGAGTTGCAGGCGTTCATAGGCTACGGTAGCTGCTTACCATCAGGCGGACCGTATGCTTGTTCGCCACCGTCATGGTATAAAAAATAAAATAAAAAAATATAAACAAAAGTTACCTAAATATTACTTTTAAAAGATCTCCTAGTTTTATAGATGCACTAGTAGGCCGTCCCAAGTAACACATCAAAGCAGTATAACGGCCGTCTCACAGCATATCTGTATGCTTTTAGCATTTTGAGTTCGTTTTATAGTAGCATTATAAACGTTTATAGTGCTGATATAGGTCTTAAATGGGCACAAATTACCCAGCTTGAGATCCTATACAGGTCATTAAATAGCATTGCAGGCGCATTATGTCTGCGCTATTAGCATTATCGTTGTCATGGAAAGTGCCAATCGCCTCAAAGAAGCATTAGTACGCTCTATTAAGTTGCCGACTGCATTAAAGAAGCCTTAATACGGCCAAAAAACTTGCTAATCGCAGTAAAGAAGCATAAGCACTCTCGATTAACTTGCCAATCGCAATACAAACGCATTATACTAGCATAAGAGTGTAGTAAAATAAACCTTACGTCAATGCAAAAACTTCTCTAATACCGACGGAACAAATGTTATAATACAATGAACGTTGTGATTTAACTACTTTGTCTCGCAATATAAAATGGACGAAGATGGTACAAAAAACTGAATGAGTGACACGTCATATTTGTTTGCATCCTAACAAAATTTATAAAAGTTTTTGACACTTTTAAGTTATTATATCCTTCAAATATTACTGCGCAATGTAGTTTACTGTAAATGTGTATATAAGTTTCATTGAAAATTTTCACGCGCCTTTGATTTATTGTGGTTTTGCTATAAAATATTATAAAAAGATATGCGTCAAATAAACAAAACAATTGTGTAATCCTCGTATAGAACGAGTTTTGCATTATTAACATAATAGTGTTGGTTGAGCAGTCTTAAATTAAGTAATTTCTTTATTTTCCTTGTATAAATAGGTCCGCATGATTTTATTTTTAGGTTATTAATTATTTACAAAATGGCGTTGGTCTATATAGACGGAGAGCTAGCCCCGTCCACGTCGGATATGACAATAATGAGAGCAACCAAACCCCTCTAGTCAGGTTGGTATATTATGCTTATTTCTAGATCTGGACATCTGGCAGCTTTAAAGTAGTGGAGGTCAAAGAATGCAAACCATTTCAAGAAAATAAATCCTAGAGATCTGGGTTTGATGCAATATTATGAGAATCTATACAAATACTATACAATATTAAGAGAAATTATACAAAAGTTTATGTTGCGAGAAAGTAGTGCCAAACGATGTATAATAAAATATAGTTCATAGTTTTCGCCTACTGTTTTTGTTTCCGTAATAATCATACATCGGGGTTTTCGGTGCGGGAACGATTTGAGAAAGAGTAGAGATAAACAGATAGGTTGAGAGTTAGTCTGAGAAAATATCATATTATGCTTAATGAATAACCTCTCTGTGAATAGCTTACACACTATGATACGAGCTTTTTTTCTTAGAGGCATGTTTGTATTGACTATACTACTACTGATATACTTAGTATTTTAAAAATGCAATTGCATATACGAAATTTATTAACTAGATCTACCTAAGACAAAGACATGGTATAGTAAGTGTCAAATATTAATCTTGACGTCCGATATTTATGAACTATTTGATTAACTGAAGAGGTTGACAATGATCAGTCATTACATGAATTAATAAAAAAATACTTGAAAAAATCATAGGTTTATGTATCTACAATATATATACATAATAGTCAGCTATTACATATAAATTGTATATACCTATGATTTTTTCGATCAATTATTCATTAGGTAGAAACGTGCTAGAGTACATTCTGTTTTTTAAGTTAATGCCTACTCTTTGGCTAATGTCAAACATTCTCGTACCGAAAACCCCGATGTATGGTAATTTTTTGGTCTAACGTTTTTTTTTATCGATTTTTGACCAGTTTTGAGTCGATATTCCAACATATTAACTATAGATAGAATTATAAGGCAAACGACTATCGGTTTTTGAATCTTTTATCTCCATTCTGTAGAGCCGGATCTTGAAATAAATGAGCCGTTATTTTTTTATGATATTTTTAAAATATGGTCTAAAAAACACTTTTATCGATATTCGAATGGTGTAAAGAATCTTACATATACGTAATCTACATATTAGGGTTCCTCTTTGATGTCTCTAAAAACTGTAGAGAGATTTTAATTTTTAACTAATTAAAACAAAATTTATGACCATAAAACCACTTTTTTAGCCTAAACCGGTTCGACTTTGATGTCAAATATCTCGTGGAGAATGAATATTGAAGAAAATATAGGATACTGTATTGTTTAAAGCCGTTACTGATTATATGATAAGCTATATAAATAATTAGAAAACTAAGGGAATCAGATCCAAGGTCGTTGGCGCCAGGGAGCCCCTTAAAATATAGGCCCTGTCCTTTATAACTGAGACAACTTCGGCAATTTTTACCTAGTTTGGTATTACTATTTTCCAATTAAAACATTTTGCTAGTCTGTCACTGTGACCTACACCCATTAAAAGCTGCCAGATGCCAGGATCTAGCAATAAGAATAGTATAGCAATCTAACCAGACAGGTTTTGTTGCTCTCATTATTGTGTCATATCTGACGTGGCTAGCTCTTAGTCCAATAGCAGCTCAGTGACCCTTAAAAAATGCCTTATTTATGCCTACAGCATTACACGTGAATAATTATGCTATTAAACAACATTAAGCATTTATTTATGCTATTGTAGAACCTAAGGCACTAAAACCGCTAAAAGCTGTATAGGGGCTGTTCATAAATTACGTCATCAATTTTTTGATAGTAAAGCTGCCAAATAAAGTGACGTCATTAAAAAAAATGCGTTTTAAGCTTAATTGTAACATAAAAAACTATTTAGTAGATAATATTTTATAGCATTAAAAGTTTATAGAAACACGACTTTCATTCCTTTTTTTACACATTGATGATGTGATCTTCGGAATGACGGCCTCCCCCCTCCTAAGTCATGCTACCATCATCCGATGTCCAGACCCCCCCCCCCTCATTTGAAATGACGTAATTTATGAACAGCCCCTTATAGTGAATTACTTGGCTTTATAATGGTTTATATTATTGCTATTATACTGCATTAGGAACGTATTACCTACTTATAAATGCTATTGTACACCCTAAGGCATTAAAAATAGCTGAAAGCTGTATAGCGAATTTACGTGGCATTATAATGGCTAATATTCATGCTCTTAAACAGTATTAAGCATTTATTTATGCTATCGTAGAACCTAAGGCACTAAACCAATCCGAAGCATTAGTGTAGCAAACCAAAACGCAACTGTACATCATTCAGCTGTACAGTTGCATGTTGTTCGCTGCACTAAAACTAATGGCTAAACAAAAGCATTTACATATGCCATTATACAACCGTTATACAGCATAAAGCATCATAAAATGCTATTGTAGAACCTAAAGCATTAAAAACAGCTGAAAGCTGTATACCGGATTTACGTGGCATTATAATGGCTAATATTCATGCTCATAAACCGCATTAAGCATTTATTTATGCTATTGTAGAACCTAAGGCACTAAACCACACCGAAGCATTAGTGTAGCAAACCAAAACGCAACTGTACAGCATTCAGCTGTACAGTTGCATTTTGGTTCGCTGTACTAAAACTAAAGGCTTTAAAAAAGCATTTATACATGCCGTTATACAACCGTTGTACAGCTTAAAGCATTATATAATGCTATTGTAGAACCTAAAGCACTTAAGTGCTTTTAAACAGTCGAAAGCTGTACAGTTGCGTTGTGGTTTGCTGCACTAAAGCTAAAGGCTTTACAAAAGCATTTAGATATGCCATTATACAACCGTTATACAGCTCAAAGCATCATATAATGCGACAAGTTGCTCGGTGAACGAATATAAGAGTTTATACGGTCCTTAAGTTCGAAATAAGTTAACTATTCATATGTTATAATGTTTCCTGTGTTACTTGGGGTATAAGCTATAGTTACCACAAAACTGTAATGTATTTTTCACCTCAGCAGCTCGAACAAGCCTACTTCCCTGCGAATACACAGTGACGAAAGTCGCACTTTCGTCACTGCCACTTCATATTTCGGGGTCTATTACAAATTAGGAATACATATTTTAACCTTTAATATGTTAATCTTGAAGCAAATCAAATTATGTTGTTCAATATTTTTTGATTTGCAATTTTTTAAGTAGTTACACTACTATATATAAACTGAAAATAGATGTCATATACTTCAGAAAAAGTGACCAAACCCTCCGGTGTCCGAGGCCAGATTTGAACTGGCGTCTTCAGCTTTCGCGGCTGACGTCCTGACCACTAGACCACCCGGTCACGGCGGAACTTGACAAATTTTCTCATGTATATGCAATCTCTGAATTTGAAACGGCTAGGCGCCGTTGACCATAGTCTAAGGGCATGCGCAATACGTGCTTGCACCTCCTATCCGAATCACTTACGTGATTCTGGTATAGCGAGAGAGATGGTGCTGCCATCTATGAATCTTGAAGCAAATCAAATTATGTTGTTCAATATTTTTTGATTTGCAATTTTTTAAGTAGTTACACTACTATATATAAACTGAAAATAGATGTCATATACTTCAGAAAAAGTGACCAAACCCTCCGGTGTCCGAGGCCAGATTTGAACTGGCGTCTTCAGCTTTCGCGGCTGACGTCCTGACCACTAGACCACCCGGTCACGGCGGAACTTGACAAATTTTCTCATGTATATGCAATCTCTGAATTTGAAACGGCTAGGCGCCGTTGACCATACTCTAAGGGCATGCGCAATACGTGCTTGCACCTCCTATCCGAATCACTTACGTGATTCTGGTATAGCGAGAGAGATGGTGCTGCCATCTATGAATCTTGAAGCAAATCAAATTATGTTGTTCAATATTTTCAGTTTATATATAGTAGTGTAACTACTTAAAAAATTGCAAATCAAAAAATATTGAACAACATAATTTGATTTGCTTCAAGATTCATAGATGGCAGCACCATCTCCCTCGCTATACCAGAATCACGTAAGTGATTCGGATAGGAGGTGCAAGCACGTATTGCGCATGCCCTTAGAGTATGGTCAACGGCGCCTAGCCGTTTCAAATTCAGAGATTGCATATACATGAGAAAATTTGTCAAGTTCCGCCGTGACCGGGTGGTCTAGTGGTCAGGACGTCAGCCGCGAAAGCTGAAGACGCCAGTTCAAATCTGGCCTCGGACACCGGAGGGTTTGGTCACTTTTTCTGAAGTATATGACATCTATTTTCAGTTTATATATAGTAGTGTAACTACTTAAAAAATTGCAAATCAAAAAATATTGAACAACATAATTTGATTTGCTTCAAGATTCATAGATGGCAGCACCATCTCTCTCGCTATACCAGAATCACGTAAGTGATTCGGATAGGAGGTGCAAGCACGTATTGCGCATGCCCTTAGAGTATGGTCAACGGCGCCTAGCCGTTTCAAATTCAGAGATTGCATATACATGAGAAAATTTGTCAAGTTCCGCCGTGACCGGGTGGTCTAGTGGTCAGGACGTCAGCCGCGAAAGCTGAAGACGCCAGTTCAAATCTGGCCTCGGACACCGGAGGGTTTGGTCACTTTTTCTGAAGTATATGACATCTATTTTCAGTTTATATATAGTAGTGTAACTACTTAAAAAATTGCAAATCAAAAAATATTGAACAACATAATTTGATTTGCTTCAAGATTCATAGATGGCAGCACCATCTCTCTCGCTATACCAGAATCACGTAAGTGATTCGGATAGGAGGTGCAAGCACGTATTGCGCATGCCCTTAGAGTATGGTCAACGGCGCCTAGCCGTTTCAAATTCAGAGATTGCATATACATGAGAAAATTTGTCAAGTTCCGCCGTGACCGGGTGGTCTAGTGGTCAGGACGTCAGCCGCGAAAGCTGAAGACGCCAGTTCAAATCTGGCCTCGGACACCGGAGGGTTTGGTCACTTTTTCTGAAGTATATGACATCTATTTTCAGTTTATATATAGTAGTGTAACTACTTAAAAAATTGCAAATCAAAAAATATTGAACAACATAATTTGATTTGCTTCAAGATTCATAGATGGCAGCACCATCTCTCTCGCTATACCAGAATCACGTAAGTGATTCGGATAGGAGGTGCAAGCACGTATTGCGCATGCCCTTAGAGTATGGTCAACGGCGCCTAGCCGTTTCAAATTCAGAGATTGCATATACATGAGAAAATTTGTCAAGTTCCGCCGTGACCGGGTGGTCTAGTGGTCAGGACGTCAGCCGCGAAAGCTGAAGACGCCAGTTCAAATCTGGCCTCGGACACCGGAGGGTTTGGTCACTTTTTCTGAAGTATATGACATCTATTTTCAGTTTATATATAGTAGTGTAACTACTTAAAAAATTGCAAATCAAAAAATATTGAACAACATAATTTGATTTGCTTCAAGATTCATAGATGGCAGCACCATCTCTCTCGCTATACCAGAATCACGTAAGTGATTCGGATAGGAGGTGCAAGCACGTATTGCGCATGCCCTTAGAGTATGGTCAACGGCGCCTAGCCGTTTCAAATTCAGAGATTGCATATACATGAGAAAATTTGTCAAGTTCCGCCGTGACCGGGTGGTCTAGTGGTCAGGACGTCAGCCACGAAAGCTGAAGACGCCAGTTCAAATCTGGCCTCGGACACCGGAGGGTTTGGTCACTTTTTCTGAAGTATATGACATCTATTTTCACTTTAATATGTTCTCACTACCGAGGTGAAAAGTTGTATGTGTCACACGAGAGCAAAGTTATTTTGAATCTCGTGTTTTTGAGTCCCTCGCTGCGCTCAAGATTCTAACTTAGAATCACTCGCTTCGCTCGTGATTCAATTATAGAATCTTTCGCTTACTCGGGACTCAAAATCAACACTCGCAAGAAAAACCAACTTTCCTCTCTTGTTGCACAAATAACTATTCCAACTTTATTTGATAACCAGAGTTACCGTAAAATGTTCATCTACCACATGAAGAAACTATTTTTTTCTTAACTTAATTAAAATAGCACAGAAGCCCCTTTTGAATACATTACTCTTTAGTATAAATATTTTTTCTTTCATGTTGTGACTAGGGGCGCTGAAAATACACAACAATTAGGTAGGTATTTATGAATGACAATGTCGAATGCTAACGAGAATGTAATTAACTTGTTGAATTATTTGTTAAAAGGTACCAACATAATTAGGATTCATTATTTACATACATAAAGTAAATTGCTGTATAATGGTTCAGAGTTCAATCATACACAAACATTGCACAATGTAATAGACGGAGAGCTGGCCACGTCAGATATGACACAATAATGAGAGCAACGAAACCCATGCAGTTAGTTTGCTATACTATGTTTATTTCTAGATCCGGACATCTGGCAGCTGTAAAGTGGTGGAGGTCAAAGAATGCAAATAACTTGAAGAAAACAAATCCTAGAGTTCTGGGTTTAATGAAATATTATGAGAAATTATGTAATTAATTAGGTTATATCATATCCAGAAGGTTCTGTTGGGGGAAAGTAGTGCCAAATTATGTAAAATGCAATTTTTAGTTAGTCGCCTACTGTTTGTGTTTCCGCGATAATAGACAATGGTTTTTGATCTGATGTTAAAATATAGGACCTATTCTCTATAAATTACACAACTATGGCATTTTTTACCTATTTTGGTATTACTTTTTTCTAACTTAAAAACTTTGTTGGTTTGTCACTCTGACATCCACCCATTAAAAGCTGCCAGATGCCCGGATCTAGCAATAAGGATGGTAAAGCAGTCTAACTAGACAGGTTTCATTGCTCTCATTATTGTGTCACATCTGACGTGGCCAGCTCTTAGACCATAAGGACATCAACTTGTGTATTTAAATAATTAGGAACATGCATGAATTTCTTGGAAGACGTCATTCGATTCTATTTCCCTGTAGATTCAAATGTCTCTAATAAACCTACTATCTATGATAGCCCTGAAACGTCAAAATTGTGAAAATACGTTAGGCGTCTGCGCGGCGCGTCAAAATGCCCCATACAAAACGTGTGAGGTTTGTGACGTCACTGACCACAAAGTTGCAGAAAACTGTTTGGAAGGAACAAGTTTTTGGAAGATTTTTGTAATTTTAGGCACGAAAAAATGCGTTTAGCTATATAGTTGTCATACATTTTTTTTTCTTGTTAGAACATAAGTAATCGAACTGAGGTTTCGAAAATACATTTGAGGTAAAAAAAAAATCCAAAAATTGTACGTTTTTAAACCACAATATCTTAAAAAACTGTTAAAAATTATTACGGATTTCCACTTATTTATATTAATTTGGGGTTGTTGAACGTGTTTATGGAACAAATTCAATTAAATATTTTTCACGCATGTTCTCTATTATGGACTCAATATCAATGGGATAATTTCGCAAAGAGGCAACGAGGATACAAGAAAATGGAGTTGGAATATGTGTAGTCTGGATTAAAGGATAACAACTAGTTTTCTAGATAATTGAATTATCCTATCTTTCTTGCTTCCAGTATTATCCCAACACACCATACCTAAATACTGTCGTTTGGATTTCAGCTTATCAACGAGAATTGCATATTTCAAAATAAATACATACCTACGGGAAAGTGACATAAGAAAACGGATTGTTGCCGTACCTATCAGCTATAAGGTTTTCTTTGCGTTGCGCAATAGGTACAGTCAGCAGCAGAAGTAGCTAAGCGGCTGAGGTGTTCAAAATGATCTTGGCACGACTTTAAGTGCGTGTGCAGGTCATTTTGAACACCTCACCCGCTTAGCTACTTCTGATGCTGACTGTACCTACGTATCGTACACTAACTAAAGATAGAATTACAAGCTCAAGCTACTTAAGGATATCAATATCAATTCGATCGACATTGAACTTGCCCCAAATGGCCCCATTGTAGCGGTGCCTTAAATGCCCACCACCTTTTATAGCAACCACGGCTAACCGTGTCGTATTTCAGGTCCTATCAAGTGTCCTAAAATGTACCTACCTATGTATGTAGGTACCTGTTATGAATTCCTGTCTGTCTGTCTGTCTGTCCGTCCGTATGTCACAGCCATTTTACTCGGAAACTATACGACGTATCTGAATAAAATTTACACATAACGTGTATTTTGTGTGCCGCTACTTAGTTATGTATTTAAATTAGAAAAAAAAATTACGGGGGGCGCTCCATACATGTAACTAAATTTCAAAAAAAATGTTTTTACCAAATATGTTGATGTGACACATCAATCGATAGGTCTTTAAAAATAATATTGAGGTTTCTCTGATCATTTTGTGATCAAGTGAATATTTTCTGAAATAATCGCTTCGAAAGTCAGAAAAATTGTCCCCCCCCCCCCCCCCTGTAACTTTTGAACCCTAAGTCCCAAAAAATATGAAAAAATTTGAGGAGATGCACCTTATACATATACTTTTTACGTAAAGTATTTTGAACATTATCGGTTTAGCCATTTTTGAGTTATCTCCTAAAAATTCCATAGGCATCAGATACGACCTTTTGGTATTAGTTTGGTTCTTATTCAATTGAAGGTACGGAACCCTCCTATGCGTGGTCCGACACGCACTTGGCCGGTATTTTTGTGTTTTTATCTAGGTTATATTCTTCTTTAACCGTTAACGGAGCAAACAAAATATAGAAAAAAAATGCAAACATATAAAGGTGCCAAGCAAATCCATACGTACAGTCGACTACAAAGAGATGTATCCACTTTTTCACCTTATTGCGTTGTATTAAGGTCCAAAAGTGGATACATCTCTTTGTAGTCGACTGTACATCACGTGAAAGAAAAGTAGGACACTGCTGTAAGAACATTCCATAAGAGAAAGAACGCTAGAAAAGTATAGGTACCATCGGGTTCATAATTGCATACCCAATTTATGAATGAATTCATTGATAAACTGGGTATGCAATTATGAACCCGATAGTACATGGCTATAAAGAGTTCATATGTGATAATCTTGTGAAATGCTCCTGTGATGTATCAGGCTAATTAGGCTATGCATAAAAGACTCCAGAAAATTATGAAAATAGCTTCACCATAATTAAAAATAAATAAATGACCGACTGACCGTGTTGTGCGAGGGAAATTCAACTCATAACACAGGGTGGGCGCGAGCAGGAAGTAAAACAGGTCTTTGAGGTTCAGGTTGTCGGGGTACCTCACCAGCCCGGCTACCACGAACGCGTTGCCCTTCTCCTCCTCGATGGTTTCTGTTGAACATTACTTGCATGTTAGGGCATGCTATTAAAACAGTAGGAAGATAGGTATGATAAGCCACCGCAAACCAAAACAATACTCCACACCAAGCGATCATAAATACTACTTATTATTTTTAACGGCCCCCTAGCCTAGTCGGTAGTTACCCTGCCTACGAAAAAGATCCCGGGTTCGAATCCTGGTCAGGGCATTTATATGTGTGTTTATCACAGATATTTGTTCCTGAGTTATGGATGTTTTCTATGTATGTAAGTATTTATATATATCTATATATTATATATATCGTCGTCTAGTACCCATAACAAAAGCCTTATTTAGCTTACCGTGGGCCTAGGTCGATTTGTGTAAGCTTGTCCTATAATATTTATTTAGTAATTACTTATACCACTACAGCCTGGGGCCTGGTCAGCAAAATTTAACGCACTATGGTGCCAATATAGGTGGCCTTATTTGTCTAAATATTCGTCTTATATCCCTTTCTTTACTGTAAAATAAAAAAAGAGACACAACTTGAAGATTTAAACAAATACGCCAAGTGTATCTATCGGTGGTATTTGGTGCCACATACAGATTCGATATGGTAGGGTAAATCGCCAGTTACTGGCCACTGTCCAATAACTGGCCACCTGATACTCGTACTAAAAATGAACTCTGTTTACCTACAAACAAAGCTGAAGTAGAAACTGAAGGGTTTCAATAGCTGGCCACGTTATACTAAAATAAATTTTGTTTGTAGGTACGCAGAGTTCGTTTTTAGTATGAGGTGGCCAGTTATTGGACAGTGGCCAGTAACTGGCGATTTACCCTATTTAGTAGGTACAGTACGCGAACAGTTTTTAGCTTCGATAACTCACAAGTGCGATTTTCTTTTTTAGTTATAGAGAATATGATATGATTAATTATAGTAAAAAAAAATCTAACAGTTTATGACGTCGCGCTAGGTATTAGTTATATAGATATTTGTTAACAACAACAAGAAAAGATTATACAAGATATACTTTCCTTTGCCATACTATTGCATTCAACTATTTCAACATCATCTGTCATTTTATAACAGTTTGGTCAATAGATTATGTGAGCATAATCGAAAACAACTTGTCAAAATATAAGTGACCTTGAATTCTTAACGAATTACAAATGGCTAAGACGATATATGCTCTTGACAAAACCGTTATAAAATGTGAAGTTATGTTGCAATAGTAAAAAGCGATAGCCTGGTGGAGAAAAATAAAACTTACATTATCTTTTCTATGTGTAGCAAACAAATATATGTATTATATAGGTATATCCAACGATATCCTGCAATGCTAACAATTGTTAGAAAATATTTTTTATTATTAGTACTTAACGTAGGTATTCTAACAGGTCACAAAATAAAATCGGACTTGTGATTTATGTCATTTTTATAGGTTAAAAAGGCGTTCCCGTACTCCATTAATTCCGAAAAAAATTGTGCATGAAATGGGTAGGTAATTGTATCTGGTGAACCCAACTTTCGTACACATATGACGTTTCGCATTTAAAATCTTGTAGGTACTTATTCCTAAATCGAGAAGACACATAATGGTAATATTGGCATTATTAGCCCTAACATTTATATTATATGTTTTTTCATATTTATATTATAATATGCCAACGCGCGATTAAAGACACCTACTACTAAGTACTACGTACTAGTAAGTAAATATCCGGCATAACAAACGAAATTAACACTTGACTAGTCTTAATTGCCATATTTTTAATTACTTAATCGCCATGTTAGCCACATTAAAGCATTTTAATGTGTTCACCCATTTTTATTTTTTATTTTTTAGTTTTTTTAGTCTATCAAGTTAAACTACTACAATAAAGGCTTGATGAAACAGAAAATATAATAAGTAGTGTGTACACTTTTAATATTCTTGGCTAAATTATGAGAAAAACCTACAATTGGCTACTTTCCTTTATTATACTAAAAATTGTACTAAAATGTGACGTCACGCTGAACTTTAACGGGCTATATCTTCACCAATTTTTGTTTGATTGAAAAAATAAAAAATACGTGCTCAATATTTTTTGATAATCTAACTGACGGACTAAATATTTTTTTTTAGGAAAGTAGCCAATTGTCATGGTCATGAGCATGTAAAGTTTTTTACAAAGTGTTTTTAAGCGGAAGTGCAAGAAGCATACAAAGAAACATAAGAATGTGCAGAATATACAGTCAATACAGTGCAAAAACAATCCGTTTCCAACAATCGACTTACGATCTTGTTCCGCGTTTATGAGTTCACCTGGAAATGTAATTAACACATCATAAAACTATATTACAGTCATTGTAATGGTAAGTTGACACTTGCACAATTGGGTGTCCTTACGTGTGTTTTTAGGGTTCCGTACCCAGAGGGTAAAAACGGGACCCTATTACTAAGACTCCGCTGTCCGTCTGTCTGTCTGTTTGTCTATCACCAGGCTGTATCTCATGAACCGTGTCAGTTACAGTTGAAATTTTCCCAGATGATGTATTTCTGTAGCCGTCTTTTTAGACAATGGTACGGAACCCTTGGCCGGTTTTTTTACAATGATTGTGGCAAACCAGCTTTATGAAGTTTGTTTCACATCCAGATTCGTCACATGAGCATTGCCGACTGGTACTTTATAAGTGAACGTGAGAGTTTACATCAAAAGGTACCATTTGGCAGCCGTCGCTTACGCTTTTGTTGCTCGAATTAATACACCCTACGACGTAAACGCCATCCGCCAAATGATACCTTTTACGTAGATTGTCACAAATGAGTATTCATTTTATAGGCCTCTCATCATCAATAACATTGTACATATTTACCCTATTATTCGTACAACTTAGTGACCCTCTGTTAATTAAAAAACCTCTCTCTTTCTTATAAACGTGACCCTCTGTTAAAACCTCCCTTTCTAATAAACACAAATGTTAAATTAATAGAAACGGGCAAATGATTACCAAGACACAACAGGAATTTATGAATAACGCCATTAGTATTTTAGTATTAACTATTAATACCTAGTATTTATGGATGTTATGGGTAAAGTGAGGTAGTTTGGTACCGAGTCTTGCATAGCCTGTTAGCAACTATTGGACTGATTGCCAAGTGGGTGTGATACATTTCCAATACACATGTAACACCCCCCCCCCCCCCCCCCCCCCCTCACTACCCCAAGCACTCATGTTTAGTGCTAGTCGAAAACTAAGAAAAACTGTAATTTTCTACTTACTGTAATTTGGTGCTGATAGACTCTGACGCCGCAGAGTATTCTTGGAAAACTTCCCTTTCGCACCTTTACGAACCCAATGATTAGTTTGGGCGTAACTCCATAGTTTCAAGAATAAAATTAAATAAATAAAGCACACTGATGTTGTACCCACTGAAAAAAATAATTCATTCAATTATAGTGGACCGTGTACGAGCCAAAGAAACAACGCAAATCGATGTCCAGTTTAGTCATTTGGCACACGCAGGTCAAAACAAAATTTTTGACCCGCAGTTCTTAAAATAAATTCCCTTACGAGGGGGGTGCTGCAGCAATTTTGTTTTTGTATGGTTTTTTTTTCAGAATCCTATCGCGTATTTTTAGAATTGCCTCAGTAAGCCCTTTCATATGATACCACATACCACACAGAATAGGTTTCTAAAAAAATACTTTTTTCCCATACAAAAAAAAATTTAAAAAAAACTGACAGCACTCCTCTCTTGAGAATTTTTTTAAAGAGCTGCGGTTAAAAAATATTTTGCCCTCTAGTATGCGTGAGCCAAACGTCTAAACTGTACATCGATTTGCGGTTTTTTTTTTGTACACCTTCCACTATTTTAGTTTTAGAATTGGAAATCACACGTGCAACATATAAAAAAATTAACACTCAGAAATATTTACCAACACTAAATTCTTGACCCTTGAATTGTAGAACAGCGACAGGTAAAGTTACCAATATGACTAAGTTGCATGCTTGAAGGATGCTTCCTAATTTTCCAGATATCATATCCTATAACAGATGATTATTAAATAGCATAAACTCCATTTATGTTTAATATCTATGAATTTTAATTGAATAATAATACATACCACAGCTATAGCTTTCTCTATCAGCAGACTTGCAACAACAAGTACGACAGAGACTGTAAAAAAAAAATTACTTAATAGGAGAACAAGGTAAATAAGACCTATTGATTCCAAATTATGGCCCTTCTAAAACTTTTTTCATACTAATATGAACTTACAAAACTTTATGTGGATTCTAACCGAAACGCAACATTATCAAATTAAATCTCAAACAAGTAAGAACTTAGTTAGGCCATTCTCAGTAAATATGTCTTGCTTGCATCTAATTAACACATTTTTTCCATTACTAAAGACATAATAAGTTTTATACTCACATATGATTAATACTACTGATGGGAATTCATTTTGGGCTCCCTCATTTCGGCCAGTGAGAATAATGAACCATTCTATTGGATTGACACGAAATCCATACCTAAAATTTAAATAAAACGATTAAACAAAAAGCCAACACCAAAAAACTTTATCATGTTTATGTTAGGAAGATGTATAACTGAAAAAAACTAGGGAATACTAGGTCTAAAATTGTTATGAAGTACACACATACCAAGGATGATATAAGCCATGGATTGACAATATCCATACAAAATCGCGTTACCTTATTTCAGGTTAAAGCATTAGCGTCATCTATCGGTCACCACAAACATTAAACTCTAGTTTCTAATATTTTGTTCGGCGATTAACGCTGACAGAATAACTAGACTACAGACTCAACAGATGACGCTGTGGCACTTTGTACCGAAAACAGAGGTATAACCCGAAGGTTTGTGGAACGCGATTTTGTATAGGCATTGTCTATCCATGTCTTAATCATCCTCGACACATACTAATAGTGCCTCAAAGAACTTACAATTTCGACTACACTCCTGATCATGTAGAAAAAAATCTATTAAAAACATATTAACTTGAATTCAAATAAAAGTAGAAACAACAATCTTCGGCCTGAAATAGACTTGTAACTTTTTCTTGCATAAGTAGGATAGATAGATAGATAGATAGATAGATAGATAATTTCTTTATTCATACCCACAACATACATGGCATAAACATCAACACAAAGTAAAATTACAAAAAGAAACTAAAAAGGCATGCAACTTCATAACTTTTATGCACGTCAACAGGAAGCCATGTGTCATGGCAGAGAAACGGCGCTGGCTCAGCATGGTGATGCAGCAAGCCACATCGCTGGTATTCTGCCAGTACCTTATTTACAAAATGGTCGATCACGACGATGAAGGATCACGGCTATAATCCAGAATGAGAGGTAAATATCACTATCCTATTCTAGCAAATAGCGTCATCCCTACTTATGTAAGCAAGACTTACTAGTGTAAATCTATCCTTACATTATGGAACTAATGTGGAATTGTAAAAATGAGTTTACTTACTTTAGGAAATTTTCAAGACACAACCGTAGGCCTCCAATGGAGAGCATGAGGAACCCCCAGTTCACCAGCCCCGTAAAGTTCTTGAATCCTGAGCTCCATGAGAACAGAGAGTCTCTTGGCTTGTGGATACTGGAAAAAATATATTCTGCATTAAATAAACTTTTACTAATGCTTCCTTACATGATTTTATTTAGTATTAAAGCTACACTGCATGTTAGGCTTACTTGTAACACTTAATTTAAATACCGATAAAGAATGATACAAGTCATTAATCTGTAATGACAAAGCCTATTGCAGATTTCATTCAGACAAAGCCTGTTGGGGTTTTTTATTTGTAGCTAACTGACGAAGCCTACACTGCGGATATGTGTATACTCTACTACTATCTATAAAATTATGACATTCTCATTTAAGTAAGCAGATTAAAAGTTGTAAACAACAACTTTTAATAGCTACCGAATACATGTATTTCTTACGGTTTATCCTGTTGTGACTTCCTTGCTTTGGTTTCTTGTTCTGTTATTTCCTCGGCTCGCGTAACACTTTGAGCTCTTCTATAGCGCAAAGCTTTTTCCTCCGATTCTGCAGCCATCGTATTTCAAGAAAGTTCTTGAAAAGTTTTGAAGTGAAAAATGGAATTGGTGTCCAAACCCAGGACCTGGCGCACAATGTTTTTTGTCACTAAACTCACTGTAATGAAATGAAGTCCGGTTTAAATGATAAGGCGGGTATTTAGATAAATAGCACTGCAGAATTTCTGTCCGCCTGGCAACAAAATGCTCAGCTGTAGGTAAATACCTTCTTTAATGGTTGCATTGGAATAAAATAAATTGAGAATGAACGGGCATGTAACTGAAGACGAATACCATGGACATTATAGTCTTATCAAAGGTCAGACAAATGGGTCAATCGCTATGCAAGTAAGGCAAGGTAGATAATTCCTTTTGATTGCCTTGCTAGTCGCTAATGCTGATTGTGATTGGTTTACATTAATTGTCATTTTTGACACTGACAAAAATAATTGGACATTGCATTCACATAGTTACCACAACAAAAAAACTGCGGCCAAACTAGACTTTCGGCTTTCACAATGCTGCGGTTTCCGCATGCGGCTCCGGTGCGCGAGCGAGATAGCGCTCTGCACTTTGAGAATTCAACCAACCGGAGTCACCATTGACAGGCGTTCCCTCTGCCGAAAACATATGACCAGTGGTCATACACATGTATGGACTGACGTTTATCTGAAGAGCTATTTGTACGTTACGTACGAATAGCCATACACTTGACGTTCCCCTCCCCCGCAAAAATCGGCATACTTTTTTTGTTTCGGAAATGACAGACATAGCTACTCCATCCAGGTTAAATTATCTAAGGCTCTGCATGTGTATAGCGCTGTCAAGCATGCACATTGTTGCCGCATCCAGTTTCGGCGCCAGTGTGATAATCGCCATAGAAAGAAATTAACTAAATTAATTACTAGACCCGTACCAATAAATTATGAAGTTTCGATAATATTAAAGATGCTTATTTTTCACATATAGAGTTCAGGCCATCCAACTTAGCTAATAATAATAATTTGTGTCATCCTAGGTTGTTGCTTAGGTAGAAACTTAGACATTTCTTTTTTTAAACATTATTCGGTGAATAGAGAATTAGAGATCAAAATTGTTTTTTCACTGTAACAGCAAAGTTGTTACTGACGCACGCACGCGTTTTGTGTCACTTTCGTCAACGGGAAGACTGACATTCAATCAGCACATATATGTGGACTTGTATAAGCCTATATAAAATTAGAGTTGATCGATTAGGTACTGTGCTTTCTAAAATATCGGTATCTATTATTTGAATAAATTTGTGTCATATTAATCAATGATTTTTTTTTTCTTGTATGACCCTGTTAACAGTACAATAAAATATTAAAATTATTAAAGTTTGCGTCAATATTTTTATAAAAGCGTATCGAAACAATGTTTGAAACCATCTATCTCTTTTCATTATTACATGCCGGCCAGGCTGCCTAGCAGCTCGTTTGTTTTCTATACATTATTACTCTATACATACATATATTAGTAAGTGCGACAAAGACAAACACCGACTTTTTAGTCGCTCTTCTTTATTTTTCATAGTAAAGAAAGCAGTAATACGAGTATAAAACTTAAGTAAGTTAAGGATAATTAATGGTAATATAACGTATGACTACACCAAAGTCCGTAAGGCACCGCAACGGCGGATCTGTGTACCACGCTAAACCTAGTTTACCATATAAACAGTATTTTAACAAATTGTCACAGATCATTTGTTACTAATAAATATGTAATTTATGCATCAAGGCGGTTTGTTTACAGACTGCCAATCGTGAAACGCGAAAATCGAAATTTTCGTTATCTGCCTCTCGGTTGGACTAGCAAAGGGCCGGGCTGGACTTTATAAATTTTTCATCAGTGTGATGTCATAATGTCATTAACTTATCGTATAAAACACATAAAAATAAGCAACTTTTCTTTATCACATTTTTTTAACTCAATAGTTTTGAAGTTATGGGGCCCCGAAGGTTGAGTACAGTTTGGTCTATTTTGATTGAAATGGTGTCATTATGACTCATTTTTTTTGTCTTAATGTGTAGAATGTGTTAAAATAAGCAAGTTTTATTAGAAACATTTTTTTTACTCAATAACTTCGAAGTTACCGGACTTTGAAGATTGAGTACATGGAGTAAAATTTGGACTTAGAAAATAAAATGGCAACGGGGTATCATTATAACGTGTACTTTTTATGATTTTTCCGTCTAGAATACGCTAAAAATATGCGTGTTTTATTTGAAAAGCATTTCTCTAAAATCAAAATGGCCGACATAATGGACTTTGAACTTGTTTATAATTTGGACTTCGAAAAAAAAACCATCGACGGGACTTCAGTATAACATGCACTTTTTATGATTTTTCCGTATATAATATGCTAAAATAAGCGTGTTTTATTTGAAAAACTTTTCTCTAAAATCAAAAATGGCCGAGATAATGGACTTTGAACTTGTATATACCGTGGGCCCATAAAACTAGACAGATTTTAACATTGTATTCCTGATCCTATTTAGATACTAAAATGTCCCATAAACTTTTCTGGAATACGCCTAGTTTCAGAGTTAATACCAATTTTAAAAAAATACACTTTTTATTATAACTCATCACAAAACGCCTTTCTAATGGCGTTGTTGCCACTATTGGACATAGTTTATACGTTATTATTGACAGATATCACAGTGACAAAGAAAAGTTTGCAGTAACTAATTTTTTTCAAAAAAAAATGTACCAATTTGTTTTAGGCGATCATTTTATTAATAACATTTGTTTTCATGTGCAATTAACATTCAAAAAATGAAAAAAAAATGAAAAAAAAATTTTTTTTTGGCGAAATTGACCTAAAGTCACTTAATATTTTTTCCTTCTTTTGGTCTTAGGAATTCGTGGTTAAGATCTGTCGGGTTATTCCAGCCCACGGTGTATAATTTGGACTTAGAAAAAAACCAGCGAGGATGTATACTTTTAATGATTTTATCGTATAGAATATGCTAAACTAAGCGTGTTTTATTTGACAATCTTTACTCTAAAATCAAAACTGGCCGACGTAATGGACTTTGAACTTGTATATCCGGACGTCATTATAACGTGTACTTTTTTATGATTTTTCTGTATAGAATAAGCTAAAATAAGCGTGTTTTATTGAATAACTTTGGTATAAACTCAAAAATGCCCGAGATAATGGACTTTGAACTTGTACATAATTTTAACTTCGAAAAAAAAACATGGACTGGACGTCATTATAATGTGCACTTTTTATCATTTTTCCGTATTGAATACGCTAAAATAAGCGTGTTTTATGTGAAAAGCATTTCTCTAAAATCAAAATGGCCGAGATAATGGACTTTGAACTTGTATATAATTTGGATTTAGAAAAAAAAAACCATAGACGGGACGTCATTATAACATGTACTTTTTATGATTTTACCGTATAGAAAACGCTAAAATGAGCGTGTTTTATTTGAAAAACTTTTCTCTAAAATCAAAAGTGGCAGAGAAAATGGACTCTGAACTTGTATATAATTTGGATTTGGACATTGGAAAAACCAGCAATGGGGTATACTTTTAATGGTCGTGCAGCAGGTCGTAAAGCAGAATAAATACAAAATGAAAACGATATAAAAACTTAAAAAAGACAAAATAAAACAAAATACAAACAAAAATAAAAAAATACGTGAGTGTCATGGAACGACTCGGTTGTTATTAAAATTTTGACTTTTTCGTAATTTTTGTGGTTTAATTTTTTTTTGTATTTTTGAAATTTTTTGATTGTTTTTAATTTTTAAAAATTTTTGAAATGTATTAAACCTTGATATTTTTGAAATTTTGAAAGTTTTGAAATTTTTGAAATATTGTGTTTTGAAATTTTTGAAATTTTTGAAATCGTTGAAATTTTTGAAGTTTTTGAATCTTTTGAAATTTTTGAAATTTTTGAAATTTATGAAATTTTTGAAATTTTTGAAATTTTTGAAGTATTCATGACGTGACGCTTTTTCGTGACGGTCACGTGACTTTTTCGTCTAGCCCAGTCCGCGAACCGTCCGATAAGGAACTTCATTCCAAAAACAAAAATAAAACGAAACTAGAACAAATTATACGTTGCGTTTTCTACCCATAATTCACGATGCTTTAAATCTTCAAAAATGTACTCAACAGTCTAGTCAAAACACAAACAAAGCGGTAAGCTACCGCTTAAAAGGTACGAGACATGCACGAGTTCGTCGCCGGCTTCCCGCGCCCCGCTCCTCCGCTCAGTTCCTTTGTCGAGTATCTCAGGTTTATCACCCCGCGCGCGCCTCCGTGAGCAAGTACCGTAACTGATAAGATTCCAGCGCCTAGTTGACCCGTGGTTTAGCTTGTTAAGAAGCGAGCCGGGGGTCTCCTTCTAGTGGTCACTACAGAAGCACGCCGAACAGGCGTGCCATCAAGGTCACGCGCTATAGTTAGGAAGGAAGATTTCCTCTGATCGCAAATATTGTTTCTGTGTAATTTTTCACGAAATATCATTGATGAAAGTGACACAAATTGAAATATCTACTTTAAAGTCCCTTTTTGATTATTATAATGTGAACTCTGACGACATTAATAATTTATTAAAACGATAACAGCCTAAAAAAACGAAATTACCAAGAAACTTAAATTTTCATTGTTTAATTTGACACATATTGATTTTATTGACATATTTTAAGGTGATGATATAGTTAATCCTTAATTTATGAACTCTAATTTTTTATACGTAGTTTTTTAGCGTTGTCATACTATATACGAGGGTTGCTACTTATATATCCGGAAACAAAAAAAACAAACAAACGTACACGGCTGAAAATGGTTTTATTGTTTTTCAAAGTATTCCCCTTGATGATCTATGCACTTTTGCATTCGCGTGAACCAATTTTTAAAGCACTTCTGCCACTCCGCCTGAGGTACCTCCATAACGTGTTGTTTGAATGCGTCGACAGCATCTTCAGCGGTCGAAAATCGTTGACCGCGTAATTTATTCTTTATATTTGGAAATAAATAAAAATCGTTGGGTGCCAAGTCAGGGCTGTACGGCGGATGACCCGTTAATTCCACATTTTGACCCTCCAAAAATAGAGTTGTTTCGCGTGACGTATGACAGCTGGCATTGTCATGATGAAGAATGATTCTTCGTCGCTGGTTAGTATTACGAATTTGTTCAAATACTTCCGGTAAGAAAATGGTCGTGTACCACTCTGAATTAACCGTTCTACGGTTTTCTAGTGGCACTGTAGCTACATGGCCATTAATACCGAAGAAGCAGGCCACCATTTGTTTCAATGTACTTTTTGCACGAGTAACTTTCGTAGGGTTCGGCTCATTTTGAAACACCCATACCGTTGATTGTTGCTTCGTTTCGGGATCGTATGCATAGATCCAGGATTCGTCACCTGTATAGATGTTATAAACGGCTTTTGAGTCACCACGGTTATATTTTTTTAACATTTTATTGCACCATTCGACGCGAGCATCTTTTTGCTCTTTTGTTAAGTTGTGGGGTATCCAACGCGAACAAATTTTTTTTACAGCCAAATAATTATGTAATATGCTATTAATGCTGGTCATAGAAATACCCAGAGTCGCCTCTATCTCGCGGTACGTAACATGTCGGTCGTCCATTATAAGTTTTCGCACAGCCTCGATATTTTGTTGTACAACGACCGATTTCGGGCGACCTGCCTTAACTTTGTCCGTAAGCATACTACGTCCACGATTGAACTCACTAAACCAGTGATACACAGTAGTTCTAGATGGGGCTTCATCACCAAAAGTTGATCTATGCACTGTTGTTGCGTTAAACCACGCCGAAAATCATAATAAATCATAGCACGAATATTTTCACGAGTGAGTTCCATTCTTGCTGCGAGATGACATTTAAAACCCGTCAAAAACAAAACACGAGCGTTAATAAGAAAGAAAAAATATACCGGCCAGTACTTAAAAAAGTTCAAATTTTACCATGGAGGTCAAATATGCTATTTAAGAAGATTGTAATCCCGGTTTCCGGATATATAAATAGCAGCCCTTGTAAAATTGCACTCGACGTAAATGACACAAACTGGTTTTGTACAATAATAAAACTGCTATAAATACAAAACAGTTATATTTTTTTTTGTACAATAATAAAACTGCTATAAATACAAAACAGTTATATTTTTTTAACTTTAATATTCTGTTACTCAAGTTATGGCAAGCTAAAAAAGTTAACCTCAAATTATTGAATTACAAAAAAAGCACCAATTGAATATGACACAAAATGCACTTAAAGATTCTCATGTACACACTGTATTTCCAACTTCAATAATAAGTGACTTTAGAATTTTCGAAACTTAACCCTCAAAATATTGCCAGCGGGACGGGACTATACTTACGATTTGATCCAAACCAAAGGATATAACTGTCCAAACTTCCAGAGTACGGATTGAGTATAAACCGAACGTCAGTGTTATGGATGGTACAAGAAGGATATAAATCTCTATGTTACAAAAGTGTCCGTCAAAAGGCGATAAACTAATGGCGCCACAATGATATTAAATTTGATTAAATTAATTTTGAAATTAAAAAAAATTAAATCCAAAATAATTATTTGCGGAGATGAAAAATACTCTGAATATTAATTAATTTTATTAAGTATTAAATATCGGTAGTTAAAATATATTAATTTTATTAAGTATTAAATATCGGTAATTCATTTCAAATGCTGAACTATACCTAGCGCCACCCGGAGATATTTGGAACTATTGTTTAGTGCTTACCGCTGGACACTTTTTGTACAGTTTTCCTATAAGAGAGTTCCATCCTTTCTATACCATCCATAGTTAGTGTGGTCAACCCAGTGAACCCACAGATTAATAACTAGTTGTTAACCGTATGTTATCCGATTCGATTCGGCTAGTGACGTAAAAGGAACTACATAATCGATTGTCGGCGGCTGTAACCCTGCGATTATACACCGTGCTTTTTTGATTTCTGTTAATGTAAGCAAATAGTTAGCGACGATTATGGAATCGAATTGGCATAGTCCGTTTAAAAAAAAAATGGTTTTTGAAGTGAAAACTTTCTTTAGTGCACAGCGCACTTTGTGTTATGGGGAAAAATGTTAAACTCACGACAAAATATCAGACTACAAAACATTATTTGGAAAAATATAATTAATTATTTACGGTAACTCATAAAATAACGCGCAATGAAAAAAATTTTGAAATGTATTTTTAGGGTTCCGTGCTTCGAAAGGAAAACCGGAACCCTTATAGGATCACTTTGTTGTCCGTCCGTCCGTCCGTCTGTCAAGACCCTTTTTCTCAGGAACGCGTGGAGGTATCAAGCTGAAATTTATATCAAATACTCAGGTCTACCCTTGGAGCTGTGAAAAAATCAAACTTGTAAGCCAACGAAATCAAAAGATACAGCCGTTTATGCTGCAAATTTCGAAACTCGCAAGGGAATCAAAACCTACAGGCTACTTCCCGTAAACTCAGAATCTTGAAATTTGACAACAAATAGCACAGATACAGGAAAAATCCGTAAGTTTAAAGTTACTACCCCTATATACCTACCGGATATTGAAATGACGCAAGCACCGCCAAATAACCCTTAATTAACGACCTTTTGAATGAATGTATTGTAACAGGCTGCCAACTAACTACGGAACGGAACCCTACACTGAGCATGGCCGGTTTTTTAGGCTTACAATACTTGAACGAATATGCTCGATATACAGACGATTTTTTTTTGTTATTTGCTATGGGATATTTTTGCATGAAATAAATAATAAATATCCCACTCAAAAAAAAATATAACACCCACACTCAATTGTAATACCTAATTTTTTTTGTTGCACCGGGACCAAGAAAAAATCTGCATTAAAAAATTTGACTAGCTCCCCTTCTTAAATTAATCCTAGTGCTGAACAGGATTAACTCTGCACTAAGCAAAAGAAAATTCCATCGACATCATTTTTCGTAAAATTAGGTAAATGTACAAAAAATATACCAAAAAAAAAGAATTTTGCAAATAATTTGCGTTTTGCAAATGACTTTTACTTTATTAAAGTTTTGTAAACTTGATTGATTTTTGGGGTGACACTACATTAACCGCACCGGGTGCCAGCCATGCTAGCTACGCCACTGATCGGATTATATGTCGCAGGGAAATGATTAAAACAGAGATTTGAACAAATCTCTAAGGGATATGATCAAATTACGCAGGATGTTAAAATGGAGACTCCATATCATCATTTCCCTAGAAACAATCAGTCTATTCACCAAATCACTGACTCTGTTTAGTGGAAAGACAAAATCGGCCAGTAAGCGCGATATGCTTTTTCATTTCACTAGATTTGTTTAGGAAATTGACAAAATCCCTAACTACGACAGTAAGTTGAAGAAACGAACTCAATAAGTCAGCTAGTTTTATCATTTCGCTAAACGAGTTTAGTGAAATAATAAAATCTCAACTGGAAGATGGTATATGGTGATTTGATTAAATCTCTTAACTGATTTAGTGAATTGACGAAAGCAAGTACCGAATACAACATTTTACAGTAAAGCGATTTGATCAAATCTCTGACTAGATAAAGTGAAACAGATATTAAAACAGAGATTTAAACTAATCTCTAAGGGATATGATCAAATCACGCAGGATGTTGAAATGGAGAATCCATATCATCATTTCCCTAGAAAAATTTAGTAATTTCACCAAATCACTGACTCTGTTTATTGGAAAGACATAATTGGAAGGTGCGTGATTTGTGAAAATCCAGTGCATGCTCACGGTCACTATAAGATGTTGTTCGATTAGCTAATTACGTAATAACTTAAGACAGAAGGTCCCTTAAGTAGGAACTGAATAAATCAACCGACTTGGTATTACATAGATCTCACAACTTTTTACGGTAGAAGAACATGACTTGACTGCGGAGAAGAACAAAACTTATAAAAAAAAACAAGTCTCGCAACTCAACTTGTTTTTTTTTATAAGTTTTGTTTTTGATGGCATAAACAACTTTGATACCTACTTTTGACATTTTATGTAACAATTTCACGTAATCTAGTCTATATCTATATGTATAACGGCCTCCTAGCCTAGTCGGTAGTGACCCTGCCTATGAAGCAGGAGGTCCCGGGTTCGAATCCTGGTCAGGGCATTTATTTGTGTTTATCACGGATATTTGTTCCTGAGTTATGGATGTTTTCTTTGTATTTAAGTATTTATCTATATCTATCTATTATATATATCGTCGCTTAGTACCCTCAACACAAGCCTTATTGAGCTTACTGTGGGACTAGGTTGTGTAAAATTGTCCCATAATCTTTTTTTTTTTTTATATCTTCAATCTTTCTTTAGTATATATTCAAAAAATTTGCTGCATTTTCCCTCTCAGCTTTAATATTGATTTCTTTTTGACAAAAATGGCATTTAACAACTAAGCCTTAACCTTCCTCTCCAACAGTACTTCCACATGTTGCATGCACTGGATGTTCACAAATACTGCACCGGCCGATTTTGTCTTTCCACTGAACAGAGTTAGTGATTTGGTGAAATGACTGAATTTTTCTAGGGACATGATGATATGGATTTTCCATTTTAACATCCTGCTTGATTTGATCATATCCCTTAGAGATTTGTTAAAATCTGTGATTTAATATCTGTTTCACTTTATCTAGTCAGAGATTTGATAAAATCGCTTAACTGTAAAGTAAAATATTGTATTCGGTACTTCCTTTCGTCATTTCACTAAACCAGTTTAGAGATTTAATCAAATCACCATATACCATCTTCCAGTTGAGACTTTATCATTTAACTAAACTTGTTTAGCGAAATGATAAAATTAGTCGACTTTTTGAGTTCGTTTCATCAACTTACTGTAGCGGTTAGGGATTTTGTCAAATTCCTAAACAAATCTAGTGAAACGAAAAAGCGTGTCACGTTTTTTGGCCGATTTTGTCTTCCCACTAAATAGAGTCAGTGATTTGGTGAAATTACTGAATTTTTCTAGGGAAATGATGATATGGAGTCTCCATTTTAACATCCTGCGTAATTTGATCATATCCCTTAGAGATTTGTTCAAATCTCTGTTTTAATCATTTCCCTGCGACATATATACTTGGCAGATCCTATTATCACTAACTAAACGACAGCCTTTCCAGGCATGTTTGAAAAAACATATTGCAATTATTGCATCTTGTTAGTACGTTTTCATTAATTTTACATGTTTTGCTCCGATATCGCTTTATGTACATTTTTCTAAATCGTTTTGGACTTAGAATGGAGCGATTAAATGAAATATAGGGCATCCCTAGTGATTACCATTGTAAATGCCATTTTGACTGACGAGACGATACGCTCGCAAGAGCTTTCAAGTCAGTGTGTGTGATAGTATAGTAAGAGAAGATAAGAAATGGAAAATAACTAAAATCAGATGAGAAGAACACTAACTTGAAACTATCATACAAGGGATTGAACAAATCAAATATCATAATGAAGATTTGGACGTCAGAACACACTTTCAAGTAACTATGACGCAATCTGTCATTTTACTATTATCCTGTTTCTTTATTATTTATTGGTTGTAATTTTTTGTTGTAGCCATCCATGGGAGACAGTTGCTCAAGCAGCATGGCGCAAATATCCCAATCCTATGAATCCAGCCGTCATAGGAACGGACGTGGTGGAGAGGAGAGTGGTTAACGGAGTACTACACACTCACAGACTTGTCAGCTCCAAATGGTTTTTTCCCCGATGGGCGCAAGCGGTAATCTATTTTTACTATCCATTACAAAAACAGGTGGTAGCAGCCTCTTTGTACGTATTAATAATTAGTATTCTGTGATTAATTTATTTCTTATTTGATTCTCTTTGGAGCATTAGAGCCTGTTGTAAAATAACACAACACAACATTTTGTAAAATAACTGCTTTTGTAGGTATGCCATTGCCCGCTAAACCACATCAATGCAGACTATATTATTTTATTATATTCTATGTCTTTATATGTTCCTTGCATCAGTTGAAGGTCAGTGAATGTAATTAATACTGATTTTCCTTGTAGATCATCGGAACAGCTAAAATATGCTATGCTAGTGAACAATCTGAAGTCAATCCTAATCAGAGGCAAATGACACTCAAGACAAGAAACTTAACTTTCTGCCACTACATAGCTGTGGATGAAACAGTAAGATACACCCCGCACCCATCCGATACCACCAAAACACTCCTCACACAGGAGGCAGTGGTCACAGTACAAGTAAGTACCTTATTCTAAACATTCCGAGGGTAGGTTGATAACTGTAGAATTGATAGAATGCAAATCATGCATTTAGTGCATGATTTTTAGTGCCACAAATAAGTTCATATAGATAGACAGGAAATAGTGTGTACAGTTATAGAATTTCTCATATTGTGCCAAGTATCTGATAATTATAAAAATAGATCTTTATATGGTATCTTATACAATTTTGTCATAATAGATATTAGGAAATTTATGCTTTGGTTATATTTTTTTTATAATTATGTTGTGTTATTATTATTGGCTCCTTGGATCAATTTAGTTAAGATTTTTTTTTTTACATATTTCTTGTCATGTAGTACACATATTCACAATCTGCATTTTTGTAAACATACTAACTACAGAGCACCAACTTCTTTAGTGTGCAGATAATAATTTTAAATATGTGCAGATAATTTACATTGTTATCTAATTGTATCATATCATCTCGCTATGATTGTGTATTTTGCAGATATGTTTCATTAATTATGCATGTGAACATCATTATACTGTAAACTTCACGCAAAGTATAAAAGCAATAATAGTATGTAATCCAAACTCCCCCTAAAGATATAGGAAGGTTATCAATAGTTTGTCACTTCACTATTTCTCTTACCTACAGGGATTTTGTTTTGAGTTAAATTGCATTCTATTTACTTATTTGGAATATGTAATATGGGAATTTTGTTAGTTTTAGTTGTAGCATTAGTAGTTGTACCAAATAATGGCTCATTTCAGCATTCTTATACTAGTTTTTACACTTATTTCTCTACAACGGCCTAAAGAGCGACTGTCAGTTCTTGCGTTTTGCGGCCGGTCAACACAACCAATTTAGCTGTCACACCGACTCCCCTGTACGCATTTGGCTGCTCTAATTCCAAACCTTACATCTTCTTCTTCTTCTTGTTAGGGGCTATGTAAGGCTCCTAAGCCTATGTATCACTGCGACCATTACTGATCTATTGTGATCGCCACCTACTACAACTCTCGGTCTAGCTCTGCAACTTCAAACAGTTCCAGGATCTTTTTGATCTCGAGAGACTTTAACTCCTCTGGGCGTAGTATGTGCCTACCCAGAATTAAGTTACGAGTGCGCATTAGGGAAGGGCAATCTGCGAGGATGTGCAAGGGCGTCTCCTCTTTCTCCATGCAGAGTCTGCACCGCCCAATGTCACGTTTCCCCATAGTATGCATGTGCTTATTTAGGCCGCAGTGCCCAGTAAGCACCCTTACCAAGTTGCGCAATTGGTTCCTGGACAGCGCTAAGGCGTTCGTCTCCCCGACGCCGAGGAGGTCAGACGCCTTTATGCTGAAGGCCTTGATAAGCGCTTTGGAATGGTTCATACCTGGTGTTTCTCTCCAGAGTTGAATGGTTTTATATTGACAGTAGGTCTTCAGGGTGAGCCTCGTTAGGCTTTTGGGGATGCCACAGAAGGGCTCAGGACTACAGTGATTCCCCTTGGCCGCCGCTCGCGCAAGTTCGTCGGCTTTTTCATTTCCTACGATACCCGCATGCCCTGGGACCCAACGCAAAACGACCTTGTTCCTGGCTCCAAGGTTGTTTAGTAATTGCCTGCAGTTCTCAACCAGCCTAGACGTCATGACGTCAGAGGTTAGGGCCAAGAGCGCCGCCTGGCTATCCGAATGGATATAAATGGTATGGTTGACGTAGTTGCATTGCAGGTTGGTTGACGCACATTCCAAGATGGCGTACAGAGCAAGGGAGATAAGACCCCCCCCTTGCGGGCAGCCTCTCACCGTGGTCACCTCAAGTGTGGTATTTAGCAAATCCAGCTTAACCACTCTGTTTGAGAGCATGCTTTGCACCCAGCGGATGGTGGTGGAATCCACCTCCTTGGCTTTAAGCTCTTCCACCAATGTCCGAATGGGTGTGTTATCGAAAGCGCCCTCAATATCAAGGAAAGCCGACAGGGCTATTTCCTTATCTTCCAAAGCCCTTTCCACTCTGTCGACCAGCTCTAGCAAGGCAGTCTCTGTAGATCTGCCCCTATGGTAAGCATGTTGGCTGTCATGAATGGGTTTACTTAGAAGACAGCTCTCTCTGATATACTTATCAATTACCTTTTCCAAGGTTTTAAGGAGGAACGAGGAAAGGCTGATCGGTCTGAAGGACTTTGCGAGAGCGTAATCCTTCCTATCCGCCTTTGGTATGAATAATACCTTGACCTTGTTCCACTGGTCTGGTAAGTGTCCCCAGGCATAACTAGCCCTGAAGATTCTTACCAAATGCGGGATGAGGACTTTAGCTCCTCGTGGCAATAGCACAGGGCTTACACCGTCCAAACCGCATGTCTTATATGGTTTAAATGAGTTTATAGCCCACCTCACTATCCCTGGCCTTATGATCAGGGCAGCCTGCCTCCAGTCCTCTGGACGAGGCCTAAGCGAGGCTCCCTCCACCTATGGTTCGTGTGACTCCGCTGCCCCTGGAAAGTGAGTTTCAGCTAAAAGCTCTAGTCTCCATTTCACTAGTAGTGAAGGAACCATCTTGCCTCTTAATAAGGCCTACCTGATTAGTTCTCGCTTTAGAGCAGGGGTTCCCAAACTTTTTTCAGTCACGCCCCCCTGCTGCCTAAAATGAAATTCCCACGCCCCCCTGGCTTCGATGCAAGGAAACGGAAGTAAATGGTCTAGCTAGCCCTGTTCAAATTTCCCGAGGCGCCGCGCCCCCCTCAGAATGTGGTCGCGCCCCCCACTTTGAAAACCCCTGCTTTAGAGAGTATCCTGTGAAGTCTAGCTCCTCGAAACCTTACATAGAAATATTAAAAATAAATTTTAGAACTATTAGATAGGCGGCAAGGACAGCCAGTTAATAAAATAAACAAAAAAAAATCGTTTTTAATTACACTTATCTAAACAGCTTAAAATGAAGTTTATAAATATGTATTCTTTTCTTTCTAGGGTGTTCCACTGAGTAGCTACATGGAAGATCTTCTGGCAAATAAAATATCCCTGAATGCAGGCAAAGGACGACAGGCCATTGAGTGGGTGATCGGCAGATTTGACTCAGAGATAAAGGAACTAGCAAACACAGCCTGCAAGAGCACCGATGAGCTGTTATCACACACCAAGAAGTCACTTGACGATATCACATCTACTGCTCGGAGATCAATGGATGATATTTCTACTAAGGCAAAAAGGTCGCTAGATGATATCGAAAAATTCACCAAAACAAATGCTAACCAACGCAGCTGAAAAGAGGAGTGACCCCTCCATTAGTTCAATTTGAAACACTACAAAATGCCGCTCGCTAAATTATTATCATTTGTGTTGTAATGTGTATTTATTTAATTAAACAGTAGTTTAAAATGATAGGTGACTACTAAGCGTACAGCATATTGTTTTTATAACAAACTGACCAAAGTATTGTAACTGAAATATCATTTGGATAACAGATTTTAAGAAATGAATGCTAGTGTTGCGTGATGCAATTATATTTCATTTTCGTTAAATCGTTACATATGTAAATTGTATGATAATCTGTGTGCTGAAAAGTATGTCCTACGTGTATCCATATACCTATCCGTGAGTTAGCTTCAGCTTTGTATTCCTGAGGTGTGGTAGGTTTTCTCACAAGGTACAGAGCACTGTTTCTTATTAACTATTCTCTAGTGTGAAAAAGGACAGGGGCTATCAACTAAACAGAGATCGGATACCGGTTTTTACAAAAACCCTGAAATAACCCACCCAATACATTAAATTATTTAATGCTTTTTATAGGACTTATTTATGCAATGACTGCGTATTATTAGATTGTTTAATTAAAAATGAATTAACAAACCATAGAACGAAATAGAACGTATTAATACCGGTATTTTTCTATGGAGGAAATATCGGTATCCGATCCCTGCCACTAAACGATGAATGTTAACATGCCATCTCTAATGTAGATAGGTATTACTTTCTTTATTCCATGTCACTAGGTACAAAGGGTAATTCCATTTATCTCGATCAAGCGGCTTCGGCTTGATATTGATAACCACTTGAAAGAATATAAATGTTAGCATAATGTAAATAATTTATAAATGAATGTTTATGTTTTTTGTTGGAAGAGTGTTTACACCAAGTTTTTTTTACTGACTATTGTGATACGATGCGAAGTTAATACTGATGATGATACCTACATTTCGGTTGTAATAAATTTCATGAATATTTACACCTGCCTCAATTTTTGTACAGTCAGCGGCAGAGATAGCGAAGCGGGTGAGGTGTTCAAAATTAGTTGACACGCTCTTGTTTTCTTAACATTAAAGTCTTGTCAAAACTGTCAAGCTCAATTTGAAGCTCAGCCGCTTATCTACTTCGGCTGCTGACTGTACCTAAGGCTTGCAATTATCCAGATATTTCGAATTGCAAGCCCTAACTGCACCTATCCGCTTACTAAGCAAAAGACAGGTAATCCATCTGATTGGAAAAAAACTTCTAAGGAGGTGTCCCTAATGACCTGCTTCAAACCATATATCTGTGAAATACTAATAGCGCGAGTCGGAAACAAAACTGATTGCATCAACTCAAACCCGGTTAGCTCGTATGTCTAAGTGCAAAATCTGTTTATCCTGGAATAACAGTATTGTCTCAGGGGCGCGGTTATAATGAATGATGATGGTATGAATTTCCTTCCCAAACAATCGTGCGGTCCGGACATATGGCCCCCGTCCGTAGCACACGGGGCTTACTGCACTGCACATCAGTCTTCAGAAAAAACGTGAGCAACTGATAATTGAATATTTATATACAACTATCAAAACATATCTATTACCCGAGATAAGATTCAGCAGCTAATTGGTATCAGGAGTGACGTCGTACTTACGTCCATTGAACTGATTAGTTTGACATTGAAAAGGCCTTCAAATGATTTGAATTCGTTCAACGTGTAACCCTTTGAACGTCACTATGTAGGTATGATAAAAATTGGAATTTACGTCATACCTGGCCATAATGTGAGTTTTACCGCACGCTACGCGTACGGTAAAACTCGCAATATAACCAGGTGGAGGAAATTGTGTACTCGCCACGGGCAGTAAAAATGAAAGCCCTCTATCGCATATTTAAAACCCTCGCCTGCGGCTCGGGTCACAAATACCAGCGATTTCGGACTTTCTTTCTTTTTCAGTCCTTGGTAAGTAATGTACTATTATATTTTTGCCTTTAAATACGAGGTCGCGAGTCGAACCCCGCCGGCTCGTACCAACTTAATCTTATCTGAACTTAATCTAAGTTATATATCTAATAAATACCATGTAAGTAAATATGCGGTGAAGCTGGAGGTAAACATCGTAAGGAAACCGGACCTAATTGAAATAACATCTCTGGGTCGGAAGGTCAGAAGCAGATTTCGTGTAAATCAGTGCTTAAACCAAATTCTTGGGAGCTAATTTGCCCAGCGGTTAATTCAAGTGTAAAATAATCAAAAGGTTTTGAATATTTAGTAATTTATTTTACTGTTATACATTAACGTTACTTCACAATTATTCGTTACTAACCAGGACTAATTACTTATAAACTGTCCTAATGAACCTTACGCTTCACCCAAAACTAACCAGAACCATGATCTATACAAAATCGCGTTCCTCAATAGGTGGGACAACCAACTGCTCTAGCGCCGTCTATTGCGTCCATAACGCAGCACTCGAAAGGTCTCGGTTTCATTGATTTTGCTCGGCGCTTTGACCTTTGGTCAAAATAATTCAGCGTCCGTTCAACAGATGGCGCTGCAGATGCTGATGCTGTAAGTGCTAAACCAAGAGTTCCCAATCTTTTACCCTATGCGCCTCACCCAAAGTTATGCTAAAATACGACGACCCCCCTAGGGGCTGAAATGGGGAGTCGAAACAGGTATCGTCCGCGCTGCGGTACAGGACCTGGCTTTCGCTTTGCTGTGCCCCCCAAATAGGGCACGCCCCACTTGTTGGAAAACCCTACCTTTGACAGTGGCAATGAATCAATCAACTTTTCATTGCCCTTAGGTGCTATGGTTACGACTTACTTAGGGAATGCTCCCGTTCTGATTTTGTATAGCGAGAACCGGGAATTCCGGAAGTTCCGGTACTGGATTTGTATAGAAAATGAGTACTGGGAGCAAACCTTGTTATGTATGTCTTACATCCCTTGGACAACCAAACATTTTCTATGAAACAGCGTGAAGAGGTTTCTTGGAGAACAATGACAGAGTAAACAACATTAAAAAGTTGATTCATTCCTATGACCCTACTACATACCTACTTAATGTAAAACTTAGCAAGCTACTTAGCTTAGAATTTGAGCTTAGGATTTTCATCTGCTCCAGACGCAGATTTTGAGATTTAGTAATCATCCTATTTCTGTGGCTCCAGTTCAAATAATGAAAAATAACAGAATGACTTTTGCTGACATTACAATGGACCTATTTATTTTACTACAGCCCCATGTTATTTACTGAATGGGGCAGCATGAATTTCTACTCCACTACTAGGCTTAGCATATTTATTTTACTTACTTACTAAAATGATATATTTTTGCTGCCGACTATACATACAATCCAACTATCAATTCAAAACACGAAAGTACTGTTATAACATAACATTCATATGTAAAAACTACAATACAAAATCTAGTCCCAAGTTGTAAATTGTGATTCCTCAGATTGGGAAGAAAACTTGGAAAAGAGGCCCTGAGAGACACGGCTACCTAACATTAGAGGGTCTGTTGCTGTTGTCCTAATCTTAAAGCGCCCCAGAGGTGCAGAGGGCCTTCACAAACTCACGCCACACCTTCCTATCATCAGCAACCCTTCTAGCCTATTAAATAAATTTACCTTAAGTTCTGACTAAGGGTGGGCTGCACCAAGCATAACTGACAAACTGGTCAACGTTAAATATTGCGACGGAGCTGTCATCCCATAGAAAACTGACAAACTTTTCGTACAAGATTTTTTTAACGTTGACGTGAACAGACTGTTTGGTGCAACTGGCCCTTATTTGTTAATGGTTAAATTGTTATGGGGATTTTTACTTTCTAATGTCATATTATGAAATTATTATTGTAATAAGGCCTTGCCTACAAAAGGCATACAGATAGAACTTAAATATATATATGTTTACAACAAAATGAAATGTAGTTACAAAATACTTACCTGAAATAAAGGCTATTTCAATTGTAATTAGGTTTTGTTGGTAGATTATTTCCAGAAAAGCTGACCCATAGAAGATTTTTTATCTCATTATTAAAATTATGAGTAGTGCAAACAGTGCAAAGATATTCATCTATACTTTTACAATATAACTATAACTAATTTTACTGGGGTCTACATAAGTCCATGTTCCATTTAACACTTCAAAGTCCTTTCACTAGCAAACTATCCTCTGTATCATATAATCTTTACGATTACATGTATAGAGAAATGATTTACTGAAATATATTGTAACACTGTAATCATGTGCTTGTTCCAGAGTTCGTCATATTTCCATTAGGAACACTGCTAGTAACACTCCTCGTAGTTGCCGCTAAATGCGAAGCCTTCAGGCGGTCCAGCTCATTCACCCAGGAGCGGACGTGTTCCAGCCGGTGCCAAGCCATTTGCAGCACTTTCTGCGACGCGTAGCCAGAGCCTTCGTGCGGCTGGCCGGTTGAGACTTGCGTCAAGTAGTTGATTTGATCACTCAGCTTGCTCTCAACCTGGCTGAGGGTTCTCATGAATTGCGATGTGTTGGTCTCTGCCTGCTTTTGGCTTGATTTCTCTTTCCCTAGCTCGAGGAGAGCTTGAGCTGTAAAGTAGGGAAAAATACGATTATTAATATATTTTAAGGTTTTTTTTGTAAGAACTTTGACACTGTCGGTCGCTCTGTATATGCTTGCTAAATCACACAACACATAAAGATGAATCTTTTGTTCTACTTAATATAAACATAGAAGATAAATATAAGTTCAATACTACTTGAGCCTAATACTTGAATATTTATACTTGATAATCCTGAATCTGATAGCCCATTACTTAACTAATATTGTTGTAAGAAGTTTTACCTGCACACTGCAAACACGTAATGATTTCCTTTTCAATATCGTCTAGAACGGTAATTCTTTCCATCGGACCAGCCATATTTAACTCAATGTTTATTTATTTATATTCAATTAAAAATAATTTCCAAAAATTCCACACAACACCGTTCCGTATCGTATCGTATGTATTCTTGACTTGACTTCTTTTTTTTTTAGCTCAGTGTTGCCAACTCGAATGGTCCTGAATATGCTAGAGTGAGGATGAAAAAATGCTAATAATATGCCAACTTCATTTTATATGTGCCCTTGAGCCTATAATCTCGGATTTGGTTGATTGTCCACCATACTATAACAAAAAAATATGCCAGACCTGATCAAATCGGCCAAAAGTTTTGAAAAAAGTATATTGATTATGTAGTGACTGGGCATTTTTTTGAGAGTCTTGGTGGCGACCATGTGTCAAGGTCCCTAAGTATGTAAAAAATAATAACCGTTCGAAAACAGATATACAATTTTTAATAACAGAAATTAATTTTCTTATGAAATAATATCGTTGTATTCTGCTTCCTTGCTTCGTGTAAATATGCTAAAAAAATATGCTATATGCTAAATGCTAAAATAAAATGCTGATTGAGATGATAGTATGCTAGATCTAGCATATAAAATGCTAAATTGGCAACACTGTTTAGCTTAGAGCTTATGTTGCCAGGTTCAATTTCCAAAACTCTTCGGTATTTTATCACGAATATCCGAAAAGTAAACTACAATAACCTATGGGTTTTTATCCTCTTTTTGACGAGCTTTTATTTAACTTGCTTGCTAACTTGTCATGTTCATTAATATGTTACTTACACCATCTTACATTACATGAAATGCTTGCGTGTCAAATCTTAGAAGTCTGGCAAAACAAACTTGTTAATAGCAATCAGAAAATGTTTTCGGCGGGATATAAAATAAATCAAGAGTAGGCCGTAGGAAATAGATAGAGCTCATAGAGGTTCCAAACAATTGTGGTAGCAACGCGCGAATCTGACGTTTTAGGATTTTTTTCTTTAAAAGTTGATGCGTTCTTTGGCATGTGGCAAAAGTTTTATCTTCTATTAGGTTCATTATTTCAAAAATTTTAAATAAGGTAGAATCATGAAGTTGTTCATTTTCGGCAATGCAACCCCTTTTTTTGGCACTTGTACGGTAGTATTATTAGTTATTCTGTGGCACTTGTTGATAAACAATGTCTTATGTATCGCGTAAAACTGCATTTAAACTATCCCTAGAACTCATTTGCACGTCGTACTTGCATTAGTCGATAAAACATAACAAAACTTGGCTGAAGAAAAGAATATCCAATTTTAAGGTGTGCTACCATTTTTGTTACTACCAGTTTGATTAGTACTTTCGAATAGCATGAAGTTCAATTTGCTACTCGGTGAGGTAGATTTTATAATGATGTTTTTTGCTGACTGTACAAAATGCTCCAAGTTTAGCTCAGGCTACCATACCAACCAAGTACTAAAATACATAAATTTACACCGTACATTGCCCTACATTTATAAGCCGAATAATGTAACTCAATGAGATAGGGTTAGAACTTCTAAAGACTTGTTTTCATGATCTCCGAGACGTTCGCTACTACCGAACCGGCGGATTTTGTAAGTGTATGTTTTGAGAATTGGGATAGCTGTTAATCGAATATCGGTTGATGCTGAATCCGGTTGGCTCGGCGGTTTTAGATTGCCGTTGATGGCATCTAGTCCTCCAGGCGTGCCTCGTAACAGCAACAGTACCTTGCAGCGCCATGTAGTCCAATTTTCTTTCCCTTCTAAACGACCGATATCAATTTTACAGCTTGTTGTAGACATTGCCATATTGACAGGTTCCTTTTAGAATATGGATTTGAAAATTTTTGCTACTTTTATTGAAAAATAGTTACGTTATCTAGACGTTTATTTATTTTTCTAAGGGCACACGCTCTGCTACCATGTTTAAGTAAATTGAGTTTATTTATATTATATGTTTAAGAGCATAACATGATATGACATACGACAGTAAGTGACATATGAAAAGATCTAGTGGCCTGTGTAAATACCTCTATGAAATATAAAGGAGTTTATCAAAACCTCTTTCTAACATACAATAATATAATGGTTTTGTCAGTAAACCCTGACGTTAATTCTAACAACCTAATAACAGGAAAAAATATGTTCCCTAAAATCAATAGATCTCCAGTTTAAAAAAAGACCTGGCAGCACTGCTTTAGTTTAGTAGCCGTTCCAAAACGACTACAAAATACTGATTTAAGTCCTGTTACACTTTACTCATTTTAGTGTCCTAACTAGCATCGTAATTAGTTTCCTAAATATATCTCCCAGTCACACTTGTCCTAACTAGCATCCTAACCAGGATCCTAAATTCACAATAAAGGCCCTGTTACACTTTACTTTTTTTTGTGTTCTAACTAGCATCCTAATTAGGATCCTAACTTTTTAAATAGTAAATTTACTTGCTAAATGCAGTTACACTTGACTAAATTTAGAAACTAAATAATTTAGGAAGCTAACTAGGACAAATGTAACAGAGCTTTAAACAGAATCAGTCTGCGATTAAAGTTGTAGGAAAAGAACGGAGAAAAAATCTATGACATTTAGGTCGACTGGCGACTCTTCCGTCCTAATTAGGGAGGACTATCATGTATGAACTTTCCACTAGAGGCGCTAGTGTGGACGGAGGTCTTCGAAATGTCAAATGCCATAGTAATTCAGTGGGATTCCTGGATTATTTCTAATTTAACAATATTGTGAATATTTCGCCATACCAGAATATTAATTATGGCAAATATGAGTTGCCAGTCATAGAATATGAATGCTTTCAAAGCGGAATTAAGAAAATCCTCTATTTTTCCAAATAAAATTGAACTGCGCAACACTGCGGCATCGTCGATATTTTTACAGTACGGTTTATTGTATTAAATATTAAACTTGGTTTTCACGAACGTAATAACAATTTTTTACAGCTGTATTTCAAGACCTCTGTCTACAGTGGCGCTAACTAGTGAGTAAAAAAACGGTAGCCCTCATAAGTTTGTTAGTGACCATCCTAGCTTCCTAACGGCCTGTAGTATGTATGTATAGGATGACTCACAACAGCTGAGACCACCCAGCACGAATCAATAATAAATTAATTGTTCATTTTCCTAATGTAATATGATACCATGTAACTTGATATTGTCAACATTTAAATAATATTCTATTTTCTCTAACCTTGTACTTTAGACACACGACAAAGAACAAAGGATTGAGTTTACCTATATAAGCACCGTATGTTTTCTAGACAATTACACTTATATTCCGACCGTTGCGTGTATCATTTACCCTACGCTCCTCGTCCATTACCACAGGCCTCCTGGCCTAGTTGGTAGTGACCCTGTCTATGAAGCAGGAGGTCCCGGGTTCGAATCCTGGTCAGGGCATTTATTTGTGTGTTTATCACGGAGTGTGTTCCTGAGTTATGGATGTTTTCTATGTATGTATTTATCTATATCTATCTAATATGTATATCGTCACCTAGTACCCAAAACACAAGCCTTATTGAGCTTACTGTGGGACAAGGATGATATAGACATGGATGGACAATACCCATACAAAATCGCGTTCTCTTTTCAGGTTAAAGCACTAGAATAGAATAGAATAGAAACATATTTATTGTATATCATTTTTGTTACAAGTTTTGTCCGCTGAGCGGGTGTGGATAATTACATATGTCTTAAAGATCTAGTAACTTAATTTATGTGTAAATTTGCATATTTAAGCTATGAACATAATTTATTCATAGCAAGGGAACTCTAGGAGGGACTTTACGCTTGCTAACATGTTTACCCCTCGCTAGCTTATTTATGTACTGCACTTCACCAATTCTTGTGCTGAGAAGCATTGGGTTGAATTGACCATATCTCGTATATACTGGGCCTGGAGTATCGAGCCCTTGAATGCACAGTTTGTCCAGTTTCTGTATCATATCATGGTGTAGGTCATGTATTCTTATGTGCCATGGGTCCTCATCAAGCATTTCCCATAGAGCGGAGGTCGGAAGTGACCTAGGGAATCCACCAGCAGACTTTAGCGCCATTCTGTACTGACGCTCAATCGACTGCAGATTCGTTTTGCTAATTCTAGGAAGAAGTTGCACTATACCGTAATCGATAATAGGTAGCAGACAGGCTTGAATCACGGTTAATTTTGTTTCTATATTGACTTTAGAATACCATCCAATTATTGGAGATAGCATTCCTCTCACACATTTAGTTCTAGCGATTACCTTTTTTACATGTTCATTCATACTAAGTCTTTTGTCTAGTATCATGCCTAAATATCTTACACTTTCCTTATATTCTAACACTGTTTCCTTGAGCTTAACAGTCGGTTTATAGCCTTTTCTTGAAGTACTTCCGGAATGTTTTTTAGTAAACATTATACATTCAGTTTTATCGACATTGCAATGTAAACCCCATCGTTCATAGTAGTCCATAATTTCTTCTGCCGCCCATGTAGCCCTAGTCGTCGCATGGTCAGGTTTTTCAGATGCGTTTAGTATGCAAAGATCATCCGCATATTGTGAAAGCATTTGTCCTGCAATCTTGGTATTCGGGAGGTCGTGTACATAAAGGTTAAATATCATTGGTCCCAATATAGATCCTTGGGGTACTCCGTTGGGGACATTTTTTTCTTCTCCTGTAACCGTTCTGTATCTGCCTCGTATCCTTCTATTTGTGAGATAATTTTCGATGAGCTTAATCACATTATTTGGTACGTCAGCATCTTGGAGTTTTCTTGTAAGTCCTTTATGGTTTATAGAATCAAATGCTTTACTCAGGTCGGTCGATATCATGGCGACACTGTGGCCTTCGGATAATGCGTCACAAATGAACTTCGATGTTCTTAGAATCTGGGTGCTGGTTCCTTTACCACTCATGAACCCGTGTTGGAAATTAGGAATTAGAGTATGACATGCGCTCATAATTCTTTTGTACATAATTCCCTCGCAGATCTTACCCATTATATTTAATAATGTAATAGGTCTGTATGACTAAGGATCTTTGTAGTTTTTGCCTGGTTTATGCAAGAAAACACACTCTCCAAGTTTCCATTGTTTTGGATAGTACCCGGTGGACAGTACATAGTTAATGGCTTTTCCTAGTCCTCTCCAGAATGCTGGTCCAGCTAATTTAATGGTGTCCACTTTAATGTTATCTGGACCTGGTGCTTTTTTATTTTTGAAACTAAAGATAGCCCTTTTAATTTCTTCAGGTGATGCTTCTTCTAGGGGTTGAAATGGAGTTGTTATTTCCGTTCCAGAGTCCATTTCAGAGATAATAGAGTCTTTGATTATAGCGGCATTCACCAAGGTATCTATAGTGTTTATTTCAGTTGTACATCCAGGCAGCATAGGTAATTTTGAATTTGGTTTCTTAAGTGTTTTTTGTACTTTCCACATTTTAGCTCTGTTGTCGTTAGTTTTCTCGATAATTTTCTTCCAGCTGTGCAATTCCAAGGCTTTTTGCACTGTTGCCTTAGCTTCGTTATAAAGTTGTTTTGCAATAGGGTGGTCACGTCTTTTGACGTTTTGTTTTAGTACGTTTCGCCAAAGTATTAAGTCCTGAATTTCGGGCGGAAGGCTGTCTTTTTGTTTTATAACCTTTTCTGGTGCTGTTATATTCAATGCATAGGTGATTACGTTCTCAAGTTTTCTTACATACGTTTCTAACGCTTCATTGTTTTTGATAGTTTCCGTTGGATTTAAGCCGTCTTCGATAACTTTCTTGTATAGTTCTTGCGTTGGGATGTCAGTAAGGAGTTGTTTCATACATCTAGATTTCTGTACTTGACATTCTGTTTGCAGAGTCATTGTGAGTAACCATGGCATATGGTCTGATGATATTGACTCGATCTGTCTGCATTCCTCGCCAATTTCATATTGCAGAGAACCTGTTACGAGAGCGACATCTAGGACTTGTTCTCCAGCATAATTCGGTCTTGACGACGGTTTATTTGTGTGAATTATTTTGCAGTGACCTTCATCGATGTACTTTTGGATAGCTAGACCTGCTCCTATTGTTTTGCGGTGCTTGAGTAGCGTCATTTTAAGGTTCAAATCACCAATGTTAATGCAATTGTCGTCTTCAAGTAGGTGTTGTAATTCCCTCTTTATCTGTCCGTAGGTTACATGTGGTATGTAAAGCCCTTTAATCGTAATATGGTCTCCGGTTGTAAAATTTGTACAGAGTTTGATTGCAAGTCCTTTTATTTTTCTTTCGCCATCATCGAACCCAGGTATAAGCTGTATTTGATTCCAGCGTAGGCCTTTCTTTATATAAATAGCAGTGCCTAGATGGGACTGTACCGTATCAGTTAATTTGTCATACTCCTGTACGGTATACATGTACTTGTCAAAGTCTGTGTTACATTCATTAAGCACTACTATATTTGGCTCGTATTTTGCTATCAGATGTTTCATTTCTATAATTTTTTTCTTCAAGCACTAGCGTCATCTATCGGTATACACCAGACACTAAATCCTAGTTTCTAATACTTTGTTCGTCGCTTGACGCTGACAGAATAACTCCATAAGACTCGACAGATGGCGCTGTGGCACTGTGTACCGAAAACAGACGTATAGCCTGAACGCGATTTTGTATAGGCATTGTCAATCCATGCCTTAATCATCCTTGATGCCTATACAAAATCGCGTTCCTCGAACCTTCAGGCTATACGTCTGTTTTCGGTACGAAGTGCCACAGCGCCATCTGTCGAGTCTGGAGTCGAGTTATTCTGCCGGCGTTAAGCGACGAACAAAGTATTAGACACTAGGATTTAGTGTCTGGTGTGACCGATAGATGACGCTAGGGCTTTAACCTGAAATAAGGAACCGCGATTTTGTATGGATATTGTCCATCCATGTCTATATCATCCTTGCTGTGGGACTAGGTTGATTTGTGTAAGATTGTCCGCTAATATTTATTTATTTATTTATAACTACGTTTAGGAAACTACTTGCTAAATGCGGTTACACTTGACTAAATTTAGAAACTAACTCATTCAGGAAGCTAACTAGGACAAGTGTAACAGGGCTTTTAAAACTAAAAGGGCAACCTTTTTTAATAACAATATTAGTCATAAATTTAATACACTTTAATGATACTAATTACTTTTGGAACGACGATGAATGACACTCATGTCACTGTCATAAAAACAGCATTGTCCCTAACCTAATTCATTGTTTATTTTAGTTGGTTTTGAACATTTCATTGATAAAGCGTGAATGTCTCAATCTCGTTTTATTTGGTACATCGTAACGATTATTAGTGTAAATTAATATTAAACCCAAGGAACCATAAATACCTACTTAATACCAATGGAAGTGCCATTTCATAACTCGTACTACAATAATCAACGTTTTCCTCCACCAAACCGTTTTCAATGGCGACCAAACTTTGTTCCACGAGGGCCTCCACCCGGATTTAGGCCGCCAGCACCTCATTGGAGGCAGCCACCATCACAGGAGTACGCAAATGAATTTTGGTGTGAAACATGTGACAGAGGCTTTCGGACACCAGATATTCTTGAAAAACACAAACAACAGCATCAGGTAAATTTTTCTTACTTCAATCTTAAATAATACCTTTGCTGTCTATCTGATTATAGGAAGTCTCTGAGAAATACTGCCTGTGTTTAAATAATAGGGCCTCTTTCCAGAAATGCAACATAGATGGCTGTCAATTTATTGCACATCCTAAAGTCATAACAAAACATATTCAAATGCAACATGCATCCGGTTTGTATAAAAAAATAGCTAAACTCCAAGACCCCGAGGAAATATTAAAATGGAGAGAAGAAAGAAAGAAGAAATACCCAACAAAGGAAAACGTAGAAAAGGCAGCTGCAGCAATCAAAGAAAAAATAGACAGAGGCGAAAAAATGGGTCTAAGAAATAAAAGACATGAGAAAAACCATCATACAGATTCAGGTATTAAAATAATGCAATGCTGCTTGTTCAATACTTTATATACTTCCATTTATATTTTCAAGTTCCTTTGAATAATAACTTTATTTCTGTTTTAGGTATGGACGGAAGAAGAAAACCCTTCAACAGACAAAACACTGGCCCAACTCGTGGTGCTCAAGTCTTTGCACCTAACAAGAGAAGGAGGATGGCTCCTAAAAATATAGTAAAAAAATTACCTGCAGTGGAAGACACAAGAAAGTTAAAACCATTCTCAGGAATTCAAGAATTAATGATGGAAATGGATACGGAAGAGTCACAGGATGAGTCTCCAGAAAATGGTTTTACTATTGAAGATGAGGATGAGCTAGAACAGGCAAGTGCCCCTCCCAAGAGTGCTTCGGGACCTGTTTGCCTTGCTTTGTCATCCTTGATGTGCAATTATGGTTCTTCTGATGAAGATGAAAGCAATGATGCACCAATAGTTGCCCCCTCCAAAGCTCATACAAATGAGTCAGACAATAAACCAACACCTATCTCAAATCAAGCAAGTGACAAGAAGGAAACTCAAACAACACAATATGTTGATGGACCAGCTTTAAAAACAAATGATAGTGATGATGACAGTGGACCTGAGGAAGTAAAAGTCACCAAACAAGTAACAAATGAAATAGATAATACGGAAATAAAACCAGCCATTAATAAAAGGAAACACAAAGACAAAATTCCTTTGAAACCAATTTCTAGAAGACCTAAACCTAAGTTGCCGTCAACTCTGTTACAAAAACTGTTATTTAAGGAAATGAAGCATGAACGTAATATTGTATTGCAATGTATAAGACATATAATAAGAAACAATTTTTTTGACAAATCTGTATGATAATAAAACTCAGTTTATGAATCTAAATTGTGAATAGGGTGATTGTGCTAGGTTCCCATACAGATTCAGTTTACCATCCACTTGATTAAACTGCTACAAATATATGGAGAAAACTTTATAAAGTCAACAAATTCTCTATTTATAGTTTATTCTTTAGGGTTTTTTTTTTAAATTTTTAGCTTTTATTTTGGAAAAAAATTGAGTATAAATAAGTGTGGACGGGAAACTGACTTATGTGGACGAAAAACTAGCACAATCACCCTAAGTTTATTTTTTGCCAGACAGAGCTGGCACTGGTATAGGATTTTGAGAGCAATGTAAATGTAACATCGCATTAAGGCTTAAAGTGCAATTCTTAAACGAGTGGAGTATTACTAAACCGCGATTAGAATGTGATTGAGATAGCTGTCAATCCATATTAATTTTGACCTAAGTGTATGGCAAATCTGTCAAGTCTAATCCCATTCTCATCGCGGCTGCATAATACTTTGACAGTACTTTTCATATGTTTGCGTTTGCAAAGCTGTTTTGCTTTGCATGCCAGGAGCTGTCAGATTAGACCGTGCCCCCCAGATTACGTCACTCAATTAAGAAATCTACCTTAGTCCACAGAGAACCTGGTTCCCTGGTCTGTGACTATGCCAGGGGTTCCCAACTCCACTCACTTAAGAACTACTTTAGTCCATTGAGAACCTAGTTACCTGGTTTGTAACCACGCCAGGGTCCCAACTCCACTCAACTAGTAGTCCGTCTCGAACTCGGTACTCGCGATTTCCTTGCAAACGAGATGACCAATATAACAAGACCCTTATGATGATTTTTTCGCTCCTTCTAGCTCCATGACCCCTTGGTCGATTCTGCTCACATACGAACTCTCAAATTATATGTATCTCTGCTAAAACCCTAACAAATTTCATGAATTGAATTGAATGAAGATCAGAAAAGCGTTACTAAAGTTATCGCGGAACAAACTCTCAAAATCAAAAAGCCATCGAATTCGAAATGGGGAGACGTCCCACTAGCCAGAAGTTGTTTGTAAGAACTTGCGTCGCTTGCGCTCCGCTCGTTCGATAAAAAAGATTAGTGTCCTAAGTAGCATCCATTTTTTTTAAAATAGTAAATTTACTGGCTAAATGCGGTTACACTTGACTAAATTTAGTGACTTAATCATTTAGGAAGCTAACTAGGACAAATGTAACAGGGCTCTTAGTCCATAGAGAACCTGGTTACCTTGTCTGTGACTACACCAGGGGTTCCCAACCTTTTACCCTATGCCCTCACCCATTTGGGAAGCTAAAGGACAAATGTAACAGGGCCTAACTAGCATCCTAACTAGGGCATGCAATACCGGTATTGCTTGTACGGGCAATCCCGGTATTAGCCCATACAAGCAATACCGGTATTGCATGCCCTAATCCTAACTAGTTTTCATAGCAAATTTACTTGCTAAATGCGGTTAGACTTGACTAAATTTAGAAACTAACTCATTTAGGAAGCTAACTAAGACAAGTGTAACAGGGCTCGAGATCAATTTAGGCGGCTTTTATACTGATGCAGGTTCCGCATGCAGCGCCGGTACGCGAGCGAGATAGCGCTGTCTCGTCCACCGAAGCAGGACCGGCGCTATAATTATAGTGCGAGATCCGCCTAAGTGGGCCGCTCGAAGCGGAACGTACGGCGGGGCGTGCAGCGTGCATTCGCTTTGTGCAGCGGCGACTCAGGACACCAGTAGGTAATAGTTTAATTTGTTTACGTCACACCTGGCCATAATGAGAGTATTACCGCACGCTACGCGTACGGTAAAACTCGCATTATGGCCAGGCGGAGGCGTAAAGTTGTGTACTCACCACGGGCAGTAAAAAAGAAAGCCCTCTATCGCATATTTACAACCCTCGCCTGCGGCTCGGGTCACAAATACCTGCAATTTCGGGCTTCCTTTCTTTTACAGTCCTTGGTAAGTAATGTAGTATTATTCAAAAATGTCCGGCAAGGTTGACTTTTACGGTTAAAAACTAGGCGGCGAAGTGCCTAGTTCATGGTCAAATAAAAATTAAAAAGTTACGGAAATTGCAGGCTCGATTTCGCGACATAAATGTTGCATGCAAATTCCATTTTTATCGAGGTACAAACTTTTTAAAAAGTTCAACAGCCGTACATAAATAAAGGCATAAGTCCTCAACAGCCAAAACACAACATCGGTATTTGTTATCTCAAATAGCTTACGGTAAATTCAGAAGAAAAATACACTTCAAACTTTTTAATAAAAAGATATGAAGGCGGCAAAGCTGAGCGTGTACCGCGAACGTAGAAAATAGTAGTTTTGAATAAATCTGTCTCTCTCACTCAAAATGAGAAGCGATGGAGATAGAGATAATTATAGGATTCGAATCGAAATTCGATGCTCGCGGTAGTAGTCATTCTTTTAACCTAGAAGTTATCCTGAATATATTATTTATGTCAATATTGTTTGTTGTTCATCAACGTTGGCTGTTTTGCATTATTTTTGAATAAAGCACTATATTGGACTCGGCGCGAAGGGCCATTGCTGGCTTCGTATTAAATTTAACGGACTCCTACTAAAGTCGTCCGTTTAAACGTAAAGGCTCGAACAAACAGCACCGTCGCGGTCGCGCGGCCTGCGCGCGACGGGCGCGCAGCGTGATATTTCCATACAAACCGCTAGCGTGGTCAAACAGGCTGCGCCCCGCCGGCATCGCGCCCGCTTCTGTCGCGTCCCGCCATCCAGCGCAGCCCGTCGCGCGCAGGCCGCGCGACCGCGACGGGCGCGCCGCGCGAATCACGCGAATGTCAGTGTGACGTCAGACAGCGCAGCGCGCGGTTGGGTGTGGTATTTTATAATATAGGTACCTGGAGTGCGATTTTTGAATCTCAGCAAGTGACTAATTCTCACCGATGTGAGTGATTTACTATCGGAAATCACTCACATCGGTGAGAATTAGTCACTTGGTGAGATTCAAAAATCGCACTCCAGATCTATCATTTTTGTTTGTTCGATTTAAATTTACGATCTATAAGACGGGTTATAACAGTTTTTTTTAAATTATAAATCATAGTACTTAAATAATAAATACAAACCTCAAAAAAATCGCTTTATAAGACTGATTATAAGTGAGTTTACTTAATTATAAATTATAGCGTTAAGGAAATAATAAATACAAACCTAAAATAAAACAAATCGCTATATACTTCAGACTGATTGTAAGTGAGATTACTTAATTATATTATAAATCATAGTGTTAAGGAAATAATCAAATAATAAGTACAAACCTCAAACAAATCGCTACTCTTTCCTTTGAGCTAATAGCCCGTCTCCAGTTTGTGTCGCGTTTTGTTATAACTGGCTCTAATAATGTATTTAATTCTTCGAAGGTTGTTTTTGACATACGGAAGTATTTAAAAAACTTTTCTTCGTCATTTTTGACATACGGAAGTATTTAAAAAACTTTTCTTCGTCAGATAACAACTCACAGCACAGCCTATTATATTCGCCGTATTCCAGTCTTTTCTGGCTTATACGAATGAATCCACTGTCTTTTACGCTTCCTAGAAGCGGCTGCCAATAATAACAGCACATCCTCTACGTCAGATTCATTTAAAATTCTTGACAACCTTGATAGCGACATTCTCGTAACGATGCTTCGAAACGAATGACCAAACCAAACCACAGCGAGCGAGCGGGTGTGCGCGTTGCTGGCGGGTTGATGGCGCGAGGCCAGCGCGATGCTCGCTTGCTCTGTGACCGGGCATCCCGCCCTCATCAAGCCCCGCTACCGTCCCGCTGGCAGTCTGTTCGAGCCTTAATAGTCAGCCATCAATGTGCTACTTCACCTCCTCGACAATAATGTACTATTAACATGCACGCCGCACATCCAACTCCAGCGTCCACTCTGGCCTGTTTCACAATCTCCAGATGACCTTATCTGCCAGGTAAAATTATTGCTATCCTTTTCTCCAGTCAAATAAAAGAAAAGGACAGCAAACATTTATGTGACATATGCTTTAACTGGAGATTGTGAAACAGGCCAGTCGCCTTTGGTGTTTATAGGATAGTTCATTAGTAAGACAAATACAAATTATAGGTCATATTTTTAATTATAAATGCACAATGGTTTATGATTGCGCAGCAGCGGCCGGAGCGGTGGTGGCGGCGGCTTCTTCCCTGATGCGGTCCTTCTTGAGGGTGCCCATGAACGCGGCCTTGTCCGCCGGCGTCTGGAAGCGACCGTGACCGAACTTGGACGACGTGTCGATGAACTTCAGGTTGATCTTTTCAAGGGCAGCCCTCTTGGTGTGGACGCGTAGGGACTGAAAAATGGTGGTGTTATATTAAATTTTTTATCGAAATCATCTGCTTACTTACCCTAGTAAATCTAATAATGAGATAAATATGTTTAGACTTTTTACCATAGAATGTATAAAATTGACGTAAGCATCTACAGCCATCAATTTTTTTTTATTGCAGCCGCTTCACCTATGCATTGCTTTGATATGGATTTGGTCATCTTACTATACTAGGGCATGTTTAACCTTTTGACCGCCAAGCATTGAACAAAAATGACGCGCGACCGACGCCACGTAATCGCGTTTTTTCAAGCGAAATTGAACTTTGCGGAAGCCCGCGTAGGTCCCTATTGCATTACAAAGCCTGTCGGCTGTAGCCGTCGTTGGCGTCCATGGCACAACTTTTTGATGTCGGCCACAGCAGACTGTGGCGGTCAATAGGTTAATTGCAGCCGCTTCACCTATGCATTGCTTTGATATGGATTTGGTCATCTTACTATACTAGGACATGTTTAAGTAAACGGGAACCAACCGCACAAAAAATTTCTTGAAAATAGAATCTTTAAGTGCTTGTAAATGAAGTCTAAATTTAAATGTGGATTTAGTGTGGGTTGGTTCCCGTTTGCAGAATTAAGTCCTTTGGAGTCATCACTTAATTGTAGTTTATCAGGTTATGAGACTGTCCTCACCTTCCTAAGGGTAATGACGCGCTTCTTGGGTCCCATGCAGCAACCCTTGATCATGACGAAGTCGTTGTTGACTTCACCGTAGTGAGGGAAGCCACCCATGGGGGTGATGGACTTCTCAGACAGGTCATACTCGGTGCAGGCGTTGTTCTTGACTACCTTGCCATCCTTAGTGTGGATACCTGTGAAAGTGGCACAAAATTATGAACTGAACTGAAGTACCTATCACTAAAGGGACTTTTTTTAGTTTGAAAGAAAACATCAGTCCGCCCTAGTATAATCTTCACTTAGATTCAGGTTCTAACCGTATTTTAGCGTGTAAGTTGGGATCATCACTTGTTTTCAACAAATAAATATCAGAATTGGTAACAAACATGGGGGTGGTTTCCGTCTGATCTGTCGAGTGTGACGCTCATTTTACGGTCCACACAGGCCTCACACATGAAATTGCTACACTAAGCAGCTGGGCTCGGGCAGAGTAGACGCACCTTGGCCGACAAACATGCGAGCCAGCCTCTGCCGAGGCGCATTTACACTGCCATAGCTACTTCGTGCGACAATTTCCTATTTTTGAAGTAAAATCATTTTTGTAATTTTTGATATGAATCAATTATCATCTATACATATAATTACCTTGTCCAATACGGTAAATCTTCTTGTTCATTTCAGTTCGGTGGTGGTATCCCTTCTGACCGGCGCGGGCGACAGTGAAGGAAACTCTTGAAGGATGCCACGCTCCAATACAAGCAACCTTGCGCAGACCCTTGTGCGTCTTGCGAGGCAGCTTCTTTGTGTGCCAACGGGAAGTGACACCTTTAAACATAATTAAGCTTGTAGACGTCTTAAATTGAAGCTAAAAAATGATAATTTATTTTCTTTTGTGATGTAAATTCTAATAAAATGTACTAGTTTCTTAAAATAATTTGTTCTTACTTAAATGTGATTTATGAAAACAGTTGTTTTACTTTTAGCGAATTTTACTCTACTGGTAGCAATATAGTAATTGTGGTGCTCTCAGTTGTCACAATATTAAAACAACCCACCTTTGTATCCCTTGCCCTTGGTGACACCAATGCAGTCAATCATTTCATCCTGGGCAAACACAGAGTCAATGGGGATGGGCTTCTCCAAATGTTCCCTGGCCCACTTGACCTTGTCTTCAATGGTGCCACCATTAATCTGGATCTCCATGATGTGGGCTTTCTTTTGACGCTGCTTCAACAGCTTCATCTGGGTGTGGGCAATCAGCCTCACCACAGTGCAGTAGCGGATCATCTTCTTGAAGTCCTTCTCAATGGACTTGCGGCCAAGCTCATCTTGCCACCTCTTGCTGGACTTGGTGAAAGCCTTCTTCTTGCACTTGTACCTGATTGGGGCACACAGTATAGCAGCTGCTGTAAGAGAATCCAGGCAGCCTCATCGTTGAGCGGAGACCACTTGGCAACAATATGCTTCAAGGCATATTTAGGTAAACTCTCATCCAGCGATAGGAGAGCTGATTTTGGTTGGATTAGTTATGATAATAAATAACATAGAAATATAATTTAAGGAGAGTAACCCGTCTAAATGTTAGCAAATTATTTTCAAATCACTGTGGTTACCCCATGTATTAAAATATGTACTTATTAATAATGCCTCATAAATTGTAAATTATTTTTTTTATATTCGAGTTTGTGTACAGAATAAATACAAGATAGTTTTCTTAGCAATTATTACCAGTTCTTGTAGAAGCGACGGCGGCAGTCCTCAGACATGTGCTCGGCCCACACAGTGAGCAGGGCGCGGAGCCCGTGCGGGGTCTCGATGTAGCCGACGGCACCCACCGCCACCATCGGAGGAGTCTCAATGATGGTAACAGCCTCCACAATCTCCTTCTTGTTGATTTCTGAAATATTATACAGCATTTATGTAGCTTAGCTTACTTAGGCTATGTATACCAAATAGTGCACCAATCTTGTTATTAACTTAAAGATATAGTTGCATGACACGAAAACATTAAATTCACATGAAACTGTTAGTAAAACTAATGTCACAATTAATTTCAAAATGAAATTATGGCTTAACTTAGAGGTTGGGTTGGGAGTGTGAGAATGAAACTTGAAAAGGTGATCAAAATCAAGTGACTTACTTGATCCAGGACGGTCAGGTTCACGGACCACGTGGGTCATACCGGCCTTGTAGCCGATGAAAGCGGTAAGATGCACCGGTTTGCTGGGGTCATCTTTAGGGAAAGCCTTCACCTTGCCACGATGACGACGGGACCTCTTCTTGGGGTAGAATCCCATCGACCCATGACGGGGTGCTGAAAACTTCCTGTGAGACTGAAAGCGACAAAAACAAAAAAAAAATAAGTACGATTCACGCAGACAAGAGGTTTAAGAAACTTGTAGAAACAGCATCAGTCCGCCCTAGTATAATCTTCACATAAGATTCAGGTTCTAACCGTATTTAAAAGCGTAAATGTGGGATCATCATTTGTAGGTAGGGTAAGATTACTAGCTTAAAAATATTTATTTCATACTATAGTTGTGATAATACTAATCAATAAATTACACTTATAATTTATGTAATGAAAAGATTACTTAGATATATTTCGATAAAATACGCGGATACTCACCATGTCGTAAGACTGTCACAACGAAAATGGCCGATTGAAGAGTTTTAGTTTTATTATTTCAACTTGACATTAGTCTATATGGGGTCTACTCATGTCTAGATTTGGCGTACGACGCCGCGACATTCCAAGGGCAAATCGGTTCAACTTAACGTTGAAATCGCAATTTTTTGGCCTTCATATTGATAACAACGAGCGATTTTAACAATAGTTAAAGGACCCACACAACAAACCAAATTTAAGACCATTCTGGTGGGCGCATAAGATTTTAAGATAATTTTAAGAAATACTTAGTGTTTCAGAACAAAAACATAATTTGTTTAAATTTGTCTATGGTCAGTTTGTAGACTGGCAACATTTTGTTCCCTTCGTCCTCCTTGGACAATTTCGTACTATGGCGTGTTGTACCGGTTGCAAATAATTAATTTTTATTATAAATATAAGTCTAAAATCTTCTACTGTGTATTATTTCCAATACATAGTAAGTGGTCCTTCGAGTAAACTTATAAAAAGTGATATTTTTCAAGAAAATAAACTGCTCGCGTGATAAAGTGCGTGTGCCGTTCGTGAAAGTTCCCGTCAAGAAAATCTATAATTTTCGTATATTTGGGCCCGCGAAGCATTCGTGCAGCGAACAATTGTGATAAAAGCTACTAATTGTGATTAGTGATAAGAAGTGCGGCTATATCCATACTTCGTACAAAGAAAAAATTCAAGTCAATTTCTGAGAATTCGGCAGCCATACTTTTTTCATTGACTTCCCGCAGTTCCCGCCTGTGTTTAAAATCGGCGACGAGATCGGTGACGTTCAATGACAGCTACTCCGCCTGCATGTTGGTAGCAGTGCGAAGGCGTCAAACTACAGACAGATGTCAGAATGACACTGACGTACGAATGACATTGTCGAATAAAATAATTCTATTTATAGAACTTGGAGACTGTTTGTTGTTTTGAAATGACTCCAGAAGAAAAAGCAGCGATAGGGGCGATGGCGGAACTAAAGCGGCTAAAGGCTAAGCGGACTTCACTAAAGGGAGCAGTCACGAGAGCGGAGACCTTTGCCAGTGACTGCAAAGCCGCCACGCAAGGTGAACTTTTAGCTAGAAGAGAAAGCATTGTAAGTACTTTTAAAAGTTATGAATCAGTGAATATAGAAATCTCAACAGTTGATGAAAGTGACAGTGAGTCTTTTGACATTTCAGTGATAGAAAATAAATACTTCAAAATAGTAGGTCAATTGGATGAGGCCATAAAAGCTTTGAAACAAACTCCACAAAGTGAGCAAACACAGAGTGCTCAACCGTCGAGCTCTAAGATACCAAATATAGATATCCCTTACTTTAGTGGAAAAGATTTCACAAAGTTCAAGCCTTTTATGGACCTTTTTTGTGCAGTGTTTGACAAAAACCCAACACTGTCTGATGTTCAAAAATTGTTTTATTTGAGAAAATATGTAACTGATGATGCCTTAGGTATAATAGTAAACTTACCCATTGTTAATGAATCATATCAAGAGGCGATGGAGCTATTGAAAAAACGATTTGACAACAAACCTCGCCTCATTAATAATCACATTGCAGTGCTTTTAGACTTGCCCTCTATGCAAAAAGGGACTGCTGCAAATATAAGGGCTTTCATTTCCCAAATTCAACAGCAATTGCATGCACTCAAAAACTTGCAGCAGCCCGTCAAGGACTGGGATATGCTGTTAATTTCTGTCTTGACTAGGAAGTTAGATTCTTATACTAACCGTGCTTATCATCTAGATCGTGTGGACCCTGATAAAATGCCTACTATGGCTGAATTTGTAGCTTTCTTAGAAAAGCGTGCTATAGCACTAGAAGACAGTCCACCGGAGAGAAATCCTGTTAATGAAGCTAAATTTCAATTCAAATCGAATAATAATAACAAAGTCACAAATGTGGTCACAAACAGCAATACCAGTCCTTGTGCATTTTGTACAAAAACGCAGCATCCTCTGTATTTATGCGCTAAATTTCAAATGGCGCCAGTAAAAGATAGGATAGCATTTGTAAAGACAAATAACTTGTGCAAGGTATGCCTGAAACAACATAAAAATGATTGTAAATTGACATTTAAGTGCAAAGTTTGTAAAGAAGGGCACAACACCTTGTTGCATGAGGATATTACTGAAAGCACTGGTTCAGAACCAATGGTCAATTGCCATGCAAAAATAAACAAATGTGTAAATGTCTTGTTGCCTTCTATAAAGGTCAAGGTTTATGATAGCAATGGTCGTGAGCATATTGTAAAGGGGCTTATAGATAACTGCTCCCAAGCTTCCCTTATTACACAAGAGTTAGCTAATAAATTAAATTTAAAGACGAAACCTGAGAATATGGACCTAACTGGCATTGGAAAGCAGAATAATAAAATAAAACAGTGTATTGATTTAAAAGTTTATTCATGCATACACAATGTAAATGTTGATGTTTGCTGCTATGTAGTTGATTCGATAAATGAATGCTTGCCACAACATCCTGTGGATGTTTCAAAAATAAATATTCCTGAAAACATAAAATTGTCGGATGTCAATTTTGATAAGCCATCAGAAATCTCCATACTATTATCTTCTGACATATATTTTGAGGGGCTTCTAGATGGTAAAATACAACTGGAAAATGGACCAGTATTTCAAAACACTGTATTTGGGTATATTGTTGGAGGTAAAGTGGAGTGTTTAAAATCATCATGCCGTTCGTCAAAAACCACTTTGGTGGCCAATTTTATTGCCTGTGAAAAAAGACATGATGAATTGGAAAATATTATGGAACAATTTTGGCTCTCAGAGAAAATTCCTGGAGAATCCAAGATAAGTATTGACAATAATAAGCAATGCAAAGAGTTTAAAAAAGCAGAAGAAATATTTCAGGCAACAGTAAAATTAGAAAATAATACATTTCAAGTTGACATGCCGTTGAAGGCTCCTATGAGTGAACTGCAACTCGGAGACTCCTTCTCTGCTGCCCTGCAAAGGTTTCTATGTTTAGAGAAAAAGTTTAAAAACAATCCACATTACTTCGAACAATATAAAGATTTTATAAAAGAGTACCTAGAACTGGGGCATGCCAAGATTGTAGATATCAGCGACTATGATATATATAATGGTGCTGTGTACTTTCTTTCGCATCATGCTGTGCTGAACGAATCTAGTAAAAGTACAAAGTTACGCGTAGTCTATAATGGTAGTATGACCACAAAAAATAACAAATCATTAAATCAAGTCATGTTAAATGGGCCAGTAGTGCAAAACGAACTTTTTGATATATTAGTTCTGTTCCGCACCTATCTATATACATTAATATGTGATATTGCAAAAATGTTTCGGAATGTGCTTGTGAATGATGAGCAAAAAAGCTTACAAAATATACTCTGGCGTGACAATCCATTAAAGCCCATTCAGTGCTTGCAGCTGCAGACGGTTACCTACGGGTTGAAATCCTCTACATTTTTAAGCACCCGCTGCTTAATAGAGTTGGCATCTAGGTACGAAAATGAATATTCCTTAGCTGCAAAAGCTTTACGGCAAAATACGTACGTGGATGATGTGATTGGAGGTGCTGATCATGTTGACTCACTTAAAAACCTAAAAAAAGAGCTTATAAGTCTATTAGAATTAGGTGGCTTTAAGTTGCACAAATGGTGCTCAAATGTAAACGAGGTGCTTTCAGATATACCTGCGGAACAAAAATATTTTGATCCAGTAGAGTTGAACAAAGATAACGTGGTAAAGACCTTAGGAGTCAAATATGATATAGACACTGATTCATTCACATTTGAAAGCCCCCAAGGGGAGGAAAGTGAATTAAAAACTAAAAGGGCTATTTTAAGCTTCATAGGGAGAATTTTTGATCCGCTGGGCTTAATTAACCCAATTATTGTAACAGCCAAAATTTTCATGCAGGAACTATGGGCTTCAAAGGTTTCTTGGGACTCTACATTACCTGATCAGCAGCTTGACACCTGGAAAAAGTATCTGAAAAAATTAAATGACATGGATAAAATAGAAATTAAAAGATGTTTAAATGTAAAAAACGTTGCAAAAGTTGAATTGATCGGATACTCAGATGCCTCCTTTAAAGCCTATGGATGCTGCTTATACCTGAGAACTACCAATAAAAATAATAAAGTCAACGTAGATCTTCTTTGCTCCAAATCTAGAGTAGCACCATTAGGTAAAACCCTCACTATTCCTCAGCTTGAGGCAAATGCTGCCTTACTCTTAGCTAAACTGGTAAATAAGGTCAGCAAAACATTGACTTCTCGATTTGAGCATAATACAATTCTATATTGCGATTCTCAAATAGTGCTAGCGTGGATAAATAATCCACCTAAATGTAATGCATACATATATAACAGGATAAAACAGATACATACCTTAACTGGGTCCTCTAAGTGGGGTTATGTCAAAACTTCAGAGAACCCGGCGGACTTTTTGTCACGGGGACTGTCTCCGGAGAAGCTAACATCTCAGGCGTTGTGGTTTCATGGGCCATCTTACTTACTAAATCCAGAGTTTGATACCAAAGTGTATCCTATTAAATATGATTTTCCAGTAAAGACTGTGTTAGTTCAAACCACAGATGATAATGAAGAAAATAACTGCCTGGATTTGCTTAATAAATACTCTGACATTAATAAACTTCAACGGGTGGTAGCCTATATGCTCCGCTTTTGCAATAATTGTAAAAAACCTGATAACAAGATTACTGGCACCCTGACACCACAAGACTTAAATGACTCTATGATTGTCATAATAAGACAAACTCAAAGACACTTCTTTTCAAAAGAAATAGACTGTTTATTAAAAGACATTCCTATTAAGACTGGCTTAAGTGGGTTACACCCCTTTCTGGATCAGAATTTAATTCTCAGGACAGGTGGTAGGTTACAAAATGCAAAAAATATTTCATATGATAAAATGCATCCCATTATAATGCCAAAAGCTTGTCATATTACTCGGCTACTTATACATAGGGAACACTTAAGACTGTTGCATGCTGGTGCCAAATTAGTGCTAAGTTCACTAAGTCAAAAGTATTCTATAATAAATGGTATCAGGGAAGTTAAGAATGTCCTATTAAAATGTGTTAAGTGTTTCCAACTAAAAGCTGCAGCTGCAAAGCAATTAATGGGTTCCTTACCTGCTCAAAGAGTAACAGCTGCACGTCCTTTTGAAGTAACAGGTGTAGACTTCTGTGGGCCATTTAACCTGAAAGTAGGCAGAATCAGAAAACCATTAATAACCAAATCTTATATAGCAATCTTTGTCTGTTTTGTTACTAAAGCAGTACATGCAGAATTAGTAAGTGACTTAACTACAGAAGCTTTCTTGGCATGCCTCAAAAGGTTTATAGCTAGACGAGGAGTTCCTAAACAAATATTTTCTGACAATGCCAAGACCTTCCAAGGAGCTTCAAATAAATTAAAAGAATTATATGATTTAACTAATTCAGAGGCTCACCGACAGAAAGTTGATAGTTTTTGCTGCAGTAACTATATAAAATTTAAATTCATTCCGAGCTACTCTCCGGAGTTTGGAGGCCTTTGGGAGGCAAGTGTTAAAAGCCTTAAGTATCATTTGAAGAGGGTAATTGGAAGTTTGGTACTTACCTTTGAAGAATTGTATACAGTAATTACTCAAATTGAAGCAGTTTTAAACTCCAGGCCTTTGTTGCCAACAAGCGCTGAAACCTCTGATTACAGGTATTTAACACCTGGACACTTTTTGATTGGTGCTCCATTGACCAGCCTTCCAGAACTCGACCAGACTAATGTAAATGTTAATAGATTGAAATTTTGGAAAGTTGTTGAAAGATTAAAGCAAGACTTTTGGAAGTTATGGTCAAAAGACTACCTTACCCAACTTCAAAATCGCCCTAAATGGCAGCATGTTCAGCCTAATTTAAAAGAAGGCGATTTAGTGATTGTTAGAGCAGATAATACTGCTCCTCTAGAATGGCCTATGGCTAGAATAGTAAAGGTCATACCAGGACCTGATGGTAGAGTAAGGGTTGCAGAGATAAAGATGGCTGGCTCTGGCAAAATATTCCTCCGCTCTTACAAAAAATTATGTCCTTTGCCTATTAATGATAATTAGTTAAGGTTTTATAAGCATAAGTAATGCAATGTGTGTTTTTTAGTTTTTTGTGGGCATATTATGTTGGCCGCCCCAACTATGTTTCAGAACAAAAACATAATTTGTTTAAATTTGTCTATGGTCAGTTTGTAGACTGGCAACATTTTGTTCCCTTCGTCCTCCTTGGACAATTTCGTACTATGGCGTGTTGTACCGGTTGCAAATAATTAATTTTTATTATAAATATAAGTCTAAAATCTTCTACTGTGTATTATTTCCAATACACTTAGTTGATTTCATATGAAAAATAGCAAATCGCATTAAATTCGTTTTAAAAATTACTTCCTTGGCAGAAATATATCTGCATGTTCATATTTATGTGTCTTATAATTTAAAAAGCCGTAAAAGTATACTGCGATAAGAAGAAAAATTGAGAAATTCGTTATTGTAGTACTTTATTCACTGAGGTCTTAATTCACTAAAATTATTAATAAATTGCCCAATTTAATAATAAAATAGGCTGAGTTTTAGTATATGGGTAAAATTAACTAACGGCATAATGAAACCAAAGCAAATTGAATACATAGTATAGTACTGGACCCGGCCATTCTGTAAATTTATTATAACCGGTTGGCTTCCATCTAGCGCTGTAGAGCCCATCTCGGAGATCATGAAAACATAAGGCACTCAACACACTTGATCTGAATATTCTGAATTATAATAGCTGACGTTTTAATAGTTGGCGTATAATACCGGTTGTACACTCTAAGGCAAGAGCACTCGGGGAGAGCTTTCTTCTGCAGGCTAAGCGAGGGCACTCATGTACACCCTCCCGCTCGGCCTGAGTGTACAGCCGATATAATACTGGTTTTAACCCAGTATTAGACATTGCAATTTGTAGGGTCCAAACTGTCAGTTTGGTAGGTGTAATAAGAGTTAGCGCCCTTAGGGAGCTAAATGAGGGAAGGGAGAGGCAGGGTACACAACAGATTGAACCTACAAATTGCAATGTCTAATATCTAAAACCGGTTTCAAATTTAGACATTCTAATTGTTGTTCGGTTTTAGCCACGACGCCCGATTTGCCAACTTTTGCCTCATTCTAACTATCGACACCTCTCACTCTAACAGCTTGACCAGTCGCTTATGTGAGTAGACCCCTATACACAAGCTAAGCTATTTCAGCCGCTACTTAAGTTGCTTGTTAAAAGTAGACACGAGGTTAACACTCTTTTTGATATTATTACCGGTAGGTTTCCCATTTTTAATTGATGTAAATATAATAAAAACACAATTAATTTTGTGTAATATCAGGGGATAATCGCAATTACATAAACCAGGGTCTGACTGGAATAGGTTTTGTTTGACACGATCACTCGACAGTGACACTGTCAAGTCAAATCAAAACTCAAGAAAAATACAAAATGATTAAGAAGTTGAGGCAGGTAGAAATTCATATGATTATTTTTCTTTCAATACTTCATATTTCTAATTTCAGGTATTGAAATAACAATAATAATTTTATATTTTCAGAGTCACGAGTAAATAAATTGTATCGCAATAAACTCTGCAAGTTTGTAACGTTACAACAGGTCCCGCCAAAATAGATCGAAAAATTGGAAACGAATTATTTTGATAACACATCCCAGGTAACACAGAATCAACCCGCAACTTATTTTTTTCGCTGAACAAACATTGTCGAATTTGAGAAGTAGAATCTACGTTTTAATTTATTGCTCGTATTACAGGAAACAGCCGGTATAAAAATAATGAATAATTCTGCTGCCAAGGCAAGTAATTTTAACGATTTTGATTCTTTTTTGTTTAGCTCTTGATTCTTAATTGATATTTACTCTACTTTTGTTAGGTTGGTGAAATATTCACTGAAGCTGGAGCTGCATTCAATAAACTAGCAGAAATGACAATGATGTTGCACCCTATGGCTGAGAATACACCAACGTATGTTTACTTACACTATAAAATTTCATGGGAATTCCTGGTTCCGGTACTGAATTTCTATAGAAAAAGAGTATCAGGAAAACACCCTAGTTTCCACACAGATCAACATAGCATTATTCTCATGAGAATAATATAATATATCATGATATGATGGTTTTTAAGATTGTAGGTAGTCAGACTTGTTTGTTGTGCTAGGCAATTTTATTTGTAGAGCCCTTAAAAAGGCCTCATGGACTAGACAAACTGTCTGTCAGTAATAAATATTATTCAGCTATGACTAGCTATCTGTAAAAATGCTGCAAAATCCAAAATCATAATATTTTAACAGGTTTCTGTAGACTTTTTTGTTGTGATCCTGCCTATGAAGCTGGAGGTCCCGGGTTCAAATCCTGGTAAAGGCATTTATTTGTGTGTTGAACACAAATATTTGTTCTCGAGTTATGAACATTTCTACGTTTGTAAGTATGTATTTATGTGTCTAAGTAATTAGATGCTCTGCCACTGCTAAGTATGTACTTATATTGTCGTGTTATATTGTTGTGTGTGTAACGGCCTCCTAGCCTAGTTGGTAGTGACCCTGCCTATGAAGCAGGAGCAGAACACAAGCCTTATTGAGCTTACTGTGGGACTAGATTGACTTGTGTAAAATTGTCCCATAATATTTATTTATTATTAGTTATTTATTTATTTATTGTCGCCTAGAACCCACATAGTACAAGCTTTTCTTGGCTTGGGGCTAGGTTAATTTGTCTGTCTAAGATTGACCCCAAATATTGTTAGATAAATATATAGAAAATATAGTTATCAATTTTTAATTTTCAGCGCAACAGCAAAAACACCTGTAAAAAGAAAAGCAGCAGATGACAGACCACTTGCAGCTGGCACCACACCACAAACAACTCACAATGTTCACACAGCACCTATATCACAACAGGTTAGTGTTCATTTATTTACATCATTTACTCAACATGTCATAGCCCACAATAGCATAGAATGTTCCTGGATAAATTTTATAATCAAATTTAGGAAAATAACTCTGAGGACTGAGCCTTAAAAGAAACTGTGTGTTTTTACATATGCATAATTAACATAGGTAGCTTGCAAAAAATAAATAATCACGCACATAAATTTACAAGAGCCTCTAATATATTAAGTAGGACATTCTAACTATGGATAAACTAAATTCTTTTACTTTGTTATTAAAATAGTTTTATGTAAATACACAGAACAGCAAGATCAAACAATTTTTAGTCAGGAAAAACTCAACGAGGAGGTGGATTTATCACAATATTTAGTGACATCAAAAGATACCTTTTTAGCAACTCCATTGTTTATTTCAACATTTCATAAAGAGTGACTGGTTAGTCTTGTAACAAAACCAATATTAAGTGCCTCAATTCAAATGTTCATTCTGCACAATGATTTACTAATAAGGCAGGTTATTTCATCTTATCATTGTATTTGTATTTTTATTCATTTCTTAAGAGTTGAAGGTTACAAACGTATGTTTACTATGTTTACTTACACTATAAAATTTCATGGGAATTCCTGGTTCCGGTACTGAATTTCTATAGAAAAAGAGTATCAGGAAAACACCCTAGTTTCCACACAGATCAACATAGCTGGTAACCATTGTTCTTATAGACACTGCTTATCACACATATTGCTGTCTTTGGTAGTTAATTATGTGGACTTTTGTAATATTATTTGTAGTGAATGAATATTAGGTGAAATTTTGAAATATTCTTGGTAGTAAATGTACCTATAATATGTGAATTTCTGTAATGTTTACTTAACTGTTTCAGGTGACACTAAACATGTTGAATGCTCATGAATCAGAAATGGATGGAGATGGCCTCAACAACCAAGTGAAACTGGAATTTGAGTCTAGCACTGAGGAAGTTACTACATAGTCAAGGCCCATTTAGAAAAAAACTCAACTACTATGTATAAGCATATCCTAATGGTAATGACACTAATGAGTTTCTTGTGTAACTCTAGTTTATTAATTTTTAATAATTGTAGCCCAAGTTATGTTCAGTTTATATATTTTTTAATTAGAACTTATCCTTACATTACTTTAATAATATTCAAAGAAATATGAATATTTATGTTTTTAAATTTGGCAATCGTGAATTAGTAGTAGGGCAAATGATCCGGTATTGGCCACTTTAACACATTCATTGCCACCCAGTCAAACAAGACATTCATGCCAGGCCACAAAAATTTCGTCATATAAAGCTGTAGTACCACGATCCCGATTATCGGGTCGACCGGCCTGGGAACGAAATCATAAAATACACTGAATGTGTTAAGAAGAGTTTGTCTGTTCAGAAGGCCGTCATTTTGTGTCAATAAGGAATTATGATACTTTATGTACCGAGTCATTGAAAATATATTACTATATTTATGTGAATCTCCGCTGTTAAGGTTCTGACATTAGATTTTTTTTTTCTTATTAATGAATTATCAGAAACGGTCCAGGACCTTGACAACTGATACATGACAGATGACAGTGCCATCTGTGCTGCTATAATTTACCCGTCATATAGTTTATAAAAACTATAGTTAATATAAACTTGTAAATTTGTCTATACCTTAATAAAGTCGAAAATGACCAAAACCGGGGCATCTGCCCTACTAAGATAAAACAAAATGAATATGTTTCATATGATAAACAAAGTCACTAATTATGTTACACAAAAATAATAGAAAAATTAAGTTGTTTCATGTTGGATATCATTTTATCTTACAAATAAACATTGAAAATACCTTTTATCTACATTTAATTTTATTTATTTTATAATCACTTCCTTGTCATGAAAGCTTAAAATCTTTCTATTCCACAATGGGTTCAGAGAACCGCATACTTTCTCATGTGTGCCTTCATTAACCTTATTTTCTATGAAAAACTCCACATCACTTCTGATTTTCAATGAATCATACAAAGGAAATGTGCTGCCAGATTTTTTCAATCGTCTCTGGGCATTTCTGTAACATTTCCACGGTTGTGGTTCAATAATGATTGATTTAGATATTCTCTTGATATAGTTAATAAAATCCAGTAAACCATCATCTCCATTATTTAAATGTATCCACATAGTGACCGAAAAACAGAAAGTGACATCAAATTTACTTTTATGATAGTCATTAAAATACTCGTGAATCAATTTCTGATCAGTAGTAGACATGACATTGCCAGTCATAAATGTAATATTAGGATTTTTATTGGTTTCATGTGCTCTTGCAATCAGTGTAGGGTCTATGTCTACTGCCAGCATATGTATATCATTATCTGGGTAAATAGTTTTTAAGTATTGATATAGGTTTTTTGAAAGTTCTCCTGTGTTGCAGCCTATATCTAAGCACAAAAACGTTTCACTAGCAGCAGGGGCGACGAACATTTGCTTGTCTAGGTTATTCGTCCTGTGCTCTACATTATGGAATGAGTAGTAGTTGATAAAATTACCAAACTTCACAGCACCTGGATCATTGCCCAGATGGTTTAGCTCTTCACTTGTCATGATCAAAAAACTTATTTGAATACTCTGAGCGAGCTGAATTTAGGGTATTCTCTCTTAGATAGAATATTTAGATCCAAATTTTTACTTTCTATATGCAAGTTGAATCTTCTGATAAAAACTCAATATATTCAATTTATATTAGAAAAGTGTAAAATAACTTTCTAAAGTTCACGTTTGTAGTAAGTAACATTTATGCACTGGATCTACTGGATTACGCTGACGTTTACATGCCATATGACGATGACGTTTAAACCGTTTTGAAACCGACTCACCATAAGTCGCTTTCTTAATACAAGTTGTAGACACTATTCTCTCTAACAAATATCATCGCTTAGCTTTTACAGTTTTGTTTTACTTACGTGTAACTAACTCTTGTCCCGTGTCTCTTTCGCTTCAGATTTACGCCGCATATCTTCCGCATATTCAAAAATCTGAAATTGTTGGTTTTTAGTTATATTCTGAACGTACCCGCTTTGACAGTTTGCTACACACCCAGGAATGAGTTTCGTTTTACGCGAAACGATTAGTGGAAGGTGAACGCAAAAAAAAACGGCTAGGCCAAGTTTGTATCGTTTTCGTAGAAATCGGGGATGCCGAATTCATAATTTTGACACGGTTCCGGAGCATAAACATATAAGATAAAAAAATAACTTAGTTTGGAATTCCCTATTTCACAAAAAAAAATCCATAATGTATAAACAATAGGCATGGTGAATTTTTTTCATGTATGGTACAATCGATTCGTTTTGTTGTGAGGATCAATTGTCTATATGCGGCTAATTGTGTTAAAGCAACACAAAAGTCAGAAATGAGACTTAAAGTCCTAGATTTGCATTTGTTTCTCGAAACTAGGGATTGCGGTACCGGTACCTTTTTCAGAACCGGTACTGTCTCGGAACCGGGAATTGCCGGTTCTTTCGGTACTTTTCGGTACTGAGTTATTTTGTTCGAGATTTTGCTAATTTTCGCTATATGATGAACACTACCGTCATCCCTCGCGTATGTTTTTTTTTCTTTACGGGTTGCTATTCAAACCGCTCTTTTACAGTTAGCGATTTTCTTCTGGTCACATTTTCAATGATTTACGTAAGAGGCCTTATTCCCAAAACGCGCGAATTTCACGAAATGCTTCGTTATCTTCGAAGGCTTTGGCGAAAATACCTACTTAGTTTTTTTAAATCAACTAATCAACTATTGATGCATACAATATTCTGTTCATTTCTTTATCTAGACGGCCATTGGAGCATTTTATCTAGTAAAATATTAAAAAAATTGGTTGTCTTGGAAGGCCTTTCCGGATTTTCCAGTTAGATGTACCGTTCATTTCAAAATTACGCAAAAAAGGTAACAATTCTTATTCAATTTGAATAAAATTCAATTGAGTATACCATGTCTGAGACGGCCATGGAAATAAAAATCGTCATTCATCTTGGATACTAGACAAAATACCTTCTGATTATATGCCAGCTTTTTGATGAACACAGTTATATTTAATTTTTTCCACGAAATCCCTGTAAATATTATGCCCTGGAAAATATTACCATAGCAAAGTTAAACTATATTTCTATCACGATAATAAAAACTTTGACCAACTTCTTTATTATAATTTTTTCCATAGTGGTTAATTTGAATTTAAAAATAACCTATAAATCACACTTCACAGTCACAGGGCACTTTCTGTAAGAATCTTATTTTTGGGTATTTATATAATATACTTTAAACTATCTTATAAATAGCATTTTATGTGGCTTTTTTTATCAATACAGTTTTTCGACTTTTTAGGGAATAAGGAGCCTTAAGAATAAAAATGCTATACTTACAACCTGTTATATTCGTAAGTAAGTAAAAATAGGGAAAGTAGAAAGTAAGTATATAACAAGTAATAAAAAAAGTTTAAAGGCGAATTTATCACTTAGTTACTGTTGGCGGATCGGAGTCTCATTGCAGAATTTCAACAGGTCAGCGTTGTATTTTTTCACGGACGAGCAGATAGTACTACGTATATACCGAAAATCCGGCGGAGGAAGCGGTTCATGTAGACTTGAAGCCGGCGTGAGATATCTTTTGTGACTTTCCACGTCTCATACCCATATAGCAACACGGTTTTTACCGTTTTAACACTTCCACATCCTCTGTGCCAAAAGCAACGGGAAGATGCTTGCACCAAATTTCTTAGATTTTCCGGGTGTTCACTTCCCGTCATCATTCTCATCATTGCTTCTCTTCGAAGATCGTCAAATTTGGCTTGCACCTTGCATATTAGCGCGTGTGTGGCTTAGCAGGAAAAGGTCATTGGTAAAGTCCAAATCTTCTAAAATATTTGAGAGGCCTCAGCCCATGCCGCGGCGTTTTTGCTTTCGTGTGATGCCATCAAGGGCAACAAGGAAAAGGAGGCAGAGAAGACCCCTTGTCGCACAGCCCCATTCACTAGAATATCCTCCGAAACAAGGCTACGAGGTCACGCTACAAGAATATTTCTTAGATTGCGTTTATGAGGGTGGAATTTTTTTAGGGAATACCAATATCATGCAGACGGCCCAGATACCAGCCCACCTTGCGTAACAAAAGCTTTTTCGAAATCTTAATCTATATTTGACATTCGAAAGCTGCCTTGATTCATGTAATCGTTTTAAACTGGGTCTTGAGTGAATGGAGTTAAAATGCTTTTCATTTTAACTCCATTTTTTTTGATAAATACGAAATGACTTTAAAGACAACTGACTTTTGACTTTTTTTTTGGTTCTTTAAAGACATCGACATAACAATATCTACACAAGTACACATAGAGATACCCTCACGTTACATGTTGTAACGGGCCGTCCGTACCCGTTCAAATAATTATAATTGTTAAATTATATTTTAGGTTTACTTTATATTTTCAAGGACTACGAACTGGTTGGTTATATAGTGTATATCTGCCTTTTTACTTCTACTGTAGTCTATGCCTTAGAAGAATGAATACTCTCAGAATTTCAAATTTAAAACCACTGACATTGGAGTTTGTTTATAACAACCGTCAAATTTATCAAGTATACAAGATCGTGTTGCACCAGAAAAATATTCTATTAAAAAGAATTATGAGTACTGAGGTGTAAGAATGTGGAGCATAAAACAGCAGCTTAGGAAAACCGGATGTGAAACCACTGGATACGCATGTGCAGTAGGGATTGCAGGCAGACTTCAGCCACAAGAAAATTAAGTATCTGTATTCCTATACCTTTATATTACATTTTTCCTCCTTTCTAGAACCTAATGTTTTAAATACTATATAATATCCCGCTTTACCAACGTTATTTGATTTGTTGTGTTTGTGTGTATCTAATGTTAAAGGCCCTCCCTGTGTCCCTAACTTCATTCCTTACTGACCTTTGAGTGCGAGAGTGGACTTTCTGCGAATCCGGTATTTCAGACTTTGGAACTAGGCAAGACAACTATATATAGACAGCGGTAGTATAAGGATGATACTTAGATGTGACCTATATATACTTATTTAATAATAACAGCATTTGATATCAATGAGATAGGTATTCATCTACTGGGCCCATCAATTCCAGGTTTTATGACATACAAATAGCTAAAAAGACTGAGTAAAGATAATTCGATACACTGACCATATCCTCCCTACTTTAAGCTCATTGTTCTATACTTACTCGGACTGACATCGTTCAAAGACAATCTTCATGAAAATATTCCCATATAGGTCTAGGGGTACTTAATGGCCGTTTTGTCATACAATCTTTAAAAAACAGGAGGTCGATGAAGAAGCATGATGGAGGACGGGCGGAGCGCGGACGAGCTTTCTTTACTGTGTTCACTCTGGTTACTTTAGAACACAACGTAGAGGAATAGACGATCACTGGCCAATTCACGAAGATTCAAATACAAGGATATAAGGTAACTGGCGATAATTAAGGTTAAGCTAGACAGATCCTAGAGATCGTGACAATGTGACGTGACACTAACACTATACACGTTGATATATAAGAAGCAACCGAACGAAGAGTAATACGATGAGATAAAAACTGAAGGAAATGTGTGAAAAATTATAGTTAGGATTTCGGCTTTATAACAATATAGTTAGTCAATCGCATTGATTTATCACAAATAATTGCAACAAACAATGATCCATACTATTTCAAAGGTCATTACACAATAATATCACTGGAAAATTTTACACTACGTGTTAAAAAAATACTTTCTCCCCAGTACCGAAAAGAACCGAGAACCGGGATTTTCATTTGTCGGTACCGGTTCTGACCGAGTTGTAAATTCCCGGGATTTCCCGGTACTTTTGGTACCGTGAATTCCCGGGACCATGCCGTACTCGAAACGCTCCTAACAAAATGGCGTGCAAAAGTGACGTCACGATCACATAGTCGCCCTGTTTAAAGTATGGAAAAAATATGAAATAGCTATTTTTACAGCGAAATGTTGCGTTTATGTATATGGTTGCCATACAATTTATTTTACAGTAAAATGTTAAAAATCGAATGGTATCATTGTTTTTTTTTAAATTTCGCACTTTAAAAAATCGTAAAATTTAGAAATTTTGCAGCTTGATATCTTTGAGCCATTTCAATAGAATTTATTTTATACTTTAGTTGTGTCGCAGATAGCTTAAAATTACTGTTGTTTTTGTGTAACTAGATCTAAGACAATCATTTTCTCGATTTATACCAATTTGTTTATTTTTGTAATTTAATAAAGTGTATAAAATTGTGTTTACATGTCTAGTTCTTAAGTACTGATCTATGTCTAAATTTTACTAATGTTATGTCGTAACACCCGAAATGTATAGATAATAAGCCTTTTGTACTAATTTATGAAGAAATGTCCCATATAAATATCAATTTTCACCCTCCTACAAACATGTAATACTGTAAGCTTATTCGTTAATAAATATATAACTCACACGGCACATATCAGCCATTAGTATGAGTACGCTAGAAATCCTATAAAATAGACGAGCGCTCGTACTCATTGCTCACTTCTACAACAACTCCCAGCGGGGAAACACCTGCAACCAGGGACCCGCCCACCCCTTCCCAGAAAAAAGCCTTTGAACGGCTAGTCGTTCGTTTAACAGCCCAAATCACTTGCTGTCCGATATCGCTTGAATACCCATTCATTTTACTTAGCCGTATGAAGGGGTTTCCCTTACGAGACTACCTCTACTGATAGAAAAACCCTTTCGAAAGGCTATTTTTAAGCGCTATTAGTTAAGGGAACCGCTTACCCGTATTTAAAGCGCTTTAAGGTGATACATGACTGAGGTTGTGCTCAGCAGATTTAAATTTTTTTGAAACATATTTGCAATATTAGTTTGATACTTTCAAGAATAATTTACGACTATATAAAACACGATTGGCTACAATTTCCTCGAGAGTTTTATTATTCAAAGTCAGGTCTTATTTTAACCTAAAACTGATTTTATTGCTCAATTATAAAGACAATAAGGATAAAATTGTATTAACTAGTTCTTTAGGATTGTAGGATGAAAATCATTGAAGTATAATGTACTACGTACATAGGACAGACGGCACGAACGAAATATGGGTAGCAAGCGCGGCAGTGCGGGGCGCGGGCAGGGCGACTAACTAGTCATACGATGTCACCGTCGCAGACGCGACACTTTTGTTTATATTCTGCCTATTTAATTAGGTACCTACGGGAACGTGGATAATACATTTAATATTAAGTTATAATAATATTGTCTGTTTATTTTTTGTTTATAAAAAATAAATGGATAATTTTAATTAGGTAAGTGTAATATTTATTACACTTGTCTCTGAGGTATGTACAGTCACCATAAGATATATCGGAGCAGCCAGGGTGTTCACAAACATCTGACCAGGCCTCTATTGTCACAGCGTTAGAGTGCATATTCAGTTATTTTTTAGCACCGTGGCCGCTCTGATCCGACATATATTAACTGATTCAGGGGGGCATGAAAAGCCTTTTGCTTTCATTAAAAAAAAATAGCCGTATAGTTTTTTAGTAATATTATTTTTATTTAGTTACCCTTAAACAATATAAGTTTTGTTGACTTTTGCCGCTTTGAGAAATAATTAGTTGTCCGATCAGTTTCAGCTTCATGTTTCAAGCGTATAGATGTGTATTTATTTATGATGGCCCGTATCAAATGTGTTCGGTGATTTAAGGTGCTTGGTTGCTGAAAAAAATGTTGAATTAATGATGTAAATACCTCCTTCTGAACAAAGTATTGACAGTTATATAACTGAAAGTGTATTTAGCAAAACGCAAAACAAACATAATATAATGTTAGTGTCGGCTGAAATAACTGCTACTTTCATTAATGGTTACTATTTTCATAAATTTTTTAATGTTACTTACATCAATACAAGGTACTGCAGACTTCAAAAAACGCCTTCCCGCCTTTGTTATATATATATCCTCTTCGCCAAAATGCAACGAACATACATAAGTATGATCAGACGGTAGCCAGGTCTCTTCGCTGCGGTTGTTTGGGACAAATTTTATCCATTTTTCCCTGTCTTTGCGCCCCAGACGTGGAAAACTTTAATAAAAAAAGACAAATTATCACTTTCAAATTTTCAAGGACAGTTTTTCATATTTTACCTTTTTCATCCATTAACTTAAGTCAGTTCTTTTCTAAATACTGTGTACAAATATTATAAAGAAAAATCACCTTACTATCCACACAATGGCACATCTCTTAATTTTTAGTCTATGTCAAATGACGCAACATGGCGTCCACTAACAATTTTGCTCAAATTAAGATTTAAAATGATTATATAGTTCCTTACCCATGGAAAGTTACTCCTTTGCACTTCGACGTATTGCTTGAATTATTAGTGCAATATCGCAGCACACACGAGGGCATGTTTAACGAGTTTTTACACTGTTTCGTTTTAAAACAAATACGACTGCGGCGCTTTAGAACTCACAAGCGACTGAGTAACGTGCGGCCGGCCGACCGCAGTTGAACGGAACAAAGTAGTGATGGGCGATGTCTTCTCTATACGTCAGTAATAATAACTCAATAAGTAATAATAACTCAATGATGAAAATTTAATTCGTTGCTTACTTTCACCTTGAGATGGCATAAAGTGATATGACGCTTACGACATTTCATAAACGCGCTTCCAGGCGCCACGAATTACCTTGGCGCTATCCTTTGCTACATTTGATCAGTCTGTAAGCCGCCACGGCCCACGATGGGTTATTGTTTGTCGGCGTCAGCGGTTATTTTTACAAAAATAAAGTGCTTTTAATTATTTATTACACTCTATTTGCAGATCTGTTTACAACAACGTTTTTTGCGTTGATCAAAACTGTATCTCCATACAAAAATACTCGTATAATATGTAGTTTAATTTAGGGTAGTCGTTTGAACTACAGAATAAACAACAGTAAGTTCACTGCAACTATACTTGCGCGCTGGGCGAGACACGCCGGTTTTGTACCTACTTATATTATAACATAGAACATGCGAATCATGCGATAAACTATTAAAAGATACTTAAGTCAATAATATTATTATTATTGCAAGATAATTAATTGCGTCAACAATAGTTTTTTTTTTTTTACCTTATGGAGTTTGTCCAAATACAGAAGTGTCGTGGTTTATATGGGAGCTCATACATTCTACGACACTTCTCTTTCCGGACAGATTCTACCTCAGTGTAAACAGCTTCTATACAGTACAGTGGACGTATTTCGGCCTTTTCCGGGGCAACCTTAGGAGCCACGTCAGAAATGACACAATAATGAGAGCAACGAAACTCCTCTAGTCAGTTTGCTATATACTATGCTTATTTCTAGATCTGGACACCTGGCAGCTGTAAAGTGGTGGAGGTCAAAGAAAGCAAACCACTTCAAGAAAACCAATCCTAGAGTTCTGGGTTTCATGCAATATTATGAGAAATTATATAAATAATTAGATTATATCATTGCCAACAGTTTCTGTTGTAGGAAGTAGTGCCAAACGACGTATAATGTAATTCATCGTTTGTCGCCTACTGTTTTTGTTTCCGTGATAATACGCAATGTTTCTTATTCTAATGTTAAAATATAGGCCCTGTCCTTTATAACTGAGACAAATTCGGCAGTTTTTACCTATTTTGGTATTACTATTTTCTCTGACCTCCACCAATTAAAAGCACCCAGATGCCCGGATCTAGCAATAAGGATAGTATAGCAATCTAACCAGACGGGTTTTGTTGCTCTCATTATTGTGTCATATCTGACGTGACCAGCTCTTAGTCCAAAAGGGAGCGGAGGAGAAAACATGTGCAATTTTCATACAAATTGCGCAGCATATTTTGAGGGGTGTCAAACAGGGACTGAAAGGCTACCTGTATAAACGGTTTTTACGGTCTTTTTAAGGCAGTTTTACTCTTTTTTTCTCAAAAATCATCATGGTAGAGTCCTTTTAGCTAATTAGGGGGTGTAGATTTCGAAAATTTTGTCTGTTTTTAAATCCAAGATGGCGGATACACTCTGTTTTCTCAAAAATCGTTATGGTGTTGTTTTCGGCTAATTAGGGGATACAGATTTCGAAAATTATGTGTGTCTAAAATCCAACATCGCTGTTGTACACTTATTTATGAAAAATCGTCATGGTAGTAATTTCCGGCTAATTAGGGCGTGAAGATTTCTTAACTTATGTCTGTTTTAAAATCTAAGATATAATACTATACGCGGTAATACACTCTTTTAAGAAACCTACATACTACCTACTGGATCTCAGGATTGGAGAATGAGTCATGCAGTTTTGGCTCAAATCGCTCGACGTAATGAGCAGTTGAAAACAGGGTCACTCTAAAGATCTCAATCTTTTTACATTTCACTTTAATAGTTATTGTAGTGTCATTAAACCAAAGTTTAGGTAGGTATATTTCACATTTATCTACAATATTTAGTACAGCGCCATCTATTTAACTTAAGTTACCTACTTCCTTTTGTGTCAGTTGAGATTTTATAATTTTTTTAAATCGGGTTAGTTCAATGGCAAAGAAGTTATAATATCGAACCCATTTTGTCAACTTAATAACCTAGTTTAGACATTTCATCTAATCGCTAAACCAGTTTAGTGAAATGACAAATCTAGTTTTACTCATTCATTTTACTCAGATTTAGTTAGATTACTAGAGAAATTATGGAATGGGTAAGCCATTTTGTCATCCTGCGCGATTTTATCATATCTCTTAGCCATTTTAATTTAAATTGCAGTTTGAATTCCGAATATAATCCGTTTTAAGTTGTTCGGGTTTGTTGAGAGTCACAGTTCTAACCTAACCTAGCCCACTCTTTGAGCAGCCGTTCGGGTTCATTGAGGGTTAGAGCTCTAACCTTACGAGTACTTAACTCACTTTTTAGCAGATTCTTGATAGATTGTGGACATATAAATACTAAGTAAAGCTTAAAATTCAGGTAGGAGAATCTGCTGTACTTGTACTATTAATTATTCTGTACTATAACCGTCATCTTCATTCGCCCTGCGCTATCATACTATCATCATATCATACGGCCTACGAAACGCTCTCTTCACCATCTTAAGGAATTTTGACTTCCCCAACATGAGCAACATGGTTCAGGTTGCGACAGGGGAGAGCAAAATGGTGGTGCGTGTCGAGGGGGAACTTACTGACGACTTCACAGTAGTGACGGGGGACTCAAGCAGGGCGATGCCTTGTCACCTATGCTCTTCAACTTAGTCTTAGAATATGTCCTAAGGAAAGTTTTAACACTGGAGGGATGGCTAGAACTGAGTTGAAGGCACAAGATGATAGGATACGCAGATGATCTGGCCATCTATAGACCAGGTGCGGGAGTCCGTAAGGGTCCTTGCAGATCGAAGATCGGCCTAAGGATATCCCACGAAAAAACAGAGGAGTATCTCCACATGAAACGATACAAAAACACTCGTATTCAACCGTAGGACCTGCATGTCGGAGATACTACTTACAGAGGCATGGAGAAATTCAGGTACTTAGGCTGCACCATCACAAATATAAACACTCGCAGAGAAGAAATCAAAATCCGAGTGCAATACACCTTGCGATGCAGTGCTGCCCTTCACAAAGTGTTAGCGTTTAAACTGCTGACCAGATCCGCTAAAATCCGTATTTATAAAACCATTAGGCCAATCCTTATGCACGGTTGTGAGGCATGGACACTGACACTTGGAGAGGAGAATATGCTGCTAGTCGCAGAAAGAAAGATACTTCGCAAGATCCTCGGGCCGAAACAACGACTGGATGGAAGCTGGAGAGTTCTAAAGAACGCGGAAAAAGAAGACCTGGTGGCTGAACCTAATATTATAGGAGAGACCAAAGCTCACAGACTTCGCTGGCTTGGCCACCTCGAGAGGATGGGGGAAGATTGGAAAGTGAAGAACGCATTCCATGGTTGTCCGGAAGGGCGACACCCTGTTGGACGACCACGGTATCGCTGGAAAGACATGATCGAGGCGGATCTGAGCGAACTCCGAAACTGAAATTGGCAAGAGCTAGCGCAGGATCGAGGAAAGTGGCACACCCTGGTATCGGAGGCCAAGATTCACTTTGGGTCGCTGAGCCAACGGAGTAAGTAAGTAAGTAGTAAGTACAACCGCCATCTTGGATTTTAAAACAGATCATTTTCGAAATCTACACCCCCTAATTAGCCGGCAACGATAGATAGATCTGGGCATCTGGCAGCTTTTAATGGGTGGAGGTCAGAGTGATTCACCAACAAAAATTTTCAAAATAGGTAAAAACTGCCCAAGTTTTCTCATTTATAGAGGACAGAACGACAAACGACAAACTATGAATGATAATGGCCGGTGAAAACTTTTTGTAGAGGGCGCTGTTCCGGATTCCATACAACTGCATACAGTGAGAGAAGATGAATGGTCCTTAACAATGTACTGAAACTATATACAGTCAGAAGGCTTTTCTTAGGGGAAATCTTCCCTGTCGCTTTATTCTACAGCATTTTAATTTTAGAGTATTTTGGAAACTTTAGAATTTCACTTAGGGACCAATTCGAGATGAAACAGTTAGTAGTTTTCGCTAAAATAAATAAAAACTACTTCCCACCATACAAATTTTGCTTTTCTAAGGACCATTGTTGGAAATTTCATTTTGACAGTTCCCCATTATATATGATATGGCGTCGTTTGGCACAATTTTTTTCCAACAAAAACTTTAGGCAATGATATAATCTAATTATTTGCATAATTTATTATCATATAGAATTAAGAAAATTATATTAAACTTAGAACGCTAGGATTTGTCTTTTTGAAGTGGTTTACATTTTTTGACCTCTACCAATGAACAGCTGCCAGATGTCCGGAGCTAGAAAAAAGCATAGAATAGCAAACTAACTAGGTTTCGTTGCTCTCATTATTGTGTCATATCTGACGTAGCCAGCTCTCCGTCGTCTTTATTGATAACTATCATTAATGTTTATTTAAAAACGTGTATATACGATCATATAATATATAATAGTGCATACACGTTTTTGTACGATATGATGTACATGTTCGAGTGAATCTGGCTCCTCGTCGTTTTGTCGTTTGTTCCAAGTGAACTATCTTTGAGCCTTTAGTCTGAGCGAACTACCACAACACCGCGTTGGCAAGGAGGCGGGATTCGCGTTGATTAATCCACCCACAATCGAGGTACATGTATTTTCTGGTGCTCGTCTATAAAGCCAAATGAATGGGTTTTGAGAGGCAACGGCTTTGGAAAGAAAAGCCTTACGAAAACCGACACCGTGGTGTTCGCGAAAGAAATGGCACAAATAATGAATATTCAGACCGATACTTCGTAAGAACTATTATATAATCTGTGCCGATACATAAACAAAAACAAATACAGTTCCAAACTTCCCAAAACGATGCGTCGCACGCGCTCCAAATTCTTCCGCCCCTTCGCCACACAAAAGGTAACCGTATTACAATGCAATAAGGTACTTCTTAACCGCAAGCAGCGGCAACTTGGGGGCTTTGTCAAAGGCGCCGCCGCTTCGACACCGCGCTAGACATACGGTCGTCCAACGTAAATTTACAATTTTGCTCTTATTGTCATTAGAGAAAGGATAAAAATTGCATGAGCGTAGAAAGGGAAACCCCTTCAAAAGCTACCAACGCTACCCTTTCGAAAGGCTTTTTTAAGCGCTTGAGAAGGTATCTGATATTAGTTAGGGGAACTGCTTACCCGTATTTAAAGCGCTTTAAATAGCTAAATGAATGGGTATTGAGAAGCAACGGCTTTGGCGAGCAAAGCCTTACGAAAAACCCTTTCAAAAACCCTCGAAGGGGATACCGTATTTATAGCGCTTTAATAGCCAAATGAATGGGTTTTGAGGAGCATCGGCTTTGGTAAGCAAAGCCTTACGAAAAACCCTTTCAAAAACCCTCGAAGGGGATACCGGTCGGGTCCCTGCCTGCAACTACACTGCTCAGATGTTTTAACAATTCTAAATAGTGTTTTTATTCATCTCCCTACATGACCTGGTAAATGGTACAGCGGGTCAGCGCTGCTTGGTTCAACGTGGTAATCCGGTCTGCACACAACAAGTTGGATATATTGATCATTTTGTTATCAACTAAATTTTATTGCATAATTCAACATGTGTCATCATGCCTAATATGAATCATGAAAAAATAAAAGGCACTTTAGAGAGCCATCAGATAACCATTTAGAGAATTAGCATTTGATAGTAAATTAAAAAAAAATCAGTTAAACATGGATCTTTCAGCGGCCAAAGTGGACACATTAGTTTTTCTTTTAAATTTCGATACGTGTTTTCTATACCAAAAGTACAGTTTGAGAACTTAAAATCGACATCAGCTGAATGAATTGTTATGTTCTGAAGGCCAGAAAAAACAAATTAAGTCTTCGGTCTAATAGGAAAGCCAGAATTCTAGTCTAAAAACTACAAAAATGAACATATCTATACGAATCGTCAGTGCCTCGGTACCCAGTTCTGAAGCGTATTGATTAGACACTATTAGTCATTTCATTATGGAAACTGTGGTTAGTAGGTAAGCTACAATAAAAAAAAACATAATTTTCAGCAGAAGCTTCTAAACAGAGTTTGAACACTTTGAACCTAGTTTATGATTAGTCCTTAGCCTTTACTCTGAACTCTGGTGAACCGATAAGAACGAGCAGGTAACAATACTGAACCTGTAGCTGTAATAGCTGTATTTTATTGTGAACAGGTATGGATAAACGAAATGTCTGTGTACACTGTACACTTTTGCGGGTAATGTAGGTAACCAATAGTAGCGGGTCATCACAAAGGATCATCACAAACAAAGAACCAGCTGATGAGGACTTTAAAACTGATAAAGGATGCGAGCTTATATCTGCACAATTGTACAAAAATGACACCATTCTTGTACTCTCATTCTCTTCCAATGAGTGCCGATAGAAAAAAACTATTTAAATAATACCGCAATAATTTCATACCCCCAAGTACACTCCTGACTTTTTTCAACGAAATCTAAAATCAGTCAGCATCAGCACACACCTTCAGATGTTTTCATATGGAAAGAGGTATTCCCCGTTGGATATATGGATGTTACGTATCATTTTATAATTAATATGTAGATGTACCGTATCTGCAATACAGTTCAATAAATCTCGTAAAATAGGTACTGAAGTTAAACTGTGTCACTTTGTTATGGACTAAGAGCTGGCCACGTCAGATATGACACAATAATGAGAGCAACGAAACCCGTATAGTAAGATTGCAAAACTATCCTTATTGCTAGATCCGGGCATCTGGCAGCTTTTAATGGGTGGAGGTTAGAGTGACAGTCTAGCAAAATTTTTGAATTGAAAAATAGTAATACCAAAATAGGTAAAAACTGCCGAAGTTGTCTTATTTATAGAGGTCGAGGCCTATATTTTGACATTAGAACCAAAAACATTGCGCATTAATTCGGAAACAAAACCAGTAGACAACAAACTGAATTACATCTTACGTCGTTTTGGACTACTTTCCCCCATCAGAAAGTGTTGGCAATGATATAATTTAATTATTTATATAATTTCTCATAATAATGCATCAAAACCAGAGCTCTAGGATTTGTATTCTTAAAATGGTCTGCATTCTTTGACCTCCACCACTTTACAGCTGCCAGATGTCCGGATCTAGAAATAAGAATAGTATAGCAAACCAACGAAAGGGGTTTCGTCGCTCTCATTATTGTGTCATATCTGACGTGGCTAGCTCTCCGTCTATTAACTGTTTTAAAAAAAAACTTCTTCTTCCTTCCCTTAGTCCCAGTTCTATCTGGGGTCGGGCCTCCTTGTACGGCGGCGCCAGGATGCTCTATCTTGGGTTGTCGTGGGGGTTAAATTCTGCGCTTTCAATTTCAATTCCCTTTTGATAGTGGACCACTGACTGTGAAACTTGGCATAAAAATATGTGTATGTCAATTCTGTAGCCAAGGAATAACTATGCACTAATGCACTAATTTTTGTAGATTACAGAAAAAAACAGTAAAAAATCTGCGATCAAGCGTGAGTCGGTTTCAAAAATATACATAGTTAATATTGTGTGATGTATATGGAACCCTCGGAGCGCGAGTCCAACTCGCACTTGGTCGGTTGTTTTATTTACTATAATGGCAAGGAACCCTAAAGACTTACAAAATGTATTAAAAAAACTGCTCAATAATTAGGCCCATGTCTTTCATAGTATGAGCGCATTGTAGGTAAAATAGTTAGTATGCTTGAGAATTTTAAGCACAACTTTTATAGTTGTAATCAAATTTTAAAAATTCAAACTGTGTTGGTATTTTTCACAGACCACCAACCTCTTTAGTGCGTTAGTGGCTCTTAGGATAGAGACGCCCTTGTCTATGATTTCTATAAGAATGTACCGTGTCAGTATGTTTGACATGTTATTGTCAGAAGTGACAGAAATGGCTATTAAAATTGCTGGGATATGAGTTACTCATATCGATATTTCTAAAAGCGAATAATAATTAAAAATATCTGCGGATAATTTACATCTATAGGGGAACACCTATCCCAAGTAACACATCAAAGCAGTATAACGGCCGTCTTACGGCATATCTGTATGCTTTTAGCATTTTCAGTTCGTTTTATAGTAGCATTATAAACGTTTATAGTGCTGATATAGGTCTTAAATGGGCACGAATTACCCAGCTTGAGATCCTATACAGGTCATTTAATAGCATTACAGGCGCAATATGTCTGCGCTATTAGCATTATCGTTGTCATGGAAAGTGCCAATCGCATTAAAGAATCATTAGTACGCTCTATTAAGTTGCCAACTGCATTAAAGAAGCATTAATACGGCCAAAAAACTTGCTAATCGCAGTAAAGAAGCATAAGTACTCTCGATTAACTTGCCAATCGCAATACAAAAGCATTATACTAGCATAAGAGTGTAGTAAAATAAACCTTACGTCAATGCAAAAACGTCTCTAACACCGACGCAACAAATGTTATAATACAATGAACGTTGTGATTTAACTACTTTGTCTCGCAATATAAAATGGACGAAGACGGTACAAAAAACTGAATGAGTGACACGTCATATTTGTTTGCATCCTAACAAAATTTATAAAAGTTTTTGACTCTTTTACGTTATTATATCCTTCAAATATTACTGCGCAATGTAGTTTACTGTAAATGTGTATATAAGTTTCATTGAAAATTTTCACTCGCCTTTGATTTATTGTGGTTTTGCTATAAAATATTATAAAAAGATATGCGTCAAATAAACAAAACAATTGTGTAATCCTTGTATAGAACGAGTTTTGCATTATTAACATAATAGTGTTGGTTGAGCAGTCTTAAATTAAGTAATTTCATTATTATATAGGTATTTTCCTTGTATAAATAGGTCCGCATGATTTTATTTTTAGGTTATAAATTATTTACAAAATGGCGTTGGTCTATATAGACGGAGAGCTAGCCACGTCGGATATGACACAATAATGAGAGCAACCAAACCCCTCTAGTCAGTTTGGTATACTATGCTTATTTCTAGATCTGGACATCTGGTAGCTTTAAAGTGGTGGACGTCAAAGAATGCAAACCATTTCAAGAAAATAAATCCTACAGATCTGGGTTTGATGCAATATTATGAGAAACTATACAAATACTTATACAATATTAAGAGAAATTATACAAAAGTTTATGTTGGGAGAAAGTAGTGCCAAACGATGTATCATAAAATATAGTTCATAGTTTGTCGCCTACTGTTTTTGTTTCCGTAATAATCTTACATCGGGGTTTTCGGTGCGGGAACGATTTGAGAAAGAGTAGAGATAAACAGATAGGTTGAGAGTTAGTCTGAGAAAATATCATATTATGCCTAATGAATGACTCTCTGTGAATAGCTTACACACTATGATACGAGCTTTTTTTCTTAGAGGCATGTTTGTATTGACTATTATATACTTAGTATTTTAAAAATGCAATTGCATATCCGAAGTTTATTAACTAGATCTACCTAAGACAAAGACACGGTATAATAAGATTAATAAGTGTCAAATATTAATCTTGACGTCCGATATTTATGAACTATTTGATTAACTGAAGAGGTTGACAATGATCAGTCATTACATGAATTAATAAAAAAATACTTGAAAAAATCATAGGTCAGCTATTACATATAAATTGTATATACCTATGATTTTTTCGATCAATTATTCATTAGGTAGAAACGTGCCAGAGTACATTCTGTTTTTTAGGTTAATGCCTATTCTTTGGCTAATGTCAAACATTCCCGCACCGAAAACCCCGATGTATGGTAATAATACATAATATTTTTGGTTTAAGATTTTTTTTTATCGATTTTTGACCAGTTTTGAGTCGATATTCCAACATATTCACTATAGATAGAATTATAAGGCAAACGACTATCGGTTTTTGAATCTTTTATCTCCATTCAGTAGAGCCGGATCTTGAAATAAATTAGCCGTTATTTTTTTATGATATTTTTAAAATATGGTCTAAAAAACACTTTTATCGATATTCGAATGGTGTAAAGAATCTTACATATACGTAATCTACATATTAGGGTTCCTCTTTGATGTCTCTAAAAACTGTAGAGAGATTTTAATTATTAACTAATTAAAACGAAATGTATGACCATAAAACCACTTTTTTAGCCTAAAACGGTTCGACTTTGATGTCAAATATCTCGAAGACAATGAATATTGAAGTAAATATAGGATACTATATAGTTTAAAGCCGTTACTGATAATATGATAAGCTATATAAATCATTAGAAAACTAAGAGAATCAGATCTAAGGTCCTTGGCGCCAGGGAGCCCCTTAAAATATAGGCCCTGTCCTTTATAACTGAGACAACTTCGGCAATTTTTACCTAGTTTGGATTACTATTTTCCAATTAAAACATTTTGCTAGTCTGTCACTGTGACCTCCACCCATTAAAAGCTGCCAGATGCCAGGATCTAGCAATAAGAATAGTATAGCAATCTAACCAGACGGGTTTTGTTGCTCTCATTATTGTGTCATAATCTGACGTGGCTAGCTCTTAGTCCAATAGCAGCTCAGTGACCCTTAAAAAATGCCTTATTTATGCCTACAGCATTACACGTGAATAATTATGCTATTAAACAACATTAAGCATTTATTTATGCTATTGTAGAACCTAAGGCACTAAAGCCGCTAAAAGCTGTATAGGGGCTGTTCATAAATTACGTCATCAATTTTGGATGATTTTTACCCCCCCCCCCCCTAAAATCATCCAACCCTCCCCCTGCCAAATAGAGTGACGTCATTAAAAAAATGCGTTTTAAGCTTAATTTTATTGTAAAATAAAAAAAACTATTTAGTAGATAATATTTTATAGCATTAAAAGTTTATAGAAGCACGACTTTCATTCCTTTTTTTACACATTGATGATGTGATCTTCAGAATGACCGCCCCCCCTCCACGTCATGCTACCATCATCCGATGTCCAGACCCCCCCCCCATTTGAAACGACGTAATTTATGAACAGCCCCTTATAGTGAATTACTTGGCTTTATAATGGTTTATATTATTGCTATTGTACTGCATTAGGAACGTATTACCTACTTATAAATGCTATTGTACACCCTAAGGCATTAAAAATAGCTGAAAGCTGTATGGCGAATTTACGTGACATTATAATGGTTAATATTCATGCTCTTAAACAGCATTAAGCATTTATTTATGCTATTGTAGAACCTAAGGCACTAAACCAAACCGAAGCATTAGTGTAGCAAACCAAAACGCAACTGTACAGCATTCAGCTGTACAGTCGCATGTTGTTCGCTGCACTAAAACTAATGGCTAAACAAAAGCATTTACATATGCCATTATACAACCGTTATACAGCGTAAAGCATCATAAAATGCTATTGTAGAACCTAAAGCACTAAAAACAGCTGAAAGCTGTATACCGGATTTACGTGGCATTATAATGGCTAATATTCATGCTCATAAACAGCATTAAGCATTTATTTATGCTATTGTAGAACCTAAGGCACTAAACCACACCGAAGCATTAGTGTAGCAAACCAAAACGCAACTGTACAGCATTCAGCTGTACAGTTGCATTTTGGTTCGCTGCACTAAAACTAAAGGCTTTAAAAAAACATTTATACATGCCATTATACAACCGTTATACAGCTTAATGCATTATATAATGCTATTGTAGAACCTAAAGCACTTAAGTGCTTTTAAACAGTCGAAAGCTGTACAGTTGCGTTGTGGTTTGCTGCACTAAAGCTAAAGGCTTTACAAAATCATTTAGATATGCCATTATACAACCGTTATACAGCTCAAAGCATCATATAATGCGACAAGTTGCTTGGTGAACGTATATAAGAGTTTATACGGTCCTTAAGTTCGAAATAAGTTAACTATTCATATGTTATAATGCTTCCTGTGTTACTTGGGATAAGTAATTATAAGGTTCTAACTTACAGCCAGTACTTATTTACTGTCAGTAGTGAATATCACATTATACCTATGTAATATTTCATTAACATCGTCATCGTATCATATCATCTCGCTGTGTATTTTGCCGAGATCTGAAATATTACAACGTTTTAAATGCATTAAGTGCTTATGAATCAAGGTGTGTATCAGCACTTTTGTGGGAGTATTTGAGCAGAGGCCAATATGGCGTGTTATAATTCGCCGTGGACGGCACGGTTACCGTCTACTCGGTCTTCGGTACTGCATGCATATATTTAATTAATTGTACCATCAGGTTCAAAATTGCATGGTCAATTTATCAATGAATTCATTCATAAATTGGCCATGCAATTCTGAACCCGATAGTACATGTGAACGCACCATTATATCGTGGACGCGCGCGGCAATGTATACAAGTAATAATAGTATTTCACCCAAACTTCTCCTAAAGATATATAGGAAGGCAAACATTCACTATCGATAACGCGCCAAATAGTTTCTCACTTCACATTCGTTTTGAGTTCAATTATATTTTATTTACTTATTTGGAGTATGTAACATGGGAATTTTGTTTGTGTGAGTTCTAGCTTTAGTTTTGGTACCAAATTACGACTCATTTCCACATTCTTATGCTATTTTTATTCACTTATTTCTCTACGACGGCCAAAGTGCCACTGTCAGTTCTCTTGCGCTTTGCGCCCGGTTAACACAATCAATTTAGCTGTAACACCGACTCTCCTATACGCGAATCGCCGTTCTTATTCCAACCTCTTTGATTTCATCGGTCCGTGTTACAATAGCTTAATTTTTATTTTACACCTATCTGTAACTATATAATAGCAGCGTAATGCACTAATGATAATTGAACAATCGCCTGCAAGCGTAGCTTTGCTATTTCCCAGTTTCCTGAGTCATTACACCTACAAAATACTTACCAAACGTATAGGTACACCTATAAAAAAACTCAATCCATGAACGGAAGAACACTAAGTCAATCGTGCGAAACTGCATGACGCTCTGCACAGGAACGAACTGCGCATGCGATCAACTCGATCAAGCACAGTTAACGTTACGGAGTTTGCGCACTGCCATGCTTATCATTCTGTCGACTGCTTTCTTGTACCTAATAAACCTACTGAACTAGTATTGCTCCTTAGTTTAATTAAAACAATAAAATTTAAACCTACCCATCCGGCAAAGTAAGAAACTTTATTAAGAGAAACAGTTGCAAGCTGCATAGTTGAGTAACTAAAAAAAACCGGCCAAGTGCGTATCGGACCACGCATAATGGAGGGTTCCGTACCTTCACTGGAATAAGAACCAAACGAATACCAAAAGGTCGTATCTGATGCCTATGGAAGAAGTTTTTTGAAGATTACTCAAAAATGGCTAAACTGATAATAATATTGTCTTCAGTTGCCGCGATAGTTATTCATGAAATAAAACAATTAAAAACGGATTTTATCGCGTGTACTGAGCTTAAATTACATCCCGACGTTTCGAACACTCTACAGCGTTCGTGGTCAACGGGTCGACTGTTCGACACGTTATTAAATCAAATACAAACATTGAAAACATTGAAAAAATAATCAACCCAGCAGGACTTGATACGCCTTGCCTGGAACCTGCATCGATACGCTTTGGCAAAAAAACATATTAGGTACATATTTTTAAAACATGCAAACATAATTATATCTTGATATTTGGTTTTTTTTTTCAATTATGTAGTTATATCTATGGAGAGCCCCCCTAAAATATTTTTTCTGCAATTTAACTACATAACTAAATAGCGGCATACAAAATACACGTAAGGTCTAAATTTTATTAAGATACATACATCTTATAGTTTCAAGAGTCAAATGGCTGTGTTTGTGACATACGGACGGACGGACGGATGGACGGCCGGACGGACGTACGGACGTACGGAAAAATGGACATGACGAAACTATAAGGGTTCCGTTTTTGCCATTTTGGCTATGGAACCCTAAAAACCAGCCAGCCATGCCTGATTTGAAGTAAGGCCCCGAGGACCATTCCGATTTATATGAATCATTTATTTTTTGTGCCGGTACTACATTCTCAGATTATCTCAATCGAGTTCTAATCGAGGTACAGTAATAGTAAAATCACTAAAAAAGGGATGTTTTGTTAAAAAATTAAGTGTGCATGACACATTCATACGGAATTTCGGTAGGTATCCAATTTGCTCCGTAGTTCCGTAGAGTCTGTAGCAAGTAACGGCGTAGCGTTCGAAGGTCTAGGTTGTTCTGCAAACCGAGCGGAAGATGTAAAAGTGAACTCAACAGTAGGGACAACAAATAAATGCACATGATTTAAAAAGCAACTTCATTTGTTTATTGCAAAATTATTAAAAGAAAATTAAATTGAAATATAAATAGTTTATTCGTAAACACATACACATACAAGACATAAAAGGAAAGAAGATATAATACGAGAAAGTGCCACGAAATGAAGGGTACACGGAAAGAACATGTCTAGTCACTTTTTTGTAAAATGAGATTTTTATATCAAAATGTAGAGCTTGCAATGAACTAATAAGTAACAATTTCTGTTACAGATGTAAATTATAACGTATATCCACTTCTTAACTCATAAAAACTATCTAGTTACGAAAATAGTACGGTTAATTGAATCGTTCCAAATTTTAAAAGCGCTATAACTCAAAATGTTGTCAATGTGACTAGACATGTTCTTTCCGTGTAACCTTCAAATGGCCTCATCTCAGCATGATACTGGCGATGGCGGTTGTCAGCGCTGATGATCTTCTGATGAGACCATCAGGTGAAAACAGTTCACGAAAGGTAACACAAAAAAAGATAAAAAACTAAAAGCAAACAAAGAGAATTAAAAGAAACATGAAGATTATACCTATATAAACTTATATACAAAAAGTTAAATATCAGTAAAACACAATCAAAAATATTACTAGTTTTATAGGAAGATTTATATGAAAATTGATTTAAATGATTGCTGGTTTGGTTTAGTTAAGTGACAGATGTAATGTATTTTACGTTTAGCTTAATTTTTTATAAGACTACATAAAATATGTATGAAACTTAATTGAAGTCCCTAGATACGTTGTACAAAGCTATTTAATTAAAACCAAGAATAAAATACTTAGTTAAGGTATACAAATTTCACGCGGAAAGGATTATTTCTTCCTTGGCACAGTTCTTGATGGCTAAAATTGTTGAAGAGAGTCAAATAGAAAGACGTCGAAAGGACTATTAACGCAACCAAAATACGACAAAACTCGAAATCCGTCTGACAGTTTTGAAATTTGGTGTGTATGTTGATTAGAGGTCTCGTTTTATTGTCCACACCATTTGACATTTGAGGACCTCGAAGAACCGCCAGAACCTTGGAAAATGTCTTCCATCCTGAAGAAATTCGCTTTTCCCTCCGAATTTTCCAAGGTGCTGGCGGTTTCTCGAGGTCCTCAAATGTCAAATGGTGTGGACAATAAAACGAGACCTCTAATCAACATACACACCAAATTTCAAAACTGTCAGACGGATTTCGAGTTTTGTCGTATTTTGGTTGTGTTAATAGTCCTTTCGACGTCTTTCTATTTGACTCTCTTCAACAATTTTAGCCATCAAGAACTGTGCCAAGGAAGAAATAATCCTTTCCGCGTGAAATTTGTATACCTTAACTAAGTATTTTATTCTTGGTTTTAATTAAATAGCTTTGTACAACGTATCTAGTTTTTTTTATTATTTTTTTTTTTATGTTTGTTAGTCCATAACTCCGTCATGTCTGAACCGATTTTGAAAATTCTTTTTTTGATTGTAAGTATATATATACAGATTGGTCCCGTTTTTGTCAAAACGCAGTTCTGATGATGGGATCCATGAGGAATCGAGGGAACACCTCAAATCTTAAAGGCATACATATAGTGATTTTTATATTTTTATCAACAAATCCATCATTTTCATTCAAAACAGTGACATTTGATGAAGTAGAACTGCTGATGATGATCAGAACGGAACTCTTCAACGACGCATAGTTCACGTTTGGCGATTTGTCCTCTTCGCTGTGTTTGTTTAGCAAGTTTAATTGTCAGGACAAATTTTCGTCAAGCTCAAGTTCTGATGATGGGATCCATGAAGAATCGAGGGAACTCCTCAAATCTTAACGGCTTACACATAGTGACTTTTGTATTTTTATCAACAAATCAAGCATTTTCATTCAAAAGAGTGACATTTGATGAAGTGGAACTGCTGATGATGATCAGAACGGAACTCTTCAACGACGCATAGTTCAGGTTTGGCGATTTGTCCTCTCCGCTGCGTTTGTTAAGCAAGTTATTTCATTGTATGGAATTTAAGTGCACCATCTACAATAATGCTTCACCGGCTACCCCCATGGAAGTCGGTTTTTTTTTCTTAAAAATTATTTATCATATAAATCTTCCTATAAAACTAGTAATATTTTTGATTGTGTTTTACTGATATTTAACTTTTTGTATATACGTTTATATAGGTATAATCCTCATGTTTCTTTTAATTCTCTTTGTTTGCTTTTAGTTTTTTATCTTTTTTTGTGTTACCTTGGCGTGGACAATAAAATGGGACCTTTAATCACCAAATTTCAAAAGTGTCCGACGCATTTCGAGTTTTGTAGTATTTTGATTGTGTTACTATGTTTATAAAATAACTTTGGCACTCTTTGGGGGAGGCCTATGTCCAGCAGTGGACGTCTTTCGGCTGATATGATGATGATGATGATGTTTATAAAACAAACCAATTATTATTTCTATTAACTTCATTCTTGTCAAACTGATCTTTTTCTGAGCTATTATCTAAGTAATTAAATAATTATTTGATTATTTTACTTTATTCATAGTTTAAATTATTTACGCACTCGTTGTCGACACCAGCAATTAAATGTTACCTGACCAGCAATTGATGATGATACGATCTTAACACACCTATGTATTAAAGTGGCACATGGGTACCCTTAACGAAGTTGAACACTTGGGCAATTAATGATAAAAGTGAAAATAGTTACATGGCTTACACATAATTAGTACGCAGTGATCCACTGATGATAATATACTTAGGTAGTAACGTTTCTTACGGAAACCTGAATAAGTATAGCTTGACGACAGTGCATTAGTATTAATGGGTGAATCCACCGACACGGTTCGATTACCTATGGCTTTTACTTTCTTTTTGTCGATAACAGATATAGTTCCTTGTATGTATGTAACGTTTGGAACGCGAACATCCTCGGCCGCGCGCTGCCTGCGCCGCGGGCACGCGCCGCGCCTAATGCCGGAAATCCACTTCATGCCCTGCGTAAGCGCATGATGCAGATCGATTTAGGTATGGACATTCACGTTAACTGAAATCGGTCGGCCATGAGCGAAACGGAGGATAGAATGATCCTCATAGTGCACGCTACTTACCCGTATGTAATTATATTTACGCACACACTCAAAGCCGATCTACTACACGGGCTGTAGATATGAGTCTTGCTTTTTACCTAGCATTCTATCGGAGAAATTCACTTGGAAAATATTTCTCGATCATTTTCAAGTTCAGTTACGTAAGTACGCGTGCGGGAGAATTGGTGCGGAATGGCGGATGTTTGGTGGTGCTCGACGGCGAAGTGGCGCACGGTTATAAGCTCGCACCCGCTCCTCCGGCTGTCAGTTGCCGATAGACCACCCTTGTAGACGTTGGTTTCTAGTTATTAGTGCAGTGTGTGAATATACATAAAAATAACAAAATGTGTTCCGCTTTTCGGATAGCCGTCGTGTCAGTTATCTGTGCAGCCGTCGCCTCCGGCCACGTGCACGGACCCCGCAGATCCCGCCGGATGGATGCCGAGGATTACGCACAAAATGAAATTGACAGTGGGAGAGCCGAGGAGAGCTCGTGGTGGCCTTCGGCAGAATTCGCGGTTTTGCAGAAAGTTTATGATGACTGCAGTGCGCAAAAGCACCTGACGACGTGCTTGAAGGGCAAGGCCCTGCACGCCCTCACACGAGCCGTGGAGCAGGTGAACAGTGATACAAGTGCTTAAGATACTGTGACGTGCTGTAAGAGTGTATTGTAATGATTTGTTGTATTGTACAGGAGAGCGTGCAGCTCGCGGATGGGCTCACCCTGGTGAAGCAGGCGGACGCTCCCGCGGCGGTCGCGGAGCCGCGCTTCTTCCCTGGCATGTCCACGGAAGACAAGCTCGATATGGCTCTGCGCACTAAATTCGAGCAACTCATGAACTCGCACACCATCTCGATGGATCTGGCTTCGGAGGGTAGAGGCAGAGGTTAGTATAATAAACAAGCGTCAATGGGGTACATTTTATATCTAATAAAAATTAAATGTGCTTCTCACGTAAATATTTAAATTGTAATTCAGGCAAGAAAGTGCTCCCTTACCTGCTGCTCGGTATCTTCACCACCATAAGCGTGGTGGGAGGCATCGCCCTCAAGACGCTGGCCGCCATCGCCGGCAAGGCGCTGATTGCCAGCAAGGTCGCGCTAACGATAGCCGGTATCATCGCCCTGAAGAAACTCTTCAGCCACGACGGCGCTCCCGGCGAAACGACCTTCCAAGTGCACGCTGATGGACATCATAGGTAATATATCAATCAAATACCTATCACATACTAATATTTGCATAGGTACAAATATAAAGGTATATATGAAATCAACTTGCGTACACACAACAATTTTGTTAAATACAACCGTAAAACACCAATAACATATAGCCGCTACTTCAGGAACTCCTGTTTTCTAATCAAGAAAGGCGTAAAAAATATACATTTTCCTACAAACTTTGAGCGGGCAAGTATAATATTAATAAATATCAGTGAACTCAGGCGTTTTTTTGTAACTGCTATAGATGCCTTAATATAATATATTACGTCTATCTGAAGTACCGGCCAATAATATATCGCTTTTGTGTTTTTTTTTGTATGAGCAATAGAGTAAACAATATAGGTTACTTTGTAGATTGCATATTTTACTAGTCATTTTATACAAATATAGGTATGATGAATACTGCAATGAAATACTGTGAGGTACAATATTAGACTAAGCACATTACTAAAAGCTCTAATAACACTACTACTAGACTACCTAAAGGTGGAAATCGCTTACAAGTATATAAAAAAAGTTCTACCGTAAAAACATGGATATAATTGGCCGGTACTGTATCTCTAATAGTATAATATTTATTGGGTAAAATGTTTTTAATTCTCTATATTTCAATTCTAGTCTTTAATTCGAAGGCGGAATATGTACGTGGTGAGGCCAGCGACAGCAAGCGCAGTGGACCCATACCGATACTACGCCGAGCAGACGACGTCGCCCGCCGCCGCCAGCGCGTAGCCGCGTAGCCTCACCCGCCCCGACCCGCCGCGCCTTCGTTCACACAAAACCTCAAACCAAAGTACCGTCCATGCTATGGACATCCTACTTGACGATTGGTCGTCCGCTCTCGTTGTCAAATCTATGTCAATAAATTATTTAGTGTAATTTATTTATTCGTGACTACGGTTGTATGTTTAAAGTTAAATAATTGCAGAAGTGATGTAAGAGATAATAAAAAACATGACACTGAATATGGTTTCATTTTCCGGACAGTTTTATGCAACTAAGATAATTTTCCGAGGACGTTTATACGAAAGAATGAATTACGCAATACCAAACTTTTTACACACTTATTAAAATCCGAAAAGCGTCTAAGAGTGCATCACTAGCGATGTTAGATAAGCATGGTTTGTTAGGCATGATAAAAGCACCTTCCAGATACGGGCAGTTACTGTCAATGTAGTAATTTGCGTTGTTAACGTTACTTGCAATTATGCAGTAACTTGTAGTGCAACTAAATAATTCCAATAATTTCCACCAGTAAAACATATATGCTCCTTGTACAAGTAATGTTAGTGGGCAAGTAGAGCTACCGCGGTGTTGAACTTGGCGATAGTTCCGGGATGGGCCGGCTCATCCCTCGCGAGGCTGGTTTAAATACGTGCTTTAATTGATTGCGTTAACCCGCTTTCTTTATTCGCTCCGGTGGAGAGGAGTCCGAGAAATGTGTCGAGATTTTCCGTTAATGTGGGTGCACTGGGCACGAACGTGGAAAGTAGAAAGTTTTAATCGATTCACTGCACATGCACGCATAGTGGTGCAGCACGTAGCTTGTTATGATCTTTTCTGCTTTATTGCGCATCGAGGTAATGCAATTTATTGCTTTTCACGCCAGGCTGGCTCCTGGTTTGTTTATTCAATGCGAAGGTTACAATGTTCTGTTTGCTAGCGGGTGCGCGGGCGCGGGCAGTTGGTAGTCGATGTGTAGTAACAAAACAAGTAGTTTGGAACGCTGCCTAATTACAAATGAATAGATGAGTGGACTAGTGAGCTATTTGCCAGCTAGGAGAGCGCTGCAGCGGTGTGACGCGGCGCGGCGTTTGTTCGGCTGCGGAAGGTCAGCTCGTTGATTAGTCTAGCGCCGGTAAAGGCCGACCACAGAGCGCGTTTGTGCGCCCGGACTGCTGTTTATAATGCAGATATGTGTTTGCCCAATCGCTGCACGCTACGCTGGCTATATGGCATCGTTAATGTGGCTGGCGTCTCTTTGCATACGCAAATATAGGGCGGGCGGTCCAGCGCTGATTAAGCGGTGCGCTGGCGGCCTGTGTACAGCGAGTCATTAATTGTACGTCGCATTTTACTAGTTTTGAAATTAGGTTTAGGAGGTGATACCTACGCTTCCTGGAGTATACGTCAGAACGTTCTCGTACTCGTCTAGTAATATTATCGGATTAAATAAGGCGGCAAATTATCGTAGTCGAGTCACTGACAATCTATAAGTGGCGCATCTAATGTAAGCGACATTAATTATTAATTATGGTAGGTTATATCGAGGTTCGGCATCACGTGGATGCACCTAGGCGTGACGGGCTTGTTCCCTCGAGACCAAGGCACCTGTCTGGGCGTCTGTCAGCTAATATAAGCTAGTGCTAGCCGTAGGTGTCGCCTACAGACTGCGCGCTTCAATACTTGATGTCCATCTGCGCCGTGAATTAGGCCAACTGCCGTCTGACTGACTCGAGATTACTGATGGATGAGCGGTAATAGCGGCTTTGCTCATACTATTAACGTAAATTATTACTTACATTGTGTCCAGAATAACATACATTGCTGCCATAGCATAAAGTTTAGAACTACACACGACTAAAATTACCTAAACCTACTTAAACGTAGAACACTTCGATGATGTTTAATATGTATACTGCTTTACATAGCAAAAATAATAAATGAGGTAAAAATTTTGTAATTGAAAGTTTATTGATTTTGAACAGGATTTGGTCCGCTTATGTTTTATTTTATATGTAAGTAAGACTGGGGCCGCAAGTGAGGCAGGATATGAGGCTGCGGGCGTCACTCGTAGCGTAGAGCGAAGTTACTTTACGGGCGAATGGTCAAAGTATCCGACATAAACCTATTTTGTTCTCTTCTTATATTGGATGTACGCTCCCTTCTTCGCCCGCCTCTCCACCGTCCGCTGTCCTTTGGAACAGGGCTGACACTACTTATAAATAGGTATAAATATAATTATTTTTGCATGTTTTTAAAGTGGGGCATTCCACTCATACAATAGATCGATGCAGGTTCAAGTCCTGCTGAGTTGATTATTTTTTCAATGTTTTCAATGTTTGTATTTGATTTAATAACAATCTATTGTAATAAATATTTCTATGACACAAGTGTTAATTAATAGTAGTTTATGTAACTGTTACGTAATAAGGCCTAATTACGTACAGTTGCATACACTGCTTTATCTACACTCATATTATATATTCTAAATAAAGTGTTCGGAAACCATAGAATGACCGCCATTACACCGCCATAGCCAACTCGGCGGTCACGCGGGCGCGTGCCGTTGGTCAGGAAGGAGGACAGGATTTACATTATGTTATCAAATTCGATGTTCGGAATTTTAAACTCATAACGTATCAATATATGAGCATGTAAAGTTAAAGTTACGTTACTGCCACAGATAAAAAGCTTATCATAGTAAAATCGGTTGTGGTAATGCTAGCCATTGCCTACCGTTTTTGAACACGTTTTAGAGGACTTACAGTGTGAGTGTAGATAAAATATTTTTCCAGTTTTATTCTAACCTTGTCGGTGTGATTAATGCACATAAGTCATACCAAATTTCACCATTTTAGTGCTAATGGTCACTGAGCTAGACTGCGGATAGACGGACGGACGGACGGACATTGCGAAACTGTAAAGGTTCCTAGTTGACTACGGAACCCTAAAAATGTAAGTACAAGTATATAAAACCTGAGTTTTAAATAAATTCGTTTTTAGGAGAGAGGCGAGAGCGGCAACCCTGCAACAGCGGGGCGGGTCTGCAAGGAAGTTTTGCCGGGAATTATGTTGGTACGTGCCAAAGCCATTATTGCTCGAGAAAAGTTCATCAATTTCATTTCTAGCCCGGCACACGTCCCGGCCGCTCCCACCTTCCACACATGACTGATATAAACGACCTTATTTTAACCTTCAGAAAGGAACTTCCTAATTGAATATGTCGGCATATCACAGGGCATTGAAAGGCTTTGATTGTGTTTGGAAGGGCGACTCGGTATTTGAGTTTTATAAAGCAGCACGAGTAATTATTTTTAGGCGTCTTATAAAATACCTTTCTTAAATTATATTACAGATATTAGATACTTACTAATAACTTTATTGTATCTACAATACGTTATATCGTATATTTAGAAGGTTGCATTTGCATTTAGGTATAAACGGTAATACTGTAGAAGCTTAGTGAAATCTGCCCTAAGTCCCTTGAAAGCGTATAAAGAATATACAATGATGTATTTACTCATTTTTTTCATATTTTTGGGATCTCCGGTTCAAAAGTTACACATGTGTTCCCCCAAATTTTTTTAGGCTTTTGGTGTGATTACTTCTGAAAATTTTACTAATTAAAAAAATGAATGAACAAACACCAATTTTATTTTGGCTTATAATTTTTCGGGTATCTAAATATTGAACCGGCAGCTTTTCTAAGGCACATAATAATATAAATTGGCTACGTTATAATCTTTAAGGGACAATAAAATTAAATAAGCATCAAACCATTAGGCATCATTATTATTAAAAAACGGCAGCAATATATAGTTGATCAAAAAATTAACAGGGAACTTTAAATAATGGGTTGGCAACAAAAATAATGACTTGGCATCTATTATTGAAAGTAGGCTTGTTTTAAATATTTATTGCCAGTTATTCGTTTACACCTAATTAACCATTTTGAGTGTATCACTGCAGGTATCATTTTAATTACGGAGGCAGTCAAATTTCAGAAAAGTGGAATATTTTTAGTGTTCCATACAAAAATAGTAAAAAAGGAACCCCTGTGCCTAGTCTGTCTATCACAACACATATTTGCTCCAGAATTGCTCCGAAATTTTGAAGGATGCAGGTCCCCTGGCCCTTAACCTTTTGACCACCAACCATCGGACAGAAGTATAGGGCCACTGCCGCCAGAGCGCGTGAGCGCACTCGGTTATATTTTGTATGTGATATCACGCAAGGTCAAAGGGTTAAGGGGTAATTTATAAAATAAAATAAACTTTTGCAAACCAGTGTCATTGTGCCCGTAGTGAGAACACTGCGAACAGTTTAGTGGGAAAAGTGCCAGTGCCCGACAACTTCTCTTTAAAAAAAACGGATTTCCGCTGTGGCGATACTCAAATAGCCATGCAATAATACACGTAATGTACCTACAAAATTTAAAACAGTAGTGTCCTTTTACAAAAAAAATTGTCGGTAGAGAAATAGGTAGTTTGTCAATCACTGTCTGTCACTCTTATTCAAATGGTCGATTTCTTGTGAAAAAAAAATAGAACGCAGCTGGCGGACATACGTAAGTTTCTTTTTAGTTTCGTCATGTCCGTCTATTCGTCCGTCAGTCCGTCCGTATGTAACAGCCATTTAATTTGGAAGCTATAAGACGTATCTTAATAAAATTGTGACATAAGGTGTATATTGTATGCCGCTATTTAGTTGTGTAGTTAAATTGCGGGGCGCGCAAACATGTAACTAATTAAATAAAACAAACTAATAATCAACATGTTGCACATCAGTCGATAGGTCTTTAAAAATTACATCGAGGTTTATTTGAACATTTTGTGATTAAGTAAATATTAGAAAAAGAAAGGAAAGTTAGAAAAATTGTGTGCCCCCCCCCCCCCCCCCCCCCCTGTAATAAAAATATGAAAAAAAAGAGAAGATGCGCTTTATCACATAATTTCTACGAAAATTGTTTTGAACATTATCGGTTCAGCCATTTTTGTGTTATCTACAAAAAACTTCTTCCATGCGACCGTTGGACAATAGTTCGGTTCTTATTCCATTGAAGGTACGGAACCCTCCAATATGCGTGGTCCGACACGCACTTGGCCGGTTTTTTGGACCGGTAGTGACTAGACTAAATAACAAAACGAAATAGAATTAATACAAGTCAGTACAGCCGTTTTAGTTTATACAGTGTTAGTATGTCCATAAAGTAAGTATAAATTCAGTACTACGATGGTGGTAAATTCGCCTTATGGTAAGCTAAGCAGCATCATGGTCTTATTTGTACTCATGCTCCATTTGTATTAAGCATTTATTTAGGTTAAGTATGAATTAATTTACATTACAAATATAAATTTGGTGATAAACCTTTTTTGTCTGTGTCGGTGTAGGTATAATTTTGCAATGCAAGATTAGATAGTCCGTCTTACTTCAATCAAGCATAGACAGAGAAAAATATACTGTATTTTTGTTAGGCTAGTACCTTTACCATGAAAAACCAGCCAGCAGCATGTCGGGCTATGCTCAGTGTAGGGTTCCATAATTGTAGACCCGTCATAATACACCCACTTCGCAAGGTCGTCATTTTTACTATGAAATAAATAACAATTTTGTGCGATAGCTCAAATACGCATAAACCGATTTTATTCAATATAGTAGTTTTAGGGAGGTTACGTCGTAAAAGTTAGATCCCAGGGACACACATTTTTTTAAATATTGGGAGCCATTATAAAAAGGGGTTTGTAATAATAGCTAACCTATTACTTATTCTGTTACTGCGCTATTCGGTCAGCCAGACTATATGATAGTTTCATTCGATGATTTCAATTTGTTGTAAATTCCATAAACGTTATCTAAACTACCTGCCTAAATAAGTATAGACAAGAGGCCCCTGTAAAATTTTCGAAATCATATGTGGTCTATAAATTTTGGCAGTAGATATCTATTAGGCACCTACGTATAGGCACCTACCTGTCAATATTCATAGACCCCAGTCACTTTTTAAGAATCCTTTTTATGTTATAATTACAGCTCGAGTAAAGTTGCCCGTTGTACTTATATTGAATATTTAATTTACTTTAATTGATTCCTAAATATTTTAAAAGATCCTGATTTTTAAATTATTACGTGATCATTTTCTATTTAAAAAAGGCTTATTAAAATACTTCCCAGTTATTAATTCAGTTGTCAATATAATTATTTGATACCTGTAAAAGCATTAAAATGCAGCCCATATTTAAATAATTAGTCGCCTTGAATTAGGCGCCACCTATTATTTTTAATGCCAATTTCTATTTTTTTAAGTAGCCCAAATAAAATTATTTAGCCGCCTGGTTAAATACATGCCTTTTATTTTTAAAGACCTATCGATTGTTGTGTGCAACATGTTGATTATTGATATTTGGTAAATAAGTTGTCAATTTTCCTACAAAACTAAGTAGGAGCATACAAACTCCACCTTAGGTATGTAAAACATTAAGATATAAATTAAGATAAGTATTATAGTTTTCGAGTAAAATGGCTGTGACTTACGGTCGGACGGACGGACGGACAGACGGACATGACGAAACTATAAGGGTTCCGTTTTTGCCATTTTGTTTAAGGAACCCTAAAAAGTGTTAACTGCTGATGCAATCGTTACTAATATTAGTGGAGGCAGCTATAATGAGCAACTCTAATGCCTAAGCAGAGACGACTCCGCATGTCGTATGACACGACAGTGTTATAAATCCTCACTTACTAGTAGTGGCGTGCTCGTCCACATGACATATCGAATGCCGGCACAATTGGAAGTATTGTAATCAAGAGAAACTGGACATAGTATCAGTGAAACCAGTGCATCTAGAACATCGCTGTTCGTGGGTGATATAAATTCAAAGCGTTTGTCTCAGTCTTACAAACGAGAAATAATATACAACAAAAGGCCTGATCTGGAATAAAGACAAAATCTGAAACCAAGTCTCCTTATTCTAATCGTCGTCCTTCGTAATCCTCCTTTTTCGGGGTAATTCGGTTTTTCAGTTAATTATCTCCCTATACCTATTCTTTACGGCTGCTGCTACGGCGGCTGTAATGCCGATGTAGATCAAAATAAATGCAAAAACATGATTGAAGGCATTGAAAATTTCGTCAACTTAGTAACTTGACCCATAGCTTAATTGGTAAAGCGATCGAGCCCCGGCAAGGCGTATCGATGAAGGTTCAAGGCCTGCTGGGTTGATTATTTTTTCAATGTTTTCAATGTTTGTATTTGATTTAATAACATTCTTGATTGGTCATCACCGATATGTAATAAAGAACGAGATACACAATCAGCCCAAAAATATGGCCCCACAATAGTGCTGTAAGAAAGAATGCCTCGTACAGCAGTTTCTCGGACGGTCTTATTACGGTATAACACTGGTTACAAATTTTCACGAGCCATATTTTCGGTAAATCTTGTTTGAAACACTACTATATATCCTTACTCAATGTGGTCGATGAATCGACTCTAGGACGATGTTAGTGTTATATACTGAAAGGGGTTTTAGACTACACAAGTCTTAAATTATTAATTTAAATTAAACGATAACTATATTTTTTCCTTGTTTAACTTTGATCACCTGCTTAAAACAGTGTGGATAATTGCAATAGAAAAGTGCAACTGAATGAAAGTCGGCGCACGCGCCGTCTGAAATGGAATTATTGCAATCATTTGTGTAGTTCCAATCGATAATAGTAAACTTCACTTTCTAATGCTCACATGAAGCACGGACATTTCACGTGCCTGCCGCATGCCGGCGAAAGATCTGTCATGCAAGATAATTTTCACTTGACAACGTAGATTGCTAGATATTTTAGGTATTTTAATCTGTCCGAGTCGATGTGGTGAAACGTAGATACCGACGGCGTGTGATGCTAAAATAAAACAAATATATGGGTACGAGTATCACCGGTGCCGACAAAAAGAAAAAATTTTTCTACATCAATAAAAAAAACCGGCCAAGTGCGTGTCGGACCACGCATATGGAGGGTTCTGTAGCTTCAATGGAATAAGAACCAGGCTAATGCCAAAAGGTCGTATCTGATGCCTATGGAAGAAGTTTTTTGGAAATAACTCAAAAATGGCTAAACCGATAATGTTCAAAACAATTTTCGTAGAAAGTATATGATAACACGCATCTTCTCAATTTTTTTCATATTTTTGGACTTAGGGTTCAAAAGTTACAGGGGGGGGGACACACACACACGCTATTTTTCCGACTTTCGAAGCGATTATTTTTGAAACTATTCACTAAACACAAAATGTTCAAAGAAACCTCAATGTTATTTTTAAAGACCTAACGATTGATGTGCAACATGTTGATATTTGGTAATTAAAAAAAAAATTAGTTATAAGTATGGAGCGCCCCCCCTGAAAAGTATTTTTTTCTGCAATTTCACTACATAACTAAATAGCGGCATACAAACTACACCTTATGTCTAGATTAAATTAAGATACGTCTTTTAGTTTCCGAGTAAAATGTCTGTGACACACGGACGGATGGACAGACGGACATGACCAAAACTATAAGGGTTCCGTTTTTGCCATTCTGGCTATGGAACCCTAAAAACATATACGCCTGTGATATTATAAGCGTTATTGTCTTGTTGACAGACTTTGAAAATAGTTCTTATTTAGATATGGACTAAGAGCTGGCCACGGCAGGAAAGACACAATAATGAGAGCAACGAAATTGATATAGTTAGACTGCTATACTGTTGTTATTACCTAATCTGGCAATCTGGCAGCTTTAAGCCGGGGGGTTCAAGAGTAGCAGACCAGAAAAGTTGTTTAAAAATTTAGGGAACGACGCAATACTGAGAGTTCTTGCTTTAGTACGATATCGTGGCATTTGATGTATATAATTGGAACATAACGTGGAAGATGTCTCAGTGGGGGGGAAAAGAGGCAGGTTGAAGTTAAATGCATTTATACCGGACGCCTGCGGTTTATTTTCTTCTGATCTGTGAAAACTGTTTGTAATTTATCAGGCGCTGGAATAAAACTTATTAGTTGACAGCTTTCCATGCCAAGACGATATTACCGATAGTTATTTCTAAATAGGAAATCGACTTTAATAGCCAGGATTCTCGGTTTAAATTGTTATAAAAAAATATGTGACATATTAGGTTTTGTTCTGATAATGAACTTAGCTTACAGAGCCACATCATAATACAGTTACTCGTCAATAGATTGCGCTAATATCTACTAAACATAGACAGGGTATGACATTTGAATTCCAACTGCTGACCTAGCACGGGTGAGCAGTAGAAAATAACCAGTATAAGTGTGCTGCATAGCTACGAATCTCGCGGTCATGTTACACTGGTTGTTTGAGCAGTTGGCTCGCCAAGGTGCACACAACTATTGGTGGGAATAACGGCACAACTTATGTTGCACATTAGATTGAGCATACAAAACGACTCGCGTGATCACTACATATATTAGCGTTAATAATTTAAGTACAGTCGCCATCAGATATATCGAAGTGGCCAAGGTGGTCACAAATATCTGAACAACGCCTCTATTGTCAAGGCGATAAAGTGTAAGTTCAGATATTTTTGAGTACCTTGGCCGCTCCGATATATTTGATGGCGACTGTACCTACTAATTAAAAATAATCTCTTGTTTTAAAGAATAGAAAATTGAGTGCAGGTAGGAAAACGATTTTTAAAATGGCTATTTTTTATATATTATCAATAAGGAATAATGAAAATACTTAGTCTTTGATTATATTGTGTAGTGACTAAACACAAGTAAGTACAGCCGTTTGAAACTTATACAAGAAAAATCCTAAATCCTAAGGGATATCCCAAAACTAATGTACAGTTGGTAACGATAACCTGAGACGTAATCTAATTTACGCAAGCCGAAAATAAAGCTTTTTCTATTATTTAATATACGATCGAGTCTGTTTAGGGAAGCCTGGGAAATGTTGGTAGTGCACACATCAGCTTAGTCTATAATAGGAAAAATTAAGGCCTGCACAAACAGCTTTTTGGTAATCCCGGGCAGGAAGTTTTTAAACCTATGCAGAGTCCGTAGTTATCAAAAACACAAAACCTCTCCTTTCAAGGAAACTAACAGTGTTATTGTTACCATTCTTCGAGAGTATTCTAAGCGTATGACAGGGAATCTTCCATACAAAAATAATGTGTCAACGTGTCTTTAAAATCCATATATGGCCAAAGTATGAGTGTTCCCGCATACTAATGGCGCCATTCTTTCTTACAAAATGAGAAATGAATCGAGTTCATTGAGTAGGCGTTAGGTTTTGTAGTTTCAAATATTGTACATAACATACATACAATCCACTGGTCTTAACGGCCTCCTAGCCTAGTCGGTAGTGACCCTGCCTATGAAGCAGGAGGTCCCGGGTTCGAATCCTGGTCACTCTGGTCAGGGCATTTATTTGTGTGTTCATCACGGATATTTGTTCCTGAGTTATGGATGTTTTCTATGTATTTAAGTATTTACCTATATCTATCTATTATATATATCGTCGCCTAGTACCCACAACACAAGCCTTATTGAGCTTACTGTGGGACTAGGTTGATTCGTGTAAAATTGTCCCATAATATTTATTATTTTATTATTTATTATTACTGGTGCGACAGGCGGCTCAATATTTAATAAATAAAACAGCATATAGATAACGACTGCCAGCCTTCATTAACGATATAATGCGGAATCTTAGTGAGGTAATCTATGTTGCGCATTGGTAGTACCACCAAGTAAATAATAGTACCTTGGATGAATAAATTAAAAGGATGGAGCGTACCTGTACAACAAACTGTGACCCAAGATGGCGGCTGGTTTGAATGTATGTGTCCAGACGAGTGTTGCCATGTAATACAAATTTTCCCAATTATTAATACAGTATTTTTGAATTTTTTTTTTATTATTATTAATATATATGGTTAAATAGAATGAATAAGCACCTTTTTTAATAAATTTGATGAAATACATTTCTGAAGAGGCCTCTCTTGTCGTCCCAATACTATTATTTTCAGCATACTTTATACCTTTTTAATCTGGAGGCACGGCAGTGCCCTCGCTAAGACGAAGACAACTAAAAGTGTTATAACGTATTCATTTATTACGTAACACGATGTAGGGGGAGGGGAATTGACCATGTCTTACTCCTACTGCAGAGAGGACTATTATTATTATTTTTTTCTTACGTAGCGGAAGGGGGTCTCTGGCAAAAAATGTCTTACGTAATCAATGAACGACGCCTTATTTTATACTAATGTTTAGAATGTAACAAAAACTTTTTGAAAACTGCATCAAAATCGGTTCAACCAAACGCAAGATAATCGCGAACAAACATACATACATACATATATCCAAACATACGGGTCAAACTGTGAACCTCCTTTTTTTGAAGTTGGTTAAAAATGCTCCTCGATCGATCAACACAATCGGTTTGACTTAAGAGCTGACCTCTCATTCCAACTATAGTTCAATCTCGTTCTAAGCGCTTGACCAGTCGATTACTGACGCGACTAGTCAGCCGCTCAGAGTGAGAGGGAGCGATAGTTAGAATGAGACGAAAGTTTGACAGATGGTGGTGACATAACTTCGCGCGTGCAATGAACGATTAGATATGGGCTTTTTGTTTTACAAAGTTTTTGGAATAATTTTAAGATATATATAAGTTTGTTTATTTACAAATTGTATTCAAAAAATAATAAAGAATAATTTGCTCACAAAAGCATAAAAGTTATTATCTATTAGGTAACGTTATAATATTCGTTGAAAATGTTTCACGCACGTTTTCAACGAATATAAAACGTCTAGTTAGGAGTGGTGACGTCAATATCGTATTGACAACATATCGCGGCGATTATAGACCCCCTTACGTTCGGGAAGTTTCCCTATTCAACCACCTGGCAACACCAATACCGTGAAGTTAATAGTTTACGAATTTACTGATTTTTAATATGATTACGCAATGAATTGTTTACTTAGCGGTAAAAAGTTACCCCATCCGTTTTATTCTTTTGACCGGTGGCATTTCTGCAGCATTTGACAACGCACGACGGCATATTTTAATTCTTTTTTAACAGCACTTGACTGCATAGACGTTTGGACACGACTGTCGGGGGAGCGGCTCATTATTGTTGTGAGTATGTGTGTGTAGTGCGTAACCACGAGGACACTGGCTCATTATGGAACCACAAAATGTTGTTAGCAGTACTCCATCTGAAGAATTATATAATCTATGAATAGTACTATTTATTTATCTAGAACTTTCTCTCATTCTGTCACTTTAAATACTCGCTACTCAAATGCTGCGCAAAGTCGATATTTATATCGATAAAAGTTCATGATTAAGGATAAGCATCGACATATAATATTAAAACGAGTAAAGTTAAACAATGCTCATGTGAAAACTTAACCCATTTTCAGGTTTACAAAAATAAAATGTCTCATGTCTTGTTACCCAATAAAATACACATTTTCGAAGCGTAATTTATTTGTTAGTCTTCATTCCTTAAAGGTTTCATGCCATTTCTCTTCAATCTTCCCTACAAAATCAGTGTTTGACAGAACTTTGACATATGAACGGTGGCACATGACGTCTACATTCTACACACAATTTTTCTTGTCGATTATCTAGGGTTGATAAGTACGCGATTAGTTTGATTGCTGGACCTGCCCTAATCTACCTGATACATCAGAAATTTTAATATAAAAATACATTAATGTAAGATTTATTACTTAATTTGCCCAATCTAACCGTTATTTTAACTAAACTACTACTATAAACTACATAAATATTTTATCTTACCTGTGGTTATGCAGCAAATAAACGAAGGGGATTTTGACAACCCCGTAAATGTAAGCTGTCACTTGGTTCAGTACACCCTTGTTTAAATCTTACTTAATGTAATTAAAATGAATGGGAAAGGCAACTATCACAATGACATTTCCAACATTAGTTTTATATTGATATTGTAAAAAAACCTAGCATAAGAAGAAGGATATTTATATAATAATAAAATAAGAAATTACTTTTCTTTTATTGCTGATGGCTATCAGAATCGGTATTCAACTTGAAGACTTCAACCCGGATGGAGTCGCCATGTCTGTCATTTTCTATACAAAAAAAGTCTGCCGATGTTTGCGGTGGAGGGGAACGTCAAATGTATGGCTATTCGTACGTAGCTACGTTAGATAAACGTCAGTCCATACATGTGTATGACCACTGGTCATATGTTTTCGGCAGAAGGGAACGCCTGTGGCCAATGGCGACTCCGGGTGGTTGAATTCTCTAAGTATTCAATGGTCAAAATATTGGTAAGGGTTAATATATTTATCGACAAATTAGGCAGCCATATATCCGTAATTTCCTAATGGTTGTGCGCCCCTTAGCGAGCCAACTTCTCTGACTGCCAGTGTAAAATGACCGCGAGATTCGTAACAATGCGGCACACTTATACTGGTTAATTATCTACTGCTCACCCGTGCTGGGTCAGCAGTTGGAATTCAAATGTCATACCCTGTCTATGTTTAGTAGATATTAGCGCAATCTAGTGACGAGTAGCTGTATTATGATGTGGCTTTGTAAGCTAAGTTCATTATTAGAACAAAACCTAATATGTCACATATTTTTCCATAACAATTTAAACCGAGAATCCTGGCTGTTAAAGTCGATTTCCTATTTAGAAATAACTATCGGTAATATCGTCTTGGCATGGAAAGCTGTCAACTAATAAGTTTTATTCGAGCGCCTGATTAATTACAAACAGTTTTCACAGATCAGAAGAAAATAAACCGCAGGCGTCCGGTATAAATGCATTTAACTTCAACCTGCCTCTTTTCCCCCCCATTGAGACATCTTCCACGTTATATTCCAATTATATACATCAAATGCCACGATATCGTACTAAAGCAAGAACTCTCAGTATTGCGTCGTTCCCAAGATTTTTAAACAACTTTTCTGGTCTGCTACTCTTGAACCCCCCGGCTTAAAGCTGCCAGATTGCCAGATTAGGTAATAACAATAGGATAGCAGTCTAACTATATCAATTTCGTTGCTCTCATTATTGTGTCATTCCTGCCGTGGCCAGCTCTCCGTCTAATACTGGTCGACTCGAGTTCATGTCAGCAAAACCAATCAGTTTTGGTTTTGATGACGTGAACTGGAATGTTAAAAGTTACTAATGCAGGACGTATATATATGTAGTTATATTTTTTTAAGTTCACCAAATAAAGGAGGAGCTCTTTAGTAACATTGTGGACATCTTAACAAAACTATGGTGTTGGTGGTGAATGGTTGTGTTTAAATGCCAACACCGCCACGGTAGTATTCTGTGCTTACCTATACGACTAGTACATCTGTAAATTTCGATAGAGAAATGTATTAAAATTGAAATAATTAATTCCTGTTTACTTCATTCTTGTTTACCGCCTGTACTTTTGTCACGGTGTTAACATTTTTACCTGAGGCCGACGTATCAATAGGACCAACTACTGTGATATAAATAAAACAGTTTAATGTGACTACAAACTAGGAGATCTACCTTGTTAATTCGAAATCAATATGAAAGTGAAGCAGATATAAGTGATGTTCAATGGCCTGTCCTAACGGTGCGGTGGTCGGGCATCAATTTTCTAGACGTGTGCGTACGCGCAGTAATGAGAGCACCGTGGGCGGGACCGCGCGTGATGTTGCCGCTCTCGGACAGGAACTGTTCTGAGGCCGGCTTATCTAGAGCAACAGTTTCATATTTATGTTAGAGTGAAAACATTAAAATACTTAATAATCTTCGAGGCTTAAGTATTGTAGCAAATGTAGCTATCGTGATTTTATTTGCACGTAACAGTAAATGTATCTATTATTTATGTTTCTTGTAACTCAACTTTCGATTGGTAAAGGAAATTTATGTTTCTATTTTAGGTGCGTTATGATTTGTATTATTGTTTGGCAACTATACTTTAACCGTGTATCTTAAAAAAACGCTTCTACTTAAGATTTTTGAAGCAATTATAGAAACCTAGAAACGTTCTTCTTTCTGCTGCTAGCTGTTCTGTGAAACCGATGCACCTTAATCAAGCACCTGGATCACAGTTTTAGAGAAGCCTAATCGCCTCATTAACTTTCATAAACATGTAAGCCTCGCCAAACTACACATTCCCAAAATATTTAAGCGAGATTGCTGAAACTTATAAACACAAAATATTTTGTAAAGCCAGTATGAATAATATAATAATCTACATAAGGAAACCATTACTGTGAGTGCACCACTTGCTTGAAATATTCGTAATTTAATTACACATTATATTTTTTTTTTAATCACTAGAAATCACCACTATACTATAATTTAATTAACTAGCCTCCGCTCTTATTAACATCGCCCGGTTAGTTATCGTTCAAATTGCCAACCACTTCCTTTTCAAACTCTCTTTAGTTATGGCTCAACGTTTCATAAATTTATTGGTCGTTATTATATTATAGAAATGTTTGTACTAATTTATTTCATCAAAGAGATAAAATGTCATAACAGTCGCTAAACATATGTATTACATTACACTCGTAGAAATAATGACACATTGACGTCAAAGTCAATTCTAAAACATTGTGAGCCGTAGGGAGCAGCAATTAGCTGTAGCTCTGGTCAGGTGGTCGAGCTCGCGACTGCACCGAGCACCGACCCGACAAGACCTCCCTCGCAGCCAACAAACCTTGACTGATGTTTCTGCGAACGACCTAACCCTTATTACCAAATGCTAAAGTCTATTTTACACAAAATCAACTAATTTTTAACGTTGCCTGAGCTTGTACACCCCCGGCCGTTAGCCCGGCCGTCATTATGTGTCATTAGTTTTGCGACACTGACCAAATGACTGGTCTGCTATATCGAATGACTCATTCTATCCGTGATTAGTCTCCGTGGTTTTCTCAATGTTCATGTATAAAAGTAATTTGAACTATCTCGTTAAGTTAATACGAGCATCGAGTAAAAGAAAGGTGGCGTGACTGAAAGTAAAGTTTTTCACTTCTTTCTAATATACCTACTTCCTTTACTAGTACGATAAAGTATGTTGCGCGTGTAATTAGGAACAGTATACAGCTACGGGCAGGTAGGATAAAAAAGTCTGAAAACGTACACATATTAGCTATTTAGTTTGCTTGAAAGAGGAGCTGGCTTGAAAATATATTAACAGTTTTGATTGATGTTTAAATATCTATTTGTCGCTTAAAAACTATTCGCTTTAAAGAAGCTGTTAACAGTCAGGAACAGAAAATATCTACTACAGTCGGCACTTCGAACTACTTGAGACCTTGTTGGACACATTGTATTATTTAAAATGACAGGTTTCAAAATTTAGTTTTAAGTGGCGGGCCGGGCGTCAATGGTTTCGCCGCAGTAAAATTACTCAAATGAATTATCGGGGTTGGATCTTATCCAAACATGCCCCAATTCGAATCTTATCCAACCGATATACATATTTATTGTATTTGAATGTATGAATGTGCTTAAAGCAAATAAATATTTTTGAGTTTTGAGTTTGAGTTTTTATTATGGACCGTAAGCCAGGAACAAATTTCACGACCAATTGCGGCCCACATGATATGTTGTGAAGTGGTGAAGGGCGATGCATAATTAAGTCTCGTAAAGGTCAGCTGCTGCTCCGTTGGTGGGTTGAGAACCGGCAGCTATTTAATAACTTTGAAAAAAAAAAAACGATCATTGCGTCACGCTTGAAAATTTATCAGATGATAGTTTATATGTTCTTACAATCATGAAAAATCGTCAGCCGGCTGTATGTAGGTGGAAAGACCATCAGCTGATGCCCTGAAGATGGTATGTTCACGTGACCAGCTGACGGTCTTTTCACTGCGATACTGACTGACGATGTTTTATGTTTATAATAGGATATAAACTATCATCTGACAAAGTTTCAATCGGGACGCGATGACCATTTTTTTTAAATCCATTAATCGTCTGCCGTTCCTTAACCCACCAACGGAGACGCAGCTGACCTTCACGAGGCTTCATTACACATCGCCCTCAATCACTTCACAAGTTGTCGCCTGGGACGCGATGACCAACGAAATTTGTTCCTGGCTTACGGTCTACCTAGTCGGTTACTAAGTTCTGTTACTAGAGTTTTCACTAAATAAATAGGAATAGGTAGCAACATTTTAATTATTCACGTACATAATTTAAAAGCTTATTTAATAGCCAATAGATTACAATATATTTAATTGAAAATTATTGTCGCAGTTTTTCAGAATTCTTTTTCTACTCCAGCACTTCTATATGCCAATTAAATGACTGATAGTGGTATCTAAAACTACATCATTTAAGTGAAGGCGCTAAAGTCTATTTGTCTATAGGTACTTTCTATAACTGCTAGCAGTCACACAAAACATATTGTACAACTGTTTTTGTTTTTTTAATACACTGACTTCCAGGTGCCATGTCTAAAAAGGGTTCGTTCTTGTTTACAATATAAATTATATTTTTATACTTGAAATTATTTTTGCACAAACTATGATAAAAACATTATCATGTCTTTTTTAAAGTATTAATATCTTAAATAATTTAGTTTTCATATTTATGAAAAGCATAATAGTACTTTAATGTAAGCTTTTGCATTGAGAGTTACTTGAACGAAGCCATATTTTTTTGCAATTGAAAACCAACTCGTGGTCTGTCTATGACATTTAGTCAAAAAGTTAATATTTAAAAAGTTTCAACACAATGTACGGCTTAATTTTTGTATTTAAACTCGTATATTATGTTAATATCAAGAAGTTTATGTTAATTTTCATAAAATAAGTGACAAGAAAACTTCACAGTGAATATCCGAAGACTTCGGCACAAAAGTAAGTTATTAAGAAAAATCTTAAAACAAAATTGATTTATGTACTCGTGATACTTAAGAACTTTAAAATTATTTATTAATTACGTTTTTGCTACTGTCGTAGAAAAAGTTTCGTGTGCAACGGAACATAATTAGGTCTTAAAATTCTCGGGTCTGTTAGACTGTAAGAACCCTTATTATGTACCTGTTGCACAAAATACTATTATAACACTCGGAAAAAGGCGTGAAAAATATACGTCAAAATTACGCTCCTTGATCATGTTGATTTTAAATCCTGTTTACTTTTAATCACCTTTAAGACGCATCAGTCTTACACAATTCGGTAGCTATATTCTTTAGCTTCAATTTGGTATATGTATAGTTCACGTGGGGCTATCCGATAATATACTAGACTATACGTTGCATGTCTGCTTGTTCAATAGCAGTCTAAATCTATGTCTTTTGTGAAAAACTTAAATATAGGCAATATTTCAAATGGGAATATCCGTGGGATAAAATCGCAAGAAAATTCAATGGTGGTCACGCATTTACCTCTAATAAACAGGTTTCTTACAAACAAGCAATGGAACCTTGTAAACAAAGGTGCAATATTTATTTGATGCACTTTTGTAAAGTGTAATTTTCTTAAATTTACCGCGTGTTTGCGTCTTCAGGCAATCTTGTGCTTTACAAGGATTTTCAATAAAATTTCTCATCTGATTTGTGTATTATTATACCATACCATATTATGTTTATTAGAAATTAGGCTATTAAATAATTACTTTAATTTTTGATTTTCAATCTTTATTTTATATTTTATCAGTCAGAAATCTGGTAACAGAATTTAGTAACCAACTAGGTATTACTATGCGTCTATTACGAAGTCGATCTCAAAGATATGTTTACACTTTTGGACCTTGTTACAAAGGAGTAAGGTGCAAAAGTGTAAACATATTATTGACGTCGACTGTACCATACACTAATAAAAAAACCGGCCAAGTGCGTGTCGGACCACGCATAATGGAGGGTTCCGTATCTTCAATAAGATCCAAACTAATACAAAATCGTATCTGATGCCTATGGAAGAAGTTTTTTTAAGATAACTCAAAAATGGCTGAACCGATAATATTCAAAATAATTTTTGTAGAAAGTATGTAATAAGGCGTATCTTCTAAATTTTTTAAATATTTTTGGGACTTACGTTTCAAAAGTTACATGAGGGGACACACACATTTTCTGACATTCGAGTTCAAAGGAACATCTATGTTATTTTTAAAGACCTATCGATCGATTGTTGTGCAACATGTTGATGATGTTTGGCAAAAAATATACATATTTATTAAATTTAGTTACATGTATGGAGCGCCCCCCTATTTTTTTAATTCTGCAATTTAACTACATAATTAAATAGCGGCATACAAAATACACCTTATGTCTAAATTTTATTAAGATACGTCTTATAGTTTCTGAGTAAAATGGCTGTGACATACGAATGGACGGACGGACAGACGGACATGACGAAACTATAAGGGTTCCGTTTTTGCCATTTTGGCTACGGAACCATAAAAGCGATGTCATACATAATGGATAACGGTTTTAAAAACATGGTTTAAAATAACATTTAATTAAAATGTCAGTAGAACAATGATCGGCCTATGGCAAGCTCTGCTTTGAAACTAACTTGTATTTCATTCGTGCCAAGGGGCACCGAGTCTTTATGTGCTCAACGAGCGATCCGCCGCCCTAATTATACCATAAATTTCACTTACAGGATCAATGAGATGTTATTGGAAATTTCCCATTAGCTCTTCCATTGCCGTTGGGTATACATTACGGGAAATAAGTTAATGAAATTAGTTTTGTGAAGTTTTAGGTCACGAATGCCACGATGTAATTTAGGTGTCACCGTCATTTTTAGGGTTCCGTAGTCAACTAGGAACCCTTATAGTTTCGCCATGTCTGCCCGTCCGTCCGTCCGCGGATAATCTCAGTGACCGTTAGCACTAGAAAGCTGAAATTTGGTACTAATATGTATATCAATCACGCCGACAAAGTGGTAAAATAAAAAGTGAAAAATTTTTTTTTATTTGGGTACCTCCCCTATACGTAAAGTGGGGAGTGATTTTTTTTTTCATTTCAACCCTAACGTGTGATATATTATTGGATAGGTATTTAAAAATGAATTGGGGTTTCCTAAAATCATTTTTCGATAATGTAAATATTTTCGGAAATAATCGCTCCAGAAGTAAAAAAATATGCGTCCCCCCCCCTCTAACTTTTGAACCATAAGTTTTAAAAATATGAAAAAAATCTCAAAAGTAGAACTTTATAAAAACTTTCTTGGAAAATTATTTTGAACTTGATAGGATGAATAGTTTTTGAAAAAAAAATACAAAATAATTTCTGAACTAAGTTTGTAATTTAACCGTATAAGCAGGTGTTTATTGTACCTGTAATTTCTACAAAATTACAATGAAATGACGTGCTTTCAAATAAAGTAAAAACGGTGAAAATCGGTTCACGCAATAAAGAATTATCCCATAAAAATCATCTTCCATACTTTATGCTCGCGCGCAATAGTTTACTCAATTTGCCGATAGATGTCGCTGTACATGGAACTCTCATATCATATCCTACATGGCGGTGTTATTAACTCTTAAGTGGGGACACTTACTGTGACGGACGGAAAACTACGGAACCCTACAGTGAGCGTGGCCCGACACGCTCTTGGCCGGTTTTTTTGAATGGTATTTCTCAAAGTAGGTATTTAAACTACAGATATATTTATTTATTAAAAAATATTTTATCCACAATTTTTAAATCCACGCCGTAGGTTTCGTCAGGTAAGGCTAGGCTAGGTATTTTTTTTCATGTAATTTCATATCAGTATTTGACTGAGCGCTTCCATTTTTTTTCACACAATTTTGACGATTTACATGCGTGCTATACTGAAAGAAGTTCTCATTCGTTTAAGCAGAGAATATATATTTAATAGAGCTACACAGTCTAAGAACTTTTTAGGCTCCAAGTCTGAAGCGCCATCTGAACGAGAGCAAACCAAAGTTACCGTATAATGTAGGGCAGAAAGTACAGCGCCATCTAGTAATTGATAAATAAAATAAAATAAAAAAGCCTTTTATTTCTTGCCACAATACATTACAATACAAATAATCTTATGATATTAAATTCGCTCAATAAGTACAGCGCCATCTAGTAATTGATAAATAAAATAAAATAAAAAAGCCTTTTATTTCTTGCCACAATATATTACAATACAAATAATCTTTTTGATATTAAATTCGCTCAATGTCTATTATATTATACTTAACAAATTAATTACAAAATTATTGATAACATCTACTAGATAAAAAAAAAATCTGATTATATTTTATTATTTCATACTCGTCAAAAGTCGTCAATGCTAAAACTATTTTTTGTATTTCTTTTATTTTTATGCAACAACCCCTTCCCGGGTGAATAGCCCCGTCCCGCTGGCAATATTTTGAGGGTTAAGTTTCGAAAATTCTAAAGTCACTTATTATTGAAGTAGGAAATACAGTGTGTACATGAGAATCTTTCAGTGCGCTTTGTGTCATATTCAATTGGTGCTTTTTTTGTAATTCAATAATTTGAGGTTAACTTTTTTAGCTTGCCATAACTTGAGTAACAAAATATTAGAGTTCAAAAATATAACTGTTTTGTATTTAGAACAGTTTTATTGTTGTACAAAACCAGTTTGTGTCATTTACGTCGAGTGCAATTTGATATAGTATGACAACGCTAAAAAACTACGTATAAAATATAAGAGTTCATAAATTAAGGATTAACTATATCATCACCTTAAAATACGTCAATAAAATCAATATGTGTCAAATTAAGCAATGAAAATTTAAGTTTCTTGGTAATTTCGTTTTTTTAGGCTGTTATCGTTTTAATGAATTATTAAAGTCATCAGAGTTCACATTATAATAATCAAAAAGGGACTTTAAAGTAGATATTTCAATTTGTGTCACTTTCATCAATGATATTTCGTCAAAAATTAAAAAGAAACAAGATTTGCGTTCAGAGGAAATCTTCCTTCCTAACTATAGCGCGTGACCTTGATGGCACGCCTGTTCGGCGTGCTTCTGTAGTGACTACTAGAAGTAGACCCCCGGCTCGCTTCTTAACAAGCTATACCATGGGTCAACCAGGCGCTGGCATCTTAGCAGTTACGATGTAGGTACTTGCTCACGGAGGCGCGCGCGGGGTGATAAAGCCGACATACTCGACAAAGGAACTGAGCGGAGGAGCAGGGCGCGGGAAGCCGGCGACGGGGCAATGAACTCGTGCGTATCTCGCCCATACGTACCTTTTAAGCGGTAGCTTACCGCGTTGTTTGTGACTAGACTGTTGAGTACATTTTCGAATATTTCAAGCATCGTGAATTATGGGTAGAAAACGCAACGTATAATTTTTGTTTTAGTTTCTGTTTTACTTTTGTTTTATTTTTGTTTATGGAACGAAATTCCTTATCGGACGGTTCGCGGATGCGGGCCAGACGAAAAAAAGTCACGTGAACGTCACAAAAAAACGTCTGGTCCCGGAAACGCGAAACAAAGCCATACGATTAAGAAACATGTAAAAATCTCAAAATCTCAAAAATCTCAAAAATTTCAAAAATCTCAAAAATCTCAAAAATCTCAAATCTCAAAAAAATTCAACTACAAAAATTACGATAAAGTCAAAATTTAAATAACATTACTTCGTTCCAACCGACTGTTCCATGACACTTTTTTTAATATTGTCTTCGGTTGCCGCGATAGTTATTCATGAAATAAAACAATTAAAAACGGATTTTATGTAGGCCAGACTAAGCGGAGCATTTCTACTCGGGTAAAGGAACATATAGCCGATGTGAAGCACCGTCGACCAAGGTCAGCAGTCTGTGAGCATGTCATGGATAGGCCCAACCACTCAGTTAAATTTGACAAACCGCAAGTCCTCGTCAAGGAGAAACGATACATTCCCCGGATGTTGCGAGAGGCAATCGAGATTAAAAAATATCCAAATTTCAACAGAGAGGATGGTTTTTCGGTACCACCAGCTTGGGATCCAGTTATTCATTTGGTTAAGGAGCAAGCTAGACATAGGACTGTGAGACCATAATGGTGGACAGTGTGGACACTAATAATAATTTAATACTAATTTAAAAAAAAATTAAAAATAAAAACAAAAATAATAATTAATAATAATAAAATAAATTGTTTAATAATTTGTTTTGTAATAATAAATAATTTGTTTTTATAAAGGCCCCTCTGGCATGTGCAAACACTAAATTTGTTTAATATTTAATATGTGGGTAGGTTTGCATATTGTGATAGTTTTTGAACGGAGGTAATTGTACATTTTTCCTCAGTCGACCCGTTGACCACGAACGCTGTAAAGTGTTCGAAACGTCGGGATGTAATTTAAGCTCAATACACGCGATAAAATCCGTTTTTAATTGTTTTATTTCATGTACACTTTTTTTAGTTTTTATGTCGTTTTAATTTTGTATTTATTCTGTTTTTATTTTGTTTTATTTTATTTTTATTTTATTCTTATTTTATTCTTATATCATTCTTATTTTATTCTTATTTTATTCTTATTTTATTCTTATTTTATTCTTATTTTATTCTTATTTTATTCTTATTTTATTCTTATTTTATTCTTATTTTATTCTTATTTTATTCTTATTTTATTCTTATTTTATTCTTATTTTATTCTTATTTTATTCTTATTTTATTCTTATTTCATTCTTATTTTATTCTTTTTTTTATACCACGACGGTGGCAAACAAGCATACGGCCTGCCAGATAGTAAGCCGTAGCCTATGGATGCCTGCAACTCCAGAGGTGTCAAAAGCGCGTTGCTGACCCTTTACAAAAAGGAGGAGAATATCTCGCCCATTTTTAAATACAAAGAAAAGTTTTTCAAACAAAACACGCTCATTTTAGCGTTTTCTATACGGGAAAATCATAAAAAGTGCACATTATAATGACGTCCCGTCCATGTCAAAATTATGTACAAGTTCAAAGTCCATTATCTCGGGCATTTTTGATTTTAGACCAAAGTTTTTCAATAAAACACGCTTATTTTATTGTTTTCTATACGAAAAAATCATAAAAATTATACTTTATAATGATATATCCCTGGTTTTTTTTCGAAGTCCAAATTAAATACAAGTTCAAAGTCCATTATCTTGGCAATTTTAGATTTTTGAGAAAAGCTATTTAAGTAAAAAACGCTTATTTTAGCGTACACTATAAAGAAAAATCATAAAAAGTACTCGTTATAATGACGTCCCGATATACAAGTTCAAAGTCTATTATCTCGGCCAGTTTTGATTGTAGAGAAAAGTTTGTCAAATAAAACACGCTTATTTAGCTTATTCTATACGGAAAAATCATAAAAAGTACACAATATAATGACGTCCCGATATGCAAGTTCCATGTCCAATCGGCCATTTTTGATTTTAGAGAAAATTTTTCAAATGAAACACGCATATTCTATACGGAATAATCATAAAAAGTACACGTTATAATGTAGTCCCGTCGATGGTTTTTTTTTCGAAGTCCAAATTATATAAAAGTTCGAAGTCCATAATGGACTTAAATAAGCGTGTTTTATTTGACAAACTTTTCTCTAAAATCAAAAAGTCCATTATCTCGGCCATTTTTTATTTTAGAGAAAAGTTCCTCAAATAGAACACGCTTATTTAGCTTATTCTATACGGAAAAATCATAAAAAGTACACAATATAATGACGTCCCGATATACAAGTTCCATGTCCAATTGGCCATTTTTTATTTTAGAGAAAAAATTTCAAATGAAACACGCTTATTTTAGCGTATTCTATACGGTAAAAATCATTAAAAGTATACCCCATCGCTGGTTTTTATTTCGAAGTCCAAATTATATACAAGTTGAGAGTCCATTTTCTCTGCCACTTTTGATTTTAGAGAAAAGTTTTTCGAATAAAACACGCTTATGTTAGCGTATTCTATACGGAAAAATCATAATAAGTACACGTTATGATGACGTCCCGTCGATGGTTTTTTTCGAAGTCCAAATGATATACAAGTTCCATTTCCAATCGGCCATTTTTGATTTTAGAGAAAAGTTTTTCAAATAAAACACGCTTATTTTAGCGTATTCTACACGGTAAAATCATTAAAAGTATACCACATCGCTGTTTTTTTTTCGGAATCTTAATAATATACAAGTTCAGAGTCCTTTATCTCGGCCATTTTTGATTTTAGTGAAAAAATTCTCGAATAAAACACACTTCTTTTAGCGTATTCTAAACGAAAAATCATAAAAAGTACACGTTATATTGACGTCCCGTCGATAGTTTTTTAAGTCCAAATGATATACAAGTTCCATGTCCAATCAGCCATTTTTGATTTTAGAGAAAAGTTTTTCAAATAAAACACGCTTATTTTAGCGTATTCTATACAGTAAAATCATTAAAAGTATGCCCTATCGCTGGTTTTTTTTCGAAGTCCAAATTATATACAATACAAGTTCAGAGTCCATTTTCTCGGCCACTTTTGATTTTAGAGAAAAGTTTTTCGAATAAAACACGCTTATATTAGCGTATTCAAACTCAAACTCAAACATTTATTCAGTAAGTAGGCCACAAGGGCACTTTTACACGTCAAAGTAAAAGAGAGAAAAAAAATCAAACTACACCGGTTCTAACCTCTGACCAGAGAAGAATTATGTCCGGCAAGAAACTCGGCGGGACTTATTTTTTCAAAACAACAGTACATCAAAACTAAACAATACATATAAGTGCGTTGTTCTATAAGAAAACATATCAAACCAAGTTAGATTAACCAACAATAGGTTATAGTTTAAGAAAAATACCAAAGAAAAAAGATGAGTCCAAATCTGACTATCTGAAAATGAATTACATACAAGTTTGATATAATTTCTTACCTGAACTGTGTCTTCTACATAAATTTCCAAATTATAATAATCCATCATCAGTAGTTAGAAACAAATTTTGAATTTAAATAAAAAAAAAGTAAGTGATTCTAGTATACAATAATAAACATACTATTTCCAATTATCCTTAGAGATGTATGAGGTCTCCAAGTGTCTTGATCTATATATTCTATATAATAAAAAATATGGATAATCAAGCACCGAATGTTGTGTCTAAAGCCAATTAAACTAAAATTTAATATGATTAATAAAAAGTTACGTAATTGTGTGGCCCCAGTTAGCCTAAACAGACCGGTCTCCACAAATTTTATACGGAAAAGCCATAAAAAGTACACGTTATGATGACGTCCCGTCGATGGTTTTTTCAAAGTCCAAATGATATCCAAGTTCCATGTCCAATCGGCCATTTTTGATTTTAGAGAAAAGTTTTTCAAATAAAATACGCTTATTTTAGCGTATTCTATACGGTAAAATCATTAAAAGTATACCCCATCGCTGTTTTTTTTTCGAAGTCCAAATTATATACAAGTTCAGAGTCCATTTTCTCGGCCACTTTTGATTTTAGAGAAAAGGTTTTCGAATAAAACACGCTTATGTTAGCGTATTCAAACTCAAACTCAAACATTTATTCAGTAAGTAGGGCAAGGGCACTTTTACACGTCAAAGTAAAAGAGAGAAAAAAAAAATCAAACTACACCGGTTCTAACCCTAGACCTCTGACTCAAATAAAACACGCTTATTTTAGCGTATTCTATACGGTAAAATGAGTAAAATTATACCCCATCGCTGGTTTTTTTTTCGAAGTCCATATTATATACAAGTTCATACTCCATTATCTCGGCCACTTTTGATTTTAGAGAAAAGTTTCTCGAATAAAACACACTTATTTTAGCGTATTCTATACGAAAAATGATAAAATGTACACGTTATATTGACATTCCGTCAATAGTTTTTTTCGAAGTCCAAATGATATAAAAGTTCTACGCCCAATCGGCCATTTTTGATTTTAGAGAAAAGTTTTTCAAATAAAATACGCTTATTTTAGCGTATTTTTTACGGTAAAATCATTAAAAGTATACCACATCGCTGGTTTTTTTTTTCTATGTCCAAATTATATACAAGTTCAAAGTCCATTATCTCGGCCATTTTTGATTTTAGAGAAAAGTTTTTGAAGTAAAACACGCTTATTTTAGCATATTCTATACGGAAAAATCATAAAAAGTACCTGTTATAATGAAGTCCCGTCGATGGTTTTTTTTCGAAATCCAAATTATAAACAAGTTCAAAGTCCATTATCTCGGCCATTTCGATTTTAGAGAAATGCTTTTCAAATAAACCACGCTTATTTTAGCGTATTCTCGACGGAAAAATCATAAAAAGTACACGGTATAATGATACCCCGTCGCCATTTTATTTTTTAAGTCCAAATTTTACTCCATGTATCATTTTATCTTCAAAGTCCGATAACTTCGAAGTTTTTGAAATTTTTTTCTAATAAAACTTGCTTATTTTAACACATTCTACACAATAAGACAAAAAAAATGTGTCATAATGACACCATTTCAACCAAAATAGTCAAAACTGTACTCAACCTTCAGGGCCCCATAACTTCAAAACTATTGAGTGTTGAGTTAAAGAAAAGTTGTTTATTTTTATGTGTTTTATACGATAAGTTAATAAAAACATAGCCTTATTATGACATCATACTGTTGAAATTTTTTTAAAGTCCATTCCGGCCCTTTGCTAGTCCAACCGAGAGGCGGATAACGAAATTTAGATTTTTGCGTTTCACGATTGGCACTCTGTAAACAAACCGCCTTGATGCATAAATTAAATATTATTAGTAACAAATTATCTGTGACAATTTGTCAAAATACTGTTTATATTGTAAACTAGGTTTAGCGTGGCACACAGATCCGCCGTTGCAGTGCCTTACGGACTACGGTGTAGTCATACGTTATATCACCATTAATTATCCTTTACTTACTTAAGTTTTATATTACTGCTTTCTTTACTATGAAAAATAAAAAAGAGCGACTAAAAAGTCGCTGTTTGTCTTTGTCGCACTTATTACTATATGTATGTATAGAAAACAAACGAGCTGCTAGGCACCCTGGCCGGCACATGCACCCCGCCCACGTCTTACCGTTCCCCGCGCATGCCCTTTAAGCAAAACAAGTTTTTGTTTTGAAAAATAAAAATAATCCATTGATTATAACGACACAAATTTCAAACATTGTTTCGATACGCTTTTATAAAAATATTGACGCAAACTTTAATAACTTTAATATTTTATTGTACTGTTAACAGGGTCATACAAGAAAAAAAAAAAAAAAAAAATATCATTGATTAATATGGTACAAATTTATTCAAATAATAGATACCGATATTTTAGAAAGCACAGTACCCAATCGATCAACTCTAATTTTATATAGGCTTATAAAAGTCTACATATATGTGCTGATTGAAAGTGACACAAAACGCGTGCGTGCGTCAGTAACAACTTTGCTGTTACAGTGAAAAAACAATTTTGATCTCTAATTTTCTATTTACCGAATAATGTTTAAAAAAAGAAATGTCTAAGTTTCTACCTAAACAACAACCTAGGATGACACAAATTATTATTATTAGCTAAGTTGGATGGCCTGAATTCTGTATGTGAAAAATAAGCATCTTTAATATTATCGAAACTTCATAATTTATCGGTACGGGTCTAGAAGGCCTCCTCCAGAGATAGCCACTTCGTTCTGTCCTGTGCTACCTGAGTCCAGTTTTTGCCTGCGAGTAATTGATAGCGTTACTATTATTACGGTAGTACTACGGTAACTTTGGCAAACTCTCGTTCAGGTGGCGCTTTAGACTTGGAGGCTCAAAAAATGCATAGACTATGTGACTCTATTAAATATATACTCTCTGGTTTAAGTAAGTACCTAGTTAATTGGTGTTACTTGTGCGCAAGCTGTCACCATAATATATCAAGTGAAAGAGAAACATTGTGTTACGATTAGTATGGGAGCTCATTGCAAATTTAACAAGATGATGAATTAAAAAAAACTACGCATTCATTGAGAAATATAAAATATTGAAGTTTTTGGTATTAGTGTGGTGGAAATTTGTCCTTAACTGTTAAAGCTAATTTTATTTTTATTTTCTATCGAGCCGATTTCGTCCAATCATGTATCGCAATTAACAAAGTTCTTCCAAATATAATGAATTGTAACATTTATTTTTTACTCTCCCAAAGTTCCCGTTCCCAGTTATAGCTAATAAACTGTTTAAGTAAAGTCAATTTGAATTAAAATTAACAAACTTCTTCTTAATTTAAAACTAACTACCGACATCGTTTGCAATGTTGCAATGAAAGAAATATGCCAAAATTTACTTTAGGATAGGTTCTCAGTGTTGTTCCTGTTGAATTTTGGGGTAGCTGTAATCCGAAACGTAATTTGCCGTATCTCTATAAAAAATCTTAAAATAATTGCCAATGAATTGTCGTATCCAGGAAATTGGCGAAAACGTGCCGAAAAAAATGTAGGAATAGGACCATTGCTGTACTCGTATACCGTAGTTTTTAACTGTAAAGCGTCAGAATTGCCTACAATACGGCAATTGTCGTATCCGGAAACAAACTGTAGGTTCTTTACATCGCTTGTAGTCGCTCAAATTCTGCCGATTTTCTTTGCAATGAATACGTAATTGTTGCGTACAGGGCTACTAAAAAGTGTAGTACTCTTACAGTAGATGGCGTTACGCGCCTCCCTTTCTCAGCTCAGTGAGAACGTTTCCGTTAGGCTGCGAGTTCGAATCTTGCTCGAAGTGAAGAATTTTTCCACGTTTCTTAAAAAAAGGAATTTCGGATTTGGCGAATAATTCAATACTAAATTATTATTTCGTAGCAAAAAAAATTTTGCTTGAGTAACGGTTTAAAATTCAAGGGTAAGCGGTTGGACCTCAGACATCATCATTATTCATCAGTCTACTTCTAGAATGATTACAATTGAATATCGGACTTACTGCAGTGTATTGTATGTTGTACGCTGCGCCCGCTTTATGAACTGCTTCGACCATCCCTAGGGTTTGCATTACACTCGTAAAACCTATACCTACTCGTACAGCTCGGCTACTTAGCACCCTGCTAAATATGGTTAGGTGACGTGCGACAGGTGACGTGAAAACTTAATAACCATAAATGTTACTGACCTTTAACTGTTAATTGAAATATGAGTATTATAGACCATGATATCCAGAGATAATAATAAAAATAATTCTCAACAGGAGAGCAATGTAAAGTGTATCTGAAAGAAAGCGTTTCATTCCCGGCGGAATATAATCGTCCGCTCGTAATTTATATTGTCTGCTGCAGAGGCGAGTCCCGCTGCACATTCATTTATTTTATGTGCCATTTACAATTGTCGGTCGATGGTCAAGGGAGCGGGCGACCGAGCCGAGGGCCGAGGAGGCTGCAGGGAGACCGGACGATGCCTTCGCATTATAAAACGGTGCGGTCATCTGCGAACGCCGTAATGGTATTTGTAATAGAAGCGGGCCGCATGAATTGTGACGGCCGGCGAGCACATGGGTCTGATGATTTATTTATAAGATTAATTTAGACCGCACGGACACCGGACGCCCGGACCGGAACGCTCCAGTAAACTGTTTCCTTGACGTAAATAAATAGACAATTTTGAAGGGATTTTTGGGAATTTATACGCTAATAATTTTTGAAGGTGCTTTAGTTAATTATTTATTTTTACGTTCTATTACTACTTACTAACATTCTGTGTACAATTTTTTTAACCAATTTACGAATGTCTTGTTCTAAAATCTGGCACGTTTGTGTTAAATTATTGTAATAATAATTGTAGGAACAAAGTTAATAATTTCTTCTTAAATTTAGTATTTAATTTTGATTGTGTCTTTCGTTGCATTTTTTGTATGAAATTCGAAACGGTGGCGGCGGCCAAGAGGCTGAGTGGCTCTGTATTCTTTTGTTTTTTTAATTAGATATAACGGCGCGGGTGGGGTGGTGCGTCCCCCTTGCCAAGTTCTGATGGAGGTGCTTTCTTGTTAAAGGCAACCGGCGCTCGCCTCCTACGTGCTTCGGCCATTCATTTCGTAGAAACTTATAACCTGACCCGCGTACTTATGAGCGTCGCCAATAAATATAGCAATGACCGGAGGCGAACGCGGGCGTCCTTGTCGAGGGCAGCCTCGAGCGGGTGTAGGAGCGGGATGGCGAGGCATTGTTAGCTAAATATCTAGGTGGTCAGTTGGGCGGGTGTGTGGGGGGCTCGGGGCAGCTAGAAGACGGGCCGGTGGGGGCGGACGTGCCGGGCCCGGCGCCGGCCGATGTATTGAGCGCGTATTGCAGACGCGGTCACGCGCTGCAATATTGCGTTCGCTCTGCGATATTGCCCCTCGGTAACTCAATTTGATAAATTGTGCAAACTTCTCTTGCGCTGCGCTGCTATGAGCTCGACGGATATTGTGCGGTGGTGGGTATTGCTGTTGATGCAAGATTACATGCCTGCACTCTACCCTTCACATACACCATGCAACTGTTTACCTATGCTTAGAGACTCGCGTATAGTTGTTTTGAGTGCCTATACGACATAATTACCTAATATTAATTTGTGATGAAACATATTTTACATGCTCTGATATCGGTATAACCTCCTTTTGAACTAGAAATTTCGTTAAGTAATAGTTTAATATTTAAATAACGTAATAGTGTCTATATGGACACATATTTTAATCATGTTTACGCTCCTACTCTAAACCGAGGTGCGTTCGTACTACAGTAAGACAGGAAATGCGCGGGAAATGAAGCTCTTGAATTTCTTTATAGTTTCCAGACCTATGGCAGTACCTATGGTAAACTTTAGCTTTAATACGAATCTTAAGTCCACACGAAAAACAAGAAACACTTCTTTCTTTGAAAGATATTACAAAAAAAAATCTAAACATTTTTTATATGATGTTTTGTAAATGCATATTTATTGATTCTTTTTTTAATGTTGTGCTACATTTACTACCTATGAGTTACATCAGCAACGACCAATAAACATTACTCTAACTACGAAGTGAAGCTTCTGTAATACAGGTATCGTTTTCGGGATTTTCTTTCGAACGCGGCAACGATTGCGCGCGGCGCGCGGCTCTGACAGCGGCGAGGCTTTGGCTGGAAAATGATTTATTGTTTGTGGAGCGACGCGAGCTTTCTCAAGCAGATCCAGTCCACTGCAGATATGGGCGAGTATTATATTGATCCGGCTCGGGCGGCGGTCGGCATTTCCTACCGCTCATACTCGGCGCGGGGGCGCGGGCGGCCGACATATTTATTGAGGCCCGAGGGCGCGATGCGGGAACACACGGACATAAAACTTATTATAACGACGCCGAGCGGCTCTTACGGTGCACAAACCTTTAATAAGGGCGCGCGGGGCGAAGAGAGCCGCCTCGTCCAATCCCGGCTCGATATGATATTATATCAGCCATATCGGCCAATCGCAGCGCGTTATGAAATTGTAGGCGGGCGGCTGCGAGTGCAAGCAGCAGTTTTTCCTTGTTGGGCGGGCGGTTTTATGATATTCGGTTATGATTGTATTATATTAACGGGGTGCTTAGGGGATGTATTCTCCAATCCAAAGCCTTAACGAGAAGTTTGTCTGAGTTATGAGTTTAGTAAACAAATTGTATAGGTACCTACGTACATTTTTTGGGTGTCTTAACATTGTATTACATTGTACTAGATACAGAGGTAGTATTTTTTTATTGTGTTTCAGTGCAAAACGCCTTTTGATGGCAATGTCACCACTATGGGGCCTAGTACTCAGATAAAATTAGCGGAAAAATCATAAAAAGTACAGTCAATTCCTATTGGACGGGATTTTTTTTTGTATAGATCAAAGTCTCAGGAATTTTTAAGTGAATATTGGGCGCTAAGGTGCCAAAAAAAAAGGTAAAAATGGTAAAAACCAGTTTTTTGCTTCTAGAGGAAAAACTACAGCTCGGACAAAAAACATGTAACAAATGTGCACAATAAAAAACCAAAGAGAATGAGCTCCAATAGAGCAAAATCGGTCCAGAGGATCGTCCGCAATTCGCAAAAAAACACGTTTTTTTGCAAATCTCGTAAATTCAATAACTCACGTTACAGAAGTGATGGAGAGCTGAAATTTAAATATGATGTCAGTTTTGTGGTCCTCTAACTACAGTTAAATTTTCAGATGAAAATGTTGTATACTTTTTGCAAACAGTCGACTTTTGCACAAAGTGACCTTTTTTTAAATCGACTGGGAGGGTATTTTATTTTTCGACAAACGTTATAATTTTAGGTTCCTACGCATTAAGGAGGAGTTGAACTACAAATTTCCAAATTTACAGATCAATTGACAAAGAATAATAGTAGTTTATGTAACTGTTACGTAATAAGGGTCCTTAAAGTACGAGTGTGGTTTTATGAAACGAGCCACAGGCGAGTTTCATAATAAGATAACACGAGTGTTTTAAGGCCTAATTACGTACAGTTGCATACTCTATATCTCTATATCTACACACATAGCATAAATCCTAAATGAAGTGTTCGGAAACCAGTAGAATGACCGCCATTGCACCGCCATGGCCAACTCGATTGTGCCGGCGGTCGCGCGGGCGCGTGCCGGCAGGCTGAGAGGAGGGCATATTACCGTAGGTAATGAATTTTCATACGTTTTCACCACACTGTCACTGATATTACGTTACTGGTTGCAGTAATGATGGTAATTACATGCGGTTGCCGAATGCGGAATAGAGGATTTATGATATTGGTGTAGATAAAGTTGTTTAAATAATCTATGAAGTTCAGGCACTTTTTGCGCGCGCGGCGGCGGTGCACTATGGCCCAAACGCCCGATCTAGCTGGACAAAATTATTTTACACTAATAGGCTAAAATTTACTATTTTTATTATTATTTTGCTATAATTAATGTGAAAAAATTATAAGTTGACCTTTTTATAAGAAGAATTACTAGGGCAGAAGAGGTCAGCTAAACTTGGTTGTTCAATTTTAAGAGAAATGAAGCATTATTGCAAATGGCACCTAAAAAATAAATAATTAAACAAACTATAATGAAATTAATGAAGCATTTTATTACTGCTTTTCTTATTTTTTTAGGTGTCATTTGCAATAATACTTCATTTCTCTTAAAATTATATTCCAAGTTTAGCTGACCTCTTCTGCCCTAGTAATTCTTCTTATAAAAAGGTCAACTTACACTGGTTATTTTTTTTTCACATTAATTATAGAAAAATAATAATAATAATAGTAAATTTTAGCTTATTAGTGTAAAATAATTTTGTCCAGCTTGATCGGGAGTTTGGGCCATAGTGCGCCGCCGCCGAGCGCGCAAAAAGTGCCTGAACTTCATAGATTATTTATACAACTTTATTCTTTGTCGAATAATCTGTAAATTTGGAAATTTGTAGTTCAACTCCTCCTTAATGCACAGGAACCGAAATTATACCGTTTTTCGAAAATAAAAATACCCTCCCAGTCGATTTAAAAAAAGGTCACTTTTTGCAAAAGTCGACGGTTTGCAAAAAGTTTACAATATTTTCATTTGAACATTTGACAGTTGTTAGAGGACCAGAAAACTGACATCATATTCAAATTTCAGCTCTCCATCACTTCCGGAACGCGACTTATTGAACTTACAATATTTGCAAAAAAAACGTATTTTTTTGCGAATTGCGGACGATCCTCTGGACCGATTTTGCTCTATCCGGGCTCATTCTCTTTGTTTTTTTATTGTGCACATTTTTTACATTTAACTTTTTTTGTCCGAGCTGTAGTTTTTCCTTTAGAAGCGCAAAACTGGTTTTTACCATTTTTACCATTTTTTTTGGCACCGTAGCGCCCAATATTCACTTATAAATTTTATTGGTATCAATTCCTGACACTTTGATCTATACAAAAAAAAAATCCCGTCCAATAGGAATTGCCTGGGCCAGAAAGCTTATTCTATCTGAGTATAGTCCTTATTGAAAGATGAAAGTGACAAGCAACACTTTGAATACTACTGCAAGACTAGTTTTTGCGAAAAAAAAAATACCAATTCATATTAATTGATAACTTTTCCAAGAACATTTACTTATTATGTATAAAAAAACATTCAAAACATCGACAAAAAAAAATATATTTTTTTGGCGGAATTGACCTAAACTTGTTTAATGTTTTTAGGGTTCCGTAGTCAACTAGGAACCCTTATAGTTTCGCCATGTCTGTCCGTCCGTCCGTCCGTCCGCGGATAATCTCAGTGACCGTTAGCACTAGAAAGCTGAAATTTGGTACTAATATGTATTATCAATCACGCCGACAAAGTGGTAAAATAAAAAGTGGAAAAAAATGTTTTTTTAGGGTACCTCCCCTATACGTAAAGTAGGGAGTGATTTTTTTTATCATTTCAACCCTAACGTGTGATATATTGTTGGATAGGTATTTAAAAATGAATAGGGGTTTAGTAAAATCATTTTTTGATAATGTCAATATTTTCGGAAATAATCTCTTCGAAAGTCGGAAAAATAGCGTCCCCCCCTGTAACTTTTGAACCGTAAGTCCAAAAAGTATGATAAAAATTTGAGAAGATGCGCATTATGATAAACTTTTTAGGAAAATTATTTTGAACATTATAGGTCTAGTCATTTTTGAGTTATTTCCAAAAAACTTCTTCCATAGGCATCAGATACGACCTTTTGGCATTAGTCTGGTTCTTATTCCATTGAAGCTACGGAACCCTCCATTATACGTGGTCCGGCACGCACTTGGCCGGTTTTTTACTTCTTATGACGTCAGGAATGCGTCGTAAAAAAAATTCCGTTTCCTCGCGGGCATCTTGTAATTCTTGTATAATAATCCAGGAACCTTGTCGCCTGAAAGTACGGGGCACTGTGCGTCAATTCCGGTAGTTCTGATTTTTACAGACTTGTTTATGATGTTGGCCCAATGAATAATACAAGTTTGTGACCTCGAGCGCCGAACGCAACTTTGTCAAAAATCGAAAAATCTATTTTTTTAGACTTTGGCGATTATGACCCTAAAGGACTGTTTTTTGATAGTACCTTCTCAGGACCTCAGGATTTTAAAAGAAGACTAAATTTGCTACAATATGAGACTAGAATTGCCTCTGTAGAGCCAATAGTTTCCAAAATAAAGCGTTTCAAAATAGAACTGTTTTTCCGAGAACCTAAAAAGAGAAGGGGGAAGGGTAAACCTTTACCCTCTTCTAGAAAAAACGGTTCTAGTTTGGAAAGCTTTATCTTGGAAACTATTGGGTCTACCGAGACAATTATAGTCTTATATTGTAGCTGATTTAGTCTACTTTAAAAGGCACTAAAGAAAGGTACTGTCACAAACTAGTCTTTAAGGGTTATAATCGCAAAAATCTGATTATTTGTTTTTTGACAAAGTTGCGTTCAGCGCTCGAGGTCACAACTTGGATTATTTATTGGGCCATCATCACAAACAAGTCTGCATAAGATCGATTGTATAAAGTTAGATACGGGATTATAAGATTATCTATAACTAATGATTATGTATTACAAATATTAATTAAGAGATTAGGTACTTACTAAAGACACGTGGCTAGTGTGTAGGGCATGCAATACCGGTATTTTTTGCATGTCCCAATACCAGTAAATCGAGATTGTCCATACAAATAAATACTGGTATCGCATTACCTGCTAGTGTGTAGACTCGTAGTGAGGCAGCCGCCGCGAATATGATCCGGGGTGTCATCGGCAGCGAGCGTGGAATATCGCATTTTCTATTTCCACGGACGGAGCGCGGAGCGTTTGATTTTATTTTCGCCGATTTTGCAGAATCGTGACCTGAAACGAAGATAAGGATTTGTTGCGCAGTTTTCATCTCTGCCTTCAGTTGTGCGAGAAATGGTTAAATATACATATGCCAACCAACCTTTGAATTTGCATCGGGAACCTGGAACAACATTTTGCTTATATTCTAATGTTAAGTTAAATACAATATAGTGCATAAATTGAGAAAAGCTTAAACATATAGATGTAAAAAATATTAACAAAGCCAAGTACAAAATAAAACCACCTGAATTACAAAAGACTTCCTGTAGTAATACCTATAAAGGTAATTTTTTATGGTTTTTAATCTGCACGGCTAGCACATCTTGCAAGAGCGACTAAAGCCGCGAGTAGGGAAAATCTTTTCGCGCCTGTCAAAAATCTAGCTTTCCGGTAGCATAACATGCACCCGCGGCTGCAACTGACGCGAAGAGAACTCAAGTTCAAAGTCGCGAGTCACTGTCATTTTATGACGGCGGCGTTTGATCTGTCGCACCTTTCACGCGTAAGTTGTGCTGCCATCTAGCGACAACGCATGAAGTCGCGCAGATCTGTCTCTTGTCGTGCCAGTCGCGCGTAAGACGTGCTAGCCGTGCTGGATAGGTTAGGTTAGTTAGGTTTCACTTATATGTACCTTTCAGCGGAAGGCTTCGTCGACGGGTTACTAGGTCTTAACTATACAGTGTGGAAAGATAAGTCGGGCCCTGGAGGGAAACTACCTTAAAACGTTGGGATAGCTCAATTCGCTGAAAGGAAACATTCTTTTATTTTTCCTAAAAACTAAAACTGCATTCACAGATTTTTTCTTAATTTTCACTTTTTTCCATACTAATTGTATGAAAAATATTTTTATTATTATTTATGGGTTCTCTTGTACTCTAAACTTGGTTGGTATTAAGAAGTTGTTATCCTTGTTGGAAATAGGATCGATTGGCATCAATTGTCATAAAAAATATTTATGGCAAAAATTACAAAATAAATAGTTTTTTTGTAAACTGTACTCTTTTCCAAAAAATTGTAAATGCAGTTATGTCCCTTTAAAAAAATTAAAGAATGTTTCCTTTCAGTGAATTGAGCTATCTCAACGTTTTAAGGTAGTTTCCCTCCAGGGCCCGACTTATCTTTCCACACTGTATAGGGGAGATGCGGATAAGACGGGGACACGGGATAAGATGGTGCCCCCCACACATACACGAAACTAGACATCACACTAACGCAACGTAATGGCCGACGGGACGCCCCTCCCGAGCGGCCATCAGTCCAATGTCGATAGCGAGTGAGAGCACGTGCGTTTGTTCCCTGCAGGTCGAAACGTGTTTACCGATTTCATCGATCTATGATTTAGGAACTGCATAAATATTTATAAAACGGTAAGTAATAGTTGCCTGATAAATGAAGATTTTGTAACGCATTTGTGATTGTATTAATTATCGTGTAATGTAAGTTAAAATTCCTGAATTTCGGTGTGTTTTTTTTATTAATATTTTTGCTAAATTATGGAGGCAAAGGCAAGACGGGGCAAACTTTTCGAGGAATGATGGGACATACCCCATCTTGCCTCTTTAACAGGTTTTTGGTATACTGCTTGTCGTGGTATTGCAACCATTTGTTGTTTTTCAGGTAACAGTGGTATGGTAAAATGGTCCGAAAATATAAAAAAAAACGAAGAGGGGAGAGTGGTGTACAGAAGCTATTATGAAAAAAGCAGTAGAAGACGTATTGACAGAAAAGGCAGTATAAAAAAGAAGTAGAGGAAAGAAAACGAGTTGCGAAACCATCTGTTGACTAACACGGCTAAGAAGGTAAAAGCAAAGGAAAAGGGAAGGGAACAGGAAAAACCCAGAAGAAGATACAATTTTTATATATTGCAATGATGAAAACAATTCTTATCTTAAATCGTCGGAAAACTGGGTAAAGTGTCCGCGGTGTGGAAGATGGGCCCACACAGCTTGTGCTGGAGTCGACAACGATGATATGGACGATGTCTTGATATGCATATTCTGCGAGGAGAATCAGTCCCCATCTTACCTTCGGCCCTATCTTGTCCCATTTTTAGTATCCCGTCTTATCCCATATGTGGGTTAAGATGGTGTATTGCCCATATTTGATACTTGTATTTTTCTAATTTTTGTATGATTAGTTACCAATTCCAAGGATGTGCCAAATAAAGCTATGATAAGTAATTAATATTTGAATAATAAATAAAACTGATAATGTTTTAAATACTCTGTTTTTATACTTCGTTACCTTAGCGTCCCCGTCTTATCCGCATCTCCCCTAGTATTCCGCCTTGAACTAAGAACTTGCGATTCTTGCAATTGATTTTACCAGTAAAACAAGACCCCTGAAGTTAAACTCTTTTAGGTCTTCTGATTCCATCACCCCCTGGTCAAGCCAGCTTACTCGTATCTAATAACTATCGTATTATATTTTTCTCTGAGACAACCCCAAAAAAAATCATAAAGATCAGAAAAACGTTACTAAAGTTATGGCGGAACAAACATTCAAAATGCACGGGCGTCCCAGTAGCCAGCTGACAGTTCTGTTGTGTTCGAAGTTTTCTGTAAGAACTTCGCGTTCGATAATCGGTACAACATAACCAATAAATAGTACGACCATAGTTATGAAATCTATAATTTGTTTTCATGAAAACAAGCTCTAAACATTAAAGGACCGAAATAAATTTGCAACAAAAGCCTTACACATTTCGTGTTGGTTATATAACTTGCAATAAAACGACTATGGCCTAAATCAACTTGCTTATTTGATATAAAAATGTTGAAGAGAGGTTATTTAATAGAATTACAGCCAAAAAACCGGCCAAGAGCGTGTCGGGCCACGCTCAGTGTAGGGTTCCGTAGTTTTCCGTCCGTCACAGTAAGTGTCCCCACTTAAGAGTTAAAATAACACCGCCATGTACAGCGACATCTATCGGCAAATTAAGTAAACTATTGCGCGCGAGCTTAAAGTATGGAAGATGATTTTTACGGGATAATTATTTATTGCGTGAACCGATTTTCACCGTTTTTACTTTATTTGAAAGCACGTCATTTCATTGTGATTTTGTAAAAATTACAGGTTCAATAAACACCTGCTTATACGGTTAAATTACAAACTTAGTTCAGAAATTATTTTGTAATTATTTTTCAAAAACTATTCATCCTATCAAGTTCAAAATAATTTTCCTAGAAAGTTTTTATAAGGTTCTACTTTTGAGATTTTTGTCATATTTTTAAAACTTATGGTTCAAAAGGGAGAGGGCGGGGGGGGGGGGGGACACATTTTTTTTTACTTCTGGAGCAATTATTTCCGAAAATATTTACATTATCAAAAAATGATTTTAGTAAACCCCTATTCATTTTTAAATACCTATTCAACAATATATCACACGTTAGGGTTGAAAAAAAAAATTACTCCCCACTTTACGTATAGGGGAGGTACCCTAATAAAACATTTTTTTCCACTTTTTATTTTACCGCTTTGTTGGCGTGATTGATATACATATTAGCACCAAATTTCAGCTTTCTAGTGCTAACGGTCACTGAGATGATCCGCGGACGGACGGACGGACGGGCAGACATGGCGAAACTATAAGGGTTCCTAGTTGACTACGGAACCCTAAAAACCAGATGTTAAAGACAAAAAGCGAAACTTGTGGCATATGTATGCCTTTCTTATGTGAAATCCGAACCTTTCTCTGGTTATTTTGCAAAAAGATACTCAAACTTACACAAAAAAAGTGAAGTCAACTTAGATTAGGACCTTGCAAGGCTGTACTTGCTGCTAAGAGAGATGTTAAACAAAATTTATTTTTATTCAAAACGTCGGGCAAAAAAGATGTACAATCATGTTGACTAAATTATTGAGCGCGTTCAGTGAACAATGATAGAACCTGCACAAAAACAAACTTAAACCAATGCCAAATGAAAAACCTTTACATGTAATGAGTTGATAATATATTCTCAAAGATTATCAGCTAAAAGTAATGCTTAGTTATATATAGGTCATTAATGTCATTATTTATTTAGCATATTTGTCTAGCTAGCTATTAGTAATCATGGCAAGCGTAGCTGATAATTTACACATGAGAGGAAGATTGAACAAAGAAATGTCATAAATTTTAGAGAGTGATTAGAACTTATGATCTCAAGCCACAGCTCATTGTTACTGTTTTAGTAGTATTATTTAAGTAGTCACCTCGCTGTAACATTATCTGAGGGGTATGAACATAATAGACGCACTGATTGTGCCTGCAGGGTACTATTCGCGAATCAGCCTAAACTAAGGCAAATGAAAGGATTGGTCCATACCAAAGGTTATTCCAAAAACAAATATCCTGTTAAAGGTATATTAGCAGCTAATCATCGAATAACGGGGACTTGAGCCAGTAAGCTGATTTGAAATTCAAGTGTTATTATAAATAAAGAGTAAATTTGCAACTATTTTCAATTCATCAATCGCTACAGTTGACCTTGTATTTTTGATTTTATTTTGTGTACCCAAATTTTGGCGTATTCAAGCTTTACTCTTTACTGCACACCAGAAAATAAAGAAACACAGTAAGTACGTACAAAACACACTTAACAAATGGGATCAATTCTACATATGTGATCATCTAATACACTTAGGATTTTTTTTGTTCCTAATCAGACGTTAACAAAGTACATATTTGTAAATATGAGCAATATGAGACTTATTTGAAGAATGGTGAAAGGATACCTAACCAAAATTTCTTTTTAAAAAATATGTAAAAAAATATTAAATAAATTTTAAGAAAGTCGACCTTAGTATAAAAACCTTTTGACGATTACACGCGTACGGTGGATCGAATTATTTTTTTGATATCAAAAAAGACGGTATGTCAGAAAGATGCTTTAGAGGAACACAATCAACACTTTATAAGAAAACTTTGCAAATTTTTGAACAGAAAAGTACTGCCGTAAGAGCACATTGAATATTGAATTATTTTGAAAAAATATTAACAATGGGTTTCAGTGTTCGTCAAGTAAGTAAGTAAAAGTACTTAGAATGGTTTAATTAAGGTCGTATTGATGTTATAATTCGAAATACAAATATAAAACAAAAATCTTATAAATAACAGGGTTTACGTGACGGATAAATCTGAAATAAAGATAAAATTATGTTAAATTATGTATATTACTTTTATATTATGCACATAATTGTATATTGTAAAAAAATGTGATAAAAGTTTCAAATGAGATAGTTAAACCTATGTGATGATGGTTTTCATAAAAGCAATTTTAGAACAAATTTATTATTGATTGCGGAATTACTTGCACTCGTTCATTTTTTATTATATTTAACATACATAATGATATTATATCGAAAACATATTTCCAATGCCCGCTATTTATAAATTCGAAAATATTTTTTTTCCGTAGGTACATCATCAGCGATCCACCCTATTACAAGGCCATACAACAAAATTTGCGATAACAATATTTAATTTCACTGAACGTACTTTGAAAACATAAAAACGTATTGAATTAAATGGCGTCCGAGTTCAGCAAATGAGTTGCTAATAAAAGGATAATAAACAAGCGCCTTTGTAACAAACTATAACAGATCGGTAATTGCTTCCACGATGCCTCCTCGCGTTATTACGCCTTTTACGACACCGTATGGGGTGAATAAAACATTTTTACGGCCGGCCATGGGTGTTATTATATGTACCTATACGTACATGCGTGGATACAGTAAATGGCCGCAGGTAATAAACTATCTACACACGGAGGTTACCTACAGACATGTTCCGCCGGTCAGCCGTGATAACAAAACTAATAAATGTTAATGCAAAGCGTATAAGTAGGTATACGTTTCAATATAAGTAAATTATATAGGTTTGAAAGGGTAGGTATATTAAACGTGTCTCTGTTTGAGTCTATGGCTGAGAGTGCCCTGTTTTTTTTCGCATAAAATTGATTGTACTATTTTCACATGGCATACCACGAATAATGCCATTTGGCACACAAGCCACTTCAATACTTCTAATACTTATGAACTATTCTAATAACGTTTCACGAGCATAAAATGTTTTGCCCATTCAATTAAATAGTTACATTTTTTACTTCATAACATATCATTACACCAAGTCTAACAATTAATGCCTATATTTTCCTCCTAATTTAGAAAATCCTAACATCATATTAACTACAACCAAAATTACTAAAATACATATCGCCTTAGTGTTACTCTTCATTTTGCCCAAACATTTTTGTGCACAATTGGTAAATTAAAGCTTGTGTTTTGGTAATAATCATTTTTTTCCAACTGTTTATTATAATTAGTGATCGGCGACAGTTAGCAAATGTCACTTTGACGTCAAATATAATAACTAACATTAGAACTTTAGAACTGCGACCCCTCGCCGAACCGAACTGGTTACAGACAAGTAGGTTTTATGTAGAACTGCGACCTCACGTACAACTAAAATGTTTACAGAAAAGTAAGTATACGTTAGGTTAGAACTATAACCCCTCATAGAACCAATCTGGTTACAGAAAAATAGGTTTAGGTTAGGATAGAACTGCGACCTAGGACACAAAAAGGAACTGCTTCCAGAAAAGTAGGTTTAGTTTAGGTTAGAACTACGATCTCACACAATAAGGAACTGCTTCCTACTTTTCTGTAAACAGCAGTTCCTTTCTGTGAGGGATCGCAGTTCTAACCTAACCTAAACCTACTTTTCTGGAAGCAGTTCCTTTTTGTGTGAGGTCACAGTTAGGTTTAGGCCGGGTTTTGTGCGTGCGTGGTGGAGATTTTGCATTTAATTACGTTCGAAACGTAAATCTTAGGTAAGACACTAATTATTAGTGTAAGCTTTAGGGTAAGTATTAGAATTTAGGCTTTACGGATTATGTGTATTAATTGCTTTAAGATATAGGGCACACAACTTTTGGGTTAGGGAAGTTTATGCGCATAGTAATTAGGACAATCAATTTATTAAGATTAATAGTTATGTCAAACGTTGTTATGCGAAGTGAAAATATACAAGACAAATGTATAGTCCAATATAGATTTACAGCTCATCGAATGAACATATCTAATACCTTTCGACAAAGCCAACATTCCTTCCTATAGAACCTTCGTACCATTTACAAAGTTTATTAGATGATCTTGCTATATTTACTTTATTGGTGTAGAGTAGATAGAATAAAATGACTGAAATGATTACTTGATTAATCTCAACATAGGTATATCGGGATACAATCAAATAGAAGAAAATCGACCCCTACGAACAGACGGCGCCCAGCCGAAACAGGCGGCACATGACTCCGGTCACTCAAATAGATTGCGTCATAGCGTAATGTCGTCCCAGAGCGCAAAACAATTATCGAGACAAAATGAATAAAATATCCGCCGTCCTCTACCGCGTGCGCCCGTTTCATCTCGGGCGACTCTTTCTTTGTCATCCACCGTACACATGTAACATTCGGTAACGATACAATACTTACGTAGACATATATTTTTATTTTTTACTCTAGGGACACTTTTTCGACCCTCGTCCGAGCGGCCTCTTTGAAAAGTGGACATCGGAACGCGAGGGAAGGCGCCCCCGAGGACACGACAGAAAATGCGTTGTAAACATTGCGACTACATTCAATTTCCCGTCATTTTTCAAACTGATAAATAATTCTGTCATCGAACGCTTGGACAGGGGTCGCTATGAAGTGATTGTCGACGGAAGGACGCCGTAAAAAATAGCGGCCGATGAGCCTCAAGCTCGAGCTCGCACCCGCGCGCCTCCTTCTCCTTGTGTGCGATAAATTTCGTTTTATTATCAGATATCGAGGGACTTCGGAATCGAATAAAGCGCTCATATTTAATTCATAAGGTACCGGCCATATAGCTCTATGCACAACTTTGTTATTTAAGAGATACCTTTGGAATCATCATTGACCTTTTGAACGTTACGATATTTAAATAACGTTACAGGAGACTTTTATCGGCCTCGTAGCCCAGTCGGTAGTGACCCTGCCAACGAAGCAGGAGGTCCCGGGTTCAAATCCCGGTAAGGGCATTTATTTGTGTGTTTATCACGAATTTGTTCCTGAGTTATGGGTGTTTTCTATGTATCTAAGTATATATTTATCTATATAAGTATCTATATCGTCGCCTAGTACCCATAGTACAAGCTTTGCTTAGTTTGGGACTAGGTTGATTTGTGTAAGATTGTCCCCCAAATATTTATATTTATTTATTTATTTATCTGTTTTAGGAATACCTAATAGGTACTCAGGATATAATATTGAATGCTTGAATCTTAGCGATAAAGCCATGTAGTCTCCAAATAAGAGGTCGCGTGTTCGATCCCGGTTTGCACCAATGAGTTTCTTAGAACCATAGACTATAAATAATATAGACAGCCACAGTTTAAGAACTTTTTGAGGCCTAAGTCTGAAGCGCATGATGACATTGCGCTGCAGCGCCATATCGTAACGAGTAGCGTACCGTAGTAACGCTAGATGGCAATCTCATTTCCCCGTATTTTTTTTGTATCTTTGGGTTGCTCTCGTCCAGATGGCGCTTCAGACTGTGACTGTCTATATTATTTATGGTCTCCGCTTGGAACTTTTTAATACTATTAGATTTATGTTACGAATAGCTCTTTCAAAAACGAAAAATCTTAAAGAAAACCAAACTAATCTGAATGAGGCCTAATTTCCTATCTATGAATCTGAATGAACCTCTAGGTGTAGAGGTCAGATAGCAGTTAAATCCATTTGTAAAGTCCTGCGCTCATTCACAGGATTATGTTGGCAAAAGTAGTATGCGTTAAGTGCAAATGAAAATGCGCAAGGACGAGGAGGAAACTGTTGTAGTAGTATGTAAGCATTGACAAAACTGTGTTATCCTTTCTTCCTACCTAATGCAGCAACAGTGGAAGATGTTGCACGTTTCACTTAACCAACTATTTAAACCATTTACCATACTTGCCTACCAAGCGATGTCCGGCAAATGTGCAGTGCATTTCCAACGTCCACTTTAGGACAAGGCAAGACACAGGCTGGGGTCAGTCGCGGTATTAAATAACTCTCCGACAGCTAAATGAGGAGGGGACGCGAATAACATCCCGGATTTGTAGCCACCGCCCGCGTCGGCTACCAAACAATAAAGAAAATTACGATACCGACTACCGACCCATTGCACCCATGTACCTTTTGTTTATTGAGGTAGACTTTGTAATAAACGAACTTTAAAGTTGATTCTAAAATTAAAAATCTTTGGAACAGTAAAACCTTAAAAAACTATAGGTAGGTAATAAACGAATGAGAAGGCTTTGCAAATACCTAAGTAGCTGAAGTCATCAGTCATCGCAACTCTTCTAGGAACAAAGTTTGCCAATAAAATGTTACTTCCTTTACAGGTGCAAATCTAGACACACGGCAGTGTGTCCGCCAAGTTCGAGCAAAAAAAAGCGACACACCGGCCGTGGGTTATATTACACGAACCATTTCGGGCCAATTTCGACCACCCTATAACTCAAAACATATTTTATCTACGCATATGAAATTTCGAGTGTCTGTTGACATCCCCTTAATTGTCTAGAATACAAAATTTCATTATTCTACCTATAGCAGTTCTTGAGATATTGACGTCAGAAAATCGCTATTTTTACTATACACTCACTCACTGACTCACTGACTCATCAAAAACCTAGACCACTTCCAATGGTCGTACTGACTTGAAATTTGGCATGGAGATAGGTCTTAAGGTCAAAGTAAAGGGAAAAATCTGAAAACGGCCAAGTGTGAGTCAGTTTTAAAAATAGCGAAGGTGTAACTTTGTTCTACTATGAAGTCATAATGAACTAAATGGGTCTATCTTCCAATGGTCGTACCGACCTGAAATTTGGCTCGAAGGTTTGTCTTTAGGTCGAAATAAAGTAAAAATCTGAAAACGGCCAAGTGTGAGTCAGTTTCGAAAACAACGAATGTGTAATTTTGTTCTACTATAAGTAGGTATGGAGTGGAAATGAGATAAGACTTATTTAAATTTAGATACATACCAATTTAAGACAATACATGTTTGTCTTAAAGACAAGAACAATAAAATTGTTCACCACTCTGTGTGTGTCTGTTGCGGGAACCGAACCCACGATTTACGAAGTGCAAAGCAGGTCACTAGGTACACTAGGTGCGCTAAATCAGTCAAACAAAAATGAAAAGACTATTTTTTCTCGCATAGTCTAAATAATTTCTAATTTTACAACTAATAAAATCGCAGATTCAAGAACATAGAAATCATATATACTCTAAGATGGAATTATATATACTACTGCCCATCTCACCCTCCGATACGCCACGGGATGAGATGGGATGGTGCACTTCTAGGGCTACATAATAGGCCACCAATTATAATACCTACTGGTAGGCCTACCTACCAGTAGGTATTATAATCGGTGGCCTATTACCAAGTTATTAATTATCTATGTAGGTAGCGTACTTACAAACAGAATAAAGTACGTTATTGATGTATGTAATTATATGTATGTAGGTACATTTTATAGGTGTAGGGAGCCAGTTTATTTGTAAAAATCACCTATAAATGAATAGTAAAATAGAATTAGACGCTTAGTATAAAGGGTTATAGTATAAAGAACATACCTAAGTGGAATGAGACATTTCCTAAAGCAAAAGTGATAAAGAAATAATAAAGAACCTACACCTAACAAAAATAAATGAAATCCCATCAAAAACATAAATGTGAAAGGCTGCCAAGTTCGATACTATGGGAATGCTTCGCCTATAAAAGAAGTGAGATCTGAATAAGTACCTACTTTTTAGGGTTCCGTAGTCAACTAGGAACCCTTATAGTTTCGCCATGTCTGCCCGTCCGTCCGTCCGTCCGTCCGCGGATAATCTCAGTGACCGTTAGCACTAGAAAGCTGAAATTTGGTACTAATATGTATATCAATCACGCCGACAAAGTGGTAAAATAAAAAGTGGAATTTTTTTATTTATTAGGTTACCTCCCCTATACGTAAAGTGGGGAGTGATTTTTTTTTTCATTTCAACCCTAACGTGTGATATATTGTTGGATAGGTATTTAAAAATGAATAGGGGTTTACTAAAATCATTTTTCGATAATGTAAGTATTTTCGGAAATAATCGCTCCAGAAGTAAAAAAATATGCGTCCCCCCCCCCCTCTAACTTTTGAACCATAAGTTTTAAAAATATGAAAAAAATCTCAAAAGTAGAACTTCATAAAAACTTTCTAGGAAAATTATTTTGAACTTGATAGGATGAATAGTTTTTGAAAAAAAAATTACAAAATAATTTCTGAACTAAGTTTGTAATTTAACCGTATAGCAGGTGTTTATTGTACCTGTAATTTGTACAAAATTACAATGAAGTGACGTGCTTTCAAATAAAGTAAAAACGGTGAAAATCGGTTCACGCAATAAAGAATTATTCCATAAAAATCATCTTCCATACTATAAGCTCGCGCGCAATAGTTTACTTAATTTGCCGATATATGTCGCTGTACGTGGAACTCTCATATCATATCCTACATGGCGGTGTTATTAACTCTTAAGTGGGGACGCTTACTGTGACGGACGGAAAACTACGGAACCCTACACTGAGCGTGGCCCGACACGCTCTTGGCCGGTTTTAATGATGTAACTTGGCAAGTTTTAATAGAAAATTATATACTTGACACATTGCAGTCCAAAGGTGTCGATTCATTGCATTGAAAAGGTGTGTGGTGTGTGAAAACTTGCCAAGTAACATTATTAAAAAGTACTGAAAATAATAAATGTTATCAGGAAACTGCTAAAAAAACCGGTGTGCGTTTCTCTGATTATTCTAATTTTAGGTATTTCTATGTAACGTGATACTTATTCAAAATGTACCTTAAAAACTGCTGGAAATCAAGTGTGCATTCCTATAACTATTTATGATTTGAGGTATGTTTATGGAACTTGGTACTTATTCAGATCTCACTTCTTTTATAGGCGAAGCATTCCCATAGTATCGAACTTGGCAGCCATTCACATTTATGTTTTTGATGGGATTGTATATACGTCAAACTACAACCTCACGCATGATATTCAGAAACAAAAAGGAATAAGCACTTTACACAGTGATGTTGAGCAATTTTCCCGGCGAATAAATAATAAACTAAATTACATGTCGTACAGCCAAGGCTTTTGTTGTCATAACAAAAGATTCCTACAAAATACGCGGCGATCGCAACATTCACAACACGGCTGATACAGCTCAGTTTATATTTTATTCATACATTGTATTGTTGGAATATCAATTGGCTCGCCCGGCGGTAGGTAAAGGGTACATTTCCAATCCGCACGGGATTCACTTAGATTTGAAGGAAAATAGATTTCGATTTCCAAAGCTGCGACAAAGCAATCCGATATATTTTTCAGACAGATATTGCTAGCGTTTTCTTTTGAGCTTTGAAATATAAGGGAGAGGATTTCAAAAATAAATGCTATATGTTTCCTTTCCATTTCGGTTGAGGTAATGACGACTTTGAGGCTTTACAAAACTATTTAATGGCTAACTATTTCACGGTAAGTTACTATCATTGTATGTAAACATATTTAGAACATAGAGTGAGGTAAAAATTTGATCTTTACTTTTGAATTTTAATGCGTAACTAAACCAAAGACCAAAAACAATAATATAAAAAAAACGGAAACCGTCAATCAAATCGATCCAACCAAAATGACTTTGTTCATTGTTGTCCGTCTGTCTGTCTGTCATAGATGAAATTTGGCAAAAAGGAAGGTTAGCTACAGCGCCTACAGCACAGGTAAAGTAAAAAGTATGAAAAATCGTATTTGTTGTTTAATAAATAATCACACAAAAAAAATGCGATTAGTTACTTATTTGCAGTTGGTAAACAATCACGACCTACATGTGTCGATGTATGGAGACAATAGTTTTTCAACGGCAAAGTCAAATTTCGTCCCTCAATCCAGTTTATCTTTTCGTTTACAATGTTCTGTGATTGTTTAAATTGTGTGAAGTACGGAACCCTCAGGGCGCGAGTCCAACTCGCACTTGGCCGGATTTTGTAATTTATTCAGCGAAATACATTGTTTTAATACTTGATATACACCCAAGAGCAATGAAAACCGATCGCTTGTTATAAAAAATGCCATATAAAGCAACCCGTTTTTATTGTTTTTAAGTGTACACCTGCCGTACAAAGGTAAACCAAATCTCGGCTTGATACATTTGCCCAAAAGGTCGATGTCATTAAAAACCTAGACGGGTCGTTTCCTTTTTTAATTTTGGCAGGCAGACAATGCACTAAAGGAAAACATTAAAGGGGGCCGACCCCTTTCCGAAGTGATTAATTTATTACGTTCTTTGTTTCTGTTTTGATTTTGGTTGGTACGCAGACAATAACACGGATCTTGACTTGATTTATAGGAAGCGCTACGAGAGTTGAAGCCTTGTTTTTGTGTTTTAAAGATTATGGGGAAATCATACACTAATCGACCCAGACCCTCAGGTAGCTCAATAATGCTTGTAGAATGGGTACTATCTAGGCGACGAATCGACGATATATACTTAAATACGTTGAAAACACACATAAATTGAAGCTCATTCATAACTTACGTGACATTAATTTCGAAATGTTTTACCCCACCCTCCTTGTTGTCTTCTATAGCGCCTGCCACCCAGGCGTAATGTGTTTTCAGCAATTTAATTTTTATATAAAAGACACTTTCATACATACTTAATTATAAACGGCAACTTTAATATTTTCTGCCACCAAAATATAGATTTGCCACTTAATTTGTATCCCCTTATTATAATATCTGCCTCCAACAAATATATCTGTGACCATTTGAATCGAAATGGTAATATCCAACTTTGAAACACCAAATTAATTAAAATTAAAATATAATAGTAGGTAGATCGACCACCAAATAAGAAAAACACACTCACACATACACATGTAAAAATACAAAAAATAAACATTTTGACGGAATAAAGATATGTGCGACGAGCGAAGCGAGGAGGAGTGTGCTAGGTGCTAGGTGAACTGCGAACTTACAGTGCGCGAGGCCGAGCCAGAGAAGCGAGCGTGCGGGCTGCCGCGGCAGTGGCCGGCGAGCGCTAGAACCGACTTGTACAAAAGGAGCAAATTTTTTTAATGACTAATAATATGTTTTTAAGGTAATCGTTTTCCTATTGTTTGGAGATCAGATTTTAGTATCAGATATATTATTTTTTCTACTCCTGTACTTTTATCTGTCATTTATACATTCGTCAACACCTTTATAAGAACATAGATAATACACTCGATGAAAAGTCTATCTAGTCTATTCCCCAAAATAACACTTGTTCTATAAAAGCGCCAAAATGGTATCGCGTAATCGCGTGCAAACACGACTATTAATATAAAATAAATTACTGCCAACCTAAGAAACCTAAATAAACGCAGCGTTTTTAGAAAAAAAAACTTTAAAAAAGAAAAAATTTAAAGAATCACAGACCTACTTCCTAGTTTTTTAAGTTTCCCGTTCGTTTGTTGGGGCGAATTGCAAACTTTGAAAGTAATTTAGGTATTTTTACTAATCTCTGTAGCTCTTTAATAATTCATCAAATAACGACGGTGTGTATTTGTGTTAGGAATGTTAGTATTATTGAAAAATAGTGTTTTAAAAGGTAAAACTTAAATGATTGTTGATTATGTTGACAAAATAACTGCGATATCCATGAAGTTTTCAATTTCGCATTTTATGTAAAAGTAAGTGTATTCGTAGAAAAAGTATTGTATGCAACGTCGTATAAGTAGGTAAAAAAATGTTCGTGGCGTTTTTCTTAACAATTTTCGCCTACGGCTCAAATTGTTCCCCACGCCACTCACTTTTTTTGACCCCTCTTATACAACTGTTGCATAAACTACTATTAGTGATACATACAAGGTTTAACAAAAATACTGGTGACCCGTTTAAGGGCTTAATTGGTATCGTATTGCGACTAAGAAAAGTAGTAGATTTTTTTTTGTATGGGAATGGGACACGTGGTCCCAGCCGGCCAACCCTACATCCAAAACCAAATCTTTTTTTTCGCGTGAAATTTGTTTTTCTTAGTTTTACATAATTAGAATACGATACCAATTATGCTTTTAAAAGGATCCCCAGCATTTTTATTACACCTTGTATAATTTGCCCCAAATTTAAGAAGTAATTATTTTGGTGTTTTGGTATGATAGGTAACAATATTTTTTCTACAATTCTTTTTTTTCATCATGTCATTAAGTATATGTATAGCTATGAGGTACAAAAAAATTTAATGATTAGATTACTAGTAGCACATGAAATTGTATCCTACCAATTTTATCTTGTATAAAATAAAAAAATATAATATTGCCAAATCATACGTTTCTCATTGTCAAAACAAATATATAAAAACATATTTTTTTACCCTAAAGCTAAAGTGAGATTTATTTTGGTATGATTTAACCAATCACCAAATAAATACGAAGTCGATGACCTCATTATTCTCATTAATAAGATTGGGCACTAAAATAATATCAAAACAATAAACAAAAAAAACTTAAAAGGGGCGGCAAATTATATGTATCACCAAAATAATATATTTGATACCAAAATCGAATCTCCAAACAATATGAAAACCTAAAAAAATATTTTATAATCCCTAGAAAGAATATTGATCTTTCTAGGGATTATATAGAGGTTCGCAGTTCACCTAACACACTCATCCTCGCTGCGCTCGTCGACGCACCTATCACTCCGTCGAAACATTTTTTTTTTGGCTTATTTTGTGATCAAAGTTTAATATTGTATACAAATATCCATTAATTTGGTGTTTCAAAGTTGGAGTCCGTTTGCATTAAATCGGTTACAGATATATTTGTTGGAGGCAGATAACAATTACAATTTGGGGATTTTCGCACAAATTAGTAACAAACCTAAGTTTTTGTGGAAGAAAATATAGTTATCCTTTTATTTATGTCGTTTACGTTTTCAAGTTTTTGTAATAGTATTTAAATTTCAAGTAGATAGTTTGAATAGAATTTTTCGCTCTACGAGTAGAACATCGCGCTTGACTTATATGTCAATCCTAATGCCTCGTTTACCAAAATAATGCTCCAAGATTTAAAAAAATTCTTGTTTACGAAAAAAATCCCTTTAATTTGCCGCTCTGTTTCGTTTATTTTATTTATCGTATGGCTACATGTCACTGGGTATAGATAGGCATTTCTTCCCTGGGGTAGTAGTAGAGGGAAAGTAGATGATAATGAAAATCCAGTAGTGATGCGAGGTCCAGATGAGACAGTGCAGCTGCCAAGTTTGTTACTCTTTTAGCACCACCCAGGGATCACGTGTAGGGTTGTCGAAGGTGTTTCCTACGGACGCAGAGTAACATTGGTCCCCGCAATGTTACTCTCGGTCTCTGTTTCGTGAATTTGTATTATTCATTATTTAATTCAGGTTGGTAGCTACCATATCCTTTTTGTGAGCTGCGCATACACATAGAAAGATGTTAAGTTTGGTGTGAAATGTAAGCTGAGTTTAGTTTTAGTTGAATAATTGGAGGTGTCACTGTTTCTTAATTTATGGAAAAAAAATCTGAAAAATATTGTCATGTGGTTTTTATTTTTGGTTAAACTATCAAATATAATATTCCTGTACTATATAGGTAAAGTCACCAAAAGTCCAAACGTCAGGTACCCGATCCAGTTGCTCCATCGTATAAGCCGCACACGCTGGGTTAAGGCTCAGTCAGACTCGCGCGTTTTGTTAGAGGAAACGGGGCACGATGAGAGCGACTTTAGTTTTACTTGTTTGAATTCTGGCCTAACTTATGCCTGACGTTAGGTTTTGAACCCGTAGGTACGGGTTGAATCGTGTATGTGCGGGGCTCTGGTATTTAGTAGGGAACATATTCGGTAACCGTATCCGACAATCTAACGTAAAAACCTTGCGTTTGCCTTGAGCCTAAAAAGTGGCGAATGCTGACATCACATACATCACTAACATTGTGGCACATCATCAGAGTAAAAAGACGGTCATAACCCTTTTTGTTTATGTCTATGGTCATAACGCTACAAGATGTACCCTTATAGTGCCACGACCTTTCTCGCTCCGCCTCGCTGGCTTCGCCGGTGGAAAACCGCCTGAAATCAACTTGAGGAAAAACGATACCTTTTCACTATCGGTATACGTGTGAGCAGTATATTGTATTGGAAAACATTACTTATATTACTAATAATATAGCGTAGCGTGCGGCGAGCCAGCGAGGCGTAAGTATTGGGGATACTTCGAATATTAACTTCTTGTTTTTTAGGGTTAATATTTTTTGCCAAAAATAAAATGTCACCGTGTTGTACCTACATACAGTGAAATAATATATGGTCAATATACTTATATCATATAAAGTAAGTCATGCATAATTGAGGAAAGTGATTCATTTAATGTGTTTGCATTTAGAACCAGATTGCGGGGTTGAGAATGGTAATGCGTTTACTTATTGATGTTTCTTTTTCAGTTGAAATCGAATTTGCTTTTAAAAGTCGGGGTCTAAAAGCTCCACCATAAGTTATGTATCAAACCCGTAAAAGTATCACTCGTGCAATATAAAAGTTAACGACACAAGAAAACGCGTTTTCCACAACATTAAAGATAACAACAATACGGGGGCGAGCGAGTATAGAGCCTCCCGGAGGGTGGCGGGCGGGGGTCGAGAAAAATTCAATATTAATATGAAGGAGGTGTGAGGGAGAGACGGTCGTTGTCTCGCTCGCGCGGCCAATGGCGAGCGCTGCCGCCGCTGGGATATGATGAATTTATGGATGTAATAAAAGCGAGGTGCGCGATTGGAGGAGCGGTCAGGGAGAGAGCTTATTTTCTTTATTTTCATATTTGGAATGTCGGTCTTAAGACATCGACGGCACTTCAGACATTTTAATATAGAGTTATGACCCCCATTATGTATTGATGGTCAGGTGGTAATGCAAGTACTTGTACCTAAATGGAAATACAAAACTTATGTAGAGTGGGAAACCGGTAGTGGTTCGCAAGAGGGGCACTTGTGGCACAAAGGCTCGTCGCTAGATAGCAGTTGATTGAGGCGTGAGCGTCGGCCGGCGGGTTTCTTTCTTGATTTGTTACTCGAGTGGCCGAAAACGATGCTTCAATTTGCATCAGCCTTTAGAGATACTTGATGTTTCTTGCTGCTCACTTGTTAAGCTATTGGCTTAGACGAGAATGGTTTAGAATACTTAAGCTTCAGTTTAACTGCATGTATTTTCTTTGATTTGTTATTTAGCTTAGATAGTGTTTAATGTATATCAAACATAGATAAGATAACCTACATCAGGTAGTTATATGTGGTGTTTTCAAGTCAAAGGTACATCATTGTCGGTTGTAAATAAGGCTTTACTGCCATAAAACTCATTTAGAAATAAACTTTATTAACAACCCACAATTATTTACCTTTGATCTGAAAACGTCACATACGACCTAAATCAACGATAAGTCAAAAGAAAAGTTTACCTAAGTAATGGTTATTAATTAATTTACATACCAATCCTACATTTGAGTAGGAAAACCTCAAATTATATAGCATGTAGGTACCTACAAGACGTATTCTGAAGGTACTGATCCACTATTAGTAAAGGTACGAATCGGAATAGAGAAGAAATAAATATTCAGGAATCAAAATACTACCCTGTCGCATGTTGAGAAACGATTCGTAAGGCGCTTATTCAACGACTCGCTTTATCTGAAGGGAATTGATACCGTCAATATAATGCGTCGGATAGAAATAGCGTTCAAAAGGCAGAATCCTGACAGCGGCAAAGACAACGCAGACAAAATAAATAGGGGGGCGGTAGCGTGCGGCGAGCCAGCGAGGCGTAAGTATTGGGGATCTGCCGTGAGCGCGCAGTTTTGAAGTCCAATTATATCGCAGTGTTAGACAGGTGTCACGGCAAGTCGCGATCCGCGCCCGCGCCGCGCCGCTCGCGGCGACGCGTGCAGCCGACGCGACCTCTTCACAGCAGCTGCTGCCAACAACGACCCGACCTATGTGCACGTCGGGGTTATTTGATCTTCAGCTATTTAGACTGATCAATTTGCTGTACAACATTATTTAAACATGAATGCGTACAAGTACAGTATGAATAATTCGATCGATATCAAAACGAATGCTAGGTACATGCAGTTACTTATTACGGCTATTAAAAATATGTACAATATCAATAAAAACGTAAATAATTTAAATTTGACCATTTACAAAAAGCTGGTTAAGTAAATTGAGTTGTAAATATTTGACTTTTTAGGGTTCCGTAGTCAACTAGGAACCCTTATAGTTTCGCCATGTCTGCCCGTCCGTCCGTCCGTCCGTCCGCGGATAATCTCAGTGACCGTTAGCACTAGAAAGCTGAAATTTGGTACTAATATGTATATCAATCACGCCGATAAAGTGGTAAAATAAAAAGTGGATTTTTTTTATTTATTAGGGTACCTCCCCTATACGTAAAGTGGGGAGTGATTTTTTTTTTCATTTCAACCCTAACGTGTGATATATTGTTGGATAGGTATTTAAAAATGAATAGGGGTTTGCTAAAATCATTTTTCGATAATGTAAATATTTTCGGAAATAATCGCTCCAGAAGTAAAAAAATATGCGTCCTCTCCCTCTAACTTTTGAACCATAAGTTTTAAAAATATGAAAAAAATCTCAAAAGTAGAACTTTATAAAAACTTTCTAGGAAAATTATTTTGAACTTGATAGGATGAATAGTTTTTGAAAAAAAATTACAAAATAATTTCTGAACTAAGTTTGTAATTTAACCGTATAAGCAGGTGTTTATTGTACCTGTAATTTCTACAAAATTACAATGAAATGACGTGCTTTCAAATAAAGTAAAAACGGTGAAAATCGGTTCACGCAATAAAGAATTATTCCATAAAAATCATCTTCCATACTTTAAGCTCGCGCGCAATAGTTTACTTAATTTGCCGATAGATGTCGCTGTACGTGGAACTCTCATATCATATCCTACATGGCGGTGTTATTAACTCTTAAGTGGGGACGCTTACTGTGACGGACGGAAAACTACGGAACCCTACACTGAGCGTGGCCCGACACGCTCTTGGCCGGTTTTATTTTTTATACTGTTACTTATGACACTTAGTTGAAATTTATTTCATAATTTACGAAAAACTTGTGATCCCATTGTAAAGAGTTCCAGTTCCGATATTTCGGGTACAAAGTACACGTGATAATAATCTAAAATAAATAAACAATTAAGTCTTTGTGTCGACTGCAATATAAACAAACAATTATATCGCTTAAAATGAGACAGAAGATTTGTTCAGGTGACGTTTTATGTTGAGTTAAATTGTTTATTCCATGACAATGTAAGCAGTAACACCTAACTTTTACCTAAAATTGTACCTAATGCAAAGCATAATAATCTTTAAAGCTGCTACTTTGGTAAAAGTACACATAATAACATTTACTAGAATAAATCCTCAATATCCCAAAGCAAACATATGTAGCCGGTCCACGTAAACACAAACACTTCACTGTAGCAGTGTACTAGCGCACAAAAGCAGAACTTTTCTCCGCAGCGAGATTCCTTTTTCTGTTTGGTGTATTTATTGTAAATCCACTCATACCAGCCGCCGCCCGAACGTTAAAAGTATTTCAACATAACTTTTGGCTCGAGCACCTTTGTATGTGTACGCTCAGCAATATTCTCTTCGAATTCATGTTATGTCTCGGTAATTTGCTTTTCAGTTACGTACTATATAAAGTAACTTTGGTAATTTGGAAGCTTACTGGATACTCGCACGACGTGATGCGATTCGCATGTGATTTCCTCAAGTTTCACACTGCAAATGGACTTTTTATTATATGTATATGATGTAAATTATCTTATTTATTTTATACTGACATAGGTATGTGTACTAGAAATGTATTTTTATCTGACAAAAAAGCTCTTATCAGGATTGAGGATGGTCGTAAAAGGTTTTTTGTGGGTAAATATTGTGAGATGTTTTAATTTGCCATGTATGTTTTCGCATTACACACTAAACCTATACCTATTATGTCAACTTTTTTGAGATAGAAGGTTTATTTAATGTTCAGGAAGAAGTTATTGATCCATTGCAAAATTTAAAAACGGCTATAGTTAAAAAAATGCTTAAGAATTAGGACAAAATCATTCATCGGTATTTTATTACGAATGTAGATTTTTGGCACATTTTTAATGCCGATGAAAAGTTCACTTCACATTATCTCTTTGTGCGTTAAACCCAATACCGGAGTACAAAGGTCCCGCTACAATTTAGTTCCAATTCGCATGCGGTCCATTTTAGCAAGTGTAATAGCGGGCTGCAGCGTCCTGCGACATGCCGTCTGGTAATATGATTTGCTCCGGCATCGAAGCCACGTCCTGACGTTCCAGCCAATCTAATAAACCAGAATGATTTGTTCTCTTTGTATCTCCCAAATATACACGGATTTTTGGAATAGATAACTTGTCGTCTAAGAAGTTTCCTACCGTCTTAGAGTTGCAGCTAAAGTTGGGGAAGTATAAATGTTGAAGTCGGAATGAAAGCTTTAGACAATCGAACCAACATTGGTATTATGATAACGTTTTGTTACACAATAACATAAAGGCCCATTAGAGTTGGATGCGGCCACGGGAAGTGCTACAGAAGACGTGTAGTGGGCAGGGGGCGGTGGAGGTCCAGTCTTGGAGATACTTATGAGGGAGTCGCCTCCCTCGCCTCCCGGCGCCGGACGACTTGCTTATTCTATCAAGCGTGGCCACACATGCAGCCGCGTGTGTACGCGCGCACACCGACGCACGGCATTATACGGCCGGCCACCACTCCACTATGTCAATACAATACTCTTCGGCTGGACTTAGATTATTTAGAAAGCACTTGTAACGCTCATATAAGAAGCGCCACGGAAGACGGATTCCACGTCACAATGGCCGGTACGTGTCGGAGCGGACTAAGGCGGGATACGCAAGGAGATTACGATCCTAAAAAAACATAGCTAAGGCGCGGATATAATATTCCCGCCGCAATTGACTTAGCTACCGGGAAAGGTTTGGTTTCATTCTATTATTGTGGTTGAGTTGAGCCAAAGACCGATAACTTCAAAAACTGTCAAGAAGGTAAATACGGAGCATTCTGCAGCAAATCCCCTAATACACAAATAATTGTAGGTTGTTTTTATCGTATCTTCAGTGTAGTTGTAGCGTAGTCCATGAATCTACCCACTATAGCTTTGATAACATTGCTTTTCGTTTATTGGAAACTATTTTAGAAGTTATCAAATGACCTTTCAAGTTCCAGTGAAGTTTCGCTGGCTTTCTAGCTTCATGTCCATCGAAGCAGACGTGGAACAAATGAATTTATTAGTGTACGTGGAAGCAAGTTCAGTACAAATACGACTCTGGTAATACCTGATTGATTGTTGGGAATATCGGCCCGTGTAGTACGTTATACCTACTAATGTATGTCCATTACGTTATTGATTAAGTGATTTTATTTAAGAGCGTAGATTACACGAGTTGCCTTTTTAGAACTTTAATTAGGCAGCTTTCACACTGGCGCCGCGTCAAATAAAATACGAGACAGTACTATACACTCGCAGAGCGCTATCTCGCTCACACACCGTTGCCGCATGCGGAAATCGTATCATTGTGATAAGCGCCTTAGTTATTTTAGTTTTAATGTTGTTGATCACCCTTCGTAGGCATTTAACGGTATTTATGACAAACACTTGCAAACGAACTAGAGATGGGTAGTGAGTCAGGAGTAAATACCGAGTAAATACCTCAGCTTAGCTCCTGCTTAGCTTAATACTCAGTATTTACTCACCTATGACTATTGTATATTAACCACATATGACTATTGTATATTAAAATTAATTACATTCATATCAACATTTAATATTACTTAAGGATATCATAAAATTAACACCTAGTTAAAACTTACAAAAAAGTACTATAACAAATGTCCTAAGACCCAAGATATACCTACATAGAAGACAGACGTACTACAATATTGCTACAATAGGATAACTTCATCGCAGCGCTGCTTGACCCCTAATAGCTAACAACTGACTATTCAACTGTTTTCTTAGGATTTGACAAAATTATAATTGTACTCGTATTATGGTTAAAGTAATGACTGACGCGTAGTCAGGATGACCGCGAGGCAACCGGATGGCCCGCGGTATGTACAGTGATAAATTAATTTATTATATAACCAGCGTACGCATTTTCAGGCAACCGTTGTTTCAATCGGTTGCCTCGCGATACTTTTTTTTTCGCACCCCCCCTCAATTTCCGCCTCAGTCCAAGTTGGGTCAGTTCGGGTTGCACAGAGCGGTTCCTCATCACTTCAGGAGATTAAATACCGCGAGCCATCCGGATGCCTCATGGTCACTCTGACTACGCGTCATTGCTCTGAATATTTGTGTATGTTTATATGTATGGGGTACAAATGCATAAAACATGGTCGGGAAAAGCATCTGTCATATCAACTGCTACGGAAAGCGTGAGACTACGCCGCTGGACGCGGATTATCCGCTACGCGGCTACGACGTAGCACCCTAGCCGGTGTGTGTGTAGCATTACCACGCCTGAAGATTGCCTTTTAGAAAATTTTATGTAGGTATATCATCTAAAAATGTTGAATATTTCTATACTATTTTACTATGTACAGGTGCGCCGTGGACTCTATTTCCGACATTTGTTTTTATTTTATTTTTGGTTTTTTATCATTATTTACAGTACAGTTTTATTATTATATAAAAAATAAACGGTAAACACATGTCATTTAGAACAATAAACAGATAAATAAATAAATATTATAGTACAATCTTACACAAATTTACCTAGGCCCACAGTAAGCTCAATAAGGCTTGTGTTATGGGTACTAGACGACGGTATATATAATAGATAAATATTGATAAATACTTAAATTCATAGAAAACATCCATAACTCAGGAACAAGTATCTGAGATAAACACAAAAACTAATGCCCTGACCAGGATTCGAACCCGGAACTTCCTGCTTCATAGGCAGGGTCACTACCGATTGGACTAGGAGGCCGTTGACAGATATAAAAGATGATACACGACGTTACCAGTGAAAAATCTTGTTATGGTAAGTTTTAGGTTTCAAAGCTAAGTTTTCTTGTTCAGCAAGTCTAGGATTAATGCGGCCTTAAATCTATAAGTGTCAAAGTTTACCGAAGGCTGTGTCTGTACGGGTGCATAGGACGTGTAGGTGTACACGTGTCGCTGTGTGCGTGCGGAGACACTGCCGCATGTGTGGGTACTTTCATAAATCTGTTCGGAGATATATGAGAGCGCAATTTCCGGTATCCGGCCATTAGCGCCGAGCTTTTATAAGCTTAAAGCTTAGGTTAAAGATTTTCAGGGTAGTTTAATGCGAATCTTGTAATAGGTAACATAAATTTTGTATAACGTATGTGATTGCATATTAGGAGTCGATTCGGGAACTTTTAATGTGTGTAACTTGCTCTAATGAGTTTTTCTATTACGTCTACCTACGGTGTTGGCGTCACGCGACTCCCGACTCTAATTTACAACGTTTCATGTTTATACTACGTAACTTTCTTGTTATTCACTATATTTCTATTCGTTTTTATCGAAACATATACCAATAAGGATAAAAGTAATTAATGAAGGCTGCTTCTAATTCAATTAAGGACGTAGTACGGAATAAGCAGACATGAGCGGCCGGCTGGAGAGGGCGGATAAGTGGGGACGGGGGAACGACTTATTATTTTTATCGACCGTAAAAAGGTGCCGGACCTCGCAGACCCTTCCAGAAGGCTCTCGAGTGATTCCAATTATTTACGGATATTTTGTTCTGAATCCTGAAAAATACTGGCCAAAAGGGTACGCTCGGTACTTAGCCCTCGCTTGATTAGTACTCGCTTACGTTCAAGTGTTTTAATGGTCTTCCTTTAGTCGTTTATCTTGTCAGGTATATTTATAGGTGGATTTACAAGTCGTTTAGCGTTTTGTATTATTTAATTTAATTAAGATTATGCTTCGTAGGTACAGAATACCCTAAAGGATTCATTGTATAATTAGCTACTTTGAAAATATAACTTTAGAGCAGATATTAAGAATATCCCTACAATTATATATCATGTGCATTCGTTGTAGAGCATGATAAAAAAATGCTGACATTTGTTAAGTGTGTTGGGTGTCATGTCATCGTGACAGCGGCAGCTGCAGCATGCACGGCCTGCTCAATAATGCAGCAATCATATGCACGCGCACCCTTCCTCGCTCTAATGTGTCATCCAATGCCTGGACAACCCGAAGGGGCTTTTCCAGGTCACTAGAATACCTTATTTATTTATAACATATTTATAAAGACAAGCGAACAAAATTACTAATCTCTCGTCCGATTTAAATCTTGTCAATTAAAGCGACAAATCAATTTCCCCCAAATCGAATGTCAATAAGTAGGGACGGTTGTTAAACGACGCCGTAAAATAAAACTTTCCGTGGGGCGCAAAGTTCCGAACAAAAAGAATATTTACATTAATTCTCTTCATTATGTTTTGAAGAATAATCATGGCCACCGTTTCCCATTCCACTCTCCCGATGGAGTTTTTATTTGAATTTTTTTCGCCGCTCCCCGAGTTAGCCGTCGTACAAAAGGAAGTTTTTATTAGCATCTTAATGATTTTACGGCGAGTCCCCAGTTACAACAGCCTTTATGTTGTCAGATTTTCTTAAGCATTTTTAGCTACTTTTTTGCATCTTACATTATTAAAGTTTTCATTCCGTCGCTTAATGAAGTTCATTTCTTCTGTTCGTCCGGGGCTTGATTGCCTTTGTTTTGCATAAAATGCAAGATTTCTATAGATTTCTTTCTCCTGGATTGATTAAGTTTGAGAGGAGTCGAAATTTGTTCTCGGAAAAGAGAATTAATAGGTTTTTTGCCGTAACTGACGTAAATCTACATTTAACCGTTGTCTTGCATATGCTTCCTTGTATATCAGATGTTGGGCTAGATGAACACATCGTGCAAGTTATGATATGGGAAGGTGGTACGAGTAGGTGTGCAACGCGGCGTGGCCCGGCGCCGCGTCTCGTCCGGCGCGGTAATTACATTCATCTCTGCTCCAGACTGATTTATGTCGCAGCTGGTGTGCCTTCGACCTCCTACTTTTCCGGTTCCGTCTTACGCGCCACAAAATAATAATTGTCCGGAAAATCGTCGGAGGCTGTATGTAATGTTATGAGAGGAAGGCCGCTCGTTTTCCTCGGGCCGCAATCGAGTCCGAGATCTTGCTTTCTTTTTAATTTCCCTGAGGCCTCCTAATGAGGTCTCGGCGGCGGCGGCGGTTGCCGTTATCTATGATATTCTTGAGGTTGATGCTTATTGTGCGTGTCACTGATGGCTTCCCTTTTTATTATCCTCTCGAACACAATTCAGCGGCCGTCCAAATGAGTTCTTCTCATTTGCTTTGCTTTCTTTATTTCTCTAGGCGGCAGTTTGTCTCGTGTCACGGGTTCTTTTAATTTCAAACGACTACAAATTGTGGTAGGCTTACGATTCGTTCTTGATGCCAGTAATTTTGTCTTACAATTGGTTCGAGCTTAATGTGTATCTTGTTTTATCATGCCCCTTTGTTAAACGTGAATAAATCCCACGACTCCGCCTCCACTTATCTATTAAAATGAGAGATTATTGTCAGCTCACGCGATACGCCTAATATTTCGGGGTTGTTTTCACTGGATTGTCCAATATTGTCACAATGTGTATGGGAGGGCAATTAGAGACGTGTCGCGCGTGGCAGGCGCGTGGCGCGGATCCGGCGGCGGCCGCGCTGCCTTCGTTAGCCCTCTCTGTTTGCGCTGCGCGCACGGCGACCTGACGCCATCCATGATATGTTTAAACAAGAATCGTTTGACACACTTAGAGTATGCACGGTAAATATACAATAATTTTAAAGCTATAAGCAATATTTAAGATAACTTTTTTTGAGAATTAAATCAAAAACGACAAACCATTCCCGCGACACGGTTCTCAAACACCTTGCTGAATTAATAAAAGGAATTGCTACTGAAAATATTGGGTATAAACTTAATCTCCCTGGTAGAATTTAAAAATCGCATTTTTGTAGGAGATTATACCTTACGACAACCATAAAAGAAAACAGGAGGGCCCCCTCGATAATGCGACGAGTCTGAGGAATTTTTATTCCGTTCAAATCTCTCCTGACATACCTATATTTTGCGAGATCGCTTCGAGATTTTAATACCCGATTTTATTTAAATTCGTTTAGGCGGCGCGGGTGACTGCGCCCCCAGACATTTATCGCGAGGGCGTGATTGTATTTATAAGCAGTAAGAATCTCGCACTGCAACGTTTCACAATACGAACTCTTCATATTATGTACTCTAAGGGCTACATTTATATTTTAGGCACCATTGCACTCACGATGCCTGCTTGTGATTGACTATCTAAAACGTTACCTTTCCTTGGTAAAAAAAGGTAACGTAAGTACTAGTATGTTATGATGCGTTTTATATTTTTGACATCATGGCAATGTTGTTGTATTATCTAATGTTAAAAATCAATACCTATTGCTAAAAATGCTTTATGATCCCCCACACCGTCGTGTGTTCTTTTAGCTCATCAATCTTTTACTTCAAACATGCTACAATTTGCTGGACAAAACATAAAAGGACTCTTCGGGCAGATGATTATTGATCACGTATTAGGGGACCAAATATTTCTTTATTTATTTTGGTAAAAAGAACTAGGATATGGGTCAAACTGAATTTAAAAAAATAAGTTGCAGATTTTTAGTTAAAGCAATAGTCAAGCTAAAATCATTGTATTTGTATAGCCAATTTTAGTTGATATGGCTAATTACATAATGTTATTAACGGTTATTTGGATAAACCATGTCCCTTGTTAATGTTCGTAATGACTCTTTGAGAATTGAAGTTTGATGTTATAAACGCAACCTACAATTATTATTGAATAGAACAAAAATGTACAATATATAAATTCACAAAAATGTTGAATAAACGACAATGTACGAGTACCTAAATTAGTTTAAGGCATCTCGCCCACAAGAGGTGTATGATGTAATTGATGTATCTAAGCTAGCGAGGTCAAAGCTAAACTTCAATGCTATGTGACCTTTTCCACTAAAGTTATGCGGTGTAAAAGTGTAGGTATTCTCATTTTGCGTCGTCTATTGTTACTAGAACAATTAAAAATGAAAAGATCTCTTATACGAGTTCCAGGGCCTCCGGTGCTCAAGGCTGGATTCGAACCAGTGTCTTCCGCGTTCGCGTCAGACGCTCTAACTCCCCCGGGTCACAGTGGCACCAAACAATTTTTCTGGTGCCGTGGTCATAAACGATCTATCTATCTATTTTATCTATCGATCTTTTTGCTTTGGTTTCATTACACCCTAAGATTATTTTCCCCAGTTATTAAAACTCTCTTCACAACACCGTTAATTAAAAACTGTTTCAAAATAACCACAAAAAAAAAAGTTTCGTTTACGCTGACTTGGTAGGTAATTGCTTACAATCTTCTTTAGTAAATACTAGCCACTTGTAAAAAAAATACTCATTCTAAATATAAAATGTACCATTTCCAGCAAACATCATTGTTGTCGTAAAAACTATAGTGCCTATGTAATTTTTTTGAGTTACATTGCCGAGCGGAACCCATACTCGCCAAGTAAGCCGTGGCAAACAATGTAGGGACAACGCTAATGCCGTAAAAGGTTGTAAAACTAATTTAGGCATTTTGTGACAGTGACATTTTACCTTTCCGGTATCGGTCTGTCATTCTGTATTTGAAGGAAATTTACGGAATTTTACAGCTACATGGCAATTTAAAATTTCGGCAAATTAGATAATAAGGCATTATGCTATTTAGGTTGAATGAAACCAAAGCATATTCTCTTAGTTGTGTTTTAAAGATTTCGTCAATGCTTACCTACAGCACATCAGTGCCTTTGGTGCAAAACCACGTATCAGCGCGTTTAGACAAATCATTGTAAGTTCAAGTGTTTTGATTCCACAATTGTTTTCCGAACTTTTATTTTGGTATTTCCATGTTTCCATATAGTGGAAGGTGTACGCAAAAAAAAAACCGCAAATAGATGTACAATTAAGCCGTTTGGCACACGCATACTACAGGTCAAAACAACATTTTTGATACGCAGTTCTTTAAAAAATCCCTGATTGGAGTGCTGCGTTATTTTTTTTGTATGGGATTTTTTTTTCGAAGCCTGTCGCGTGTGGTATCATAAGAAAGGGATTTTTAGGACGATTCTGATTTTATTAATTTTTTAAAATTAAAACAAAAATAATTTTCAAACCATACCAAGTTAGGGCTCCAGATACGATTTGGCAGATTTTTTTTGTACCATATAATATACCACAAATGACACGTGATATCCTCATATCTAAATCCCAAACAATAATTTTGAAAATAATTTAATTTCGTTTTTTTTTTCAATATTACATTTGACACAGTTCTACTTAGTACAGTCGAGGACAAAGAGATGTATACACTTTTGGATCTTATTGCGTTGTAATAAGGTCCAAAAGTGTATACATCTCTTTGTCCTCGACTGTACAATATTCTATCAGACTTATCTTATGAGTCCGGTAAAGTTTTTTTAGATTTCGCTCAACTTTTCGATACCATTGAACTTTTTAGTGACTATCAGGACTTCTAGTTTTAAAGATAGTTTTTTTTAAACTGCATAAGTGGAATACTTTTTTGATTTAATATTTCATTTACACAGCTCTTTCGCGATTTTTGCTTGGAGAGGTGAAAAAAAAAAGATTTTTAAAGATTAATAGTACATTACTGCAGAGACCAGTAAGTAAGCTTTCCTGGCTGAGTATTTAGTAGCCGTCCGAGTCGAAGACGAGGACGGCTACAATACGAAGCCAGGTAAGCTGATTACGGTCGAAGCATGTATAGTGCTTTTCTCAAACATGTAAGGAAATAAAATTACTTGTTTAGTGCTTCAGTTACTGGCTGAGTGATTTAATGTTGTATGAAAATCCTTTACGTACGTCGCGCTGAACCTGCCTTGGAATAGAGTCCCTACTGGTCTCTAATTACTAACGTAACAGGAACATTTCCGAGCATGTTTGAGAAAAATAGATAACTTCGTTGGAAAATTAGTCGTTTAAGGAATAATAGGAACAGTTTTTTTAATTTTTTTTATTATGTATTTGTTGAGCAAGAGTATGTTTAGCTAGAGCAATTTTAGGAAACATTGCCAAAGTTTAGGTGATATTTTTGGGAAAGTGTTAAAGTATTTTAGAAAAGTTTTAATGTAGAAACTAACTTGACTTTATATAGACTAATGAGATAATATAAAATATTAGTGGGCATAAAAATAAGAATAAATAAACAAGCGTTACTTGTGTTCTGTCCAACGTGGTCGCAATCACAATTCTACGAGGATACATTCGGATGGATTCTCGGTACCTGAGCAACAGCTTAGCTTAAGGCAACATACCTTTAGTGGTGCAGCAGTCTAAAAATTTTCTTACTGAAAATAACGTTACCGCAGTACCATCATTCACTTAGCCCGACGTGTCATACCGAGCGAGTGCAGCCCGCGCCCCGTGCACCCCGCCTACCCCTCCTGCGGCGCCCGCGCTGAGCTCGCTGCACCCGCGGTGATCATTCTTCATTTGCTGCCTCCTGTCTCGATCATCCACTTGACCGCAGATGCGATTTGCTATAAGTAAAGCGTATGTAATAAATACATTGTCAGTTTATTGATGATGCAGGAAGGTTTCATAGTAGGTATCATTCAAGATTATGAAGTACTATTAGGTATTTCATGTTTATATTTATTATGGTGTATGTTAATTCAGTGTAGGTGTATCTAGAATACTCGAGTCCGATCATGCTAGTTCGGCATGAATAAAATGAGGAACTGCCACTGTAAACGTAATTTTTACAAATTTGGTATTTATGATGGCTTTCCACACTTTGTCGCAAAGTCGGTGTACAATTAGTGTGGTCTGATTATGCATTTATACTTGAAATTTTGTGACTTCTTTGGGCCAGTTACAGAACAGTTGGAACTGAAAAAAAAGAAAAATATTTTTCTACTCCTGGATTATAATCTGTCAATTAAATGGCTGACAGGTATTTTAAAAATATATACCTTATAAACGTTCAATAAGAACATGGTTAACCATTGTCTTAAAGATTTTCATACAATATTAAAACACGTTGTCCTCCTCCCCGCCTGTGCCGGCGGCTTCACCTGGAAATTGAGGTTACTAAATTTTATAGAATCAGCAGGTTGTTAGGCGTTCGTGGAACTAAATTCTTTCCGGCTTGCCTATTTCGAGCACTCATAGAAAAAGTATTGTGTACTATAGTGACATAATTAAGCTTTCTCATACCTTACTTAGGCCACTCAGCAAGCTTCGTGGCCTAAACAAGGTACTCGACTACGAAGCTCTTCATTATGGCACGATTGTATAAAATACTATTGTTAAAATTAGTGAACAGTAAATTTTAAAAACTCCTATTCTCTAAAAAGTCGTGTGTTTATCGTTACTGTCGATGGGGTCACTTAAAGAGTTTTTAGGACTAGAAATAAACGCACAATGCCAATTGTGAGCTCTTTGAACATGTAATAGTACATTACATCAGAGGCCGGGAAAACACGGATTTCCGGCCAAGTAGGTATAGACGGCCGAGCGTAGCGAGGCCGGATAGATACGAGGCCGGGAATCCGTTTTCACGCCGAGGCATGTATAGTGCTTTTCTCAAACATGCAATGAAATAAAATAAAATAAAAAACCAAAAGGACAATGTTTTATTCAATCTAAAAAGCGACCACGAAGTAAAAATTAAAAAGTTAAAATCAGCTGTTCGTAAAACCTGCCGCCATCTTTGATGCTGTCTGAATGAGGTTGGATGTTGAAACAAAAAAAAGTTATTTTGCAGGCCTAGGCCTGAAAAGTTGTATGAAATCCCATTTCAGGCCGCCTCGAGATGCTGCGCCCGAAAAAGGATACTTCCGAGTCTGTTATAAGGAACGTAAAGAGAATATTTCATTGCATGTTTGAGAAAAAGTTATTTTATATATTTTTTTAAATAAAGCCCTGAAATAAATGGCACCACATGTCTGGTTAGGCGTATGCATTTAGGTACAGTCGCAATCAAATATATCAGAGCGGCCAGGGTACTCAAAAATATCTCAACATGGACTTTATCGCCTTGACAATAGAGGCGTTGTTCAGATATTTGTGACCACCTTAGCCGCTCCGATATATCTGATGGCGACTAGGTACCTACTTAATCGTAAAGTAGAATTTCTATTCCTCGTAGAAGTGTTTCGGAAAAGCCACTGTTTACCTATCTATTGCATCGTTATGGTATTGCACTCGTATCTATTGTACTTATGTAGTCGTTAGGTTGTTACAATTTCAAGGGTAAGTACATAACTTTCTAATTGAAAGAGAAAATAATTAATACTAACTAGTCGGGATTTTTATCTATCCATTAATTCCAGTTTGAAATCCTTGCATTACCGCTCAGCTGCGATTTACTTATCAAACGAATTTCAAATCACTAGTTAATAAGAAATACCTCGGTATGTACTGTTACTCAGGCATAAATACTTTCCTGTACGACAATTCATTTCCACGAGCGTTTTCCTAACAGCATGGTCTTTCAGAAAAATGATGGTAATTTTTCGGCCCGTTTTTCCATCACAATGAATTTCACCGCCAAAATTTTCCTTGCCATTTGTTCCTATCGCGCAAGATCTTTTTGTATGAGGCGAGTTCTCTTTTAATATATGTGCTCGGAATACCGTGGCCATAATTTACGCCGACCTCTGGCGGGCCGGACATAACAATCCTCGATTTGCTATAATATCGGTCGTGTGTCCCTGTCGGGCGGACGGACTTACGGCGCGCGAGAACGGGCGGGCGGCCGGCCACCCCGCGGCGGATACGTGCCGCGTATAATAAGCATTTCATGCACGGGGCGCGGGCGCGGGCGCGGGGTCCGAGGTTACGTACCTATTTCCCGTAAGTCGTGTACCTAACCGGACCGTACATTACGAGCCGAGGGTCAGCGCGCCGCCCGCCGTCTCAGTCCCGCTTCGGCCCAGGAACGCAGCCCGAGTATAATTTCGGGTGATATATCGTAGACGCTTAGGCCGCCTCCATGAAAATTGTCCTATTTTCATGTTACAGAATGGGTCTCATTTAGTTGGAAAGTAAGAGCTGGCTCCTTTCATGACCTGGCTTCTAACGCATTTTATGTATGTACATATTTAAAAGACGTATACGTACTGTCTGTATGTATAGAAGGTAAGTATTACCGATAGCGGTCGTTCTAGCGTTGAATTCATCTTCTATCTGTACGATTTATACACGAGGAGGCCGTAAAACGGAACAATAAAAACCCAAAACAGCAATAAATTTCGTGCAATAGACGCAAAGGTTTCGAGCGTGCCTTATCAATTCCTTCCACGCATGGGACTCGATCAACCAATAAACTTATGACTACATTTACGCAAAACACAACAGAATTTTTTTTGTAGATACCTTTTATGTATCCATGCAGTCATACCTATAGTTATTATTCGGACAAGGAGTATTCACAAGCAATTTGTTAGAAGTATGTAAACAGTGAAAGAGGTAGCGCTGTTTACAAGCATTCAACACTTAGACAGTGGACAACTGAACGAGGGTCACAGGTAGGCAAAACAAATAGTGGACAAGTCCTCTGTGCCGCGGCGGGGAGGGTCATCTTAGGACAAGGGAATGCGGCCGCTTGTAGGTTCACCGCAAGGTGTTCTTTATGCATTAGTAATGCCAGCTAATTGAAACCGAACTATGATGTGACCACTCCAGCTTATAATAAATGCAACACCTCTTTCAAATGCCTTTGAGTTTATAAAACTATACGAGATATACTTACTTGATCTATACTTTTATATTTTTCAAATATATAATATAAACAAAGAAAAACACTTATCGTTGTTTCTCTACATATTTTTGGTTATGGCTTAGTCGGTTACAAAAAAAAATCGTAATTATGTATCTTCATTAATGCGGTTTAATCCAAAAATGTTTCATTAATTATTTACATTTAAATATACAAACATGTAGGTACCAACTAAAAGTAATACTTGCAAGATAGGCTGTAAAAGAAAGAAGTGTGCCCATCGTAGTGTAGAGGAGTATAGAGCTGTTAATAATTGGAGAGTGCGGTCCGGCGCACTCACAGAGGCGATTTATTATCGTTACGGTCTGGGAACGACGGAGATCTACGATATAGCTCCCTGATTGACCCCGCATTAAAAATTACATCCAAACAGATAGAGGAAGCAGACGATAATAACGTAGCTGTACTTTCTTTGTTTCGATTCCTTCCCCGACCGATCAAAAATGTATAAGGTACCCGATCGATGGGATTGCGGCAATTCATAACGTAATCGGAGTAAATTGGACGCACGACTGTCTCGCTAGTATTAAATGGCTCCTTTGATTCGTTAGGTTAATTTCGAAGGGGCCCGAGGCCGTCGCAGTGGTCGCCGGAGGGTCGAATAAATATGTCCCAAAGAGTTAAGTGGGAGAGAAGTACGGAGCGAGACCGCGTCCGACGTTTGCTCTTCCACTCGTGTTGTTGCACCACTTATTACACACAAAGTTCTGTTAAAGTTTTCTCCAACACTCGAGCGTGAGTTTAATTTACTCGATAGTGTAAATAAAGCGGGCGGTGTGGGAAGTTTCGCGGCGAAACCCCCGCGCCGGCGACACCCGCGCGGTCGAGTGATAATAACGTCCCGCCGCCTGGGACTTCCTTATTAATCGAGAACGACAAATTTTAACGACAAGAATTAATGAATCTCGTTACACGGGTTAATCCCTTGCTCGTAAAGCGCGTTGTGTAGCAGTTAAGGTGTGCGACTGCGAGCGAAGGGACTCACGGCCCACGCACACTACATACGCACTACATCTCTTGATACCGACATTACCGACACACCTATCAATATTTCCTACTGTTATTGACGGCAGCATACAATTTATGTACAACTTCTTTATACATCATGCAGAGAGGAACGGCGTTTTGAAGTGATAGCAGGCGAATGGTTCATGGGGATGTAACTAGAAATGGCCTAACTAACTTGAGAAATTGAGAAAATTTGCCTTCGTTTTAAAAAAGACAACAATATTTAATAAACCGACCACTCATATAGTACACCAACTAAAACAACGATTATGCATTCCGCTGATAAAAGCAAAAGTATTGAAAACAACTAATTGAAAATGGATAATTGAATTTAAAAAAACTCAAGTTAGACTGTTAAATTAGACCTACACTCATTAACGTGTTTAATAGTCATACTTATAAAGATCTTGACTTTCCATTTCACTAGGTTATAAAATGGAAAATGTCGAATCGAATCGAGTATTAAAGCGGTGAGATGAAACGAGTGTGGACGACAACTTGACTGAGGGAATCCGAGATATATCGCCCAGTTAACGAGCATGTGCGAATGGAACTTTATTGTAATTGCCTTTTGTAAGATCGGGACAGGGTCATTACAGACCGTCCTCTCAGGCCAACCTCCCGTTTTGCAAAACTTTCCCGCGTAGACATCTGCTTGTTACTTAGTAAACTTGTAACTACTTTTATTTAATTTACGAGTGCTTATTTATTACTTGTACTTTACAAACATTTAAGGAAACCGGAAGTTTAATATTTGCACACAGCTTTGAAAGCACATGTTTTGTTTATGTAGCCAAAATTTGGAGCTTTCATAGAACGTTAAGACAGAAATAGTAATGAGAGGTTGGTTGATATTGGATCGTATCAGCGGTGGGCGCGAGTAATGCGCGTGTTCGTATTCATCAGGTGAGCAGGCGGCACATTAGGGGGCTGAGGCGGCCTCAAAGCCAGAAGACTGATTATGTCTATCCGCAATTTCTCTCCGGCCCTATTCTCGCGAGCGAAAACTAGCGAGTTTTCCACCGCGCTATTAAGCGGTCGCTTTTGCATTTATCCTTATAATGGAAAATGTGCTACTAATTAATTTAAAGCGAAACTCATTTATGTTGAAATGCGTGTCTATTAAGCGATGATAGGATGAGCGCTTCTTGGGTCTACTCTTACACGCTGTGAATCGTGTAATTGTTTCTGGATAAGTTGATTTGCCTGGTAATACTTCGAATTGTCTTTGTTTTAGTTAAGTTTAAGTTTGTTGCAAAACATAAATAGTTGTACTGAAAATTATACGTAGTCCAGTTACAAGCCCTCACCCCATTAAGTAGAGGCGAGCTCATTCTCGGTAAGACTAATCAAATAACAGTCTCCCCATCGGCCCCTGCCTCCCCGCCTCGCGGCCAGCGGTCATCTCTCTTATCGATTGTGGTGGAATTCGTGCACCGAATGCGATATTTCCCAGCAAACGCTACACATTCTAAGATACAATCGGAGGACGAAATAATATGGGATTGTATTGGAAAATGTATTTGTGGCATTTTAGAGGTGCTTTGTACCTTCGACTCGTGTCTCGACAAAAGATTAACCCCATAACTCGCTGATAATAGAATTTCTATCGTGAGCGCCTGATGTTACTAACTTAATTTCGTCGCATACTCCATTTAGTAATTGAGAACTTAAGGCGTTGGGTTTAACGTAAAGTTACTTTTAACAACTACAAGGTGTAACAATAATGCTGCTGATCGGTTTAAGGGCATAATTGGTATCGTGTTCTAATTATGAACAACTAGGAAAATAATATTATTAATATTCATTAATATTCACGCAAAAAATAAGGTTTCGTATGAAGGGTTGGCCGGCTGGGACGACAGGTCCCATACAATTTATTTTTTATTTTTCGCGTCCAAATTTTTTTTCTCATAGTTTTTCCTAGTCGCAATAGGACAAATCGTATTGAATTGGTATCGACCAATTATGCCCTTCAACGGATCACTAGTATTTTTGTTACACCCTGTATATTTCATTCAATATACGAGTATTTCTACGAAAGTGATAAATTATTATTATTTTATTGTTTGTTAGGTAATTACAACAACAATTATTTATTACATATACAAGAGTATCGGTAAACCGGTGTGGCTCGATACCGAGTCCACAGTAGTTTATATAAATAATTTTTTTTCAATCAATTTGTTACATAGACACACATAACTTAATACTTATAATCTATTTAAAATTGAAAGTACAAATTAATAAACCATTGCACCGGGCGCTGATAACGTTAACGTTTTCCTTGTTCTTTTGTTTTATAATAAATCGAGAATTATATAAATCTTAAGATTTTTCATATAGATAATGCATACTATGCATATATACTGTATGCTGGTGAATATGAGCGAAGTGCGTTATACTAACTACTCCGTTAACCGAGCGCTTGACAAGCTCGTACTATGGGTTAGTATTACAATTTTTTTTTCATTTTTAATTAAGGATATATCGTAAATTTTTTCGTGTACCTAATATTTGTTAAATAAGGCGATTATCACACTGGCGCCGCAACCGCATGGGACGACGGTGCATGTGCAAGCGTGTCAGCGCTATGCACACGCAGAGCGCTATCTCGCTCGTCCACCGGCGCCGCATGCGGAAACCGCAGCAGTGTAAAAGACGCCTAAGGCTGCGTTTCCACCAGAGCTGTGCGAGGATGCGTTGCGCGAAATGTGTTTTTCATGAACTAAGCTTGTAGAGGTAAATGAAGCGTTCATTTACCTCTCCTCGCTCAGCACAGCTCTAGTGGAAACAGCTCAGTGGAGTGAGGTTTATGAACATACAAAACAAGGGAAGCATGTGTACCAGGAAATTGGGATTAATGTGTTGCGAGGAATGTGTTGCTGGGTACTAAACTATCAGTTACTAGACTGCGTTTGTCAGAGGCTACAAGCCCTCGCTACGCATCCTCGCACCGCTCAGCAAAACTCGCAACGTATCTGCGCAACCTCGCACATCTCTGGTGGAAACACTCACAACGTTCCACATCCTTGCTACACATCCTCACAGCACTCAGCCTAGCACATATCTGGTGGAAACACTCACAACGTTCCACATCCTCGCTACACATCCTCACAGCACTCAGCCTAGCACATCTCTGGTGGAAACACTCACAACGTTCCACATCCTCGCTACACATCCTCACAACACTCAGCCTAGCACATCTCTGGTGGAAACACTCACAACGTTCCACATCCTCGCTACACATCCTCACAGCACTCAGCCTAGCACATCTCTGGTGGAAACACTCACTACGTTCCATATCCTCGCTACACATCCTCACAGCACTCAGCCTAGCACATCTCTGGTGGAAACACTCACAACGTTCCACATCCTCGCTACACATCCTCACAGCACTCAGCCTAGCACATCTCTGGTGGAAACACTCACAACGTTCCACATCCTCGCTACACATCCTCACAGCACTCAGCCTAGAACATCTCTGGTGGAAACACTCACAACGTTCCACATCCTCGCTACACATCCTCACAGCACTCAGCCTAGCACATCTCTGGTGGAAACGCAGCCTTACCCTATGCACTTATACATATTTGGATTATTATGGTTTTGCATTGTTATAAATCAATTGACACAATTATTAAAATACCACCACACGTTTATTTTTCTTAAAATAATGAAGGAAACTGCAATACTTTGGATTAACATCGGACTATTCAAAGTTTGATTTGGACCGTTTAAAGCAATTTGATGACTTGACGACTTGGAAATCAGTACATTAACGACTTGGGTTCGATAATCCAGGACAGGCACTGCAATGTATGCAATTGACAAACATAAATGCAGAATAGCCTAACTGGTGGTAGGTACAGATTCCGGCACTGCGCTGCCGACCGTACGTCGGTTCACTGGACTGTGAAAATGATTTTGATTTGACCCTTTGAAGGGTGCCTCTACCGCAAAATTACATTTCTATCTGTGAATTTGCCTCAGCATGTATATGCCGTAATTGGAAGGAGAGATCCCGTAATATTTTTATAGACGTGTATATGTATCTCCTTTATGAATAAAACGGAGCTCAATGTTTTGCGTATTTAGGGCGCTGCGGAGGCTCTTTATCTGTAAATGTGGCGACACACAAGAAAATTTTATTCTGAGAGATCTCGTCTTACTGCTGATGTATTCAACAGAATATTCCCATATGTGCGTAATTCTGCGGAATGGCAAAAAAGGTCTGTTTGAGGGGTGAAATATGTAAATTTATTGTCTTGGGCGGCTCCGGCGCGCGGCGCCCCCGTCATACGCCGACACGTAGGATAAAGGAAATGTTAATGCCTGCCAATTTATGTGCTTTTCTATGATTTTGCTGAATCGGGCTGGCGTTTTCCCCTTTATGGCTTTGCAGGAGAAAGTAATTTGTTTATAAATTTAAGTGGTTCAGCAGAAGGCAATATAAACGTGAACTGGAAAAATTATAATTAAACAACGTAAATAAATACTTCCGTAAGTCTGCAATTTGGTTCTGTAAAATACCATAGAGTAATTTGGTACCATTTAAAACTGCGTTAAACGTTTAACCGTACCTATATGTTACTTCAGGTAAGGTACGCAGTGGAGGTCAATTTTATTATTGTAATTTGCAATTTAATTTACATAATTACGTGAGTATAATTACCATTGAAATACAATAATAAATCTAAACAACAGCCGGCAATCAAAGCAGCGACAAGTCACGGTCGGTTAACAACAGCGACAAACATCCAATATGATTCCCCCTGCGATATGCGACTAATACACAAAGGCCAAATGTGCCATAATACCAGCATAATTTAATGTTTTGCTCACCATATTGTATTTTATTTATGAGTTATGCCTTGTTGAGTATCCTCGCTCCTTGTCTAGCATCCGGCTGGGCGATGGTGGCGTCCTTGTTGTGCGGAGGGTGCTCATCGCTGCTGTATGAACGGATGGTTAAATAGTACGAGTTAACTTACACCGCATCCGCTACGGGTCATTTAGGGGTGCGATGGATCGGTTTATGCAACATTGCTAGTCAAGCTGAATCATTCGATAATGACATGAAAAACTCTATTTAGTTAAAAAGATAGACACTTTGTTAGATGTTTTACCAATAGTTTTTACATTCTACATTCTAAGGAAAATACCTATTATAAAATTTTAAAAGTAAAATATCTATTATAAATTTATCTTTGAATAGTTTGGCCACTGAGATCGCTGGAATAAATTACTATTAGGTTTTACAAATATTTTGCACTATTTGGTTATTATGGTACTATCATCTGCAGAATTTCATTCGCCTCGTGTCGTGTCGGTATGCATTTTTGCCATTACCTACCGTACCGAAGTATATCGTTTCGAAATATTAGATATTTACCTTAAATTAGTACCTTTTACTTTTGTTTGGCATTTTCCACTAGCCTTAAGGCTCTCTCGTCTTTACTGAACTCCATTGGCGAGAAAACATGCAGCACTGAACTAAGAAATAATATCATCCGCTACTTATAGAATACTGTACTTACACTAGCTAGTCATGAAGTCAATTTTTACGATTGAAAATACACGGAAATTAAACAAGGTCAAACACATATTTACGCTTTCAATTATTTTTACAATTTTCAAAACTCAAGAAAAGGTGGATCATCACAAAATTTAGTGATATCAGTGATACATTTCTATTAGGAACTTCGCAGAACAAATAATTTTGACATTTCATAAAGAGTGACTCGGGTATGTCCTTAAACTACGAGTACGTCCGGACACGGGTATGTCCTTAAACTACGTCCAAAAGAGAGGTATTCGCAGTAGCAAATGTCATCTCGCTATGTGTGGTAGGGCACAGCTCAGCGAATATCATCTCGCTAAAATCTGAAGCAGAGTTCGACTGGGGAAGTACCTTCACCTTACAGAAAACCAGAGCCAAATAGCACTAGACCCTACCATAGTGTTGTGTTCCTACTGGTTAGTAAGGTTGAAAGAGCTTAAAGAGGACCCAGTGTGTTGACGATGAGGGACCCTCTTGTTCCTTTAGCCATCAACACAGTGAATCCTCCTTTTTGTAAAGGGTCGGCAACGCGCATGTGACTCCTCTGGAGTTGCAGGCGTCCATAGGCTACAGTAGCTGCTTACCATCAGGTGGACTGTATGATTGTTTGCCACCATCGTGGTATAAAAAAAAGTGATACTGACTACTTATGAAAAGCGTCTACTTTGTTTTACTATCTATATCTATATATTTAATCCAAAAAGTAGATAAGGACATTAGAGTTAAGATAATTAAAACATTATTTTGACTAGTAAAACAGAACCAAAACTTTTTTTATTAAAGTGAATTAGTATTGATAATATTGATATCATATCTTATGCATTATGCCATTCTTAAACGGTCGGGGTAGTCCAAAACGACTGAACTCCAATTTAACTGGTATCAAAGAATTTCCTTTTAGAAATGAGATTGTGCTAACAATTTTTCAGATGCGCACTCGTTTAATTTAGGTGGGGTTGGTTGTCCTGCCGATATTTAAATTTTAAACGTTGACGTCACCAGACAGCGGCACAAGAGAAAAACAATTTGTTGATATAACATTTAACAAACAAAAACCTAATACTTATTTATTATTACATTATTCCACGTTAATATATTACCGATTGTAAATGTATTGATATTTAACAATTTATTTTTATTTCATTTTCGATGTATTGAGCATACGTTTTTTTTTCGAGGTATTACTATCTTTTGCAGTTATTATTTAGCAATATTTTTACTAGGTTTTCAATAATATTAATATATTTCTTCATGAAACATACGAAGTTTACTATATATTTTATTTAAGTATATGATTTTATTGATGCTGCTCGACGCCTTAGGCTAAAGTCAATTTTAAAAATTTAATTCGAGTAAAATGTATACTATTAATAATCCTTAAAAGTTTATGTTAAATTTAGAATATTTTTTATTTTATTAATCGTTGCCAAAGTTAATGGGCTATCTCCCTTTCCAATTGAACAAAACGTGGTTGACAAGTACAACAGATGACATACAAGCAAACTGTCTGTTTGTTGGTATCATTTCCATAATAAAATTCATAAATGTGACAAAACGACAAATTAGCGGCGCGTGCGCCCCGCGGGGGGTGCGCTGCGTGGCCGGCGCGCTTGGGGTTAAATCTGGCAGTGTTTTATGTTGGAGAATTCACTGATCATTTTGTAAACAAAAACGAGTAGTAGGTAGTGTTGAATTTATGAAGTTGAATATTAATTAAGAAGAAAGGCTTTCATGATTCAAAGGTTTTCTTAGATTCAAAAATCGTTTTTGTAAACTAGAATATCCTAAAGAATACGGCTAAACCCCTTTATAATACTTTTTTTACAAGGAAACTTCCGCTCCTATTACAAGTTTCAAGCTGTTATGAAATAAGCTCCAAGCTTCAAAAGTGTAATGGATTTTAACAATATATCAGTATCACTAACTTACTGGTATAACACTTCTGAGATGCTTTTCATAAAATTAAGAAATGTATTATTATTTGTAAATTAAATTATATATAAATTCTCACACCTTAGTGGGTTGGCGTTCCTACTTTTTTACACACAATATAATAGAAATACTCGAATAACACTTGTGGGATGCTTTTGATACAAGGAAAATATTTTTGAAAGTAAATGCAAAACAATAATACAAATCTTGCTTGATTTTGTTCTGGGATTATTATTACTTGTCAGTTTGCTCATTATGTTAGTACCACCTACTTCAAAATAATTGAAGTACCTAAGTAACGTTACATAAATATATATTTATAGATGTTGATACTATCTATCACAAGTTATACGATGCCTGGTGTATCTGTAGGACCCTAAATCGCAGCATCATCCCGAGGATCGCGCCGCGCCGCGCGGCCGGGGTGTTAATGCAAATTGTGGCATTAGCGTTATAGTGATCACTATCTGCCAGCATGCAACGCCGGATTATACTTCATGATTTACTGCATCATATAAGTGGATCCTTTGATCCCCATCGTTGATTGTTCATTCTCTGTAGGTACTATGGCGTTAGTCAAATACTCACTTTCGTCGCCGCGTTCGCTAACTCAATTTATGTAACAAATATCAACAATGTTTCCGCATAAATAAATAATTAAGGAAGTTGGTAAATAAGCGTGGCGGCCTCATTTATTATTCTTTATAAGGAAACAAAGGCGAGGGTTAGTCGTAATAAGGCGCCGCCACCTCGCCGGCTTATCTTTATTGCCTCCAACCCACGTAGAATAATAAATCGTTTTCATCAAAAACAAATACTCGACAGTTTTTGCTGGAGGCGAGCGAACGGGTGGCAGGGTGGCAATTTTCCACCCCCATAATACAATATTTTCCGACATTTTCCACGGGAATACAGCTCGGAATCGCTCGCTCGCGGCAGGCAGGTTCCTTAATGTGTATTTTTCGTCCAATCAGAGAGCGGCGAGAGTCTCGATATTACCTCAACTGTCACACATAAAGTGGAAAATATGGTCGGCCGATGTGGGGGCGCGTTCGGATCGCGGCATCGGCAAGGCAGCGCGAGCGCGGCCGGCGCGGCGCGGGCGGGCGGCTGCTTGGCAGTCGGTGCGCGTACTCCAGCCACCTCTACAAACCTTCCCAACAGGTTTATGGCTTTTCTTTCAGCTCCTCTCAGGTACGGCCGTATCATAACAGGGAATAGCGGTGCGTGATGTGAACCCGTGATAAAATAAATGTCGAGATAGGCTTATGTATTGTACTGTTTATCTTAATAATGGCCGCCCGGAGAAAACTCTCGATTAAACTTTGGCTTTTTTTATTTAGGTGGAAGCATTTGGGATAAAACGCTTAGGATGCAATCTGTTTAGTAGATATATTACACATATACGCAATGGAGGATGTTCCTGTTTTATAATTAAACAATACAATAATACTGTTTATAATAATAATTAATTCGAGAAAAAATTTAAATATATACATATGTATTGATCTTATTTTTTAGGGTTCCGTACCTTGAAAGGAAAAAACGGAACCCTTATAGGATCACTTTGTTGTCCGTCTGTCTGTTTGTCTGTCTGTCTGTCTGTCTATCGGTCAAGACCATTTTTCTCAGCAAGGCGTGGAGGTATCAAGCTGAAATTTATATCAAATACCCAAGTCTATTGTCCTTTGGAGCTGTAAAAAAATCAAACTTAAAAGCCAACGCAATCAAAAGATACAGTCGTTTATGCTGCAAATTTTAGAGTTTTTCGGCACTCGCAAAACCTACGGGGTACTTCCCGTGAACTCAGAAACTTGAAATTTGGCACGGAGTAACGTCATATAGCATAAACAATGGAAAAATTACAAAAAGTAGACATTTTTAGTAAAATCATACAAATTATTATTTTTTTAATTTTAAACTTACTATCTTTTTCCTCGTAAACGCGTAGAGGTATTAAATTGAAATTCATGTCAAATACTCAAGACTATAGGACCTGTCAGATGTAGCAAAACCAATTTTTTGTGTCAACGCAATCAAAAGAAATAGCGACTTAAATAGCAATTTAAGTCGCATATTTTGAAAGTGAGTACTCGCAAGAAACTCAAAACCTAAAGGGTACTTCCCGTAAACTCAGAAACTTGAAACTTGGCAGGAAGAAACTTCATATAGCACAGACAAAGGAAAAATTACGAAAAGTAGACATTTTTAGTAAAATCATACAAAAAATGTTTTTTTTAATTTTAAACTTACTACCTTTTTCCTCGTAAACGCGTAGAGGTATTAAATTGAAATTAGTAATAAACATACTACAACTTTGGCTTGTTATAGGTTTGTACGGAACCCTCGGTGCGCGAGTCCGACTCGCACTTGGCCGGTCTTTTTTTTGTTTCAGCAATTGACTAGGTAAATACGTATTTCTGTTTTGCTACTTTAATATTTCTAGTGTTCGGCTCCATTTCGTAGCGCAACGTCGTAGCACGTAGTGTGTAAAAGCTTGCTCTCCGTAGCATTTCACTCCGATACGATACTTAAGTAGGCTCTACACAAACTCTGTACAAATAATATGAAGGTTAAAGTGACTAAACATTTGTGTTTCGTGTACACTTTATATTACTTACTATTTTCATTTGTATGTTATATATTCAGTAATTGGTGTGAATGATATGATATGATAGAGTGTAACTATAAAACAATACAGGTTACTATCGAAGGATCTAGATGGTAGGTATGACAAGCAGTGTATATAGGGTGCACCAATATATGAAAATATGAAAAGTGCGGAAGCCGCCCCGTGCCGCTCCCGCTCCCCGCTACAATTGCCAGGCCCGGATATAAATCGCGATTCATTTCTCATCGTAACTTTTTGTCGGTTCTTATCTGTTAGACTTCACTTTTCATCATCCGAGGGGATTTATGTAATGCCTAGTCATTTCTCGGCGTCGGGCGCGGCTTATCGGCGAAGCGCGAGCTCGCTTGATTGATGAGCGTGCAAAAATAAATGTTCAGTTAAATTATTCGATAAGTTGGAAACGGAAGTTAAACGGGAATTATCTATGTCTTGCCCCTGAAGATTTCACGGTTGTAACTTCTATGTCGGTGGGAGTGATTGATTGATCGAAGTGGTTAGGTGGGCTTGTGAAGGGGCGGCAGATGATATTTTCAATGTGAAGCATAAGCCTAATGCTTTTTTATTTTTGTTTATTTATTGTCCCTGTATTCTGTGTGTCACCTTCTTCTCCTGCAATGCTTTTGCTGAAATTGTCTCTTGTTATGTTGTTATGGGCAATTCGGTATTGGTCGTTAGAGTGATGGGGTTGTTTTAAATATTGGCTATTATTTGTTCAGTTAAATTACTACTTGACCAAAATCTTTCCTTATTCAGCGAGGGGAGTAGCGAGTAAAATTAAGCATGAAGCTAATGCCATAATTGAGGCAATCGGCTCCCCTCGATGATCTACGAGTCTCGCCACATTTACATCTTTCCTACATTTTCCGCAATTGCTGTCATGTACGACGCCATTAAGAGGTCGATTGACGCGACCTTTAATTTAGTGGTTCGTCGTATGCTTAAGTTTTGGTGACTGCTGTCAACGTAGGTACTTAGATACCTGGTTACTGGTATTTTGTAAAGGCAGCTGATACATTATTTAACTAATATTAATTTATACAGCTATTACAATAAATACTACACGTTTCATGGAAAAACGGCAGCAAATGGAACCTAGACCAAATCCACGTGATGTTAAAATGTAAAGTGGTGTTAGTGCGTCCAAAGTTCTGTGGCGGCAATCCCCTTGTGTAAAAACTGCACAGTGCACGGCATGGGCAATAGCCGAACTTGTGCTCTACATTCTTAAATTGCATACGGGTTGCAGCCAGACCACTTAAAAAGAGCATTGTGGCTAATCTCTAGCGACACATATACTAACAAAGTTTAATTGTGAGCGCTGCGGTACCGTGCGGCGCCGGCCGCCCCGGGCAAAACGGATTACAGTCAGTCTTAGCGCGCTCACCTTCGATTCCTGCGCCTTCCCACCCACACACATTCGTTTCCAATCAATCCAACCACACATATTTGTATGTAGACATCGTGCTCATGTTTTTATTGCAGGCTGCATCGAATGACGGCCGCAAACATTGCATCTGCCTCCCTCCCGGCTGGCGTCGGAAAAGCCTTTTATTTTTAATTTCGATTTTGATTTTTTCCGAGCGCACCGAGCCGTTCTAGTTTTTTTATTTGTTTCATTTCATAGCGCAGGGTGGGTGCGCGACAGATCGGAATTTCAGATATGTACAATTTAAAATCGTGTAAGTACGGTCAGCGTGCGGCGCTGGGGCCGGCGCTGGAGCGCTCTCCCGCTAGACTGACGCCTGTCGACTTGTTTTCTTTTCTTTTTTGCGAATTCTATTTTCATTTGATTGCATTTGAATTTCCGCCGCCAATATCCGCTAACTAAACACGATTAATGCGGAGCGGAGATGGACAGGCGGGCGGAGCGGCCGTGATGCTGCCGGTTTTTTGTCGTTTTATATTAGAAGCCAGCTAATTTATTGCAAACTGCGCTCCGGGAGTCCTCTTACAATGTTCAAGGTGCTACGAGAAATATTTATCTACCGTAAGAAATACGAAATGTTTATTTTTTCTTGCATGATATACAGGTACCTAGATTCAGACATTGATATGCACGGCACATACTCGGCGTAGAGAAGTACAAGAGAATTCGCCACTTGGGTTCCAAAGATCAGCGTTTAAAGCAAAGGAATGTCTGTAAACTGAATAATTGGGGAAACACGTGATTATTTTTCTCAATATGCTCAAAACATCATAGAGGTCATAGCTCTATTTTCGTGCGTCGACGTGCGAGAAATCAGTAACGCCTGAAATTTAAAAAAAATAACGTTATAAGGTAATCATCCGAGTATTCATCACTATCCCAGTATGTGTCATCTTTAAACTTAAGGCAACAGCGTGTCGAGTAGTAGGACATTGACCTCAGATTACTGTTTCTTTTTAATTAAAAGTTTCTTGTGTGTGCACAGTACAGAAATAATGTTTTTTTTGTCAATATGAGATAGATTAAGAGAAGAGTCGATTTATAATGCGGGGACAAGTCGGCATGAATCGATCACGACCGTTATTGGCAAACTTCTCCACGACACGGCCCTTGATTAAAAGTATGCAAATTTTATTACATCCTGCGGGGGACCCACGCCCCGACGTTTACTTACGACACTTTGTAAAATTCTATTATGATCAGTGTTAGAAAGCATACTTACACTGATTTTTTAAATCAAATTTGCAATGTGACAGGAACTTTTATACTGTACTGTGAGAGTGGAAAATGTATGGAATTGCTAGAATTAAGGTAACTCTGTTTTATTTTCTGAAATCGTCGTTTATTTCACACTTAGAAGTAAAGAAAAGTAATGATTTAACTGTATTAATAAACATTAAAATAAAACTTCTAACAATTCTGACCTATCTGATGTATCAGGAATTCATTATAATTTTTCGTTAATCCATATAATATATATGTGTTTAACACACTGGTAAACAACATTGTAGCAGCACGGCACAGGTCGATCGATGCAGAGCCGTTTTTGCAATAAATAATTCGTAGCTTCGTGTACTAGAGTGGGGTTTTGTTTATGTCAAATTGTAATTTATTGGTTACTCCGCTCGACTTGGATATTACAATGGGAGGAACGCCCCTCTACCCCCCACGGCCCGTTCGATGAAAATTTTATATCGCCGTGTCGTCGTTACATCGTTCTGTTTTTTTCTTGTCCATGACCAGCTAAAGCGATCTTTTGATTAAATTAAGGGGATGAACAGGGTATTTTTATACTGATTGATAGGTTGACACAGCGTTTCAAGGAACATTGTCGGAATTTTTATTAGGTGCAGCGATTGGAAGTAAATTTAACTTACGTATAATTTATACAGCAAATAAAAATTAGCTTTAGGCCATCAATCACCTAAATGCCCATCGATCCGGCTTACTTGCGTAGTTGATTGATTTGTTTATATTATCAATACGTTAGTATCGTGTCTAGGTATATTTAATACACTGTAGAAAGTCACCTGAGTATATAACGTTTTATTAGTTACGATACGAGCAAGTTGCTCAAATTAAACTGCAGTTTTGTTTTTGGTGTATTTTTATTTCTTTTTCACCAAACAAACAATATTCATTTAATTTAATTTTTATATTATCATAGAAAAAACAATATACTCCCATGCAGTGTGTCCCGTATAAAGTGCACAAACAAATAGAGATAAAATTACATGGTTTTTTTGGTGTCACCCTCTTTCATAGACAGAAAATTCATAGAATTTCGTTTCTCAGAAATTATTTCATAGATTATTTGGTTCATATACTTTCTGTTCCAATATTATTGTTTCATAGACTATTCAATTGGTTAAAACATATTTCACAGACATTCAGTTCCATGTATATTGCTATCAAACTTTTTTAATTTACAAAATTATCGAACACTAGAATCATATTTCATGTATTTTTGTTTCGTAGACACAGATTTCATAGATTGTTGTTTCATAGTTACTGTTTTATATAATATTTAGTTCCAGTATTTTCTTTTCCAATATTATTATTTTAGTATTTATGCACTTCATTTACATTAATTGCAAAGAAACTTATTGCAAAGAATATACATAATGATATTAGATCTGTTACACACACAAAAAAAAAATCCAGAAACAAACGGTTGCCGTAAAAGTTGGCTAGGTTAGGTTAGAATTGCGGCCCCCCAGAAATAAATTGTTGCCAGAAAAGTTGGTTAGGTTAGGTTAGAACTGTGACCCCCACAGAAACAAACTGTTGCCAGAAAAGTTGTTTAGGGTAGGTTAGAACTGCGACCCCTACAGAAACAAACTGTTGCCAGAAAAGTTGGTTAGGTTAGGTTAGAACTGCGACCCCTACAGAAACAAACGGTTGCCAGAAAAGTTGGTTAGGTTAGGTTAGAACTGCGACCCCTACAGAAACAAAGGGTTGCCAGAAAAGTTGGTTAGGTTAGGTTAGAACTGCGACCCCCACAGAAACAAACGGTTGCCAGAACAGTTGGTTAGGTTAGGTTAGAACTGCGACCCCCACAGAAACAAACTGTTGCCAGAAAAGATGGTTAGGTTAGGTTAGAACTGTGACCCCTACAGAAACAAACGGTTGCCAGAAAAGTTGGTTAGGTTAGATTAGAACTGCGACCCCCACAGAAACAAACTGTTACCAGAAAAGTACGTTAGGTTAGGTTAGAATTGCGACCCCCACAGAAACAAACTGTTGTTAGAATAGTACAATTAGAATAGTAAAATTAAACATATTGCTAAATTAAATATATGAAATGAAATACATTAATAAAAGATACATTTTTTTATTTGAGTTTAATAATCAGCTTAATTGATATCAAAATTCTACAGTTTAATTCTGTTTGAATAAAAACATATAGGATTTAATGTATATTACAATAAGTATTGAGAAACTGAGTCTTCTATGAAACGAAAATATTAAGTTTGATAAAATCAGAAACAACATTTTATGAATATGCAGGCTTTGAAACAAATGTTATACAAACTAAATACTATACGGATTAATAATATTTGATTTAAAACGTAATTAACTGAAATTCGAAAAACTACTTATCTGAACAATAAAAAATATACAAAACCAGATTCTACAATGTAAGAGCTCTGACAAATGATCACTCTATGAAATGAAAATATGAGAAACATTTTCTATGAACCAATATTCTGCGAAAATGTAGTCTATAAAACAACGTACAACCGGTTTTTTTTTATATATTTTTTTTAAAGACGAAAAAAAAACTCAAACAAATAAAATTAAATACATGGGTGTTTATGCGTCAAAATGGACCCAGAACCAACAGACATGAGAGTTGGGCTATTAAATAGGTCTTTAAATCTACTTCATTTAATCATATGGGCACAAAGTCGAATTCCATTGCAGAACTGAGATATTCATATTTTAATTCGGAGTGAAAACGAACTATGAAGAATCTGTGGCTAGGGTATTTAATATTTTGGAGGGTAGGTTACATACAATATATGTAGTAATAATGAAGGTATTGCTACCGAATATGGCGTGAACTATATTCGTCGTCGTCGTCGGTTAAATAGTAATCTTTTTTGAAATATCTTGATTTATTATCTAAAAGCGTTTAAAGACGTTTGAAGTAGTTTATCTACGCTAGGATTTATGCGTACCTATAATATTTTCAAGTGTTATACTCGTATGATATATAATGATACACATCATTGGTACTTAAACAGCTATGTCACCTTTTTTTTGTCGGTGTGAAAATGCTTTACGCATCCCCCGCATAACTTTTTTCCGCTACCTAAAGGTTGTCTGGAAGAGATCGCTTTTTAGCGATTAGACTGCCTGTTATCTTCCTCTAGTTTTAGTACCTACTTATTGTTTTCTATGTATCGCTTTTATATTATTATCCTATTGATTAATGATTGGTAGTCAATCATTAAGAGAAACCCGTTTTTAAAGACCTTATACACACTGACTGAAATATGAATATCTCGGTTCTGCAATGGAATGCAACTTGGTGCCTATAGAACAAAATGAAGTATATTTATAGATATTTTTAATGATCTAACTCTCAGCTGTGTTGGTTCTGGGTCCAAGCTCCATACTAAGTTGCCCATGGTCCTTTGTATCGTTTTCCCTTAAATTTTGCCTGAATCGTCAATTTTCTCAGAATAAACCCTATCAAACTCCATATTTTGTTACTTTTAATAATTTACTAACTTATTGTCTTTACAATAAAATAAAAATTACATGTGTATCATGAATGCAACGCTATTAAGAGGCTGACAGCACCCGATGATTTTCAAATTGACTTTACTCAAATAGTTTTTTAGCTAGGTATAACTACTTGTTTTGAGAAAGTAAAAAAAACATATGTTAATATTCGTTATATTTGGAAGAACCTAATTAATTCCGATACACGATTGGACGAAATCGGCTCGATAGAAAATAATTCCAAAGTTACATCTTAAAATTAGCTTTAAACAGTTGTATGTCTTTAGTTTCTGGACTTGTACGTAGTAACTAAGGATAAAATTCCACCACACTAATACTTAAAACTTCGTTGTTTTATATTTCTCAATTAATGCGTAGTTTTTTTTTTAATTCATCATTTTGAAAATTTTGCAATGAGCTCCCATACTAATCGTAACACAGTGTTTTTCTTTCACTCGTGCTGAAAACGATATGGCGGGAATTTAGCTGTTTATTAATTAGCAACTACTACAATCGCGTTTATGCTGGTTTCCCACGATATCCTCGCATAGCGATTAGGTACGTACATCCTATAAAAAAAATTTAGAAAAAAAAAATCGTGTAATTTTTATCGATGAAATTAGAAGTAGTTTCATCCCTTTTTATTTGTGCACTTTTATACGGGACACACTATACATACAAATGTGTTAAAAATTATGTGTAAGTTATCTATATAAGCATTGTCAATAGTAACAAAAGTATCTGATTAATGTTTGACCAAAGTAAATTCATTGGGCATCTGTCTTTATGTGTCTAATTTAAGTGAGTAATATAATAGGCGGCCGACTGCATTGATACTCAAATATTTGACCCGGGGTTGTGACCCCCGACACCCCTGCTTTGAAGCGGGCAAAACTGCATCCCCAATGAACCCTAATCATTTCAAATCTGCCGCGAATTTTTGGCGTATGTGTAAAGTTTAAAAACGAACTTTGATGATAAATTATAACATCGAAAGTTTAGAAAAACCTTAAGTAGTTTTGTATAGTAGTTTATTTAGAGCCCTTCACCAACTAGGCTGTTTTTATAGTAGGGTTACAATTTATAAAATATCCTTTACAAAATTTATAAAATTATTATTTTGAATATAACGATCAACTACTACAAGTTCGTATTATTTACGGTTGGCGGAATCTCGTAGGTGTCATGGAAGGCTGTCTGAGAGAAGTTAGCGGAGCGGGCGTCGTCGAACTACGGCCGGAATTTGTCGACTTAAACCAATTTCACTTTAACTCGTCCAACAAACAACTTATAATAGAGTAACTTTGCAGATTACGTAATCTATTTTTGGGCAAATAACACCTGGAACAGAAGCTAGGAATTTGGGGAAGGAATTTAGTTACGTGCGATTTTCTGCATGGAGTGATGTGTGAATGTTTCCCACTAATACCAGAATTTACGCCGTTACTTGGTTTGGGTAAATATAGGAATGAATTATTAATTTACTTCATTCTTCCATACGTAAACGTGTAGCCTTGAATATCTCAAAATATTTATTTGCATGCGATTGTGATTAATCAGAATTGATAAGACGCTGATATGCCTGGCTTATATTATGTGCCCATCTCTATACAAAAATGTTGCTCGCTTCTAGACAACATAAAATTAAATATTTCATGTTTTCAATAGTACCTAATGCTAGCAGTTCAGTTGTTACTTTTAATACTAAGTGACCTATAGGTCGGTGCTCGGGCTGATAAGCAGTAAATTGCTTTTCTTTCCATTTCTTAAACAACCACCCACCCCCGCTGCCCGCTGCGAGGTGCTCCCGTACCAGGGACTGACGCTTCCTTCGCGTCTCGACGACACAATATTCTTTACGATTCCTAAAACAAAAGTTTAATTAACTTTGCTACTCCTTAAAAAGAAAGTAGCATTATGATCTAATTATTGTACAAACAATAAAAATACGCAAACGAGTGTATTATGCAATTAGACACTTCTCCCCTGATCGTTAAAAGGGAAATTTAAATGGAATTTTTATGTCCAGCAATTAAGGATAACGTCGGCGTACTAGACATTTTTGTAATTACAAAAATAAGATTCTTGAAATGTAGCGTGAAAAAGAATTAGGGCGAATTTAGAGGAAATATCCGGAATACTTACTGAGAAAATAAATGAACATAAAGTTTAAAGAATTTATAAAAATGCAACGTTTACGCTTAGGTATGAGCGGGTTAACTACCTAATTAAATAACGTCGATTACACTACTACTGTTATTACTTACAACCATTCAAAATAATTCGGCCCGCAATGTACTTAAATGCAACACACTCAAGTTAAACGCTCGTTGACATTGAAAGTTACTTACTTTACTTCAATCAGGTACATTGCTAAACTTATATAGATGTCATGTACAAAGGAAAGTGACCTAGCGCTCCGGTGCCTAGGGCTGGATCGAACCAGCGTCTTCTGCATTCGCGGCAGAAACCCTAACCACTAGGTAGTAAGTATGTCTACTTTTGGGACAGGCCTATGCCAAAGGCAACCAGACAAAACGTCTGAGGAAAAAGGGCTATCCTATCAGTAATCAGTATAGTGTGTCTATTTAAAACAAACAAATGAAAATATTTATTAGAATAATTTGATTTATTCTTCAGAGGCACATTGTGAATTTGTGAGTGTGTACTGTGAGTTTGTCCGCCCGCGCACTACGCAAAAACTACTGCATATAATTACGTGAAATTTTGCAAAGTAGCAGTTTATACCCCGGAGCAACATTTAGGATAGTTTTTATCCCGCTTAATTTAAAAACAATATTATTAATATATATGTAGTTTTTCAAAAGGATCACAGATGGAGCTGTATAGGTAGGGTAGGACTGTACAGGCAAACGTCCAACAATTTATTATCCTGATTCTCCTGATTCTTTTAATATAGAAACATTCTTAAAAACGTTTTTAGAATAAACACAAAGCCATTTGGTCAGTTGAGTTCTTCCGAGATTTAAACGATGGATCTTTAGATCGAAGTCAAGAATTCAGGGTGAAATATTTTTAAAACGTGTTACTTTCGTTTTGAAAGTTGTAAGTAACCATATATCGTGATCAATTAATACCTTCCACTTTGCGGGATTTTTTTATTCTCAGCATACAAATTATTAATCAATGGGTACCCATGTTTATCACCAGTTATATTAGGTTATGTACTTGAAATAAAATAGGAGAACCTGCTTACAATATATGTATTCAACACAGATAAACAGGTAGTTAAGTAAAATAAGTAACTTTAGTTGTACAATTCTAAATGTTTACGTAGTATGGAAACTTTATGCCTAATTTGTGTCAAGTTTTGTATATGGCTGTTTGTTTTCTAATTAAAAAAAAAATATCTCTCATAGGTATTATTTAATTTTAATTAAATTTGTAAAAACAACTTCATTTCATTACCTAAGTATGTGAATTAGTAGGTACTTCATTTCATTACCTAAGTATGTAAATTAGTAGGTACTTCATTTCATTACCTAAGTATGTAAATTAGTAGGTACCTATGACAGCCCAGCATGTTTAACCCAAACATTTATTATTCGCTGCCGAACGTAGATTCAACACATTCGTCGGCAGCCTGAGGGTCTCTGGGTAGGCGGCAGACAGCGGGTAGTGCTGTGGTACATGAAGATGGAGCACGGTTAAGAAGCCCGAGGGAGCCGCGGATTTATCGCCCGAGCTGACGAGACGAGCGCCCGCGCCGCGCGCCTCGCTGATTTATACCGCGCAATCTCACAAAACTTACTTCACATTTAAATTTTCAAACTGTCTAAGCCGCTCTTAACGTCGACTATGGTATCTCATTCGATCGACTATAAATTTTATGAGCGGAGGGAGCTTCTTATGTGATTATATGTACAGCCAACACTTTTGTAAATACCTAAAAAATCTGCAGTCTACCTAACCTAGTTCCTGTTAAATTTAACTCTAATGTACTCATATGTATGATGTACAAGTATGTAGTCTCTGCAGCATGATGTTGCTTAAAACTCGGTCTGATAATTTTCTTTTAAATAGACTCTAAATAACTACAAATTCTCGTTAATTAGCAAATATAAACCATAAATGTTCTAGCTATTAAGTAGGATATTGTGTAAAGTGACTAACAGTAATTCCGTCGGGATTTCCAAAATGAGCAAATCCTCGGCGCCTGTTATGAATATGTAATCTAAATTTGGAATTCTCCGAGTGTGAGGCCGATGTTTGTCGCCACAACTGTCTCAAACAAACATTTTGCTACCGTACCACGACACTTGTACACGCCACGCGCGCTCGTCGCCGGTTCCATGCGCGGTACATTCCTGGCGATAACTCCCTTCAGATTAAATCTTTGCGACAATCTTGGTACGGAGACCATCGGCGCAACCCCTCTCATAATTTAGTTTGAAACTTTTTAATTAGCTTTATATTTGTGTTTGCAGATTGAGACTTCGCCTCTCAGTTTGTCGTTCGGGTGGCTGTGGCTCAAAAGTTATATTATTAATAATGCTGTCTTTTGAAGGATGTAATTGTACAGCTATACCTCCGTAGGAAAGTTTAGATCCTGAATGTTTAAAATGGTATTACGTTTCGTGAATACTAATGAAATTTGTTTAACAGGTAACAACATTAACAATACATATAAATATATTTTTGGATGTTATTTTTATACGATTTTAGAAAAGTCTACATCACATCATTCATTTTATTAATTTTATTCCATTTAATTACTGGACTCATAGTGTTGTATTCCTGCTGGTGACTAAGGTTGCCAAAGAGCTCAAAGAGGACCCAATGTGTTGACAATGAGGGACCTTCTAGTTCCTTTAGTCGTCGATTCAGTGAATCCTTTTTTTTGTAAAGGGTCGGCAACGCGCATGTACACCTCTGGAGTTTCAGGCGTCCAGGTAGCTGCTTACCATCAGGCGGGCCGTTTGCTCCTTTGCCACCGTCGTGGTATAATTTTTTTTCAGTTAATCCATACTAATATTATAAAGAAAGTGTGTCTGTTACTTCTTCACGCTTAAACCGCCGAAGCGATTTAAATAACATTTGGTATAATAAAGATAGTTTGAGCCCTGGGAAAGGACAAAAGATAGTTTTCAACCCAGAAATGATCCCTTAGGTGGTAAAAAAGAGGGTGGAAGTTTGTACGGGCAAACAATAACCACTGAAAAGATTTAGATAAAATTTGGTATTGAGATAGCCTGAGTTCTGGAGAAGGATATAGACTCCTTTAAGGACGAAAAAATCCTTTAAGGGGGTAAAAATGGGGGTCAATTATTAATAATAGTAAACTAAATATAATAAGGGTCGGCAACGCGCATGTGACTCCTTTGGAGTTGCAGGCGTCCATAGGTTACGGTAGCTGCTTACCATCAGGCGGGCCCTATGCTTGTTTGCCACCGTCGTGGTATAAAAAAAATGTACGGTGCAAATATCTACGTTAACCGGATGTACAACCAGTCATTGACACTCATGACGAATCCAGTACGAAATATTTTCTAATAATTTTAAACATTTTTACCGCTAAGACTGGTTTATATTTATATAACTCGCAATCCTCGCTATAGTAATAGGAATAGTCGTACATATTGTCACGAATAGTGTTGGGGATTTTTGGTGAAAAAACTTCAACGAAGGAAAAACTTACAGAATATTTTTTAAATCATATTAAAACATTTGATAATATTTTTGGCGACAGGGCACTTCATATCTTATTACAATTCGGTTAATATTATAATTACAATTAATTTAGGCTAACATTTGCTATTTTAATTATTGATTATCAAATATACAACGTAATTGCTAAACTGAAATTAAAAATTATAATTTTTACCAAGGATTTTAGAGTGAAATGCCTTTCACCCGAGTTTCCACTACCTACTTTTCATTCCAAACATATGATAATTTAAACAAATGTGTAGATATTTCGTAAATCAAATATATGCATAAACTTGTACGTCTTGAGGCACCTTTGTGTGAACAATGGGGTCAAAAGGATCGTCTTCGTGTATACTTACTTTCTACTTAATAATATTTGTTTTATAGTACTTAATAATACATTATTTCGCCTAACTTTTGAACATGACATTACGCTTATGGTCGCAGGCCGACTGGACCAAATCACTGGATAGAGCTCCACAATTCAAAAGCCCTCTTCAAGTAACGAAACGTCTTCATTATACAAAGCGGAAAAATCCGTAAGGCAATTAAAATTAAATAAATCCTGTGTACAGAAAATTTTAGCTAGTAAAAGTTTGCCATTTTAAACCATCGGGCGTCATGAGTCTCGTGTTTGGTCAACGAAAATCCTAGCGTACTGTTGTGAAGACAAAACTGTGACTCCATATTATTATCTATATATCCTCGTCTTTACGCGCGACACGTATACATATACAAATAGTGAGCGAGCGGTGATTGGTTCAAACGTCAAAAGTGAGTGTGTGTGCAAGAGACCGCGGCTTATTATGAAATCACAGATTTATCTTCATCGGATTACGTCTCCTTATTTTATATATCTATGATGGCAACCCTAAAGATCAGAATTATAAGAAAAACTTAAATTTTAGAATTTTTGTTATGACTTTTTAAGTAAGTAAAAGAATATGTTCTAACTCCGTTTACGTTTCCAAAGGGTACACGAGACAGATATTTATTTAAATAAAAAGTACAATATCTTAGGTATTTAAGGATTAGAAGCAATGTTATTTGAAATATTGTGTTACAATCTATATATATAAATGCCTTTGTCCTGACTGACTGACTGACTGACTGACTGATCCACGCAGAGCCGAAACTACTGAAGCTAGAAAGTTGAAAATTTCAAGTCTGGTTACATTTGTAATATGTACAAGTAATAAGAAGCGATTTTGAAAAATTCTACCCCTAAGGGGGTAAAAAGGGGGCTGAAATTTTGTATGGATGGGGTTTAAAATTTAAAGTTAGAGATTTGAAACTTTGTACGGTTACTGATATTAAAAAAATAATAAAAGTGATTTCAGCGTTCTGTGAAATTCACCCCTTAACGGGGTAAAAAAGGGGTTGAAAGTTTGTATAGAGATTACATTTTTTTTGTGACAGACTTGAAATTTCGTTTGCAGGCTAACTTAAAAAAAAATATATTTCAGCGTTTCTTAAAATTCTACCCCAGTAGAGTTAACGGGGTTAAAAAGTTTGTATTAAAACGAGGCCGTAAAAACTGAAGCTAGAAAGATGTAATTTGCAGGTCGGGTTACATTTATAATTGTTACAAATCATAAGAAGCGATATTGAAACATTCATCCCCTAAGGGGGTCAAAATAGGGTTAAAAGTTTGTATTTATTTTTGTATTTTGATTTTAAATTTTAAGTTAGAGACTTGAAACTTTGTACATTCGCTGATATTTAAAAAATAATAAAAAAGATTTCAGCGTTTTGAATAATTCCACCCCTGAGGGGGTTAAATAGAGGTGCAAAGTTTGTATGTGGGAAACTTTTTTCTTTGAGATAGAGACTTCAAACTTTGTAGGAATATTACTTATTAGAGTACAAAAAAGTACTTTCAACGTTTAAGATAATTTCACCCCTGAGGAGGATAAATAGGGGTGCAAAATTTGTATTGGGGAAATGTTTTTTTTTTTAGCTACAAACTTTTAACTGTGTAGGAAGATTACTTATTCAAATAAAATTAAGGTACTTTCAGTGTTTAGGATAATTTCACCCCTGAGGGGGTTAAAAAGGGGTGCAAAGTTTGTATCGGTGAAATTTATTTTATTGAGCTATAATTTTTTAACTTTGTAGGAAGATTACTTAGTTAAATACAATAAAAGTACTTTTAGAGTTTTGGCAAATTCTACTCCTGAGAGGGTTAAATAGGGGTGCTAACTTTGTATGGCGGAAATTTCTTTTTTTAAACTAGAGACTTTAAACTCTGTGAGAAAATTACTTATTAATACACATTAAAACTACTTTCAGTGTTTTGGAAAATTCCACCCCTGATGGAAGGGGTAGAATTTATAGGGGTGCGAAGGTGCTATTATACGCGGACGAAGTCGCGGAGCGGAAAGCTAGTTTAATATACTGACGATGAGCAGTTAAGTTCAAGCTAATAATTAAAGCTTCTTCTTCTTCCTCCTAGCGTTTGTCCCGGCTTGGGGTCCGCTTGACAACTTAATCACATGAACTGGCGTTGGCACTAGTTTTTACGAAAGCGACTGCCATCTGACCTTCCAACCCGGAAGGGAAACAAGGCCTTATCGGGATTACGTCCGGTTTCCTTACGATGTTTTCCTTCACATAAAAGCGACTGGTAACTATCCAATTATATTTCGTAGATAAGTTCCGAAAAACTCAGTGGTACGAGCCGGGGTTTGAACCCGAGACCTCCAGATTGAATAAGTGAAGATTATGTGAGATTAAATAAATCTAGTTAGGAACGAATTTGCACGGCTTAGTTTGAAAAAAAAAGTGTGAATTCTCCGTAGGGTGGAAATAATCACTTTTCACTCACTGCATAGATAAACAATGACTAAATAAGAGTAATTTACTTATCTAGATGTTTTGGTTAACTTACTAAACACCTACCTATGAATTTCCCTCGACTTAACGATGTGGTTACACCGATATGTAATAAAGTACGAGATACACAATTAGCCCAAAAAAATGACCCTTCAATAGTCCTGTAAGAACGACTCGTACATTAGTTTCTCTGACAGTTTTATAACGGTATAACACTGGCCGGTTACAAATTTTCACGAGCCATATTTTCGGTAAATCTTGATTGAAACTGTACCTCTACTATATCTTTTAACTCAATGTGTGGTTACCTACTTACGGTTGTTCGTAGTTGTGTCTACATGACTTGAATTCTATCAGAGCAAACTAAATTTTGCCTGCCGACAAGTGTGGGCCGCCCGCTACCTGCCGCTTTGTTACAAACGTAAGTTAATGTGATTTAAGACGACCAACACAAATATTGAATGCGTCTCGGTTGAACTATCCAATTAGACTAGGCCTGGACTATATTCAAACTGAATAGTAATGAACTCTTGTTGGATTTAGGCGGCCTGAAAATAAATAGAGGTGTTTCTAATTGAAAGTTTTGGGGGTATAGGATGATTCTAATTATTTGTGAGGTGTTTAATAGGACCCAATTGTGAATGAGGAATACAATCTTTCCTAACTCAAGGAATGTCTCCGTGTCAAATAAAAAAAGATTGACTAACCTTGAGGTAGCACGAGAATGTAAATACCTACCGTACCTAAGTAAGCTTACCTAGTTTAGTTTCATTGAATAATCCCATCCTAACAAAATAGGTATCTGAATTTAAGCTGACATGGTTATCATTATTTATTACAAGTAATATTGAGCCGAAATATCGGAAACTCGTAAAAACAAATATACATGGTAAATACCCCGTTTAAAAAAAATCTCTTAATTTCCTACATATTAATATTGTATTCAATAAATTAATATTGTAGTCATGCTTTCTGGATTCTAACTCCTCCCTGAGTTCTCAATTATGAACACTGTTTTTCAAACTGATTTTCAATAAGACATTTACTCTGCTTGTATTATTTGATCGGGGGCTTATTAGACGTTTTTGAAACGGAAATATTAGTAGAACTTTTCTAATAAAATGAATCTTTTTTAAATAAAATTTATTGAATTGAAAGTGACGCCAATAATAGTATCTTCAAGTTGTCATGCAATTGACCCGGATTATTTGTTAAATGCAGGCCTTAACGAATATTGTATGTGTTTACGGGTGCGGGTAGTTCAAAGTACTCGTGATCGTCTTCAGCATTTTTCAAGCATCGTGAGCGCTATGTCGCATTCAAAACGTCGGGGGTTTATTTAGTGATAACTAGTAGTCCGCCGCGAACTGAGAACTCACGATTTACTTACAAACTAGATGACCAATATAACAAGACACTTTTGAAGATATTTTTTCGCTCCACAACCCCTTGATCGACCCTCCTTATATACGAACTTTCAAATTATATGTACCCGTGCTAGAACCCCAACAAATTTTATGTAGATCAGAAAAACGTTCCTAAAGCTATCACGGAACAAACGCTCAAAATCAAAAAACCATCGAAATGCCGAGACGTCCCAGTAGCCGAAGTTGTTTGTAAGAACTTCACTGTGCTTACGCTCCGCTCGTTCGAATATGTAGGTATAACATCAACCTCCGTTTTTGGGAAGCCGGTTAATAACGTATCATTAAGAATAAAACTAGACACCAACGAACATAGAAGAGGGGCAGCAATGACAAATTGTGACAGTTGTGTGTAAATGATTTTCCGGGGTTGTTTGTCGCGGGGTATCATGCCCTGCGTTCACGCACGGCCGCACTGTTTGCACACGCGCGAACATCGCCCCAGATGAGGTGCATCCAACAACAACATCGACATATGTAATAGGTACCTTCATGGAGTATGGAGCTTATATGAAGAAGCATGGTAGAGTGAAAGCAAAATAAGTAGCGCGAAATACTGCCATTTCAGGACGTCACGTTGTAGTTGCCGTACCTTTCCTCACGATGATTCTCTTGGCAGTACCTCAACAGCTGTCGTCAAGTCAATTTTAACGTAACAAAGCTACTTGCAATATAACCGCCTGCAGAAAGAGTATAAAAAGAAATCACGCGTAAGTAAACTCTTCTTCAACTGGTTAAAAGAGATGATTACATTACGATGAAGAGGCATTAGATATTAGATTAATATCGAGGAAATAAATTAAAAAATAAATACATTATAACATGTATAACTATAGGTACAAATAATAAACAATAAACTTAAATATTAATCAAAGGCACTAAACTAAACTTCGAGCAACAATGTAAAAGTACAGACTCGAACAAGATTTACTGAAAATATGGCTCGTGAAAATTTGTAACCGGCCAGTCTTATACTGTAATAAGACTGTCAAAGAACTGGAGTCGTTCTTTCTTGCGGTACTATTGTGGGGCCATTTTCTTGGGCTGATTGTGTATCCCTAGTATTATTTGATCGGAGACACTAAAACAAAAAAAAAAACCCCGCGTCATGGTACCGTAGCGTAGATTCTGGCAACATTTCCCCTTTGTATGGCAATTACTATACGTTGTGCGAGAGCTGCCTGCTCTACGCTCACCGGTAGCATCCTACATATAAGAAATAGAAATAGATGAATATTAGATATTTATTAACTCATAAAAATGTACACAACGATTCACCATTTTTAAACTAAATAAAATGCCAATTTCCTACCTACTAATACCATCCATAGTATCCATACCTTCTTCTTTCTAATACCTATTGTCATATGTATGCTCCATATAACTGTTTCTAAAAAAATCACATCAGTCTGTTGTGAGATCGACTTTTAGAGACTCCGTAACTGAGAGTATGACTTACATTATCACGTTACATTCATTTGTTCAATGATATTTTTAATTGTTCTGTATCATTGAGATTCAAATGACATTAACTATAAGTAGGTACAAACCTACATCAAAGGCAACCATGTAGTTCAATATTAATTAGACATTTCAAATTGTATCCTTGTATCTCTCTTTAATTTATGTGTACACTATTTCAAATTATTAATGAACAAAATATTTTAAGTACCTACGTACTACGTACGCGTACTTTATTAGTATTGTAAGTACTTTTTTAGTTGCATCATAAGTTCTTCTTTTATTCGATCACAGACGTCGCAGAAAAGAGCAATCATTACTAGAAAACTGCCGGAAGTCTGTACTAAGAATCCACATAGCCATCATTCAGGCCAGGACCAAGTAGGTAAGTATTGGATGAAATTAAGCGAAGTTCGGATTACGGCAACCACGGGGCTTTAATCTGCTCCGTCGGTATCAGCACGGACTTGTTATCTGTTTAATGTCTGGTAAACAACGGGATCAAGGGATAAGGAGCGTCCTTTCATACTGAGCTGGCCCTGCGGCGTTAGATTAGAGCGCTTCCCTTCAAGCAGATTGCTCCTCATGCCCTAACAATTAGTCTGTCTGCTGATGCTTCAAGGTATACTTGCTGGGACTGAGAGCATAAGCACAAACAATGCTAAGCATGATATTTTACTGATACCTACGAAAGATGACTGATACCAATGTCAGTAAGTAAGTATCAATCCAGTTTTATAGTTACAGCGCAATTAAGTTTATTTATACCTTATTCACATAGGTATTATAAACAGTATATAAATACATCATATATCATCGTACGTGTAATTGGGAAGTTCATGAATTAACCAAAGTTTTTTGGAAATATCGCTTTAATAATTTCAAGAAAAATAGGTACTTAAGTAATTTTGTTGTACAGGGCAGTCAGGACGTATACTGTACATAGGTAATAAATACTAAATAGGTTAGCAGGTAGAAGGTACTACCTACCCCTACCTATACTGGCGGAGACTGCAACAAGTGCTTATGAACACTGTAACTGTAAGTACAGTCATACAATGTTGCTGTTTTAATGTTGTTATAGCCATAAACTTGTGCTGTAGACGTAAGTTTAATTATTGTATAAAATCACTTAAATGTTATGGAGTTAGTAACTGTCCACACCACAGAGCAATAACGGCACACGCACCCGGCCATCAGCGCCGGCTTAAGACTCCATGCAAATTCAATTTCGTGCTCAAGCAATCCCACACGTAAGGCCAACCGAACATATTATTGCTGGATTTATGTTTATTGCAGCCGTAGAACACTCGAACTAACTTCGACTGTCGAACTTGCGCCATTAGTGAAGACACCGAGATACAGGATTGTTTTGGTAGGTCGGAGTTGTAAGTCTTATAGCTTTTAGTACCAGCGTAGGGCTGGATAGCTTAATCCAAGGTAATACTTTTAGAATGATTGGCAAATATACCTAATGACTCTCACGATTCGCTTCACGATTCTCGCGATCTCATCAAATTGATTGTCATTGCAACATTTCTACTTGATTGCCTGAACTACAATAGTTTGACAACGGTTTGACCACTTGTACATTTTAAATGCCGTTAAGATCTATTTAAGATGAGTAACTGTCTACATAGCGTAGGTAACCACGCCAATTGAAGTTACCCGAAGCTTAGAATCGACTTCCTACTTATGATGTTGTTTATACAAAAACTGGTATGATATTGTCAACGTGGAATTCAATTTAGAATAAAATAGTCGGACAAAAAGTTCACAAGCGAGTGCGTCTGTCGAGTGCTCTCTGTTATGACATAATGCGCGCAATAGCCACCATAAAGCCGGCTCGCACAAAAAGACGTCACTGCCGGCCTTTTACCGAACTAGACGTCACGGGCTAATCCACCCGTAAAATGTCCCAAATCGCTACAAAAAGCAGCCGACAAAAGTGTTGTTGTATATACGTAAAATGAAATTTAATAAACATCGGACAATAGGGCGGATTGGAGATGTTTTTGGGTTGATCAAGATAGTGAATGGGAGATAAGCTCGCAAAAGGTTTGCAGGCTGCGCGCATGTTTGATGTCACCACTCGTCGGCCGAGCGTGAACGGTTTAAGAGCTAAATTGCACTAAGGTTAACGGCATCTGTTAACTGCCCGGGATACATGAATACTTTTAATTTCGCAGATGGAATGTTATTGATCAACACTATTTCATAAAAAGCTGCTATTAAAGTAACGCGCTTTTGCACATAAGATAAACGTGCTAGTGCTTGTCACGCTAATACCTAATATTGTCATCTTTATTGCGATTGGCTTAAGTTTAGAGATAACTTGTATTGGAACTCAGACGTTTACCATAGCTATTTGAATACAAATAATCTATCTAATCTGAAAAGGTTAAATAAAAATATTTCAAAGGTAAAAACGTGACTATCTTCAGAATAATTAATTTCGTTGAAATCGCGCAATCATCCCAGAAGTGTATTAGGAGATAAGTATCAAACGTTTCTATTTAACTTCTCTCCGAGGCGGAAATTCCCCGAGCGCCATATTGAAATGTTTATAATTAAATTACATAAAGACGAAGAAAATTAATTTCACTGTGCGAAGTGGCGAGCGCTCCTCGCCCGCCTCGCTCGCGCACAAAAGCTCGCTCAAAGGCGCCGGCGCTGCCATCGCTCACTGAATTTAATTTTCAAGATGTTTTTGGAAATTACAGAGGAGTTGAATAATCACGTTATAACTTAACGGTATTAAATTTTATACGTTAAAGTGTTAATATTTCATTTTCAAGTTAAATTTAATTAATTCCAAAGTTAGAGTACCTACATTGGTACGAATAGAGCGCTACATCCGAGGATGCGTCTTATGATATCCTGACATGCGGCAACATGACAATCAGATCTAGAGTTGTGTTATGTAGGTTTAAGGTGTCTTATAGCAGTCCAATTTTTCAATTTATGTTGGAACATATCAGATAAGGTCTGCCAACATTTTCAGCTTGCCATATATACATACAATAGATTGGCATTCCACTCATACAATAGATTGTTATTAAATCAAATACAAACATTGAAAACATTGAAAAAATAATCAACCCAACACACACAGGTCAAGTCCTGTTGGGTTGATTATTTTTTCAATGTTTTCAATGTTTGTATTTCATTTAATAACAACCTACACATTGTGCAAAGTAGTTATTTTTTCAACTAGAAGACAAATCAAGTAATTTATTAATATTTTGATGTGTTATTTTTATTACAGTTTTATTATTCGTGACCATTCAGTATATTAAAATGACAAAATCCAAGAGAAACGAAAAGAAACCTAAGTCGCGTAATATCCTAAGAATAGTCCCTGTTTCCGGCATCCAGTGTAGTGCAAATCTTCTCAGTCGCGGAGCTCGGCGGCGCTACGCGCGACGAAACAAATTGATGTACCCAAATAATTATTAATGCCTCATGAAATTTAATTGGAAAAGTTGAATTTGTATCGCGCTCACGGCGTAGGTGAGCGATTCGAGCGCGCCCTGCGACTGTTTACGAGATAATTAATCTCAAAGTATTTACGGCTTTAATCGAGGCACTCCGCCCTGATGGGGAGCGAATAACTCTCGTATGTAATAACGTCGACTGCTATGTCAATACGTGCGGTTTTGTCGATAGATATGTTTTGTCGCTGCATTTTCATGTTAGGTTAACTAAAACAAAAATATTAAAACATGATTTATTATATATATTGGTTTAATTAAACAAATAAAAAGGTTACTTATATTTATTTTCATTAATTTTAATCTATTTATTTTGTATCAACTAACTTAGCAAATGTGCACTTTGCAATGATAAAATGTGAAATTACCATTATAATGATGATTGTTTTAATCTATTTATTTTGTATCAACTAACTTAGCAAATGTGCACTTTGCAATGATAAAATGTGAAATTACCATTGGATGGCGTTTTTTTGTTGTGTTAGGCAGCGTATTTTTAGGGTAGATTTAGGATCCATGCTTAAATCAAAATCGAGCATAAGGGCCCTTTAGGTATGAAACCCTACCATACCTAAAGGGTCCTTATGCTCGAATAATTTATTATCGCGACCACGACTTTGACAAGAGTGTGACGACTATGATGATGAAATTTAACGTTTATGATAATTATGATGGGTGTTCCACAGTATGCGATCAAAAAATTCGTACAGAGTAAGCGTGGTCGCACTCTACGTTAGCTACGCTAAACAAATTGCATTTCCCATTAAATAAGACACAATATTTATATTGCCACAGAAAAAAAGAAGTTTCACATAACATCCATTCATAAAACCGTAGAAGGAAGTTAGAAATTACGATACTCTGCGCGAAGTTAGGAGTAGTGCGTCTACCCGACAAGAGATGGCGCCACAAGTATGTAATGTGAACTATCGCGTAGCAAGTTTTAGTTCCCACTTTCGCCACCATTGTGTAGCGCTTTCAGTAGAGGGAATTACTTTGTTTTAATGTATACATACAACATATGATTTTGTTTCCGTTTGCGTGGATTAATAAGCTTATGGCAGAATAAAGAAAAATAAAAACTACACGCTCTGGAAACGAATGTGAATATGCATAATTATCGTGGCGCCTCGTCGTTCCCGTAGCAGGCTCGGTTTGGCGTGGCATAGCGCATGGGCCGTTTAAGCTAATTAACAATAGATCGAATCCGACTGCAGCAACAATGAAAAACGAAGAATAAATGTCAATTTCACAAACGACGAGGAGGGTTCGGCTTTAAATCGAATTCCGTTTAATAATAGTGCCGCGTTAGAGTTGAATGCACTCTTGATAGTGCGATAGTTTATTTATTGTATCCAAGACATTGTAGATAGCTTTCGTTTATTCGTCTACATTGTTTCTCGTGGCACTGCTTCAGTTTCTAGTTCTCAGGTAGCCATGTTTGGACACAAGGGTATGGCATACCTACATTGTTTTAACGCACTGAATTATTGAATTAGCAGCACCCATTGTCTTATTGGTCATAGAAAAGTTACAAAAAAATCGGCCAAGTGCTTGTCGGACCACGCATAATAGAGGGTTCCGTACCTTCAATGGAATAACAACCAAACTAATACCAAAATGTCGTGTCTGATCCCTATGGAAGAAGTTTTTTGGAGATAAATAAAAAATGGTTGAACCGATAATGTTCGAAACTATTTTCGTAGAAAGTATGTAATATAATATAAATATCATTTTCTCGAATTTTTTTTCATGTGTTTTGTATTTTTTCTGACTTTCGAAGAGATTATTTCTGAACATTTTTACTTAATCACAAAATGTTCAAAGAAACCTCGATGTTATTTTTAATTACCTATCGATTGATCTGATTGATGTGCAACATGTTGATATTTGGTAAACAATTTTTTTTTATTTGGTTACATGTAGTATGGAGCGCCCCTAAACATATTAAGAAAAAAAACATAACTAAATGGCGGCCTACAAAATACACATTATGTCTAAATTTTATTAAGATATACGTCTTATAGTTTCTCACCCGTTTTTGCCATTTTGGCTACGAAACCCTGAAAAGGATCCTCCTCTTTATAAATTTTAATCTGTAAATTTTATATAAAAAGTATTTATGGTCAATAAAATATTTTTACTTTTTCTTATGAAATAAAAGTAAAATGTAACTTAAATTAATAATGGGCACACATAATAGTAATGCAGGTTACATCTTTTTTTTAAATATTTATTGCACAAAAAGAAACCTTATCGTACAAATGGAGAACTTAATGCCATAAGGTATTCTCTACCAATCAAACTTAAGGCGAAGTACGAGTAGAAAGATTGTGGGCGGGCGCTTACTAAATGATATTTGTATACTAAATATGGTAGTATTTGCATGATGGAGTAAGAAACATAAAAATATGTATATCAAGGACTTATAATGTATTATACAAAATTTTAAATTCATCAAAGTACAGCCACGGTGCTAAGTGATAATAATGCTAAGGTTATAGTTGCTGCTGCAGTATCTTCGACGTATCTACCTATAAAAGATAAGATCGTAACGAATAATGCAGGCTCTATCGGGATTTGAAAAACTGGCACTCAGTTGTCTCCCATTTTTTAAAGCTGACCACAAAATAAACCTCGGTTATTTAGCCCCGGAAGAGTCCGATGAGGCCCCTTGCCCGCCGTGCGATTAGGATCTACTCAGTGAATTCGTTCATTTAAAGCACAAAATGAGCTAGAATAGGCGAAATGTGGAAAAAAGCGACAGCTGCAACACACGAACTTCTTTTTTCATCTTTATTGGCGCCTTTAAGCTTGCAGGTATTTGATTTTGTGCCATGTAAAGGATTTTCAGTGCATAAATAAAATGCTGTCACGAAATGTTAATTAAAAATTAATTTAAATTCTAAGTTAATAATAAAGGGCTTGGGTTGCTATACTTGTATAGTTGTAGGTATTCAAAATGTGCGTCAGCTAAGACGTATTAAGATAAAGTTACATTAAAGTTAACAGGGTCTACTAGAAGGAGAATAATTATCAGGGTCGGGCGGCGACGGGTGTCCGCGTGGCCGTCCGTCCGAGAATGAGCCACGCCGGCCCTCGCTGACCGCCCCCCGTTGCTCGGCAACTGCGCCTCCTCAACTCCTCATCATAACCAGATAAAACAGCTTTGAAAAGGTCTACATGTGTGAACCTTTTGTCCGAGAACGAATTATAAAGTCAATGTCTTATACTTATACACATTGCATATCTAAATATTTTTTTATACCACGACGGCTCTTTTTGGCGTAGTTTAAAGACATACCCAGGTCCGGACGTAGTTTAAGGACATACCCCGGGTCCGAAATACAATGCCTCTTCTTCACTGGCTTAATTTATAAAAATGTAATATTTAGTTTTAGGTTTTAACACATATATCCATTTACAAAGAATTCGTGTAATTTGGAGGATGCACTTCATGATTTTATATTGAGGGAAATAACCAAATGTAAACTACTCGATTTGCATAAAAGTAGGCTACTTATATTACCTATACAACTACGATACCTTCTCCCTCCCCATAGAAAAAAAATAACTGTTGGAAATTAAAAAAAATTGGCCATAATTGTCTTTTATCTTTTTATAATTTTTTTTGTTTATTTAAGTAGAATATATGAACAGCCCTGCATTTGGTTAAAATCGCCTATAATCGTTGGACGAGGGCAGCGAAGGACAACTTTGCTGAGATCCTTGAAGGATATTGCCCATGTTCAGCAGATTTCAAAATGAGTCTTATCCTCTTATTCATAAACGTCTATGAGACCTCAATTAGTTAATTTATATTTTGGCCTTATCTGTCACGTTGACAGTTGTGTTTGTTAGAAACAGACAAAAGATAAATTAACTAATTGAGGCCTTAGAGATCTTTATGAATAAGGGGTTAATTTATAGTAAACTAATGTACCTATCAAGTGCCTCTTTACCATTAAAAAACTTGCAAATTTTTTAATGATGACGCATAGCTTTACATTTCCGAATGGTTTGCCAGCTTCTTGAAAATCTACGTACGTAATCCTTTCTCCTGAGCATTTAACCCTCCATTAAGTTAAAGGCAGTTGAATTTTTAATAAATTTCAAAGAGATGTCAATCGTGTGTTTTATTTTGCATAGGGCTTACCGCGCGGAGGGCTGCGGAGTACATTTCGGTGTTCGTCATTTGTTTGTTTCGCCCTTTCGCACTTCACGCTCTGCACCTTGGTCCATGCACTTATAGCTTGACAGAATATCAGAATAAATGATATTTCAATTGTGTGTATTGTCAAGATGAATGAGTGATTTGAAATGCAACTGTTGCAGTATGTAGGTACCTACCCCCGTGCGTACAAACTTTGTATGCCGCGTGGGCCTTTTTCTCTGCAGCTGACCGTACCTACTGTAAAGTGTAGTATTTTAGACTGGTTAAAAGCCTTATATTAAAGAGTTATAAACAATTATGGAATGCAGATCTTTGTAGACATAGATTAAAACACTACTTCTGAGTTGCTGGGACTTAGTTGAAATGGTTCGACATATAACTCATGCAGTTAGTTGTAAATTGTATTGTTACAGGTGAACTGTTCAACGATGCTAATTTTAAATGACAAAAAATATCATATCACAAGATAAATCACGAGATTCCAAAAAGCAATATGGATTTAGACATAGACGTATAAAAACGTTATTGTCGTTATTTGATTATGATTTAGGTACGCCTGTGGACTATTGAACACCTAACTAATAATACTTACGATTAAAACTGTTTTAGGAACTCAAAACAACATTATTTAAAAGGGCAGTCTTACACGTTAAGAATGGTAATAGATGCATATCTTGTCTGCTATTGTCTATAGTCGGTAATCGCTTCCGTGAGAGCGGCACGGGCGACAGCGGCCGACCAGCGGGCTGATCGGCTGATCAAGCGTCTCCAATTTGTATGCCAACCACTGGCACTAGCGGCCACCCTGCTCGTTCTCACGCCATCTTCATTTTACCTAATTATTATTTTATTTTTCATGCATTTCAAATGTTTCGAACACATAGTCATTCGAATAGTCGTAAATTTTAGTGCGACATCAGACCTTGAATACAAATTACGGGAATTCGTTAGTTATTTCAAATAACGTTAACACGTAAGTTATTATTTAATTGTGTGTATGCGTTTGTTACTGGCATTATAGAAATGGTTTAAATATTCCACGCGGTTTTTAACGAAGACAAAGAAAGTACATATACACTAACACTGCCAATTAACATCTTCTTTAGTGATTCATGCTCCTCTTTTCTCCTGTTTCAATTCGAATATATTTGACCTAATTGAAATTAAATAATATCAGGCTAATCAAAATTGAGAATTCCTTTCTTTTTTTGGAAGCTATGTTCCAGTTAAAAGCCTTCTTCAAAGCGGTATTTTAACAAATAATCGAATATAAGCTCATAATAGTTAAAGTTAAAACTGAAAAAAAAAAAACACCTAGATACCAAATCGCTTAGGTCATATAAAGGCAATAGAGTGAGGCAGCAGTGTCATGTCGTTATCTAAGTGCTCAGCTATTGAGGAGCAATTTTCGCCGCTCACCGGAGCCTCCACGCGTCTCGCTGACACGCGAGCCGGCTCCTTTTGAAGAGTGAACCGAAAAAATTGCTCTGATAAAATTCCAAGCATGAATGAACAAAAATTGTATTGACCGAGTCAGATGCGCGGACGCGACAAGGAGCGGGCACGCTTCACCACCTACCTATTCAGGATGTGTCGATTATGGTATATGGTATGGATCTAATGATCGTATCCCGTTTTGGAGCTACTTTGAAGTACGGGTTTTTGCGGTTCTTCTTGCGTCCGCGCTGCAGACGGTCGCGAACGGGACGTGATATAACGGCGACAACGGGTAATTAATGTTCCTATAATTTATACACGCACGGTTAAAATATATTTATTTGCTAATGCAGCGTCCCGAGGCCACATGCCTCATTAGGATTGCTATTGGGAGTTTTTGTTATGCATTTCAGTCCCTTTTCCAATCAGCTTATTTTATTCTTTTAACAAGTTAAGGTATTGTTCATCAATTTCATATTTTACCTATTGCAAGTCACTTTAATTAAGTTTACGTACGACGCAGATAGTTTAGCAGTTCCGCCAAAAATCATAAAAAAATAGGTAATTTGACAATTTGAAACTTGTTCAACTTAAAATATATGAGATTGGTCTGAAATATTTAGAACGTAAATCATGCTTTAACTTTATTTGAATCAAGTTTGCATATAAGTGGATACGTAAATATTCTAGTTGCTTATGCAAGTATTAGCGCGATATATAAATGTATTGCGAGAATCACATTAGCGGCATTAAAATCCTCCTTGCATTCGTTAACCGTGGCTGTGTAAGGCAAAATATGTGCACCGACTCGCTTTTGCTATGCGCTCCGTATGATTTTCAGAAATGGTCTGAGCTTATAGGCAGTAAGGATACAATATTTTTATGCGCTACGTTTTTCCGCGCCGGCTGTTTTTACGGCCATTACCACAGCTAAAGTAGGAAAATCGCTCGAGATGCTACATTCTAATGATGGCTCGCAGCGCGCGCGTGCGCCGGTACCTAGCCAGCCGCAGGGTTGCCACTCGTGGCTAAACTGTTCCGATAAAAACGCTCGCTGGACCAATTGATACTTCTTTTTTTTGTGGAAGAGAATCTTATATGGTTGCCGACGATGACAATTGCTTTGGCGGTGCTTTTGAATCGCTTATGTTTTTTTCGAAAATAAGCTAGGTAGTAATAAAAAAAGATGGATGATATAATGCTATTTAGATGTGTTCAAATACGGCTAGGTAATATAATTATTTACAATGTCTCTTTCTCTCGGAGGAAAACCTGTGTAACTCACTCCTTATATCTTCGTGGCCATCATCTGCGTTATCATGTTGAGGACTTTACAACAGCATCACATGTAGTACGAGTAGGTACGAGAGTGTCTTCAACCTTCTTAGACGTCCTCACATTCGAACAAGACTTAGTTGTTCTGGGGCTTCGTCAAGGGGAATTGGGTGCTGAAAAATATGTCAGTTATTACATACAGGTACGTTTAAGTATATACAGAATGGGTAAAATAAATTAATGCCAAAAATAACTGATGTGCTGATGGTTCTTAACTTACGTAATAACTAAATTATAATTTTTTACTTTTCATGATTCTGTTTTTAGAAAAAGCAGTCAATATACACAGTATCAGTACGTTAAAAATAGTGTGTAGATATTCCTGTTATTAATGTAATTATATTTAAGAATCTGGTTTACATTATAAAATTTGTGGCTGTTTTATACCTATTACATGACTTAAAATAAGTTAAGTGGTTGTAACCCTAAAACCAGTGCCACACCTCAGATATATAACCAACACGTGCATAGTACAAATGACAGTATGTCGCAGTATCAATCAATATTAATGCAACGTAGTGACCATACTTTACGCCTTCGGTACCACACCATACCATAGATAAACTATACACACGGTACAAACTCGTTTTGGTACCGAGGTGTGATTGAACTCGCATATTCCTAATAAATCTGTGTGTAATCGTTAATAATAAGTAGGTATGTGTATTGCTTGTTGCACAACTTTGGGACAGTTAGGCGACTCTTGCTTGTTTTTCCTGACTGTAGACTCTTTTGAACTACTATAAGGTAATATAATAAAACACAAGTGGAAACCTTTTATCGTTTATTGGAACAAATATACTCAAAGAATTCGTAATAGTCATATAAATAGTGTGTTAAGAGTATTTTCTATACCCTTACACGAGTTTGTGGCTGTTACAGTTTAAGATAATATTTCTAAATGTTGAGAACTATTTAGCTAATATTTTGGTTATTTTAAATAGACCACTTGTGACTAGGTACTCTTACTTAAATTATCAAACGTTTACATTCTCAGAAACTGATTTCCCCAATAACATGTACATCTACCCTATTTCCATCACTTTTGCTTTAATCTATTTATATTCCTACATACAATGTGTTGCAATCCAGCTGTTTGAATCAAAAGGTTAGACAAATATATTTATGTCGTATGTATGTTATTACACATATGAAATTATAAAATAATTATGACCCGAGGCCGTATTCTAACTTTAAAAGACGTTTAGATACAACCACATACAACCCAACTTCAATGCATTAACTATGCGCAATACAGCCTAGCGCCTAAACGTCCGAATCAGAAATATCAGAATTTGCTTGAAAATTATTCCGATGCAACTCCAATACAACTTCAATTGATTGATTATATGAGTATTAGTTGTGTATTGGAGTTATGTTTGAGATAAGTGGATCGTGTTTTCAAAGCATTGTTTATGTATTTTAAAATTAGAATACGGCACCTGCCCATTATTCAAATAGCTATTCATCTCATACTAACACAACAAGTCACCTACGTATTTCGCACAATCTCGCTGAATAAACAGGGGCACGTCGGCTTCCTCGTAGACGCGTTAGCGTGCTAATTTGAAGAAGTCGAGTGGTGTCGCGGTGCGATGGCATCTTCACGGCTTACAATACTAAACAAATGTGTCGCTTGGGCGTAATTACAGCATGCGGCGCGGGCGCAGCGTCACGCCGCGCCGTCGGCGCCGGCGAATCGCGCGCACATCACGCTCCGCTCCTCCGGACTTATGCTAATGACCACCACGCCGCGTAAATTGGAGTGGCGCTGGCTACAAAACAAAATGCGTCCGCCTCTTTATCTTATTACTACTCCACCAACTACTAAGTATCGCGTACACCAGCCTGCACCACGTCTAAAATAGATCCTATCCTAGCTCCATTATGGCACGTTTTCATTCCACTCTAGCTCGAGGAGTTCCGGTCACCAGTATGCACACAAATTGGCAGTCTGAGTGAAATTCGAATACAAAAAGTAGCGCGGGAACGAACGTGAAACCGATTAAAAGGCTACATCACGATTTTGTATGCACTTTGCACTCGCTAGATGCCATGTTGAAGATGCTATGGGTTATTTTAATAACATTATGTGGGTACCTATTTCAAATTAACGTAGCTATACAAAAAATATCATATCATTATTGTAACGACCTCGAAATATGGGGTCATCCTATTTGAGGGTGACGTAATACAAGTTAAGAAAATAAAGAGGAAGGCATTCGGGAATCCATATGCTATAGGTTAGTACCTCCATTGCCAGCAGCGTTTATTAACGGACTTAAGACAGCATTATATTAAACACAACATAGGATTTCCGAGCAGAATGAAAGGCTTGGAAAACGGATCTTTTTTTTAAGATAGTGTTTGCATTATGTAAAAATGTACAGTAGTCGAACAACTTGTTTTGATTGATTTGATAAGTCTATATGGTTATTGTTAGTTACAACCTCCACGAAGCGCGTTTCTTTATCATCTATTCGTTATCATTATTTTCCACTAAATCACGTCAAAGTGTACCGATTGCAAGCGTGTCTAGTTAATTCCAGTTAGTAAACTGTTTACACTAACTGGGTGGACCTGGCTGTTTTTACGAGCAGACAGAATCCACCACGCCTATAGTATCTCCATGATTGAATATTCATCCGTGGATCAACAATAATAGATCCCATCAGTAGCCGGTATGTGGCATCACATTTCATATAATAAGAGTTCAATACTTCGCCGTGAAATGTATCGATATAAAAACTCAACGACTATAACCGGCAACCTGTGAATCGTATTAAAAAGATGTTTAGTCATTCGGCTTCATAAATAGGTGGCATTCGATTTGTCGTGATTAAATTTCGTCCATTAGGACACCGTTACGAACCGAGACCATAAATGTGTCTAATAATCTGACAAACAGTATTACGGTGGCGATATCACGTACTGTTATCTTTTATATGCTTTCATTGAGGTGAGACTTTATAGCTCAATAGTATCATGCCATGTCAATTTTCAATAACGAAGTATAAGAATTACCTACTAATATTAACACGATTTATCCACATATGAAGTCAGTCTACATTTATCATTGTTTTTTTAGGACTGAGGACAGCAACCAAAGTAATAATGTTTAACTAACTGGCTATTAGTTCCCGTTAAGCAATGAAATATGTAAGTAGGTAGATACAGTTCCGTTAAACTAAGTAATTTTGTTCAATTGTCTCGCAAAGTGGAGTCCAGCAATAAACAATCGGTCATATTGAATGAGCGGAAATGTCTGTTTGGAAATTAGTCTGGAAACAGGGAAAAACTTTTAAAGCAAATCGTTTAATATAGGCATTCTTTAAAATGAAAGGTATATCCGGGAAGTATGTTTGTATTTTAAAACAATAGGGCATACCCTATTGTTTTAAAATACAAACAAACATACATACATATACCATAGTATAATAAGTTAAATTCAAAAATATATGGAAGGTTTTTATTATAAATAGGTACCATTTACAAGTTTATAGAAACACAATGTAGATTTAATTAACGTCGGAGGTTACGACAAAAGTAAGTTGAAGAATATAATGTTTATTAGTAAGCTTATAGCGTATCAGGCTTCAGTTATTTTTAAACTCAGATATCTATCATGTTCGAGGCATTCATGTTATTCTATTTATACTTTATGATTAACTACACTATACTAATAAATTCGTTATGGAGCAATCGAGAATTAAAACTCGTAAGTTATTAAATAAAACATAGTTCACTTATAACTAGTTGCATGTAGTTCTGCACCGTAAATGTCATTCTATCATTTAGGTATGCATTCGTTAATCAGCAATCTTTAAGAATGCACTTTTTAGTCACCCGTGTCAATTTGACCTGTGTATTATTGGTAGGGTATAAACGTAGGTAAGTAGTACAAAATTCATATTAAACTTAAATAAATTTAAGATTAATAAAAATAGGTATGTTTTGAATTAGCTGTTTTTTGTTTATAGGTTACGGTAGCTGCTTACCATCAGGCGGGCCGTATGCTTGTTTGCCACCGTCGTGGTATAAAAAAAAAAAATATGATCACACCTTGATTGAGCGCGAAAAATTACAGTTTTATGTCAGGGTTGGCATTAAAATAACTAATAATTGTGGTCATTTGCTCTGTCTGTATACATTGATATACTTAGTTAAAGCACCCACTTAAACTTAAGTAGGCACTAGTACGTAGTCGTATCCATTGAAAACATGAAGTGGAAGTAGAAGTTTCAGATGGATTATTGCTTGTATACAAAATTAAAAGGTATCTTTCAATATATTTATACGTGTAATAATAAGATAAATCCAATTGATCCTCCTTTTTGTAAACGGTCGGCAATGCGCATGTGACACCTCTGGAGCTGCAGCCGTTGTATAAAATTTTTTTTAATCAATTGCGAGGTAGATTATACTTATACAATAAATTAAAATTTTCAAACATTAGTTTGCAATTTGATATTTTAGTATTCGATCAACCGTAACAGACAAACTGCCCTAGGTTTGCCCTAGATTACGGAATAAATTTCATTTATTTCTCACCACAAATAGTCAAATACTGCGTGTATCTTTGATATAATCACAAAAGGAAATCAGACGCAGATTATGAAATTATAAATCGATATCGCAATAAATATTTAGTTAACTGTTAATTAACACAGTTATTTTTTTTAAATATTTTTCGAGCAGCAGTGTATTATTGCGTATGCGTCTGTAATTTAAGACTTCGTTAATTGTGACGTTTTAAAGGCAAAATAATCATGTAGGTGCTGATACATTGCGTGCTGAAATAGTATTTTATATGGAAAAATATATGTCTTTTAAATTTTTTTAATAAATTATTAACAGAGCTCGACAAGGGTGAGCTATTTACCTTATAATTTGACTTGTCTTACGTCATATTATAAGACAAATAGCTCACCCTAGCCGAGCTCTGATTATTAAACTAAGTTTATTAAGGGTCTATACTAACTACCCTTAGTGTATGCGGTTATATAAAAAATACATACTGTATACATAAAAAACTTGATAATTGAAATGTCAAGAGACAGCCAATTTTGTGTCAATTATCTAGGTGCCGGATTCTAACTTTAAAATACCTACATTAACAATTCAATAAGAGCACAACCTATCTCAAACATAACTCCAACACATAACAAACAATCAACCAATATTGGAGTTGTATTGGAGTTGCGTTGGAATATTTCTCAAGCAAATTTAGATATTTCTGATTCTGATGTTTATGCCGTAGCTGTTTTGCGTTGTTAATGCATTGGAGTTGTATTGAAGTTGGATCGTGTCTATACGTGTTTTAAAGTTAGAATACTACCCCTGGTTTTTTATTTAAACATGTCGTGCCAAAGGTGCCAAATATCAAGGTCCAATTTTTTTTATTTCAATTACATATATATGTAGGTGCTCGATAATTAGAGTTTACGGTCTCCCAGATTTCTTTTATAGAGGTGTAAAAACCCCTTCAAGCCTCATTTAAAAAATGAAATATGATATTTATTTCACGATTGAAAATATTTAGATTATTTATCTTTATCGAGCCACGGACTGATTCATGTAGCACTCTTAGTGCTTGAACATGTCGCGCGCAGTGACTAACACGACGTGACTGAAACCATTATATTTTATAGTGTTAGTATGTCTCTCGAAAGTTTAAATTTAATATTTAAGTTCTTTATTAAGTAGTTTATTTTTTAGGGTTCCGTACCTCGAAGGGAAAAAACGGGACCCTTATAGGATCACTTTGTTGTCCGTCTGTCTGTCTGTCAAGACCATTTTTCTCAGGAACGCGTGGAGGTATCAAGCTGAAATTTATATCAAATACTCAAGTCTACTGTCCCTTGGAGCTGTGAAATAATCAGACTTCTAAGCCAACGCAATCAAAAGATACAGCCGTTTATGCCGCAAAATTCCGCAAATTTTCGAAACTTGGAAGGGAATTTGAAACCTACAGGGTACTTCCCGTGAACTCATCTTGAAATTTGCTACGAAGCAACGTCTTATAGCACAGATAAAGGAAAAATTGCGAAAACCGTAAATTTTTAGTTACATCATATAATAAAAATATTTTTAATAATTTTAAAGTTACTACCCCTATATACCTACAGGTTTGTACGTTACCCTCGGTGCGCGAGTCCGACTCGCACTTGGCCGGTTTTTTTATAAACATGTGCATTTGAATTTTTTCTTTTGAGTTTTAGTTAAAAATATTAAACATGGAAACGTAAACATTTTGTAACTCCTTTTGTGTTTTTTGTGATATTAAAATTGGTCTCATAATGTCAATTCTCATTGATTTGAGTTTTCCAGGTCCTAAATAGCCAGGTTTCAAAGTATATAATGTTATGAAGAAAATGTTTATGTAGCATTGTCACTTGCCAAGCAGAATGTCTTGTGACACAGAGCCTCAGCAAAAGTGACAATCGTGTAACGATTGAAAAGAAAAGAATATTATCGTAATTTAAGTAAACCTTAAAGTTGCACCTGTAACCGACAAATTAAGGTCAAATCGCCTAGCGTAGTACGGGCATGTTATGCGGAGGGATAAAAGTCATGTAACGAGAAAGGTATTATGAATGTGGAGGGATGTAAGAGAAGATGCAAACCTAGGAATAGGTGGATGGATTGAGTGAGAGATGATATGAACAGAAAGGAGGTGAGTGATGAGGTGACGGGCGACAGAGATGTGACCCCAAGTCAATGGGAAAAGGCCAAGCGAATGATGATTATCGTAATGACAGACGCGAACGAAAAATCACGTAGGAGTACCTAATCATTACCATAATGTTACTTTCGATTGGTATTATGGATAAACGATGGGCTAGGTATTAGGCCCTAAGTAATTTTATGGCGTGTTAATGCATAATACCTAAGCTATGAAAATAGGAACGTGAATGTGTAAAAAATTTAAAACGTTTATTTTATTTGTTAAAAACAGTGATTATATAAATAAAACTTATAGTTACTTAAAAGTAGGTACTCGTACTTTATTTACATTTCTCTGCCAAAGTTCTTCGTTCTAATAATACTCGAATATGCTTTTTCCACTCGACCAATTGAGAGCCGGCGACTAAACATGGTTCCTGGTAAAATCTCTGGACAATGACATGATATTAGTGAATCGAATTTCGTGCTCTCGCGGAATCCGCGCACACAAGAAATAAACCCGACAGGGAATTCTATTTCAAAACGCATTTTACACACAAATACTTAATTTAGAAGTAAAGTACGACCATTATACAGGCGGGTTCGCATTTAAATTATACCGGTGGATCGTTTATAGGCCATAACCGAATTTGGGAATTAGCTATAAAACAACATTTGATACGGGCAGCGGGTGCGAGTTGGTCGCAATTTGAATTTGGCTCGTAGCTCAGCTCATTGGGTTGCGAGGCGCGTGCGGCGCGTTATCTTGTGCCATATTGCCACCTCGCCTCCACCGTGCTTTCTCCCTAGCACAGGTGCTTGCCAATCATACCTCACACTGGGAGGTACACTCTACAACACTTCCATTACTTTGAAATCGTAATTTTATGAAAATACTTACCAAAAAAACGATTTAAATTGGTAGGGTCCTAAGTTTATTAAAGTAAACAACAACTTATTAAACAAAACATAAAATGTGGTAATTTTTTTGTTGTGGTTTTAAATATTACCTATTATTTATTGGTAACATAATAAGTACAATTATAGTATGTACATGAAAATGAATAATAAAGTATAGGAACATAGTGCCGTATTCTAATTTTAAAATACATAAACAATGCGTTAAAAACACAATCTAAGTATCTCAAACATAACTCCAACACAACAAATAAGAGAGGTATGGGTACTACGAATCTCATCTCGCTCAAATATGGAGCAGAGCCCGACTGGGGAAGTACCTCCACCTTGCAGAAAAACACAGCCAAATAGCACTAGACCCTGATAGTGTTGTGTTCCTGCTGGTGAGAAAGGTTGCCAAAGAGCTCAAAGAGGACCCACTGTGCTGACGACGAGGGACTTTCTTGTTCCTTTAGACGTCAACACATGAATCCTCATTTTTTTAAAGAGTCGGCAATGTGCATGTGACACATTTGGAGTTGCAGGCGTCCATAAACTACGGTAGCTGCTTACCATCAGGCGGACCGTATGCTTGTTTGCCACCGTCGTGGTATAAAAAAAAAACAATATTGAAGTTGTATTGGAGTTGAATCGGAATAATTCTCAAATTCTGATACTTATTTCGGATTCAGAAGTTTAGGCGCTAGCTGTTCGGAGTTTGTTATAATACGGCCCATAGTGTACCATTTACATTTCATTAAAGTGTTGAAAGAGCCTCTGCGCCATGCGCGATGGATTCGGCTCGCCGCATATGCCTGACAAATGTTCGGAGCAACATTGTTTCGTACCGTAAGCATACGTACCTTATACAATAATAAACTAATTAGTATAAAATGCTATTAAGATATATTATGTACATATAATGTTCGGTGCAACATTGTTTCGTATCGTAAGCATATGTACGTACCTATACAATAATAAACTAATTAGTATAAAATGCTATTAAGATATATTATGTACATATAATATATCTATGTTATTAATTTTGAGTGTGTAATCACGTTAGACTCCCTAAAGGCCAGGACAAAATAACAGCGTTGCAAATTGTGGGGTCAACTTGCAATTTCGCAACAATATGCTGAGTCGCAACAATATGTTTGGGGGAGGCCTATGTCCAGCAGTGGACGTCTTTCGGCTGATATGATGATGATGATGATGATGCTGAGTCTGAGCCTTTTCTTTATCGCGCACTTTGCTGACCACATTGTGAACTTCTGTAGTTACCTATACTCAACAAGTGTTTACCTTTAGGTATGCATTTCTCAACCTCTGTTTTTTTTTGTGTTCTATTGTATGTGCAATATTTTTTTTATATATCTATCTATATTATTATTAGGCGTAAGGGAAGAATTTGAGATAACCTTTACTAAGGGTCGGTTTCACGAAATCGTCTGTCACCGAGTTAAATTTTATTGTATGGGAATTTTCATAGTACCCTGCCGAGTGACCCTGCCGAGTCCGTCAAAAATGGTTGGTGCAACTGGCCCTTAGTCTGTACCGATCTCGATGTCAAATTTTAAAGCAACCCTTAGGCATCTAAGGCGATTATCACACTGATGCGGTTTCCGCCTGCGGCGCCGGTGTGCGAGTGAGATATCGCTCTATATGTGTATCCACTTAATAGTAATACGTAATGTGTCTTTTATGTAGGTACCTAATGTACCTTTGCATCAGAATCGTCTATTGCGCATTAAAATGTTATATCGGGGCTTACGAAACGCATTAAAGCCATATTTTCGTGTCAGAACTGCGTCTTGCAACACTTACGATTGACTAAACAATTACGTTAGAAGTGGGGCTTGTCATTCAAGATGCGTTGTTAAGTACACGCCAATGGGCACGGAGCTGTGTGAATGGCGAACCCTAGCATTAAGCCAAGCGAGCAATTCCGCAAATACGTGAAACAATAATGATAGTGGTCACTACGAATATTGTGCCTGTAATTTTATAGTGGAGTCTGTGGGTTAGACTCCCTGGCCGTATTCTAACTCTAAAACATGTTAAGACACGATCCAACTTCAATACAATTCCAATGTATTAACTACGCAATACAGCTAGCTTTGAATCAGATATATCAGAATTTGCTTGTAAATTATTTAGATGCAACTTCGTGTGTTGGAGTTATGTTTGAGATAGATTGTATGTTTAATGTATTGGTTTTATTTTATTTTATTAAAATATGGCACTAGGGGTGCTAAATTGCTCATGCTCATCTTGACTTAACAATATCGTGAAAGTATGTTCTGACATACTCATGATCTTCCTTCTTCTTCCCTATTTTAACAGTTCCAATCAAAATATTTATTCGTTAAAGATGGAACCTATTATCGAACGAGCTGAGCGTAAGCGAAGTGAAGTTCTTAATGGCCCCTTCAGACACAATGGAACTGTCATCTGGCTAGCTAGACGTCCCTGCATTTCGATGGCTTTTCGATTTTGAATATCGTTCCGCGATAACTTTAGTAACGTTTTTCTGATCTTTATGAAATTTGATGGGATTGTAGCAGAGATATAATTTGAGAGTTCGTATAAATGCAGGTTCGATCAAGGGGTTATGGAGCTAGAAGGTGCGGAACAATCATCATAAGGGTCTTGTTATATTGATCAACTCGTTTGCAAGGAAATCGCGAGTTCTCAGCTCGAGGCGGACTATACTTGTATTTTTAATATAAATATTTTAAACTGGGCTGAAACCTTTTTACATGCATGGTTGCCAATAATGGAATAAATATGTGAAGTTAAGAGTTCGTAGTTCCGTACGTAGTCGATTTGGAAACGAACATCGCTAATAATAAAATAATTCTAAAAATAAACAAATTCAATAACGTGCATAAATTACACTTAACCACATATGTATATAGTTTGAAATTTCTTACATACAGTCGTGGCCAGATAATTAGGGACAGCATTATTTTTCCCATACAACTACCTACAAATATTACTTTCGTGATGACAATTCGAAAAGGGTTGACCAATTTTTTTTCTTAAACTTGGTAAATCATGGTCACCCTATGACTTTCATTCGTCAGTCACGTCACATTGAGTACGCTGACCAAATTCAGAGTGGATCATCTGAAACCTAACCAACCTCATTATATTAATCTTTAAATTCTGTATCCTGCCTTGTTCTCTTGCTACCCCGAAATTAGCCTGTATATTATACTAGGAGTTCGCCTCGAACTTAGAATTCGCGATTTCCTTGCAAACGGGTTGACCAATATAACAAGACCCTAATGATGATTGTTTCGAGCCCTCTAATCCCATAACCCCTTGATCGACCCTGCTCTGCTACAACCCCAACAAATTTCATAAAGATCAGAAAAATGCTACTAAAGTTATCGCGGAACAACTATTCAAAATCAAAAAGCCATCGAAATGCACAGATGTCTGGGTAGCCAGCAGACAGTTCCGTTGTGTCCGAAGTTGTCTGTAAGAACTTCACTTCGCTTGCGCTCCGCTCGTTCGATTATTAATTATCTAGTCGGTACCCAAAAACACGATTCTTAAAGAGCTTATTTTGTGAGGAAATAAATGCATGCGAATTTTGCGCCCGTTTTTTATTCTTATTATATTTTATACTTACCCCTTAAGTATGGGATTAGGTTGCCAAGCAGACCCCAAGCTCAATTAAGCCGTGGCAAAAGCCGTTACAAACGCGACAAGGTTGAGGATGAGTGACACTTAATTAATTTTGTATTAATTACGTGATTAAATCACAAAGTAAAAAAAAGATGTAGGTGTATTTTAAATATTATGAAATAATCATCAAAAAATATCATATTGGGCATTTTTTTTCAAATTAGCTGTAATTAAAACATACCGTAGCTCAAAAAATATACGAAAATGATAAAAAATGTTGTATTCATTCTTTAATCGACAAATTTTGAACGTATATACAGTGTGTCTCAGACCATGGGGCTTTATATGTACGAGTAAGGATCGATTTTATTCATAAAACTGAACTTTAATTGAACTACAACTTATGAAAATAATTTGAAAAAAAAAAACATGATTATGAAATAACCATTCAAATAGTTGTAGAATAAAATTAGCTCAGTTAGAGGAATACAATCGATCCTCGCATTTAAAGCTCAATATTCAAAGCAAGACTTATTTATTAAAAAAAAAAAATCTTTTATCACCTCCCGTAGCAAATATGACGAAATAATATTCTGGCTAAAAGTTGAAGTACAAATATCGGTCATTCGAGCAGTCTCCATGAGGGTGAGAGGCATTAGAAGACGCATCAAGGTCTTCGAATGCGAAGACGGCGCCGGAATTCTATACTAAGCAAGAATTTACACCCAACCCCCCCCTTTCCCCGTTAATACCATCATCGTCCATTTTTGTATATATTTTTTGTTTTGTATTTTATTCTAATAAAGAAATTTTATCACACAATACGACGAAACAGTTTTTAGTTTCAGATAAATTATTAACAGATAAATCATAACATAAAAGCAAAAATGGCTTATTAACAACTTGCATAAAAACTTACAGGAATACTAAAGTTACTCCAAAAAAAGTGGCGAAATGAAATTCAAAAAAACACGTTTTGCCAAGTTAAATACCCGTAATAGAGCGAGATTTTTAATCGTTATTAAGCTAAAAATAGATATGAGAAAAGAGTATGTCGCGCTACATAAACTAATTCACAGTTCCATAATAACGAACTTCCATTAATATAACGTCATTGATATTAAATGTACTTTTTTATATCGAGACACCGAATTGTCAATTTAGTGTCGTTGCATCATCGATTTTCATACGCGTTGCACAAGTAAAAAAAAACAAATACCTTTCCTAATTTTACTGATCTTATCAAATTATAAGCAAAGAACTAGTTTCAAAATTGGTCATGTCGCTGGCAGTTAGCGGAACTCATTACAGAAGTCGTTTGAACAACACGGCTCCGCACTCAGCGCGGCATCCGCGCTACACAGCCCAAAAAATAACTAACTACAAAATAAATTAATTTTGGAAACACGCGATGGAACGACGGTTATATGTGAAATAACTTTGCTTTCTTGTTAACCGCATTTCCTTCTTGAATATATTTGTGGTTTTATGCAGTTAGGTTAAGTTTGAGTTGTTTAGATCACAATCGCGAAAATATGCCCAATTATATTACTTATTTCAATTTACTGTCAAATTTACTATTAAGCTACTGAATCAACGTGTACTAGCTACTCTAATCAATTTGTTAACTAAAATACAATACAATATTCAGGGAGGTACAATGACGTTAATAGTAGTTTATGTAACTGTTACGTAATAAGGCCTAATTACATACAGTTGCATACACTGCTTTATACACATATAATAAATCCTAAATGAAGTGTTCGGAAAACATGTACTATCGGGTTCAGAATTGCATGGCCAATTTATGAATGAATTCATTGATAAATTGACCATGCAATTTTGAACCCGATGGTACACCTGTACACAAAGTCATATTTTTGTAAGATGTGAACAAAATTCTACCAATAGCTAGCATTAAACACATATGAAAACTTGCAAACTACATGGACTACATATATAAGTATTACGGTGGCATAAAGCACCTATCCATAATCATATTAGTTTTATTGGCCGAATAAAACCTACGTATTATTTATACCTTAAGAACAACTGTATAAATATTTTTTTTGTATTTGTATAAAATAGTCACACGCGGCGGCACCCCGAAATATTTCGTTATTAGATATAATATCAAAATATTGGGCAATTTAGTCAGGGCCCGCTGTGATAAGTGAAGGCATCGCGCACCGGAAGTGGGCTCGTCCGGCGCCATGCATTGCTTCCTCCGCCGCCTGGCGGCGCTTCCGTTTCCGCGCTCATGTCTCAACACACGACAAGATCCCGCCCCTAGCGATGCGACATTTTTCTAACTGAGCTTTGATATCGCAATTTATTTGCTTGTCAATTTCAGGAAGAAGCCACGCGACTTATGGTACTAAGGTCGAAACGGCCCGATAAATCAAGTTGATGTCAACATAAGGAATTATTCATAGATGAGTTACTTCGTCGTTTCCTTAATAAACAACCATTAGTATGATAAGTACCGTTTAGGGAGCCATTTGACGAGGTATAAAACTTATAAATGATAACTAGCTGCCGCCGAGTCCGGTAACGATTTGAAAACTAATATCGCTAATAATGAAATAACGCACATGAATTGTATTTGATAAGATAGTTTGAAGTCTGGTAATTACTTTTACTTACTTACTAGCTTTTGGTCCCTATACATTATTATTTAATACCCGAAAACTCAATTCTTACAGAGCTTGTTTAGTGAGGACGTTGTTATGTGGAAACTTTTCGCTTGATTTATTATTATTATTTGCTATACCTTCCTTATGTTTTATATAATCTGATTAAAGCATAAAGTAAAATATATTTTTTTCATTTTTAGAGTTATGAAATATTTTAATACATTTAAAAAAATACCCCCTAAACTTGGGAAGTTTTTCTTAAAATTGCTCTAGCTAAACATACTTGTATTTTGTGTTTCTTTATTTTGAGGTGTGCCTGTGCAATAAATAGTATTAATGTTATGTTATACTCTTGCTTAAAAAATATGTATGAAAATGAAAGAAACTATTCCACTTATTCCTAAGATGACTAATTTTCCGACGTATTTATATTTTTTATGTAGGTACTAGTTTAACATAATTTTAATCAATAAAAATCTTACTTATTTCACGTCTCCAAGCGAAAATCGCGAAACCGCTGTTAGATTATGGTGGGAATGATTTATAAATGAAGCAGAAAATCAAAAAGTATTCCACTTATGCAGTTTAAAAAGAAACGATCTTTCAAAATATGTATACAAACTAATGGAAGTTTTGTTAGTTATAGCAAAATAGTATCAAAAAAATTGAGCGAAATCGAAATAAGCTATATAATTTTTTTGTTAAATCTGCGTTGATTGTGCTTTTCATGAAACTGCCCAAATCGCTTCATTGAGCGTTAGTATAGAAACGTGATGTATTTGTATTAGTAGAGGAAATGACAGGCGATGATTAATTTGATGCACCGTGCAGATAAGCCGATCACTGCGCGACAAGATAGGGCCGAGGCTCGCGGCGGATTTCTCTCCGGGGCGTCCACCGAACATGTGGACAATCTTTCACGCTCATGTGTGAGCTCACCCTTTTATTGGTCGGGGGTACAGTGCGAGAATAATATGGATCGTTGCTTACAGTATTGCAGACAGACACTTGACCCAGTTCCAAGATTCATGTCTAAAAATAAAGCTGATGCTATGCTTAGACTGGTTCTAAAAGACAAGTGTTTTTATCTACCATTCGATTCTACTTCTTACAAATTAATAAGAATAATATCATGTTGGCCAATAAGACAGGGGTTGATATAAATTTTATAGAAATAGAAAACATTCGACAACAACAACATGCAAACAAACATACTTAATCTAAGGATTTTAAAGTTGATATGAATATTGACAAAGTTTTAAGGTAGGAAGGAAGGTCCTCGGTTGACCCAGTGAGCGGAAGCCGGGCGAAAGCATCGTGTCGTGAGTAGTATTGACGTGGGCCAAACAACCGTGCAACACGCGACCTGCCATCACTTACTTCACAATTATTACAAGAGGGTACATTAGCTTTAAATTTTAACGAAGAATTAAGTAATTTAAATGAAATCAAGCCATAATAATACAAATAAATTTTATAACAACTGTTGTATTGCATAATTGGCTACTTTCCTAAAAAAATATATTTAGTCCGTCAGTTAGATTATCAAAAAATATTGGACACGTATTTTTTATTTTGTCAATCAAACAAAAATTGGTGAAGATATAGCCCGTTAAAGTTCCGTGTGACGTCACATTTCAGTACAATTTTTAGTATTATGTGACGTCACGCGGAACTTTAACGGGCTATATCTTCACCAATTTTTGTTTGATTGACAAAATAAAAAATACGTGTCCAATATTTTTTGATAATCTAACTGACGGATTAAATATAATTATATTTTTTTTACCCAGAAAAGTACCCAATTGATATTACTGTCAAGCAAAAGAAAAATATAACCGGTATAAATAGAGTTTGCGCTTCAGCTTTTTATCAAAGTAGGGACATTTTTTGAAAGTTGTGACTTTTTTTCAATGTTCTAAATTACTAAACGTTTAATAAAACTTATAATTAAAACATGATATCAATAAACAGGAAGAATCTGTAAATTGTAGCTTTAGAAGATCCACATAATCCCGTCGTCCCCGTTGATTAGAGTCCACGGCTGGGGCGCGGGAAGAGAGCGTGAAATTGTCTGCTCACTTCTGTAAATATAATTTCGGCAACAAAAGGACTATAAATGGTACAGGCCGTGCAAGTGTGCGCACTTCTTGTTATACGCATTTTAAAAATTATCCCCCTCGCGTATTAGGGCAATCATGTGTTTCATAATGTCATCAATATTACAAAGTTTTGAGCATTTGGTACGTCTAGTGTCTGTTGTTTCTACCAAGTTTAAAAATACGTAGGAGTTAAGGGTTAAGGTATGGTCTATTCGGGGTATTCGAAAAATCTAAATAATAGAGGAAAGTTTTCTGAAACCTATTTGCCATTTTTTTCTTTTCGGAATTAACAAAATTACAGTTAATGTGCTAAACGGTAACAATCCCTTTGTTCACTATAGCTTGTAAAGTAGGCAATTGCTAGTCTATCAGTAATTGGTATACACTAAAATATTGGTTGTTTAAGGTATATATATATACTGCAGCAACTCATAATATTATATTGGTATCGAATCCATTACGAACCGAACCACAATATTAATTTCCCTCGAATGCGACTGATTAATTATATCAACCTTTCATTCGGGCTCAGCTCGGAGATACGGAACCACTTTATGGCTTATTTTATTGAATTAATGCATTAGTCCGTGACTAATGGAATCACAAAACAAATAAAATTAAAATGTAAATAGTGTAACGACAAAATGCTAATAATAAATTTCTCCATTTTAATAACTGTAACTGTGCGGAGGGGAGCTTCTGGCCTGCTAAGTCAATATAACACTTCCATTACTCCAAATTAAATTCCTCGGGGAGAGAGATGAAGTTTTCATTCTGCTCAGACAAAGGGCCGGAAGAAAACTGGCCGAGTAATAAGGGATACTCGTTCTCGTTCTCGCTACTTTATATCACAGGTACTTACTCCACGCGTCAACGTCATACGTTTAACGACAAACGTTCTGCGATAAAGCTAAAGTTTATGTGTTGCCGCTCGCTGACCGCGCGTACCGGACGGTTAAAGTGATATCAGCGTTTTTGTCGTATTTTATCCAAGTGATGATAATTAATTAAAAAAAATTGCAAATGTTACGACGACAAGCAGACAAATAGTTGCAAAAAGCACTTGTTGCCTTATAGGCTTTGCTAAGGCCGAGCGAAGCCGGGTGTCGGGTGCGATGGTATTAATATTTTACGGAATTAATCATTATAATCCTTCTGCCAAACAAGTCGCCCTCGGGGGCGCGAACAATATAATGAAGTTGTCATTTTTTAGACTGCACGGGGGAGGCTGGAGGAAATCCAAATTGAATCATGCGGCGAGGGAATTGTGCTATTATGTTATTAAATACAGGAGGGCGCGACCCCGGGAGTTATTTTTTATGTGCGGAGGGCGTCGAGAAGACAGTTAACAGTTTTCACAATAGAATTATGATATAATTTGACGCAACAATAGTGTCTAGGCTGTGAAGTCTACAGTTAGTAAATCTGATTAAAGCGAGAGCACCAAGCTGCATATAATGACACGTTTAATGAATAGACGTACAGTCGAGTTCATAAATATATGAACAAATCCGAGACTTTAAAAATAAATGAGCATAGAAAGGTACAAATGCATCTGAACAGATTTACCAATCAAAAATATATGTAAACTAGCTTTTGCTACGGTAGTACTATTAGTTATTCTGTGCTTTTGCCCGCGTTAAATTCGGGGTAACAAACCATACAAACTTCCACCCCCCATTTTAGGGAAGCGGGGGGTTAGAAAGAGACAAAAAGTAGCCTATGTCACTCTCCATCCCTTCAACTATCTCCACTTAAAAAAACACGTCAATTAGTCGCCCCATTTTGCCGTGAAAGACGGACAAACAAACAAACAAACACACACATACACTTTCCCATTTATAATATTAGTATGGATATCACCTATTCATATTAATCTGAGTCTCACAATAATATTTAAGCAACTGAAAACTCATAAATGTCTGTACTAATATTTTTCGAAATTGTTTAACTCTGAATTGATCATATATTTATGAACTCGACTGTACTTAAATAGCTTCTAATACACTACCTGTTGTAGTTTATAATTTTTTGTAAGAGGATTTAGTTTCTAAAAGAAATGATACGTTAAGGTTATTTCTTGTTACAATCAAAATTGAATGATGTTAGGAAGGTACTCTTAATAACAACATGACATTCTGTAAGAAACAGGTTACCTAACGACAAAATAAGTTAATTTAATCAGAATGTGTTAAATATTTACACTTTCCTAATGTAACCCTATGTTTACCAACATACTCAAAAGTATATACACTCGTCTAACTTCTATATCACACTCAAAAGAGCCAACAGTGAAATGAAAGCTTTTATCCATATGTCAGAGAGAGTACTTACAGCGGCTTATTGTCACCCCCGCTAGAGAATTTGATAAAGCGTGTGCGAATATTAACAAAAGGAATATCTTGTTAAATTGATATTGCCGTATGTCGTACACGAAATTCACCCTTAATGTCAGATCCTGCCCAGTAGCCGAGATCGTTATCGACTGCACGCCAAGATAGACATACGTCGTTTCGATGAAGCGGGCGTGAAATTGTCTCCGCTGGAAAATGTATATTTCAAAGGGGAAGATTAAAATATTATCCATGTTAAGTAAATATTCAAATGAATATTTGCCGTGTTAGACAACAATGGGCGCGTACAAAGGGGAAGGTGCCGTAATTTGATAGATACCTATCTACAAAACGGTCTTCGTTAAGGGACGTCCCTGTTATTATAAATTGTAAGCGCGATTTGGGAATTCTCGTGAATTAAACGGTTCTTAGAGAAATGGGTGGAGATAATTGCCTATTGTTTGGATTTTTAAACGGATACTGCAAAATCATGCGCCTGCCCGTTCTTAATTACGTTTGCACTCATTGTCATTATTGCTTTCACATGAATATAAAACGATTTCTAAACTCGCCACTATGTTAGGTCTATTACAGGCGTAAGTACACACACAAGAACTGTGTTTTACTAAAATTATGATGATGAGTTTGTGATATTCTACATTAGGGGCATAAGGGTCGTAGAAGACTTGTCCACTTATCACGAGATTGAACGACTTCTTCCAGCTGTTTCCAGCCGTAACCAATTAAAACTGGCCTCCTCCTCTACAGATAAAAACACATATCAAATTTTAAATATATGTGTTAGTCAATTAAATATGAGTATTCCGTAATTAAAGTATTAAATCACAGCTTAATTAATCTGTTCATTGACAGTGGGAGTGATTGCACTTGCAATGTGTCATGTAAATGAGTACACTTGCACCCCAGCCCCCTACCCCCTAGCCTCGCGACCCCGTCGGGACCAACGCCTATTGTTATAATAAAATGCCATCTCTGACTATGAAAAGTACACCCGCAGGATGTATTGTGAAATGTTAAGGTTTTATTTGTTTTTTAGTATTTTTATATTTATTTAGTGTAATATTTGAGTATTATTTACGCAAATAAATACCTACCTATTCGTTGAAGACCACTAGCTATGATTCTGACTTCAGTTTGCCATGATTAATTTTCATATTAAATATGTCTGTGGTTAAATAATATAATATTGATAAGTACCTATATTTTATTATTTCAGATTAGAGTACCTAGTAAAATGTAACGTTGAGTTCAAATTAAGGACACTAAAACTTAATTATGTGTATTTTGGCTTGCCAATAAGCTGGCTTTTGTTTTCTGTCCGCCTAAAACCTAGATTATTGTCCGTACGATATCGTTTTTCATTTAAAAGAATAAAGTTTATCTCTGAATAAGTGAATTAGTTCACAATAATCATAGAGAAATTTATATAAATGTTATGAATGGATTAAGTATCATATAACTCTTGGACTAACGGACTACTTACGCCTGGGTATTTAAAAAGAAATGGCCCTACCAGGCGGTATAAAGGTATAGTTTACTACAGGATTAGGTTAATTTCTACGTGTAGGTATGTTTTTCCTACTTGGCAACTTAAAATACTGTACAAAAAACCGCCCAAGTGCGTGTTACGACACGCACGCACAATGAAGGGTTCCGTACCTTCAATGAAATAAGGAAAAGCTATTGTCAAAGGCTTAAGTAAGAAGTTTTTGGAGATGACTTGATAATGGCTAAACGGATAATGTTCAAAATAATTTCCGTTGAAAGAATATACAAAGATGTATCTTCTTAAAAAATTTCATATATTTAGGATGTCTGGTTCAAAAGTTAGCGGCACATTTTTTTTTACTTTCGAGGCGATTATTTCTTAAAATATTCACTTATTAAATAAAAATTGAAATTAACCTCAATATTTTTTTAAGGATCTATCTATTGATGTGCCACATGTTGATATTTGGGAAAAATAATAGTTTTGACTTAGTTATATACATGTAGGGACTGCCCCCCCCCCCCCCCCTTAAAATATTATTTTTCATTAATTTTACTACAAATCTAAATAGCAGCACTCAAAACACACCTCTTGTTAATATTTAATTAATGTTCGCTTTATGGTTAACGAGTAAAATGCCCGTGACATACGGACGGACAGGCGGATATGACGAAATTATAAGGGCTCCGTTTTTGCCATTTTGTAAATCATGAGCTTAATTTTTTTTTGTAAACCATGTGCAGAATCATTCCCTTGCGGGTGTGCTTCGCGAGGGTGTAACATGTTTATATGTTTATTTTAATACGCGTGTCGCGCGTATAATACGGAATTTATTACGGCGCGACCCTCCACCGGATTAATGCGATACGGAAGATTTGAATTCGGAGCATCAACTTGGATTGGTAGGAAACATTCTGCCAGGGGAGCTGTCTCTGAATGTATGGGCACGCTGTCGTTCTACTAAATATGTATAAGTAGGTCGTTCGTGACGAGGCTCACGTGATGAGGCTTCTTAAATATCACTTATCCATGTAAATAGTTAAGCAAGTTTTGACTTTAACTACCTACCAAACGCAAAAACGGCAAAAAACCTCAAGCCACTGGCTTATGCTGTAGCCCGAGACTTGACGAGGCCATCTTCCAAAAATTGTAATTATAATTTTTCGGGCATCTATAATATGAATCGGCAGCCCAAAAATAATGGCTTGGCATCTATTATTCAAAACAGGCTTGTTTTAAATATTTGTTGCCAGCTATTTTTTTTTACTAGGTCATGCAAATATCGGACGATTCCCAATACCGATATTGAATCCGATATGGGCCCTCAACATCTGGATTCCGGTATTAATACCGGTATTGGAGGTGACCATTAAGAAAACGTTATTTAAAGGCTAAAATCACAATAATATTAAAAGCACAATAAACCTTATCAGTTATATAAGAACAGTCGTGTTGATTAGATTTTGTTTAGAGTATGGCAAATAGCAGGTTAGGTTAGGTTAGAGCTGCCATTTTCCACAAAAAAATTAATGACTACTAGATGTTATTATACGAAAGTACTATATAGTTACACCAATAGTTTATACGTCAAAAATGTACACTATACCATTTGATTTTACATCAGACGGCATTATGGTGCTATAAAGTCGATGTAAAAATAAATGCAAAAAGATGATTGAAGGCATTGAGAATTTCGTCAACTCAGTAACTGAACCCATAGCTTAATTGGTAAAGCGATCGAGCCCCGGTAAGGCGTATCGATGCGAGGTTCAAATCCTGCTGGGTTGATTATTTTTTCAATGTTTTCAGTGTTTGTATTTGATTGAATAACATACTATTGTAGGAGTGGAATGCCCCACTTTAAAAAAAACATGTAAAATAATTAGAAGTGTATGTTAGTTTATTTGTAATTATATTTAACGTTACACACCATCTGAAATTAAACGTATTGTAAGATATATATTTCTTTATCTAAAATTATAAGAAATTGTAAGATTTTAATTCATTATTTTCGAAAAAGATATTACCAGTTCCCAAAAACCAATAATTTGGCGCTTCAGTTCCTTTAACATATTTTAAAACTTAGCTTAGGAGATCGTTTTTGCTTGTTTGTAGCTAGGGGACTATCTATCCAATATGTAAAAAAAAAATTAATCGATAGCAGACATTCAACAGAATAAGTAAACTAACATTTTCAGATGAGGGCTTCACACGTCTTAGACTTAAACCAGATATCTGTAAATCTGTCATTACATAGTCAACAAAACGTCTTTTTCTTCAAGCTTCGATTGATTACTTCAATATGAGAAAACACTTTAGGTACCTACTTATATAAGTAGTACAAGCACGTGCAAGGCGATAACGATATTTTCACTGTATTTTTGTTCTACGAATAACGATACATTTCGTTTCGTAAAACTAAATTCTGTAAAATGTTATCAACGGATTTTCTCATTTTACTAGTCTTAGTACTCGTAGTGAAATTTCAAAACAAATCTCTCAGGTTTATTTGATAAAAATCGTCGATCAATCGAAAAAGTATACCTTATTATGGGGCTGATTTTGTATCAATGCAAATGTCCCCGCGGAACTAATGAGCCATACTTAAACTGAACAAAGATAAAAAAATTATAAATAATGCAGTACAGAAAAAATATTACCAATATTAGACTAAATATCTGTAAATTTATACTTTTACCCATTTGTTTCATAAATTTTACATAAAATTTTAAGAAAAAAATCCAATACCGGGATTCCGATATTTCGGTATTGGTCATTAACAATACCGGTATTGAAATATCGTACAAATCGGTCCGAGATTCCGGTATTTCGAGATTCCAGTATTCATGCCCTAGTTTTCACCCAATTAACCATTTTGAGTGTATCAATTGCAGGTATCATTTTAATTACGGGAGCAGTACAATTTTAGGAAACTGAAATATTTTTAGGGTTCGTACCAGAATGGTAAAAAAGGGACTCTTGTGTGCTACTATATTTGCTCCGAAATCGCTAGACCGGCTGATCTGAAATTTTCACTATTCCCTGGGATTATTCCTTTTGCTATAGGGAATATTTCCAGAGTTGCTAGGAATAATCCCCTAACCAAAAGAAAAATTATTTAACAAAAATCCCCCCACATTTGTAAAAAAAAGAAATTTATGCTTATAAACAAGTGCGGTGATATACACGCATCAGCTCATAGCTGCTAATGTATTAAACAATATAAGAATAATAATAATTACCCCGCGGGGGCAGCTTGTGGCGAGCTGACTGTGAGTGGCGACACCGCGGACCCCTAACCTCCAGAGGGCCCTTTCCATCTGGCCCTCGCCTCTGTGCTTGCCTTAACGGCCGGCCAGAGTGGAGTCGCAAGAGTGGGACCTATGCTCCAGGTTAGAAGTGTAAAGTTTCACAACGCCGGCGGCCTGCTGAACGGATTACCGGGATCTGGCTACCGCAGACTCACCTCTCGACAACCTCACAGCCACTCTCAAGTGTTGCTCTGTTGTCGCACTGTGCGTGCGGCCATTGCGCAGCCCACTCTATGAGTTGGCGAGTCACCACCTGTCTCTTACAATTTTGAGACTGATTCTCACGCCAGGTGTCCGCTAGTCTCCTATAGCCCGATATCCAGTCCATCCAACATTCAAATCAATAGCCTATGACCTTAGTTCCCATCGCAGCACAAAAGCGCTGCACTGCAATAATCTTTGCACCTGGCAGGGACCATCTCTGGGTGTATCATATTGTGCGTTCGGAGATGGTATCTGCAATGGGTATCCCTCACTTTTAGATTATATTGTTTTAAAGGGCCTATGCGCTGTTGGCTTCGGCTCCACGCATGCCTTCCAAAAGTCCGGGACCCTATGGTCCCGAGAAATGGTGAACACAAACGCATAATAATAATAATAAAAATATAATAATAATAATAATTTGCAGTTAAATTGCTGAAAAAAATAGTTATTGATGGGGCACTCCATAAATGTAGGTAACTAAATAAATATTTAAAAAAATTGCTAGTATCAACCATAGACATAAACAAAAAGGAAGATGAGTGACGTTCATAGTAAATAAAACGGAAATGCGGTCCAGCACCTACACACTTGTAAAATGCTACACACCGCTATAAAGTACGTTCATCATGGGCAAAAGAGATAAACCTTTATAGTTAACACGGGTATGCAAGGGAGACCTCCATATTTTGCGCATTGCACAAAGTGTGACTGAGGGACTGCGACACGACTAATTCAATATAGGTCCCGGAACCTATATTTGATGGCACACAATCGAGCGATTGGTACCATATCTCCCTTTTTGTATAAATCAATGAGTATCAACATGTAGCACATCAATCGATAGGTCTTTAAAAATAACTTTGAGGTTCCTTGTAACTAGTTTTGAATAAGAAAACGTTTTAAGAAATAAGCGTCTCGAAAGCCTACAAAAAACAGGAGTTATTTTTTTTTAATCAGAAAGGTTAAAGATTTATAGCCTAAACCCTAGAAGTGTTCAGTGATCCGTGATCAGTGAGTCAGTGATAAAATTAAGGAATTATGACTTGCAATCATTCTTAAAGTATATGTTGAAATTCAATGATATTGGGAATATATCTTCCTTGTGTTATGGCTTCTTGGTCACAGAAATTTCAGCCTTTTCTAGCTTTATCGACAACAGAATTAGACGGGTTCAAAATGGCCTGAATGCCTTCGGGAAAAGGATCGTACGGCCGTGCCTTTGTTGTTTGCAAGGATGATATAGACACGGACAGAATAACTCGACTCCAGACTCGACAGATGGCGCTGTGGCACTTAATACCAAAAACAGACGTATAGCCTGAACGCGATTTAGTATAGGCATTGTCAATCCATGTCTTAATGCCTATACTAAATCGCGTTCCTCGAACCTTCAGGCTATACGTCTGTTAGTCGAGTCGGCTAGTTGTCGGCTAGTCGAGTTATTCTGTCAGCGTTAAGCGACGAACAAAATACCTATTAGAAACTAGGATTTAGTGTCTGGTGTGACCGATAGATGACGCTAGTGCTTTAACCTGTAATAAGGGAACGCGATTTTGTATGGATATTGTCCATCCATGTCTATATCATCCTAGGTTGTTTGTTTTGCTCGACTTGGCGGGGGCACTACCGTGCCCCCAGATAATACTTGTACTAATGTACCTATCTACTACTTAGTGTTTTATTACTTAATTACCAATAGAGGTAGATTTTAGATACATGAAAACATATCAGATTGCTGTCATCGGTTAAGTATCCTGAAGAAAATCATTGTACCTATAATACATTTTTGTAACGGGTTGCTTAGCTTAGAACGTTGAATTAAAGTTATATAAAATGTTACATAAGTAATTTATTCTTACTAAAAATGTTTTTTTGTGAATGATTTATTCCATACTTATCGATTGGCGTCTCTTCAGATCTTATTGAAGAAGCAGACGTACAGATGGGCCATGATTTACCGCCTCTAATAACGGGAAAACTGGCTATAATCTATTTTCATTCGTACACAAATCGGTCGAACAGAAAAACATAAAATACCCCACACAAAGAATCGTTATGTAAACATAACAAACATAAAAGCGTTATATCTGTTGTTTCAAGTCATTTCCAAAGTCATTGACTAGGAATGATATATTTGGAATAAGGATGCCTGAAGCAGACCTATATTCATTTATTTAAACTTAACATTACAGTGTCTTGCAAGCAGAAATACAAAAAAAGAAATAATTAAAAACAGTTGGCGACTTTGTTTTCTACTAACAAATTTAATTAACACGGGCTTATTTCCCGCTTGATCCGAGAAAGACAAATTGGCTAAGTAAAATTTATGTATCGGAATCAAATTCAATTTCGTCTTTGCATTTTTTACACGGTTTTATAGGGCTGTGTTCTTTTAACGTCCGAAACAATACCATACTATGGACACGCCTGGAGACGTAATGAATTCCTACCCAATAGATTATAGGGGCGGGTAGTAAATACTATGCTAAAAATACATATTTTTACTAAAGGTAGTACCTACGATTGCTTAATGCGTTAGGACATAAAAATAAGTAATCGCATTTTAGGTTAACAAATAAGAATATAAAGACTGTAAAATATAAAAAAAAAATATAAAGTCCTAGGTAACCGAAGACACAAAGATGTCTAACTAAAGCGTATCAGGTATCTAAGCCGTGCACTTCCACACCTTCTTTCGATCTTGTGAAATTTGTTTTCTTACCGGATTTTTCTAATCTTCTTTAGCATCGTTTATATTGATTATAGCGTTCCTCCCGCCTAATTTATATTCAGCTAGTGTTTTTTCATCACGCCCTGTGCTCAATATCGCAATTCGTACCGTAGTTGGCGTAAGCCGAGGGGACCTGTCACCTTTACCTACTCTCGGACTGTCTCCGTCGTGAATGCCTATTTTATTACACGATTTCACATAAACAACTACAGTTTACGACCGTTTTTGTATCCAAAAACGGGTCGTCGGACGCAATAAACTAATTATTAAATGAAGGTAAGAGACAGTTGGTAAATTATGAATCGGCATTCGATTCTCATTTCTGATTTAAAGCCTTGGTGATGGTTCGATGACAAAATTATGTTCCAATCTTCTTTATGCTCTTGTTGGATGAATGTTCAGTATAATGGTCATTTTTTGTATGTATCTGGCGGCCGATGCCAGGGCATTATGAATCGGTACTTAGTGCTTACTACTTAATGGGTACTTGTTTTATAAAATGCTGATGATCATTTTTAAAAAACGTATTTACGTTAGTGTGCCAAAAATAAATATGTGCTATTTTTCATAACCAAACTTCGTAAGCTTAAATAACCTACTAACATATAAATATTTAATGTGAACCTTTTTAAATTTAGTGTTGTGGTATGTAGATCATAGCAGTAGATTATATCTAGGTACCTACATATCGCACTTTTCTATGCTACTTTAAATCCTATATAATTAATTTAATTCATATCATTTATAGAAGAGTATATTTATCATATATTTATTACTACTAGCCGTGCCGTGTAAGTACCGATTGTTTTGTATAGCGGCATTATAAGCAGAACAAGCATCTACATCTCAATTTAATTTGCTAAATTCCGGAATAAGATTTAGGCGCACTCAAAAACTATGGCGCCGCAGATTAGTTAGTTCCAAGTAATAAACAAAACAAATATGCCCGGTATGGTAGGAATTTGGCTACTGACTTTCTTTTGCTGCATCAATCAAAATCATACTGATAATGAAATCATCATTTGGGTGGCCATAGAGAGCTCGTTCCGAGAACTACGTCGCTCATCGTCAACTCATCGTCGCTGGGCGGCCCTGATGTGCTCTACATTAATTATGACATTCCAGACATTTAGGTATTACAATTTATATCTGCTAAACGTGCATTATTTTATTTAGGTTCTTCATTAAGATTAAGTAGGTATCTATGTGAATGGATGTGAATTGCTTTGTTCGCAGAAAAAAAAATCTGTGAACGCCCTGAAATCGAAAATTTGACGAAAGATTGTCAGCAAAAAAAAACACTGAGCGTAAGAAAATATAAGTAATATAAAAACTAATTAAGTAAATGCATACGGATAAATTTTAAATGAATGTAATTGCCGAAGTTTAATTGTAATTTTATAGCTTACTGGTAAACGGACAAGAAACAATGATTCATTTGAAATTCACGTTACTATTAACATTGTAGCGATGAAAATGAAATTGTTTGTTTTCGTAATATTTCTTGGAACTGCATTTTGTTTAAATTGTAAGTATTAGAATGATTTTTATAAGACGTCCGAATTGTAGGTAGAAGTAGTTTCCAGGGTCTTAAAAAATTACCACCTTATCTCCACATTTTTCAACACACTTGCGAGGAAAAAACAGAATCATGTGTAGGTACTTAATTAATAACTTTTGATAAATACATTAATTGCCAGAATGCTTGCAGGATAGAGGTATTTACAATTGACATATTATAATTAACTGACTTTTTTGTGGCCGTGACCTCTGGCAGCTGTAAAGCGGCGGAGGTCAAAGAATGCAAACCACTTCAAGAATACAAATCCTTAGAGTTCTGGGTTTAATGCAACATTATGACTATTTATATAAATAATTAGATTACATCATTGCCAATAGTTTCTGATAGTAGTGCAAAACGACGCATAATGTAATTCATAATTTGTCGTCTACTGTTTTAGTTTCCACAATAATACGCAATGTTTTTTGTTCTAATATTAAAATATAGGCCCTGTCCCCTATAAATTAGAACACGACGGCAGTTATTACCTATTTTGTTATAATTACTTTTTTCTAACACGAAAATGCTTGCTAGTTTGACACTCTGATCTCTACTTATTAAAAGCTGTCAGATGACCGGATGTAGCTATGGGGATAGTATAACAATCAAACCACGCGGGTTTCCTTGGTCTCATTAATGTGCCATATTGGACGTGATTAGCTCTTAGTCTATAACGGTTTCCTATTAGCCTAGGTGGTAGCGTAGCGCTTCATAGGCAGCAGGAGGCTCGAATTTCTAGGGTTCTAATCCTGGTCAGGGCATTAATTTGTGTTTATCACGGATGTTTCTGAGGTATGGATGTTTTCTATGTATATAAGTATTTATTCATATATGTATATAAGTATTTTTTATATATGTCGTCGTCTAGTACCCACAACACAACCCTTATTGAGCTTTCTGTGGACTAGGTTGATTGGTGTAAGATTGTCCCATACTATTTATTTGTTTATTTCAATAACTTGTTTTTTTATAGATTCAATCGAAACGTTCCAAACGTCATCTTTTCTTGATACGAATGATACGGACGCACGAAAGCGATACGGTTATGGTTCCTACAGCAGTTGTAATCACTATGAGAAAACATTTTTATGTATGACTAACTGCCAAAGTCTGGGATATACAGTATACAGACTCAATAGCCAGTGTAAATGTACGTGTCATGAAATGAGAAGTACAATCGCACATCCCTATTATAAATGGTTAACTACCGGTACTCCGAGGAAATTACCAACCACTAGAAGCCCGAGACTCTACGATATAATCGGAACTTTATCTCCACATCCCACTGAAAAAACAACGATTTTCGATAACAACACTTGTGTTACTCTACCTTCTGGGTCAAATCAAACAGAGGTGACACCTGGGGCAACAGTGACACTTCCACAAGGAAATGAAACAGGAGTGACAACTGAGTCATCAGTGACACTGCCTCAAGGAAATCAGACAGAAGTAACATCGGCACAAGGAAACCAAACAGGAGTGACACCTGCACCAGGAAATCAAACAGCAGAAGTACCAACAAATGGAACAACAAACGGTACGGGAACCCTGGAGAAAGCAGATAATTCTACTGGTGGAAATAATTCTTCTTCTGGTGATAATAATTCACCAACAACACCAACAGAAGAACCACCAACACCATCATTGAATAAAGAACCAACATCACCAACAGAAAAATCACAACAAGATGTTGGAAAATGAATAAATGCAGCTGATAATGATTTTTCCTTAATAACTTTATTTATATCGATCTGAAAGCAATAATCTATACACATTTTTAAGAGCTTTTATGTCAATCAATTTTATCAACAACAATGGTTATGAGCTTAACACATCATTTGTTTTTCATTCCATGCGTTACTAAAAAAAGTTAAATTTGCCTTCAAATAGGCACAATACCGGTTTTAGGGTTTCGTACCAAAATGGTAAAAAAAAGAACTTTTATGGTGCGACTCTGTCTATCTCTCCGTCCGTTTGTCACAAAGCCAATTTAGTCAAAAATTTTTGGGCTTGATTGAGCAGAAATTTTGTACACACATGTAATTTAAGTCGACGACCTGAAGGCGGACGTCTACCGTAAATTAATGAAGTTTGAACATGGGGGGCCACTTATGGGGGTGAATTAAACATTATAAAACAAAAGTTGTACTAAGTTGACCCGGGGTAAGTCCTTAAACTACGTCCGGACTTGGGTATGTCCTTAAACTACGCCAAAAAGAGAGGTATGGGCAATGCGAATGGCATCTTGCTAAGTGTGGTAGGGCACGTTCAGCGTATGTCATCTCGCTCAAATCTGGAGCAGAGCTCGACGGGGAAGTACCTCCACCTTACAGAAAACCACAGCCAAATAGCACTAGACCCTACTCATAGTGTTGTGTTCCTGCCGGTGAGTAAGGTCGCCAGTGAGCTCTAAGAAGATGCACTGTGTCGACGACGGCAAGGGACCCACGGAACCGATAATACGACCGTTGGTCTCTGTGGGCGCAGAGTGCAGGTGCGGCTATCAGGGAGACCCGGTGAAACGACTGTGCGCTGGCCGCCCGCAGGTCAGTAGGGTTCCCGAACCCAGGGGACACTTAATCTCCACCCTGGGAGGCTGAACCGCCAACCTGCGAAAAATCCCTGGTATAGTAGTCGTGCCGGTGTAGGAGACCGGAGTGGACCCGGCTACTGCAACAGGAGGGGACCGGGGGCACAGAATAACTAATAGTACTACCGTACCGGGGGCCCTTCCGTACGCCGCGCCTGCAAACTGCACCTCCCACATCGTTCCTCGGTCGGTTTGTTTCGTCCTCTTGTCCTTTCTGCTGTCAACACAGTGAATCCTCCTTTCCTAAAGGGTAGGCAACGCGCATGTGAATCCTCTGGGATTGCAGGCGTCCATAGGCTACGGTAACTGCTTACCATCCGGCGGGCCGTATGCTTGTTTGCCACCGTCGTGGTATAAAAAAAAAAGTACCTTCATCATTTACGTCTAGCAGACGATATGGTGTAAAATTAGGGAGACACCGTTTTTGGTGGTTGAATAGGCCGATGCGAGAGGAGCATGACTAAGTATGCCATGTAATGGACCCGGGGTATGTCCTTAAACTACGTCCGGACTTGGGTATTGTAACAGACCGACATCTGAAAACATCCAGCTACGCTGTAAGAACTAAATTATTTTGAACTATACCTTGTCTTTGACTTCCAAATAAAATCAATTTGCTACAATACGAAAATGAAGTGAGGGTAGCTTACAAAATTATGTTCCTTGATAGATGACCTTTTAATTTAGTCGTTGCCAGAGTCGTTCAGTTTCTCTATGGACAGATCTGAGCCTATTTTATAAACAAAATGAATGATTATTTACTTTTTTTATTGAAACGTAAAATAATAAAATTAACATAATTTTAGTTTTTTTATGTTGTTTGATTTAAGTTTGTTTTAGATTTGTCTTTCATCTATGGTTCACGATAGATTATAGATTAATAGCTCGGTAAAATACGCGGGAAAAAATGGGAACCAATCAGAATAAAGCTGAGTTAGTTGGACCAATGAAAATAAGAGTTGATGAATGGGTTGAGAAACGTTTGAATTAGCGGGGGTCGGTTTTGGGGGGTTCGAAGAAAGTCTATATAAGGTTGTGGAAGGAAATATCTGGGCTTTTTCTTCAGCAGAGCGCCGTGTCTAAAGGAGATCAGTGAGTTTAGGCTGTAAAGTACAAATAGTGTTTGAGTTTGTTCACAGATCCATTATCAAGGGATGGAAGCATTCGATAGACAACAGAAATCCACGGCCCGCGCGCTTCTATGGTAACGAAGATGAGCAACCTTGTTGGAGCGCTGGAGTCCTTTGCATGAAGAATCTCGTGTTCCACGTGGCTCGCAAACATCAGTCACTACTAACTGTCTCGATAAGAAATTTAGATTTATTCGGGTTTTAATAGCAAGTGCGTATGACGCACCGTCGCGTTAATATTTACAGAATAGTGGGTAGTTGCGGGTTGAAACGAGTTGGGATTTTAAGTTCGTTATTGAGCAGATAATCTGATAGTCACATCGAGGCGTGTTTATTTTACCAAAATTAAAATTAAAATCATTGGTTTATGTGTAGAATGCGGTTGATGAGAATTTCAGTTCGTTATTAAGTACGTCTATCTATTTTGTTGTGTTTCGCCATTTAATTGAGTGAGTTAGTGGTTAGCCAAATGTATAACAAACGGATGGCGATTAAGCGCATAGATTTGATAGAAACCAGGAAAAGACTAAATAACCTATAGGTATCTATAAAGGGCGTGCGAAGTGAGTATAGTTTCAACATAATCTTCAGATTAGAATTAAAATGTAGGATCACAGTTTACTCGTATTGCATAACATGGTGTCATTGAATTGGTGGTTGAATTGCCTATAAAATTTGTAATCGGTTTTATTAGTATGAGTGGGTGTTCTTGTCATTTAACCAACTAAATAGGATGCATAATAGGAAGGTTAATAATTCTAAGTTTATTGTGCGTCGGTGTGCCTTAAATATTTACGTATGTAAATATTATGTGCAATTTTAAATTCATAGTAATGAGGTCATTAACGTATTGATTCACGGGTTTTATTTATTCGGTTAATGTTACTATTGCATTGCGTCGGTGTGTATTTATGTTAATATTTCGTATATGGTAAACAAAGGGGAAGGTATACGTTATCTAAATTATTGTTAGTAGAAACAGCTAGATGAGTAAATACAATTGTAGGTCTTAATCATTAGCGGGTTCAGTGGAACTTGAAGGATTCACCGCGTCGAGCAGAATTCGAACTTGCGACCCTTCGGAACACCGGTCCCATCGCTCTGACCGGCTGAGCCATCGACGCTTGCTCAGCCTCGGTGAATCTTTCTATCAAGTTCCTTCATTGCTTACGTCAGAGGGTTACGTGATTGTTTGGTGTTCCGTAATTAATATTTATTCTTTAGAGTACGTTTTCCGAGTAGATAATCTATCAGGTTTCTCTAACTTAATATGATTTATATCATATTTAATCCATTTGTTTATTTTATACTCGTAGAATTAACCGTAATTCATTCTCGAATTATATACTTCGAGTAAATTAGTAGTTACCTTTGCATTCGTTTATTTTATAACGTTAACAATATTTATTCGTCGTTGTAGTTAAATTTTTTTTGGACGTCACTGGAAATGTCAACTCCGAGGATCCCAATACTCCCTGACAGTTGTGCCTTGGAACTGAGGGGCCACAGTAAATGGGGTTTTCTTAGCGGTAAACGCGCAAACTTGTGTCTTTGTGGGGTTGAATTCGACTAAGTTGACTGACTGACTGACTGACCCCACACCGAGACTCCAGAAAGAGTATTCTCGATATCGGACACAAGTTTTTCACGACCCTCTACCACAACGGATCGAGGGATATTGGCACGGCCCGTGTAATAGGCATCCCCAGTACTGTCGTCTGCATAACAATGAATGTCGCCGATAGACAACATATCATTGATATGCAGCAAAAACAGCGTTGGGGATAGCACGCAACCTTGCGGGACACCAGTGTTTATGTCCATGCTTATGGAGCAACTTCCGTCGACTACGGCTCGTATGCTTCTGCCGGACAAAAAGCTGCACAATCCCTCGGGCAGGCCGTAAGCTGGCAACTTCGACAGAAGACCTCGATGCCAAACCCGATCGAACGCCTTAGCTATATCAAGGCTGACTGCCAATGCCTCTCCCCGACTCTCAATGGCTGAAGCCCAGCGGTGAGTGAGATACACTAGAAGGTCACCAGTTTTAGTTTCATTCTTGATAAATAAGTAATTCTACATATTCCACAATAGGGCGTAAAATTAGTAAGCCAAGTATGGGAAAATACCTTTTGTTAATCCTTGTTTATTTCTCAAATTCCCGGTTACATCGACTGTGAGAGGGCGCCTTCACCGTAAGCTTCTGAAGGATCGTTGCCGCAGCGTGAGCGCTTCGGTAGCGGGATGTAACTTCGGGCGTACAGATCTTCAGCCTGTCCAGAACCCATCTTGAAGCCTTGACGAGCACTTCAGGGAGCTGTCGGCAGAGCTGTTCCGGACCAAGGCGATCTATTGCGAGACTTCGGCGCCATTGCGAAGAGTCAATCCATCCAGCAGAAGTCAGTCCTCTGGGTGTGTTGTTTTTGATTTATTGCTTTATGCTCATTTTCATTTGTGCCGTATTACTTTATTATCTTTCAGTGAAATTAGTATTCACCAGCATATTTGAACATTAGTGTGCGTTATGCCGCCGTAATAAAATTCTACTAAGGTTCGATAAATTGAATATGATGGTATATGCATTGATTTCTTTTAATCACTATAATATGTAATAACATTTTCTATCTAGTCATGGTGATGGCTTGCAGGTGCACATGGAAGCTAGTACCATGTTAGTCATGTAAAATATTGGTTAATCAATGTTTCTATGCCTTACTTGCAAATACCATTGTACAGTTTAAAGTAATAATTACGTTAAAGGTTTCTACCGCTTATTCAAATAAATAAACATTATTGAGCAGTTTTAAATTAAGCATTAGTGGTTAAATTCACGTAATTATAAACAGTATATTATAAAGATATATACTTTATCTACACTCATATTGTAAGTTCTCTAAAACGTGTTCGAAAACGGTAGGCAATGGCTAGCATTACCACGACCGATTTTACTATGATAAGCTTTTTATCCGTGGCAGTAACGTAATTTTAACTTGTCATGCTCAATTATTGATGTGCTATGTAGTAAGTTTTGATAACATAATGTACACCTGCACCCTCCCGCGCATCCGCCGACAGCCCGACACGCGCCCGCGCGACCGCCGGCACACGAGAGTTGGCCATGGCGGTGCAGTGGCGGCCATTCTAGGGTTTCCGAATACGGCATTTTGGATAAATAATATGAGTGTAGATAAAGTAGTGTATGCAACTGTACGTAATTAGGCCTTAAAACACTCGTGTGATCTTATTATGAAACTCACCTGCGGCTCGTTTCATAAAACCACACTCATGTTTTAAGGACCCTTATTACGTAACAGTTACATAAACTACTATTACCTTTTTTTGACGGTGTTTGTTAAACACTGATTGAGAATCTTTATTACTTATAGAGTCAAATAGTAAAAAATATTATTAGGTTGCCCAATAAATAAATGTAGGTACTTTGAAAGGTTCAATATTTAGTACAATTGGCTACCTACCTAAATATATATATATATATATATATATACCATAGTACGGAGAAACACCTTTACTATTACAGTTATAAATTTGTACATGTATGTGTTTTCCGGTACACGAGCATCGGACGTACTACTGCTGCACGTGCCACGCTGCTCGCTGACAACGTGAGTTCATCACTGCCAGAACAGCGGGCGGCTATCCTGAGCAAACTCCAGAGGCCAGAAGTAGCAGCCGTCTGCCATCGTGAGCTGATCACAGCCAGTACAGCGGGCGGCTATCCTGAGCAAACTCTAGAGGCCAGAAGCAGCAGCCCGTGATGATGCTTCTCCACGTTGCCACGTATGGTGATATACGAAAAGCGTTCTTGTGAGTTAGTTCGGCGGGTGACAAAATAGGTTTAACGTTAAGCGTCAGCGAGGTTCCATGCTAGTACGGTTTCTATGTGCTTAGTACAGTTACAAAATATCCGACTTTAGAGTTTACTTAAATAAGAGATTGATCTTTATAAATTTATACGTGCTATACCAATAAATAAGACTTTATTATGTGTGATACAACCATATTTGAATAACGTGCAACATACCTAGTAATTTATATCTGATTATTGTGATTTCATAATGTGAGGATACACGAGTACGAAGGACTTATAATATATACATACTTCATGTTGACGTTTACTTTTATCATTTAGATTTAACAATACATTTTACTTAAGTATTAACGCTACTGTTAACGAAGTTGACATCTTCAATAAACTATTAATAGTATATATAAGTCCTAAGTTACTCGTACTTCCTTTCCACTGATTTAGTTCGGCTGTTGGTTATTTGTAAATCACACGATCTTTCCACTGAAGGAATAGATAATACTTTATGTTGCACTAGTTAAATGATACTTGAAGTCAAAATGGTTTTGATCATCGTAGATGCCTTGATTTTGGTATGTAGCTCGGATTGCGTGAATTGCAAATGATTTGTGATAGTTGACATCTCATGGATATCATTTACAGAATGCTATTGTTGACATACATATAGATTGGTCATACAAGTAAATTTAATATCTATATAATGATTCTATATCATTAACTAAAATGTGTATATATATATAAATCACACAATATATTTATTTATAATATTGTAGTCGTTGAGAACCAGTCACAATGGATATTATTTAAATAGTGATTGTTCCAACGATGAAGTAGTTATAACTGGAAATGTCGACAAGTTGTAAAGACTCCTTCCAGTTATGACAAAAGGTACTTGGTAACAAAGGTAACGGTATTACCCAAAATTATTTATTAATATTTATGCTAAGCAATGGTTTTGATCCAGGTTGATGGAATACGCAACTGTGTTTTATTATAGGGTCAGACCGTTCTTCCAACAGTGGTATTCTGTCTTTAGTGGATCTAGCTTGGAGATCTTTGAAAAGGGTGATCCATGTGAACTTATATATTCCAAAATAGACTGCTTGGATGAATTTTATATGATTCATACAAGACTTATATTTTCCTCAGAGGTTCCGACTGTGAATTCATTCTAGAGAAATATAATATTTCGATGAGTCTAAATTAGATTAATACAGGAAGTATATTTTAAGGTACTCGTATGTATTGAATTGATTCTTGACGAGTTTACTCGCTGATCTCGCACCACGAGAGTCTGTATCATTTGTTTGCTGATAGTAAACCGTTAAAGACTCAAATATATATAAATATATCATATGTTTAACTATTTTATCATATGGATGAGACGGTTTGCATTGGAGTCAATGATGATATGGTAATATGTACAGAACTCTACTGTGAGAGGATTATACATTACTGAGATTTACGAACGTAAAGCTCAGTTATGCGGTCAATTTAGTCTACATTTTAAGTAGGATTCAACTTGGAAATAAAGACTTATTGTAAACGCTAAGCATATTGAATACATTATTGGGTAAAAGGTAACAAACCCTAATCCAACTGGCTTATAAAATGAAATAATAGTTGTTTTCATGCTTATTTCGAATAACAAATACAATAGAATGGCTGGTTTCATAATATTAGAGGCTGCCCTCATATTATTGACGTGTTTACGGCTGTGCTGGGTGCTATTGTCTATCAACTAACTAGAATAAGCTTCGGTGTCTGAACATACTCGTAATTCTTATCCACACGTGAGATGTTCCAATATGCAAGTCGGGCTGGTTGGTTGCGCATGTATGCTTGATAGGGCCGGGTTAACCTAAGATAATGTAGACTAATGCAAGTCCAATTTATAAAGGGCTAACCCATTAGGGTATGCATGTCCAATGATAGGGCCTACCTGAGGGATTTGCTAATCAGCATTCCCATTAGGGTCTGCATGTTCGTCACCTGAGGGTTACGCATTCGTATACAAGTCTAAAAGACGTTTATCTTATGGTTCTGCATGGAATAACTGACGTTGGGACCTTTTGTGTAGACATAGCTTAGCCTAAAGTATCGGCGTATGCTCGGTAATTTTATGAGGTATAAAAAGTAGTCTTATAGTTGACTGCAATCATCTATTCTATTTTAATGATAATCTGGATTAATATTAAGATTTTAATGAGCCAGTGTTCCATTATCCTATCCCCATATATCTATATTATGACATATCATATTATGATCACATTATTAATATTACAATCTTTTAATAAAATGACATTTTATGGTTAAAAGAACTTACCTTAAGTGAATTTCAACCATAATTTTACGAAATATTGCATCCGAGAGATTTAATTATACCATGAAGTCCGTTCTTCGACATACTGCATCGTCATACATTTTTAGATGTATAAAATAATTAAAAAAAATAATTTCTATCATTCGGTTACTCATTCAGTCACCGATCCCGGTCCGCCGCCATCTTTAATGTTCATTTGTTTTAGAGCTAATTGTCAAGACTTTTATTCTGCAACATAGGGGACTTTAAATAATGTAAATATGTTAATATGTACCTATCAGGGTTGGGCGGGATATTAAATCTCTCGGATGCAATATTTCGTAAAATTATGGTTGAAATTCACTTAAGGTAAGTTCTTTTAACCATAAATTTTACTTCAATATTGCATCCTCCAGATTTAATTATACCATGTAGATGTTTAGCGCTGGTTGCAGAATGAAAAGCAAACTAGTATTGAATAGTATTCTAATCAATATTTATTATTTTATTATGCAATGAAATGATGTAATATACAAATAAGTACTTAATTACATTCTGCCTCTGATTGACTACTACAACAGATAGGTACTAAGGTTGTAAACATTTAATCAATTTTGGTGTGAAAGTAAGGCACATACATTATTATTCTATTACTTATATCAACTATTAATTATAGCCCGAGCAAAAGAACAGTCTTCTTCAATATCGATTAAAGGTTGATTATAAAAACGGGCAAAACAAAGAGAATTTCCCGACCAGCCCGCTGTTCTTTTAATGATATCTGTGGAAATACCTGATCTGCTAGCCGACGATGTCGAGGCGTGGCGGGTACTGTGGGCTGTGAACGTATTGGTGTCTACTCCACTGCTACTTAGCGTTTGCTTTATCCAGCGACTAATTGTTTGCGAAGTAGCATTATGGATAGGTTTTTTGATAGTAAGGAACAATTTGTTTGAATTTATAGCGGATCTAAAGTTACGAGTCCTTTCAACGTAACAGGACAGCGCCAATGCTGGGCAAATAGTAGGCTTTTCTTTGAAAAAGGGGATAATTAGTCTTGGATTATGTCTGTTAGGCGCGGAAGTTTTAATGATATCAGTTATGCCTATAACGATACGAGACTCATGTATCTGAATATCTGTAACATTGATTAATGACAACGTCTGCACACGTTGTCCTGTAGACAACGCGAGCAGCGTTACCAATTTCTTAGTCAAATTTTCCATTGTTATCGACTCGTTTGGAACATGGTTAGAAAGATAATCCAGGACTAAATTAGGGTCCCATATAGAATTATATTTCGGGAAACATGGCTTACTTTTAAATACGCCCTTAAGAAATCTCGAAATATAATCATTATTACAAAGATCCTTGCCTAGAATCAGAGATAAACTGGAACGAAAACAATTTAAAGTTCCCTAGCATTTGCATGAAATTTTTCTGTAAGAAACTTTAAAATCTCATTAACCGAAGCATTATACATGTCAATATTATTAATTTGGCAGAATACAAACCATTGTTTTAACGCTACATTATACTGATTAAGAGTATTCTTAGGTAAAGACTGCAACATTATGTCAATACAATCATCTGGTATGCCGTTTCTTATGTAGGCTTGCCGTATAACACTGCACACGCCAGGGTAAGGCTGCGCCAAAGAGGATGGCATTCTCTGGAAGCGGAAGTAAAAGATTCTTATTAGGATTAAAATAGATGATTTCTGACTTCACTAATGACAAAAACAACGGAAACCATGGCTGTCCCGGCCAATATGGGACAACGAGGATGCCCGTGGCTTTATCCTCAACTATTTTACGAAGGCATTTGAGAGTGAGCGCAAATGGTGGAAAGGCGTAAAAAAAGTAATTACGCCATGAAAAAGTAAAAGCGTCAATTTCATAGGCACTAGGGTCTCGGTTCCAAGACACATATCTTGGGCATTTGTTGTTCAAGCGAGATGCGAACAGATCTATGTCAGGAACACCTAAGTGATCAGTAATTACTTGAAAACTTGGTTAAGGTCCCATTCTGTGTCAATATTGGTGTGTCTTGAGGCTTGGTCAGCGTCGGTGTTATCACATGACTTAATGTAAGACGCAAAGACAAAAATACGTCTCTGCTCGCACCACTCCCATATCGTCCTCGTTATTTTATTTAGATGGGGGTATTGAATACCACCCATTCTATTGATGTAGGATATGGCAGTGGTGTTATCGATTCTAAGTAAAACATTTAAATTACGACTATATTTACAAAATGACTGTAAACCCAAAAAGGCTGCCAAAAGTTCAAGGTAATTAATGTGATGTTGAACTTCGTCGGCTGACCAGTGTCCTCTAGTAATTTCGCCATTACACGCGGCTCCCCAGCCCGTAAGAGACGAGTCAGTAAATATTTCGAACTGGTAAGTGCCCTTCTGAATATCATTCTTAGCGTTATATTTAATATTAGACCACCATTTAAAATCATCAAGTAAAAATGATTTTAGAACCATTCTACAATCGTAATCCTCGTTAGATTTTTGAAGAGCTAAAAATTTCTCCCTTTCGAAAAGCTTGGTTTGCGCCCAACCATACGCCACTGCAGGACAAGCGGCTGTAAGAGTACCTATGAACTTTGCAAACTCACGTATACTTGTATAAGTTATATATATTTTGTAATTTTTATAACTTTTAGGATTTTTTCCTGAGGCAGCTGTAATTGCATATCCTTAGTGTTAATCTCTAGACCTAAAAACTTACAAATTTGAGAAGGGTTGAATTTACTTTTCTCGGAGTTGATTACAAAACCTAGTTTTTCCAAATTTTCCATTAAAACATGTACAGTGTGTTTGCAAGATTCACGAGTATTTCCGATACATAAAATGTCATCAAGGTAGGCTACTAATATATGCCCTTGACTTCTCAATAATGATAGGAGCGGTTTTAATAGCTTGGTGAAGACAAGAGGAGCCGAAGCCAAACCATTTGGTAAACAATTAAGCTCATATAAGTGATCATATCTAAACCTTAGAAACTTTCTATGTGAAGGGTGTATTGAAACTAAAAAATAGGCCTCCTTCAGATCAATTGTAGCCATGTAGGCATCTTTAGATATCAACTTAACAGCTGTACGAATATCCTCCATTTTGAAATGGTGCGAATAAACTGATTTATTTAATGTTTTTAAGTTCAGAATAAACCGAAACCCGCCGTTACTTTTAGGCGTTAAAAATATAGGTGAAATAATTTGCCCAGGAGTATTTTTATTGCATTGCGTAATAGCCCCCAATTTAATTAATTTTGATATAGCTGCATCCATTTGCCTTTTTGAAAATGGAGGATTATTTGGTTCAATACTTTGTGACAATGGTAAAGCAATTGGGATTTTATATCCATGTACAAATGATAGTACCGTATGGTCGTTGGTAATTGACAACCAATTATCATAAAAATATTGTATACGACCAGCATGCGGTACCTTTAACGCCGACTCCGCTCGTTCGCTCTGTTGGACTGGTGGTAGTGGTGCTGCCGCTCGCGACGCTGGCCCGAGGTCGTCCTCCTCGCCGAGGTCGAGGGTTGGGGCTCGTAGTATCTGCCCGTCGTCGGTGCAGACGCGACCTTCGGCTTGTAATGGCGAGGAGGAGCTCTCGCGTTTCCCGACTGCTGCGTTGCTTGCTTGCGGTGCTGGAACGTCGGGTTGAATGGAAAAGATTTTTTAATCTGTTGACCTGACTTTTCAATATCCTTGGAGCTCTTAATTTTGTCGCCTAATTTTTCTCCGAAAAGGAATTCATCTCTTTTCACTCCTTTAATTGTATTCCAGAACTTCTTGTCTAGCAACGGTACTAGAAGTTTATTCCTGTTTATCGATTCTTCGTAGTGAAGGTCTAACAAAATTTGGGTAACTTCCGATATTTTTTTTGATAATTTCAAGTTTCGTCATGTCTAATTTTATTAGATCATTTGTTAAATTGGCAAGCCCAGCAATGCCTCGACCCAGTTGATTTCGGGCTTTTTCTAAACGCATATCACGATTTTTTGCAGAATCATTAATAACAGCTGCAACCTCTGGATTCAGCTTGGGTGCGCGAGCTAGTAAAAAATTACTCGGTATAAGAATATTTTCTGCAAGAGACTGCTTGAGCTCCTTGTCCAGCCCGTCTAATAGGATTTTTCCCCAGCGTCAGAGAGCTCACCAGGAATGTGCTCACCGAGAGGTTCCTCTAACTTTTTTGCCTCCCCCAACAAATTTAAGATCTCTTGGGGGAGTGTCGTAGCTGGTGGTTAAGCAGGGTCTATTGGCACCGAGGCGGCTGCGGCCGGCACCGGTACGGTGGTTGCTGGTGGCAACGGCGGCGCTGGCGTTGCCGCGATCTGTGGCGACGGGATAGCTGCAGGTTGATTGACCACTGACTGTAACTGTGGTGCCGGTCCCACAATATCATCATAAGTCTCATCTTCCATCAACGCTTCTTCTCGAAGCCTCCAGTCTTCGCCCGCCTCGCTATATTGACCTTCGAAGTTTGACGACTGCCTATCTGTATAGTAAGGGCTATGTGACGAGTTTGACGTCGAGGCATCAGATCTTCGGTCCCAATCTAAAATAATGATTAGATTTTGTTACTTTCAGGATGATATCACAGTATCATCACGTCAAGAAAGTAAAAAAAAGATTTGTTCCAGGGCAATATCTTGTATTACCACATCAAGGATCAAATAATGGGTACAATTTTGTTCCAGAGTAATATCTCGTATTACTACTTCAAGGAACAAAAAACATTACAACTGTCAGCATAAAATCACGTGTTACAACGTTAAGACAGTAGGTGTTACATATCACACTAACTTTATTCACAGGAAAAGCAACTGCATAGAAAAAAACACGTACGAAATCAAATAGTTGAAATAACGGGTAGATTTACCTTTGCGCTTATTATGCCGCAATTTTTCTTCCAAACGTCGTATCTTGCGACGAATATCCTTATCACTGTGTTTTTGCTTGCGTTTTCCCATGTTTTGTGCACTTTTTACTGTTTAAATTCTAATTTGTAATTATATAGTTCAAGAACGATGTTGACAATGCTGCACACGAAAAACGAATGAACATTAAAGATGGCGGACCGGGATCGGTGACTGAATGAGTAACCGAATGATAGAAATTTTTTTTTTTAATTATTTTATACATCTAAAAATGTGTGACGATGCAGTATGTCGAAGAACGGACTACATGGTATAATTAAATCTGGAGGATGCAATATTGAAGTAAAATAATCATTATAACATAATATGTCCCTTTTATGTTTAACTTACTACAATTACAGGTTTTACTGCATAAAGGAAAATTCTTCTGTTTTATCGTGTATACAATGTATACAGTAATTTCAATATTTTGCTTTATTCAAATCTTATGTAAGATTTTTACATAGTCAACAATAGCATTATGTAGGGAGTAGGTATGTTTCACAATAGTAGTTAGATATAATTGTGATGTTAAATATTGAGGAGGTTATAATACTTGTTTTAAATGTTTGTAGATTAATGTAGGATATTTTAAACCAAATTTTATTTGTTTTATGTAACATTGTATTTATTTCGTTTAATTTCTGGTTTTCTGAGTTTGTTTGAGCATTGTTCAGATTTAATTCTGTTGTTTAGCGTTTCTCACACCTCAGGAGACCTTGGTTATTACTTATCATAATGTAGTCCAATATGTACCACTAGACAATCATGCCATTATTTTATAATTTTTATAAATTGTGTGTCTTTAATCTTTACAAAATTTATTATGTATGTGTGCAGGTTAAACTTGGGCGTCAGAGTTTTTTTTCACCGCTATAGTTTTTCTCTGGCATATTTTGGCTCTTGAACTGTAGCGGTATATCTAATGTGACCTAACGGTTACATTAGATATAATAGTTTATAGAGTCATTTAACTTTCCATTAACAGTAATTTCTTATTACTTGCATACATTTTCTTATTAACTTATATGTTGTTTAAATCCTATTATTTCCCTTAGTGATAAGATCCTCGCTTTCAAAGAAAAGTTTCAGTTAACTTCAAGCTTTAGGTAGGTTCAGCATTAAAATATTACTGGTTAGTATAGGTGAGTTTTTACAGTATGTCCGTAAACTACGCCAAAAAGAGAGGTATGGGCGCTGCGAGTGGCATCTCGCTAAGTGTAGTAGGGCACGTTCAGCGAATGTCATCTCGCTCAAATCTGGAGCGGAGCCCGACTGGGGAAGTACCTCCACCTTACAGAAAACTACAGCCAAATAGCACTAGACCCTATTCATAGTGTTGTGTTCCTGCCGGTAAGTAAGGTCGCCAGTGAGCTGTAAGAGGATGCAATGTGTTGACGACGGGGGGCCCACAGAACCAATAATACGGCCTTTGGTCTTTGTGGGCGCAGAGTGCAGGCGCGGCTATCAGGGAGACCCGGTGAAACGGCTGTCCGCTGGCCGCCCGCAGGTCAGTAGGGTTCCCGAACCCAGGGGTCACTTAATCTCCACCCTGGGAGGCTGAACCGCCAACCTGTGAAAAATCCCTGGTGTAGTAGTCGTGCCGGTGTAGGAGACCGGAGTGGACCCGGCTACTGCAACAGGGGGGGACCGGGGGCCCTTCCGTACGGTGCGCCTGCAAATTGCACCTTCCACATCGTTCCTCGGTCGGTTTGTTCCGTCCTCTTGTCCTTTTAGCCGTCGATAGATTGAATCCTTATTTATTCCCCACACACTCCTCAACAACAAATGGCAAGAAAAAACGAAAAGAAATTGGTCTTCAGCGAAGTCCCCTTCCACAAAAGTGGATTTCTGCAAAATCAGGGGACGGCACTCAAACCTGAACGCAGTACACCAACACCTCGAGTCTGCGCAGCCGACCCTTCTGTTCCTAACGGAGACGCAGATATCCTGCCCGACCGATACATCATATCTTTTATATCCCCGTTATACGCTCGAACACAGGTTTGTAAGGCGCGCCGGGGTTTGTATGTACGCTCGGTAGGATGTCTGTAGTCGCCGCCTCCATGCCTATGAAGACAGGGATCTGTCAGTGCTGTGGGTGCGTATGGACTTCGGCGGCTACATCCGCGTCTACGCGCGCCTTTACAGGCATCACAGCGGAGACACGGACACAAAACGGCTCTTCGAGCACCTACAAGTGACTACCGACAGAGTTCTCGAGCAGTACCCATCCGCTGAATTGGTGATTTTGGGAGATTTTAATGCCCACCACATTGAGTGGCTTGATTCTCGGTCCACCGACTATGCGGGAAGGTCTGCTTACGAATTTTCTCTGGCCTATGGTCTCTCACAATTAGTACGCTCTCCCACGAGAATACCAGACATCGAGGACCATACAAGCTCTTTACTGGACCTTCTGCTGACCACACGTCCGGACGGATATTCCGTCTCAGTGAATGCACCTCTCGGCTCGTCCGATCACTGCCTCGTCCGGACGCTGGCACAATGCGCGCGACCTGATCCACCACGGCCTACTAGTTCGCGACGCGTGTGGCAGTATACGTCAGCAGATTGGGATGGATTGCGTGAATTCTACGCATCGTACGCGTGGAGGCAGCTCTGTTTCACATCAGAAGATCCTGACTCCTGTACAGCCAAATTCACTGAGACTATACTGGTGGGAATGGATTGCTTCATTCCCAACTCGGTAATAGCTGCAGGAGCAAGGAAACGACCTTGGTTTAATCGGCCCTGTAGAGAAGCTACAATTTGCAAGCAGGCTGCTTACAGGGCTTGGACCAAGGCCGTTACTAATAAGGATCCCAACGTATCTGATGTGAAACGCAAGTTAAACGCTGCCTCGAGGTCCACTAAAACAGCCGTTGCCAAAGCCAAATTCGACTTCGTCGGCAGAATTGGTGAGAAACTAGCAGGCTACCCCACCGGGAGCGTGCCTTCTGGTCACTTGCCAAAGCTGCTGAGAGAAACTTTTGTCGGTCGTCTTTACCACCACTGCGTAATGCTGATGGTAATCTGGCCCATAGCGCAAAAGAGAAAGCCGATCTTCTTGGTACTCTCTTCGCCTCAAACTCGACCCTGAACGATGATGGCAGCACCGTACCGTCTACCATCCCGCAGTGCGCATCCTCGATGCCGGAAATTAGCATCAAACAAAGTGATGTCCGGCGGGAGCTGCTATCATTAAACGTTCACAAGTCGAGTGGGCCAGACGGCATACCAGCAGTTGTGCTCAAACGGTGTGCTCCTGAGTTGTGTCCCGTGCTAACGCGCCTTTTTACAAACTCTTACCACAAACGGCAAGTGCCGTCTTCATGGAAGACTGCCCTAGTGCACCCTGTGCCTAAAAAGGGCAATAGTTCGGACCTGTCGAATTACAGGCCTATCGCTATAACCTCCCTTCTCACCAAGGTTATGGAGCGCATAATCAATGCGAAGCTCCTGGGATACCTAGAAGAGCACGACCTGATCAGTGATCGCCAGTATGGCGTTCGCCACGGTCGCTCGACTGGTGACCTTCTAGTGTATCTCACTCACCGCTGGGCTTCAGCCATTGAGAGTCAGGGAGAGACATTGGCAGTCAGCCTTGATAAGGCATTCGATCGGGTCTGGCATCTTCATCATCTGGGGTCTTCTGTCGAAGTTGCCAGCTTACGGCCTGCCCGAGGGATTATGCAGATGGGTTGCCAGCTTTTTGTCCGGTAGAAGCATACGAGCCGTAGTCAACGGAAGTTGCTCCGAATGCTTTGACATAAACGCTGGTGTCCCGCAAGGCTCCGTGCTATCCCCAACGCTGTTTTTGCTGCATATCAATGATATGTTGTATATCGGCGACATTCATTGTTATGCAGACGACAGTACTGGCGATGCCTGTTACACGGGCCGTGCCAATATCCCTCGATCCGTTGTGGTAGAGAGTCGTGAAAAACTTGTGTCCGATATCGAAAATACTCTTTCTGGAGTCTCGGTGTGGGGTCAGGACAACTTAGTCCGATTTAACCCCACAAAGACACAAGTCTGCGCGTTTACCGCTAAAAAAACCCCATTTACTGTAGCCCCTCAGTTCCAAGGCACAACCCTTACAATGTCAGGGAGTATTGAGATCCTCGGTGTCGATATCTCCGGTGACGTCCAATTCCGTAGTCACCTCGAAGGGAATCTGCTGGCATCCAAAAAGCTGTGTGTGCCCAAGAGCGAGGAGATACTTTACTCCGGAGTACTGCTGTCACCTTTGGGCGGGAGCACCTGGATACCAGCTTGGGCCCTTTGACACCTTTGGGCAGCTTGATCCCAAACTCACGAGCGATATTGAACCTTTGAGTCTAAGGAGAGACTTTGCCTCCTTATGTGTTTTCTATCGCTTGTACAATGGGTTGTGCCCTGAAGAACTGTTTGATATGATGCCCACGTCAGCCTTTTATCACCGCACCGCTCGCCGCCGGCAGGGTGTTCATCCTCAAACCATGGAGCCTAAGGGGTCGCGCACTGTACGGTTTAAGAGGAATTTCCTCCCACGAACGCTGCGGCTGTGGAATGAACTCCCTGCCGAGGTTTTCCCAGCGGGCTACTGTATGAGGTTCTTCAAAAGAGGAGTGTATAGGTTCTTAAAGGGTAGGCAACGCGCATGTGAATCCTCTGGGGTTGCAGGCGTCCATAGGCTACGGTAACTGCTTACCACCAGGCGGGCCGTATGCTTGTTTGCCACCATCGTGGTATTAAAAAAAAAGTAATATACATATGTATCAAATGAAAGGACTTACTGTGCAAAAATCAAATATAATTATAATTTAAAAATAAATACCATATTGAAGTTATTTAAGAAACATATTTACGTCGGACCACGTATAATGGAGCGCTTCGTACCTTCAATGGAATAAGAAAAAAATAATACGAGGGCCACACTGAAAGTTTTGCACGACTTTGAAATAAACAATTTTTAACAATAATAATACATAATACTGCTTCTCAAAATATACCATCTCACATTATATATGCACTTATTCATTTGCTCGAACCATTTTTGAAACCACGTGGCCCAATCACTTGACTTCATATTTTCGTGGTGCTAGATCTGGACTATAAGCTGGATGAGTAACATTCTCCACAGTTTAAAAAAAAAAAAAATGCTTGTCTTTTTTGAGGTATGGGGGGATGCATGTCATGATACAGAAGGATGCAACTTCTGGGACGTTCTTCGCGGATTTTCTTAATAACTGTGGGCAGACAAAGACAGGGCAGGTGATCATTTGTTTGGCAACGCTTTTAGCTTGTTTAACTTTTGTGCGCCTGCTGTCACCTTCAAAGACTCATTCACTGGATTGTTGTTTTTTCCTGGATCGTAGCAATAAATCCCAGTTTCATGTCGTGTTACGATGTCATACACAGCATTTGGAGTCCCTTTCTTATATTTTCACATCATTTCTTCGCACACACACGTGCCTGTTTTTGGACTGCAGTTAATTCACGAGGAATCCACCGACAACAATGTTTCCAGACTTCTAAATATTCGTGTAAAATCTTTTTTATTTGGCTCATACCTACCTATCCCCAATTGACCCCGAATTTCGTCGTAGGTGATTCTTCGGTTTCCTTCAATGAGTCGTCTCACATTAGCCACGTTTTCTTCATAGACCGCGGTTGAAGGTCGACCTTCACGAAAATCATCATTAAGGATAATTACTGCCTCTATTAAATTCAGCGTACCAACACCTCACGGTGCTCAAATGAGGTACTTCAAGCCCAAAAGCATTTTGAAAGCGAGCACTACACTTTTGCGGAGCAAGCGAACTTTTAAAACCATAAAAAAACATCGCTCTAAAATCATTTCGCGTCAAATCCATGTTTAATTCAAATAGCGTACTTCTACAAGGCATTAAAAACAAATTACGAGATTTCTCGCCACTATTTGTAAGTGTAAATTTTGAACGCTAAGTCCAAAAAAAAAAGAAATAAATTAAGAAGAAGCGTGTTATCATATACTTTGTAACTACGAAAATTCTTTTGAATATTCTGTTCAGCCATGTTTGTGTTATCTCCAAAAAACTTGGTGACCTCCTGAGGTGGATAATATGGCCTTGAAGGGATACACTTCATGTTTTTTTCCAGTCCCCTCTTGAGTACCCCAAGGATCACACCTAGGTCCCTTATTATTTATCTTGTATGTTAATGATATGGCGTCTTGTTTCCGTAATTCTGAACATCTCATTTACGCGGATGACACAATTTTTTTTAGAGCAGTATCATCGGAAGCTGACTGCTTTTCATTACAACAAGATTTAGATAACTTTTTCCAATATAGCACAAACAATCACCTATTCTTAAACACGAAATAGTAGTTTATGTAACTGTTACGTAATAAGGGTCCTTAAAACATGAGTGTGGTTTTATGAAATGAGCCGCAGGCGAATTTCATAATAAGATCACACGAGTGTTTTAAGGCCTAATTACGTACAGTTGCATACACTGCTTTATCTACACTCATATTATTTATTCTAAATGCCTTATTTGGAAACCATAGAATGGCCGCCATTGCACCGCCACCATGGCCAACTCGATTGTGCCGGCGGCCGCGCGGGCACGTGTCGGGCTGTCGGCGGATCCCCGGGAGGGTGCAGGTGTACATTATGTTATCAAAACTCACAGCACATCAATAATTGAGCATGAAAAGTTAAAATTACGTTACTGCCACAGATAAAAAGCTTATCATAGTAAAATCGGTCGTGGTAATGCTAGCCATTGCCTACCGTTTTCGAACACGTTTTAGAGAACTTACAATATGAGTGTAGATAAAATATTTTATTATTAGTTTTAATCGGAATCTCAATCCAATATTTTTTAACTACACATTTTCAGGTAACATCATAGCACGGGTATCATCTATTAGGCACTTGGGTGTTACCATGGACTCACAATTAAACTATAACCTACACATAGATAATATATGTAAGCGTGCTTATAAAAAGTTAGGGATGATCCTTCGGATTGGGCCTAATTCTTATAAATTATTATTTTACTCCTTAGTTAGAAGTTTCCTTAAATTTGTTAGTATAATCTGGACTCCTCAGTACCAAGTCCACATTGACCGCTTAGAAAGGTTACAAAACATTTTCTTAAAATCATTAGGCTACAGAACTGGTGTATATATCGAAATTCCGCATTAGCGTCAAAGCATTTTCGTATCCCTTCTCTTCTTAATCGGAGAAATTATTTAGATATTATGTTTATCTTTAAAATTCTTAAAGGTGTCATTAACTGTCCTGATGTCTTAAAACTAGTGACCTTCGTTTGTCCGCATAACCCCTTACGACCTAGATCTTTATTCTATGTTAGTATGTTTATTGTATACTAGAATCACTTACTTTTTTTTAATTATTTAAATTCAAAATTGTTTCTAACTGTTGATGATGGATTATTATAATTTGGAAATTTATGTAGAAGACACAGTTCAGGTAACAAAGTATATCAAACTTGTATGTAATTCATTTTCAAATAGTCAGATTTGGACTCATCTTTTTTCTTTGGTATTTTTCTTAAACTATAACCTAACCTTGGTTAATCTAACCTTGGTTTGATGTGTTTTCTTATAGAACAAGGCACTTATATGTATTGTTTAGTTTTGATGTACTGTTGTTTTGAAAAAATAAGTCCCGCCGAGTTTCTTGCCGGACATAATTCTTCTCGGGTCAGAGGTGTAGGGTTGGAACCGGTGTAGTTTGATTTTTTTTTCTCTCTTTTACTTTGACGTGTAAAAGTGCCCTTGTGGCCTACTTACTGAATAAATATTTGAGTTTGAGTTTAGCTTTTCTCGCAAGAAATATTCAAAGCATGCCTTTTTCAGACGAGTCCCCCGTTTTCATAATAAACTTTTGTTTGATATTGATCCGTTTCATAATTCAATGTCTAGTTTAAAAATACAAGTTCAGTACTTATAGCAGCCAGTACTCATACAAGTTCAGTATTATTTTTGTAAGTATAGTCTTGATGTTACTATTCTTTGTAACTACCTAGTCTAAAACTACTTTTGTTGTTTATTTCTACCTACCATATTTTGTTAACAATATGTAAATCAATGAACCTCCAGGTCTATTGTACCCTCTCTTTGTTCTTGTACATTGTGTACGATACATAGATTTAATAATTCTTCAGATGGAGTACTGCTAACAACAGTTTGTGATTCCATAATGAGCCAGTGTCCTCGTGGTTACGCACTACACACACATACGCACAGCAATAATGAGCCGCTCCCCCGACAGTCGTGTCCAAACGGCTATGCAGTCAAGTGCTGTTAAAAAATAATCAAAATATGCCGTCGTGCGTTGTCAAATGCTGCAGAAATGCCACCGGTCGAAAGAAAAAAACGGATAGGGTAACTTTTCACCGTTAAGTAAACAATTCATTGCGTAATCATATTAAAAATCAGTAAATTCGTAAACTATTAACTTCACGGTAGCGGTGTTGCCAGGTGGTTGAATAGGGAAACTTCCCGAACGTAAGGGGGTCTATAATCGCCGCGATATGTTGTCAATACGATATTGACGTCCCCACTACCAACTAGACGTTTTATTTCACGCACGTTTTCAACGAATATTAACACGGTACCTATAGTTAATAACTTTTATGCTTTTGTAAGCAAATTATATTCTTTATTATTTTTGGAATAAGATTTGTAAATAAATAAAAATATATATTTCTTAAAATTATTCCAAAAACTTCGTAAAACAAAAAACCCATATCTAGTCGTAGATTGAACGCGCGAAGTAATGTCACCACTACTGGTTCTGTCAAACTTTCGTCTCATTCTAACTATCGCTCCCTCTCACTCTGAGCGGTTGACTAGTCGCTTTAGTAATCGACTGGTCAAGCGATTAGAACGAGATGGAACTATAGATAGAATAAGAGGTCAGCTGTTAAGTCAAACCGATTGTGTTGATCGATCGAGGAGTGTTTTTAACCAACTTCAAAAAAAAGGAGGTTCTCAGTTTGACCCGTATGTTTGTATATATGTATGTATGCATGTATGTTTGTTCGCGATTATCTCGCGTTTGGCTGAACCGATTTTGATGTAGGTTTCAAAAATGCATTGTTTCATTCTAAACAAGGTTTAGTATAAAATAAGGCTTCGTTCATTGATTACGTAAGACATTTTTTGCCAGAGACCCCCTTCCGCCCCTACGTAAGAAAAAAAAAAAAAATCCTCCTATCTGCAGTAGAAGTAACATATGGTCAATTCCCCCTCCCCCTAAATCATGTTACGTAATAAATGAATACGTAATAACACTTTTAGTTGTGTTGTGTTCGTCTTAGCGGGGGCACTGCCGTGCCTTCAGATTAAAAAGGTATAAAGTATGCTTAAAATAATAGTATTGGGACGAAAAGAGAGGCCACCACACTCAACAGTAGTCGTGTGCTTTTAATAAATATTAAATTTAGATTTTTTTTTTATTTTACTTTTTAGTCGGGCCTTCAGAAATATATTTCATCAAATTGATTAAAACAGTTGCTTATTAATTCTATTTAACCATTTATATTAATAATCTATTTTTTTTTTATTCAAAAATACTGTATTCTTAATCGGGAAAATTTGTATTACATGGCAACACTCGTCTGGACACACACATTCAAACCAGCCGCCATCTTGCGTCACAGTTGGTGAATTTGTGTTAACATTCTGCGCTTCAATTTGCATTACACGCAGATTAATTTTAGCCAGATATATATTATAGCCGTTTATTAAATTGTGTTTCTTCATAATTACTATAATTTGTTATTATGATTAGCGTGGGCCACAATCGGAAAGATAGGTAAAACCATGGTAAAACAGATAGTAGGTTCGTCCCCTCTTGGAGCATTTAAGGAAGTTTAAAGTGGCTATGCAATGCAGTCTCTGAATAAAAATGAAAATATTTAGATTTGAAACTCATTCTCATTAATGAAGCATTAAAATTTTATGGCGCATGCTATTTTTATTATGGCTACATTAAACTCTTCTTTACATGCAAAATTACCTAAATAGAAACTTGGATAACATTCTTCGGCTCGCCTCGAAAATGAACACTCTTTTGTGCTTGTTTCCCTGTCCATAATTTTTTATTATTATTTAATTTTATATAAAGGTTGTTTTCAATAATTTATAAATTAATTAAAGTCTGTACACAGGTACAGAGGTATAAATTAATAAATATATTTTTTTGAAATAAAGGAATCATCCACTGCCACGGGTAGGCTCAAACTCGCGCTAATGGAAATGCTCCTGTACAGTGAAGCCCTGATAGTGCAAATGCTCCTGTACATTTAAGCCCTGCTAATGCAAATGCTACTGTACAGTCAAGCCCTGCTAGTGAAAATGCTACTGTACAGTCAAGCCCTCCTAGTGAAAACGCTCTTGTACATTCAAGCCCTGCTAGTGCAAATGCTACTGTACAGTCAAACCCTGCTAGTGAAAATGCTCCTGTACAGTCAAGCCCTCCTAGTAAAAACGCTCCTGCACATTAAAAGCCCTGCTAATGCAAATGCTACTGTACATTCAAGCCCTGCTAATGCAAATGCTCCTGTACAGTCAAGCCCTCCTAGTGCAAATGCTACTGTACATTCAAGCTCTGCTAATGCAAATGCTACTGTAAAGTCGAGCCCTGCTAGTGAAAATGCTCCTGTACAGTCAAGCTCTCCTAGTGAAAACGCTTCTGTACATTCAAATTAAATAATTTGATTATTTTTATTTATTAGGGTAGAGGTCAATGTAATGTAATGTATTGTAAAGTAATGTACGGTAATGTGTATATTGATTGTCATTTATACTAGACGAATATAAACGGTATAACAATTAACCCTAAAAATCCGTTTTGACATTTGTGTTTATTAGAAAGATACAGTATTGAAGCATGAAGTTCGGTAATATCCAGTTGATGAAGAAAATTTGGTATGATTATTCCTTAGGAGTCTTAGGGCCCTAGAATGGATTTGAAAAGTGGAGCCACCAAGATTTTGAGCATCAGTTAAGCTACTCAAGTTTGGTATCGTTTTCGCATAAATCGGGGATGCTGAATAAAATGGTATTAAGACACGAAATTAAGGTAAAGTACCTGTACCTGTTACTCACTGAACAGAAACGCACGTTTTCCGTTCGAACTTTCTTTTTATTCTACATATTCTAATCCTCATACAAGTGTAGGTTACATAGTAGACTTTTCACCTTACTAGCTCGGAAAGCCCTTTTTTATTCTTTAAAAACAGATAGCAAAACTGCATTTTATTCACAAGAGCGCAAAGAATATTTGAAATTATTCTGTGTTATTATTTACTTTTTTAACATAATAACATGTAGGGGAAGGCCGGGTAAAGCGAACACCCCAGGCAAAGCGAATACTGCCTCAACATATTTGTCCTTGAGGCGCCGCATGCCTACACGGTGTTCGGCAAGCTTCGCTTAATGTGCGGTAAAAGCCGAGAGGACCTGTCGCTGCGTGTCGCCGCGCGAAGTAAAAATAAATGTTGTTGGTAAAAATTTTCGATTATGAAGATAAGAATGTTGATTATTATTTATTATACTATAGTAATATTCTTAGATTCTGGTTTCCGATACTTATATTACCTATTAAGGTATCTTCTATTTACGGTTTATTTATTCTAAAATAAAGCAACGGTATTTTTTTTACAGGTTACTCTTGTAAACGGAGAAATCGGGCAAAGTGAATCGGGTAAAGTGGATAACATATTCACAAGGATGTTAGTGTACAAAAAAACTCAGTAGTGCATTTAACACCGTGGATTTTGACATACTATTTACTCGCGGTACTTCGTAATTATAACATTTCCCCCTTAGCTCTTTCGTGGTTTCGTGAATACCTATTTAGAAGGCGTCAGCGTGTCATGGTCGATGATAGTTTTTCTTCGTGGAGTGAACTGACCGCTGGGGTCCCTCAGGGCGGAGTACTGTCTCCATTACTTTTCTCTCTATTCATTAATGTGATCACGAAATCACTCGTCTCATCATACCACCTGTATGCTGATGACTTGCAAATTTACGCAGTGGCTAGCATTGATAACTTTGTCCCTTTAATCGGGCAAATTAATAGTGACCTTGATTACATCCGCAACTGGGCATCATCTTTTGGCCTAGTGGTTAACGCGAAAAAGTCGTAGGCTATAGTGATTGGTAGTCCTCACTTCATTGGCAGGCTGTCTGAAATGACAATGCCTATGACTTACTTTGACGAAACACATATTCCTTTCTCACCTACCGTCAGGAATTTGGGCATTGTTATAGATCAGACTCTCTCTTGGGCAGCGCATGTGACTGAAATTAGTAGAAGACTTTTTGCCTCTTTGCACTCACTTCGGCGTCTCCAAAATTTCCTTCCTTTCCACACGAAAGTCATGCTTGCCCGTTCTCTTCTTGTTCCCCTTCTGGATTACGCGGACATTGCCTTTATGGACCTGACGGAGGAACTGCTTGACAAGCTTGAACGTTTGCAAAATGTATGCATCAGATACATTTACGGCCTCCGTAAATTTGACCGTATTTCATATTTCCGCTCTCAACTCCAATGGCTGCCTATCCGCCAACGTAGAGATATCCATGTTCTTTCCCTTCTATTTAAAGTTCTGTTCCTTCCTTCTTCTGCACTCTATCTCTCGGAGAGATTTAAGTTTTTGGCAGACGGGAGCGGTCACCGGCTTCGTTCCAGTGCGGATCTCTCTCTCTCCATCCCACCTCACAATCAGCGATCATTTAACAAATCTAAAGGATTATATATATTCGGTATACTCTGTTAAGTTATGGGATTCTTTGCCGTCTCCTCTTCGACAGTGTCAATCGGTCGCATCGTTAAAGGCGAATTTGACGAAGTTATGGCTTTCAGACAATTTTAATATTATTATTTGCGGTTTAGACTACGTATGTATGTATGTATGTATATATGTATAACATAACATAAACATAACATAAATACTCTTTATTGCACACCTCAAAATAAAGAAATACATAAAATACAAGTTACAAACAGAATAATCAGAGGTAAAACAATTGGCGGTCTTATCGCTAAAAAGCGATCTCTTCCAGACAACCTTTGGGAAGCGGAAACCATTGAAAATAATCAGAAATACGTAGGTGTATTTATTTATGTATAGTGTACATGTATGTATTTGGTTAGGTATTTATTTAAATTTATGTTTTTTTTATCTATCTAGTAGGTTAGATTAGAATGTTTAATTATTTTATTATTATTACATTTATTGTCGTTTTGTACAGCCAGGTATGTCTACCAGTTCTAATTCTCCCTCTACTGCTCAAAGGTTGACTGGAAGAGATCCCTTAAGGGATAAGTCCGCCTTTGTACAAATATTATATATTCTTTCTGTTGTAAGTATCCTTGTTGTACAATAAAGTATTATACTACTACTACTACTAAAACTAAATAAAAACTAAACCGAACTAAATCCTATAAGACGATTGATAAATTTAATAATACCGTGTACCTATGTTGTAAACAATTGTTTATAAAATAAGATGGACAACCAACTGAAAATTGGATTCGCTGTGATAAATGTCTGCAGTGGTGCCATGAAAATTGAACAGCCTATGAAGGTTATACAGCCTAATAAAGTAGTTTATAATTTTCCTGTTAATTGGATCTTCATTAATTATTCGTTTTTTAGATTTTTTGACTGTATTCTCTTTGCCCGACTATATCCAATTTATCCGGCATCGGCAGTCTGGGCAAAGCGGATACTATGTTTTTTTCTTTTTGTTTCAAATGACCTAAATTGTTAAATATTATAGCCAATCTTTTATTTTTATTTAAAGTCTAATATACAAAGACTGATTAGAGACATTTGTTTTATCTCTTAGTTGTACTTATTTTTTATAATTTGCGAACAAAGGTAAATATGCCCGGACTTCCCCTAAAGGCCACGTTGGACAGAACAATGTTCGCCCATCTGATTAAATTGTCTGATCAAATCATGGGCTGTTGACGCAAAAATAATTTTATATTTAATTGTATTCAATTAAAAATAAATACTAACTAAATTCGCTGCAAACGATTTTCTTTAAACTAAGCATCCAATTTCACATTTGATTATAACTGAATCCATACTAATATTATAAATGGGAAAGTGTATGTGTGTTTCTTTATCCGTCTTTCACGGCAAAACGGGGCGACGAATTGACGTGATTTTTTAAGTGGAGATAGTTGAAGGGATGGAGAGTGACATAGGCTAATTTTTGTCTCTTTCTAACCCCCCACTTCCCTAAAATGGGGGGTGGAAGTTTGTATGGTTTGTTACCCCGAATTTAACGCGAGCGAAGCCGCGGGCAAAAGCTAGTAAAAATATAACATAAAAAAAGTTTACCAAATTAAAGGTTTTAGTTTAGGGTTACTATCTTACTATGTAAGGAAACGACTAAAATATTTATCAAAGAAATAGAACCCATTTTTTCTTACCAGAGTCGTAGTATTAGCCTTGGCTTGAATATTTACGAAGACTCGGTAAAATAATTATCTATATATTATGTTAACGGCCACGTTAGGGAAATATCGCCATTCCCTCTCATAAAATATGTATTCTGATGCATGTTAGTTCTATCTGACACACTGATTTATTAATTTAGGTTTTTATAGCGCTGTAAGGCCTGTAAGACGGAAGTCAGTTATGGATATTCTAATTAAAGATTATCTCCCAGACTTCCTCTTTATTAAAAAAACCGGCTAAGTGCGTGTCGGACCACGCATAATGATAAGTTCCGTACCTACTATCGAAAAAACTAATGTCAAAAGGTCTTATCTGCCTAGGAAATAAGTTTTTGGAGATAACTCGAAAACGCTTTAACCGATAACGTTCAAAAAATTTTTTGTTGTGAGAATATACCGGGTGTTTCCTGTAATAGGGGCAATAAATTAAACCGTAGATTCTACTCCTAAAACTGGACAATATTAGTTCAGCGACTTTTAAAAATAACTTATAATTTGATTTTTATTTCACTTTAAAGTTTATTCGAACACGCAATGTATTGCGAAATTAATTATTTCTGTTGGGTGACAAGAGTGACAAGCAATGTCAATTAGACGGATTTTAACGTACATTGAAAATACTATTTAGTATGTATGAAAAAGAGACAATATAAAAACTTCATTTTTTTTTAACTTGTAGAACAAACGTTTCATTGTTTGAGGAGTAGAATCTACGTTTTAATTTATTGCTCTTATTGCAGGAAACATCCTGTATACAATGATGTATCATATAAATTATTTAAACATTTTTTGGATCATCGGTTCAAAAAGTTTTTAACTTACGTAGCGATTATTTCTGAAAACAATCACTTAATCAAAAATATTGTAATAAACCTCAATGTTATTTTTAAAGACCTATCGATTTATGTAATATCGATTGACCTAAAGAGAGGTATGGGTACTACGAATGTCATCTCGCTATGTGTGGTAGCTAAATTCTGAAGCAGAGCGCGACATGGGAAGTACCTCCACCTTACAGAAAACCACAGCCAAATAGCACTAGCCAAAGAGCACAAAAAGGACCCAGTGTGTTGACGACGAGGGAGAGGGACCCTCTTGTTCCTTTAGTCATCAACACAGTGAATCCTCCTTTTGTAAAGGGTCGGCAACGCGCATATGATACCTCTGGAGTTGCAGGTGTCCATAGGCTACGGTAGCTGCTTACCATCAGGAGGGCCGAATGATTGTTTGACGCCGTCGCGGTATAAAAAACCCCAAAAAAAAGTGTAAATGTAAAAATAACGCGTAAACCAATTTTTACACCTATATTTAATAATGAGATGGATAATGTATAAGACATTGACATATCATACTATATAAGTCAAACAATGTGTAACGAAATGTCAAAAAAAAAATCAAAATCAAAATAGTTTATTGATGCAGTAGGCCAAGAAAATTAGATTTTTTCGAAGAATTAATTCCCAGCAGGCTGGAAATCGCTTTAATACCTTCATGTGGTCCTAAATGCATGTAATCCGAGTTTGCCCAGTCGTAAGAGGTGTGCATAACTTTTTAGCGAAATTTTTGCTCTTTGTCAGGTTTTTGCTTGTAGCTCGAAAACAGTACGTCCGACGGAAAATGTTATGTATATCAATATTAAGAGGGTTAAATTATGCGTCGAGTGAGTAACTTAACTTCTAATTCGGTTTAGCGGTACAGCCGAAATCAAAAGTTATAAACCGGGAAAATGTCTCATTTAATTGAAAAACTCGTATTTTGACTTCCACACCACATATCTTTGAAACAGATGACTCCTGTTGAAAAACCTATAGAATAAAAGTTGTAGATAATACAATTTCACGTTATATCGACATCTCAATTTTCAAGTAGAGTCATTTTGAAAGACTAAATTTGGCATGAATTCAAAATCAGTTTTTTCTAAATCCTTCTGAGTTGCATATTTTCCATAAAATATGAGGTGTGAGGCGTACATTTAATGCATCGTTACAACTACTTTTATAGATCTTATTTGCTTGGCCTACAGGGAGACTTATAAAATAAAACATGATTAAGCTAAGTAAACAAATTAGATCTCAAACACTGCTGTATGTTAGTACATGAATATATTGCCCGTGTCACCTGCACTGCACTAGGCTATGCCTGTCTCGCAGGATGGCACATTTACAGATTGCCAGATTTACGTTAGGCGCTAAAGAAATTAATTACTACAAAGCTATAAACTATAAGCTATACGCTATAAAGCTACTTACATCATTATAATAATAATAATAAAGCCGTTTATTCCGAACATATAACCATTACATTTCTAGTTACTTAAAATACTATATTATGTCTCTAAGTTCGGTGTGCCGTAAGGCATAGGCCTCCTCCAACTGTCTCCATTGTACTCTGTCTGCTGCAACCCTCATCCAGTATGGTCCCAGGGTCAGACTAATGTCATCTTTCCATCTTGTTAATGGATGGGCTTGTCGTCTTGTGCAGCCTCTGGGGTACCATAGAGTAACCTGTTTGCTCCATTTGTCTAATGGGCAGCGTAACATGTGGCCTGTCCATCCCCATTCTATATGGTCGATGCGAGCTAGTATGTCAGTAATCTTAGTTTTCTTTCTTATTGTTGTGTTTCTGACCTTATCCGATAACTTAATTCCTAACATACTTCGCTCCGTTGCTCTCTGGCATCTTGCAAGTGTCTTCCGGTGTTTTTCAGTCAAGGACCAAGTTTCGCATCCATAAGTCAGACAAGGAAGAATGCAGGTATTGAAAGTCTTCTTTTTAATGTGGATGCTTAAATCCTTACTTTTCATAATTTCCTTGAGTGACCAATATTTTTTCCACCCACTGGCTATTCTTTTATTTATTTCTTTGGACATCATATTTTCGGCCGAGATGATTTGTCCCAAATAGACATATTCTTTTACATATTCTAAACAAGTTCCATCAATCGTTATATCAACCTGTCTTATGTTCGTCATCATTTTTGTCTTATTTGCATTTAATTCTAGGCCTACTACTTTGCTTTCAGTTGCCAGGGTTTGTACACTTTGTACCATAGTTTGTAGTTTCATAGGGTCTTCTTCTACTAGTATAATATCATCCGCGAATCTCAGATGATTTAAGCGTTTGCCGTCTATGTTAAGGCCACATTCAGACCAGTTTATTTTTCTGAACACGCTCTCCAGCACGGCGTTAAAAAGTTTAGGAGACAAAGGATCTCCTTGTCTCACACCTCTTTTTATAGGAAAAGAGTCTCCTTTGGATTCCAGCTTCAATCGACTTGTGGTCTTACTATAGATGCTTTTGATAATATTGATGTAAGGTTCTTCTACTCCTTGCTGTCTTAAGCTTGACCAGATACAGTTATGGTTGAGACTGTCAAAAGCTTTGGAGTAGTCGATAAAAGCAATGTACAAAGGCTTTTGGTATTCATTATATTTTTCCATGATTTGTATAATTGTGTGGATGTGGTCGATGGTGCTATATTTTTTTCTGAAGCCTGCTTGTTCCACAGGTTGGTTCTCGTCCAGTACTTTGGATAATCTTTCTAAAATAACTTTTGCGAAGATTTTGTACACATTTGATATTAGACTTATTGGTCTATAGTTACCAATGTCGTCCTTTGCTCCTTTTTTGTGCAGTAGAATGATGTGAGATTCTCCCCACTGCTCTGGAATGGTACAGGTGCTGATTATATCGTCAAATAACTTGGCTAGAATTGGGCTTAGCTCTTCAATCGTGCCTCTCATCAGCTCGTTTGGAAGTTGGTCTGGTCCTGGTGCTTTCTCCAATTTTTGTGATTTAATCGCGTTTTGTACTTCGGCTGCAAGGATAGGTGGCACCTTTTCAAATCTAGTAGCGTTGTTATTGACAGTGTCTGTTTCTTGATGAGTGTCTTTACTTGAATAGAGAGCTTTGTAATAGCTTGTAGCTAGTCCTTGAATTTCTCTGCGTTTTGTAGCTTGGTTAGGGTGAGTATGTTTTAGTCTTGAGATCCATTCTTTTCCATTTTCACATAATTGTTTCAATGCTTTTTTTGTTCCACCTGTTTTTTGAATCTCTTCTTCTATTTTTTTCATTCTTTTTACTTTCCTTTCTTTTCTCATGCTTTCCCGTATAAGTTTGCTGATGTGAGATATTTTGCTTTGGTTTTCCTTAATATTGATTTTGTCTGATATCAATCGTTTTCTTGATTCCAGTAGCTCCTCAGTTTTGTCGCTGAACTTTTTTTCGTCTCTCTTTATTACATTCTGTGTCATTTGTGTTAAGTTTTTGTTTAGGTAATCGTATTTATCTAATACATTTGCGTTAGAGTTAATTTTTTCTTGCAGCAACTTGACTGAAGAGGAGTCTATTCTATATGCGTTTTGCTCAGATATTCGGGCCGTGGTATTTGTCAAGGTTTTCCTGGACATTTTCGGAGGGTGAGTTCTTAATCGACAACGTACCATGCGATGGTTGGTGTTGAAATTTAAATTTTGTATTACCTCTGTATCGCTGAAATATTTCACTCTGTTTGTTATGATATAATCTATCTCATTTTTATATTTACCGTCTGGAGAAATCCAAGTCCATTTGTTTTTTATGTTTTTCTTAAAGACTGAATTAAGTAGTTTTAGGTTGTTTATCTGTAAAAAATCAATTAGTTTTTGACCATTGTCGCTCCTCTTTCCGTGTCCGTAACTTCCCATTATAGATTCTTCTCCTGCCTGCCGGACTCCCACCTGGGCATTGAAATCTCCCATAACTATGAGGTTGTTAGAAGAATATTTTAGTTATAGAATGCTTCGATGTCGTTTTTTTTAGCTTGTTCGGTAGGAGCGTGAACTTGAAATATTGACCACAGTTTTGTGTAGCCTGGTGTTTTAATGTTTAGTATTGCCAATCGTTCAGAAATTCCTATCAGTTCCTGTATGTTTTTCTTCAGGGATTGTTTGATCAAAAAGCCAACTCCTTTGTGGCCTGGGGTTTCGCCAATGTGATATAGAATGTAGTTCTTATATTCTTCTATTTTCTCACCAAATCTTCTCATCTCACTAATACCAAGGATATCATAGTTTATGTTTTCCAGGGATCTTTCCAGTTCCAGTAAGCTCTCGTGTGTTCTTAAGGTTCTTGTATTAAGTGTTGCAATTTTAATTGTTTCGCATCTTTTTGTTGGTTTAAGCTTTTGTGTAAAATTACTTTCATTATAATTACTATAATTAGTATTGATCGTTGGAGGGTGATAGTCTTCTTCCCCCTCGGTGACTAGCCGGCTTGGGGTGCAATTTTGTTTCGTTTGTGTTGTTAGTTTGTTAGTTGTTGCTAGTTCTTTTCTGATGTCAGTGACGTTTGTTGCTAGTTCTTTTCTGATGTCAGTGACGTTTGTTAGTAGTTTTTTGATAATTTGCCATTCTCGTCTCGCTCAATGTTCAGTGTGCCCGGTCGTAGGATTTGTTTTGCTGCAATTTGGTGCATTGGATGTGATGGTGTGTCAGGCTTATAAATTTTAGCCGGTCCTTGGTGAGACGATGTTGAAGGGTTATCTTGTTGCTGCGGGGAGTGTGAAAGGGCTCTTTTTTTGTTATCGTTCTTTTCCTTTACTATTAGTTTGTTATATCTGATGAATGCCACATTTCCTTTATTCTTTTCTTCAATCACTTTCTCTTTCAGTTTTCTTCTCTCTTCTAATACATCTCTTGGAAAGTCCTCTGTTATATAGATGTCCTTCCGCTTCAGGTTCTTTCTACTTTTCAGTATCAAGTTCCTTTTTGACTGAGATGTTATGTTTATAAGTATTGGACTTTGATCAGATTTACCTAATCTCGACTAAATTGTATCTCCTCGCTTTGTAAATTAATGCCCAAATCGTTGTTGATAAAATCTAGTACTTTTCTTTCTTTTTCCCAATGCTCCGTTTTTATACCGTGGATGATTATATTACGTTGCCTCTCCCTGCTTTATAAAAATGAAATTTTGTTTTCTAACTTTTCAATTCTTTCATTGCTTTCATCCTGTTTTTTTTCCATTGCTGTTAACTCAATATTTAAGGAATTTATCACCCGCTGGTAAATTTTTTCGGTTTGTTGTTCCATCTCGAATTTCATTCCGGCAAATATTTTTTCCAAGGCTGAGTCTGAAAGATCCATATTTATTTGGTTTTAGAACGAACGCCGCTGATGCCAAATTACTGTGAATCCAAGTTATACACTACATAATTATACACTAGGCTAAATACATTAAAGTAAAATAATCTAAGTTAAGAATAATCGAGGTACCTGCCGACCGATATTAGTGAATTTGCGTAGTAGAAAGAATGTATGTGTGATTCTGTGTGTGTGCGTGTGTGGTGTGGTGTATGTCTATTATTGTGTTACTATTTTCTCTGTCTCTCTATCTATAATCCATGGTGCTTAGCCATATTTTGATTTTATATTTAGCCTCTGTAACGGAACAAGTCTTAATATCGCAGCTATTGTTTACTACATATCTACATGTAGGTATATACTTTTTGAATATTGCAAACTTACTTGTTTCAATTCCTGCCTATACGTTGTGTTGTACAAACATGATATGAAAATTCTTTTTTTTTATTGTAAGTATATATAATATACTCGTACAGATTGATCCCGTTTTTGACAAAACGCAGTTCTGATGATGGGATCCATGAGGAATCGAGGGAACTCCTCAAATATTAAAGGCATACATATAGTGATTTTTATATTTTTATCAACAAATTCATCATTTTCATTCAAAACGGTGACATTTCGAAGAATTAGAAGTGCTTATGAAGATCAGAACAGAACTCTTCAACGACGCATAGTTCACGTTTGGCGATTTGTCCTCTTCGCTGTGTTTGTTAAGCAAGTTTGATTGTCAGGACAAATTTTCGTCAAGCTCAAGTTCTGATGATGGGATCCATGAGGAATCGAGGGAACTCCTCAAATCTTAAGGGTATGCACATAGTGATTTTTGTATTTTTATCAAAAAAGAAAGCATATTCAATCAAAAGAGTGACATTTGATGAAGTGGAACTGCTGATGATGATCAGAATGGAACTCTTCAACGACGCATAGTCACGTTTGGCGATTTGTCCTCTTCGCTGTATTTGTTAAGCAAGTTTGATTGTCAAGACAAATTTTCGTCAAGCTCAAGTTCTGATGATGGGATCCACGAGGAATCGAGGGAACTCCTCAAATCTTAAAGGCATACTTAAAGTGATTTTTGTATTTTTATCAACAAATCAAGCATTTTTATTTAAAAGAGTGACATTTGATGAAGTGGAACTGCTGATGATGATCAGAACGGAACTCTTCAACTTCAACGACGCATGGTTCACGTTTGACGATTTGTCCTCTTCGCTGTGTTCGTTAAGCAAGTTATTTCATTGTATGGAGTCTAAGAGTGCACCATCTATAATAATCTTTCACCGGCTTCCCCCATTGAAGTCGGTTTTTTTCTTAAAAAATATATTTAATGTTAACAATGCCCGGAATTTCTTATCGATATCGAGTATTATTTATATAAAAAAAGTCATGCAATGTAAAATTTTAATTATTTTATAATCATTCGTGATAGTTAATTTAAAATATGCATCAGAGTAGTAAGTTAAGGAACTGTTTTATATATGTTATCCATAAATCTTAACTATACTTTATAATATTAAGTAATAAAATAACCCTTCCTTATGGCTTTGTTTGTCGTAGTCGAGTAACAAAGAGGTAAAACTTTTGAATGATGTGATTAATTGAAAAAATACACACTTCAGAAAATTAGTACTTCGTAAGACATTGATTGTCATTTAATTACGTATGACAGCTATCGATATCGATTGTAAATGTTTCTAACACTAGCTAGATTATGACAGTCTTTTGTTTTGCCGCGAAAATTCTGTGCTCTGAATGTTGATGTCACCTCTTTGGCTCACTTTTGTTCAACTTCGAATTCTTATATAAATAATACGAGTAAAATATTAAATAATACAATTTCTCAATTCTATGTCGTAAAAGGTTAATCAATCAGTAGATCTTATCATCTAAGTACAACAGTTTCATCGGCTATGGCATAAAAAACTTCTGGATTAAAAATAGACGGTATAAAAAACAAGGATCAGTACTATGTTCCACTTGTTTCGATTTTCTATTGAAATAATGCTAGTGTGCAGGGGTATAAAAGTTGTGGGCTCTCAAGGGACGCTTTCGAGGCTGTCGGCTATGACGTATCGCTTAGATTTTTTACCAATACACTATGGACATATTTTTGCTTTTATGTTAATATATCAATTTTATTTGTCCTTCACTTGACAGTTTTTTCCCTAAAAATTCTATATTGTTGACACTTTCATGATATGGGTAACGTTACACAAGTTTATGCGAACAATGGGGTTTGGGGAAATACTTTACTAATTTTGGAGAAAGTTATCACAAAGTTGAGAGATTAAAAGAGTGAATTGTTTCCAAGACTAAATTGTGATGTCTTCAAACTCGGTGGTAAAAATCTCAATTTATACAATTATCTTCCTAGCGTTTGACCCAGTTTTCTGCTACAGCGCGATTGGGCCTGGCAACCGTTCGGCTACCTATTTCCAAGAGTTTGCGTATCTATTAGTCACTAGTTTATGCGAAAGTGACTGCCATCTGAAATTCCAACGCAGAGAGGAAACTAGATCAGGTCCTGGTTGGAATAAGGTCACCTCACGATGTTTCCCTTTATCAAAAAGCAACATATAAAATGAATTGTATAAACATTAAAGAAATGTCCACCAGATACATGTAGTTAGCGTGGATATGAGATATAAAAACATCTGGGATGGAACGCTCCGTCGCACTGCATGGTTTGGGCAGTTTGTCACCGACGGCACTGCTTATAAATCTTGCGATGACCCTCCCTTATGGCGAGCACGGTGATATAGACATGATACTAGTAGCTCAGTTGGGAATGGACACAATAAAATTCAGATTGATCGGAGATGTGAAATACTGGTGGAAATAGGTAAAACTGATATTTTATTTGGTCTTGGAACTTAGCTATTTAGCTATTACAAAAAAAAAATTAGATATTAGACAAATAAATAAATTACATAAATTAACTCTGTCTACGATATGGTGGTCATAGAGTTATGTCACCATGGTGAATACCATGTCTGAATAATATTTTTTAATACTATTGCTCAAAAAGTTTAGTTTATGTAGCTGCAAATCGTGCGTAAAGTTTGATTTTATGCACTAGTGCTAAAAAGTCATCTGATCTGCAAATCGTACGTAAAGTTTGATTTTACGCACGATTAGCAGATCAGATTTTTAAATAAATGAGTATTATGCGAGACCCGCTTATAAATGACCCACCTGAACTACGCGCGATTGGGCATAAAGGAGTATTATGCGAGACCCAATAGTATTACTTGAATAACGCGCGGTTGAATAAAGCTGTCTTTCGTACACTGACAGAATATAAATGTAATTTTATTTCATTGTAGTTTTTTCGCAATTGTATTAAAAAACGTTGTTCGACACACGTGCGGAAGTGTCATTTTCATTCGTCCCGAGTCTTGACCCTCGCCTTTCGGCTCGGGTCAAGTAACCTCGCTTCTCTTGCAAAATGACATACTTTTCGCACTTGTATCGAAAACTACTATTTCAATTATTATGTACCTAACCAAAATGTTGCGAATATAATGAATTCATCTTAAGCTACCTAGTTTTATTTTAATTGGAAATTTTATGCCATTCATAAAAGTAAATTTTTAATTATGTAGAAACAATGAGTTTTGAGTAATCAAAGTGTTGGAAAAAAAACTACTAATTAGAAGATATTTTAGAAAAAAACTTGTTATCTATATTGAATAATAAGGAATAGGATTAATTAATTTGAAATAAAACGTTTTTGTTCCCGCCTTTATCTGTCCGCACACAAGCGGAGGCGAAAATAAGAAAGAAAAGCTAACAATAAATCCTCCTACATGAAAATTGCAACAACTTTGTTCATAATGCCGATGGAGGCATCATCAAAAGTTGGTTCGCACCCTCGCGCCCATTCGTGCAGAGATTACCAATAAATCCAATACGGGATAATTGCCCGGCTTAATTCTGTTCTATCTTTCTACTTACTTCAGTCGTCAGAATGTGCCAGCTCAGGCCCCTTGGGAGAGTCCAGTCCGGGCACAAACACCGTGCTTCTGGCGATGGAAAACCATACCTGACACATGTTGTTACGATTCACTTTCTTATATCAGAATATGAAACAAAACAAAATCTACTTCAAATGAAGAAAGTAGTACCATTAATGAGTTATTTTTAGTATGCTATACACAGGTTTATTACAGTTAGGCGTTATTTTACCTTTATATCTTTGTATAAGCACCTCGTGCATTAATGTTTTGTTAAAATGTTACTAAACTATTAGGTGTTATAAGTAACATCCATCACACTTGGCAGTCGACTTTATTGAATTGGTTCTTTTACTCTAAATGGTTACTAAATGTTGCTGTTGGTAGGGTCCCAAAGACCTAGAATCACGATATTTTGCAAGAAGGAAGGTCTGACAGCACAAGTAAATGAAAAAACTCCGAAAATCATTAATTTGTTGTTACATCAGCATCACTTTTTTTTTCTGCCATTACAAACATATTTGTAGTTAGTAAACCTAATCGCGCCGGACCATGTATGTCGATGGACAACAATCTTTCAACGGCAAAGACAAAGTTTGTCCCTCAATCCAATTTTTCTTTTTGTTACAGCAATGTTCGGGGATTGTAAAAATTGGGTGATGTACGGAACCCTAAGAGCTCAAGTCCGACTCGCACTTGACGGTTTTTTTACAATTAGCCATATTGTGAGAGGTGATTAGGTTAGGCCATACTGAACAACTTTTTCTATGGGACCAACCCCGAAATCACAAAATCGATTTTTGGCTTTATCATACATTTTGGCCGATCAGACCGAAACGTAGACAGTTTTATACAGGATGTTTTTTTCAATAACTAGCCATATTATGACTATGAGAGGTGGTTAGGTAAGTCATACTGAACAACTTATACTTATGTCACCAACCCAGAAATCGAAAAAAATGCTGGCCTCCCCATAGAAAACGTCGACATCTGATCGGTCAAAATGTATGCAAAAACCAAATTTTTTTTTGTGTTTTTGGAGTTGGTCCTATAGTAAAAGTTGTTTAGTATGGCCTACCAAATCACCTCGCACAATATGGCTCGTTAAATGTAAAAAAACACAACCTGTATAGGGAGGCCAAATTTCTAAAGAGGTCCAATAGAAAAAGTTGTTCATTATGACCTACCTATAATGACCTCGTATTGTAAATTACGGCTAATTTTCGGCAAAAACCACCTGTATAAGTTTTTCTTAGGTTTTTAATAAACAGTGGATCAGGATTACGTGTTAGTACAGTAAAGATACGGTTGTGTCCAACATTAATTTATAATAGCCTGATTTTTTTATTTTTCATTCTTATAGGATATTTATAGATAATATTTAACGGCCTCCTAGCCCAGTCGGTAGTGACCCTGCCTACGAAGCAGGAGGTCCCGGGTTCGAATCCTGGTCAGGGCATTTATTTGTGTGTTTATCACAGATATTTGTACCTGAGTTATGGATGTTTTCTATGTATTTATCTATATCTATCTATTATATATATCGTCGTCTAGTACCCACAACACAAGCCTTATTGAGCTTACTGTGGGACTAGGTCGGTTTGTGTAAGATTGTCCTATAATATTTATAATATATGCAAAAATCCTACAAACATTTTACTCGGAAGTATTTAAATAGGTATTAAAAATTTATATAAATATTTTGTATATTTTTATTTACAATAATATCAAATATTTTTATTTGTAAACATGACGATATTTAAGTCTTCTTTCTGTTGAAAGCGAAAAACAAGAAACCGTGTCCATGTAAAACCACATAATTTACAAATTGTACGGCGCGGGCGATATATATCCTAATTCGTTAGAAACAAATAGTAATAAGTGGTAGTTTATTCTTACACATTTTAAAAGACTTAGAAACGATATATTCATTAAAATCCTACAAGAAAAACGTACGTAATATGTGTGTTCATATTTGTGGCGGTTAGCGAATAACGATATTTTGTAGGATTTCATTGCATAAATAATACTAGTATCATGATATATCCATTACACTAAAAATATTAGCTATTATTAATTATTTCCAATTCCCCATACTAGCCGCCCGTCCGTAAAATGACTGAAGGTCGTTGTCGTATTACAAACTCGAGTATGAGCAGCCGTCTAGCTTAAACAAATACACACGGTATTAGTATTGCATTCGTTTATGTACCATCGGGTTCAAAATTGCATGGTCAATTTATCAATGAATTCATTCATAAATTGGCCATGCAATTCTGAACCCGATAGTACAGGATGTTAAGTGTAGCCAGGTGATTATTCCGTAAATATAATGGATATCAGAAAACTTTAAACTAATATTGAAAGTTCGTTACCCGTACGTTACGTAAAATCACATCCATAACTTTTTAAAATAAGTTATAGTTTGCCCGCGGCTTCGCTCGCGTTAAATTCGGGGTAACACGGTTCCCCTTTGCCCCCCGTAATGCTCCATTGAATCTTCCACCCCCCATTTTAGGGAAGTGGGGGGTTAGAAAGAGACAAAAAGTAGCCTATGTCACTCTCCATCCCTTCAACTATCTCCACTTAAAAAATCACGTCAATTCGTCGCCCCGTTTTGCCGTGAAAGACGGACAAACAAACAAACAAACAAACACACACACTTTCCCATTTATAATATTAGTATATATATTAAAAATATTAAGTTTAAACGCTCCCATACATTGAGTACGACGTTCCTTGAGGCTGTAATTTCCCTACTTAATGCAAGAGATAATAATCTTAAACAATAGTAGATTGTACACCAAGGGGATAAAGCACTGTTTTATGTCACGGGCGCAATATTGAATTTCATTTACCAGAATTTAATTTGCCATAATAGTCAACAGCCATTATATTGTTTCCCATAATTACATATGCAATACTTATTGTTTACTATATTAGTCACGTGCCAGAAACTTTGTTTCCCATAAAATCTATTTCAATAATATCATTTGTCATGATCATTGTAAGCCATAATTATTACTATCATTTGCCATCCAAATTGCTTCCCAGAAAGTAGGTTAGGTTAGGTTAGAACTGTGACCTCCTACAAAATAAAACGGCTACCAGAAAGTAGGTTAGGTTAGGTTAGAACTGAGACCTCCTATAAAATAAAACGGTTACCAGAAAGTAGGTTAGGTTAGGTTAGAACTGTGATCCCCAAAAAGCGAACGGCTACCAGAAAGTAAATAGGTTAGGTTATGTTAGAACTGTGATCCCCCAAAAAGCGAACGGCTACCAGAAAGTAGGTTAGGTTAGGTTAGAACTGTAATCTCCTACAAAATAAAACGACTATCAGAAAGTAGGTTAGGTTAGGTTAGAACTGCGATCCCCCAAAAAGCGAACGGCTACCAGAAAGTAGGTTAGGTTATATTAGAACTGTGATCCCCCAAAAAGCGAACGGCTACCATAAAGTCGGTTAGGTTAGGTTAGAACTGTAATCTCCTACAAAATAAAACGACTACCAGAAAGTAGGTTAGGTTAGGTTAGAACTGTGATCTCCTACAAAATTAAACGGCCCCTACATAATAATATGGCTAAGTACCAGAAAGTAGGTTAGATGAAGAATGGAAGCGACTTGGATAGCGGACAGATTATTTTTTATAAAATCTACTTGTTTGAATACATAGTAGTTCGCATCATGTTTGCCAAATTTGCTTGAAAATGCATTGTTTGTATGCATGGATTCGGAAAACCATTATTTAGTATGGCGTTTAAATATTCTATTAAATAGTATTATTACAATTAATAATATGGACAACAATACGTATGGGACTCGTACGTTCTGAAATCGAATAATTAGGTAAACAAAGAGTATGTCACATCATTTTTATGGTAAACAAACCATTCGGGCAAATGAAATTCGGGCAAATGAAATTCGGGCAAATAAAATTCGGGCATATGAGTATTATTTTATATAATTTTCGGGCAAACAATAGACAACCGGAATTAAGACCGAGTCCTGAGTGCAGTGAGGGGTTCAAGCACGCCCGTGACAAAAACTTCTTTATCCCCGAGGAGTATACTCTACTTTTCTCACCTCTTGCGAGACAATAAAATAGCTAAGGCTACTAGAAACGGAAGTAAAGTAAATCAAAAGTAAAAACCGGCCAAGTGAGTGTCGGACCACACATAGGAGGGTTCCGTACCTTCAATGGAATAAGAACTAAACTAATACCAAATGGTCGTATCTGGTGCCTATGGTTTTTTTGGAGATAACTCAAAAATGGCTAAACCGATAATGTTCAAAACAACTTGCGTAGAAAGTATATGATAAGACGCATCTCCTCAAATTTTTTCATATTTTTTGGACTTACGGTTCAAAAGTTAAAGGGGGGGGGGGGCACAATTTTTCTGACTTTCGAAGCGATTATTTCAGAAAATATTTACTTAATCATAAAATGGTCAAAGAAACCTTAATGTTATTTTTAATGACCTATCATTGATGTGTCACATGTTGATATTTAGTTAAAACAAAGTAGTTACATGTATGGAGCGCCCCCCCCTAAGATTTTTTTTTTTCAAATCTACATAACTATGTAGCGGCATACAAAATACACCTTATGTGTAAATTTTATTCAGATACGTCGTATAGTTTCCGAGTAAAATGGCTGTGACATACGGATGGACAGACATACAGACAGACATGACGAATCCATAAGGGTTCCGTTTTTGTCATTTGGCTACGGAACCCTAAAAATTGATTCTTGATACATTAGTCCATTTTATTCGAATTTTAACTTCAATTTTTATAGAACCTGCAGTTTTACTCCGTATACTGCAGCGTCTTATGAATGACACTCGCGGCATTTGTTTTAGGTATTAAAATTGAGGGGGCCAGCACGATTTTCCGAATAAATTCGATTTTCAACTCAGTTCGACGCGGCGGCGCGGGCCCCGGCTGGCGTCGCGGGGCTGTGCACCGTGCGGACTTTACCAAATTAGACTTTAAGCACATAACAATAAGAACTATGGGAAGTGAAATCACATTATTAACCAGCGGGTTATAATGAGATTTAGTACAACATTATAACCCGGCTAAAGCCAAGGGCTATAATGATTTGCTTTCGGTGAGGTTTGCATGATATATAATTTGGCATTGTCGAGCAGGTGGTGTGAAAAATATATTATTTACAAGTATAAAGTATAATGATAATTGATAAAATAAAACAATTCATGAATCATATGGTAATGGTGGACTAGGCCTTTTAAACTAAAGCCTCTCAACGAACGGCGTACTAAATGCATGGGAGGGTTTGTAGTTATTCTTCTTCTTCCTCCTAGCGTTTGTCCCAGCTTTTTGCTCTATTGAGCCTGGGGTCCGCTCGGCAACCTAATCCCAGAAATTGGCGTAGGCACTAGTTTTTACGAAAGCGACTGCCATCTGACCTTTCAACCCAGAGGAAAAACTAGGCTTTACAAGGATTAGATCCGGTTTCCTCACGATGTTTTTCTTCACCGAAAAGCGACTAGTAAATATCAAATGATATTTCGTGTATAAGTTCCGAAAAACTCAGTGGTACGAGCCGGGGTTTGAACCCGCAACCTTCGGATTGAAAGTCTGATGTCTTACCGCTAGGCCACCAGCGCTTTTTTTGTAGTTATTATTTGGGATATTTCTAGTTTTATTTAAAAAAAGTTATTGATGTGATTTACTTATTGGGTAACTTTCTACTACACTTAACGATTACACCCCGTATGTTACTCACTGTTTTGCAAATTTTATTTCATCAAATTCGGTATAAAGACTGGAATCCCGCGTAAAGTTACCCGCGTATGAGTTTTGACAGTAAGGTAAGTGACGTGACTGATATAGGTGTCGTTTTTTCATGTAGACTAATGGATGAGAATTATGGAGTCAAGGGGTGGCAGCGATTTGATATTCGCATCAGTCGGCCCTGGGGACCTCCGTGACGGGCTCAATAGCACTACCCTTCGATCGACATTTTATAACCATTCAGATATGGGAAATGCACTTAGATAAATCGATTATGCCTGTGATTTTTTTCTTTGTCCCCATCAGATTACTCATTTTATTTAGAACGGAAAAGCAAAATTAGGGAGAGGTATCCTATGTCATACTAAAGTATCTTATTCCGTATTAGGTATTCTATTCATATTGCAAACTAATTAGTATTTAAGAATCGATACCTTGACAATAAATTATAATAATTTGCAGTATAAAATTCCATGCGAGGGTACAAATACGCATTTTATTTCAAACACCACCCCAACTCGAATTAAAACGTCAGTCAATGCGGAAAAATCCCTTTCCAAAAAATTAGCCAACGGAATTCGAACAAATAATTAATCTGGAATAATCATACAAAACGATGCGAGCGGGCCTCGCTGCCATTATTACCATTCATTTCAAATCAGCCGTACAGCGGGGAGGGACGCGAACCTTGCTCGACCTGAATAACCATACATTTTCCAATCAGGGCACGTATCATTTAACTCGCTATTAAATTCGACTTCTTCCCTTCGAATATCATGTTAAGGAAAAACTTAAACATAGTGAGAGTTGTTTGTTCCAATGAAATTGGACATTTCTTCATAACGCCTCACGTGCCTTTATTTAGCGAAGCATTTTTCGAGTTCTTTTTAATGTACCTTTTTAAAAATTCACCTTCAATATCTCTAATTATGAAAAGTATTTCGATCTTACATTTTACCTGTGGTAAGCATTCAGGCGAGGAAGCACAAAGTAGGTACGAGGAAATACTTTTCATAAACACCGTCATAACATTCATGCTTAAGACCTCTTACTGTAATTACTTGCTTCAGAACGTCTGCTGTGGGGTGAATTAGTGAATTAAAATTGTATGAATGAAGACCTGTTTTTTTCTTGGGCTTGTGCATATTAGGGATAACTTTAGCCCGTGACGGATCTTGTTAAATTAATGATCTAAAGTAATACCTACCTTTTATAACTATGCTCAGTTTTTGTACTTTACAAAGCCGTATCTCGATACGGCTTAAGCCATTATCGGTCTTAAATGAATTATGATACCTATCTTACTTCGTTTACAGTGTTAGTTATCGATAATGAAATGAGACCGCTGTCGTTAGTGTATTTTGCAGGCAAACTAACTAACGACAGTAACACACATTCGCATAGTCAAACTATGAGAGACAAATATGTATATCTAGGTATACGACCCCGGTCGCCAGTTTGGTTTAAGGATGGGTAGTAGGTAAGTACTTATAATTATAACAGTTAGACATAACCATTACGCGGGCTTCATATTGGATGCGGATATGGCGGATCCGTACAACAACGCTCAGAACAGGCTACTTTCCTATGAAGTCAAATCAGCTACCTTTAGTAAACGTCAAAACGATTTGTTACTATGGAGTTTATATGAGAGACTAATGTTGTTACGTCACAATACTATATGATAAATATACCTAATTTATAAAAGTTTAAACCATTATAAAATCATTCAAAGCGCAAACACGTGTTACACCTGGATTTTCCCGTGTATTTTTGAAATTTTGATTTTATCAATGTAACGAAACAATTAAGTTTACCTATTGGAAAGTACCCAATTTGGAATATGCATGATTTTTTTGGAAGACGTCATTCGATTCTATTTCCCTGTAGATTCAAATGTCTCTAATAAACCTACTATCTATGATAGCCCTGAAAGCTGAAACGTCAAAAATGTGAAAATACGTTAGGCGTCTGCGCCGCGCGTCAAAACGCCCCATACAAAAAGTGTGCGGATTGTGACGTCACCGTTCACAAAGTTGCAGAAAACTGTTTGGAAGGAACAAGTTTTTGTAAGATTTTTGTAATTTTAGGCACGAAAAAATGCGTTTAGCTATATAGATGTCATACATTTTTTTTCTTGTTAGGACATAAGTAATCGAACTGAAGTTTTGAAAAGACATTTGATGTATAAAAAAAATGCCTAAAATTTTACGTTTTCAGACCGCAATATCTTTAAAAAACCGGCCAAGAGCGTGTCGGGCCACGCTCAGTGTAGGGTTCCGTAGTTTTCCGTCCGTCACAGTAAGTGTCCCCACTTTAGAGTTAATAACACCGCCATGTAGGATATGATATGAGAGTTCCACGTACAGCGACATATATCGGCAAATTAAGTAAACTATTGCGCGCGAGCTTAAAGTACGGAAGATGATTTTTATGGAATAATTCTTTATTGCGTGAACCGATTTTCACCGTTTTTACTTTATTTGAAAGCACGTCATTTCATTGTAATTTTGTACAAATTACAGTTACAATAAACACCTGCTTATACGGTTAAATTACAAACTTAGTACAGAAATTATTTTGAATTTTTTTTTCAAAAACTATTCATCCTATCAAGTTCAAAATAATTTTCCTAGAAAGTTTTTATGAAGTTCTACTTTTGAGATTTTTTTCATATTTTTAAAACTTATGGTTCAAAAGTTAGAGGGGGGGGGACGCATATTTTTTTACTTCTGGAGCGATTATTTCCGAAAATATTTACATTATCGAAAAATGATTCTAGTAAACCCCTATTCATTTTTAAATACCTATCCAACAATATATCACACGTTAGGGTTGAAATGAAAAAAAAAATCACTCCCCACTTTACGTATAGGGGAGGTACCCTAATAAAAAAAAAAATTCCACTTTTTATTTTACCACTTTGTCGGCGTGATTGATATACATATTAGTACCAAATTTCAGCTTTCTAGTGCTAACGGTCACTGAGATTATCCGCGGACGGACGGACGGACGGACGGACGGGCAGACATGGCGAAACTATAAGGGTTCCTAGTTGACTACGGAACCCTAAAAACTGTTCAAAATTATTACGGAGTTCCACTTATTTATATTAGTTTGGGGTTGTTAAACGTGTTTATGCAACAAATTCAATTAAATATTTTTCATGCATGTTCTCTATTGTGAGCGGGATATTGAGATCGCTTTTTACGCGCAATAGCGCTGCCTATTAATCAATGTGTCTGTTTATCAATATGGAACCGCGCGGAGATCCGAATAAGACATAACCACGTAAAGCGATCTGCATATAGCTGTTCCAGTCTAATTCAGCACTAGTTTAAGCGGATTAAAAATTAGCAGCAGACCCATCATGGGTGACGAGGGTCATCCGTACAGACGGCGCGCAGAGCCGCGTGTGCTGCGAGTCACCTGACACCGTCACCCGACCTCCCCCACTTATTAAATTAATAACTCTGAGCACCGTCATTATCCGTCTAATTGGAGGGGCGATGAGCTTGTTTTAACACGTTACCTAAACGTTTAACTCGAGTTTTATGAACTGCGTAATTAATATTTCCTCATGCGTCGTAAAGACATTTGTGACGTCCCCCCTCTAGTATAGATTTTTATGCTCGCTTGAATATAGGTAAGTGTACACTGGTAACACCTCCGGTAAGAGGATTAACCGAAGTATCGGATTTCTAATCTTAACATGTTTGTCTGAACGTTTTGTTTTGAGTGCAAATAATTCTTATTGTTAGTTATGGATAACTCGTTTTCGTTTTTGTTGGGTACTTTCAGGACATCATGACATTTTTTAATAATTATTAGCCTAAATCGGTAGTGAGTTTGATGAAAGAGGTTCCGGGTTCGAATCCTGTGGGCCCTATTCTAACTTTAAAACACGTTTAGAGACAATCCAACTTCAATACAACTCCAATACAGCTAGCGCCTAAACGTCTGAATCAGAAATATCAGACTTTGCCTCAAAAATATTTGTTTTGAACATTATCGGTTCAGCCATTTTTGAGTTATCTCCAAAAAACTTCTGCGATAGGCATCAGTAACCTTTTACTCTTAGTATTACTCGTAGTTTAGGTCTTATCCATTGAAAGTAGGGAACCCTCCATTATGCGTGGTCCAACACGCACTTGGCCGATTTTTATGTTTTAAAATTAGAATACGGCACCTAGTCAGGGTATTTATTTGTGTGTGCATCACAGAAGTATGTTCCTGAGTTATGGATGTCTTCTATGTATTTAAGTATTTATCTATATCTCTCTATCCGAATATATGAATATATATATATTCGGCATCTTTTATCCACAACACAAGCCTTATTAAGCGTACTGTTGGATTAGGTCGATTTGTATAAGATTGATTATTATGTATTTAATATTTATTATGTATTATGAATATTTATTATACTGACATTTGTCAATATGGAGGCCAGCTGAAATGTTTACGTACCGTACATAAATAATAAGTTAACGGTCTCAGTAATTTAAAATTGCAGTGCAAGCAGAACAAGCATGTACGCATCGGTAGTTGTCTACACGTACATAAGTAGGTAGGTACATTTACGATGTAGGTACAAGTAAATGTTTCTACTTTGCCGATTTCATTGTATATTCAAAATGCATAAAACACATACAAAATTATAAGAAATTATTTAATGGGCGTCATGCAGGTTTGTTGGTAATTTGTTAATCTACCTGATTCCTATAGCTACGTAGGTACTAGGGCCTATTAAATTAATAACATATTTAATCTCCAATAATATGATATTAATTTCGAGCTAAATTAAAAAATAACAGGTAAAAATTAACGCTTTAACGGTGAAATTTTTGTTGTTTACAAACATATCATTTTGCTCCCTTGTCATAGCCCAAGGCAAAATTTTACTTAGAAATTTAAGAGATATAATTAAGAATTTTGCAGAGCGCAATAATTTAGGGATCTACTAATGAATAATATCGGGTTCTAAGTAATTAACGCCAAAGGCGGTGGGTGATTTTTGTTATGAAATATAAGTACCTAACTTTACTGGCATTTAGCTTCTGCCTCTTGGTGGGTGTTATGTTCTTAGTCAACTAATAACTCTATGGTTTTGGCATGTCCGTCTGTCCGTCCGCGGCTTAGCTCAGTGATCGTTAGTACTAGAAAGCCGTACATGAAGTGGGGGGTGATTTTTTTCTTCCGCTTCAACGCTATAGTGTAGGGAGTCGTTGGATAGGTCTTTAAAAAAAGGGTTTTTCGTATTTTTTGATAAAGTCAATAAGTTCTCTCGTAAAAAATGGTTCCCAAAATTCAAAAAAATGTGTTCTCCCTCAAACTTTTGAACCCAAAAAAACATTTTTCACCTCACTGGCTCGGAAAGCTCTCTTTTATTCTTTAAAAACAGATAGCAAAACTGCATTTTATTCACAAGAGTGCAAAGAATATTTGAAATTCGAACATGATATTAGTCACTTTTTTAAACATAATAACATGTAAAGGCCACTCCAGACAGGACAATCTTCGCCCATCTGATTAAATTGTCTGATGAAATCAGGTGCTGTGGACGCAAAAAATATTTTATATTTAATTGTATTCAATTAAAAACATTTATTGTCAACAATTTTGTTTCATGATTTTACTATAAAACGCTTTAAATCGTTCAAGAAATATTATTTTGATCGATCCATTTTAATTGATGAACGACCTGTCGCGGAATAATTCGAAAATTGTGCATTGTTTTTGTTTTATCTGTGACATGTAACTTTTTAATTTTAAAAAGTTAGTTTTGTTTACTTATATTTTTACGTTTCAGATTGCGTTTTTTATTATTTATTAATGTAATATCTGCCTTCACCTTTCAATAAATGTATTAAATCAACGCAAAGACCAGCTGAGATATTTATGTAGGTACTTACGACAGGTGTAATACATTTTTCGTGATATATGTGACTTTGAGTTTATGTAAAGTTTTGTATCGAATTATCATTTCAAGTTCTTTCTTTCAGTGTAAAATCGAATAATTGAAGCGTAAACTAGTGCTAAATGAAGTCCAAGATCGTTTGTTGCATAGGAGCAAGTGCTGCATATTGTTACAAAGCAAGAAAACACTACAATTTAACAGGTTTAAGCACCAATCATCCCGCTACCTACAACAGACTTTTATCAAGCCTTTGAAATGTTTTCCTTTATGTACCTACCTAAGCTATGTATAAAATAAATAAACACCAAAACCTCACGTGCGTTTATTGATTATTCAGTTATACAATTCGTACATTAGATTAAATAAGTGCCTACCTAAAATAGTCGTCAAACGAAATGATAAAAGGAAATCATAATAAATAAGTAGGAGTATACTGAGTGATATACTTAATATATGTAAATTAACATGACTCTCTCTTTTATTCATACAGATAATGAAGCTAATCCTGTTCCATTCTAAACTGAAAAGTTGTATTTTCTGAATCTTGAAGCAAATCAAATTATTTTGTTTAATATTTTTTGATTTGCAATTTTTAAGTAGTTACACTACTATATATAAACTGAAAATAGATGTCATATACTTCAGAAAAAGTGACCAAACCCTCCGGTGTCCGAGGCCAGATTTGAACTGGCGTCTTCAGCTTTCGCGGCTGACGTCCTGACCACTAGACCACCCGGTCACGGCGGAACTTGACAAATTTTCTCATGTATATGCAATCTCTGAATTTCAACCAACGGCGCCTAGCCGTTTCAAATTCAGAGATTGCATATACATGAGAAAATTTGTCAAGTTCCGCCGTGACCGGGTGGTCTAGTGGTCAGGACGTCAGCCGCGAAAGCTGAAGACGCCAGTTCAAATCTGGCCTCGGACACCGGAGGGTTTGGTCACTTTTTCTGAAGTATATGACATCTATTTTCAGTTTATATATAGTAGTGTAACTACTTAAAAATTGCAAATCAAAAAATATTAAACAAAATAATTTGATTTGCTTCAAGATTCATAGATGGCAGCACCATCTCTCTCGCTATACCAGAATCACGTAAGAGATTCGGATAGGAGGTGCAAGCACGTAATGCGCATGCCCTTAGAGTATGGTCAACGGCGCCTAGCCGTTTCAAATTCAGAGATTGCATATACATGAGAAAATTTGTCAAGTTCCGCCGTGACCGGGTGGTCTAGTGGTCAGGACGTCAGCCGCGAAAGCTGAAGACGCCAGTTCAAATCTGGCCTCGGACACCGGAGGGTTTGGTCACTTTTTCTGAAGTATATGACATCTATTTTCAGTTTATATATAGTAGTGTAACTACTTAAAAATTGCAAATCAAAAAATATTAAACAAAATAATTTGATTTGCTTCAAGATTCATAGATGGCAGCACCATCTCTCTCGCTATACCAGAATCACGTAAGAGATTCGGATAGGAGGTGCAAGCACGTAATGCGCATGCCCTTAGAGTATGGTCAACGGCGCCTAGCCGTTTCAAATTCAGAGATTGCATATACATGAGAAAATTTGTCAAGTTCCGCCGTGACCGGGTGGTCTAGTGGTCAGGACGTCAGCCGCGAAAGCTGAAGACGCCAGTTCAAATCTGGCCTCGGACACCGGAGGGTTTGGTCACTTTTTCTGAAGTATATGACATCTATTTTCAGTTTATATATAGTAGTGTAACTACTTAAAAATTGCAAATCAAAAAATATTAAACAAAATAATTTGATTTGCTTCAAGATTCATAGATGGCAGCACCATCTCTCTCGCTATACCAGAATCACGTAAGAGATTCGGATAGGAGGTGCAAGCACGTAATGCGCATGCCCTTAGAGTATGGTCAACGGCGCCTAGCCGTTTCAAATTCAGAGATTGCATATACATGAGAAAATTTGTCAAGTTCCGCCGTGACCGGGTGGTCTAGTGGTCAGGACGTCAGCCGCGAAAGCTGAAGACGCCAGTTCAAATCTGGCCTCGGACACCGGAGGGTTTGGTCACTTTTTCTGAAGTATATGACATCTATTTTCAGTTGTATTTTCTGGTAGATATAGGTAGTTACTCGTTTCCCTCGACTGGCCTTATTTTAGCAATCATTGTAAGTATCAATATTTCATTCCTTCCTGGATGTCAACTATTGTATTTTGACCGCATACCTAATCTTCTGTCATTTTTATGTTGTTATTTTAATTTCTTCGCACCTTCTTTTTCATTGTAAAGTCATAAATATGTCAGAATTATCCATTATTTTATTATTCAATGCAGAATTACAATTTTCGAAATGACGTAGGTACAAAAGCCGCCTGTCGCGCGGCGTTCAAAAATACTAAGTTTTGTTTGATGTACATTGCTGGTTTTCTATGGAGCAATGCTGCTGTTCAATTCGCTTAGTGTTGCTACATTTTTGTTTGATGTACATTGCTACTGCGTTCGTTGGCTGGCCAGACTATATTTTCCTCCCTTTAGTGAGGTGAAAAGATTTGTGTTACACACGGCTGCAAAGTTATTTTTACGTCTCGTGTGTTGCAACACTTGCTACGCTCAGGATTCCATTTTTGAACTACTCGCTTCGCTCAGGATTCTATTTTCGAACCACTCGCTTCGCTCGCGGTTCAACCATAGAATCCATTCGCTACCTCGCAGTTCAACCCTAGAATCCATTCGCTAGCTCGTGCTTCAATTCCACACTCGCAGTTAAAATACAACTTTGCACCCTTGTATAACAAATAACTATTAATGCATGAAATAAAACAATTAAAAACGGATTTTATCGCGTGTATTGAGCTTAAAGTCCGTTTTTAATTGTTTTATTTCATGAATAACTATCGCGGCAACCGAAGACAATATTATTAATGCATGATCAATGCATTTAGTATACTTAATGTCCAATAAATAATTATGTAAGTGTTTGGTTTGCAAATTGCAAATAGAGTTTTTATTCGTGTTTATTTAAAAAAAACGTATATTTGGATTATCTGGCGAGGCCTCGCTGCCCGGCCGCCGTGGCGAGCACGCTAGCAGCCTGTCAAGCCGCGCGGCCTGTAAGAGTACCCGTTGAGGCCCTACAATCGCGAGCGTGATACAAATATACACATAATTTTAATGCCAGGGGTGAAGCATTAAAAGTCAGGGATCAAATGCCTTTAATACTGTGTTGGAACAAAGAGACGAATGGAGTAAAATTGAATGTATTAGTTTTGCTTTTCACAGTGGAAGATGTAGAATGTAGAAATGTGTCAGTAGAGTAATTAATGAGAGTATGAGCCTGTTTCACTCAGCAAACTAGCTTTATCTGCGACCACCACGTGTTATATGTAACATTTAAAACGATTGCGTTTTGTACACATATTTACTAATATTAGACAGGACGGCACGGAATACTGTTTTGTGCCAAATTATTGAAAATAATTCAATTAAGTGGGTAGTTAGATTTTATGATGTACCCCATCTTTTTTATAGACAAATAGTCTGTTTAACGAATGTGAATATGAAGACATCTGTTGTCCGTGAAAATGTCGAGTAAAACCTCTTTGAACAGTCGCCCTTCTTTGAACTTTAAGAGCCATTATTTACAAAACTATTCGTTTTATCCAAAAAATGTGTTGTTAGACCTTTATTCTTTTTTAAAAACCTATCCAACCACACCCCACAATATATGTTTGGAGCGAAAAAAATTACCCCCCACTTCATGTGTAGGTACGGGAGGTACCCTAAAAGGAATATTATTTCAATTTATATTTTACCACTTTGTCGGAAGCGCTGGTAGCCTGGCGGCGGTAGCACGTCCGACTTTCAACCCGAGACGGGTTCAAACCCCGGCTCGTACCAATGAGTTTTTTGGATGGGATGATGGATGACACATGTTGAATTATGCAATAAAATTTGCAGAATTACCAATATATCCAAATAAAGTAAAAATTTAAAAAAATCTACTGAAATGGTTGAAAGATATCATGCTTCAAAATTTAAATTTTTTTTAAAGTACGAAATTTAAAAAAAACAATGGTACTATTCGATTTGTAACATTTTACTGTTAAATAAATTGTATGGTGACCATATACATAAACGCAACATTTCACTGTAAAAATATCAATTTCATAATTTTTCCATACTTTAAACACGGCGATGTGATCGTGACGTCACTTTTGCACGTCATTTTGTTAGAAGCGTTTCGAGAAACAAATGCAAATCTCAGACTTTAAGTCTAATATCTGACTTTTGTGTTGCTTTCATGCAATTGGCCACATATAGACATTTGATCCTCACAACAAAACGAATCGATTGATACCATACATGAAAATAATTCACCATGCCTATTTATGTACGAAATATTGTTGGCGTCACTCATACACATATTCGTACTAAATGGAACCCACGGTTCAAAAGTTAGAGGGGCGGACACACATTTTCGAATTATTGACCTTATAAAGAAAATCGTATAGATCCCCCTTCTTTTTCAACGACCTGTCTAACAACACCCCATACGACAAGGTTTCAAGCGCAAAAAAAATTCACCCCCACTTCTTGTGTACGGAAGAAATCCCAAAATAAAATTCCTTTTTACCGTTTTGTCGGCGCGATTAACACACGTACTACTAACAACCACTGAGTTAAGCTGTGGACAGACAGAGAGAGAGAGACAAACGGATATGGCGAAAGTATAAGGGTTCCTAGTTGACTACTTTCTACTACTATTTTATCGTGTTGTTTTTACGTGTTTTTTGTGCAATAAAGTGTGTATTTATACATACATACTACGAAGTCCATTTTTATGACTTTCCAAATTATTTATTAAATGCATTCGGACAAATAAAAAATCGGCTAATGAAACATTGAACAAACATTATTCGGAATATAAAAGTTTCCGAATAATAAAGCTTTCAAAAACATGATTTAAAAAACTTAACCAATGTTAAATTTTAAGTATAAAATTGCATGGAATCTCCATCGGAAAATGTGCGCGCGGGGCACGCTACGTACGGCTTACCTACCTATTGTTACGGACTGACTTTAATCTCTACTCATATTCGCTAATTACGCATGTTTCGTTACATATGAAATAGTAGAAGGAATACCGTTTTAACGTTACATACTGAGTTCGTTAATGTAACGTAACTATATGTAAGTTTATTTTAGGTAAGTAAACTCTGACTAGAAACAGAAAATAAAACGAAAGTTTTAGTGTTTTTCGAGAATATGAAAATGAACCGATATATATATTTCGAGGTCTAAACGCGTGTCCAAAATAAGTGTTCAGCTCAATCAGCGATGCCTGATTTGATGGGAGGCAAAAAGTACCATTTCAATTAATCAGTAGTTCTTCAGAAAACAGTTATTAAACAGTTAGTTATACACCGTGGGCCCATATAACTAGACAGATTTTAACAGTGTATTCCTGAACATATATAGATACTAAAATGTCCTATAAACTTTTCTGGAATATGCCTAGTTTCAGAGTTAATACCAATTTAACAAAAATACACTTTTTATTATAAATCATCACAAACGCCTTTCTAATGGCCTTGTTGCCACTATTGGACATAGTTTACACGTCCTTATTAACAGATATCAAAGTGACAAGGAAAACTTTGCAGAAACTACATTTTTACAAGAAAAAATGTTTTAATTTGTTTTAGGCGATAATTTTATTAATAACATTTGCTTTTTATGTGCAATAAACATTCAAAATATGAAAAAAAAAACAAAAACTTAATTATTTGGCGAACTTGACCTAAAGTCACATAATATTTTTTCCTTCTTTTGGTCTTACAAATTCGTGGTTAAGATCTGTCGGGTTATTCCAGCCCACGGTGTATTTATTAATATAGGACACGAGCCAGCGAATGATTTCATAACTGAACCTGAAGGTTCTAAAAGTGGAACCTTAAGCATTGCGAGAGTTTCAAAGCACAAGTGGCGAAAAAAGCTTTGTTGACTAGTGAAATATAATAATGTCACTGAATAAAAAACTCCTTTTCTTACATACATTTTTTAGTAGTCACATCATAATAGTATTTCTTATTACCTACGTTATTTATCCCTGTTAATAATATGCTATAAAAACAAGATAACTATAACTTAACATCAATTTTCTATTACCCAATTTCTTAAATTCAGACTCAATCTGCGCACATATCACACATTCATCAATAAGTTAGGGTCTGAACCGTCACCCTTTTAATTTAGGCTTGGACGAGGGGTCATTAAACAATAAGTGTTGATTAAAAGCCCCCATGCGCGGGCGGCGGGCGATGGGCGCGAATAACTACGCTTCCTGTAGTGAAGCCATTATTTTATCACCGATGATTGGCACGAGTCCGCCACTCGAAATGTCTCGACCCGCACCACCGCTTCGCATAACTCTTACTGCACGAATTGCAAGGTCGCATCGGGTTTGATGTACGTGGGATTGGGATTTGGGAATTCAACACATCTTTTTTAATAACGTGGTTAAAACCTAGATTATAACTGGTTACAAACACCTTTCAAGTTTGAAATTTTGGAACCAAATATAAAATTAGACTTTTTTGTACCTACAAACTTATACCTATTAAAATTGTATTCTACTGGTATTATACAAGTAGACGGTGACAACATGCTCGCTGAATAGAAAATCAAATCGATATTACCATAAACCGAAATAGGCATGCCGTACGGCTTAAGCTTGCTAAGGTCTTAATGTTCAAAAATCTTTTTGGATACCGTTCCCATTGAAGCATGACTTATCAATGACACGCAGTAAAAAGATATATTGTAAATTATGTATAAAATGGAACATTGGGTCTAAACAACCTTTTTCCGTCTCTAGACAAGTTTCAAATGGGATAAAGTCGTACAGTCGCTGTCACGCAGGTAGGTTTCCAAACAAAGCAATAAACCCTACGCGAATACGCGTCTGTACGTATTATACATTAATCGATATCTTGATAAAGTACCGTGCTCGACTCGTACGGACTAGGAGATAATTACTCCAGATTGAGATATGGGGAGCAATGAACAGGGACCTCATTACGATGGGGATTTCAGTTTCATTCTTACTTCTATTATCCCTCACATCATTGTTCACGTGCACACGCTTTAGTTTACCTACGCTGGTAAGCTAACTAAAACGAGTCGATGACGAGTTATTCCTTATTATCTGAAATGTATTCCTTTCCAGATAATCTGGGAAATCCCTTTATGGAAATTGTATACCAATCGTTAAAAAGAGAAGCGTCCTGTTAACAGATTTTAAATCATTGCCGTCTCTGGTCGCCATTGTAACGTCAGGTTAGTTCAGATGCGGTCGATCCAGTCGAACAAAATGATCTTCGTTGGATCGGATCGCGCGTTCCACACCTCGCGGATCAATAGATCTCATTCACATAATAATAAGGAGTTATAGATCAGGTGCGCGGGCTGTCAGCGGCGAGCTGGCGAGTGCGGCTGACGCGCACTGACGCGCAGCCTCGGCGCGAGCACCGCTTTGTGATCGCATTTGAGTATGGAAATGGATATTTATTTCACGTGTCCGCCGGCCGGCGTAGCCGTCTACGGTGATCGCCGAAGATGATAACGCTTCGATTTATATATTTCACTCGATGATCGGTAGCTGCTACTTCGCTCGCCATACAACTGCCAGGGACGAGCGTGTTCGCTTATACAGGGCGTTAGCAGCATCGATCTCTGAGGACTATTATAGTATTTCAGTAGAACAAAAACTATTTTCTCCCATTTTTAAAAGTCATATTTGTGCCATATATATTAAGGTACACTCTTCATATTATTTACAACATAAAGCGTTTAAATTTTACCTAAAAGTGGTATTAGAACCTTCGACCATCAAGGAAAAATTTTATAGCTATATAAGTTTTTTTTAGCTTTATATTAATGTTCGATATTATGCTCTTAGTTGGTCTTATCTAATTTGAAGGACATTAAACAAAAGTTCAACAATGTCGACGTCAATGTTATATTATGAGAAGAAGAGAAGCACTAACAATAATTATTAAGTATTTATACTTGTTATAAGTCAATCTCAAATATGTAATATACCTCAATACTTATTACTTTTCTAAAACTGCTATTTTTTTCTTGTAAATAATGCTACTGAAATGGTTATTGGTTAGGTAGGTATAATATTTAGCACTCATGTTTAAATCTGAAATCAAAAATCTAAACATCAAACAAGGCAGCGAATTGTATTCGTCTAATAGCTTCGACTTACCTCATATACTGTACGTACTAATAGTTGATATAATATGTATTTAGGACGGACACGACGCGTTGTAATCAACCTGTAAATAGCATGCAAAACGAAACGATTGCCATAAACTGCGTGATTCGTCGCTCCGCCTTGTCACACTTAAAAAGAACTGCTCCTTGTCATACTCTAAAAGGCGCATCGCTCAACATATTATTAACATTATACATGGTTCCGTACGCTCATAACTTATTTCAGACAACACTGTTATTTGTGAGTCTTTAGGTGTATTGCATGAGAAGGGTTCGATGCTGTTAATCTTAATTATTAATCTGCACTATGCTTTTTACTGAAACTACGTCAAAGATTTGCAGAATCTTAATTTATTTATCTGTTTCTTTTCCACTTACTTCATTGCTTTTATTTTTATTTAAAAACGTGGCTGCGGGAACAGATTTAAAATTTATAACGTGGCTATGTCACGTCTCAGGTTAATTAGGTGTGGCGCGGGAGCCGCAGGAGCTGCCTCGATCCCGGCTTCTCGTCTGCGCTATTCTCGCAATCATTCCTTCTGTCTTGCTTGCTCTAGTCAACGCATTCGAAAGAGACGAAAGTACATAATCCGAGAAAGATGTTTGTTCTTGAACTGCAGCACGAAGACTGTACGGCGAGGCATGCGCGAGCGCAACCTATTTATTATTTGCGCTATAGTATTCTGAATAACTAAACGAACCTCTTCGCCTCGTTCAATAAACATTTTGCACTATTAAATGTTCTGATAAGGACGGTAATATTTTACTGAACTGTTGTAATGCTTTTGAGTAAGGTTCCGAATGCGACACAAATAAAGTATCTGGACGAGGTATTTGGTCTGGTATGTTATTCATTAGTTTAATATATGATTTTGAAAGAGCTATAATAAAAAATACCAATATGCCTATTATTATCCGTTCATAATATTAATATTAGACACAAAATAATAGGTAGGTATAAGTACTAATTATTTCGTGTCAGTAATATATTGTGATAAAAACTTTAGTAGCATTTAATAAGTTAAAAAATGAATAGCCTCCGATTACACTTGAGTCAACGCCGACGATATCGAGCGTACATTATGAATGGTTAATAAAACACGCGGCGTCGGAGGCAGACGCATATTTTCTACATTAATTGGAATATTACGATAAGTTCCAAAGAGGCGGTTCTTCATCATTAAGATAATATGCAAATATTTGAAGGAAAAGCCGCAATAAATTCTCGAGTTAAGGCACAGGATCAACTTGATTGATTAACAGTTGATAACGCTTATAAAATGTGCAGTAATGAGTATCTCAGAGCTCGTCAAACAAATTTTATCTGAATCAGTAACTTTATAACTAGTTGTTTTAAGTTCTTAGATGTTTTCGGAATTTAAAAAGGATGGACGATATTTTATGAATAGTGTAAGTAATTTCCCTGGGAGCCAGCATCCACGTTGGCACGTTTGCGGCACAATGCGGCAAAAGCACGCGTGACCCCTGCGCCCGCGTCGCATGGATATTTACATCTCACTTCAACTAACTTGGACCATTCACACACAGCCTAATCGAATTTAAACCTTTCAAAAAATGAATTAAATAATTACCTTACTTGTTTTTAACTAGTCACGTTATGTGGTGAGCTATGTTTTAGGTCGGATTTACAATATTTGTTGTTCATATTTAGATAAGTATGGATGAATGGGTAACTGTTTTAAAACAAATAATTTTTACAAATTGGTCATATGTGTATACCTACATCATAAAATTTTGTTACATAGAATAACTGATTTTATTTACGTGTCTATAAATACTTAATGTATATACTATACTCGTAATATGGTACAATATAAATGATTAAATATTGCAAGTTCTTCTCGACAATGTTACGATCAGAGCACTGGCTGGAAGTATTCTGTGTTTGAACCAATCTATTGTACGGAAATGTCGGGCGCCGCACGAAACAATCCTACCGTTTACCGTAATATCTGCATACAAATGTAGGAGAACTACGAATTGCTGTGATCGTATGTATTTATACTTTATTTGGTCAGGCAACACATGGGCTATTTAAGAAAGCTGCATGTGGGAAAATTTATTGTCCTCGGGATAATACCCAGCTTCTGTACTAAGTTGTTCAACAATAGGAATTATTCATTTAACATTCTAACGTTATGCGTGTAGAGTATTTTCTAAGTAAGACTATGTTGAGATAGAATATACTTTTGCTAAATTCTAAATAGGTATTATTTCAGAAGGTTATCTACCGTGTTCAAACAAAACAATTTGTTAGATTTAAACTGTTAACATTAATGGTACAAGAAATATAACATGCCTACTTATGAAATCATCCTTACTGTCAAATATATTTATAATGCATCCAGTATTACTTACTGATTCAAAATTATTTAAGCTAAATCAAACGCAAAATGTTCTAATGTTGCGTAAAAGTCTTTCATCAATATTTTACCAGCGTCCCAATAAACAAGAATCCGTTATAGCTAACTGAATGTAGGTATACTCGTATTTAGAGAGCAAGGAGGGCGTGTACAGAATTGTGCATGTTAAGTCAATGTCGCTCTCCTGACAATAACAGGCGAACGGCAAAATTTGTCATTGGGAAGCACGTAATGTAAATTCTATTATTACGGCCTTTTATTTTTCAATTACGAGCCCCCGGCTTCGGGGAGCCTCGGGGTTAACTTTGCGAGATCCCTGTGATATTTTTATTTTTTATTTTCTTGCCATGTGTTTTGTTGGTAACCAATTACATGTATTAGGCATGTGCACGGTAACTAGAATCATTTCAGTTTATTCTTTTAAAGACAATTGTTATACTTACCTAATTATTAAATAGGTAGCCTAAAACTACGGCCTATTTACGATTGTAGTTAATGCAATGAGTCTTCCTTTCCTAAATAAGAATTTCCGTTTACTGACGTGAAGATGCCGCAGATCTGCCTGGCTACACTGTCTCTCCAGCAATACCTAGGCCGATCCACCCGTTTTTCCAAGTTGGTATAGGTACTCATTCTTGACAAGCTCTACTTTACTCAATCTCTACAAGTGACTGATCCCATGATATAAGCACGGCCACTAACTTCTCAATTTGCACATATACCGCCGTCATTCGGAAAATTGTTCTATTTATTAACAAAAGCTTGTTTTCGCTCTTTTTTGTGGCCGAACCTTTTTTTTTTTATACCACGACGGTGCCAAACAAGCATACGGCCCGCCTGATGCTAAGCAGCTACCGTAACCTATGGACGCCTGCAACTCCAAAGGAGTCACATGCGCGTTGCCGACCCTTTACAAAAAGGAGGATTCACTGTGTTGACGACTAAAGGAACAAGAAGGTCCCTCATCGTCAACACACTGGGTCCTCTTTGAGCTCTTTGGCAACCTTACTCACCAGCAGGAACACAACACTATGAGTAGGGTCTAGTGCTATTTGGCTGTGGTTTTCTGTAAGGTGGAGGTACTTCCCCAGTCGGGCTCTGCTCCAGATTTGAGCGATGACATTCGCTGAACGTGCCCTACCACACTTAGCGAGATGCCATTCGCAGTGCCCATACCTCTCTTTTTGGCGTAGTTTAAGGACATACCCAGGTCCGGACGTAGTTTAAGGACATACCCCGGGTCCAATACCGGGTCCGGTACCTTCTGATGATTGGCCTCTACTAAGGCTTTATTACGGTACAGGTACATTACATGTGACTCACTTAGTACTATCGCTTAAATCCAAGCTAAAACCCTAAACCTTTTTGGTTTCCTCTAAGAATCTGCATGCCAGTTTGCATTTGATTGTATTTGACCCTAACCCTAATGTCAATGAAAATAAATGTTTTGCACTTGTAAGTAGGTAGGTAGATGAAATTTATTACTCATATATTGCGTTCACAGGACTTGTCGCTAGGTCGTGCTATTTTACTGTTACGCGTGAAGTTGCCAAGTCACGACTAGCTTAGCTTACGCTTAATGGTTCAGTATCAGCATGTATGACGCGTTGCATGATTAATCGCTGTATGAATGTTTTGATTTGTTGACTACCACTTCATTAGGCGACACGGTCGCGTCACGCGACGGAGCTACGCGCCGAGCTCGCACCGTAACCGTCTCTAACCGGTAACCGGTACGTAACTCAAAAAATCCCCTCGAACTCTACGATCAAATTAAATCATTTCTGTTTTATTCGTGTTTGCCAGCACGCGATAGTTCATGTTATCATAATAAGGAATAGGCGCTATGTTTATTTATTACAAAACTTCAACACGTTTAAAAAAATCCCCGGCGTAAAGTATGGGCCGCTGAATAATAATAATAATCATAAGTACGAATATCAAACAATAATTATTTTATTCTTATGTAAGTAATATGTCGTATTGCCAATAAAAGCTGTCAAACTTTAAAATTAACTTTTTTAGAATAGGTATTTCATGGTGCCAGAATGATCGGAAGAGCTCTTTATTAACATTCGGACATCTTAACAAATACTTAGTGTAGATAGAAACTTACTCCCTTATACATAAACGTCTTTCAGGCCACAATTAGTTAATTTATGCTTTGTTCTTCTCTGTCACTTTGACAGTTGTATTTGTTAGAAACAGATAAAACATAAAGGCCTGAGAGATGATTATGAATAAGGGGGTTAGTGTATTTATCCAGTATAGTAAAAATTAAAATAGTGTGAACATTTGACATATCTACCGTTTCCTTTCTACTTGCATGTCAATATTAGTCAAGTACTAAGTACCTAACCTTGCTTTGAAAACGATATTATGATTTTCTAAACAAGGGGTGTTATATCATGATTGTGTTTAATAAACGATGTTATGGGCCTCAACGATCCACGTACCTACTTACCTACCTATCTATTTAGAACATTAAAAAAGTGGTAATAGTCAGCATTATGATTGAATACTAGGTAGGTACCTATAATGATTCAATCATTAAATCCTTCAAACTTTTAATCATAAAAACCTACGCCGCATTTGCAATCACTGTGACGTAATAAAAATGGTTTAGTACCTACCTATATATTTTTCACACCACCTAGTCGTATACGGGCTTTTTCTTCCCTGCTAGGAGGGAACAAAGTGGCACTTTTCTGTTCTAGGACATTCGTTTTTTTTTTCAGCCAGTTCGTCATCACAATCAAATTTCTTATTAAATTAATAGATTCATTATAATCAAGAAGCACACTAAGCACATATAAAGTTAAAATAAATATGATTCAACAATAAAGAAAAAATTTCCCCTAAGGTGGTGTGAAAAGCAGTATGTGTCACATAGGAGCAAAACTATTTTCAACTTGGGCGTTAACACTTGAATCCCTCACTACGCTCAGGAGTCTACTTTAGAATCCCTCGCTACGCTCTGGATTCTATTATAGACTCCATCGCTTCGTTTGGGAATCAATATACGCCCTCGCCGTAAATATTTCATTTTGCTCCCTTGTTACACAATCTACTATTGTTGAATCATTCATGTACTTAGATTATACAGAGTGTAACAAAAATACTAGTGATCCGTTAAAGTGCTTACTTGGTATTGTATTGCGTTGCGACTAAGAAAAAGTAGGACAAAAATTTTTCGGACGCGAAATTTTTTTTTTGTATGTTGCACGTCGCCCTAACCGGCCAACCTTCCATACAAAACCATTTTTTTTCGAGTGAAAAGTTTGTTTCTTAGTTTTTCATAATAAGAATACTATACCAATTACGGTTTAACGGCCTCTTAGCCTAGTCGGCAGTGACCCTGCCTATGAAGCAGGAGGTCCCGGGTTCGAATCCTGGTCAGGGCATTTATTTGTGTTCATCACGGATACTTGTTCCTGAGTTATGGATGTTTTCTATGTATTTAAGTATTTATCTATCTATTATATATATCATCTCCTAGTACCCACAACACAAGCCTTATTGAGCTTACTGTGGGACTAGGTTGATTTGTGTAAGATTGTCTCATAGTTATTTATTTATTTATTTATTTATTTATTACGCCCTTAACAGGATCACAAGCATTTTTGTTACACCTTGTATCTTATCATGCCTTTGTTACTGAGTTAGAGATCCGTGATCTAACATATCATGTGTAAATCTAAACGTCGCTAACGCATAAAATTTTATTGGAAAGGACCACTTGTTAACGTATGTTATCCATGTGTAGTGCCATTTCACAACAGCTCGCTTCGCCGCGCCGGATCACGTATCAGCTCTGAAATCTACGTTCAAAACATAAACTATTTACAATCTATTCGATATTCAATACGCGATTGCAAAATACGCCAAATTATTGCATTAGTAGGTACCGAACAGGGATTCCCGATATTGTGGCGAAGTGATCGCTCGCCGTGCAGCGATATGCGGCTTAAATAATTTAATAATTCGCAATACGGAATTTACCATACCGAGTGTCGTACCGTTCGTCCAATTCGTATTCAATATGAGTATTCGATTCTCATACTACTGTCGCATTGAGCAACATTCAAATACGGCATTTCCACCGTGCGAAATGTTAGCTTCCGTGGAGCGCTTAAGGTCCTTTTTAACTACGCACAAGAACATAGCTGGGATCTTTTCAAAATGTATGTGGTGATATGTAGGTGAATAAAGCACGTCTCTGTACATTTCAATATCGGGAACATCCGTGTTATACGCGTGACCTTGCAAATCACAGCCTGCTTTCCAAACGACTTCGCAGAATCGGCCGGCGTCTGAGCGCAAGCGTTGACCGTCGCAACGTTGCTCATATTAGAATATGTTATTGCCAATAACTTGCCTGATTTATGTGTGAAGCCATAGGGTACAATGACTACATGTTTTCCTTATAATCGCTTGATTAAGTATGAGTTCATCGGAAACAGCTACTTAGTCGACGTTGATGCATGATGGTCGAGTGATATTAGCTAGTTAAAGTACCTACCTACCTGCTTGATCTCAAACATGCTATGAGACGTACATATTAAGTACTCGTAATATTTAGTTTAGGTAGATATTCAAAACATAGTAAGTAACATATTAAGTAACTGAAAATAATGCCAGCGCTATTTATTGGGTTTAGAGTGCCCAGAGGATCATAAGCACGCTTATTGAGCTGTGCCACTTAAAAACTTCGACAACGCGCAATGAAGAAAGATGATGTTTATAGTTGTTAGTAGCCTAGAGGCGATTTTCAACAATGAGTGTTTTCCATAGACATACTGTAGGTACGTGTAAAGTGCTGTTTCTAAGTTTCCTTAAATTAAACATTTAGTTAATTTGAAAAGAAACATATGTACAATGACTCCAATTTCTTATACGGAGCTATATCAATAAATGTAATAGAAATCTATGGTCATAATTAAAGTTTAAAAAAAGGGTAAATAAAAAAGCATCAATCGAACTAAAAGCGCAATCGAACTAGCGTTAAAAGCTTAAATATAACATCATATCTTAATTACTGCAATAAAGGTATGCTCAGCCTAAAAAGCTCATATTTTTTCTATATTGAAAAATGGGTTTACAAAAACTGTCAATAAAAGATAGTGGAGCAGGCAGCCTACGGCCGACAAATAGCTGCATGCGTATACACAGGCGATAGCGGGTCGGGCGACCGGCGACCGGCGACCCCGTCGTGCCCCCTGGAAGCTTTAATAAATTGAGCACTCTGATACATTTTGGAACACACGAGATTCAGCCAATTATTCTAAAACTCGCTTCATCCAACGTTTTTGTTCGATTAGGGATTCTAACATATGTCGCATTTTGAGCTTTTGATCTAACCTAAAATAGACAAAATCTAACCTAAAATAAGTAATTAAAGTCCAACTGTTCGCTTAGCAAATACACGTATTTAAGTAGGTACCTATATGGAGATTTCCTGAAAAATTCATGGTTAATCTGAGTTCAATTCGGTATCATCTGCCGCGCTGGCGCCGGTGCGGCGTTCTGTCATCTAATGAGGGCACTTTGACGAATAAATGAAAGATCAAAAAAGGTCTTCAAAATAAGACATTTTGCAACGAATATTTACTCCAATAAAATTACCAATTGAACACGCCCGATGTGTTTTCTAGTATGCAAACATTGTTGGGAATATCTTACTCAGGTATCTAATAAATATGTCATAGAATGTAGCGTAGTATACACCTTGAGAATAAATGTTCAAATTGTACCGATACATGCGCGTGAGATGTTTATATTTTGCGGTTCACATACCTACATTACGCAGCAGGTAAGTACACAGTCTCTCCTAACATGCTCTTTTATAATGGTCTAAGAGCTGGCCACGTCAGATAAATAAATAATTAATAAATAAATAAATATTATGGGACAATCTTACACAAATCAACCTAGTCACACGGTAAGCTCAATAAGGCTTATGTTGTGGGTACTAGGCGACGATATCCATACTAATATTATAAATGGGAAAGTGTGTGTTTGTTTGTTTGTTTGTTTGTCCGTCTTTCACGGCAAAACGGGGCGACGAATTGACGTGGTTTTTTAAGTGGAGATAGTTGAAGGGATGGAGAGTGACATAGGCTACTTTTTGTCTCTTTCTAAACCCCCAATTCCCTAAAATGGGGGGTGGAAGTTTGTATGGAGCATTCCGGGGGGCAAAGGGGAACCGTGTTACCCCGAATTTAACGCGAGCGAAGCCGCGGGCAAAAGCTAGTATATAATAGATAGATATAGATAAATACTTAAATACATAGAAAACATCCATAACTCATGAACAAATATCCGTGATAAACACACAAATAAATGCCCTGACCAGGATTTGAACCCGGGACCTCCTGCTTCATAGGTAGGGTCACTACCAACTAGGCTAGGAGGCCGTTTAAATTACACAATATGAGAGCAATGAAACCCATCTAGTAAGATTGCAATACTATCCTTGTTGCTAGATCCGGGAATCTGGCAGATTTTAATGGGTGAATGTTGGAGTGACAGACTAGCAAACTTTTTAAATTGGAAAAAAGTAATACCAAAATAGGTAAAAACGGCCGAAGTTATCATATTTATAGAGGACGGGGCCTATATTTTAACATTAGAACAAAAAACATTGCGTAATATTTCGGAAACAGAAACAGTAGGAGACAAACTATGAATTACATTATACGTCGTCGTTACATTATACGTCGTTTTGGACTACTTTCCCCCATCAGAATCTTTTGGCAATGATATGATCTAATTATTTATGTAATTTTTCATAAACCAGAACTCTAGGATTTGCATTCTTAAAGTGGTTTGCACTCTTTGACCTCCACCACTTTATAGCTGCCAGATGTCCGGTTCTAGAAATGAGCATAGTGTATCAAACTAACGAGAGGGGTTTCGTTGCTCTCATTATTGTGTCATATCTGACGTGGCTAGCTCTCCGTCTATAAGCGAAGCGTCTCAAATTTAAACGCCGTGTTACAGTATATAAATAGTGATAAATTAGAAAACGTGACGAAAATTACGATACTTATCCTAGCTATTTAATCTCAGATTATAGCACAGGCACGCAGGCACCAGGAGCCTAAATCATAATGTGTGGTCCCATCCGAGAGAAGGCATGAAACTTTGCATGCACGTAGCTTATAACAATAAGAAAAAACCGGCCAAGTGCGAGTCGGACTCGCGCACCAAGGGTTCCGTACAAACCTGTAGGTATATAGGGGTAGTAACTTTAAAATTATTAAAAATAATTGTATTATATGATGTAACAAAACATTTACGGTTTTCGCAATTTTTCCTTAATCTGTGCTTAGTAGTAGCTTCGTAATACCAAATTTCAAGACCCTGAGTTCACGGGAAGTACCTTGTAGGTTTTGATTCCCTTGCGACTTTCGAAAATTTGCGGAAATTTGCGGCATAAACGGCTGTATCTTTTGATTGCGTTGGCTTAGAAGTTTGATTTTTTCACAGCTCCAAGGGATTTGATATAAATTTGAGCTTGACACCTCCACGCGTTCCTGAGAAAAAGGGTCCTGACAGACGGATGGACGGACGGACAACAAAGTGATCCTATAAGGGTTCCGTTTTTTCCTTTCGAGGTACGGAACCCTAAAACAAATTGAAGTGGAAACAGATCATCCAGTAGGTGCTTTCCCCCCTCACCACTACTTTTGTGTCCCAATTTGCAGTCTTTTATATTTTTTGACTGAGCGTTAGCGAAGGTCTCCGTTTCAGCTTGTGCCGAAAGGCTTTCGTATGTCCGGATGTTCTCCTCTACAGGTCGCATTTGTTAACGAATTCCCGCGAGATTTTGTGAGCGGATTCTTTAGTTACGTAAAATTTTTCAGACGTGGCGTTTTTTTGAAAATTGTCAAAGTGGTGGAAACGGCATAAAAGGCTTTAGCATTACGATCCATGACGCTTAAGACCATTTTCGCTAAAATATAAAGAACTTAAGCGCCATGATGATGTACAGCGCTGTGAGTTCGCTGAGATAAGACATGTGAGTTCGCGAAAATCGTATGTCGAATACGTAGCCTAATTTTACGCAACAATTTAAGCCTTACGTGGTGCAGTTGAATGACGGTTTGATAAACGGTAGCTATATAAGTTAATATACCACACATAACACGTCTCAGGTACGATTCCTCAGACATGACATTCTTTTGGTATTTTTTTAGTTTAAATTTCGTAATTATTAACAAGGCCATGTACATTAGTTGACTCAAAACCTTAATGGCGCAGGGTGTTCCTGTTAATCTCGCATGCAGCTAATAGAGGGCGCTATAGTCAAAATAATGCTAACAGTGTTTTTTTGTAATTCCTAACTTTATTTTCCCCGTCTTATAAAAAGCATCCTTTTAAAATTTCTAAGATATTCCACTTTTTTTAATTTGATTACTTTTTAGGTGATTTTAACTCAGAATCACGAGATTCTTATGACTTATTATGACGGTAAGAGAATGGTATAAGTACTAATGAAAAATATATGAAAAAAAGGGAGACATTTTGTATCCTACTGGAATCGAAAGAGTTTGTGATATTGAGTCGATACCATCCAAAATTCCCAAAAAAAAATGGAGGAAACGACATTAAATAAACGGTAACTATATTAAAATTTCTGCCACCGCAATTTAGATTTGCCACCCATCTCAGGAATAAGATATAAATAGCTGTTATGGTGAAGAATACCATGTTTGTCAAGCCAGAAAAAGTTGTGCATCGTAGGTAAAGTTGTAGCAGTTCTAAGGGTAACAAATCTAAGGTTGAATATTTAAGACGGGAGAAAAAGGAGCACACCCTGAACGTTTTTTTTTCATACAAAAAATTGTTAGGTTGAATATTTAAGACGGGACAAAAAAAAGAGTAGTTATAAAGTTAACACCGTATAATAAGGGTTAAAGGGCTCCACCTCCAGAGAACCCTCTGGAGGACGTGGAGCCCCCCGCACTAAAAAAATTACACTGAACTTTCTTTTTTCAAACCAAAAATGTTTATGTTGAATGTTTAAGACGGGAGAAAAAAAGAGTATTTATAATATTAACGACGTAATAAAGGACAAAGGGGGGCTCAAAGAAAAATTACACTAACCGATTTATTTTCCATACCACATTTAATTATAAGTTTGAATATTTAAGACAAGAGGAAAAAGGATATTTATAAAGTCAACCACGTGAAATGTGTGGAAGGGGGAACAAAAAAAAAACACACTGAACGAATTTCTTTGCAAAGCAAAAATTATAAGGTTGAATATTTAAGATGGGAGAAAAAAGAGTATATAAATATATAGTTAACGGCGTAACAAGCGTGAAAGGGGGGCTCGGAGGGCGGAGCCCTCCGTATAAAGAAAGAACATACTGAATAACAATTTCTATTTATACCAAAAATAGTTAGACAGAATGTTTAAGACGGTAGCAAAAAGGTCACAGTTTCTTAATTAAAGCCATTAAGGGACAAAGCTACTGGTTGGTTTTTGCAATTTTTCTCTCATATCCCCGCCTCAATGAAAATGATGCCTTATCGGGCTTTCGGCCTTCCGGTTCACTTTATGACATTAATCATTAATTTGTGTTCGATCTCGGTCCTGCTACTACCGCAGAGGCATTTTCTACTAAGGCGCTTCGGACGTTCGGCTCGACAGCGAGCTTTGCCTTCAGCTCGGCAGATCTTTTTAGTCGAAATTAGTCGCTCTCAAAACTAAGAAGGATGATGATACAACCTACAGGACTAGGATTAGGAGTTAGGAGTTTCTTGCTTAAACTACGACCTTCTGTAAAACGGTAATTTCTTTTCATTCAAGCCCGACCAGCCGGCTATAGCTATTTTCAACCGACTTCAAGATTTCGAATGGTCTAAGAGCTGGCCACGTCAGATATGACACAATAATGAGAGCAATGAAACCTGTCTAGTTAGACTGCTTTACCATCCTTATTGCTAAATCCGGTCATCTGGCAGCTTTTAATGGGTGGAGGTCAGAGTGACAGACCAACAAAGTTTTTAAGTTGGAAAAAAGTAATCCCAAAATAGGTGAAAACTGCCAAAGTTGTGTTATTTATAGAGGTCAGGGCCTATATTTTAACATTAGATTAAAAACCATTGTCTATTGTTGCGGAAACAAAAACAGTAGGCGACTAACTAAAATTTGCATCATACATAATTTGGCACTACTTTCCCCCAACAGAAACTTCTGGATATGATATAATCTAATAATTAATTACAGAATTTACCATAATATTGCATCAAAACCAAAACTCGAAGATTTGTTTTCATCAAGTTATTTGCATTCTTTGACCTCCACCACTTTACAGCTGCCAGATGTCCGGATCTAGAAATAAGCATAGTATAGCAAACTAACTAGAGGGGTTTCGTTACTCTCATTATTGTGTCATATCTGACGTGGCCAGCTCTCCGTCTAGAAGGAGGAGGATATCAATTCATCGGGATCTTTGTTTTTGCTATTTTTTTTATGTATGTTCACCGATTATTCGAAGACGGCTGGACCGATTTGGAAAATTCTTTTTTTGTTTGAAAGGGTATACTTCACAATTGGTCCCATTGTAACCAGGTCAGGATCTGATGATGGGATCCTGGAGAAATCGAGGGAACTCTTCAACTATTATAGGCACACCTAATTGTGATTTGAGTATTTATTACAGCAGGTCGAGCATTTGCTCTTTTTTAGGGTTCCGTAGTCAACTAGGAACCCTTATAGTTTCGCCATGTCTGCCCGTCCGTCCGTCCGTCCGCGGATAATCTCAGTGACCGTTAGCACTAGAAAACTGAAATTAGGTACCAATATGTATATCGATCACGCCAACAAAGTGGTAAAATAAAAAGTGGAAAAAAATGTTTTATTAGGGTACCTCCCCTATACGTAAAGTGGGGAGTGATTTTTTTTTTTTCATTTCAACCCCAACGTGTGATATATTGTTGGATAGGTATTTAAAAATGAATAGGGGTTTACTAACATCATTTTTTGATAATAATAATAATAATAAATAAATACTCTTTATTGCACACCTCATACAGTTACAAGCACAAATTTTACAATTAGATAAATTTAGGTAGAGGTAACAACAGGCGGTCTTGTCGCTAATGAGCGATTTCTACACATAATAATAATGTACATATTTTCGGAAATAATCGCTCCAGAAGTAAAAAAAAATGTGTCCCCCCCTCTAACTTTTGAACCATATGTTTTAAAAATATGAAAAAAATCTCAAAAGTAGAACTTTATAAAAACTTTCTAGGAAAATTATTTTGAACTTGATAGGTTGAATAGTTTTTGAAAAAAAATTACAAAATAATTTCTGAACTAAGTTTGTAATTTAACCGTATAAGCAGGTGTTTATTGTACCTGTAATTTTTACAAAATCACAATGAAATGACGTGCTTTCAAATAAAGTAAAAACGGTGAAAATCGGTTCACGCAATAAAGAATTATCCCATAAAAATCATCTTCCATACTTTAAGCTCGCGTGCAATAGTTTACTTAATTTGCCGATAGATGTCGCTGTACGTAGAACGCTCATATCATATCATACATGGCGGTGTTATTTTAACTCTTAAGTGGGGACACTTACTGTGACGGACAGAAAACTACGGAACCCTATACTGAGCGTGGCCCGACACGCTCTTGGCCGGTTTTTGTGTAAAATTATTGTGTGACTGTTACTCATAGTCCAGCAGTTATGTGCATTTCACCTGGAAAGTAATCCAAACTTAATGGAACTTTAACGGGTAGTTTGGGGATATGCCACGAAGACTCATAAATTTTCGACCTCGAGGACCTTGTGGAATTTGGAGGGGGGGCAAAAACCATTTTTTTTTCAGTTTTTCTCTTATATCTCATAAACTAAGCACTTTTTGTGTGCACCTTGAATGGCAAAGTTAAAGAGCAATAAATTTCCTCAATGTTAGCTGACATACTAGATTTTTAGGCCAAATATTAACGAAGATACAGCCAAATTATTGTTGAGATTCCAATATGGCGGCAGAAGCATATTTTTTTAGCAATTCTGTAAACTTATGACTTTTCAAGTGTCAACACTTGACAGCCTAACGAAAAATAATATATCCAATGGTTGTCTGGGAGAGATCGCTTATTAGCAATAAGGCCGCCTGTTGTTTGCCTCTCTTCATATGTACATGGGTTTGGTGTGCTGTTTTCTTATTCTGAGATTTCTGAGGTGTACAATACAGAGGATTTGACTTTACTTTTACTTAATATCAACAGAATATCACACATTAATTATGCTATTAATGCATGATGACACTTAACAGCATAACGAAATATAGTATATCCACAAAGTTCCGATATTATAGGTTTTCTAAGACGTTAATATTGGTGATTGATCGACATAATTAACATAGCAATGATAAGAAAACAGATAAGCTATACTTTTTAAATTTTAATAACCTTTTTTCGACTGTATTTTCGTTTATATTTGGCCTGAAAATCTGGTATGTCAGCTAACTTTCAACAGCGATATTTATTGCTATTTAACTTTGCCATACAAGGTGTACACAAGAAGTGCTTAGTTGATGAAATATAAGCGAAAAAGTGAAAAAAAATAGGTTATGTCCCCCCTCCAAATTCCACAAGATCCTGGAGGTCGAAAACTTATGAGAGTCTTCGTGGCATACCCCCAGACTACCTGTTAAAGTTCCATTGTGTTTGGATTACTTTGCAGCTACCCTTAACTTCTTTCGACATAACTGCTTGATTATCAGCCAGGCAGAGTTTTACAGTAATATTTTCTTATATGATATGATTGGTTATCTGCTTTACAAATTAACCTAATAATTACCTATTGTCTGCTTTTTGTCGATTCAGTTTTTGGAAATTTATCAAATTGGCAGAGCCATACATCTATATTCGTGGTCAATAGAAAAATAAAATAAGTTAAACAAATGAAAAAAAGAATGAAAATGAAAAATATTTTATTTCCTTAACATTTTTGACATAATGACAACAAGTTGGAAACTTCCTATTAAGTAAAATATGGCTGCATTTTTATTTTCTAGGCTAAAACAGGATATGACACATAGAAAAATATTTTTGAAGAACCTCGTTTTGTCTGAAATATAAGTAATTAACGTTTATTTTACTAAAATGAATTTAAATAACAAGTTTATGTATAAATCGTAAGAATTAAACCCTGGTTGTTCTTTAAAAGTGCTTGAATGCGAAACGATGAAGATAAATGGGTTTGCTTACATTATTTGAAATTTCTATCGACCCCGAATTTACTCAGTTTTAGCTATGCTCGCGAGGTCTACAGCTCACAGAGCCACTAGTTATAAAAACGGTAAAAGTTATCACATAACTTTCAAATAAGAATATGTTTTTCGTTAAATTCTTTACAATAGCTGTCTTTAAAGCATGTTACTAGCACTTATAGTTTTCAATGTATGTGTCGCCCAAATTAAGACGAGCAATGTTACACCGTCATACAAAATAGTATGGGCAAATACGAAACCATCAACCTAGCAAGAAAGGCATTAAATTTTAGAATATTGGCTATGGACGGGCTATGTCCATAAAAGACCACCAAAAGTTGGTCTTATTTAGCCATTAAATTTACTTCTAAACTATTTTTGAATTGCTTAGTATCTTCTACTTCGCTCATACGGTTCGTACTGTATTATATACGATTTCAAGCTCGCATGGTCATTTACATTATAACTATTATTTATTGAAGTTATCTAATCCAAAATATACTGTTTCACGAAAAAACGCGGTCGTTAATACTGTGTGTTGTATGTAGCAATCATGATCGCGTTACAAGTGAGAACGCGGGCGGTAGTAGTAGCAGTGACAACGGACGAAAAGCGCGAACTCGAAAGAGGGTAGATCGCTACGGTGTGTGGGTAGACTATAACTAAAACTCGCCGCAACGTCAGTTACTCCGTGATGATGGTGCATGCAACTATGCCGAAATATCGGGTGCTCGAAAACTGTAATATACATGGTAAATACCCCGTTACAAATAGTTATATTGTACTGTATTTATATGGCGAAAACGTGTCTCACCTTAAATTCCTTAATTTTCGCGACCCATAATTTAAAACTATACTGTTTTGGCAATTAAGTATTGTAGAAAATTTAATGGAGAATATTTTGTACATTGGCAGTTTTTTACCGTTTTCATATATTTAAAGTGTAATAATTTGCAAACCGGGACACAAAAGTGGGGGAGTGGGATAAAACAATCACTTGACGACCTGTTTCCACTTCTATTGTTTTCCGTACCTACATAAGCTACGTGCATGCGAAGCTTCATGCTTTCTTCCGGATGGGACCAGATTTTGTTAGGGGCAAGCCCAAGTAACACCGGAAGCATTATAACATATGAATAGTTAACTTATTTCGAACTTAAGGACCGTATAAACTCTTATATACGTTCAACGAGCAACTTGTCGCATTATATGATGCTTTGAGCTGTATAACGGTTGTATAATGGCATATCTAAATGCTTTTGTAAAGCCTTTAGCTTTAGTGCAGCAAACTACAACGCAACTGTACAGCTTTCGACTGTTTAAAAGCACTTAAGTGCTTTAGGTTCTACAATAGCATTATATAATGCTTTAAGCTGTATAACGGTTGTATAATGACATGTATAATTGCTTTTTTAAAGCCTTTAGTTTTAGTGCAGCGAACCAAAATGCAACTGTACAGCTGAATGCTGTACAGTTGCGTTTTGGTTAGCTACACTAATGCTTCGGTGTGGTTTAGTGCCTTAGGTTCTACAATAGCGTAAATAAATGCTTAATGTTGTTTAATAGCATAATTATTCAGGTGTAATGCTGTAGGCTTAAATAAGGCATTTTTTAAGGGTCACTGAGCTGCTATTGGACTAAGAGCTAGCCACGTCAGATATGACACAATAATGAGAGCAACAAAACCCGTCTGGTTAGATTGCTATACTATTCTTATTGCTAGATCCTGGCATCTGGCAGCTTTTAATGGGTGGAGGTCACAGTGACAGACTAGCAAAATGTTTTAATTGGAAAATAGTAATACCAAACTAGGTAAAAATTGCCGAAGTTGTCTCAGGTATAAAGGACAGGGCCTATATTTTAAGGGGCTCCCTGGCGCCAACGACCTTAGATCTGATTCCCTTAGTTTTCTAATGATTTATATAGCTTATCATATTATCAGTAACGGCTTTAAACAATATAGTATCCTATATTTACTTCAATATTCATTGTCTTCGAGATATTTGACATCAAAGTCGAACCGGTTTAGGCTAAAAAAGTGGTTTTATGGTCATAAATTTTGTTTTAATTAGTTAAAAATTAAAATCTCTCTACAGTTTTTAGAGACATCAAAGAGGAACCCTAATATGTAGATTACGTATATGTAAGATTCTTTACACCATTCGAATATCGATAAAAGTGTTTTTTAGACCATATTTTAAAAATATCATAAAAAATAACGGCTCATTTATTTCAAGATCCGGCTCTACAGAATGGAGATAAAAGATTCAAAAACCGATAGTCGTTTGCCTTATAATTCTATCTATAGTGAATATGTAGTGGAATATCGACTCAAAACTGGTCAAAAATCGATAAAAAAAAACGATAGACCAAAAAATATTGTGTATTATTACCATACATCTGGGTTTTCGGTGCGGGAATGTTTGACATTAGCCAAAGAGTAGGCATTAACTTAAAAAACAGAATGTACTCTAGCACGTTTCTACCTAATGAATAATTGATCGAAAAAATCATAGGTATATACAATTTATATGTAATAGCTGACTATTATGTATATATATTGTAGGTACATATACCTATGATTTTTGCAAGTATTTTTTTTATTAATTCATGTAATGACTGATCATTGTCAACCTCTTCAGTTAATCAAATAGTTCATAAATATCGGACGTCAAGATTAATATTTGACACTTATTATACCGTGTCTTTGTCTTAGGTAGATCTAGTTAATAAATTTCGGATATGCAATTGCATTTTTAAAATACTAAGTATATAATAGTCAATACAAACATGCCTCTAAGAAAAAAAGCTCGTATCATAGTGTGTAAGTTATTCACAGAGAGGTAGTTATTCATTAGGCATAATATGATATTTTCTCAGACTAACTCTCAACCTATCTGTTTATCTCTACTCTTTCTCAAATCGTTCCCGCACCGAAAACCCCGATGTAAGATTATTACGGAAACAAAAACAGTAGGCGACAAACTATGAACTATATTTTATTATACATCGTTTGGCACTACTTTCTCCCAACATAAACTTTTGTATAATTTCTCTTAATATTGTATAGTATTTGTATAGTTTCTCATAATATTGCATCAAACCCAGATCTCTAGGATTTATTTTCTTGAAATGGTTTGCATTATTTGACCTCCACCACTTTAAAGCTGCCAGATGTCCAGATCTAGAAATAAGCATAGTATACCAAACTGACTAGAGGGGTTTGGTTGCTCTCATTATTGTGTCATATCCGACGTGGCTAGCTCTCCGTCTATATAGACCAACGCCATTTTGTAAATAATTTATAACCTAAAAATAAAATCATGCGGACCTATTTATACCAGGAAAATACCTATATAATAATGAAATTACTTAATTTAAGACTGCTCAACCAACACTATTATGTAAAAAATGCAAAACTCGTTCTATACGAGGATAACACAATTGATTTGTTTATTTGACGCATATCTTTTTATAATATTTTATAGCAAAACCACAATAAATCAAAGGCGCGTGAAAATTTTCAATGAAACTTATGTACACATTTACAGTAAACTACATTGCGCAGTAATATTTGAAGGATATAATAACGTAAAAGAGTCAAAAACTTTTATAAATTTTGTTAGGATGCAAACAAATATGACGTGTCACTCATTCAGTTTTTTGTAACGTCTTCGTTCATTTTATATTGCGAGACAAAGTAGTTAAATCACAACGTATTATAACATTTGTTTCGTCGGTGTTAGAGACGTTTTTGCATTGACGTAAGGTTTATTTTACTACACTCTTGTGCTAGTATAATGCTTTTGTATTGCGATTGGCAAGTTAATCGAGAGTACTTATGCTTCTTTACTGCGATTAGCAAGTTTTTTGGCCGTATTAATGCTTCTTTAATGCAGTTGGCAACTTAATAGAGCGTACTAATGGTTTTTTAATGCGATTGGCACTTTCCATGACAACGATAATGCTAATAGAGTAGTATAGATTCACCGTTTCTACCCCATCGTTTTCCCACCACCAAAACAATGGTTTTTCGGGGCTATGAAACCTAAAAAAAAAAAAAGTTTGGTATGTTTTAGTACGTTTAGCCCCCCATTTAGATAGATTGCACTAGGTCTCAACAGTGCCCGGAGCCTCCTTCAGCACTTAGGCACTCCGCTAATTAAACAATACACGCTCTTCGACACCACAATAGAACCCTCGCTCACCTTTTTCTATTGTCTCTATTGTTAGCTCGACTCGGCGACATCGCATTGTTACCGAGCTCGGTAGAGGCATACTCCTACGTTGTAGTTTGTTCTTTACGTATTTGCAATAGGTTTTATAATTGCTTAATTGGTTACTCCTTATGAAAGACTAGGTATACTACCTAAAGTTTCCATAGTTTAGGTATTGTTTTGGTGGTGGGAAATCAATGGGGTAGAAACGGTCATATAATGTAACGAGATTTTTAATGATCTAACAAGCCCCGCGAACTGACACAATTACATTACCCTTTATTAGTCTGGACTGGAGTAGGTATCAAATTTATACCTAAAGTAATTAATTCACATTTCGAATATAAATGCAAATTTCAACGTATCTATATGTGTTACAACACAATATGAAACTTCTGGTATATGTTTCAACCCCATCAATTTTAGTTATTTAGTATCTATTCGTTTTCAGTTTTTGTCTAAAATTTATTTTTTTATGCAAATCCAATTATTGAAATATTATTTTATTGATTCTAGATTATTTTCAGTCTAGATATTTGTGTTGTCTTAATTTTTTTTTGGGTAAATTATTTTATGCAAATCCAATTTTTGAAATATTATTTTATTGATTTTAGATTATTTCTAGTCTAGATATTTGTGTTGTCTTAATTTTTTTTGGGGTAAATTATTTTATGCAAATCCAATTTTTGAAATATTATTTTATTGATTTTAGATTATTTCTAGTATAGATATTTGTGTTGTCTTATTTTTTTTTTTTGAACTCGTAAATAACTTTGGTATATGTGACAACCGACTGCTAATTATTGGTGGACAATAAACATGACTGTGTTTTGAACAAATTTGAAACTGTAAGTATGCTGTACGTTTCCGTAAACGAAGTTCCCATTATTTATTATAATATATAGATCTTTTGTTAATGTAGGATTCGGTGTGTGATTTATTGCATTCCTGTTTATACCAGTTAGGTGGGGCGGTGCGATGTTTAAAGACTCCTTTGGAGCTCTTATTTAAAGTCGCAATTTCTATTATTAGTTTTTGCTTTATGCTGTCGGCTTGAGAACTTTACCTTTTTTGCTAGATGTCCTTTGAAGAAGGTAATAATTTACTTTTTATTCGTTTCTAAGAAATATATAAATCAACCATCGGGTTTGAAGTCACACGTGATTTTAATAGAAAGTAAATGCACAAAAATCTGTCGTTTAAATTCTTTAGAATTAAATCTTGAAGCAAATCAAATTATTTTGTTCAATATTTTTTTGATTTGCAATTTTTTAAGTAATCTTTAGAATTCTTTTGATAATTTAATATTTTGTTAGAAAACATTCCGCTGCAAACAAAAATTTACCTGTCCCCGAAATCTTGTTAAAACTCGTCGCTACCTAACTAGGTGGTCCTCTGTCCCCACCAGCCGTGACCTTCTTTCAACACAAATTCATATAAAAAGGCTGATGCTGGGGGGTAAATTTTAGAAACGAAGTGAGCTGCAAGCCACGTGTTCAATTACGATTAAGTGAATAAATTTCTTAATTTTGACTAATCAGAGATAAAATTTGAAGGAAAACTTTAAATTTCAACGTATAAAAAACTTATACTATCCTGATTTTTAATCTATATGTATAGCATGTCAATTGGAAATGATAATCGTGATGTTAAACTTCTTCAATTATGTGAAGATGCGGAGAAGGAATATTTTGAAGACCAAGAAATATATAATTTGTGTGAATCTCTAAGTCAACAAAAATATGAAATGTAAGTTAATCAATCTGTTTAAATATTTAATTCATTATACATTTTTTTTTCTACCTTGCATCTTGTTGGGGTGGGTGATCTAAGTTAAAACCTGTTGTTACATGTTTCCTTACCTGACTTATGGATACGGAGGGGATAATGGTATAAAAGTGTGTCCCCAGTTTTAAAATTATCTATAGCAAATTGAAGTTTCAGTGTTTTGTACCTGTGGTGTTGTGTGATTCAGTTTTGCAACATGGCATTTTATCTTGAGCCTAAATTAGAACGTAGCGAGATAGCAAGTTTTAGCAAAAAGTTAATAATCCAGGAATTTCATAGATACATTCGATTGTGGTTTATTGATGGCTTATTACCTGATTCAATTTTCGAAGATCAAGATATTAAACCATATTATACACAATGTGAGGGTCATAGGATATTCATATATCAACTGCTGATGTAGTAGACGGAGTCCTACCAATGCAAGCGTATTGTTTGCATTGTAAGAAATATACAAGTTAGTATTTTGTAGTTATTATTATTCTTTGTTTCTGGTAATCATATTATAAGTAATGATGTAATTATATTATTTGTGATATTATATTTTATTTCTTCAGATCCCAACAAGTTGGAGGCGGAATAGAAATGGCAACTACGGATCCTGTGTCTAAGGCATCAACAAAGAAGAGTCAACCTTCAACTAGCAGTGATTCAGCATCAACTTCTACAACCAAGCTTGCTATATTGACGTAAGCACAAAAAATAATGACAAAATTGAATGTTCTGTGTGCCATGTGTATGTGGTAAAAATATATTTAGCAAACCATTTGAAAAGCAATAACCACAAAAACAATGTTCTTAGTTCAGACAGCGAATTAATCAACGTTCAGTTAATTGAAAATGCATTCCGAAACAGGGTTGCTACGTACAGAATATCAAGTAATAAAAATGATTACCAACCCTTTGAAACCCCCGAATCGTTTTTAGAAAAAAATAAAGATACAATTTTCACTTTATTAAATCGATCAGTTGCAGATCATTGTGCTTTAAAAGTTAATTTTATTTTAAATGAAAATTTTTGTCAGGATACCAAACAGTTAAGAAATACATTTGATTTTCAATTAAACAATCAACTTTTTAATGTGAGCAGTGATAAAGATTTTTTTTTCATATCCCTCGTAAATGAAATAACAGAGAGATTAACAAACTTTGAAAGAAAAGATAGTGGATGGAGTTTGGTAAACATAAACCACTTAGACGTTAATGTTAATAAATATAAACCATTGCGTGGTTCTTCATATATTGAATTACCACGTGATATAACAAACAAAAGAGCAGTAATAAACATCGAAAACAATGATCATGAATGTTTCCGTTGGGCATTGCTTTCGGGTTTATATCCACCTAAGAAAAACAATCACGCTAATATGGTGAACTGTTATGTCAAATACAAGGAGAAATTGAAGTTTGGTGACATTCCTTTTCCTATCAAGTTTACTAATATTCAGAAATTTGAAAAAATAAATGATTTAAGTATTAACGTGTTTGGTTTGGAGTATAATTCACAAAATAAAAGTCATGATATTGTTGGTCCTTTACACATTACAAAATGTAAAAAAACAAAACATTTTAATTTGTTATATATAACAAAGGGGAATAGAGGACATTATTGTCTAATCAACAATTTATCTCGATTAGTATGCTGTTAATATATGTGATGGTTGTTTGTCAAATTTTTCATCTAATCAGAATTTAGTAGAGCATCAAAAGAACGATTGTTTTCATATATGTACCAATTTACCCTCTGAAGAGGATAAAAGGAAAGATTGGTTTGACAAAATGACTTCTTCAAGTCAACTTAATTTCAATAATTACGAGCGTAAATTACGAGTTCCTTTTGTTGTGTATGCAGATTTTGAGGCATTTTTAAGTCCTATTCAGTCAGAACAATCTAATGAACAAACCACTAAAGATAATAGTCACTCTTCAACACCTGACAGTGATAAAGATTATGGAGATGATGATGATTATGTGGATGATATAATCAAACGTAAACGCAGACGTATAGACAAGCGTTCCTCAACCATTAACATTCAGAAACATCAAGTTTATAGTTTTGGATACTATATTAAATGTGCATATGATGACAAGTTATCAATTTATAGAACATACAAAGGGGAGAACTGTGGTCAAACATTTATGAAATGTATTAAACATGATTTGGACAGTATTTGTAAAAAGAATACATTTTCCAAGCCCCTTTTACCCTTAACAACTTTAAATAAAGAACACATTGCAAACAGCAGTCTGTTTCATTTGTAGTACATGTTTAAACGAGGATTCCTGCGTTTCCTATAATTGGCATACCGGTGTTTACGAAGGTGTTGCACATTCACTTTGCAATGAAAAGTACAGACCCCAAAACTTTGTACCTGTATTTTTTCATAACTTAAGCAACTATGACAGTCACTTTATAGTACATGGGCTTAATTTTGAAGATGGTGATATAGAACTAATCCCACAGAATAAAGAAAAATATATTTCCTTTTCCAAAATGTTAAAAGTGAATAACCGTACAGTGAAATTAAGATTCGTTGATTCCCTTAAATTCATGTCTAGTAGTCTTGAAAAATTAGCTAAAAACTTAACAATAAACCAATTCAATGAACTAAAATTAAATTTTCCAAGTGAAGAAGACTATAAGCGCTTGATACGTAAGGGTGTTTACCCATATGAATACATGACATCATTTGATAGTTTAAACCTTACCGCCCTTCCTCGTAAGGATTTATTTTATAGTTCTCTGACTAATAGCCACATTTCAGATGAAGATTATGAACATGCGGTGGGTGTGTGGAATCACTTTAATTGTCAAAATATGGGGGACTATTCAGATTTATATCTGAAAACAGATGTTTTGCTACTAACTGATGTATTTGAAAATTTTAGAAATGTATGTGTAATGTAAATTTGAATGGGTGAATGTAGAGACGAATTTTAATATTGGAGATGATGCTGATCATGGCTTTATCTTAGAAGTAGACATTGAGTACCCTAAAGAATTACATGATTATCATTCGGATCTACCATTCTGTCCCGAAAATGTATGTTTAGGTAATTCTAAAGCAAAAAAATTAATACCAAATCTAAACAAGAAAACAAACCATGTCATTCATTACAGAAATCTTAAACAAAGTTTACAAAACGGATTAAAATTACTTAAAATCCATAGAATATTAAAATTTGAGCAATCCCCATGGTTAAAAAGTTACATAGATTTAAATACCTACAAGCGATCCCAAGCATCTTCTGAATTCGAAAAAGATTTTTTCAAACTCATGAACAATTCAGTGTTTGGTAAAACTATGGAGAATGTAATGAAACGAGTAAACATAAAATTATTAAATCACTGGGAAAATCGTGGGAAATCTCAAGGAGTTCAATCTTTAATTGCGAAACCTGAATTTCATAGTTTATCTGTTTTTTCACATGATTTAGTAGCTGTTCAATTGAAAAAAACTAAAGTTTTATACAACAAACCAATTTACCTAGGTTTTTGCATTTTAGATCTTTCTAAAACTTTAATGTATCAATTTCATTACGACTATATGAAAACGAAATATCAGAATAATTTGAAATTGCTTTACACAGATACTGATAGTTTACTATATCAAATATTCACAGAGGACTTTTATGATGACATAAAATCAGATCTTAATTTATATTTTGATACTTCTGAATACCCGGAGGACAACGTGTATGGTTTCCCTCTGGTAAATAAAAAGCAACTTGGTGTTTTCAAAGATGAAAACAATGGGGAAATATTTAAGGAATTTGTTGGTTTGCGTTCAAAAATGTACGCCATAGATGTACAAAATAAAGAAATTAAAGCTAAAGCTAAAGGTGTCAATAAATGCGTAATGGAAACATATGATCTTGATAGTTTTAAAAAATGTTTATTTAAGAAAAAAATTAAATATGATACAATGTTACGTTTCAAATCAATAAAACACATTTTATTTACACAGAAAATTACCAAAATAACGCTTTCCCGTAATGACACGAAACGATATTTGTTAGGAAATTCTATTGATACTCTTGCGTGGGGTCTAGGGTTTGCAAGATCCGTCAGTTTTTCGGATCCGGATATTACGGATCCAAAAAATTGACGGATACGGGTATCCGGATAATACGGATATTACGGATCAGAAAAATAAAATTTTAAATTCTGACGTTACGGTAAACGATTCCGTTAATTAAATGATGAAAATCATTGGTTCAATGGGATTTATTACTTTTTCTGAAATCAATATAGAAAAAATTATCAATGTTATCACAAATAATACAATTATATGATATAAACACTCTGTAAACTCTGGTCCTTATTAAATAATAACAATCAGTCTAACTTAGACGACCCAAAGACGACTGACACTGAGTGATTAGCAAAGTAAAGGTTTCTCTTAAAACTTTTAAGTTAAAAGTAATAACAATTCCCCTGCCATCGTCCCGGTTCTATGTCCAATTCTTTCGTGAAACGAGCAGTTCGTCTTTGGAATAGTCTCCCTTTGGATATTCGGCAACCTCAGACTAAATTCTCATTCAAGCGCAAGTTGCGCAAGCATCTTACAGAAAAGTCTCTTAACTAAGGCTCATAGTAGATTAGTAGCAGGTTATGTAGTATATATTATATGTAGTAATGTGTAAAGTAAATATATATATAATCATTGTATTAATGTAGAATAAATTTATATTTAGTTATACGTAATGTAATTTCGGATTTTAGTTTTCTGTTTGCTACCCGTTCCCCGCACTTTTTATTTGTTTGGCCTGATGGTTGACTGGCAGAGAATGCCCTCTGGTATTAAGTCCGCCCTTTGTACTTTGTATTATTGTGCAATAAAGTTTAAATAAATAAATAAACAATTGGAGCAATCCCTAGATTGAGATGTGAAATGTACGGTAAGTGACAAGTTTGAGTACTCATACTTCATAATATGTAGCAATAGCAATAGTAAGAGTTATTTATCAGAAATTACGTGTTCAATTTATTTTATATGGGGTATATAAGATATATTCACGCAATGTAGACTGTAGAGTAATATATAGTAACCGAAAACAAAATATGAGCATAACGAGTTATGAATTAATCATTTTAGTGATAATAATTGAATGTATCCGTAGTATCCGTAATATCCGGATCCTAAGACGTAGGATCCGGATCCGAAAGTGAGCGGGTATCTGGATATTTCGGGTATCCGGGTATCCGGATCGCAAACCCTAGTGGGGTCATTATAAAATTCCTCATGGTGTACTTTAAAATTTATTTAATTTACACAGAATATACAATGAAATGTATTTATTTTTTGTGCAATGTGTATAATTTTTGTAAATTGTATGATTTAGTTTAGAAGTTAAAATTATCTTGTGTCATTTTTTTTTGTTATGTGTTATTTTTAATAAATGTTCTTGATAAAAGGAGAAACATTAAAAAAAATTGTCATTTGAAATTAATTCCTTTTCATAACAACACACTCCTCACGTTAATTCAAAATGATTCATTTTTACCACTTCTTCACCACTATTGTAGCTGGTCCGAGTGGTTGTGGAAAAACTAAATTTGTTACAAGTTTTCTTGAACATTCGAAAGAATTATGTAATGTTGAGTTTGATGAAGTGATTTGGTGTTATGATGAAATGCAACCCCTATATAATCTAGAAAATGTGATTTATAGTCAAGGAATACCTGATATGTCCATGTTTGATGGACTGAAGCCCAAATTACTTATAATAGATGATTTAAAGCTTGTCCCAGAAAAAAATGTCGTTTATTAGTTAGTATGAAATAATGTAAGCAATAAAAAGTTACCAAATTTTTGACAACAGTTTATTAGAAATGTAGTAAACAAAACGTATTTTTGTTATGTTTTTGTTCTATTGTTTATCCATCCAGAAACTTCGTAATTTTCTTTTGATACCTGCCATCAGGTTTTGTACATCAGTGTCTGTGATTAGTTTGAAGCTGCATTCCATTTTCGCTTGAAGTTTTCAACTGATGTGGCGTTAGTTTTATGTTTTAAGAGCTTCTGCTTCATACGAGCCCAATATTTTTCTATAGGTCGTACTTCAGGACAGTTAGGAGGATTTTGGTATTTTTCCACAAATTCGACATTATTGGCTTTGTTCCATTTTATCACATTTTTAAAATAGTGGCACGTGGCCAGATCAGGCCAAACCAGAACTGGCTTCTTGTGTCGCTTAAAAAACGGCAATAATCGCTTTTCCATGCACTCTTTAAGGTATATATCGCCTTTCATAGTTCCTTTAGCAAAATATGGAGTGGTGCGTTTGCCGCAAGAACAGATCGCTTGCCACACAAGAACCTTCTTCGCAAATTTATCCGTTTTTATGACATTGTACTCGTCATTGATAGTTTTTCTATCGGTCCCCGAATAAAAATGATGTCCCGGCAGTGATTTAAAATCAAGCTTGCAATATGTTTCGTCGTCCATTACAATACAGTATTTTTTTGTCGTTAATTTTGAATACAGTTTTCTTGATCTCGTTTCAGCGTCAGTTTCTTGTTTCGAATTTCTATTAGGCACTTTAGTTTGTTTAAAAGTCTTTATAGAATTATTTTTCTTTACTCGTTGCACAGTGGATTTAGACGTTTTAAACTTTTTAGCTAAATCTCTTACAGATGATGTAGGTTTTTTCAGCAAAGCAGCTATGATACTCTTCTCAATATTTTTCTTAACAAACCCGGTCTTCCCACCACTTCCAGGACGCCGTCGAATACCGCCAGTCTCTCTGAATTGTTTTAGGACCCTTTACACAGTTCCAACAGACGTGTTTAGCTCCATTGCCACTTTTTTCGTGAAAATGCCTTAATATTGGACATATTTGTACAATATTTTCTCATGAAGTTTTTCTTTTGGAGACGAGATCTTTGAAAATGTGACTGTGACAGATTTTTTTCTAATATTAAATAAAGAACCGAGATGCATTTAACATATAACCAGCCAGTTACAACCATTTTCATTGAAACCAGATATACCAACGCTGCGTAAACTAACGACATTTTCAACGACGAATCAAATGGGCGACTGGTTGATATTTTTACAAAAGGTAGTCACCACAAAAATTTAAGCCTGTTTTATATTACTCAAAACATATTTCATCAGGGTAAAGGTCAACGTGATATGTCTTTGAATACAAGTTATTTAGTGTTTTTTAAGAATCCTAGAGATAAAACACAAATACGTTATTTGTCTCGTCAAGTATACCCAGAAAACTCAAAGTTCGTTGACGAAGCTTACAAGGATGCTAGTAAAAACGCTCACGGCTATCTTATGATTGATCTAAAACAAAACACAGATGACATGTGTCGTTTTAAAACTAAAATATTTCCATTTGATGGCCATTGCACAGTGTATATCCCAAAGAAAGGATTTAAATATAACAAGGATCATCAAGTTTCAGTCAGTTCTAAATGATGCATTCTCAAGTAAGCACCTATAAACATTTACTGGAAGCCATGCATTTACTTAAACCAAAATATCGCACTGCTTTGCTTAAATCGTGCGTTGAAGATGAGATCAACATCATTTTGTGAATGTATCTATAACGTTCTAAAGGGTAAAATTCCTTTAGATAACAAAGAAAAATCCAAATTAAAAAAATATAAGGAAACATTACGAAAACTAGTTTCAAAAGGCAAAAATAAGCTTAGAAAAACCGTTATTATTCAGAAAGGGGGTGCATTTTTACCGATACTTTTAGGTGCAGTTTTAAGTGCATTGGTAAACTCCTTATCTTAGATACAATGGAGAATACAAAGAAAATGTTGTTAGTAGAACCTGAATTTATTGAGACTTAAAAAAAGTGAAAATCAGGTGGAAAATTTATCATCCCGTCTGGATGGAGAAATGCAAACAATTCTTAGAAGAAAAATAAATGATCGTGAAAAGTGGGCATTATATTGTCAACAACTACAACGATTTTTACATTTTGCTGAGGCAGATCGAATACCATTTAAATTACCAATAGTGATGGATGAAGTGAACTACCTTACTAACGATAACTACAACGTTGCTTCGAAAGTTAACAAAAAGGAGAAAATGTAAAAAAAGAGGGAAGTATCCGAAAGGAGGAATCATTTACTCAGAACTTAAGCGGAGACGTAAATTCACCTGTGCCGACAGAAGATGTTTATGCCACACCTCCTGGTGTATCAAAGGTTGAATTACCTAAACGATATTCTCCATCCTATATTATAGATGTTATACCTAAATCGTACAAGGCAAAAAGTCAGACGCTACTGCAAAACATTGTTCTGAATAGACCTAAAATTTGGTGGAAGGAGAACGGTGAAGTAGTTATAAACAGTCAGACAATACCAAATAGCAATATTCTCGATTTGGTAGGCGATGTGCTTAGACCGCTTAAACGCTCAAAACCAGTGGGATGGGAGGATTTCGCTACTCTTTTAAATGATATAAAAGTTCCATCGTCATGTATTGGTAACCCCGAGACTTTAGTATTTATTAATAAAATTCAATCTAAACCTGAAGCTAACACTTCACAGGCTTCTATTAGCGCGCAAAACCTATCAATTAAAGAAAAAAACGCATCTACTCCTCTATCTACCAAGCCAAAAACGAGATCTCAAAAGAAAGTTGATTGGGAAAGATGGACTCCTTATTAGACATAAATAGAATATATTACGATATATCAAACCCGGCTGGATTTAACCTCGTGCCGCCCAATGTGCAATAGAGTGTACAAAGTAACACTCAACATTAACGCCCAGACTTTCGAAAAAATAAAAATGAGGTAAACGCCCAGTGTACAGTACGCTGTACTTAAAAGTTTATGAAATGTCATTTTTATATTTAAATATATTGGCTTATACATTGCACATTGGGCGTTTAGCTGAACTTGCGTTTTTTTTCTTGGGCGTTACGAGGATAGTAGTTTAAATAATGTTATGAAGGAAATGAAAGGTCAAATGAATAGAGAGGAAGTGAAAAAATGGTTGCAGTCCCAAGAAGCGTACACTCTACATAAACCTGTTCATAAACGTTTCTCGCGTAACAAATACATCCTGTCAAACTACAATGAACTATGGCAAGCTGATCTAAGTGATATGCGTACCTATAGTCAATACAACGATGGGTATAAATACATTATTTGTGTTATTGATGTATTTAGCAAATATGCATTTGCGAGACTTATGAAAAAGAAGGATGCTGAAACGGTTAAAACGTGTTTTAAAGGAATATTCACGGAAGCAAATGCAACCCCTAGACATATTCAATCTGATAAGGGTACAGAATTTGTTTCAAAGATGGTGAGAGATTATTTTAAAAGTAAGAACATAAATTATTATACAATTAACAACCCAGACATTAAAGCTAGCATAGTTGAAAGGTTTCAAAGAACTCTCAAAACTAAAATGTGGCGTTATTTCACTCATAAGAATACTTACAATTACACTAATATATTACAAGATCTGCTTTATTCATATAACCATACCTATCATTCCAGCATAAAAATGCGTCTGGTTGATGTTAACTCTAGTAATATAAGGACTGTTTGGTGTAACTTATATGAAAGAAAAAATGATAAACAACCTTCTTTAGAAAATGCAAGGCTAAATATAGGTGACCATGTTAGGATAACTAAATATAAACATATATTCCAAAAGGGTTATGAAACCAATTGGAGTGATGAAATATTTGTGATTGAATCAGTTATCAATAGGTCTCCGTGGGTTGTTTATACTTTAAAAGATTTGGAAGGTGAACCAATAATTGGTACATTTTATTCTAAAGAATTACAAAAAGTAACTCACCACCCCTCCATCAAATATAAAATCGCTCGCGCCGTATTGGTGGCAGAAAGGAAGTGTTCGTGAAGTGGCGAGGTTATCCTAATAAATTTAATTCCTGGATACCGTCATCAAGTTTAGAAACAATATGAGTGAAAACAGTTTTTACTTAACTTTGTTAAGCAATAGCTCATCGGAATATTACAATGATAATACAACTGCGCACTTTTTAATAAAATTACCTAAAACCATTAAATTGGAAGGAGAATGGGTCGTGGGTTTAGTAGAATTTCAATACCCATGCTCCATGTACAATGTTCAAGAACATGAAAATACCATTTATATTAAAAAGAAAGTTCGAGGACCTGCAGACAAGACGGATAAAATCGTTGATTCAAAAACTCACATACTAGCTACTTCGTATGATAGTCTTGATCATTTTCTTGATGCATTAAATGAAAACCCACAGCTAAAAAGCAAAGATAAGTTTAGATATGATAAAATTACAAAAATGGTGGGGATATCAACAGATAAACAAATAGTCTCAGTCACAACAACACCCATATTAAGTCTACAATTAGGATTTCGACCAAGATCAAATTTAAAAGAAATGTCAATTGGAAAACATCCTGCAAATTTATACCTAGGTTTACCCTCACAAATATTTGTTTATACTGATATCATTCATCCACAAGTGGTGGGAGATGTAATTACATCATTACTGAGAATAATACCGTTAGACCCAACTAAATTTATCTATGGTGCTTACAAAACACATATTTTCTCACCTGCTCACTATGTACCCGTATTACGAAGAGAATTCGATACTATAGAAATAGATATAAGGACAACTACTGGAGCTAGAATACCATTCCAGTTTGGATCTTCTTGCGTGAAGCTACACTTTCAACGGGTAAAATGAATTATAAAAGATAATCTACGTCTTGCCCATATGAACATTACTATTCACACCAAGCTGGTACGGGTATAGGAATAGTTTATAAAGGGGTACCATATCAACGAGAACATGGGATCGGGAGTTTCCAAGCTGGTACGGGTATAGGAATAGTTTATAAAGGGGTACCATATCAACGAGGACATGGGATCGGGAGTTTCTTGGTTGGTCGTTTTAGGTCTGTGCTACCATTATTATCTAGTGGTCTTAAAACAGTGGGAAAAGAAACTTTAGATGCAGGAATCGGTCTTTTATCCGATATGGTAAATTCACGACCAATGGATAGTTCTATTAGATCTCGGTTCAATGAAGCAAGCGCCAACTTAAAAAGAAAAGCAGATGAACAAATTGATTCTTTGATGTCGGGGTTTAGGTATAAAACGTCCACAAAAAGACGTGGACCATTCATTAACTTAAAAGCATCGCACCGAAGAGGAGGTAAAAAATATAGGAAAAACAATATTTAAGATATATTTTCAAACTAAAAAATGTCATTCTTACATAGTCATTCTTGTGAGTGTGCCAAATCTGAGTTAGACTTATTTGCTTTACCATCAACTCAAACAAGCATTGAAAGTGGTCAGTGGATTCATTACAAACCAATTTCATCTCTAAGTGACGATGGTCCTATTGAGTTTCAAGTTCCTGGGTCAGGTGATGACTACATTGATCTATCACACACTTTGTTGCATATAAATGCCAAAATATTGAATCAAGATGGTACAAAAATAAAACCTGATGCAAATGTTGCCCCGGTAAACAATTGGTTACATTCCCTGTTTAGCCAACTAGACATTTATTTAAATCAGAAGCTTATATCACCTCCAAACAACACTTATGCTTACCGAGCCTACATGGAAAATCTGCTTAATTATGGCTCAGCAGCCAAAACATCTCATCTGACTTGTGGATCGTGGTATGAAGATACCCCCAACTATATGGACGCCGTTGACTCGACTAATAAAGGGTTTCACGAAAGAATGGACTTCGTTAAGGAAAGCAAGGAAATTGAAATGATTGGTCATTTACATGGTGATATGTTTAACCAGGAGAAATTTCTAATTAATGGTGTAGAAATGAGAGTTAAATTAGTCCGTTCGAAAGAAACATTTAATTTAATTTGTCATAAGGATGGTAAATTTAAAGTACAAATAACAGATGCCAGTCTCATTATCAGAAGAGCAAGAATAAATCCTAGTGTATTGTTAGCTCATCAAAAAGTATTAGCATCAACAACTGCGAAATATCCGATAACAAGGGCTAAGGGTTAAGGTTCTGACATTACCCGCAGGTATACAAGGTAAAACGTTGGATAATATATTTCTCGGGCAAGTCCCTAAAAGATGTATTATTGGATTCGTTTCAAACTCTGGGTTTAATGGTAATTTAGCTATAAATCCCTTCAATTTTCAACATTTTCATATGAATTCATTTAGTTTGTACGTAGATGGTCATGAAATTCCTACTAAAACTTTGCAACCCTCATTTAACTCTGCGGGTTTAATAACAACTGCATATCATACTTTGTTTTCTGGAACTGGTATTCATTTCCATAACGAAGGTAATGCTATAAGCAGATCAAACTATGTGGGTGGTTATTCTTTATTATGTTTCGATTTGACTCCTGATTTATCTGCAAGTTCAACTTCACACTGGAATCTTGTAAGACACGGAAGTGTTCGAATCGAAGTTCGTTTTGATTCAGCTTTAAGTACTACTATCAACTGTATTGTGTATGCTGAATTTGATAACATAATTGAAATAAATAAAAATCGTGATATCACTGTAGATTATAATAGTTAGTAATTAAATAAATACAATGCATTCACTCAATTTTATCATTACCACTTGAACATTGTCTGTAAAACCACCAGTGTTTACTTTTTTAGATTAATTATTATTATGGATTCGAATGAAATACAATTTTGTATGAATAAAATAAACCCGAGGTTTAAGTCATATGTTTTTGCTGCAAACCGGATTCCTGTTTGGGTTAATCTACCTACTTTTATTATAAGCAATCTGGATCCTGATTCAAAGCCCGACTCTCATTGGATTGCAATACACATTGATGTGAATGGATATGGTGAATACTTTGACTCTTTTGGTCGAAAGCCTACTGGTTATCACAGGTTATTTTTAAATAGAAACTCTAAGAGGTTGTTTTATAACCATCAATCACTTCAAAATTATTTTACTTCTGTTTGTGGAGAATACTGTTTAGTTTATCTTTATTTTAAGCTTCAAGGGAAAAATATGTCTGAGTTTTTATGTCTGTTTTCTGATAATTCTTTGTGTAATGATTTAGTTTTAAAGAATATGTTTAAATCAGTTTTTGTGAATTAAAACAATGTGTTATGAAAATAAATTGGGTTTTATTTTATTTCTTACAACTATAATTACAAAATATTCCTACTACCTAAAACAAATGCAGTGATGGAGAAAGAAACACAAAATAAGCAATTAAAACTACATCTAATATTAAACATATTCAATAAATGAGTAATAACATTAATATACAATAAAACAGGAAAGAAAGTGAACATTTTTTATAAGTTAAAAAATAAAGTAAGTTATTCTAGTTATAAATAAAGCACTGATTAAAACTATTTTTTGTCACCCTTATCAGTCTCTATAAAATATTTTACACGTTTTGTTTTAGATGATAGTTCCTTTGTTATATTAAATATAACATCACGAGCACTTTGTTCATGTGAGTCACCTTCGTTAGAATAATATTTAACACGATAGTCACAGAGTTTCCAGTGGTCCAGAGGTCCAACGTTTCGTATTTTGTTCATGTCGTATATTTCAATCTTTATGAGGTGTGATGCATATGCCCCATCGTCCTGACCTGAAGTGAGATATGAAACACCGTCTTCTTCTTTTTTGGAGACCGTTGAAGATTTCTTGTACACTTTTGTCTTCTTCTTAGGCCTTTCAAAAAAGCCATCAATATTATTTGATTGACGCTTCTTCGCAATAGCTTGCTTCACTTTGAAAGCCAGCGTTCCCTCTTCATCACTTGCTTCGTCTTCATTTTCATCAACGTAAAAGTTTTTGAAAGTGTTGTCTCAAACTGAAACAAAATTCATAATTAATATTACAGACTTAAAACATACACACAACAGATAAATATTTTAATGCAATAATTATAGAGTAAAACTATTTAAATACTTACATCCATTGTGAATAGTCTTCGTTAAAACTTCAAAGCGTAGAAACTGAGAGCTCTTAACTGAACTGGAGATCCGAAGGTACTATATAAAGTTACCCACAGCCTCAGCCTTTTTATATGAATTTGTGTTGAAAAAAAGGTCACGGCTGGTGGGGACAGAGGACCACCTAGTTAGGTAGCGACGAGTTTAAACAGGATTTCGGGGACAGGTAAAATTTGGTTTGCAGCGGAATGTTTTCTAACAAAAGATTAAATTATCAAAAGAATTCTAAAGAATTTAAACGACAGATCTTTTGTGCATTTACTTTCTATTAAAATCGCGTGTGACTTCAAACCCGATGATTGATTTATATATTTCTCAGAAACGAATAAAAAGTAAATTATTACCTTCTTCAAAAGACATCTAGCAAAAAAGGTAAAGTTCTCAAGCCGACAACATAAAGAAAAAACTAATAATAGAAATTGCGACTTTAAATTAGAGCAACAAAGGAGTCTTTAAACATCGCACCGCCCCACCTAACTGGTATAAACAGGAATGCAATAAATCACACACCGAATCCTACATTAACAAAAGATCTATATATTATAATAAATAATGGGAACTTCGTTTACGGAAACGCACAGCATACTTACAGGTCGAAACTTGTTCAAAACACAGTCATGTTTATTGTCCACCAATAAATAGCAGTCGGTTGTCACATATACCAAAGTTATTTACGAGTTCAAAAAAAAAAATAAGACAACACAAATATCTAGACTAGAAATAATCTAAAATCAATAAAATAATATTTCAAAAATTGGATTTGCATAAAATAATTTACCCAAAAAAAATTAAGACAACACAAATATCTAGACTGGAAATAATCTAGAATCAATAAAATAATATTTCAAAAATTGGATTTGCATAAAATAATAAATTTTAGACAAAAACTGAAAACGAATAGATACTAAATAACTAAAATTTATTGGGTATAAATTTGACACCTACTCCAGTCCAAACTAATAAAGGGTAATGTAATTGTGTCAGTTCGCGGGGCTTGTTAGATCATTAAAAATCTCGTGAAGTTATATGACCGTTTCTACCCCATTGATTTCCCACCACCAAAACAATACCTAAACTATGGAAACTTTAGGTAGTATACCTAGTCTTTCATAAGTTGTAACCAATTAAGCAATTATAAAACCTATTGCAAATACGTAAAGAACAAACTACAACGTAGGAGTATGCCTCTACCGAGCTCGGTAACAATGCGATGTCGCCGAGTCGAGCTAACAATAGAGACAATAGAAAAAGGTGAGCAAGGGTTCTATTGTGGTGTCGAAGAGCGTGTATTGTTTAATTAGCGGAGTGCCTAAGTGCTGAAAGAGGCTCCGGGCACTGTTGAGACCTAGTGCAATCGATCTAAATGGGGGGCTGAAAACATACCAAACTTTTTTTTTTTTTAGGTTTCATAGCCCCGAAAAACCACCATAATCCCGAAAAACCATTGTTTTGGTGGTGGAAAAACGATGGGGTAGAAACGGTAAATCTATACTACTTAATAGCGCAGACATATTGCGCCTGTAATGCTATTAAATGACCTGTATAGGATCTCAAGCTGGGTAATTCGTGCCCATTTAAGACCTATATCAGCACTATAAACGTTTATAATGCTACTATAAAACGAACTGAAAATGCTAAAAGCATACAGATATGCTGTAAGACGGCCGTTATACTGCTTTGATGTGTTACTTGGGAAGAGTGCTACCAGTAGTTTATGCAGATTATATTTTGGCATGTGACCTATGTGACCATGTGATGTGTGATTCCTATTCTGACATAATTTTCATAAATTTTACGATACTTAATTTGATTGAAACCTTGAAAATACTGTGTTGGAGCCTTAAAAATAAATACACTCGCGTGCAAATAATTCGGGTCAGTACGAAAAACTATAATATCTCCTAAAATAATAAAGCTAGGAGCCTGAATTAAATTGTATATTATAGATAAATGCATAGTTAATAAAACAACGTCAAGAGTTAGAGATGATATTCACTTGTTTATTTAATTAACATAGTAAACACGATATCAATTAAATATAGGTAAAAAGCAACCGTGGTACCTCACACACAAAACAAAAAAAAAGTAAAACATATCTATACTTCGTATTGCCTCCTCGGACTCTTCTTACAGCTTGTAAACGATTGGGCATACTGTTTATTAAGTTTCTTATGCGTTCTTGCGGGATATTGCCCATTCTTCCACTAACGCCTGTTTCAGGTCTCTAAGTGTAGCTGGGGCGGGGTTTCGATTTCTTACACGCCTTCCGAGCTCGTCCCATACGTGCTCAATCGGATTTAGGTCCGGGCTTCTCGAGGGCCAGTTCATAGTGTTGATGCCAACCTCCTCAAAGTAATCTTCCACAATCTGTGCGGTGTGTGGCCTGGCGTTTTCATGCATGAACATTGAGTTTTCACCCATATTAATTAAATATGGGCCTACATGCTCATTAAGAATCTCTTCCACATACCTGGCACTAGTTAACGTTCCATTTTCTATCAAAACTAATTGCCTGCGACTCTCTGAAGAGATTCCAGCCCAAACCATATAGCATGCATAGAGCATAAATCTGGATTCGTCAGAAAACATAATTCTTGCCCATTCTTCGGCACCCCATCGCCTGTATTCGCGTGCGTAAAGTTTCCTTGCAGTTCGATGCCCTCTGTCAAGTTTTGGGCCATTTGCCGGTCTATGTGGGGTCAAATTAGCTTCACGAAGCCGCCGCCTTACAGTCCACTCGCTGATGTCATCTCTTCGGGTCTCCCGAAGTTGGTTTTTGACTTCAACTGCAGTGAGATGCCGATTTCGGAGCATTGTTGTTACAATAAATCGATCTTCTCTAGCCGTAGTACATCTCGGCCTGCCGGTTCCTGGTCTTCGAAGGTTCCTGCCAGTTTGTAGGAAACGTTGGAGGACCCTCTGCACCGTAGATAGTGACACGCCTGTTCTTCTTGCTGTATATCTCTGACTTCTGCCTTCTTGTAACAAAGTGACGATACGTGTACATTCATCTTGTGTTAGCGACATGATAGTAATTCAATAATGACCATCAAAGTCAACAAAAACTGCCTTTTATCATTTTGCTTTGACAGATTGAAAACAAAAGTGAGAAAACAATCAAAAGTGAAATAAGCTCAATTTGAACTTGGTACCAAATTCGACTTTTTTTTAAATAAAACTTTTTCCAGAATTCTTGTAGAACATTGAAGGTTCAATTTAATTCGATATTAAATTCTCTTTAATACACAGTTAGTTTCCTGCACATACCGCTATTAATTTGCAAGATATAAGGGTTTTTGTCACTGACCCGTATTATTTGCTCGCGAGTGTAGCTGTATTAGTGCTGAAACGCAGCCATACATTTATAGACTAAGAGTTGGCTACGTCAGGTATGACACAATAATGAGAGCAACAAAACCTGTCTGGTTAGATTGCTATTCAATCCTAATACTAGATCCGGGCACCTGGCAGCTTTTAATGGGTGGAGGTCAGAGTGACAGACTAGAAAATTTTTGAATTGGATAATAGTTATACCGAAATAGATAAAAACTGCCGAAAATGTCTCAGTTATAGAGGACAGGGCCTGTATTTTTACAATAAAACAAAAAACATTGGGTATTACAGAAACAAAAACAGTAGGCGATAAATTATGACAACATATGAAACATTATACATCGTTTGGGCCTAGGTACATATTTGTCCCCAACAGAAAGTTTTGGCAATGATTGAATCTAATTGTTTATACACTTTCTCATAATATTGCATCAACCCCATAACTCTAGGATTTCTTTCCTTGAAGTGGTTTGCATTCTTTGACCTCCACCACTTAACAGCTGCCAGATGTCCAGATCTAGAAATAAGCATAGTATAGCAAACGGACTAAAGGGGTTACGTTGCTCATATTCTATTGTGTCATATCTGACGTAGCCAGTTCTCCGTCTATTAGGTTAATAATAATGAAATATGTCTGCCTGCGACCACGAGCGTTACGGCACGCTCGAAACGTCAGGGAAATAATAAAAGTAAGTGTACGCGATTAAGTCCCGTTTTTGACAAAATAATGAGTGAAAATCGTGTAAGTTTAAATCAGTACAATAATGAAATAGTTTCGCATAGCACAAAATGTAAACGGTTCTTCGGTTTTTAAGTGCGATTTTTTATTGCTTATTTTCTAAGTACAGTCAGCAGCAGAAGTAGCTTAGCGGGTGAGGTGTTCAAAATGACCTTCACACACTCTTATTCTCTTAATAATAAAGTCGTGCCAAGTTCATTATGAACACCTCCCCTGGTTAGCTTCTCCTGCTGCTGACTGTACAGCGGTACGCGGTACGCAAGGACCTATACCCTGAATAAAGTTTACAAGTTTTGAACGTGTACGCTAAAATTTATGCTTCGGAGATTTGTTCGCCACAAATAAGGTTGTCAGCGACGCTTATCTATGGGATCGTTAATTAATTAGAGAAATTGAGCGGCCGCGGCCGCGCGCGGGGACTAATAACTCGCAACCCGCCGTATCATAGCTTCAACCGCCTTTATTTATTTTTACCACTCACGTAAGCAAACTAAAATTCAGCTTATCACAGAACAGAACAGTCTTATGCAAAAAGTAAGCGTATTTATTAATTTTATTAATTATCGTATATACTCCCGTTGTACATTTATTTATATTAATATTAACATGTTTTTGCAGTGGCGTGATGTGCTAAATTAATAGGTATGTGGTCGTTACTGCAAATAAGATATATATGTAGGTACCTACTTAATAGCATATTAGTATCAAATCTAAAAAGTAACACTTGTGTTCCAATGATAGATAGATATAAGCAATTAAGCGGCGCGCATTGCGCAAGTTTAATACATACTTATTTACTAATTTAAATTAATTGCAAGTTAGTAAAACGTTTTTAAGCTATTTTAATCGCGACTTTCAATAATGTTTGACAGTTTTTATTGCAATACGATTGATGCAATTTTGGACGATTAGAACTTCTAGTCTCTTATATCTTCTGCGTCAATTCTGAAAACAGTGTAGGCAAATCCTAAATCAGCGAGACAGAGAATCCAGTGCTAATGGGCAGGATATTTTTTCAATTGCCTTTACCACGTGATTGTTATTGACAATCAATTCAATCGAGGTTAGAACTGTCAATCGTAATTATCAACCACGTGATCATATCGGGTCATGACTGTTGACTTCATTGACATTAGTTTATTTTTGTCCAAACCAACGTAATTAAGTATTCTTCTATGACGGACGGGCTTTAACCTAAAATCAAAATGGCAAAATGTTGACTCAAGACAATATATACCTACGTCCATAACATTTTAAATACTTCATGTCCTTAAATATTCCAACGCTAATTGTCGCACCTGACTGCGTTCGGACAGCCATTTTAATAAAATAACGATTACTTAGATTCGCGATGAAATTCCGAACGAGTGATTGACATCACTTCCACGAACAACTTTCATTTATGTGAATGTTTTATATCGTTTGAATGATCGCTCCATATTGCTGAATACTCTTTATTCAGTGATAGACCATACGCGTGCTACTGACAAGGCGTGACAGGCTGTTAACAAGCCCTTATCTTTACAATCAACTACGACAGGAATGTTAATTATGTTGTTTTAATACACACTTTTATTTAATCACATTTTTAACGTTTACCTTTGTTACACTACTCGTGTTCTGTAGTGTATGTAGTGCGTGATATCACTTGTATCCACCAAAGTACTTTGAAAGCTTTGAAGGTATCTAGTGGCATTGCAATGCGATTTAATTGTGGACAAACGGATCATTTGGCATAGACGTAAACACGAGCAAGCATGCCGTCACAGAGACAACAAAACGGGCCAATAAAATAGCAGAGCATAGACAAAACGCTACAATAACATCAGAACGGGAACGAATCGCCAGTTTACGACATGAGCGCAACGACCGACTGCTCTACAAATGAATAAGCCATCTGCTCTAATGGCTACAATTAAACATGGTCGTCCGAGTCTCGGTCTAAGCTCTTTGCTCGTCGTTCTCCTTTAAGAATCGATACTTTAAATATGACCGATTACCGTATTTAACCGGTTCGGTAACGCATGTTAAAGAATTTCTAAAATATTCTTAATTTAAGATTAGAATTTATTGAAAGGTAAAATTGGTACGCGTGTCACCCACCACCCCTCTAATGTAACAAAAAATAGTAATATTATAATATTTAATATGTATTCATTAATTATATACAATGGTACAATTAATAATAAAATAGGTATAGAAAATAAATAACACATTTTACAAAGAATTGAAACGAACAACCCGCTCTCTGCCGCTCCCGGCGCAAAGGTGCCGCTTGCTGCATTTCTACTCTGGATTACTATAATATTATACTTATCGCATTGCAACCCTTACCTACAAATATTGCGAGCAATAGCAAATCAAGTTTTCGGATGGACCAGATTAACGTGACCTCTAGATCCGTAGGTACAATTCCAGTGTGAACGTAGAACGTACCTACCTTTTTTTTAATACCACGACGGTGGCAAACAAGCATACGGCCCGCCTGATGGTAAGCAGCTACCGTAACCTATGGACGCCTGCAACTCCTAAGGAGTCACATGCGCGTTGCCGACCCTTTACAAAAAGGAGGCTTCACTGTGTTGACGGCTAAAAGAACAAGAAGGTCCCTCATCGTCAACACACTGGGTCCTCTTTAAGCTCTTTGGCAACCTTACTCACCAGCAGGAACACAGCACTATGAGTAGGGTCTAGTGCTATTTGGCGGTGGTTTTCTGTAAGGTGGAGGTACTTCCCCAGTCGGGCTCCAGATTTGAGCGAGATGACATTCGCTGAACGTGCCCTACCACACTTAGCGGGGTGCCATTCTCAGTACCCATACCTCTCTTTTTGGCGTAGTTTAAGGACATACCCCGGGTCCCAAAACGACCTAATTTAACTATGCACTATGCTGGCCTAAAAGCCTTCAATGACCGTGTAAGGTAATTAATTGAAGATTACAAGATGCAGTAAGTCTGTACCAATACCGAAATAAGAGATTTCGTAAGACAAATTTCTGACTTATTATAAATGTATTCGTAAAAACCTTGTCAAAAATAATAAATCTTAAAAAATGTTTATGTTATTTAGAAATCTGTTACACTAATTTCTTCCTACAATAACTATTTGTGAATGTATACGGTGTGACATAATTTTGTTCATAAGGTATTTTAGTAATTTTAAGTCTAACTGACATTATACAGTCTTCAAAGAGCAAAAATGCAATAAAAGCTATTCCAAAGAAGTTACGAGTACAAAATGGTCAAAATTACTATTTTACGGACTGTTCTCTGCAATAGTGTTATATGTTGGGTTCGTTTTCTAGCCGGTTCCTCTATCAAACTGTGTTGATATAAAGGTACCCACTGTGCTGTGGTGTAGTAGACCTAATATCCAATTAACTTTTCGGTTTAGACCGGTAGAGCGAATAAGTTTATACCTGATCATAAAAAGATGTTAGCTAAGCTAATACCTATATTTTGATTTACGAGTACATAAACATGAAATCTAAGATAAGTTCGCCTTTGTACACACTCACTATATTTTTGTTGGTCATGTACTTGTTTTGTGCAATAAAGTGTTTTACTACTAAATACTACTACTAAATCTTAAGTTGATTTGCTATTACGGGTTTTTAACAAACTAAAGGTATCTCAAGTGTTTTCCTTATCTTGTATAACATCGGGGCCAGCTAGATGCATTTATATTCAAAGCCAAGAAGTAAGTATCCGTTTCAAATCAAGCACACGACATAGTCGCAAAAACGTTAAATGCGTGGGTAATTTCTCATCTTGTTATCATATGCCGTTAGCATCGCGGTACCCGTATCTAAGATAAACTTCCATAAAGGTTTTTTTGTCAAGCTTCAAGTTGCTCTGTATAGGTCTCTTGCAGAACGGATGCTGGTTTTTTAGAGCCGCTGACCGCAGACGACCATGTAAAGCATTCATATATGGCAAACTGTCATAATTAAAGATAATAATGAAGCTCCCTCCATGTTTTATTCCAATACCGAGAAATATCATAACTTATCTCGATTTGACAGCCGCTGTCATGTCAGCAATGATTTCTGCCCTTCCTATTTCCATACAAAGGCCAAAATATTAATCTTAACGGGAAGTTTTTATTTCAATAATGGATGAACGAATGTGTTTAGGTATCTACTTTGTAGTAGTACATTACAAATATTCAATTCAAGAATTGGATTTGCGTGTAGAAATTTGTTCATTTTTTAACTTTGTTGTTTGTATTTTTTGTTTTTAAACTAAGTATGCGTTAAAGAAACTGTAGTTTCAGTTAACGTGTCTCTAAAAAAAATATTTTATTGCCATGCAACTACTATAACTGAAAGCGTACGTACACACCATAGTTACATATGAAGCATTTATTAGATAGTAACTAAAATTAATATTATTAAATTCGAATTTTAGGTAGAATCACTGCTATTAAATAAACAAAGGTTAAAAGCACTGTAATTTTACTCTTAAAGTTCTCTTAATTGGTATTCGGAGATCATTATGGCATGTTGTCAGGCTTAGAACCGTCGCTTCTTGACCCGTTACATAAGATGCATTTATTTCTAGAGAGTAAATAAAATTATTATTATTAAAGTCGTATTTTAGGTAGAATCACTACTATTAAATAAACAAAGGTTAAAAGCACTGTCATTTTACTCTTAAAGTTCTCTTAAGTGGTATTCGGAGATCATTATGGCATGTTGTCAGGCTTAGAACCTTCGCTTCTTGACCCGTAATTGCCAAGGATTTTATTGCACTATCTCAGAAGTTTTATGTCATTCAATCGACAATTCTCAATTGAATAAGCGGCAAGAAATTTACTACCATCATACGTTTAACTCGCCCTAGTTAAAGATTATTTGACGTAGTGCCTCATTTCATTATTTATTTTATAGACCTTCCTGACAAGGACACTTCTCGCATAAATCATGCGAGACGTAAAGTTCACGCCAGGTGTCGATTTCCATTGACAACTCGCAGGTATTAATGTTAACTAACGAAACGTCAATTTTACATTAACTAGCTACTAGTATTAATGTCAATAATGTCCACTTTAAACTTCTTTATTAACTGTTATACCTAGACATTGTCGAAAGAAAAATAGGGGGATGTATATAAGTATGTTTCATTTTGTTATTTGAACTAATTATGTACTTATTACTGAACCGCGATGAGCTGTCAGCTCATAAAAATTTTGACGTAAGTATATGGTAACTCTGTCAACTCTAATACTATTCTAATCGCGGTTCAGGGATAATAAAGTTCCATAATAATGGATATGAAAATATAACTCATTTAATACAATAATTGATTGACACATCGGGTGCCGTCGTATTCCGATTGAGATCCGACATTTCCCGATGGAAATACGTTAAGCACTATATCGTATCTAATTATGTTGTTAGATTATAAAAAATGCAGAAAACAACGTTTTCAAAATTTTACTTTTCGTAAGATTGATGTTACGAAGCATTTCTTACAACTGAATACTGAAAAATAACAACTGCTTATGTGTACTTGTACTTTGTAGCAGATAATTAACATAAAGTATTAACGTGCAACCGTAGATGTGACAAATTAATGTGATCAATATGCGAATGGGAGACTGGCCGCGTCCCGATTTGGAATAATTCTTTTCAAGTATTTATCCCGATACAACAACGGTAGCGCACCGCATTTCTGGATGCTTCAGAGAACCAACCTTAGGTATGTTAATCGATAATTTACTGAGCATCACAGTCGTTACACATGTATTTACAACTAATTAAGTGACTTTTTTGGGAACTAAATGTAAACTTTGTTAAACAACGAAACTATGTATTTCATCCGTCATGTAGCTAACTTACCTGCATACATATAACTAAACGCCGCCGTTCAAATTACGTACTTACAGCATGTAAAAACAAGCATGCCTCTCGTTTTACAAATCAAATTGTTGCTACATGTTAGCAATATTATCTGCTGCACATCCCTGCACTGGTATATTTTTAACTAAGTACTTGCATATTTTTGTAAGTACGTAATTGGAACAAGTACCGTACCTACTGGTGTATTTACTCTGTGTTTATGTGTGTACATATAGGTCATGACAGACATTGAAGAAGTGCCACTACAGATCAATGAGAAAAATGTCCAACGTATCTTATTTATGTCTTCTAATAAGCCCATAAATATTGATTTTAATTACGCGATGTGCGCCGACTACGATGACAGTTCACGTAAATGGCCATGATTTGACGCGAATAAGCGGCATTTATCTTGTCTGCTTCGTAATGTGCAAGTAAATATGGTGCGAAATGAAATGCGTGACATTTATATGATGAATGAAGAGATCCAGCAGTAGCCAGTCGTGTAGGCTAGCCAGTAAGGTTGCCAGCAGTGCCAGTCACCCCGTGCCATTTGTGTTTTGGTTATTTAAATAATAATAAAAATACGAATAAACAAATCATGCGCCTATCTAATATTCGCAGAAATATCAACTAACTGTTTATATCATTTTGATTATATCATACATTCATGCATTACGAACACAAGAATATACACAAACACACACACACACACACACACACACATATCCTAAAACTATCCTTAGTTATGCTAAGATTATAATATAATCTAATAGTATGATTATCCTTTTTTGGAAGTAAAAATTTTACTCCATTTATCCCCATGTCTTGTATTTTTCTTTCTTCAGCATTATGTTCTGTCTGCCTAATGCAAATAAAATAATTACTAGTTTTTAATTCCTATAATGAATGTAACATTGTAACCCAACTATGGAAATATATGTAATCACTTACTTCTATCCAGATTATCAAATTATTTCTCCTCCACGGGACGGGCTTTACCTAGTGTGGAGGTCAGTAAAAACTGTACCCCTCTGTATCTTTTTGAAAGAAAAAAATTTTTTTTTGATTGTGTGGTTACCACCATTAACATTATTAAGCAACATTAAGCCAATAGTGTGGCATTAAACAATTTACTCGTACCTACGTAAGTTTTCCTGCTAGCTCTACAATCTTAACCTAGCGAGAAATATTTGGTAGTGTTTTATTTTGTTTTATATTTATACGGTGTATAACTTTTAGGTGGCCTTCTAATAAAGGCCTTAAACCAAAAAGAGCAGCTGAAGTTGGTTCACCCAATTAAAGATGAATCTCTACGCGGATCATGTGACAACAAGCCCCTGATGAAATATAACCCACTGCCATCGAATGAAACGAAAGTTCTTGATACTCGGGCAAACATTACCAAAAGGCTAAGGCTAATATTAATAATTAGGTATATTATTTAATATATCCAACTACTTTTTGCACATTGTTTACGTATATAAATTATGTTTTAAATGTGTTATTTATATTTATGATCCAATAAGGATTGCACACTACCATAGTACCATAGTACTCGTACATTTTTAACGTTATATTTTTCATAAAGAATGACTAACTTTTTTGGTTTTTATTATTTTTGTTACAACTGCAATGAGAAAAACACACCGTGATAATTGTATCGTTCTTTCTGTAACGTTTCTTGATATACAGCCCGTCCGTGGTAAAAGGAAAGGACAGTAAAAAATACTTAGTGATTATTATTAGCCCGGGTAGGTCCCGTTTATCAGTTTATCATCAAGGGGCCTTAACGTTGCCTCAAGATTAATAAATTATAATTTACACTCTGTTGAAATTCTTGATTGTCTTGTTTAATGTCATATAAGAATATATAAATTGACCATGATCAGTTTAGTTAAGTGAAATTTGTCCTGATTAAACCTTCATCAGCATTGATGATTTTGAGTGAGAAACAGAATATGAGCATTTTTATAGGGTAAAAAAAATAACAAGTAGGTACTAACAAACTAAAGTTACACCATCAAGAAGGGCCACGTACAAAGGTTTGCGTCCTCCTAAAAGGGACATGACATCCAAAGGTATGTTTGTGTGGCGGTATGAACTATAGCATTTTTATTATAATAAGCAATGCAAGTTGCCCCTGCGCCCCGAACGGCCTGAATATTTGATGGGATGGCTCATATTTTACTCTCGTGTGCAAAGAAGGCAGACAAATAAATCAAAGACACCTTAGCGCGGCGACGGCCGCTCCGCACGTCTCAGTAATTGCGGCAAAAACATACCATGTGCGATTTTTGAAGATATTGGCAAATTTCTGAATATTTTAGATGCACAAACAGATGCAACAATTACGTTTCTACGTGATTTGATTTCGCAATACAGACTTGCAATAACGAAACTACATGTTCGTCCAGGGGTGTTTTAGATACCTGTAAATTAGGTACCTAATTAACCATATTTTCTCAATCTCATGTGTTAAAGAAAATGAACATAGGCTCGATGCATACAGGTAGACAACGGTGCAGCGGAATGATCGGTTATAGTTGTGATGGTGAGCCGGCTCTGAGCTAATTAGCGAGCCCGCGACCTCTCAATGGCTAAGCTCGCCCGCTCGCTCTCGGGTGCGTCATAAATTTCCATTGATTGGATTAATCTGATTTGGATGTCAATTTTGTAAACAAAGTACAGGCTCTTTATAAGAGAATACAATCATGTTCCTTTTGAGCCCTTATATATTCTGATCAGAACGAATATATTATAAATCCAGGAGAATATTCGTCTGTCTGTGCGCGATGCAAAATACTAACTTCTTCTTTTTTTGAGCCGATACAATCGTTAACGAAACAAAAAAGATTTATTTATTCATCATTTTGTCTTATTAAAAATGATGACGGTGCATCTCATACTGTCTTGTGAGTGGAATGCAAATTTCGGTGCATGTATGTTGTTTATATTTAGTAGATAGCTGTCGAATAAATATCATATCATTATCTAATCTAATATCGCATTGTGTTTGTACAATTAAATTGGTATTTTCTCAGCAACATGCCTAATATGTCTAGCTTGTACTTTACAGCCAGGTAATGAGAATAGGAGAGAGGGGGTCTTCACCGTTGATTATTCACCGGGTTACAAGTAAAAAGTTAATAAAAAGCAGGAATTAAAAGGAAGCTACAGGTCGACTTGCCGTTCTTATCGTAAGTAGCGCACCGGATACCGCTGCTGCTCTGGCATGTTTCACACAAGTTGCTGGTAATGTTAGAATCACTCTGCCTATTTAATACGTACCTATAAAGATGGGAATTAAGTATTAGGTAGCTTCACATACACCCCGTTTTGATTTTATAGTGCATGCATTGCGAATAATATGATTGAATTATGCAACGTCTGTGCCAGTAGACCAGTTCTATAATTCATTGTACAATTTATAGACACTAGCTGCCCTCAGTCACAAACGAGCATATTTCCCACGTCAATTTTGATTGCGATATAACAGTGAAACGATGACATTTGAACAGGCCTCTAACCATTTAAAGTTGCATGATCTGCTGTTATACAGTTACAATCGCTTGATCGAAATCGTCTATTTAGAAGTGATAATGCTAAAAGCTATGTTATGTTTACCACTGTGAGTTCCCACAATCATGCATTGCATCCAATGTTAGAAATATTGTCAAAAATGTTCATGTTATATGTGTTTTAAGTTCATTATAAATATTCACTGTGCTACCTAAAGTTCTCACGTTTGTGACTAATATCTCCAAGCACAGACGGCCATAAATATTCAGCAATCATACGATCGGTCATCTTTCTTTGTTATCATATTAGAGGGCAGGATGCCAGTGGCACAATTATGCAAAAAGCTGGTCAGCGGCGGCGGCCGGTCTTTGACAGTCGCGTCATTATGTGCGACGGGAACTAGGATTTATGACGGTAGTTTGTTTATAATATTAAAAATTTTGCTTGTTTAAATACCAATCAGTATCTGCTTCCCTAATTAATCGAATAATTTGGAGAGATCCTCCATAAGAGCCCTCATAAACTATTGTACCTGCACATTTAACTTTTTTATATTTCGGTAATTGTTATATTTATTAAAAAAACCTTGTAAAAATCTTATATTACATTTCTCAACATTTATTAATAGTTTATATTAAGTTGGCTGAATAGGTTTGGTGGAAAAAATTAAAGTGACACAAATATCAAGCCTTTTCCAATTTTTCCGTACATTATAAAAATGATTAATGAGTAATGACTTCATGTACTATACATTTATTCATTGTTATTTCTAAATAACATTAAACCAAATTAAATTTTCATAAATCATTAAATAAATAAAAACACATTAACTTGAAATATGTATATGTTAAGTACTAAAATCCGGAAAACTATTTAATATTTTTGTTTGAAAAATGAGCTACGTATTGTTACGATTTAGTAAAATCTAATAGCTAAATGGAAGTTCCAGAGAAATAGCTTTGATATAGTAATAGTTTTATGTCGCAACTATCCTACCTCTGTAAAGGGTTTCAGTCAGACTGCCGCGTTTTGTTAGTGGGGCGGAAGCGGGCGCGATGAGAGCGATCAGAAACTATCGGAAGAAGCTGAGGCGGATATTTGAACGATGTCATATTTCACAAATAATGGCAAATATCCCTAAAAAGTAATTAATATTTTACACATAGCCTGTTCTATTGAATTTTAGAACCAACCTGCCCTTATTCGAAAACCTAACCTATTAAAATAAGAAAAATTACAATTGAATGATTCTAAGTGACAAGACTGTCGTCTGTTAGCGGTGAAGTGTTATTGTGTTGTCAGTCAATATAAGTAAATAGGTAAGATGAGTTTCAAGTAGTACTTGTAAAGCGCAAATATTCACCTTCTAACTTACAGAGGTGCCGAAAATACTTCCATCGAACATAATAAGCTAAACAAGAGCAAACGAATGCGTAATACGGTGAACAGCGGTTGAATTAGCCGGCGATGCGGGCGTCTTTATAGTCTTTAAATTGGCAAAAAATCGAGACAAGCGTCGACTGACACCGATCGCGGAGGCATCAGCGAAACAGGTGTTATCATAAACATACACTTTGAGATAAAAACAAAATAATTTTCATGAGTGGCCGGTAGGCGCGAACTGCCGGCCGTGTCGCCGACACAATGGCGATTTTATAGTTTTTTTGGCTCGCCGCCGTCGTAAAGACCGAGTAGGTAAGCGAGGTGTCCGAAATCTCACGCGGACGTGCGATCCGCCACACATATTTCCATCTGCACAAAAAGCGGAACTATAGCCATAAATATGTCCAAATAAACAATAGTCTCAGACCGACTGAATAACGATTCGTAGGGTTTTGTCGGCAACACTTATGTCACAATAAAAATAAAAATTACGCCAATAAAGAGTAATTTCTCAATGTTGTCTCCATAATGAATTGCTACCAAGGTTAATGGTGCAAATAATACTTTAGCAATTCGAATTCGAAAAAATCAAAAATAAATAAATTATTTAATCAACTTATTAAAAACTACAGATTTAGTAGTATTTAAAGTTGATTTAGATATATGTCTCAAAATCTACTGCGTTCATTCAATCTCATATGAATTAAGTAATTTGATAAAGAAAAGTCTTATCAAAAATTATTTAATAGGTACTCAATTAGGTATTATAAAAAGAAGAAATGCCCAAGCAACAACGAAGAACTGAAGCAAACGTAAGACATTGTGCGTAGCGTACTAACGACGCGCAGACTGCGGCAAACCGCGCGCAGAGATGACAGTCGCGCAGGCGATAATATGTGTACATATGTAACATTAAACTGCAAAAATAAAAGATGCTTTCACACTACATGGGTTCAAGAACAAGTTTTTCCATAACACAAAAGACGACACTGAATAGTTATAGCTGCTTCGCGGCCTCGCCGCATAATCCAATAAAACAATCCGCGGAATGTACACTCCGCGTTATATTTTATTACACATTGTTGTTAGGTACGTGATTTAAAAAATACAATCTTAGTAAAAGTAAATTATAGTTTATACATTCATATGTCCAGCCTGTTGTGTTTGCACGTTTTTTAGTGCCGTATCTATGTCTTAAACTTTTTTATTAAAAATGGATGACTAATAATGAAATTTTGGACGCCCAAACTAAGAGGGATCTTACATTACTACACTATTTATGATCATGTAAAATTTATGTTAAACCTTAATTACTTAAATAAATATATGTCTTCTATTTCCATACTGAAGTTTAGCGAAGTCGGAAAATGCTTACCGACAAATCTGTAGAAGCCCTGAGTTCCTTCTTACTTAGATACGCATTTTCCTAATCAAAATCACCTTTCTCCTGCATGTTCAATATCTTTTAAAAACACAAACAAACTTTTGTGGTTTCTATGAAGGTGTTAAAATATTGTAACAAAATTATGACTTATATAATTTACACTGTGAACTGTACAAATGAAATTGGCGACTGAATCTCAAAATATATGAATTTGATTCAATGGAAAGGCAAGCGGCTTCTTTCTGTGTCCGAAGGGTTGCCACCATTGAGGTCTATTTTTTATTTGTAATATTATAAACGGATTTATAATGCGAGCCGAACCTAAGTATTATTTCATATAAGTAGTGCTGAGTAAACACAAAATCAGCTGATTAGCGGTTAGCTTTAAGACTTTGCGAAAGGCATTACAAAATAAACGCAAGAGTGTAACTACACTTTAACTCTATTTATTAGTTAAATATTTACTTACATGTAGTACCTAGTTAAATATTTTAGTGGATAACCGCTACTACTACGAATGCCTACCTTTGTGCCAAAAAACCGACCTGTTATTAATGGATGGTATTTAGTACCTTAAAAACTAAGAAGTTATTAGCGTAATTAAAACAATCCATATGGTAAAGTGATAGATTGGTGCGGTATAAATGATTTTTGCAAGTTTATTTTATAAGACCTGCTATATAACATTTTAATGGTATAGGTACTCAGACACAACGAAAGCACGAGACTTTTTAAGGAATTTGAATTATAAAGTGACCCATTTGCATTGTTCTATAATAAATATATATATATATATAGATTTATTTATTTAATATATATATATATAATCTTAAGGTACGACACCTAGATATAAAGCAATCATCAAATAAGTTAGAAATATAAGATATTGTAAAGTGCTTACTTAGTGTCTTGTATGGCCAAAATTAAATAGCATGTGTTGAGTCGAGCCGCGAGCCGGTAGCCCTGCGTCATCCATTATGCAAGCGGCTAACACGTGTACACTCTCGCGCGTCGACACCTCGCCCTTTCCATAATTGTCACAATATTATACTTACTGTTTACTACGCTCCTTCCTAAATAAATCCGGTTGCAGCACGATTTAACGCCTTTTGCTCTTTTTAATAGCTTCAAACAATGGAACTAGGGAATCGTAACTTTTGCAGATATTTTAGTTATGAATGTTCTGTGTTTGAGGTTTCCGTGTTATATAGAAGAGGCTTTTGAGTGCATGTAGGTTCACAGTCGGAACATGTATTATTTTATAGCCTGAAATGATCCTATAGTGTACGTAGTGATATCAATACAATTTTTTTGGTATCTGCCGCAAAAAGGGCAACGGCAATAAAAATTAACAATTTTCAATTTTTTTTATTGGCCTCTGTAAGTACATCTGTAGGTAGGTAATAAGTTGTTTTGATGGTCAACACTCAACTCATAGTTAACTTACTCGTAGTATTGCGTTTAGGAAAATTATTGCCCAACTAGCTTTTGCCCGCGGCTTCGCTCGCGTTAAATTCGGGGTAACACGGTTCCCCTTTGCCCCCCGTAATGCTCCATACAAACTTCCACCCCCTATTTTAGGGAAGTGGGGGGTTAGAAAGAGACAAAAAGTAGCCTATGTCACTCTACATCCCTTCAACTATCTCCACTTAAAAAATCACGTCAATTCGTCGCCCCGTTTTGCCGTGAAAGACGGACAAACAGACAAACAAACACACACACTTTCCCATTTATAATATTAGTATGGATTTCGAGAGGTACCTTCTCTGAATTAGCCTTTGCAACAACAACGTACCTATTAAAGTTTTTCAAAAAACCAAACATGTCCTTCAGAATGTATCGCCTCTTCTATCATTTATCTAAAAATACCTATTTAATCTGTATACATATATCTCATGTCCCTCTAACTTATAGCCTATGGTTTTGAAAAAAAAAATACATGTGTTGCACACTACATTTTCAAGAAGTAGGTACTTACCAGTTTTAGTGCCTAAAATAACAAATAGCTTTATTAATTAATTTATGTACTGAATTTATAAACGTACCGTTTTATGGATTTTCTTTTAATCAAAGACGATAAAAGTTCTTGCACGTGTGCTCCTAAAATATTAGAAATACCGATATGTACGTCATTTTATACCCAATTATAAATATAATATTGGCAATAAGAACTCTATGTCCATAAAACCGGCTGTTTTGTGGTTAGCGGGATTTATCATTTCCTTCTTTTATTTTTGTTCACACGATGCGACAACTTCAACTTTTTCCTTTTGTCGGACATAAGTTTCTATTGTACGAGCTGTCATTGTTATGCTACCACCTCGGCGCAACTTTTTAACGGCGACGAGAAATGCTAGGTTCGGAAATCCAAAGATAGACAATGCGGCTGGCCCTATGTAAAACTGTCATGTGCTAAAGTTGAAACAAATATATTAATGTAACATTTCATATTCAGTATAGATTTAGGACTGCAGTTATGAAATAAACACATTTTGTCGCGTAAAAGAGAATTGGCCCAGTTGGCAGGTAATTATGAGAGCGTATCATGAAAAAGAGCAATTAACGAGCTCAATGAATGAATACCGTGTTGGAGTATTTTCACGGTTGTTCCTTGAATAAAGACGGCGTTCCTCGGAAACATGTAAGCGCAACGATGAGAATCCATGAGAGTGGCGGATTCGAGGCGACTGGTTAATTGCTGCGTACGCAGCGCACGTACTGGCACTGACATGTCACAAGACGTCTGCCACCGGCAGCGGCGATCCCTCAACGAATTCCAATCGGGAAGAGCGAAAAAGACACGAGCCGAGCATGTGCGGATAAAAAGTTGCGGAGCCGGGCATCGCTGCGGGAGGCACCTCGCCGCCACCGCCCGCGCCCGCGCCCGCCGGCCGCGCCGCTAATGCCTTTGCAACTGAATCACATGATTAAAACGTTCACTACCACTACACGATACCAACATCCACCGCGCTCCTGGCCTTTATCAATCTTAGGAGTGGTCATTCATGTTCACAAGAAGTTATTCAGCGCATCTTTCTCTGGATATGGTTACGATTCTTTTTATGCCATCATACTTACAATAAAAGGATACATTTGTAATGAAATGCGACGTAGGTAGAAAGAAATAATTTAAGAATGGCAGCCAAAGAGAGCTCTAGTTCCGAGTATTGCTCCAGTGAATTAGAGGGTCTGCCGCGCCAGCGAAGGCCTGCGGCAAATCGGCGCGCGCCGCGACTCGCAAAAACGGAACAGGCCGGTGCGCGGGCGCGACGCACGGACCGCGTCGCCGCACCGCGCGGCGCTCGCGACAGTGCCGTCACTCCGCGCACTCGCACTGCGCATGCCAAATCAGGAACAATCACTTGCTAATCCATAACCCAAGTATAATTAGGCCTGTTCGAAAGATGTGCTTTGACCAATTCTTAAGGTAACTTGCAGACCTGCTTACTGTTAAAGTAAATTAAAGATAAATCAATGCAGAAAGTCGAGTAGCATGGTAATAGCCGTCGCGATGCGTGAGACGCAAGCGTCATACGAATGATGCGATTCATGCGATATAACGGATCGACCTGATTATTTATGTCCATTTCACGGCTGTTTAATAGCAATGTTAAAGCTGGCGAAAGCAAACACACCCGCCCTGTTTCAAATATTTTACGATCCTCTACGGATTCATTTTAAAATGTTAAGCGGCTGAAAGATTGTTTAACTCCGACCCACGATGTTAGTTTCACTATTTCCGATATTTATATTTCAGTTAGTCATTTACCATTCTGATTTACCTACCTGTATATTTATTCAGACTCAATGTTTATAAAACCTACATGAATACGTTATTTGAAATTTAAGATTAATAGTGCCAGAAATCATTCGGCGCTGAAACATCTGGAAGGAGTTTTCTCGTCTTTCAACTGTCAATCCACTGTTATAAACTTTTCTACACTAAATACCTACTTACTCACTAAAATACGGTTTTATAACCTAGACTAATACAGTACCTACATTGTAAGTACTTAGGTATATGCACATGTGTTTAATTAAAGTGGCTTAGCACTGTGTGCTTATCTACCAATTATATGCGTTTTTTCCAGGCCTACTTTTCCTTAGTGTAGGCATGGAAAAGAACGCATTCTTGCGGCTAAATTCGCACGGTTTCATATCGAACACTTTCTGAATACTATATTACCTAACGCCTCACTTTGTGGTTTGTAAACATTTCATCACGTATGTTTGAAACATTGAAAGAGATGCAACTAGCGCAAGTCGATGATAAACCACCAAGTGAGTTGTCTGTATAAGATCACTATTGTAATAAACATAAACAAACAAACCGTACCATGCAATTACTCTTTAAAACAAGTTAAGTAACTTTTCAATTTATATTAAAAGATTAAAAACTGTTTTAAATAATTGCGACTTGGGTAGCGTAAACATGGTTATCAACAAATTATAATAGAGGTGATCCAGCTAATGTGGTTTTTGTGTCGACTCGCTCCGCGCCGCTTCCGTTCAGGTGACGAGTGATCATATCAGCGGCAATACATACATCGTTTGTCACTCTCCTAATGTTGTACCTATTATAATACGGGATCACGTCATGTCTTTAAAATTAATAGGCGAATAGATAACGTTACTATGTTTAAGCTTGGCAGCGCGTAGTTTTGTCGAAATTTACATAAAGTAAGCTTGTGGCGTCATTGTTTTGTATGCGTAATGAATTTGTTTCCACTTAGGATCTTATCATAAGAGATGAACTACTTTCAAGGGTGAGGTAACAACAGGCATGTTGTGAATAAAATTATTTTTTAATTAATTACCTTTATATTTTAAACTGTAATTAGTGGTAAACTGTAGTTCCATAGGTATTATTAGATATGAAAATATCACCCGTTTAATACAATCATGTATTAATACTTCGGATGCCGTCGTATTCCGATAGAAATCCGAGTTTTTCCGATGGAAGACCATTCTCCACGAATTTTTAACTTTACAATAACTATACAATACATATATCCAATAATCTCTAGCACGATGCCGAAATGAGGTCATTTCGTGGCACTTTTTTTACTACTTCTTTTTCAATGTATTCTGTGTCTACGATGAAACTAGATTATTATCCATTCCATTCAATATATCTCGGTATAAATGATAATGTTCTTTCTTTCTTAAATATATCTGATTAGCAATCCATGACGTCATCGGTTGCAGCCATTTTATATGGACCGTTTTAGCGGATTTGGACTTTGAATCTTAATTCTGATATACAGACATTTGGTCCCCAAAAAAATAAGACCGATTAACTCCATTAAAAAATCTAGTCGAAATGCGAATTATAAGCATAATGCCTTCAGTTACCTATATCAACGAAATCTCAGCTCACGTCTCGACACCTCGCGCTCACATCAGTAGGGTGCACCTGGCGAACTTCTGAATTCGCCTATTATCTATAGATAATTAAAGGGTATTGCTTTAACTATTTTTCGAAGTATACTTTGTTATGGGATGATTGCCGATTATTTTGCATCAGCCCAAATGTACGAACCACCCATACTGCCATATAGCCTCACCATCACTCATTCCAATTCACGAGTCATGAATATCTAGTCCCCGTCATTTGCTGTACTGGTTTATAGGTGAGACCTACAACCACAAAAAAACAAATAAAGTGTACATGCCAATAAGTCGACACCAAGTTGCTGAAAACAAATAGCTGATAAACTAAACTTGAATATGAATGTACTAGGCGGGTCGTTCTCTTTCTTTAGCGACAATAACCTTTCCCTTCATATCGATATGGTCCGGTTTGGTAATTTATAAAAATTGTTTTTACATTAAAAAAGGGTCCAAAATCTAATTAATACAAAACTTGTGTCCTTTAAAAACGAATGTAGTTTTATTAAAATTTATTACCATTATCATATTAATAATGCTCGAAAAACGTTCATTTCAGAAAATTGTCCCTGAAAAAAGGGAACGGCCCAGGTACCTACTTATTCACAAAATTTTGTACCTACGTCAAATGGACTGAATACTACTCTAATAAAACCATTTCAAGCAAGCAATACATGAGTTGCGTTATAATGTAGTCGATATGAATACCGAGTGTTGCGTTTGGAAATAAATCACGGAGTTCCAGTAGGTAGGTACGACAGGTACGTCTATCATAATACGATTTCTAATATGTGTCGTGAATAATACAATAACACACTCATGAAATATGAATAAGCTGACAGCATTGTGTCATTAAAGTTAATTAACACTGGATGTATAATTATGAGGACACTGATTATATTTTATGAATAATTTAGATATTTCGCTCCGGAAGTCCTAACAATTGTATGCCGTTTTAATAAACCGCTTTTGTTATTATTGAGTAAAAAAATATGCAAATCGATCACAGGGCGACAGGATGTTCATTTTTGTATAGTATTTGCATGTAAATGACTTTTGTATCCGTGGATGTTGCAATTACAAATTGTAATGTGCATGGTTGTTATAAAATGCAGGTAGCGGTCGGCGAAATTATACAGGATGGTACGCCAGCTTTATTTAATTTGATTTTATAATGAGACTATTTTGTTATTATGGTCTACGTATATTTTTGTTGTCTACGTTAGGTTTGGAATCAGTAGATTATGCACTCAAATTTAAAACTTTCTGGTTTGAACATACTTATATAAAAACCGGCCAAGTGCGAGTCGGACTCGCGCACCGAGGGTTCCGTACAAACCTGTAGGTATATAGGGATAGTAACTTTAAAATTATTAAAAATATTTTTATTATATGATTTGACTACAAATTTACGGTTTTCGCAATTTTTCTTTTAACTGTGCTATAAGACGTTGCTTCGTACCAAATTTCAGGATTCTGAGTTCACGGGAAGTACCCTGTAGGTTTTGATCCCCTTGCGAGTTTCGAAAATTTGCGGCATAAACGGCTGTATCTTTTGTTTGCGTTGGCTTAGAAGTTTGATTTTTTTACAGCTCCAAGGAACAGTAGATCTGAGTATTTTATATAAATTTCAGCTTGATACCTCCCCTCCACGCGTTACTGAGAAAAAGGGTCTTGACAGACGTACCCTGTAGGTTTTGATCCCCTTGCAAGTTTCGAAAATTTGCGGAAATTTGCGGCATAAACGGCTGTATATTTTGATTGCGTTGGCTTAGAAGTTTGATTTTTTCACAGCTCCAAGGAACAGTAGACCTGAGTATTTTATATAAATTTCAGCTTGATACCTCCCCTCCACGCGTTACTGAGAAAAAGGGTCTTGACAGACGGACGCACGGACGGACGGACAACAAAGTGATCCTATAAGGGTTCCGTTTTTTCCTTTCGAGGTACGGAACCCTAAAAAATAGAGATACTAATTTATAGGTAAACAAGGTTCTTTGCAATCGTTTGTTTCTTAAAATCCCAGAATGTCCTCTAGTTAAGCATCGGGACACGGCAGCGGCAGTCGCGATATCGTTGGCTATGTTATGACGGTAGCAGGGTGCCGTTATGACTTATAAATAAACCTACAGAGCCTCTGTTACTTTCAACCCACCGTTACTTTGGTCTCAAGTTCTTCTCTACTTATAGTAAACTAACTAAATGGCTTTCTTCGCTCTCGTTTTGTGTCAAATTTTCAGGGGCTAGCTCTCCGTCTATTATTGACATTGTAAATTCTCATCCCATAAATATAGGTACTACCTATAATTTTAATATGTATATGTATGACATAATGTACTTTCAAACTACAGTATCGCCGCATATTAGAATCTAATATGCCTATCTAATAATTAGATAGGCATTTTCAGAAATTCTAACAAATTTTGGGTTATTTCTGCTCAGAATCACGAGGACTATCGATTTAAATACGAAAGTGTTTCAGATTTTTTGTTGGCTTTGTAACGCATTTTTATATACCACGACGGTGGCAAACAAGCATACGGCCCGCCTGATAGTAAGCAGCTACCGTAACCTATGGACGCCTGCAACTTCAAAGGTGTCACATGCGCGTTGCCGACCCTTTACAAAAAGTAGGATTCACTGTGTTGATGGCTAAAGGAACAAGAAGGATTATTAAAATGGTGCACTTTTTTCTGAAAAGAAATCCCCCTGATATCACTTTCACACAGAACACCTTACAACCATTTGGTAAGCAATAACTTTAAAGGGATACGATAAAGACTCCTAACATCTTTTTTCGACTAAATCAAACTTTTAATTAAGTGTGCTGTACCTACACATCTGTGGAAGAAAACAATACTGATCAAAGGAATATTTTTAGTGAACTTTTCCTAAGTTCATTAAAAATACAAATTACGTTACACCAACTTCATGATCTTTTTACCCCTCCCTCATTCCGTCAACCTTGGTCACATTTTTATAACATTTTTTTTATTTGAAAATGAAAATGGTTAAAATTATTATTACTCTTACTCAAAATATTTTAAATGAAATCAACATAAGATAAATACCAATCCGAAGTGTTTGAAAGTCAGACTACACGATATAAAGGGTTCCTTTCCTTCAAAAAAGTGAACCTACACGATATTTGTATATATGACGTCACAAAAATTGAGCCTCCACAACTTGTCCCACTTAGTTGACCTCCTCCCTGCCCCTCAACGTGGGACGTACCTAATTAATGGATGAACCCTTGTGACAATTGAAATTACCAGTGCCGATATTATTATCTAAGGTTTTCTTTTAAATGCATTTACAATAAAAAGTACGTTAACACGTAAAACAACATTAAATTGAACGTGTAGAGTATTCATAGTTTGGCTATTCGTCGCTAGATGGCGCTATACGTCTCACTACTTGATGAGTGTGCGACTCGGGTATTGCGTTTATTCAGCGCCTTAACGACATTATGAACTTAGTACACGAAGGTTTTACCATTTGTAGCGGACAAATTATAAAAAATATGTCTGAAATTAATTATATAGTAAACAAAAGTTACTTTGAAAAGTAAACAATCCTTATTAAAATTAACAAAATAATTAATTATTAATTACGTTTTAACCAAATGCTATTTCAGAAATGCATAAGTTTAGATGCAAGTGAACGTGAGAGCAAAACGAGCGGTAGCTGGACTTTCAGGGAGTGTACTGCTTGGTTAGCTCGGGAGGACAACAACAGTCTTATTCTGGTTGACTCTTACTCAAACAAAGGCGAAAGCTTTACCATGCCGGTATTAAATTACGTTCCCAAAATTGAACAAAAACACGTTTAAATAAACACTTTCTTTGCCTTTAGGTGTAACGATTTGTAAAAATGTTTCTTAATAGGCATGTGGGTGAGTAATATTTATTTCGACTTCGCAATGGTTCAGACGTCTATACTCTGTATCTTTAGGTATTTAAATAAAAGTAAATAAGATCTACCCTCAAATGGCTCCATAAGCCAGTTGAGGGTATATGAAAACATTACCTACACGATCAAATAATATTGGTTAAAGCCAGGTCGTTAAGTGACAGATCCAAGCAGTTTTGTATTTGGTTGGTTAACCAATAAAAGTTATAACTACCCGAAAATGTAAAAATTGTTTGTTTACTTTTATTTAAATACCTAAAGACATAGAGTATAGAGATCTCGATTGCAATTGCCGTATCTAAATTACCTATTGATACTTTATATTTATGATTTTGATTTTTGATTTTGAAGTATGTTTTGCGATACCTCTATGAGGAGAAACCAAATTAACTCCCAATACTCCCAGCCCAGTCTAACAGCTTTGGTTCCAAAAATATGGCATAATGAGAACCAACAAGTTTTATGGTGTTTCTTACAATTCAAAACCAAGTATAAAAGGAAGTCATAATCCTAATGTTATTATAGGAAGAGGTAGGTACCTAAATCTCATGAGATTCGAAATTCGTAACGTGTAGCCAATGTGATGAACCTGCTGCGATAGCGCAGCGTTCCCGTTGCATTCCACGGCACGTCGTCGTGTCGGAATCGGCACGCTGCAGCGGGAGGTCACGTGCGGTGCAGGCTGCGACTGCACGCCCCCGGCCCGCCCCACGCCCCGCCCCGCGCCCCGCGCGACACCTCCTTCACTCCTACAACCTCACTTGTTTTGACGTAAGGTGTCCACTTGCAACTATGCAAAACTCACCCGCGAGGGTACAGGTACTTACACTGCAATCAAAATGCGTGCTTGGCACCGCTCCATCTGTTATAATAACGTTGCATGCAGATGTTGTAAACATTTGATTGAATGCAACGTGTGAACTGCTAGATCAATATCAGATGGGTAATTCCACTGATTATCCTTGGTATTTCATCAATATAATTAACCTACTGTTTGATTTTTTTTTATACCACGACGGTGGCAAACAAGCATACGGCCCGCCTGAAGGTAAGCAGTTACCGTAGCCTATGGACGCCTGCAACCCCAGAGGATTCACATGCGCGTTGCCTACCCTCATAGTCATAATTCATCATCTTCTTATTGTCACCTATCCAAGTACCTATCTAACATAATTCCTGTAAAATCTCTTAGTCCCCATTGCCCACAAAATTATTTTACATTATAGCGTTAAGTCATAATTTTGACATTTATGTCAATAGGTTTGACACTTTCTTACCCACTACTCAACGGACACAAACATTTGTTTGATACTTATTTTTGGAACATTTAAAACAAATAGCAAGCGAATTTTATTGAAATAATTGCAACGAAACACTATAAAACAAAGGTAAGGCTTCTCTGTCCTAGTTGTAAGATTCCACGACTATCTGAGTTTTATCTGTTTAATGCAAATAAAAAACATTGATGTTTGTAAAGGTACCTACGAGGTGACCCGGCACGCGTTAGTTTTTGTTCTGGTGGCTAACATTCCAATTTTTACCTAAAACTGTGACATTCGAAATTCAAATCGTGATTCTAGTTTTTTGATTCGTCGTTATTACTACTTTTTTTTTCTAACGGTTTCCTGGCCATTTGCTGTACGCACGCAACGCTGCCCCACTATACTTTTGGAAGTAAAGTTGACGATTTTTTTTAGTACGGACGTAATGTATATGTGATTATGTTGACATCTAATATAATATTAGCCCCAAAAAATATAAATACATTTATTTTTATAAAGTGTATCGGAGATGTCTCTGTAAAGCGCTTGTCACGACGCCGACGTGCTATTGTCTATATTATATCCCTTTTTGCCAACGGCTCCAGATTGCTGCCGCAAAATTCTCGAACGACATCGATTGAAACCAGTCCCATGCAAAAAACAAATTAATTGATTTCGTTAGTTTAGTCATACTAATTTAATGATAAATATTAAACAGAACCATGTACGTGCCAATGGTGCAGATGGTTGGCGACATCTTGTAAAGAAAAATAACTTTATACATTATGTTTAACTTTTATAAAATCTTAAGCTAATTAAATTTTAAATTTCTTGAATTATTAGACACAGCTCTAATCTATTTGCTCACCTTATATCAAAAGTGTGATAAAAATTGTTAGCGGAAGAAACACTTATGAGAAACAAACATTGTCAAGTTGTGGCATCCCGTTTATGCTGCTGATGCAGTAGTTGGCGACAAAAAGCGCTCATGATCGCGGTAGGTGGAGGTTCCATTAGGGGAGCAGTAAATATGAACGGGAGCGAGTGGAGGCGCTGGATCGTTTTTCTGCGGCGAGTCGCCGGCCTGCGCCCCGCGGGTGGCGGACGTGGGGCTCTTCCGGCCTGGACCGCGATATGGAACTCGCGCTTTTTGATCTATGTGTTTGTAGAACCGTTTTCTTACGGACAATTAATTCTATGTAAATATCGAACTTAATGTCTAGCCACAAAAATCTATGCTTATCAAAATAGCTTTTTGAACGCTGGTATTATCAGAATTATGTTAAAGATTTTATTTTTATTAAGGTAAGGATAAATTTAAATACACATCGTTACATTCGCTGATTACATGTAAGAGTAGCCATAAGTGGAAAAAGCGCGGGCCGTATCGCGCGGCATGCCTCCATCAACGACATCTTGCGCCGTGCAAAGGCACGGCGCAAGATGTCGTTGATGGAGCCAAAGACTAGTGCCGGAACTCCAGCCATATTAGAACCCACAGGCCTGGCTAGAGATGACGGTAAGCGGCCTGATGGCATGACCCTCGTTCCCTGGGAGCTGGGACGACCCCTGGTATGGGATGCCACGTGCGTGGATACCCTTGCGCCGTCTCATCTTCCAGGAACCTCGTCTAAGGCTGGAGCGGCTGCCAAAGCGGCTGAGCGCCTCAAGCGGCGCAAATATGCAGCAATCGACTCTAGCTGCATGTTTGTACCCTTTGGGGTGGAGACCCTTGGACCCTGGGGACCCGGAGCTCATGTACTCTTTAAACAACATAGCAAACGCCTCAAAGATACTACGGGTGACCAGAGGGCTGGCTCTTTCCTTGCCCAGCGCATAGGAATCGCTATTCAGCGTGGCAACTCCGCCAGCCTTCTGATGGGCACCCTTCCGTCAGGCTCAGAGCTTGAGCCTGTTTTTTACTTATAAATATGTACATATTTTATGATTAATTTATTAAGTTGTTTATAAAGTTATAATAAAAAAAATATATTAAAAAAAACAGTTGTACAAATAAAAAAAGTTACGCGTTTGTATTTTTGTTTTTAATTTGGTCTCCGTTGTAATCATAATCAGATGGTCTTTACTTAATAGAAAACGTTACCATAAAGTTTTCAGGTTTTAAGCAAGCAGATTTAACAATGTCTGTAAAAATGTGCCTCTTCGGTAGCCAGGTCCGGAGTGCGCCCAGTACACGCTGTCTGTTATGAATTGTATGAATGTTTCATGCGTACTCCACGCTGCCAGTCGCCGACAATTAATTAACTCTTGCGCAGTGTTTACATTAATTAGCGAACATGTTCGTTAATCATACATTAAACTTCATAATTGAATGCCCGGCTCTTGGAAATATTAAATATTACGGTTATTTTTTGCTAATTACAAATTACATGCGAATTTTCCTGATGACAAGTTGGACCACCACAAAGTCCATACATTACTTATAACTGCGGAAATTCTCATACTTGTAATGTAACCGAGACGTTTGTGTAGCTCCAAAGGCAACCATACACTATAGGTATGGTTATAATTGATGATCAACCTACTATTGGTAAATTATAGAATCTATCATTTTAGTTGAATATTTATAATAAAACATACATATATGATTGTTTAATAGGCGTAATGTAGCGTCGAGTCATCATTGTTCATTAAAGAAAACGTTTGGATTACCTATTATGACTTTATTGCTTTTAATTTGATGGATGATTTGAGCCATTCAGTAGGCACTAATAATTTTATTCAATAAAACAAAGCATTTGTTGTCATAAATTACAAACAAACAATTTTTATTATTACAAAAAAGCTTTTTTGTGTGAAATCGTTTAACAGCTGAGCTTACTTTGCTAATACTCGTACAGTCGTACAGTCACCGTAAATAGTATCTTCCTATACGACAACCGCAAAAATATGTGACGCGCTCTTATTTGTGGGGCCATAAGAGCGTGTCACATATTTTTGCGGCCGTCCTGTAGGAAGATACTATTGCCGGTGACTGTACAGGACCATCACCATAGGTAGATTAGTACCTATCTACTTGTATAGTCGCAATCAGATATATCCGAGCGGCCAAGGTGGTCTCAAATATCTGAACAACGTCTCTCTTGTAAAGGCGATAAAGTGCATTTTAGGTGTTTAACGTATTTATTCTTGTGCAAGGTGAGCATTTTGGTCGGCAGTGCAATAAATGACCCGCATTAGTAATTATTGGATTAGTATACATAGGTAGGCATGTACCTAGATGTAGGTATTTCATTAAGACAGAGAAGGCCAACTAAGCTTTATAACTTAATTGCTTCGGAAAGCATAACCGGCTAAGTTTTTATAGCTCACTCGCCGACGAAGGGCTCCGAGGAATCTCAACAACCATTATTCATAATATTCTTTATTTTTTGCGTCATAATTCCTTGCGATGAGAAATGGACCGCCCGTCATCTTAATAGTTTTATTCATTTCTGATATCTCAGGCGGCGAGTTGAAATGAATTGTCCATATTCTAGATAACCGTCCCATTCCGCGAAGAAAGCGCCCGATGCCTTGAACTTTAACTTCTCACCATAGGGCACAAGATGAACAGAAACACAAATATGCAAGCCCTTGAGTCGGCGCTTCGTATGTAGGAACCCACTAAACATTCTAATCATGCTTCTGTAATCTTATGTTTGTCGAACGGTATGGAATATGGCAAACGTCGAACGTCGGGATTATGCCGCGCACAATGGACCCGGTGATAAGGCTATGCGCGCTCGCGGCTCGCTTGCCTCTGGTCGATCCTCAACCGATCTATAATTTTCCCATGATCGCGGACCCGAGCTTTCGATACGCCAATCTCAACATTGTCTCTGCTCGAGAACCAATCGCTTAATTTAATTTTTCTTGTCTTGATTCAGGTTGTAGTTTTGACGCGATGACGTTTTTAAGAGTCTCATAATTAATTAATTTAATCGACGTATTAATATTCCCACTGATTTATTTCAGCTCACTGTTCAGTTACAGCACAAGAGGTATGGCTTCCAATCACATTTTTACTTTGAATCGCAGTTTAAAACAAAAGAAAAATAATTGAAGCGTCTGGCAAAGTTAGCCTTCTTCGTAGCAATTAAAAAGTTGATAATGTTTGTATTTCTCTAGGAAACTGGACTTTATGCCAGACGTATTAAGTAGAAATTGTAACTGTGGGAAGAGCTATTTACATCCTTCATGAAAAAAAAGCACTGAAGTTAAGAAAGCCTTTCCACCTAAGTACTCATTGGAAATAAAATGTATAAAACAAACGGATGTTTTAAAGAAAATTAAAAACAAGGAAGTTTTGCCGATCGCGCCGGCAATCTAGGTACTTCGTGTAAAGGAGAAATTAAAACAACTTTCCGGGATATTTATTACGCTACTTTTATTAGCTCTTATTTTACTTTCTCAGGGGAAGTGTTGAAAATGTTTAAATGAATAGGAGGGAGTTGTTTTTGCTTGAAAACGTAGGGAACTGTTGAAGTGAAAGTAGTGAAACTTAATTATGTTAATAATTATTTGAATTTGGGAGACCAAGGTTCATTCTTATAGAATCCTGGGTGAACTGAATGCGACATGGATGGTGAGTAACATAAATTCTAAAATCTATGAATTTATTTGACTTTCAGTACTTACTAAATTTTTAATAAAAAATCACATAAAAAATAGGTAGTACCTAACCTATCTTGAAAATTTTAATTTTTAATTGATGCTTATGGCGCATAAAAAATACAACAGTTAATTATGATTACTTAAAAAGGTATAAAAATCGTACCATTCTTTATTTAATACTACCCTTTTAAATTATGGATAAATCTCTCCCATACCCGATATACATTTGCACCGATTGATGTTCAAATCGATATCGATCTAATGATCTATGGAAATAAAAGCTATATAACGTAAATGTGAATGTAGAACGCCAATAAAATAGCGATTTTAAGACCCCCCACAGTTGTGTTTATCAGGCGGGTAGCGAGGCTGGCGCAGCCGGACCGCCCGTTCTACGCTCGACCCGTGATCTTAGAATCGGAATTATACATAATAGGCCATTACCAATTTTATGGCGATATAAGTGTTAGCAACAGCCCCAGATTATAATCCACTTCCGTTATCTATAGTTTCCCCATGCACAAGATCGGTTTAGTATATCAGTCACGAAGAGGCACGAAGCTATATAAATTATACTTTTATTAGGAACCTATCTAATCTCCTGAAAGTAAAGTGGGACAAGAAATTAATTAGTAATTTATATGCTTATAAGCAAATAGAGGAACGGTGTAAAATATGTAAATAAATTACTAATTAAGTTATGTTATAGTTCGTTGGTCACTTTCAGATACTTACCTACTTCAATCGAATTAATGCAACTGAACAAAAAAAAATTATAAAGTTTAGAACCAAGAAGCTTATTCAATTCGCGATAGTACTCGTAACTAATTGTGACGTCTCCAAAGGCAACTTTCTTAAAATTAATGACAATAATTTGACTTAAGTCACGGGTTCAGTACGTAACAAAACTGAAATTGATATCGACGTATATTATCTAAATACAGTTATTAGATATTAATCAATTTACTGGCAGAAAACAAGATACAAAAGAAAAAAAAAACTTAATTAAAACTAATATTAAAAATAAATGCTAATTACAGTAAAACTTACTTAACTAAAAACTAAAATTATAAATACTTTACTCTGTACTTTATATATAATATTATTTAATGGGTTTCTTTCCAGAAAATAAAATACATTCATTCATATTCTTTCATTCTTATTAGGTGAGGATCATAAGTCAACAAAGAATAATCTTAAATCGAAAAAGACTTTTTTACTTATCAATCGTCACAGAGTTACCAGCATCACTTTTTACCAAAATAAGGAAGCTAGGACCACGTTAATTTAATATCATTAAACACTGAACAGTAGGTATAAGTAGTATAACCACTGTTTTATAAATCCGCGTATTTCATTATTAATCATAACCCACCAAGTCGTAAACTTAAAATACCTTTAATATCAGATCATAAAACTGGTTCTTTGTTCTTGTGTTAAAAGTTCGAAATGACGGTCCTTTGAAAAACCATAATGAGTATTGATTTAAATAGCTTGGATAAAAAAAATGGGAAAAATTAAATATAACGAGTTGATGCCGCCTTTAGGATGCTTACGACGATGATAGTATGGGTACGGCCACCTAATTCACAACAATAATTGAATGGTAAGTATCACAACTGATATACCGAATTCTAACGGAAACTTTTACGGAAACTGAACTTCAGCTGCCGCATTTGGCGCATTGTTGTCATTTTGGTTTGTTGATTCAGTGCATCCTCGCCCTAAAAGGTACCTATAGTAGTGTAAGCTAAATTACAAATGATAATAAAGAGTTTGTAATGTTCAACGTACTTATAAAGAAAACACATATTTTCTGCATTACAGACATTACCTATGTCAAATTGTATAATGTAAAACTATCTTCATAATTTCATAAAGCATAATTGTACAAGCAATTTGCATAACTTTTACTTTTATAATGAACAAGTGGTATAATAATCGAATCGCATAAAGTATGTATGTGTTCACAAATATACATAGGATCAGCCATAAAGACTACGAAGCCCCGCTTCTTTGAGCTTTTTTTTTATTTCCGCTTTGTGGGACAAATGATTGTTATGAGAGTAAATATTTGTGTTATTTGAACGCTATAACTAATACTTTGAATTTTTTTATGATGCATATCACGCATTATGCATTTTGAAAGTATGCTTTTTCAAAATATGAATTTTGTTTGGTGAAGTTGAAGGATTGCTGTTGGTATCATACTTTAAACACTCAACAATGCTTTCTTCGCTTACCTGCTAAGATGCAGTATTCAGTTGCAGCTGCTAAGATGCAGTTGACATCATTGTCGGTTGTCAATAAGACGTTAACTGCCATAAAAATAATTTAAAAATAAACTCAATAGAGTTTATATTTAGAGTTTATATTTACTTGCAAAACGTCACATATTCCCGAACGCACCCATAAGGTGATAAGCGATGTTCCAACCGTTCCCTCATTAACCCTCATATGCGGTAAGCGCATCGGGAAAAACGGGTAGAATGGAGAGATTGAAGAGAGATAAATTGAAACCCCCTGCTTAGGTTAATATACTCGTACACAAGATTCATTAGGTAATACTTTACATTAATTAAAGTTTGTTTTCTATGTTAATAACGATCGTTTTGATTAATGCCAAACCATCGCGCATTAATGCCCATTCCACGTTATGACCACTTTTATTTTTTTAAGAATAATGAAGCTGACATTTTTATAACAAAGGTCCTTGGCCGTGCATCTCGATCTTAATGTTATCTCTAATAGGTCAATAAATAAGGAGCAACGTGCGAGCTTCGGCGACACATACACGCCAAGGGTTTATGAAAATAAATAAAAATAAACTAATAAGGATGAACAAACGTTGTTCACAATATCACGTTATTATTGTGCTTTAGTTTGTTTAGTTTGGTTCTCACAGTTTGAGGCTGTGTTATGAGTTCATTAAGATCTATTTGAGCATTCATAATTTGGCAATAAAAAGGAGCCTATTCTCGAATGTGAACCTAAATACTAAAATGTAATCAGAAATATTTCCATGACATTATGGAGGCGTATGATTATTTGCTCTAGGTAAAGTAAAACTGAATGGTGTCAAACACGATGTAAGACCGTGTAATACGCACTCTGTACAAACAACAGGTACGAGTACAACTCGAATGTGCGAGTACCTGATGCTAAAACTGTGTCACTTGTACATCATCATACTCCTAGCGTTTGGGTCCCGGCTTTTACCTCGGCTGCATTGAGCCTGGGGTTCGCTTGGTAACTTACTTCCAGGAATTGGTGTAGGCACTAGTTTTTGCTAAGGCTCTTGTAGGTACAGCACACAATACTCATAAACTAATTTAAAATAAAATTAACCAATAATACCTAACACACATACACGACATTTTATGATTGTAAAGACAATCAGACTTATGAATGAAATGTAAACAGCCGCAATGAAGTGATATAAGTGATAGCGGCCGGCAGAGCGGCCATGCAATCGCCCCGCGGCATCTAAATGCGCCGTAGGACCTCGGACATTCCTCTCGGTTTATGTTATCATATCCCACTCTTTTATTCACATATTTGTACGGATCCCCTCATTTTTATTCACTCGAAATCATTATTATGCATAAATAAGTATTCTTTTATTTTATTCCCGTCGTTAGTTTAATACCTACCGAAAGTTTCCAAGCCGACTTCGTCACCTCGCCCGGCTGAGATCCGACGACAATATTTAACAGATACTGAGATAAGATCTGTTTAAAGCGGGATGTAACTCGATGCTTTACTTAAATATATTTTACGACCCAACGTATTAACATTGAATATTATTCATAAGTGAAGTGATCGTTTTGGTTTAACGCGGCGATGTCGGCTCCATAGTTAATAAACGTTTGATTTGTTTGAAGAGATAGGATGGAGCGCTTTAATGCAAGCGATTTGTTCATGTCTAGGTAATGTAAGTAGGTTTACTAGGTTTGTTATTCAAACTAAGTACGTGTTTGGAAGTGCATGCCGTAGATTATAATAATCTTGACAGTAGGTATTAAAAGCAATGGCGTGATAAACAAGTAATGGATGCAGGCGTTTGTTAACGCGATACTAATGCTTACCCTAAAGCTTATTTTCCGGGTGGTAAGAAAGGTCTCTAAGTGTTAACTATGTTTCCAATTTAGGGAATCAATGCCATAAGCTGCTTGTTTCGGGTCAAAGTTCCTTAGATACTGGATGACCGGTGCTGACACACGTGGACCTCGCATCTCAGTCCTAACATAAGTAGTAATTTTCTAATAACGATTTTTTCTTTTCGAACCTGTCCAGCTCGGTTTCGGCATTAAAGGAGGTTGTGAGGCAGCCGTCCATGCCTTACGTACTTACCTCTTAAATTCACCGTGTGATGTGCTGGTCAAAATTGACGTTCGGAACGCTTTCAATTCAGTCAATAGGGATACCTTGCTTACAGAAATTAAAAGCAACACGCCAGAAATTTATAACTACCTCTTACATTGCTACGCTGACCCTACCAATCTAGTTTACCGCGAAAATGTTCTATCTTCGGAAGTAGGCTGTCAGCAAGGTGATCCTCTCGGGCCGGCAATATTTAGTTTGGCAATTAACCCAATCATTCAAAATTTAAAGTCTAATTTTAATGCGTGGTATTTAGACGATGGAACCCTGGGAGGTGACCTGGAATCCGTGCTGTCAGATCTCTCGACCATCCAATCTAAATTTCGTTCAATTGGTTTAGACCTAAACTATGCAAAATGTGAACTATATATTCATAACACGTCTTTGAACTTTACTGATGTAAAACGAAAATTCGATTATTTGACGCCTAACATAAAAATTGTAAACAAAACCTCTCTGTGCCTCCTAGGGTCCCCCATCTTCGAAGAATCCTTTTCGAATCACATTTCAGATTCTGTTACAAAATTCAAAAATTTCGAAAGTCGTCTACTGGAAATTAGTCCCCATTTTGCTTTAACTATTCTAAAATTCTGCCTTTTTGTACCAAAATTAACATATATCCTTCGCTGCTGTCCGTTTTCAAAATTTCAAAATTTATTAATACCTATGGACGACTTGATTAAGGCTAATGTAGAATCTATTTTGAATTTACAGCTAAGCGAAGAGTCCTGGACCCAAGCTTCCCTTCCTATCCGCTATGGTGGGATAGGGATACGCAAAATTTCAAGTGTTTCTGTACCGGCGTTTTTGTCTTCTGTTCATAGCTCGGCAAGTCTCGTAGGAAAAATCCTAAGGGTCTGCCCTTCAAACTATGAGATTGCCGGCTTGACGGAGGCCAAAAATGCCTGGTCCATTTCCTGCTCGAGTAAGAATTTTCCCGATGATTTGACATCCCAAAGGACCTGGGACGACATTTCATGCAAAATAACTTACGACACTCTCCTAAGCCACAGCACAGGTTCCGAACGTGCCAGACTCCTGGCTGTGGGAACCAAAGAAGCCGGTGCCTGGCTGCAGGCTTTTCCGTCCGTGCACACTGGCACTTTTTTGGATCCCCACACTCTGCGCGTTGCGGCCTGTCTGCGGCTCGGCGTCCGGGTTTGCGCACCGCATAGGTGCCCCTGCGGCACAGACGTAGACGTCCTCGGACACCACGGGCTGTCTTGCCAAAGAAGCGCAGGACGCTTCTCCAGGCATGCCGCGCTTAATGATATCCTACGCCGGTCTCTTGCCAGCGTTAATGTTCCAGCTCTTTTGGAGCCCGCCGGTATTATCAGGGACGATGGCAAGAGGCCGGATGGGATGTCGTTGGTTCCGTGGAGGATGGGTCGGGTGCTAGTGTGGGACGCCACTTGTGTAGACACGCTGGCCCCCTCTCATCTCCACGGAACTTCCGCCAGAGCGGGCGCGGCTGCAGAGGCAGCGGAAAAATTAAAAATAAACAAATATAGGGGCCTCGGCGTCGAATATAACTTCGTTCCGTTCGGCGTCGAGACCCTTGGCCCGTGGGGTCCCAGTGCACAGGGCCTCTTCAGAGATATTTCAAAAAGGCTAATAGATGCCACCGGTGACCGTAGAGCTGGCAGCTTCCTCGCCCAACGTATCGGTATTGCCATACAACGAGGAAATGCTGCCAGCATCTACGGTACCATGCCGCGGGGGGATTTTTTGTTTTAGTGTATATGTATTTATTTAAGATAGTTTTTAATTTATATTTAAGTTTATTGTTTATTTTATTAATGTACTTTATTTAAATAAATGACTTTGTTATTAACATCTATTAAACGTCAGAAGGAAGATGTGATGCGTGTATTTTGTACGGTAGGTAGGCTGCAAAAATGCATACCTACTTACCCACGTTCATAAATTGGGTATGCAATGCATGCAACGCATTTATCAGTTGCTTGCAGCTGATAGTACATGTTGCACCGAATGTCATTTCCCAAAACTCCAAACTAATTTGTATTCAAAAATCATAAAAGACACTAAGTTACCTGATGTGTAGGTTAACCCATCATGAATTTCATTTGCCTGACCTGACATTAATACGTACAACGTTATGTTCAAATCGATATGTATTTTTAGTAACATATGTCTGCAATTTGTTGATCAGTGTTAAGCAGCCCAAAGGTGATAATAATTTGTGTAACTCCAGGAGATTAACACCCGGGAGCGGACCCGGCGCGGACGCTGCGCCCCGTTCGGTAGCGGGCCCCCGCTGGGCGCCCCGTCGCGCACGCGTGCGTGCCCTGCGCACGCTCATACACTAATATTTTAATATCTTAATAACCGTTTAGAGTGTTTAGGCTGTACTTTATTTAATGGCGTAACAACACCTTCGAAGTGTGTTCCAGACAGGTCGCAGTTAGTAACCATAACGCTGTAGCAGACATACCTAATTCAACAAACAAATCTAAACTATATGAGAGTAGGTACGCAAGTAATTACCAACTATATACTATACAATCGCGTCGCACACGAAGTTCTGTCACGTTATTGTTTAGCGATGTTCTAGTCCAGATGTAGCCATTTTACCGCAACTCTGATGTTGAAACAATGTTAAGTAAGTCAAGATTTCAACAGAGCAATGAAGCTCGCTCGGCTAATGACAAATGTTGGTCGTAAGGGGTCGGTAATGGCTGGAAAGTTCTGTGCTGTATATCGGCGCGGGCGGCACACATAGCATCGGTTATTGAGCGCGATTTGGGCAGCCGTCTCAATACGCTACATGCGCCTGATTTACGAGAAGAGCGTGTGCCCTTTGTGCTCTACTTGACTAATGGACGGACGCTCACGGACATTTATGTAGATTGATTGTATAAATTTTATTCACAATGTTAATACAGTAACAGATTTAGATGTCATTTAGAAATGGCTCTCTAAAGTTGTGCAATTTAGCCCGTGAATAATGGATGACGAATGGCTAGTTTCTATACCGGGCTCGTGCAAGGTGGGGCCCGATTGTACGGCGTGCCCTAACGTAATGAGCGCTACACACAACATTATAAAGTTTATCAATTGATTTGAAATATAGCTTCAGCCAGAATTTGGGTTAGCGCGTTGAAGGTCAGTGAATCATTCGCACGATACCGACGGTGGTGTGTTAATTGCTAATATATATTTGATTTGTGTAGTTCGAGTATTCGACGGCTTCCTAACGAACTTCTCAATAGCTCAGACTTTGTGTAAGTATTTTACAAGTCGTAAGAACAATAAAGGCGAGCTATGAGCATAATGTTATACATACTTATGTTTTAAAAAATATTGGCGCTTCAATAGCTTAACCAGAGGTTTTCTTGTCTTGGAAATTTCGAAAAAAATATCATAGGTAAATTATTACCTATGATATTTTTTTCGAAATTTTAAGCGACTGTATTACCCATTTTAATCATACTACATCGAACACTACAGCACGCTATCCTGACATTCCAAAGTCAATTATTTGATATTTGTATGGACCAAAAAATTATGGTCAGAGCGTTTAGTTACGGCTCGAAGCAAAAGGATAATACCGGAAGGACTTGCGCAGTCATCCTATCGACACGGGTAGAACGTTGTTAATCAAAAATTTTAATGACCATAGATCGGAAAATAATAATTCTTCACCAACCAATAGAGTCTGCAACGTGAGAACAGTTTAGATACTATAAAAGTTTGTAGCAAATAGGAAGATATAATTAAATATTCTAGATATGTTTTGTTTCATGGTACAAATAAATAGTAGGTTAATTAGATTTTTTTAGAAATGAACCACGATAGTCTGCAAACACGTTATTTGGCTACCCATTGGTCGGAAAATTTTAAGTGGTTTCACAGACCAGGGCGACCTGATAATTTTTACCCGAATTAATCTAAATAATGTTCTAAGGCTTTTACAACTTACTTACTAAGTGAGTAGTGCGTAACTTCTTCAAAAATATGATGTTCGTGTTTGGTGATGGTAATTTTAGCACGCATTTTCAGCAAATAAGTTTTCAAAACAGCGTTAATACTGAGTGACTTACAACTACATTGATTAAGCTACACTCAGAAAAAAATCTAAATATGAAATAAGTAAAATCGAGTTTTAAGACACTAAGCTACGCAGAATTTTACAGGAGGTAATTGATCAGTATGTACTGTATGTAGCTATAGCTGGGTATCAGTGGCGGCGCGTCCATAGAACACGATTCCCGTCGGCTTGCCTAATTTTTTAGGAACCTGAGCAGTGTTCCTACAACTCATGAAGAAGTTATAAGCCAATTTAAGCTCCGGCTTGTCTAAGAAAATATTTGACTCACCGCCACTGGCACTATACCTACGTATAGTAAACCTGCTTTCCGTTATTACTGTACAAGCATAAAAGGCATAGTAATAATCTCATCAGGTGAATTATAAAATTAGTGCATCAAAGTATCAAGTGTATTCGTGATCGTCTTCCTCGGTCACGGTCTCTGGCTGCGCGAGACAGTTCGGCATTTAGCTCATTGTAACAATGTTATTGACTCCTATCCTATCGAGCCGACTTACGCATTTTCCTGGATGCTACGTGATTCTGTTTAATTCTAGCTTTTACCAACACTGTTTACTAAAATGTCTAAAATACTAATCGAGATTCGGGATTGAAATTTCACAGTAAAACCAGGGGGGTTTCACTACGCAGTTTAGGTACATTTGGCCGGCGCGCCTCCCGGGCAGGCGTATGGCAGTGGGCTGCCGCTGCCGCTCGGCTCGCACGATAGTCGTGTCACGTGGCGCTCGCGAAATATTGAAAATACACGATGGCTTCGAAACCTAAATCTCGATCTAATCCGTATAAAATATGTCTTTACGGATGTCTGAATAAACGGAAGAACAAGGAAGCTGAAATAACATTTTTAAATTCCGGACGATATTGAAAGGTCTCGAAGTCCTTGCTTAGTAATAGTTAAAATAAACATCCTTAATTTATTGAATATTGGTTGCCCAGAAACAATATTAGGAACTGACCGACATATTTTCAAAGGAATACGGCTGTGGCATACCTACTTCCGTGAGAATCAGACATAATCTCTATAAAAAATTCTATCTCCGGATAAAAATTTCATGTTTACAGAATCAACGTTTCTAATTCCTACATATTTATCTTAAAAATAATAAATAGTAGGTATAGGTACAAAACTTGTCAGGTGACAACCCTCACAGCTCGGTCATAAAACTGCGGCGCGCAAAGAAGGTTCACGGTTCGTGCGCAGTTATAAGTTTCAATTTTGCTTGCAGGCGGCGAGTATAGGTATAATTTTATACCTAAATCTGACTTTTGTGAAGGAGTGAATTTTCTGTACGGTAGTACTATTAGTTATTCTATGGTAAAACGCTGTACTTACTTAATCCTTAAGTGAAATCGGGTTGTATGATTCAATTAACATTTTCGGGTCATCCTAAATTTGCGTAAAGTGGCTAATAAATGTATGTAAATACGTGCTGTAAATGTGCCCATAAGAGCATTATGTTATAATACGAGTGACAAATGCTAGCGTCAATATGGCAACCGCTGACTAGGTGCCGCGTATTCGAATATTAAAATACGTAAACAAACACAATCTATTTCAAATACTTATATAACTTCAACGCACAACAAATAATCAACTAATATTGAACTTGTATTGGAGTTGCATCGAAATAATTTTCGAGCAAACTTCGATATTTCAGATTCAGACGTTTAGGCGCTAGCTGTATTGCGTAGTTTAATGCTTTGGTATTGTATTGAAGTTGGATCGTGTTTTAAAGTTAGAATACGGCCCTAGTCAGTGGCCCAAATTGCAATGTTCAAATCGACGCCACTTAAAGGATGATTCACGCTGTTCTTTTCCGCGTCCTACACGACACTTCCAACACTTCATTTTGTATAGAAAACATCACATGACCTCCGTGGATCACGTGACACTTTCTATACAAAATGGAGTGTCGGAAGTGTCGTGTAGAACGCGGAACGGACCAGCGTGTATCATCTTTAAACAGTTTTTACACGTGCTTGACATCACAGCTGTTAATTTTAAACAATTATAATAATAAATAATAAATAAATATTATAAGGACAATCTTACACAAATCGACCTAAGGCCACAGTAAGCTCAATAAGGCTTGTGTTATGGGTACTAGACGACGATATATATAATATATAGATATAGATAAATACTTAAATACATAGAAAACATCCATAACTCAGGTACAAATATCTGTGATAAACACACAAATAAATGCCCTGACCAGGATTCGAACCCGGGACCTCCTGCTTCGTAGGCAGGGTCTCTACCAACTAGGCTAGGAGGCCGTTAGGAGGAATTATGTGCCATAATATTAATTTTATTTAGGGAACTGCTTACTTACCTAAATAAAATACATACATGGGACTTCAAAAAGTTTTCCCAATGTTTAATGTATGTTAAGCTAATCATAAGTCCAAAACTGACAAAAATATCTCGGACCATCTTTATTTTATTTTAAATCGATAGTCCTCAAGAAAATAGAAATACTTAAGCCTAAATTTGTTAGGGTTTTCAAAAACATAAATGGTAGTACCTACACTTTTTCTGAATGCCCACCTACATAGTAAGTATGGTTTTATCTCCGAGCAAAATTTCAAAATAAATTTCTTATAATTAGACCCCTTTAACAATTCTCGTGAAGAGCGATACAATCTGTTTATGAGAGAATATCTCGGTAACCAGTAGCGCGTCGGAATCGATTAGACGCGCCATATAGGCTCGGGGTTATTTTATATGTCCATCAAGCAATCTCAGTTAAGCCTATAGCGCAATATAAATGGAGTCCCAGAACTCGATAGATTATCATACTACAAAAGGATTACGAAAAAAGTCCTTTTTGCTATATTTAATCTGTGGTACAACGTAAATAATCATTCAACTATCCTAACGTGATGTACCTAGTGGTGACTTTTCATAGCATAACTGATTTTACCCTTAATAATACCTATGTTAGATTTTCAGTAAGTATTTCGTTTTTTAGGGTTCCGTATCTCAATAGGAAAAAACGGAACCTTTATAGGACCACTTTGTTGTCCGTCTGTCTATCCGTCTGTATGTATGTCTGTCTGTCTGACTGACTGTCTGTCTGTCAAGACCCTTTTTCTCAGAAACGCGTGGAGGTATAAAGTCTAAAACATCAAATACTTTTATGTCTGCGGTCCCTTGGTGTTGTAAAAAAATCAAGCTTCTAAGTCAACGCAATCTAAAGATCTGCCACTGAGTCTTATTTTATCATTCTTCGCAGGGGACTCAAAATCTAGGGTGCTTCCCATCGACCTAGAACCATTAAATTTGGCAATAACGAAGGTCTGACAGCATAAGTAAAGGGAAAAGTCCGACTATCGTTAATTTGCAGTTCCATCATAAGAAAAAAAAATGCGATTACAAACTTACCTTTTTTCTTTTTGTTACTGCACTGTTCGGTGATTCTTATAATTGTGTGATATACGGAACCCTCAGAACACGATTCCGACTCGCACTTGGTCGGTTTCTTAAAAGATATGGCAAATAAAGTTGAATGTAGATATAATCTAGACACGCGGCAGCGTGTCAAGCCAAGTCCAAGCAAAGGAACTGGCTAGCCAGCGCCAAGGGTATATTACACGAACCACTTGGTGCCACTTTTGACCCTTCTATAACTCAAAACCTCTTTAACGTAAACACATAAAACTACGTGTGTTTAATTATATCCATAAGGACATCTAGAAGCCCAAATTTCATGAAGCTAGCTCAAACGGTTATAAAGATATGAAGGTGAAAAAGTCGTAAATTTTAGCACTGACTGACTGACTGACATATAGCACCTAAATCTAACATACTTCCAGATGACCTAGAAGGATGAAATTTGGAATCCAGCTCGGTAATTGTGTGTAAGCGTAGGAAAAAAATCTAAAAATAAAAAAGTTAAAAAATAGGGGGGGTCCGGAAACAATTTTTTTTTTTCAAATTGTATCGTTGGAACCGTTACAAGGAGATATTTGAAACTATCCCAATATATGTATTATGGAATTTACTTTATTTCAGACTCTTTATCTAACTGACGGACTAAATATAATTGTATTTTTTTTACCCAGTCAAGTACCCAATTATGTTATTATTTTATTTACAGTGTTTTATGGTTTTTAAGGCGTCATAAGATTGTACATTCCACGGAAGTGTGGAGGTCCCGGCTTTATAAACGCCAAAAATCTCCAAAACCGCGAGGTGTACAATCTCAGGAATTATTTCCTTAACAACGAGCGTGGGATGCATCGTGATGTGGTGTCGTGGTGTGGTGGTGTGTTTTTTTTATATGTATACAACATGAATGTTTGTTTGTTTATTTATTCGGAAAGTTAATTTTATTTGATGAATTGCAGCTATTTTATTGTGTCTTATACCTTTTTTTAATGTTATTGTTTTATGATTTTAATTTATAATATCCCTTTATACACATAATTAATCAATGTCCCTATCTGATGTCCAAATGTACCTTAGTATTATGATCTTATGAGACTGTTTTTTGTATTTTATTGTACAATTCTATTATTTTTTTTTTTTTTTGTTAACGTGATGAGTTCCCCTTCCCTTATGTTGCCGTGCCCCCATTGCCCAGGGTCGTCTCGCAGGTTTACGTCGCATGGACTTAAAATTCACATCGGCCGGGTTCATAAGGATGTGTCTCGAGTGCGCCCACAGCCAGCATCTGCGCAGGTGCCTCCCCGCCCCGACCAGCCCGGGCGCGCTGGTTTACCGCCGAGAGGCTCGCCGCCGTCCGGAGTCGCTCTCGAAAGCCTCGGAGCTCTTAAGAGGTCGGTGCGGATCCTTAAACATATCCCTAAGGGGGCGAGGAACCTAGCAGCGGGAAAATTGTGTGCGATCATAACTAAGTGCATCGAAACCAACGATACCGGCGATTGGTATGCTTTACTTTCGTTCGCATACTTGGCACTAAGAGCACCAGATATGCAGGGCCAGGGCAATCTGACTACTAAGGTCAAGGCAAACATAGTCGCAGTCAGTGGTGGTTTGGTTGAACTGGGCAGAAGCGCGGAGGCCTCCTCCAGGACACCCTCTGTCCTAAAGACGATCGAATCTAAAGTTTACGAGGGTGACGTGAGGGGGGCCGTTCGCGTGCTGATGTCGGACGACTCAGTGGCGCCTCCGGGCCCTGAGACGCTGGCGTCTTTGCAAACAAAACATCCGCCCCCGTCCCGCACTTTGACTTTCCCTCCGGAACCGGATCCGTCGTTTCGAGCCTTGACGGTGAACATGGAGGACGTAGTCCGAGCACTGGGGACGTTCCATAGTGGATCGGCTGCGGGCTTAGACGGAATTCGGCCAGCTCATTTAAAGGAGTTGACCTCGAGTTCTGCTGGTGACAACGGGCAGCGGCTGCTCGAGTCCCTTGTCAAACTTTGTAATTTTCTGCTTAGTGGGCAATTAAACACTGAAGTTTGTCCGTATCTTTACGGCGCATCTCTGTGCGCGTTGTCGAAAAAGGAGGGTGGAATACGGCCGATTGCAGTGGGTAGCACTTTTCGCCGTTTGGTAGCGAAGTTAGGCTGTCATGCGGTTAGGGATCGAATGGCTGAGTATCTTCAGCCACATCAACTAGGTTTTGGAACGCAGAGAGGCTGTGAGGCTGCCATTCACGCCACGCGTACCTTCGCGATGCAGAGCGAGAACGCAGACTGTGTCATCGTGAAGTTGGACCTCAAGAATGCTTTTAATACTGTGGAGAGGGACGTTCTGCTGGTAGAAGTCGTTAAGCATATTCCGAACCTATACCCTTTTATGCACCAGGTCTATCATTCCCCGTCTAACCTCGTCTACGATGATACCCTTATTATTTCGCAGGTGGGTGCGCAGCAGGGTGATCCGCTTGGGCCGCTCGCATTCAGTCTTGCCATTCATGAGGCGGTGTCGTCTCTAGGTTCTGCCCTTAATATTTGGTATTTAGATGACGGCACCTTAGGGGGGAAGCCGGAAGTCGTAAAACAGGACTTGGCTCTTCTTATCCCCCGTCTCAAGGATATGGGCTTGGAGGTGAATGCGGGGAAGTGCGAGATTTTTTGCTGCGGACCTACCTCTTCTTCTTCTTTATCTTCGTTCAGGTCTTTACTTCCTGGTCTCAAAGAGCTTGCACAGGAAACGTTTACCCTTTTGGGGTCTCCTATTTTCCAAGAGGGTATTTCTAGCGCGATTGAGACCAGGAAGCATCTTCTTCTGCTTGCTCAAGAACGCCTTAAGCATATTAATTCCCATGTCGCCCTGACTTTGTTGCGTATGTGTTTTGCGGTTCCCAAAATTACATACCTTTTGAGAACCGTGCCCACATGGTTGTGTCCGGGTGACGTGGATTCTTTTGACGTTACGTTGAGGGATGCGGCAGAGACTATCCTAAATGTTTCTTTTTCGGATCAGCAATGGATCCAGGCGTCTTTGCCGATACGCCACGGTGGCCTCGGGTTGCGGCGTGCGGGGGATTTGGGCCTGCCAGCTTTCCTGGCTTCTGCGTGTGGGGTTGGTGGCCTTGTGTCTAGAATTTTAAACTTTCATGGAGACAGGGTTGCTATTCCATTTGCGGGAGATGCACAGGCAAGGTGGGAGGCCAGATACCCTTCTGCGTCGCTGCCCGAGGGGCCACATATACAGCGTTTGTGGGATGATGTGGGGGCCAGGGCTGCTCTTTCTCAGCTTATGGAGGGGGCTACGGGGGTGGATTTGGCCAGGCTGAAGTCAGTATCAAGGGTCGAAGCGGGAGCGTGGTTGCAGGCTTTACCTGCTCCTCATTTTGGAACACTCCTGGACAACGACTCATTGCGGGTGGCGGTAGCTCTCCGCCTGGGCTGCGATGTTTGCTTACCTCATAAATGCATCTGCGGCGCCATGGTGGAGGCTAATGGCCACCACGCTTTAAGTTGTTGTCGTTGTTCGGGAAGATTTCCGCGCCACCACGCTCTCAATGACATTGTTCGGAGGGCTTTAATCTCCGCTAACATCCCCAGTGTTTTGGAGCCTCCGGGCCTCTGTCGCGCGGATGACAAGAGGCCAGACGGCTTAACGTTGGTGCCGTGGCAGCGGGGGAGGTGTTTACTTTGGGACGCCACGTGCGTCAGTACGTTCGCTGCCTCGCACCTCAGTCGAACGGTGCGAGTAGCTGGGGCCGCTGCAGATTTTGCCGCGGTGAAAAAGCGCGAAAAGTATTCGGCTTTGAGCGCTAATTACTTTTTTGTACCCCTTGCATTTGAGACTACTGGGTGCTGTACTGGGGGTCAGAGGCTATTGCCTTCATTAGGGAAGTGGGACGTCGAATCAGAGAGAGGGGGTCTGACGCCCGCGCGGGATCGTACCTGGTGCAGAGGCTGTCCGTCGCCATTCAGTGTGGTAACGCGGCTAGTATAATGGGTACCTTTGCGCCAGGGACGATTCGAGGCGGCTTATTTGACTAGGCTTAAGCTAGACTTAAGTTCATTGTTTGTTTACATGTATATTGTATATATATGTATTATTATATTTGCTATATAACAGAAATATTAAAAAAAAGTTAAGTCAAAAAATAAGCGGTGTCCCCATACAAAAAACTTGTAATACGCGCTAAACGAAACGACCGACCAACGGTGTGTCGTTGGCGGCGCGCGGCACCACATAATTATGTATACACAGAAGAGAAGTAAATCTACATAAAAAGAGAATGTAGACAATAGCATAAAAAAGAAAACCATGCAGCGGAAACGCAAGAAAAAACATTAAATCTCAATACCTGCCTAGTTTTCTTTACAAAAAGTAATGATATCCCACCAAAAACATAAATGTAAAAAAGGAGAGCCAAGTTCAATACAAAAATTATGCTTGGCTGTGGGCTTCGCCGCAAAAAGAATGGAGATCTAAATGAGTGCCAAGTTCTATGCAAAATCCAAATATGTATTTATAGGAACAAAATAACATTATGAACAAGTATTAAACTCTATTTCTTTACTTTATTGGATACCTACGTATAACAATTGCTGTAATTTAAAAATGTGAGATCATAAAGTAGGTTAGATTTGACTTGGCCAGTTTTTATCAGTATTAAATATATATATATATATATATGTTGAATAACTTTATAAAATGAAAACTGGCCAAGTCAAATCTAACCTACTTTAAGACCTCACATTTTTAAATAACAGCAATTGTTATATGTATCCAATAAAGCAAAGAAATAGAGTTTAATACTTGTTCATAATGTTATTTTGTTCCTATAAATACATATTTGGATTTTGCATAGAACTTGGCACTCATTTAGATCTCCATTCTTTTTTCGGCGGAGCCCACAGCCAAGCATAATTTTTGTATTGAACTTGGCTCTCCTTTTTTACATTTATGTTATTGGTGGGTTCCATTAACATTGTACACCTACTAATGAACTACAAAAATATGCATCCACTTTTGGACCTTATTACAACGCAATAAGATGAAAAATTCGATACATTTCTTTGCAGTCGAATATAAGTTCATCAGCATCTCACTAAAAACCGCTTATTTCACAGAAGCCATTAAATTTCTTTTTTGGCAAGTTTTTTTTTTGCAGATTCTCAGTAGATTTGGCCACCTAACCTAAAGCTGGAAAATATTTTTTAAGCGTTAACATATCGTTTGGGTTTTCTAAGTATCTTTAGGTTTACATGTATTTATAATTTAGGTTAGATAAACACGAGAAATCAAAATACGACCAATTTATAGATTTATACCGCTGGAACTAATCAAAAGACGGAGGAACAGATAAAGTCGATCCTACCTTTTTTTAAACCTTTTTTCGTACTAAATCCGAATAGACTAAAATGAACGCACGAAGAGCTAATAAACGTGCTGAGATTTAAGCTTGTATTGCTCTCAATAGTGTACCTGTTTGATCGGCATATCGTTGCGCTCGCTCGCGATTAAAAAAATGATGGTCACGTCTCCCCCAATTTTATGGGCCAGCCAAACGACCACTAGGAAAATTATAAAAAGCCATTCGTCTGGCCTAAACGAATATCTAAACGTCGCCCGGACTTGAACGAGGACGTGAGATGAGTTTTTATTCTAAAAAGTATCAATCACTCAATACTGGAATTAACCACGCTCTGCAGCATTGTAGTTATCTTGTAAAATTGGAATGGCATGATGTAGCAATATCATTTAATGATTACACTAATTTACGTTGTCAAAAATCTATAGAAATATAGATCGTTATCAAAACGTCAATAGTCTTAATCGACAAATTGCTTTTCATGTAAATAATAGGTGGGTGCGGCGGGCGCGCTCGGCCGGTCGCATTGTGTTCTCTATAATAAATGGCAACAACAGGTGAACAACTTATTTCACTCATAAATAGCTCTTCATGGGTGGAGTGCAATATGTATTAGTCGACTACCAACTTCCGCCCATTTGATATCAAATAATATTCCCGTGACAGATCGCTTGATGCTATGATTCCTGGCGCTATTGTTCCTCTGATCAGTCACTTGTCATTGTGAGTAAATTGACAAATATAAACTTCTGATCAATTAGTGTAGTACTCTCATTTAGCAGTAGGTAATTGTAATAACCGTAAATGACGCATTCCTAATTATCTGTAAGTAGGGAGTAAATGTTTTGGACGTTCCTGATGTCAGTATAAAATATGCAAAACGCGGCAGGAAATATTTCATGCGGTGAAAACCATTATATAAATGGAATTATTCATGGAGGCAGATGCCGGAAAAAGCCAGCTATATTCGACAATTCATTTGTTTTAGTGACTGTGGCTTTATGTAACTCATTTAAATAATATTAAGTTCATTATAAAAAAAAATAACGTAACAGAAATGTTTTTATTATCTGTGTCAACGACAACAGCGGCAGCAGTAGGAGCAGTATAGGTTACCTTATAATTTTGTGATAGAATCAGATCAGGCCTACGAAATTCTCCGCGCGAGCTGCGATTTATACCTACGGCGCCCCGCCGGCAGGGCAAATAGTCAGTGAACCGACACACGCGCCGACCGATCACCGACACACGGGAAACCCTCCCTCCAACTTTCCCCCGCGGAGATGATTGGTTTCTGAATTATTTATGGTTATAATTTAAGGTTATAACAGTGTCAAAGATTATAATGCAGAGGGGGGGGGGGGGGGGGGGGGGGGAGAATACACTAGGGGTAGGGACCACAGAGAGTACGTAGGGTAGGAGTTGACATATTCGGTTCCGTGACAAATTTGAACTTTAAAACAGAAAATATGCTCGGCTCAGGATAGTGGAATGCTCTGATTACGACGTTATTTTCAATAAAATCAAAACTTATCTCCGGCGGCTAAAATTGTTTTAAATAAGTATTGATATTATCAAGATGAGTAAATTCAAACAATGCTCATGTGAAAACTAACCCATTTTCAGATTTACAAAACTAATATGTCTTATGTCTTGTTAACCAATTAAATATACATTCTTTAAGCGTAATTTATTGTGTCACCTTTAATTCCGCAAAAGCTTCATTTCATTTCATCAATAAGAAAAGTTGCTGTGTTGTACAAGTGGTCAAAATCGATTTGACAATAAACTTTCATTGGGCAGTATGTCGATGAATGAAACCTTACACAGAATAATCTAATGACAACTTAACTATTAATAATAGTAAGTTTGAATGCTATTTTTACACTATTGTTTATAGGTACGTTAACAACGCTTTATTATACCTACATCACAGCAGCCTACCACTTTACAAGTTATCTACCGGCCGGGACGTTATTGCCGTTGTTAGCTCACGGCCTATGGCAACGCACGCGCTCAAGGTCGTTCCATTGTGTTATTGTGTAGGTATTTATGGCGGTTTGCAATTTCAATGAGAGATTCGTATCTGTTCGTAAGAATTAATTATATAATCTTTGATAGAATGGTTTCTTAGATCAAACTAAGATACATTTTCTAATCTTCTATCCAGCCGGTTAACCTCTTACTACCATAACGTAGTTTTTCCAAAAGAGTGGAAGACAGAACATTTCCTGATAATGCAGAGTTCAGACTACGTACGTTTCTGGCTACCTGTAGTTAGGTCAAAGATTGATATTCATTGCTGGAATGGAAGTATCAACTTTAGAGGGAGTAACTAATTAATGCAATACATTTTACCCAATTACTTATGTTATTAAAGCGAGAAAACCTTCAACCTTAACAAAAACATTTTAAATTATAAGCGGTCTTATTTACTTACGTAGCTATATCAGTTATGAATGAAATACGGCTTACCTATCGCCTAACACATTTATATATATAAAAAAAGTATAAAAATAATATACCTACTTTCATCAGTTTCATCACAAAAGTAATTGAGAAATTTATCACACACAATAAAAGTTAATATCTATTAAGCGTTTAAAACTTTGCTGATTTGCAACACTTCCTCGTATGCATAGTAGGTAGATCCACCTAACCCGGAGCCTCCCCACAAGTGTTCAAAGCGGGCGAAACGACTAGTCAACCCTTTGCCGCTCACTCGCTCGTGAAATCACTCAAATACTGAATATTTTAATCTGAGCAGATAACGAGCTCGCAATTCTATTAGATGGAACATAGCACTGCGAGGTTAAACACATCCCCTACTGCGTTGCACCGCGCCCGGACGCTCCGTACACCCGCTCCCCGTTCAAAGCGAATATATCATTAAAATATCTACATACGCTGTATTGTCTAGGGCCTAAGAACGCGATCGGTGTAGTACAAACTTGATGCTGACTGTATGCGCTACGCACACAGGTACACGCTTGCCAATCAGATGCCCATTTTAATCTATGTTTATCATATCACATCACTGCGCACTACCAGGGAATTCAAAGATCCAAAGTGAATTAGTTGGCATACTTACCTATATTCAATTATATTATAGCATTATAATGATTACACGTAAAACAATCCATACTAATATTATAAATGGGAAAATGTATGTGTGTGTTTGTTTGTTTGTTTGTCCGTCTTTCACGGCAAAACGGGGCGACGAATTGACGTGATTTTTTAAGTGGAGATAGTTGAAGGGATGGAGAGTGACATAGGCTACTTTTTGTCTCTTTCTAACCCCCCACTTCCCTAAAATGGGGGGTGGAAGTTTGTATGGAGCATTCCGGGGGGCAATCAGGAAAGGGGAACCGTGTTACCCCGAATTTAACGCGAGCGAAGCCGGGGGCAAAAACTAGTATTGTTATAAAATGCATTGCTTACAGAGTACTAGTACTTACCTAGTTAAATGAATATTACTTATATGGACATTTTTTACTCGACCTACAGGGCTTTCGAATAGCTGGTTAACAATTCATTGAGAGAAGTAACTAATTGACGACTAGAATACCAAATTGCCAACCGTATTTTCAAGTCAGAAAATATCCCGCAATAGGACAACCACCCCATGCGACAATAAATAAATCTTTCCGAGTTCACTTCATTTTAAAAGCAAGTATAAATATATCACGTCGAGCAATAAAGCTATCAAATATTTACTAATCTGAAACGGTGAGAGCGAAGCGAACCCTTCTGGGGCCGACTCATAAAATAAATTGAAATAGTCGCGCCGCCCCCCAAATTAAAATATTCAAATGGGACGCACGCGCAAGAAAATTGAAAATTGTCGTCTATCGCCCGCAAATGAAACCTATAACTCCTCATGTGCACTCGCGGACAACTAAATGGGAATGCGTGCTACATACTCTCAAATACAACTTTAAAGTGGTTGGCCAGTCTACTTGGGATTCTGTGTTTATAAACCAGTTACAATTAGAAAATAACTAGCTACTATTAAGTATATGATAATTTAGTTTTGTTGCTTAAAAATTGTGTTGAATCTACCTATTTAAAATATTGTTCTACCTATTTAATTATCTTTAAATGTAACGGATTTCACGTGGATAGGTAACAGTTTATTTAGTATACTAACAACAAAATACTTGTTTTAATTTTGTTTTATGATAGTATCGATCTAATCAATGGGGGTCCTCAGGAAAATATAACCATTAAAAAAAAAACAAATTGACCATACAAAAAACATAGTCAGGTTTGTGACAGTCCACACAGAAATAATGTAAAATTGCGTCACAAACCGAAAAAATATTGGTACACATTTTTATTACCTATTTAAATCATTAGTCCTCGTGATTCTGAGTAGAAATAACTCTAAATTTGTTAGGTTTCCAAAAAGTATTTTTTTTCTGAAAATGTACCAATAAGAACCAGTTTTTCACCAATATACCTATATAAAATAAAAGGTAAATCTACCAAGAGAAAAAAATGATTAAGAACAGCAGTACGAAATTCCGACATTTTTAGTAAATGAGACACACAATCAAGGGAGAAATCCAAATAGTAACAAGTATTGTTGGACTGTCTACCTAACATGCACTGCAGTGTATTGGTGTAGAATAGGAACGCCTGTTCGATATCCTGCCGAATAATGCCATAAATGGTCTTCAGTTTTATGACTGTAATTTGGCTTGGATCCATGAAATATTTATTTTATGCAAGAATAGCTTTAATAGAATCTCTGCAACAAAGATATTAGTGAATTGAGATTGTGTACCTAATTAATTTTAAACCTTTGTTTGTTGTTCATACAATAAAGATTTATTAATTCATGAGTTGTCAATGTTTCCCTATAAAACTGTGAAATTAAGTTAGTCTAGTTTTGACTAAACGTGTACTAGCTGACTCGACCACGTGATTGTAAACCTTAGATTTCCACAAACTTAACATAACGATAACATTTGAAGGTACATTTCAGTTTTGATTTGATATTAAGTTTTGACTAATATATTAGTAATGCGAATGTACAAACAAAACAATATTTTAAAATTTAGAATGTTCTGTCTTTCAACAAAGACGCTGCTCTTATAATGGCGTTGTCAATATATCGCTTCGGAGCACAATGCTTCACTTATAATGTTTCATATTAGCATAACGTTAACTTGGAAGTATTGTATATTACCATATTACCTAACCAGTGTGTAACCGCCTTACAATAAAGTAATTTTAAATATATGGGGAGGTAAAAATCTGTGTTCGTTTTATACCTATGTATGAGTATGTCAATATGTCACAAGAATACGTGAGAGCGACAGTGACCCTTCGGTAGTGGCTTCCGTTGTTTTGTGGCCGCCGCTGATTTTGCGGTTTCGTTCGCGTAACTTGATAGACACAGCTTTACTCGCACATCCTTGTACCAGTCAGTGGAGCGAGAACAATAGCGGTAATGAACTTTCAACCCTTTCATTAACAGTTATTCGTGATTATACACGGTGGGGCCTGTAACTAAAGCAAAAAATTAAAATGTACATTCTTCTCCTCAAACTACGCAACGTTTGTTTGACGACTTTGAAAAAAAACTTGCGGTTTGAATTTTATTACATTTTAAAGTTAATTCGAACACGCAATGTACTATGAAATTGATTATGTCTGTAGAGTGACTAGACTGACAGGCGATGTCAATTAGACGGAGTTTTAAGTACATTGAAAATACTATTTACTTTGTTTGAAAAAATAACAATCTAAAAACTTTATGATTTTAAAAAGTTACTACACAAAAGTTGTCTAGTTTGAGGACTAGAATCTACGCTTTAATTTTTTGCTTTAGTTACAGGCCCCACCCTATATAATTGTCACAGAGAAATGGTTCTATATTCTCTTACGTAATCAAATATAGCAAATGCGTTGGTTTTTTGCATCATGAGTAGAATGTTTTTTAAACCCTTTATAACGCGATTTAAAAAAAAAGAGTTTTGCACTCTTTACAAACATTATTTCTTCTTACACTCTAGTATACATTTTAATAACGATTTAAAATTCTTAACTGAATTAGACATTGTACTTTTTTCGCTAAGGCTTATTAATACTGAAATTTCTTATTCAAATAAGAATGAAATAAATATGAATTTACCTACATATAACTAGAGATATACTTTCATACGTATCACAATCTATGATACGATATAATTCGATAAGGCCGTACAGTGGTAGAGGTAAGCGTCCGGTTTTGTGCAAACGATACCCTGGGAACCCGGCGTCTTCGCCGGCCCCGGAGCGGCGCAGGCGCACCCTTCTTGCGATTTTAGGCGCCAACCACACTTTCCGGAATTCAGCGCGGTATTGAGCTATCAAAAACCAAATCAGTCGCATGATAATTCTTGGTGACTGAACTTTTGACTGGAGCCGGAAGGTGGATTTTTCTGCCTTCCAGCTGATTTTTGTCTGTGATAGCTGAATTTCGATCAAGTATGTGTTGCGCATTAAGTCGTAAATATTTGTAGCCATTATGTCTTCTCATGGGACCTTTGTAGTTTTGTCATGTCCGTCTGTCCGTGCATCACAGTCATTTTATTCGTAAACCATAAAGCGTATATTGATGAAATTCTAACCCTAATTCTGTCTGCTGCTAGTCTTGTAGTTAAATCGTTGAATAAAAATTGGGGCGGGGGCACTCCATACTCGTACATGTAATATATTACAATATTTGATACCAGCATGAAAAATTCAAAAATATTTTTTCCTATTATATTTATAATTTTATTTATATTAATTTTGTTATTTGTTTTCTAGTTTTCACTGTTTCTTTTGCTTTTCACTCATATGTTTATTTTCGACTAGATTTCCACTACCCCAAGGTTGTATGGAAGAGATCGAGCAATAAGACCGCCTGTTGACTCCCTCTACTTTTAATCAGTGTACTTTACCGTTCTATTCTACTGAGGTGTGCAATAAATAATATTTGTATTGTATTTCATTTTAAGATATATCATTACTTTCAAGGAAAATTATTTTGAACATCGGTCCAAAATAACGTAAGTGCTCAACAGATATGCCTTTTTGCTCTTCCTTTTTTCTATTGCTTTGGAAGTACGGAAGTTACGGAACCCTCCATAATGAGTAGTTCGTTCGTCATGCACTTGGCTGGTTTATAACTGTATGTATAATATATTAATATATAACTGTCAACTTGAGGATAAGGTTTTTTATATGGGGCCGATTTTAATATGCATCATATCTTTCAAATAGAGAATTTTGACCGTTGGTTAGGAAATGTGAAAATAATGATAATGGATGCATTGATTGATAACTTTTGTTTTAAATATAAGAATAAACAACGAGACACATTTTTCTTAAATTGCTTAAAACATTAGTCGTCGTGATTAAGTCGTTAGTTCGATTCTATTTTCAATTAAAATTCTCATGCAGTTTGCGTTACAAGATGGTTAAGAGCAGTTTGAAATTGTAACAAAATTGTCTCGTTGTTTTTCCTTCATTGTTAGGCAGTTTATTACTTAAATATTCAAATATATACTACGTCTAATTCATTGCGTTGACGCAATAATACGTTCGCAAAACGAAAACAACACTCGTTTAGCATCCGATATTTTATAATGATTGACCCCGTTTGGCCTTTAGCAAAATAAGTTTCATCCATTTCTTCGGGTTCGGAGATTAAAAACGTTGCTTCCATTCATAAAATTATTGATGTGATCGTAAAATTGGGTAAATTTTATTGTCTCGAAGGCATAATGGGAAACTAATGTAGCGTGTTATTATTCAGATCGGCTGTAGCCGTAAAAATACGAGTGATTGTGTGAGAGATCCAGCCTGGCCTGCGACGTTCCCACCGCGGCGGAAGCCCCTTCTGCTATTTGAATATCAAACATATTTCGGTCATATTTCATTGGAACAGTTATGATATTCTTCCTCTTCGTTTTTATTATACGTGAATTAAATACTTACTATAAAGTAGCAGGGGGCAAAGTTCCCGAAAAATTTGGAATCCGACGACGCGTTCTGGCCATTGAATAATAAAACAATTTTTTTATGTAGGTTGTTACTTAGACCGTATTTGTATTGTAAACAGCCGTTGACCTCAATGGTTTTTTAAGTCACTGTAGTGTGGAAGCAGGCGCATGGTTAGTTGTCTAGTAGTGCTATAATGCAGGACGAGTGTGAGCTTGTAGGTATGTGTCGCAAGCATATGACGTGTGTCCACTTAATACGTAACGCGGGATGCATTAGAATAATGAATTAAATATTGCTTAAAAGTGGTTAGGAGAATTACTGAACGAGCGAGCGCAGCGAATCGAAGTTCTTACAGACAACATCGGACACAACAGAACTGTCAGTTGGCTACTGGTACGTCCGTGTATTTGGATGGCTTTTAGATTTTGAGCGTTTGTTCCGCGATAACTTAAGTAACGTTTTTCTGATCTTCATGAAATTTGTTGGAGTTGTAGCATAGATACATATAATTTGAGAGTTCGAATATGACCAGGATCGATAAAGGAGTTATGGAGCTAGAAGGCGAGAAACGATCTTCAAAAGGGTATTGTTGTATTGGTCAACCAACATGTGTTTCTGTCTGTATACATGTCTGTTACATCTTCACGCTTGAACCGCTTAATCGATTTTGGTGCGAATATAGTTTGAGTCCCGGGGAAGAACATAGTAAATTTTTTAACCCAGAACTCATCCCTTAAAAGGATGAAAAGGGGGTGGAAGTTTGTATGAGAAATCAATAATCGCTGAACCGATTTAGATGAAAGGAGATCGTCAATTTTTGTTAGGCGATTTGCCCCGGCTCATTAAGGCGCGTATAATTATGAAATAGGTATCAAAACATTCGCCTTAATTTCTAGATCAGGACGGTCATAAAATAATCATGAAATCTAACGGGAAAATTGAGAAATCGGGGATGAAAAAACATGAATATGATAAGGACAATATTTAAAAGCGTACATGTTTATAATTTACAGTATAACACAAAATAACTACCGGTTTTTTAAAGAATATCTACAAAATCTGACATGATAATGAAACGAAAATAATAATAAAATAATAAAAAGTCATATTTTGTCATATTTTTTTTTTCGGGTAGGTGAATAAAACGAACCACATCACTGTTCACATATTTTATTAGAAAAAATAGAATTAAAAGTAATTTGGATAATTTGAAACAATAAAATTGATGATTAGATAATATAGTTTACCTACCAGTAGTATTCAAGCATTTCTCCAGGAAGTTACATTGATTTTTGCACTTTCACCTACTTCAACTGTCAACATCAACACACTATGTCGGACATCAACTCAATTCAAGGATCCATTGCGGAGCTCACTGAAACCTTCAATGCAAGGATGGCTGAGATGCAGAGTAATTTGGACAAAGCGGGCTCAAGCAACCCTGGGAGCGGTATTGAGGCAGTAGCGGCGGACTTCACTAGCTTCAAAGCATTTGTTTTGAACTCTCTCAATATACTCCAGAAGCAGGTGGAGCTCATCGCTCAACAGGTCGATCAAATAGAAATGCGATCTCGACGCAAGATGCTGGTCATCCATGGTGTTCCGGAGGCTGACAAAGAGAACACAACGGCCCTTGTATTTAGTTGAACAGCTCAAAGCTGTTAAGGCCGACGTGGCTGCAAATGACATAAGGCGCAGCCACCGACTTGGCCGTCGCAGAGGCAGCAAACCCAGGGCTATTGTGGTGAAGTTCTGTGAGACTGCCGTCCGTGATAAAGTGTGGTTTGGTAAGGTGGCATTGAAAGGCTCCGGCGTAACGATAGCCGAGTTCTTGACCAAATCACGTCAGCAGACCTTCATGGCAGCTCGGGAGCGGTTTGGCGTCAGAAGATGTTGGACCTGGGACGGCGTTGTTCATGTCTTGGATGCGAGCGACGTGCGCAGGCGTGTGGTGAGCCTTGCAGAGCTTAAGGCGATTTCGGATGCGCCAGAGCAGCCTGTGACTCCGACCCCAAGCGTAGATGCTCCTCCCAAGGCAGATAATTGCAGCAAAGCCGAGAAACCGGAGAAACAGATAAAGCCCAGACGTGCTGCTGCCAAATTGAAGCCTTAGTATGTACATAGTGTAGCTTTCTTCTGTATTTGTTCGGGTTATACTGCTTGACGCTTTTCTATTTCGACGTGTAATCACTGTTATTTGTTGTATACCCTCTTTAATAGTCTCCCGTAAATATTATAAATTAATTCCAATAACTTCATTGCTAACTTTAAATGTCACTTTGCCAAGTTCCAACTGACATTGACAGTTTGACATGTGTGCTGACGGATGGCAGGTATAGTGTTGCCAACTGTTAAATTGCGGTCCGCTTTACCAAGTTAAATATTTCCTTATTAAATTACGTTCCGTTTTTCTTAGTTAATTATTTCCTTAGTTTTGTGATTTAACTTAATGCCTGTCGAATCTGAAGCCAACATGTATTTTTAAATTGAACTTCCGTTTCTTTATAATTGTATTTCTTTCTTTATTTGCTGCTGGCGGGTAGATTGTGGAGTTTTTGATTAGTTTTTACTGTATATATTTTTATATTTATTGAATATTAGTATACACTTATTATATACTTATTATATTTTTAACTTTATATATATTTTTCAGATGCCTTTCAGTGATAACAGTGATCAGTATTTATCTTTTTCCTCCTTAGATAGTGTAAGTGAAGACAGTTTCCATAGTTTGCCTCCTTCGCTTCACGACTTTCTGGAATCTCAGTTTAATGATGTACCTAAAAATTTTAACGTTGTGCATTTAAATGCGCAAAGTATTCCTGCACATTACAGCGATATGTTACTCTCTTTTGACATTAAGAACATTCATGCTATTTTAATTTCCGAATCATGGCTCAGACCAGCTTTGCCTTCAACGTCTTACTCTTTACCTGGTTTCAATTTAATTCGGCACGACCGCCTTGGAAGAGGTGGCGGTGGAGTTGCGATTTACCTTCGTTCTTACATCCCCTATTCAATTGTTAATGTATCTGCCAGTTCTTCTACTTCTGATGCCGCAGAGTATAATGTTTCTCGACGTTTCCCTCTCTCATTCCAAACTTTTACTTGGCGTTTTTTATTCCCCCTCCCTTCACGTTAATTACTTTGATTCTCTTGAGAAACTTCTCGAAGACCTTATGCCTTCTTATAATCATCACATTCTTATGGGAGATCTAAATACGTGTCTTCTGAAGGATGACAGTCGATCCCGGCGCCTTAAATCCCTGGTAGATGCATGCAATCTAACTATTCTCCCTTCAGACGCCACACACTATTTTCCAAATTGCTCGCCTTCTCTTCTTGATTTAACTTTAGTTTCTTCGACTTCTCATGTGTCTAAATTTGGACAATACTCCGCGGATGCCTTCTCATATCATGATCTGCTCTATCTCTCTTACAAAATTCGTCCTCCCAAATCTAAATCAAAAATTCTTTTGCAGCGCAATTTTAGTGGATTAAATGTGGAAAAGCTTCGAGTTGACGCTTTAACAATCGATTGGAGCAGTATCGCTCGAGCGGGTTCGGTAGACGATCAAGTTTCTCTCTTTAATTCGCTCCTCATACAACTTTATGACGCTCATGCTCCTGTTCGTGCAATAAAAGTCAAGCATCTCCCTGCTCCTTGGCTCACTGAGGATATTAAAGCCCTTATAGAGAGGAAGAATCAATCTAAATCTAAGTATAAGGCTAACAACTCTGAGAAAAATAAACTTAAATATCATACCCTGCGCAATCGCTGTAGCACTATGTGTCGAGATGCTCAGAGGCGTCATATTCACAGTTCTGTTGAAGATGGAAATCCAGCCAAAGTGTGGAAATTTTTGAAAGGTCTCGGAGTTGGCAAATCTCAACAGGCAACCAATTTAAACAATATTAGCGTTGACCAGCTTAACCAGCATTTTTCATCGTCCACCTGTTTCAGTGGTCCTAAGAAATCTAACTCACTCCATCATCTTTCATCACTTCCTGCCTTAGATTTCTCTTCTTTCTATTTTAGCCATTTCTGTGAGACTGATGTTAGGACGGGTATATTGAATATCACTTCTAACGCTGTTGGTGTTGACTGTGTTAGCCGAAATATGATACTCCCTCTCCTTGATTTGTTTGTTCCTATTATCACCGGTATTCTGAATTTTTCCATTTCATCAAGTACTTTTCCCAGTCTGTGGAAGGATGCCAATATTATACCTTTACCCAAAAAATCCAACCCCAGTTCCTTCTCTGACTATCGCCCCATCTCCATTCTTCCTTTCCTATCCAAAGTCCTCGAACGGCTAGTGCATCAGCAACTAACTTCCTTCCTGAATATAAATGACCTCCTAAACCCATTTCAATCTGGTTTTCGTCCGGGCCATAGTACTACCTCGGCTCTTGTCAAGGTTATCGATGACATCCGTTTGGGTATGAATGACCAGAAGCTTACAGTTCTTGCACTTCTAGATTTCAGTAATGCCTTTAACACGGTCGATTTTGACATTTTGCTCGCGTTCTTACAGTCTCTTAACATATCGGCTGCAGCGATTGACTGGTTCCGCAGCTATTTGGTTGGTCGTCGGCAAAGAATAAAACTAGATTCTTCGTGTTCTTCCTGGTGCAGCACATCAGCTGGTGTTCCACAGGGTGGTGTGCTGTCTCCTCTTTTATTTTCTATCTTCATTAATTCCATAACTCTTGATCTCTCCTCTTCGTATCACCTCTATGCCGACGACCTTCAAATATATTCGCAGGGTATGCATAGCGATCTCAATTCAGTTATAGAAGCCACGAATCTTGATCTGCTCCGCATATCAAATTGGAGTCAAAATTACGGTTTAAAAGTAAACCCCCTAAAGTCACAGGTAATTGTGATGGGTAGCGCTAAACAAATCTCCAAAATTGACTTTCTCAGGCTCCCTCCGATAGTCTTCGATGGTAGCCAAATTCCTTTTTCCAACCAAGTGAAAAATCTTGGCGTAATCATGGATCGTTGTCTATCATGGGTGCCTCAGGTGAGTGAAGTGAGCAGGAAGATGTTTGCTGCCATAGGGTCTCTCAGACGGCTCCGGAATTTCCTGCCAATTGCTACTAAAATTGCGCTTGCTCAGTCGTTACTTCTCCCCATTCTTGATTATGCAGATATCTCCTATTTAGACCTAACCGAGGAGCAACTTAATAAGCTTGAGCGTATTCAAAATGCCTGCATTCGGTTCATTTTCGGATTACGCAAATTCGACCATGTTTCTAGTTTTCGTTCTCAACTCAAATGGCTCCCTATCCGTCACCGCCGTAACTCTCACATACTTTCTTTACTCTTTTCTATACTTTTTAACCCTACAACTCCCCGCTACCTCAAAGAGCGTTTCTCTTATCTTAATTCTATTAGATCCTCTCAAAAATTGCTCCTAAAAGTGCCATCTTCATCTTCCAAATTTTATAATTGCTCATTTACGTTCCAGGCCGTTCGTTTGTGGAATTCTCTCCCTCTCAACATAAAACGCGCGCAATCTATTGGTAGCTTTAAATCGCAACTTAAGGAATACTATTTATCTCTTCCTTAGGTTTTTAAGTTGATACTGTTGTTTCTTACTGTGTGTATTATATATGTATATATGTACGTATATGTATGTTTATTTTGTATTTATTTAAGTATGTATATTCATATGAATGTGCTGTGATATCTATTTCGTCTCTTTTGTTTCTATGCACCACCTACTGCTTAATGTTTTTCTCTAGTCTCCACTACCCAAAGGTTGTCTGGAAGAAATCGCTCATTAGCGATAAGACCGCCTGTTGTTACCTCTACCTAAATTTATCTAATTGTAAAATTTGTGCTTGTAACTGTATGAGGTGTGCAATAAAGAGTATTTATTATTATTATTATTATTATTTTGATCCTGCCGCTGATTTCTTGTATTTGGGTAAACAAAGATAATGACTGTCAAACCATCATTGCTACTATTAACTAAACAATCGTAGAACTTATTACAAAGAGATAAGGTTTAGCTCTGTTAGTGCGCTACTACTAGTATCCATGAAGTTATAATTTTAAACTGGAGTATACTCTTGGGCCACAAAGTGAGGCTGAAAGAGAGTAATACAGGGAGCTGCGTTTCGTTTTGACCTAGGGAGTTATGTCGTCATTAGACAATAATGCCAGCACGACAACAAGTCAAAATGTCAATGTGTGTCAATTTCGTAACGAGTGCGAGTGATTATCCCATAATTATCCCCTCTATCGGACCGTTTTTTTTCTAATCACCTATGAACGACTGTTTTGTACGGTAATAAGGTTCATCTGTGATTAGGTAAAAAGTGCAACAATTATAGTCTGGCCAGCCAACGAACGCAGTAGCAATGTACAGCGAACAAAAGTATGACAACACTAAGAATCAGTGAAAAAAGCAGCAATGATCATCAAATTTTATGTTAATTATGTTTTTAATTTTAGTTGGTATTTCCGCCCCTTTCATTAGGTGACATTTACGGTGTGTAAAAAGGAGACGGATATATTTCGTCTGATCTGTCATAAACTGCAACAGATAATCTGGTTGAGGCAATTGACATATGCCTTAAAAATGAATTTAAATTTAACTGGGAACGTTGCAGGAATTCTATCTCACTCGCGCTTAAGATGAGAGAGTGAAATGCACTAGAAACAAATTCAATGTGAATTGAAATGTTCGTCATGAAATACGGTGTCTCATCACAAAGGGTTGCCACATGTGCGTATTTTGAATTTGCCACGCGTTTCTACTGACAGAAATGGTTTGCCAGACTATACATCCACTTTTTATAAATCCATACGAGTAGGTATCAGACATTACTAAATTGAAAAAAAATGCGTTTCGTTATCGAAAGAGCATGATATAATGCCGTCATAACGCCCTAAGTCAAAATGAGACGCAGCTCCCATTCTTTCGGCCCCACTTTGTGGCCGAAGAGTATACTCCAGTTTAAAATTATAACTTCATGCGGCAGACTTGGATGACGGTGACGTCATACATTGACAGTGTCAAACTAGAATAATAAACTAGATTAGCAAAGTAAACGTAACTCCTTTCCATAAATGTCTGTTTCGTCTCAGTCCAGGTAAAGTTAACCCAGAGTTAACCTTATGTCAATGCTGTAAAGACGTTATCAACTTATTAAGCACTATTTGGATCGCGGAAGGATCAACGAAATTACTTTTTATTTTGTATTTCTAATTCCCGTTTCATTTTCATGAAATATTTTGTCTAGTTTCGTAATAAACTGGGTATTTGCTTAAAATTGCAGAACAAACTTTATACGAGACCATTATCGCTAGTGGGCCTGGAATTGACGGTCTCCTTTGGTATCCGGATTTAGGGATAGTTTGAGTTCAGGGGAAGCATTTTTTATCCCCTAAATAATCCCTAAAAAAAGGGGCGGATCACTAATTCTACGCAGACGAAGTTGCGGGCAAAAGTTTAGTGTTATTTTAAATAGAATTTCGTTGCGAAAACAATAAAATTTTCTGTAGAGTTACGCAACGATAATATATAATTATGTATGTAACTGTGTACCTACTTCGTAAAATTGTGGAGTACTATTATTATTATTAAAGATTACCTACTATTTAAATATTGTATTAACTGATAAGTAGATTATGAACAAATAAATAAATACGCAAAACTATTGTATGCTAATCAATTTGAATAGCCTCAATAGAATGCGATGTTAAATATCGAAATGTTACCGACCGGTTGCGTATCGTATATCGTTTAAACACGCAGCTAAATTAACAACAGGTCATACTATTAACTCTTCAACACACAACGAGTACGAGTATTACCTTTAAAACATGTTTTACTTTACTAACTAGACGATTTTGTAAAATACAACTGTATAAATACTAAACTTAGATATATTTTATATATCAACATAAATAATTAAAAATAAATAAATAACTACGAGTATTACCTTTAATACAATTTTTTTTTTACTATTAGTACCTAACTAGACGATTTTGTAAAATACAACTGTATAAATACTAAACTTAGATATATTTTATATATCAACATAAATCATTAAAAATAAATAAATAAATATTATGGAACATTCTTACACAAATCGACCTAGTCCCACAGTAAGCTCAATAAGGCTTGTGTTGTGGGTACTTGACGACGATATATAATAGATGGATATGAATAAATACTTATATACATAGAAAACATCCATAACTCAGAAAGAAACAAATATCTGTGATAAACACACAAATAAATGCCCTGACCAGGATTCGAACCCAGGCTGACCTCTTGCTTCGTAGGCAGGGTCACTACCGACTGGGCTAGGAGGCCGTTAAAAATTATATAATGTTCTTTTTATAATATTCCAAACAGACCTTTTGTCTTTATAATGTAGGCACGTCTATTTCTAATACATACGTCAGTTTTAATATCGGTAGGTCGGCAGTGATAGTAACCCGATATTTATCTACATAAATCTATTACGCATATATTTTGCATAACCAAGCTCTGCGGATTGAAGTAATTTGATGGTAATCGAAGGTTTCACAGAATCGCACAGACAGAGCATCATGTTGTTCTCTGATCTGGTTACGGTCAGTTGGTATAGCGCCGACGCCGATATGAAATATTATCATTACCAGATGTCGAGAACTGTTGTAGATTCAGAAACGATCTACTTAAGGGGCTGGTAAACTCAAAATCTGGAAACCGAGGTGGTTTTATGATGGAAGAAAGCGCGTGGTGGTTGCATATTTGTAAGTTCTGGGGGGACATGTTATATAGTTAGGTTAGATTGAGCTTGAGTATTAAATGAAATGAAAAATATTTTTTTGGTACAAAGCGAACAGAAACATAACATAACAAAATAACATGAACAATAGTCAACCGATCATGTAATAAAAAAACGCTGAAAATCAGAGTTGTGGCTACACTGCCATGACTCATGCTGAGTGGCAACCATTTTGGTGTAAATTATAATTATTTGTATATAATAATAATAATTTAATATAATATAATAATTATTTGTATATAATAATAATATAATAATTATTTGTATATAATAATTATAATTTACACCAAAATGGTTGCCACTCAGCATGAGTCATGGCAGTGTAACCACAACTCTGATTTTCAGCGTTTTTAGGGTTCCGTACCTCGAAAGGAAAAAACGGAACCCTTATAGGATCACTTTGTTGTCCGTCTGTCTGTCTGTCTGTCTGTCTGTCTGTCTGTCTGTCAAGACCATTTTTCTCAGGAACGCGTGGAGGTATAAAGCTGAAATTTATACCAAATACTCAGGTCTATTGTCCCTTGGAGCTGTGAAAAAATCAAACTTAGAAGCCAACGCATTCAAAAGATACAGTCGTTAATGCTGCAAATTTTAGAGTTTTTCGGCACTCGCAAAACCTACGGGGTACTTCCCGTGAACTCAGAAACTTGAAATTTGGCACGAAGCGACGTCATATAGCATAGACAATGGAAAAATTACAAAAAGTAGACATTTTTAGTAAAATAATACAAAAAAAATTTTTTTTAATTTTATACTTACTACCTTTTTCCTCGTAAACGCGTGGAGGTATTAAATTGAAATCCATGTCAAATACTCAGGTCTATAAGACCTTTCAGATGTAGCAAGATCAAACTTTTATGTCAACGCAATCAAAAGAAATAGCAATTTAAGTCGCATATTTTGAAACTGAGTACTCGCAAGAAACTCAAAACCTAAAGGGTACTTCCCGAAAGCTCAGAAACTTGAAACTTGGCACGAAGAAACTTCATATAGCACAGACAAAGGAAAAATTACGAAAAGTTGTCATTTTTAGTAAAATCATACAAAAAAAAATTATTTTTATTTTAAACTTACTACCTTTTTCCTCGTAAACGCGTAGAGGTATTCAATTGAAATTATTAATAAACATACTACAACTTTTGCTTGTTATAGGTTTGTACGGAACCCTCGGTGCGCGAGTCCAACTCGCACTTGGCCGGTTTTTTTTATTACATGATCGGTTGACTATTGTTAATTATAATTAGGTATATATTGTAAGGTCTTAGAAGGCCTGAACCTAATTTTATTATTGCCTAATGTTTTAGAAATTGTACATCTCGTCCTCCTGAATACAGTAATACTGTTTTAGTGGTCCACGGGATAACGGCCTGCCAGATAGTAAGCAGCTACCGTAGCCTATGGAAGGCTTGCAACTCCAGAGGTATCACATGCGCATTGCCGACCCTTTGCAATAAGGAATATTCACTGTGTCAGTCACTTGACGACTAAAGGAACAAGAGGGTCCCTCGTCGTCAACATACTGGGTCCTCTTTGAGCTCTTTGGCAACCTTACTCACCGGCAGGAACACAACACTATGAGTAGGGTCTAGTGCTATTTGGCTGTGGTTTTCTGTAAGGTGAAGGTACTTCCCCAGTCGGGCTCTGCTCCATATTTTAGCGAGATCACATTCGCTGAGTGTGCCCTACCACACATATGTAGCGAGATGTCATTTGCAGTACCCATACCTCTCTTTTGGTCATAGTTTAAGGACATACCCGGGTTCGGGTGCATGGAGGAATTATTGTAATGAGTGAACTGGGACCTACTTAGTAGCTATTGGGAAGACCGCGAGTCGCGACGCAATGGACTCTAGATTGTTTATAATTTCTATTAAATCGAGTCCTACTAAATCCATACTAATATTATAAATGGGAAAGTGTGTGTGTTTGTTTGTTTGTTTGTCCGTCTTTCACGGCAAAATGGGGCGACGAATTGACGTGATTTTTTAAGTGGAGATAGTTGAAGGGATGGAGAGTGACATAGGCTACTTTTTGTCTCTTTCTATCCCCCACTTCCCTAAAATGGGGGGGTGGAAGTTTGTATGGAGCATTACGGGGGGCAAAGGGGAGTACCGTGTACCGTGTACCGTAGTAGCCGTGTTACCCCGAATTTAACGCGAGCGAAGCCGCGGGCAAAAGCTAGTGCAACACTAAATCCTTCGACCTAGATCGTGGAATCTACACATTAAGTAAGTACCTATTATTTACCGAGTCGTAGTAAGTATCTCAAATTATTTAAATATATTTATTTATTTATTTCACAATGCATCATCTTTATTATATATACTTAGTTAGAATATTATCAGATGTAGATAAAAGAGGCAAGATCCTTTCGAACTTTCATGGGCATTGCGCATCGGTGTCGGTAATTGGTATAAATGAGAGGTCGCGAAAGTATTTTGGATACGAGAAATAAATATTAATAAAACAACCCAATTGTCTTTCTTCTCCGTGAGAAAAATACGCGAGAAACAGTATTCTTTTGTTTTTCTTTATTGTTATTGCTGTAAAGCATTTAGTGAGTAGCGTTGAACGATAAAACATGTTATTTTGTGTGACAAAGCGTCTGGCTTCATGAGAAAATATAGACCCGCAGATAGTGGAATAAGCGAATTATTGGTCATGCTCTAAACGAAAGGGAACCAGTAGAGTTTGACGTTTGTAGAAATTCACAAGTATTTTTTCGGAACTAATTACCTAGATAAATATGCATTTAGTCGAAGCCCATCCCACCTAGCAAATCTATCCATACTAATATAGTAAATGGGAAAGTGTATGTGTTTGTTTGTTTGTCCGTCTTTCACGGCAAAACGGGGCGACGAATTGACGTCATTTTTTAAGTGGACATAGTTGAAGGGATGGAGAGTGACATAGGCTACTTTTTGTCTCTTTCTAATCCCCCACTTCCCTAAAATGGGGGATGGAAGTTTGTATGGAGCATTCCGGGGGGCAAAGGGGAACCGTGTTACCCCGAATTTAACGCGAGCGAAGCCGCGGGCAAAAGCTAGTGTGGTATAAAATTTGAGAGCACGTTTTTATTTTCGCTTTAAAGCTATAAACAATATAAAAACACTGGAACAAAAGTCCTGTAAACGTTTACTTGAAGCGAAAAAAATGCACTTTATACAACTTAAAGTGTTATAAAACTAAAGTAAACGCTGTATAAGGACCAAATCGATGCTGTAGGATTTACAATTTTTGGACTTTTTCCTTTACTTATGCTATAAGACCTACCTTTTTATGATTCTACGCCAATTCTCATGATTCTAGGTCTATGGGAGGTACCTTATAGGTTTTGTAAGTTTGTAAGCGCAATTTTTTTCCTTGTAATGGAAAAACAAATTAACCTTGTTCGAGCTTTTTCCTTTGCTGATGCTGTAAGACCTTCCTTCTTGCCAAATTTCATAATTCTAGGTCTATGGGAAGTACCCTATAGGTTTAGGTCCCTTACGGGTTATTGAATAAAAATTAAATGGCCGTATATTTGGACTAAATTAATGTAGAAGCTTGATTTTTTTATAGCTTTAAGGAACCGCAGATATACCGTATTGATGTAAATTTCTTATTGATAGCTCCACGCGTCCTTGAGAAAATGTGTCTTGACAAACCGACAGACAGACAGTCAGACAGACGGACAACATAGTGATCCTATAAGGGTTCTTTTTTTTTCTTTTTGAGGTACGGAACCCTTAAAATTAGCTTGTATATTTAATCGCTGAATTAAATAGAAGGAACTATCGTGGGCCACAGTTCTCTGGTTCATTCTAACATTTACCCATCCGTATGATAATGTGACGAACGATAAATTGGCCACTAATAAGATAATTGGGCGCGCTCTATAGCGACGTAAATCAACATCTTAACAGCTGTGTCCGGACACTAACTCCCGACTCCGCCATTGTGTCTAACTAAATCATAGGCGCCAGTAGGCGTTTCATTTAGATCTGTTAATGAATTCGCGGTTGATATCGATCAACTTGGTAATTTCGAGATATGATCGCCAGTATCGCAACTGATCGACAACCAACCACCGTATTGAGACCTGTTTAGTGGATATAATATTATGATACTGTTTTTCTATTATGTTTATTAATTTATGATAACAATACCCAACGATGACGATCATTACGATGTATGATGTACCTATTTGATAAGCCTACTTAACTAACATTCTTTGAAAACTAGTGGTTGCATACAAAAATATAATTAGGGTAAGTATGTACTTAAACAAATAGGTATTTATATTACATTTGGTATGCAATAAATTTAAGTAGGTAAGTATATGAAATTTGCCCGTTATTACCATGATAAAATGCAATGTTGGAAATTGTATTTTAAAATGCAGTACGTACAACAACACTATCTCTGATTCATCCAGTTGTTAAGTTTGGAACGTTCGAGGTAAACAATCGATTAGTCTTCAGGTCGATTGGCTACAGTGGACATTTTATTGTCTTTCGAACATTTTATAACCGTTTTATTTATTTAATTGAAATTGATGGGGCTTATTAGTAATAGTGTGGGTCGATAAATTGTCATTGAATTGGTAGTTTTGTATTCTAACGAGTCGGATGAGTAAACTATTATTAACCACATTTTACAATTTCGTACGTTTTTACATTGAGACTTTATAGCACTTGCAATACTTAGGAATGTTGTTTACTCGTAGTATACAGTACACAATTTTATTTATACCTATATTTTGTATGTATATACAGTGATGTGCAATTTGTTATTACAACTAAAACTTAGTTTTAAAGCTTTGTTGTGCTTATTAGACAATGTGTATGGTGTTCAACTAAATTTTAATGCTATTTGTATATTTTGAAATTTCTATATATGTTAAACAACACGCAACCCGTATGTTTGCCATAACGCTAAACGTGTCGAACATCGGTAATGAGTAGGTATGATCGCCGCATGACAATCGGCTAAGCATCGATACCATCGGCATTATTTGTCAACGCTTCGCTGCGTTACAAAAATGTTTTTTAGGTCAACAGTCGATTGGGAAACGACGATATGTCCATGTAGTAAAATATAAATAATTTGTTTGGATCGAAATGAGGGCCATTTAGAAACATGAGGGTAATAAAACTAGTGCGTGTCATGTAAACTCGGTCGCAGGGCTTCGAACGGAATAACCAGTTAACTAAGAGCTGCGCATAAAGTTGCCGATTAAACAGTTTTGGGAGTCTTCTCGGACAGGGGAGCTCTTGATATAATAGGCGACTACACGGTTTCGTTTGCCGATATCGACGGACAAAGCATAACGATATTAGCATTCTAGGCCTGATGGGCGTACGTGTCCTATGAGTGCGGGTGATATTCATACCTACCGTGACATAGTTTGCTTTGACTCTAGGCTTCAGACTTCCATATAGGTACAATGAGGATGATGATGATGAGTCTTGTTATTTTAAATAGGTTTAAGTAAATATTCGGAATTAAGAACCAATGAGTCATTTTACATTGAATGATTGTGGTAACAACTAACATACAGACAAACCGAAGATGCGGTACGTTTTGCCTGAAAACGTCTGAACATTACTAATTTTTAGGGTTCCGCACGTCAAAAGAAAAAAATGGAACCCTTATAGGATCACTTTGTTGTCCGTCTATCTGTCTGTTTGACTGTCAAGACCCTTTTTTGTCAGGAACGCGTGGAGCTATCAAGTTGAAATTTATGTCTGATGCCCCTTGAAGTTGTAAAAAAATCAAGCTTCTAAGTCAATTCGATCCAAGGATACGGCCATTTAAGCCTTAATAATGCCTAAATTTGTAGTTCCATCACAAGAAAAAAAAATTGCGATTACAAACTTACAAAACCTATAGGGTACTTCTCATTGATCGAGAATCATGATTGGTAATAAGGTAGGTCTTACAGCTTAAAAAAAGGAAAAAGTCCAAAAATTGTTCATTTCTTGTTTCATCACAAAAAATATATTTTTGCGTAAAAAAACCCGCATAAATTTGACCCTCAATTCATTTTTCTTTTCGATACATGTCAGCAATGTTGGATGATTGTTACAATAGTGTGATGTACGGAACCCTCAGGGCGCGAGTCCCACCCACTTGTACTTGGCCGGGTTTTTTTAATAATATTAATTAGACCTCACTCACAATTTACTTTTCAGCTCAGCAGCTCGAACAAGTGTTCTTTGGTGCTCAATAACAGTGAGCAAAATTCAATTTTGCTGCGAGCGTGAGATAAAATGACTTTGAGATGTACTTAGTAAAAAGAAAGAGAACGTAGTATTTTCAAACGTCATATTATCGCTTTTCTTTTTCATTTGAATATCAGACTCCCGATGCACACTAAAATAGCTTGGTAACCTAATCACAAGATTTGGCGCAGACACTAAGTTTTTAGTAAATGTGCTATTTGTAATAAGTAGCGAAATTGGAGCGGAAGTCAGTAAAAGAGGCAAGAATTGAGTGGAGGTCAGTGAAAGTAGAGCGGAAGAGGAGCGGAACTGGGTGGAAGTGGAACGGAACTGGCGGAATTGGAGTGAAACTGGAGCGGAATTCAGTAATAGTGGCGGGAATTAACTGGAAGTAAGTGGAAGTAGAGCGGAAGTGAAGTGGAACTGGTCGGAAGTGGAGGAAACTGGCGGAAACGGAGCGGAACTCTCGGATTTAGAGTGGAACTGGAGGAATTGGAGTGGAAGTCATTAAAAGTGGCGGAAATAGACTGGAAGTGGAAGTGGAGCGGAACTGGGTGGAAGTGGAGCTCAACTGGCGGAATAGAAGCGGAACTTGAGCGGAACTGATTAAAAGTGGTGGGAATTGAGTGGAAGTCTGTGGAAGTAGAGAGGAACTAGTTGGAGGTGGAGCGGAACTAGCTGAACTGGAGCAGAACTTGAGCGGAACGCAGTAAAAGTGACAGGAATTGAGTGGAAGTCAGTGGAAGTGAGGTGGGATTGATCGGGATGGAGTGGAAGTCAGTGGGAGTGAAAAATCATTTAAATTTTCTGTTATGTTCTCACTGCTGAGGTGAAATGTATGAGCAACATAAGACCAAAGTTATTTGCCTTAGAGTCACGTACTACGCTCAAGATTCTAATTTAGAATCACGAGCGTAGCGAGGTAGAATCTTTCGCTTTCTCGGGACTCAAAATTAACACTCGAAGCAAAAACGAACTTTGCTCTCTTGTTGCACAAATATCTATTGCTTGCATGACTTTTATTTATAACATTATACATCAATATCATGATATTCGTAATGCCGATCCTAAAATAAGGTAAGTACGTGGGTACTCGTATATATATGTGTGGTATGAAGTGTGTAGACACGTAGATCCGAGTAATGTTCCAACTTCACCAATTAATAACTTAATCAGCGTGATGGAAATATGCATGGATTTAATTACGTTTGAAATATAAAAGCTTGGCTTTCCGTTCCAATTTGTGCTCTGACGGCCAAATTAATTAAATGACAATACTGCATTTACTTTCTTTTTACAATTTATCGCATTTAAATGGCTGCCGAGTGATAGGTATGTTTCGAATTGTATTGTGACTCTCAATGTTGTTTATTGCAAACCCAAAAACATACAGTAAGTACACATTCGGTAGGTATGCTTATCTACTTACCTTTTCAGATATGTTTGTATGTAGGTACTTAGGTAAGTAAGAGTAGGACAATAGTTGACAAAAGGAACTATTGTATCTACCTATATGTATATGTATTGTAGCATGACGCTACGTTTATCGTACCACATCTGTCGACTTTCTTCAGAACTTCCGTGTCTAAGGAAGGTCTAAGGCTAGGTCGTTGTTGATATAAAAAAAAGCGTACATTGTGATTCACGGCATTACGGGTAGATGGCGAGCTATTGGGTCCGCCTAAACCAAAGCGGACACTTGCCCACGAACTCTTTTCAATTTCAACTACAGCTTTAGCCATCCTGTCTTTCGAGAATATCATATTATTTACATTTTTTTAAACACGTTATAAATCCGATTCCTTTTTTTTGTATCCAGTGTTTTTGTGCCATAATAGTTTTTTTTGTTGTTTTGCTAAATTTCCCAAAATTCTAATTGCCTCGTTTGACGGGCCTACAAAGACCTGGCTCTTTAATTTAGGCTACGTTCAGCCAGCGAATCATCTGTCACCATCCATATCACCCGCCTCATTAATCCATTATTTTCCTGCAGCCAAATTACCAGCCGAGTCTTTATTTGTACTTACCAGTTTTGCTAGTACTCCATCCTTTTTATTTTCCTTTTGTGCGGAAAGTAGACGTTTACGATACTAAGGTAACTATTGAATGTGAAATATCCTTATATAGGTACAGTTATCGTCATTTTTATGTGAAGTGCTAATATTAAATATTCTGATTATTGTAATTTAATAACATTCTAACCACTAAGGTAACTATTGAATGTGAAATATCCTTATATAGGTACAGTTATCTTCATTTTTAAGTGAAATGCTAATTTTAAATATTTTGATTATTGTAATTTAATTACATTCTGACCACTAAGGAAGTTATTGAATGTGAAATATCTTTATGTAGATACCGTTATTGTAATTTTTACGTGAAATGCTAATTTTAAATAATCTGATTATTGTTGCTAATTTTAAATAATTTACTTTATCTTCAAAATTAAACGTGTTAATGCAATTATAGAAGTGTTTTACTACAAAATGGCGCCCGATAAGATAAAGAACTCTGGATTTACTTTTAATAATTGTAATTAAATATTTTCTTTTGGATTTGTGAGACGGTGACCGTAGACCGGTCGCGGTTCTATTAACCATGATTTTGGTTTGTTTCAGCCTGCTGCCTCCTTACGTCCCATCATTAACCCGAATTCCGTCATATTGAAATATTGCTTTTATTTATGTTAAAAAAAAAACAAATTTATCTGTTGACCTTTACTTATGCCTTTTTCTCAATTACCCGTAACATATCCCGAATACCTTATTTCATAGTTTGAGTCCTGTAGTTAGAGCCCGTAGACGTTAGGGAATTCGCAGGTAAGTCAGACATAGAATGTATGATTTGCGTTTTGTTTTTTTTTTTCAGAAACTGAACTTTTTTTTTTTGAATTCTAACTCTAACTTAGCATTTAGACTTCGAGTGTTATTTTCTTCCTTTGACTTAAGCGCTTGGTTTAGACCACTGATATACTCGATCTTCGGATTTTAATTTTTAGGTCGAATAACTTTATTTTTTTGTTTGAACTTGCAACGCAAGACAACATTCGACTTTTCGCCATGTCACACTTAAGTAATGAAGGATCAATTGCTGAGACGCCTCATGCACACTCGTCGTTAAACTCGCACGATCCGAGGATTTTAGAACCAATGGCAAACGATGAAGAATAGTTTTTTGATTCTGAACCACGACCCCAAGTGATGCATATGTCCGGACTTCCCCCGCCTTTTCCTTTCAAAGATTATTCACTTACGAAACGGAACTTGAACTTTTCCGGGGACACTTGTGTTCGCGAATTTTTCTTTCGAATCGAGGAAGAAGGTATGGCGCGAAACGTCAATCCTTCATATGTTGTCAGACGTTTCCATGAATTGTTGTCAGATAGTGCCTTGAAACATTTTAGGGCAATCAGATATCTGGGTCTTACTTACGCGGAATTAAAGTCTGAATTCGTTAAAACCTTCGACGTAGCCGATTTCGATTTCAAGCTTGAGAGCCAACTTCGCGCTTTATCACAGAAGGACAACCAGTCAGTGATTGATTTTGTTATTCAGGCGCGCGATCTAAACGCAAAGCTTCGTACACCGGTTTCCGAAGACAACCTGTTTAACATTATTAAATATGGAATGAATCCTAGATATCATCCTTGTCTTGCAACTAACGTGGTTAGGGATATTGATGGTTTGTTAGAGTCGCGAAAAATTTTGAAGCCTTTCAAGGTTCACGTCCAGCACGTTTGGCTATTGCACCGATTAGTACTCAAGTTGTAGGTCAACCCAGTTCTAGTCCAGTGTGTATGAACTGTGATGCAACTGGTCACAACTATCGTAATTGTCCTAACGTTTCAGGGGCAGTGTGCGTCAAGTGTAAGCGTGTTGGTGCAATCACACGCGATTGTCCTAGTTGTAATTCTGGTCCGTCAAAAAACGAATAAGTGGCGCACTGAGAGGTCCATCGGTGTCGCCCGTTTATATTAATAATTCCCCGGATAATAGACTTTTTATTGATGTTTTAGTTGCTGGCTCTTCGGTAAGAGCTCTTTTGGACTCTGGTGCTCAGGTTTCACTAATTGATATATCCCTCTTATCGGAGCTCGGTATAACATATCACGAGGATATCCGGCCTTATGTTGTCTCCGCCGACAATTCTCCTATTGAAATTCTAGGCGGTTTGGACGTCCCCATTCTTTTTAGTGGCATTCGCGTTCTGCACCCCTGTCTTGTGAGCAGTAATCTTCCTACTGCATTTATTTTAGGAATTGAGTTTTGGAATGCTGTTGGTCTCATTGACATTTTAAAGAAGGCATTCCGTGATGGTTTGTCAGATAAGCTTTACGTCGCTTCACATCATGTTCCTGTTGCAGTCCCATGAGCAGGTGAGGTTCGCTATGTCCACCCTCGTACGGTGCTTGCACCACTGCAGGAATCAAAACTCCAATCTGTTATTGACGAGTTTGAGGAGATTTCTTCTGATAAAGCTGGATTAGGTTGTACTTCGTGGCTTTCGCATAAGATTAAGACTGTTGGTTCGCCCATCCGCCAACGTTACTATCCCTTATCTCCAGTCAAACTCAAGATTCTCAACGAAGAGATCGACAAGATGTTAGAGTCAGGCGTTATTCGTCCCTCACGATCACCCTGGGCTTCCCCAGTTGTGATGGTTACCAAGAAAGATGGTAGTGTCAGGTTTTGCGTGGACAGTAGGAGGTTGAACAGCGTTACCATCAGGGATTCATACCCTCTCCCGCGCGTCCAGGACATCCTTTATAACCTACGAGGTGCCAAATATCTAACTTCGTTGGATTTTAGGAGCGCCTTTTGGCAAATCCCCTTAGCTGATAAGACCAGTTGTGAGAAAACGGTTTTTATTGTACCCCAAAGGGGCCTTTTTGAGTTCGTTCGTCTCCCTTTTGGTTTAACTAACGCTGCGTCCGAGATGCAGAGGCTTACTGACATGATTGTCAATTTTGAATATACCCCTGAGTCTGAGGATTTTATCTTCGGCTATGTTGATGATTTGATTTTGGTGTCTCGTGATTTTGACAGTCATATGCGGCTTATTCGTAAGGTTCGTGATAGGTTGAAAGAAGCTGGTCTTACGGTTTATTTAGATAAGTGCGAGTTTTGTAAGTCTGAATTGAAGTATCTCGGCTACATCGTCAATGAGCGTGGTCTTCAAACTGATCCGAAGAAATTAGAAGCTATTAGGGATTACCCTACCCCTTCTTCTGCCAAGTCTCTACGTGCTTTCATTGGTATGTGTTCGTATTATCGCCGTTTCGTGGATGGTTTTTCGATTATTGCTCCTCTGACGGCACTTATCGGTAAGAGAAAGGGACGTGATCCCATCGATTGGAACGATAGTGCTAGTGAAGCTTTTTCTAAATTGAAGGATGCCTTGATGAGCGCTCCGTTGATGGCTTGCCCGGATTTTTCGAAACTTTTTATCCTTCAATGTGACGCTAGCCAGGTTGGCTTAGGCTCGGTCCTGGCTCAAGAGTAAGACGGCGTTGAACATCCAATTGCTTATTATTCTCGTTTATTCACTAAAGCTGAACGTGGATACGGGACAACCGAATATGAGCTTTTCGCTGTTGTTGATTCCATAAAGCATTTCCGCGGGTATCTCGATGGAATGAGGTTTAAGATCATTACTGATCATATTGCTCTTAAATGGTTGATCACCCTTGATAATCCTACCGGGCGCTTAGCTCGTTGGGCAACTTTGATTTCCCAATATAACTTTGAGATTGAACATAAAAAAGGTGTCCTTAATGTTGTTCCTGACGCCTTATCCCGCGCTCAAGTTGGGCTTATCTCATTCGCGCGTGGCATGGATCCTTCTGGAGATCCTTGGTATGAACGAATTTACCAGGGGGTTTTGGACAATCCTCAAATGTTTACTGCATTTGCTCTTCGGGATGGTGTCTTAATGCGCAGGGTATCTATCGAAAACCCTTTAGCACCTAATCCGTGGCGTATAGTTCTTCCTGCTTCAAGGACTAGAGAGGCGGTTGCTGAAATTCATAATGGATTTCCCAACGTTCATCCTGGTGTTATGAAAACGTATTTAAAAGCTCGTGACTTATACTACTGGCCGAATATGTACCGTGATGTTACAAGGTTCCTTTCCGAATGTCAGATTTGCAAGTCTTATAAAATTGCAAATTCTCAACCTCGTGGACTTCGCTTATTTCCTCGTCGTGTTGCGGCTCCAATGGATCTTCTTTCCATTGACTTAATTGGTCCTTTTCCGGTTAGCCGTAATGGTTGTCGTTATATTTTGACTTTGGTTGACGTTTTTACCAAATTTGTTTGGTTGGTCCCTTTGAAGTTGGTGAATGCGAGGTCAATATCAATGGCATTAGAGTCGGAGGTTATTTTGCGGTACGGTGTTCCTACTAACATTCTCTGTGACAACGCTACAGTTTTTCATAGTCGTCAATTTCTGGATATCCTGGCGAGCTATAATATTCCAGGTCCGTGTTATACCCCATATAATTCGCCACAAGCGAATGTTGTGGAGAGATATAACCAGGTCGTGATTACTACTTTGAGCATTTTAGTTGAAAATGACCAACGCAGTTGGTCGGGTCATTTACATCGGGTCGCTCTTTATTTAAACTCTTGTATAAATTTGGCTACTGCTTATACACCGAATTTTTTGATGTACGGCCGCGAGTTGTCAATGATTCGTGAACGTGTTGAGAATCAGGTTGTGGACCAAGATGTGGGACTCAGCCGGATGGAACGCGCTTCGAATCTTCAGACGCTTCGTGAGGTGTACGATAAAGTTTCTGATTCGATGGCTTTGGCCTTTCATCGTAACGCCGCCAAGTTCAACACGAACCGTTCTTCGCCAAGAATCGTTGGTGACCAAATCGTTTGGCGCCGGAATTTCCAGCGTGGATCCGGTGATCCTTTTCGAGGCGGTAAATTCGCTCCACGTTTCGTTCGGTGCCGTGTGGTTAGACGGGTGTCTCCACAGGTATATGTACTGGCTGATACCGATTCCGAGCACGTCGGCACCTATCATATCAAAGATATCTTGAAATAGTTTCTTCTTTCGGCCCGTTCAGTTTTCTCAAAATTCTAAAATGCGCTTTAGTCCGCCATTCCCTTATCGGTAATCCTTGCTTGATTCGTTTCTTATCGTTTTTTTGTTTTCGCTTAAGCGTTTCCTTGCTCCTTTTTCCAGATTTGACTTTTTTTTTACCGTTGGTGCTTAAGGCTTCGTTTATCTTTCCCGGTCTATGATAGCCTGGTTGTATAATTTGATGACTCGATGTGAGGGATTAAGATCTGTGGCCAGGTGCAGTTTCTGTCCTATCCCGGCCGTCACGTCTTGGACCGCGTGACGCGTTGGTTGGCGTTTTGTCATCTTGTTAATCTATTAGGTTAGTCTTTAGGGGTAATGTTAATAACTGGTTGGTTTTGTTTTTTTTGGAATTCGTTTAGGGTTCTCTTGTTGTACCTTTTTTGGCCTTAGCATTAAGTTGTGTTTTTTTGTTGCTTGGGGTTAGTTTTCTTGTGTTTTCTTGTGTTGTTGTTTCTTTGTTTCTTTGTTTGGTAGGGAGATGCTGTAGCATGACGCTACGTTTATCGTACGACATCTGTCGACTTTCTTCAGAACTTCCGTGTCTAAGGAAGGTCTAAGGCTAGGTCGTTGTTGATATAAAAAAAAGCGTACATTGTGATTCACGGCATTACGGCTAGATGGCGCTTATATCAGTCCGCATTCTGTGATACACGACTGGCAGTTATAAATTGAGATAATACTCGCGCTCATTTTGAATGTGAATTTTTGAGGTATTCCAGATTGTCAAAAAAAGAAAAAGTTGATTTTGATTGAGTGTGTCAGATCGACGAGGAAATTTTTAAAGAAAAAAACATATTCTGGTTTAGTTGGATGGGTTTTGCTATAATTTGCTTAGTTGCAACGTGTTGAAGTGCGATCTAATTCCCTGGATCTTTGCGTTCAAACATTGTATAGCAAGTGCTGATACATTATTGAATTAAATCCAAATTCTTTTTAAAAACCGGATACGTTGCCGGACAAAAGGGCCACCAGTGGAGCCGCCTAGGCCGGAGGGACTCCGGAAGGCGCTTGTGAGTGCCGGACCGGCGAGACGGTCCGCAGCCGCCGCGTGTTCCGCGTGATTCTACACCGTCGTCGGAGAATTGGAGCCCGCATCCAGCGGGCTCTCCAAGTGAGAGAGAGAGTTCAGCGAGCTATTGGGTCCGCCTAAACCAAAGCGGACACTTGCCCACGAACTCTTTTAATTTCAACTACAGCTTTAGCCATCCTGTCTTTCGAGAATATCATATTATTTACATTTTTTTAAACACGTTATAAATCCGATTCCTTTTTTTTGTATCCAGTGTTTTTGTGCCATAATAGTTTTTTTTGTTGTTTTGCTAAATTTCCCAAAATTCTAATTGCCTCGTTTGACGGGCGTACAAAGACCTGGCTCTTTAATTTAGGCTACGTTCAGCCAGCGAATCATCTGTCACCATCCATATCACCCGCCTCATTAATCCATTATTTTCCTGCAGCCAAATTACCAGCCGAGTCTTTATTTGTACTTACCAGTTTTGCTAGTACTCCATCCTTTTTATTTTCCTTTTGTGCGGAAAGTAGACGTTTACGATACTAAGGTAACTATTGAATGTGAAATATCCTTATATAGGTACAGTTATCGTCATTTTTATGTGAAGTGCTAATATTAAATATTCTGATTATTGTAATTTAATTACATTCTAACCACTAAGGTAACTATTGAATGTGAAATATCCTTATATAGGTACAGTTATCTCCATTTTTAAGTGAAATGCTAATTTTAAATATTTTGATTATTGTAATTTAATTACATTCTGACCACTAAGGAAGTTATTGAATGTGAAATATCTTTATATAGATATCGTTATTGTAATTTTGACGTGAAATGCTAATTTTAAATAATCTGATTATTGTTGCTAATTTTAAATAATTTACTTTATCTTCAAAATTAAACGTGTTAATGCAATTATAGAAGTGTTTTACTGCAGTATGTATAAGACAGTAAATATTACACAATTTGAAATTAATATCGCTTCTAGAATTCAGTTCTAGAGAAATCTGGATATTTATGAAAAGAACGCGTTACAAAATACTCATTCATGAATATGTTATGAAAGGTCTAATGAAATGTAATAGGAGTGATATGAATTTCTGAGAGCGTTGTACCACGTTGCCATCCACGTGACCCCTTGAGAATAGCACCAACCATAAATCAACACAATTTTATTATGAATCTCTTCAGCAACGCTAATGTCTGATCACTAGAATATTTGGTTACTGATGTCTACAAAGAATTTGTAATGAAAATAGGCCAAGCTTCAATACAACATATGTTGTGTACACCGACTGAGCGGTTTACTTACAATAATATATCGAAAGGCTTAATTACAATATATATAGTAGACTGTATAACTTGTTCTTTCCTTACAAATCAGCGATGCACTCCCACTATAGTATTTAGTAAGAACAGATGGAATTGATCATAAGATCGTATCCTCCCACCGATTTGCCTTTTTATTTAGCATCACTATATTTATCAGCTTAAAAATGCAATTTGATTAAACTCCGGTTGGCCCAATATATAGGTTTGACAGTTAACACCCCGATAATTTAAAGAATAAGTATAAAACTGTATATTCATGATGTAAGATAAGCGCCCGAGTGCTCGTCACTGTCCCAGTCGAGTCGTGTCATCTAAACTTAAGTCCTTTATTACGATTTTTTTTTCATAGGAAAACTTACAGCTAGGGTAACAAGATAGGCAGTAATGTAGAAACAGTGAGCCAATTTAAAGTTTCCACAGGTACAATAAAGTTTACAGCAAGTTGTCAACCATTGGACATTAGCGTGCCGAGCACTGGAATATTTACCTTGCATGCTTTAAAAACGATCATATATCAAGTAATTATGATGCGTCAGGTTAATAATTAATATTCTTACGGATATAACAGTGTAATATATTAGGGAATATGTATAATTAATTCAGAAGCTCCGTGGGCCTCAATAAATTATCCAGGGCTCGTAGATCATTCTCTATGCATTCTGGTGCTAATTAATTTAACGCTTTCTTTCTAGCAAACAAGGGGGAGTGAATGAAATTCCAAAAAGTGTAAATGAACGTGTAGTGTATAAGTTATCGCAGGGCTCATTAAACACATTCCGACGTGGCTTCATAAGCGAGCCAACAGGGCGCTCGGAAAGCTCGGCCCCAACAAACCACCACTAATAACGATAACATACCGGCTCCTAATAAGCTCCTTGATGAGCGTGTCGCAGTGGACCGTGGGCTTCTTGGACGCATGCGGTGGCCGAGATCCTGTTTGCCGACAAGCTAAGAACGGTGCGCTTTTATGGTAAGTACCTAGTTGCATAAATGATTTTGATTTTGCGCCTTCAGTTTTTATGGTAAGCTGTCTCCGTTTACCAATATTTTGGGGATCGATTCGTAAACATCTTGAAATTACATAAGGATTGCAATTATTATCTACCAGGTAATTAAGATTAAGACTTGTTACACAGTGGCAAGTTCTAAACTCGATTGTTTTTTTTAATGCTTACTTAATGTAAGTGTGTTTTATACAGGTACATATAAAGGCGTGTGACCAATATAGTTACGTAAAAAGATAAGCTGTCTAAAGTCAGTGTCAATAGGTAAGTAAAATAATGTAAACAAACACATTTACCTTCATTGCTTCGCAATAACGAACTTTTATACAAAAATCATGATATCATTGTCAAATTATACACATATATTTATTATTAACATTCATTTTTAGTTAAAATATACATTAATCCATACTTCCACACTAATATTATAAATGGGAAAGTGTATGTGTGTGTTTGTTTGTTTGTCCGTCTTTCACGGCAAAACGGGGCGACGAATTGACGTGATTTTTTAAGTGGAGATAGTTGAAGGGATGGAGAGTGACATAGGCTACTTTTTGTCTCTTTCTAACCCTCCATTTCCCTAAAATGGGGGGGTGGAAGTTTGTATGGAGCATTCCGGGGGGCAATCAGGAAAGGGGAACCGTGTTACCCCGAATTTAACGCGAGCGAAGCCGCGGGCAAAAGCTAGTTACTTATATTTCAGTGGAGACGCATTTCTTTAATAATATTTTGTCATGTGTCAAATGCTTTTTTTGCCTAGAAATTCAGCTACATTTGTTAACCTTATTTTACCTTTCTATTGACACTGACCTTATGTATCATTTTGTTGTCCTTTAATAAATGACATGTGTACTTAATATCCGTTTTTGCACCTATGTATATAAACCGTATCGTAGAAGACAAGATGTTTAAATAGTGACACCGCTTGTCGCTCGACGCTTGTTGCCTAAACGTTTTTATACCATTATTAATACTCTTTAGCCGTCTAGGAACGTTCCGAGAAACATGTCGGCGGAAATATTTTTCTGATTGACTGGCTTGAACCAGTGGATTAACTTTCATACCACAAGAGAAACTATAGATTTTCTTTAATGTAATATATATTAAAAACTTGTGTACTTATATGTTTTATAATTTACATTAGTACCATATCACAAAACAATCGCAATATACCCACAAAAGGTGCATTATGTACTGTAAAGTAGTAATATTATACGAACCAGAGACTGAACTATAATTATTATACACACTCTTAATACAACTTAACACAAAACTTACGAATTCAACATTTAAAGGTGTAGGTGCATAAATCTTGAAAAAATTGCACCTAACATAGTAAAATATATTCTTCACCAGCAGCCACAAATCTGACCCTTGAAAATTCGTAAGTTATCAATATTCAATTAGCTCAATTGCTCACCCTGTAGCCGTCCGGCCCGAGTATGATGAGTGGGCTAGCGTAGCGCAGCCGTCATCTCATGATATACTCGCCACATTGTGTGGTAATTTCACTCGCCCGTTTAATTGCCGAGCCACTGTGGTCTGACAGTTGTAAGATAATTTATTAAGACACCTTGATGGCTGAGTCTTGTACTAAAATTCATTCGGTCTACGCAGTTATTTGGATTTACCGAATGCTATGACTAGGCATAGAAACTCAATAACATTCTTAAAGTTATAATTAAGTACCGTGTTACTTAATTTAGAAATTACCTGGTAGCTTACAGAAAGTACCTGAAATAAGTATTTAGTTTAAAAAGAGCATCAGGAGAAACATTGAAAATTACTTTAAAGAACAAAAGTGACAGCAACATTTAAGATCCCTATCATTTCATTGTGACTAATAAGGTATAAACATGGGAACTGTTTGGCCTTGCGTGCGCGATATTTTGCAATTATAACTTTCGAATTATGTAGGCATAATTGACGCCTCGCGATTATCGATAATAGCTCCATAATCGATTAAATCCCGATGCTTGGGCATTCGATTCCCGTGCGACTCTGTGACTAATCGTTATGATGACTCTTTTTTAAGTATTTCACAGAATGCATTCCTATTAGTACCGTCAGTTATAAAAATAATCCCGCAGGTGGCGAAGGGCAGTGGAATGTTACTCTGCTGTGATAGTTTTTACAACTCAGCATCGCGGCAACTCTCAACTCACTCTCGGTAGCGACTAAGTATTTTAATAGGCTTAGACATGTATGGAAAAGTCATGAAGCAGCTAGGTATTAAAATAGCTAATTATATCTGTTTTGCTATTAACAATAAGCCAACCAGTCAAATATTATTATCAGTTTTTTAAATCATGTAGCATTTTCAAGTAAATGTTGACCAATATGTAGATAGTATTACATTATACGATTTCATATCAAATGTGACACTTTTTTGAAAAACGTACCATTTAGTCGGAAGACGTTACGTTGTAGGTACGTTGTACACTTGTACAGATTAAATATTGTATTCGAGCAACAAAAGCGTAAGCGAAGCGCAGGCCGCCAAATGGCAGTGTGAATTAAGAGAGTTATAAGTCATAACTCAGATTTGTAAAATCTATCTTATTTGACAGCATATTTAATTAAGATTTACGATTTGAAACATCGCAGTGGACTCTGAACTATGAAAAATATTGATTTCTAAGCCCCAAACCATTCTGTTTAACTCTCCTACATAGAACCGACGTGAACTAAGTGACACGCTTTTTTATTTCAAAGACTGAAAACAAGCTTGTACTCATCAATAAAACGTTTACAGTAATGCGCAGCATTTTAGAAATTTTACTTTAAATTTTGTATTTTTTCTTGATGTAGTTTTTTTTTAAATAAAGACTAGAGAACATATAGAGAAGAGAGAGACTACGAACTGATTTAGTATTTATTTTTTTGAATTTATAAATGGTGTACCTATACTGATGTTATTTTGAGCACTGTTCAAGCTCTTTTGAAAACATACAATGTCATAAATTATATGATAAAATTAAGTGGCGTCAGACAACAGAATCATGAAATGACTTAAGTCGGAGTTAACAACATAATGCGTGCTTTTAGACTTTTTGTTGACACGACACAGCCACGGCATTTCCTGCTACCGTAAGATATTAAAAAAGAAACAACGGAAATATAAACCTTAGTTCTAGTTATTAAGGTCCTTGATACAGTAGTAGTGGATACTTATAACTTGCTTTTTATTAACTGATGATTAATTTGCGTTATGAAGATTTAAATTTCATCCTCTAATTTAATAGACTGACGATGTAGATAATGGCTTCATAATGTTTCTATAACACTTAAAAATTTCAACAACGTTGTGGTGTTTAGTCCAGAAGACACAATAAGAACTGGTATCTATAACGCTGGTTAAATCAATCTTGAATGGCCCAGCTTAGAAAAGATTTAGCCCTGAGAACTGCACCCAACATAGACGATGCGCTTTGCCCCATAATTATCCAAAGCCTATCAATGTAGATACACATGACAAACTACAAGGAAGTGTCCAATTAGGCATTGGTCAGGTATCGTATGCGATAATTCCGCGAGTGCAATTGATTCCACGTCTGCTGATAGCAGCTGGATGTTGTCTAGCGTTATCAGATCGACGCGCGGTCGCCGACGCCACACGCGGGCCACGTGGGAATCTCCATTCGTTACTGAGAAATTATACAACATCTTACAACATATTTTTTAAGTATCTTCTGTAGCTGGTGATTTAGTTAACTAAAAATGTTCTAAAACTTGGAAATACCCTAGAAAATTATCGCAATGTAAAAACATCAGGTATCTTAGCGAAGGGAACTATTATGCCAAAGGCTTTATTCATAAACATTTTTTTTAATACCACGACGGTACCAAACAAGCATATGGCCCGCCCGTAAGCAGCTACCGTAGCCTATGGATGCCTGCAACTCCAGAGGTGTCACATGCGCGTTCCCGACCCTTTACAAAAATACCTCTCAATACAATATGATTACGTCTCAATAGACCTCAATAAGATTAATGATGTTACTTGGCAAGTTTTAATAGAAAATTATATACTTGACACATTGCAGTCCAAAGGTGTCGATTCATTGCATTGAAAAGGTGTGTGGTGTGTGAAAACTTGCCAAGTAACATCATTAAAAAGTACTGAAAATAATCAATGTTATCAGGAAACTGCTAAAAAAACCGGTGTGCGTTTCTCTGACTATTATAATTTTAGGTATTTCTATGTAACGTGATACTTATTCAAAATGTACCTTAAAAACTGCTGGAAATCAAGTGTGCATTCCTATAACTATTTATGATTTGAGGTATTTTTATGGAACTTGGTACTTATTCAGATCTCACTTCTTTTATAGGCGAAGCATTCCCATAGTATCTAACTTGGCAGCCTTTCACATTTATGTTTTTGATGGGATCACTTTTTAAAGAGGTTTTACACGATTATGATTTGATTTGTGTAATATTAACATAAGAATTAGTTTCAGGACACTCAACTACACTCGCAGGATGTTTTGTGATGAGTCAAAACCACAATATGGACAAATATACTGACGTTAAAATTACCTGTTTTTACAGCGGTAAGCATTCAATTATGTTAATTTTTATGAGTCTTTACGCGGCGTATCGACTTAAAAAGTCAAACAAACGCTGCGTCCTAGCTTCATATTTTACAACCATAAAAACGTATATGGAGCAATATGTGCATAAATGTCAATATTTATCCGGCACGGCCGTATGGCCGCGGCGTTCAATTTATTCGGCAGCGCCAGCGCGCCTAGCGGCGCCGGCGGCGGCGCGACGCGGCGCGGCGGCCGGGCGCACAGCGGTATACCCACATTATTACGTCCAGCATCGTAATTGTCGATTAATTATCCCGATTTCAATAAATAAAAGATACGGCTTACAAGTAAAATTGTATAATTTTAGACCATAAATACTCACTAATATGGTATTACTGCCGCTGTGACTGTCAAGAATATTCTTCTACGCCGCACCCATAAAAATGTAGGTACTTACTTGTGCCTAACTTTCAAACGAATTATGGTCACAAAATATGCGAAAACGTGATCGCGTTTGATATCCGGTAAATAGGTCCTAAATGAAAAATTAGAATTGGGTAAGTACATGAAAGTATAATGTGGTTAAGTAGGTATTTATGTGTTCATTAATGCAGGCCTGTGTTAATAACGAGGCAGCACGTCCTCGGTTCACAGGCCACCAGGATCAACGCACACATTTATATTCCGGCAGCCTGGTCGTGGCGTTTAGATTTGGATTATATTTGGTCATTATCATGCAGCAAGCACTCCCGGCTGTTTGTCTCATTTGGAAAACAATGTAAAATATTACAATCATTACCGTCTTTTTCACGGGACAATATTCAACCAATAAACCTAATCGCTTATTCGACAGCGCAAGTAGCGCAACATTCACTAAGTCGCTGGTTCGAATGCATAAAGTTTTTGCAGCAACTGAATTTACCTCCTTTTTTTTCTAACGCAAATAATTGAGGAATAAACAGTAACATGTGATGATCAGTAATCAGTGACGGAATCTGGCTACAGATTTTATAGAACTCTTGTAAACAAAAATGCTATTAATACTCTTCACCTTCAATTAGCACCTAGTTATAACACCAGGTGGGTCAAATGCAAATTGTTTGTACCTTTATCTAATCTGTTCTTAATTTTCTCAGTTTCGTTACTAAAATTAGTCATACATTTATATGGCTAATCATTATCGTAAGGTGCTTTGGGGTTAGATTAAACGTGTTTTAGACGAGATAAGAAATGTTTTCTTGAACGATCCATTGTACAAACGAGATGAGGACCAACATGAAACTATGTTTTCAGTAAAGAGAAGTATTTTTCTTTATATTTAACTAGCCTTTTCCCGCGGCTTCGCCCGCGTACTATAAGTACTCAAAAAAGGATACGATACCCATGTTGATTTTCAGACTTTGTGACCACATTTGCCCCTTTTAGGGGTTGAATTTTCAAAAAACCTGAAACACGTGTTTACTCATTTATCGTTAGGAATACTCCTGTGAAGTTTCGAATAAAATATTCTAACAAATCTTGATTCGCCATACAAATTATGGACCCCCATTTTACCCCGTTAGAGGGTGAATTTTGAAAAATCCTTTCTGAGTGCATCCCTAGACCGTATAAGGAACCTACGTGCCAAATTTGGAATCTCGAGAACCAGCGGTTTGGGCTGTGCGTTGATATGTCAGTCAGTCAGTCAGTCAATCAGTCAGTCAGTCAGTCAGTCAGTCAGTTTCTTCTTTTATATATTTAGATTTAAGCTTTTAGCAATACTTGCAGTATTAAAAAACTTTAAATAAAGTTACACTTGTGACTAAAAAAAACCCGGGTGAAGATGAAATGGTAACGGGAAAGATTGATAATGTACAAAAATGCCAGTCTCGCAACGCAGTTCTCCTACTGCAAAAAGTATTGAAATCTAATGTGAAACTAAGTCGGTATCCATAGAACTCAATCCACACTGGAGTTTACTAACAACATGTCATTGCGATCCTTTGAATATGTCTATATTTTTATAATAAAATAGAATGACTTGGCACACACAGATTAGATAAAGGTACAAAAAAATTGCACCCAATTGACCCAGGTATCTCTATAATATTAAGGTCATGAAATACGTTTTTCCATATCATTGAGTGGAATTTGACAGTTATTCCGATAAAATTTGTCGTCAAAAGCGAATAACCACGGCTATTCCAATGTAAATACGCTCGGAAATGGACAAAGTGACAAAAGGAGAACATTAAAGTAGAATAAGGACAAATGACAAATTATAATAATGGGACACACCTGCTATTCTTTTGATCCGGCATTTCTCTCATTTATGACGTTAATCGAGCGAGCTCGAGTGTTCACATGCATAGTTGTAGACGACAAAGCCGCGCCCTCAGACAATGCACTCGCTTTATTAATATTTTTTTGTATCGCACAGAGATTCTCTTTCATCTCACTTAATTTTAGATCAAACTATAGTTCTTACATTTAGATCACGTCATTATTATTGCAGCTGAATACGAAAGGTGAGAAGATGATGAAAACGTTAGTGAATTATAATCTTTAAGGCTTAGGCCAGCAAGGAGCAGATCGGTGTTAGATGTCATCTGAGTTAAGTTTGATATAGTTGAAGGAAAGATAAATAATAAGCGGCATTGCTTACAGGCCGATGCGTGGTTGTCGCGTGGACGGAGGGTCGCGGGGCGAATTAGTGAATCGTCGGCGCAGGCGCACGCAGGCGGGTTTTGTCTAGCGGCCTCTCTCGCACATTAATCTCGCCGCCGAGATGAAGCGGTATGCATTTGTCAACGTGTCCGCGATTAACTCGGAGAAACTCTTTCTATTGTAATTAATCAATTCAATTATGATATGAATGGAGATATGAAGAATTAAAGTCTATTATTAGTAAGTTACAAGAAAAAGCCAATCAATGACGAAATCAGTCTAATAAAAAATAAGTAAAAGGTCAAGTTGAAATCTGCATTAAATAAATCATAAAGGGTTTTCAATTGCATGCAAAATTATCAACAGTACTTTGGATTTATACTTAGAAGCTAGTATGCTTTGCTAGACATAGGACACTGCAGTTAATACCTGCATATTAGATTAATCAGGTATCCATCTAATTGTAAGTGTACATGCATTATGTTTCAGACGACAATTCTTCTTCTTCTGAGTCGGTCCCTCACTGCTGAGGATGGTGACACCGCTGACTAATTTTCTTAATGGCAGCTCTCCACCTTTCCCTATCGGTTGCTTTGCGGAAAGCGTTGCAGTGTGATGTCAGAAGACAATATATATCTTATTAAAAATATGTAAGATCCGCGATCCGCTCGTACTCGCTAGTTACGCCCTGAGACAACTCGAGTATGCGAATAAATTAGTCGGTCGTTAGACGGTCGGCAAATAGCTATCTCAGAAATATTGCGTGCATGAATAGCGTCCCGTATGACGGACAGCAGAAAGGCCTGCCCTTAAACTCGCCTTGTATTATTTTGTCATTATTAAATTCCCCTGTCACCGGTCACCGGCGTGTTCTCATTTCTCCCTAAGAAAATATTGTATGCAAAATTATATGACATTTGAATGAACATTTTAAAGGTCGTATTAAGATTTGTTTGCAGCCCGGAAGGTTTGTTTACTTTGATATCGAACGATTGTTTCAGTATATTTACGAAGTATGCCTTGTACGATTTTAAGTAACCTCAAAGCTAACGACTGTACATATTCAGTCAACGGTAAGGTGTGTGTGAGAAAGTACCAAGAACAGTTTCCATCAGATATATCTAAGAAAACAAGGTGCTTACAACTATCTGAACAGTATTTTTTTGTAAAGCGTCAGTCTCTGATCTGTTAATTTCCATATTATAGAAAGTACCAAATGATTTTTAAAATTTGATTAAATATTGATAAACGTTTAAGCTTTAAAGTAAGTCAAGGTAACGATTATCTATATTACTTTCTCGTCGCCACATACTAAATCCAATTCGGATAGCGTAATAACACGAATTAATCTCAAAAAACAATGCAAATTGTTGCCCAATACACAATTACAAGCACCTCAAATACAACTAAACAGTTCTATTCAGCGTAATTGAATCTAAACCTGTAACAATAACCCAATTGCACATCTCGATAAACGCCACTCGAATTACCGATCATTCGGACATAATAGTGGAAAATGAACGAAATGAGCTGTGCCAGAAGAACCAACACAATCGCACTTCACGGGGCAGTCGAGCCACAGCGGCGCTCCGATGCGTTATCGACAGCTCCTCAACCAGCCGCAAAATGAAATTTCTTGATGCTGTCAATCATTTTCCCCTCAGTCCCTGAAGAGAATCAGTCGCTTGGACTCTAAGGGAGAAGCGAGAACGGTTTTATTCTTAACCGTTGTAAAAAAATCAATGCTTTTTAATTAAATCTTGAAAAGATCCCTTACAAGTCGGTTTGATGTCGCCTCGCCAAAACACTTATTTCTTAATATACAACATATGCGTGATGAATAACTATCGGTGCAAACAAATGGCATCAGTAGGTATCTGATTTTCTTGGGTACTGTCAAAAAAATTAATTGAATATTTTGTAGTAATAATAATATAAATACTCGTACATTCACTCATTAATAAAATGTGTACCAGTTATACCATATTAAAACCTGACAGGCAATAGCTAGGTGTGATTTTTTTATTTTGACAAACCAAAAATTTTAATCTGTACCTTCTTTTAAACTCAAATATAAAAAGCATCCTGTAACCACTTTCGTAGCTGATCTCAGATTAAAAAAAATTAAGTAACCATAAACAAGTTGGAAATAAGATTTTATTTTTATATAATTTTCAGTTGTGCTCTTTTGAAAAGGTTTCTACGGAAGATCACCGTTAAGAGGCCGTCACCAAGCTGAGTGGAAACCCTTTCAGTGACGATATATTTAAAATGGTCCATAACAATTTGATGTTTATTTTTTTGTATTACCAAGCGTCCTGAATAAAATTATTCTTATTCTTAAAGTTGTCTATCTATAAGATGCCAAACCAAATGTGTAGAGATTAAGTGTAATGAGCTAATGAGGTGTATCTAAATCTACTGCCGCTCATACAATAACAAAATTTGTTTGCAGGCTGCACTCTGATTCGTCGTTAATGTTAATACTTTCTTACCTACTGATTACTACTATGAATAAAATTCTGATTCTGATTCATTTAAACCGCTCTACGATTATCCCTTGCGACACTTGCGACACCGGCGGGAAGTAGGTGATCGACGCATATTCCCTCTTCGACCCCATTTTCGCCACTCACACAACAAAACTTACAATACGGCAACCTGTCGCCGAGTGCATCCTAAAAATACGTCCTTCTGGAACGATAATTCTCAATACTTCATGTACCTTCTACAAAACAAATGCATAAGATATTTTGATTTAAAAAGAATAATTTAAATATAAATACTTTTAAGTACAGACAAGTTCTAAAATTTCAATGCGATTAATTGGATAAAAATATATGTATCTACACGACCTAAAACCCATAAAAATAAGGTTGTGTTCGTATTTATGAACACGTTCGCATGAAAAGTGTATACTTTTGTTCAATAAATCTCAGTTATATTTTAGAACTTAGATATAATACTTTAGAAATCGTTTTACGTCTTTGCCTACATGGATCTGTCAATAATAATACTTTTAGAATACATAAATTATGAATTTCAACAACATTGTTGTTTTCACTGACTATACGTACGTACTATTTATGTTCATTTTTATCTTGTCTGAGTTCCCAGCCGTGCTGTCGTTAGCGGTATTTAGGCCATCGGCACTTCACTTTACACAATGACGTTATAAAACATGCAGGTGCGCAAAACTTGGTAACCGACACTTTAAATTGTCAATAAGTAACAGTTTTAGCACCCAATAATGGACCATGAATTGTAATGACCTTAATCTTCCGAAACGCACGCGCATTTCAAATAAAATACTTGGTACCTAAATGAATGCGCAAGTAACGCGCGTAAAGCGAATGCAAGTCGCAGCATTGCGCTGCGTACCGCCTCGCCGCCCCGCGCAGACGGAAAAATATTCCAGAATTGAGATTGATGTCGCACGCATGTGCAGACGGCCTGTCTGTATGCAAAACAACCATACCTAAATTTAGAAATAATTTATGTTCATACTCCGCGATTATACTCGTAGATAAAAATAACTACGCATTACCTTGCTTTCGGTCGTTAATTATGGCTTTCTAAAAATATGATACGACAAGTACTTTTGAAACTTATAGGTTTTGAGTGGACTTTTTAAATTATGCTAAGCTGCTTACTGATATAGTATAAGCCAAGGTCGAGGTTTTCACGAGGGAATGTAGTATCGGGATTCTTCAAAAAAGGAGTGTAGGTACCTACTGCTTAGTAAAGGATCATCAACGCGCATGTAGTACCCCTTTCGTTACGGGGGTTCAAAGGTTACAGTGACAGCTAACTATCAGGCGGGATGTATGCTTGCATATTTGCCACCGACGTGGCATAAAACAATATATCCTAGTAGTCCGCCTCGAACTCAGAACTCGCGATTTCCTTGCAAACAAGATGACCAATATAACAAGAGCCTTATGATAATTTTTTTCGCGCCTTCTAGCTCCATGACCCCTAGGTCGATCCTGCTCATATACGAACTCTCCAATTATATATATTTCTTCTACAACCGCAAAAAAAATCATGAAGATCAGAAAAACGTTACTAAAATTATCGCGGAACAAACTCTCAAAACCAAAAAGCCATCGAAATGCCGAGACGTCCCAGTAGTATATGTTGTTTGTAAGAACTTGCTTCGCTTACGCTCCGCTCGTTCGATAATAATATGATGTTAATATTTATAATTAATTGATTTCTTATGTTAAAACTAATTGTCAATTAATAATTAAAATGAAATCCCACTGAAGGGTTAGGTCCCACGCGATAAGAGCGTTATTTATACACCCTCATCCCACAAAGGAACCGCTGCCGAATATCACCCATAAATATTGGACTGAGGTGTAATTTTTCACATACCACGTCTCCCCGAGCGTCGCACCTTTAAAATAAATGCAAACAAAATTTAATAGGGAGAGATGCACGGGATTGCGGACTTCACGTAAAAATAAACGATTACCGACCGATCACTGTGAGGTATTTCGTTGTCTTAGAACTATTGATTCATTTTTGGTCTTGTTAAGTACGACTATAAAAAAAGTGTTTTACTTATACAGAAAGCTGCGATACTTGCATACATGTTGTAAATACATGTACTATTACTATTGCATAGCCTATATGTTACGCTAAGGTTAAGGTTACCATGTGTACACTACATACAATCTATACATATAATAAAGCTGAAGAGGGTCGAAAGTCTGTACATGGAAGATAATCGAAAAAAAGTTGGCTAGGGATACTTAGAATCGATAACAGAACACGTTCCAACAATTTTTAGAATTTTTGTCTGTTTATCTGTTTGTCTGTTTATTTGACCGCGCATCACATGAAAACGGCTGAACGGATTTGGATGAAATTTTGTATAGAGATAGTTTGAGTCCCGGGAAAGGATAATATATAGTTTAAATCCCGAAAATCAACCCGGGTGGGGGTGAAAATGGGGTTGAAAGTTTGTATGGAGAATTTTTAACCGCTGAAACGATTTAGATAGAAATGAGTATGGAGATAATTTGAGTCTCGAGAAACGTCATAGGATAGTTTTCAAACCCTTGTGGGGGTGAAAAGGGGGTTGGAAGTTGGTATGAGGAATTTTTTACCGCTGAACTGATTTAGATGAAAATTGGTATAGAGATACTATGGGTCTCGAGAAAGGACAAAAGATAGTTTCATCTTCAAAAAAGCCCCCCCCCCCCCCCCCAATCTTACTTTAGAACCGTAGGTCCAAAAAAATAGAAAAAAATAATGGAAGTGAAGCCTGAAAGGTACCTTCAATAAAAACTATCTTTACATATAATAAAGCTGAAGAGGGTCGAAAGTCTCTTCATGGAATATACTCGTATTCGAAAAAAAGTTGGCTGGGGATACTTAGAATCGATAACAGAACACGTTCCAACAATTTTTAGAATTTTTGTCTGTTTATCTGTTTGTCTTTTTATTTGACCGCGCATCACGTGAAAACGGCAAAACGGATTTTGATGAAATTTTGTGTAGAGATAGTTTGAGTTCCGGGGAAGGAAGAAGAATAGTTTTCTTTCCGAAAATCAACCCTGGAGGGGGTAAAATGGGGGTTGAAAGTTTGTATGGAGAATTTTTAATAGAAATTAGTATGGAGATAATTTGAGTCCCGAGAAACGACAGAATAGTTTCATCCCGAAAATAAACCCTTCTGGGGGTGGAGAGGGGGTTGGAAGTTGGTATGAAGATTTTTTTACCGCTGAACTGATAAAGATGAAATTTGGTATAGAGATAGTATGGGTCTCGAGAAAGGACAAAGGATAGTTTCAACCCGAAAATCAACCCTAAAGGGGTGAAAAGGGAGTTGGAAATTTGTATAGGGAATTATTAACCGCAGAATCGATTCAGATAAAATTTGGTATGGAGATAATTTGAGCTCTGGAAAAGGAAATAAAATAGTTTTATCTCGGAAATTATCCCTTAAGCGGATGCAAAAGGGGTGGAAGTTTACATGGGGAAGAAACAACCAATAACCGTTGTACGTATTTAGATGAAATTGGGTATTGAAATAATTTGTAATTTTTTGGTCAAGGTGTTCATATTTATAACATGTTACCCGTCGATGCTTTAAATTTACCTTTACCCGCTCTTAAGAAATATTTGAAAATGTCATGAATGTCAAAGGGTTATTGCAGGTTCAAGGACTATATATGACGGACAAAGATGCATGGCCCAAACCAAAAAACTACTACAAAATCATCGAACATTTATAGGACACCGTTTAGGTAGGAAAACATATCAAACGTTTTGTGAAGCAGTCAGATTAGGATTTATTTTTCTTTATAGTTAAACAATGGGTACATTATCTGTCTCTCAAGCTGTTTTGATGTCTTCTTGAAGAACTACGCATTATTTTGTATCTTTAAGATCTAATAATATACGAGTATTACTGTTTTGAAAAAAATAAGTCCCGTCGAGTTTCTTTTCGGTCATAATACTTCTTGGGCCCAGAGGTGTAGGGTTAGAACCGGTGGTAGTTTTGGAACGAAGTTCCTTATCGGACGGTTCGCGGATGGGGGGCTAGGCGAAAAATAGAAAGTCACGTGACGTTCAAGAAAACGCGACACCCATACGATTGAGGAACATGTAAAATGGAATGAAATAAAAAATATATAAAATAGAATAAAGTGAAGTGAAGTGAAGTGTAGTGAAAAGTCATGGTACAAGAGGATGGTCACCATGGTCTTAGTTGCCAAAAATGTGCGGGGCGTTTTTCGCGTCACCATGCAATCAACGAAATAGTTCGCCGGGCTTTGGTTTCAGCCAACGTACCCTGTGCTCTGGAGCCTCCGGGGTTGTGCCGCTCGGATGGCAAAAGACCTGATGGTCTTACGTTGGTTCCTTGGCAGAAGGGCAGGTGCCTCTTATGGGACGCTACATGCGTCAGTACTTTTGCCCCATCCCACCTGGGCCACACCATAAGAGCTGCTGGGTCGGCTGCTGAGTATGCAGCTAGGCAGAAACATACTAAGTACTCTGCCTTGGAACCAACGTATGATTTCATGCCGGTTGCGGTAGAGACTGCAGGGTCTTGGGGTGCGGAGGCCAAGGAGTTTGTCAGGGACTTGGGTCGTCGACTCAGAGAGAGGGGTTGCGATCCTCGCTCCGGATCGTACCTGGTTCAACAGATTTCCTTGGCAATTCAGCGTGGCAACGCTGCTAGTGTCATGGGGACTTTTGAGCCGGCTACGGTCCGGGGGGGTCTGTTTAATTAATGTTTAACGTGTAAGTAGTTATTATTGACAAAGCCTGAGGCGGATTTGAACTTGTAAATTTTGATTGTTGTGTGACGAAGCCTGTTGACCTGTTTTTGTATCTACCTGACGAAGCCTGCGGCGTGGATTTTAAAATTGTAGATAAAATAATTATTAATGGTAAATAAATGACTTATACTCTAGTGAAAAGTGAAAGTGAGAAGTGACAAAGTGATAAAAGTGAAAAAAGTCGAGAACCTAAAAGTAAAAAATGTCGAAAATATCAAAATTGGCAAGATTTCAAAATTTCAAAAATTTCAATAATTTTAAAAACTTCAAAAATTACAATAATTACAAAAAATTCAAAAAAAATCCAAAATTTCCAAAATTTCCAAAATTTCTAAAATTTCCAAAATTTTCAAAATTTCCAAAATTTCCAAAACTTCCAGAATTTCAAAAAAATTAAAACCACAAAATTTACGACGAAGTCATAACTTCGTTCCAATCGAGTGTTCCACGACAATCACGTATTTTATTTTTCTCTGACGTTCATTAGTGCATTGTAATGTGCTTACATTGAAGAATAAATATCTTGATCTACACCAATATCATAAATTCTCGATTCCACGTTCGGAACCGTATGTAACCACCATTATTGCAACCAGTAACGTAAGATCAGTGTATTATCTGTGACAGTGTGGTAAAACGTATGAAAATTCATTACCTACGGTAACGTAATGAAAATCCCCCCCCCCCCCTCCCCGACCGCCGGCGCAATAAGGTTGGTCATGGCGGTGTAATGGCGGTCGTTTCGCCATGTTCGTCCGTCTGTCCACGGTCTAGCTACACTACCGTTCGCACTAGAAAGCTGAAATTTGGTGAGGCCTGAAGAACTTTCAATAAAAACTATATTGAATAATATCGGTTCAGCCGTTTTTGAATTATCAGTCAAAAACGCATAGTGAAAGGAAGTGCCGAATATTAAAATGACGTAAGCGCCGCCAAATATTCCTTAATAAACGACCTTTTGAACGGATGTTTTGTAACAGGGCGGCATCTACGAAACTCTACAGATCTCTGTAGATCATACAACCCTCATTCGTAAATTAGATCATTATGGTTTGTCAGAAAATGCCTTGAATCTCATGTCTTCATATCTTAGCAACAGAACACAAACAGTTGTTGTAAATAAAACCCAGTCTTAAGGGACTTTAGAAAAATTAGGAGTGCCACAGGGTTCTATTTTGGGCCCATTCCTGTTTTTGGTTTATATAAATAATTTACCTTGTGTGATACAAAACCTTTGTGATATCGTTCTGTTTGCCGATGATACATCTTTAATTTTCAAAGTTGACCGGCAATCTACCGATTTTACTGCAATCAATAACACACTAGCTGCTGTACTGAACTGGTTTACTATTAACAATTTGCTACTTAATGCTAAGAAAACCAAATGTATTAGATTTGTTTTGCCAAACGTTGCACCGGTGGACACTAAGATTCTCCTGAATGGTGAATGTTTAGAGATAGTAGATAAAGCATCTATTAGAACTACGCATTAATGTGTATCTTTAAGATATAATATTACTGTATTACTGTTTTGAAAAAATAAGTCCCGCCGAGTTTCTTGCCGGTCATAAATAATACTTCTCGGGGCAGAGGTGTAGGGTTAGAACCGGTGGTAGTTTTTTTTTTCTCTCTGACGTTCATAAGTGCATTGTAGTGTGCCTATAATGAAGAATAAATATCTTTTATCGTTTTATCTCACTGAGCATCGCCCGACATGCTCTTCGCCGGTTTCTTTTGCATTGTTATCCCGGAAATCACCCCTTAAGGATTACTAATTTCAATTCAAGAAAATCCCCAGCCAGGACGTAGCCTATAAAACTTCAACGTCTAAAAGGGGCCACTACACTCGATTGAGTTAAATTCCAAGTGCACCTCAAATAGAAAAAAATCATTTCTGCATTTCTTACCTTTCATGCTTAGACTGATTTGACGGGAGGATCGATTTGGATGATATTTGCCGTGGACATGAACGTATAAATACAAAAGTGGTCCTGTATCGTCCGATATACACCTACTACTCGATGTCGTTTAAATCATGCCAAAAAAAATTCATATGATAAAAAAAAGTATTCATTTTTGAGTGTAGTTTCATTTAGTGGAAATTGTAAAATATTTTATTAGGACTACTGTCCTCTAGCGTATCCATCTGTCAACTTTACTTCAAGTTCCGCCTCCAGGGTAGCGGGAGAGAAATTAGGGGTGAATTAGCCGCTTACTGACACAGACCGAATTCCACGCGGGCGGAGCCGCGGGCACAGCTAGTTAAGTATAAATGTGATATTCAATCCAATGTATATACCTAACTTGATCTGTATTAACCCCTACATACCTTACCACTGCTGTAATGTAAGTTCTTACATCACTGCACTTAACAAAAACCTGTTTATATAGAAGACTTTTATACCTCAAACTATCTAGCACTGAATCTCAGATTTTTTCCCCTCAATAAGAAATTAAAACAAATAATAAATTTGCATAAACTTGTCCAAAAACATGCGACACCTCATAACTATCAGAGGGCTGTTACACTAATACTGGATTGGAGTAGTAGAGATGTGACTTTCTATTGTAATTTTTAAAACTGTATCATACAGTTATTCGGTCAATGAAGGTACTTGTGTATTTGTGCGGCATTCGCGCGGTAAGGAAAAAATGGAATTCAATGACGCGTGAATTTGAATTCAAGAGCCGTGTGGGGAGCCGTTGACACAGCATTGTAACATAGGGACATTAACGTCGCTTAACCATCATGTAAAATTGCGGCTTCTGGGATACTTTTGTTGTTTTCCTTATAGGTGATGTTTATTAACAAAACATATCCTTGCTCCTATGCCATTGGTCTGCAACAGTAGGACACAATGTCACGAAAGGATCGACTGATGATGATGAAATCATATCTTGGTCAAGAGACTTACTTTCAAGCATAATGGGCTTGACTATCACACTTACCAAATTACCTAAGAATGTATAGACTCGCATGTTTACAACATGTTATCATAACATGATATATTCTCAGTCACGTCTGTAGCCCGGCGGGCCTATGATGGTCGCGGTAATAGCGTGAAAATATCAAACATAGTTTCATGACATGAACATTGGAACAATACTGACGCCTTTTCCTGTCAGTACGACGTGGACAACCGCGTCCATCATACATCCGCAGTTATAGATATGAAGCTATCCAAAAGACGGAGCGGGGTCGTGCATTTATTTACGATTATTGGTTAAAGGCAGAGTTGAGCGACGGTCGGACTCCCGCGAGCCTCGTAACGCCTCGGACTTCGAGCTTTCATTGAGGGTACCGCGTTTGACGGATATATCCGTCTTCGGGGAATATTTCCATGTTTGCAAAATTATACAATTATAAGTATATCTGATTCTTTGAGGACAAAAGTAATACAAATATTAATGCTCCTTATTTCCTAAAAGGTCGAAAAACTCTATTAATGAAAAAAGCCGCATAAAATGCTATTTATAAGATAGTTTGAAGTATTAGTAACACAAAAAAATAATTTTGAAGCATGTTTATTATTATTAAGTACCCAAAAATACGATTCTTACAAAAAGTGCCCTGTGAAGTGTGATTTAAGTGTCATTTTTAAAAATTCATAGTAATTTGAAATTTACTGCTATAGTAATGTTTTTTTTATCGTGATAGAAATATAGTTTAACTTTGCAATGGTAATATTTTTAGGGCAAAATATTCATAGGGTTTTCGTGGAAAAAATGAAATGTAACCGTGTTTTCATCAATAAACTGGCATATAATCAGAAGGTATTTTGTCGATTATCCAAGATGAATCTTCGATTTTTATTTCCATGGCCGTCTCATACATGATATACTGAATTTAATTTAATTCAAATTGAATAAGAATTTTTACCCTCTTTGCGTGATCTGAAAATGAACGGTACACCTAACTGGAAAAACCGGAATGGCCTTCCAAGACAACCAATTTTCATATTTCACTCGTTAAAATGTAATATTTGCTCCGATGGCCGTCTAGATAAAGAAATGAACTATCATGTGCATCAATAGTTGATTTAAAAAACTTAGTATTTTCGCCAGAGCCTTCGAAGAAAATGAAGCATTTCGTGAAATTCGCGCGTTTTGGGAATAAGGCCTCTAAAGTCGACATGTGTCATATATCATATAGGTATGATTTATACTTATTTATACGTCCAATTCAAATGAATCACTATTTCAAATCCAAAGACTTACTTGTCATTAAGGAAACCCTTAACTTCTCTCATGTCTTTCATAAATCAACGTTAGCCTAAGAAAAACCAATAACAATATCTTATTTCTTATCCCAGAACACAAATGTCAGGAAAAATGGCCAATAAATACTCCCGACCTATTTGTCACAAAATAATCTGAAATCCAACAAATAATACAGTATCAATAAAAAAGAGGATAGAGACATTGCACGCATTCGTAATAAAAATCTCACCATAAATAACGATCATGAAATATAATACACCTGCAATCTTCGGGAAATGGGAAAATCATTTTCCGAGGGCGGGCGCGGCCGCCGTGATATTGTTATAAATGTACTTTCTGGGGGCATCAATAATAATGCTGGCCACTCGACTGGACGCGCGCCCATAGCGTAGAACATCGCTACTCTCCCTGCACAATATTTTTATTGCTTCCTTGCTTCATGTTAGAAGCTTTTACCATGTCAGATTTATTACCACAAAATTATGTCCATGCCATTGTCTAAGAAACTTAATTCAACCATGTAGATACTCGCCGATAATTTTAGTTTAGCTGAGCTATTGGAAAAAGCTTGCCTTCGTTACGTTAATATTATATCTCAACAGGCAACCAATTTAAACAATATTAGCGTTGACCAGCTTAACCAGCATTTTTCATCGTCCACCTGTTTCAGTGGTCCTAAGAAATCTAACTCACTTCATCATCTTTCATCACTTCCTGCCTTAGATTTCTCTTCTTTCTATTTTAGCCATTTCTGTGAGAGTGATGTTAGGAAGGGTATATTGAATATCACTTCTAACGCCGTTGGTGTTGACTGTGTTAGCCGAAATATGATACTCCCTCTCCTTGATTTGTTTGTTCCTATTATCACCGGTATTCTGAATTTTTCCATTTCATCAAGTACTTTTCCCAGTCTGTGGAAGGATGCCAATATTATTCCTTTACCCAAAAAATCCAACCCCAGTTCCTTCTCTGACTATCGCCCCATCTCCATTCTTCCTTTCCTATCCAAAGTCCTCGAACGGCTAGTGCATCAGCAACTAACTTCCTTCCTGAATAGAAATGACCTCCTAAACCCATTTCAATCTGGTTTTCGTCCGGGCCATAGTACTACCTCGGCTCTTGTCAAGGTTACCGATGACATCCGTTTGGGTATGAATGACCAGAAGCTTACAGTTCTTGCACTTCTAGATTTCAGTAATGCCTTTAACACGGTCGATTTTGACATTTTGCTCGCGTTCTTACAGTCTCTTAACATATCGGCTGCAGCGATTGACTGGTTCCGCAGCTATTTGGTTGGTCGTCGGCAAAGAATAAAACTAGATTCTTCGTGTTCTTCCTGGTGCAGCACATCAGCTGGTGTTCCACAGGGTGGTGTGCTGTCTCCTCTTTTATTTTCTATCTTCATTAATTCCATAACTCTTGATCTCTCCTCTTCGTATCACCTCTATGCCGACGTCCTTCAAATATATTCGCAGGGTATGCATAGCGATCTCAATTCAGTTATAGAAGCCACGAATCTTGATCTGCTCCGCATATCAAATTGGAGTCAAAATTACGGTTTAAAAGTAAACCCCCTAAAGTCACAGGTAATTGTGATGGGTAGCGCTAAACAAATCTCCAAAATTGACTTTCTCAGACTCCCTCCGATAGTCTTCGATGGTATCCAAATTCCTTTTTCCAACCAAGTGAAAAATCTTGGCGTAATCATGGATCGTTGTCTATCATGGGTGCCTCAGGTGAGTGAAGTGAGCAGGAAGATGTTTGCTGTCATAGGGTCTCTCAGACGGCTCCGGAATTTCCTGCCAAATGCTACTAAAATTGCGCTTGCTCAGTCGTTACTTCTCCCCATTCTTGATTATGCAGATATCTCCTATTTAGACCTAACCGAGGAGCAACTTAATAAGCTTGAGCGTATTCAAAATGCCTGCATTCGGTTCATTTTCGGATTACGCAAATTCGACCATGTTTCTAGTTTTCGTTCTCAACTCAAATGGCTCCCTATCCGTCACCGCCGTAACTCTCACATACTTTCTTTACTCTTTTCTATACTTTTTAACCCTGCAACTCCCCGCTACCTCAAAGAGCGTTTCTCTTATCTTAATTCTATTAGATCCTCTCAAAAATTGCTCCTAAAAGTGCCATCTTCATCTTCCAAATTTTATAATTGCTCATTTACGTTCCAGGCCGTTCGTTTGTGGAATTCTCTCCCTCTCAACATTAAACGCGCGCAATCTATTGGTAGCTTTAAATCGCAACTTAAGGAATACTATTTATCTCTTCCTTAGGTTTTTAAGTTGACACTGTTGTTTCTTATTGTGTGTATTATATATGTATATATGTACGTATATGTATGTTTATTTTGTATTTATTTAAGTATGTATATTCATATGAATGTGCTGTGTTATCTATTTCGTCTCTTTTGTTTCTATGCACCACCTACTGCTTATTGTTTTTCTCTAGTCTCCACTACCCAAAGGTTGTCTGGAAGAAATCGCTCATTAGCGATAAGGCCGCCTGTTGTTACCTCTACCTAAATTTATCTAATTGTAAAATTTGTGCTTGTAACTGTATGAGGTGTGCAATAAAGAGTATTTATTATTATTATTATTATTATTATGTTGCAGTAAGTAGATTAAAACCATCAATCAAAATTAAAACACTTTTTGTTAGCCTTGTCAAAGAAAGATGACTATACGACTCGCTAGATTTAACTTATCCTTGCACGGAAACGAGAACTTATGTTCAAAGTTAGCCAAATGAGAAACCGACAATGAAGATACAAATGTGAGTAGCGTAGTTTTCCCCCTCGTGCGTGGAGCCGCGGCCGCCGCTGGGAGTCATTCCGTCCCGACAGTCTGTAAATTCTCCATTACGCGATATGAAATATGCCGCCTGCGCCCCGCTCGCGCCGTTTACGAGCCCCGCTATGATTTCTGATCTACCTTACTTCTATTCTTGTATTGAAACATCCGTAACACCTTCATCTATAAAGGTGCACGATGCACATTTAATGTTTCAAATGTGAGACACTTTGTATTCAAACGAATAAACCAACGACCTCGTTTTAGCAGAATGCGTCAAGTAAAATAATTATTTAAACGACCCCTACATTACAATATTTTGCGGTTTCAACACGAAATTCGGCTTTTGTTCTCGTACCGGTGTAACGACTTTCCACGGCCACTAAAACGATATTATTTCAATTAAGAGCCTGATTTAGCGGCGTCGGAAAAACTCAAAACAATGAGGTGTCGTAATTGTCGGCGAAATAATGCGCAATGAAGCGTCTGATTTGTACGCTCTTCACGTGCCGAGCGACACTTTAATTAAAACTTATACCCATACTCATCTCTACTAAAAAACCTACCATCGTTTAACGCTTCAGTAACACGCCCTGTACTCTCAATAATGACTAAATAATTAATATCATACAAAAATGTTATGACTAAGAATAGATACATGATGGCAGCTTTTAAGAGACACGTCTCAACAATTAAACATGTCGTCGGTTGTCTTGTAAGACATCAAAATAAAATCACTACTATTTATGCATTTGAAAGCGTATTAACGACAGGCACCGCTCTTATAATGTAATAAATCGTCTGGAAAATATAACCGTCAGCGCTCTGTCATACGCGCGTCGAGCTGCGCCCGCGCCGCCGCCGCCGCCGCGCTGCACCGCGCCCGCCGCTCTGCATCCTTACACCATAAATTGTAAGAACGTAAATAAAATCTGGCGTTCCATATTTTAAAAGTTTATTTTAATAGCTCACTATTCGAGGAGAAATTAAGACGTGTTTATTAGCTGCACGCTCGTAATAAGTACAAGAGTTTCCTTCATGAGTTACTCCACTGCCTGCCCCCATAAATCTGTATTCAACTCGTCATTATAGACCACGTATTAATTTAATGACGGTAAACAGTGTTCCACATTAATTTAATAAGTCGCAAGCTTGTTGCTGTTTGTTAATTTATACAAATATCTTATAAGAAGTATGTAGCGGTAGGTACCTACAATTATCTGACCGCATCAACGGTATTTCCATGTAAGTACCATTGAAATAACAAGACAATAAAAACCGGCCAAGTGCGAGTCGTGTTCGAAGCGATTATTTCTGAAAATATTTACTTAATCACAAAATGTTTGAAAAAACCTCTATGTTATTTTTAAAGATCTATCGACTGATGTGCAACACGATAATATTTGGTAAAAAAATGGAAATTTACTCACATGTATGGAGGTTCCACCCCTAAAAATATTTTTTCTGCTAATTGACTAGATAACTAAACAGCAGCATACAGCATGCAAAATTTATGTCTAAATTTTATTAAGATACGTCTTATAGTTTCCGAGTAAAGTGGATGTGACATACGTACGGAAGGACGGACGGACGGACACACGGACATGACGAAACTATAAGGGTTTAGTTTTTGCCATTTTGGCTACGGAACCCTAAAAATGCGTGTGACGTCTATTTTCGTTTTTTAGATGTAAACTTTTCCATAAACCGTTAAGTTCCAAAATTTTTAATAATATTGTCTTTATTGATTAATAAAATACAACTAATTTGTTTAAAACAAATAAACTTCCTCAAGCTTTTCAGCCTAATATTTACCTAACCTAATGATTTTAATAGTAATAGAACTAATAGATATTGTTTTTCAATAAAACGATATGTTGGAATAAGCAATACTGCCATGCAAACAATAATCAGAGCGGGAGTTTATGAGCCGGAAACAAAGTATAGTGAAAGTTTTTTACAAGCATTTATTAGCCTTCGCCTATGCGAAACTGTTGTCCTTCGAACCAGTTTTGACCTGTTTACATTACCTATACTGTGATATTGACAACAATGTATAGTTGTATGGAATATTATACCTGATTTAATATTTAAAACGGTGCGTGAAACAAAAGATGATCGTATTAATTTAATTGTTGCTCTAGGTAGTTAGGTAATTTAAATTTTCTGGTAGTGTGCTAAGTGGCTCACAACAGCTGCATTACTAATCAATTATATGTCACTTATGAAGACTATAAACTTGTCGCATATTATACATTCTCCCTGTGCCAAAAGTCAGCATCAACCCGCCACCTCCACGGGAATTTTAACAACACAATATATTTCAACGTGATCTTAATCTCAATAAATTGCTTAAAATGAAAATATTTAATGCCGGGCGTTTAACAACGCCAATGTGTGGTTCCCGAGCCGCAACACAATCGCGGTATTGCCAATTATTTTTAAAACAATAGGCGAAATCGGACATTGTTGTAATTTGATGGAAATCTCTTTGACTCGCTGCCAGAATGACTAATTCTTGATCTCTCGTCTCGTGCTAATAATTCGAGTGGCAATAATATAATGGATAACTGTGGTAGAGCTCATTAGATCTCTCAGAAATATACTAATGTACTTACTTCAGATGCCATTATTTTTAATCGCTCTTGACAAAGACCCAGATTATATGTAGTGCAGAAGAAACGTTATTTATTATTTTGACAAAAGCTTTTACTTTTATTATTTTCCTGACGTTTCGAGCGTGTCGTAACGCTCGTGGTCGTAGGCAGACTAACGTTAAACGTTATTTACATTTAAGATTAACTATAAAATTTATACACATTTCTATTTTTAGCAAGTTGATAAATCGTCATATTATCAATCAATCATATCTTGCTAATTGCAAATTTCTTACTTAAGTACTTAAAATAGATAAGTAGTTTTCGCATTTTATTACATTTTTTAATCGGTCCCACATAAAAACGTTAATAGTTAATGAAATACTGTTTGCATATTGCTGAAATACTGTTGTAATAGACAAATTATTAACTATTTAGTTTGATGAAGACGTTTAAAATTTATCATTCAATCGTAGAGCCCAGAACACTTATTTAAATATTACCTTCGGTTTCGAAATCTTCCAAAACATGTAATTTTATTTTGCGATTGATTCATAACCTGTCTGAAGTTATGTCGAATTATATACATATTAAAAAAAACGTTAGTAGGTACATGCTTTAGTTTTTTTGTTGAGCAAATATGATAAAATCAAGATTTTGTTGACCTAAAATATGGTCACAAAACTATTTAATAATGGCATATTTCATGGCACTTTTTAGCAAAGCTAACGCATTTGAAAATACTTAAATCACTATTAATATGGTAGTTTGTTGCTTTTTTAACCACTAAAATAAAATTACATAATTACCTTACAATAAATAACACCTAATTACCAATAATCTAAAAAGCACTGTTTTTGCTGTGTTCGGAGTGGCAGTGACAGCGGGTTACTAGTTATTTGGTTTGTAGTAATAGTAAAGCAACGAACTACCATATTAATGAAAATTTAAGTATTCTTACGTACTTTAGCTAAGCAAAAAGTGCCACTATATATGCCAACTATGTACAGTTTTCTGAAAATATTTTAGTTAAACAAAATTACGATGTCACTACAATTGCTCAACAAACAAACTAAAACATATATTTACGTTTCTAAATATGTATATAACTCCATATAACTTCAGACACAGACATGTCTTCAAACTAACTAGTTAATTTCATACAACGTACGATGTGGGGTACCTTAAGAACAACTGTAAAAAGTAATGAAATAAACGCATTTGTATTTGTATTCGATTTAAAAAATATAAGAAAACGCGAAAACTGCCTTTCTACGCAGTGAACATTCTTACAAATTCTGCCTAGTAAGATAGTTAAAGCTCCGGCGCTTTGCTGGGTGCGACGCGATTTACTGATATCGATATGAATAATAAATTACTGTCATATTTTACATTTCTGAATAAATCCGCATTTTCTTCCATAAACTTCGGACGTCATTTTCCACATCATTTGAGAGGCGAAGCATATCGCATGACCTACGATCTAGTATGACAAATTGTTTTGAGGGCGGTTTGGGATCATCGTGTTTAGCGGGCAACACGGTCAAAGACAAAAATAAAGTACTTTCTAGTAACCTCATGTTAGAATTCAATAAACTTATTTATTCAATAAATGATATTCCATTAATGGCTCAAAAAGGGGAAAATGAGAATCCTATTATTATATACTAGTCTATTTCGTTGATATTTCATTGTTATAACCATGCGACCTCCTAGTCCTAGGTTTTTTTTGCCATTCCCTAACGGGCGTGGGTGGCCACCTTTGCGAAGTCTTTCCTATACTCGGCCAGTCTTGCGAGCGTGGCCGCGTCCTCAATGTTATTCCATTTTTTGATGTTATCGAGCCAGTTAACCTTCCTTCTTCCTTTTCCCCGCCTTCCCTCTATTTTCCCTTCTATTATAGTTGTTAGTAGGTCGTATCTTTTATGTCTATATAGGTGTCCAAAATATGCAATCACCTACGTTTAATTGTGGGTAGTACTTCTCTCTTCTTGTATATTCGTCTTAAAATTTATGTTTGTCACTTTTGCGGTCCAAGGTACTTTTAGCATACGTCTATATCATTTCGAAGGCCTCTATTTTGTTTTCCATCGCTTTCTTCAGCGTCCATTGTCAACACTATAATAGAGTATCGATAATATCTAACATTTTACAAGTCTCCATCTTAGTTTCAGGTTAATATCTTTATTAGCATACAATTTCTGCATTTTTATGAAAGCACATCGGGCTACTTCTATTCTTACCCTAATTTCTTGTTTTGGATCCCAGTTTTCATTCAGCCAGCAGCCCAGGTATCTGTATTTCACAGACACTCTTTCTATCAGTTCACCATCTATTAATAGATTGCTTGTTGTAAATTTAGACTTACTAATAAGACTTACTACTAATAACTGATGTAAGTACCTAACGGGTATAAGTGATTCTACCCCATTTCTAGTTTAAGATTTGTAAGTATACTGGCTCCATGGTAGCATTTTTACTTTTCAGTACATGATGGTGCAAAAGAGAATTTTTTATTTCAACCTTGTATCAAACCAAAGGAGATCGTCAATTTTTGTTAGGTGATCTGGCCCAGATTATTTAGGACCGTTTAGGAATGGTTCTTACCTTTAAAGAATCGTCATAATTTCTAGATCAGGATGGTGGTAAAAATATTGCGAAATCTAATGGGAAAATTGAAAAATCATGCATTTAAAACTTGAATCTGACAAGGACAATATTTGAAAGCATGCTTGCATATGATTTATATGTTAATGTAAAATAAGTACCGATTTTTTAAAGATAATGTACAAAAGCGGACTTGAAAACAAAACGGGAATCATGATGAAATAATAAAAAGTCATATTTTGATCGTATTTATAGTTCCTGTATTTCGGTAAACAAAGACTGCTGTCAAACCATCGTTGATACTATTAACTGAACATTCCTTACACCTATTGCGAAGGGATAAGGTTTACCACCGTTAAGTGCGATAGCACTAGTATCTGACATTAGAAAAATGAAAAAAAGATGCGTTTCGTTATCGAAGGAGCATGATATTATGCCACTATGAAACCCACTTTTAATATTCAAACTCCGATAAAAAATGCAAAAATACGCATTTTTCAATCTTTAGGCGTTTTAATACAGTCGATTTCTAATTTAAACTTCCTTATTCGTAGGCTTAGATACTATTTTAATATTACAATGTTCTAACTTACCGAACAGTATCAAAACGCAGATTATGTAACGGTATACATTGACAGTGTCAAACCAAAAAACAATCCCGTTTCAGGCCAGGGTGAAGTTAAACTTTATGTCAATGCCATAAGGACGTTAACGACTTGTCTTGCTGTATTTTAATCGCGGAAAAATCAACATAATGTTTATTTATTTAGTATTTCTAATTCCCGTTTCATTTTTTTGCAATATTTTGTTTACTTTAGTAATAAAATGAGTATTTATTTTACATTGTAGTACAAACTGTATACGATTTATATTAGGTGGCCCAGATTTGACGATCTCCTTTAAGCTGACCTACAAAATACGCTTATTCTCTAATGTGAAACCCCGACTGTCTATGATTCTTTCCTGTGTATCTTTCCTGACTAGCGATGAAGGGAATCCGTTTTTCAAGTACGAGAAGTAATTTTGATTCTTATTGCATAAAAGGAAAACTTATCGTACAAGAGTCTGACCTAATGCTGTAAACAGGCATAATTTACAAATCAATAATACCACTAGTCAGTTCTGTTTCTGTACCAGTTTCTCAGTTTGTGTTATCAGTCGGGTTTTCTATTCTTTCAATTTTACTTGTTATTCTCCGAAACTCCATTATACATAGCTTCCGTCATGTCACTGCAATGTTGTGCTACTCGTCAGATTCCCGTGACACCTAATAAACTAGTATTGTATAAAACACACGGTTATCGTAAACAGAACAAATAGCAGCTTTACGAGCAGTTCGTCTCGGCTTTCCATTTGCATGATACGAGCACACCATAAGAAGACCACGGGCGGATTATGGCGTCTCGACACTAGATGCAAAATGATTCGTCTGGCATAAATTTGTTTATTGTGAATTTATTCGCGCACTAGCGGAGCTGCCCGCGGCTCTGGCGCGTCGTAAAGATGGATACAGTCAGAAGCAGAAGTAGGTAAGCGGGTGAGCTGCACAATGCCTTTATTGTTAAAGGAACAGGAGCTTGTGAAGGTCGTTTTAAATAAACGCTCGTTGAGCTACTTATGTTGCTGACTGTACCACGACGTTCCACATCATCCATACTAATATTATTAATGGGAAAGTGTGTTTGTTTGTTTGTCCGTCTTTCACGGCAAAACGGGGCGACGAATTGACGTGATTTTTTAAGTGGAGATAGTTGAAGTGATGGAGAGTGACATAGGCTACTTTTTGTCTCTTTCTAACCCCCCACTTCCCTAAAATGGGGGGTGGAAGTTTGTATGGAGCATTCCGGGGGGCAATCAGGAAAGGGGAACCATGTTACTCCGAATTTAACGCGAGCGAAGCCGCGGGCAAAAACTAGTATGGTATAAAATATTGAATCTCAGGCGGTATGATACTTTTTAGGGTTCCGTAGTCAACTAGGAACCCTTATAGTTTCGCCATGTCTGCCCGTCCGTCCGTCCGTCCGCGGATAATCTCAGTGAACGTTAGCACTAGAAAGCTGAAATTCGGTACTAATATGTATATCAATCACGCCGACAAAGTGGTAAAATAAAAAGTGGTTTTTTTTTTTTATTAGGGAACCTCCCCTATACGTAAAGTGGGGAGTGATTTTTTTTTTTCATTTCAACCCTAACGTGTGATATATTGTTGGATAGGTATTTAAACATGAATAGGGGTTTACTAAAATCATTTTTCGATAATGTAAATATTTTCGGAAATAATCGCTCCAGAATTAAAAAAATATGCGTCCCCCCCCTCTAACTTTTGAACCATAAGTTTTAAAAATATGAAAAAAATCTCAAAAGTAGAACTTTATAAAAGCTTTCTAGGAAAATTATTATGAATTTGATAGGAAGAATAGTTTTTGAAAAAAAATTACAAAATAATTTCTGAACTAAGTTTGTAATTTAACCGTATAAGCAGGTGTTTATTGTACCTGTAATTTCTACAAAATTACAATGAAATGACGTTCTTTCAAATAAAGTAAAAACGGTGAAAATCGGTTCACGCAATAAAGAATTATTCCATAAAAATCATATTCCATACTTTAAGCTCGCGCGCAATAGTTTACTTAATTTGCCGATATATGTCGCTGTACGTGGAACTCTCATATCATATCCTACATGGCGGTGTTATTAACTCTAAAGTGGGGACACTTACTGTGACGAACGGAAAACTACGGAACCCCTGAGCGTGGCCCGACACGCTCTTGGCCGGTTTTTTAAAGATATTGCGGTTTGAAAACGTTAAATTTTAGGCATTTTTTTTATACATCAAATGTCTTTTCGAAACTTCAGTTCGATTACTTATGTCCTAACAAGAAAAAAAATGTATGACATTTCTATGTATGACAATTCTACCCCATTTCTAGTTTAAGTTTTGTAAGTATACTGGCTCCATGGTAGCATTTTTACTTTTCAGTACATGATGGTGCAAAAGAGATTTTTTTTAATTCAACCTTGTATCAAAACAAATTTAAGCTGACCTACAAAATACGCTTATTCTCTAATGTGAAACCTCGACTGTCTATGATTCTTTCCTGTGTATCTTTCCTGACTAGCGATGAAGGGAATCCGTTTTTCAAGTACGAGAAGTAATTTTGATTCTTATTGCATAAAAGGAAAACTTATCGTACAAGAGTCTGACCTAATGCTGTAAACAGGCATAATTTACAAATCAATAATACCACTAGTCAGTTCTGTTTCTGTACCAGTTTCTCAGTTTGTGTTATCAGTCGGGTTTTCTATTCTTTTAATTTTACTTGTTATTCTCCGAAACTCCATTATACATAGCTTCCGTCATGTCACTGCAACGTTGTGCTACTCGTCAGATTCCCGTGACACCTAATAAACTAGTATTGTATAAAACACACGGTTATCGTAAACAGAACAAATAGCAGCTTTACGAGCAGTTCGTCTCGGCTTTCCATTTGCATGATACGAGCACACCATAAGAAGACCACGGGCGGATTATGGCGTCTCGACACTAGATGCAAAATGATTCGTCTGGCATAAATTTGTTTATTGTGAATTTATTCGCGCACTAGCGGAGCTGCCCGCGGCTCTGGCGCGTCGTAAAGATGGATAGTCAGAATGAGAAGTAGGTAAGCGGGTGAGCTGCACAATGCCTTTATTGTTAAAGGAACAGGAGCTTGTGAAGGTCGTTTTAAATAACCGCTCGTTGAGCTACTTATGTTGCTGACTGTACCACGACGTTCCACATCATCCATACTAATATTATTAATGGGAAAGTGTATGTGTGTGTTTGTTTGTTTGTCCGTCTTTCACGGCAAAACGGGGCGATGAATTGACGTGATTTTTTTAAGTGGAGATAGTTGAAGGGATGGAGAGTGACATAGGCTACTTTTTGTCTCTTTCTAACCCCCCACTTCCCTAAAATGGGGGGTGGAAGTTTGTATGGAGCATTCCGGGGGGCAATCAGGAAAGGGGAACCGTGTTACCCCGAATTTAACGCGAGCGAAGCCGCGGGCAAAAACTAGTATGGTATAAAATATTGAATCTCAGGCGGTGTGATACTTTTTAGGGTTCCGTAGTCAACTAGGAACCCTTATAGTTTTATTTTATTTTATTTATTTTAGGAATAACTAACAACGGTACAGTGTGTATTACAGTAGGTGTTACTTATAACTATTGCTTAATGTACAGTCAACAACGTTATCCACAGGTTACTATTACAGGTAAGGTTGAAGAGGAAAGGACATATATCAAAATTGTTTATGCTTAACAGAACAAAATGTAAAAACAATATAGGTATTAAAGTAAGACGTAGGTAGGTTTCAGTTTGGCGTCAATTACATAATAATACTAAAACAATACTTAGTATCATATAGGATTATCAGTGCAGTACTTTACATTAAATGTTTTAATAATTCTTTTTTATATTTAGCGGTGGGCAAATGGAATATATCGATGGGAGTAAAGTTTTGGTTGTAGGTAGCAAGTAGTCGGCGTAATGGAACTCGCAGGCCGGCGTTGGTGCGGTGCTTGCTTTCAGCAAATAGTCGGTAGGCGCGTGTCTTACGGCGGTTGGCATTTCTAGGGACCACGTATTTGATTTTTTCAACCAGCTGCGCAGAGTCGAATTTATCATGGCATAGCCCGTGTAGAAGCATTGCATCGAGGAACAAACGTCTTTTTTTCTTTAAAGTTGTTAGTTTATATTTTGCCAAAAGATTATCATATGGTAGCCGGCCTCTCCTGTAGATTTTAAAGTTAATGAATTTTAGGAACTTGTACTGTATTTTATCTAGGGCATTGATGTATTTTTTGTAGAATGGGTTCCAAATACTACTCGCATATTCTAATTGAGGACGGATTAAACTATTGAATAAATATGTGTATGTGGAAGCCCTAGTGAAATCTGAAGCAGCCCTTTTGACGAAGTGGTACATCTTGTGGCTTTTAGAAATAATCATGTGAACATGTTGGTCGAAATGAAGTTTGGAGTCAAGTGTTACTCCGAGGTCCCGCACGTGGTCGACAAACTGAAGGTGTTCATTACATAGTTTATATTTATGGTGTATTCTATAGTTTCGCCACGTCTGCCCGTCCGTCCGTCCGTCCGTCCGCGGATAATCTCAGTGACCGTTAGCACTAGAAAGCTGAAATTTGGTACTAATATGTATATCAATCACGCCGACAAAGTGGTAAAATAAAAAGTGGAATTTTTTTTTATTAGGGTACCTCCCCTATACGTAAAGTGGGGAGTGATTTTTTTTTTCATTTCAACCCTAACGTGTGATATATTGTTGGATAGATATTTAAAAATGAATAGGGGTTTACTAAAATCATTTTTCGATAATGTAAATATTTTCGTAAATAATCGCTCCAGAAGTAAAAAAATATGCGTCCCCCCACCTCTAACTTTTGAACCATAAGTTTTAAAAATATGAAAAAAATCTTAAAAGTAGAACTTTATAAAAACTTTCTAGGAAAATTATTTTGAACTTGATAGGATGAATAGTTTTTTAAAAAAAATTACATTATAATTTCTGAACTAAGTTTGTAATTTAACCGTATAAGCAGGTGTTTATTGTACCTGTAATTTCTACAAAATTACAATGAAATGACGTGCTTTCAAATAAAGTAAAAACGGTGAAAATCGGTTCACGCAATAAAGAATTATTCCATAAAAATCATCTTCCATACTTTAAGCTCGCGCGCAATAGTTTACTTAATTTGCCGATAGATGTCGCTGTACGTGGAACTCTCATATCATATCCTACATGGCGGTGTTATTAACTCTTAAGTGGGGACACTTACTGTTCCGAACCCCAAGCCTAGTGTTCCGATGAGTATCGAAGGTCTATGCTCACCCGTAGACATTGCGAACTTATTTAAGGATCATTTTAAAGTGGAGTCGCCATTAGGTAGATCTGTAAATCAGCCCAAAGCTGAGCCCGTTATGTCAACTGTGCGATTCACAGAGTATGATGTACAGGTTGCGATTAAAAACATGAAGAGAGGTAAATCGCCGGGTCATGACGGGCTCAGCATTGAGCACTTGCAAAATGCTGGAATTCATTTGCCACGGGTACTCACAATACTATTCAACTTGTGTATTAATCATTCGTATTTACCATCAGACCTGATGAGGACAATTGTGGTACCAGTCATTAAAAATAAAACAGGTGATATGTCCGATGTCAAAAATTACAGACCGATATCATTGGCGACCGTCGTGGCAAAAGTGCTGGACAGCTTGTTCGATAGACGCTTAGTTGAACATATCAAACTAAATGACGCACAGTTTGGGTTTAGGCCCGGACTTTCCACTGAGTCGGCTATTATGTGTCTTAAAAACACTGTCCAGTACTACACTAGCAGGGATACACCAGTGAGCGCCTGCTTCCTTGATCTATCGAAGGCTTTTGATCTGGTCTCGTATGATATACTTTGGCAAAAGTTGTCAAACGAGACCAGTGTGCCCGAGGAGTTGATCGAGATCCTAAAGTTTTGGTATGGAAACCAGATTAACTCGGTCAGGTGGGCGGGCGTTTACTCGGATGTATACCAACTGGAGTGTGGAGTGAGGCAGGGCGGCCTGACCTCTCCTAGGTTGTTTAACCTATATGTAAATAAGCTGATGGATGAGCTCAACAATGCTTATGTCGGATGTTCCGTAGATGGTAAATCCATTAATAACATCAGCTATGCGGATGACATGGTGTTGTTGAGTCCATCCATGAGTGCACTTCAAGAGTTGCTGGTCATTTGTGAGGGGTACTCGGTGAAACATGGGCTAAGGTACAATGGGAAGAAGAGCGAGGTACTTGTCTTCAAATCTGGAAAAAAAACCTACAAGCCTGTACCCCCTGTGACCTTGGGCGGAGAACTGCTCAAGGTCACTAAATCGTTCAAATACCTTGGTCACTGGGTAACTGAGGACCTCAAGGATGACCTCGACATAGAAAGAGAGCGTAGAGCGTTAGCTGTGCGTGGAAATATGCTGGCTCGCAGGTTTGCCAGGTGTAACAAAGACGTAAAAAAGACTCTTTTCAAGGCATTCTGCCAATCGTTTTATACCTGCAGCCTGTGGGCCAGCTATACTCAGCGAGCGTACAACGCCCTAAGGGTACAGTATAACAACGTTTTCAGGATGCTGATGGGACTGCCACGTCACTGTAGTGCATCCGGAATGTTTGCGGAGGCGCACACGGACGATTTTTACGCGATTATACGCAACAGATCGGCGTCGCTTATGCGGAGAGTGAGTGGCAGTTGCAATAGTATCCTGAAAACGTTGGCAGGCAGGTTTGATGCACCATTACTCAAGCACTGGAATAGCCTACATGTGGCAAAGTCAGATGTTGAGAAATGGTGCATCTAGACTTGTGATATGTAAGTATACTGTTCCGATTGTTTTTCTGTGTTTTTGTTTTTAGTTTTTATTCGTATTTTATTTAATTATTTTGTAATTCCATGTTACTAACCCTAATTTTAAGTCTTCTCTAGCTGTATGTACTAACAATCTATGGATCCTTAATTGATTCGAAATAAATTTTGATTGATTGATTGATTGATTGTAACGGACGGCAAACTACGGAACCCTACACTGAGCGTGGCCCGACACGCTCTTGGCCGGTTTTTTCTTATTACTTGTGAATTTTATCGAACGAGCGGAGCGTAAGCGAAGAAAGTTCTTAAAAACAACTTCGGCTACTGGGACGTCTCGGCATTTCGATGGCTTTTTCATTTTGAGAGTTTGTTCCGCGATAACTTTAGTAACGTTTTTCTGATCTTTATGAGATTTGTTGGGGTTGTAGCAAAGATACATATAATTTGAGAGTTCGTATATGAGTAGAATCGATCAAGGGGTTGTGGAGCTAGAAGGCGAAACTAAATCTTTAGATGGATCTTGTTATATTGGTCATCTCGTTTGCAAATAAATCAGGTCTCAGTTCGAGGCAGACCACAAGTAGTAACTATAGTAGTTTATGTAACTGTTACGTAATAAGGGTCCTTAGAACATGAGTGTGGTTTTATGAAACGAGCCGCAGGTGAGTTTCATAATAAGATCACACGAGTGTTTTAAGGCCTAATTACGTACAGTTGCATACACTGCTTTATCTACACTCATATTATTTATCCAAAATGCCGTATTCGGAAACCATAGAATGGCCGCCATTGCACCGCCATGGCCAACTCGATTGTGCCGGCGGTCGGGGAGGCGCGTGTCGGGCTGTCGGCGGATGCGCGGGAGGGTGCAGGTGTACATTATGTTATCAAAACTCATAGTACATCAATAATTGAGCATGAAAAGTTAAAATTACGTTACTGCCACGGATAAAAAGCTTATCATAGTAAAATCGGTCGTGGTAATACTAACCATTGCCTACCGTTTTCGAACACGTTTTAGAGAACTTACAATATGAGTGTAGATAAAAATTAATACTTGCACAAATATCATAAAACCATTGATATATGCCCACTTTATGCAGTCTTAATGACAGTTAAGTAATTACATTGTCACCAACTCGTTTTGGGTGTTAACGGCTACAATTTTGTGCAGCAGGTAACCTTTACTTTAATCAATATTAAAAACAATAAAAAACATGATATGAACATCGAGGCTACGACGACATAACAACGACGTCGTAATTTAATAAAAGTTAAATGTTTGTGTTGTACTGTTTTATTATCTGTTTTTGTCGACGGACGCATTTAGTGCTGAAGAATTTTTTAAACAACAAAGGATCATTAAAAACTGAAGTCATAACAGGAAACGTGATACAGTGGGCCAGTATTAAGGATCACTTCTTTCATCATAAAACGGCGGTGAGCGGCAGCTGGCGATTCACTTTATGTGGTTTCCAAACGGCTTCTCTTTAATAATCTTGTTTATTTTTGAACTGGAGTTTAAACTACTCATATTATAATCTGCGCTGGAACACCCATAATACCAGGCAGGCATGTGACAATGAGTCATCTTCTAAAATTACAAAAATACTATGCATAGGTTGAGTTGTATATGTATACGTAAATTTTATACGGGAAGACCTAATAAATTTACATTTAGTTCATATGAAAATATACCTACTTACAGATGCCCTAAAGTTTAATGTTCACGTTATGTCGTAGGTATATCAAAATAACTACACCCGTGTCCGGGAAAAACTCATGTCAGAAATACAAAAGTCAAATGATTGCTTGGCAAACAAATCCGTATTGGGAAATAGAAATTTTTCAAGTAGGTCATATTTATAATCAAATCTAAAAAAGTGTAATTATTTACATTAAACTATAACTTTGACGGCAGATGCAAACCAATTACAGCGTTTTTTAATACCATTGTCCTATAAGAATAATTGCCTCTATGTTCACGCAGGACAGGTGATTTTTGGTAAACACTATAAGTATCATTTATTTTCCCTATTTAAAGAAGCCTTTATGGGATAAAAACGCTTTTTAACCGACTTCAAGATTTGAAAAGAGGAGGTTCTCAATTCGGCGTGTATGTTTTTTTTTTTTTTTTTTTTTTATGTTTGTTACTCCATAACTCCGTCATGTCTGAACCGATTTTGAAAATTCTTTTTTTGATTGTAAGTATATATATACAGATTGGTCCCGTTTTTGTCAAAACGCAGTTCTGATGATGGGATCCATGAGGAATCGAGGGAACTCCTCAAATCTTAAAGGCATACATATAGTGATTTTTATATTTTTATCAACAAAACCATCATTTTCATTCAAAACAGTGACATTGGATGAAGTAGAACTGCTGATGATGATCAGAACGGAACTCTTCAACGACGCATAGTTCACGTTTGGCGATTGGTCCTCTCCGCTGCGTTTTTTAAGCAAGTTATTTCATTGCATGGAATCTAAGTGCACCATCTATCTACAATAATCCTTCACCGGCTACCCCCATTGAAGTCGGTTTTTTTTTCTTAAAAATTATATTCGTTTAAGTTTCGTTGTTTTTTTTATATAATTGACCACATTTCAAATATACTTAAGAATGTGACATTTGTTTGAGCGCGAGCGTACTAACTGAAATTTAATTTAAATTGTTACCTATTTGCTAAGCAATAAGTAAAGACGTTCCGTATGAGCATTGACTTGTATCTATACAATAAAGGAGGACAATGCACGTATCTCGGAGGCGTGTTCTGCGAGTGGTGTGTGACTAGCGACTAGAGTTAGGCAAGCAATAAAGCTCCTCGTCAGCTAATAACAACAGTGGCATGGCGATATCTCAATATCCTAGGTGCGAGTTAATTAACACATGACGTTGTCGTGGAAATAGAAATCCTGTAGCGGAGCGGGTGCGCGCGCGCCCGGGGCGAGTCGCACCTCCTCGCGCGCTGCATGGTACCCGCAGAAGGCCAGCTAGTGCTGAACTGCGCTAATTATCTTCTATTGTCCGTCTCTAATTATATATCTATCGAGCACAAAAAGGCTAATTTTTACGCAAAATGTGGAATGCCATCAAATCCGTCATTATTTAAATTCATATCAGTCAATATTTAAATAAATTTTACGTTTTTGCTTCCTCTCCATATATTGTCACTTGCAAAGTCGTTGCAGAGTTATCGTGGACTGACTAGTACCGAAGCGCTAAGCACTAATTATTTAAAAAAAATGTTATTCGTACGTATGTTAGGATTAACTAAATTTGCAACGCGCTAGTGCAGAATTGTGCTTTAAAAAATGATTTAGGTTCCGGTTCACAAAAAATATAAGTACAAAAAAATAAGTAATTAAATGTTCTAATAATTAGGTACTTACTTAAAAAAAACTAGTAAGTTTATTAACTTAATATAATAAAATTTCGGTTTTCACATTGTTTGCTAGACTACATTACAATCGTATCTAAGTAATCATATATCAAATTCATAAAAAGAATCAGTGAACGTCTTTGCAGGCAAGACGTACCTACTGTACGATTTTATGAAGTGTATCTCCGCCGCCGCCCGAAGCCCGCTCTGTTTGTTTACAAGCAACGAGACTTCATTACGCCGCTGCCTAATGTATTCAGCTTCAACCTCCATCCACGTTAACAGCGACACTTCTCGGAATCAATATGTTCCTTGTATGTTTTGATTGGCTGCCACCCTCCGCACTAATCCAGACGCATCCTTACCCACCCGGCATAAGGATTAATTTCGCTTTACAATTACAACCAAATTTAATGACACAGAATACAACGAACGGATTTCAGTGTTATACCCGTAAGGGATAAATTTCCTATAATGCTAACGACCTCCGTATTGAACATGTCCAATTTTAGGCTTAACGCGCATTTGTTTTATTAACAACTTTTAATGTTGAACCGTTTCCTGCTCGCCTGTTCTGGTCCGCGTCATTCCGATTGTCTGCTATTTGTGTTGAAACAAAACGATATTTGTACAATGCACGCCTATATATAATTCCGTAAGTTAATGGGCTCGGTTTGGCTTTACAGTCCATAAACGTAAAGCCATACTAAAACCACAAGCCGGCGGGTTAGCGAGGGAACTCGCTGCCAAATCCATAACAGCAACTTCTGATCTCGCAGCCCCCAAAAAAAATTATGTTTCATCTTATAAAAATATTTTCCTTACGACTATCATTCGGTATATCAGGGTATTTGTCACAGAGGATCACCCTTTATGTTCGTTTCCAGTCAAACCCCTTAGATAAGCGAGCCTTTTATATGCCAAATATAATATATTATACTTTACAATTTTGGCTAAAGCTTATCATGGATATGCCAAAACAACTGAATTGGACCCCACGCAACCCAAATATTTTTCCTGTCTCAAAATGTATGCTGATATTAATTTTAATTAATAAAAAAAAACAATTAAGTTTTCTAATGTCATATCATTGGTCAATCATTTATTTCATGTTCCTTTACGTAAATAATTTCATGGCTTCTAAAAATAACCGCTATAAGATGACTAATAGCTACATTTTATTACTGAAATATATTAAATTATGAATAAAATAATAATGCCAAAAAAATATGAGTTCGGTGAAATACGATCGTAGTGGGCGCTATATAAGACTAAATACGTGCATCTCCTTACACCATTTTTTTATTTCTTCACGTTAGTATACTGTAACTCAAAAGTGTCCTCGAATATCAACACTAAGCGAAACCCAGCACGAGCCATTACTTCCGACATATGAGCAACGCAAAAATATCAGCGTATTATGGGTTATCAGCCGTCTCCGACTCGCCCGCCGCCATTCACGTCTCCTTTAATGGATTGCTCTCTTTCATATTCTGTACGTACAATGTTTGCGCTCCTATGATCACGTATAGTGATTTAACGCTTTGTAGTTTCACTAGACGATATCTGTTACAGCAGTTGAATAGGAAAATTGAAAATTTCTAGAAAATTAAAGGAGATCGTCAAATCTGGGCCAGTACATAGCCATAAACCGTATACAGTTTGTACTGCAATGTAAAATAAATACTCATTTTATTACTAAAGTAAACAAAATATTGCAAAAAAATGAAACGGGAATTAGAAATACTAAATAAATAAACATTATGTTGATTTTTCCGCGATTAAAATACAGCAAGACAAGTCGTTAACGTCCTTATGGCATGGACATAAAGTTTAACTTCACCCTGGCCTGAAACGGGATTGTTTTTTGGTTTGACACTGTCAATGTATACCGTTACATAATCTGCGTTTTGATACTGTTCGGTAAGTTAGAACATTGTAATATTAAAATAGTATCTAAGCCTACGAATACGGAAGTATAATTAGAAATCGACTGTATTAAAACGCCTAAAGATTGAAAATGCGTATTTTTGCATTTTTGATCGGAGTTTTAATATTAAAAGTGGGTTTCATAATCTCATAATATCATGCTCCTTCGATAACGAAACGCATCTTTTTTTCAATTTTGTAATGTCAGATACTAGTGCTATCGCACTTAACGGTGGTCAACCTTATCCCTTCGCAATAGGTGTTAGGAATGTTCAATTAATAGTATTAACGATGGTTTGACAGCCGTCTTTGTTTACCGAAATACAGGAACTATAAATACGATCAAAATATGACTTTTTATTATTTCATCATGATTCCCGTTTTATTTTCAAGTCCGCTTTTGTACATTATCTTAAAAAAATTGGTACTTTTTTACATTCATATATAAATCATAGGCAAGCACGCTATCAAATATTGTCCTTGTCAGATTCAAGTTTTAAATGCATGATTTTTCAGTTTTCCCATTAGATTTCGCAATATTTTTACCACCATCCTGATCTAGAAATTATGACGATTCTTTGAAGGTTTGAACCATTCCTAAACGGTCCTAAATAATCTGCGCCAGATCACCTAACAAAAATTGACGATCTCCTTTATTTAAATTATCACTTAGTTTTCAAAACGGTCTATTTCCGCTGTAAAACTATCGTTCCGCAAAATCTATAGATAGATTAGAAAGATACTTATCGATTTATTCGCCTAATAGACAAAAATATGCCCTAACTTATAAACATATTTTCTTACAAATGGTGCATATTTGTGTAAAAAATATGTAAACAATATGCATAGACATTTATAAAACTGCTAACAAATAATAAAATTTCCATTTGATAGCAGTAGGTAGCATTTTCCGATACTCGAGCAGAAGTGCGAGGAAGTTTCTCACCCGCCTGTTTGCACGTCTATAGCTCCCCTTTCATATGAAAGACGAAGACAAACATAGAATGTGCCAAATAACAAACAATATTATACGGAATGCACAATAATATCAGTTCCGGAGCGTGGGTGCGGGCCGGGGCCTGTTTGTTCCCGCAAATAAATATGAAATTCGAAGACGCGCCTCAGACGAGCAAATATTATGGAAGGTTTGCTTTGCTTTGGTAAAATGATAACCGCCGAGATTGAAAAGTTGGATTTAGCCGCGGGCCGGGAGATAGTAAAAGTGGGTAAGCTTTATTGAATATATCGACTTGCAATACGACACTTTTTTGTTTGGGGTTAGTTTATGGGTGAGTGTGTCTGGAAAATATTATACATTTTTGCGGTTATCAGTTTTTAGTCCAAGCCAGACTTAAGAAAATATTATAATCGGACCGAAACTGTGAAATACTATTGCTTAATAATTCCACGCTGAAAGTAAACAATTATCATATTTTTAGAATTCTTCGCTGTTGTTATATCCCAGATACTTTAAGTAAAATGGCAGTTCGATGGCTCCTTTATGTATTCAATCAATGATTTCAATACAAATAAAATCAGATATCGTATTGTAATAACTAGTTTTCATAGACAAATAGGGGCAATCAATCATTCAATTATCAGAGATAAAATAATAGAGTATAATTTATTACCTGATAAACCCAAAAAATCTAAATGAAATCTTTGAGAAGCGGAGTCTAATGTACTCTGGTTAAGATTTGTTCTGTTAATATACAAGGCGTATAAATGGAGGTAGTTTACAAAGTTGGGCAATCCGTCAGTCCTACCCTAGCGCTGCAACCTTGCGAGCCCATCGCCTTATCATCCCGCGAGAATAACTTCTAGATTTATGTTACACGTAAAACTTTATGTCGTGCTTTGTTTCTCGCACCGGCGCCATGAGAGCGTTTTGATTAAAGTATGGGATTTATAAGTTTTATCTAGTAACAAGATAGTACGTACAGTTGACGTCAAAGATATGTTTTACACTTTTTCACCTTACTCCTTTGTTATAGTTGCAAAAATGTAAACACATCTTTAACGTCGACTGTACCTACAGCCTTGGCCAGAAGTGTTGAGCATAGCTCTTTTTTGCTTACAATTTGATGTTAAGTATTAATTCCTTATCATAACAATGTACGATGACGTAAAATGTTATGTGTTATTTATATATCTAGAAAACTTCACTTAATAACACTGTCAAGGTACTTACTTATAAAATATGAATAGTGTAGGTCCCAAAAATGCGAATTTAGGTCGGTGCGAAAAATTGCAAATATTCTATGCAGTTACTACTCACTTCAACAAAACATGCCTGTTCAGTTTGAATTAATTGATAAAATAACTTCAAAAAAGATAGAAACGCCGGTCTAAACTTTCGAGCTATGTATGAAAATCGCAAGGGTGCTCAACACTGCTGGCCAAGGCTGTATATGCCTGCAATCACGGATCTATGAAATAAAGGATACCACGTCGTTGAGACTAAAGTTATGGCCAGACGGCATACAACCACAGCCCTCTGCCACAAGACCTTGGCAAAAAACAAAGATTTTAAACCATATAGCCAGTGGTTGGTGCCAAATTCTACATGACCTTTAAACGCCGTTGGTGGCTAGGCGTGCTCTGCCAACCATTGGCAGAAGCGGTTGGTTGGTTGTCGTCAGCCATGTAGACGCTCGCTTCAACCAAGGTCACGTGGCAGAATCTGCAGCTATCTGCTGTCTGGCCGCAACTAAACTGTATGATTCCATGGTAAGCCCATTTTGCAGGCAGTGTACATATGTTTCCGTGTTTTGCGTTAAACAAAATTAGAAGGTGCGTTAAATTATACCAAGAATATTTAAATTATTTAATCTATAATAGGTACTCGTACCTATGTACCTATACCAGGTGTGGCCTGTAATAAGAGCAAAAAATTAAAACGTAGATTCTACTCCTCAAACTAGACAACGTTTGTTCAACAACTTTTAAAAATAACTTGTAGTTTGAATTTTATTACAGTTTAAAGTTTATTCGAACACGCAATGTATTACGACATTGATTAATATCTGTGGGGTGACAAGAGTGACAGGCGATGTCATTTAGGCGAACTTTGATGTACATTGAAAATACTAATTAGTTTGTTTGAAAAAGAGACAATCTAAAATCTACATAACTTTCAAAAGTCGTTGAACAAACATTGTCTAGTTGGAGGAGTAGAATCTGCGTTTTAATTTTTTGCTCCTATTACAGGCCACACCCGGTATACCAATCAATATGTTATAATATTAACAAAGTGTCAACCCCAACATAAGTTGGAAGCATCACGATCACGGCCATCGCTCGTCAATATGCAATTTCAGATATTATGCATTGTTGGAACAATCTGTAACGACCCTAAGGTAAGGGTTCCGTGGAGTGGACGATAATAGAGAACGGCTTTACGAGTGCGACACCCGCTCACATCAACACTACATCGACAGGCGAGACGGCCACACGAGAGAGTGCTTTTTGGTGTGACTAAAAATTATTGGGTGTGACAATAGAGTTTATATGGTCAGAGTAGTTTTAATAATTATTCTACTGATTAAATATATTAGGATCGAGACATTGCTTTGTTAAACTGCAATTTACGTAAGATTCAATATACTTCAGACATCCTATTTTCTACTGGCTTGAACACTGTCACTGTCCCCTTAAGCTTTTCTGGTTGACGAATGATGGCTATCATGACTATAAAAAACAGCAAACGGTTTTTTGGATTGGGCTATTGCTAGTTATACAGCAATGATATAATTATATCACGAAAGTTCACGCCTCTATCCCGGTTACACCGTATTAATACCGGCCATCCGGGTGTAAAATTGTTGATTTAGTGGAAGGGTGTAAGAACTACTCTAAGCAGTCCAAACGACACCCGCCACTTTCTGCAGTGTCATCGCTGCATATAAAAAGTTATGACCGCTGGCAATATTTCCGAGCGACGACGAGGCAAGAGGCCGCGCTGGCAAGGAAACGACATGCAGTAAACGGTCGGGCGTGCGGTCTCGTGGGGCCACTGCGTCCGCTGACCCGCCCGATTTTATGCCAATTTTCATAAAAATAAATCTGACTCGCGTTGATTGAACCAGTCGTCGCCCCGCGCTCCTGAGCCTTTCTATTTTATTGTTATTAGTTCAGTCGCGCAAGGGTACGAATTATTGTTTTGCCAGTTGTTCACAAAAAACAAGTGGTTTTGCAAGGCCAATAAGGGTGGACGCAAAGAAGAAGAAGAAGATTAGAATATACAATTTTCTTTACTTACATTGTTGGATGTATGAGCTACATTACGCTGTACTACCACAGACTATTTACCTACATGCGTTACAGCTAAGGCTTGCAATTATCCAGATACTACGATTATTTCGAATAATTTCCATGCAAATTACTATTCGAAATATTTGGATTGCAAGCCCTAGTTACAGCCTAATGGCCTTCAGTTAGTAGGATTATAAGTGCTAAATTAAATATGACCAATTATCAAAGACAATTAAGATATGATATAATTGTTAAATTGCCATTGTGGTCTTTAAATTAGTGACCGCTCAAATACGTAATGAATAATAAATAAGAACTTACTGTAGGGCTAGATCGATTTGTGTAAGATTGCCCCATAATATTTATTTATTTATTTATCTTAATAAATTATATAGCTTTTCTACATATAAATAATGCCAAGAAAACCTTATTTCACTTCTAAATGAAAATTGGCCGGTTTGCTGACAACATTGAATTAAAACTTCAAAGGTTAGTGCTTTGTTTACAGTATCCATCAGTGACTAAACTTACCTAATGTGTATTTATGATAACAGCACAATGCGGCAAAAACTAACGCAGGAGACGTGGCGAGATGTGAACCGATTCGTCGCGTTAATAATCGTTCCGCCAAAGAGAGGAGCGGCCGTGTGAGCAGTATCGCGGCGGACATCTGACGGAACAAGTGTTATAGCATCGTCGGCTGCCATATAAGATTGAAATTGCATTCTCTGAAAGATATTCCGATGGTTATCACGAACGGCCACACACGGTCCACTGGCTAGAGAGTGTCACCTAGTACACGCCGACTGCCCATTTGCGACGCTATAACGCTCATAATAAACGCGACTCTAGAAAAGTTAAATCAAGCGAACCTTTTAATTGGACATTCAACATTATTAACCAAATTCGATCAGAAAATAATTCCGGTTGAAAACATTTAAATTTACAAAACGAGGTATAGGGATGTGTCTGAACAAAAGTGCAGAGCGTAGTCAAAGAAGCGTATGGCGGGGCATCGTGATTTATCGTCGGCCGCTTTTGAATATTAAATAATCGTTAATGGGAGCGCATGATCGGCCCATTAGCCGACGCGCGACGTCGCTCCTTTCACGTTTAATAAAGAGTCATTTATAAGCGAGCGACGCTTTTCCCTTATCTGGACGAGTACCTATGTCGCGACTGAGAGGTGCCGCCCTATCACGATTAATTTTATAATTTTATCCCTTTATTTGTAGTGCTCGCAGAATGAAGAGCCAAACTGAGGCTTAATAACATTTCGTTTAATCTACATGGCTAAATAATGTAGTGCCTATTAACAATATTAGAATCCTGTAGTTGCCTGTTCTAATTATGTACTTGCCTGGATTGATTTTTTTTTGTATTAAATAGCGTAGATTATTAGCAGCTTAAAATTTTTAGATATCTAGTTAGATGAATATTTACCACGACGTTGGATTCTATTGGCTCAGTATTTTAAATTAGTGGTTGACCTTTTATCACAATGTAAGAATCTCGGTTCCACATTTAATTTTATCTCTATAGGTTTATATAAATCTTATACTATCTAGGTATTTCAATAAGTTAAGTTTGACGAGGTGCAGTGGTCCCAGGCAACACTCCGTGTTTGGTTCGGCGGCTTGGGGATTCGCAGTATATGGGACGTCGGAATCATGGCGTTCCTCGCCTCTTCACATGCAGCGGCAGGTCTCGTCGCTAAAATTGTATCGTCTGAAGGCAACAATTTCTGCCTTCCACTTGTGCGGGAGGCATGGGACGAGTGGCCGGCTCGCTCATCTGGGGGAGCGCATCCAGACAACTCCGCTTCGTAGAGGCTCTGGAACGACGCTTTATGCGAGCGCACATATGTCCCTATGTTGGAAAGTGCTGCTGGCGTAGAGGCTGTGACCCGGCTTAAAGCAGTAAGGCAACCCGAGTCCGGGCCTGGTTGCACGCACTTCCGTCGCCACATCTGGGAACCCTGCTTGACAACAACACCTTGAGAGTAGGGGTCGCTCTAAGACTGGGCTCTAGGAGCCTCAAGAGCTGAAGCTTCAAGGCTTAAACCACATGGACGGCCTTACTCTGGTTCCATGGGCAAAAGGCCGCTACCTGCTATGAGGCGCAACCTGCGTGAGTACATTGGCGCTCTCTCATCTCTAGCACACCAGCAGGACAGCAGGCTCGGCTGCCAAGAATGCCGCGAGGCTGAAACACGCAAAGTACGCAAACTTGGAACCGGCGTACGATTTTGTTCCAGTGGCCGTAGAAACGGCGGGGCCATGCTGTTCGGAAGCTAAGGCCCTGATAAAGGACCTAGGACGGCGCTTGGCTCCTACCTAGTCCAGCGAATATCGCTGGCCGGCGAGCGCGGCAATGCTGCTAGCATTTTCAGGACGTTTGGACTGTAGGGGTCGAAGTGGAGTATAGTTACAGGTGTCTTTTAGTATTAGTAGGTAGTTTAGTTAGTTTCAAATTGTCATTTTTAATGAGTAATTCACTTGATTTAATATTTATTGAAATAAATGGTTTATAAGTTAAGTAGATGACTTCCATTACTAAGTAGCGATCGCAGACTTTCAGGAGTTTTCACGTACAGTCAAATACTATAATATCTTGTCAGTGGACGTGTATATTGGTGATAGACTTGATCCCACAATCAAAGTACCCACCTAATCGTTTGAGGTGTCTTAAGCCCAGTGTAACAAGTAGCCTCCGATTCGATTCCCACGGTGGGTAACTGTCACCTCATTGAACCATTAGAAAATTACTCCGTTTTCCGCACCGACTGATCGCTTTTAATGACTCTCCTTCGCCTTTAGACCTCCACCAAATGTCCCACAACTATGTGGTAATCATGAGAACCTCATTATTATACAACTTTGTACGCTTTTCTTGTAACCAATTATTCAATTAGGTTAAATTGTATTAGTTCGACAGGAGGTACGAGTAACACGTTACTTTTACTTAAGAAGACTGTCTACTGAATAAATAGAATAAAAAACAATTTAAGCCTTGAATGTTCTAATTGTTTCTCTAATGCGCATAAGCGCAATCATGGACTATTAAGACAAAAAGCATTAGCTTAGCAGCTACGTACAAGGTAGACACCAAGATGACGATTACCAAGGAATGCATGCAATTATGAACATTAATCTTCGTCGTAACCGACAAATAACATTACTTAAGGGCGCACATCGGCAGTTACGACTTCCTAATGACACTTCGATCGTGGCCGCCGCTCATTATCGCGAAACATTCGATCGGCTTTCTTGAGATATTCCTCTTAATATCTCGCCGGCGTGGGCAGAGCGGTCGGGATATCGTCACGTATGCGCGGCCCACGGCCGTAATTATATCGGCACAATTAAAGACCTACTAATATATTATAATCGTTCTGTTAGCAAGAGCAGTTTTTACAAAAGCATCGGAAGCCGCTCACTTGCGTTCACACAGTCCTGCCGCAACACCCCGTGCGATTACAGCGATTGAAGCCGATTGACCGACGTGATTGGGAGCCTTCTACGAATACCACTCTAATCTATTATGTACCGAGAGTAATTCCATGCCCATCCTACGTAGTCAGCTGTACGAATCCAAGAAAACTGCACTTTTTCTTTAAATTTTCAACTACCTATGCCTAACTGAAAATGATTGCATGAGAAAACAAACTATGATTTTTCGAAACCATAAGGGTAACTGTAGAACAATGAATTAGCTAGTATTTATAAGTAGCTGATTAAATTAATTTAAATAAATATAATTTTTTCGTGACTACCTTCTAAAAAAAGAAAAAGCGCGCTTTAATTTTAAATTGTTTTTTTTTTAAGAAACAAACAGCATACATTATCAAGTAAGAACAAAGTTTAGACCTATAGTTTCCTTAATTATACAAAGTAGCAATACGTAGCTAATGCACATTCACACCTTAGTAGGTACTTATAAGCAAAACAAAATGTATACATTAAACAGATTTTTTTCATGTTCATTACATAAAGTTGGTTGCTTTAATTTGAAGAAAACAGCAACCACAAAGTCAAAACAAGAACACTGAATTAGTAGTCCAAAAAAAATACTTATAACAAAAAGTTTTTTTTACTAACAACCATTAACAAACGATTACATCAACATACTGTGTATTAATAATTTTATTAAATAGCTATGAAACAAACTCAGTAAGAGTTCAATTTATTTAATTGCATATAATTTAGTGAACCGTAAACAACGAAGCTTACGGACATTACAATATCAAATCCTCCGACAATATGACTGCCTAATAGATGGGTAGGATAGGTTTGATTTCCTCGCGAATCATGGGAAAATTATCCGGATCGAGTTCCAGTGAGGTCTTTGAGAACATCCGACGGATAAGAATGATTACAATGATTGAACCCTTATAATCCTTTATTTTATAGTCGACAGATGTTAATCGGTGCACTGGCTATAATTACGCTTCGATTTCTGACGAGAAAAACGCTAACGCACGCTTCTATCAGGGCTCGGCGCAGATTTACCGCAACGATACGTCCCGAACAACAACCTGGACTATTTAAATACTTAACAGAATCAAAAGACATACTGGCTTACGTTTTACAGTGTAACATATGATATTTTTAAATGGTACTATCGGGTTCAGAATTTCATGGCCAATTTATGAATGAATTCATTGATAAATTGACCATGCAATATTGAACCTGATGGTACAATAATGAGGAACACATCTTTAAAACAATGCACCTATTATGTTCACGAAAGTTCAAATTGAACGTATCATAAAGCAGATTCCATTATTTCATGGCGTGGGTAAATACGTCTGCTGCCATTAACATTAGCATGTTAACTGTACAAGTTTAATTACCAACAGATATACAACCAGAAATTAGAACTAAATCCGTTCACTGTCCAATAAATTACACTAGAAATTTAAGTTGTCAAGATATGGGAAGTTACAAAACGACATAAAACTGACATAGCGGTTTTAATTAGCGTTCATAGCAACGTGTCCGAGTTGTTTTTATTTTTCCCATTGTATGCAAAGCAGCAGTGGAGTTCATCCATCACTTCATATTCGCAGCTTACTGACAGCGCTGGAGTATCCGTGCCGCCCTACTGGCCAGACATCCGCTAAATTGGGAGCAGCGTTGAAAAACTTCCATTAGGAAGGCAGTTTTTAAACAAAACAATTTTTTTGCTGTGATGTACTCTCAAAAATTACTTCTTTCATTTGAATATGACGGTCATAAATACCATACGCGTATCTTGTTAACGCGCGTATGTAAATTCTAATCCTTGTTGCATTTAGAACGGGGCGGCCTAGTAATTATGTGCTTTCATTTGTCTGCTTCTCGGAACAAACGAGCGCGCCCGCGTGTAGCGAGCTCCATGTAAAACAGTTACCAGTAGGTACTCTAATCTCGCTTTGCCATTAATTTAAAGAATACGTCTGCGTAACCAACTTTACCCACATCGTCGAAACACAATTCTCCTTCACATTTTCTTATTTGCATATTAAAATAATTTCGAGTAAGCGCAATACGTAAAGTCGCCTTCCACCCACTCGAGGAGTGCTTCTGAAATGGCTTAAAAGGCAACTAAACGGTAGTTGAATCGTGGCCGAGTGTGGGAAGGCATTCGGCACAAATTGTCGTGGGGCTTTTTTTACTAATACAATTGTATGGTTATCGCGACAAGGAGAATGATGACAGATAAAGGCGGGTTGTGCGCCCAAATAGATAAACTAGTGTGGAAATTAATGTCTACATTTACTGGTGCATGAAGTTGTAGTTAATTATAGGTTTATAGCTATTCGCTTTTTAAGTGTATATTATTAACACAAAGACCGAGCATTATCATTCTAAAAGGAAGTGTATAAATTATCTAGTACGGACTTATCACCAGACGCTTACAGATACATTTATCAATTTAAATAGTCTTTACCCCCGAACCATGAAATTGTTAGTAATTTGAGCAGGTAGGCATTGTTATGCAAATTGTATTTAATATAAAACCTAATATGTCATTTTAAAACTTTTCAATTCAAACAAACTTGTATTCAAAATTGTAGTGATAGGAAATCGTTCTAATGTATTGTAAAAAGATGTTGCAGAGTAGATTTTTTTAAAGAATACCTAGTTTAATTAACTTCATTAACTTTTGGAGTATATTACTAAATGTAATGAATGTGCAAAAGTTTTCAATTTGGTGCAGTTCACAAAAATGTGGGTATAAATAATGTAATCAACATTTGTTTTAGTGTCATTTTCTCACAACTAAATAATACAAAAAAGTCATTCCATGCACGCGCCAAACTACTATACTTCACTCGTTGGCAGGAAATTCCGGAGCCGTCTGAGAGACCCTATGGCAGCAAACATCTTCCTGCTTTGGTTACACATACATGATAATACGTGATAATGGTCTACCGTGGAGTTCTAACACCAGAATACATATTTTGTATTTTAATGAATTATACTTCAAATATTTCATTAACGAAGACGTGTATGACGTAGACCGATGTGTTAAATGTAACGCATTAATGCTGATAATAACTTTGTTGATAAAACAGTAACATTTCATGTAACAGTTTTATAAGAGAGGTAAGAATACTAGAAGTTTTGTTTACAACCTGTCTGTGTAAATGACATGCTAATTACCTTTTCAATCAATATCATAAAGAAGTCGCACTTGGACAACTTTTTATGTACCTATTGATTGGTGTGTCAGGTAATTATTACGGGGTGTAATAGTTTGCTCGTAAAACAAACCAACAGCACGCCGCATGTGCACTCGCCCCCGACGATTTGCTACTAATCATAATGGGTTATGGAGTAGAGCAGGCACGCGCCGGCCCTTGTAATCACGCCTTGTTACTGGCAGGTGCACTGCGTGTACACGAAATGATTAATTTATCAATCTGCCGATGAAAAAATCTGTTAGTTACCTTGCAACGTTTTTTAGAATACCTAAATTTTCTCGAGATATCTTGCCACAAGCGAGTGGCAAGTCTTCAGGACGAGTGAAGTATAGTAGTTTGGCGCGTGCATGGAATGACTTTTTTGTATTATTTAGTTGTGAGAAAATGACACTAAAACAAATGTTGATTACATTATTTATACCCACATTTTTGTGAACTGCACCAAATTGAAAACTTTTGCACATTCATTACATTTAGTAATATACTCCAAAAGTTAATGAAGTTAATTAAACTAGGTATTCTTTAAAAAAAATCTACTCTGCAACATCTTTTTACAATACATTAGAACGATTTCCTATCACTACAATTTTGAATACAAGTTTGTTTGAATTGAAAAGTTTTAAAATGACATATTAGGTTTTATATTAAATACAATTTGCATAACAATGCCTACCTGCTCAAATTACTAACAATTTCATGGTTCGGGGGTAAAGACTATTTAAATTGATAAATGTATCTGTAAGCGTCTGGTGATAAGTCCGTACTAGATAATTTATACACTTCCTTTTAGAATGATAATGCTCGGTCTTTGTGTTAATAATATACACTTAAAAAGCGAATAGCTATAAACCTATAATTAACTACAACTTCATGCACCAGTAAATGTAGACATTAATTTCCACACTAGTTTATCTATTTGGGCGCACAACCCGCCTTTATCTGTCATCATTCTCCTTGTCGCGATAACCAAGGCGTGATTACAAGGGCCGGCGCGTGCCTGCTCTACTCCATAACCCATTATGATTAGTAGCAAATCGTCGGGGGCGAGTGCACATGCGGCGTGCTGTTGGTTTGTTTTACGAGCAAACTATTACACCCCGTAATAATTACCTGACACACCAATCAATAGGTACATAAAAAGTTGTCCAAGTGCGACTTCTTTATGATATTGATTGAAAAGGTAATTAGCATGTCATTTACACAGACAGGTTGTAAACAAAACTTCTAGTATTCTTACCTCTCTTATAAAACTGTTACATGAAATGTTACTGTTTTATCAACAAAGTTATTATCAGCATTAATGCGTTACATTTAACACATCGGTCTACGTCATACACGTCTTCGTTAATGAAATATTTGAAGTATAATTCATTAAAATACAAAATATGTATTCTGGTGTTAGAACTCCACGGTAGACCATTATCACGTATTATCATGTATGTTTAACCAAAACGGTCTTGCCGAGACTGTCGACAGTCGCTTTCTTGCCGGTTATAATTTTACTCGGGTCAGAGATGCAGGGTCAAAAACCGATAGCAGTTTATTTCTGAGGTTCATAAGTGCATTGTAAGGTGCCTAAATTGAAAAATGCGTGGACGTTGCACGAAAGGATTTAACTTCAACCTGTCTGAACGCAACATAATTCTATTTTAGCATAAAGTTAATTAACTAATATTACACACAACCAATCATAACTCGTTATAGTAATCGTGGTGGGTGCTCATGCACCGTGGCGGCAGTTTACTTTATGAGCAAATTAACTATTACACTCATCACCTGATACACCATCTAAAAACAACACTGTTATGAATTACTAATTTTATGAGCGTTTAACTGGTAATTGCTAAACGTTGTAAGTTTATGAAGTGGCCATTAATGTCGACACCTCTACTTTTTACGTGTGTATGAAAATGCACATATGCTCGAATTGCTCGTAATGCGCTCTTGTACTATTTTTACACATGGGTTTTTATAGGGCGTAAGGAAGGAATTTACACATAAATATAAGAAAATATACCTGTTTCTGAACTTATTAGTTACATAAATTTGCTAATTACGTTTTTTTAAATGTGTTAGTTTGCTTGAGCCAATAACCCCCTTTTTGTAACGTGAACCAAACGTATTAGAGTAGTAATGGTTATGATGATGTTATGATTTATTTCCCCTTCATGGCATTGGCGTGTTGCACTTGACTGCTTTTAGTGTTTGGAGTATCAATCAATTTAAAAATGGGGTTGAGTTACCGTACAGTACATCAGTAGTGCATCATTTTACTAGTTAAATGTAGTGCAGTATTATAATGTTACAATTTGTATAAAGTGTATAAATAAAGCAAGTAATTAGGAAGCAAGGTAAGCCGATTAGATTATAATAATAATAATAATAAATACTCTTTATTGCACACCTCATACAGTTACAAGCACAAATTTTACAATTAGATAAATTTAGGTAGAGGTAACAACAGGCGGTCTTATCGCTAATGAGCGATTTCTTCCAGACAACCTTTGGGTAGTGGAGACTAGAGAAAAACAATAAGCAGTAGGTGGTGCATAGACATAAAAGAGACGAAATAGATAACACAGCACATTAATATGAATATACATACTTAAATAAATACAAAATAAACATACATATACGTACATATATACATATATAATACACACAGTAAGAACGGAATTCCACAAACGAACGGCCTGGAACGTAAATGAGCAATTATAAAATTTGGAAGATGAAGATGGCACTTTTAGGAGCAATTTTTGAGAGGATCTAATAGAATTAAGATAAGAGAAACGCTCTTTGAGGTAGCGGGGAGTTGTAGGGTTAAAAAGTATAGAAAAGAGTAAAGGAAGTATGTGAGAGTTACGGCGGTGACGGATAGGGAGCCATTTGAGTTGAGAACGAAAACTAGAAACATGGTCGAATTTGCGTAATCCGAAAATGAACCGAATGCAGGCATTTTGAATACGCTCAAGCTTATTAAGTTGCTCCTCGGTTAGGTCTAAATAGGAGATATCTGCATAATCAAGAATGGGGAGAAGTAACGACTGAGCAAGCGCAATTTTAGTAGCAATTGGCAGGAAATTCCGGAGCCGTCTGAGAGACCCTATGGCAGCAAACATCTTCCTGCTCACTTCACTCACCTGAGGCACCCATGATAGACAACGATCCATGATTAAGCCAAGATTTTTCACTTGGTTGGAAAAAGGAATTTGGATACCATCGAAGACTATCGGAGGGAGCCTGAGAAAGTCAATTTTGGAGATTTGTTTAGCGCTACCCATCACAATTACCTGTGACTTTAGGGGGTTTACTTTTAAACCGTAATTTTGACTCCAATTTGATATGCGGAGCAGATCAGAATTGAGATCGCTATGCATACCCTGCGAATATATTTGAAGGTCGTCGGCATAGAGGTGATACGAAGAGGAGAGATCAAGAGTTATGGAATTAATGAAGATAGAAAATAAAAGAGGAGACAGCACACCACCTATATTGTTCTAGGTTTTTCCTATAAAGTACATATTTCGTTAATTTGAATAAGTAGACGATGGTAACATATTTGAAATGTTAATAAGTACCTACTTCAAATTTTTTTATTGAACTAATTTCAATATTATATAAATTTTTCACACATTCCAGAAAGGTGAGACGGGGTAAGGGTGCGACCGGCGAATGCACTCGACCATGAAATTATTGTCATACAATACCTCGCTTAAGCACAAAGCAGCAATTATTTAAACACTCATAATACCAGATCAATAAAGTAAGTACATACTCGATTTCAACACGTGGTAATAAAAACAACCGGTAATACACGGTGTAACAAAAATGCAGGTTGATCCTTTTAAGGGAATAATTGAATGAATGAATGAAGTATTTATTCAAAACACAACAATTGGTATTATATTCTAAATTTTCGCGTCCAAAAATTTTTTCTCCTACTCGCAATACGATACCAATTATGCCCTAAATTGATCACCAGTAATTTTGTTACACTCTGTATAAATGAGGCTAAGCACAGAATAAGGTGCTAACCTAACCTAACCCAACCTGTCAAATAAATGTTGTTACCTATTATATCATTTCAAGCTCACATGGTCATTCACATTATAAATATTATTTGAAACGGGATATTTACCATGTATATTTGTGTTTATGAGCACCCGATAATCCGTGATGATGGTGCATGCAACTGCGCCGAAATATCGGGTGCTCATAAACACAAATATACATGGTAAATATCCATTTTTAAATAATATTTATAATTGTTACCTATTGCATTAATTTTTTTTTACATTTTATCTCATATGCCCTTACTTTCTCACTCCCCCAGCAAAAGGGTAGAATAAAATGCTACAGTAATAAAGTGAATAAATATCCGCTGAAACCTTTAAGTTATAGGTACTTCCTTGCATAGTAATACAAATTTACCTACTATCTTTATCGTGATCGGGTAACAAATAATAAGTACCTATCATCCATAAGTCTTCAGATTCTCTTATATCGTAAGTACGTATCTACGTTTATATACAAGAAATAAAAAACACTTATGTTGATTAGGTATTAAGATATCTAAATATGTTGGTGGGAAACACCAGGCGACCCACTGGGATTTCTGAATATTTCACACCAGCCAGACACCTCCGTCTAGCAACTAATAATTGTCAAATTTATTCATGCACAAGGAATGCGCGTGACTTGTCATGTGAGCGATAAGCAAATGACAGAAAATGTTATGTAAATTGAAGACTGCCTGCTGTCCCGTATATATATGATACTAAGAAAGCCAGTGTTGTGGGGGGACAGGGGAGAAAACGTGACTTATTCCTAGAGATAAGGCTATGGTGTTGTCTCGATGATAGAAACACATTTTACGTTTACTTACACTTCGTATAAAGAATAATTCGTTGTATATACCTACAATATTAAGGGTCGGTTGCACAAACGATTTGACAAAGCCATCATCATTTAAATTTTCTATGGGATGACAGCTCCGCTGCCATATTTAACGTTGACCAGTACGTTAATTGTGCTTAATGCAATCTGACTGATCCATGATTTGTTTTTTTTCTTAATCGAGTTGTCATGTGCTTATTTATTTTATAAAGCAAATAGTGTTCCTCTGCTGGGCAAAGGCCTCCCCTTGCCTTCCACCAGTTTCGGTCTTGACCCGTCTCCCACCAGTGTCATAATCATGAGTTTAGACACTATTATTTCTAATTAAAATACACCGTCTTACCTAGCAGCTAGTAGTTGCGAGTAATTCACGAAAGGTCACAACGAGATCTGATAAGGGCATTTTATAAGCATTTTGTTCGTATACGACACAACGATTCCATCAATCTGCCCGCAGGCGTTAGCTGAACAGGTTGTTTTACACTGTGTCCGACCAATCCTATATACATGGCGGCTATGTCTCTCCGTAGTTTTTCAAGATACTTAACTATTACTCATAGTGGGTCTGCACCGTCATCTTTTAACTGTAGTATAAGTATGTAGATAATCATTCCTCTTTGTTATAAATCTGCCACGTCCAATTTTTTACTTAAATAGTGACACTTCTAAATGTTATGATGACACCTAAACTTAAATCATACATTCGTCAAATGTTACAAATTTGCTGTTTATAAAGGACCCTCCCGATTTGGGTCTACTCTAAACAAAAGAACTTTACAATGTGTTAGTCTACGAACTCCATAGTTATCCCAAGTCTCTTTAACTCGATTACACGAGTGGCAATTTGATTATAAATAATTGTAAACTCGAGTAAACTTCGCGTTGACCCTCCGACTTGTTCTAAACTTGGCAAGTGGAAAAGGGCCTAGCGTAAAGTCGGCGCTATCTATTTGCTTTGGACTCTTTATGAGTTCGGAACGAGATCCGTCACGCGACGTTAACTCGGAATAGAAGTGATAAAGTGCCCGCTAATCTGCCCTATTCGGGTCACACTTAGTACACTTTATTAATCACAAAGCTTACAAATTACACCATACTTCCTGCGACCTGACACCTCGCTTTGGTGTATGTTAATTTTATTGTTACTTTTATTGGACAATTTGGACACCGTGACAATTTTTGTAGGGGTGAAATGGGTTTAAATTATATAAATTGTGTTGCCCTGCCACAGTATGAATCGTTTCTTCACTCAAAAGAAAGTAACAAGTACAAAATGTACCCTAGATATTCAATGCTATTGTATACATATCTTTATACTTGAGCGTCGGTGTAATATCAACTAAGTAATTCTACAAATGTTTGCTATATGTCTGTATTGTTGCAGTTATTTAACAATTTTACTTAGGCAGAGTTCAGAAGGCCTAAAGACACCTTCATAACAGAAATTCAAACATATATTTACGCTACGGAAGACTGCATACACCTACTTACTTATTCACATTTGTATACGTTTTAATGGCAAAATTTACACTTTAAACGTTGGGGTTCTCGACATGACGCCTTATGCAAAGCAGGTGTTATCCGATACGTGAATAAAGCGGAAGCGTAAAAAGTAATAAGTAAAAAACATTTGCCAAACGAAATCATTCGCTATTACACGTAGCCGCAAGGTAAAGCGAAGTTGGCTATAAGCTCTATTCACGTTTATCATATTTCCTGTTGTGCCGCCAATTTAAATCGTAAAACGTTATATCATAGACGTAAGGGCACACAGAAGTTTTAAAACGGCTGTAAATACAATCATTATAGGTGCATTTATTATATAATTTATTTGGTTGGTATTACTGAAAATATAAATAAAAAACTGATATGTCAATTAAACTCGATTAAATGAATGAAAACTATATAGATACTTAGGTATACATAAAATACATAGTCGAGGCCACATTTCCGTAAACCTCTTCCTTAAATTACAACAGTTTACAGTTTTTATTGGCTACTCCTTATCAGGTAGTAATCGTACAAAGCTCGTAAAAGGCTCATATCGGGGTGAAAATGGTAAAAAATAAATTCTCAATAAAACCGAGTCGGTGTACGTAGGCAGTACAAGTACTTATTAGTATTTGGAGATAAAATGAAGTTGGGCGCCGCTTTGGGCAATTTATTGGGGTAAGTTATGGGGCGGGCTCAAGCTAATTTATTCGCCGTGCACATAAATTACTTGATTATGAATTCGAGTTAACTCCACTGAAATGTTTGTCTGTCGTTAGTACGCGGCGCTTTTGTGTAGCAAACAATCTTGGGCTCTACAAGGCACTGTCTTCTCTTAAACAGCGACAGCCGGATGAATAAATTGCCAGCACGATTTATAAATATAGCATCTTAATTCTGAATTAATAACTTAAACATAAGAATGACTGGAAGCTAAAATACACATCTCGAAGATATGTTAAGAACCCAAATCAATAAAATATCATAACATTATTCATTGCAATAAAACAAAGGTCGCATTGGAACGCAACAAAGAAAGATACCATCGCGGCAATCGAAGTATCTTATCATTTGATCTTATGGGAAAACTTAATGGGCGGCAAAAGAGACAAGTGAGGAGCGAAAGTAGGAGCAATTCTCATAAAAAGCAATAGTAGGGATTAAGCAGAACACCGATGGTAATGCAGAGTTGTTTTCCAGGCGTAGTATCGCGCCGCAAGCGCTGCAACGCGGTATAATCGCGGATACCCATAAAAGATGTAATTTCAGATAAGCTGAAACAGACGAGCCCCGCCTCCTGCCCTCCCGCCACCCCACTCCCTCGCTGCCTACTTTCTAATGACTAATTATTATGCTGTGCGTTGCGAGCTTTAACGTCAGCGAGTGAGCCTACCTGCTACAGTCGGCGCGGGTTCGCGGCAGGTCATTGGGGGTTTATTATCCCGGGGAAAACGGACATGAACGTGAAAACGAACTTTCAACGTTCATCAAATCAGATTTAAGTATATGAAGCGTGTTCCTACAATTAATGTTTAATTATTGTTATGTACCAAAGTGATACAATCAGAACACTTGAAGTACAAGGATGCAGAAAGATAAAATCAGTGAATATTATTTTGTATTTTTCGGGCACTGAACATTATTTGGTATTATTCACTGGTGGTATTCACGAAAATCTGTTGATTTTAATATAATGACACGATGGCAAAGTGATTTAACGGGTTGGGCGGAGGCGCCCGCGCAAGATCGTAGATACAGCTAGGGCGGCGTCGCTGTGACGTATGATACTGAAGCGATATTCTAAATTTCAATCTTGATTTGTTACCTGAATAATTATCTTTCTAATAATTAATGAAACTAAAACATTTGATTTATCGTGATGACGTTAGCAATCTCTTTTTTCATATTTAATTGACATAAACTTGATAGCATATTGATAACAAGAAAAGGATAATCTGAATAATCCAATCAAATTCAAATCAATAACAAAATTTATTGTTGGCCTTTGCGTTACTATTTTGATATCGCGCGCTGTACAATGCCCTTTCAACCAAAATCGTCGAACGAAATGAAATTGTAATGTATAACTTTTATAGGTATATGTATAATTCACTTGAATTGTATCACTTTTATAGGTACTTATTTATCTCCATCACGTACAAAACTTTATTCGCAGATGTAACCATTAAAACTGCATTATGGAGATGTAACAACCATTTTTGTTACGAAACGAAGAATGAATTAAAGCAAATTATTTATATCTAAGCTTAAAAAGTAACAGCCAGTAAGTAGATCTGAGCACACACTGAATTTTCATATTTTAATGTAGCTTATTCTTCGAACTCGAACGCTTAAGTAATTTATGCATACTGGTAAATCCCAAACAGCCGCCAAAATTAAATAGGACAAGGTCAAATAGGAATAGGATGGTCGACAAGTCTGCTACTAGTATATTCCGATACCTTTTACCTTATTGAAATAAGTTGCAAATCCAAGTCTGCCATCGTGGTAGACTACGACGGCGTTGCCACAACTTTATAGTTATTTAAAATAACTTATTTTAGCGACTGGCGGAGCTCCGCTCAAAAAGTAGCATTTTACCAGGGACAAAGGGCAAAGGCTTTTTGAATACAAATACATTTCTAGCAAGAGTAGAAATAATAAAAACATACAGATAGCGTAGTCTTGAAACGCATCAATAACACTTTGGTATCATTCTTTCTATAAATTATGTATGTACATACCAGGTGTAACCAAAATACTGGTGATCCGTTTAAAGCATAATTGGTATCGTATTATCGGTCATTATGAAAAACTAAGAAAAAAACTGTTTAACGCGAAAAAAAAATTGGTTTTGTATGGCGGGTCAGCCGGATGGGATGACGTGTCCCTTACAAAAAAAAATTCGAGCCCAAAAAATCTTTCTTCTACTTTTTCTCAGTCGCAATGTGATACTAATTACGCTCTTAAACGGATCACCACTATTTTTGTTACAACCTGTATAATAAACGCGAAAGGAGAAATCTGTTTGTTTGCGTACTACACATAAACTACTGCACAGTATTTCATGATAATATTTTGTATAGTAAATAACAATTTATACCCCGGACATCGAGAAAAAATATAACATAAGTGCGATGGAGTCGTTCGTAGATTAATTACGTACTTTATTATTAATAATTTTAACTAAGTACAAAATGTTTTTCTACATGAAAGTTCGTTTAAATTGGTTTTATATAAAACTAGCCTTTTCCCGCGGCTTACCCATGTTGATTTTCAGACTTTGTGACCACATTTGCCCCTTTTACGGCTTGAATTTTCAAAAAACCTGAAACACGTGTTTACTCATTTATCGTTAGGAATACTCCTGTGCAGTTTCGAATAAAATAGTATAACAAATCTTGATTCACCATACAAACTTTGGACCCCCATTTTACCCCCTTAGGGAGTGAATTTTGAAAAATCCTTTCTAAGTTCATCCCTAGACCTTATAAGGAACCTACGTGCCAAATTTGGAATCACTAGAACCAGCGGTTTGGGCTGTGCGTTGATATGTCAGTCAGTCAGTCAGTTTCTTCTTTTATATATTTATAAAGATAAAAATAAAGACAAGTGATTTGTTTTTTCCAAAAAAATATATATTATTAACAATATCTCACCAATATAGAATAAAGAACTGGATACCTACACACAAACAAAAATGGCTGAAAAACCAGTACCAAATACCATTTCCATTAAGTTTCAGTTACTGCTAATAACGCTGAAAGTGATGCATTAAGAGGCGTTGTCAAAATATACCATCATATGGCATTTGTTGCAAGAGCGAGCAGCAAGAAATGACAGTTGTGACTTAAGACGTCAAGTATAACAAGTGATGTTGGGTCTATTTAGTCTCAGACAAGAACAACCTTTAACTACCGACGTGGTTTCAGAGTAACACTCACGCTGAGGTGAGTACTCTAACAGACGTCAAAAATAAAATATATCATAAAAAATTTCATTTGCATTCTTCAAATCCACAAGTTTTATATCAAATAATAAATCATTTTACGTATTTTAATTATAGATATTCATTAAAAAAAACATACAAATTTTAGAGTCCAGTCGACACTTAAGAAAAAACACCAAAAAAATTGGGTATAATGTTCCAGTGACTTTTTTCTTTAATTACTCAATGATTAAGAAACATAAAATATTCTGTTAAGAAACTATCATAAGAACCCTCAAGTGCAATAATTAATCATCAAAATAAAATAAAATTAACTGTTACACGCTAAATATATTTCGTGTTTTTTGTGCACTACTTAGAGGAAATTGGCAGAACATACTATAAGTGATATTGGGAGGTTAGCGGCCCAAAGTAACAGAGTCAGCACGTGGACACGATCTGTGAGGCTAATTAGTAAAACAAAAGCCGTTATTGGAAAGAATTTTCTATTTTTTAACTTGTCACCAAGAGACGTGAAATATGTTAACACCGTGGTGGCGTCTGTAAGACGTCGATGATTCTTACGAATGTATGTGCGTTAGTTTCACTCCCAGCATCTCAGGGATGCTAGATCAGTTCAATTAGAGGATAATGACAGAAATAATGACACTGCGGGATGCGTTATAATAAAAACATTCGACGAAATATTTGTACGTGTTTAACAAATTTTTAGTACACGAACACTGTAGTGACGTCCGTGACACGGCAATGACTCGATTTCGGGCATAATGTGCACAAGTTTGACTGCCGGCATCGAAGGGATGCTAGATAATAACAAAAAAGGAAGGTACAAGAAACGAGAACTTTCACAATATTTAAAAAAATTAACATTAACATTTAAAAAAATATTCGCGAAAAAAAATTAATTACGTCTGTTCATTATGGGCACATCGTCAGTTAAAGGATAAATACGATCAAAATATGACTTTTTATTATTTCATCGTGATTCCTGTTTTGTTTTTAAGTCAGCTTTTGTACATTTTCTTTTAAAAAAATCGGTACTTATTTTACATAAATACCTACATAAATCATAGGCATGCACGCTTTTAAATATTGTCCTTGTCAGATTCAAGTTTTAAATTCATGATTTTTCAATTTTCCCATTATATTTCGCAATTTTTTTACCACCGTCCTGATCTACAAGTCGATTTTTAAAGGTAAGAATCATTCCTAAACGGTCCTAAATAACCTGGCCCAAATCAGCTAAAAAGACTTTACGATCTCCTTTGTGATTTGCGAGTATCCCTCACCAACACTCCTAGCACTTAACTATCGACAATCGCAAATAAGAAAAATCTTGGTATGTCAATGTAGGGTATGACGACTATCAGATCACAAAGAGCGGTGTATACGCATGTAAATTTAATACGTATATGTTTAATGTCTCTCATTAAGCACAGTTAGAACATGCATATAAGGATAGATGGCAACCCACGATGCAATTCAAACAAAATTATACAAATGGCAAGCCAACTATGGCAACTCCAACATATTGGCATATGTTCGTGACTAGTTTACGAGTGCTACGACATTGCATATTAATTGGTGTCGCTATCGAGCTCATCGCAGCTCCATACCATACGATACTCTACATATGTATCAAGTTTTGTTTATACATGAGCTTTCTAATGGTTGTTACATAGTCGTAGTTGCTGGGTTTTTCCTTAACGTTTTACCTTAAATCGTATAAGACTGTAAGGCAAATGAATAATGTTATTTCAGTATAAGTGTTAAATGAAAAGGTACTAGAAATGAAATGCCTAAGTAGATTCCTGCTTTAAATGTTTATTACCTACATTAACTTTTATGACTTATTAACCGACGTTGCTTAGAGAAGTTCTATAAAACAATGTGCTAAGTTTTTAATTCAGTATATTGTCCGTTGGTTACTTATCATTTTAGTGTAAGTAATACGTATGCAAGGGATAGGTAAATAGGTTATCTCCAAGCTCTTGATCATAAATTGCGTAATTTCAGTAGCGGCGCGGTGAAAATATTAGTAGGAAAGTCGGAGTTTATATTGCTTCGCTTTCCTTGATGACCTGTACTCCTGTAAGAAAAGTGTACACCCCTTATGAAAGTTCGGACAGCCGATGGGAATCGAGTTCTATGCATGTCACAGGCGATTATGTAGGTCGGTGTATACATACTTAATTGCATATATTAAATGTAAAATGAAATGAATAAGTAGGTATGTAGTATACCTACAAACCTACCTATAATGTAGTCTAACGCGGATCGGACTGCGCGATCTCGCCAGCTATTAACTAAATAGTGGCGCATATGTTTAACAATTTTTTGTAAACTTATCTTCCTTTAAAAAGATACATACATATCTTTGAAATTAGATATAGATCCCTTTTATTTATTTTTTTGTCGGTGTGAAAATGCTTTACGCATCCCCCGGGGGCCTGGGGAGGGCCCATAGTGGGGGGTATGTGGGACTCTACTCTCCCTTAACTGGAGGGGAGAGGCCTACCCACTAAAAACACACCGGCGTCATCCGCACTACCGTTAGGGGGGAACGCCACGGGATAACTTGCGCATTCGTCCGCGGCGCTCCCCGGTAGCCCAGCCGATATTGCCGGGCACCCGCACCTTGGGAGAAGAGAGCCATGACGCTTGACATTCTTCTCAGACGGATAGGGCCAATTGGATGTGGGTCCCCAGCCCACGGGCCCTACATTGGGGAGGAGCTAGCCGTTGGCTAGCGCATATTGCCTACGTCTCCTCCCTAACCGCCTGCGCCGGAGCGGTGGCGCGTTTGCGCTGTTTTCAGGCTCCCGCTCCGCGGCCTCCTTCTGCGAGATTACTTCCTCTCAGAAGGTTGCCATCGCTCTCCAGCATCTGTCGCTGCCCAGCATTGCTCCGACAATGCTGTGCAGCGAGAGATCCCGCACCCTCATTGCTGCCGTCATCGTTGCCCTCTCTGTGTTCCAGTGGGGACACCCTTACAGCGTGTGCTGGGCCGTGTCGTCCACCGCTCCACAATCCAGACACTGGGGCCCCAACTCCCTCCCGATTTGGTGCAGGTAATGCCCGAAACACCCGTGTCCGGTCATCACCTGCGTCATCCTATAAGTAAGGGCCCCATGCTTCCGGCCCAACCAGCCCTCAAAGTGTGGGAGAATAGCACCTATGGTGCGGGTTCCATAGAGGCTATCCTCCAGCACAGATTTCTAGCGCTCCCGGAGCCTGTCCGGAGCCTGTCGCGCCGCCCTCTCGACTTCTTCTGGGTCCGGGAGCTCACCCCTTTCCCGAGCCTCAGCCCTCACCCTGTACCTCTCCGCCAGCACCAGAGCATCCAGCTCCCACGGTAGATTCAGATCCCTAACCAAATCCTAACAAGTAGTTATACTATACAGTTTTACTGGGCAATATTATATTTAGTTAGCGCTATTGACTTTGCCAGCTTTGATACCCGAGAGGAAATAATATAATGCATTAGAATGCGATTGATTACACCCATAATGCACGTATCTGTAATCCGTGTGTCTAATCAAAATGGTGTGCCGAGCAAGTTCTGGCGTAGTATTACGACCTAGGTCGTATTCAGAAATGAAATTTTAATTCGATATGCATAATACCTGTGTGGTGCGGTTGAACACATATGGCTATATCGTAGAGCGAGCGGGCGCACTAAACTGATATATTTTCAGTATAATTTTGATACAAGAAATGCACATTCTTGATTAAGGCCTCCGCTATGTAGGTACTCAATCCGATCCTGGTCCGTCGAAGTGAGCGCATTCTAATATGCAAATGTATTTAAATGCTAAGCCCTCTTCATTACGACGGTATCGATCTTAGATATACAATTTGTAACTCGATAGGTGCCTTAGCTAGCTTAGCTTAACCAATCAATTTACACTCGAGGCAAATCAAAATAATTACAGGCCTAGTTATTATTTAATATAGTAAATCGATGAGAGTTATTTTCTTACTAAGTAAAGTTCTTATTGATATGTTATTCATATATTCAAATGTATTATTCAGAATGCGCATTTTCTATTCCCAATGAAGACAAAAGCTTCTTGATACACCAAGTACTATCAAGATTACTGTTTCATTTTATTAACTAACAAAGTCCCTTCATGTCCACAATAATAAATGTTTTACAAGCGTACAGAACGAACAGTTCTTTAGTGATCGTTAGTATTCTAACGAGCTGTAGTCCCCAATCGGATTAATCTTAAATATTTATTGCACACGGTCTATTGGTAGCCGAAGCTGAGTTAAATTAGTATGACGATAGCTACACTGATGGTGGTGAAAATGGTAAGCATTTGCATCGGCGGCAGACGTGGGTGGGCTGCCAGCGACTGATTAGACTTGATGAATATTAAACTTAGTACCCCTAGCCTATGAGATGCATTACGTAGGTACACTAATCACTCAATCAGCGGCAATTACTACTGGGGTCCGTTTCTCTAACGGTATTTACTCGTAACTAATATTATTAGTTTACATTCTATGGGTTTATGTGAACGTCGATTTTCGAACGAGCGGAGCGTAAGCGAAGTGAAGTTCTTACAAACAACTTCGGCTACTGGAATGTCTCGGCATCGGCATTTCGATTGCTTTTTCATTTTGAGGGTTTGTTCCGCGATAACTTTAGTAAGGTTTTCTGGTATTTATGAAATTTGTTGGGGTTGTAGCAGAGGTACATATAATTTGAGAGTTCGTATATGAGCAGGATCGATCAAGGGGTTGTGGAGCTAGAAGTTAAAAAAATCTTCAGAAGGGTCTTGTTATATTGCTTATCATTTGCAAGTAAATCGCGAGTTCTCAGTTCGAGGCGGACTACTAGTTAAAATAAGTTAGGTAGTATTGTACTGTTCTAAAAAATAGAACCTAATAGGTTATCATGGTTGTTTCAGACCTGCTTCGCCAACAATAAATAAATTCCGTCAACCAAGACCTCACAGAAATAATGAGTAAGAGAGTAAGTCAACCAGAACCACCAGACAACAAAGTCATGAATAGTAATAGTTATTTCGTTAACATTTTGAAACAAATAAAAGCATTTCCTCTTCCGTATCGATTAGAGCGACTAATCCGTAACCTACAGCGGAGCTAAACGTAGAACAAAAAATATTTCACCTGTCGAATCTGATAAGTGTTTTATTTAAATTTCTGTGGCGATTCAAAAACGAAAGCAAGGTATATTTGTGTCTTATTAAAAGAAATTTATAGTTTGAATATAGGTAATGGCTGATTGACCTTGGTCATTGGAGGGATACAAGGTTTTTGAGAATGCAAAATGTTTTTGCCGTCAAAAAGGCTTCAAGCAGAGTTGGAAACCGAAAAACTTGTGCGCATCGAGTTAAAGTTGTGGATTTTTGACCGTGGCATGAGCACCTCACGATGACTTTTTTGAGATGTGGAGGTCAGTATAATGTTATGACCTCCACATCTAAAAGGAAAATCCCATTCAATATGTTAATACTCTCTGGTCACATCTTTCCTTACTCACTTAAACAAACATGCTGAGTGTTTTTCCTATCCGCAGTTTCTTTGTTTTATAAGTAATCTTACATATTTTATGTATTTTTTTTTCACGTCTGATTTATACGAAAATAATATCACACAACCCCTATCAGCCTTAATATTAATTAGTATTAACGTATTAAATGAGGGCCCTGCTTTTAGATGTGGAGGTAAAAAAAACTGCCTGTACTAAACTCCACATCTAAAAATAGTCCTCATGGGGCACTCTATAGTCTATACCACTACTACTACTACGCTGGCTCAGTGACCCAAGGAGGATCTTGGCATCTGACACTAAAGATCCATACTCCTCTGTACTTTTCGCCGTTTCGTGCCAATTGGAAACAAGCAAGGGCTTGGTTTCGTGCAAGGGCGGTCAGATCTTTGAGAGCTTCGTCGCTCCAGCGGTATCTAGGTCATCCGACGGGAATTCTTCCTATATGACGTCCAACATACGCTCTCCTGACTGGACGATCGTCTCCCATTCTTTCCACGTGTCCGAGCCAGCGGAGTTGCCTTGGTCTCGCCAATTATATTCGGCATCGCTGCCAGTTCTTCCAACTCCCATTTTTTCCTACGCCTCCACTCACCATTGTCGTCTCTAACTGGTCCCAGAATCTTTCGCCAGATTTTTATTTCCGCTAAGATCATGCTTTCTTTCTTCTGGGCGAGTGTCCAAGCTTCACACCCGTAAACCAAGATCGGTCTTATCACTGTTTTGAAGACACAGATCTTGGTCAGTCTGCTGATCAGCTTGGACACTAGAACTCGGTGGAGCGCTGCCGAACATCTTAGAGCGTTCTGTACTCGGACCTCAATCTCTTTATCTCTTCGGTTGATGTCGGTTGCGGTACACCCCAGATACCTAAAACGATCAACCCTTTTTTCTCGTCGTGTTTTTGTACCTTTTCATGAGGAGATATTCTATCTTCTGGTGGTTGATTCTGAGACCAATCATCTGTCCTTCCTGTTCCACGATTCAAGATTCAAGATATTTATTCATGACGTACACAATATTACATAAAATTTTACAGTCAAACAAAATAAAGACGTATTGGTGTAGCACCACGAAATGGACCCTGTTCAGCAAAATGCTAGCTGGTATATCAGCTAGCGTTGGTCTTCCGTAGGGCCCACTTAGTGATGCCACGACAGATAACAAAAACTGAAGACAAAACATAGAAAACAAAGTTATACTTAACACAAATTGAAAGAAAAAACTACATATGTACAGGAAAATACAAAATACATATAGGATAGTATAAAACATATAAGGGACTTACACTACAGGTAAAAACATTAATTTATGTACTTATCTATTAAATGCAACTAGTGTCGTGATTCAAAGTTTCCTGCTTCTGCTGGTGATCGAAGATTTTTTTTAAGTTTATTTCTAAAACTGACAACGTTTTGCAGGTTCCTAATTGGCGGTGGGATGTTATTCCAGCATTTTTTTTATACCATGACGGTGGCAAACAAGCATACGGCTGATGGAAAGCAGCTACCGTAACCTATGGAAGCCTGCAACTCCAAAAGGAGTCACATGCGCATTGCCGACCCTTTACAAAAAGGAGGATTCACTGTGTTGATGGCTAAAGGAACAAGAAGGTCCCTCGTCGTCAACACACTGGGTCCTCTTTGAGCTCTTTGGCAACCTTACTCACCAGCAGGAACACAACAATATGAGTAGGGTCTAGTGCTATTTGGCTGTGGTTTTCTGTAAGGTGGAGGTACTTCCCCAGTCGGGCTCTGCTCCAGATTTGAGCGAGATGACATTCGCTGAACGTGCCCTACCATACTTAGCGAGTTGCCATTCGCAGTGCCCATACCTCTCTTTTTGGCGTAGTTTAAGGACATACCCAAGTCCGGACGTAGTTTAAGGACATACCCCGGGTCCATTTAGTCGCTGGATAGCGGAAACTTCGACGAAAAGCAGCTGAAGCGTGACTATGTGGTAATAACTGTATAGCACACCGTCGGCGTTCGCGTAACTGGATGACAGTCAACTTTTGGAAGAGATAAGCCGGCGTATTGAACTTGAGGACTCCAAAAATAACACATGCTAAATGAAGTTTACGTCGATGCAGCATTTTAAAATATTGTGGCTATTCAGATATGGAGTGACATGCGATCTCCAAGGAATGTCAAAAACAGAAGCGAGCACCGGCATTTTGAACGCGCTGAAAAAGTTTTTTTGTTTTTATAAGTAGTCTCGGACCGTACAAAGCATCGACATAGTTAAGTTTTGATAAAACTAATGATTCTACTAGTCGAATGCGCAAATTTTCGTTAATACATATATGGCCTGATCTTATATAAGACTATAAAGACTAAGCTTATAAAAACAGACCCTGACAGCATTGGCAATATGCATCATAGCATTAGCATTTAAGTGGTAGTCTTATATACAAATATGAACGTTTCAGCATGTTGGACAGCCGAGATATGACCACTGAAGGCTTCCAGGGTACGAATCCACCATATCTTCCCCTACTAACACTATTACTTAAAGTTTATGGTTTTACCTACTCACTTGTATTTTAGTCACTACGCGCGACATGTGTATGTGTGTTACTTACTGGTTGAAGATGACTATAGACTAAGCTTGGGTAGTTAGTCATCCTACCTCATCGGGTAGCAAGATTCGGCATAAATATATAGAGAGTTTTAACGTAAAAAGTTATGCCTTTTTTGTTAGGGACTTGATGAGCTAAACCTGGAGCTTTCGGAATGCAACCAACTTTTTGGGTGCCAAAACATGACAAAAAATACCTCATCGGGTAGCTAGATTCGGCATTTCAAATGCAGCCAACTTTTGTGATCGAATGAAACATTTTTTGTCCGTACATAAAAGTTAGCTGCATTTGAAAGGCTCCAGGTTTAGGATCCCAAACAATTTTTTTTATTGACAGGGTAACTATTACTTTTGAATGGCATTAAGTCTCGTCTTGCTACAAGATGAGATTTTTTTAAATATTAGGTACCCTGAATTTAGGGTAAATCACGAAAGTGCATGCAGGTTGACGTCATATACCTAATTTAGCATGTTTCGATAAAAAACATTTTGATAGTACCATTGTCGGGGTCATTTCTACGTTCTACTGGTATCCGATGAGTTTTTCGTTCGAGCGCAAAAGTTGGCTGCATTTGAAATACTCCTGGTTTAGAAATCGCTACCATTTTTTTTATTTACAGGATGATCAAGGCTTTCATTTGGCATAAAACTTATCTTACCACCCAATGAGGAAGTTTTTAAAAATCTTTAGGTACCCTGACTTTTGGCTAAACCACGAAATTGGCATATTCATATGAGGCAACCTATTATTAGGTACAGTCGAGGACAAAGAGATGTATACACTTTTGGACCTTATTACAACGCAATAAGGTCCAAAAGTGTATACATCTCTTTGTCCTCGACTGTACCTACTCAAAGTGTGTAAACTTTATTACGTTAAATAATACAATATAATATAAAAAATAACAACATAAGAAGAAGAGGAATCTAGTGTTCTATGGTGGGTATTCCACAGCCGTCTTCGCATCCAAATATTTCTTCTCGTTCCTCTAGTGCTCATAGAGACCGCTCTGATGATTGATATTTGTATTTTGACTTTGATTGTGGGCCATGTGAGTAGGCCATACGAAGCGGCGTCGGCATTTACGATGCGAATGTCAAAGAACGCTTTCCTCGCTGGCTCCCACACACTTTCCATTAGTAAGTCGCTTATTAGCCCTGGTTGATCTAGGGTTGCGGCTCGCATTATTGGCTCAGTGGTAGCCGAACCCCATGCTAGTTCCGCCCAGTTTTTGATGTCGTCTCTGTGTTGGTCGTGGCCTCTTTTTATGAGCCCTCCTCTCTTGCAATTAAGTGCGTGGTTGAGGTTGAAACTATTTTCTCCACAACCATCGCAAGTTGGTGGCAGGTTAGAGGGTTCATGCCCGTATCTGATCGCAAGGCCATCACGAAACTGCGTTGCTGTTAGGTCGGTACCATCAGCTTTGGTCGGTATTGCTGTTAGTGTATAGTGGCTACTATGATGATTTTTTTCAATCGCCCTTTGAATGCTTTTTTGTTTCTTTGTTGTCAGCTTACTTAGGATTGATTCTAATTCATGTAGTTCGTTTTTTTCTCGCTTTTTTCTTTCTTCGTTTAGAACTTTATATACATGTTTTTGGTGGTCGACTTTGTTAATTTCTTCGCCGGTTCGAATTGCTTTTATTAATATTTTGTTTCATTTGATGATATTTCATGTGCGGTTTTTGCTTGTTTTGTGGGATCATTAATTGCAAGGCCTCCCAGCCTTGCTGGAAGTGCAAAGAGTTCGTGTTCTATAGATGTTATTTCTCTGCCCAGTATTGAGGGCGTTAAATGAGTCTTGATTACCTTCTTTAGGTCATTGTAGTCTTCGTCTGTTCCATCGGTTACTCTTTGTAGGTATTGCTATTCATATTGCAGTGATTTAGTAAATGCAGTATGGACAGCTTGAGGATATTTTTCACTGGCTTTTGTGATTTTAGGGATGCAGTCTGTCCAATTTTTCACTTTTTGTAGTATGTAGTCGGTTTTATCGTTTATGGGTCCAATAAAGCTTCCCAAAAACCATTGAAATTTTACAATTTTGATTCCTAATTTATCGAATTTTTATTTGGCGATTTCTGTGAGGCCTTCTTTTACTATTAGATAACTCTATGTTGGCTCAGGGAAATAGCCGTATCTGGGTCCTTCTTTCATTAGTAGGGTGAACCATTCTAGTATTTCATCAAATTTGCCTAAGCATGCTGAGTCGTCTGCATACCAGTTCTGAATGTTTATTCTTGTTTTTGCATGATTTTATTAGTGGTAATATTCCAATCGCATACATTTGCATTGCTAATGGGTCGCCTTGGGTTGTTCCTTCTTTACTTAATATGTATTTATTAGTATTTCTAAATGATATGACTGCGTGTCCTCTGTAGGTATTAGAGGAATCTCGAGCATCGGGGCCACAGAAGTCTGGCATTCCATAATGCTAATGAACAATTGAGAGCATTGAAGGCATTGGTAGCGTCGACGAGGAGTATACCTTCGGTGCCGTCTTCATGGAAGCTTTGTGACATTACGTGTGCTGCGCCTTATATACCAGCTTTTATTCCATTGCATAGTTGATTTGCTCCGCAAGCTTGTTGTACGTCAGTGCCTGTCGCTAAAGCCATAGCTTTTGCTGTGATGCGTTGAAGTATTTCCCCAATACCAATTGGGCGGACACCTGGACGCTTGTCAAGGGCGATGCCTCTTCTGGCCAGCAGCGCTCTTATTGCATCCCATTCTACTATTTCGTTTGCCAGTTTTCTTGTTAAGGCTGCTATTGATTCTCTTAGTTTGAGGCTGTGTGGGCCAAATCGTAAAAGCATCATTTTCCATTGATCAGCATCAGTGCCGCTTGGGCCTGCACCACCTGAGATGCTTCTTGCTACTTTTTCAATATGATTGGACGTTATATCAACATCGACGAGGTTTGGAACTTGTGTTGTTTGGTCAAAATCCGATATATTTGGTGTTGCTTGGTTCGGGTGTTTTTCTTCTAGGATCTGAATCTTATGGTTTTGTCACCAATTTTGTCATCAGGGTTTAATATTCCACCTCCATTCCGTTTTGTGATAAATCTATTGGCTTGTATTATTTTTCCTTGTAGCATCAGTCTATTAAACACACGCGACAAATGATCACAGTCTTGTTGTTTTTTATAACGATTAACCGTTTTGTTGCATCTCTCGGCTTCCTGTATTAAATCATCAAATTGACTTTCTCGCCACATTTCCAGTCTCCTGTTTATTAGACGTCTGATATCCGGGCTTTTAGTTACTAGACTATCCCTTCGGAGAATGGTGCTGCAGTAGCAGAATATTCGTTCAGAGAAGCCATTTGTGGGTAATTCATTTACTAGTTTATTGATTTCGTTTGCTAGGAGGTCAATGAAATGACGGCCAACATTTCCTTGTGGAAGATTGTATTGTTTTCCCGACAATTTTATGATTTTCTTCCAGCGGAGTCTCCATGGAGAGTCTTGGCCGCCTTCGTTGTTTATAATTTTTGCTCCAAAGCCGTCTTTGAATATGTTGTCTAGTGGGTTGTTGTTGTTTTGGTTTGATGAAGTATTAGTAGGTTGTTCGTTGTCTTGGCGGCTCGCATAGATCTGAGGATGTGACTTACTTATATGTATGTTTAAACCGCGTCTCTTGAATAACTTCGAGCATATTTGACAGGGAAGCAGTTTATTATCTTGGCTATTTTCGACGGTGCCTGAGGAGGAATCGTTCATTGTTTCTTGTAATTTTATTAATATGACGATTTACTGGTATTTTATTAAGTGTAAATTTGTTTCCATTTATATATTCGTAATATTTAACGTAAAAACTATAGAAAATTGAGCTAAAACGTCTCGAAAACAATAATTTCGAAAATATTTTTTTCAGTGACACTTGACACATTCATTGACTTGACATAACAACCTATTATTACATTTCGGCATTATTTGATAAATACTATCAAGGGGGCGTCCATTAATCGCGTCATATTGTATATGGGGGGGAGGGGGTCAAGAAAAAATCACCAATGATCACCACAGGGGGGAGGGGGGTCTGGACAGATATCACGTGTAATTTTTTTGACGGGAACCATGAGGAATCAAGGGAACTCCTGAAACCTTACAACCAGAGGTATAGCGATTTTTTAAAATCTAAAAACCAATTAAACAATTGTATTTAAATAGTGCTATTTAGTGAAACATGAAACTGCTCGCGAAGACCAGTATGGAACTCCTCCACGACAAGTTTTTTTACGGCTTGGGACTAATAGCCATTTAACTCGGAAACTATAAAGGTATCTTAATACATATTTGAACATAAGGTGTATTTTTGTATGCCGCTACTCAGTTTTGTAGTATAATCGCTGGAAAAGATTTTTAGGGGGGGTACTCCATAGATGTAACTATTTGTCAAAAACATTTTTTTTTAATCAAATATCAACATGATGCACATCACTCGATAACGAAACTTGAAATTTATTTCAGATACAGGAAAAATTGCGAACCGTAATTTTTTAGTTACACATATTATAAAAATAATTTTAAAGTTACTACCCTATATACCTACAGGTTTGTACGGAACCCTCGGTGCGCGAGTCCGACTCCCACTTGGCCGGTTTTTTTCTATTAAAGATTATTTTAATTAAAATAGTGAGATATGTGTACTTACATGTAGTTTACGTAGGTTCACGTGTTAGAAAACTGTACTTTAACTACTGTGTTAAAAAAAAATTACACGTCATATTGGACGGGGGGGGGGAAGGGGTCCTGAAAATATCACCAAAGATCACCATGGGGGAGGGGGGGGTCTAAAACAAGTCAAAAACGTATGACGCGATTAATGGACGCTCCCCAAACTAAACTCGTATATCTCATAAAAACCATCATCTGGGGTCTTTTCTACGTTCTACTGGTACCACATGAGTTTTTCATTTGAAAACAATATTTCATTTGAAACCCTCCAGGTTTAGAACCGACTACCAATTTTCTTTTATCAACAGGATGATTGGTACTTTCATTTGGCATAAGTTTGATCTTGGCACCTAAGTTGGCTGCATTCCGAATGCTCCAGGTTTGACCCATCAAGTTCCTTATAATAAATGGATAACTTTTTATAGTGCAGGCTCCTGTGTATTCTGAATCTTGCTACCCGATGAGGTATTTTTTCAAATGCAGCTAACTTTTATGTACGGACAAAAAATGTTTCATTCGATCACAAAAGTTGGCTGCATTTGAAATGCCGAATCTTGCTACCCGATGAGGTATTTTTTGTCATGTTTTGGCACCCGAAAAGTTGGTTGCATTCCGAATGCTCCAGGTTTGGCTCATCAAGTCCCTAATAAAAAAGGGATAACTTTTTAAGTTGAAACTCGCTGTACATGCCGAATCTTGCTACCCGATTAGGTAGGGTGACCAACTATCTAAGCTTAGTCTACTAGGCTCTCCGAAACATGTCGCGCGTAGTAACTAAAAACAAGTTAGTAAGCTTTAATATGTTCATTACTCACAAATAGAGATAAATAAAGTGGTGTTCGAGCATGAGTAACTTTTAGTATGAAATAATTCAAATAAGAAATTATTTTTAGACTAACAATAACATACCCATTATTTCTATGGCCGGACGGTCTCAGAAAGCAATCGGATTGCAAGGTGCGCGGGCGCACGTGCCCTTTGCCCGCGGCGCACTACATTATATCAGTTTCGAATTCAAATTTGTGTCATACATCTTAACAATAAACTTGAGCCCTAATAAAAACTCCAAATTGGTCTCTAGTACATCCGCTTAAGGGTGTTTTGTTTAATAATGATGAAGGAAATGGATATTCAAAATAATATCACCCCGGGGTTAACGATTACCAGCGCGCGCATGCGCACAGATGGTAGGATAAACCGACGTTTGTTTCCGCAGTGATATCTGAATTAATGGCGATACGAAATGCTCGAAAGGTGCTCATTACCATGATTTATGCAAGATATATTTCTTATGGCGTCCCTATTGTAGCGATTAACGTTTCAAATTTAGCTGTGTTTTGGAATAAGGAGGAGCCTTGCTTGGGGATACTTTATTGCGGAATGGTTGTACGCGGCGAGCCAGCTAGATCAGCTCAGCAGTGCAGCGCGGTCCGCGAGGCTTCTTGGAGGGCGCCGTCCATCTCCCGGCTCGCTCGCTCACTGAGTACATTCCCGTGTTAGTTTTTACACCTATTATTTTATGTGTCGACGAGTAAAGTTCGGTACGTGAGTTATAAACGCGCTCGCGCCACTCTCGCCCCTACTTTATAGGTATTAACGACTTGTCCGAGAGTTTTCTTATAAATAAATTTGAAAGGATACAAGGCTCGCTTTTGTCGGATTAGTAGAGTGGATCTTGTTTCACTTTGTTGCTGTCTTTTTTACACTAAGGATGCTGGAGAGTAAATCGCATATTTTGTATCGTCTATAAACATTGATACAAAGCCAATTTATCCAATGGTATCAATATCACAATAAAAAGTTAGTTTAAAATTGTAAATTTCTGTAAGATATTTCGATTTTATATGAAACTATTCAAAGGCCAATTAGAGTTACTAAACCTTAATTGAATTTAGTTGTGACACAATAAGACGTAAGGCTATATATGATACATTAAATGGATATTGCAGTTAGCGAACGAGACCCCAACCACATAACGCGTCGAGCTAACCTATAAAAGCGGGAAGCTATGGAAGTTAAGAGCACTACCTGTGAAATATCAGAGCAATAAAGTAAATGCAGTACTAGAGCCTGCGACGTGCCGCGGTCGCCTCGCAGCGTCACGTCGTTACAACGAAAACATCACATCGTGTATAATGGAGGTCCTAGTCATTAGTTAGGTACAATATCAAGTATGAGGACTATTTTTATCTACACAGACCTAGGTCTAAAGTAAACATGATATATTAACTTTTATAAATAAGTAGGTACTTAATTAATAAATAAACATACCTATGTCAGGAAAAAACTGTTGAGCTCTTTATCAAGACATAAGATATTTAAGTTTAACGCGGGCTATTTTCCGCAACTCGGCGTATATTATTGCGCCTATTTTGCGGGTAAGATTCATTATACAAAATTTTACAAACAAATTAAATGTATATTTATTGGTGTAATACCCCGAAAGTCACGAAACCTCTACAAAACGCATACCGGGTTAAAACCGTAATCTCCCCTTATCTTCGTTGCTAATTTAAATATCCCTCAGCCAAGCTGGTCATCGAAGCTAGCCAATATGATTTGGTTGTTAACAAAATCTTTACCCCGCAAGCGTTCACTAATCACTAGGTACTATCCGAGTTCATAATTGCATACCCATTTTATGAATGAATTCATTGATAAATTGGGTAAGCAATTATGAACCCGATTGTACTTACAAATATTTAAAAAAATGTTGTAGTATTTAGTAGTTTGGCATCAACTATTTTGAACAAATTGTTAAATGTTTCGATGTATACTAGTCATAATGGACTAAGAGTTGGCCACGTCAGATATGACACAATAATGAGAGAAACAAAACCCGTCTGGGTAGATTGCTATACTATCCTTATTGCTAGATCCGGCCATCTGGCAGCTTTTAATGGGTGGAGGTCAAAATGACAGACTAGCATTTTTTTAATTGGAAAATAGTAATATCAAAATAGATAAAAACTGCTGAAGTTGTCTCAGTTATAAAGGACAGGGCCTATATTTTAACATTAGAACAAAAAACATTGCGTATTTTTACGGAAACAGAAACGGTAGGCGACAAACTATGAATTACATCATACGTCGTTGGCACTACTTTCTCCCAACAGAAACTTTTGGCAATGATATAATCTAATTATTTATATAACTTATAATAATATTGCATCAAACCCAGAACTACAGGATTGCTTTTCTAGACGTGGTTTGCAGTCTTTGACCTCCACCACTTTACAGCTGCCAGATCTAGAAATAAGCATAGTATAGCAAACTGACTAGAGGGGTTTCGTTGCTCTCATTATTGTGTCATATCTGACGTGGTTAGTCTCTCCGTCTATAACCGTATGGGGCAAAACCGTACTTATATACGATTTTGACCCAAAGTATTCATTTCTAGCATAGCATAAAGTAAAAAATGCTGAAAAAAAGAGTGGTAATAATTTATCTACTCTGAGGAGTAACAGAGTTAGGATCAATAACAACAAGTAATTTTGATGACCAATGAGTCTCTCAGCGATTAGTAAGGTTGTATGAAGGTAACTGAAACATTACAAAACCGAGTCATAGAATGCACAAAGAACAAGGAAATCTTATCGTCATCAGTTTATAGACTGGAAAGATAAAGAATAATACAAATATACAGTTTTGTACAGGGGTCGGAGTAAAACCTTAAAAGTGAAACCTTTTGCATTTTCACTTTAATTCCCATTTATTATAAGATTATCGTACCTATATTTTATTAATTAATTGTTTGGTAAATTTTAAACTTATTTGTTTATAACGTTGAAGCCTTTATCATACGTGTTCATTTGAATTTTCTACAGATTAAAATCCTTAGCTATACGATTTTGTCCCGGTACTAGCTGCTAGCTAGAATGCTAGCGCTGGTCTTCCGTTGGGCCTATTTTTTACAAACATTGATACCCTACACTAGTTTTAAGTGGTTATGGAATTGTTAGAAGACTTACAATTACAACGAACAACAAAGGATGATAATTTAAATGTTGGTAGCGGTTTCCTAAGCTACGACAGACATGTGGAGATAGCTTTATTATGTCATATTTAGACAATGGTATTTTAGGAAACATTATTAGAGAGGTTAATTTATGACAGCACTCTCGGGGTTTCAAATATCCCTAATGGAGCAAGAGTGCGCCGTTTTACATCTTCCCCCTCAAACTGCATTATAATGTCTCCGCCGAAAATAACCGCACATAAATATAAAACAATGTGAAACCACTTAAAGCGAATAAAATACACGTCGACTTCAACTCTGTAAAATGAATTTATTAATAACGGAGACAATGAACGACTGAAACAAACGTTTCACTTTTTGTATTTTTAATTGTCCTCCGGGCGACAGCGAAGATGCATTAGAAGAACTAAAATAAACTCAGGATCATATTCGACACTCGCCGGCGCTCCTGCGCTGACTGTCACTTGCTGACTAGTGCTGCCAGCGTACTCTCAAAGTTAGCCATAAACATTTCAGGTGTTATGTCAGAATAAGTCAAGTTATGTCAGAGAATGACACAAAATGTTTATAGAATAGGTCTGAAATTATACTTCCAAGCGACTAGCTACTTTACGACGAGTCACTATTACTTACTTGCCTAAATCACAGTGGGAAATTAGTACCCACGAAGAAATTGATATTACTACACTATATTTAATCAAACAGCGACTTAATAATAATTAAAATGTAATTTTAAAATTATTTCGGGCATAACATGGAGTGCAGTTCTTAGATGATATCTTCAGCGTAATTAAAAATGTTGTCGTGACATTGAGAGTGGCCATCCCGCCCCCGCACTCCGCCGCCGCCTTCAATATTATTGGCGATTGAATCGCAATTAAACGCCACGAATCAAACTACACTTTATTGAAGAACGCCGCATAGCTCAAAATTGAGAGCTACTTATACAAAAACGAACGTGCTCCTGTTGAAATGCCAACCATTTTATTTATTCGCCTTAATTATGTATCTTGTCTTAATTTACGATTGGATCATACGATAATCTGAAGCGTTATTTATTATAGATGCCTTTAGCAGACGTTTCTATCTGAAGATTTAGGATTACGCGGGTCGATGTCGCATTCAACCGATACTCGGCATAGTGATTAAATGTATTCGACATTGATTCGCATTTTGCAATTAAGTGAGACTGGGTTGCGGCTGAGTCGCGGAGTTGTGAGTCGAGCGATGCGCGCGCGATGATAGCGTCATCTCGTTTAATTTTGTTATGTGTCGACAACATGACGTGCGACGACTCGATACGACCACTGTCCACCCTGATAGCCTTTAATGAATGTAATGGAGGTTTATTAACGATATCCCGACAGCTCTCGCATATACTTAGCCTACCTAGACATTATAGTTAGGTACTTAGATCAGAGCGAAGAAAACGTGCGAGTGAGAACAAAGAAAGCCACATTTGCTAATTGCTGTTTTGCTCGTGTCGTGCCCACTGCACGGCGGGTCGTGAGCTCCCGAGATATGACGATAACACATTCATAAATAATTAGAGCTAAATTTTCTCATTTGTAAGACGGCAGTCATGATATTTGGAAGCAGAGTTCTCGGAACGTTCAGATCTAGATAAGTGTTGTAAGACACGCCTGCTCTCTGCTCGTTCCACTACGACGCGATACATACATTCACAAAATTACCTTACAAAATATTTAAGATATGCTTACTCTTACTGAGTTGACTTCGCACGACTTGAAGTAGTATAGGTATACGTTTCTGAAGATACTTTGATATTTTGTGATTAAGTAATTCAAACTTCACATGTTAATTAATGCAGTAATGTCTAATGTGTGAAAGTGATGAATAGTATTAAACAATAAACAGAATAAGCAATATTATCATCGTTAAGCTAATGCCATCTTTGATCATTCTAAATCATAAAATTTTGTTTTAGATTAAATGTAAATTCTAAACAGTATAAGTCATTAACGCTGGTAAAATCAAGCTTAAAGGCGTAAATAGTGCTCGCGGCCACGAGCATAAAATAGGCTCTTTTAGTTTTGCATAGCAGATGGTTTACTCGCACCTCGCGCAGGCATTTAAGTCAGTTTTGCGGTCGAAAGTACAACCACCATGAAGCCGAGGCCAAGTATCATTTTCATTGGATCTATTGAAACAAAGAACAATGTAAAAAGCAAACGTGCGGCGAAGTCTATGAAACATTTGTGCTCCGGTCACGGTCGGGGGCTTGCCATGCCGGGGTTCAAATTTCCACTTCCGCTTGACCACGAAACAATCAATATTGTTATCGCTGACTCTTCGAAAAACAAACAAAACGAAATTAAGAATTTTAGGAAAGGCGCAAACAATCGATGTAATCAAGGTAGTTTAATTTATTGGGTTTGTTTTTATTGTACAAAGGTTTCAAGTCAGTATTTCATTGTATCAGTATTTGTTCACAAATATTTAATCGAAAAAGACTTATGCAGTACGTTCCAATTTAATAACCTCGTTTCAACTACGGCCGGCTGCTCTGTGACTCTGAATCCTATCAGCAAAATTCTCCATTTCGCGCCGACCCATCAAATGTTATTGAAAACGCGGCAAATCATCCAGCAAATAAAAGTTTTTAATTAAAAACTGCACTACGCCGATGCTATATGGATTCCGCGCAGTCACTCCGCGTAGATTAGAATTTCGAGCGTTACTAATTTGTTGTATAACGTCATTTATTAGTTCCCGATTTTACTTGATTAATGAATGTCATTCGGAAATCAATGCGAAATACATTGCTGACATTGACTATTGGGCACCTGCCATCAATATGGTTCCACCAAATGTCCGTGCTTAAGAAGCTGGTAGTTACCTAATCGTAGTTTAGGATCAGACTAACGGCTGCCTGCTTTTCAACCGACTTCAAGATTTCGAAGGAGGAGGTTATCAATTCGTCGGGATCTTTGTTTTTGCTATTTTTTTTGTTTTTTTTTTTTTATGTATGTTCACCGATTATTCGAAGACGGTTGGACCGATTTGGAAAATTCTTTTTTTGTTTGTAAGAGTATACTTCACAGTTGGTCCCATTGCAACCAAGTCAGGATCTGATGATGGGATCCTGGAGAAATCGAAGGAACTCTTCAACTATTATAGGCACACCTATAGTGATTTAAGTATTTTTTACAGCAGCTCGCGCATTTGCTGTTGGAAAGGTGGATGCTAAGTGAAGTCGGTTCTTTTTTGTTTAAAATTATTTAATAACCAATTTTTTTAAACGACGATATCCCGCCATGTTCTTATGTCCCATTACTGTAAATACCGACTAAGGGTAATTTTGACAAACAATTTATTTTAACAATTAAGTAATCAGCATTTAAAAATATACAAAGTGATAAGCTGATAAATAAGATCCTTTTTTCAATGCGATGCGAGTATCAAAAATAGTCGACCCACTGAAGTATCATATTCGTACTATATCTACTTGCAAAATCTACTGAAAGAAACATCAATGTAAGTAAGAAGTACATTTGTTTTTATAAGTTAAACCATCGCAGTTAAAGATCAGTTACAATTAATTTTTTCCTATTTCCGCAATCGATTGAAGTCAAGTTTTTGTTGAATCCCAAAAAACAGTAATCTCATAAAAACAAACAATCTCTAGCGCATAAATTAAAATTTCCGCTTGCTGATGCTAGTGACAAATCAACCATGAATATGACTGGGGGACTGCGGAGCGGACGATCAATATATTGTATTATGACTAAGGATATTGAACCCGTTCAATTTATTACTACTATGACGTTTAATATTTTATGATAATTTGCATTTTGATTACGCGCAATGTACGCTGTATTTCATACTTCAAAGAACATGCATTGTTTTTTGTCTCTAATCCATACATTTTATCCACTGCAAAAGTTTGTCCCGAACCATAAAGAAATGAGTGTTTAAAAAAACAAAAAACTGTTTTCTCAGATCTGGACTTCTTTAGACTAATTTTTTTGATAATAATTTTGGGTCATATTTTATTGGTAGTATTAGAATAGAAACTGCTGGCGTATAAAAAAAAAGAAACAGGTTATCGGTTTTTAATACTCCAATAACAACTGATTAATTAAAACATTGTTTAAAGGTGTTGTGGAAAACTGTTACTAGAATAAAATAAAGCTAATTGATTAAGTTATGAATAGATAAACTTATCTCTTAGTAATTTCAAGTACTTTTACCGATATCATTTACTTTACCAGGCGTCATATTCATTTGAGAGTGCAGTAACCTTTATTAGTGGAATGCTCTTTAAGGCATGCCATTAAAATAAATAAACAACTATCAGTAACAATTTGAAGTGTTAAGTGACTAGTGACTATCAAAAATTACGAGATAAGCAGCGACAATACCTCCCCCGTGACATGAAGTATATATGTGAGGTACCGTCAGCAGATGAAGTAAAAAAAACAACGTAGATTTATATGTATTTTGAAAGATAAATTATTATATCACACAATTTATGAATGTTTATCGTGCCCGTATAAAGGAAATTTCTTAAAGTAGATAGCATTTTTAGCCTCTAGGGCTTATATATTAACCATACAAAATGTAGTAATGCAAGCGATGGGCGAGTGCACGGTTTACGCGCTCTACGAGTATTACCCGGCACCGATAACCACAATCAGGTAACAGCCTCTTTGACATCTTTATGATGTTTGAAAGACCATTACTAACGACACCTTTTTAGTTACCAGAGATAGTGGCCGCCGTAACAGCTCTGAACAAAACGGTTTGGAGACAGTCTGAAGAAAAATACTACTTTGGCGGTCTAAGCGTTACATAATGTTTTGGCTTTAATTTTATTTACTTTCTCTTTTCGTAAATATTTAATGAAGCCGTTAGCTAATTTTACGAATGAAGATAGTGTACTTAATAAATATACCTAAGCCGAAGCGCCTACTTTTTACACCGAGTTTATCTAGTAAATGTACCAATATTTATTACTTTTGGAAGCATTAACAAAGTGAACGAAATAAATATTTTTTTGAAATATACATAGTCTCGCCTCGTACCTATTTGTTAAGGTACCTCTTAATTCCGCGTTAGGTATATTGAATTTAAGTTTAAAAACGTACAGGTACTTAACCTCCATGTAGGTACTTTAATCAAAAAATAACGGACCCGGATTTTTGGACCCAGGGTATGTCCTTAAACTACGTCCGGACTTGGGTATGTCCTTAAACTACGCCAAAAAGAGAGGTATGGGCACTGCGAATGGCATCTCGCTAAGTGTGGTAGGGCACGTTCAGCGAATGTCGCTCAAATCTGGAGCAGAGCCCGACTGGGGAAGTACCTCCACCTTACAGAAAACCACAGCCAAATAGCACTAGACCCTACTCATATTGTTGTGTTCCTGCTGGTAAGTAAGGTTGCCAAAGAGCTCAAATAGGACCCAGTGTGTTGACGATGAGGGACCTTCTTGTTCCTTTAGCCGTCAACACAGTGAATCCTCCTTTTTGTAAAGGGTCGGCAACGCGCATGTGACTCCTTTGGAGTTGCAGGCGTCCATAGGTTACGGTAGCTGCTTACCATCAAGCGGACCGTATGCTTGTTTGCCACCGTCGTGGTATAAAAAAAAACCGGCCAAGTGCGAGTCGAACTCGCGCACCGAGGGTTCCGTACAAATCTATATTTTATTATATGATGTAACTAAAAATGTATATTTTTCGCAATTTTTCCTGTATCTGTGCTATAAGACGTTGCTTCGTAGCAAATTTCAAGATCCTGAGTTCACGGGAAGTACCCTGTAGGTTTTGATTCCCATGCGGGTTTCGAAAATTTTTGGAATTTTGCGGCATAAACTGCTGTATCTCTTGATTACGTTGGCATAGAAGTTTGATTTTTTCACAGCACCAAGGGACAGAGTAGACCTGAGTATTTGATATAAATTTCAGCTTGATACCTCCACGCGTTCCTGAGAAAAATGGTCTTGACAGACAGACAGACGGACGGACAACAAAGTGATCCTATAAGGGTTCCGTTTTTCCTTTCGAAGTATGGAACCCTAAAAAAAAAAACGTAATAAATAAATGAATCTACCAACTGGTAGGACCTAAATATAATGACCCAAGGCTTGGAACTGGACTTTAAAGAAGCCAAACAGTTACTGTCCAGTAATAAACCGCAAAAACGCAAATGAGACGTATGTATCTATGTATACCAGCGGACGCGATTTTCCGAAACTTTTCCGCACAGTTTCATAATCGACACAATGATCGTCTAATCGTTCCACTAAGTTGATAAAACGTCGTATGATTCCTACTTCCTATTACTTTCCGGCTGTGGATAGCCCATCACTGGCGAGCCAGGATTTATGCTCTCATAACACGCCGTTCCTCCGCCAGCCGCTCTAAATGTATTGATTTCTTACATCCATTTTTAAATACACTCCTACGAGTCCGACAGGATATTTTCAACTGTTAAGGTACCAAGTAGGTTACATATTCGCTAAGTTATGGCGCAAAGCTTTGAGGTAATAGTGGTTTAGAGATCTACGAAATACTTTTTAGAAAATACAGTGCTTCAAATCTGAACTCACACAGTATACCTACCTATGTGTGTGGCAACTTCGACGAAGTTAAAAGATTTGTAAAGACTTCTACTCTTTAAATTATCATATTTGTCCATGATCTCAATTATTTGTTTATTTTTACCCGATTGTCACTCTCGCTTTGTTTTGGACACTCAATTATGTTACTTTACTCCACCCACCTTGATATTTTTATCTATTAATATTACGGGCCTGTCGATATACCTACTTATCTATAAACACAGAAGAATATTATGGGACAAACTTGCACAATTGCACATATCAACTTGTACCCACTAAGCTCAATATTAAGAACTCGGTTATGGGATATATTTAATAGATCATGAAAATTGTGATTGTTTAGGGTTATTGCCTTACATCAAGTCAGGCATGGCTGATTTTTTTGTATGTTAATAGTGATATAATATTTATGTTAGACTCAGTCCCCAACCTCAAAATCCAAACGGGTCATTTTCTAATTCTTGAAAAACACAAATAATTTTGTTTTTTTGGTTTTATTTCTAACATTTTTCTCCACAATCTCTCACTTTTTAACATTCACTAAATATTTAAAAAATTACCCATGCCTGATTTTATGTAGGTACCATTTCAAAGGATAAATAGCTATATTACAGATAAATACAGAAATGTATATAAAACCTTTGTCTAACTAATATTCGTGATTCTAATTACAGAGATTCGAAATCCTCAGGCCTAGCAGCTCTGTAAGCAGGGTCACTGCTAAGTAGGCTGATAGGCCGTTAATTATCATAAAATTTTATTGTAGAACTTTTGTCCCATAACTGCATATGTTGGTGACACGTCTCCCTGATTTGTCGCATATTTATTTGTCACCTAATAAATCCCAGGATTCAGCCATTGAGTAAAGCAATACAGTTTTTTTTATATTTTTAATGCATTAAACATCAATGCATATCTACTACATAGATATTAGCCAAAGTGAAAATGTTATATTCCTTAAGGTAAAAACGTTACGATAGAAACCATCCTCGTCACTTATGCATTTCTTAACTAACAATTGTGATTTGTAAGTACAACTTTCCTTGCAAACCAAACCTCTTGTGTTCATGTCGATAATTGAGTATTTTTCATACTAACGTATCAAAAGAATCAAAATTCCGGAGTAATATGACACATCACATATGTATTCACATCTAACCTAACCTAATAACAGCTAATGCGCTGTATCCGGTCGCAGGTACTAACAAATTTATCAAACACGAAACAGATCCAGCTTCTATTAATGAATTAAAGATTAATAGACGAAATGATGGGCGACGTGCTCCGGATAGATACTAGTCGGCGCACCGCGGTTCGCCCGACAGATATGAGCGTCCGTGGCGGTTATATTTTATCGGAAGTAACGGCTTCTAACGTACGGCCAATTTCATAATGCCTCGCCAGCCCGCTCGCCGCCGTCCCTCGCTGCGCTGCGAATGTGCCCCACTTATCAATTGGATATCTCGATCTGGAAAAATAATGTGCCATCATTGGGAGTATCTATAAACGCTACGTCGGCCCGGCTTTCCGTCGATAGTTTGATTCCAGCGGGTTCCCATGTACAAATAGAGTCATAACGGAAATTGGAGTTACTCAATGATATTAATAGATAATATTCTAATTAGAAACTATAGACAGTCAGTAGTCCAATCAACTAAGCGATAATATTTAAAAGCTATCAAAATGACAGGTTAAGTAACGGTAAGTGGGCGACTCACACTGTCAAATAAGTCATCAGTGCGTCAGTTAACTCAATTACTTAGAGATCAACACACGGCTACTGTGCATGATTAACATTCTGACGCGGCAAAGCAAACTGTACCTAGTCATAAAGAGAGAGCTCTCAAAATTGTTACAAGGGAGATTTTCACAGTAATCCTGCTCCATAAATCATTTAATAACTCGAATACACAGCCACACACTGAGCCATTCCTTCCGTTGTTCAAATAATGTTTCAGTTTCTCATCTAAAATAGGCTTTAAAGCCTCGACTTTATGGATCGTATTCGTAAATTTGTGTAAATATTTCTATCTTATTGGAAATAATACCGAACGGTGCACATTCTTGAATAGGCGCAAGTTCTTTACGAAATTTTACGGTAAAATCAACCTTAAATTGAAGAGCTAAAGTTCGGAACAGCATTTATAGAGTATATCCGGATTTTGTGAATGGTTTATCCTCAGGTCGGAACGGTTGCCACGAACTTGCTGTCAACCCTTGACGCCGGGAATAAGTTTGACAGATCATGCATGAAAATGATTTAGGGCACGTGTGACAGAGCCAACATCCTACTAGATTAACGCGTACTTAAACAGTTATGTTCAGAATTCAATAAATTTTGTTATCAAATTTATTTTGTAGGTATCAAGTTTCAAAATGCGATTTCCAATTAGATAATGTAAATTTTGGTTAAAGTCTTCGTATAAGTTTTAACTATCACATATTCTGATCTAGGCGCATTTATACGACATTCTACATAATTAATAAAACAGAAATACTTAGTAAATAAAATAAAAAGAACGAATAAATTCTGTTGACACTTGACCGGACGGCTGACCTTTCAATCAGCGCTAATCAAATATTTAACATTTAAAATGTCAACTCTATTAAACGACAACCGGAAAGTAGTCGTAAAATTTGGATAGAGGCGAGTCATAAAAATAAAATATGAATAATTAGCTGCAGGAGGTTAATAGTCTATTAGGCGTGCATTCGCGCCGCGCCGGGCGCGATGTCTCGCTGTGCGCGCGCCTGTGCCGATGCCATCGCGCTGCGTTGTGACACTTGTGACATCATTTTGGGTACATTACTATAGTCGTTACAAAATATAATAATATCATTTGTTTATTTCTCAATAAGTCCTTATGGAATCGACTGATTCGCATATACCTACTTACTTAAAAAGATCGAATCTAAGGTCAATGATGGCGATCTCCGCGGTGCCGCCCGTATACTCTTCTCGAGCGATGCCGCGGCCCCTGATTCTCACGACACCCTCACTGCCCTTGAGAGCAAACACCCGCTGGCCCCCTTAATGTCTGTTCTCCCAGAAACCCCAGAAACAACACTACCCGGCTTCCTCGCATCTGAAGATTCCGTTTTGGCAGCGATCATGGCGTTCAACAATGGTTCAGCTGGCGGTTTAGATGGGATCACTCCTCAACATATTAAGGACCTGCTCGCTGGTAACAATAACGGTGATCTCTTCGCCGGCCTCACTGGTTTGGTGAATCTAATGCTTAGTGGGAAGGTACACGACAGTGTTTGTAAAACCCTTTACGGAGCCAACCTTTGTGCCCTTGTCAAAAAGGATGGCAGCGTGCGTCCAATTGCAATAGGCTCTTCCTTTAGACGACTGGCTTCCAAAGTATGCTGTAGATATATCCGACCTGTTCTTGAAACCAAATTTAAACCTTTCCAATTAGGTTTCGGCAGCAAAGGCGGTTGCGAAGCAGCAGTCTATGCTTGCCGCACCTTCCTAAATAAATCCCCAAATTCAATCTTGTTAAAATTAGATGTCAAAAATGCCTTCAATTCTGTACATAGACAGGCTCTATTAACAGAAGTTAAAAAAAATACCCCCAATATTTACCCCTACATCTGGCAATGTTACAGCTCCTCAACTCACCTCAAGTACAGGAGCCACACCATTCTGTCATCGACCGGCTGCCAACAAGGCGACCCTCTAGGACCGGCGATCTTCAGTCTTGCCATTCATCCGAACATCTCAGACCTTACCTCACCTCTCAATATTTGGTATTTAGACGACGGCACACTGGGAGGTGAACCAACTTCCGTTCTAAACGACTTCATCACCATCAGCCGCAAATTTGACTCCATAGGCTTACAACTCAACCCAACCAAATGTGAATTATATATAGATCCACTAGAAGCCAATAAAGGCGATATAGTAAGAAATTTCCAAAATATCTGCCCTGGAATCAAAATCCTAGATAAGGTCTCCCTTCACCTCCTAGGTGCGCCTATTTTCGATGATGCTATTCCACAATTTATAAACAAAGACATCGACCATTTTCATACTTTTTCAGACCGCTTACTACACATCAACTCCCATATGGCCATATTTATCTTGCGACACTGTCACTTTGTTCCCAAATTTACGTACGCTATGCGCTGCAGCCCTTTCTGGAAACTTCCAAATCTCTGTGAAAAAATCGATTGCATCCTTTGGACACAAATTGAAAAAATAATTAATATCAAAATTGACAAAAGAATGTTCTCAATAGCATCTCTACCAGTGAGGTTTGGTGGTCTTGGACTGAGGCAAATCTCCAGCGTAGCCCTCCCGGCGTTCCTGTCCTCGGTACATAGCACGCTGCCTCTCACAGGCAATATCTTAAAACCCTCACTTCGTGATTGTGAGGTAGCGTGCTTGTCCCAGGCCAGGGACGCTTGGAAGTTGGCCTGCCCCGGAAAAGACTTGCCTCCTAATCCAAATTCCCAAAAACTTTGGGACGAACCTATATGCCGGCAATTACATGACCACCTCCTGGAAACTAGCCCTTCAGCAGTAGAAAGAGCCCGCTTGCTAGCCATATCAGCGAAAGAATCAGGCTACTGGCTGCACGCATATCCTTCGTCTAATTTCGGAAACCTTCTGGACCCTAATAGTTTCCGCCTTGCGGTAGGTTTGCGACTTGGCGCTAACCTTGTCGAGCCACACATCTGCTCCTGTGGTACAACAGTAGACCGCTTGGGTCACCACGGTCTCGCATGCCCAAGAAGCGCTGGTCGCCTATCCCGCCACGCCTGTCTTAACGACATTATCCGTCGGGCTCTAGTCAGCGTCAACGTGCCAGCCACACTGGAGCTTAATGGCCTGGCGCGTGATGATGGCAAAAGGCCCGACGGGTTGACCCTTGTGCCGTGGCTTCGGGGAAGGCCTTTAATCTGGGACGCAACATGCGTGGATACCTTAGCACCTTCCCACCTCAACACGACATCGTTGAAATTTGGCAGTGCAGTCACGGCCGCCGAGGCCGCGAGATACGTATTTGCGGCGTTTGCCGTGGAGACGTTAGGGCCATGGGGGCCAGAGGCTTTTAATCTATTCAAAAAGCTGTTCTATATGCTCATTCGCTCCACCGGTGACCAGAGGGCTGGCTCGTTCCTCGCTCAGCGCATTGGCATTGCCATTCAGCGAGGTAACGCAGCCAGCCTTATGGGCACCTTGCCAAATAGCAGTGACATAGGGGACATTTGTACATATAGTTTAAGCACCGTAGGCTGGGCTAGGTAGTTAGTATTAGTGTAATTTATATATATATATATATATATTGTTGTTTGTCCTTTGTTTGTTTTGTTCTTACTAGGTATCCAGATATTCAATCATAATTTTCTACCAATAACCTAAATAATTACATGTGCAGTAAGTCTGCTTAGCACTTCCGACTTTGTCTCTCAATTACCTTACTCAAAGGAACTGGCAGAAATCCCTTAAAGGGAAAAGTTTGCCTTAGTTATTATATGTTGTGTTATATATATAAATATATGTTTCCGCTATGTTTTTTGTACAATGAAGTGTTTTACATGCCACTACTAACTTATACTTTATTCTTAAGGCATTCCGACTATACAACTTCCATATTTATGCACTATATTATAACTTTAATTTAAAACGATCACACGTTTCACATGTTTTTTAGAATATATTTGCATATGTCCTGGATTAAGTTGAACATTTGTCAACTAATTTAACTGTTTGCTAATAGATACTTTAGTCACAATATTTGTCATTTATTTAATCCTTAGTGAAAAACTAGGTAAAACAGAGTAAGTTTTTTTTAAATGACCTCATACAAATAGAAATAAGGAAGCATTTTTGTACGCGCTATCGCAAAATGCTTTCATAAAAATAATGACCAAATAACGGGACACAAAAAACGCGCCGCTCCATTGCATATCTACCTAAAATTTAAAAACTCCAACAAAAAGATTCTCGTAATCAACGAGGTGATCTACCAACTTCCTAAAGTCGCAATATTAATCTTTAGGACAAAAAACACGTCAAGTGCGAGTTGTTTCACTTGCAACAAAATCGTTTAAATTGGATCCATTGCTATACTAGTACAAACTGACCCGTCGATTGTATATCTAATCAAAACTCCTTTTCGCAGTCGTTGCATGCGACCCAAAATTGTCAGTGATAAAAGCGAGAGGCACTATAATGCACAATTGTGCAGTTTAGTTGTATTGTATTTACGGAAAGGAAAGAGACACCGAACGATAGTGTAAACCCGTTCAGTAATTTAGGACTGAACCCCAAAATCGAGAGCGTCCATAATTAAAGCAGCATGGAGGAGCGGACAGGTGCAAGGTGCGACAACGGCATAAGCCAACAAGAGCACGACTGCCCAGCAGGAAAAAACCGAAGCATCGCATGTAAAAACAAATTGTACCAACAGAAGAAATAAAGGTCTGCTGACGGTACGGTCACAGTTGGTTGTACGGACAATCAGCTATGAATCGATTTCTTTCTTCATATAATCTTACCAGAGTGACGGAAACTAGTGATCCTTGATTGCTTGAACAGTTTTCCAATAATTATTCCCTACAAGAACACCGGAAATGAAACGCTTTAATCGATTCCGAACCGCGCCTCGGTGACGTGGCGTTTGATTAACTGAAATTATATGGCGCGACGGATCGCGTCAACTTTGTTAAGTGTATTGTTATCACGGCCTTCAGCAAAATAAAACTAATTCAACTATTGTCTTAGTCTTGTCATTATAAACAGCCAAGAGGAAGTTTATTCTATTTCAAGGTGAGCAAACAGTCAATTTCTGTGGTTTTCAGTGATTTTAAATTACTATAGCTGCGATTAACGAAGTTATAAATTGTGTGAAGATTATTGTATCTTCGTCTGCGCGAATCTGTCGCTATGAGTATGGCTACATGCTATTGGTTTCAAAAACATGTGCACCATTACTTTGTACAAAAATAACGTTAGACACGCTACGTATGAAGTATGCCCCGTGTCCGCATTAAGAATTAATGGCAAACGAAAAGATGGGGCCACTCTGCAAAATTTATATCACATCTCTACCAATGACAAGAAAACTGTTACGGTTTGCGGCGGTCTGAGTGTAGCATTAAAAATTCAAGTCGTCTTACCACTTGTGTGAGGGATTGCCGCATATTTGTTTGTGGACAGCATTTATATATTTTTTGGTTGAGCGCTATACTATCAAGGGAATAACACTAAAAGGGAATTTAAGATTTACTTATAGATCATGGATTGGAATGCTTTAGCGATTAAGCGTGTTTCCTATTATACCTGTTAGTACTTACCTAATCGGAATGTTCTGTATTATGTATGTATTTCATAATCTGTAATCGTTTCTATGTCAAAATCGATACTAAAAATGTAAGAAATCGTTTCTACCCAATAAAGCCTCTTAATCGCAGAGCATCAAAAAAACGGAGATCAGTCATTGCTCTCAGGTGAAATGAGTGCGTTCGGCGAGCCGTATGAGACACAAAGTTACCACCCCTAGAGGGCGATGCTAATCGTATGCATACGACAGCCATTTTCAAAAAATATAACTCTACATTCAGTGCGATTACCTACTTATTTCTGGTTTTGATTCGCACATCTCAGGTTTTACAGTTTGGACTTATCTTACCCAGTAGCCGATAGTAGTTGATGTTTTTTGTACCACGAAGGTTGCAAACAAGCATACGGCCCACCTGATGGTAATCACTGCATGGACGCTGCACCTCCAGAGGTGTCACATGCGCATTGCCGACCCTTCATAAAAAGGAGGCTTTATTGTGTTGACGGCTAAAGGGACAAGAGGGTTCCTCGTCTTCAACACACTCTCCTCCTCATCTTCCTCTTTGAGATCCCTGGCAACCTTACTCACCGACAGGAACACAACACTATGAGCTCTAGTGTTATTTGGCTGTGGTTTTTTTGTAAGGTAGAGGTACTTTCCCAGTCGGGCTCTGCTCCAAATTTGAGCGAAATGAAATTACATTAGCAGTGCCTATACTTCTCTTTTGTATAGTATGTATATTTAATTTTTGGGCACGCCTCACAGCCTAAAGTTTTTGACAAATTTTAATATTTTATGGTATTCGCTAATATCAGCAGTGAATAGCAGAGTGAATTACTCGTTAGCTATTATGTAGTTATGTATACGTCGGCCGAAATACCTAAAGTTTCTAAATAAATATTTCGCTTTTAAATAGAATCCAAAGTATTATAGTGTTTTAGTAGAGGTATGCTATCCGTAAATTCTTCTACAAAATCAAGGAATAGCGAAATCATTTGGAAACACACGTAAAGTGGCCAGTATTGACAGATCGAAGAGCGGCTGGCAGCAGCACATGTCTACGCCGACGGCTTCCGTTTCATAAAGTTTAATGGCGTGGTTGACCCAGCTTTGTTTGCTTTAGACGAGTTGACAACTGCTCTATTCAGTGCCATTCTGGTGAACTATTAATTGCTTGACTGCAACTGATATGAATCATCACCCCAGTCACTGCATTATTTGTATTTAATATTAGATTTTTTGAAGTTGTTTATAAAGTTTTGTATTTACATTTGTAACGTTTTAATCGAAGAAATAGTTATACGCATAACATATAATATTATTCAAATTGTTTGATGTTTCAATCGTTGTTTTGGTCTTTGTAACTATCTAAAAACAGAAAATACTTACCCAATAAAAATACTCCTGTACTCAATACGAGTATGTATGCTTCGGGTCTTAGTAAATCCGAACATGTAGTCGTAAAATTTTAGATGTAGTAAATTAATAACTCTACACTTACCTACATAACACGTACGCTTCCCTTAATTAACAGAAAATTCTAACTCACTACAAAAATATCACAGTGACTTAATCAGAGATCACATCTCGTAATGTTCGGGCGGGCGACGAGTGAGATCTGACACGAAATTCCCTAAAAATAATATTTAAAATGGTAATGGGCCCCTGCGTTCATAAATTGCCATGCCATATGTCCCCGTACACTACACCTACTGTATACATAAATATGTCAGGTATAGTGACTGCTTCTGTATTATTACAGACTATGTTTCTTGTTACTTAGAAATGAAGATTAGATTAGGCGCGAGATTTGAGAATGGGAGTAACTGCGTCTTGTTAAAAATGTATTTGATTGCTTCATTTTTAATGGTTGGAGAGGAGCATTACAATAAAAATAGCACATTAGTAAAGATTTAGGAACTCCGATACCGCTTTAAGACTACGCTAAGCGGGATATGACTGTATTTAAAATTAACCATCAAGTCTAGAAAACGCTCGCTGATGGCGTGATTGGCGCGTAAGTGTTGTGGAAGGCAGAAAGTTCTGTGATGAAATCTGGTTCAAGTCATTTGAATTTGGTTGGTGCTGGAAAAGGTTTTACAAGCAGCATATCAATATGATGTAGCCTCTGACGTCAACTTTTCTGCCAGATGAGTGGAAAACTGTGTCGTTAACGTATCTGTCTTAATAATAGCCACGAAAAGCGTAATCTCCACAGTGTTCATGTTTAAATCGTCTGCAATAGACGCAAAGATCATGATGATGATGAGGAAATCTACCGCATAATATACCTATATTATTGCTAATTTCGGGCATCTGGCAGCAATTTATTGAAGGAGGTCAGAGTGACAGACCAACAAAAAAAAATAATTGAAAAAAGTAGCACCAAATAAGGGATTGTCGAAGTTGTCTGTTTTTTTTTATAGAGGACAGGGCCTATATTTTAAGATTAAGTAAAACAAAAACTTTGCAATTTATTACGGTAACAAAATAGTAGGTAACAAACTATGAATTAAATGATATGTCAATTTTCACTACTTGCGAATAGAAACTCCAGGCAATAGCATAATCTAATTAATTAAATATTTGATTTTTGTATTTGTATTAATTTTGTATGTGTAATTTCTACGTGTTTTATTAAAGAAGGTAAATTAACGAAGTTAACATTTTTATCTAATTAATTACATAATTTCCCACAATATTGCACCAAACCCAGGACTCTAGGGTTCGTATTCTTCAAGTGGTTTGCACCATACTTCCACCATTGCACAGCTAGCAGATATCTTAATATAGAAATAAGGATAATACCAAATTAACTTGAGGTGTTTTGTTGCTCTCATTACTAACTATATATACTTTTATTCAAATAAGGAATATACATACACTGTTCGTTATTCCTATTAGGTATCTATGAAACCTAGCGTTGCCCGGGCCATCATCCCCAGGACACTTGCCGCATTTCCTCTTTGTACTGCCATACTTAGCCCGTGACCAAAATATGCCCCCGCTCGCAAGTCGCCAGACACCCAGACAAGTTTATGGGAAATTTCTTTTACAACTTGTTTGGTGTCTGACGACCACGGCCCAAAAGTTTAAACTGCAAGTGCCGCAAATATGTAATTGTTTTTTTTTAAATGAATATTTGCGGCACTCGTCTAGTCTGTAACATTATTGGAATAAAAATGCAACGCCTGTAAAAAAAAAAGATACTGTGTACATATAAGAATAAGTATATCCCAAAGAACTCGATTACCAGTAGTTCCTTTAATTACTAGAAACTATAGCTAAACTAATAAAAAAAATATAGAAAATATATTTCCCTTTCATTTTATTTTATAATTTTAATACTTTATACATTTTATGTACAGGTATGTACTTAAACTGTATGAGGTGTGCAATAAAGAGTATTTATTATATTATAATTATTATTTTTTTATTCCATATCTCGGGACCATGGGCCTCTCGAGACCTTTGGAAGGCATGCTTTATTATTATTAGCTGTATAAGTTATTTTGACACAGTAGCCCCTATTTTATTGGTATAACTGCAGACATGGTTGTCTGCAGGTTTAATTTCCGAAAGACCTTTGGTATTGAATAGGAGTGAACAACTAAGAATAGCAGACATACTGGGCCCTTGGGATTTTCAAAATATGCATCCCTTGCTAATAGGTTTATTAGTTACAAACGACTTTTAACAAAATCAAGCGTATTTATGTACTTCCACTTTCAATTCAATGCTATGGGATTTGTGCCGTGTGACCGAAATGTTGCTTCAGCAAACTCTACCCCTTTTCGCCGAAGACTTAAAAGAGTTACAGTGGTTCTATAGTCTGTAACGAAAATCAAAATATTTTAGCTAATAAAAGTAAAGATCAGTGCTGAAAATAAAGTTAAATGAATTCATAAAAATTGGTATTTTAGTTTGCAATATGTCATTTAGTTAAATAGCCCCCTTGATCCGTATCATATATTCTAAAATAATAGCATATTAGTAAAGCCACATTATTTTGCCCTTTTTGGTCACGAGCTCTTAAAATCCCGCTAAGCACTCGGCAGAAGGATCCTAGCTATGGCCAAAGAAAACAATAAATCGTAATGACGGCGCGCCCCCTGGGCACCCTCGGAAGCTCGCTATTTTGGACTATAAATAAATGTGTAGATGGATTGATAAATATAAATATTAGGGGCGAAACGAAGAAAAACAATGTTTATGAAACTGGTGTCGTTCGCATCATAACTGTGAGTTACGACTTCCGACGCATGCGAGCATATGCTCCGCGGAATTTTTTCTAGGGGCTCGGCTCGCGCTTCTAGGATCTTCGAAGATAAAAATAGTCTTAGTTAAGAGTCCAGTAACGATTTGAAAACTAATATCGCTAATAATTAAATAACGCATATGTATTGCATTTGATAAGATAGTTTGAAGTCTTGTTATTGCAAAAAAATTCTTTTGGTACACATTTATTATTATTGAATACCCGAAATACAGAGCTTGTTTAGTAAAGACGTTCATTCGTGCAAACTTGTCGTTTGATTTTTTATTATTAATTGTTATGCCCTCCAATATGTTTTATATTATCTCATTAAAGCATAAAGCCAAGTTTATTCCTACATTTTTATGAAATACTTTAATACATTTCCAAAAATACCACCTAAACTTCGGCAATTTTTCTTAAAATTGCTCTAGAAATACTCTTGCTTAAAAAATATGTAAAAAAATAAAAAACTGTTCCACTTACTCCTTTAACGACTCGTTTTGCAACAGATTTATATATTTTACATACTAGTTTAACATCATTTGAATCAATAAAAATCTTAATCTTTTCACCTCTCCAAGCAAAAATCGCGAAACAGCTTTTAGATTAAGGTGAATTATTTATAAATAAAACATCAAAAGTTTTTCACTTATGCAGTTTAAAAATAACTGTATTTCAATATATGTATACAAATTAATAGTAGTCTTATTAATTACTGTAAAATTCTATCGAACAGATGAGCTAAATCGAAAAAATACTTTACCGGTCTCTTACGTGCTTCGAAAATCTTCACCTTAGAAAACGAGCCACTCTTTCGACAGGTTTCTATTCTAGCTCTTGTTAAGTTAAGGCGCTAGGCGCTGATTGTGGCCGAAAACTGTTACTTTCTAAGGGATATATCTCAATAACGGGTTATTCAATAATTTTGAAAAAAATATATGTTATTTACCATTTCATGTACAACATTGTCAACGTTTGAATAAATCGTGTAACGTATAGTTTCTCCGTTATGTAAATGTAACGAAAAGTCATTTTACGGTTAATTTTGCTTATATCTACTGAACGGCTCATTCGATTTAAAATATTGTTGAACTAAAAAATATGTACTACAGAACACTACAAACTCAACGTAGGATATTTAAATTGATTAAATTTTCTTAAACAACTTGATCGTAATTCCACATTTCGTGCGTTATTAGCTCGAAAACGGCGTTGCTGGCAGTCGTGAGCTAGCTTTGAGACGAGGAGGCTGTGTCGCTCGTCGCTCCGTGCTTCCCTTGTACTACATATACTTGTGCTTAGCCCGTTAGCAATAATATCGGACTTACTGTGCCTAAAGACTAAATAACTGCAGAGGGTTCATACGGTGCGGATATAACGTGTCTTGACGTTTTATCTTTTAAGATAATGTACTCGTATGCATGTTTATGTACGTTCGTATAAAAAGTGTATTTTATTTAGATTATAATACAAGTAAAAAACAAATGAAATAAAACAAAAATAATGAATCTCACATTGCTCTGAAAACAAATTTGGTCATGTAAGTAAACTAAAATTATTATGTTTTAGTAAACGCATGCATCACGCAAAATAGGCATTAGTCGTCGAGTTGCGGAAATCTGATAGTACTGCAATACAATAGACTAATAATTAATTTAATAAAAAACTCCAAAGAACCGAATTTATTTAAACATATTTATTTAAGAATACCGTGTTCTAAACGAATGTAATATGCGTTTTATTTTAAGATTAAAAACAATCTTTAATGTTATACTTTATACTAATTTCTCAAATCTAGAAATTGCGAAGTAAACTGCAAAGGATTGCAGATAAACCGGCCAAGAGAATATCGGGCTATGCTCAGTGTAGGGATCCGTAGTTGCCGGTCTGTTACAATACATCCATTCAAAAGGTAGTCTATAAAGAAATATTTTGTAGCACTTACGTTATTTTACTATAGGCATAACTCAAAATCGGCTCAACCGATTTTATTCCATATAGTTTTTATTGAAAATACGTGATAATTTTTTTGGACCCACGGTTCAAAAATCAAAGAGCATTTTAACTTTCAAAGCTCTTATTTACGAAAGTATTCGTTTCATCCAAAAGTTGTTTAAGGCATATTCTTCTTGAAAGACCTATCCAACAATGGGTGTCAGATACTTATTGTTTTACCACTTTGTAGGCGTAATTAAAACACATAATTACTCATACCAAATTTCAGTCTACTAACTATCACTGAGCAAAGCCTGATTGAGAATCTAATAAAAAATTGCTGATATTTAAGAGTTCAATGTTTGTAAGAATAAAGGAAAAAAATATTTTTTTTATACCACGACGCTGGCAAACAAGCATACGACCCGCCTGATTGAAAGCAGTTATAAAGCCTATGGACGCCTGCAACCCCAGAAGATTCACATGCGCGTTGACTACCCTAAAATAAACTTTACTATGTCGGTGAAATGCAAATAAATACAAATTTTATATTAATTATCAACACAAGTAAATAAATAAAAGACTACTAAGGGTTAATACTACCTATCAAATATCTTTAAAAGACCGGCCAAGTTTGTATCGGACCATGTATAATGTAGGGTTCCGTAGAAAGTAGATTCTTGGAGATAACTCAAAAACGGATGAACCGATAATATGTGAAATAATTTTCGTAGAAAATGAAGTACTAATCCTTCTTGGTATTTTTTCATATTTTTAAGACTTACGGATTAAAAGTTAGATGGGGGCTATTATATTTAGACTTTCGAAGCAATTATTTCTGAAAATATTGACTTAATAAAAAAGTTTGTAAAAATACTCTATATACCGGGTGTTGCCTGTAACATGAGCAATAAATTAAAATGTAGATTCTACTCCTCAAAGTAAACAACCTTTGTTCAGCGACTTTGAAAAATAACTTGTGGTCTGATTTTTAGTACACTTTAAAGTTTATTCGAACACGCAATGTATTGCGAAATTGATTATGTCTGTAAGGTGACAAGACTGACAAGCAATGTCAATGAGAAGGATTTTAACGTACATTGAAAATACTATTTAGTTTGTTTAAAAAAGAGACAATCTAAAGACTACATATTTTTTTAAAGTTGTTGAACAAAAGTTGTAGTTGTAGAATCTATGTTTTAATTTATTGCTTGTGTTATAAGATATTTTTAAAGCCGTATCGTACAACATGTTCATATTTACAAAAAAAAAATATTTTTGACATTTAGTTTGGCATTGTATGTATGGAGTGCCTCACCTAAAAGATTTTTTTAGTAATTTAGCCAGAAAACTAAGTAGCGGCACATGAAACACACCTCTTGATAAAATTTCAGTAATATATGTTTTATAATAAAAATGGCTGTGACATACGGACGGACAGACGGACATGTTTCAAAAAACTTTTAAGGGTTCCGTTTTTACCATTTTGGCTATGGAACCCTAAGAAGTGTTTGCGCTGTGTTATATTTTAAAGATCTAAATTTAATGGGCTTACTGCTCTCATTTATATGACGATTTCGTGCACAAATACCGCTCCTTACATGTGCATTTTTTTCTATTCGCAACTGGCTTAGTTTAGTTAATTTATCGTAATTAAGTGAATTTTTACGGTTAATATTTAAAATCGCAATAAAAAAATAACCATCTATTAAGCTCACTTGCACAGCAAAAAAAAACCAAATTCACATGAAAACACCGCTTTGATGTGCATTCAGTTTTTTTTGCTGTACTAGTCAGTATTTTTTTTATTTTTTCTGATATGCGGAATATTTTTAACCATATTTCGTAAATTCATAAATATTTTGCCGCTCACTGTACTTCAAATTCAAAATCTAGGTTTTCATTATTTTACATAAAAATCTACTAATCGAGATCGTTATTACTTATCTTATTTAGTAGCAGTCCTAAAAAATGTCACCGTAGTACTTAATCACAGTATTCAAATCACAAAACATCCACAAAAGGATTAGGTATGATTATTATAAATCTGCCCGCGCGCCTCTGAGTAAAGTCGTATTCTTTGAACATTATTGCGGTGCATCGCGGCGGATTTACGCACGATCGCATTGAGAAGGGTACGCGGGTGGCGCGGGTAGAGAGCGCCCAAACGCTCAAGGACACTCCGGCGACAATCGTCTTAATTTTATGACTATAGTAAGTAAAGTTGTAACATTCTACATTCTAATTACGTAAGTAAGTTTTAACCTGAACTACTTAAATACTTAGAAATCCACATCAAAAGATATCATGACAATCGTTTTATCGTGCCTTGATTTGTATTGCGTATTGATAGCTAATGGAAAGACAAACGACCGGACAGATATAGGATTAAGTAGACATATCTGTCAAACGGATTGCATCACAAATAAATTTTCTCATAATAATAAGATTAACAAAGATGCGATGCAACCTATTGGTTGCGGCGGGACGTTAGTCACTAGCGCTATACTTAGCCGATTGCATTGTCTTCTGAAATATCTATTAACGATTATTGACAAGGCATCGGCACGCGAATTCTGTTTGCGATAGGTGCGATGAACTGCTATAAATATAATTTTATGTGCGATGCAACACGACGCGCGCGACCAACTATGTGGCGGCGGATCTGTCGATCGAATCGACGACGTGCTGCAGGAACACTTGTTTAATTACTGCTGCGACTAGTGCATCACTTACGTACCGCACTATTATTTATGTAGGAATGTAACTAAGTACCTACTTATCACTACTACTTACAACTTACACTCTGCCAAGTGTACAAATTAAAAGCTACTTTGTCCGCATATAAATAAAATAAGTATTAATTATAATACTATTATATCCATTTAAGCTATAAATATTACCTACACATTTGTACTATAAGCTAAATGGATAACATTACTTGTAAATAATATTTTATCCTAAAACGAATTTTACGCAACACAATTTTCGGGTATACGAAGACGTATAGCAGTAGTAGGTATAACATATTATTTAATCAGAAACGATTGAGGTCTCGTATGAATACACATGTTAAAGCATCGTAATGACAATAATGACAAAATACTCAGTGATTAAATTATAATTAAAAGCGATTTAACTACATTACATACTAATTACGAAACATACTAATTTATATCGGTAGCTGCAACAGACAACGTAGGCAGCTATTGTTTCAGCTCTCCCAACAAATTAATGAATTCGCATCAAAATTGCAAATTGCAAGTTCAAATTGATACAATTCGACAATTGATTACAATATGCACACAAAGCGCTATCGCGTCCACAAACACAGGCGAGCAGTCAGACAGCTGACATCGATTCATATCGTATCGGGCTTCGGCCCGTTTCGGCGAGGGCAGCTTTTCATTTTGTATGTTAAATTAAATTTCCATGAAACAAGATTGAATTTTTCGCAATCAGCGCGCGTGGAGTTTGCTCGGAACGAATGTAATTTCAAGGTTTGATATAGTAGCATATATGTCAGTGATGCACTCCGGCTCCTCAGTAATACTTATACACTGGTTTAGGAACGTTTACTTTTTAAGAAACGCGTTTCTTTTTACTATACTAAAACTCTATATTTATTAGTCTTTCTAATCTACTAATCTTCGTTTGTCCTTATTTATCACTTTGACAGTTGTGTCTGTTAGAAACAGTACAAACGTAAATTAACTAAATGACACTTGTAAGACGTTTATGAATAAGAAGGTAAGTAGGTAGGTACAAGGTGGGCATACTATTTTACAGTGAATAAAGAAAAAAAAAGGTAATGCAACAATTGTGTTTTTTTATTGATGTTTAGAACAACAACATCCTTAAATAAGAGTCTTCCATATAAATGGTTATATAACAGATGGCCAATAACAGTTATCCATAAATTAAATTGTACAGAATAAAAAATGTAGGTAAGTATTATTGGTAGAAAACAGTACAAAAATGAAGTGTGCAAAAAAAGTCAAACAAAATGCTTATCGCAAGTAAGATAATTGACCACATAAAGAGTTATAATATAACTCTATAAACAAGATATGTTTTCACTAGTACCGTGATTAAATAATTGAAAGCCTTTTCACGAAGATCCTTTGTTTAGCGAGTTAGGTAATAATGTATTGTTTCTACCTCGGCAAAGCAACGCACATCAAACCGCCGTGCGCGGCGCTACGACCACACCGCACGGGCAGCGAACTAGCATCGGCTTAGCTAATTTACAATTTAATTATCAGCGGGATGATGCATCGTTAGCGCGCGCCAAACCGAGTTTATGCGACTAATCAATTGTTTGACGAGGCCAATGCAATCACGCCGCCCGCGCGATGGCGCCGATCGTTTACAAACTTTACCTTTGAAGTTAACGTTATTATTTAAACCTAGTGCATCAACAGAGGCATATGCCCTATCTACAATAATAATTAGAAGTATAAATTAAATCTAATTACATTACTTAGCTTAGGTTGATGTGATGTAGATTAAGCTTGGTGTCAAACAAAGAACCACGCCAATCTGTTATCGGAATAGAGTTCAATAAAAAGATCAACGTATTTTTTTTATTCTTATTGACTTCTGTTAATTTAAACTTCGTTTCCAACTCTTTCGTTTAATGCAGAGGTATAAGTTAATTTAATCACAACTCGCTATTAACCAAGATAGCGGCCCATGATGTAGCCCACGCGCTCCGAAGCAAACCTTAAGTGAGCTCGATAGCTGGAGCTAGATACTCCTTACAAAACGCTTGTAACATTCATCGTCTTCATTCTAGCATGGTAGTCAAGCAAAATTTATTTGTTCTATTTATAGTTATTTGCAATATTGGGACCGCCTTAGACGCCCTTTATAAAATAAGTTTCAGACGCTTCTGCAATCCAATCGCGAGAACAATGCGGCGGCGTGTCGCGGCGCGTTGATTAAATATAGCTCAGAATCCATCAAGTCGACTTGTTCGAGCCGTTGCTATGGATTTATGCGCTAAATATTCGACAGGTGCCAAGTGTGTCGATAGCCGATAGACTCGATAGTGTTCGATCGCCGATGACTAACGATGCCCCAAATTATATTTCAAATGTCAAATAATTTGAGCACCTGCCCTGGGCCCAGCGGTCAGCGGTACTGCTCTACTGACACTGTTGCCGAAGACATGCGCGGACGCACACGTCTCCATAAAATTAGTCGCTGCCTCAGAAAGGTCGCGTCCACATGGGATCTGAGCCATACATATTCTAACAGCATTATTCTACAAAATTATTTAGCTGCGCTAAAAATCACTGAGAAGTTTTTAAGATAATAATGTTAAATCACGGTACTAAGTTATTCTTCTACACTATATTATTCACGGTATTCTTCTACTTAAAACTTATTAAAAAAAATATTTTTCTAAACATGATAATAACTAAATTCACCTACACGTTGGGTTATGCAAAATTTACCAAGTTCATTATAGTTAGTTGTTACAATTAAACGGATTAATCGCGTCTTAGTACAAACTTTTAAAAACTTCCAACGTTTCGAGAACGTCGGGAGACTAAAAAAAAAGTAGTGCTTGTAACAACTATAACAAATTATCATCGCGGCAACAGAAGACAATTTTTTACCTAGTTACTTAATTTTATTAATTCAATAACAATATGCACATAAAGTAATAGTTGTGGAGCTAATGCGAACATTTACAATTCGCTAATCCTGCCACTACCGTTACGTAAGACACCCGAGTTGAATATAAATGTAAAACACAATAAATTTCATGCCCCGTAGGAAATGAATATTCATCACGAAATCGCCATGCATATTCTCATTCACCGTCAAAGTTTTGAGCCCTACCGACTACCCAAAGCGATTATGAAACAATCCTTATACTGTGATCCGTAAGTTTCAATTTAGTCGGTCGTACCTAAACGTTAAAGTATGGAACGGCGCCGAACCAAGCCGAAAGAGCTCTCGTAAGTTTTAACATATACCTAGTAAAGTGATTTACGAATAATTGTTGTGTTGGCGTATAACTAGAGAAATCTTTCCGCTGTTTGCCGCCGGTTAATTTATATATGAGGCTTAGGTAATTCGCGAGCCGCGAGTAATTGCTCTACAGAACAATAGCTTTTGTCATACCCTTATCTCGTATGCCACGTTTGTCTCTCTTTAAAGTGCTCTCTTAAGCACAATAACATTCGCTGAGTATACTCGTGTTCTTCAAATTTTAATGGCTTTGAACCAAAAATGGCAGCAATACGAGACCAGTGAAGGGAAACGTTCTAATATGTTAGAACGTTTCTCTTCAGCGGTTTGGCTTTAAACTGATTTCACCGCTTGATCAACTTGTGACGCTAATATATATAAGATAATTGAATCATGTTTGATGTTTCACTCAGTTTATTATGTAACTTAAGCTAATAAAATGTAAGATACAATTCTGTGACCCTAGTGAAAAGTGGTATAAGTAAAAATGGCTCAGCGAAAAAGCGCACAAGTCCTATAAAATGTACGGCACTTGTACCCTTTTTCGCTGAGTCAATTTGACTTGTACTCCTTTTCACTAGGGCCACAGAATTATTACAAAGTTAATTCATTGAAACACATTATTATGTACATTTGATTCTCAAAATCATGGCTGCGTATAATATAGATACTCTAACATTAGCGTAACACTTAACCGAAACATGTGTTTATCGTAACATGCGAATCGGCCTAAGGCGAATTAGTTCTCGCACAATGCAATTTGAATGCACATTACACAACGGACGAGGTACGAGCGCTTTTTATTGCGGCATCGTGAGATCTTATCTCGGAACTGCCACTTCCAGCAGGCAAATTTCAGAATCTCTCGGTTGCTACGCTGGTTTTCACCCTAACTACCCTTAAAACACAGATTATATTTGCGTATCATGCAAATGGCTTGGCGGTGTGGGTAAGGCATATCACATACGCACCACACACGCACCTTTGAGTACCTTTTTAAAGAATTTAACATCAAACCAGTAATAAAATTGAAAACATTTTGTTACCTTTTTAAATAAGTTCCATTTTGTCGACTGTGTGTGCCAGTAGACATTAACCTCTGTTTGTAAACTCGGACGTTCTATAATCGAATGATCTGCTTCAGTAAAATCATTTCTGCGTCGATAAGAAGCGTTAATTTTACGATCCAGTGATAATTTGCTAACTTCCGACAGTCGTCGCCCTAGTTGAATTGTTCCGATCATTGCCGCGTAAAATTACCTACATGCCGGGATACATAAAATGTAGATAACGCTGAATAAGTACTTGACATGGGCACCAATTTGTAAAGTTAATTGAGTCAGAACACATTTACTTACACTGCCATCGTAGTTTTATATTCTATGTTTTTACAAAGTTCAGAGAAAGACGACCAGAACTCATGGCAGCTTTCAGCGTCTGTTGTGGCCGTGGGTACATTAATAGATTGGAAAATAGCGTGGGAACCTTTTCTGTCCGGTTTTGCTCAAAGACACGCCACAATAGAAAATGTTGGTTCTTGAAGTCTAGCTTAATATTGCATGAAAATTTTGCGAAAATTTCCATTAAGAGATAAGCACCTTCCGCGAAATGGTACTTTTCATGTAGACTGTTACAAATATTTAAATAAATGTTTGAGTTTGAATAGGTATTAAGTTCAAATATATTTCTTTCGTGATTTTTTCCGGCAGAATCTCAACAGCATGTAGATACCGCTGAAATGCATATGTTGAGTTGGCTCTTTTTCGCGAGTATTTCATCAGAACATTAAATAAGATTGATGGAATATACATAGGTAGAGGTACTAGGAATTATACGGCATTCCAAAATTAATAATTTAATACAATAAATAATTTTATTGTTATGTGAAGAAACCTGGGTTGGTCTTTTTTTGTGTAAGTACGAGTATACACCTGACGAAGCCTGCGTTGCGGATTATAAAATTGTAGTTAAAATAAAATATTTTTTTAATTTAATACATACTGATTTCTTATTTCCTATTAGAAATGAAAAAATATTATCTATCCGCAAAATATCGATATTAAAATGATATAGCAGCTTAAATCCTTTTAATAGACATTCTCGCATGTCGCGGCTATTGGAGTAGAAATGCAAGTAAGTTATGGCGAACAAAGTCGTCTATCCGTGGCAACAGCTCGATTAGTGTTTACCCGTCGCACGCGCAGCTCGTAAGTCACCGGCTACACCGGCTACATTACCTGCCGTCGGTAGCACAATGACGTATATGTCCGTAGCGGCTGTACACTTACGACCCTTTGTACTTGAGTAAGTGGGTACACGGCTCGGGCACAGCGCACGCACGACAGATTTGCGACTTTTCTGCTTTCTGCCCTTAGCAAGGCCACCCGCTACAACTACAACCATCGTACCCATATCTTTGTAACGCCAGATCGAATCTGTGAAACATTCGTCTTGCATTGAAAGGTTGTATATTAATTTAATTCGACAAAAAGTAATTTGCGCACAGCAAACAAAAACTGCGACGGATATCGTTATAGATAAGTACAAAATAATAATCATTTTATATGCTTAATCGACGGACTTCTTTCAACCTTTAAGTATAGAATTAAAAACGTAACTTCAAATTAATATTTAGATTAAAATGTTTATTACTTTTACATATTTTTAAATCTAAATGGTATTCCGCATCCTGAACCCCTTTTTACATAATTTAATTAAGAACCTATCCTTTTCCTATAAAGACTATTCTTGAGTTTTGACTAGTCAAAATTTCGATTGTTTCGGTTCTGGCACGAAACAGCTTATAAGTAGGTAATGTTAAGTTGTGTTGTGTAGAAATAGTTAACCTTACCATATATATGATATATATGTGTTACGGTATCTCAAAGTTAAAGGCTAGTTTTGTAATATACGTTATCAATTAAAGGTTTATTCAACAAATATTCAGCTGTTTACCTAATAATCAAAAGCATTACCGACCTTACACACAGACGCCTCGTTCCGAAGTGTCAACTGTCAACGGTGACTGACCGATAGTGACGTATCCATTCATTTACTATGACATTAAGCACCGTGTTGCCACTGCAATATGTTTTTTATTTTTTTTTTAAATACTACTACGGTGGCAAACAAGCATACGGCCTGCCTGATGGTAAGCAGCTACCGTAACCTAACACACGTATTGATAGTCACGTTACAGTCGGCCATCCTTTAGGAACGAGTCTCTTCGTTCTAAGCCTTAGTCTATTTATCCAACTCCGTTACAATCATAATACTAGTTAATTTCGAGTCGTACACTTATCTATCAAATACATAACTAAGTATAATAAAATAATTGTGATTATTGACACACACATTGAAGTATGAGAGTTATTCTCTCCAACTGCCATACTGTCATGTGTCTGCAATGTTTGAAGCCACTCCTGGGCGGTGAGTTCGTACACCAATCATGCCCGGTTCCAAACACTCTCCCTAAGTGTCTACCTGTTTACTTCTCAATCAAAAAATCATCAAATGATATTTGAGCCACTCCTGGGCGACGAGTTCATACGCCAATCCTGCCCGACTCAATATCTGCAATGTTTGAAGCCACTCCTGGGCGGTGAGTTCGTACACCAATCATGCCCGGTTCCAAACACTGTCGCTAAGTGTCTACCTATTTATTTCTCAATCAAAGAGTCATCAAATGAGATTTGAGCCACTCCTGGGCGGCGAGTTCATACGCCAATCCTGCCCGACTCAATGTCTGCAATGTTTGAAGCCACTCCTGGGCGGTGAGTTCGTACACCAATCATGCCCGGTTCCAAATACTGTCCCTTAGTAGGTAGACACTAATTCACTTCTCAGTCAAAGAGTCATCAAATGAGATTTGAGCCACTCCTGGGCGGCGAGTTCATACGCCAATCCTGCCCGACTCAATATCTGCAATGTTTGAAGCCACTCCTGGGCGGTGAGTTCGTACACCAATCATGCCCGACTCAATATCTGCAATGTTTGAAGCCACTCCTGGGCGGTGAGTTCGTACACCAATCATGCCCGGTTCCAAACACTGTGACCAGACATTACCCGTTAGGTGCCGTGACCAAAACATTACCGCTCGTAGGCGCCGTCACCAATCAGCATAACATCACCGCTCGAAGGCGACGTGATCCCAAGACTAAAGGCATCACAGCATAAAACGTCATGAATAAAAACATCACTGCACGGCGGCGTTGTGACTACAGGCTTACCCCATGCTGCTGTCTCAGGTTTATCGGCTTACTGCTTAGTTCATCTCACTGACCACCGCAGCCATGTCCTCGCGCTCCGACCACTCGCCTGATTTTTCATACGCTGCTACTCCACGCGCTGGTTGCATTTTTCGCCAGCAGCAACATGCCAAACACACGACATACTTGCGCATGTTTATTTGAAAATTTACTGAAGACAGTAAATTGATTCATGTCATCATATACCATCAATGGCTTTATGCAGATTCATATTGTTTTATACCAGTCGTACGTGACTGGGTCCCATTAGTTAACTATACTACTGTTGTACGTGAAGTTCAACTTTTTATTTTAAGAGCGTTTCCTGTTATATTGTTGTCATAATAATAATTTATTTCTTTGTAAAACAAACATTTAATCAAATCAACCAGGAAATTAATTCAATCGTTATGTAAAAATCACTTGCTATTTACTTTTATTATCATTAGTCATTTCTCTCGCACAGTCCTTTACATAACCTTCTTCCCTTTCTTTATCAATGGAGTCAAAAGTAGAGTCCACATACTGGGACACTTACCCTTGTAAACCTACTATCATTTATCATGCATGACGACATTTATGACAACTTTGCAGATTGTAAATTAAAACCAGATCAATAAGGACTCACCTTTATCAATTGCCCATGACCAAAAGTCTGTATCACATTCTTACCATTTATTCCTGTCTGTTCAATTTATTTCATATGTGAAAAATACTAAACACAGGTAGTGGTCCATTAGATTTTTATTTTCCCTTGTGTCAACTTTATACGGCCAATTCCAACTACATACTAGTCATGGTTGCATCATTTACTGCTTAAGACAGAGCAGTATACTGTCATGCACCAATACCTTATCTGTAAACATAATGTTAACACACACACACACACACTCAGACACAGGAAACTCTCAGTAAATAATAAATAGTACCTCCATTTCTTATTATCTCATATCATACTGTATCTTCTTAAACGGCTTAGGTTCACCCTTAATACAACTCTGTGGCTCCAGTGAAAAACTATACAAGTCCCATAAAACTTCTATGAAACCTTTACCGCTCCCCATCATGGCCTAATATTCAAATCTGAGAAAATTATATGAAGTGTCATATTATTTTTTTATTACTAGCTATCATCGAATCTATTTCATTTATATTTGAACATTATCAAACTCAGACTAACAATCATACGCCTTTATTATACATAAGGCTTTATACAATCTCACCTTTATAAATTTATACATTTGCCTCATGTGCAGTCCTTATCATTAAGTAGTCTTTGGTGCACATAATAAAATTATACCTTTGTCAGTCTTCATTGTTAACTAGTCTTTGGTACAAATAATAAAATTATCCCTTTGTCAGATTTCATTGTTAACTAGTCTTTGGTACACATAATAAAACGATACTCTTGTCTCATTTCATTTGTCAGTCTTCATTGTTAACTGGTCTTTGAGACGCATAATAATAACCATATCTTGCTTGTCTTTACTTGCTCTTGTGTGGACTTCATATTATAAAATCAAGCAGCTATTAACATAATGCTTGTATCATTTGCAAAAAACAACATTGCTTTACAGATATTTTATCTGTGAACATCTGTGAACATAATATAAGCACACACACAAAATAATAAGAAGCAGTATAATTCCATTCTATACATAGGTACACTGTACCTTACCTTCCCATCATACTACTGTTATTCAATTAAAAGACAATGTGCCTACTTTAGTACTTAGTGTAGCTACTTTTAGCAATAATCATCATCAACATCATTATACCAACTGAAACTTGGATGGTTATGTGATACTATTACAATTTAAAATTCTATCAAGATAAAGATTGCTAGTAGATTCTACTTAATTTACTTTTCACAAACTTTACTCTCATCATAAAATTAATCATTTCTATTTTTATTTTTGCTTGAAACAAGTTTAGAGCAGGAATCACATCCATTGAACGTCACCAGAAGCTAATTTAACATAATTATTCCTGTCTTACCATTTAGAACCATTTGACTATTAAGTATGAATTTCAATACTTGCGGTATGGTTGATCATGTTGAGTGGTCAGTTATTACTCCGGTCACTCCGCTGAACTTCAGCAAACCCTTATCTTATTAATGCTAAGTATGGACCTTATTGTATTTGCTCAGTTTCTTGTCATTTATGTATTTCTAGACTTTTAGTAAAGGACACAGCAAACATAGAATTTCAGTCAGTTCATTGCTGACCGATGACTGGATGATGGGTGAATATCCGGGTCCAATATCTTTCTATCTTAGGTTTGTTGTAATCTCTTATCTGGAACTTAAATACAAACACACCACACACCAAGCCAACATTTATAGGTATTATTATTAGCACAAATATTTCAATGTACATGTTTTATGCTACCTTACCCATTTGTTAGATACAGTACATCTAAAACACATCCAGGAACATTCAGATCATACCAAAATGTGCAAACCAAACACAAAACTAGAGTTAGGAATTTTGATGGCATTGGGTGAACAAAGAGCAATGGAGTCGTTGTTATTTTTTTTGATTGAATGAATGAATGAATAAATGATTGATAAATGATAAATCAATAATGCATAATAAAATTTATTAGTTACATACAAGTAAATTGATTCATTAAATTAAAACATAACGTATGTTTTGTTGAAATGTGTAATTTTGTCTGGTATAATAATAATATATAATATATATAATAATATTTATTTTCTATGGTTTCGATTTTTCGCCTCGGTTATGGGCCACAGGCAGTGTTGGCCGAACGTTAGTGTAATTGAAAATTAAAAATTGAAGATTGAAACACGTTAGTTAAAATTGAACACTAATAGTTTAGTGCAAATTGATTTCAATTAGAATAAATTAATTGTAACTAACGTGTTAATCCTTTGCGAATAACTAATAATTGAAGATATTTAATTTTTAGTCTTTCTCAAAAATTGAAACATTAATTTAATTTTTAGTGTAGATTGAATTGGTAATTGACATTAACAATTTACCTAACTAAACGCGAATTTAGGTTAAGCTACGAGGTTTTGATTTTTGTTTCGATTTTGACTCTGGACTCGGGGGCTTGTATTAATAAGCAATGGGACCGGTATCCTAAGATGGAAGTCATGCTGGACCCTGGGGATCCCTACTGGATCTCGGGTTTGGTGCATCATAGACTCATGCTGTTTGGGCTCATTCGACTCGTACTGATGAGCAGATGGTACCGGGATCAAAATCTGGAGCTCATGCTGGACCCTGGGGATCCCTACTGGATCTCGGGTTTGGCGCATCATAGACTCATGCTGTTTGGGCTCATTCGACTTGTACTGATGAGCATATGGTACCGGTATCAAAATCTGGAGCTCATGCTGGACCCTGGGCATCCCTAATGGATCTGGGGTTTGGCGCATCATAGACTCATGCTGTTTGGGCTCATTCGACTTGTACTGATGAGTAGATGGTACCGGGATCAAAATCTGGAGCTCATGCTGGACCCTGGGGATCCCTACTGGATCTCGGGTTTGGCGCATCATAGACTCATGCTGTTTGGGCTCATTCGACTTGTACTGATGAGCAGATGGTACCGGGATCAAAATCTGGAGCTCATGCTGGACCCTGGGGATCCCTACTGGATCTCGGGTTTGGCGCATCATAGACTCATGCTGTTTGGGCTCATTCGACTTGTACTGATGAGCAGATGGTACCGGTATCAAAATCTGGAGCTCATGCTGGACCCTGGGGATCTCTACTGGATCTCGGGTTTGGCGCATCATAGACTCATGCTGGTACCATCTGCTCATCAGTACAGGTCGAATGAGCCCAAACAGCATGAGTCTATGATGCGCCAAACCCGAGATCCAGTAGGGATCCCCAAGGTCCAGCATGAGCTCCAGATTTTGATACTGGTACCATCTGCTCATCAGTACAAGTCGAATGAGCACAAACAGCATGAGTCTATGATGCGCCAAACCCGAGATCCAGTAGGTAGCCCTAGGGTCCAACATGAGCTCCATCTTGTGATATTGGTCCCGACTTCCGAACCCGAGATGCAGTTTTAAAATTAATTATTAGTGTAAGACAGGATTAATTTAGTTACACTAACGTTAATCTAATTAACTGTAATTCTTATTAAATTTTCGAGGCGTTAGTGTAACTAATAGGTTAATTCCAATAGACGGTTAGTGTAATTGACACAAAATCAATGCGAACTAACGTTAGTAAAAATTGATGTTAGTGTAATTGATTAGTTACGGAATTAATCTTCAATCTTATTGATCAATTTTCAATTCTAGTTGAAATTAACGGCCAACACTGGCCACAGGCATATAGCCTAACTTGTATGTATAACTTATATTACAAACCTATTTCTTCTTTTTGGTTGACCAAAAAGTCCCGGCAACTAACTTTTGTATCATTGACGTCATGTTTCTGTCAAGTTCGACAACTCAGAAATATTTTCACTAATTTGTGAGAAGTAACGCAATTTCGTTTTATCTTCAACATAATTTACATAACGAAATAGAATGAGTTCTCCGCAAATTGAAACAATTCTGCGATGGATTGAACTATACCAAGAACTTACTTATAGCGAAGAGAGCAATTCTATCTATTGTTCGGCATGTAACGTACGTCTCACACAGATGAAAAAGTACAATATACTAAAACATATTAACAGCAATCACCATAGACTGAACTGCGGCGACCAAGATGGCTTTGTTTATGACTTGTGCATATTTCTGATTGCGTGCAATATTCCGTGGAATAGGGTAAATCACCCGGAGTTTCGGAAGTTTTTCAATAAATATATTTGCTGCAAATGCACAAATAACAAAAAGTTACCCGAACAAAGTCTTTTAAGAAAAGTATATTTGTCAAGAATATACGCGACTATAGTTAACAAAATAAGATTCACATTTTTCAATTGCAATTTATGGTTAACTATAGATGAAACACTTGACGCTCTTGGGAATCCTGTCGTAAATGTAATTGTGAAATCTTTGGAAGACAATTTACAAAAACCTTATTTGTTAGCTTGTAAAGTTGTGACCCTAGTTAATGCCAATACAATTGCTTCTATAGTTGACGAAAGTTTAAGGTTTTTATGGGAGGATAACTACACAGTTAATATAAATAAATTCTTGATATTTTGCACAGACAGTGCCGCATATATGATTGCCGCTGGTAAAATTTTAAAGAAGACATATTTGAACGTTAAACATGTAACTTGTTTAGCTCACGGTCTACATAGAGTCGCGGAGCAAATTCGATCGGAAAACAGTTTAGTAAATACTTTGATATCAAATGTCAAAAAAATATTTTTGAAATCCTCTCACCGCATCCGAATTTTTAGGCAATATGCTCCGAACATACCGTTACCACCGGAACCAGTGATTACTAGATGGGGCACCCGGTTAGAAGCTAGTTTTTATTATGCTACCTACTTTGAAGATATACAACGCATTGTAATGCGGTTAAATAGTAGGGATGCTATAGCAATCAGAGAGGTTCAAGCTTTATTTGGCCATAGAAATTTAAAAAACAAGTTGGATTTTATAAAAAACTGCTATAGCATTATACCAGAATCAATTAATCAATTAGAGTGTACACATATTCCAATCCATGAATCGTTCCTAATAACTGACATCGTAAGGAGTACATTGGCATCGCATGGAACTGAAACTGTACGAAATAAGTTAGAACTTGTATTAAATAGAAGTCCGGACTTTGACGTAGTGAGAGACATGGTTGATTTTGGCAATCATGCTCAAATTCTGAGGAATGTTACGTTAACATCGGTGGATGTAGAGAGATCTTTCTCGACATACAAATGGATTTTTCACAAGTTGAGAAATCGTATAACGCCAGTGAATATGGAACAAATTGCCATAGTGTATGCTTTTCATAATCTTGACCATTTAACATCAGATGAAGATAACATGCAAGATTTTGAAACTTTAATTCCAGTTGCAAGTTGTTCAAGGTCTTGAATACATAATCATTTTAGTTAAATAGTAAAATTTATTTACATGTAATATTTTGAAATCTACATAATATATGGCTTTATCATTCAGTTATTCATTTATTCAAATAAAAAAAATACAATGGCGACTTCACTGCACTACTTGTGCTAAAAAAGCCACCAGAATCCTAACCCTACTCATGATCAAATTCAAATGGCATCCATTATGTGTTAGTTATAGATGCGTATATATTTATATAACTCAAATCTGTGGTATAGTATAGTTGTATGTTGTATGGCAATTCAACATACCTGTATCAAAACCCTTTTGTCACTGTAGGGCATCAACGGCTATCATAATTACTTACAGCTTACATTGCTTCGGATTAGCGGACTGACCGGTAATATTATAATTACCTACTACTTTCATCTTGCCGACACTTCATACGCATTTAACCAATGAACTTATGCGACTGCGTATTTCGTTTCACTTCTTATGTACGCTCGTACATAATGTATTGTTATAAATCCATATTCATCCACTCCATGTGTTGTTATTTCCGTCATTAAACTTACAGTATGTTCTTAGAAACATTTATACTTTCTATTACTACATGTATTTTTATATTTCAACGAAATATGAAGAATTTTAAAAACATATTATTCAATCCATGTTTATTTATTCAATCATCTTTTATTTTCATGAATAAAAGCACTCAGTTCATGTAATTTGTCCTGTTATTTAACTTTTCACCTATATTTTTGTAATTACTTACCGATTTACAAGAAAAACAAAATATGTCGGCCGAAAACGATTTTTAAAATCCTTGTGGATCGGTTCAATAATGAGATATTTTTGAAATATACGCTACCTCGTATGACTTGATATCTTAGTTCGTTCTATTTTCGCTTATATTTTTGTATAACAAATCATTTTCTTTAAGATTTGAATTCAATAAAAGTCGAGCTAATGGCGTGGTACGAAAAGTTTGTTTTTTCGCAACGATCCCTACTTCTGAAATGTTACGATATCTCAAAGTTAAAGGCTAGTTTTGTAATATACGTTATCAATTAAAGGTTTATTCAACAAATATCCAGCTGTTTACCTAATAATCAAAAGCATTACCGACCTTACACACAGACGCCTCGTTCCGAAGTGTCAACTGTCAACGGTGACTGACCGATAGTGACGTATCCATTCATTTACTATGACATTAAGCACCGTGTTGCCACTGCAATATTGATAGTCACGTTACATATGTATATCAACCGGTCAAATATATATTAATGGAATAAGTGTCTACGGACCTATCTTTACAATAAGATCTTATTTACTATTAGATTTTCATAAATTTTCTTGTTGGATATTATCCTTACTTGAACAAGTATAGATACATATCTCATAGGCATCACGCAATTTGATTGCATTATTCTATACAACGTTACCTGACGATATATTACTCTGGCCTGTAGGAATCCGGATCATATTGAAAGCTGGTTTTTAATTATAATTATTAGTGTGTCGGACCACGTAGAGGCGAGATGCCACCTCCTGGCTGGGCCATAACGCTGCGGGTGCTCCAAGTCAGAAACAATGGCCAATTATTTTCCAACTATGGTTTTTAATAGCAGTACCAAGTACTGTAGGACATTAGGTACAGGTATTTATTTAATTAGTATGTACTAATTATATAAAATGAAAAAACATATTTTAACCAACCTGATCGAATGACGATAGGTAATATCGTCTTATCTTGAACCTGATGCATCATAACTTTAAAACAAGAAACCATTTAGAATTAAAAAGCTATTTCAAACATGTTTGTGATATTTAGGTAAACAATAACGTGATTGCACCCACACCTATGAATTCCACCAGTTTAGCTTACTAATATAGCAGTATTTCAGATTTAAATGAGAAAATAAAACCTGTTGGATATTGTCATGCTGGATTACCTCGGTGGCAACGGCGGGCCTGCGGCGGGCCCGAAATGCCCACGACAAGCCACGGTGATTTTTTCCTCACTAATGGTCCCGTGCTGCATGTACGTGTTAATTACCGACTTTCATCCCTTTGTATTTTAATTTTGACAAATTCGCCCATTCCCAGAAGCAAGCAGCAACGGCTGTCGAGGCATCTCGGCCTGTAACACGCACAAGAAAATTGCTTTATTATACTTGCCTCGCATACTCGGCTAATGAATATGTAATGTGGGTAGTTGTAATAAAACTTTTTATTAATGCCCATGTAGCGTTTACTTAAATAGGCGTGACTTGTTCAATGGCGGTTTTAATCTAATTAACACAGTTATTTTCCTTTTTGCAGGGTATTACTTACAGCTGTAATGGCGATAAACAAAGTAACGTTAAGGTAAATAGGTTAACGTAAGGTAGGTTACTTTGACGTACCTATAGCTTTTACCTAAATTTAGTACTTAATTACCAAAAAGAGATGTTATTTTGTTAACGATTTAATTTATTTCATTGTGTAACGAAAACCAGTTACACAGTTGTATTGTAAAGTTCACTTGCATCACACAGTGGCAATTTAATAAACTGATTCATATAAGTAGTTACAAAACTAATATTTTTTTCATTAGTTATATTAAAAAATAAGTCTACACACCTCACTTAATAATAGGCATTACCAACATACTTAACTACAACCATTTTTAATTTAATTATATAATTAGTTGAAAAAAGTTAAGCCTTTATACACAGTATTTTTTCTTCTATTCGTCAACAGATGGCGCCAGCAGCTTGTTAAATAATCAATATCTGCTTAGTATGAACACCCACTTATCTAAATAGTATTACATAAAAACAATAATACATACATATATATGAATTAATTAATACTTACAATCATTCACACATTGACCTAGTCTCACAGTAGGTAATCTAATTAAGGCTTGTGAGTAGGTCGTCTAGCAGGTAAAAAAAGGTACTAACCTATCTTTATCCTAAAAATTCAGAATAACATGGATGTTTAGAAGAACATGTAGTATAAAAACAATATGATAATACTTTATTTACTAAATCTATCTTATTATCTTATTTTATACATATAAAAGAAGAAACTGACTGACTGACTGATTGACTGACTGACTGACTGACTGACATATCAACGCACAGCCCAAACCGCTGGTTCTAGAGATTCCAAATTTGGCACGTAGGTTCCTTATAAGTGCTAGGAATGCACTAAGAAAGGATTTTTCAAAATTCATCCCCTAAAGGGGTAAAATGGGGGTCCAAAGTTTGTATGGCAAATCAAGATTTGTTAGACTGTTTTATTCAAAACTTCACAGGAGTATTCCTAACGATAAATGAGTAAACACGTGTTTCAGGTTTTTTGAAAATTCAACCCCTAAAAGGGGCAAGGTGGTCACAAAGTCTGAAAATCAACATGGGTATCGTATCCTTTTTGAATACTTATAGTACGCGGGCGAAGCCGCGGGAAAAAGCTAGTGAAAAATATAACAACTACCCACAGTCAAAAAAAACATTGTTTTGACAAATGAAATACTTAGTCGCAAAAAAGTTCGTCTTCAGTTTATCCGATGGAGAAAAGAACGTCTACCACTTGCCTATCACCTTTTGCGTCCAAAACGGCTTTGATCCTAAGCGGCATTGAATCTACCAACTCTGTACACTCTTCAGGGATTATATCATTCCAGACACAGGTAAGTTAAATCTAGAAGGGTCCATCGCAGTTTTTTCTTCATTCTCCACCACAATATTTCTGAGAAAGTCTTGTCTTTGCGGTATGGCGTGCGGCACAGTCTTGGTGAAAATTAAATGCATTTTTATATTTTGTACTACCGTATAGGCGGCAGCATACTCTCTTCCAGGATGCTTTTGTATTTCTTTGCGTTGACGGTTCCATCTATAAATTGCAGACGGCTGAAAAAGCTAAGATACTGAAAACTTCACCTTTCGTTTGAAACAGTCTTTATGAAATGCCTCTCCTTTTTCTCGAATGACTTTACTTTGTTCATCGCCAACTGTGACTTCAAATTGCATTCGTCAAATCTTCACTCCATATAATTTTTCGCCATTTCGATTGGTAGTCCAGTTTTGGTGTTTATTGGCGAATTTCAACCTGTTCGTTTTCTGCTTTTGGTAAGTAAAGGTTTCTTTTTAGCAGTGTTAAAACTATAGCCCATTCTCTTCATTACTTGCAGGTATCGACTGATATGTTTATTTTTAATACACATTTAACAGTCCGCGTTAACCTTAACCTTAACCTAGCCATAGTACGGTAAGTTCTCCTGCATTTGGACGACGATTTTCCTTGATAATCTTCAACATCTCGTTTTCTGCTTTGGAAGTTATTTGTCGACGGCACAACACAAACAGTACACTGTTTAATGTTTTCGGTGACGCTCGATGATCGTTTGAATTGTAGGTAGATCGTGGCAACAACATTTCCTTGGATAGTTGGTAGTAAGTAGATTTACCATTATTGTTATAGGAAATTATAATTTTCCGCACTTCTTCAGTTACTGGTTTACCTTGAACCATTTCGATACAATAATGATTATGAAGTAATAAAAATTTGGACTGTAGTTGCCTTTTTATATAGCCATCTGTCATTTTAGATCACAGAAAATATTCTATATTCAAATTAAAATGATATTTTATAATTAACATTTCAAAAAGCATTTATCTTGAATAAACGACCTATTTTGCCTAAAATATGAACTAGAGGTAATTTTTTGCTTGCTTAACTTTACGATAAAATTTAACTTTAAGGCGTTAAGCTTCAAGACCGAGTTAGAATAGGCAAGATGCAATATTTTCATTTTTGCTTTATTTTGAAAGAATTGCACCTAGAATAGACGACGAGTGTATTTAAAATGAAAATACTATAATTCAGGAACAAATGTTTGAAATAAAAACTCAAATAAATGCCTTTATCGAGATCGGCTTTTGTAAAATGGAGATAGTTAAACCGGTTCGAGAACCTAATTACAAATACGTTCTATCATTGATAGACGATAGTATAGGTACCTATAGAACCTACAGGATTCTGATCGGGATGATATGTACCTAACCAATTTCCCTGATAGTAGGAAACGTAACAAATGCATCGACGGAAGCAAGAGCAAGCGCGGGAGCGGACTGGCCTGCTATTCACAGCATTTAACGAACGCATCGCCTCAAACATCCAACTGTAGATTTGATCTCCGATCACACATCATTGTACGTGACATTGTCGTCAATATAAATATACAAGAAACGAATTTGCAGTAGTCGTAACAAAATGTTTTGTGAATCAGGTGCCTGGCGGGACGCCAACAAGGTGAATGCCACGACTGACACTCACCACGCAACCCACTTCACGAGATCGCGGAAATATATCCCGTCCTAATTATCACTTATATTCATTGTAACATCGACATTCAGTCTTCATCTTTCATATTGAACAGTTGTGCTTGAGACACAGGAGACTAGCTCGAGTTGTTTTTATCGAGTTGCTCTTTTATTATGTCAAATAATTTGACAAGTGTGCGGAAATCGGATTCTATTGACGCCCTTTAAAACTTGTTCCGACAGAAACACGCTAAGTGTGTTCATTTTACTATAGGATTTAGGAAATTGGCACTCAAAGTGTTAACTGATAAGCTAACATATTTTTATTTACAATGGATACGACATATAGATATCAAACAAGAACCTAGTACTGAGTAGGGGCTGTATTTTAACTTTAAAACACGTTTAGACACGATCCAACTTCAATACAACTCCAATGCATTAATTACACAATACAGCTCGCGCCTAAATGTCTGAAGCAACTCAAACACAACTTAAAATTTGTATTAATGTAGGTACCTATTGGTCATGTATTTTAAAATTAGAATACGACACTACTACGTATTGTGAATGAATACCAAGTTCGTAAACGGTTTCGCTAATAAAAGAAGTGAGATCTAACTGGAAACCAAGTTTTTCCAAAGCTCCTTAGATCATTTTTTCTGTCATACATAACCGTTTTTCAATTGCTTAAAATGAGTTGTTGTGTTATTTGCTATTTAATAGTGTAACTTGGCAAGTTTCTTCTTTTTCTCATAGTTACCTGTACATGATTCATACGTAGAAATAATCACTTTATTTAATCCAATAGTACCTAGTCTCTGACGCACTTATTTGAATACTTGGATGGATTGGACTTGCCAATTTTTATTTGAATATATTCTACTAGGATTTCCGGAGGGAGTTCGATGAACGCTTCAGATTGTAGAAATAAAATGGTGATCATAACATTAGTTTCGTTAAAAATGCTGGAGATAACAGATGTAACCATGGGTAATTAGGTAAAAGTAGGTACCTACTTAGATACCTTTGTGCCTACACTTGAGCAATCTTGTACGCTTTTAATGAATGATTGGAATTACAGCTTTACCAATTCCAGCGGTCCAAACGTCATTTTTGTGGTGGGCGGTAGCTATTTCGTCTTTTTTGTAAATTAATTATAAAGTACACCTCTGACACATCTGGAGCTGCAGGCGTTCATAGACTACATTACCTGCTTACCATCAGGCGGGCGTGGATCGTTTCCTTGTCACCGTCGTGGTATAAAAAAGCAGCCTTAATAAGCCCTCACACGTAACGAATCAAATGGAGCGCCTTATAAAGCTTTATTAAAGAAGGTATAGGTGTTACTTAAACGATCTTTACCTTAGTTAGTTGCGATATATGAATTAAATATACATTATAACTACATAAAACAAGAATTTCCTAGGATTAAACTTCGCATTATTAATAATAGGAGCTATTTATTAACTTTTTTATCGTCTCAACGACATTCAAATGAATGAGTCTGGACTGTGTCATCGGTTTCATCGGCCGATTTGCTTATTCGGTTTTGTTCGCTCGTTAAACTACTCAGTACGTTTATTCAGTTTTGGCAGATTTCCTGACACCAACGTCCTTACCGGTGGTTAATAATAATATTGTAAACAAACATTTTAATGCTATCTGTAATTTATAAGATTAATTATTCATAAAACATAATTTGTCGTACTGTGATTGTTTATAAAACAGCGTCCAGCGGAAATAAAGTAACTTATTCTGTCCGTGATGAAATATTATAAGTATTAGAAAATATTATATGGAATGTGTTAGTCCAGTTTCCAACTATTAGTGTGCTTGTTTTTTCATTAAAACTAGCTAATTTTGTTATCGTGATTAAGTAACAGATATCCTAACATGCCAACTTTCTCGTTTATTTACAATACATCCTATATACCTAGGACTAATTAATTACATATATGACGATGACTAAGGTATTCCTGCTGAAATGCAAATTGATATAATGCAGGAAACGTCTGAGTGGGTCTCATACTCGTAGTGGGCGCCTATGCCGCATGAGTAGCATAAGTTCGTTTACATACGACCGTCTGTCGTATTTGCATCCCAAATGTTTGCTGTCGGCTCTTTCGCCCGACTTAACTCTGTTTCAGGCAAAATATTACAGTTTGTGCATCGCCCCGCAATGTGCATAACTGAATATCAATAAAGAAATAAAAAAAGTCGACCGGAGGCGTTCCCATGCAGACGAAGTGGATCTACCTTCCACCAATGGGCGAGGAGAGTTGAGCGTATTCATAACGATATTACCGCCGACGGAGCCGCGGCGTCATCATAATTCATATATAATAACCCTTCCGACGACGGCACGGCGCCGCGCCGCCCTACATCTCATTCACTCTTTCGTTGCCTGCCCAGGCAAGAAAGAGACGGTTACCCAGCCCGAAATATCATAATTCATAATTATATTTCTTTACGACGTAGCTAGCCACATAGCTGGGAGGAAATTTCGCTCTTTTCTTTGCATACGTTAGAGAAATCTTGTTATTGGACGAAATATTTGCTAGAGATATGTGCTAAGAAACATTATTAAGATTACTACACTTATGATATTATTACTATAAATGTACTAAATAATATGAGAATCTCAGAAAAAGAATACGGTGTTCGCCGTCACGGCGATGACAGCTATTTGTAATTGGAATATGACGAGACGCGTGCGCGTGCGCTCGGAGCGTCTCATTCGTCAGCTTATAAATAGAGCTGCGCGTCTGCGCCGTCGTGACGACTCGCGCCATTAATTTATATGAAATAAATGTCGGCAGTCAGAAAAATAAGTTCGATCGAGAGCGGCCTTCTATACGATAATATTTATGTTTTACGAAGAGCCCGACTAGTCCGACTCGCGCCGTGCATGTACGTTTGCTGCGATTGTTTACTATTAGTCAGGTAACACTAAAAATATAGAACTGGCAAACGTACTTCATTTAAATCTGATCTTATACAAATAAACTGATTACGGCGTACGAATGTATTGAACTTTAAAAGACGTAATAGCATCTGAACGTGCATCTACACTTAAATAAAACTTTCAGTAAGTTCTCATTCCCTAAATTTCCTTTCACAGACGTTTTCAACTCTCATAAAGATAAAATAAATAGTATTAATACTTTAACCAAACGTTTAAATACTGGCAAACGCCCGAAAGACAAGTGAGACATAAATTCGTTTGCGCCCGTGTAATCGTCACAAATACGCCAACCAATAATTCACGTCAATAAATTTTAAAGTTGACATCAGAAAGAACTTCTTATGAAGCCAATTTCAGCTTTTCTTAATGACTCCCTGCTTCAAAGTGCCTTATACCTACATACAAATACAACACAAGACAATGTAAAGGACAGGGTACACTCGTAGAGTTGGAAGTAGGTTTACCGTTAAAAAAGTGACGCTCGAAGACAAAAAAAGCTATCATTTCATCGATAAAGAATACGTAGTTTATATGAGTTATAACTTCATTAGTCAAGAATTTGTAAATTATTGGTGACTCCGTCTCAGTCAGCCTTTTTCTCTATAGACCTCCGTCTAGCCACGCCTAGCTCTCCAGCTAGCCACGTCAGATATGACACTATAATGAGAGCAACGAAACCTCTCTAGTCAGTTTACTATAGGTACAATGCTTATTTCTAAATCTGGACATCTGGCAGCTGTAAAGTCGTGGAGGTCAAAGAATGCATACCACTTCAAGAAAACAAATCCTACAGTTATGGGTTTGATACAATATTATGAGAAATTATATAAATAATTAGATTATGTCATTGCCAAAAGCTTTTGTTGGGGTAAAGTAGTGCTCAACGACGTATAATGAAATTCATGGTTTTCGCCTACTGTTTTTGTTTTCGTAATAATACGCAATGTTTTTTGTTCTAATGTTTAAAATATAGGCCCTGTCCTTTAAAATTGAGAAAACTTCAGCAGTTTTAACCTATTTTGGTAGTACTATATTCCAATTCAAAAATTTTGCTAGTCTGTCACTCTGACCTCCACCCATTAAAAGCTGCCAGATGCCCAGATCTAGCAATAGGGATAGTATAGAAATCTAACCGGATGGGTTTTGTTGCCCTCATTATTGTGTAATAACTGACGTAGCCAGCAGCTCTTAGTCCACTACAATCACATCCACATTTGACATAATTTCTACTTCTCTCTCAGTTTCGTCTATTAACGTAGGTACACTCGATAGTACCTACGTACCCCAAAACTAGTTAGCAGTTCGAATATTAATAACATGATAAATAGTTGCGTTATCATTGCGAGCAACGTTTTACTGATACCGGTGCAAATGAGAAAATTCCGACAAATTAATTCCGTTAAATATAAATTCGAGACCAATCCATACAAGAGATAACCAATATTAACCTAATGGATTCCTGAGTTACTCGAAGTGAACTCGTATTTTAATCTTAAGATATTTAAACACATCGCCCTCGCGCTGCGCTCGCCATAAATAAAATAAATACAAATATTCTCACGTAAAGGCGCACCTCGAAAGCGTTCATTTACATTCAAACTAGAACTAGTGAATGTAATAAATGGGGCATCTTCTTAATACAACATTAACACGCCTGGAAACAATTTATTTGTAAAAACGTGCTCTGTGAAACAGATATAACTTAGGCATTTTCTGTTTCTTACGCTAAACTGAAACTTTAGTAAATATGTTTAAATAAATCAACCATATAAGAAACAATAATCTGAATTCAGGCTATTTATTTGTCCCCATAATATATGATGTGTATACGTGCACATTTTCATGCGTACTTTTAATCACAATCGAATATGTGTTTTGAGAATCTTAAGAATGCTTAAAGTGAAAATGTAGTTTACTTATTGAGTTTGCATCACATAGTTCTCTGTTAAAAACCCCACTGGGAAGGGTTAACACACCTGCGCATATTCATTCCCCGCTCTTCACAGATTTACGACCAGGTATTGAACCAACAAATAAGATCTTCCTAAAAATGCCTCCAAAAAATATAATAAGAGCATCACAAAAAGCTCAGCAAGACACGTCAACGTCGGCCGCGCTCCATTGGCTGCGCGAACAAAGAAATATTGCCGCGGATTTATTCCTTCTCTTCCAGAATCTGTACATTATTATCCTGTTTATTTGTTTCCATGTGAAAACAATAAAAGCTCAGTTAAATCAATTAAAGTTGGTCTTGAGTGTAATCTATTGTAGATTAGTAAAGTTGTCAAACCCGCTCCGCTTCCATGACCGCGGCCTGTATCTCATCGCCACAATGCACGGTAATAAGTTTACACAAGCCGACATAAAAGCTAATTAATAAACATGTCTTCTCGGAGCGCCTTAAGCACACATATCATGGAACTAATTATATTTTAGTTTATTTAGATTATACATATCTAGTTTATAACATAGGTATTTTAGGGCTCCATAAACAAACATAGCGAGAGTTTACGGCTCCTGCGGACGGCGCCCATTCGAGCTATTGTGCCTCTTATAATTTTTATTAGGGGCAATCCGTCCGCCTTGATTTACTCCTTCCCGAACTGACGGATCTTCCTTTTAATTTACGGCTCTACCCTCCTATTCATAATGTAATAAAATCTTTATAAAAACAAGCAAAAATTATTTGTCCTGTTTTATGGTTTACTGATGTTTCCAATAAATATTTTTTTATTTATATTTACTTGACCGAAAAATGTGAGTTTGTACTGAAAATAGTTCCAGTTCATATTGTTGCATCGATTTCAGCAAAGCATTTTGAAGAAGCGACATTACTCAGAGCGCTGCGTGTGTCTGACAAGCTCTTGGCAGCGAATCAGAGATTGTTATTATCTTAATGACGCTTCTACTCATAACAATATTGCCTTGGCAAATGTTTTCATATCCTCAATATGCCATAACTTGCAGAACATTAATGTCAAATGAGACTCTATATCACCCAACGTATTCTTTGATTTACAATTTTCGGATTTGAAAATAGACTCGGCATGCCAATGAGTATAAAGATATGAATTTATGCATGTTTCTTCATATGTATAAACGGAGTATTCAGGATTTTTTGAATAAAAAATTCGATTCGTAACAAATTGGAAATAGCAAGCTTTAATTATTCGTTTCCTACGATCACATGACATCCGCGCCACCGGCGACACGTTCCCGTGCGTCTCATTTGCAAGCAACAGGCCGGGTATTATAGACCCTGGGAGGCAATAAGATAAAAAGACGCTCAATAAGGCGCGATCAGAGGCAAAAATGAAATAAATTGCCGGTGAATAAGAGTGCTGTGTGCAATTGAGGCGAACACGGCTGCTCATTAGACGGCCGCAGCGCCACGCCGCGCCGCGCGGCGCCCGCACCGACTGCCGGCCGGTGCACTAGCGCGTCGCCAGGTCGCCACCCGCCAAGCCAAGATACTACCGATCCCCTAACAATCACAATAAAGACTAATGAATTATTTTATCACCTCCTCATTTACTGGTGCTAAGCTGCCATTCAATGCTGATTTCATAACAACTCTTACAATGCGCAAAAACAATACATAATCATAAACATTTAATTGCATCATTACACAAATCTAGGCACAAAAATTAAACTGTGACTTGTGCAGTCGCGATGTGTTGATAATATTGACGTCATAACTATATACCTATTTACTTACAACTTATACCCACTGTTACACTATCTGCCAATTTAACAGATGTGTTTGTCAGAAAATTTACTGAGTGAGGCTTGTAAAACGGTTATGAAGGGGGATAGTATTTAACCATCCAATTATCTTTTGATTGCGCCGCCAATCGGAGAATAAACATTTCCCTACAATTTTCACCAAAATATAGGATACTAAGACTCGCCTAAACTTTTCTTTCGTGTTATATTTTATAGTGTTATCCAATACAAATGATAAGTAGATAGTATTATTTATACATTTTCTTAATTGTGTATCAAGTTATGTTATATGTATATAAAATTACTTTAAACTAAGGAATACTTTAATAATTATGAAAGTAAGTGTTTTTTTAGTTATTAGTTCGGACTACAGTAAAAAAATATTTACATTCTCTTTAAATTATCTGCAAGTTAAATACCTTTTAGTGTTACAATGCAAACTTTGAACCAAGAATATTTAAGTAGGTACTATTTTTTACAAACAGCCTATTTGTAAACCAAAATTTACGCATTGGTACCAGCTGTACTTTACGCTGGAAAACTTCTAATCTTGCAATAGCCAAACCTGCAGTAACTAGATCATATTTTGAATTCTTAGAAACTCTCATTTGAATAAAAACAAGAGTGTTCATTCCCAGAATGCACATGTTGAAGTGAGTTTATGGAATAAACGTAACAACAATAAGTTAACGTGCAGCCCTCCTGCCTAAAAGCTGTAAAATCGCCCAACTATTAGCATAACAAAGATGGTGATTTAGTGTGACAAAGCGGTGGGTTCTGTACACGATCTCACTTTCACTTATCACGAGTTGAGAAAAAAAACCATCATCGACGTAGTTCGGAAACGAAATCTGCATATTTCAGTTGTAAACCGGTTTTTGCCGGATTTTACTACAAATGTTAAAATAGCATTGTTTTGTTTCACTAGAATGGATTATAAGCGTGTATCGTTTACGTTAGGTCTTTTATGCGTTGTTTCAACCGAACGTATATCCACATTGTGGATTGTGGAGAACTTTACACTTAATGAGCTTACACTACCTATCTATCGTTGATTCCCGTTTAAAAAGTAGTCTTGAAGGCTCACCTGCAAACGCAGCAGTTATTATAATTCAATAGCATTTAGTTAACTCGATATGGATATTGTTAAAAACCGCAGGCCGCGGGAAACAATGTACCGATGCAGCAGCCACCGAGGCGTGTCGCGCAGGGACAAAAACTCACTTTGTCTCGGAAATGAAATCGAAAAACAGAAAATAATGGAAGGAACGTCGCAGTTTGCATAATGCGGTAAATTAAAAGAAATTTTTGGGTTGTACTAAACGATTAGCGAATGGTAGAGAGTCGGCAGCATTAAAAAAAATAGTCCCAACACTTTTGTGTTTTCTTTTTTTGAAAGGAACCTAACCTGAGTAATTACATAAATATAAATAAGTACAAGTACTTGCTATAGTTATGTATGTCATTTTAAAGTTTATTCAGATTCAAAACGATTTCACGAAATAACCAAGTACCTACCTATCAGTTATAACTTCGACCTCAAGTCACGACAAACGTCCTTCGGCCACCTCAAACCAGCCAGGAGAAACCCCGTCTTCAAGAAAGCGCAGGTTTAATTCCTACCTTGGACATTGGAGGTCTTGGTCACGTTTTCTGCCATCTATGATTTCTGCCACTAATACGCAACTAGTATAATTTGACCTCTATATCCGTAGCATTTACGTTTATTCGGTAGTCACGCAGTCTTGCTTACGTTGGTCTAATTCTAACGAAGCGCTCGGTCTATTATTTGATAATATCAATGTCCTTAGAACTATCGGCTCTCTTCTACAGAAGTCGTCGTACAGGACGCCATTTAGTTACTGTGTCATTTTGTGTGCCGATTGCGTATCTATCTAAGTATCATATGAGTTCAATGGTTTGTTACCTCTAATCTCATTCAGTTAAAACATAGTTAGTCTGAATTGATATTATGTAACTTGGTGTCCATTCACATCTTGGTATGTATTGTGGGTCTGAACCACTGATATAAGGACACGTCTCTACGAGTGTCTCTGTGCTGGTAACAAGGGTAGAGCCGCGGTGTACGTCACACATCTCCACGCACCATTTGCATGCACCCGAGCGCATCCCATCGCATCCCCGAGCCTCGCTCGCACCACAGAAATAGATAATGTCATATCAAATGTCTGCAGGCACGCGTCTGTCGCACTGCAACGGGAGACAAGTAACTACATACCACTTAGAACGAGCGCGTCAAACATTACAACGTTACATTGCAACAAGCTAAAGCGTATCTGTCTACCTTCTATACCTGCTTTGTTCCCATCTATACCATAATAAAGATGACCACTCAAAGTGTTAAATTTTTATTGACATTAGGACTAAAGCAAAAAAATGCTTATTGGTCATGTCATAAATTTAGTCTACGAAAGGGGCATTTTTTGTTTCAGCTTCGAAAAGAACGGTTTTTTTAGCATATGACTAATTGGTGCTCCGGTCGCCTACGCTACGGGGTGCGAGTCTTTTGTTTCGTAAGTTTTGCAAATATAATAATAAAAATTTTATTACCCCCTTTGAAAGGGTTTGTCTCCGAGCCCTGAAAGGGTAGTTGGTGAAGTCTTGTGACTTACTGTCATAAGTCAAAATGAACTGATTGTTCGGTTGCATTTGGCCATAAATCAGCTTTAGAAACTTTATCAATGGAGCTGCTCGTTACTCAATACAAGATCATTACACAAATATAGATTTTTGTCAATTCTGCACGTTTCACGGTTTCCACTGTGGGTGGTTTTGTTGTTTGCGAAATTTTAGCTAAGCGTTCTAAGAAAAGAAAGTTCCGAATAGGATTGTCGACATCTGCTCATAGCTCAAGGATAATAGACACCTGTGGCTGCGAATCCCGTTCGAAATGCTATAATTGTTTTAAAATTAGCTCTGCTGAAAAAGTGTCTAATTGGAAGTCTGGAATACGCAACGCAGAGAAACTCTTTTACGTGGTTCAAATAGTGTCTAATAATGAGTTATGTATGTGTGAAGTTGGCATTGTTATGGTTCTGTTAGAAGAGCGATGGCGCGGGTCGCCTAGGAGGTCAGCGGCGCCATGCGTCATCGCTAACGACGACAAATGACGTGACGTGACGCCGCCGCAAGCACACACATTGATGCTACGCTAGTGGGCTTTATTTATAAACAAGTTGGAACTACCGAAGTGTCGTTATACGAGACATTTGGGAATCAGCTGCTGTAAACAGCATGATTACATTTAGTTCAGTCAATGTCCATTTTAGGCAAGTGCTAATGAAAGATATCAAAGTAAGACAAAGGTAATAAGAGTACGTTTCTGCTTTCGAACTTCCAGTTAAGTATGATATATCCCAGATCTTTTAGCTGCGTAGGCGATGACAGAGTTAAAGATCGAAGTATTTTTTATCAAGCGGGAGGAAGGTGTCACTCCTCGCGACTATCCGTCACGCTATTCGTTTCCCGTCCTCTCTGACACATAAATTACTTTTTAAAACAGTGCAGCTACGTTTACAAAACATACCATATATTAACTATGTATTTGAAGGCTTGTATTTTAAACAAAGTCATATTTTCTGTCTTTTGTCAATGTCAGAGGGTAGATGATATTTACTCAAATAATAATATCCTAAAACTTTTTGAGACAGACTTTTAGTATCTATATATATCTATGTATAACACTTTAGCAACTGTAATGCGATGGATGGATATTAAACACATGAAAACATGCAGGAAAAAGATGCTTTGCCCAGCGGTGGGACACTAAAACAGACTAGGGAAAAAGTGTTATATATAAAAAATCTTTCTCATTTAGATGCGTGAAACATATTAGATGCAGAAAAGCATCTTCTTCGCTAGCCCTAATGAATAGACTAACCCCGTCTATATTAGTAATAGCAACAATATTTTAATCCGATGCAATATTTAATATTTTTAACTCCGCTCCTTGATAGTAAATTAGCAGGTTGGACGCTGCTACCTCTCTGAAGCTGTATTTCAGAATAAAGACAAGACACAGTGGCGATACGTCACAAATATCACTATACGTCTCCTATAATCCCTCTCCCCCTTGAGCAATCTCACCTATCTACAGAATAGGACACAAATAATTTCGATAACAACAAGATATCAAAATAACGCAAATGGAGTAAAACATTGGTGGTTGAGACAAGTTTCCCACAGAGATTTAGCGGCTAGCTGCCACCGCCGGCTGCACGCGACTCGGACAAGAATAGCACACATTTGTCGAAAAATAAAAATTTCCCCAAATAGACGGAAATATACAAAAATGTGAGCCAAAGAGCGAGGGGCGAACGTGATGGCGTGCCGTAATGTGCGCCCCTAATTAAAACGTTAAAAACCGACCGTTTCTGAAAAACATCACTTTTGAAGAGAAATGTGGCGTCCATCGTATCCCCTTTCATACTTTTTTATTTATTTTATTCTTAACAGCAATTAACGCAATGAAATGTTTTAGTCAGTGATTTGACCGGTACTATTTCGAGTAAGTAAGTCAGTCTCTCTTGATTCAGTTCAGGCCAGAACAAGAGCTAGTTCAAGACGGCTTAGAATGCAATTGATACTTAGTCAATTCCATGCTTCAGTTTGATTGTTGGTATTGATGTTTATGCAAAATGGATCGGGTTACGATGGCTATCTGTCGCTGCGTGCACAAATTCATTAAATTGGGAATTTAGTTGGCGTTTGAATATACGAAGGCAATCGATAAATCTAGCCGTTAAAGCGATATGCAGATCTGCATCGACATTCATTACCTAATTAAAATCGCGAGCCCCTTCCGCTCGCTACATTTCTCCAACACGCTGCCAATAAATTTCATCCGCCAGTCGGCCCATAACGATAACCAGTTCCTCGGGAACTATCGTTCAATCTGCCGTCGATGCCGTATGTTGATCCGGTCGTGTACCCGCCGATCTATGCAGACGGCCCTGTCGATATGTATTATTTAGTACCGGCTACACCAGTACTCGTGCGTTTCATCGAGGCTCCGTGTTGCGCCGCTGTGTGAAGTGCGCGATGCATGCACGGTGCACACACACTGCGATAAGCGCGAATGTCTCGAGCCACGTCAGAGCGAGGATAACGAGCTCACATATTCATAAAGAATAAAGAATTATCCAACAACCTCTCCACTCCACACCCTCCGCCTCCCCTTGGATCGCGGTGCTCTCATTCACACTCTCAGCTCGATTTCAATCTATCCGTACCCTTCTAAGGATCTACCAAGAACTGTTCTTACTGCAATGTGAGCGGAATTGGATTATCGACTTTAATTTATTCTGTACAAGAAATATTTCATTTTTAGTCAAAGCCCGTTCATGAATCCCTTTCGCTCGCCTCGAGCTTCTCGCGAGCTGTTTCTCGAAGACGATCTTTCGAGCCGCAGATACGGCAACCGGTTATAATTCTTACATTCATGAAAGGAAGGGTTATTTCATCATCGGGGCGCGTTAGGACAAAGGCTCGTTGTCGTATTAACAGATCTGGAGTCCAACCCTCGAAACAGCATCTTTATGGGCGACATATTTGATTCGAAAACTTGTTATGCTTCGTCCTAAATAAATTATAACGAGAAATTGTAATCATTAAATGGATATATTTAATGTGTGTAGTTGTCGGCGCGGCTCGTCGGCCCGCGGTGCGCCCGCGCCGGTGCCGCGCGCCTATCAGCCTACACGAATGCCTGCTCCCCGAAGATACCGCGCTCTTCGCGACCTTTGTTGGTGCTTCTTTTTATATGACACTCGTGCTTTGTGAGCTCGATTTGTTGACAATTTATTGCTATTATTCATTGTATAGTCAAGTAGATTATCGTACTACATTTGCTTTGGCGCGCATGTTTACTTTGTAACGACCTTATCAGACTTACAACTTACAAGTAGGCATATTGATGAAATGACAAATACAAGGTAAGGCAAATAAGTGTGTTTTCACGTTGTTTGTTTATTGTGCTTTCTATTTATAGAACACATTTAAATGAAACAACATTATCACAATCAGGTTCATCTGACCAAGGCTTTTTCTAGTGCCCGAAGACTTTGAAATAAATTAATATACTTACCTAGATTTTCAGGATAAGGATGGTATAAATAATAATTATGATATGTTTTATGTGCGTTGCTTCTCCTGTTTTGTGTCAATATACAAAGTTCTACACTTAGATAAAACAAATACATACTACTCTACTGTATAAATTCAACAATCAAGTAGGTATTTCTTTCTTAATATAGATAGAACAAAACATAACCTTAAAAGGTTTCTAGTTATTTATTGGGCGGTTGTGATTAATAAAAAGTAAAACAAACGACATGTTCAATACAAAAAACCTGCGTTAAAATAAAATTTTATACTGTGATCGTTAACATGACCAGTCCGATATTAAAAGGACAGCGCTGGAGTAAAAATTAAAGACAAACATAAATACTGAGAAAAAACCTTTGATTCAGCTTCGAGCCCTGTGTTGACAATTGGAATGAAATTTGATATTTTAAAATGGAATCGTCCCGTATTGTCACACTATATTAGGCCGCTTACACATGACTACGACGTAATATCAGTTTTATGAATGGCGGACCAATTACCTCGTACGGGGCAAGCAATGATGTCCGTAACCTCTTGGCGGCCATTTTTCTCTCCACTCTGTCGGTTCCTGCGCACACATAGAGATAGCGATCTATGTGAAAGTGTCGAGATAAATTATGAAGATAATTTTCTAAATTAAACGTCATTACCGGGATTCGAGGTAAGTCTCCAAAGGGTCTATTAACATTCGGTGTTTCTGCCTTTTATTTAAATTTTTGTTCAAAGGTATTAAAGGAAGTGGTGAGGAATAAATTAGGAGTTAAGTTATGAGCGGACCGATCAAACGACATGAATGAAACTGCCCCCGCGACCCGCACCCCGCCGCCGCCCCAAGCGCGTGTGGCCTCCACCAATGTCGCTACAGGATCGGACTCTGCGTCTAAAAGGCTTTCATTCAAAAATAAAATATGAACTCAATACAAATAATTCAACTATTCTTACCTTTTTGTTGCTTAACCGAGCACCTGATCAAGTATTAAGTTAAAATAACCTTTAAATTCGACCTTAAAATTTTCTGTTAGCACCTGATTACCTACCCTTGCCATGCTTTGCTAAACCTACGAGGTGTAACGAATATGCTGGTGATCCGTTTAAGGACGTAAAACCAACAAAACATTTTTTGACGCGAAAAAAAAAATTGTTTTGTATGGAGGATTGACCGGCTGGGCTAGGACGACGTGCCTCATACAATAAAAACAACGGGGTGCACTCCGGGAGTGCCGGCAGAAGTGAAAACTTGAATATTAACGTTGTGCATTTTTGATATTTTGGAATGTTTAGGGAATAATTTTGCACGAATTGCTTTAATTATCAGTATAAAATTACTATCATTTATACTGTGGTAAAATAATTCATTTATTGCAATTACAACTATTACAATTACTAGATGAAAACCCGGCTTCGCTCGGGTAAAATAAATAGAGCCTACAACGAAACACTGCCAAATTAAAGTAATTATTATATATGCTTTACATAATACTAAAGCTAAAATTTAAAAAATATGTCATTATGTACACATATTCAATAAATTCAAGTAAAAATAATTTAGCATACTTGATACCGGCGTAGCGCGGGCGTATCATTCCGGCTTTCTAAAGTCCTGGAATCTCGAAGTTGGGAAATATAGAAAAACTGAGATTATTGGGATTCTAAAACCTCGAAGCCCGGTACCTTCAAACCCGGTAGCCGATATCCCGGGTTTTAAATCTTCGAACCCCTGCCTCCGTAATTCTGGAATCCCGAATCGGGATTCGGGAGTTCCTCATATCCAGACTATAGGAACCTCTTAAATCCGGGTTTCCCGCAATTCAGGATTCCCAGGATTTCTATAGCCCCGGAATCCTGTACTTCTAAAGTCCTGGCCTCTCCCGGGACCCTAAAATCCCAATTGCTTGCATTCCCGGAATCCCTGGTTTATAATATCTTGGAATCTCGGCCTCGCGCAGTTACGATATTACGATGTTTTTATATTTCGGAATCCTGGAGTGCGATTTTTGAATCTCACCAAGTGACTAATTCTCACCGATGTGAGTGATTTCCGATAGTAAATCATCGGTGAGAATTAGTCACTTGGTGAGATTCAAAAATCGCACTCCTGGGCTCCTGGGACCTAAAATTCCAGCAAGCCGCATTTTCAGAATTCCGGCCTCATAAATTTCCGGAATCCCGGATTTCTCAATACCTGGATGCACAGCACCCTAAAATCCCGGTTTCTCTATTCCCGGAATTCGGGGTTTTTTTCCGAATTCCGAATTTCGGAATTCTTCCCTTCTTTAGTAATTCCCGGATTTATAAATTCCTAGGTCTCTAAAATTTCTGCCGCATTTTCGAAATCCAAGCTTTTAAAAGTCCCGGAATCTTGCATTTCTAAAGTTCCAGATTCCTAATACCTTATAATACTGGCGTTTCGCATTATACGAATCCCGGATGTCCCGGAACCCATCCGACTTTTTCGGTATCTAGAATTCCTAAAGTCTCAGAATCCCGCAGTTCCTTATACCGGGACTCCCAGCACAAAATCTGGGTTTCCCACATTCCCGAAATCCCGGATATAAAGTTCCCGAATCGGGGATATCAAAACTCCGGACTCCCTTGACTCTAAAATCCCGACTTAAGAAAACACAGCTTTTGAAAATCCCTGAATCCCGGATTTCTAAAGTCTCGAACTCCCAGGATCCTAAAATCCCGGGCCGCATTTCCCGAACCCCGGCTTTTTAACGTACCATAATGTCAGCTTTTTAAAGTTCCAGAATCACGGGGTTCAAAATTTTTGGTTTCCCGCATTCCAGGGATCCATAAACTGCGGATTCTGAGGCTCTAAAGCCTCGGTACGACTCACATCCGGGCTCCCAGGATTTGTCGCGTTCCCGGAATCACTGATTTTAATAAGTATCTTGGAATTTTCGAAGCCACATCTTCGAAAGCACATAGTCCCGGAAGCCCAGAGTACCTTATATCCTGAATGCCGAGACCCTAGTATCATGCAATGTCGGAAGCATTTCCTTAATCCCAGAATTTCTTAATGCTCGGAATCCCGGACTTTCAAAATCCCACAAACTCAGGACTCCTAAAACCCTGTTCTTATATTCCCGGAATCCCTGGTTTTAAAAAAATTGTAATCCCGGCCTCGCGAAGTTCAAAAATCCTTGTTTTCAAAAGTTCCTATATCCCGGTATTCTTAGGTTCCGGACTTCCAGGACCCTGAAATTCCGGCGTACCACATTTACAGAATTCCAGCTTTCTAAAATCCCGGAAGCCCGGTGACCCCTATTTCCGGAATCCTGTAATTTTAAAGTCCCGGATATCCCGGGAATCCGAAATTCCAGCGTCCCACATTTTCCAAATCCCTGATTTTCAAAGTATCGGAATCGCGGTTTTCAAAGGCCCGGAATTCCGGGGACCTACCTCGCGCGGGTAACACCTCCATATACATTCGAAAAAAACGTGGCCCTCCTTTTAGCATTCGGGTGATCCAAATAACAACCGCTCAATGTAGTTGAAGTTAATACTTACGGCAGACAGAGACAGCAAACAGTCCATTTATTCACTTTGAAGGCGGTTATTGTGACATATTGATGGGTATATAGAAAGCTTGAAAACCACTGTCCAAAAGCAGGATACTGCAGACGCGGCTTTAGGCCTTCAACATGTTATTTACATTTATTTTTAGTAAAAGTATCCATTTTTACTTACCTATATTTCAGTGAAAAGAAAACTAATTTCTGTAAGAATATATTTTGTCGTGTGTCAAATGCTTTTTTTTCCTTGTCAGTCAGCTGGGTTTTCTTAATTAATTTACTTTCGTCCTCCTTTTGACCAACTAACCTGTCAAATATGCCGGACGTAAACATAGTTCACAATTTCCGAACGCACCCCTCACTGTCAAGTTGTCAACCACTAAAATATGTAATATGGCCTTGGATGAATAAATTAAAAGGATGGAGCATGCCTGTACAACAAACTGTGACGCAAGATGGTGGCTGGTTTGAATGTGTGTGTCCAGACGAGTGTTGCCATGTAATACAAATTTTCCCGATTAAGAATACAGTATTTTTGAATTTAAAAAATAAGATTATTAATATATATGGTTAAATAGAATTAATAAGCACCTGTTTTAATAAATTTGGTGAAATATACTGAAGAGGCGACAAAAAGGTCAAATTAAAAAAATCTATATTTACTATTTATTAAAAGTACAAGACTACTGTTGAGTGTGGTGGCCTCTGTTGTCGTCCCAATAACGTGAGATATTCGCGAACAAACATACATACATACATACAAACATACGGGTCAAACTGAGAACCTCCTTTTTTGAAATTTGTTAAAAATGCTCCTCGATCGATCAATACAATCGGTTTGACTTAAGAGCTGACCTCTCATTCTAACTATAGTTATATATAATTAATATAAGTTATATATAGTTATATATAATATATACTTACATCTCGTTCTAATCGCTTGACCAGTCGATTACTGAAGCGACTAGTCAGCCGCTCAGAGTGAGAGGGAGCGATAGTTAGAATGAGACGCAAGTTTGACAGATCAGTAGCGGTGACATAATTTCGCGCGTTCAATCTACGATTAGATATGGGCTTTTTCTTTTACGGAAGTTTAAGTTTAAGTTTTTGGAATAATTTTAAGAAATATATAATTTTGTTTATTTACAAATTTTTATCAAAAAATTATAAACTTGCTCACAAAAGCATAAAAATTATTAACTATTAATTAGGTAACATTAATATTCGTTGAAACCGTGCGTGAAATAAAACGTCTAGGTGGGAGTGGGGACGTCAATATCGTATTGACAACATATCGCGGCGATTATAGACCCCCTTACGTTCGGGAAGTTACCCTATTCAACCACCTGGCAACACCGCTACCGTGAAGTTAATAGTTTACGAATTTACTGATTCTTAATATGATTACGCAATGAATTGTTTACTTAACGGTGAAAAGTTACCCCATCCGTTTTTTTTCTTTCGAACGCTGGCATTTCTGCAGCATTTGAAAACGCACGACGGCATATTTTAATTATTTTTTAACAGCACTTGACTGCATAGACGTTTGGACACGACTGTCGGGGGAGCGGCTCATTATTGCTCTGCGTATGTGTGTGTAGTGCATAATCACGAGGACACTGGCTCATTATGAAATCACAAAATGTTGTTAGCAGTACTCCATCTGAAGAATTATATAAATCTATGAATATGGCCGACCATTTGTCATTAAATTAACACTTTTAAATACAAATTACGCGACCATCCGAATTTTGCCCATATATGTCTTCGATTCAAAACTGTTATTTTTTACGCTTTTTCATTCGCGTCTACCGTACCCCTCGACGAAATTATTAATATAGATTTATTCGATCAGGTCACGTGTCCGTCTTACGAATTTGACCCTGACCGTCACGTGACCCTGACGCGAGTTTAACATTTTTTCCCCATCACAAAAAATGCACAGCGCCGCTAAAGAAGTTTTCACTTCAAAAAGTTTGCGTGAAAAAAAAACTACTTTTTCTTAGTCGCAATACGATACCAATTATGCCATTAAACGGATCACCAGTAGTTTTGTTAACACCTGTAAGTACGTGTGTACTTTTAAGACAAAATGAAGAAAGTAACACGGTTGTGCAATTTTTTTTTTGCATGCTAACCAAAGTTAAGGAAACAACTGTAAGTAAAAAAAAAACCATCCATTTTTTTCTAAGCATTGTGGTATTGTTAGCAGACGTTCTGCTTAATACAAAACTAACTGTAAGTAAGTTAAACTATCTGGTTCGGTTAAGTTTGAAATAAAATCGTTGCATATGCTGTTGTTCTAGTACGGCCCTGGGCGAAGGCGAGATGACGCGTTATCGAGTTGGGTAATCTGAGCCCAAAATATTACGATTCAAAACTTGGTCACAACCTTGCCTGCCGACGTGTCGAAGTATCCCGAATAAACTAACTGTGCCCACCATTAACGGGAAAACTGTCCATTTATAACTCAAGACCCTTATATTTTATTTGTTTATTCATAATAAAACGACGTCAATTAACCTGCCTCGAAATTAATGTGCGGTTCCTTTTCTTATGAAATAAACTTTATAATTTTTATTGGGATGACGGTGGTTGTTAAACTATAAACCTTTATTAAAGTTCATATTGATAGGTATGTATAGTGATCAGTCATTTACTGATTACAAAAATGTTTTCCAAAACCTTGCTTTTTTTTGTAGTTTTAAATATCTGAGTAATTAATAGATCAATTTACATTCAACAGCACAGAACTTATTTGCGAAGAAAAGGCGGGGTTGTCTGGTAGATATCCTGTTTTAAAGTTAACGCCTAATTTCTTATTTATTAAAAAAAAAAACTAAATAACTTAAATATATATCGATGTTAGGTCGTTATTCTATAAACAAAGGCATGCCGTGTACCAAAATCCAGATATCTTTTCGTAAATATCGTACCTTCCTATATGTCATATATTTTACTTGCCTAACTAAATCTGTATGATACATTACAGTACAAGATACTAAACGTAAAGAAAAAAGGTTACTTGATTTTTCTCACAGTCAATAATTTATCCATCACAATTATTTACACCAGCGCCCACAAACCAGTCCCGTAATCTGATTATTAGTAAATATTGCCTTATTCAGAGAGAAAACACGGGCCCTTGTATTTGTAGACCGATCATCAAGGATTCTAATTGTAAAAAGGCCTTATTCTTTTCCCCTTCCTAACATAATAAATTATTACATGTACATGCTACTTTTTTTACTTAAGTGATTCCCTAATCTGCGCTTTATGACTAGAACAAACCTTAAGATAAACAAAATGCACTGAAGAAAACTGCAATTCTGCAGCGTCTCCGCTATTGTAATTCTGTAATTATCTAGAATCAAGAATACGAGTATGTATTGTATGGCTACGTATTGCGTTTTAATTCTAAAGTGTGCAATAAAGAGGATTTTACCTTTTTTTTACTTTTTTGCTCCATTGATCGGTATAATGGGTGAGTGCAAAAATGGCTCGTCGTTATGTGTCGCGATTTAATTGAGATCTTATATTAATTAGGGTGGATGTGAGGAGGCGAATGTGCCCGCCTCACGCAGCCCGGGCACGCAACGGAGATGACTGCATGTCTGAGGGTGGCTTTATGGCCGACACTTTCCGACTGAATTACTTATATACTAATAATTATAAATGCGAACAAAACTGTATCTGAGTGTACCTATATCTATTATATTTTATCGTCTACCGATCTCTAGGGTCTAGTGTACCGATTTTGATGTTTTTTTGCCTCATGAGAAGAACTCTTTTCGGATTTTTTTAAAGTATCTACCCTCCTTCTGACGGAGAATAAAATAAGTTTAAAAGAAGCCTTAAATAAAAATATAAAAAAATATACCGTCCGGAGACAGGAACATATTTTTCATATATTAGTTTTTTTTTATTTGATAGTTATTTTTATTGTTTTGTATGCAATATTTTCAAATTTATCTCTAAAGGGACAATTACCTACACTATCAAACAGGGATCTGTTCGACTTGTTAGGTAGGTACTCGCCGAATGATGTCACGACTGTTTACTTTATTGTGAATTTAAGAAAAAATTAGACACACCATTATCCTCACGAGTCAAATAGGCTTCTTAATCTTATACTATTCAACATTTTAGCCACAGATAACTGACATAGAAAATGGACTTCAATATGACCTACCTACTCGAAAAAGGATAAATGTCAAAAGGCTGTTTAGCAGCAACACACAGGCAGTAACGTTAATTTATATAATTATATTACCTTTCCATTACTTGCAGTCAGTTGGTTCTGAAGCCTGTAAGTGTCGTAAAATTGTTGTATCGAGTAAATCTAGGCATTCAGCTGTCTTCTTAGCTTTCCACTCCCTAATATTACAGAAGCGAGACAACATGCTTCCTTTAACCGCACGCTTCGCCCGTAATGTTTTATGCTTTGGAATAAATCAAGATGGCCTGCAAGTTGTTCCTGTCAATATTTCTTTTTAACATCTCTGTAAGTTTCATAAAGTTCGCGTGATGACATGCCGGCACGCTGTCACGCGTGGCTGGACTACAGGCATCGCCGGCACGCAAATCTCCTTGTGATTAAGGTACATGCAAACTTCAAACCATATCTATAAGGATATTACTCACTTAAATCTTTAAATTATTCTTAACGAACTGTTTAGAAAGCTGAAAAGAACTATCAAAGATCTGATTGATCGGCTGAGCCAAAAGATTTTACACTGTAAATGGTATACAACACGATTATGACAGTTGCAATCAATCAGTCAACATGGCGTATAACCTAGTCAGTAACAACCCTGCTGGCAGATTTAAGTTTAAATCCCGATTAATAGAATCATTAATTAACGGGCAAGACTGACTGTTCTTAAATTCTTCAAATGTTTAAACTTAAGCTGGAGAATATAGTTTTATTATACTAAAAATCGTCCATGATTTTGACGTCAATTTTAGTATCAATTGGTTATCGAGTTCATGTTACGAGATTGCTTAACGTCAATACAATACGACAAACGTTTTAGTGACATTAGTGGCCAAAATTACAATTTGTTTAGATGTCATATTGATAACAAATTCGTAACAAGTCAAAATTTTAAAGCTAGAATAGCGCTTTAGCACTCGCTTTATATGAATAAAATGTTTAAAATAATTATGTATTAGTTTAGTTTTCGATAAAACGTTTCATTAATTCAAAATTGACCTTAATACAAAATTTCAGATAGGTACAAGCAAGGTCCACGGCGAAAGTTCACACGATAATAAAATTATACTTAAGCATAAGCATTAGCTTATTAAAGCATTTTCAATCAAACAACTTTCATCCATTAAGGTGCCTGTCACATAATACACATAAATTTCAAATAATAACCGAGATATGGTTGACATTTAATACTCTTAGAATTAATTAAACCACTCGAACAAAATACCACAGCACGTATTATATGTGTGCTTTTTGTTTGGAAGCTTTACAAAAAATATGTCACCATTGTCAGTCTATAGCTCATAATTGTCGTGTTATTTCCTTTTCATTGAGCCAAAGCCCTCTTTACCAATAATTTCTGTTGTCATAAGAGACGTTTAATGTACTTTAAGGCCAGAGTACGAGTACTTACGAACAACTTTATGGAACCACACTAGTCTACTTTTGTAAAGCCGTTTCGAAAATATTTTGCTTTTATTTAACTTGTTACAAGGTTAAACATTTATCTGTGTTTTTTAGTGTACACAGTAAATTATAGTAAAGATTTTTGATTACAGCGAAATAAAAAAACTATAATTAAAACTTTGATATTCTCTTTTATACAGAATGTTAGTCATACCTACTGTTTTTTAGACTCTACTAAACAGTTCCTCAGATACTCCAGTAAGTTGTAAATTTTATGTGACTGTATTACGCCATAGGTACGATTAAATAAATAAATTTATAAACGTCTGTCAAATATAACATTCCATCGTTTTGACATTTGGGTTTGTTAGAAAGATACACCATTTTATAAATAAAGGGCAAAGTAATCTAAAGAGTGCCGCGTACCATGGGATAATAGTTTAACTTGAGATCTAATTAATAATTAGAAATAAATATAGTTTAGGTAAAGACGATAGGTGAAATTTCAATAATCGCGTAGTGTGTACCGCGCCATTCGCCGTCATTATACCTCGAAACGAATGACACACAAAAGGCAAAATAATGTCCCTCAAATATAATATTATATGTCACGAAACCAAAGCTTTATGAAACCTGATATTTTTGTCATATTATCTTGTTTTATTGCGGGTCCATAGTGAACGGCCCTCATCATTTTTTGCTAAATGATGATACAATGAAGAATCTGAAGTTAGCTCCAGTTAAACATCGCTTCAAGTTATGTCACATGCATCATCATGCTTCCTAATGTGAAGTTAAATATTGTATCATTCTGGGTTTTACCATTTATCTATTCACCGGCCGCACAGAGCCAGTTTATACAAATCCTATACCCGATACATATGCAGTGAGCGTAACAATTTCACATTTTGCACAAATCTAGTCACATTTAAAGTATTGTGTTATTAGATGTATTAAATAGCCAGTTGACAATGTCGTACGGATATTAACCCACAAAAAATGTCCTCGAATCCCGAGGATTTTCCGCTTCACGCAGTGATGCACTCTCCGACTCGGCAGTTGACAAAATATTGCATTGTTCCTATTATATCGGCAGTATTTATTTAAAAACGTTATTTAAATGGATGATTTTAAGCCCATTCCGTTGATACGGCTATTGTCCTCAGTTAATGCAGTTATGCTTTTTGTTAGATAGATTGAACATCTTTCTTTACTTAGCTATGTATTTGGAAAACTATATACAGGTAATAATTTTAGTAAATTATTCTTTACATAACGTATCCTTTCTACATTCAATGTTTTAATCATAAAGTACATAGGGGATAACCTAACCAAGTAAACGATATCGTTGAAACAATTTATTAGCTTTATTACTCTGTTCACTTTGTTATGGTCATCAAGCTATCGGTGACCATAAATTTGAATTCACTCTGTGACTTTCAATAAAGGTAATGAAGGCAATCATCGGCGACCAAACCAATAAAATAATAGAAATAAATTTGATATGACCGACATATGGTGGCTCTAATGCGCGGCGAACCCTGTTATTGCTGTCAAACATGCGACAAATAGCTCCGACTCTGAACTCCATTTCATTTTATCCAACCGTTGATTACACAGCGCCGGTCCGATGGACGACAATGAAAACAGTCCAATTTCAACCAATATGTTCACACCCCTTTCAGTTTTAGATTCACGCTGATGACCAAAAAGTAAATTCCAGTTTATTATTATTCCATTACCCATCACATCACCCTATTTTTAAAAATATGTCATCGGATAACGACTGGGGCTGGGGAGCGCATAATCTGCAGGCGAGGTCGCGGCAGGTCGCGCCGACCCCGGAATATTCAATGCGTTTATATAAAATAATTTTCATGTTCGACAACTCACGACACAATGCCGTATTTTTTGCTCCGATAAATTGGCGGGATTATCATTTAATGGAGGGCTCATGTTTGTTGGGCTTGTCCCGATTCCCTACGATTGACATGATTTTATTAAACGTCATATATTATAGACGCGCCGTACCCGCTGAATAAATTTACGTAACAGAAGCGAGACATAGATTATTCACGTGGATTTATTCGGAAAGGTTATATACGAAATTAACTTCGAAATCAGTTATTAGGTAGTTCAATTTAGAAGTGTGAGATAGACAGGGGTATAAAACATTAATGTGCTTCTGCGAGCTTCCCAGCGCATGACACATGGGTAAAATTTAGTAGGTAGGCTTTAAAATATTCAGGCAAATTTCAACCTTTCGATTCTCTCTTAATGATTTCGAGTATTTGAGTGTCATGCATGAGGTACGCAGGTTTTAACCCATACGAACGAGGCATTCATTAATATGCTCAGAGAGGAGACGATGTTATGTTAGAATAGGATCGACATTATGCTAGGGTGAAAGGACTTTTTCTTTTATAATGTGTGTTCAATACCACATCATTATTACTGATTTTATCGGTGTAAAATAACTTAACAAATCCATCAGCGTTATAGAAAGTTATTTTTACCGGCACCCTATTTTGAGTAAACGCCTGTGAGAGCTGATAATCTCTTTACATTTCCGTATAAACTTCTGTTATTATCCCTTATTAGCAAAGCATTTTTTTCCGAATGCTATAAAAATGTTTTTGTTCGACGCTACGCGACTTGCATCGGGACTGCGAGATGTTATCTAGTCCCGGCGGATCTCCCTCATGTTTACACTAAATATTGTGCGACACAATGAAATTACATGACATCTGTACTACAAATAACGGAATATCTTTATTCATGCAGTGCAGCCGAGCCCCTCGCGTCGCCAGAACATCAGGTCGCTTTCATGCTAGTGGTGTGATATCTAACTATCAACATGCTTGTTCAACCGAATACTATTCGAATGTGATTTAATATTGCATCGCAGGTAAAATATTAAAAATGATTAATTAAATGCGGTTACTAGTTAAATAATACTAAAAAAGGATTTTGAATTGTATCCTTTACATGACATCCTACAATTGAAATACAATTTGTACCTACTTGACGTACCTTATACCTTTTATAAACTACATATGTTGTTAATGTAAACTTACTTAGGACTATGTCGAGTATGTATATGTAGAATAAGTTGATTATTATGACAGCATATTTTGACATATAAAATAATGTTTTATAAAAGAATTAATTAAATGAAATTAACATAAGGGGTGATCCAATAAAAACAAAATCAATTTCTCGTATTTAATAGTTCTCGTGTATCGGCAAGTGATTGCAAAATAATGGTACCTAAAATAAATGGAAATCATAAGTTGACAAAACCTACTAGGACACACGAGAAATTTTTGATGTAGGTACGTTTAACGTTTTATTGCAAATAAAATTGACGTCCGAAGCAGACATTATTTCACCAAGACAAAGATTTGCAATATAAGTTTAATATTGGCTTTACTCCCCCAACGATATTGATAGTGGATCCGCGCCCTTCGCGCCCGTGGCCATTTCAGGACATACAAACAAACGAACACATATATATGAAGGGAAAAGTACTTAACTGATATCCAATAGGTACTTACCTAATTTAAACGTGAAATACGTTACCGCTAATTTAGTACCTATTTATAAATATTATTTGAAACGGGGTATTTACCATGTATATTAGTGTTTTTAAGCACCCGATATTATTAATAATATTTATAATGTGAATGACCATGTGAGTTTGAAATCGTATATAGTACCTATTTATCTGTATTTAAACAATGAACATACCAAAATTATGAAGGTACAAAATACATGTACTTCATTTGCAATTAACGTCACTATTTATTTTTTATTTATTTAACCTTTATTGCACAATACATGCAAGTACAAATGGCGGGCCATTGGGCCAAACAGTAACGTATAGGCGCAGGCAGGATTATAAAAGAAGAGATGACGTAAAGAACGCAAATCACATTAACATACCAAATAAATAATACACATACATAAATATGCTATTAAACATACACATACAGATGCTCGGCACATGGACCGTCAATTTTTTTCGGGGTACCTACTGTTGGCGTCATTTTCCTCTTTTCAGCCCTTGGGCCCTGGGTCCTAGGAGTCACTGTCATGGAAGTACGATTTTTTTATTTGCTAAAGAAACAGGAGGAGTAGTATCGAAGAGACTTTTAATAAAAGCAAATAAAAAAACCGGCCAAGTGCGTGTCGGACCACGCATAATGGAGGGTTCCGTAGCTTCAATGGAATAAGAACCAAACTAGTGCCAAAAGATCGTATCTGATATTGAACAAGTTTTTTGAAAATAACTCAAAAATGGCTTAACCGATGATGTTCAAAACAATTTTCGTAGAAAGTATGTGATAACGCGCATCTTCTTAATTTTTTGGAATTAAAGTTCAAAAGTTACAAGTTACAGGGGGGCCGCTGTTTTTGTGACTTCCGAAGCGATTATTTCTGAAAATATTCACTTACTAGCTGACCCGGCGAACTTCGTACCGCCAACTTCCACAGACTCCCGTCGACCTCGAGTTCACTCCTACGCCAGTCCTACCGTCTCCCACCACTCTCCCACTGTCGTCCAACCATCTCCCACCGACTCCTACTTCACTCCCATCCCATCGACTCCATTCCCACTGACTCTTACACTACGTCAGTCTCATCGTCTCCACCTCCTCCCATTGTCTTCATCCACTCCTTTTAACGGACTTACACTTTCTTAACTTCCATATAGGGTTGCCAGGTGTTAGCCGGACATGTTTGGCTTTTTACCAGTGTGTCCGGCCAAATAATTCCTCGTCCGGCCTGTCCGGCTTTTGTTAAGCTTCTGTCTGAGTTACGCTACGCGCCAGTCACGCCAGTGGTACGATTCGAAAGACCAGCGTAGCGTATGCAAAAAAGGCATGTCCGGCTTTTGGGATCAAATGTCCGGCTAAATTAAGCGGCTTTTTCATTTTTGGGCCTGGTAACCCTACTTCCATAGATTATGTTCCATTTTCTTTTTAGCTTCTCCAATATTTTAATAGTTATTCTGTTATTCGGGGTGGAGATATGTACATCCAAATATTTTTTATGAAAAAAAACCCGACTTTAATGGGGAAAGCTGGTGAAAGATTATTATGTAGATGGTGTACTCTTAGACTCCATACAATGAAATAACTTGCTTAACAAACACAGCGAAGAGGACAAATCGCCAAACGTGAACTATGCGTCGTTGAAGAGTTCCGTTCTGATCATCATCAGCAGTTCCACTTTATCAAATGTAACTCTTTTGAATGAAAATCTTGATTTGTTGAAAAAAATACAAAAATCACTATGTGTATGCCCTTAAGATTTGAGGAGTTCCCTCGATTCCTCATGGATCCCATCATCAGAACTTGAGGTTGACAAAAATTTGTCCTGACAATCAAACTTGCTTAACAAACACAGCGAAGAGGACAAATCGCCAAACGTGAACTATGCATCGTTGAAGAGTTCCATTCTGATCATCATCAGCAGATCTACTTCTTCAAATGATCTTCTTGAAAAAATTGTGAAATAAAAACTGAAGTTAACATTTTTTTTGGGTAAGGTTCACATGAAGTAGTGGTAAAAAAAAAATTATCGGCTTCTAGTTTCTACCCTATTAAATTTTAATACACAAATATAGGTATGAAATTATAAAAGATGGTACAATTAATAATAAAACAGCTTTAGAAAATAAATAAATAATTCTTGAAATGATTCACTGTTTTGAATGAAAATGATGGATTTCTTAAAATATCTATATGTATGCCTTTAAAGTTTGAAGAGTTCCCTCGATTCCTCATGGATCCCATCATCTGAACTGCGTATTGACAAAAACGGGACCAATCTGTAATATATATATAAACTTTAAAAAACATACACGCCGAATTGAGAACATCCTCTTTTGAAATCTTGATGTCGGTTAAAAATTTAAGATCATGAAAATCGGTTCAGCCATTCTTGAGTTATAAATGGTATATAGCGTTTTGTTATACCACGTTTTATGTCACGTTCCGCGGGAATGGGATAAAAAGTATCCTATGTCAGCTACCGCCCCACCAATTTTCAGCCAAATTGGTTCAGCCGTTCTTGTGTTATAAATAGTGTAACTAACACGACTTTCTTTTATGTATATAATATAAAAGATTGTCTACGGACATAATACATACGGCCTTGGCCAAAAGTGTTGAGCACCCTTGCGATTTTCATACAAAACTCTAAACTTTAGTCCAAAGTTTCTATATTTTTAATTCAAACTGAACAGGCATGTTTTGTTGAAGTTAGTAGTAACTGCATAGAATATTTGCAACTTATCCCACCGACCTAAAGTCGCATTTTTGTGACCTTAAGTTTTCATGTTTTATATTTACCTTGAAATTGTTATTAAGTGAAGTTTCTAGATATATAAATGAAATATAACATTTTACGTCACCGTACATTGTTATTATTGGGAAATAATACTTAACATAAAAACTGTAAACAAAAAACTGCTATGCTCAATACTTCTGGCCAAGGCTGTATACAGCGGAAGGACAACGTCGTTGCTGACGCTTTATCTAGAGTTGAGATAGTCGATTTTCAAAATATTGCAATAGACTTTTCTTTGATTGCGAAGGCAGAACACAAAGATGACGACTTGTAAACATTATTACAATTCACCATTAAATTATGACAGACAATGACAACAAACAGTCAAACACAAAAATAAAATAAAAGTTTATTTGAAAATGGTAATACAAACTCGGCTACCGGCGTTTATGTATTGATCTTGAACAGACTCGTCGTGCCAATGTTACGAATGCTTCAATTCAATTTTATAACTACCCTCATTTAAATATTGAGCTGCTACCCACTTTTAAATATTGAGCTCGAACAGGCTTGTCATATCAATGTCAATAAACAAAATGGCCGACATGGCCGGCTTTTAATTAAGGTCATATTTGTTCTTTGAAATCAAGGGTTTTGTGACTTTTTAATACTTATTCTGTTAACCAGGGCTGTGACCATTCAAACTAATCCGAAATCATCTAAATCGGTTTAGCCGTTCTCGAGTTATAAACGGTCTTACTAACACCACTCTCTTTTATATATTTAGATTTACAAAATGTTCATAGAAACCTCAATGTTATTTTTAAATACCTATCGATTGATGTGCAACATGTCGATATTTGGTAAACATGTATGGAGCGCCCCCCCTGCTAATATACTTTTCAGCAATTTCACTACATAACTAAATAGCGGCATAAAAAATACACCCTATGTCAAAATTTTATTAAGATACGTCTTATAGTTTCCGAGTAAAATGGCTGTGACATATGGACTGACGGACATGACGAAACTATAAGCGTTCCGTTTTTGCCATTTTGGCTACAGAACCCTAAAAACCGTACGTAATCGTACGGTTGGAAAGGAAGCATATGACCTCACCAGCACCCCGAAAAAATCTGACGGTCCATGTGCCGAGCAATCTGTATTACTAATTACAGAATATCCATATCCATACTAATATTATAAATGGGAAAGTGGATGTGTGTGTTTGTTTGTTAGTCCGTCTTTCACGGCAAAACGGGGCGACGAATTGACGTATTTTTTAAGTGGAGATAGTTGAAGGGATGGAGAGTGACATGGGCTACTTTTTGTCTCTTTCTAACCCCCCACTTCCCTAAAATGGGGGGTGGAAGTTTGTATGGTTTGTTACCCCGAATTTAACGCGAGCGAAGCCGCGGGCAAAAGCTAGTAATAAATAATATTACACTATGGTGTAGTTTAGTAAAAAACGGTATGATTGGCGTGAAATCAAGAGAAGTTTCATGTAGTCAAAAAATATTTTTTGAGAATACGGTACCGGCCAAGTATTTTCCGTATATATGCCAACGGACTCTCGAAAAAATTTGACTATGTTTACTGACTGTCTAAGTGCGTTATCTGCGGTTATTTTAGAGAACAGTGATGTGCAAGCAGTTTACATGTTAGGCGATTTTAATGCGCATCCGGGTGAATATTTCTACCATGAACTGATTAATTTTTGTAAAGAACAATCTTGGAGTTGTGCCGATATTGAAAAATTAGGACTGAGCTCAGACGCATATACTTATATAAGTGATATACACGGGTGCAAAAGATGGTTGGACCATTGCGTTGTCACTAAGTGTGGCTGGGATACCATTTGTAGTATAAGTGTATTACATGATATATTTTGGTCGGATCATTTTCCGCTATGTATTATGTGTGATATTGAGCTATTAAAGCCAATGAATGTAACACCTTATGATAATGTAAATAAAAAAGTATTCTGGGGAGATCGCAATGTCAAACAGATTAATGAATATCGTAATTATTGTAATGAAGGGCTTAGAAAAATTGATTTTCCAAGCGTTATGAGAGATTGCTGTGACAAAACCTGCAATGATCTGAACCACTGCGCTATAATTGATAATATGTACTCTGATATTATTAGTACTTTGACTCACGCATCCTTGAAAACTCGTAAAGTTAAAAATCGCCGGAAAGGAGGATATGTAGCGGGGTGGAACAGATATGTAGCAGGTGCACACAGGGAGGCTCGGCTTCATTTTCAGATGTGGGAACTTCTGGGAAGACCTTCGTGCGGCAAAACTTTTGATCTTATGTCAAACAGCAAGAAGGTTTTTAAATCTAGACTCAAATGGTGTCAAAACAGACAAGAGCAGCTTAAAATGGATAGCTTAGCGTTGGCACATAATGACCTAAAATTCAAAGACTTCTGGAAGGGAACTAAAAGCCTGGACATGAGGCCGGGGCTGCCTGTGAGCGTTGAGGGTCAGGTTGAAAATGGTGAAATCGCAGAGTTATTCAGGCAGCACTTTACGGTCAAGCCGTTGCCTGTGTCTGAGGGTCATGCTGCTGGTGCTGGTGCCGTCGGGGCTGGGCGAACCGTCTATTTTACTGCAAAAGAAGTCAATATTATTATACAGAAAATGCAGAGAGGGAAATCGCCTGGTCACGACGGTCTCAGCATCGAGCACTTTAGGAATGCCGGTGTTCATCTGCCGAGGGTACTTGCGATGTTACTTAATTTGTGTCTCTGCCACTCGTACCTACCCGGAGCGATGATGAAGACAGTTGTCGTTCCGATAGTAAAAAATAAAACGGGAGACCTCTCTGACAAGAGTAATTATCGGCCCATCTCTCTCGCAACGACAGCTGCTAAAATACTTGACAGTATGTTGAATTCTCTTTTAGAAAAGCACTTGAACTTGCATGACGCTCAGTTTGGGTTTAGGGCGGGGCTGTCTACGGAGAGCGCCATACTCTGCCTAAAACATACTGTTGGGTATTACACTGCAAGGAGGACACCTGTGTATGCCTGTTTCCTCGACTTATCAAAGGCCTTTGATCGTGTCAATTATAATATACTATGGCGGAAGCTGAGTGAAGCGGGTATGCCAGGTGAATGTGTGAAAATCCTTGAGTACTGGTATTCAAACCAATCGAACCAGGTGAGGTGGGCAGATACTCTATCGTCTGAATATAAACTCGAGTGTGGTGTAAGACAGGGTGGTATTACGTCTCCCAGACTTTTTAACCTCTACGTGGATGAGTTGATTGCCAGGCTCAGCAGCACGCATGCTGGATGTTACATAGACGGTGTCAGTGTCAATAACATCAGCTATGCTGATGATATGGTGTTGCTGGCGCCGGCAGTCTGCGCTCTTACGCAACTGCTGGGCATCTGTGAGGCGTATGCTGACTCTCATGGCCTTGAGTATAATGTTAAAAAAAGTGAGGTGATGGTTTTTAAGGCGGGAAAAATTAAGCCCTACCATATACCCCCTATTATACTCAACGGCGCACCACTAAAAACGGTGAACTCTTTTAAATATCTTGGTCACATTATAACTGACGATCTCAATGATGACCGGGATATTGATAGAGAACGAAGGGCACTGGCCGTGCGTGGGAATATGCTGGCCCGCAGGTTTGCTCGATGCACAGTGGAGGTAAAAATAACCCTCTTTAAGGCGTACTGCCAGAGCTTTTACTCGAGCAGCTTGTGGGTCAGGTATACGAAGGGCGCCTATAATGCTATTAGGGTGCAATACAATAATATATTTAGAATTCTGTTGGGCCTGCCCAGTAGATGCAGTGCTTCAGGCATGTTCAGTGAAGCTCGTACTGACGGATTCCCAGCCCTTATGCGAAAGAAAATTGTATCTCTGCTTGGCCGACTCAGAAATAGCTCCAACGGAATTCTAAATACTATTAACGAAAAATATGACTGCCCAATATTTAAGTACTGGACAGGGCAGATCATAGGTGTTGCACGGTCAGTGCACTGATAGGTGTCATCATACTGTATATTTATTTTCATTTTTATTTTGTAGTAATTAAGTATTAACATTAGTGTAAGGCTCTAACTAACAATTGTATGGAATGTAATTTTCTGAAATAAAGGATCTATTATTATTATTATTAATAATAATAATAGTACCTAGTCGTAGACTACTACGACTACAAGTAACTTACAAATGGTAGTCCTTTGTGAGAGCGATGAGAGAAATTGTTCTCATGTAATGGTCATTTCATAGAGGTTTTTATTAAAATATAGAGCTTTCACAGTATTTTATTCCAGTATTCAAACTATATTTGTATAAAATGACTAGTAAAATATGCAATCTACAAACCAACCTATATCATTAATTCCATCACTCTCAATCTTTCTTCACGTTATATGCCGACGACCTTCAGATTTACTCGTAAGGTGAAGCTTCCGAATGTTATTGCGGCTGTAAACAGAGATTTGGTGAGCAACCTAAATTGGAGTCATAATTTTGGTCTCAAGGTCAAACCATTATCTTTGGTAGACAAATATGCGGAATTAACTTTGATAACCTGGCTCCGATTGACTTTGATGGTGTCCTTATACCGTAATTACAACAAGTTAAAAAGCTCGGCGTCATGAAGGATAGAACCTTATTGTGGGTGCCCCAGGTAAACGAAGTAAATAGGAAGATGCTTGCATCAGTAAATTCTCTTAGGAGACTACGTAATTTCCTTCCCATTGCAACCAAAATTGCGCTAGCTCAAAGTTTGCTTCTTCCCATTCTGGATTACGCAGATGTATCTTATATCAATCTCACCCACGAGCAACTTAGTAAACTTGAGCGCATTCAGAATTTCGCTATTCGGTTCATATTACAACAAACTAAAACAAGTTTTATTAGACATGGCTTGCTACACCATTGATGATTTCTTTAAAAATTATTTAACAACTAATATCATTGACCCACTCTTATAATAACAAAATTTGTTTGCGGGCTACGTCTCTGATTATTTAATGTAAATACTTTAATGTACATTCTTCATTAATGTAACTACTTTCTTATCATAAGGATAAAAATTATATCTTGACATACTTGTTGAAAACTCTGACATGTAAAATAATGTGTTTTATGAATAAATATCCTGATTCTGATTCTGATATTTGGGTTACGCAAATATGACCATGTTTCTCTTCAGGGTAAGGGCTCAAGTGTCTCCTTATTAGTCTTCGTCGTATCTCCCATATTCTGTACAGTATTGTGTAGTAGGTAACTCCCCATTACCTCAAAGAGCGTTTCAGTTACCTTCGTTCGGCTAGATCCTCCCAAAATTTTCTTCTTAATGTTCTATCCTCTTCGTCAAAAGTCTATAACCGTTCCTTTACCTTCCAGGCTATACACCTGTGGAACACTTTACCTCTAGAGTGTGCAAAATCCCTAACTGTCATCAAGAAACACCTTAAGGAGTATTACCTATCTCTCCCTTGACACATGTTTGCTGATTGTATTTTATTTATTTTTATTTACTCTGTGTATGTAGTTTATTTATGTTTACTAGTAATTTTATTTGTGTATGTAAATTTATAATTAAGATACTATTTCATTTTTTTTGTTATTTTTACTGGTTTTTCACCGTTTCTTTTGCCTTGCTCATACGATTATTTTCGACTAGATTTCCGCTACCTCAAAATTGTCTGGAAGAGATCGCTCTCTAGCGATAAGACCGCCTATTGACTGCCTCTACTTTTAATCTGTGTACTGTACTGTTCTATTTTATTCAGGTGTACAATAAAGGATATTTGTATTTGTATACTGTTTACTCTATAGGTACTCATGCTCACACAAAGAAACACAAAAGTGATATGTTATTGGCCGGTACTGCATCTTTTTTCGGGGATGCAGTATTTAAACAACTAATACCTACAGCCATTATCCGGGGATAAAAGTAGAAATACTTTATATAGAGAAATGGCCGTGCACTATTCTCGTAACATAACTGTGTAAAAATTATACATAAGTAACATACTAAAAACCATGCCCCTCTTACAAACACAATTTTGAGTTTTAGGCAACGTTAACCTTATTTTAAATGACTAAACTTACCTAGTTAAACATATTAGTAAAATATTAAATGACAATGTTTTTTTGAAAGTGGGAATCTACAACCTACAATGTCTTCTCAATAGGCACGTTATATTGAAGAGGTCTAATCCTACCGTTAACATAATTGTTTCACAAGGAAACTGCAAAAAACATGAATTTATGTCATTCTCAATAAAACCGCCTCAGTCGTAACGGTACTTACAATATTAAGAGATAAATCATACAAAGAGCGCATTGTGTGTGAAGCACGTTATGACGGCCGGGTTCAATTCCGGCAGAGCACGCTTTGCCCCAGTGGGCATTGGAAACGGTCACCAATTTATCATTAAGGCAATTTTTGCAATAATTGTTTGCTTTTGTCCAGAAGGTCACGTCGGTTAATATACTCTACTTTATTTTTAAATTATGATTTGGTAACAATTTTTAAGGTAATTTGAAACACATAATGTACCATACAAAATCAAATACATATACAGAATGTTAATAGTCATGTATCATGTATTATCTATGTTTGTATCATTTAAAGGTAAGTAGTTAAGTGTTAATTTGTCGATAAATAACTATGTAATTTTTACCAAACTACATAACGAATTTTAGTGCTCATCCGGTTTTTCCCTCCTAGTAATTAGTACAAAATGCATGAGTAAAATTCACGATGCTGTATTTTACTAATGAATATGGGACATTCCCTAAAATAAATATATAATTAAAATTATTTAATTAAATATGGTTAATTGGCTAGTCACATAGCAGGGAAACTATAGAAATAATTAAAAAAATCGACTTTTATTCACATCACTCATAAATTATTAAGGTAGAGCAACTGTTCCGTCGCTCGGCCACTGGTCAGCGATCCACCCACACAAAAGCGTGGGTGCAAAGATTATTCTCATTCAATTTAACCGCATTGTGCGCCGGCGCATGCCACTTCCAGCCACCTCTTAATTACCCCGCAGCTGCTGACCCGCGTCCATCTGGATCACCAGGCCTACAGGGTGTTTACCTAATCCGTCATAGACGAACAAATAGGACTCCGGTAACATTTAATCACGAAATCTACGTCATATTTATCTTTTCTGTGTAAAATTAGCACCTCCACAGTAAATTTCTGCCCCCTACTTCACCCCCTAATGGATGGTTTCCGTGATAAAACTATCCTGTGTCCTTCCTTACCTCGGTTCAGCTGTTTAGATGAAATTAGGTGCATGAAGAGGTAACACACAGACAGACCGACAGACATACGGACAGAGTTACTTATAATATGAAAGCTCGGAAATAACGAGGACAAACATATACTGGCACGTTTTAATAGGGTAACCAATAAACCAATATCGATAGTTTGAAAACTAATCAAATGGCATTGACTAGATATATCTCCAGAAAATTCCTCAACTATTGTAATATTAAATATAGTTTTATCGCAAGTAAATAGACTGCCTTCACCTAAATACATACCTAATTATGAAAATTGATGCCATAAAGGTATAAGTAAACGAAGATTTGCACTATTAATAAATAACAAATTATAAAACAGAGTTACAATGACATAGGACATATATAAAGGTAGCAACCGACATTCTTAACGCAAAGAGCGATCCCTTCCAGATAATCTTACCGTAGCAAGACATAATGGAGAAAAATATTAAAACAGGTAATGCACAATTATCTTACAAGATAAACACAAACATTGGTGTAAGCAGCTAGTGAATAAATTAATATTCAATTTAAGTCCCATAACTGAAGAACCGATTCCCGAAACTTGTATACCTATGGTTGACCTAATCAATCCAAAGCCAAACTAGATTTTTGTCTGTCGCTAGGCCCCAGCCACTAGTTTGGCTGCGTAAAATTCTCGAAAGAGCCACTTCATAGAACGAATCTACAAACATATGTATCTACAGGTAGTATATTGAGACTCGGCTTTATTAAAGAAACCACAATTAACTTTTACAATATCACTCTAGAAACATACATTTCACTATTCGAATAACACAGCGACTTATTTACTTCAGTAACAAAATTATTTCCGTTTGGTTAAGTCGAGTATTGTTATAAAAATGAATTCATACCCATTGCCAAATTATAATATGCACTCAATTAAATTTAATTACAACGACTTAAATTGTTTCATTAATTAACTACATTCGCCACAAGGGCTCATGTTTCATAATGTCGATATAGCCTGCCGACTTGGTTAGGTCTAATTTACTGAGATAATAATCTCGTCCGCCATCACCCATTAATTATACAGCATCCTATAGAGTGCAAATAAAGCCGCCATATTACGTTGATCTGTGTAATGTAAGGTGAGAGTGTCCAGTGACAATAGGACAACGGTTTTGAGTGGCCAGACGTCCGGCAAATCTCATTTGTGGATTTATCATTAACCCCCTTTCATCCACCCTCACCGTTCTGAGCCTATTATGGGGTATAAATTTTATTTCCGTCTATTGTCAATGCCTTGCGGATGTCTATCCTTAATAAATTCATTTACGAAAAATGAATCCAACAACAAGGTAAACAAATAAATCCGTCGTCCATTCAAATGTGGTCCCGAGGGTTATAAAAGTATTTCCCTAACACACACACGGGTATGAGGCATAAACACATAAACAAGGCAATCACGAAGTGAAGTCGTAAAAGTGGAAAAAATATTGGCTATCAGTATTGCACTCGTCAGAACAACGAGGCGTGCCCTAATCGCGCGCCTTATCGACACTAGCTTTTGTCTTAATTCGATGAGAGTAATTTATGGGTGTGGTGTATGCCGAACGAGGTCCGCACTCGCCGTAAATAATGCTAGTTTAGTGCAGGCAGACCATGCTGTCAAAACTCTCATACGTAAATAATGACAAGTCGCGACGGCTTCGATCTTATCTGTTCCGTGCGTCAACTCGCACTCGGTACAAAAGACTCTCTAATGACTGAATGAGCCATCGTAAACCTTTAATATTTACGCAGGCATCTTCAGCTCACCTCAGTAAAGGTTTTATAACTCGATCGGGGGTTCTCCCTGTGTTGGCTCCCCTGGCGCCTACTCCAGTCGCATCGCTATATCTGATTTATTCATACCACCCGGAACACATGATCGGTTTTTCAGATAGCGTATTTTCAGTTATCTTTTTATTTTACCTCATAGCACCACGAGGAATCTTTTTTTAAACGTCATTCCTAGATAGATTTATTCCGTGCGTTTTGACTGTTGGGTATACGTTCGTAGCAAAAAATATAGCAAATGGAACTGGAAAATACTGGAATAGGTTTTACCATTGCCAACTTCTATGAAAGCTTGACGTTCTAAATTGGTTGGCAAACATGCCTGGCGTTTTGCATTTTCCTGCGAGTATGATCCAGTCCAGGGGCAAATTTTAGATTCTAATTGCTAACACGGTAGATACCTAGCAATGTTTTAGTATATTTTGTATCAGTTATGACCTTTTAACTTTTGGAAAGCGCTTTGAAGTTGATACAAGTGGGGAATGACATAAAAGTGCAGATATCGGGTTGCAATTAAAACTATCGAGCTGACTCGTTTAACAAAGATGCGGCGCGTGGGTGAACAACAATAGCAGATGTGCGCGCGACCCTTTCGACCTTCCTCACCCCAATACTACTCGCAATTAGCTTCTATTGCTACATTTCTTACTTACAATTCCGAATTCCACAGTTTTTCGTTTCAGCAGGAAATCGTAACATTATTTCGATAATGTTAAACTGCATCTACAATTTGGGGGGTCTATTTTAGGATACAAATCCCGCATGACGCAAGCTTGGATAGGTACCGATAACGATTCAATATTTATTGTCACCCGACGTCCGTCATTAAGATAGTGTCAAAACTCACTGGCACGCTCACAAGCGTCACTTACCGGGGCACTCATAATTATTACTAATGCCTTAAATATGTCAAAACAGGAATCCAGGTAAAAAGGCGTAATTTACGCGCGTCCGATAGAGATTTGGCAGTTGGCGCCGTGGCCCAGCCGCAGGCCTCGCGAGGCGCCGAGTTTTTGTCAACCATTGTCTTTGATATAAATTTTAAATAGGAAATGTCCCTTTTTATGGAGATCTAGTTTACGATGCTGACAATGAAGGCATAAATCTAACGAGTGTGTCACTAAGCCTTGGTGATGATCGATCGATAAACATAATTTATGTACTTCCGCCTTGTACCTTACCTACGTCCCGAGCACCTTCGACGTAAATAAATTCTTCCTCCAATATTAATATGGATACTTAGATTATTTACAAATAAAGCCCAATTACAATGTCATTGGGGAGTAAATTTTTCTCCATAAAGATTTACCCGACTCTTGTAATACTTACCAGGTTTAGAAGTATATTTTGAAACCTGTCATTTCAGTACATGTCATATCAAATCCGTCAGTTTCTGACACCAAATGTCAACGTTGCACATTTCTATTCGGTGTGGACATTTATGTACTGAGTCAGTGTCAATGGCGATTTATAGTTGCATACTTCAAGTAGCATAAATTAAATTGCTAATTAGATCCAATAATTCCTTCAAGCAAAATAGAGTCATCGTGGATTATCCATGAGGGTAGTACATGTTATTCAAACAGCTGTCACGAATTCGTTGCCCTCTTGATGCATAGAACTTACTTTAATAACTGTTTACCTACTAAATTAGCATACATGTAATTAATACATCGGTGTATTTTTGTTCTTATGTCATGGTCATGGAAAAAACCTACTTTACATACTTACCTATTTTATTGCTCTCAGGCTCTCACGACGCTAAGAGTAATTTAGTCTCATCATCCCCAAAAAACTGAACATCCCTTCCTTCCCAGTAAATATGTGACCAACGCTGGACGTATAGGCTGGCGAGTATGAGTGGTATAATTAAACCAAATGTTAATAAAGGAACAATGCCGCGCGTCCATACGGGGCGACCCAATCAACGTGCCTCCCGGAGACGCCTGATTAACGACAATAACTCAGAGACAACACCAACTTGCTCACATTTATTCTTATTTTAGACCCTTTCCAGTCGATCTCTAATGAATACGGTTTATCTTCAAGTTTATATAAAAAATAAATCGCTTTTAACTGAAGAATCACGCCTTAAAAAAGAAACGCTTATTAAAATTTATTTCTTTCTCTCCAGGCAGCGATGTTGTGTACTCCGTCTCGAATAAAATTAAAAAGTGAAGAATTCTTATTTATTTTAATACAATAAACCGCAATCGCAGAATAAAGATAAATAAAAAGCAATAAAAAATAAAATCGCATTAGCAATAAACAAAATACTTCAGCGGATGTGGGCAGAGCTGCGGCTGCACACAGAAACGCATGGAGCATCGTCTTGGGCCAAAATAGTGCCTCGACATTGCCGATACGATGGAATAGGTGTAAATAGATAGGTTTTCTTAGCCCGATTACTGGGTATGTTCGACTAGTAGTAAACTTTGTGAGAACCATTGCTTAAACACAGCAGGTGTTTTAACTTAAGCATACATCATTATTACATATTATCTGTTTTTTTTCTTCGCCTTGAAATTTTAGGCATAAAAACTAACATACCTCATAAAACCAATTCACTTAACTGAATAATCCGAGGTTTAACATTAAAACTGTATATACCATCTTGGATCTTCGGGTTCTCTTTTAGCCGAATTAATAAATAAATATAAATATGATTGTTACGTTTTGTAACTACTCCGTCTTATTCTCCCCTAACCCCCCCCCCCCCCCCCTCCTTTAACCGTTTAAGCAAACAAAGCCTTTAAAAGAATATAATATATTTTAATGAAGCCTCTCCACGGCACCCCGTTGTCCGATTGTCACGAGTGCTACCCTCGCCGGCGTTTTCTTAATTGTGCCGAAATATTTATTTGATTGCGAACTTTGTAGCGCAGGCGCACCAACCGAAATGGTCATCGGCATCCGAGCGGCGGTGCCGCGTGGAATTAGCCTATAAACTAGCCGGTAGGACCACGTATTAAATTAACTAGTAAGCATGTTCAAAGTATAATTGGATTAGAAGAGAAAATGCTCATCATTTATTCAAAAATGCGGTGTAGAGGGATAACAACTGAGCAATAGTATAGAACTACTTACCTATAAGTACCTACCTACTTCATTATAGATTAAAAAAATCGTGCGACTATCGCCGTTAACGATTTTACAATTTGCTATAAGCAACGCTATAATATAATATAATTTATTATATAATTTGTCTTAGTTGCTTTAGCGTATCTTTAAGAATGGAAACAAGTAAAGTAATACAATTTTAATATTTATCTGGAATTACTACATTAAATTAAGAAACATGGTCGAATTCTAACGTTATTTATCCTACTCTAATAAAACGAGGTAGTTACCTACGTGCTAGTACAAACTTTACTTACTTTATTAGTACATGAGCTAGGATTATCTTGTGCTTTAGTGAAAAAGGCAAACAAAGGTTATCCAAAAAATAATCCAATCAAACGACATTAAATTTGTTACTTCAGAAGCTCAGAATCCCAAACCATTAGCGAAGGTTGAAACCATGATAAACGCTTATATGAGAAAGAATATTCTTCGGTATCATTGATGGTACTCATATAATCTTACAACAAACATAAATAAATGGGTTATGTTTTCTTCTACAATACGGCAGATTGTATGACCATAACAAAAAGTACACAAGGGAACTTGTTAAGGTAGAATAGGTAGATAGCAGGATTATGTAGCTTATGATAGTTATAATAGACTCTACTACCACTTGAACCTACTCATAGTGTTGTGTTCCTGCTGGTGAGTAAGGTTGCCAAAGAGCTCATGCAAAGAGGATCGACCCAGTGTGTTGACGAAGAGGGATCCTCTTGTTCCTTTAGCCGTCAACACATTGAATCTTCATCTTTGTAAAGGGTCGGCGACGCGCATGTAACACCTCTGGAGTCGCAGGCGTCTATAGGCTACGGTAATGTGACACCTCTGGAGTTGCAGGCGTCTATAGGCTACTGTAGCTGCTTACCATCAGGCGGGCCGTATGCTTGCTTGCCACCGTCGTAGTATTAAAAAAAACCTACGCAGATAAGTATATTTTTACTTCTTTATAATTATATGTATGATTCGAACGGAGCATAAAAAACATATATCACTAAAATTGTTGATTTATCTGTATTGCCTCATTTTGAACTGTCAAAAAACTTCACGTGTGTACCTTAATTAATAGTTTTTTACAGGCGTATAGGTACTCTTAATATTTAGCTTTATCTAGTTAATTAGAAACATGCCATTTGCAAGCAGATAGGTATTTTTTAGTTGAATGACATGTATGGTAGATATGGAAATACATGCCTACTCACTGCTGATTTTGTAGTCACGGTTGTTAATAAAATTAAGGTATTATCGATTCGATATAATCAATTCATTTATGCAAATTGCGCAAAATGTATTAATCATAGACTGGTCGCTTAACTGGATTTTCAATTATACTAAGCCCATTACCGGACAAGAGACATTCTTCAAATCTTACGCAGTCAGAGCTCGAATGTTGTCTGTCAGATGCCCTATCGACGATCTAAATAGGCCACAGAATCTATACTGAATAGGTACAGTCGTCACGCCGTGACCATGCATCGTTGTCGGATCATAGAGATGAAATAAAGTATGAAACTGGTCGCAAGCTAGCATCGAGCGAACGCACTGTGACCGAGCCAACAATCGAGATGTGAGGCGCCGATAACGATGTCAACTAGCGCAGCCTGTCCTAGCCGTTCCCATGATTTGCGATGCCGTTCTAATCGATATAATTACGATCAATCCATCAAACGGACATATATAATAAAATACTTGGTTCTAAAATATGGTAATCGTTATAAAACACTTCAAACCGACCTGAGAAATAGCAGATATCATTTTTTGCAGCGACGTGTTTATGATCGCCCCGTAATATGCCCCTTTGATCTCTGACACGTCGCGTCGAATTTCCAATATCGTTCGCTGCATACGTTTGGCATAACACCGGCATATACATAATTGTATTGATCTAATTTCTCTTGAGTGCAATTTGGACATAGCATCGCTGGACCTAACAAAGCTGACTAATTATCAGGACGCAGCGCGTCGTAAAACAGTGCATATTGACGGAATATAGAGAGGCCGGCACATAGTGCTTAATGACATTAATCACATTGATTTATTGTGGTTCCGAGTTATTACAGGCTGCGGACGCCTGTGTGCGTGTGTGAGCACGAGGCTATACCTGCTCGATGTGTGCTCCTTGTTTAAGTAGGTAATGCGCGGTATACAGCATGTGACTGAAGATGAATGTAACGTGAAGACCGCAGAATCGTTTTACCACGGAATCATTTAAAACGACTTACCTACTTACGGCTTAATTATTTTAACTTTATGACTTATTTATGATATGACACAATAAAATATAAGTATGTAAGTATCTACCAATGATGATGTCTAATGGCATTTTCTACGTCAATCAACGAGTCAACTACAGTGCTACATAATGATAGTAAATGAAGTGCAAAAAGAGAAGTAGGAATATTATCATTATTTCAGGTTTTATACAATCTGTATATTACGTTACTATAAATTACGGACAATATTTATCAGGTCCGCTAATTACTAATCTTTTTTTATATAATAAGACAGATGGATGCAGGATGGTTCAATTAAATAGCGTAAAGTGAAACAAGTATTGCGTGCCACGGCAACTTTGCAACGTTTAACCGAAGCAAGATTAAGAACACCCTGGCTAATGTAAGGGCCTCATCGGACGTATTCCGTCCGTGTGTGCGTGGCATTAGGCTACAATTTACGCTGTTTGCGGTGTGTTAATATTGATTGGCACGCTTTATTTCGGCGAGACTGCCCTGGCCGTCCGCGAAACTAGTCCGTCACTTTTCTGCACGGAGCGGACCCCAAATTATTTATATGAAACGAAATTATTTACAGCTCAGAAAGAGCCTGTAGACGACTGGAATAAGATAATGAGGTATCAACTGTGTAAATTTACAGATGCTGCGCGTGCATACCTACCTTCAGTCCAAACGGTTTGTTTAAATTATATACCTACTATGAATACGTATTAATATGTATTTAATTAACCTGTTACAAAAAAAAATAAGAAATTTACAAGCAGTCACATAAAGAGCTCAAAGAGGACCCAGTGTAGGACCCTCTTGTTCATGTAGCCGTAAATACAGTAAGTCCTCCTATTTGTAAAAGGTTGGCAACGCGCATGTGACACCTCTGTAGTTGCAGGCGTCCAGAGGCTACGGTAGCTGCTTACCATCAGGCGGGCCGTATGCTTGTTTGCCACCGTCGTGGTATAAAAAAAACATCATTCAATTATTATAATCAAGAATTTATAGTAAGATAGTGAAATCGTGGGTTAGTATAACACATCTTTAGAATGTATTCGTGTCATAAAAAGGAAAATATGCCGGCCCCGGTCACTAGCCAGTGATGTGTTGGCGTCCTTCAGTCCTCAATCACAACATCAGTCGTGCAAAGCTAAAGGACTTAAAAACATAGCAGCAACGAACGTTCAGTAACCCTTTTCGGTAACGTGAGCTTCGACGTGTCGCCAGCGATAGACACGTATGCCACGAGCGCTGCGCATATCAAGCACTTATTATAATTTCATAACGCACGCCAGTCGACGCAAGTAATACGCGAAATTTATGTTACGATGTTCTCACCGTGCGACGAGCCCCATGAATGCGTAATCAGCATAAGTCCTCATTAACAGTACAGTCAATGTTCTACTCATATTCATTTGAGGACGTGGCCATAAATTCAATTAAACCGTTTGTGAGTACATATTATGGTCCTACTGTAGATATCCAAGTACTTTATTTGTAACCACGTTATGGACGCGAATGCTTATCTGTTATCTGTTAAAATTTGCATAAATATGAACAAGTCCATTCTAATACCTCGAGCTATAAGCGAACGCATATTTCGTCCTTTATCCTTACTATTAATTGAATATAACTTTGTAATAGGATGTATAAAGTATGGACATACGGCTTGCATTAATCAATATTATTACATAAATATGCAAATTTGTAACTTCTCTTTATCGAAAACAATCGATTATAGCGATAGTATGATTTTTTGTTTCATTCATTAGTTTTACAAAATCGGACGTTATGCAAATGTGTTTCCGAAAAATAAATTTAAATGGAGTTACGAGTAGTGCGTGGTTGAATTGGGATATACATAAGAACCATAAATATCTAGGAAAGTAATTAAGCTCCAGCAACAATTATAATTTACAATGTTCGTGTCTTACGTCTATGTCTAGTGAGATTAGCATCGGAGCATCGATCGGCGTCCACGCACGAAATAAGGTCACCGCGGTATAGATATAGGCCTTAATGACGTGTTATGTAGAATTACAGGAAGTACGCTTCGATTTTAATAACTAGTATATTGATTTAATAATAATTCCAGTCCTCTCTCGCACAAACATTTTGAATAGGCATTAGGGGTTCATCGAAAAATATTATATCTACCTACTCATATTTTGCCCAGGGAGGTCCCATTTGAAGATGTTCGGTGATTTAAACGCTACCAGCATAAAGTGTCACATGATTTCTGCATGAGCCCTAATGCGATCACACTGGTGCCGCAACCGGATGCGACGACGGTGTGCAAGCGTGACAGCGCTGTACACATGCAGAGCGCTATATCGTTCGTGCACCGGCGCGGCGTCGCAAGCGGAAACCGCAGCAGAGTGAAAGCCGCCCTTAATCTGAATACGCATCCCGCTTAGATTAGAAGTCGGTAGGTATATGCATACAGATATTTTGAGAAAAATCATATCTCATAAAAACAAATAAGTAAGTACGTATTTAGTGAAAAAATCTGCCAAGCTTAGCGAGTTGCAGGTTACCACTCCGCCAGAAATGTAAAATTAAATATTAATTAAATGTTATTGGACAATCTTACACAAATCGTTCCAGACCCACTAAGCTTAATAAGGTTTGTGTTATGTATACTATGTAGACCACGATTTATATGCCTATGGATTGAATAAACCGAATACATAGAAAACATCCTTGACTCAGGAACAAATAAAACACACAAATAAATGCCCTTCCCAGGATTTGGGCCCGGAATCTCCTACTTCGTAGGCAGGGTCACTAACTAGGCTAGGATGCCATTATAAAAAAAAAGAGTTTTAGTGTTTAGGTAGGTACATTCAAAATTTTATTTCAGAAATTATTATTACACATTCGTTACTCAATTTGTCATGCCTATCTACAGAATCGTGTATTTAAAAAGAAATTTGACTTTACGGAATATTAATGGGATACAGTGATACCTACACAATCGGCCCAAAAAAATGGCCCCACTATTGTGGGCTTATCAGCTCTATTGAGCTGTAAGAATGACTCGTACAGCAGTTTATCGGTCAGTGTTATTAGACTTTGGTCATAAGACTGGCCGGTTACAAATTTTCAAGAGCCATAGCTTCGGTCAATCTTGTTTGAGACCGTACCTCTATTAACATTCGAACTCAATGCCGTGTACCCATACCTACGCTAAACAAGTCTTTTCTCTCTATCTGAAGTACTGCACTGCCTTAGAATTGTAATGATCCCTGAGTGACGAAATAAAAGTACCTTGATATTGACAAATCGATATAGCAAAGCAAAGAATTAGTTTGGGAATTTACCTAAGTTCAGTAAGTTGCCATAACACAGGTTAAAGTGGGCTATGGCGAGTTGCACATAAGTACCCGTTCTGTTTGCTCGACTTGGCGAAGGCACTACCATGCCCCAAGAGTACAGTATTTGTTTCATCATATGTCGTTGGCTGATTTACCAAAAGCCACAACAAAAAAACATTTATAATGCATAGTGGATATTGATAGGTCCATACGTATACCTAACTACAAATTTGATACTACCAGTGTTTAATGCATTAAGTAGGGCAAAGTGTAATTATATTATATGCTAATCAAATAGATACTTATATAAACAGAATACTACCTTTGTTACATCTTCAAGCCGTTATTAGGTATTTTTATTAATCTCCAGCATTCGGTTGCACAATCATGAGCCATTCAATATTTGAAGATAAAATAGAACATTTATCCTCACCATCAATAACATTTTATCATCACCCATTAACGAAGGCAATAAAACAGGTCTACCGAGGTAAAGAACCATTAATAAAAAGATTATTATTGTTCTCGATTTATTACCTAGTTCCAACGCAGCACACAAAAAGTCGATTTAAGCCGAATAAAAACCACAATGTTACTGTTCGTAAAACGCGTATTTACCTTTCGATATCTTAGCAAAACTTGTTCTAGAATTTGTAGTTAATTCACAAGTAAACGCTACCAATTGCAGTTCACCGTAACCGAGCTTATCTGTAGTCGGATTGTTCGCTAACTGGTTCACAAACAGACACATTATTTCTTAGAGCAAAAACGAGCCTACAAAATACAATCAGGCCAGGCAATATTTCCTCTAGCACATTGAAATTAATGTTGATAAATACACAAACGTAGCGGCGGAGTGCGGCCGTCGCGGGCGGAAGTGGCTCCATCCATCATCCGCCCGCCCTGGATAAAAACGCTCGTTACCGCCGCCCTACCTGCCCGCGAGCCTGCTCGGCTGTACACTGACGAGTACCGGCCCGTTGTGGTTTTGTTTACATCGCGGCTCGTAGTTATATTATAATCTGTTCAGCTAACCTAAAACCATTATTTAACAAATTATATCTTAACAGATTTTTTTTTTCTTTTATACGACGACAGTGACAAACAAGCATACGGCCCACCTGATGGTAAGCAGCTACCGTCACCTATGGACGCCTGTAACTCCAAAGGAGTCGCATGCGCGTTGCCGACCCTTTACAAAAAGGAGGATTCACTGTGTTGATGGCTAAAGGAACAAGAAGGTCCCTCATCGTCAACACACTGGGTCCTCTTTGAGCTCTATGGCAACCTTACTCACCAGCAGGAACACAACACTATGAGTAGGGCCTAGTGCTGTTATTAGATCCATTATTTTTAACACTTTAACTAACTAAACTGTATTTAAGACAAGTCAACTTACGAAGTATTCCGAGGTTACATACTTGGCTTTGTTTACATTGGAAAGTTAGCAATTTTCTTAACAAATGCTTAAGGCAGCAATGTATATGAAATCCAGGGGCTGCGTGGAAACCACTCGGCAGCGAGGACGGGCCCTCGGCGCGTCTATTAATGCCACACTCAACCGCCTCTATTACTGCTGTCATTTATTATATCCATTTTGGCAAATTGGCTGATCTTGCACAGTTTATGAGCGTTCTCTCGAGGTAATTAAGGGAACTGTATAGCCTTGTTTTGGTAAGATAGTTAAGACTATTATTATTATGTAGGTTAACAATTTATTGGCACTTAGTTTTAATTAAGTAGCAAATTTAAAGGCATACGTTGGAAAGACCATATACGTTGGTAAATGAGATATGTTGCGAAAACTTTCCGAAATGCATCGGTAACAGAAGTTTCTTTAGTAGTAGTAGGTAAGCTTTTTTTAAATTATCAGTGAGCCGCCCTTGTGCTTATATTTCAACTATTCACGAGACATTTATGTTATCATAAAATTAGTAAGCCTATTTTACCTATCCGAATACTCGCCCTATACTATGAAAGCCAGAGGAAACAGAGCAAATGAAACCCCTGGAGTGTTTTCACCGGCGTCGAATAAAGTAGGCGAGATTGAAGACACGCAAAGGTGACAACAAGGCGCGAATCCTCGAGGCAGCAGGCGCGATTATAAAAGTATGCGCTACGTATCCGGCAGTGGCGTGTCCGCGGTGGAGTCCCTCGACTTGGCCCCACGTTGGGCGCCAGTTTTTACTATACATGTTTAGTACAGTCGAGGACAAAGAGATGTATCCACTTTTTCACCTTATTGCGTTGTAATAAGGTCCAAAAGTGGATACATCTTTTTGTCCTCGACTGTAGCAAAAAATCTATGCGTTACAAAATAGAAATACAAATGTGAAATTGTGAGGTACTAGACATAGCTTTAAATAAAAACGTGGAATAATTACCTGTAGGAGGTATTGTAACAGATTTTTTTATTAAGAGTTTGATTTTAATACAAATATGTTACTAAAAATAAGTCCGTAATTTAATGTAGAGAAGTTTAAATTAGAAATCACTTTTTATATTACTTGCTGCGAGGAGTTTCCCTCAACTTAAAAGATCAAAAAATACTGAGGCCAGTAAAAAACAATTTCAACAAACATACTCGATGTAAATCTCGTCGAACATGTGTGCACCTACGTGGAAACGCAGCATAAGACATTAAAATTATTATAAACCCGACATGATAAGGCAGGATGATACGGGCTTAGCGCCCCCCACCCCACACCACGCTATCTGCGGTACTCGAATGCCTTTTCAGCGTATATCTGCATGAAAAGTTGCCTGAAGCTTATGCTTGCTAGTTGCGAGCTAAACAAGCCTTGTTTCACTGCCAGTGCTATTTCTGTTTTAACTTTACGATAGAAATGTATATTTGCATCTTCCCTTATTGTAGTGATTAAATGTGGTCACGCAATCGTTTTTAATATAGTTTCAAGTTCTTGTCATAAGCAAATTACACACGTCAAAAAGTTGCTCTTACTTGACATACAATAATTTTTAAGAAAAAAAAACCGACTTCAATGGGGGTAGCCGGTGAAGGATTATTGTAGATGGTGCACTTAGATTCCATACAATGAAATAACTTGCTTAAAAAACGCAGCGGAGAGGACAAATCGCCAAACGTGAACTATGCGTCGTTGAAGAGTTCCGTTCTGATTATCATCAGCAGTTCCACTTCATCAAATGTCACTCTTTTGAATGAAAATGCTTGATTTGTTGATAAAAATACAAAAGTCACTTTATGTATGCCTTTAAGATTTGAGGAATTCCCTCGATTCCTCGTGGAACTCATCATCAGAACTTGAGCTTGACGAAAATTGGTCCTGACAATCTAACTTGCTTAACAAACATAGCGAAGAGGAAGAATCGCCAAACATGAACTATGCGTCGTTGAAGAGTTCCGTTCTGTTCATCATCAGCAGTTCCACTTCATCAAATGTCACTCTTTTGAATGAAAATGCTTGATTTGTTGATAAAAATACAAAAATCACTATGTGTAAGCCCTTAAGATTTGAGGAGTTCCCTCGATTCTTCATGGATCCCATCATCAGAACTTGAGCTTGACGAACATTTGTTCTGACAATTAAACTTGCTAAACAAACACAGCGAAGAGGACGAATCGCCAAACGTGAACTATGCGTCGTTGAAGAGTTCCGTTCTGATCATCATCAGCAGTTCTACTTCATCAAATGTCACTGTTTTGAATGAAAATGATGGTTTTGTTGATAAAAATATAAAAATCACTATATGTATGCCTTTAAGATTTGAGGAGTTCCCTCGATTCCTCATGGATCCCATCATCAGAACTGCGTTTTGACAAAAACGGGACCAATCTGTATATATATACTTACAATCAAAAAAAGAATTTTCAAAATCGGTTCAGATATGACGGAGTTATGGAGTAACAAACATAAAAAAAAATAAAAAATAAAAAATAAAAAAATAAAACATACACGCCGAATTGAGAACCTCCTCTTTTCAAATCTTGAAGTCGGTTAAAAATATATAATTAGTATGTCTTATAATTACGTAGTTGCCATTAAAACGCCGAGAGTTTTGAAAACTTTTAATTTTATTCATACCAACCTACTGCAGAGAACGGGAACTTGTGAAATGAAGCAGAACAAAGTTATTTAAACAATGTAAACGACGTCGCGGAAGTTTATGCAGAATCTGCAGCGGTATGTCGAACGACAATTATAACTTTGGCCCGGACGGGCGCAACAAATAAAATAATGTCTGCGAAAACGCGCGAGGGGGGCAGCGCCACGAATTTCGTACACGAGACAAAGATAAGCTTAACCAGCACGAAATTATGAGCGTTTAACTGTTTCTAGCTGTAGAATCTGGCACGGGTGCTTCGCCGGCTCGCCAGCGCGCGTTATTTACGACGGGGTGGCGGCTGCGCTCCCGCTGCACCCGAGATAGTGCCTCCCCGGAAAAGCGACGCCGATACCGCTCAACCCAAGCCTTTTCCAACCTTGATGCTCTCAAAATAAGGACTATACCACCGAGGCACACAGCGCCTCATGCCACCGCAACACCTCGCTTCTGCTTGTGCAGATTGCTGCCAGCCAGCATATGCTACGCCACTAAACAACACTCAAATCTCACCTCTATCGCAAATATCATAAGGTGAAATTGTCCTAACCGCATCGGCTCCCGTTTGGTTGTTTTAACTCGAGCAGTTCCCTTGCATTATATTATAGTGAAGATGTCTGTATGTCTTGTTTATGATGGCATAAAACTATGGTAAGTAAATTTATACCTTCGTATCAATGTAAGAGTGTCTACGTTTACTGAATTTAAATGGCATCTATACATATAATAAAGCTGAAGAGGGTCGAAAGTCTGTACATGGAAGATAATCGAAAAAAAGTTGTCTGGGGATACTTAGAATCGATAACAGAACACGTTCCAACAATTTTTAGAATTTTTGTCTGTTTATCTGTTTGTCTGTTTATCTGTTTATCTGTTTGTCTGTTTATTTGACCGCGCATCACGTGAAAACGGCTGAACGGATTTTGATGAAATTTTGGACAGATATAGTTTGAGTCCTGGGAAAGGATAATATATAGTTTTAATCCCGAAAATCAACCCTGGTGGGGGTGAAAATGGGGTTGAAAGTTTGTATGGAGAATTTTTAACCGCTGAAACGATTTAGATAGAAATGAGTATGGAGATAATTTGAGTCTCGAGAAAGGGGGCGTCCATTAATCGCGTCATACGTTTTTGGCTTATTTTAGACCCCCCCCTCCCCCATGGTGATCTTTGGTGATATTTTCAGGACCCCTCCCCCCCCTATCCAATATGACGTGTAATTTTTTGCTAACTAAAGTAAGTACAGTTTTCTAACACGTGAACCTACTTACGTAACGTACGTACACGTAAAGGGTAAAAAACCGGCCAAGTGCGTGTCGGACCACGCATAGGAGGGTTCCGTACCTTCAATGGAATAAGAACCAAACTAATAACAAAAGGTCGTATCTGATGCCTATGGAAGAAGTTTTTTGGAGATAACTCAAAAATGGCTGAACCGATAATGTTCAAAACAATTTTCGTTGAAAGTATATAATAAGGCGCATCACTCAAATTTTTTTCATATTTTTTGAACTTACGGTTCAAAAGTTACGGGGGGGGGGCTACACAACTTTTCTGACTTTCGAAGCGATTATTTCAGAAAATATTCACTTAATCACAAAATAGTCAAACAAACCTCAATGTTAATTTGAAAGACCTATCGATTGATGTGTAACATGTTGATATTTGGTTAAAACATTTTTTTTTTAATTTAGTTACCTGTATGGAACGCCCCCCTAAAAATTTTTTTTTTTTCAAATTTAACTACATAACTAAGTAGCCGCATACAAAATACACCTTATGTGTAAATTTTATTCAGATACGTCGTATAGTTTCCGAGTAAAATGCCTGTGACATACGGACGGACAGACAGACAGACAGACATGACGAATCCATAAGAGTTCCTTTTTTGCCATTTGGCTACGGAACCTTAAAAATGAAACTACATATAAAAAAAATATATCTCTAATAGAAAAAAAACCGGTCAATTGTCTGTCGGACCACGCGGTTTCGTACCTACTATCGAAAAAGTAATATCAAGAGGTCGTATCTGCGTATGAAATGAGTTTTTAGGAGATAACTCAATAATTCCTAAACCGATAATGTTCTCAATTTTTTTCATATTATTTGGATCTTCGGTTCAAACGTGACAGGGGGGGACACAAGTTTTTTAGACTTACGGGGTGATTTTTGCTTAAAATATTCACTAAATAAAAAAAAAACCAAAAAGTCCTCAATGTTATTTTGAAAGACCTATCGAGTGATGTGCATCATGTCGATATTTGGTAAAAATAAAATTTTTTTGACAAATAATTACATGCAGTAAGGAGGGGTCCTTAAAATATCTTTTTCTGCAATTTTACTACAAAACTAAGTAGCGGCATTCAAAAACACACCTTATATTTAAATATTTATTAAGATACGTTTTATAGATTCCGAGTAAAATAGCTGTGACATACGGACGGACGGACAGACGGACATAACGAAACTATAAGGGTTACGTTTTTGCCACTTTGGCTACGGAACCCTAAAAACCTACTTCACAAAATAATATGTCAAATGCCATTAAAAATTATTTACACTCATAGTGCTAGTGCAATTTTACTCTGCTTTTGACAGATTGATTCATTTAAAAGTTGATAATTTTTATTTTACTGACCATAATACACTATACAGTATAGCACAAAGAACAAAAAAATTACACGTGATATGTGTCCAGACCCCCCTCCCCCCTGTGGTGATCTTTGGTGATTTTTTCTTGACCCCCTCCCCCCCCTATACAATATGACGCGATTAATGGACGCCCCCAAACGTCATAGGATAGTTTTCAAACCCTTGTGGGGGTGAAAAGGGGGTTGGAAGGTGGTATGAGGATTTTTTTACCGCTGAACTGATTTAGATGAGAAATGACAAAGGATAGTTTCTTCTTCAAACCCCCCCCCCCCCCCCCCCCATCTTAGTTTAGAACCGTAGGTCCAAAAAATTTGAAAAAAATAATGGAAGTGACGCCTGAAAGGTACTTTCAATAACAACTATCTATACATATAATAAAGCTGAAGAGGGTCGAAAGTCTGTTCATGGAATATATTCGAAAAAAAGTTGGCTGGAGATACTTAGAATCGATAACAGAACACGTTCCAAGTATTTTTAATTAGTTAACGGCTGAACGGATACTGCTGAAATTTTGTGTAGAGATAGTTTGAGTCCCGGGAAGGGACAATGAACAGTTTTCATCCCGAAAATCAACCCTGGAAGGGGTGAAAAGGGGGTTGAAAGTTTGTGTTGAAAGTTGGTAGTGAAATAATTTGTAATTTTTTGGTCAAGGTGTTCATATTTATAACATGTTACCCGTCGATGTTTTAAATTTACCTTTACCCGCTCTTAAGAAATATTTGAAAATGTCATGAATGTCAAAGGGTTATTGCAGCAAACCAAAAAACTACTACAAAATCATCTAACATTTATAGGACACCGTTTAGGTAGGAAAACATATCAAACGTTTTGTGGAGCAGTCAGATTAGGATTTATTTTTCTTTATAATTAAACAATAGGTACATTATCTGTCTCTCAAGCTGTTCTGATATGTCTTCTTGAAGAACTACGCATTATTTTGTATCTTTAATATCTAATAATGTATTACTGTTTTGAAAAAAATAAGTCCCGTCGCATTTCTTTTCGGTCATAATACTTCTTGGGCCAGAGGTACACCTACAGGGTTAGAACCGGTGGAGTTTTGGAACGAAGTTCCTTATCGGACGGTTCGCGGATGGGGGCCTAGGCGAAAAAAAGTCACGTGACCGTTACGAAAAAGCGTCACGTCACGAAAACGCGACACCCATACGATTGAGAAACATGTAAAATGGAATGAAATAAAAAATATATAAAATAGCATAAAGTGAAGTGAAGTGTAGTGAAACTGAGAAGTGGCAAAGTGATAAAAGTGAAAAAAGTCGAGAACCTCAAAAGTCGAGTATTTTAAAAATGTCGAAAATGTCAAAAATTTCGAAAATGTCAAAAATTTTAAATTTCTAAATTTCCAAAATATCCAATATTTCCAAAATCTCCAAAATTTCCAAAATTTCCAAAATTTCCAAAACTTCCAAAACTTCCAAAATTTCCAAAATTTCCAAAATTTCCAAAATTTCCAAAATTTCCCAAATTTCACAAAATTTCCAAAACTTTCAAAATTTCCAAAATTTCAAATTTTCCACTATTTCCAAAATTTCCAAAATTTTTAAAAAATGCAAAAAAAATTAAAACCACAAAATTTACGAAAAAGTAAAAAATGAAATAAAATTAAATAACATAACTTCGTTCCAATCGCACTTGATTCACACACTTTCCACGACACTCACGTATTTTATTTTTCTCTGACGTTCATTAGTGCATTGTAATGTGCTTACATTGACGAATAAATATCTTGATCTATACCAATATCATAAATCCTCTATTCCGCGTTCGGAACCGTATGTAATTAATTACTAACATTATTGCAACCAATAACGTAACATCAGTGTATTATCTGTGACAGTGTGGTAAAAACGTATGAAAATTCATTACCTACGGTAACGTAATGAAAATCCGCCCCCCCCCCCCGACCGCCGGCGCAATAATGTTGGTCATGGCGGTGTAATGGTGGTCATTCTAATGGTTTCAATGGATTTTTAATATGTGTGTAGGTAAAGCAGTGTATGCTTCTGTACATAATTAGGCCTTATTACGTAACAGTTACATCGCCATGTCCGTCCGTCTGTCCGCGGTCTAGCTCAGTTACCGTTCGCACTAGAAAGCTGAAATTTGGTGAGGCCTGATAAGAACTTTCAATAAAAACTATATTGAATAAAATCGGTTCAGCCGTTTTTGAATTATTAGTCAAAAACGCACAGTGAAAGGAAGTGCCGAATAGTAAACTGACGTAAGCGCCGCCAAATAAACGACCTTTAGAACGGATGTTTTGTAACAGGGCAGCATCTACGAAACTCTACACTGAGCATCGCCCGACATGCTCTTGGCCGGTTTTTTTTACCCAATTAAGGATTACTAATTCCAATTCTAGAAAATCCCCAGCCAGGTTATACGTACCCTATAAAAATTCAACGTCTAAAAAGGGGGGGGGGGGGGTAGCCACTACACTATTTGCATGGGTCATGGACCCCCTCCCCTCCAAGTGCACCTAAAATAGAAAAAAACCATTTCTGCATTTGTGACACCCCCCCCCCCAACTGATTTGACGGGAGGATCGATTTGGATGATATTTGCCGTGGACATGAACGTATAAATACAAAAGTGGTCCTGTATCGTCCGATATACACCTACTACTCTACTAATATAATAATAAAAAGGTATACATTTATGAGTGTAGTTTCATTTAGTGGTAATTGTAAAATATTTTATTAGGACTACTGTCCTCTAGCGTATCCATCTGTCAACTTTACTTCAAGTTCCGCCTCCAGGGTAGCGGGAGAGAAATTAGGGGTGAATTAGCCGCTTACTGACACAGACCGAATTCCACGCGGGCGGAGCCGCGGGCACAGCTAGTAGTTTATTATATAGTTCGTTCATCCACGTACTTATAATCCACCAACGTTTCTAACTAAACTACGCATTTAAGTATATAAATAAGTCATCACATATGCACGAGAGAAACTTTATTAACTTGGCGAAGTAAGTAATTTACAAAGTACAAAGGTATTTATCCGTTTGAATGTATATTTATCTTACTATTAATTAGTAGTTTTGTGGAATAAAGTAATTTAATCTTAATTTAATAGTCATGTTCGGTTTAATGTTATCCATAAGTTTAAAGCAACATTACTATGAGTACAGTATCTGTTCTACCAATTAACGCGAGACAGGTATAGTACGAACATAATTATTGTCGAGACGACATAAAACGTAATTACTGCAACTGACGAGAAATGTAATAGGTACGTATCGCGTTCATTCCCGATTCTGTGAGTGCACGTCCTAAATTGTTAACTAACAAAGATGAGAGGGCACTTCGTGGCTACGTCATTTAAGTGAAAATATACGGGCGGAAAAACAAAAGAAATGCGCAAAAACCGTCTAGAGCATTATGGCACGCGGCAAACCATTACTTTTAATATAAATAAAATAACAAAATATGAGCGTCCGGCCGTGGAGTGCCCCCGGACGCCGGCGTCGGACACTTTTATATTTGAGGCGCGCCGCGGACACCGCGTGCCCCCGACTCGCACCCGTCAAGATTTATCTCACAACTTTGCTCGCAACAAAGCCTTTTGCCATGTATAGGTATATTGATGAACTAACTAATTCAAAGGGTGGGGTGTAACAATTTTTTATGCACCTAATAATGTCCTTGAACGTAAGTAAGTACTTAGGTACTTTTTAGGAAAAAAAAATATTATTGACATACGAGAAAAATAATAACAAATACATACTATTTAAAGCCGCAACACAGGTTTCGTCCATTCAAAGTAAAAAATAAAACACGCAAAAACACGTGCAGGAACAAAATCTTGCAATTTATATTTATTAAATTAAGTTTAAGACTAAGTATTACAAACAACGTAGACAAAGCGAAATTAAGGCGCCGGTTCGAATACGGCTCGGACACGGGAAAGTTTGGTCGCGTTTTCCAAAGTATATGACATCTATTTCACTTTACGTAAACAAAATTAAGAATATCGTAAATTACTTACTGTGAGATAACAGCGCGGACAGGCACTTAATTATGGATGCCGAAATGTGTTTTCGCGAAGATGTTCACCCCTCAACGTTTTGACGTTATAAATGCCCGTTGTAACTTGGTAAGCGGCCCATGCCTACAATATTTTCTCGATAATTTAAGGCATTAAAGTTTCACCTCTCGTGCCGCTCAATGAAAATAATAAATACTTGACACGCAAACTGTAATCTCCGATTGACATTTACAATTTACTTTGGTATCGCCCTAAGCATTTCTTTGTTCTTTTGACTAAATCGGTAAGAAACAGTTATGTAGGCCAGTTACGCGCGGCCTCTTTGAAACAATGTAAAGCGTAGGTCACAGATTACTTACCACGAGATAGAACACATACAACAAACTCAAATTAATGCGCCCATACTCGTTTAACATGAACCCAGCAGCTCATTTCAAATTTCAAGTGCATTAACATGTAAATTGAAAATATAAAGTATTAAATATTTCTAGGGCCTAAACGAACTGTTATATTAGTATGAGCAGGAGTAAATATATTGCAAACAAATGAAAAACAGTGATACGTCTCGCAGCAAAGTAGTACAGTCAGCAACTAAAGTTGCCGAACCAGTGTTTGACGCGCTGTTTAGTGTGTATCTAATATGTATGTGTCTAGTTACTTTTGTAATCTTATTTCGTTTGACAATTTTCGTTGCTAACTGTACTTTACATGTTATATAGCGCGGCCGTTCGGAAATGCTTTATAAAGCGTTAGTAATGGCAAGTCTGTAGCGTACTTAAGTTTTGTTTTCTGAGTGCAGATGCACTTTTAAATATGTATATATTTTTTTATTTCACTTTCTTGAATTTGATGGATAAAGAGAGAATGGACAGAAGAAAACAGGATAAAACATGGTAGTGTTCAATAAAAATAGGTACCTATACCTATAATACCTACTTACCTAAAGGACCGACCAGCATAACCTTGTAACCAATTCCATAGCAACTTAGGTTGAATTTTTTTTAACGAAAAAATCTATGAAACAAACTAAATGCTGCTTTGTTTCTTTTCATTAATGGTTAAAATTTTTGGATATCAGGATAAAGTGAAAGGCATATATTGATTACAATTTCATAATAAACACAAGTATGAACCACAAACATAATTTTATGAAACACATAGGTCAGGAAGCTACATAGTCACGTCAACGAAGGGCACTAGCACTTGACTTGAGTGACTCGGTGCCGAGAGAGGCGGATAGGTAAACAAGGAGGTAACAAGCCGCGAAGTCGACGAGGGACGCGATCCGCGGCGGGCGGCGAACGACGCGACAGCACTTTCGTGCGTGCGCTTCCGTGATGTCTGCCCTTTGCACAGGCTCCTATCAATCAACGTCCACTTTTAATGACTTAATTCTGACATACACAATCTCGACAATGCTGCCGAGAATACGCTTCATAACAACACAAAAAATTTACTTGTTATTACAACGTCTACTTCGCTTATTACCACGAGCGAACGTCTCCTGCCCGCCGCTAATTACACCCGATGTTCCCTTGCGAGGCTTCGGCCAATATGTCCATCGCTCGATCGTAAAGCGCGCCTAACAAAACGAGAACATAAACATACCTACAGAGCTCGCAATAAAACCGCGTGAAAATGGCAATAGCTATTCAGAGGGAGATATTAAAATGCATGGAAATAAATTCGGCGTCGCATTCGAGCGTTACGGCTCTGGGGGTGCAGTAAAAATAAACAGCGACGCCATTAGAACTCACTTCCATATTCAAATTTATGAACGCGTCCGCACCGCTCGCCGCCCGCACCGACCCGCCGCCGGTCACGCCGATCGCCATACATAACAAATAAATTTGGCGTTTAATTTAAACTTTCAACCCCCTTCACCGGTAGCGGACGTTTTAAAACCATCGAATCGTTTACTCCCCGCAACTTCACGATAACCTAAACAGTAAGTGCTTACTGAACAGTGGCGACCGGTAAAGTAAACAAGCGATGACATTAGACCGACGTTTTGTGACGGAGACGCGAGCTTTCGTTTGGATAAACAGACGTTTTCAAAAATGTGCGTGTTTAAATCGAATGTGACTCGTGTTACGGAGTTATTCCGGTTTAACAGCCGCCCGTTAGCTCTGAAATAACACCTCGCTAGGTGAAACCATTCAGAAAACTTAGTTTCTTGCATTAATTCATATGGGATTAGATGTCATCATAAACAGGAATTATTTAGTCAACTGAGGTTAAAAACAACAACATTTCGGTGGAATGGTTCTAGAGGACAAAAATATCTCTACCATTTCTTCGTTTCGAAATTTTTAACATTTCTAAGGACCATAAGGTTATAATATTTAGCTCTATGAAAAATAAATACGTTCATTCATGGAATCCATAAAAAAAAGTATTTTTAAGCAGAGTAACCTTGTTCAAAGTCTATTAAGCTTCTGTAAAAGTGAACTTTCCTTAAGGTTCTACCTTAATATGAGCAGAAATTTGACTCATTTAAATGTCTAATTCCCCATGCCGCATGCATGAAAAATCAACAAATAATATAGAATTTGCAATATATAGTGTAGCCAGTGTAGGCACTATTCTCAAAGCAAAAACACAACAACAAATGCATGGGTGTCACATACTACACTGTTAGTGTGTTTTCATGGACTCCAGGGTAGGGGTGCGACCCCTAGGTGTCGTCTAGGGAAAGCGGATTTCAATCCTTTAGGACGTTTGGTTATTTTTACATCCATTTTTACTTCGTTTTTTATCGCTTAGCTGCGGCTTAGAGCGACTACACAAGCTTAGCTGTACTTTTTTAACATCGTCGACTGTTAGTTCTGTTGTATTGAAATAAGCTAGAGCAAATTGACAACACTTAATAAATATCAGACATTTTTTGTTAAAGTGTGAAATACTTTAATTTATAAAAAATATTAGGATTAGGTATAACAACACGCGAAAATTTTATTACCTAAATATCTATCTACTGTCATGCCACTTTTAGTTTTCACACCTGCCCAAGCACCTACCTACCTACCTACCTACCTACCTACCTACCTACCTACCTACCAATTTACTTCATTGTTTAAACCTACTTATATCTACAATGTAGGTAGGTACTTTACAATTTAGCTTTAAACAAGAATCTTAATATTATGTCTGGTCTTTTTTAGGGTTCCGTAGTCAACTAGGAACCCTTATAGTTTCGCCATGTCTGCCCGTCCGTCCGTCCGTCCGTCCGCGGATAATCTCAGTGACCGTTAGCACAAGAAAGCTGAAATTTGGTACTAATATGTATATCAATCACGCCGACAAAGTGGTAAAATAAAAAGTGAAAAAAAATGTTTTATTAGGGTACCTCCCCTATACGTAAAGTGGGGAGTGATTTTTTTTTTCATTTCAACCCTAATGTGTGATATATTGTTGGATAGGTATTTAAAAATGAATAGGAGTTTACTAAAATCATTTTTTGATAATGTAAATATTTTCGGAAATAATCGCTCCAGAAATAAAAAAAAATGTTTCCCCCCCCTCTAACTTTTGAACCATAAGTTTTAAAAATATGAAAAAAATCTCAAAAGTAGTACTTTATAAAAACTTTCTAGGAAAATTATTTTGAACTTGATAGGTTGAATAGTTTTTGAAAAAAAAAATACAAAATAATTTCTGAACTAAGTTTGTAATTTAACCGTATAAGCAGGTGTTTATTGTACCTGTAATTTCTGCAAAATCACAATGAAATGACGTGCTTTCAAATAAAGTAAAAAAGGTAAAATTCGGTTCACGCATTAAAGAATTATCCCATAAAAATCATCTTCCATACTTTAAGCTCGCGCGCAATAGTTTACTTAATTTGCCGATAGATGTCGCTGTACGTGGAACTCTCATATCATATCCTACATGGCGGTGTTATTAACTCTTAAGTGGGGACACTTACTGTGACGGACGGAAAACTACGGAACCCTACACTGAGCGTGGCCCGACACGCTCTTGGCCGGTTTTATACTTTTAGTAGGTAAGTAACAAAAATTTCCAATATATTTTAAATATCACAGGTGCTTATACATATGCTTTTAATTCGAACAGTTACTATAGTTACCTGCGGGATAGTGCAGGAAACAGAGTAACCGATCTGTTACTGTCACTTAATTTTGAAAGAAAATAAATAGGTACTTACTTCCCTAACTACTTACGCAGTTGTAAAAAGAACTGCTTAGTGGCAGACCTAGACTAATTGTTTTGTTTTGTATTTATTTCTGATTATCACTGATAAATTTTAACTCATACATTTTCTTTTCAACTCTAATCTACCTTCCACCTAATCAACGCTATATGCTGACGTTTAAAACGTTTCAATTTCTCGCGGATACCAACATACCAACAACTTACGTCTGCAGAAATAAGGAATTAGGTATCGCCAAGGACTGGATAAGTCCTTTAATGTAATTTACATATTATTTTATTCTAACTTTTTAAATATCAGTAATATACCTACAATCCCATCCAAAAGTGCCATCTTCATCTTCCAAATTTTATAATTGCTCATTTACGTTCCAGGCCGTTCGTTTGTGGAATTCTCTCCCTCTCAACATTAAACGCGCGCAATCTATTGGTAGCTTTAAATCGCAACTTAAGGAATAGGTACTATTTATCTCTTCCTTAGGTTTTTAAGTTGACACTGTTGTTTCTTATTGTGTGTATTATATATGTATATATGTACGTATATGTATGTTTATTTTGTATTTATTTAAGTATGTATATTCATATGAATGTGCTGTGTTATCTATTTCGTCTCTTTTGTTTCTATGCACCACCTACTGCTTATTGTTTTTCTCTAGTCTCCACTACCCAAAGGTTATCTGGAAGAAATCGCTCATTAGCGATAAGACCGCCTGTTGTTACCTCTACCTAAATTTATCTAATTGTAAAATTTGTGCTTGTAACTGTATGAGGTGTGCAATAAAGAGTATTTATTATTATTATTACAATAAGCTACATTTTTTAAATTTAATAAATATTAATAATATAATATAATGTACATAACGATATTATAAAAAAAACTAAACTCAAGTAGGTATCTACGCAGGTAGGTAACTAAGTTATTCTGATTCAATTAAAAAAAATTAAATAAATGGTTTACTAATATGTAACCGAAAAATGTATGGCAAATTATCACTTCCATAGACTGGGAAGTTTTCCCATAGTTTCATTTGGCAGAATCAATTGGCAAAATATCCTTTCACATACCTACCTATTTTTTGCATTTTTTTTTGGCATACTAACTTACCTAAACGATGCGAAATAAAACTATGCGAAACATTCATTTGGTAAACGTTGGTATGCTAACTAAACGTTACCTATGCGATAAGTTGTTTGGGAAATGAAATTAGGGAAAGGATTTTCGGCGAAATGCGAGTACACCTAAATAAATATGTATAACTGAATTAGTTGGTTAAAAATGTGTGCCTTTGAAAAAATATGCGATTGCTACAATCAAACAGCAAAGTACCTGTCCAAAGCTCGCACTAATATTTTCATAATTTGTCTTGTTTTCAGTTTTGCCGCTTGGCACTAGGTGGCGCTAGTAGTTCGACCTTTGGTAGAGACTGGAATACGATACTTAGTATAAAAATATTTTTATAAAGTAGGGGCATACAAAAAAAATAAGTACCTGTATTAACTATAAAATATCTATATAAACGTGTTTTTATTGTAGAAAAGCCGTGTCAACAAGTGGGAGGGTCGCATCACAGCGCTGGGACAAAAACGTCCGACCTTGACACTGCCGTGGGTGTTATTGTGTCAATACCTATTTAAAACGCACTTTATGTACCGTTTATTTTTAAACCTGTTGCTATTTTAGCAAACTACTCGAATCAAGTTTATCTTCTTTTACATGTGCTTAATCGGGACGTATGGTTTTACCTACTTGACTTGTAAACAAATAAAAACCAAATTAATAAGAAATGTGTTTAGCATCTTTTTTATTTTAACTTAAATTACCTATATATATTTCGTCGAGTCGACTGGTAACTGAATATTTAAAAAAAGTATTTAACGCCTTACATTTTCTTTGCTTTTATTGTCAAAATACCTTATGTTTTTTTTATAAATAAAAAATCTGTCAGCCGTTATTTAAGTAAGGTACACGTATCTAGGTAACGTGTAATTTATTAACCAGTCAGTAAAATATTGCCACTTTATGAAAACAGGAAGGCACAACATCATCGTCAGATAAACAATGCTCTAACAATTCCAACAAAATCAAGTAGTCATCGTTTAAATTCTAAACTCAGCCCGGGATCGGCTAATCAAATTATCTAAGTCATTTCATCACCTCGTGTGTTGGCTAGGATGACTGGCAGATAGCAAATTGGCTGCCTCGCTCCGGGAGGCCTATCCGCTCCGGAATCATACCTCACAAGGGTGACCCATGACACTTATATCAACTGATTAAATCCTATAATCGCATGACACAAGTATTTTTTAGGTTATATATTTAATCTAACAGCCAGCTCCCGGTCTCCGCTTTTTAATAACTAAACTTAGTTTTTTTTTAATTAAATTGGATCTAGTTACGCATGTCAGTGGTGGGTTCGTCACAGTAGAAGTTATGCTTGGGATATTTTAATCAAAAATTTAATTGATTGATTTCGTTGCCCTTTGGAATGTTGATACCACATTTATAGATAGAGTTGATTCATGGATATACCTTTTTAAAAAAACTGTACCCAATAAAAAAACTAAATGAAGAAATGATAGAGAAATTACTTTTTTAATTATATGACGACACTACCTAATTACCAACCTGTCTATAAGTTTTTCAAATAATTAAAGGACTTGACAAACTTGTTTGTAAACTGACCTGTCCAAAAAGAATCCGACACATTACATTCTTCATTCTTTATATTTTCTGACTTCTTCATATTTTTGTTAACTTGTCACCTATTGAGGCCCGAGACTAAGTGACCTAAGTGTAAGAAACTTGTAGAAGCTTTTCGGGGTTTATTGTAGGACGAAATATCTCTTAGATTGTAGGTAAGTATTGAGGTAGGTTATTGTTGGTTGTCACTACTTAAAAGCAATGTTTCAAAAACTTGTCTAACTTTATAAAACTTAGTTAACTGCTAAAATATTCCAACCCATCGAAACCAAAGAAGTCAACATCAAAAGATTTATTCAAAATCCTTTTTTGTTATGATTGACGGACTCAAAACAATAAATAAGATGACGTGTAGCTTTAATTAGTGTATGTGGGAGGCTTTGCGGGGCGCGAGCGTCGCCATCTAGCGGGCGAGCGCCGCCCACCGCGTGCACCGCCTCGCGGCCCCACTCGCCACATATCGCTTATGAATATGAGGCGTTATGATTATGAAAATATGCCCCGCCCCGAATATGGAATATGGAGGAGGGGGGCCCGTGCGGCGCGTGCGAATGGGCGAAGTTTGATTTATGAGCCGGGTGCGGCCCCGCCTCCTGTCATAACCTTATACCTGGTGCGCGCGCGCGCTCGCCGCCCGCCGCCCGTCGCCCGCCGCCTCGCTCAGTCGCGCTTCAGATGGCGAGTGGCGCGCTCGGCCGCACCCCGTGTTCGCCGTAGCTCCCGAACATTGCGCGACGCGCGAGTGCCGACCTCCAGCCCTGCTGCGGGCCATGCGCCGGCTGTAGCCGCCGACACCATGCCGCGCGTGAAGCCAGCCTGCGTCCGCCGCGTCTCCATCGGTACCTAGTTCACCTACCACGCACATCACTACACAACCATCATACATTTCGGATCAGTGAATATATTTCGACGGGAAAGATTACCGTGAATACGTTTTCGTAGAGCCGACCGCGACCCGCGACAATGATTCAGTTAGCGACGATAAAATTCGGCATCCATCAGAAAGTGAGCACTAAAATCCGCCCTCAACGTGGTGAGTAGAGTGCAGTGAATTTCCACACTTGACAAACAAACGCGCTTACACGAGGGAAACACGCGGCCGCAGGTAGGTGGCGGACCGGGAACGAGCTTTGTGAAGTGACAATAAAAGTTTTTAGCGGTGTACGTAGTTTCAAAAAGTTAATGTATAAATAAACACAAATCACCAAGGTTTAAGATTAATGCTTTCAAAGTTCAACCGATATATTTTTAGAGGTATGTAAATATAATAAATAAATAAATAATAATTATAAAATGTGAACCAACATTTATCAATTCACTAGAACTACTTATTTATAAAACTTGGATACCTAATAGAGTAAAAAATATTAAGTTAAATAATATGAAGGTAGTATTATTTTTTTACTAAATATTATTATAATTATATCAATATAAAATTATTTTGAAATAGATACTACAATATCTTTAGGTAGGTACTTTCTCAAACTTTTGTACCTACCTGAATGTAGAACTCCCTGTTGTGTAGTATACCATCATAAAGATTAATCTGAAATATATTTGCCTGGCTCTCTATACATTTTTAAAGTTCCAAAATCTTAACCACAGTATCTGATTTATTACAAGAATATTTTAATGTAATTATACATACTTACTCATAGTTTGCTCAAGTGTAGAACTGTTTATTTAATATTTTTATTATTTAATTAATCACTTAATGTTCTCGGTGAATAACCAAATAACGAAAAAAAATCGTATCTATAATGTTAATATCTACATACCAATACTTACCTATGCGTGTATATTTATAGTATAGTATCAATACACATATTTTGGGAATTTCATATAAACAAAGTGATTTAAAATTTATTTGTTTGAATAAATTGAGTATACAGAGTAAGTACTTAACAAACTTGAGTAGTAAATAGACTCTACAAGTCCAAATGGAAGCTGTCAAATTTATATTATTGCACCGTTACAGTCGGCTTATCTCATTGCCAGTTTTATGAGTGCTCTATAAAATACTAAGCGGCGTTTTATCTGCCAACTATTGAAATAACGTATTCACATTCTTATGAAATATATTCACTGTTTGTTTGGTCCACTAATAAAGTCGAAAAACTTGTTAATGTTCCGGTCCCAGCGCTTAAAACGAAACGTTGATATGCATAATGCTTCCATTTATGCGTACAGGCCGATGATGAATAATTACTTTTGATATAATTTATAGACCTTCTCTAAGTAGATTAATTAGCTCTCAGCTTAAATTATAAACTTAAAATATTTTAATGGTGATTGCAGCGATAAAACAAAATATTATGTATAAATTTATCGTACGTGGGTTGAAAGTCGTTAGGTACGTGTATAATAATATAGTCGTTATCGTGTTCACAAATCAGAATAGTTTTATATATAGGTACGAACATGTTTAATATCGCAATCATTCATCTACACTCGGAGACCATTACTGTCTTCTAACAAGCATCTGAATGCAGGTACGTAGGTAATTTTAATAAAACTAGCATATGCAATATTTTGACCAATAGGTAGGTCTGGTAGGTAGCTACACCTATTCTATTATGTTATTTTATAATAAATATCATATTATTAGGTAGGTAGGTAGGGTCTCATCTAAACCTGTTGCAATTTGAACAATATAACCTGAATAAATAACAATGCAAGTTGTTTTGTAAACTAAGTATAATAGTGGGTTTAGACGGCGGTTGCAGGACAGTGACACTTTGTTTTTTTTCTGTGCGTAATGCAGCGGCCGCCGGCCTTTCGGCCGCGGCGAAAAAGCGCTGTCATCGGGCGCACAGCGACACCACTAATCCTTCATCTTACAAATATCTATTAAACACACCGGCATCTTGCCTCAAATGAGATAGTTAATCCTCGCCGCAACAAGGCTCGGATTACTGTGTTTTGTGGCGGTGCTCACTTTATCGCTCGCTTTCAGTGTAAACATCATAAACGTCAAAAAAATTGAACGGCTTCAAACGCGGCGGCTTATGCACCGGACATGCAATTATTTCTTATGGTTTTTTGGTAACCACATATTTCCCAGAACTAATAGTGACTTGTTTTATAATATAAAGTAGTGTGTAGATGGGAACTTTATGATTATAATATTGTTTCAGTATCTAATAAGTAATTTTAAATAATGACAGGCCAAGAGATTTATATTCTAAACAGTTAGCTAGGTATTGTTTTATTATTGCAATTTACTGCATGCAATGTGTAAACATTAAACCTAGTATTTTTACACCCAAAGTATAATTTAATATTTTAGTAGACATTCATAAAATGTTTCTGGATAATGCAAAGGTTGATTGAAAAAAATTCAGAATTCGGCCTACAATGAGATTTAAATAAGTACAATAGGTACGTACATGCTGGTATACGTCTGGTATACATCTAATTTATATGTTGTTACGATGAATCCTACACTAATTAAAATTAAATTTCCTTATTCATACAACCTAGCGTTTGTCTTTCTAACAAAAGCGAATAGTAAAGAGTACAAACAAGGACGAACGAATTTTTAATTAAAGGTACTTACATTAATAACGTTCACAGATTTCGTTAAGTATAGGTACCTATTTAATATGGGTAAATATTTGGATATAACATTGTCATCAAATATCCTATGCTTAAGAAAAATTAAATCAATCCGAGTTTTGGTAATGGATGACAATATATCTACTAACAATATAAGTGAAGCTTTAAAAAGTGTTTTATTTTTTATTTAAGCTAGAGGTATCTAAGTAAAACAATTAACGCAAATTAAAAAAAGTTGAAATTTATGAAAAACTTAAGTACCTACACGAATATAAGTAACACCTAGCACAGGTTATATTTAATGTTCAAAGTCACATAAACGTAAAAATACTTACATATGTGACTGATCCTATTACGGCAGGCAAAAAGCACCCATTGATACTTATTAAGTTGGTACTTTACCTACCTACCTTGAAAAAGTAGGCACCCAGTTATTCTATAGTTACATTAAATACTTTATAAAGTTTTTTTTTAATAGCTGGATTCGACTTTATTAGGGTTTGTGTAGGTAGGTACCTAATTACAACATTCACATTAATTAATTTAAATAAAGGTATTAAAAAATAAAGGTAACTTGTTTTATAGGTAAATAGGTAAGTCTTCAATACATAGTTGGTAACTACGACTTCTTAAAAGCCACATGTACCTATAAGAGTACCTACATAGGGAATAAAATCGAATCAAGGTTTTATAAAAAAAAAGACGACGAGTAGACGTTAATCATGTCATAGATATAAAAATACCTAAATTGTTCTTTTGATTTATTGAATGTGAGACTTAAATCAATTTAAGATGAAAATATATTTGCTTATCGTATAGGCAGTATTTTATTTTGTATACCTAAGCAGATATTACAGTGTTGGTCAAAAGTATTAAACTATTCTGTTATCGTATAAAAACAAAATTAAATTAAATTTCTCAATTATGATAATTCAATAACTATTAAAGGACATTTTTCACAAACTATCATGGAATAATGACATAAAATATGAACATTTATCTATCTACCAATAATACCTAGGAAACCTTGACTGAATACTTAAGATCCTTTCATTTATAACGACAAGATGACAAAATACTGATTAAAAACTAAATAAATAAAAATAAATATTATGGGACAATCTTACACAAATCAACCTAGTCCCACAGTAAGCTCAATAAGGCTTGTGTTGAGGGTATTAGGCGACGATATATATAATAGATAGATATAGAAAAATACTTAAATACATAGAAAACATCCATAACTGAGGAACAAATATTTGTGATAAACACACAAATAAATGCCCTGACCAGGATTCGAACCCGGGACCTCCTGCTTCGTAGGCAGGGTCACTACCGACTAGGCTTGGAGGCCGATTGACGTCGAAGTCCCAATAAGAGAAATTTTTTTTGGAAAAAAGTTTCGACGTAAATCAGACAAATAAAATTACATTCTGTAGATACAATAAAATTTGGTGTACTGCCATTTCCTCGAAAATCATTTCGCCTAATTTCATTTCCCAAACAACTTAATGCATAACGTTTAGTTTAATACCAAATGAATTGTTTCGCATAGTTTTATTTCGGCGAATTATCATTTGGCATAGGTTAGGTTAGTATGGCAAATAAAAAGATGCGAAAAATAGGTAAATGCCATCCGATAATTCTGCCAAATGAAACTATGGGAAAAATAGTTTGCGAAGTGATATTTTGCCTTATAATTTTAGGCCACATAGGTATTAGTAAACCGCTTTATTAAAAATATATTTACCAACTAACCAGTTAAAATCTCCTGAAGGAATCCAAATTGTAGCGAATAATAAAAATCTGATATACAGAATTAAGTGATAACAAAATTTGAAAGATTTTGAGCCCCAACTTTGTCCCTTTTTTGTCTCAGATGGTTAATTAATTTTACTAGTGTCAATGCTGGATATGGTTAAAATAAAATTTATTGGTTTTAGTGATTTGTTGAACGTGCTTAATAAAATCAAGACTAGTGTTACAAAAAATATTGTGAGTTACGTTTATAGGTACGTGTATCTGCGCTAGTACTTACCTAATACAGAAATACTACTTAGTTTTAAACTACCTGCTTTTAAAAATAACTATGGAATAGTTAAGCCCTTTGTTTATTGTTTATATAGGTACCTAGTCCTACGGTTTAAACAGATACAAATAAAAATATATTACGATACAAATATACGGTACAAATACATTTTGTGTTAACCCTATCCAGCATTGGCACTTGTAAAATTAGATAATTAACCGTCTGAGACACTAAAGGGACAAAGTTGAGCCACAAAATTCTTTCAAAGTTCGGTATATCTGATCTTTATTACCCCTGAAATTTGGATTTGTTCTGCAGATTTTAACGGGCAGTGGATAAATATTTTTTATTAAATTTAAGTGTGTTAGAGACCTTTGATTGTGTCTTACTTTCGAACTAAAAACCTAAAATGTTTGTTTCTCGGCTAACTTTACCAACTCGACAAAAATCGAACAAAAAATTAAGGAATCTACCTCTCAAATAAATTCTACACGCTGCCTGAAATTCATGTTTGAAACGTAATACCTACTAATAGAGGTACTTGTCACAAGTAACAAAGTTATACTAAACTAATAAAACTGAACTTAAAATTACCTTAACGTAAAAATTTTTCGTTCCTTTGTAATTGAAGAGTCTTAAGATAATTACAAAAAGGTTAACACTCGAGCCAAAATGATATTACGAAAAAGAAAGAAATAGCTCATATAAATGATTTTACTTCCTAGATGCGGAAGCTAACTAACTGGAGTGATTTCTAGCGCCATCTAGCGATGAGTAGCCAAATCACGCCCAATTAAGAATGAAAAAAAATGTAATACAGTAGATAGCGTCAAATTATTTATCTATTTGGGACTACTAATTAAGTTTTCTTAGCTAAATTACTACGTAATGTGTATCCCGCTCCATGCAATATAATTAAATTTATGTAATTTTTAAAAGATGATAAATTGCTTAATGAACCGCGATTGATTTATGTTAAAGTAATATATAATGGTATTAGACGTAGAGCTGGCTACGTCAGATATGACAGATATGACACAATAATGATAGCAACGAAACCACTCTAGTCAGTTTGCTATACTATGCTTATTTCTATATCTGGACGTCTGGCAGCTGTTGTGATGGAGGTCAAAGAAAGCAAATCACTTCAAGAAAACAAATCCTAGAGTTCGGGGTTTGATGGAATATTATGAGAAATTACATAAACATAAATAATTAGATTATATCATTGCCAAAAGTTTATGTTGGGGAAAAGTACTGCCAAACTACGAGTAATGTAATTCATATTTTGTCGCCTACTGTTTTCGTTTCCCCAATAATACGCAATGTTTCTTGTTATAATGTTAAAATTAGGCCCTGTCCTCTATAACTGAGACAACTTCGGCAATTTTACCCACTTTGCTATTACTATTTTCTAATTCAAAAAAATTGCTAGTCTGTCACTCGGGCCAGACGCCCGGATCTATCAATAAGGATAGTATTCCTAGATTTCTATCTAACCAAACGGATATTGTTGCTCTTATTATTGTGTCCTATCTGACGTAGCCAGCTCTTAGTTCATATATATAAAACATAAAACTACGGAATATTATTGAACTTTTAGTAATGTACCTCCTTTTATTCTACATTTATAAGATATAGTTTTCTTACCTACGAAACAATCGAGACATTCAAACTATTTTCAATGGAAAAGTAAATATTTATTTTAACAAATATAATAAACTTTGTTATTCAAGAATATTATTATTCCGAAGATCAAACTGAAAATATTAGTTTAAGTACTTAGAATCTGTTTTAGAATAGTTAATTTCTAGGACACCATACCTACTTTGTAAAATAACTAAAAAGTGGGTTTGAGTTTAAGTTTATTTGTATAATAAAATGTAGTCGTTAGGTCTATCGAAACTTCAGAAAAACCGTAAAAACGAATAAAAAGTCGTTGTAACCCGTAATCCACCAGTTGTAAATTGTAGGTAGTTAATTTATACCATATCTCTGAAAAACTTAGCTTCTCCGCTTCGTCAGACTGCTACAAACAGACTATAAATCTTGAAACCTCTTTTTTACATGAGGAATATCACAGTCCATCTGCAAGAACGATTCTAAAAGCGTCACCATGGCTGACGTACGAGTCCTTAACCAATGTCAGTCACTGTCTCAGCATGCTAACTTGGGAAGCTCTGCTTGCTGCTTGGTTAGCCGTTATCCTATAGGAGCTAGACGCTGATTCTAGTTTGATTCCATTTGCCACAAAAAATTGTTTTCGAATGATTTAATTATTTTCAATTGGTAAACAATTTTTAAATTTGTTTTACCAATCATGTCTTTAATTTAAAAATGCTATTACTACAGTAGGCACACGTCTACCGGCGAGATGGGATAGGTAGTTTGCCTTGTGCATATGAGCATGGTAATATCTTGTATCGTTTAAAAACTGTAACTTATGAAATTTACGTACTTCCATAACTTTCATAATTTACAGAACGTTCCTCTCCATAGTTGTAAAATTAAGTAGTGAGGTAGGTATTCCTAGGTCAAAATTCAACACCGTTAAAAAATAATATTTTGTTTGAATTATAGGTACATGAAAATATCCCACACTAATATAATAAAAGTACAAGTAATATCAATCTGTAGGACAAAAATAAATCTGTTTACAAAAAGTTTTTGTTTAAAAATTCAAAGGGTTTTCTCCCAGCGAAACCGACTTCAAAAAGTAGTTACGTAGGAAACATAGGAAATGCAAGACAGATACATACTTAATTTTGTACCAATAGTTATTATTATTAAAATACCTACCGACTTACAATTCGATACAAAAAACCTTATGATATGAAATCAGAGTGCTTACGGGATTGTAAAACCTACTTGCTTTATGTTTGTAATAATACTAATATAACTAGAAAGTTATTAAATGCTTAAATCTATTTTACAACGCTCTTACTGAAACTTATGTAGGTGTAGGTAGTTAAGGAAAAGGACATATATCTACATACCTACCTACAAATCATTTTATAAATCATTTCTATATAGCTCCTATTTTGCAAGATAATAAGTGCATAATAAGAGGATTTATAAAACGTACTGAATATAGTAAAAGTAAAAACCTTCTCGATATGGTATGGATCGACAGTGACGGACACTCGGACGGGTTGAATGCAGATGAATACCTGGGTAGACACCTAATTATAGACCAACTCCTGACAGCTGAAACACACGCGGTTTTAAACTTTCATGTTTTAGAAATAAATATTGATAGGTTAAAGTGTCAGTCAGTTAATTTACTTAAAACGCCTTTGAAAATTGTATCACAATGTTGATACCAAAATAGTTCAGAAACACTGAACGCGTGAATAGTCAGTAATAATGGCAATGGGTGTTTTCTTCTTTTATTCTAAAGTTCGTTTTAAACGGATATTTATGTCTTTACAAATAATTATTTGTGACATACCTACGGTTTTATACTTAGAGAGATATATTCAATTCAAATACTTTATTGTGTTTCATGAACCCTGCAAGGTTATAGTAACATAATGAAACATACATATTATACAACAACAATATACCTACCTCAAGTACTAAACCATTACATTGTCACCATGTCATTTTACCTACGATATTAATTTGCTCTAACCGTGATGATTAAACGAAGGTTTCTGTTTGCTAGAGCTTGTATTATACTACCTATTTTTTTAAATACTTAGCGATGTCTTAATTACAAGTGTTACGACACCACAAAAACATTGTTAGGTATTAAAGTAAAATATCAGCTTAAGAATAAATAGAGCAAAACATAAACATACACACACCTACTTATACACATTACAAAGTATAACAATGAACTTTGGATAATATAATGCTTAAAGTTTTCTTTGTTTTAGGTGAAAGCTCCGGTTCGTGTTCGGAAGAAGAGATTAACAATGTTATACCAGATGAAGCGAGAGACCGAACAGAGGCACATATGTGCCCGCGCTGCCAGGAGCAGTTCGACAATCTACACGAGTTCCTACACCACAAACGAGTGTGCGATGAGAAGGCGCTACAGATGGGCGAGGAACGAATGCACTCCGACCCTGAGGAGATGGTCGTATCAGGGGACGAAGAAATGGATGAACCTAACAAAAGACTAGAACAAGTGCGAAGGCATCGACAAGATGCAGAAAATAATAACAGCCTCGAAGAAGGGGAAGCAGAAGTGCCTGAGGCTGATGTGCCGCCGGTGGGGCTACCTTTCCCGACCGCCGGTCATGTGACGCTAGAAGCGCTCCAAAACACGAAAGTTGCCGTAGCACAATTCGCTGCAACGGCAATGGCTAACAATGCCGACAATGAAGCGGCGCTACATGAACTTGCCGTCCTACAAAGTACGCTTTTTACGCTACAGCATCAACAAGTGTTTCAACTGCAGTTGATACGACAATTACAAAATCAACTGTCGCTCACACGACGGCCAGATGATGATGGAAGCCCGCCGCCGAATGACCCTGAACCGATCGTGCCTGCGCCTGCCGCTCGGTCACCGTCGCCGCCTCGTCCGCCACGGGAGCCATCACCTCCTGTACCCATGCCTCCTACTAGCCAAAGTTTACCATCTACGCACGCGCAATTTATTCCTAAGACAGATCAAATCTCCATTCCGAAAATCCAAACTTCTACGCCACCTATGATGTCTCACCCACCCTACAGCTCCATATCGTCCTCTTTAGCATCATCGATCATAACTAATAATGATCCGCCACCCTCCCTCAACGAACCAAATACGCTTGAAATGCTACAGAAACGCGCCCAAGAAGTACTCGATAACGCATCTCAAGGTCTACTAGCGAATAACCTTGCAGACGAATTAGCATTTCGTAAATCTGGAAAAATGTCACCCTACGACGGAAAAAGTGGAGGGCGAAACGAACCTTTCTTCAAACATCGGTGCCGATACTGCGGAAAAGTGTTTGGAAGTGATTCTGCGCTGCAAATCCACATCCGGTCGCATACAGGTGAACGACCTTTTAAATGTAATGTATGTGGATCCCGATTTACGACCAAAGGAAATCTTAAAGTCCATTTCCAAAGACATACTGCGAAGTTTCCGCATGTCAAGATGAACCCCAATCCGATTCCAGAGCATTTGGACAAATATCACCCTCCGTTATTAGCGCAACTGTCGCCGGGACCCATCCCGGGTATGCCGCCCCATCCACTTCAGTTCCCTCCAGGCGCACCTGCACCTTTCCCGCCGGGTTTGCAGCTGTACCGACCACCGCACCACGATCTACTGCCTCCACGTCCACTAGGAGACAAACCTCTACCGCCTCATCCATTATTCGCAATGCGTGAAGAACAAGATGCTCCGGCTGATCTCAGTAAACCATCTGCGCCGAGCCCTTCCCGATCTGCACCTGAAATGTTCAAATCTGAGCCGCAGGATGAGGAAAGCCAACGGGATTCGAGTTTTGAAGAATCAGAAAGGGTATCACCCAAACGAGAACCAGAAGAAAATGATACCACTCAGGAGGCTGAACATGACCGATACCCCTCAACGTCGCCTTACGATGACTGCAGCATGGACTCAAAGTACAGCATTGAAGACCAAATTGGCAGAGAAAGTCCGCATGTCAAGCCCGATCCAGACCAACCGGAAAACTTATCAAGTAAGAATTCATCGATATCTGGGCCAATTTCAATTGCAACGGGACTACGTACATTTCCCACTTTTCCTTTGTTTCCCAACTCCCCACCAAGCAGTATTTCTTCAGGTAGTTTAACTCCGTTCCTCTCCTCCGTCCATGGTGCTGTTGACGTGGATCTAGCTCGCGATCCTTTGTATTACAATTCGCTTTTACCACGTCCGGGTAGCAACGACAATTCGTGGGAAAATTTGATAGAGATAACAAAAACGTCAGAAACAACAAAATTACAGCAGTTGGTAGATAACATAGATAACAAAGTATCCGATCCTAATGAATGCATAGTATGCCATCGTGTTCTATCTTGCAAAAGCGCTTTACAAATGCATTATCGAACACATACAGGCGAACGGCCGTTCCGGTGCAAATTATGCGGTCGCTCCTTTACCACTAAAGGCAACTTAAAGACACATATGGGTGTCCATCGTATTAGACCTCCCACTCAAATGTTACATCAATGTCCGGTTTGTCACAAGAAGTTTTCAGATCCCTCTATTTTACACCAACATATACGCCTTCATACTGGAGAGCGTACAAGCAACCAATACGATCAGATTCGCAATCTTGATATTAATGGATACACTCCAATGAGTAATGGATCAGACACCATGGACTTTCTGCCGTATCGTGTCCCTCAACCCCTATTCCCTACTCCGTCCACTCCCGGCGACCGACGGGCGGACTCCCGCGGGACCGACGATGAGAGCGGCCGGGACGAGCGTGAGCCCGCTAATAGGGAGTTCGACGACGACTTAGAAACGAAAGATCGTCGAACTTCGCCGCTCTCCGTCTGCGCCTCGGCGTCCGAATTCGAAGTAAAAACCATCACCACAACGGCTTCCCTCCCATCGGCGACAGGTTCGGAGAGCGGGCGGAGCGCGCGTGCATCGCCGCCATCACCGACGCTGTCGAGCCTGTCCACGCCGCCGCGGCTGCCGCTGCACTCGCCGCTGCCGTCGCCGCCGGCCCCCCTCGTGGCGCTTGGTGCTCTCGGAGGATCGCCCTTCAGCCCACTCGGACTCGCTTTTCCTCCCGCAGGTATGCGCTAAGCGGGAACCTATGTTTTCGTCCGCCCCGGTCGCCCGCACGTCCATTCCCCTCGAATCATTCATCCTCCGCCTGCAAACTAACGAAAGATCGCTTGCCGGGCGCTCGAATACACGCTGATTGTTATTATACTGTTATCTAACTCTAGAAGATGTTGAATCACTACTTCTACAGTGTAATCGTGCGTTCCGATTTAAATACAGTGTGGCATTGTGTTAGTACTCGTATTGTAAAGAGGAATTGTCTGTGTACAGTGCGCGGCAACACAACGTGTAACATCTGCTACAAGACTTTCGCCTGCAACTCTGCCCTGGAGATACATTATCGAAGCCACACCAAAGAGCGCCCTTTTAAATGCACTGTCTGCGATCGCGGCTTTTCAACAAAGGTTAGTGAATTATCATTATTGTTGCTGTATGTATTTATTCTGATTTTTGTCCCGTAATACCTACTCCTCGATATTACCATTTTTTGTGTACCTACCTATATTATGATAATTGTGTGAATCTGAGAACTCCAAGCAACCTATAGGTACCTAATACTGATCGCGATTAAATATTACTATTATTTATTTGATATTAAGATAAGCCGATACACGACACCGATTGAGTATTCTTGGCGAGCGGCCAGTCCATATCTTATTGTAACACAAATAGCGACATATACGTTTCCACAAATTTTCTGTAGACCCACATCTGCTTAAGCCTCATTGACAATAAAAATTTTGGCTCACAAAATAAATGGTTTTACGGCGTGTAAATAAGCGACGGCTATTTTGAGCGTAAAGTCAAGCTAGTAACAATCGTGATTGTTGTAACGTAAATAGATGTAAATAGTTCGTGTCCAATAGATAGTCGTGTCAAGTGATCGGAGCATCGAACTCCAAGTTAGCTGTCGAGGAGACAAGTTGCCCGAACGCCGAGCAACTTCTTGCGCCGGTTTCATTTCAGGGAAGTTTCAGTGCATTAATTTTGCAAGCTGTAATTACAAGTCGCTAGTCGTCGCCTCTAGTTCGCATTAGTTTCGGCCGTTGTCTTCGCACATCCGAGCCAACGCGACTTGCCGACTTGCGAGTAATTGACGACCAACTCGGAAAAGTTGTAGGCTCGTTTGATCCGATTTAATTAAAACTGCAGTAATGACTTACTGTCGGATGATGATTTGAATTAATCTCTATTAATTACTTACGTACTTACAAACAACTGAATATTGAACATTTCGAAAAAGTGCAAACCAAAAACTCATTTTGATACATTAGGGGAGAGTCGGCTCTATATTTGCCTCTAGATTTAAAACTGAACAATATACTCGTATTCTATTTTATTAACATATGAACCGCCAAACTATTTTTGTATTGAATTGTACAATATAATATACGTTTCTGCCAATAAATATTTTTTATTCAAACCTAATGTTCACCATTTAAGTAATAGTGCAGTCATTGAAGCATTATTGCTCCGAATTTTTTTACTGTGAACCGAATTGCATACAATTTTGGAATTAGGTTCATCTTACCCTTAACTTCAAAAGTGAAAATGATTTGAACTCCGCAACCACCCTGGGGGTGGTTGCCACCCCTTCTCGGGGGTGAATTTCTTTTTTTTCAAAATAACCTCGGATATCGATAGAAGGCCTAATTTTAAGCAAAAAATCATCTATAAAGTTTTTCAAAAAATCCAATACTTTTCAAGTTATTGGCAATTGAAAATTCGCAATTTTTTCACGTTTTTCATCGGTTTCTTGCAAATATCTCCAAAAATATACGTTTTATCGAAAATTTTATAAAAACAAAATTGTAGCAGGTAAAACAATGAACAATTTGGTTTTTTATAAAGTATTCTAAGTGCAATATTAAGCTAGATATTAAAGATCAAAGCCGTTTTTTATTTTGTCTGAAATTTAATCGATGTGGTCAATGCCATCTAGCGGCGAGCAGATGCATTTTATGCATTCTAATACAATAGGGTTTTGTAGTGCTTGAAATAAGCTTTAAAATGAGCACTATTAAAAGTCTTTTGCACGTAAAATAAGTGAGCTGTATTGCAAATAAGGGGAGCATCTAATGTTTTTTCTTTTAAATCAATGGGTTTCATAAGTGCCATTTCCACCAAAATTAAAATTAATCGTATTCCGCCTAGAATTAACTTTATTATGAAGAGTTTGATAGATAATATCAGTTTGGCTGCTTCAGGACATATATTTTTCAAAAAAGTCACGATTTAAAAAAAAACAAAATTTCAAATTTTTTAAAAACCCACTTTTTTTTCATAATATCTCAAAAATGACGACAGATACGTATAAAAGTGTATGGATTAAAAATTTAGGTATTTTTCTGACAAACAATTTGGTTTTTTTGTTTTTTCTGTCAAACAAAAATTGACGGAGATATGATTGTTTAAAGAGCGCGTGGCAGCGCAATCACAGCCTCTCTTAAGCCCTTTAACCCTTCACCGTTTTAGAAAAAGGTTTTTTACTATATATTGCAATGAAGGATGTTGTAGCTCTCTTAATTACCTTTACAATGGTTTTTTATAAATTGTGATAGCATGAAAATTGAAGGAGTTATGGTCCTAAACAAACCTGGAGTGCGATTTTTGAATCTCACCAAGTGACTAAATCTCACCGATGTGAGTGATTTACTATCGGAAATCACTCACATCGGTGAGAATTAGTCACTTGGTGAGATTCAAAAATCGCACTCCTGGTAAAAACTTATCATATTTTTTTCTACTTAGTAACTGAAAATTTCGGAGTGTGAATATTTGGAGCAATGTGAAAGTACGCAGTATAATAGAGACCCACAACTATTGTAATGTGTATATATTGAAATGATTCTTGGTTTTGTAAAATGAAAATCCCAGGTTGTGCGACAAGATTTATTAAACATCCCACACTTATATTCAGCATTTGCAGTAAATACCCCTCCACTACACTTCTTTTATATCTTAACTCCCTAATTAATAACAAACAGGGTTTGTGCTTACAATTGGTCAGTATATTCTCGGCTGCGGAATCCCGCGCTAGCTAACGGTTCGGTACCTGGTTACACTACGGCAGGCCTACAGCTGTCGCAGGCCCACGGCGTACCCGTTGAACTCTCGTGCTGGACAACCGGCACGTCGAGCGCCAGCGTCGCCGACAGCCTGCTCGCAGGAACAGCGAGCCACCGTCGTGCAGCTTCCATCAGTTTGACGCGACGTGGTCTATAAAGACCATAACTAAACACCTCCTAAGAGGGAATACGAAACCCGCGTATGCCGCTCGTTGTTCCGATGTCAACCTCCGGAGGTGTTAGGCCTTTAGGGACGCTACCGCATGCGGCCCAGCGTCCGCATCACCGCCTGCGCTACCGGCAGGTTACAGTTTTGGGCTAAGCGAAGAAGGATAACACTTTATTCAGTGTCATGGATCGATTCGGAATCGTAGAAGACTTTCATATTTCATCAATCTAGAACGAACCATAGACTATAATATTTTTAAATTATTTTTAAATATGTAATCATATATATTTACTGTTTTAATTTAGGGGTAGTTTTAAGGGTAGAAAAGCTTAAGAATATGATAATCATTTTCGAGAGTGTGGAATAATATTTAAATCCTTTTCATTTTATAAAAAAAAAAAAAATTTTTTTTATCAAGGGGTAGTTTTCAAGGGTTAAAAGGGGGTTAAAAATTTGATAATTATTATAGAGAATATAAAATATTACTTACTCTATACTTACATCTTTTTATGTCATACCAAAGTATTTTTTTGTGATTTTTTCAATTTAGGGGTTGTTTGCAAGGGTTGTAAGATTTTCAAGTGGTTGAAAATGATTTTAATATGAGGTAATTATGTTAGAAAATACTTTACAATTTCACCACTTACTATTAGACATGTTTTCTTGCGATAAAATGGCTCAATGTCAATTTTTCCATTAAGGGGTTGTTTACACCCCTTAAAAATAATAGGCGGAGTTCAGATCATTTTCACTTTTGAAGTTAAGGGTAAGATGAGCCTAATTCCAAAATTTCATGCAAATCGGTTCACAGTAAAAAAATTCGGAGGTAAGACCGTATTTTTCGCTTCAATGACTGCACTATAAATGCAAAATGCTTCGATGATACAATTTGCCAGTGATACGATTTAACCGGCTAATCGTACCGTTGAGTCTTTTAGAAAAACGACGTTTTGAGGGTGTTAGCTATATCAAAAACCGGCCAAGAGCGTGTCGGGCCACGCTCAGTGTAGGGTTCCGTAGTTTTCCGTCCGTCACAGTAAGTGTCCCCAAGAGTTAAAATAACACCGCCATGTCGGATATGATATGAGCGTTCCACGTACAGCGACATCTATCGGCAAATTAAGTAAACTATTGCGCGCGAGCTTAAAGTATGGAAGATGATTTTTATGGGATAATTCTTTATTGCGTGAACCGATTTTCACCGTTTTTACTTTATTTGAAAGCACGTCATTTCATTGATTTTGTACATATTACAGGTACAATAAACACCTGCTTATACGGTTAAATTACAAACTTAGTTCAGAAATTATTTTATATTTTTTTTTCAAAAACTATTCAACCTATCAAGTCCAAAATAATTTTCCTAGAAATTTTTTATAAAGTTCTACTTTTGAGATTTTTTTCATATTTTTAAAACTTATGGTTCAAAAGTTAGAGGGGGACACATTTTTTTTTACTTCTGGAGCGATTATTTCCGAAAATATTTACATTATCAAAAAATGATTTTAGTAAACCCCTATTCATTTTTAAATACCTATCCAACAATATATCACACGTTAGGGTTGAAATAAAAAAAAATCACTCCCCACTTTACGTATAGGGGAGGTACCCTAATAAAACATTTTTTTCCACTTTTTATTTTACCACTTTGTCGGCGTGATTGATATACATATTAGTACCAAATTTCAGCTTTCTAGTGCTAACGGTCACTGAGATTATCCGCGGACGGACGGACGGACGGGCAGACATGGCGAAACTATAAGGGTTCCTAGTTGACTACGGAACCCTAAAAATACTCATTTTTTGCCAAGATACTTAAGTTATATGCACATTCAATCACATTTGAAAGTGCTTTCTTAAACTAACCCAACCTTTAACTAAACCTGGTACTAAACTGGTCCAATATAACTGATTCTCCCCTATTAAGCATACTAGTTAGTCACAAACTTAATCAATATTCCAATATTTCAGTGTATGAATTATAAATCGTGACAAAAAAAAATACTTAGAAAATTTTCGCACATTCTTCGTTGCGAGGAAACGGGAATTCTTTAATAAAGCCCGGTAAAATCATCTTACGTTAAACAAATTAATTAAATTGTTATATTAATAATAAATAAAGGCTGTAAGGATCACGTTTATGGCGATTCTGGTTTATACTCTGTTCGGCCAATATTTCAAGAGGCAGGGACAGGGACACTTCACTGCGCCCGCGCCGGCCGAATCGCTTCGCGAGGCGCGACACAAAAATGATAACTCATAAAAACAACGTCACGGAAAACGATCAGAATATTAATTCACGTCGTAAAATATTTATTGCTTATAAATCCTTGAGCCTTTACCTACGCTTCTCGTCATAAAAAGATTATTTATGCTCGACAAAGTAACATTTTTCGTATATCACCAAAAGTTTTTGGTCTTATCAATAAAATATACCTAAGTACTTTTATTTATATTTATGACGGCGCCGCGAGTTATAAGTTAAATAACCTCACAAATGCAATCATATGTCATTTTATAAATTGTGGTCCCCTATTTATAGGCTGCATGGCATTTATTTGTTAATAACGAATGTTCGAAACTGCCTACAAAGGGTATAATTTCGAAATAAACTTGGGAATAATTAACGCGTCGGCAGTGATCTGCAGTTTCAGATAATTTCCGACAAGTTGTAATAAACATGCATTACGCTCACTACAAGAGAATAAATTCTTTGTCCCTGCTTGTAATTTTAATCGCGATCGTGAACATTCTTGAATTGCTAAAGAGAAAGTCCCGAGTTACCTTTAGTTCAACACGTCGGCATCTATCTACCTACCTATCAGATACCTAATATGTAACTAGAACTGAAACTGATATATTGAATAAGTACGCATTTATAAAATTTGATAAGGTGACATAGGTTTACTTAGACTTTAATTTAAACTACTAGAAATATTTTTCAACAAAATCACACTTAGTTAAGATTTTTTTTTGTGTGTGTTAAAATTTCATCCGTCATCCCCAACAATTTCTGCTGCTGACTGAACGAAATTAATGTAACATCAACCTGAAGATTAAAAATAAAATTCACTCAATTCATCAGTTTGTTAGGCCGAATTTTAATGGCCTACTTATTTCTAATAACAGGTGAAATTCTATTCTAGGGGTACCTATACGCGCAATTTATGACTTTATAAAAAATATTTCATGGTTTATTTATGCTAAAACTACTTATCGGGACAATGAGCCGACTATAAATAGTAGGTAGACATAGCCTATAGGTGACATAATCCATGTACTGATCGACATGGCATAACTGACAGTCGCTTGCGAGACAACTATGATATCACACTTTTATGACAGTTGAAATCGGGGTGGAATCACTCAAGAGTGATATCTAAAATGGTGGCCATAGCCATAGACAAAACGCTCTAGCGAGACCTACTAACAGCTTGACAGTTAGGTGTGGACACGTGTGGACAGGATGGATATCACTATCCACTAGCGATACAAGTGTGACATCCACCTCACTCATTATTTTGACAAAAACGGGACTTAATGGCGTACACTTACTTTTATTATTTTCCTGACTTTTCGAGCGTGCCGTAACGCTCGTGGTCGCAGGCAGACTCAAAATAATGAAATAATGCATGATTAGGGTTAGATAAATGCAAAACTTCCAACTGTCTAAAAATATAAAATATTTTATTTAAGTACAGTACAGTACAATCTTATTAATACGATCACGTTTAATTCGATTTAACACATAATATGCCATTTTACATCAGTCCCTGTTAGTGAAGGGCCTGCAGAACAGTCCCGCATAATTAACTTCTCGATTATGACGTTTTTGGCTGCGTCCCTTCAAAATCGTCTTAAGCGAGTTTTACATTAGCCATATATCTGGCTAAAGTAAAACTCGCTATACATACATACATAGGTAACGTAGCAACACCAGCCATAATGTACCTACTCGTATTATCACCAGTAAGTAATACATGCGCAATGAAAAGCAGGGAATGCTAGCAAACGCAGCGAATGGATACGTTGGAATACGGGGGACTATCCGGGCCGTTAACATGCACATTTGAAATTACAATAAGTCGACACCCACCGGCACCTAACGAAAGTTCACAAGTCAAACATTTTATCGAATATTGAAATCTTGTTACACGGTAGCATTGCGCGTGAGTTCGTTTAACTATTCACAAGGCGTGTATCCTAGTGGTTGAATCTTTAGTAGGTAGTCTATTAACAAAATATCATAATTTAAATAAAGATTATATTCCATAGGTATTATGGGATTTGAAAGTAACATAATCACATGAAATAACCGTTATCAAAAAAGAACCGAGTTCACAAAATAATGTTTTGTGTAATGTGTAATAATCTTTTAATGGCCTTTATCGGTTGTCCCACTTTACATTAACATGAGTTACTTAGATACTTAGATACCTGATCCGCCGAAATGTATTAAACAGCATGTATTTTCTTGATTTCGGATAAAAATATATGATATAAAATTATTTAGCATATCATGCCGGTCTATGCCTAACCACCTCGTACAAAAATACCTACCAGGAAATACCTATCTAATAGGATCTAAGGTTTGTCGGAACACCGAATAGACGATGGTACGATTACACGATTAGGTTGAAATTCTAAAACGAAGTACGTAAATACAGTTTGACTTAAAACATAGGTATAATATATTAAATAAATATACACGTCAAACACATCTTGACCTCAATGTCAAGTACTTACCTACCTGAATAATATAAACATATTCATTATCATAGGAATCACCAACTTAAAATAATTTATTTTTGATTTTGATATTTGAAATTAATAGAGCTATAAAAGTGTAAAATATTTCGTAGATCTTCCATGTGCATAAATATAGACATCTTTACTTATAAGTTATAATATATGTATGAATTATAACGATTTAGTCAACATTTGATTGTGTTGTCTACTGGTAACGCCATCTAGCGTGGAGTAGCAGTTTTGAAAGACAAATGTATTTAATTTTGTTGGAGTTTTTAATTCTATGTTAATTCGCTGACTGAATACTCTATTTGTATAAATATAATTATTAATAGTTATGTGCACACTAAACAAACTTAAGGTACAGTTGACCTCAGATAAAAGTTGCAATGTGCGATTTAAACATGCTCGTACGGAACGGGCATAAGTAACCAAGACAGACATTGGGAATCGTATAAAATATACTATCTTAGGAACTTTTATATAGAACCTCATTAATATCGGTGCTCAATTCAGCCCCCTATAATCTGTTCACCCTGTTCCTTTTGGCATGTAGTGTATTTACCTACCCAATAAAATTGTTTTTCCCCATTTAACGGTGTGCGAGTGTGTGTGTAATGTTGCGTGTCTTTGTGGTTCCAGAGCAGTGGCGGCGGTTGTCGGTGTGGTAGGCGCCCGCGCGCCCCTCGCCCGCCGCACGCCACTGCTTTGGATCTCTGGAACGCCTTCGTTTATCCGGTATGGGTGAGGGACGCCTGAGCGTGTCACGCAGATCTCGTGTCATAGCTAAACTTAAAACTATTCAACAACCTATGATCTTTCATAGGACAGTTTCGAAATTAAGACAAGCTACGACACGGCGTTCTGTTTTTAATTAATTCAAAAGCTTGCTCGGTACTAGAATGGCTGTGACCTTTAAGCAGTGCTTGTCCTTACTAATTTATTAAAGTGTAATTAATAATGCAACTGCTCTGACCTTATATGAATTTACGCAAATATTAATTAAGATCAATTTTAAAGCCACCATATTTAACTGCACAAGCTTCTCGGTCTAACAATTTTTCTCTTTTTCCTAACTTAATATGTTGTTGTCCAGGGCAACATGAAGCAGCACATGCTCACGCACAAGATCCGGGACATGCCGCCGTCGTTCGAGAAGGGGTTGTCGGGGCCGCCGGGGCCGCTGAGCGAAGAGCGCGACCCGAGCCCGGACCGCCGGTCGTCGCCGGACAAGATGGAGCTGAAGCGGTCTCCCCCGGCGCACCCGCCGCCGATGTCGCACGCGCCGCCTATCGATATGCCACCGATGCCAAAGCGACCTAGCGGTTAGTTTCACTGCTGTATTTTAGCTTTACCGTCTTACCTTCGTAAGATTGCCACCACACCAAATGAAACGGAGATGATTTGTTGCATAAGCTCATATTTTCCAATTTGCACCATGTCTCAATTATGATGTTCGGGTTCAAAATTATGGTATTACAATTTACTTCTCGCCGTTTTCAGTCAGATCTTTTGGGTATCTGTGACTTATTTTTCGGATAAATTACATTAGCTATTGAAACATAATAATATTTCGAAAGATAGGTAGCAAATCACGAGTAAAGGAAAAAGTCCGAAAATCGTTAATTTGTTTGATCCATGACAAAAAGAATGCGCTTACAAACTTATTTGCAGTGTGTAAGCGCAAGTAAATTAATCGCGATCTATGTCGATGTATGTATGATACAACAGTTTGTCAACGACAAAATGACTTCGGTGATTGCTAAAATTGTGTGATGCACGAACCCTCAGAGCGCGAGTCTGACTTGCACATGGCCGGTTTTTAGGGTTCCGTAGTCAACTAGGAACCCTTATAGTTTCGCCATGTCTGTCCATCCGTCCGCGGATAATCTCAGTGACCGTTAGCACTAGAAAGCTGAAATTTGGTACTAATATATCAATCACGCCGAAAAAGTGGTAAAATAAAAAGTGGAAAAAATATTTTATTAGGGTACCTCCCCTATACGTAAAGTGGGGAGTGATTTTTTTTCATTTCAACCCTAACGTGTGATATATTGTTGAATAGGTATTTAAAAATGAATAGGGGTTTAGTAAAATCATTTTTTGATAATGTAAATATTTTCGGAAATAATCGCTCCAGAAGTAAAAAAACTCCTCTAACTAACTCTAACTTTTGAACCATAACTTTTAAAAATATGAAAAAAATCTCAAAAGTAGAACTTTATAAAAAAAATCTAGGTATTTTTTTTCGACCTTGATAGGTTGAAAAGTTTTAAAAAAAATTACAAAATAATTTCTGAACTAAGTTTGTAATTTAACCGTATAAGCAGGTGTTTATTGTACCTGTAATTTCTACAAAATCACAATGAAATGACGTGCTTTCAAAAACTCTTTGACGGACGGAAAACTACGGAACCCTACACAGAGCGTGGCCCGACACGCTCTTGGCGGGTTTTTTATTTAAAATAGTAATATGGAGTGACTGAGGCAAAGAAAAGTAGAGAAAAGCTTCGAACGATAGGCAGCAAGGGAAAACTGGGTCAAGTGATACTTCTATCCATTAAAATCTCGACGGAGCTTGTATCTAGTCCCTATAGTCGAAGGTTTACAAATTGAAACCGGTTGTTCTTAAGATAAGAGGTTATAAGTGCTTAGTTACGAATATTATCAGCTGAGGAAATTTAATGAAAACTACATACATATTAATATCCGCCATTGATGCCATTACTTCACCCATCAAAACACGTTAAAAATAAATAATCGGTGGTCGTCGTGTATGACGACTTGCATCCAAATATTTGGGTACTTCTAACCTTGCATTGCAGCAATGTCAATTTAGGAACTAGTTGCAAGCAAGCAAGCTGCTTCAACAATGTAAAAAATCGGATGTAGATAGACTAAAGAACTCAGCATTTCTCGGTTAGTCTAAGGATAGCTGGAAGAGATCCCTTAAAGGGATAAGTTCGCCTTTGTACAAATTATGTTTCACAATTGTTTAGTGTACAATGTTTTACTACTTATAAACCTTATTTTTATCAGTGGCGAGCGGACCGACGCATCCTCCGCCGCCGGTGTCCTCCAAGCACCTGTGCGGCGTGTGCCGCAAGAACTTTTCGTCGTCGTCGGCGTTACAGATCCACATGCGAACGCACACCGGCGACAAACCGTTCCGGTGCGCCGTATGCCAGAAGGCGTTTACAACCAAAGGGAATCTCAAGGTCAGTCCGCATCGCTTTATTTTATATGCCCTCCTTGATCTCATTTCTTCGAGTAGGTACGTCCCAGCCGTCCCAGGGGCGTATTTACCCTAGGGCCAAGCGGGCCATGGCCCGGGCGGCAGAATGCCAGGGGTTCAAGGCGCCGGTCAGTCTTATGGCCCGGGGCGCCAAATCTCAAAATACGCCTCTGGTACGTCCCTATCCCTATATTGTGTCATTAGAATATCCGCAGGCTACTAGTTCACTGTTCATATATCATGAGTCAGATCCGATCACATCACTCGTCAAGTGAGTCTATGACGAGTGTTGGCCGCTTCATTACTGATTTTTCACTTCAGTTATAGATTTTGTTATAAGTAGCAAAAACATTAGAGTACAAAAGACAAGGTAACGTTTACGTCATGTCATGTTTAATGTCATAATGTTGTGCTAAAAATCAGTGACCGGTAAAATTATCCAAATCATTTTTATTTGCTACAATCCTTCGCGGAAGTGAAATTGGCACTGTAATCACAGAGTACCTTCTTATATACTGAAAACTGTAATCGTAACGCGCGTTAACATGTTTGGGAATAGCTATTTCGATTTTGTAGACAACAGTGAAAATGTAGTGGAAAAACCATTGGAAAAACTCAACATCATGTCTTACATGTTCATCTTCACAAGATATTAAATTGTGATTGGAAGTTTACTGAGAATAAAAGATCTGAACCTGTTAAAGGAATAACGGCACCACAAGGATGTCATCAAAAACACCGAATGAGATCAATAATATTTTTATTGAGTGGTCTTTAAAAATGTAAACATTACGTAGGAGCACTAGGGTTGGCAATGTAATATAAAAAACATATTCTAATTTATTTCTGTTTGAATTGCGAGGGCTGTTATCGAACGAGCGGAGCGTAAGCGAAGTGAAGTTCTTTCAAACAACTACGGCTACCTAGACGTCTGTGCATTTCGATGATTGTTTTATTTTGAATAGTTGTCGCGCGATAACTTTAGTAACGTTTTTCTGATTTATATCAAATTTTTTGGGGTTGTAGTACCTAGAGCTCAATACAATTTGAGAGTTCGTTCATGAGCATTATCGATTAACGGTTTATGGAGCTAGAAGGCTCGAAAAAGTATCATTAGGGTCTTGTTATATTGGTCACTTGTTTGCAAGAAAATCGCGAGTTCTGAGTTCGAGGCGAACTACTAGTTATTACAAATCAGCATAGTTCTTAGGATTGCACCACCGGTGTATATAGATTAACATGTAACTTGGTCTTCAGGTGCATATGGGCACGCACATGTGGAGCGGCGGCGCGTCGCGGCGCGGGCGCCGCATGTCGCTGGAGCTGCCGCCGCGGCCGCTGCACGAGCCGCACGACCTGCTGCGGCGGCCCGACCTCTTCTACCCGTACCTGCCCGCGCCCTTCCTTAACGGCATGCAGCAAAAGGTAGCATTCACTGCTCACTTAACTGTCTATCATTAACGCGTAATGAAATCGACTACTTACCATCGTGGTGCATGGACAATACATTAGCATCTTTATGAAAGAGAAAACATGTCCCATTTTTTTTCCTATGTAGCAGTAGCGGTTCGCGTTAATTTCTTCGTTGATAATAGCGTTTTTTGCCTTTGTAGCATTATTCTACTTGAAGCATATTTTTATTGTTCTCCTAGTTAGAGTGCTTAGAAATCTAAATGAACATTTTCTTTAACAGCTAAACGAGATATCAGTGATTCAACAAAGCGCGGGTCAGAACGGCGTCGCTGGCAAATTTCCCGGCCTCCTCGGCTTCGGTGCGTTCGGCGCGCGGCCAGGAGCAGCGTCGCCCCTGGAGCGGCCTCCGTCGCTGGACGGCGACGAGCGCCAGGCTGCCATGCGGGAGCTCGCCGAACGCGGGCGGGAGCTGGCCGAGCGCAGCCGCATGCGCGAGGAAGAGCAGTACCGCTCGCCGCCCGCGCACGGCTCGCTGCCTCCCCCCGCGCAGGCCTCGCCGCCCGCCCCGCACCACCCGCACCCGCACCCGCACCCTCTCGCCTCGCTCCCGCCGCCCGCTCGCACCGAGGGCCTCACGGTCTAGTCGGACTTGAACACTTTGAACCGCATTTATAGGTCGGAAGCAGGTCTGATAGGATCTACCACCCGAACACATTCCAAATATTGATACGCGATGTGAGCTTCTAATGTAATTAGTGCGATGGTCATATTCGGAACATCCTCGTCGATGGGTGAACTAAATGATACGTCATGTTTATAATGTACAAAGTTATCGTAGCACGAGTTTAACGGACTGAAGGGCGACTGTAAATGTGCAAAGCGTAGTGCTATTTAACGAATGTTATTCCAAGTGTTATACGCCTAGTATTTAAATGTAAGTAAGTTATATGCATGAGTACGGGCCGGGGGCAATGGGGGCGGCAGCCCCGCGTGTATGTCATTACTCTGTGATAGAGCACATTTGGTACTGTATCTAGTTTCGACAGAATACTTCGGTATCATCGACTCACTTGAATACAGTCGAATGTGCTAACATCAAAGTAAATATAAATAAATAAATTATCCCAAAAATTAAATAAAGTTTTAAGTCTTATATCTATAAATGTAAATAAAATGTATGATATAATTATAAATTAAAATATAGCGAAAATTTTAATAATACAGACAATTATAGTACATTTTATTGTACAACACTCGAGTGGAGTGCAATATGCATGATTTTTATCTTATGCCACATTCCAACCGATATAAATATTTATTTCAAATGTAATCTCTGGCACGAAATATTATTCATTAAGTGCCTACTACTACATCGAACATAAACTCACACATGCACACGGCTCGCTCGCCGAGTCTACATTGTTGTACAATAAAATATTTGTCCTAATGCCGTATGTGACAACATATTGTATTTATAAGGCACACATTTTAAACTACCTACCAATTGTTGACCTAAGTTTAAATTATTGTAACAGAGGTTAATGACGTATTCATATCATGTAAATTAAAAAAAGTATTTGCATTTGAGGTCTACATAGTTGTAAGTATTTAGAGTCATAGCTATTATATTGCTTTAGAATACTTTGACATATCTTTGTAAAATACGAGCGGCTGTTGACGTCTTGTTGAAATTAATAGGTTACTACCGCTAGGGTGTACCAGTACAGTACTCAGACTGACCTTGCGAGATGTTCCCGGTACTGCTATAATATTTCTTTCCAATGTGCATTTTCTCAATAGCATGGTTACTTCACTATCAATATTATGCGTGGTAAGTATTGACATGTCAATAATATCGATTATTTATATCCGTTCTGTTTCAAAACACGTCAATATTAATGTAATACGACATTGACGTGTATCGTGTGATAATATTGATAGTGTAACTCGCTCTTATGCTAATGATAGTCACCGATAGTAAAGTCTCCACGTTTGGTTCCAAACGAACTATGTATGTTTTATGGTTACTAGTTATCTGTGTATAAATGTCCTACTAAATTATTTATATAAAGTATAAATCATGCATGCACTCTTAGTATTGAACAAAGGCTTGTGGGGCGGTAGGCCTCACTTCAGTTTAGTTGTATAAAGTCTCATAGCACCTACGATTCATTAATTTTCAAGTTGCAAATAGATCCTAGATAGTAGTATTAGTCATGAATATGATGTGATGTGTCATGGTCATGTCAGTATAAATAATCATTGTAAATTATTAAATGTTTATGTAAATGTCCAAAAAGTATTCAAATTATTTAAAAAACAATTATATTAATAATTATTTTCTTTTTTGTTCTCCTTTCCCTTTAAACCTTTTTCTATTTTCTTAAGTTCAAAATACACCAAACCCAGAATAAACGTGGTCTGTACAGTAGACGTCAAAGATATCCTTACACTTGCACCTTACCCCTTTGTAATAAAGTGCTAAATTGCTATGTACTTATCTTTGACATCTGCTGTACCTACACTGCCTACAACCTTATTATAAAGTGAACAGTAATCAGTCTATCCTCCCTAACCGCCTGGCCACGACTTTGCGCGACCTGCTTCGGCGGCGGCGACTAGCGGATCGCGCATAATACAAAAGAAGAGATGCCACGAACTTCCGTACCGGCGACTTTACTCCAGCGACCGGCGACTGCGGGCAGCGGGATGGCGGGCGGAACGAACAAAGCCAAGGCGCGCGAACGCGCAGCCACAACTAAGTGCGGTGCGACCGGTCTTAGCGGCGGCACGGATCGGGCGGTGATTTTAACACGTTCCCTGTGCATGCATCACATGTGTAGCATTTGAAGGTATTGATGATACGTGAATGCTGCACATATGATGCACGACCCTATTTAAACATAAGGACAATTTGAAATCTGCACGTACGAGCTAAGCAACGTCAACTTGCTTGCACGTATCGGCTATGAAAAATTATAATTTGAAACTAGGTAAAGAGGCACTTTATAGAATGTTGCCAGGCTATCGAGTGTACCTATATACCAAAAAATTGCACGTGTGGGGTGAAGTGAACAAAGTTTATTGTATTATCCGCGCGCGATGTCCATAGTGTTGTAACAAGTAATCAAAAGTTTCCACACTCATTCGTGTGTATTCATAAAACTTTTGGGGTAGCTGTCGGTATTCTTCATACAATGTCCGGAATTCGCCCTACGTATAACGTCGTCTATTTGTCACGTGCACACCTTCTCTTATATTTAAAATGTCTCCCATGAAATAGGAGCTGCTTTCGAGGCACGGAAGGGCCACTTTCGACAAAGACATTTTAAGTCACCCGAGTACGTCCCATCCGCTCGAAGTCGCCGCGGCTACTGCGAAGTACGTGGGCTGCTCGCCGCCCCGCTCTAAATTCCGCACCGCCGGACGCACCGCAGGTAGCTTAAGACCAAAGTCGTCGCCAAGGCGTAACGGCAAGGTATTGGTGTAAGTCTTTATTACTTACTGCAATGTGGCATAAAGTAAGTATGAAGCATCATAACACATTCATTGCCACCCAGCCAAACAAAACATCCGCGCCAGGCCACAAAAAATATATACGACCCGATAGTCGGGTACAGTTGCGCACTTATCGAACGAATCGACACTACACGCCAAGAACCCGACAGTCGGGTACACGACAGGGTTGCACTAAAAAACATTTGTTGTTATGTCGGTTTGTTAACTTATTACGTTATACCGGAAAATTAGGCCAACTCTATCTCCGTCTATCTCCGGAATCTGATAGATAATACACATCAATATCTAATTATAAGAAACAATTCAAGTGGAAAATTGAACACGTGACGGGGATTCTCTAATGATTTTCGTTATGACTTCGCGATCACACGCCAGATCAAAATCATCAAGTTAAAACCGGCCAAGAGCGTGTCGGGCCACGCTCAGTGTAGGGTTCCGTAGTTTTTCGTCCGTCACAGTAAGTGTCCCCACTTAAGAGTTAAAATAACACCGCCATGTAGGATATGATATGAGCGTTCTACGTACAGCGACATCTATCGGCAAATTAAGGAAACTATTGCACGCGAGCTTAAAGTATGGAAGATGATTTTTATGGGATAATTCTTTTTTGCGTGAACCGATTTTCACCGTTTTTACTTTATTTGAAAGCAAGTCTTTTCATTGTAATTTTGTAGAAATTACAGGTACAATACACACCTGCTTATACGGTTAAATTACAAACTTAGTTCAGAAATAATTTTGTATTTTTTTTTCAAAAACTATTCAACCTATCAAGTTCAAAATAATTTTCCTAGAAAGTTTTTATAAAGGTTTACTTTTCAGATTTTTTTCATATATTTAAAACTTATGGTTCAAAAGTTAGAGGGGGGGGGACACATTTTTTTTTACTTCTGGAGCGATTATTTCCGAAAATATTTACATTATCAAAATATGATTTTAGTAAACCCCTATTCATTTTTAAATACCTATCCACGTATATATATCACACGTTAGGGTTGAAATGAAAAAAAAATCACTCCCCACTTTACGTATAGGGGAGGTACCCTAATAAAACATTTTTTTCCACTTTTTATTTTACCACTTTGTCGGCGTGATTGATATACATATTAGTACCAAATTTCAGCTTTCTAGTGCTAATGGTCACTGAGATTATCCGCGGACGGACGGACGGACGGGCAGACATGGCGAAACTATAAGGGTTCCTACGATTTTAACCATTTTTAGGGTTCCGTAGTCAACTACGGAACCCTAAAAATTGTTAAAATCGTGATTATGTATGTAGTCGTGGCCAGATAATTGAGGACAAGATTATTTTTGCCCTACAACTGCATACAAATATGACATTTTTTTGATAAAAATATAAATTTTGCTTATGCTATTTATATTTTAAAAAATACTGACGTATCCGTGTTTAAACAAGAATATGGGCCATAAACATCTTCCATAAAATCTAACCGTAAAATTAAAATTAAATTAAAAGTATTGATTTGACCGTCTGTATTTTTTAAAGTTCAAATTTTATGGAAGATGTTTATGGCCCATATTAAGTCTTGTTTAAACACGGATACGTCAATATTTTTTTAAATATAAATAGCATAAGCAAAATTTATATTTTTATCAAATTTAAAATGTCATATTTGTATACAGTTGTATGGCAAAAATAATCTTGTTCTTAATTATCTGGCCACGACTGTATGTTACCACTAATATTTTAGCGACAACCCTGTTCGTCAAAAACAGTACCCGATATCGGGTCCTCCGGCGTGGCCTTTAGTCATGTATAGCTATAGTACCACGAACCCGACTATCGGGTAGTGCGGCCTGGGGCGCCTGGGCACGAAATCATGAAATACCCGATAGTAGGGTTTCCGGCATTGAATGTGTTAAAAAAAACTTAGGGTAAATCGCCAATAACTGGTTACCCTCTAGTTACTGGCCAAATCTTAAAATTGCGTTATAAAGCAAGGAATTAGATAAAATATATAGATTCAAACTTCATTACATTCATAAAATTATAGGTGCATATCAAATATACATTCAAATAGTAAAGTAAATTGCGACGAAAGTTGTGGCCAGTAACTAAATAAACAGGCCCAGTTATTGGCGAGTTACCTTATTTATGGATAACCCTAAAATTATTTTAAAAAAAGTATATGTACTTGGATATAATTAAAATAATTAATTACTTATAATAGTTTTATTCAGAGAGGTTTTTAAAATAAATTTCAGTTCAATTCAAATTATTAGTAAATTACCTAAATAATTCAATTTCACAGAAAAGATGCAACAGTTTCATCAATCACACGAGCCCGCTTTTAATGTAATTAATGTTTAAAATACAAACTTTCAAATCGTAGGTTAATACCGATTTATGCTATGATTAGGATATTCCAACATAAAGGCTGGAATACATGCGCACGGCTATGGGTGGGGCGGAGAGTGGAAAATGCTATAATCTATGTCTTTAGGTATTTAAATAAAAGTAAACAAACAATTTTTACATTTTCGGGTAGTTATAACTTTTATTGGTTAACCAATCAAATACAAAACTGCCTGGATCTGTCACTTAACGACCTGGCTTTAACCAATATTATTTGATCGTGTAATGTTTTCATCTACCTGGCTTAACTGGCTTAAGGAGCCATTTGAGGGTAGATCTTATTTACTTTTATTTAAATACCTAAAGATACAGAGTATAGAGTGTTCGACAAGCCTTGTCTAGAAGTTGATGACGCTGGCGAGCTTCTTGACGCGGTTGAGCAGCAGGTCGCCCTCGCGGATGGTGGCCTGGTAGAGCTGCGAGCGGTCGGCGTCGGCGCCGCGGCCCGCGCCCGTCACCACGCAGCCCGCCACCGCGTCGATGCGGCACTGCAGCCGCCCCGCCGCCGTGAAGCTGACACACACACACAACACAACCGTCACAATCACATATCCAAAAATGTTATTTTCACTTCTCATGCTCGTAAAGTTCGACTTTAAGTCGTGCGTGGACGACATAAAATCGCATTTCAAGCTCTAGGGCATAAAGTAAAATTTTCTTCTAAAACTAAGAATGTGGCTGAACAGCCAAACAGAGTCAAAATATATTGCACAATTTAATTGAGCAGTAAAATTTCGTAGAATACTGAAACTTGTTCTTTTATTATACTCTTGCTATAATTATTTGAATTGCGTGTTTTCTATAATCAAATAAATTAAATCAAATAAAATAGGAGTTGATATTAGTTTAGAAATGCCCCGAAATGTTTTTATGACTTGGCAGAAAACAAGTATCTATGTCTAAATTCACATGTTGAAAATTAAAAAAAAAAACATTAAAAAATTAATTGGTGGGAAACATATTTGTTTTCATTGTAATATTTTTGTTTATACCTTGAAATTGTTTTACCATCAATAATTTCCTCGCAATTGAAGTAAAAATTAGAGTGTAGCCCTCGTCCATAAAACACATTTTACACTCGACTTTATATCAATCCTCGCTCGCAAGCTCGCTCGGATGGATAAACGTCTCGCGTAAAATCGTACGTTTTATGCACTTGTTGTACAATCTACTATTGTATGGCGGGAAGTAGTTTTTATTTATTTTAGCGAAAAAGACTCGCTGTTTTTCATTTCGAATTGGTCCCCAAAGAAAATTCAAGGGAAATTCACAGTTTTCCAAAATACTCTAAAATTAAAATGCTGTAGAATAAAGCTACAAGGAAGAATTTCGCCTCAGAAAAGCCTTCCCACTGTATATAGTTTCCGTTCTAATGTTAAGGGCCTCTTTTGTTGAATGGGATCTGCAAGAGCACCCTCTACAATAAGTTTTCACCGGCCTTCCCCATAGTTGCCAAGTGTCAAGTCTACCAGAGAAGTCAGCTTGTTATATAGGGAGTTTCAGGCCAGAAAGCCTATTATATGAACTTGAAAAATAGGCAGCTTTGACACTAGACATATTAGGCTCTCAATAGGCGGGCCACATCTGACACACCGCCTCGGACGTACCTCGGCCGAGGCAAACGCACGCACGGCCGCAATGCCTCGGCCGAGGCACGTCCACACTGGCCGCGCCGCCTCGCGCGGCAATTTCCTTGCGAGGCCGTGCGTCAGGAGTGGACCCGCTTATTTTTGAACTTTCCATACTATGGCCAGTCCACACTATCCTATGGTTAAGGGTATAATACAGGTTCAAATGCTTGATTCCTTCAAGCTCTGGCAAGACGGGTTACTATCATATTTACCTTATCGCTTAACGACCATTTAAGCTAGATGACATAAAAGTAAAATACACAGTCAGCATATAGCCAATTCAGCTGGACAACATGAAAGTAGAATACTCAGTCAGCAAAGAGTCAATATAGCTGGATGGCTAAGAATTAGAATGAATAAGTAGCCAAATGTCTGGAAATCTTGATTGTTAATCTTGACATTAGTTTCAACTGTTTTAATACTCAAAGAGTACACATCTGAACGTCTGCCAAATTAGACCAGCTTAACAGAACTGGTTTCCCACGAGGTGCCATTGACCCAAATATAAATTGTCCATATGATTAGAATACCTAATAAGCCGAAAGTGAAATTAGTTGATTGACATGAACACAGAACGAGTTAGTAGCAAAACGTCATGAAATGTAATGTGTCAATGTGTTGACAAATATGTAACAGGCCCTGTGGCAAACTCTGTAGTTTTAATTATCAAGTGTCATATCAACATTTAACATTTTAAAATCCAGACGTTTTGCTAACGGGTCGTTTGGCGTTTATTCCATTTAGTAAAAAAGACGTTCAAAGATACAAACGTTTTCCTACCGGACCATTTAGCGTTTATGTCTATTAAGTAATAAAGACATTCGAAGATAAAGAAGTTTTGCTGATAGATCATTTTAAATTGTAACATTCTGAGATTCAGACGTTTTGCTAAAGAGGCATTTAGCATTCATGTATATGTAGTCACAAAGACAGAACACAATCCAGACATTTCATCTATATTGTCCTTTAGCAATAAGGTAAATTTGATAGTAACCCGGCAAGACTTCTGTAGTGGAAATCTAACTTTAGCTTAATAAGAATAAGGCTTAAATTGCGCGTTTGTACGAACTACGACGCCAATATAACGGCACTCACTTGGAGATCTCCTCCTCGACGAACTCGCGCGTGACGCCGAAGGTGGCGGCGATGTTGTCGAGGCTGAGCGAGCGGTACGCGCGCAGCAGCTGCACGTACGCCTTGATGCGCGCCTCGCGCACGTAGTGCTGGTAGTGAGGGCGGAACACGGGGTCTACGCAGATCTGGGTCTCCACCTTAAGTAAACATTGGCAGAGTAAATAAAATTGTAAATCCATACAAGATATAATAATGTACATGAAAGCAGTGTTATTTTACGATGTCTACCACGACGGTGGCAAACAAGCATACGGCCCGCCTGATAGTAAGCAGTTACAGTAGCCTATGGAAGCCTGCAACCCCAGAGGATTCACATATTTAAGAACCTATACACTCCTTTTTTGAAGAACCTCATACTGTAGCCCGCTGGGAAAACCTTGGCAGAGTTCATTCCACAGCAGCAGTGTTTGTGGGAGTAAATTTTGCTAAGAATAATAAATATATTGTTCCTAAAAGCCATGTTGTTAAAAAAAATACCCCAAAATACATCCATTGCAATCTCTCTTAGTCAATCATAGCGAAAAAAGTAAGTACTGACCCAGGCGAGGCTCTTCATGAAGTCCGCGTACCGGCACTCGTGCAGCGACTCGACGAGCTCGCGCAGCTCGGGGAAGCGCGAGCGCAGCGCCTGCACGGCCGCGCCCTGCCGCCGCAGCGCCGCCTGTAGCGCGTGCCGTTCCAGGGCCAGAGCGCACGCTAGCACGCAGTATTGGATTATCGTGCCTGAAGAACATAGTAGCATGGTTAGCATGGAAGCAAACCCGGTAGATAAAACTGAGGTAAGTCTGAATACAGCCGCTAGCGGGTCAGTATACCAGTATGACCTGGGTAGCAAGTTGAAAGCAGGTGCAGAGTGCTTGACCTGAAGTAGCCAGGCGAGCTGAAAGCATTGCTTGCAGGGCCACAACAAATACAAGTTTAACTCTTGTGAACAATTCTCTCAAATAATCCAAATGCGTCAAGCAATATTCAGCCTAAATTCTGTGACTAGCCTGTTTGATTTTATTTAAATGTTTATTACCATAACATCTAGTGGCCCAGAATAAAGAAAACTAACAGTGAAATTTGAACCCACATACAGTTTAACAAAATAGGCTTAATTTGTTTTCTTGTAAAATGAAATGATACAACATTCTAAGTAATAATCATTGTCAATTTTTAAAAGTATTAGGATGCTAGAGCATAAACCTTAAAATAACAAAGGGCTTACCAAAGTCGACCAGCTCATAAGACTCAAACGTTGAGACACAGTCAATGAAGAGGTCCGCAGCTTTGCTGTAGTCTCTGACGGCCAGGCAGTAGATAGCCTCGTACGCCTTCAGCTTGTTCCTTGAGCGCCAGTCTCCACCCTTGTCCACTAGCTCATGGGCCTGGAAGAAATAATATCCAGTTAAATCAGTGGTTCTTAATCAATAAGGGACCGCTCAACACTTCCTCCCTAGTATGGACCACCGATTTCGAATAAAGTCAACAAAGGGTTGTTCTGTTTGTAAGTTTGCGAACCAATTCAGATGCTACCAGGGACCACCATTGGTCCAAGGACCATCGATTAAGAACAATGCAGTTACAATGTAAGCTATGAGAAGTAATTGGATTAAGGACAATCATTGTCTGTTCAAAGTCCTCAAACATTAAAAGAGTATAAAAAGGATAAATATGTCAATAACTATTACTTGCATATTTCATAGACATAGGCTATGAAAACTTGTTTACTAAGAGAAAGTGTGTCTCAATTAGGGCATGAATACCGGAATTCAGGAATCTCGAAATACCGGAATCTCGGACCAATATTTACGATATTTCAATACCGGTATTGTTAGACCAATATCGAAATATCGGAATCCCGGTATTGGAAAGTTTTCGTAAAATTTTATGTAAATTTGATTAAATTAATGGGTAAAAGTACAAATTTGCAGATATTGAGTCTAATATTATAAGTATTTATTATTTTGCATGTACCTACTGCACTTTTTATCTTCTTTAATCTTTGTTTGTTCAGTTTAAATATGGCTGGCTCATTAGTTCCGCAGGGACATTTAAATTGATACAAAATCAGCCCCATATTTTTTCGATTGATTGACGATTTTTATCAAATCAACCTAAGATGTTTTGGAATTTAACGACGAATACTACGACTAGTAAAATGAGAAAAACATTTTACAGAATTTATTTTTACACAGCGAAATGTATCATTATCCGTAGAAAAAATACCGTCAAAATATCAGTAAGAAAATGTCGTAGACCCTTGCACGTACTTGCACTACTTATTAAGTACCTATCTAATGTGTTTTCCCATATTGAAGTAATCAATCGAAGCTTGAAGAAAACAAGATTTGAATAGTTTTGTTAACTATGTAATGACAGATTCACCGATGATATCTGTTTGTTTAGGTTAAAGACGTGCAAAACTTACATCTGAAAATTTTAGTCCCCTACCTAAGTCCCCTACAAGCAAAAACTATCTAAGTTTTCAAATTATGTTAATAATAATAAATAAATAATAAAAATAAATAAAAATCATTTATTTCAGACTTAAAAGTCCATACATGGTTAGTAAACATTAAAATCTTATTACTAGTGTTAGTACGACATGCTACTCTAAAATCCTAACTAAAACTAAAAACTAAACGGCGACTGCATGCAGTCTCTGCCAACGGTTGAGCGTGGGGCCATTTTCGCGCTCCATAAACACGCTCAGAATGCTGTTGGGGCTGCCGCGCAGGCGACGCATCAGTGAAGCGCACCTCTTGCGCATTATCGCTGCAAAGCTGTCAATTTGTGCATCCGCAAACATACCAGAGGCACTACAAAATCGCGGTAGCCCCATCAACACTCGGAACGCGTTATTATATTGGACACGTAGGCCGTTGTATGCCCTCTGCTTATAGTTGGTCCACAGGCTGCATGTGTAAAATGACTGACAGTACGCTTTGAAAAGTGTAGTCTTTACTTGTACAGTACATTTCGCGAACCTGCGGGCCAACATGTTACATCGGACAGCCAACGACCTACGCTCTCGCTCAATGTCCAAATCATCACTCAGGTCGTCTGTTACCCAGTGACCCAGGTATTTGAACTTAGTGACAAAATTTAAGGTGACATCGTAGAGTGTCACTAGCGGTACAGTCGGATAACTTTTTCTACCAGCTTTAAAAATCATCACCTCGCTCTTTTTGACATTATACCTGAGTCCATGGGCCACAGCATAGGACTCGCATATTTTAATCAGCCTTCTCATGGCGTCGATTGAAGGGCCGAGCAGCACCATGTCATCAGCGTAACTATAATTGTTGGCGGCGACTCCGTCAATGCGACATCCGGCATAGGTACTGCTCAGCTCCTCGATGAGTTGGTTGACATACAAATTAAATAATTTGGGGGAAGACAGCCCACCCTGTCTCACCCCACACATCAAATTATAGTTACTCGAGATTTTGTTACCCCATCTTACAACATTATTTTGATGTAAATACCAATATTAATGAATCCTCTCCCACGAACGCTGCGGCTGTGGAATAAACTCCCTGCCGAGGTTTTCCCAGCCGGCTACAGTATTCTTCAAAAAAGGAGTGTATAGGTTCTTAAAGGGTAGGCAACCCGCGTGTGAATCCTCTGGGGTTGCAGGCGTCCATTAGGCTACGGTAACTGCTTACCATTAGGCGAGCCGTATGCTTGTTTGCCACCGTCGTGGTATTTAAAAAAAAAACAAAACACATTATGCTTTTTATCACCTTGTACGAAACAACGATATGTAATACTAGAATTTCATATCATACCTATATAGGTATGATATGAAATTATATAAAACATTATGTACCCAGTTGCTGGACCACAATTTTAAAAGACCAAAAATCATCAATCAAGACGACTGTACTTATATGAAATGAATATTAACAAGTTGCAGCTTATAAATACAACAAAATATGATTAACTGTTTAAGGTTGATTGAGTTTTAAGTGATTTTAGCCTTTAAATAACGTTTTTCAATGGTCACCTCCAATACCGGTCTTAATACCGGAATTCCGGTATTGAGGGCGAATATCGGATTCAATACCGGTATTGAGAATCGTCCAATATTTGCATGCCCTAGTCTCAATTACAACATACCTACATATTTTTTAGAAACACAAATAAGCAAAGTTGCTTAGGACACCACCACCAACCCACCACCACCAACTAGGGGTAACCAAAATCTAAAAAAAAAATGTAAGACCTCTATGTCATTCCAAACAATTTTGAAAACTATAACATAACCATAATTACACCATACAGTCCCATAACAATATTATTGTGAGCATGACTCAACAGAAACCTGTGTATAGTACACACAGATAACACTAAATTTCGAGAACTTCTGCATTTCACAGATTACCTTATATTTTTTACTAGTATTTACCTTATTAATGGCTTTCCCCATTTCCTTCACATTGCAGCCGTGGAAGTATGCAATTCTGAATAAAGCAAATATAGCATCAAGTCTTCTGTTGGTGGTTAATGTAGAGTCTTCATATTTTGAAGTGGCCAATGCTGTGGCTGCCTCTTTGTCGCCAATAGAACACATGTAATCCAATCTGAAAGTAACAAACTTAATATGTTAAGAATTCTTAATGTGAAGGTAATACACACAATCAATATCACAAAAACAAAACCATTAAAAATGGACTACTTTAGGTTGGGGTGTACAAAAGGGGGAGCTATATTTGGGACTTTTTCTTCACATCATTAAAATCAAACAAAAAACGATGGCAATCCTTACCTATCCTGCCACACTGGCGTCTCGGAATCATCTTCCTCGAACTTAGACAGTCGTTCTAGATTCTCTTTAGCCATAGCGTCGTATAACTTCTGATCGAACGGCCAGCCTAACTCGGTACAAACCTCTTTATAATAAGGGGCCATATTCCCAGCCTTAATCCCTTGAAATAGTTGCTCCCGAAGCTGTGCATCATTTTTTAAATCGGGCAAAGTAAGCTTGAACTTAATGCCAGCTAGGGCCATATATTCAGGAGTTTTACCCTCAGCTGATAGCTCCATTTTTCCGATTTAGAATATAATTATTACACAAATTGGAATTATACAAAAAGTACAACAATTTCACAAAGCGTATCCTTTTCCAAAATCCAAAACAGCTAGTCAGAGCTGTCAATGGAATGGCAGGTTATGTCGTATTGTCATATATATGGAATGGAAGGTAACTTATACTGAATACTTCTAAAGATATCAATTTAATTCATATTATTTTAAAATATCTCGCACAATTAAAATATCTTTATTAGCTAATCAAATAATCCAATATTTTTAATTTCAATACTTATTGAAAAATGAAAATGTATTATTGTAAAAAAAGTTTTTTTAATCAATTTACTAAATGCCCAAACGTGTCTCTCATAAAGTACCTCTATTTGTCAAAAAATACTTGGTCATTGAAGGGTTACTACTTGTAAAAAGTTCCATCAAGAATTTCGGATACACGTAACCGTCCGACGGATCCGTTTTAGACGTTTATTAGACATTGCAATTTGTAGGGCCCAATCCAATCTGTTGTGTACCCTGCCTCTACCTTTTAGTGCTGGAGCGCGTCGAACTGGAAATTGATCAAAAAACTTACCAATTTTCTTCCATATAGCGTTGTAGAGCCCATCTCGGAGATCATGTAAACATGTCTTAAATGGCCACAAGTATGTATGGCGTCAAGTTGAAAATACAATATTTTGGCCTAAAGTAGCTGTTAGACATAGCAATTTGTAGGGCCCAATCTGTTGTCTACCCTGCCTGTCCCTTCCCTCCTTCGGCTCCCTACAGGCCCTACCTCCTATTACACCTCCCAACCTGACAGATTGGGCCCTTCATATTGCAATGTCTAATAGCTACTTTAATTCATTAACGAGCCTACCGCTCCAAACTTTGACACATGATTTAGCCCACATAATGCTGAACCGCACTTCGCCCATGCGGACGAATATTCATGTTGCATCTCTTTCTTATTGTATAGAATAAGAAAGAGACGCAATACGAATATTTGTCCACATAGGCGAAGTGTGGTTTCACCATCAAATAACCTATATACCAATTTAAAGACCATTCTGATGGGCACATAAGATTTTAAAACCAGTTGAAGTTGCCATTTTTTGGCCTAAATTTATCAACGAGCCTACCCCTCCAAATTTTGACAGTAGTTAAGGCTCCTTATTCCCTAAAAGGTCGAAAAACTCTATTAATGAAAAAAGCCGCATAAAATGCTATTTATAAGATAGTTTGAAGTATTAGTAATACAAAAAAATAATTTTGAACCATGTTTATTATTATTAAGTACCCAAAAATACGACTCTTACAAAAAGTGTCCTGTGAAGTGTGATTTAAGTGTCATTTTAAAAAATTCATAGTAATTTGAAATTTACTGCTATAGTAATGTCTTTTTTTATCGTGATAGAAATATAGTTTAACTTTGCAATCTTAATATTTTTAGGCAAAAATATTCATAGGGTTTTCGTGGAAAAAATGAAATGTAACCGTGTTTTACAAAAAATTGCAACTTCAACTGGACTGGTCTTAAAATGGGTATGTAGGTTATTTGAGGTGGGCTAAACCGTTTGTCAATATTTGGAACGGTAGGATTTAAAATAAATTTACGTCATTTTTTCAGTCAGTAATATACTCTCAGTCACACTCTCAGTGCACCTAACTTGACGCTTATCAGTTTAGAGTTATGAGCGACTCTTAGAAAATGCCTATAGGCATTACGTCTGGCTTTTCAAAACATATTTTGTGCCCAGGGTTGGGCAGTATTTCAAATACATGTATTTGAAATACAAATACGTATTTTGTATTTGTATTTCAAATACTGTCTTCGAAAAGTATTTGTATTTTGTATTTTCAATACTACACGTACATGTATTTAGTATTTTGTATTTCAAATACTTTAAGCTCTAAAATACATTAACATAAAATACATTATCTTAATTCCATAATCATAATATAGCACACTGAGTATAAGTGTCAACGCGAAAATTTTAGTATTATAACGGATATTACACATGGCAATTTGTAGGGCCCAACCTGTTGTGTCCAACTCCTGTCGGCGTTGGGCCCGTTATTACACTTTCCCTACAAATCGTCCCTACAAACCCTACCTCACCAACAAATCGTCCCTACCAACGTTTACAGAGATGCCTTCAAAACATCTAAGAAAATGTATTTTAGTGAAGCACGGTGATAGTACTTTAACAGTATACATTAAATAAAAAAAGAAACTGTTTTTATTATTATAGATATTTAAATGACCGCTCGAGCTGCCTGAATCTAACTTCATCTGCCCAACCCTTCTATTATTTAAATACAAAACTAGGTAAATATATTAATTACCAGCGAATCTACACATTTTAACTTTTATTTTAAATAAAAAACCAGACGGAATGTGTAGCAAATTTATAAATAAAAAAGGTAAAATAACTCTAACGACCTCCATAAACAGCTGCGGGTGTCGGGGCACTGCCGATCGCCCTAGATCGGGACTCCTACTCCCTAGGTGCCATTACACCTACCAACCCGACAGGTTGGACCCTACATATTGCCATGTCTAATAGCCGTTTAAGTCAACAGTTTAGTTCGTTACGCGCACGTTACGCGTTACGCGCATAGACATACTAGCCATAGACCTGTCATGGTAATAATAATAATACCAAGATCCCAGATGTAGAAGTACGAGTAGTACTAGTTTGAGCAAGAACGGTGACAATGACTTCATCGTCTTTGCTGACTCTACGCATGTCAGGCCCGCGACAGCTAGTAGTGTGGGAAATCTACCGGGTCGTTGTATGGAAACCTCGCATTAATTCCTCAGTCGATGATTCTTTTGCTAGGATGTAGTATAGGTCATTCATAACAAACACAAAACACTATTTTTCCAAAAAAAAAAAGTAGGTCAGTTTTAGTATTTTTACAAAAATGTACAAAAAGCTTAATAGTTTGTACTGGAATTTTTCTCAGGGTATATTTTTTCACTAAACAAATTATTTTGATTACTGACAGATACTGTCAAAAGTTCAAAAAAAAAAACAAATAAAACTGTCACTTTTATTCAAAAATAATTGGTAACACTCGTCATTTTGTTTGGAAAATTTCTCAGTCAGGTTCGTTACAGTGGGTGTTATGTTAATCTTATTTTAGCATAATATTTACGAATATCCAAAAAAAAATTGTTATTACAGTATATTTCATAAACTTTATGTGAAATTCCTTAGCCTGGTTTCGTTTTTTATTCACGTAAAGTAGTCAATTCAAAAGCCAAAACCGAAATTTCCAAAAAATAATCCACACACAATACGTCAAATCCCGAAATGAAAAATTTGTATAGCCTTTTAAAGCGAGTGAGCACGCAGTAATATGTCGTCGTGCTTCAGCTATTGAGTCCAGTTTAGCATGCGCGGCTGCGACTCAGCTATGCTTGCGTCATAGTGAAAAAAGTAGAGTAAGTTACTACAATTATATAATTGTCTAATTTCATATTTGTACTTAACTCGTATCATTATAATTTTAATAAATATTTTGATGGCGCATTATTAATTGAACAATTTAGTATTTAATTGAAGCATCAGAGTATCATTGCCTCACTAAATAGAACACCACCACCACTACTCGCCAACAGATGACGCTTGTAGTGTCATAATGCACAAAATGCAGCGGCATGCACCGATACAACTACGCTTCGACACTAGTCACGCCGCCTACCAACAACAGATGGCGCATTGATCGAGTTATATAGATGCCGCTAACGTTTGTTCAACGCAGAAACATAACCCTCGGCGCATTGCCGAGTACTTTTTGAGAAACGCCCTACCGGTCTCAAGGTACGCATGCTATATGCCTCAACCAAGTTTGAGCATTTTAGTGTTGTGACACTAAGCCACGAGGCCAGTAATTTGTCTTAAGGCTGTACACATCTACCTAGCTGGGTAGTACTCGGCAAGTAATCACTAGAAAGAAGAGAGTACATGTAAATCTCTAAAGCAATAAATTGTATCCCATCAAAAACATTACATGTACAATAATGCCAGCCTCGCAACGCAGTTCTCCTACTTCAAAAAGTAATGAGATCTAATGAGCACCAAGCCGGTGTGCCGGAGTTTACTAACAATATGTCATTGTGAGCCTTTGTATATTAGATGTTTATATTTTTATACTAAAAATAATGACCTGGCCATCGCACGGCTAAACATATATAGCACAAGCTGGCCTATTAATGTGTACATATTATATTATACCTATAATGTAATATTATTAGATGATTTATTGGTCCTGTGCGATGGCCAAGTAATTCTATCTATTATAAAAATATAGACATCTAACATTCAAAGGATCAGAATTACAAGTTTTTAGTAAACTCGGCACACCGGCTTGGTTTTACATTAGATCTCAATACTTTTTGAAGTAGGAGAACTGCATTGCGAGACTGGCATTTTTGTACATGTAATGTTTTTGATCGGATCTCATTTATTTTTGTAAGTATCTAACCTATACTATCTAATTATGTAGTGTAAAAAAAAACAAAGCTAAAATTGTAGCAACAGAAAAAATAACTTTGTTTCTGCATATATTTATATGGGATTACAATGTTAACTGTGCGGTTTGTAAAACTAGAGAACCCGGGATATTGCGGTATGTTTTAATTTTCAGTGGCTTTATAATCTAACAGTTAACCCTAGAAGTTAGAAGTGTTCAATATTTGGAGCTTGTGTCTGCTAGAAGTATTTTAGATATACGATGATCGTAATAAGTGAGTCAGTGACAAAATTAAGGTATTTTGACTTGCAATAGTTCTTAAAGTATATAGTGAAATTCAATGATATTGGGAATATATCTTCCTTGTATTATGGCCTCTTGGTCACACAAATTTCAGCCTTTTAGCTTTATCGATAACAGAATTAGAGGGGGGTCGAAAATGGCCTGAATGGCTTTGGAAACAGGATGGTTCGGCCGTGCCTTTGTTTTACTCGACTTGGCAGGGGAACTGCCGTGCCCACAGATATGGTACGCGCGACTTTTTGTCGTCGTCCTCGGCCTTCCCGCTAGAGCGACAACCATAGATTTCTTCATAACGGGTATATCAAGACATATGTGAAAGAGCGCATTTGCCAGATGACTTCAACTCTTTATTTTCCCCAAATTTAAACATAAGTTGTACTAATAAATAGCGCATAAATAAGATTTATGTCTGTTGTCTAATTCACCTGTGACAACTGTATTTTTTTTCTCTGTGTGTAATATTTAATTGTTTTTTTTTGTTATAAGTCGCAATACGAGTAGATGTCATATGCTTTAGAAAAAGTGACCAAGTCCTCCGGTATCCGAGGCGAGGCCAGCAGGCAGCATCTTTTTATTTTGGCATCTACCTATGGTTGATATAACTATAAACATTATTAGACATTCAATGATATAACATGCAATAGAATCAACATTATTGTACGCCAAACACTGGCCATTGTCATGTGTTGTTTCGTAGATACAATAAATTATTTGTATCTGTATGGATCGAAGCGAATACTTACTCCGAAGACCGGATAACCACTTATCCACAAAGTCTCCGCTGGCAATCTACTGGCAGTAGGATGTCGGGTCGCGCCCCCAAACCCGCAATACAAAGAGGCGATAAGTTGAGACAGATGTAGCCTAAGCCGGTCTCGACTAGAAGTTGCCGTTTAAGATCGTGGCAAGTGCAAAACTTTTATGCGAGCCCTATGTCCCTAATGAGGGACAACAGGAACAAATTTTCGTCACCACAGTTACATTAGTGACCGATTTAGTAAATCTTTTTGTATTTTTTTTTTACTAACTATGCCATTTCGTTGACTTAATCGAACCTAAGCCTATGCTGTAGCATAACGTACATAAATAAAAAATCAGCCAAGTGCGACTGGGCTTCGGACTTGGCTGATTTTTTATTTCCGTACCATTATTTATAAAAACGGCAAATAAATCATGTCTGTTGTATGGGAGCCCCCTTAAATATTTATTTTATTCTTTTTTCTACTTTCAACAGAAATACATCATCTATGAAAATTTCAACTGTCTAACTATCACGATACATGAGATACAGCCTGGTGACAGACGGACAGCGGAGTCTTAGTAATAGGGAGTTAGCTTTTACCCTTTGGGTACGGAACCCTAAAAACACGGTGTATAATATTTCTGCAAATGTTTAAGAAAAAAATGTTTAGTTACTCGTCTCATTTAATAAAAACATCAATGCAGCTCAATAAAAATAGGCTACCAGCGTGACACTAAGAAAAAGTGACCAAGATCTCTAGTGATTAGGACTACTACGAGTACAACTATGGTCCACAAGTTCATTGCGTATTTCAGTATTTATACAAATGTTATTTTAAGTGTAATTTGAGTTTTTTTCTACCGTTTGCGTTGCGTAATAGTTAGGCTGGATTCACACTTATGAGATTTGTTTACATAAAAAGGGACGAAGATGAAGGGATTCTGATCTATAGCTGCGTTCCTACTTACGTAAGCAAAACTACACTAGCTTTGGATATTAGTTAGGAGCTTTTGCGGTACCTATTAAATTAGCTGTTTCAACCTAAAGAAAATCACAATTTCCAAAAATTTACAACAGTTTTATTTGTTCCATATGACTAGACCCCGTTTTCAGTGGTGAAATTTTAATGAAAATGCTAGGGTTGGCATTGCACATTTTAATATTCTTAAAATGACGTATATATATTTTGATGTAAGCTATATACTTCTTTTATTTATATATTAAGGCAAAGAACTAACGAGGTTTAATTTGGTATATAAACTCCATAATAGTTACTTAATTGTATTTTTTTCGGCAATTATGATTGATTTCATATTAATCACTTAATTGTTTATTCAGTAAAAGTATGGATTTCCTGAATAATCTTGATAAATTTTCTCAGTTTCTCAGTCTCAGCGACGCGGAAATGGTTACTAAATTTAGTATAACTGTGCAATAGATACCAATTTTTTCGAATAGGTAAGCCTGGTAAGCGTACCTATCTAAATATATAAAAGAAGAAACTGACTGACTGACTGACTGATTGACTGACTGACTGACATATCAACGCACAGCCCAAACCGCTGGTTCTAGAGATTCCAAATTTGGCATGTAGGTTCCTTATAAGGTCTAGGGGTGCACTAAGAAAGAATTTTTCAAAATTCACCCCCTAAGGGGGTAAAATGGGGTCCAAAATTTGTATGGCGAATCAAGATTTGTTAGACTATTTTATTAGAAACTTCACAGGAGTATTTCTAACGATAAATGAGTAAACACGTGTTTCAGGTTTTTTGAAAATTCAACCCCTAAAAGGGGCAAATGTGGTCACAAAGTCTGAAAATCAACATGGGTATCGTATTCTTTTTGAGTACTTATAGTACGCGGGCGAAGCCGCGGGAAAAGGCTAGTTAGATTATAGTTTTCTAATAAATAAATAAATTTGTTTTTTTTTCAGTAACATGATACAATTGTGCAAATGCATATACATTTTATAGTAAGATGACTAAGATTCGTGTTAAAACGTATTAAATCGTATATATATGACGGTTCCTAGGATAAAATGGTCACAGTATTCGAAACAATTATGACAAGTGGAAACGGATGGCCAAAAAATTAATTGTATTGCACAAGCGATAACCAGACATCAGAGTTACGGAAAAAATTACCTAATGAAAATACCATCTCAACGAATGGAACCTTTTTGTCATGTAGTGGTGATATAGATAAACATTATGTTTTTTTTTATGTATACATTTGATTTGAGTTAATATGTCACATGTTGTACTCGAAATAAAATATTGTATATATTGATAATGGAGTCTTCATATGACACATCTACACAACACGCATGCATTTTAAAAATGTATCAAATATATTACAACTGGCCTACTTTTTTATTTACACTGTGCTAGGCGTTTAGCACCACTACAAATTATATCAATTAAGATAAAATTACTAACAGTATGGGTGTATTAATGTAATGTTAATGTATATTTTAGTAACGTGCAAAACCATAAAAGTAAACTTTTTCTTTGAGTTTATTAAAGAAGATAATTAAAAAAAAAGTATAGGAAGTTAGAGAGCTTTGAGCGAGAGTAGTTAGAGAAACATTGTTCAGTCAACGTGCTTGCACACGCTGCGCATGTCCCCTCGCATCCCCGCTCTCGCGTCCCGCGTCCTGCACGTGCGCATTCCACTAACGAGTGAACTATTAGTACCAAGGTAGTACTATTAGTTATTCTGTGCTATTAGGTATCTTTATTTGTGACATGATTTAACTTTTTAATACGCAGGATATTTTTTTGGATTTTTGTACAGTCGCAGGAATACTCTTAAATGAAATATAATTTAAAAAAAAATATTCACGGAGAAATATTCTACTGCGAATAATAAGCAAATTTTTATACTGAAAAAGTTTGATGATGAAATTTTTGTTTTTTTTTTGTCATACGTAGAATACATACATTTGTCATACATTTAATGTCACTTCAGTAAAAAAAAAAAGACGGAGCAAATTTCCGATGTGAGTTACACAAAAAAAAATTTTTATAAAAAAATATGTTCTGTTATGGTTTTTTTTTTTGATATTTTTAACATTGGTTACATACATCAAGTCAATATTTCTAGTGAAATAAAATTAGACTGAGAATTTTTCTAAACGTAAATATATACGATATAAGAGTTTAGGTAAAAAAACCTAAGAAGAACAATTGTTTTTTTTTTGGAAAAATATATATATACCATCTACTCTACTCCTGACACTTTATCATGCTGTAAAGTTTTTTTGGACTGAGGAGTTAATGCTAGGTCAAACCCTCTATTGCCTGGGCTATAGGATGGAATTAGAAATCTTTAAGTGACAACGGGAAAGAACTAAAAGTGTCCTTGAACGAAACCCAAATATTACAAAAGTATTCATAAATTTTTATTCCAGCCTGTGACCTTCTGTGCCAGTCGACAGACTGTTTTCATTGGCTGGTTACATTCGGTGATCTACGAGAGGCTTATCCGAAAATACTTTTAGGAATTTAGTTTTTATAAAATTCCCTCTACAATGAGGATAAACGCGCAAAAATATGCACAGATTTTGTTTTAAAACCTAGTGCCTATGCCAATTCCTGGGATTAGGTTGCCGAGCGGACACCAGGCTCAATAGAGCAAAAAGCTGGGACAAACGCTAGGAGGAAGGAGGTTTGTTTTAAATTCCAAGATGGCGGAAATACACTTTTTCGTATAAATGGTCATGGTAGCCATTTTCGACTATTTAGGGTGTGTAGATTTCGAAAATGATGTCTGTTTTAAAATCCAAGATGGCGGTTACTTTATTCTGAAAAATCGTAATGGTAGTCCTTTTCGGCTAATTAGGGGGTGTAGATTTCGAAAATTATGTTTGGTTTAAAATCTAAGATGGGAATTCACTTCGACTATTTCGGGTGTGAAGATTTCAAAAATGATGTCTGTTTAAAAAAAAAATGATGGCGAATATTTTTTTTTCTGAAAAATCGTAATGGTAGTCGTGTTCGGCTAATTAGGGGGTGTAGATTTCGAATATTATGTTTGTTTTAAAACCCAAGATGGGGGTGATACACTTTATTCTGAAAAATTGTCATGGTAGTCGTTTTCGGCTAATTAGAGGTGTAGTTTTCAATAATTATGTTTCTTTTTAAATTAAAAATGGTGAAAATACACTTTTATGTATTCATTGTCATGGTAGTCCTTTACGACTATTTCGAGTGTGTAGATTTCAATTTGGAAGTGGACATCAAGGTAAGTCTAATGAGCCCAAACACGATGAAGTTGTGACAAGTAGATAAGGAGTCCTGGTGACCAACTCCTGATGAGACCCTGGACCTCATTTCAAGAGGAAGTACTCGTCAAGGTAAGTTTAATGAGCCCAAACACTATGGAGCTATGATGAGTAGATAGGGAGTCCCAACACGATGACGTAGTGACAAGTAGATAAGGAGTTCTGGTGACCAACAGAAGTTGGTCAGAAGACTCCATCATGAGACCCTGGACCTCATCTCAAGCGGAAGTGCTCGTCAAGGTAAGTCTAATGAGCCCAAACACGATGGAGCTATTATGAGTAGGTAGGGAGTTCTGGTGGCCAACTCCTGACTCCATCATGAGACCCTGCACCTCATCTCAAACGGATGTGCTCGTCAAGCAAAGTCTAATGAGCCCAAACACGATGGAGCTGTCATGAGTAGGTAGGGAGTTCTGGTGGCCAACTCCTGACTCCATCATGAGACCCTGCACCTCATCTCAAACGGATGTGCTCGTCAAGCAAAGTCTAATGAGCCCAAACACGATGGAGCTGTTATGAGTAGGTAGGGAGTGCTGGTGACCGACTCCTGACTCCATCATGAGACCCTGGACCTCATCTCAAGTAAAAGTGCTCGTCAAGGTAAGTCTAATGAGCCCTAACACGATGAAGTTGTGACAAGTAGATAAGGAGTTCTGGTGACCAACTCCTGATGAGACCCTGGAACTTATCTCAAGAGAGCACTCATCAAGGTATAGATGAATTATCGAGATCATGGAATTGCATTTGTAGTGGTTGTACCGTTTGCAACAAAAGGAGAATAATTTTCTCTTAATTTAATAAAATTACATACCCTTAAGAAATGGAATAAGTAGTAGTCCTCTGTTTTTTGCTTTTAGTCGCTATCATGTTATTCATCTGAGCTGTCACAAGTAATGATAATAAGATTGTTTGAAATTGGATCCATTTCCTGACATCGATATTTATTTTCTTCACTTTCGACATGGCGACAAATATTTTCCCAGTCCTCAGCAGTAATAGTATTCATTCGTTCAGTTGCTAAACTCATAATGCCTTGCATGTTTAATGAAACGTTTCTTTTCGCTACATATCCTTTTACCATGGACCAAATATTTTCGATCGGATTGAATGTCGGGTGATACGGTGGCAATCGTAAAACGGAGTGGCCATGTTCTTTTAAAATTGCATCTACGAGTATGTGGTACTCACGAAACCGCTCTTTATTTTGTTTAATTAAATCATACAAACTGGTTTTGTACATCAACGGGCTATACGAAATGTTGTGTTCTGTCAACCAATCCATCATTTCTTGTTTATGAGAATTTGACGTTGGAGCACGATTCAAAAGTTTGTTGTGATAAGTACGCTATTCGGTTTAAGGTTCGGTATTAATTTTTCTTTTAACCATTTTTCGTAGTTGACAAAGTTCATCTGGTCATGGTAATCTCCCGTTTTTTGGTTTGCCTTAAACATTAACAAAGCGTTGGGAATAAAACCATATTTTCCTCCTGCGTGCAATATTATTAACCGCTGGCCTGTACTGATTTGTGTTTTTACACCAAATTCTGTTCCATCGGTCCAAGCCTCTCCGGATACATGTGAAGTGTGGATGTAGGTTTCATCAGTATAAACTAGTGGTCTATCTTCAGACCGATATTCCGCAATTTTGGTAAGGTAATTTATTCTTAGCAGTCGTATGTTGTGTCTTTCCATTAATATTTTTCGGTTGTCCTCGGTCTTTTTCCATTTAAATCCTAATTTTTGTATTTGTTTTCGTAAGGTGGAAATACCAAATTTGTAATCTATATCGGATTTTAACACAGAGTGGAGTGCCTTTAAGGTTGGAAATTGCTTATGGGACAGATGAAAATTGTATATAGTTCTCCGGATGACTTCCTGATCAAAATCGTCTACTGCTGATGACGGACAAGTACGTAACTTTTTATTTCTCGGGAGGTGAATTTCTTTGTTGTTGCGAATTTCTCACTATTGCTCTCAGACACAATGTTATAAACAGTAGAGAGACAAACACCTGTAGCTTTTTCAACTAACTGGGCAGCGGTGTAAGGGGAATTTAAATTTTTCTTCAGTTCTAGTTCAAAATATTTATAACAGTTAAAAATAATTTGCTTACTTTGACTCTCAATCGGACCAAAATTACTCACTGCCATATTTTTTGAAAATTATGTAACTTACACTTAGTCGTACGGGCTGACACAAAATTATTCTGATAATTGTGAGAATACAATAAAATCAGACGTAAAAATATATGCACAACGTAAATAATATTCACAATTTGACACTGATATTA